>OX276408.1:25962054-28834252 GCA_946251805.1 Cybosia mesomella
TTACATCAAGTCTATCCCAGCTACCTCTTTCAGGTCATCAATATACTAAAGTCGATCTTTCAGCAAGTCGGTTGTTACTATTATCTTAAAGTTAACTATTCTGCTAACTAGAAAAGGATGTCTACCTCCATAGGGGCAGTAACGTAACCGCAATTTTTCGTGACTATCAAATTCTTACTACACAAAAATGTTAACCAAAAAAAATTTTGAACTATGTAAAAAAAAATCTACGAAGAACTGAATAAATCGTCGTACACCAAGAAGTTCGAGACGTGTACAAATGATTAATTCAGTGAATAGCCCACAGTGGAGTCCTTGCCAGTTATATTAACTTAAATGAGCTTTCAGTTGCAACAATATTCTTTTATTACTACATCTAAATTGTACAAAAATGTCTGGAATATTATTTATATTGTGATTCTCATTCTCTTGAGCATTTTTAGGAGCAATTTCGTTTCATTTTTTTTTTCTTTTATGGGGCTTAATGCTGAGATTATCATAAATACCTTCACTTTTTAGCTAAGCGAACTGCTATTCAAAAGGAGGAGTTTCTGGCAGACTTAGTTCCAGGGTTGTATTTTTTTTTTTTTATATTTAGGACACGTCAATTTGACTTCACCTCGCCTGATGGTAAGCTGAAGGTAAAGTCTCAGGAAAGAGGGTCACCATTACATACACGTGCCATGTTAACAATGGTGGCACTCAGCTTGACGGCCTCATCAGAAGAGGATTGTCGTCGCAGCACCGTGTGACACCCGCCGGTCCCACTAGTGCTGCGACCACAACCCCCCTGCCCGGCTATGCACTTGCTTACCCCTGTTGACCCCTGAACGCAATCAAACCGAAATTGGATTACTATGGAGGGTTTTTCGCAATCGTGCACGGTGGTACCTACCCGGCCGAATTTTGTGACAAATTTGTGTCATCAAATTTCTACCACCAGTATGTATCCAGAGTTTAGTCCCACTTAGCAAGAGACGCTTCTAGATTCGGTAATTGTACTGAATATTTCATTTACAGAAGAATCTAATGACAATTATATCGACCATGTCATATTATCTTCAGCATGTTAGGAGAGTCTCTGCAGCCATTAAAATTGCACAAAAATCTTTACTCGACCAAAACTACTCATTTTATTGAGCAAAAAACCCCGAGAAAAAATGAATAGTGAAGTACTTCGGAGACTGATAAAGACCAGTTATTGAATGAAGCGTCAGTAGCTTAGTGATTTAGTAGGCGGCTTTACAATACATTACAAGGTCCCGGGTTCAAATCGTGGCCATTACACTGCCGACGTGAATCCACTCCAAACACCAGTAATTTAGCTTAGCTGGAGGGGTTAGGAAGTATACCAGTAATTGCGAGAACTAATATTCTTTAAAAGAAAATTGTTTTTAAACAATCATGTGTTTTAATGTAGTAAAGGTTTTAAACATAACATAACATAACATAAAGTCACGCCTATATATCCCCGAAGGGGTAGGCAGAGGTGCTAGCACCCACAGTGCACCGCCAGTTTATGTTTAGCTCCCAATGTAATAGGTGGCGAGCCTATTGCCATTAACCGTACACTTATGAACCTGCGATAAATACACACATAACTTTGAAAAGCATCGGAAAGTCATTGGTGTGTGCCATGGTAAAACCTGGGATCGAACCCGAGACCTCGTCTCAGCAGTCCATTACCCATACCACTAGGCTACCGAGGCTGGTTTTGAGTAGATTAGAAACCACAATCTGTCCGCTCCAGTGTGCCACCAAACAGCACAAGCTTGCCACGCTATTTTTCACTCTAGTAGAGCTTTCGACTGCCAAGTCAGAGGTTGCGGGTTCGATTCCCGCTCATTGCAAATATATATATTTGCATTCTATCTGGGTGTTTCTATGTATAATATGTATTTATTTACAAAAAAAAAGTATGATTATCTGCATTCTAGAAATCCACATGACTAGCTCTACTTAGTTTGGGTCTAGATGGTGTTGTGTAGGTATATATGTATGTTAAAAAAAAAGAACCATCAAACTAGTGAACTTACTATGTAAATACATTTACTATGCAATAAAAAGTCAGTCTTCTTAATTTTACTTCTAAAACTGAATTGTGTTCCAAACAGCCTGTTAATACATGTATTTAGCACATTTATTTGATACCCTTGGCACATTTAAGGATTTAATGTACTGTGAAATTTCGAAACTTCTAGGCTTCTCTCTACCATTTCAAACAATGAAACAATGATTTCAAACAGAACCCTATATAGCCTAATGTTTAGTACTTATTACTTGGCTTCGAAACATTTTTAAAGAGAACGTTAACATTTCATACTTTCAGTTATTACCCTGAATGTGGGTTACATACGTCGTAACGTCTCTCAGAGATATTATTACGCTTCTAGTATTGTTTTGTGTCTTTGTATCGTTTATGCTTTTGTTTCGTGAGAGAAGCTTCAAGCCGTGAATAGCTCTGTTGAGTGTGTAATGTTGTGACGGTTTTATTAGTAATAATAAAATGTTAATATTGAAGCACGGATTGAACAACTTTTCTACTTGATATTGTTGGAAGTTTACGCGAATATCACACATTGAAATAAAACTATTTTTAACATATTTTAATGCGATTTTATTATTTATTATTTACATTGAACCCGACGTTTCGGTTGCTTTTCAGCAGCCTTGGTCACGGGGAGACTAAAGATGGTGGTTGTCTTGTAGTTTAAAGTGTAATTTATCTCAAAGTACCCGACTAAAACTGACTAAAACCGCACGCCGTCTCGGGTCTTAAGACGACGGGGTGTAAGGTTGCCCATAGAGCATATCCCTTGCACCCCGACTGACCCTGGGCCATCTCCGGTTTCGAGATGCCCCCCCCCCGGGTTTGGGAACCACGGTGTCCCCGTCTTGCCCCGGTTTGGGGGAGGGGCGCTAGTCGCCCCACCGTCCCGTCCTGCTTCTGCTGGGGTGACAGGCGGCCTCACCTGCCACCCCCAGGCCTGCGCTCATGGAGGACGGACTTTAAGCGACCTCCGGCGCCTGAGTCACCTGCGACGCGCGGCGAGCATGTTGCGGGCTCGGCGGGCGGGGAGAGTTCTGAATCTCTCCCGGGCGCGCTCCGCCATCTCCTTCACGAGCATTACATGGTCGCAGAAGGTGGTGGCGGCCCACGCGCTCGCTTATCTCAAAGTACCCGCACTATGCTGACATCAAACGTCAAACGTCGGGTTCAATGTAAATAATAAAATAACATCAAATAAATCGCGATAGCATCTGTAATGGTGTCTATAAATCTTAATATAAATCTTAAGGCTTTCACGGCCGGCGTTGTATGTAGAATATACAACCCGGAAGCAGTATATTCTACATGTAATGACGTTTATATTTTGCTCTTCAACCCAGCTGTTTCTAGATTTCACGAAATTAGCGGTTAGCCTCTTGTCACTGTCGGAAGTTTACGCGAATGTCACACATTGAAATAAAACTATTTTTAACGGATTCTATAGCGATTTATTTGATGTTATTTTATATATCACGGACACGCGGAGAAAAAAAAAGCAACCGAAACGTCGGGATCAATGTAAAATATAAAATAACATCAAATAAATCGCGATAGCATCTGTAATGGTGTCTATAAATCTTAATATAAATCTTAAGGCTTTCACGGCCGGCGTTGTATGTAGAATATACAACCCGGAAGCAGTATATTCTACATGTAATGACGTTTATATTTTGCTCTTCAACCCAGCTGTTTCTAGATTTCACGAAATTAGCGGTTAGCCTCTTGTCACTGTCGGAAGTTTACGCGAATGTCACACATTGAAATAAAACTATTTTTAACGGATTCTATAGCGATTTATTTGATGTTATTTTATATATCACGGACACGCGGAGAAAAAAAAAGCAACCGAAACGTCGGGATCAATGTAAAATATAAAATAACATCAAATAAATCGCGATAGCATCTGTAATGGTGTCTATAAATCTTAATATAAATCTTAAGGCTTTCACGGCCGGCGTTGTATGTAGAATATACAACCCGGAAGCAGTATATTCTACATGTAATGACGTTTATATTTTGCTCTTCAACCCAGCTGTTTCTAGATTTCACGAAATTAGCGGTTAGCCTCTTGTCACTGTCGGAAGTTTACGCGAATGTCACACATTGAAATAAAACTATTTTTAACGGATTCTATAGCGATTTATTTGATGTTATTTTATATATCACGGACACGCGGAGAAAAAAAAAGCAACCGAAACGTCGGGATCAATGTAAAATATAAAATAACATCAAATAAATCGCGATAGAATCCGTTAAAAATAGTTTTATTTCAATTAGCCTCTTGTCATTAACTAGAAACTTGTTCATAGGCTGTTCTTTATGTGCCTTATAGGATACCCACATAAAAATATTTTTCTCACAGGAAACCAATGTGTGAATTCATTGAAGTAAACATAAATTGAGAACCTACCTAAAAATATTCTTTAGATTCAATTAAATTTTTAAGCATTTTGTATGCTTACTTTTTTCTAAAGATTTAGATCGGAGCCTTAAGACGTAATAATGTATCGGAGAATTTCGAATATCTGGGACGTGTCTAGGTGGCTCAGTTGGTCAGAGCATTCCCCCTGTAAGGGACTGGTCGCGGGTTCAAGTCCCGTCCTAGATGTTCTCTTTTTCCGATCTAAATCTTTAGAAAAAAATATTCTTTAGATTCCTATTTTCATCAAAAATATCTAATGCTCGAGTCTTCTAAACTGTTATTTGTGATATATTCAATATTACACGAACAGACTGCTCTCACAGGTGCAAGTTAGAAATTAAATTTGGTTTAAAATTTCTGCTCGATCTAAAATTTCCACGATGACCAACTGTTTCTGCGAAACGAGTTAAACAATTTTAGTTCTATAACTGATATGTTTTACTTATGCTGGGTACACACCAAATGAACGAACCGAATGAAGTTTGCCGAAAAAATTTAGTAGTATCCTAAAATTAAAATATATTGCCAACTGAGAATATTAAATTAATAATAATCGGAAAAGAGTGAATTACGTTGGTCCTTATTTTCTCGTTTTTTATTTTTTTGTATTCACCTAACCAGCAACTAATAAATAGATTTAATTCAATAGTAGGACCAAAAATATGGCTAACGATATGTAAAATAACATTAAATCAAACATTTAAGAAACATCCTACCTTTTTTTTTTTTTTTTTTTTTTTCGTGCGGAAATCCCAAAACATACTTATAGCCTAAGGAAAAACCCTCAATCAAGTAATCATACGCCAAAAATGACTTACATTATTTTTTAAAAGAGCTGATACTGTTACACTGTGGACCGATATTAACCAAACATAACTAAGAACCACCGCAAGATAACTGGCTTTCAAATGAAATAAACCGCATCGAAATCGCTCCATCCGTTTGAGAGCTACGATGCCATGGACAGACACACACACACAGAAACACACAGACATCGACGTCAAACTTATACAACACCTCTTGTTGCGTCAGGGGTTAAAAACATCAATGTGTAATAACATCTAAACGAACCTTAAGGTACTGCCTTAGCAAGCATACTAGTGAAAATAAATAACTGTACTAGAAATAATAAATGAACGTACTAGTAATAATGAATGAACGCAGTTACTGGTAATAATAAATTAACGTAGGTAGGTACTAGTAATAATAAATTAATGTACTTGAAATTTAGTAATGGTTACGTCTGTATTTACCGACGGCCCACATCGCAGTAATATTTGATAGGACTATTATTATTAACATGTTCCACCCGATCAGTTCCTAATTAGCGAAGTCGTAGTATTTGAGTTGTTGTTATTGTACTTTGATATTGGGCCCGATTCTATTATTACATAAACTTAACTAAGCCAGTTTGATAGGACTAAAATATAACCCTATCTCTTTTCCCCATAGAATACAAAACGAAGATGGGCATATAATATAAATGCCCATCTTTATCTTTTTGTAAATTCGTCAAACTTGTTAAGTTATTTTTAGACTGGATTTCATTAGTGAAAATCATCGACTAAGTATAGTTGAAGTTGGGTTTTCAAAATTACACATTAAAACGTGAAAATACAGTTTAGTTTTAAATGATCTTGGTTACTATCATTAGTGAAATCCGCTCTAGTTTAATTTAATTAATAATTGGTGCTAAATGAAACGTCATGTTTTTTATTCCATAGGTGCATTTTTTTTTTCGTGTGGATATACTTTCGGATACCCCCCCGCCGGCCAGCGGGGTGGTTATGTCGCGCTTGAACCAACTTAAACCGCACACCGTCTCGGGTCTTCAGGGTGTAAGGTGGTCCATTAAGGCAATTCACTAGCAACCAGGCTGACACTTAAAATAAAAAGGTGCTACTTTACATAAATTAAGGTTTATTTCATTCTGTACTCTTTCTTCCTGTATAGCTATGATATTGATTGATGTCTCCTGTTAAAGAGGCATCAATCAAATATTTTTTTGTATCCAAAACAACTACCCACATGTTCATGAAACCAATATTGCAAACCCAAATCAATACAATAATACTTATTGTGGTTAAGCACACAGATATACACAGTTTTAGCCTCGCCACCAACGCAGGATATTGGCAGCCGAACCGATATTATTCGTCACCACTTTACGGTAGAAATTGGGATAGTAATTAAATTCTGAAAATTTGTCAAATAGGGGTAGGTAAATACCCGAGAGGGCCATCTCGAAACCGGAGATGGTCAGGGTAAATCGGGGTGCGAGGGATATGCTTTAAGGGCAACCTTACACCCCGGTGTCTGAAGACCCGAGATGGCGTGCGGTTTTAGTCGGCCAGCCGGGGGGTATCCAAAGGGATTTCCGCACGAAAAAAAAGGGGTAGGTAAATTGCCATAATTGTGTGTGAGATTTACATCTGACTTGTATGAAAGTCAAGGAGACGAAGTTGTCTTATTGGTAAATATTGATAAGAATGTTTATGAAGTTTTTAATTTACTACAAATTTACTATACCTATATATGTATAAATTCAACTCATTGTTACTTTTTGTTCCAACAAAATAGAATACAAGAGTTATTCTATCACTTTAGCCCCCTATTACATTGGAACCTTAACATAACTGGCAAATCGTGGGTGTGTAATACACTTCTGCCTACCCCTTCGGGGATACAGGCGTGAAGTCATGTTATGATTCAAATATTAAGTTGATTGTTCCCTAATATATAAGTTTGAAGATCCTATTTCATCATATCAGCCGTAGGAAGTCCACTGCTGAACAAAGGCCTCCCCCATTGACTTCCATTTTGACCGGTCTGCAGGAGCCTGCATGCACTGAGTCCCTGCGCTCTATACCAGGTCGTCTGTCCACCTTGCTTGAGGCCTACCTTCGCTGCGCTCGCCGTCACGTGGTCTCCACTCAAGGACCTTCATGCCACAACGGCCATCCGTTCTCCGAGCTATGTGCCCTGCCCACTGCCTCTTACTCAACTACTTACTATCCTACGTACTTACTTAATATATCAGATTTCTAACAGCGTTAAATGTTGAAACGCTGCTAAATTTGGCCTTATTGTTAATTATATTAACTTATTATGTCTTTCGAATCAAGACAACATCACGGTAACTTCATAACTTCAGTAAAATTTAATCATGGCAATATTTATTGCCTTCAGAGTTGAAAATCAAACAAAAAATAAATAAGTATTCCTGAATACGCGAATAATAACCGTCAACAAATAAATGAAAAGTTTTACGTTAATCACAATGAAATTCTGATAACTGGGTCGTCTCGGGAGATCCTTTGCAAACAGATGTATTTGTTCAATATATAATGAAGACTGAGTTAGACCAAGTTGATCGAGTTCTTAGCTCCCCAAGGCGTAGAGATGAGATGTTGCTGGTGGAAATTGTTCAAGAGTTTGAATATGAATTGATATTCGACTAATTATTGGAACGTTAGTAGTTTGGCTGACGAATGAATCGACGTGTGATTGTCAGTGAGCGGTGTTCAGTGGAATGTTTGAAACTTAGATTCTAGCTCGGATATTGCGAATTTAGTTACACGAATCGAGTTGTTTCATAGTATACCTTTAATATTGTATTAAATATTTAAGTTATTTGTTTCTAAAATCAGCTCTATGAAGCATCATGTTTGGATATAAATCTAGAACTAGTTACCTTAATCTAATAAAGTTTCATTATAAAGCAGCAAACAGATATCTTAAAAAGCAATATCCAAAAATATTTAGTTGTCATCTTCTAATGAAGTTTATTATCTATTAAATTACTGCGCATTAGAGTTTCTTTGGTTTTAACTTAACCTATACTGACGAATTAAGGTGGTCATCCAATGATTGTACATAGGTACTCTTGAGGTGCTTGGTTGGGGGGTGCTCGGTTGGCGACCTGTGGTGCACCCTGGGCAACGGAGACGGCAGCGCCTCTCTCCTAGGCCGGGGGAGACGCTGCTGCCTACGGCCAACTCCGACCGAGGCGAGGACGTACCTGTTGAGGGCTGTTCGGAAGCTTTCCACGTGTCCCTCTGATTAGCAGATGGCACAGTGGAGAGCAAGTAAGGGGGCCATCTCGAAACTGGAGATGGCCCAGGGTCAGTCGGGGTGCGAGGGATATGCTCTATGGGTAACCTTACACCCCGGCGTCTTAAGACCCGAGACGGCGTGCGGAATTGATCGGTTCAAGCCCGACATAACCGCCCCCGGTGGCCGGCGGATGGAATTCGCGATAACAAGGGGAAACTGGAATCGACAAGCCTGGCAGATCTCTATGGACACGTCTCAAACAATACTCATTTAGGTACAGTGTAAGTGTATGACTCAGAGAGACAAAACACTTGAGACAATAGAAATGTTTTTAACACTAAGGGTGACCGCAGATTAGAGACAAAATAGTCTTAAGACAGATTTATCACCGCGCAGATCTTGTAAGTATTTGACAGCTTTGTTTATGAAACAGTCTTGTATGAAGTATGCGCACTTTCATATATTTCTGTAGAGTAATAGTTTCTCTTAAGACTGTCTTGCCCCAATGAGTGCTTAGTCCAAAGAATTTTTGATAATGTAACTCTTAACGGGGATAAAATACGAAATTTTTTGTACGAAATAATAACTAAAGAAAGTCACAGGGTTTCTGAAGATGAGACACAGACTTAGCCATATGATAACAAAAGTAATGTTTTTTTATTTATTTATGAACTTGTATATCCCAGAGAAGTAGGTAGGAAGAGAAGTAGGTTATACATTCTGATACCTAAATAATAACACAACCATGTATTGCTAATTATTTTCGAACTTTAATAGGGAATGAGCAAATTACATTCAACCAGGCACTGTACTTATCCTCTATTGCTACTGACCTTTATTTTATATTACATAAAAATCCAATCACTTCTGGCAAATAACCTAAACCCTAAAATTAGTTGGACCATCCCGAAATAGACACTTGATTATATCCACATATCGCCAGGAAATTATCGAGCCTTGGTTTTGTTTCGATTTTCAACGATTGGTCAGCCTTACCGAGTCTAGCTGCTTCCAGTTGCGCCGCGTGGAGGCTCCTTCGTGCAAATATCGTATACTTTAGAAGTATCACTGTCATCATCATTCTCCGGCATTTATCCCAAATTGTGTGCTTTTTCCATTAATCTCTGCTTGAGGTCATCTTAACATTTCACACCCTTCCTAACCATATCTTCTTTCACGCAGTCCATCCATCTCTTCCTCTGCTCTTGTAACCGTCCACTTCCATACTTAATGCCTTCCTTACGATATTACTTTCAACCCTACGCATTACATTTCCGAACCAGGACAAGTGAACTTTTCTGTTATTGGCGCTACTTTTAAACTTCCTCTAATGTACTCATTCCTAATCTTATCCATTCTTGTCACACCACACATCCATTTCAGCATTCGCATCTCGGCTGCATACAGCCGTTTTTCATCCGTCGCCTTTACGGGCCAGCTCTCTGATCCATGCAGGACAGCAGGCCGGATCATGGTCTTGTAGATTTTCCCCTTAAGTCTAAGGGGGATTGGCGAGTCACACGTTGTTACAGTAACCTGCCGCCATTTCATCCAACTTACGCTACTCCGATGCTTTACGGCTGGATCTAATTATTTAGATTTAGAATTATCACTGTGTGAAGCGATATTCACCATTCCTAAAGAGAATACGTATCGTGTTGCAGTGACGTAAATTTATCCGACGTCAGATACAATTAAACACAGTTTATACGTGGCCCTGTTAATGCTTTAAAACATGCAAACTGAGCAAATGGACACAAAGCAATCTTCGTTTGTTCGTTTTGTAAATATTTTGACTGCTGCGTTTGTATGTACGAGTATGTAGTGTTAGAATAATAATACGGAGTGTATCATTTTGTGGATTGCAAAATTTGTTATTATCAGTTTAATTATTAAAGTATTCGTTTTCAATGTTCTCAATTTGATAAGTATACAACCTTCCCCCTTACACAGGTTGACCAACCTTTACGTAACTACGCGTGCTCGTATTAGCCAAAACATTTACGTTGGATTAGTTTTACGCCAGTTTTTTCATCTATGTTAATCAATTGAAATCCACGGCCTACTCACGTTACAACTGTGATTAGATTTGTTTGTCACACAGAATAATGCCCTACTCGGTACCTTTTAGTCACGAACCCCTCACAAAACAATACATACTAATATGACAATAAAACTTCAATCACTCTTTTTCAATGGCCAGTATTTACAATCTAAATGTTAACAAATAATTATCAGTAAGTGAGAACCTGTAGGTAGTCCTTAGAATATCCAGACGAGGTCTCGAGTTCGATCCCCAGTCGCCCCGCCACCTCTGACTTTTCGTAGTTATGTGTGTGTTAAAAATGTTTATCATCGCTCGCTTAGTAATGTGCCCAGTAGATGGCAATAGTCTCGCCCTCTATTACATTGGGACCTAAAACATAACTGGCGAATCGTGGGTGTGTAATACATCTCTGCCTACCCCTTCGGGGATACAGGCGTACAGTTATGTTATGGTAATATTCCACAAACTCGTTTTAAATTCTATAGCTAGCCGTTACGAAGATTTCACTCCAACCAATAGCCATGAGCGTAAACCTTTAGCAGGAGAAGTCGTATACAACGACCGCCATAAAACGTTGGTTTATGTCCTTGAAAAATATGACAGCCATGACCCAAAATATATTCATATCATCGCAAAAACAGTAAAAGTTAAAGGAGAACAATAAAATGGATAGTTTTATCGTGGTTTTATATCGACGACAGGTGAGCCTCCAAGATGCTTTCAAGATGAATTCCAGCCAACAAAAGATGCTAGAGATATAAATATGAATACCAAAGCTTCCAATGACAAATATTGGTTTCGATGAATCAGAAATGTTAGAATTCTAAAGACTTTAATATTTGAGTTTTCTATGACCGTAATATTTTCCAGTATTTTAGTAAGGAAAGATTTTGCTTGTAAGTCATAGACAGCTCCGTCGTTTCAAACTAATATTAACGTTGAATTTTCGAATATTTTGTGGTTATTGCATAATATAATGTGCCTTTTTTTTTGTGCGGAAATCCCTTCGGATACCCCCCGGGCGGTTATGTCGGGCTTGAACCGACTTAAACCGCACGCCGTCTCGGGTCTACAGACGCCGGGGTGACTACCACCCCTTGCAGGCCCGCCATACCCCGACCCCCTCGTGCAATGGGGTCAGCTGGCCCTGAAAAGGGCCGATTGGTCAGACTCTTGGCCGTTGACGTTGACGCCAGCTACTCCAGAGGAGCAATCAATGATGCGTCATCGCCCACGTTGCCCAGGGTGCACCAAACTTGGAGGTGATCCAACCAGTCGCACCCTAATATAATGTAACATAACATAACATAACATAAACTCACGCCTATATCCCCGAAGGGGTAGGCAGAGGTGCTAGCACCCACATTTCGCCAGTTTATGTTTAGGTCCCAATGTAATAGGTGGCGAGCCTATTGCCATTAACCGGGCACTTGTAAACCTGCGATAAATACACACATAACTTCGAAAAGCATCGAAAAGTCATTGGTGTGTGCCATGGTAAAACCTGGGATCGAACCCGAGACCTCGTCTCAGCAGTCCATTACCCATACCACTAGGCTACCGCGGCTGCTAATATAATGTGCCTAACATAATATCGACTTCCAATTCGTGATTCTAATCATAACATTAGAAATAGCTACAGAAAAGAAGGAATATCACTAACTCGTGAGTACAAGCCAGTGATTATAATTATATATATGCTCGCTGGAGTATTTGATAACAAATAGTTCATTGCCCTTATAATTTAACACCACTTACACAGAAATTGTAAATTATAATTAATTGTTAATTAAGAGAAAACGTGATCCATCGTCCCAGCAAACAGTATTTCAACATCCCAAAATAATTTGCTTGCTTAATGTTTCTCCGAGGCGATTTAATATTGTTCATCAAGTTGAACCTCCGTACCTTTAATTAATAATGCTTAGACAGCTCTGTATCAGTAATATCAGAACATGGAGCCCTCGTGAGATAGAAGCTCTTCATTATAATAGTTTTGACGAGCGTAATACAGGTTTGTATCTTATGGAAGAATTATTTTAGCAGTAGTGAGGCTATCACTTCTTATAATACTTTGTATAACTATTGTAATGATGGCAAACACTATACGCTGGCTGGTAGCATACGATAACCGATGCTTATAAACATCTACAATATCAAGGGTGCTAAACCACTCATGTCACCTGCCCTTTTTTTGGGGGGTGGTTATGTCGTGTCTCGACTAAAACCGCCCGGTGTCCTCCCCAAGTGTCCGTTGCCAGGCACCCCGGGTAAGCCCTCAAAAGGATAACCCCAGGGCTGCCGGCGGACTTTGGCCGCCACCGCGGCCTCGCCTAGTGGGGTCGGGTTTTATCCCGCTTCGGTGAGTTGGCAGGCGTGTGTAGGGCACACCCGACACGCCTCCGCCACGGCCTGCTTCTGTAAGGACCAACGGCCAACTGCCGTCCTCAGGCCCCGATCATGGAGGTCGGTAGTCCCGGGCGTAGATGAGTCTGCGGCGTCCTCGCCGCAGACTGCGAAACTCGGGGGGCAAGGTTCTCTCCCGCTCCCTCTCCGCCGTCTCTTTTGCGCGCATTACCTGCTCGCAGAAAGAGGTGGCGGCGTGCCACTTGCTCCCGTCGGAGACCACGGCCCTCACCATGGTCTCCAACGAGAAAACGTCCACGCCCAGGACCGCAACGAGATTCTGGCGTTGACTCGCCCACGCAGAGCACTCCACCAACGTGTGGAGCGCCGTGTCTTCGCCAGGATCCTCGCAGTGCTAGCACTGCGGCGTTGTCTCCCGGTGGATGCGCCACAGATACTTACCGAAACACCCGTGTACGGTAACCATCTGGCACATCCGGTAGTAGAGGTCCCCATGGTCCCTCTCCAACCACTCCTTCATGATCGGTCTCAGCGCCGCAATGGTGGATTCCCCCCACCTTGGGTGCTCAAGTCGCACCCTCCATGTCTCCATGAGTTCCTGGCGGAGCAGGGACCGCTGAGCCCTGATTTCTCGGGGCTCATGTCACCTGCCCTTTTTTTTTTTTTTTTTTTTACGTGCGGAAATCCCTTCGGATACCCCCCCGCTGGCCAGCGGGGGTGGTTATGTCGTGTCTCGACTAAAACCGCACGGTGTCCTCCCCAAGTGTCCGTTGCCGGGCAGCCCGGGTAAGCCCTCGAAAGGATAACCCCAGGGTTGCCGGCGGACTTTGGCCGCCTTCGCGGCCTCGCCTGGTGGGGTCGGGTTTTATCCCGCTTCGGTGAGTTGGCAGGCGTGTGTAGGGCACACACGACACGCCTCCGCCACGGCCTGCTTCTGTAAGGACGGCGAGTCGGCCAACTGCCGTCCTCAGGCCCCGATCATGGAGGTCGGTAGTCCTGGGCGTAGATGAGTCTGCGGCGTCCTCGCCGCAGACTGCGAAACTCGGGGGGCAGGGTTCTTTCCCGCTCCCTCTCCGCCGTCTCTTTCGCGCGCATTACCTGCTCGCAGAAAGAGGCGGCGGCGTGCCACTTGCTCCCGTCGGAGACCACGGCCCTCACCATGGTCTCCAACGAGAGAACGTCCACGCCCAGGACCGCAACGAGATCCCGGCGTTGACTCGCCCACGCAGGGCACTCCACCAACGTGTGGAGCGCCGTGTCTTCGCCAGGATCCTCGCAGTGCTGGCACTGCGGCGTTGTCTCCCGGTGGATGCGCCACAGATACTTACCGAAACACCCGTGTCCGGTAACCATCTGGCACATCCGGTAGGAGAGGTCCCCATGGTCCCTCTCCAACCACTCCTTCATGATCGGTCTCACCGCCGCAATGGTGGATTCTCCCCACCTTGGGTGCTCAAGTCGCACCCTCCATGTCTCCATGAGTTCCTGGCGGAGCAGGGACCGCTGAGCCCTGATTTCTCGGGGTTCCGGCCTATGGCCCCGCTCCAGCGCCTCCTTGCGCCACTGGTACAGCAGCGCAAGGGCTCTCGCTTCCAGGTCCCATGGAGGGGTCCCAGCTAGGAGACATGCCGCCTCGACGGAGATCGTGCGATACCCCCTGATGACTCTGACGGCCATCGCCTTTAACGGGCTGTTAAGAACAGCCACGTTGCGGGCCGCCAGAGTCTCCGCCCATACGGGGGCCCCGTATAGGGCCATACTTCGCACGATCCCCAGGTACAGTCTCCTAGTGGGGGCGTTGGGTCCCTTAACGTTGGGCATCAGCCGCGATAGCGCGGCCGCAGCCCCCCTCAGTTTCGGGACCAGACTTCGGAGATGAGGTCCGAAGTCCCATCGGCTATCGAGTACGAGCCCAAGGTACTTCATCGTGGGCTCGATGCCGATGCTTACGCCCCCTACGGTTATGCTGGTTCCCGCAGGTGGCCCCCTCCGAGGCCCGTGAAAACACATAGCCTCGGATTTGTGGAGAGCCACCTCGAGTCCCAGCCGCCGTATTCGACCCACGACTTGAGCAACCCCTGCCGTGGCCTTCAGTGCCGCGCTTCGGTACGTTGCTCCCCGCGCCATAACGAGGGTGTCGTCAGCATAGCACACTATGCTGACACCCTCGAGCAACGTACCGCGAAGCACCCAGTCGTATCCGATGTTCCACAGGAGTGGCCCTAGGACCGACCCCTGTGGAACACCGCACGACACTTCTCGCCGCCCTGGCCCTAGCCAGCTCGGGTAAACTATGGCCCTCTCGGATAGGTATGCCTCGACAATGCGGCGGAGGTAAGGAGGCACTCCGTGATACGCGAGCGCCTCCCTAACGCAGCTCCAGGGTAGGGTGTTGAAGGCGTTGGCGATGTCGAGAGACACCGCCACCACCACCCCACCCCGCGAGACTACTTCCTCCGCCAGGTGCCTAACGCGCATGATCGCTTCCACGGTGGAGCGCCCCCGGCGGAAACCGAACTGGTTGTCCGCCAGATCTGGCCCCACGTTCGTGAGATGCTCGACGAGGCGCTCTGCAATAATCCGCTCAAAGAGCTTGCACACCTCGTCGAGCAACACGATCGGCCGGTAACCGGATGGCTGGTCCGCCGGCCGCCCCGCCTTCCGGATAAGGACCAGTTTCCCCGTCTTCCAAGCCTTTGGAAACTGGCCCCTTTCGAGGCATGCGCTAAAGAGCGCCACCAGTCGAGGCCCTAGTTCCTCCAGGGCCAGGACCCATGCTCGGCCTGGAATGCCGTCGGGTCCGGGGGCAGTGCATTTCCGGGCTTTAAGCCGGAGCACTGCTACCCCCAGTTCACTCTCCCTGACTTCGGGCACATCGCTCTCGCTATTATGGGCGTCAGGCGCCTGAGGCGGAGCCATACGCGGAGGGACATGCTCCTCCGCTCTCGCTGGGAACAAGGAGCCCAGTATCCCCTCCAGCCGCTCCGGCTGGAGGCTCTGGGTCAGTAGGGGCGCCCTTGGGCGGATTTTGCCCCTGACCGCAAGGTAAGGACGCCCCCATGGGTTCTGCTCCAGAGACTCCAGCAGCTCTTCGCGGGCCCGCCGTTTGGCCTGCTTTATGGCTTCCTGGAGGGTCCTCTTGGCCCCCTTGTACGCCTCATACAGCTCCGCCTCTCGGGCTGCCGCATCATCTGGTCGGCGACGCCTCCGGCGAAACCTGGTGTACTGGCGGCGAGCGGTCACGCACGCTGCTCGCAGCTGTGCGATCTCCGCTGACCACCAGTACACCTGTTTCTTGGCCGGGCCGGGCTTAACCCTAGGCATCGCCGCATCGCAGATATGCGACATGGCTCTCCTGAACCATTCTGTCTCTGCGTCGACATCGGCAGGCCTGGCCGGTGACGGAATCCAGGCCTGCACTATGGATGCCTCCAGGAGAGCCTCCCGATCCAGGCGTCTGAGCGCCCAACGTGGATCCGGGGGATTCGCGATTGTCGGCGGCAGGTTAGTTGGAGGGGAGACGTTGAACCGAATGTACTTATGGTCGGAATCCGTCTCCTCCTCCTCCACCACGCGCCAACCCTGGACGCGGCGGGCGAGAGCAGGGGTCGCGAACGCGACATCCACGACCGAACTGAGCCCCCGCCGCTCCCAGGTGGCGACATTCCCCCGGTTGAGGACCTCTAGACCACGGGTGTTGGCCCAGTCCTCCAGTACTCGCCCCTTGTCATTGGTTTCCCGGGAGCCCCAGGCCTGAGACCAGGAGTTGAAGTCTCCCAGGACCAAGACAGGACGAGGACAGCACGCAGCGAGAACAATGTCCAGTTCAGCGAGCCTTAGCTCAAGCTCGTACTGGTCAAGGCTTGGCGAGAAGTAGACGGCCACGACAGCCAAGCCCTCATAGTCCGCCGCGACACAGCCTCTGCACCTTGCAATGAATGCAAGGCGCGAGGTGTCCGCGGCGGACCCCCCGAAGACGGTCGCTACGCCGTCCAGGTCCACCGGGCTTCCGGGGTGGACCCAGTACGGCTCAGCGACCACGACCACATTAATAGACCACTCCACGATGCTCTGGTACAGAAGATCCTGAGCACCGGTGCAGTGGTTTATGTTCGCCTGCAGGATACGGATTGGTGTGTCCATTAATGGACGTCCATCTCCGCATCCCGCCGCGAATGTGGCCGCTCTTGAGCGGCACCCCCGCTACCCGTTGCGGACGAACGGGGCTTTGGCCTCGAGGCGGCGCAGGTTCTGCTGTCCGCCCGGTGCTCCGCCGCTTTGCCCTCCGCTACGCATTTGTAGCAGCGCGGCGGAGCATCACAAGCACTGGCCTTGTGCCCGGGCTGACTGCAGCGGAAGCACCGATCCCCCACGGTGTCTCCCGCTGTGCATTGCACTCCCACATGCCCCACGGCCAGGCACCTGAAGCACCTGGTCTCGCGGGGCTGCAGGAGTTGCACCCGCGCCTTTAGGAAGCCCCCAACGAGGAGGCTCCGTTCGTCCGCAATTTTCTGCGCCGCTGCGACGGGGCAGTTGACGACTGCTGTGCCGTGACCGGTGGAGCTGAAGCGGATTTCTCCAGCTCTCACCTGATCACGGGGGCAGCCGCCCGCCTCCACGACGGCGGAGATGACTTCCTCCGTCGTGGCCGCGTCATCCAGACCCGAAATGCGCAAACCTGCGCATTTGTTGGGTCTGGTGACGCGGACGGCTTCGGTATCCAGCGACTCCCTCAGCTTGGCCGCTAGGGCGTCGGCTTTGGGGCCGCTGGTGGCACCGGAGACCTCGAGGAGGCGAGCTCCGGTGCGAGTTGTTTTGCACCGGAGCCCCCCCTCAATCTCGAGGGCCTTGAGGTCCACTGAGTCTTTAACCTGCCTCAGGACCTGGGCGTACCCCACGCCCTTCTCCACACCCTCCGTCGTCACCGTCAGGACGACGGCAGTGGAGCGTGGGGCGCGGAGCCTCTTCGGCGCCTTCGCCGCAGCGGCTTTTGCCGCCTTCTTAGCCGCCTTTTTGGCGGCTTTTTTCGCCTTTTTGGCGGCTCCCGCTACCACCCATTCCTCCCCTCTGAAGGAACGCTCGGGTGCAGCGGGAGCGGCGGTTATGGCGGGGGCGGGGGTGCCGCGTTTCTTCCCCTTCCCTTGTGGCGTTGGGGCCACTGGGGCGGCGGGGCCGGGCTTACCACTGACAGCAGCCGCGAAAGACGCAGTCCGTGTCAGTGGGGGACGGTAAGCCCGGTCCTCTAACACGCCAAGCCGCCTCTCGATGGCCGCCAGGAGCTGCACCACACTAGGCGCAGGCTCAGGCGGCGGAATGGGCGCCGTCCTAGGCGCTGTTTTCAGCGCCGGCTTGGTTGCCGACTTAGTGGCCGGCTTTGGCGCCGGTTTTGGCGCCGACGTAGGCGCCCCCTCTGGCGGCGCAAGAGCCCTCGGGTGGTCCGCCACCTCCTGGGCTCTTGGGGCCTTCTGGGCCTCCGGGGGTCCCCTGACCATCTGGGTCAGTTGCCTGACCTCCTCCCGGAGGACCCGCTGTTGCTCCAAGGAGTTGGCCAGCTCAGTTTCCAGGCTTGTGACCCGGGCCCTGAGCTTAACCTCCTCCTCGGAGACGCTCCTACCAAGGAGCTCCTCCAGCGCTGTCCTGGCGACGGCGACGTTTTCCGCCACCGTCTTCTTCTTGCCCGACACATTTTTGGACCCTTTTATGGTGTCCGTTATGCGGGCAAGTGCTGCGAGGAGTTCCCTCGCCGCGGGGACGCCTTGGTCCCTGCCACTGGGTAGCGGCTTCGTCGTTCTGGCCGCCGCGGTGGCCAATATTTTGGCCGGCCGATCGTCCTCCCTCGAGGAGATCGTCCGTTGCCCGGAGCTTCTGCTCCGGTCAAGGGACGGTCCACCCGAGCGTGGCCGCTTCCGACGGAGACCCTCCTCCGTCTCCATGCGGCCGGATACTGACTCATTGTCAGTACCCGCCGTTGACGCCGCTGACGCAATTTCCGCGTCCGTCTCCCCGCCTATCGGTAGCGGAGTAGCGGGTCTAGTGAAGACGGCCTTAACAGACCGCGAGTGAGGCCGCCGCCTCACCTCCTCTTCACCCCCAACTACCTGCACTCCTTCATCTCGGATACCATTGTCCGCGCCAAGGTTTTCGTTTGTATCGTCCGGTTTGTTTTGGTTTAAATTGATAGTATTCATTACATATCCCACGAGTATGGGGGAAAGATGGTCCATCCAGGCGGAGCCCCCTGCACCTGGATAAGCCTATATACTATGGAGGTCGGCTGGTATCCATAGGTTTTGACGACTTCGCTGTCGGGTCTTATAGACTTTTCCTTGTCGTGGGCCGGCCAATAAAGGCAAGCCCTCCGGTCAGCAAGTTCACAGCGTACCCTTCTGGAGCCACCAGTCAGGTCGTTGCTGATCACCTGCTGATTACGGAACGCGAGAGGATGGCTAGTCCTCTCTCACCGGCGGCGGCACAAGTACCCATCGGCCCCTGCGTCAGCAGTGGGCCAACCCGCCCCTGGATCCCCCAGGACCCTACTGTGGCCTCCACCACTAACAGCATCGCTCATCCTGTCTCCTCTGAAAGCAGAGGAGTACGGTGAGCGATGTGTTCCCGCCACGTTGGGTATTGGCCGACGATCAATGCCAACCCCATGATGGGGAAGCCATTGACCGCCGCCCAGGGTGTACCGGCCACTCCGATTCCGTTCCCCCCGGACTCCAGCGGGATCGGAATCGGAATGACACTCGAGGAGGTTACCCAACATACACCCCATGTCACCTGCCCTGGGGAAACTTTTAAAGCAGTCACTCAAACTTATTTGGTTTTACCATGCGAAGGGTAAATTTACTATAGATTCTGTTATCTATTAGTAAAATCTGATACGTTTTCGGCGTTTCAGTGTGGTCAAGCTATTTGCTGAGATATATATAACAAAACTGACGCCATCGCCCATGCTTTTTGGCCAATGTTATTACTAAAATTACAATACCTAGGCAGCTTTAGTAAAATTTACATACTTAGTTATTCACACCATTCACATGGCACAGCTAAATTTTAAGTAGGTTTAAAACTTTACATGGAGGGCGCTGACTAAATGGTAAAAGAGTTGGAACTTATCAATGTTGCAACTCGTGAATGTCTAGAAATAAAAGTTTTTTCAAATATTCAAGAGCAGCTTTAATAAACCATGAGATAGATCACCGCGTTGCTCGATATCTTGCAGACCTATACTAAGTTTAAGGAACAGCTGTTTTTGTTTACTTAGAGCTGATTTCACAAATTATATTTGACCTATTGATGATATCAGTAGGGAAGGCTGATCCCGCTAGCAAGTGGAATATATTATATTATAGTCAGGAAGAGAGGGATAGTAACCGCGATCAAGTTGAACTTAACTGCGTTATCATGGTTCACTCAATCTATTTCATTGAGTAAAACATTCCTCGTTTTAGTTCACCTTGGTCGCAATTATTTTCACTAGTGAAATTCGATCTTTTTGTTTAACGTAGTAAGTTATCGTTTTATATATACTTTGAATATTTAGTATGTAAAAAGTGTGTTTGAAGGAAGTAGGTGTTTATTTTTGTGGCTATTTTCTTATAGACTATTGCAGACCGAATTAAAATTTTATGGCATTATAACAATTTAAATTTTATTCATAAGAGATAAAAATATAACATAAAATTACTTAAGTGAGTTGAGTCGTAAAATAAAATACAGGTTCATGATTTAATTGAAACTACGCTCTTATACTCGTCAAAACACCTCCCTCCACTAGGATTCACAGTCTAGATCCACATGTGGATCATTGGATACTTTTATATCCGCTCCGATCCACATATGGATCTTTGGATACTTTTCACTATTAAAATACAAAGCTACTAGCTTGCTATCGAGTTCCGGCGCTTCTGGGTTAGGTTAGGTTAGAACTGTGACCTCAACAGAGGTCGGAACCAGCTAGTAGCTTTTTGGTGGCTTTGTAGTTAAATAGTGAAAAGTATCCAAAGATCCATATGTGGATCGGAGCGGATATAAAAGTTTCCAATGATCCACATGGGGATCTAAACTGTGGATCCTAGTGGAGGGAGGCGTCAAAACAGATTTCTGTATCTATTCTATACATTATTTCTGTACAAATAAATAAAATTGAAGAATCTGTTTGTAATATTAAACCACAATTTTTTCATGATTGCATATGAATGTATACAGGGTACTTATTACAAAAATATAGCTTTTATAATTTTTATCTGTCTATCCGTCTGTCTTTCTGTCTGTTTATTCCGGGTGATCTTCGTAGTACCTAGGCTGAATTTGATGAGATTTTTACTACGAATAGCTGATGTTATAAGGAGTGACTTAGGCTTTTTGTTTTCTTTCTTTCTTATTTATTTTGGAAAAAATATTAGAGTGCACGCAAAAAGGAATCACGCTACCTAGATTGAATGAAGTCGGAATTGGACTTATTAAACATTTTACACTGTTTCATGATTCTCATCGCCGAACGAGAATTTCTCAGAAAACCCCCTAGGCAGTAGGTCCACTCACAATTGTATGCCTCTATGCCCAAGACAAACACACCCTCATGATATTCCTTTTTCACCGCCTCTTTGCCGTTAGATGGCGACCAGAATATCAAATGAAAACATTAAAATAAATTCTATATTTTACATCTTTTGACTACATAATTGACATTTTGTATAACACCATCTGTGAGCCGAGTAGAAGAACTATTGGATAATTAAATTGATTATAACAGAGTGAGTACTTAGGTCTTGAGTTTTATATTACATCAGGATTGAATAAAACACGCCACTTAAATATAAATTGAATGAAGATTATTTAGGAATTGCTCTCGTAGAAGCTGAATACCAGAAAATTTACTCTGCAACGGTCCAACGAAGTTAAATTGTTAGAACGTGGTACCAACTGAAATTTATAGGCTTTTGGTGTAGGACGATTACTCTTGCAAAGCTTTGAGAAGTCACCCGTAGACTTTTATGAAGTCTCTTA
This sequence comes from Cybosia mesomella, assembly GCA_946251805.1. NCBI lineage: Eukaryota > Metazoa > Arthropoda > Insecta > Lepidoptera > Erebidae > Cybosia > Cybosia mesomella. The sequence goes on from OX276408.1 coordinate 25,984,009, forward strand.
AAATCCTATTGCAGCAGAAGACATTAGGTCTTATGGAGAAATGTACGACATAGTTTTATTTTAAAGGGTAAAACTATAGACTAAAATTACATTCTTAGGACTGGATTTTATGTTAAAAGGTACTTGTAACGAGTTTCCCAGATATTTGAATCTGAGAGTACATAGCTATATAGTTTTATTGGGACATTAAGTTTAGGTGGTAATGTATTATATAACCTTTTTTTTTAGTCCTAAGACTTAGAAGTTATAATTAGGAATTGATTTTTTTAAAAAGCTAATGTTTTACTCTCTACTCTACTCACAGAATATCGACGCCAAGTAACAGTATTTGAACTGTTGCGTTCCGTTTGGTGAGTGAGAGTGCCGGAGCCCAAACTCCTTTCCCATCCCCTCCCAAACTCCTTTCCCATCCCCTCCCAAACTCCTTTCCCATCCCCTTTCCTTTACAGGGTCGGCAGCGCGAGTGTGATGCCACTGGTGTTGCACACGTCCATAGGCCGCGGTAACCGCTTCCCATCAGGTGGGCCGTGTGCTTGTCTGCCACCTTAGTGGTATAATAAAAAAAGGGCTTTTTGAAATAAAAGAAGATAATTATAGGTTGTTTCTTTATTTTTTTCTTTTCTTAATTTTTTGTCATATTCTATTGGTTCAGTAGGTAGTAGTAACATATTTCCAATGAGTTTAATACCCTTTGGTGTTTCACAAAACTGTTTAAAACTTAAACCTGTAATTAGAAATCTAATCATTTTTTTAATAACTTCGAACTTGTGACAATACAAGATAATGAACGTATACTCATGTCAAATAAAATATGCCTTGGAGCATAACAATTTAATTCGTTTAACCGTCTATTGCTCGTAGACGACTAATACGAACGGTTAAGCGATACATAATCGCGACCACACGCGTTCACAACAGAAACATACGGGAGTATATTATGTCAGACTTCACCTGAAGATAAATCAACATTTGTATTCAAATTAAAGCAAATTAACTATTATCTTACAGGTTATTAATGGATTGAGGTATCTCTAGACCTATTATAAAAGATTTGATACGATTTGATATGAACGTGAAACTATTTTTCATTTTATTATAAAAAAAAAAAACCCAAAAATAAAATTTTATTTATTTCTCTTGTTTCTTTCACTAAGAGAAACAAGATAAATACCTATGTAAAATTTAATTCATATGGCACCAGAGAGCTAAACCAAACCCGATGTTGAAAGAATTCGGTTTATAAAAAATATAACATAACATAACATAAACTCACGCCTATATCCCCGAAGGGGTAGGCAGAGGTGCTAGCACCCACATTTCGCCAGTTTATGTTTAGGTCCCAATGTAATAGGTGGCGAGCCTATTGCCATTAACCGGGCACTTATAAACCTGCGATAAATACACACATAACTTCGAAAAACATCGAAAAGTCATTGGTGTGTGCCATGGTAATACCTGGGATCGAACCCGAGACCTCGTCTCAGCAGTCCTTTACCCATACCACTAGGCTACCGCGGTTATAAAAAATATAATATAATAAAATCGGTTTATAAACGACGGACACATATACCGAACGTGTATACGGAACTGCGAAATCATTTAGAGAATATAGGGGTAACATAACATAAAATAACTTCACGCCTGTATCCCCGAAGGGGTAGGCAGAGGTGTATTACACACCCACGATTCGCCAGTTATGTTGAGGTCCCAATGTAATAGGGGGCGAGCCTATTGACATCTACCGGGCACATTATTAAGCGAGCGATAATTAACATTTATTAATGCACACATAACTACGAAAAGTCAGAGGTGTGTGCCCGGGGCGACTGGGGATCGAACTCGAGACCTCGTCTCAGCAGTCCGTTACGTACGCCACCGGGCTATCGCCGCTTGATATAGGGGTAATGTTATGTTATGTATTAGTATAAACAATGCATACATATTTGTTGTCTCTGAAACTTATCATCGGATCTTCATGAAATTTAAATGAGACCACTTTATAAGTTAAGTCATGAAACAGAAAAATAATTTATGAAATTGGTTCAAGCGAGTAATCGGAGACAATACATAAAAAAAAGCGGGCAAGTGCGAGTCGGACTCGCCCATTAAGGGTTCCGTAGTAGCAAGTAACATAATAATTACTTCTTTTTTAATTTTTATATTTTAGTTGATTGAATGAAATGTAAATTGCGGTTTACGATTTATGACGTATTATAAAACAACTACTTACTAGATCTCGTTCAAACCAAATTTCGTTGGAAGTTTATATGGTCATGTACATCATATTTTTTTTTTAGTTTTATCATTCTCTTATTTTAGAAGTTACAGGGGAGGGACAAACATTTTATCACTTTGGAAGTGTTTCTCGCGTAAACTATTCAGTTTAGAGAAAAATAATATTAGAAATCTCAATATCATTTTGACCTATCCATAGATACCACACACGTATGGGCTTGATGAAAAAAAAATTTTTGAGTTTCAGTTCTAAGTATGGGGAATCCCCAAAATTTATTGTTTTTTGTCTATTTTTGTGTTAAAATCTTAATGCGGTTCACAGAATACATCTAATTACCAAGTTTCAACAGCATAGTTCTTATAGTTTCGGAAAAAAGTGGCTGTGACATACGGACGGACAGACAGACAGACCTGACGAATCTATAAGGGTTCCGTTTTTTTGCCATTTGGCAACGGAATCCTAAAAAAAATGCCGAAGAATTGAGAACCCTTTCCCCTCCTTTTTGGGAGTCGGTTAAAAAAGGAGAATAGGCGTACAAACACACATAAGGGTGCATAATCCCGTGGGTATCCCTCGTATAACTCCTTATATGGGAGTAGTAGTCTCCACTAAAGGACAGTGCGGATCTCCTTTCGCTAGTAAATGTAAAATCCATGACAAAGCTCGACCCTATACGTGGAATAGAAAAATATATCGTGACATATTGGTGATAATATGCTTCTGAGTTTCACATCGGGATATACAAGCTAAAGTATAATATGTTTGCATATATATGGCAATTAATTAACAAGGAAGGTCTCCATCTGCTTTAATATTTAATTAAACAAAACATAACATAACTCCACGCCTGTATCCCCGAAGGGGTAGGCAGAGGTGTATTACACACCCACGATTCGCCAGTTATGTTAAGGTCCCAATGTAATAGGGGGCGAGCCTATTGCCATCAACCGGGCACATTATTAAGCGAGTGATTATTAACATTTATTAATGCACACATAACTAGGTAAAGTCAGAGGTGTGTGCCCGGGGAGACTGGGGATCGAACTAGAGACCTGTACATACGCCACTGGGCTATCATCGCTTAATAAATTAAACAATCATATTCAATTTCGATTTTGATGCTGACACTACATATTTCATACTACATAGTTCCTACAAACGTACGGAAATATTATCTACATCTGTATGTTTACAAATCAGTAATTAAAACCGATCTAATCTTTTAGTTGCATTATACACAGAGGTCCAATATACACTTTTAATCCTATGCTAATATTACTTTATTTAATTACAAGATACTATTACTACTTACAACTACATTCGTTTTATTTAAAGGAGTTAGAAGATTATGACTGCGAACACCATATCTGGTTGATTGAAATTGCTTCTCATTTAATAAAGAAATGAAATAATGGGATTCGAATTAGAACCCACACGACGTCCAAGAGACAAATCTGGTATAGTTAGCAAATTGAACTGGTTAAGACTATTCCAATTTACCAGCAATACCGATTTTTTCTCTGCTGCAATGCACTTTTTATTCGGTCCACAATTTGTTGACGTAAATTATGCAGTTGTTGTTTTTCTCTATTTAGTGGATGAACCTACTACAAGTGGAGACTGAAAGGCTATAATTTGATCTTACATGCAAGTATTAGTATTAAGTGCAGTGCATTAGTTGTTGTATCTTAGGTATTGAAAAAGACCCCAGGGTCAGTCGGGGTGCGCCTTACACCCCTTTAATAGGTTCAAGATTTCCGCACGAAATGACAAAAAAAATAATTGAAAAAGGAAGCGGAGAGTTTTCGAGTATTCGCTTGGTAAGATCTGTGAGAAATAAAGAAAGGATTTCCGCGCGAAAAAAAAAGAAAAAAAAAAAGGTATATTGCTGTGCAAATTTGGCTTTAAATTTAATATACGAGCAGTCAAACTAGATGTTTGTGATGGATGCTTTGCGAGCTAAATGTATAAAGATCAGTAACCTTTTCTAGAAAGTATCAGAAAAAATGCCCCTTAAGCTCGTGATTTTAAAAAAACTACTCAGCATTATTTAAAGATGCGTTGTTTGTATGTTGAGAATTTAAGACTCGAATCAAATTAAGCGGCTTTGAAGTCCCTTCGGTTATGTCGTGTCTCGACTAAAACCGCACGGTCTCCTCCCCAAGTGTCCGTTGCCGGGCACCCCGGGTAAGCCTTCGAAAGGATAACCCCAGGGTTGCCGGCGGACCTTGGCCACCACTGCGGCCTCGCCTGGTGGGGTCGGGTTTTATCCCGCTTCGGTGAGTTGGCAGGCGTGTGTAGGGCCACACGACACGCCACTGCCACGGCCTGCTTCTGTAAGGACGGCCAGTCCGGCTTAATATAACTCATACTCTACTCATACTTTACTCATATTACATGTAAATTTTGGCTTCAGTTTCCATTAATGGCTTCTAGTTATGTCAACAATAAAAGGTTTAGCAAAATTTGTTCAGTAGTTTTATTTATAACTGTATAATGTTATAGATTCACTGTCAATTTAAATTTAAAAAAAATGAGAATCATAGGATATTTTTTGGTGTCGTGCTTATTATATTATTGTATCATTTGGCTCAACCTGTATCTGCATCAAAATTCACAGAAATATTATAGTTACTCGTTAAATAAAACATAAGAGGTTGAATATTTTTTATACGTTTATCTTATTCATTTATATTGTGACGTCTGGGGTCTGGCGTCACAATTCCTCGTGTTAATGAAATGATAAACACAAGTATTTATATTTATAATGGCATTAATTTTTCACATAAAATTCCTATATCGAGTTTTAGGGGATTTTACGCGAGTTTATTAGACTTTAAGCGAACTGAAGAGGGCCTCGGATTCTGCTCAGAGATTGAGCCTACGATCACTTTGCTTGGAACTCTCTTCGTACGGCGGGTCGAGGCCGGAGCCCCCGGTCAGCCGCTGTCACCAACTTGTCCGCCAAGCCAATTGTTTTTCTATTCTACATTTTATATTTTAAAACAATTTATTTTTAATCTCTGACACATGATGGCCAGGTAACTATCTGTAGTGCTCGAACGAGGTCGGACGCTACAATATCTTGTTCTTATAGAAGCTTTTCACCTAATTTAAAATTAAAAACCCTTTCAGTATCTTTTTATTCGAAGACATCAAACGTTTTTTCACCTCTTGTAAAGTCATCTTTATGAGATTGACTTTATTGATTCCTATATAAAATTCACGCTCATTTGAACACAGTCAGTTCAAGCGTTCAATGAGCGTGAATTTTGCCGATACTGCGCGCGCATCTTCTACAGGTCTCACCCTTCCCAGAAACTTAAATTGCTTAGAATTTAGGGTTTGTTTTGTCATAACGCAGCTGATATCTTGTTGTTTTAAATACTCTTATGCATTCACCTAAATCAATTATGGTTGTCTGTTAGAGATTGTATCTTAGCGATGATATTAAAAGTCACCATGTCGTAAGCTGAATGTGAGTGGCTACAGATTGTTGCTGTTTTCTCTGAAGGAACAAAACTTTAGCGTATCTTAATTGGTTGGACGGGAATCGAAAGAATTATTTGTTATACATTCGTAAAGCCTACGATTTAAAAATATAAGCAGCAAGAAAGTAGAACGTAAAAATTTAAATTTTCAATCTAAGTACAAGACAATGTGTTTTTACTCGTTGAAATTTCTCTATTATTCCCTTCTTAACGTTGGTAGGGGATTCTGTTGAGTGCTTTTGTTATTTTTCATGCTGCATTCTGGTTTTGTTTATTTTTCAAAATAAACAGCGCAAAGCTATTGTATTTATCCACCCTGTGTGTATCGTGTATGTATCATTACATGTCAGTCCCGATCTTGTGTTAGATTAACAGGTTGATCAAACTGGTATTAGATATTTCTGTCAGGAAATTCTCAGTTTGAAACATTTTGTTCATTGAATTGAACATTCCATTTTTATTTTGTTATTTTCCTGAAAACATAAAATACAATTTCTTTCAACATCCCTATCATGTCGAGATAGCTTAATTAACTTTAAATTAGTTGTGAGAGTTGACGCGCATTTTTCACTTGATTATAACTGAAGCGTCTTTGTCGTCGTCGCTATCTTTTGTAATCTTTTCTTTCTTTGCTGTGGTTTTGTTATTTTTTTTTTAATGAAATAAGAACGAGGTGGATATTACTACACTTTTTCTTTTTATCTCTTTTTAAAAATTTAGCCGAATTTGATTTCTGCCATCAATAACCAATAATATGGATACGATTGAAAAACAAATTTGTTTAATGATGAAGTAAGAATAGTTTATCCCAATCACCTTATTTTTGACATCGATGTATTGTTAATCCCATCTTGAGTATTCTAAACAGTCTTTCATCATATCAGCCGTAGGAAGTCCACTGCTGAACATAGGCTTAAATTTTCTTTTATTAAATAGTCTTTAGTTCTTTCTATTTCAAAGAAAAGCTTTTCTATATTTGTAACATTAATTATGTTATCTCATTATTTTATTAAAAAGAATATTATGAGAATATTAATTGGAGGTATTTTTAGGTACTTTTATTATTTCTACTAATTGCATTTGCCGGTTTCTTTTCAAAATTTATTCATTTCCTATATATCTTTAAACACAATGGAAATGCAAAATTAATCACGAACTTGAACCAAAGCCTTCTCAAAAAACAACAATTTCCCTCGACCTTCATTTTACAGTACACAATGAACTATTTTTAACCTCATTTGTGTCATTGTTGTCTACTTTAATGAAAAGAGGCTCTATGAGGTCCCACGTCTCGAAAATGAATAGCTTTTAAACTAATGACTTGCGACCTTGATTGCTGCCGACCCAGAAACAGTTGCTTTTGATTTAAATCTTTGCATCCCTTTTATACGAGCAACTACCATTTTATATAGCTTTGGCTTCAATTAAAATAAAAAGTATAAAATAAAAAATACACTTTTAGTTATTTATGCAACTGTGGTATAATGAGGGGTATTAAAACATGAATGTGGGTTTATCACACGAAGCGAAGCTGAGTGTGATAATAGTATCACATGAGTGTTTTAATACCTAATTATACAGTTGCATACAAGACTTTATCTACACCCATGATAAACTAATAATACATCTTCAGAGAATGATGTACTGCTCTTTGATATTTTCCAATTCATGAAATCTTGGTACGCCTTTTCATACTGTTTTCTAGATTTTTCCGGTAGTAATTTGTTAGAAATGTCCTTTGCTGCATTCGAAATGTCTGGAGGTGTGTTATCAAAACTTAAATCGCTCATTTTCGTAAGTAAACAAAACAATTTGCAAAAATAATAGCGAAGAAAAATAGCGGGAATTCGAATTCGAACGAATAAGCTTTATTTTTTTTTTTACGGCGCGCCGCCGCTGTGGTAGTGCAATGCAACGCGCGTGAATGACAGTTCTTTTTTTGAAACTCTATGCAGATTCCAAGCATCGAGCGGTAAGAATTTGGCTGTCTGATGAGTAACCCTTTGCGCGGAAGACATTGATATAGCGAAAGGAGTGTTTTTATGAAATTTCATACAACATTATAACACCCGTTCGGATGATATTATTGTTATTAGGAAATTGGATGTATTAATGTTGGCAATAAGCTAACTGTTTCAGAATCTTTTATAGAGGATTTAAAGCATGGGTGTAGATAAATATATTTATATCACTGCATATACGACACTAATATCATAATCTAGTAATTTTTGGAAATCCCTAAAGATCTTGGAAGCATTATGAGTAAAATAGTTCAGATGAAGTGTCATGAAGACTATTGTAAAAGGTGTCATAGGTATGACTGACTCAAGGCCCCCTTTAGTCAGTCATACCATCTCGAAACCGGAGATGGCCCAGGGTCAGTCAGGCTGCGAGGGATATGCTCTATGGGCCACCTTACACCCCGGCGTCGGTAGACCCGAGACGGCGCGCGGTTTTAATCGGTTCAAGCCCGACATAACCGCCCCCGCTGGCCGGCGGGGGGGTATCCGAAGGGATTTCCGCACGAAAATAAAAAAATAATTAAAAAAAGGTATGACTAACTCAGTTACAATGCGCGTTGGAGTTCTAATGATATTCCATATTTGATTCCACGCATATACAGTATCTGAATCTCATAGAGTTTACCTGGAAAAAAGATTCAGTGCAAATATTCACTACTTTTGTGGCATAAACTAGATACTTAGTAATTATGATGAGCAGTATAGAAATAATATAAACTGATAATAATAAATTACCAAAATAGATTAATTCTATTAAATTTAAAATGTATTGCATATAAATATTAATAAATGATAAAGATCTAATAAATTTGCTTAAAAATCGACAGTTTACTTAAGATTTCAAAACGCACAATTAAACGAACCCTCATCCGTCAAAAACAAATACAATTTAACCAAACCGTGGAGAAACAGTAAAACATCGTGAAACACCGCGAACGCAGCTGATATTGCGAAAAAAATCAATGACCCGAGTTGATATTTCGCAACCGAAGCAGGCAATAAGTTTGCGCTGAACGCATTTGGGGTGATATAACTAGAAGAGCCGAAAAATATTTTGTTGATTTTACTTTTTTTTCTGTACTAGCTGTTGCCCGCTACTTCACCGGCGAGAAATGATCCCGTTCCTGCAACCCATGGAAACCTCTTCCTGTGATAAACTAGGTCTGCAAGGCGAATCGCTGCTTGCAATGTTGAGCTGAGTGAGACATCGTGAATCAGATTTTGAAAGGACAATGCCCATGTCAGTATGGAAATCGGTTGCACACTTTTTTTTGCCATGTCACATAAGTATAAACTGCATTAAAAAGCCTGCATTAAGTACTATCTGAAATATAAACGCATATTGTAACAGAACTTGGGGTTATTGAGAAATTAAATGATTACAACGAGAAAAATACAACAACAAGAAAATATTGTGACACAGACTGTTGAACTGACGTTTGAGTAAGACAGGGATACCATGTATAAATTAAGAGAAAAGTACCATTGAAGCACACATTATTTCACAACTTTAACTGATTATCACTAATAAACTACGAATACATACACGAAATAATAAGATTTCATAACTGCAATATATTTGAATGTCACATTGCGAATTATTATCACGTATTATTATTTAACCATTTTATTTTAAAAAATTGGTATATTTGTATTCTACCACCAATGGGTTATTTTATATAATGGTAACAATTAAATTAAAATGGAAACGATTATTCATTCGAGTTTTATATCTTTAATAATTTAAATCCAATCCCCAAGTTCTATAGAAGCGATTTAGTGTTGAAAAATCACACTATAATCAATATTATTTTGTAACATTTGAAATATTGAATATATAATATTGTCTAAAAGCGCAACCAAGAATGTGCATTCTCCTTTGGAACAGTGATCATTCCTCCGTGGCAAGTCCGATTTTGAAAATTCTTTTTGAAAGTCACAACTCTGGACATGCTTTCTGAGCGTGTAAAGTTTGGTCACAGTGTCTCGAGCGGTTATTATGTAATTCCATCTGGAATTTTTTTAACGGTGATCATTCCTCTGTGGTAACATTAATTTTTTCAAAATATATCCATGAACCTTCCTCTGATTGACCTCTTTAATCATGCCAAATTTGGTTCTGATTGGATTAGTAGTTTAGGAGGAGACCTGTGACAAAGAAAATCCTGAAGTCTAGTATGAGGAGTTTTCGCTCGACTTCGTCTCACTCAGCTCAATAAAGGCCTATATGTTATTCCAGACTGCGTAAATTTCAGCCAGATCCGTTCAGCCTTTTGAGCGTGATGGAGTACCTAACAAACATCTTCACAAACTTTCACATTTATAATATTAGTAAGACCAAAATTATCATAATTTATAAATGTGATAAAATTTTCATACTCAGTAATTATGTATCTTACACAAATTATAAGGTTATAAATATCAATTAATTCGCCTATTGCACTCACTGCACGATATAGGTGTCTCCAAATGTGCACCATATTCTTCCACAGCCAAATATACAAAATGTACCTTTTTTTTTTTCGTGCGGAAATCCCTTCGGATACCCCCCCTGCCGGCCAGCGGGGGCGGTTATGTCAGGCTTGATCCGAATAAAACCGCAGGCCGTCTCGGGTCTTAAGACGCCGGGGTGTAACGTTACCCATAGAGCATATCCCTCGCACCCCGACTGACCCCGGGCCATCTCCGATTGAGATGGCCCCCTTACTTGCTCTCCACTGTGCCATCTGCTAATCAGAGGGACACGTGGATAGCTTCCGAACAGCCCTCAACAGGGCCTTCATCGCCTCGGTCGGAGTTGGCCGTAGGCGGCAGCGTCTCTCCCGCCCTAGGAAAGAGGCGCTGCTGTCTCCGTTGCCCAGGGTGCACCGCGTGGAGGTCCCCAACCAAGCACCCCATACAAAATGTACCTAAAATAAATAAATAGCTTCCAAATACTCCAGAAACTAAAAACAACATACTAAAGAACAACATTTAATGCATTCCTCTCCACTGCAAGTAAATTGAATCTTCTATGAAAATATGAGTTCAAAATTCATTTAAGAAACTTTAGAATAGACCTCTTTGTGCGCTTGTGTCTTCGGTCGTAATTTAAAAAGTTTCATTGCAAATTTTGTATTCAAGTGCATAGTTTATTATATTTTAGAGTAGCATCATATTCCTGTCCACACTATTGTTATTTAAATCATTGTTATTGAAATTCCTTGAGAACTTTTAAGCTTTCGCATTTCATTTCGTGTCTTGTGAGTATTGCTAATAAGTCGATACAATAATCAAAAAGCGGCCAAGTGCGAGTTGGACTAGCCCATTAAGGGTTCCGTAGCAGCAAGTAACATAATAATGCTATTTTTTAAATTTTATATTTGAGTTGATTGAATGAAAGGTAAATTGCGTTTTACGATTTATGACGTATTATAAAAAAACTATTTACTAGATCTCGTTCAAACCAATTTTCGGTGGAAGATTAAATAGTAATGTACATCATATTTTTTTTTAGTTTTATCATTCTCTTATTTTAGAAGTTACAGGGGGGGGGGACATATTGCATCGCGCGAACTATTCAGTTTAGAGAAAAATGATATTAGAAACCTCAATATCATTTTTGAAGACCTATCCATAGATACCACACACGTATGAGTTGGATGAAAAATTTTTTTTTGAGTTTCAGTTCTGAGTATGGGGACCCCCAAAATTAATTGTTTTTTTTTTATTTTTGTATGAAAATCTTAATGCGGTTCACAGAATACATCTACTTACCAAGTTTCAACAGCATAGTACTTATAGTTTCGGAGAAAAGTGGCTGTGACATACGGACGGACAGACAGACAGACATGACGAATCTATAAGGGTTCCGTTTTTTGCCATTTGGCAACGGAACCCTAAAAAGGAGTTGATTTCCGCAAACAATTGTTGCTAAAAACCTTATTGAGTTTCTTAGACAAGGTTTTTTGAAATAGGCTTAAACTAAATATGTGTCCTACATTTCCGGGTCTTTCCTTACTTAAAAATATATAAACTAGGACGGTTACCAGCTTCGCAATAAACCCAAACTTAAGCGTAGCGAGATTTGCCTATCCAACAATAGGTCAACGTGACCGGTCGACTTTTTCCATTGATTTTGTTTTTCGGTGATTATTCCTCGATGGTAAGACCGATCTGGACATTCGACCCCTTACGACACTCAGTAATGTCTACTTGATCACCGTGGCAAATTTGGTCGAGATCGGTCAAACGGTCTCGGAGGAGTATCATTTGTTTGAAATGCAACTTTGAAACCAAAGACGCTTCGCACGCCTTCGGCTCGCTACGCTTAATTAGTGGTAAACTACAAAGGTAATCATACAATAGACTGGATATATTATATATTGGACAATAAACCAATCTAAAAAAAACCTGCTGACTAATGACTATGCTGGTACGGCTCCGCTACTGAATGTCGAAGTTTAAAATGTTGACGTATGTTAGTTCTAAAGTACAGGATCTCGATGTACGCCAGTTCGAAAGTTCACTGCAGCGAAGTATGCAAGGCCGACGTATGAAAATTTGATAAAACAATATCACGAGACACACAACAATTAATTTTCTAGGTGGTTAAAAAAAAAATAACCACGAAGGCTAAAGCGGGAGCTCCGCTCCAATTCGCTCCCGCCTTAGCCTTCTAACCTAACCTATTCGAGTCGGGGTACTCGGCCTTGCATACTTCGCTGCAGTGAACTTTCGAACTGGCGTACATCGAGATCCTGTACTTTAGAACTAACATACGTCGACATTTTAAACTTCGACATTCAGTAGCGGAGTGTGCTGGTACGATTCGTAGTACTCTTGAAATCGGTCTCCTCAACACAACAAAACATGGGGATTATATACTCCCAAGAGTGGTATGTCCATTGTCGTTTCACAACGATCTGTTTACTACCCTTTTTATATTGAACCGTAATAATAACATCGTATAGGATCATTCGACCCATGTCACTTCCATTCTTTCTAACCCTACAATACCATAGTCGTGAAAATGATTTTTATTTCAATACGAAAATACGAGATGCCGTATAAATCATCGGTTATACGCACTTTCTTGTCAAAACGTCGACGAGGGCCATTACTGTGTGAGTTGAGAGATTTCTAATGATGGGACTACATGCGTTCGAGGGATATGAAGTTAAGACTTATTATTGGTACCATGCACATAGAAAAATTGAGTATTTTATGCAAAACTTAGGAAATACGCCAATTTTTTATTATGTGACTGCTTCTCAAGCAATGCTGTCTTAACTGAAGTAGTTAACAAGTAAATCACCTATCTAATGGAAAGCGTATACCGAGGCCAGCAGCATTTGGTAATATTAGAGGTGTTAACCTTCTTAGGGCCAAATGGCAAAAAACGGAACCCTTATAGATTCGCATGTCTGCCTGTCTGTCCGTCCGTATGTCACATCCACTTTTTTCCGAAACTATAAGAACTATGCTGGTGAAACTTAGTAAGTAGATGTATTCTGTGAACCGCATTAAGATTTTCACAAAAAAATAGAAAAAAAATCAATACATTTTGGGGGTCCTCATACTTAGAACTGAAACTCAATGTTTTTTTTTCATCATACCCTTACGTGTGCAGTATCTATGGATAGGTCTTCAAAAATGATATTGAGGTTTCTAATATCATTTTATTCTAAACTGAATAGTTTGCGCGAGAGACACTTCCAAAGTGGTAAAATGTCCCCACCTCCCTGTAACTAAAATAAGAGATTGATACAACTAAAAAAAAAATGATGTACATTACCATGTAAACTTCCACCGAAAATTGGTTTGAACGAGATCTAGTAAGTAGTTTTTTTTAATACGTCAGAAATCGTAAACCGCAATTTACCTTCTGTTCAATCAACTCAAATATAAAAATTAAAAATTACATTATTATGTTACTTGATGCTTCGGAACCTTTCATGGGTGAGTCCGACTCGTACTTGGCCGCTTTTTACTATCTGCAAAGATGAAATAGCAGACTAGAAGGAATGAGAAACAAAGAAGACAGTAAAGAAAAAAGGCTTCCGACCGTTTCACCAGCCACAAAAGTTACTTAAAGTCGCTTTCAAGTAAAAGAATATCACTTGCTTCGATAAACCAGCTCATTTGTGTTATAAAAACTATGGATCTACTGCTTTGATTTAGTTTAAAAAAAAAGACTGTTTAAAGAATATTATAGGGTAACGAAAAAATCATTCTAGTAGAGAAAAACTTGAAAGTAGTGAAATATTTTTTAAATCATTCATAGAGTTGTAAAGTTCAAGAAGTTTCGTCTATATAGTTTGAAAGTTAAGTTGAGCAGTCAGAGAGGTGTGTGAATCTACTGTGATAGTTTTGTTGGTTCTAGTAAAAGTTTTTAGGAGAACAGTAAGTTGATCGAGTGCATTAGGAGCATTTATAAACATAGATATATATAGCTCATTTATAGCATTTATATACATACTAGCTTTTGCCCGCGGCTCCGCCCGCGTAGATGTCGGTTATCCCGACAAAACATAGTCTATGTCCTTTCCTAAGGTCTAATCTACCCCTGTACCAAATTTCAGCAAAATCGGTTCAGTGGTTTAGGCGTGAAAGCGTAACAAACAAACTTACATTCGCATTTATAATAGTAGGGATATAGAGTACGCTCTTTTGTTTTTTTTTATATTCGTTCCGTCCGTTGACTGCAACCCGCTGGATGGTGAGAAGCTAGGGTGAAGTCCAGAAGATATGGGCCACCATCTTAGATGCTGACAATCCTAAAATGGTAGCCCCTACCTTGACGGCCTCAAAAGATGCTTTTTCACGCCCCGCTTGAAGAACCCGGGATTGTAAGAAGAAGGGAACACGTGCGCGGGCAGAGCATTCCAGCTCTTTATCGTGCGACAAAGAAAGGAAGCACCGCACCGCTGAGTTCGGGACTGTATGGTTTCCACCGTGTGCGGATGGTATCGCAGTCCAGCACGTGTTGTTCTGGATCGAAATGGAGAAGGTGGGATTAGTTGAAAGAGCTCCTCAGAACACTCGCCGTGGTAGATGCGGTAAAATACAACCAGAGAGGCAATGTCTCTACGCAGCTGCAGAGGTTCCAAGCTATTATAAATCTCAGGACTCCCAATGATACGGATGGTACGCCGCTGCAATCTGTCGAGAGCTTCTAATAAGTACTGTACGGAGCCATCCCTGAGATGAGAGCAGTATTCCACGCAGGGGCAAATTAGTGTCTTGTACAAAAAACACCGCTGCTCCGGCGTGGAAAACCGTCTCACCCTGTTCAGAACTCCGAGTTTTCGTGAAGCTGTTTTGATGACGCTCTCGATGTAGTTTTTATTGTTCAGTTTGCAGCGAACGTCCGTTTTGTAAAACAACTCGTAAATACAACACATATAATACAACACATAATACACTCAATACTAGTTAACACATTACGTTGTTCATCTAAAACCCGGACAATATCTCGCAGCATCATATTCTTTCTTTTCAAATTGGAAAGGCCACAAGCCAGGCCTTGCACCTTTTTTTTTTCGTGCGGAAATCCCCTCGGATACCCCCCCGCCGGCCAGCGGGGGCTGTTGTCGGGCTTGAACCGACTAAAACCGCACGCCGTCTCGGGTCTGCAGACGCCGGGGTGTAAGGTTGCCCATAGAGCATATCCCTCGCACCACGACTGACCCTGGGCCATCTCCGGTTTCGAGATGGCCCCCTCGGGTTTGGGAACCACGGTGTCCCCGTCTTGCCCCGGTTTGGGGGAGGGGCGCTAGTCGCCCCACCGTCCCGGCCTGCTTCTGCTGGGTTGACAGGCGGCCTCACCTGCCACCCCCAGGCCTGCGCTCATTGAGGACGGAGGTCGTTAAGCGACTTCCGGCGCCTGAGTCGCCTGCGACGCGCGGCGAGCATGTTGCGGGCTCGGCGGGCCGGGAGAGTTCTGAACCTCTCCCGGGCGCGCTCCGCCATCTCCTTCGCGAGCATCACATGCTCGCAGAAGGAGGTGGCGGCGGCCCACGCGGTCGCGCTCCGCACCATCCAGGCCTTGCACCTAAGGTTCGCTTGGCATCCTGGACCTAAGGTTCGCTTGGCATCCAAGGTCTTGGTGGACCGAGCGTAGTTTAATAAGCGTCGGTGACTTAGTGGTAAAGGGGTCGACCCTACCATCAAGAGGTCCCAGGTTCGAATCCTTCGAATGCTGGCCGTTACACTACCGACGTGGACCCACTCCTAACACAAGCAATTAAGCTTAGCTGGAGGTGTTAGGAGGAATATTAGTAATTTCGGTTACTTAGTTAAAGTTTAGTTAAGTGTAATTTAAGTTCTGTGCCATGTGTCTAGGATATATAGATATATTTGCTTTGTGTATTATTTCTTTGATAAATAAAAACCGAACATTTTCAGTTAATAGTTTAAGATCTCTTATCCACCGTTATAACGGAAACCTTTTCCCTAAATCAGCTTTTACGATCTGCGCAAAACGATAAACAGTTGACACATTTAGTGCTTTCCTTTACTCGCTGGTCACTGAGTTTTTGTTTTCGTGCGGAAATCCCTTCCCCGTTTTGTTGGGCTTGAACCGACTAAAACCGCACGCCGTTTCGGGTCTACAGACGCCGAGGTGTAAGGTTGCCCATAGTGCATATCCCTCGCATCCCGACTGACCCTGGGCCACCTCCGGTTTCGAGATGGCCCCCTCGGGTTTGGGAACCACGGTGTCCCTGTCTTGCCCCGGTTTGGGGGAGAGGCGTTAGTCGCCCCACCATCCCGGCCTGCTTCTTCTGGCAGCGAGCATGTTGCGGGCTCGGCGGGCCGGGAGAGTTCTGAACCTCTCCCGGGCGCGCTCCGCCATCTCCTTCGCGAGCATCAAGGTCACTGAGTACCTATTCGTAAAGTTCAAAGAACATTATTTATTTAATACTAACTTTTACTAGTACTAGTGGTATGGGTAAAAGACTGCTGAGACGAGGTCTCGGGTTCGATCCCAGGTTTTACCATGGCACACACCAATGACTTTTCGATGCTTTTCGAAGTTATGTGTGTATTTATCGCAGGTTTATAAGTGCCCGGTTAATGGCAATAGGCTCGTCACCTTTTACATTGGGACCTTAACATAACTGGCGAATCGTGGGTGTGTAAAATCGGGGATACAGGCTTGTAGTTATGTTATGTAGGTATATATTTGTGTTATATAATATTGCTACTAGAAATTATATTAATGTGCAACTCGATTCCTTATTTTTCTGTTCATCCCAGGATTGCCTCCATAGGGCAATAACTTGGAAGAAAAATATATAGCTGGTGAAACGTGATTTCATAATACAGGAGTGCAAATCCTTGTTTGTCAAGTTAGTCACCTGACAGACGTTGAAGTTCATCCAAATCTATTTAGTCATTTTGGCGTCATTGAGTAACAAACATACATGCATCCAACCATCCATCCCAAATTTGTTTAAGTAATAAGATAATAAAAT
Source organism: Cybosia mesomella (assembly GCA_946251805.1). NCBI lineage: Eukaryota > Metazoa > Arthropoda > Insecta > Lepidoptera > Erebidae > Cybosia > Cybosia mesomella. The sequence goes on from OX276408.1 coordinate 26,001,215, forward strand.
AAAGATTATAAGTAGGTAAGAGATTCAAAATCTAAACGACATCAGACCGAAAACTTGTTAATACGTCTGCAGAGAAACTTTCCTTGTCAACTTATATAAGTACTAGAACTTTCCTGATTGCTTCCAAGTTGTCAGCTAACAGGAAAAATATCACCAGCTCGTTATTTACGTCAATGTCATTTTTTTTCATTTTCTTTTCTTATCTATCTCGGTCTAAAGATATTGTAATTTTGCGTAGATTAAATCTGTGTACCAAGGCCCTTGGGGTTATTGTGTAGACCGGTGTTTGACTTAAATTTGGTTGAAATATTTGGGTGACCTTTCTTATTACTTCTTCATAGATAGATCTTTAAGGTTTAGTGTCGTAATAAATTATAGTTAAAATAATTACTAAATTGTTTTTTTTTTGCATCTACAATAATAACAAAATAACAGAAAAAATTACAATACAATCCGTTTTTATTTTAACGAGTAATATTCACGTGAACTTTTGACAAATCTAATCTTTAAATTACTAATAACATATTGAACGTGATATTTTAAAATCTTTTTATTTTTCTTTGCATCGAGTTGTTTTTTAATGACATTGTTAGTATGTAATCGTATTTTATAATTGTAATTTTACATTTTTGTTACAATGCAACAATAACTTATTAAATAATTTATATACCAGTAATACGAGAATATGCTGTACCTACTGATTCAAATGTTAGATCTGTACTGTAAAGCCGTGATGACAAATAGAATACTATTATTTTATACTCCGTAAAGACTTTCTAATACTAAAATTTTGTGATGTTTGTCACACATTTAATAAAGTTTTACTCCCTTTGTTTCAGGATGCCTCATTAACGAGTCTTCGTAATGTAGTGTAAGTACCTCAGTTTATGTGTTTTGACCCTAAACAATCAAACTATATCAGAGAAAATAGCGACCTGTTCGCTGGAAATTACATTTTTGGGCTTATGATTAAATTCAAAGGACTAAGAGAATAACTATTAATTGGTCAGATTTTTTTTGTTAGGGTTAATTACCCTGCAGTTAAGTATTTTAACTTTAGTTGAATATACATAATAGATGGTATATATTTCCAATTCCCAGTCATACTTGTCTATGTACAAATTTCAACCAAATCTATTCTACCGTTTTTGCGCGATTGAGTATGTACCAACTAAACAATTTATCGCATTTTTAATATTAGTTAGTATTTTATTTTTTTAATCCAATTTGATGACACAAATTTGTCACAAAAAGCGGCCGGGTGGGTACCACCGTGCACGATTGCGAAAAACCCTCCATAGTAATCCAATTTCGGTTTGATTGCGTTCAGCGACATAACCGCCCCCGCTGGCACGCGGGGGGGTATCCGAAGGGATTTCCGCACGATAAAAAAAAAAAAAAAAAAAAGGTACCACCGTGCACGATTGCGAAAAACCCTCAATAGTAATTCAATTTCGGTTTGATTGCGTTCAGGGGTCAGCAAGTGCATAGCCGGGCAGGGGGATTGTGGTCGCAGCACTAGTGGGACCGGTGGGTGTCACGCGGTGCTGCGACGACAATCCTCTTCTGTTAAGGCCTTCACGCTGAGTGCCACCATTGTTAACATGGTACGTGTATGTAATGGTGACCCTCTTTCCTGAGACTTTACCTTTAGTTTACCATCAGGCGAGGTAAAGTCTAATTGACGTGTCCTAAATATAAAAAACTAATGTTTTGGAAAATTGTTTCAACAGTTTTATGCCTAATCTATCGAAAGTATTAAGATAATCATTCGCATAACCATTATAGTTTCATTTGATTCTCAATAAATACATCTTACAATAGGTTTAAGATCTAAATCACGATGCTAACTGTATCGAAGCTATGCCGCAAGTGGTATCGTTAAACTTTTATTGGTCTATTACTGTTTTATAACAAAGAATATCGAGAGAGAGCCGGTCTCCTATAAAATGCTGGGGTTCTGGTATTCCTTGGCGTTTGTTAAAAACTGAAGCGATTGATGCTTTTTTTAACCCCCACAGGCTTCACCCCATCGGTGCCAACGTTGGGGTGGGCGTGTCGGAATCGGACCGACTAAAACCACACGTCGTCCTCCCCAAGTGTCCATTGCCGGGCACACCGAGTAAGCCCTCGAAAGGATAACCCCAGGGTTACCGGCGGTCTTTGGCCGTCACGGCGGCCTCGCCTGGTGGGGTCGGGTTTTTATCCCGTGACGGTGAGTCAATGCGAAGAAGCGATTGGTGCTTAGATAAATTATTGGCTTACTAAATGAACAAAGGAGAATGATGCTATTCCTAGATTTTCATTTAGCAAGCCTATATAATATAAAGCCCAATAAACCGATTGCTGATATGTAATTACAAGCTTATTTGTAGCTGAAAAAAAAAACGGAGAGATTAGAGATCGAGGGATGAATAGATATAAAGTGTTTCTTAGAATATATTTATATATTTTGTTAAAATATTAGTTATAAGCGGCGATAGCCCAGTGGCATACGTAACGGACTGCTGAGACGAGGTCTCGAGTTCGATCCCCAGTCACCCCGGGTACACACCTCTGACTTTTCGTAGTTATGTGTGCATTAATAAATGTTAATTATCGCTCGCTTAATAATGTGCCTGGTAGATGGCAATAGGCTCGCCCCCTATTACATTGGGACCTTAACATAACTGGCGAATCGTGGGTGTGTAATACACCTCTGCCTACCCCTTCGGGGATACAGGCGTGAAGAAGTTATGTTATGTTTTATATTTTTTTTACAAAATTTCCAATATCTAGACAGATATTTGATGAATTTGTTCATTATTAAATTAAAACAGTCCATAGTTTCACTTAATAATGGTATAACTGCCGAATGACAGCATCGAATTATAATATTCTTTTTCGGGCGGAGCCGCGTGCACGAGCTAATAATTGATAACATTACAAAAAAAAAAAAAAAATTTATTGCCTCTATTGGCAGTAATTGGTCTGATATTGGACAAACTGTGTGAACTGCAGTCGGTTCAAATCTGACATTATTATGAATTTTAAATCAAGTAGGTTGGTAAACATATAAGGCTAATGTATGTGGGTGGATTAATCGGGGTCAAATAATTAATCAAACGTTACAAAATATTCTTAAATAAGCAGGTCAGAAGCATCTGAAACGTACTTTTCCTCTACTGCCATTAATGGACTTTAGAGGGAACTCGTCAGGTATATGGACAGGAGCAAATAGCGGGCTTTTTTTTTGTTTTTTTACGTGCGGTAATCCCTTGGGATACCCCCCCGCCGACCAGCGGGTGTGGTTATGTCGTGTATCGATTAAAACCGCACGGGGTCCTTCCCAAGTGTCCGTTGCCGGGCACCCCGGGTAAGACTTCGCAAGGATAACCCCAGGGTTGCCGGCGGACTTTGGCCGCCACCGCGGCCTCGCCTGGTGGGGTCGGGTTTTATCCCGCTTCGGTGAGTTGGCAGGCGTGTGTAGGGCCACACGTCACGAATCCGCCACGGCCTGCTTCTGTAAGGACGGCGATTCGGCGAACTGCCGTGGCCCCGATCATGGAGGTCGGTAGTCCCGGGCGTTGATGAGTCTGCGGCGTCCTCGCCACAGACTGCGAAACTCGAGGGGCAGGTTTCTCTCCCGCTCCCTCTCCGCCGTCTCTTTCGCGCGCATTACCTGCTGCAAATAGCGGGCTGTTGTCTCTGTTTGCATACGAAATAAAGAAAAAGAGTGAGTCCATGCTTGTATCATGTATGTTTGACTTTGATATAACTCCTTTATCAGTATTTTGTTCTAGAGACCCAGAAATATTCTCATGGAAAATTGTTCGTAATATATGCTAAATGTTTACTAATCGTACAAGATATTCTTGAGTTTAAATTTACGTGAGCTGAGCTGTTCAAACTAACTAACTATAGATCTAAGACAACAGCGTTCACTATAATCTCTAACGTAACGCTTGAAACTTACTCCAAACGTAAACAATCGCTCTTCTGTATAACTTCATTTCCTTTGAGCGTGGTCCCTTTGTAAAACCAATTGAATTAAATAAATAAATATACACTTAAAAGGATTGCTAATGAAATGTCGTGCTATATTAAGTTGTCTATTTTAGTGTTTGACAATGATAAACAATTGTTTTGTAATAGCTCTAAGTACAAGGAATAAATCAAGTAAAAGAAGTAATTAAATGATAGTTTATCAAAGAAATCTCGTTGCGCAATTTTCGGTGGAAGTTTACATGGTAATGTACATCATATATTTTTTTTAGTTTTATCATTCTCTTATTTTAGGAGTTACAGGGGGGGGGGGACACATTTTACCACTTTGGAAGTGTCTCTCGGGCAAACTATTCAGTTTAGAAAAAAAATGATATTAGAAATCTCAATATCATTTTTGAAGACGTATATACGTATATATGTTATACATATATATATATATATACGTGTATAGATACGTATATATGTTTAATGAAAAATATTTTTTGAGTTCTACCCCCCAAAATCTATTGTTTTCTTTTTCTATTTTTGTGTGAAAATCTTAATGCGGCTAATACATCTACTTACCAAGTTTCAACAGCATGGTTCTTATAGTTTCGGAAAAAAGTGGCTGTGATATACGGACGGACAGACAGACATGACGAATCTATAACGATAACTGCATTAGGCTTACACCAAAAGCTACAAATGTGTATATTTTAATACATATCTGCCTACCTAGTCAGTGCAAAATCTTCATTCGGTGAACCTTTTGGTAACTCAGTTGTATGCTTTTCAGTCTAACTACGAAACAGCCGAACTGCAATGCTTCCGTGAAGCGACTACTATGTCAGTACAATATAACTTTGAAAAAAAAAAATGATTAAAGTGGATATGAATGAGGAAATATTGAGGATAACGTAATGTGATTAAGAATATAGTATCTGACATGACACAACAATATTTTAAGTCGATTGGAAAGCAAATATAAGGAAGAAAATAGAAAGATAAATAAATAAATACTCTACGACATTCTGCACAGCGCTTTCTAGACCCAAAGTAAGCATAGTTTATCTAGCTTTTGTTATGGGTTCCAGAATGCGGATAAACATACATACTATTTTTTTTTGTAAATACTGTATGTATATGTACATAGAAACACCCAGACTAATGCAAATAGACATATTCATGTATACAAATATTTGCACTGAGCGGGAATCGGACCCGCGCCACCTATGGAAAGGCCGAGGCCGAAAATTAAAATGAAATATGGATTTATAAAGCTACAAGTAGAGCAATGAAAATCACGTTGTACCAAGTAACCATAATTGAGGTAGAGCATATAGAAAGAGTACCTTTTTAATTAATTGCTAATATTATTATATTGCTAATACATGCTCAAAAAAACAGGGCAAGTGCAAGTCTGACTCGCGCACTCAGGGTTATGTACGTAACCGGGTAGGGATCAACTTAACGTTGCTTTTGCAAAACTGAACTTACTAATATAACTCACAGCAAACTGACTTACCAATATAACTCGCAGCAAACCGAACTTACTAATATAACTCGCAGCAATCTGTACTTGCCAATATAACTCGCAGCAAACTGAACTTACCAATATAACTCGCAGCAAACTGAACTTGCTAATATAGCTCGCAGCAAACTGAACTTACCAATATAACTCGCAGCAAACTGAACTTACCAATATCTCGCAGCAAACTGAACTTACCGATATAACTCGCACCAAACTGACTTATTAATGTAACTCGCAGCAAACTGAACTTACCAATATAACTCGCAGCAAACTGACTTACCAATATAACTCGTAGCAAACTGAACTTACCAATGTAACTCGCAGCAAACTGAACTTACCAATATAACTCGCAGCAAACTGAACTTACCAATATAACTCGCAGCAAACTGAACTTACCGATATAACTCGCACCAAACTGACTTACCAATGTAACTCGCAGCAAACTGAACTTACCAATATAGCTCGCAGTAAACTGAACTTACCAATATAACTCGCAGCAAACTGACTGACTAATATAACTCGTAGCAAACTGAACTTACCAATGTAACTCGCAGCAAACTGAACTCACCGATATAACTCGCTGCAAACAGACTTACCAATATAACTCGCAGCAAACTGAACTTACCAATATAACTCGCAGCAAACTGAACTTACCAATATAACTCGCAGCAAACTGAACTTACCAATATAACTCGCAGCAAACTGAACTTACCAATATAACTCGCAGCAAACTGAACTTACCAATATAACTCGCAGCAAACTGAACTTGCCAATATAACTCGCAGCAAACTGAACTTACCAATACAACTCGCAACAAACTGAACTTAGTAGTAGTAGTATCTCTTTATTGTACACCAAGAATAAGATAAAAAGAAATACAAATATTACATTAAGGTATATACAATTGGCGGCCTTATCGCACTGTGGCAATCTCTTACAGGCAACCATTGGATGGAGAAAAAAGTCGGAATTCGTATATGGGTAGTGTGGTGTACTTAATCAATTTAGGTACCTAAATATAGGTACACTTCAGATCATTGCCAAATTAAACATTATTTTAAAACTATACAAATACTTACTTATAAATATGTACACACCTACAATTACACAATATACATATATATTCGCAATATACTACATACATACCCATACATATATATCATACGATATAAGAAGTAACCAATGTCTAGATATAGCCGATGTCTCGCAGATAGTGATCGCTAACGGATTTTTTAAACACCGATAAAGATTGTGCACGTCTAATAACTACCGGCAAAGCATTCCACAAACGAACCGCTTGAACGCAGAAGGATTTGTCTGTGAAAGTTGTAGAATGCCCCGGCATTTTTAATCTTAAATTCTCTGCCGATCTCAAGAACTTGAAATGTGTATCGCTCAAAAAGTTAAAACGTTTTTTAAGGTAAGAAGGAGTAGCAGGGTTGAAAAGTATACTATACAATAAGGAGAGTATGTGAGCAATCCGGCGAAGGCGGATAGGTAACCACTTGAGCTTTTTTCGATATTCAGAAACGTGATCATATTTGCGAAGACCAAATATGAATCTTATGCAGAGGTTCTGGAGTCTCTCAAGCTTATTTAGTTGGTCTTCAGTGAGATCTAGATAACTGGCATCTGCATAGTCAAGGATGGGAAAGAGCAGTGACTGTGCTAACGCAATCTTGGTGGCAATCGGTCGGAAATTACGTAGCCTACGCAAGGACCCCGCGGCCGCAAACATTTTACGACTGATTTCCTGCAACTGAGGACCCCAGGTTAAGCAACTATCCATGTACTTACCAATATAACTCACAGCAAACTGAACTTACCGATATAACTCGCAACCAACTGGAGTGTTAATGGGCTGGCTATATCCGCCGAAGATCAAAGGCCACAAACGAGTTCTAGAGTGGCGACCGCGAATCAGTAAACGGATCCTAAGACACTCGCCGTCCAGTGGGTGGAAGAGATCAATCCAACCTACTTCAGAAGGAGAAAGGCGTGAGTATATAATGCAGTTGCAAATCAAGATAAAAAGAGTAGCTAGAACAAAAATGACAAAATTATACTTCTTTAATTGGTATGCTACATGTCAACAAATCGGGCAAATTTCCATAAATATTGTAGAAAATTAATAAATTACGGGCATGTATGTGAGAAATGGGTGCCACGGGGGTGAAGTGTGCCCCGGAAAAAGCCGCGGGTCACAGCCAGTCGTTCTATAAATTAAACCGTAATAAATGTTCCATTTAGATTGAGATCCATTTTTTATTCATAGAAATGCTAACAGTCAATTAAGTAAAATAGGTCAATGTGCCAGAGGTAAGAAAACCTTCGACGCGCTGCTAATTAAACTGAATCATATTGCACACCGCTTTAAGAAATTTAAATGAGAAAATTGTGCAGGTGATTATTTTTAGGGTTCCGTAGCCAAATGGCAAAAAACGGAACCCTTATAAATTGGTCATGTTTGTCTGTCTGTCCGTTCGTATGTCACAGCCACTTTTGTCCGAAACTATAAAAACTATTCTGTTGAAACTTGGTAAGTAGATGTATTCTGTGAACCACAGGATTTTAACACAAAAATTGAAAAAAGACAAGAAGTTTTGGGGGTTCCCCATACTTAGAACTGAAACTAATTTTTTTTATCAACCCCATACGGATAATGGGGTATCTATGGATAGGTCTTCAAAAATGATATTCAGGTTTCTAATATCATTATATATAAGAATTATGCTGTTGAAACTTGGGAAGTAGATGTATTCTGTTAACCGCATTAAGATTTTCACACAAAAATAGAAAAAAAACAATAAATTTTGGGGGTTACCTTGAACAGAAACTCAAAAAATTTTTTTTCGTCAGTCCCATACGTCTATGGATACATCTATGGATAGGTTTCAAAAATGATAATGAGATTTCTAATATTATTCCTTTTTAAACTGAATAGTTTGCGCCAGAGATACTTCCAAAGTGATAAAATGTGTCCTCCCCCCCCCCCCTTATAACTTTTGAAATAAGAGATGATGAAACTAAAATAAACATATAATGTACAATAACATTCGCCAAGGTCCGCCGGATACCCTGGGGTTATCCTTTCGAGGGCTTACCCGGGGTGCCCGGCAACGGACACTTGGGGAGGACACCGTGCGGTTTTAGTCGAGACACGACATAACCACCCCCGCTGGCCAGCGGGGGTGGCCGCACGTAAAAAAAAAATTGTACATTAACATGTAAACTTCCACCGAAAATTGGTTTGAACGGAACGAGATCTAGTAAGTATAGTAAGTAGTTTTTTTTTAATATGCCATAAATCGTAAACCGCAATTTACCTTTCATTCAATCAACTCAAATATAAAAATTGCCAGTCGGACTCGCACTTGGCCGATTTTTATTATTTATATAGATTTCTCAAAGTGATGTTATTAGTTGGCTTGTTTTTTTTATCGTAAATTTCAATTCTGAAACATGCATGTCGATTTATTTTTCACTCAAATTCTGTATCAACAGTCAGTATTTTATGACCAAAAGAAATAAACCCACTATCACATAAATAAATTCATTTTACTCCACTTCACTAACAGTTAGACGTAGGTCGAACCCTTTTATGTTCAGAGATTGCGACCGCAAAAATTGTTAGCGTCATATACATATGTTAGATACGGTAACTTAATTAAAGTAATTAGTTATGCATGATAAGATTAATTCGGTCCACGGTGGCCGAGGGGTTATTGCGGAATGTTATACTTATTTACTCGTATATTGCTCAGAGTTTTGCTTGTAGACGTTTTAATTTGTCGATAAGGAAGCTTGCATTTTAATTTGGCGGTTGAAAAAGCGTGAAGTGACTTTATTGCCTGGCTCTTTCTTACAACTCTACCTGTTGGTATGCAGGCATTAATTTTTTGACGGCCTTGGTGGAGTAGCGGTTTTGCATTTGAGTGTTCTGTCACGAGACGCGGACTGAATTCCCGCTTAGTGCAAATATTTGCATGCATAAGTATGTCTATATGTATTGGTATAGGTGTTCCTATGTATAAAATGTATTTATTTACAAAAAAAATGTATTTAAGTTTGTTTATCCGCATTCTAGAACCTATAACACTAGCTTGGTCTAGGTAGCACTGTGTAGAATATTAAATTATTTAAATTCTGACCATCGTGGGGCTAGTCACCCCAACGTCCCGGCCTGCTTCTGCTGGGGTGACCGGCGCCCCACGCGCTCGCGCTCCACACCATTGCCGCAATCATGCTGCCGAGCGAGAGGACTTCCTCCCCGATGGCTGGTAAGAGGTCACACCTCGGCGCCTCCCACGCCGGGTGCAGCCCTGAGTCCTAGCTCGCGTCGTCGCAGTGATGGCTCTCAGGCGTTGGCTCCTTCTGATCCGATGCAGGTGGTCACCGAAGCTCCCCTTACCGGAGATCTCTAGCCAATCCTCCATGATGGGCCTTACCGCCGCTCAAGTCGTTCCTTCCACTCCACCACAATGGCCTGGCGGAGCTGGGACTGCACGGCCTCGATTTCCCGAGGCTCGGAATTCCGTCCCTGCTCCCGCACCTCCTTTCGCCACTGGTCTCTCGCCTCCAGGTCCCATGGCGGAGTTCCGGCAAGAAGACTCACTGCACCGCCTCGAAGGAGATCGTGCGGTACCCACGGATGACCATGTTGGCCATCACCGAAGTCCCATCGGCCGTCGACCACGAGCCCCAAATATTTCATTTGGGGCATTTAGTCGTGGTCTTCAGGGTCGCTTCGCGGTACGTCACCCCCTATGCCGTCAAGAGCGTGTGTCCGTTAGCACGTGACGGCGGCACCGCCTGCGAGCTCACCGTGAAGCACCCAGTCGTATCCGATGTTCCACAGGAGCGGCCCCAGGAGAGATCACTGCGGAACACCGCACGACATCTCACGCTTCCGAGACCGGTCACGGTTGAGTAGAAGACGGCTCTCTCCGTCAAATACGCCCCAACTATGCGGCGGAGGTAGAGAGGCCGTACCTAGGCACGTGTATCACACGACCGCCTCCCTAATGCAACTCCAGGGCAAGGTGTTGAACGCGTTGGCGATGTCCAGGGACACCGCCAACATGCCCTGCTGTCCCGGCCTGCTTCTGCTGGGTGACAGGCGACCTCACCTGCCGCCCCCTACGAGCCCATACCTAGGATTGTGGACCAACTACCTATTTATGAATTTGAACCGCAACTCTTTTTCATAGGGTTGCACCGTACCGTTCATCAGATTGCGCTAAAACTTTGTCAACCTATTTTTGGCACTTGGAACTCAGTATTTTATTTTTAATTTTTCCATGTCAACTTGGACGGTCTTCATGTAATTATTTGCTAACTTATTCATTTATTTAAGACTAGCATGAAGCTGTTACCGTGACCGTTTGTGGTCAATGATTGATGGGAATGTTCGACATAAAGCTGTGAATAAAAATGTACAAAAAATGATTTTTGATTTGACGACCTCTGTGGCGTAGCGGTAGTGCGTTCGACTGCTAAGTCAGAGGTCGCGGGCTCGATTCCCGCTCAGTGCAAATATGTATGTATATTTGCATTGGTCTGGGTGTTTCTATGTATAATACGTATTTATTTACAAAAAAAGTAATTTAGTATGTTTGTCCGCATTCTAGAATCCATATAACAAGCTCTGCTTAGTTTGGGTCTAGATAGCGTGGTGTACTTTGTCCTACGATATGTATATGTATGTAATGGTAAAGTACCCAATTGATGGCAATAGTAAGATAGAAGGGTATACCTTAACAAATATCAGTTTGTTTGGGGCCAAGCCAACCTGACTGCAAGGCAGTACACCTATTGATTAAAATTAATTAAAATTAAAAGTTTTATTTATTTCTCTTTCACAAAGGTAAGGTACAATTTTCATATTACAGATCATTTTGTTACTCTCGTGCCTTTTTGAGAGGCTGGTGTCTGTAGTAGAAAAACCTGTGTTACAGATCACCAGGCTCCCACCTCTAGGACGACTGGTGTTAAGTTTTACAAAATAAATGGTTTTTTTATTATACATAAGAAGAAATAAAATCTATTCTGTATACTGCATGTGTCAGCGTGCGCGCGTATGAAATATGTGTGTTAGTGTATGAGGGTGAGTTTGTGTACCTGAGGGTGAGTGTGTGTGTTTTACCCATTTATTTATATTTACTTGGTTTGTGCGTGATTGACTGACAAGGCTCTGGTGCGGACTTTACTCTCGGGGTTGGGTAGTCAGACGACATCCGCTCCCATAAAAGCCGTATAAAACTAAACCAAATAGAGGAGAAAGAGTAAACAAACCCCGGAACTACACCTTTTTTTTTAGCGTGTCGAAACCCCCACTGGCTTCACCCCATCGGTGCCGACGATGGGGTGGGCGTGGCGGAATCGGACCGACTAAAACCACACGGTGTCCTTCCCAAGTGTCCATTGCTGGGCACCCCGGGTAAGCCCTCGAAAGGATGACTCCAGGGTTACCGTCGGACATTGGCCGCCACCGCGGCCTCGCCTGGTGGGGTCGGGTTTTATCCCGCTTCGGTGAGATGGCAGGCGTGTGTAGAGCACACGCGACACGCCTCCGCCACGGCTTGCTTCTGTAAGGACGGCAAGTCGGGCAACCGCCGTCCTCAGGCCCCGATCATGGAGGTCGGAAGTCCCGGACGTAGATGAGTCTGCGGCGTATAAATATAAGATAAAGGTTGCCTGTAAGATATTACTTTAAGCGATAAGGCCGCCATTTGTACATATGATAATTAAGTAATAATAAATTTTCTATGAAATTCTATACAGCGCTTTCTGGACCCAAAGTAAGCATAGTTTAACTAGCTTGTGTTATGGGTTCCAGAATGCGGATAAACATACTTATATACTTTTTTTGCAACAAATTTAATTTGCAACAAAAATGTTAACAATTTTTTTTATCAGATAAATAGTTTAAGCGATATATCATAAAAACCATTTCAACCCCTATTTTCAAGATGGCGGCCGTGGAAAAGGGGTGGCGACCCCACAAACTTGGTTTTAGCTTTACACTGACCCATTTGGGGTTGCGTCCTCTAAAAAACGCAACCCCAAATGTAACTATTCAATGGACTATTACCATATATGCTTATTCTGATTGGTGTACAATACCTATAAGCATAGGTTAGCATAGGCCTTTTTTTTTTTTTCGTGCGGAAATCCCTTCGGATACCCCCTCGCCGGCTAGCGGGGGCGGTTATGTCGGGCTTGAACCGACTAAAACCGCACGCCATCTCGTGTCTTAAGACGCCGGGGTGTAAGGTTACCCATAGAGCATATCCCTCGCACCCCGACTGACCCTGGGCCATCTCCGGTTTCGAGATGGGTCCCTTACTTGCTCTCCACTGTGCCATCTGCTAATCAGAGGGACACGTGGAAAGCTTCCGAACAGCCCTCAACAGGGTCGTCCTCGCCTCGGTCGGAGTTGGCCGTAGACGGCAGCGTCTCTCCCACCCTAGGAGAGAGGCGCTGCTGTTTTCGTTGCATAGGGTGCACCGCGTGGAGGTCCCCAACCAAGCACCCCAACCTATGCTTATAGGCATAAGCGGGAAAATAAACGCATGAGATGAGTATGTGTAATGCACCATGAACATTCAACATCTATCTATTATAAAATTATAAATTAGTTGGAATTGGAGATATTCGAAAACAAATACTTGAGATACGTTATAAATAAACGATTCTGAAAAATAAAATAATTTTTTTTTAATCACGATGGATGCAAAAAATACTGAACGGATATTGAGGCAGTTTTTCTGTTAGATAGATCTTAGCCTTAAAATTTGCCGTTTGTTTGATTCAAATTGGTTAAGTAGAACCAGAGATATGACCAAAAAGCGATCACCGTCCTCCGCGCGCGCGCGTCCTCTTTTTTTTTTTTTTTACGTGCGGAAATCCCTTCGGATACCCCCCCGCTGGCAAGCGGGGGTGGTTATGTCGTGTCTCGACTAAAACCGCACGGTGTCCTCCCCAAGTGTCTGTTGCCGGGCACCCCGGGTAAGCCCTCGAAAGGATAACCCATAACACAAGCTAGTTAAACTATGCTTACTTTGGGTGTTGAAAGCACTGTGTAGAATATCGTAGAATATTTATTTATTTATTATATAAAATCAAATTATTAAAAGTAACATAATAATAACATTTCTTCACGCCTGTATCCGCGAAGGGGTAGGCAGAGTTTTATTACACACCCACGATTTGCCAGTTATGTTTATTAAAAGTAGGTTCCATGAGCGCAGGCCTGGGGGTGGCAGGTAAGGCCGCCGGTCACCCCAGCAGAAGCGGGCGGAGCCCTAGTTGATAAGTACAATACATCTGATCTTACTAATCAATTCAACATTTGATAACTGATTCATGATTAAATCAAAAAAATTAAAATCAAATCAAGTTATTGACAAGTAATATCGATTTAAAGATGGACGATGTATAAACAAATTACAATAATTGCCTTTTGAAGGCTCATTTTATCTGTAATCGGTTTGTTTTATTGATGTTAACGATTAATTTATTCAATATGTCAGGTCATTAGGTCGACTCACGCGCAAGGTCAGTAATCTTTCGAGTATATACATACATACTTGAGTTTGTAATTTGATTTATGTTATGACTTTGCTTTTATAATACTTATTTAATTGAATGCATTTAATAACAATGTAATAATATTATTAAGCGTAGCGAGCCGAAGGCGAGCGAAGCGTCTTTGGTTTCAAAGTTGCATTTCAAACAAATGATATACTCCTCCGAGACCGTTTGACCGATCTCGACCAAATTTGCCACGGTGATCAAGTAGACATTACTGAGTGTCGTAAGGGGTCGAATGTCCAGATCGGTCTTACCATCGAGGAATAATCACCGAAAAACCAAATCAATGGAAAAAGTCGATCGGTCACGTTGACCTATTGTTGGATAGGCAAATCTCGCTACGCTTAAGTTTGGGTTGATTGCGAAGCTGGTAACCGTCCTTGTTCTAGGATAAATGTAGTTTGTAGTCTAGGATGTACATAGCACATTAGCTTATAATATATTATACTAACTGGATGCGCCGGCGCGCCGGTCGGTTTTCATTTTTTGGTTATATCTCCGGTTCTACTTGACCAATTGCAATCAAACATACGACGGCTTTTAAGTCTGACTAAGAACTTTTTAATAGTTTTTAATTGTCTTCAGAATTGTTCATTTAACATAACCCGAGTATTTCTTTAATGTCTTTCATTTATTGTAATGTACACAACTAATTAACTATTTTATAATAGTATTAGTCGAACCAGCAAACTTCGTTTTGATTTAAAATCAAGTTAGATTGGTTACCTTATCAGCTGAATTTATTTCGTGAATGTCTCCTTGCACCCCGGTATTAAAGACCCGAAACGTCGTGAGGTTTTGGTCGGTTCAAGTCTGAAATAACAACCGTGGTGACTTGCGCAGAAAAAAAAGCGGCCAAGTGCGAGTCGGACTCGCCCATGAAGGGTTCCGTAGCAGTAAGTAACATAATGCTTTTTTTTTTATTTATATTTGAGTTGATTGAATGAAAGGTAAATTGCGTTTTACGATTTATGACGTATTCAAAAAAAACTACTTACTAGATCTTGTTCAAACCAATTTTCGGTGGAAGTTTACATGGTAATGTACATCATAATCTTTTTTAGTTTTATCATTCTCTTATTTAAGAAGTTACAGAGGGGGGGGGGGACACATTTTACCACTTTGGAAGTATCTCTCGCGCAAAATATACAGTTAAAAAAAAAATATTAGTATCCTCAATATCATTTTTGAAGACCTATCCATAGATACACCTCACACGTATGGGTTAGATGAAAAAAAAAAAATTAGAGTTTCAGTTCTAAGTATGGGGAGCCCCCAAAATTTATTGTTTTTTTTTCTATTTTTGTGTTATACCTTAATGCGGTTCACAGAATACATCTACTTACCAAGTTTCAATAGCATAGTTCTTATAGTTTCAGAAAAAAGTGACTGTGACATACGGACGGACAGACAGACAGACATGACGAATCTATAAGGGTTCCGTTTTTTGTATAGTATAGGCCGAGACAAACCAAGAAAAACAAAGATGATGAAAATCGGTCCACCGGTTCTAGAGTTTATCCCGGCGGTCAGCACCAACACGACTTTGTTTTATATACGAGTATATATTAGATAGATGAATTCTAGAATGGGGATGAATAAACTTTTTCGTACATACGTACATTATACATTCACGCTATGGATATGCGCGTTACGATTTGGATCACGTTTATAACACTTGAAGACATAACCTGAAGAGTATTTCTGGTTCGACAGAAGTAACCACGCGGTGATGTGGAATTCCAACTTGTCACTGCCATACTATATTATATCCTGAATAGACTAGGACGGTTGACTAGGACTAGCTTGGCAATCAACCCAAACTTAAGCGTAGCGAGATTTGCCTATCCAACAATATGTCAACGTGACCGGTTGACTTTTTCCATTGATTTGGTTTTTCGGTGATTATTCCTCGATGGTAAGACCGATCTGGACATTCGACCCCTTACGACACTCAGTAATGTCTACTTGATCACCGTGGCAAATTTGGTCGAGATCAGTCAAACGGTCTCGGAGGAGTATCATTTGTTTGAAATGCAACTTTGAAACCAAAGACGCTTCGCTCGCCTTCGGCTCGCTACGCTTAATTAGGTAGATAGAGAGGTGTTGTTACCAGCACACCTCTGACATTTCGTAGTTATGTGTGCATTAATAAATGTTAATTATCGCTCGCTTACTAATGTGCCCGGTAGATGGCAATAGGCTCGCCCCCTATTATATTGGGACCTTAACATAACTGGCGAATCGTGGGTGTGTAATACACCTCTGCCTACCCCTTCGGGGATACAGGCGTGAATTTATGTTATGTTATGCTAACAAAATCTCTACCTTCTAACTTCTAACTTCTCTAACTATAGATAACAGATAATCTCTCTATTACGTAAAATATAGCTATATTTTACGTGATAAAGGCTATTGTCAGTAGCGTTTAAGGTCAGTGTTTCCAAAATAGTGGGTTGCGACCACGCACACACGCATAGGGCCACGAAAGTAAAATACCGGGCGGTAGTATTGTCTCATTGTTTACCTTCAAACATTCTTGTTTATTCAATAAAAGTTAATAGATTTAGATCGGAAAAAGAGAACATCTAGGACGGGCCTTGAACCCGTGATCAGTCCCTTACAGGGGCAATGCTCTGACGAACTGAGCTACCTAGACACGTCTCAGATATTCGCAACTCTTCGATATAATAAATACGTCTCGGGGCGACGCTGGAGCCATCTATCGTCATTCTTGCGAAACTCTTTCGAAACTCTTACGGAAACAATGAATGTTGTTACAATAATTTTTTAACATTGTTTTTTTATAACTCCGCACGATAATTCAAAGAAATTGCAATCCAATATATTAACGTCACCGTATTAACGTCAGGGCATTCCCCATCTAAGGGACTGGTCGCGGGTTCAAGTCACGTCCGAAATGTTCTCTTTTTCCAATCTAAATCTATTCTTGTGCCTGATTAAGAGAAATTGAAATGTGTTTTTGTTTTATTTTCGCTACTTGCAGTGGGAGGGTTAATAAACTTGTGGTGTTTCACGATGGGGATATTAAAATAACTGGGCTAGGTAATGATAAACTTTGGGAAATGCTGCTACAATTCTTTTTTTTCGTGCGGAAATTCCTTCGGTTTTCGTGCGGAAAATATAGTGTGGGCACTTTTTATCTATACCGCCCCCGCCGGCCAGCGGTACCTATGGATAAAAAGTGCCCACACTATATTTTTATGAAGGCACTTAAAACTACCATTTCTAGACAAATTGCTTTGAAAAAGCATTCGGATATTTAGCATAGAATGCTATTGCAAACTTAGCATAATCCTTTAAATTCTTTGAGAAACTAAAGAATTTCCTTAAAATCTTTCACCCCTTTTCCTCAAACAGCAATATATTTTTACACCACTCTCATAACATAGAATACGGCGTCGTATACCGATCCATTGAATATTGATCAGTTGTATAAATTACGTCTAACACCTGTTTATACGGAAAATCGTCGTGTCGCCCAAATTGCCAATTTACATTGGCAATCACCACGGCAGCAGCCGATTTGCAAGTGACGATTCTAGGGGCGTTCATAATTGGAAGGTACTGTGGAGTCTAGGGTTTGACTTCACAGCTTCTTGTCGATAAATTCTGATATTTAAATTATAAGACAAGGATTGTATATGATTAATATGTTTATTCTTAATTATAATTCTACTAAACTTGTTTTTATGGGATTTACGCGAGGTTCTTTAACTTTACTGATACGAACAAGAGGGTCGCGAAATCCACTCAGTGATTGAGCCTAACACGCTTTCACTTCTTGAGATCTTCCTCCGGGTCAAGGACGGAGCCTCGATCACCAACTGACTGGATCTGTCCACCAACCTTTGTTTTTTCTAAATGCTCTAAATTCAAATTGATTTATATATTTTAATTTAATATCGCTGACGCATGATGGCTAGGCAACTAACTATAGTGTTCGAAGGAGTCCGAACACTACAGTACTTACTACATATCTGCGGTGTGTAATCTACGAGTATAATATTACAATGGGATTCTAAAAGTTTTTTTTATACCCATTTGGAGGCAAACAAGCTGACCCTTCTGATGGGAAGCGGTTACCGTTACCTATAGATGTGTGCAACACACCAGGAGCGGCAAACTCGCGTTACACTGTACAATTTCAAAATTAAATATGTAAAAATATGAAGAATACAGAAATACGGACCACTTCAAGAAGAAGATTTTAATAGTTTTAAAATCAATTTGTACTATAAAAGCACGCTTCACTATTTTATATGGGGATTGAGAGATCAAATTTTCTGACTCACTACTGGTTTTGCATCATGAGCGATCAAAAAAGATTTATTTATAACGTCACACTTACAGCATTGTAGTAAAGCGTTCGGCTGTTAAGTTAGAGGTCACGGGTACAACACCCGGACTGTGTAAATTGCATGCTTGAATATGTACGAGTATATTTGCATTGATCTTAATATTTTTATACATAATAATATGGACATACAAAAACAAATGTTACCTAGTTGATTGAAATCAAAATATTTTTAAAGCATCCAAGGATGCTCCGCGAAAATAATAGCGAAGCCTATATATAGCCTAATTTTAATAGCGAAGGTGGTTGGAATGTACCACCAGCTTGAGATCCAGTCATTCACTTAATTAATTCCAAGAAAAATCAAAATACAACAAGACTTCATGACACTGTGAGCTCATTCTGCGTAAATAGTATCACCAACAATTCAGCATAGTTCGGATACTTTGAGATAACTTACACTTCAAACTATAAGATTCTACTGGTGGTAGAAATTTGATGACACAAATTTGTCACAAAATTCGGCCGGGTGGGTACCACCGTGCACGATTGCGAAAAACCCTCCATAGTAATCCAATTTCGGTTTGATTGCGTTCAGGGGTCAGCAAGTGCATAGCCGGGCAGGGGGATTGTGGTCGCAGCACTAGTGGTACTGGTGGGTGTCACGCGGTGCTGCGACGACAATCCTATTCTGATGAGGCCGTCAAGCTGAGTGCCACCATTGTTAACATGGTACGTGTATGTAATGGTGACACTCTTTACTGAGACTTTACCTTCAGCTTACCGTCAGGCGAGGTGAAGTCTAATTGACGTGAACTATATATTAAAAAAAAAAAAAAAAACCACCATCTCCAGGGTCACCGTGACCGTGACCATGGCTGCTGAAAAGCAAATGAAACGTCGGGTCCAATGTAAATAATAAAATAACATCAAATAAATCGCGATAGAATCCGTTAAAAATAGTTTTATTTCAATTTGTAACATTCGCGTAAACTTCCGACAATATCATGTTTCCTAGTAGGTTTATCCCGCTCTAGAACCCATATGACAAGCTCCGCTTCAATGTCAACGTAACTTTTAATATGATACTTTTTCTAATACTTACCTTTTACCTAAATGTTTAAGTAAAACTATTTAAAATTTAGTAGCAAACAATCTAAAAGGTTTTTTATGTCTACTGAAAGTAGATTACAATTTTATTTACAGCCGTATTCCATGAAATGAGACGGAAATTCGAAACATTCAAATATTCTTTACAGTAAATGTATCATTTCAAAATCCAAGGTGAAATAAATTAAAGGTGCCATAAGGTTGTATGACAGCTACCAAGGTTTATTTCATCCATTAAGGTGTGTTAATAAGTAATGTGAAATACATCTTGAGGCGGATTACAATGGCATTTTTATACTCAAGATGCTATCACGGTTTAAGTGGTAAATAAAGTGTTAAAATCTAGTCCAAGATGTTCGTCTGTTACATATCTATTATAAGTTTCGGAGGCGATAGTATCAGCTACAAAACTGTGATTTAATAATCAGATTGAATCAGCAGGTCCTATAATCAGTAGGATACCTGTTCAAACAGGACCTTTGGGCCTACCATAACGTGCTTATAAGTGATCCAGAGGCTGAGGGATGGTGCCATATAGGGTGTGTGGCTAGGGTGTAAACATGATCGCTTATGAGCACGTCATTATAACCGATACATTTACGACACGTTTTGTCAAAAAATTAAACCAATATAGAACTTATTAGGGGCGCAATGCATTCTGCTGTTGCAATGTTGAGCTGAGAGTGAACTACATGATAAGTTTTTTTTTTCAATTGATTACCATTGAATTGTTTTTTCGGTGATTATTCCTCCGTTGTCAGACCGATTTTCAATTTTCTTTTTCTGTCTTAAGCCAATAGTTAAGTTGCATATGTTGGCGCCAAAATCGTGGTCACAACATTGATCATTTTGGAGAAATCAGATTTTGAAATTTTTTAAGGGTGATTATTCCTCCATGGTATTTTTCTAAACCTTCCGGGTATTAAGTTGTATTTACATGCCAAGTTTGGTCAAAATTGGGCGATTAGTTTAGGAGGAGTAGCGTCATAACCGAAATACACCGAGTGGAGTATAGACAGCTTTTCGCTCGACTTCGTCTCACTCTCAGCTCAAAAATCTTTAAGAGAAAGTATAAAGCCCTTAGTATTATAAGATAGGTGAATTAAGTTTGCCATCCAAATTATTTGAGATTAAACAAAATAAAATAAAAAATAAACTGAATTCGAATCCGAGTACCCAGTAGTGGTAGTGGGTAGCCGAACATAAGATTATAATAAGGCAAATACTTAGGGGAGACCTATGTCCAGCAGTGGACTAGAATAGGTTGATGATGATGATGATGATGAACTTATTATTCATATTATGAATTAGTAAGGTAAGAAGAAATAAGGATGAGAAAGATGGCAGTGCACAGATCTCAAATAAAATTTTAACAGGTTATAGCATGAAGCCTACGGGCGGCCTAGCTTTGTAGCTGCAAGAAATAATCTCAGCAGCATATAAATAAATAAATAAATATTATACGACATTCTACACAGCGCTTTCTAGACCCAAAGTAAGCATAATTTAACTAACTTGTGTTATGGATTCCAGAATGCGGATAAACATACTTATATACTTTTTTTAATAAATACATACATATTATACATAGAAACACCCAGACCAATGCAAATAGACATACAAATATTTGCACTGAGTGGGAATGGAACCCGCGCCCCTATCGTAGCAGTCGAATGCACTAACGCGAGTTCGCTGTGTACAAAAGTGCCACTGTTAAATATAGTTCTATGTAAAGCTGACAAATAAGAGTGCAAAATAGCTTTATAGCTTTACAGACGTAAGCCAATACAGATATTCCATTAATATTAAAATTCTCAGATTGCGATGTCTGCTTGAGAAAGAAACGAAGTCTATGAATGTTTGCTGTTATAAAAGTTTCATGTCTTCCTCATTAATAATAGACGAAGCAAGTCGACCGATGTCGTATTATGAGTTTTATCATTCCGAACGCCACTCTGCGACTCAGTTTGTTTCATTAAAATATTTCAATACTTTAAAGACGAAGACGTATTCTTAAATATTATTTGTGAATTTTGTTGAGTATTATCCAATTAAACGTAAGTAATGATGATAAAATTGAATAGTTTTATAGGCTTTAATAACCTTTTCAGATTGTGCCACGATGGAGTAAAAAGTAAAGTAATTTAAAAATACACAAATTATATTCTGTAGGTATAAAAGTTGGTTATAAGTAAAGAAAAATTGACTTCTATACTATTATAAAATTGTAAATTAGTTGTGTCTGTACATTGAAAATGATATATTTGACGACCTCTGAAGCGTAGCGGTAGTGCATTCGACTGCTATGACAGGGGCGCGGGTTCGATCGATTTGATGAAAATATTTATATGCATGGTCACGGTACGGTTGGTCAATCCGAAAAAGGGGACAGGAGTTCTATCTAATCCAAATTCTTAAATTTTTTATTGCGATTTGTAAGAGGAATGCGCACAAGAAATACTCAGGAATAAGTTTTAAATTAGAAATGCATACTACAGCTGCAATACATACAAGACAATTGCGTGTAAGAAATACTATATAAAAGTAAATAAAATAAATATCTACGACATTCTACACAGCGCTTTCTAGACCCAAAGTAAGCATAGTTTAACTAGCTTGTGTTATGGGTTCCAGAATGCGGATAAACATAATTATTATACTGTTTTTTGTAAATACATACATATTATACATGGAAACACCTAGAACAATGCAAATAGACATATTCATGCATACAAATATTTGCACTGAGCGGGAATCGAAACCGCGCCCCCTGTCGTAGCAGTCGAATGCACTACCGCTACGCCACAGAGGCCGGTAGAATATACAAAATTGCACGTATAAACTTCACAGTAGTAAAGTTGTAACTTTAGTTAACTAAATCCTAATGGCTCAGAATAGACAGTTAACTATTCTGGTGCTAATTTTGCGGATTTCGAAACATAGTTGGCGTTCACTCAATCATAGTTGGTAGCTAATTAACTTTTGTTTTTAATCAAATAGAAACTGGAAATCGCAAACTGATTTATTGATATTTCATAACATAGTTATGTACTAACCGTATATTGTAAGTTATGCTTCAGTAGCAAAAAGCTTTTCCTACTGCCGCATACAAAATCAACCGCAGTTCAACGCAACGAAATGTATTTCGTTGTAACATCTCGTCGGAGTTTTTCCATAATTCTTAGATTGCTATCGAGTCTGAATTTTGGATAAGATATTTTAATGTTGCTTACTGACAAATGGAATCTGAGAAATGCTCTTTGATTAACATCGAAGTAAATTTGATAACTGTGAGGTGTCTCTTTCAAGTCAACATTAATTTTTAGTATCTCTCAAGAGGTTTCCTGGAAATTTATTTGAAGTTTCGTCCGTGAGTTGTTTTCTTTAAATTTATTTCCATTTTTATGACAATATTGCAATATTATCTTTTACTTCCAATGTTAATCTACATAATAACATGACTCTATGGCCATAAGTAACATTGCATCTATAAAAAAATCGGTTTTAGTCGGTTCAAGCCCAACATAACCGCCCCCGCTGGCCGGCGGGGGGTATCCGAAGGGATTTTTGCACGAAAAAAAAAAAAGGTACGCGATATAATTATGTTGGCACTTACGAGGACACTTGAATCATATTCGTAGATAGATATATTGGATGTGATGTTTTATTTTGTCCATTATGATTTGTTTAATTTGTGATTACTTTTAAAAAACAATAATAATCGAGAATTTAAAAAATCTGTAAAGGACGATTAATGGTATTTAAGTGAAATAATAAAATCGTTGCTCTTATTTAAACTTGGTCTAAGGTTGCTTCTTTCAGCAAGGGCGTCGTTTCGCGGAAAGAGACGTTGAACTGAATTACAGACCAAGATGCCTTCACTAAAAGACAGAGTATTCTTAGGTGGATTATTTTAGTGTAGTATGCACCCCACATAACTGTCACAGGTACTCCAGGTTCCAGGTCTCGTGTATGTAATTGAGATACAATCTTCATCAATAAAACAATATTTTATACATTAAAATCGATGTGACAAGCTACGAAGCTTGTCACATCGAAAGGAAAAACAATAATAACTTCGTAGTTATTATTGTTTTTCCTTTCGGGTGGTTATAACTAACTATATAAAACTATTAAGATTTCAAAAATTATAACTAGACTTTATTTTGGCCACCATCTTTTAGTTTACCTTTTGAATAACTCTACTTTGAGCGGGAAATTCATCCTTTCGAAATGATGAATGTATGACTAGTGTGACTGCCATAACATCCTACCGTGCTATGGCCTGTACTATGCTATGGCCTTATATGTGTGGGATTAATCCAGATGAGTCATGCCAACCATTTTTCAAAAAACTTGGTTTGTTACCATTGCCATCTCTATATATTAATGAGATATGTCTATTTATGTGGCAGCATGGTGCTTTATTTAAAGCAGCAAAAGACGTAAATTCATGGATTCGGAGAGATCCCTACAAGCTTGTGCTGTGTGAAATCCCGAAATAAACACAATATAACAACAGTTGCGTTGCTATGTGTGTTCGAATTTTCAATAATATACCAATTAACCTTAAAATCTTAAGCACTAGATTATTTAAAAACGAATTGTATAACTGGTTAAATGAACCTTTCTTGGCCAAGTGTTGTTGATAGATAATATTTGCGCGCTTGTACACCACTGGCACAACATATATGCTCTGTACTGTACAACCTATTATAACTTTTATTACATTACATAACTTCACGCCTGCATCCCCGAAGGGGTAGGCAGAGGTGTATTACACACCCACGATTTGCTAGTTATGTTTAGGTCCCAATGTAATAGGGGGCGACCCTATTGCCATCTACCAGGCACATTACTAAGCGAGCGATAGTGAAATGTTTTTTTATAACTTTTATATCATGTTTTTAAGCAAATAAAAAAATGTCACATTGTCGAAAAATTGAAGAGAAAAAGGGTTATGGTCTTACAGGTATTCCGTTCCATTTTGGTACCGCCTCATGGGATCAAGTATTTCCCTAAAATAAAAAACCACAGTTGAATTATAAGCTCAGAGTCTTGCTGGTAAGTATTAATATTTGGGATTAAAAGATTGACAATGGACAGTATTTTCAAAGGGAGAACAGGTGAGAATGTTAAAACTGTAGTTTAATAAGTCAGGGTCGTGTCCCTAGAATCAATATTGTACCTATTTACTTACTTTTGAAAACGGGCAACAGCTGATGCAGTGCTAATCCTTCAATGAAAACTATTTGATAGCTGTTATAAGTGGCATAGTTGACACGTGGCCAGAAAATGGCCACGCATTGTCTGAATAATAATCAATTGATTTGAATTTGAGTCAGAATTTTTGGCTTATATAATTAAATAATTTTATCTAGACTAGTCGGCACTTGGGGTCACAACTCATACACAGATCTTTTTTTTTTATACCACTCAGGTGGCAGACAAGCTCACGGCCCACCTGATGGGAAGCGGTTACCGTGGCCTATGGACGTGTGCAACACCAGGGGCATCAAACTCACGCTGCCGACCCTGTAATCACCTTCTAATGCCCTTCTTGAAGAACCCCATATTGTAGTTGCTTGGGAAAACCACTGCAGGGAGCTCATTCCCCGACTGGTTGGAGGGGTGCGACTGGTTGGATCACCTCCAAGTTTGGTGTACCCTGGGCAACGTGGGTGATGACGTATCATTGGTTGCTCCTCTGGAGTAGCTGGCGTCAACGTCATCGGCCAAGAGTCTGACCAACCAGCTCTTTTCAATGCCAGCTGACCCCATTGCACGAGGGGGTCGGGGTATGGCGGGCCTGCAAGGCATGCGCGGGTGGGGGCCGCTCCAGGTACAGGTACTGCTGTTATCAGAGGGGACACTGCGAATGGCCCAGGGTCAGTCGGAGTGCGAGGGATATGCTCTATGGGTAACCTTACACCCCGGCGTCTGTAGACCCGAGACGGCGTGCGGTTTTAGTCGGTTCAAGCCCGACATAACCGCCCCGCTGGCTGGCGGGGGGGTATCCGAAGGGATTTCCGCACAAAAAAAAAGGAGCTCATTCCCCAGCCTGAGGGTGCGCGGAATAAAGTGTAAATAGTATGAGATGTTTAATGATAATTTAACTAGGAATTCAGTGCAGGGTGCAACTGAAAATAAGACATCTTCTACGGTCGCGCACTTAGCTAAGGCCGCGCGCTCGTGAAACTATTTTTCGGTGATTATTCCTCAATGCTACATCGGACATCTCTTCAAAATACTCCTCAGAGTCCACACTATCACCGTGCTAAATTTGGTCAAGATCGCGCGAGTGGTTACGGAGGAGTTCAGCCACCAACAAACGGCTAGGCCGGGTATAAGATATTATAAATTTAATAGCAGAAAAATAACTGGTGACTCATATTCAAAGACTTTATATTCTACGTGTGAAGATTTTATTTTAAAATTAAACAAGAAACCACAAGACAGTTCATTATATATAACTACATCAGTTTTCAAGTAAGCTGCTGATCAAAGATTGTAGTGCAAACTACTTAGTAGTTTCAAAGTATACAAAGAAACCACTTGGCATCGTGCTTCATTGATCAAAGTATTAAATAAAGGAGAATCTTCACCACTTAGGAACTCTCCAGATGTTTTGATTAGATTTCCATGTTTCAAAACTACCCGAACTTTGGATAAAATGGACTTTTCAATGTATAATGAAGTGGTAATTATCTTTTGGATGTGTCCCTGTGATAATGCAATTTATGAGTTACACTTATTTAGGAAATAGCATTTCTGGAGACGAAAGTAGTGAGGTAATCGAGAAGGGCGACCTTGAATATCGATTGCTAAACTAATAACAAACTCAGGTAACTCTAAAAACTATTCAGATCCTTCCGAAGGGATTTCCGCACGTTAAAAAAAAAAAAAAAAAGCCGATCCGCTCCGCTCTTGAGAATTTTGAGGAATTTTGATGGTATTCTTGTTTCCGGATTGGATAAATCTGATTTCAATAAATATTTTTTTCAATAATTTAAGAATCGTTTTAAGCGTGTGGTTTTCAGGCGTACCGAAGATGTTTAAGAGTGCAACATAAAATTCTTGATACATGTTATGCTCATACCCTGTAAATCCATGAGGAGGTAGACAGAGTTATAGTAACATCTACATTTCCCTTGGAATGTTTTTCGATCCCATGTAATATTAGTGTTATAAATAACCCTTTCTATCAGTTCTGTATAAAGGCGTGAGAGGAAAACAAATTAATTTTATTAAAACTAAATAGATTTATTGAACCCCAAATAGAAAATTTTAAGGTTTCATTAGTGAAATGTAAAAACTTTATTATTGTTGTTTAAGTATCTAATTGCATTCACAATTTATTAGTATTATAATTAACATTTTACGTAAGCTAAGAATACCCATATCTCAAATCAAATTGTTAGTTAAAAAATTCTTATAGAACACCAGCTGTAGTCTGCGGCTACACGCGTGTGGAATTCTGATCTCGTTCCTGCCACCCATGGGAACCTATTCCAGGGATAAATAGTTGTGTGTTATTCCAAACTATAATCTATCTCTGTGCTAAATTTTCACCAGATTTATTCAGCATTTAGAGCGTGAATGAGTATCATAAACTCATTCTATTCAAAAACTTTCATATTTATAATATATATTTGTATATATATAGATATATATTATAAGTAGGAAGGATAAATATCTCGAAATTTGAAATCTTGAAAGCTCATAAATTGTGATATATGACTGTGAAGCAAAATCAAATTATAATAGTGTGTCGAAACTTGGTTGACGCAAATGTCCACGTGGAAACTTGAATCTCCAGTAAATTATATTTCATTTTTATTTGTTACCAAACAATTTTCTTCATCTACGCTCAACGTTTCAGCGAAAATAATTTTTCGTTGAGTCAGACCGTTAACCAATTTACTCTCAGACGTGACCCAAGCTATTTATGGGACAAACTATTTGATTTAGACCCCTCAGCAAACTGACCTTTGATCATACCTCACTGATATAATTCAAAGACATTTTCTATTGATCTCTATAATGAATTTTGTTTTGTTTGTCTCTGAACAATATTTTGCAATGTCTGTTTACAAATATTTGGTTTAAATAGTCATGTATCCTGAATATCAATATTGAATTTTGAGTTTGATATCGATTTCATCCCAAGTTTTGATTGCTCCAAGTTGAAGAGAATTGATTGAAAACCATTTTATTAAGCGTGTTACTTACTTAATGGCAATATTTATCGAATATACTAACTGATTTAAATGGGATGATACTGAAATGAATTCAATACTAGGTCTGCAAGGCGAATCGCTGCTTGCAATGTTGAGCTGAGTGAGACATTTGCGGAATCAGATTTTGAAAATTTTGAACAGTGATCATTCCTCCGTGGCAAGACCGATTTTTTAAATTCTTTTTGAAAGTCACAACTCTGTACATGCTTTCTGAGCGTGTAAAGTTTGGTCACAGTGTCTCGAGTGGTTATTATGTAATTCCATCTGGAATTTTTTTAACGGTGATTATTCCTCTGTAGTAGCATTAATTTTTTCAAAACATATCCATAAACCTTCCTCTGATTGACCTCTTTAATCATGCCAAATTTGGTTCTGATTGGATTGGTAGTTTAGGAGGAATGAACCTGTTACTGAACAATCAATCATCCCCTGTTTTCCTACTCTGAGGGTTGGATATTTATTTTCAAAATTATATGGGACTAACTTCGGGGTATACTCTTTCTAATAAAAAAAGAATGATCGGACTACTCTGTAAAAAGTTATGCGTGGTCATACATAAAAAAAATATATTATACGAGTCGACTTGAGAACCTACTCCGTTTGTTCGTCGGTTTAAAATGCTTTTGGTATTAAATCTGACTTTGTACAATTATTTTTATTTAGAAAGTTTAAATAAATAAATAAATTAGCTTATATCACATCGACAAAACCCTAATGAGTGATCAAATATATTTGACTCACAAAGACAAAAGCGGCGATAGCCCAGTGGCGCACGTAACGAACTGCTGAGACGAGGTCTCTAGTTCGATCCCCAGTCTCCCCGGGTTAATAAAATGTTTATTATCGCTCGCTTAATAATGTGCCCAGTAGATGGCAATAGGCTCGCCCCCTATTACATTGGGACTACTTACTATAACTGGCGAATCGTGGGTGTGTAATACACCTCTGCCTACCCCTTCGGGGATACATGTGTGAAGTTATGAAGTTACAAAGACAAAAAAATATGCTTTTATTGGCCTCCAGTGCGAATATTATTTCACAATATAAAAAGGAAAAATGAAAAGTGAGATGATTGAAGCTTTTCTTTTTTCCATTCCTGAGTTTTCTGCTAAATCCATTTTCTTCATTTCTTCTTATAACTCATAAAAGTTGGCGCATTTCTCAGTTATCTCATCACAATACTTAATATTTTCAAAGTGTCGTACGTATTTTAAACGCAATCCCTCAACATCACTGTCACAGCTAATAACTTCAACAAAGATCGCCTTGGAAATGTACTTGTTTGGCGTCTCCAAGAATTATATAAGGCAGTATCCAAGATTTTTATTAATGTTTTATAAAGATTCTTTTAAGGACTATCAAATGAAATGAAATCAGTCATTATTATGTAGACTAAGTGTAAAATATTTCCATTTAGTTAGGTATATCTATGCTCCCCCCAAACCGGGGCAAGACACAAGGACACCATGGTTCCCAAACCCGAGGGGGCCATCTCGAAACCGGAGATGGCCCAGGGTCAGTCGAGGTGCGAGGGATATGCTTTATGGGTAACCTTACACCGTCTGGCCGGCAGGGGAGGGGGGTATTCGAGGGGATTTCCTCGCGAAAAAAAAAGGTATATCTATGCTTTCATATTAGACTCGCAAGGCAAAATTCCTAGAAGGCGAAAAAACTCACAGCTTTCATAAGCAGGGAATATAACCATTTTGATCTCGATTGAAGAAGCCAATTGTAAAATAACAATGCATTACTTTCCCTAATTACAAGTCTGTATATGTTGTGAAGCAGCAGGTATTTTATCACCCACATTTTGCTATGTGATAGGGGCGACTCTATTCCCGTCAACTGGGCATTACTATGACGGTTTGAATTAGTTTACTGTTGAATCAAAAGTAGTCCTATCCATTTGTTTTATAAGCCTCGTATGAAACGACACATAGTAATTTCAGTTACGAACATTCTTAAAGAAATGTAATGAACCTAGTTGATATTAACACCAAAAAGAATTTCATCTATTACGACAAGTTCTAAAGGTAAGTACGGATACGAGACCAAAGAGTTACCTGAACAGGGCGCAGTAAACGTGTTAACCTGCGCAGCTTACATAAGAATTTTCATAACCTTATTTGTTCATTTCCGAATCACAATTCGAGGCCACACAAAGCAATCATTACGTGCACACTTATGTTATAAAAGCACTGGTACTTTTACATTGCGCCGACAACCGACTGCTTGCTCTTTGTATGAAGCTGGTCTCCTGTACCTTTTTCTTGTGCAATGCAACCGTGCACTGCGAAATTGTGTGTACCGCATGAATAAATCTGTGGTTGCTCTTAATCCTTGGGACTTCTAACTTTTGTATAATTTAGTAGCACCTTGTTAAGACTGCCAGGTGGGATGACGATCTGCGAAAGACTGCGGGCAGATGCTGGATGCGGCAAGCTGAAGACAGGGCGCTATGGTGCTCATTAGGGGAGACCTATGTCCAGCAGTGGACTAAAAGAGGTTGATGATGATGATGATGATGTGTTAAGACTATTATAATGGTACAGTGTTAGCGGTTATGACTACTAAGTAGATTATGAGTTCAACTCCCAAGTTATGTAAATAATAAAATATTATTGGATTTTTCTGTTAGGAAATCTAGTGGGCAGAAATCACACAGTGATTGTCAAACTTCGGGCCAAACTTAGATATTTTTGTTGCAGTATTTTTATTCAAAATTACAGACCTTAGGCTTTATGCATATTATTCGACGCGTCTTTATATATTGAGCAATAAGTATGAAGAAAATGAAATCAAATCAAACGTCTTCGACGTAAAACACAAAATAATGATTTTTTAGGGACATTTTGTATGGTAGGTACCCGAAACCTTGAACGTACAAACCCCAAAATCCAAACAGTTCTTCCCATTAACCAAACAAGATAATTGGCGAAAGAATTTTTTAAATCGGATAAGTGGTTCTTGAGTTATTGCGTAAACAGACATCCAGACATCCAGACCAACAGACAGACCGACACAAAATTTTTTTTTGCTTCATTAGACTTAGAATCATGTGAAATGTCGAGAAAAGTGATAAAAAGTGGGTGTAAGATTTTGTTTTTTTTTTTGCGTGATTTTAAGACTTCGATGTCCACCTGGTTGGTGGCCCGAAGTAATTGATAGGCAGCGCATGCAGGCTTCAGGAAGTTTTTTTTAATTTTTAATAGGGCAAGCATATCACAGGTTTTTCGGATACGTAGATACGTGGATCTTCATTGAAACAAAAAAAAACCGTATCGAGTAGTTATACCCAATGCCTCTACCCGTTGTAAGATATAACTGGCTTGTCACTTTTGCCTGGTTCACACTATTCCAGTAGCATTTCAGTCCAGTGATCGAATCCTGCACTGGAATGCTACTTGAGCAGTGTAAACCGACACTGGAATTTTTATATTAAAGTGAGTAATCCAGTCCAATGTCTGGATTGATAGTCTACTTGTTATTCTAATTGCAGCAACACTGGAATAGTGTAGATCGCCATTCCTGCGCTGTATTGAAAGTTTAACAGTTGAATATGCATTGTTGTCTTCTTTCGAAGTTTCGAATAGTTTTTAAAGACTGGAATAATGTAGACGATATGGTCCTGTCCAGTTCTAGACTGGTTTATTTCAATGGATAGTGGACTGGAATAATAAGAACCGGGCTTTTTTTTTTATTTAGCTTAAGATAGTATTTTTTTAAATATTTCACACATTCTAATTTAAAAAAAATATTTGTGTTCTTTTGACATATTTTAAATATTTTCCTTTATTAAATAAATAAAAATAAAAGAAATATTCTATGACATTCTACAAAGCGCTTTCTAGACCCGAAGTAAGCATAGTTTAGCTAGCTTGTGTTATGGATTCCTGAATGCGGATAAACACACTTATTTATTTTTTTGTTAAAACATACATATTATACATATAAGCACCCAGACCAATGCAAATAGACATATTCATTCATACAAATATTTGCACTGAGCGGGATTCGAACCCAAACTAACTTTAAATTTTGCAGCCAGTCTCACTCCCGTACTATTTGAACTAAAAACTTTTCAATAAATCGTATTCTAAATTGACAAACATCGCGTCTGTGTATAAACTGCTTAAATTGAACCGCATTCAACCTTTTCTTCCATTTTATCCTAACTAAAAACAAATCGATCAATCAGCGACTTTTTTAACATAATCGAATGTTACCAAAAACATTTAATCAACCGACATTTTATTACAATTCATGTTAAAAAAGTTCACTTGTTTCCCCAACTGAAAAATCGTTTCCATTGAAAGCGTTGACGAAGAACAAAGGCGGGGAAAACAAAGCCTTCACCACTACAATAAAACTCAGGGATCTTTACCTTGGCAACCTTTTTTATTGTTACCTAACCTTTTCCCGTTGATCCACTCTGGTTTAATAACCTTTTGCAATGTTGCAAGCAAAATGGGATTTCACAACTCAATGCTTACCTGTCGGCTATAGAAAGATACATCTTTTGTTCGAACTAATTTTTCGGAAATAACTCGCCCTCTGAAATCGCGGGAATTATTTCCTCAGCCAATTGTTGATCCGACATTTAAAACGGGTCTAGTTCCAACTCGACCACCACAATTACTGACTTCCTTTGGAGTTAGAGCTGGTTGTAATTTATGAACGTTACCCAAATAACTTGCGGATGTGAGAAATTATATTATCTTCGTATTATTATTAAGCTGAACTTGGACTTTGGTAATGGACTTAGTTGATGTTCAAGTAAATACCTTAACTACGATTGATGCTTGAACTTAATATTCAATAACAGCTTGCATAAATAATTGGAGTGTGAATAGATTGAAATAACTATGTAAGTCTCTTTGAATATTCCAATAGAATTTGAAACTACAGGACAGCTTCAGAATATTGTTGGTCATTTGCATTTATATAACTAGCTGGCCCTCCGTGGCTTCGCCCGTGACGTATTTCAGACCCCCGTTGAAGAGTTGAAGGGGTCAACAAAGGGGTTTTCATAAAATGTATAGGATTCTGCCGGATTTGTTGACATTCATGATTACTGCTTGGGCTGCCGCCGCCTATGACACACAAAAATAATGTGGCTTTTTAATGATAAAATATTTTTTATAATCGGTTCTGTAGATCCAGACATTGGCCCCGACAACCTCACAAACCCACCACATAACAAACTTACAAACTTTACCTCTTGTTACTATTAATACAGGTAGTATATGTAGGCCATTCATATTACGTACGGTAATCAAAAGCGGACCAAGCGATTCTAGAGTACAAACTATGGACGTGGCTCGCACTCGACGGCGTCCGGACCTGCCCACTGAAGATGTCGACCACGGTGATCGACGAAACGTCTGGAATACAAGTTTCTGATGGACCACGGCCAAACAGCCTGGAAGTATCATATTCTACAGGTTTACATTGTACTATATATACTACCAGATTTATAAGAGGAAATAAAAAATTTAATATTGTCATTTAGAGCGAGATCAGGTCAAGCGTATCTGTAACCAGCATTTATGAACGTACAAGTGTAAAATATTATGCCAACATGACATAACATAACATAAACATAAACTCACGCCTATATCCCCGAAGGGGTAGGCAGAGGTGCTAGCACCCACATTTCGCCAGTTTATGTTTAAGTCCCAATGTAATAGGTGGCGAGCCTATTGCCATTAACAGGGCACTTATAAACCTGCGATAAATACACACATAACTTCGAAAAGCATCGAAAAGTCATTGGTGTGTGCCATGTAAAACCTGAGATCGAACCCGAGACCTCGTCTCAGCAGTCCATTACCCATACCACTAGGCTACCGCGGCTGCCAACATGATGAAGATGATAATTGTATCACGATCTTGGCATAGTATGTTTCATCGTGAATTTCAATTGGTCGGATGAAATTCCAATGGCACGGACGCATGATTATAATATGTTTGTCATGATCTATAGGTGATTGCAACGCAGTCATTCAACTTAGTACACAGTAGAGTCTGGTCAGTGACAAACTATTTCAATGTACAGAATTCTATACCGTGTTCAAACTATCAGTCACAATTCGGATATCGGCAGTGAGGAGACTTCCACAAAGATATTCAATAACTCAGTCGTAGTGTACTGTATTAACGGCCAGTCTCAATAATCTACCTACAGTTAAAGGTAGAAGCTATCCCAGATAAACAGTCAACGGTAATCTCTCTATAACTGCGATTTCAATAGTATCAAAGTCATTTTCTGCTTATCTTTGATTATTGAAACAGAAAAATCCCCGATAGATACTAATGGTAGCTATTTTAACTGCTGGTAAAGGATAGATGGATTATTGAAACCGGCTGTTAATCTACATGTAGATTTTGAATAGTTTCATTTTTTTTTTATATTTTGGACACGTCAATTTGACTTCACCTCGCCTGATGGTAAGCTGAAGGTAAAGTCTCAGGAAAGAGGGTCACCATTACATACACGTACCATGTTAACAATGGTGGCACTCAGCTTGACGGCCTCATCAGAAGAGGATTGTCGTCGCAGCACCGCGTGACACCCACCGGTCCCAGTAGTGCCGCGACCACAATCCCTGACCCCTGAACGCAATCAAACTGAAATTGGATTACTATGGAGGGTATTTCGCAATCCCGGCCTAATTTTGTGACAAATTTGTGTCATCAAATTTCTGCCACCAGTACATTCGTTATATACCTATTTCATTCATATTTGGTTTAATGTCATCCATGGCCTTTTGTTTAAAAAAAAAAATAACACATAATTAGTATCATTGCGTGAGTTACGTCCGCGTAATAATCACCAAGTCCTCGCAGTTCTTAGTATTAAGCTATTAGTAATAAGATGCGATGTAAGTTAGGTTTAAGCTCATGAATTAAACTCAGTTCTGCTCTACCACTTGTAAGGGACAAACGTCCCGGCGTTTTATTTTTAAAAACGTCTTCGCCGTGCGTCTCGACCTAACTGGCGCAGTCGGTAGGATCGCGTAAAAGCCAACCAGCTCGCGAATCGATAGAATCTCGTACGCGACGTCTGTGACGCGATTAAAGAAGAACCATCAACGGGTTCGTGCGGCGCAGTGGAAAGCAGAATTCATCGCCTGAAAATCGGCATGCTCGTGGGGTAAGCATAAACTCTGTTTGCTCTCGAGAATTCCTGTACCAGCTCACTAAAATCGTGATCCTGTACATTGTTTATTGTTTTGTTTGTACAATATTTTGGTGCATCTTTTTATATTTTTGGTGTGTGTGTTTAAAATATAAATGGCAGACGAGGATAAGAACGTAGTAGAGGCAGGCACGAGCAAGGTAACAATAGACTATCGAAATCTAGCCTTTTTGATACCTAATTATGACGGCAATAAAAAGACACTCAATTTTTATATCAAAAGTGTAGATAGCGCTCTAGAACTTATAGAGGGCAGCAACAGCCCTAGTGTTGCGTGCATCATTAGAAATAAACTATCCGGCAAAGCCGTAGAGGCATTATCGGAGTGCTCTAATTTTAATAGTTGGGAGGATATCAAAACCACTCTCACCCGTAGGTTTGGAGAATTCAGGGACGAAGTGCAAATAGTGCAGGAGTTAATGCAGGTCACAAAAAAATCAGACATAGAACCCTTTGCGGATAAAGTTAGGGAGCTTACGTACTCGCTAATCAACATTGATCCAACCAAGAAGGCCTATTATGAGAAGATGGCTGTCAACGTCTTTTTAGACCAACTAGACCCCATAATAGCGCTCAACGTGCGCGTACAAAGTGCAGGCTCCTTAGAACAATCAATAGCTCTGGCTAAACTCGAGGAGGTTAAACAGAAAAACAGAAAAAGTAGGCAAACCGCGAATTTAAGTAGGCCGAACCCGGCAACATCAGGTAATAATAATAATACCCAGAGGTTCCAGGCACCAAATGCTAATTATAGATTCCAACAACCCAATAGGGCCCCGCAGCAGACACAACAACAAGCTAACCCTGCCAGGTCAAACCGTCCACCTACAGGTAACCCAAAACCGGCTCACCAGCCGGGTCCGTACGGAAATCCCAACGTCACATATCCGTACAAACCCGCGCCATACGCGCCGATTAATTTCCAATCTGACGAGGTTCCCGATACGTCCTACCCGGAAGAAATAGTTGCGGAGGACGTAGAAAACTTGAAAATTGAGGATATTCCGGAAAATTTTTACCCGTCTCCGGAGTTAGACGCAGAAACCTAGTAAACATAAACTTGCATTACCAGAACAGATTACCGTATATTTATATTAAGGAGCTAGGTGGTCGTTTCTTACTTGACACTGGAGCTTCGCAATCGCTTATCTCACCGGACGCAATATTAGATAATTCCAGACTCGAGCGTGAGATTCATTATATTAAGACCGCACATAACGTATCTAAACATGAAACCGTAGCTTACATACCACTCCCGCCGTTGTTTAATGTTAATCATACACATAAGTTCCTGTTGTTCAACTTCGACCCGGACTTTATGGGACTATTAGGTGTCGACTTACTGTCGCAATTAGGCTGCGAGATCGACATGAAAAATATGCTGCTGAGAACGGATGCTACAACTATTCCGATAAGAGGTGACATGCGATCGTACACAATTATACATCCGCAGTGCGAGCAGGTGATTAATCTCCTGTGTAATTATCGCGACGGCGATTACGAATTGTCAGAACACATAACCAGTGATGGGCTCGTGTTCCCGTCCGCCCTAGTATCTGTGAAGTGCGGAACAATAACAACATCGGTGATGAACAAGTCGGAAAACAAAATTAGTTTAGTCAACAATTATAAGATACAGTTAACCCCGTTTTCGGAAGGTGACCCTTCGGTTTCCTTTATCAATACTTCGTATACCGATAGAAATTTAGATAAATTACTCAAAAATAATCTTAACAGACTTAGAACGGAACACATGAACTCGGAGGAAAGACGCGAAATAGAAAGATTGTGTTATAATTACCGCGACATATTCTATTGCGAAAACATTCCTCTTACTTTTACCCATCAGGTCAAACATAAGCTTAGGCTCACCGATGATACCCCTATACATGTCCGTAACTATAGGCAGGCACCGAAACAAAAGCAAGAAATTCAGAAACAAATCGACGAATTATTACGTCAAAATATTATTAGGGAATCTAGTTCACCGTGGTCTTGTCCCGTACACATTGTGCCCAAGAAAATAGACGCATCAGGCCAACAAAAATGGAGGCTAGTGATTGATTACAGACGGCTCAACGAAAAGACAATAGAAGATAAATACCCCTTACCTAACATCAATGACATACTTGACAGACTCGGACGAGCTCAGTACTTCACAACTTTAGATCTGGCTTCAGGGTACCATCAGGTAGAGATGGACCCAAACGATATAGAGAAGACAGCCTTCAGTACAGAGCGAGGGCACTACGAATTCTTGAGAATGCCCTTCGGACTTAAATCAGCCCCCAGTACATTCCAGAGGCTAATGGATGTAGTTTTACGTGGTTTAGATAATGTTTTAACATACCTTGATGACGCAATCATTTTTTCCACTTCATTACAGGAACACATAGATAAATGTAAACAGGTCTTTGATAGGTTCCGCTCACATAACCTTAAGGTTCAGCTTAATAAATCAGAATTCCTTCAAAAACAGGTAAAGTTTCTTGGCCATACCCTTACAGATGAAGGCCTTAAGCCAAACGCTGATAAAATTGCAGCCGTGCAGAAATTTCCCTTGCCTAAAACTCAGAAAGAAATCAAGTCCTTCCTAGGCCTCGTAGGCTACTATCGTAAGTTTATTCAGGATTTCGCAAAACTCACTAAACCCTTAACCGCATGTTTGAAGAAGAACGCGAAAGTAATAGCAACCCCAGAGTTCATACAGTCGTTTGAAAAATGTAAGGAGGTCCTTACAAACGCCCCCATACTACAATACCCGGATTTTGAACAACCATTCATCCTTACAACAGATGCATCCGACGTAGCGTTAGGTGCAGTATTGTCACAAGGAAAGGTAGGTTCGGATAAACCCATTGCGTACGCTTCTCGAACGCTTTCAGTAACAGAACAGAAGTATGCGACAATAGAGAAGGAACTCCTAGGAATAGTGTGGGCAATTAAGTATTTCCGCCCCTATTTATATGGCAAGAAGTTTACAATATATACCGATCATCGCCCATTAACGTGGATAATGACGCTCAAAGACCCTAATTCTAAATTAACTAGATGGCGTTTGAAATTGGCCGAATACGATTATAAAATAGAGTATAAAAAAGGGAAAATAAATACGAACGCAGACGCCTTATCTCGTGTCCAAATAGTGCATAATAATGACGTTGAATCAGTGCCGTTACAGGATGATGAAATAATAGACATGATTTTAGAAGGCGAAAGACAACCAAACTTACCTGCGGAACCGCAGCCCAGCACTTTGAACGACTTAGGCGACGATCTTGACGGAATAGACATAGAAACACTTATAGACACTTCAACCATTTTCGTAGCACCCCCATCCATAGACCGACAAATAGGCACACCAGAATCGATTCAATTAGATTCAACCGAACAAACAGACTATAAGATACCCGAAGTATCAGACGCGATTGACAGGCAGCTCAAACAGTTTCATATCAGAAAGTGCCCCGGCTTAGAATACCGTGTAGACGATAGAACAAAAGGAAAAATCGTTATAAAGGATGTATTCATACCAATTAACGATACAGAACAACAGATCATAAAGTTTCTCAGGGAACATACCGTAGCAGACAGAATGTTCTACTGTTATTTCCATCATGAAGAATTATATCCTGTATTCTGTAAGGTAGTAAAAAATGTATTTAGTAACAGAGGACCGAAATTAGTACGTTGCACAACGAGAGTCACATTAGTAGAGAACATAACCGAACAAGTAGAATTAATTAAAAAATATCACGAAGGTAAAACCTTGCACAGAGGCATACAAGAAACATATAAACAACTTCATAAGAATTACCATTGGCCAAACATGTTGCTATCAGTTCAGAAATATATCAATCGATGCGAAAAATGCCTCAAATCCAAATATGAACGCAACCCGTTAAAATTACCCCTGTCTCTTACGGATACACCCCATAAACCCATGGAGCATTTATTTATGGATCTATACAGTAGCGGTGGCGTAACATTTCTAACAATAATAGATAACTTTTCGAAATACGCACAGGCGATACCATTGTCCGCTGCAACCAGTATACACATAGCCGAAGCTTTACTTAGCCTATTTTCAATAATAGGTGTTCCAACTAAAATCACTACAGACTCCGATCCCAAATTTGATAATGAGGTTATAACAGAAGTGTGCGCCATGCATAACATACATATTCACTTTACTACCCCGTACAACCCAAACTCTAACTCTCCGATAGAACGGTTACATTCCACGTTAGCAGAAATGATTCGGATTCAAAGAATAACCGATAAAAGCGAGCCAACCAACCTGATGAAATACGCAATCATTGCATACAACAGCACTATACATTCGGCGACCGGTTTCACGCCTTTTGAATTATTATTTGGCCACACCAACAGTAGAAATCCCCTAGAACTACATTATCCGAAAGAATTCTACCAGGAGTATATAAATAAACACAAACAAATCATGGAGAACGTTCAAAAGCTAGTGACTACTAAAATGGCAGAACACAAACAATCAGTGATAGAGAAAAGCAATAGGAACACGGAAGTTCCCAACTTTAAAGTAGGAGACAAGGTTTTTAAGCAGGTAGCCAAAAGCGCGCGTAGCAATAAATTGGAACCAAGATATATAGGCCCGTATACTATCGTTAGGTTACATCCAGAGCAGATAGCCGAGATCGTTGGAAAACATGTTAATGCCAAAACAATCAGAGTCCACCTTAGAATGCTAAGACGTCCTGGTGTTTCAGGTACGCCTTCGCCTTTGGCGCAGCCTTGTGGTTCGTCGGAGTCGCCGCAATGATTGAACCTATAGACAGTCACAACGGTGTCCTGGTGCTTAAAGAAGCAACCGTTCACCAGCAAGTAGATACCTATCATTTGGTTATAATATATAATGTTAGTAGAATAAGAGACATATACATAGAATTAGGAAGAGATTATTATACGTTCAAATTAATTCAGAAAAATACATCAAATTACGAAGATAATTTAATTATAAGAGATCAAATAGAATACCTTATAGGAAAAGTAGAAAGTAAGCTAGTATATTTAGGCTCTAATGCAATTAGTTTAGGGAGAACTTATATACCTAGAGTTAAGAGAGGCTTAATTAACGGATTAGGCTCAATCATAAAAGCTATTACGGGAAATTTAGACCAAGAAGATGCTGTTAAAATAGAAAATCAAGTGCAAGAACTCAGGAAATTAACGATAAGAAAACAGGGCGAAACATTAGGAATAATGTCAGATTTTATTACAGAATATCATAGCAAATTAGAAAAAATAGTTAAAAATCAGAAAGAAATATCTCGAGCTATTAATGATTTGAACCAGCGAAATCAGGCGCTAGAAAGCCAAATATATACAATACAAATATATAATCAGGTTGAAATTTGCCTACAACAACTCTTTGAACAATTACTTACCTTAGAAACTGCTATTACATTCTCCCATGTAGGACAGTTATCTCCAAGCATAGTTGACCCCAGTTATCTCATTGCAGAATTAATAGGTATCCAAAAGGATGTTGCTAGCAACAACATGCAATTGCCATACTCACCAACGCTAGATAATATACACGCACTAGAAAAATCTATCGTTGTCAAAGCGTACAGTACAAACGAAACATTAAACTTTGTGTTGGAAATTCCCTTAGTGACTAACCATCCATATAACTTACTCCATTTATACTCAATCCCGAACAACAACAGCACCATCCTGATACCTAAGAACCCCTACCTAATCTTGGGCAGCAACGAGTTTGCATACCCTCACGAACCGTGCCTACACATCACGGAGGACGACGTCATCTGCCGACACATCGAATGGCGTCGACTGCAACATTCCGAAGACTGCATAGCACAACTACTACAACATAATGAACCAAACAATTGCACCTATGCAACAGCCGACTTCGAGAACAATATACTCAACCAAATAAAAGAAAATTGCTGGATAGCCATCCTAAAACAAGAAGAAGTAATAAAAACAACATGTGGCAACGAAGTCTCCTATAGAAGAAGCAAAGGCGTGGTACTCATTACGATTGACAACAAGTGTACCATCGAGATAGCCGGAAGGAAGCTGAGCACCCACAAGAAATATATAGACATTAAAGAAAGTGTACCTCTCCCACAAACACGTTACGCTACAAAGGTTAAGAAGATGCCAGTCACGCTGAACATAGAAGAGGTCCCGCTTGACGACCTACAGGACTTATTGCAGAAGACTAAAATACAACTAAAAGGAGAAGAACCAGCCGTCACGGCTACACCCAGCTGGCCTACATTATGTTTATACGTAATGATCATTATTGCAGCCATAGGGTGCAGTATACACCGGTATAGGCGCCACTACAGGAGGAGATCAGCGACGCGAGAAGTCCTGCAGATGCAGTTACAAGAACCCTCGCAACCACAGCAGCAGCCTTCCGCGTGCTTCAAACTTAAAGGGGGAGGAGTTACGTCCGCGTAATAATCACCAAGTCCTCGCAGTTCTTAGTATTAAGCTATTAGTAATAAGATGCGATGTAAGTTAGGTTTAAGCTCATGAATTAAACTCAGTTCTGCTCTACCACTTGTAAGGGACAAACGTCCCGGCGTTTTATTTTTAAAAACGTCTTCGCCGTGCGTCTCGACCTAACTCGTGTCGTAGCAAAAAAAGATCTCCTTTTTACTTTAGTGTTTAAAAGGGAGTTACGAGTATGATCTTGTTTTTTTTAATCATGCTATACATTTTATACTGAAAATTAATGGTTAAGTATTACAATTATTTACAATTATTAAGCAATTAACATGCTTATTTTTCCTATAGATTTAGATCGGAAAATGAAAACATCTAAGACGGGACTTGAACCCGCGACCAGCCCCTTACAATTGTAGCATACTAACTGCTTAAAAATTTAATAAAATTAATGTGGCGGAGTAATTAAAAAAGCGGCCAAGTGCGAGTCGGACTCGCCCAGTAAGGGTTCCGTAGCAGCAAGTAACAAAATAATGTTTCTTTTTTTAAATTTTATATTTGAGTTGATTGAATGAAATGTAAACTGCGGTTTACTATTTATGACGTATTAAAAAAAACTACTTAATAGATCTCGTTCAAACCAATTTTCCTTGGAAGTTTACATGGTAATGTACATCATATATTTTTTTTAGTTTTATCATTCTCTTATTTTAGAAGTTACAGGGGGGGGGGGGGACACATTTTACCACTTTGGATGTGTCTCTCGCGCAAACTATTCAGTTTAGAAAAAAAATATATTAGAAACCTCAAAATCATTTTTGAAGACCTATCCATAGATACCACACACGTATGGGTTTGATGAAAAAAAAAATTTAGAGTTTCAGTTCTAAGTATGGGGACCCCCAAAATTTATTGTTTTTTGTATGAAAATCTTAATGTGGTTCACAGAATACATCTACATACCAACTTTTAACAGCATAGATCTTATAGTTTAGCAAAAAAGTGGCTGTGACATACGGACGCACAGACAGATAGACATGACGATCTATAAGGGTTCCGTTTTTTGCCATT
Organism: Cybosia mesomella; assembly: GCA_946251805.1. NCBI lineage: Eukaryota > Metazoa > Arthropoda > Insecta > Lepidoptera > Erebidae > Cybosia > Cybosia mesomella. The sequence continues at coordinate 26,043,709 of OX276408.1, forward strand.
TGGCAACGGAACCCTAAAAACAATGTTTAAAAATGATTGTAAAGTCATATGCTCCAGCGTTGCCTTGAGACGTGTATGATATATCAGAGAAATTCGAATACCTGGGACGTGTCTACGTGACTGAGTTGGTCAGAGCATTCCCCCTATTAGGGAACTATCGCGGGTTCAAGCCCCATCTTTAATGTTTTCTTTTTCCGATCTAAATCTGTCGTGAGAATTATTTATATTAACTTGGTAATGGTTTGTTGCTAACCATTGATACCAAGATTTCTATAATTATTCTATAAGAATCCCTCTAAAAAAATTACTACTAGCTTATATACAAAGAGCCTTTTTTACCTTTTGATGTACGGAACCCTAAAAACCACCATATTTAAAACCAAAAGCGTCGTATCGTTTCCAAATAAAGGAGTCATAACAAACTCCAAGTGTGTCTATAAACCTAAATCTTGGAAAAACATGGTGGCCATTTTCATTGTGATTCAAGTAGGACATAAAAAAACGCGTAAATTACTTCAGCTAATGCTCAGACACATCTTTGACAGGCGAACGGAACTTGAATGGTTTTATGGGACCTTTATGGGGTGCCTCTTATTCTCCGATGTGTTTTATTATGTTAGAAGATGATATACGGATCGACTTCATAATGGAGGGAATAACTTCAGGTTTCTCTATCAGATAGTATCTTTATTATGAATTTGAAGAAAGGAATATAGAATTTCCTAAATTGAATATATTCGAATGTTAAAGCTTATTTGACTGTGAAGTTTGTTGGTATTGTCACATTTCGAAATATTGTAGAATCTCTTTTATTTACCAGTAGTGATGGAAAGTCTCACCGAATTCTATAAACGTTTGCCACTTTAGGGAAGTCAAAAGTCTTCCTAATATCTGACGCCAGCGCCAAGGTCCGCCCGCCTGGCATATGCTGAACTGGACACCCCTTCGATGCAAACGCGAGGCATATAATAAATTAATAAACCATGTACTAATTATCGATATCACCATTCCACATGACGAGAATCTTGTGAAAGCCAAAAAGGAAAAACAAATAAAATATTTGGATTTGGCTCACGAGGTTGTCGACATGTGGAGTGTGGATTCGGCGATTATTGTTCCGATAGTTGTATCGGTTTACGGAGTGATTGCCAAGAGCCTCGAACAACATCTCCAGAGGCTCGCGTTAGGCAGTTGGGTCAAGGACTTGATGCAGAAGGCATTGTTCCTCGACACGGCACGTATTGTGAGGAGATTCCTCTCTCTGGAGCCCTAACCACCGGTAGCTTGGTCCCTGTACCCGATGCCGGTGGGCCACTATTTTTTATATTTTTTAATATATTTGTTTTTTTTATAGAATGTATTTAAAATATAATTTATTTGGATTTAAAGTTTAATAACGGAAATAATAATAATAATCTTTATTGACAAAAATATTCAGTTAACATGTGTGAAAATCCCTGGCTCCCGAGCTAGTTTCGAAAAACTGTATTACAGGAGCCAGTGTTTTCCCCTTATTATATAGGAACAGAGATAATGTCAACAATTAATTTTATTGGGTTAATTGGGTTATGTGGAATGTTTAATGTTACCTAAATGCATCAAATAAAACGTTTCTTTCCTTCTTTCTTTCATCTTTAACGGATCTTAAGCTGTATTTTCATAAAATAACTAGGATAAGTATTCTGCAATATGAGCATCCGTAAAAGTAACTGGCTTTCCACCATCATAGTTTCAAAATGTGAGAATGAACTCTTCGCCTTTGTTTGATGGTGGGATGACTGAAAGTAGTCATGGACATTATAACCAAGAAATTCGTCAAAACACAAACCAATACACAAGTGGTAGAAACCACATAGGGCAATGTCTCCTAAAGCTAAAAGGTTCGAAATCGCAAATGAGTATTGGTTAACAAGAAACTATTAATAATCTGCAGTCCTGATATCCAACATGATTATATCCAAACACTCCCAGAGGAGATAGCAGTATTCCTTCTGAAGTCAAACACGTGCGACATAAAATAATTATTTTTCCAAATGACCCCTTTATTTTTTTTATTTTTTATCGTGCGGAAATCCCTTCGGATACCCCCCCGCCGGCCAGCGGGGGCGGTTATGTCGGGCTTGCACCGACTAAAACCGCACGCCGTCTCGGGTCTTCAGACGCCGGGGTGTAAGGTTACCCATAGAGCATATCCCTCGCACCCCGGCTGACCCTGGGCCATCTCACCACTAACAGCATCGCTCATCCTGTCTCCTCTGAAAGCAGAGGAGTACGGAGAGCGATGTGTTCCCGCCACGTTGGGTATTGGCCGACGATCAATGCCAACCCTATGAAGGGGTGAAGGGGAAGCCATTGACCGCCGCCCAGGGTGTACCGGCCGCTCCGATTCCGTTCCCCCCGGACTGCAGCGGGATCGGAATCGGAGCGACACTCGAGGAGGTTACCCAACACACACCCCAAACCCAAATGACCCCACTAATTATTTAACGCAAATATTATCCTTTCAAAAGTGGTTCGGTTTTGTACCTGTTAGGCCGAAAAGTTCGCAACTACCAAACTACCTAATGTTGAACATCCCTTTACAACCTATTCAAAAGCTTTTGAGCTATTGTAGGCTTTCAGAATATATTGTTATTTGTTTCGGTAAAGTTGTACGTATTTTATTATGGCTTCAGGCTAAAGACTTATACGATAGCATAACAGTGACATAATGCCCCTTAATATCACTCAAATTCTCTTCAAACAGTGATTATCGAATTTTCACTGGTGGTAGAAATTTGATGACACAAATTTGTCACAAAATTCGGCCGGGTGGGTACCACCGTACACGATTGCGAAAAACCCTCCATAGTAATCCAATTTTGGTTTGATTGCGTTCAGGGATCAGCAAGTGCATAGCCGAGCAGGGGGATTGTGGTCGCAGCACTAGTGGGACCGGTGGGTTTCACGCGGTGCCGCGACGACAATCTTCTTCTGATGAGGCCGTCAAGCTGAGTGCCACCATTGTTAACATGGTACGTGTATGTAATGGTGACCCTCTTTCCTGAGACTTTACATTCAGCTTACCATCAGGCGAGGTGAAGTCAAATTAACGTGTCCTAAATAAAAAAACTTTTCAAGTCTTGGTTTCGGGTTCTTAGTCCACCCAGTACACTATCTGCGTAGACCTGCACTATCTGATTGGTAATGAATGTGAACGGAAACTCCAAGGAGCTGCAAATAAGAAAACTTTTATAAAGAAACTACAACATTGTTCCCCATCTGACAAGGATATTGGAATAGCTCTTGGTCGCTTAATACGACACCCAAGAAGGGATGGGGTGGTGCTTCTAGTTTGTGAGCTTGAGCTTAATCCTTTTAATTTAATTCAAAGTGATGCGATTCTTTAAGTAAATATTATCATATTTGACGTCTATAACCAGTCTTTATTAAGGGCCATAAGTAGCCTCTCGACTTTATAGATATTGTACGAACTTATAAAAGGCCTTCGAAAAGCTCTTTTCAATACCTAATCCCAATAAACTCACGATCCTAAAAGGTTTAAAGGAAGGAAGCCAAACCTTTGAGCCTTCCCTTTCAGCAACTATCAAGACAAACTCTCGTGGATCTGTTAGTAATACCTAATACTTATTTATGTAAAGTAAGCTTACAAGCTTACAAATCTTAATTTTTTTTTACAATTTGTTCGGAATCCGTACTACTATTTTATATACAACAATAAATCTCTCTACATGTCTGTTGGGTCTGTAACCTTTAAACTGATAGTAATGAGAGTTAACGTAATAGTCCTTAATCTATAAGGTCAAACTCTACAAACCCTTAGCGGCTACGCTGCATCGTGCGTGTGTGCACACTGGACTTATGTGAACGATTGTTTCATCAAAGAAATTAGCTCAGTATTATTTGCATAATACTGAGCTAATTTAGTGTGTTTTATTAGTACGTACTGTACATCCTAACATCCTACATATAGCTGCATATAGTATATCCTTAGTATTTAAGCTCTTTAGTAAAATATTGAAAGAGGGTGTGAAAATACGACGAAACGCTTCAAGAAAGTTATGCTTCGCTTCCTTTAGCTCATCTCGATCGATGTTGCTGGTAGATAATGTTAATTGTGTAACTTTGTACTCTAGGAAAAAAACATTTAGGTAACGTAAATATGATTAAAATTGGGTGATATAACTGGTTACATAAAAGAGAAACAACATAATATTACATTGGCTAATGACTATATTTAGCATAAGTAGGTTTTCTTTAACACAAAATGTGCTCTAAATTGTATTCTATTCAATTTATCATGACGTTATATAATTGCATTTCATTTTATCCCATTTTCAACGAAAAATTTCTCCACAACTCTAAAATATAAAAATGAAACCAGGGACAAAATCTAGTTGATAATAAACGATATTATCTTCAAGATCCTTCAAGTTTCAGTGCACGGTCCGTTGACCATTTTCTCAACTCGTTTCCTCCGAGGATGATAATATTTAGTGTTCCAATCTGGGATAACTTTGATTTTTAGGGTTTGCTTGGAGTTATCGGTTGTAGTTCAAGGAATGTAGTAAAATTCTGTTTATGTCCCGGCCCCGGTTCGAGACTGTAGGTCGAAAGGGAATGAGAAAATTTTGACAATGTTCCTGGGTCTCTCTCTAATAAAAGCCTGTCCCTAAATTAGAATGTATTAGCTGTTATTTTATGAAACTGGCTTTGATTAAATTCTATAATCTTAGCATTGACGAAAAAGTACATTCACTGGAGACATTTTCGATAAGAGATAAGGCATAGGTATGATTAAAATTGAGCTTTAATGGTCTTATTCGAAAAATTTAACCTGTTCACTCAAATCTTAATAACTAAAAGCATTTTTTTTCCACTATTAATTTGAAGACTCAGTTAAATTTATATTACACTCTCATTTAATATCGACTTTAATTATATACTTTGTGAGACTGCTGAAGACCTTACACCTTCTCTTTTCCTATTTTAACTACTAATATCTATATTACCCCACTAAAAACATTATATACCCAAATTATTTTATCAATTGAACAAACAATTTTATTATAATAGACGTAATATCGTCACAACAAGTTCGGTAAGTTCGGAAACACGTATTCAATCAATCACCAATTTTCTTGCAAGGAGTTTTGAACATACTCAAAAAATGAACTTAAGATGAGATTATTAATTTATTTTCAACTGACATTGAATTTTATCAAAATGGGGTGTATGATACCAAGACCTAAGGGGCCAAGACCTGCTGATTAAAGGCCGAGGCTCCGGTGTAGGTTCTTCTTCCGGGGTTGGGAGGTCAGATGGCAGTCGCACCCATAAAAGTCATGTAAAGCAAACCAGAAGAAGAATTAAGTGAACCCTGGGCTCCAAGGTCAAAGCCACAAATGCAATCGGTAACGCCGCTAAGATCATGATCATAATGTATTATGTCGAAATGCAAATTTCAAATCAATTCGTCCATAAAGTGATGATCCAAAATGTTGTATACAAAATAGGAAAAAACATTTAGCTTGAGCCAAAGGTAAATGTAATTCACAGAGCAGACGACCTCAAGCAAGATTAAAAAACTTTCTACCCCAACCCCGCGGTTTCACGAGGCCAAAAAAATATTAATGAAATTTCTACAACCTTCCCTACTGACCGAAAGGAACTTCATCAAAGTATTTTCTGTTGTGGATAGGTAATTAAGAAACTCAATTTTAGCTGCTGTATCGATATCGTTTAGGTCGGCAATATTCATGGAAGTGTTGACATTTATCATCGAATGATTTAAGGACTATTTTCTTAGAGTGTAGGAAGTGTTTAATTTGTCTCAATTACGGGCTCAATTTCGTCAATTCGATGGAGAAATATTTGAATATGGAACATTTTGATGACTCAATCAGATTACAGCTATAAATACTATTCAATAATAAAAAAGATTTGTAGTAAACAATCTTAGACATAACCTATTAAGCTAGCTAAGCTTATTTACTATATAAATACCATCAATCACGAGTATCAACATAAATGAGAAAAGAGAAAAAGAACAATCACAAAACTAAGGCATATAACTGATTTACATACATTTAGATATGAAGACAATCAATATAAGAAGTATCTAAGAATAATAAATATTATGTCCCAAGAATTTATGTTCTCTCAGACTGACCAGAAAAATAAAATTATACAAACTGCACAAATGTTTCTAAGTCAAGCTCAAGATAAATGGTGTAATCTTCTTTATCGCAACGGCAAAGTCTCAACGATAACAAAGAAAAAAGATTTTAAAAGACCATAATTCACTGACTCCGCCCTAAAACCCTTTCTAGGGAGGTTTGGGTATAACGGTAGAGACGCGGTATTCCATTGTGTTTACATCAGTTTCGGCAGAATTGGGATAAGAATCCGCTGCGTAAAGTCAATTGTAGCTCTTTAGGACAATATTAGCTATAGTTGCAGTTTACGGGTAGCGCCTTTTTTTGGACTTGCTGTCGTCTCAGCTTCGTTTGTGTTATAAACTGAGGCTTTATTACTGCTGATTGATTCAAGATCACAGTACATAATTTGAATGTCTATGTTCTTATTAGAATTCTTTGCTTCAAAAGAAAAAGAAAGTGAATTATTTGTAGGATCACTTAGGTTGTCTGTCAGTCAGGATTTTTTATTAACTTAGAAATTTATATGAAAAACTGAAATGACTGGTTTATTGTCGGAATAAGAAAAAAAAGCGTTAAGTTATATAAGCTCAGTTCTATAATTATTCAAGAGTCGAGGCCGGGTATTTCTCAGAATTCACCTTCCATTATATTTGCTGGAGAGTTAGTTATGGTATAAGTTTTTAAATATTATCACAACTTCTGTGTGTCACATTTTCATCTGATAATGTTTGCTTCGTGTAATCAAAACTGTGAAGCTGACTAACAGAAAACTTTCCAATCGTGGTAATACTAGCAGGTAAGCAACGAGCTGGCACTTTATCAACTTTTGAGCCGTCTATATCTATTCAGTAGGCTTTGAAACTAATTCCAATTCAACAAACAGATTTATGATAAAGTTTTAGACCAATATCATAGGCTCTGGAATTATCTAGAATGTATCCTCTGTATTTATAGATTGATCGTACAGATATAAGTATAGTTATATTCGTTTCTGAAATACCACAAGTTCAGCATACATCGACCCACCTGCTGACGGTCATTGGTGCTTGTAACTGCGTCAGAGATTTTAGACACCTGTTGCTGAGATTACATCACTCTCCAAAGACCTCTGATGATCCTGCTGACCACCAGGAATACACACATAAGCAAATTATGTAATAAATAAATAAATATTCTACGACATTCTACACAGCGCTTTCTAGACCCAAGGTAAGCATAGTTTAACTAGCTTGTATTATGAGTTCCAGAATGCGAATAAACATACTTATTGTAGCGTCCGGGGGTTGGACGCCACAATACCTCGTGTAGATAATAAGATAAACACAGAGGAAGAAATTTATATGGGCATTTATTATATCAACAAAAGCTTCCTATAACGAGTTTAGGGAGGTTTTTACGCGTATATTATTATTTTAATGCGAACTAGGGAATCGCGAACTCCGCTCAAGGACTGAGCCTAATTTAATTACAATTATATCTTCTCTTCGGCCGGCGGACCCGGGCGGCGCGTCTAGTCGCCCGCTGTCAGCCGCACTGCCGAATGCAGCTCCACGCAGCAATTGTTTTTCTTCCCTACGCTCTATTTAATTCAAATAAGTAATTATTTTTAAACTCTGACACATGATGGCCAAGTAACGAACCGTAGTGTGTGGGACGAGGTCCGAACACTACATTATATACTTTTTTTTTGTAAATACATACATATTATACATAGCAACACCCAGCCCAATGCAAATAGACATATTGCACTGAGCGGGAATCGAACCCGCGCCCCTGTCGTAGCAGTCGAATTCACTACCGCTACGCCACAGAGGCCGTCTAATTCAATTTAATTTAAATTAATTTAAGGAATTCCAATAATCAAGTAATAAGTGCAACCTAAGAATGGTGAGACGATATAATGTGGTATGACTATGGGTAGCCTAAGCAAGAGCAAAGTACCATAAGTGACGTGAAGTCAGTGCTTTGGAACACATTTTGGTTTTCTATCATGTCCTTATCCTTAAATCCAGTAATACACACACATATGAAAAAAGTTTTAAAATGTTTTTCTATAATTTTGAGTTCCTGTTTTAGACTTAGAGAAATAGAAAAGTATTGGACGAATTGTCCCATTTATCAAACTTTGAACTACATTTGGATGATAACGATTCTCAAAACTGAAAAGTAATCCAGTTTAACAAACATAAAACCAACCTTATCATCATAAGCTGAAACTAACTCTACCGTAAACCAACTGTTATACCGTGAAAATAAAACATTACCCGCCCATTATTTCCCATCCATTTTGCCTTTGTTTACTCATGCTTTGCGAAAATAAGGCTGTAGATAACACAGCTATGAGGGGGATGATATAAATCATACAGTTTCAATTACACCCCACTCACTCACTAAGGTTTATGAACCTTTTTTATATCAGTAAATCATTCTGTATGACTTTATCAGTGCTACTTTCTCTTTCTATGTTGATCTGGTGTTGAAGGAGCTTGTGAAGAGGGTGCTTTGACGATAGATTACATAGTAATTATACAGTATGGACATGCTTACTTTCTTTTTCCTTTCAACTTTTTACTATTCATTTTGTTTTATTATTTAAGGCCCAAGAACGAGGTACCGCCGCTCGTAGACTAAAAAATACTCTTCTACCTTTTAACACCCATTATCGAATGCCGAAATACAAAACTTGAATGATATTATTATTATATAAATGTTGCATTAGGAATAGCCGCGGTAGCCTAGTGGTATGGGTAATCGACTGCTGAGATGAGGTCTCAGGTTCGATCCCAGGTTTTACCATGGCACACACCAATGACTTTTCGATGCTTTTCGAAGTTATGTGTGTATTTATCGCAGGTTTATAAGTGCCCGGTTAATGGCAATAGGCTCGCCACCTATTACATTGGGACCTAAACATAAACTGGCGAAATGTGGGTGCTAGCACCTCTGCCTACCCCTTCGGGGATAAAGGCGTGAGTTTATGTTATGTTATGCATTAGGAATAAGAATATTACTACCAACTAATTGTGTAAAAAAAATGTAAAATAAAAAAAAAAAATTAATACCAACCTAATCGCGCTCTACGACATACATGCGCCCATTCGAGCTATAAAACTGAGACACCCCCCCGCACCGTGGCTCACAGATGATATAAAAAAATTGATCGCCAAAAAAAGTGCAGCTAAGTATAAGTTCAAGATGCGACCCACTGATCGTAATAAAGATAACTATCTGACGATACGTAATCACTGCAACAAGGTGTGTAGGAATGCACAACGCCAACATGTCCATAACTCTGTACAAAACAGTGACCCAGCTAAAGTCTGGAAATTCCTTAGATCGTTAGGGGTTGGAAAGCAACGGCAAGAACTAATTCCAACACGTCTCGATATTAACGCTCTTAACCAGTATTTCTCTGCTTCGTCCAACTTCAGCGGGACAGCTAAAAATAAAACTCTGAATCATCTTTCATCGCTTCCTACCCCTGATTACTCTCCATTTGTCTTTAGTCAATTGACCGCTTGTGATGTTGAGAAGAGTATTCTGTCTATATCATCTAATGCAGTTGGCTCTGACTCTGTCAGCCGCAAGATGGTGCTGCCCATCCTTGGTGATATTCTGCCTATTATTACTCACATAATGAACCACTCCATTGCCAAAGGTACATTTCCTACGATGTGGAAAGATGCCCAAATCATCCCGTTGCCCAAAAATCCTAAACCTACATCTTTTTCCGAATACCGTCCTATCTCTATCTTACCATTCCTGTCTAAAGTCCTCGAACGCCTCATCCAAAACCAGCTGAGGGAATTCATCCGTAAAAACAACCTACTTAACCCGTTTCAATCCGGGTTTCGACCGGGACACAGCACCGCAACTTCACTTATTAACATTACTGACGACATAAGATTCGGTATGGAGAATGGAAATCTCACAATACTCTGTTTACTTGATTTTAGCAACGCATTTAACACTGTGGATTTCGACGTTCTTCTTGCCATATTAAGCTCTCTCAACATATCTCCATCGGCTATTGAATTGTTTCGAAGTTACCTGTCTGGTCGCCGGCAGCGGGTCCGACTGGATGATACCTATTCATCTTGGTCTGACACGGCTGCGGGTGTGCCGCAGGGTGGCGTTTTATCTCCCTTGCTCTTTTCATTATTCATTAACTCTATCTCTAATCAACTTCTCTCTTCCTACCACCTTTATGCAGACGATTTACAAATCTACTACCAGACTAGTGTGGACGGACTGTCCCAGGGTATTGCCACGATTAATACCGACCTGGCCAACCTTAGTGCTTGGACCACCATGTATGGACTGAAGATTAATCCCGGTAAGACTCAGATTACTATAATTGGTAGCTCAAGACTTTTACCCAGAGTCGACTGGTCGGCACTGCCCCAAATTCACTTTGAAGGTACTACCATTCCCATAAGTGACACAGTTAAGAACTTGGGCATATATCTGGACAAAACCATGTCATGGACGGCTCAGGTTCAGAACGTTAGCCGTAAAATTTTCGCCGCCGGTGGAGCATTGAGGAGATTACGTAATTTCCTTCCTACCGCAACAAAAATTGCGCTAGCGCAATCCATACTTCTCCCTATTCTGGACTATGCCGATGTCAGCTATCTTGATCTTAATAAGGACCAACTTGATAAACTTGAGAGACTCCAAAACTTCTGTATACGATTCATTTTTGGTTTGCGCAAATATGATCATGTTTCCGAATTTCGTAAAAAACTCAAGTGGTTACCAATCCGCCTTCGCCGGAATACTCATATACTCTCTCTTCTTTTTAATATTTTGTTTAACCCGTCTACTCCTCTCTATCTAAAAAAACGATTTCAATTTCTGTGTGAGAACAATTCTAGACACCTAAGATCCACGGAAAATTTAACCCTGGAAATTGTGAGGCATTCTACAAGCTTCTACGATAAGTCCTTCACAATACAGGCTGCACGATTGTGGAACGCGTTGCCTATAAATATAAGACGAGCACAGTCGCTGTCTACATTTCAAAGACTGGTAAGGGAGCACTACCTAGCGTTATAAGTATTTTATGTATGTTCACTCTTTGTTTTTTTTTTTATTTTTTATTTTCTTACTTCTAGTAAGTATGTTATGTAATTAGTGTGTATTTGCATGCAGTATATTTATTTATAATATATATTTAACTTAGGTGTGTATAAATGTAGCTATGGTATGTATATGTATGTTTATTTATGGTATATATTTTATGTATGTATGTGTATATATAGGCAGGTACTTATTAAATGAAATAATATAATCTCTTAGTCTTCTTCACTTCCGTTTTCTAAATACTATACTAGATAAAATATTAAATTATTATGATTTAGTGTACACCGCAAACTACCCTGAATACTGGCAGTATAGTCCATACACTGGTTGTCTGGAAGAGATCGCAGACCGCGATAAGACCGCCCATTGTACAACTTTCTAACATGTATGTATCCATCGTATATATTCTATGTTTGGTGTGCAATAAAGAGTATCTAAATCTAAATCTAAATCTAAATATTTAAACATTGAATAATATTTTTGAACATTTTAAAACAATTAATTTTGATGAAGCTGCACGCTCGTTTCTTATGCGTGCTTCTCAAGTGAAGAGACTTGGGAAGCTTGCTCTCCTGCTTTTTTTATTTTTTTTTATAATGGAACCCTCAATTTGACTTCACCTTGCCTGATGGTAAGCTAAAGTTAAAGTCTCGGGAATGGGTCACATTACTGACACCGATAATGTTACAATGGTAGCCCTTAGCTTGACTGCCTCATCAGACGCTTTATCACGCCCCGTTTAAAGGACCTGGGACTGTTAGTAAGAAGGAAACACGTGTGCTGGTAAAGAAGCATAGTTGTGCTAGACGGGTACCAAATTCTGACATAGTCGATGCTTGCGCCACAGAATAGATAATAGTGCAAAGCTTTTTTTTAGTGAAATTTTTCTTATAATTAGACTCCGTAAAGTTAAGTAATTAGTATATTTAGTACAGTAAGTGTTCTGTAAATATTGTGCTTCAAAAATTGCGGTACACACAAGGAGTGGAAAGTTCGTTAGCGGACTAGTTTGAAATTTCTCTAAGACTTCTGTTGTCAGGGGAGTATTTCTGTGATTTATTTATTCTTTTACACTTTTCGTACAGTACAGTACTATACAAACGCTCACACCGCTGTGAGTAACGTCATTCCACACAGCAGGCTCTGTTACAGTCTCAGTTGCCTTGACAAGTTGGAAGCCAACTCGATGACACCAACAATATAGCCTCAGACAAATTGTAACACACTCACTTAACAGTTACTCACATAAATCTGTTATCTAATTTAGTAGCTCTTGCACATCCTGTCTGTCATTTGCTTACCTACCTCGCTTAACCCTTGTTCCAATGTGTTTCTTTTTTGTGCCCTTTTATTCTCTAAACAAAACAAACATAAACTCACGCCTATATCCCCGAAGGGGTTAGGCAGAGGTGCTAGCACCCACATTTCGCCAATTCTCTAAAATAATAGCTATACTTACTTTCCTTGTAATATAGATTACTTCCTATAAATTTATAAATTTAACATTTACTTCCTTATAAATTATAACTTTTTGTTTTTTTTCAATTAACCCTCCTTTCATATAATAATTTTATCTCTTTTATCATTGCTTCTTTACTCCCTTAACTTAATCAATTCTGTACACAGTTGCTTATCACCACCCCTTTCATTTCAGTGCCACTAATTCCTCACTGATCTACTACAAAGGAAGCACAACATAATGATGACCCGCAGTGCTGTAGCCCGTGACTTACAACAAAAGTTCAATCTGACAATGAAGGAACTGGAGATTTGCAAAAATCTCAACAAGCAGTTGTTAGAAGAACGGGAAGACAGTGAGAAGGAAGTATTAAATGTAATAGAAAAAAACACCCAACTCAAACACAAGTTGGCTGAGCTACACACACAGGTTAGGGAGCTCACACTACAACGGGATCACCTCCAGGCAACATTGTCAGGTCTAGAAGAATGCAGCAACACTCATGAGCGTGCTTTAAAACGCATCAGCATTCTGGAGTGCGAGCTGAGTGATGTTCACAACTCTATCACTCACATGGAAAATCTCAAATTGGCAGATCAGACTGCCCTCTCGAAAAGTCTCTATGATGAGTTGGTGGGTACCGAGCCTGATCTGATTTGTTTTGAGCCATCCATTACCACAGACCTGATAGATATCTCAACACCAGATATTCCTGTTAAATTATTAGATACAACCTGTGACGACCAACACATATTAAACTCATCAATAAGATTAGTTAATACTAGCAGGAATAAGTTAAAAAAATATATAAAACTAAATAAATTTATTTGCAAATCACAAAAACACATAAAAAAACTTAAAATAGGTGTCAACAAATATCGTAGGTTGAGTAAATCGAATTTACAACTAAGACAATTAATAGGAATAAGTAGAAAAGAATTAGATATCCAATCTGACCAATATGAAACTGATATTCATCAATTGCAGACTGAAATTAGGCATTTAAATGACTCATTAGACTCAATTACCTTAAAATATAAAATTTCTCAAAAAGAAATTGGGGAATACATTGAGGCTTTGAATAGCCTAGTGGAGACTTGTAACAGCAATGAACAAAGGTTCTACTCGCTTGGAAAATTATACAGTCAAACATCAGACTGTGAAAAGTCATTGCCAAGTTCTTCATTGTCGATAACTCCCCAGCCTGAGTTAACTTCTGCAACAGTTGACTATGTGGGCAATATGTGTGACAATATCAACATAAAATCTAACAGGCCTTCCTGTGCTCATCCTGAAACGAAAATAACACAAGCTTCAAAGGTTGTCATATATTGTGATGAAATTGGTAGAAGTCTAGGTTATCACTTGGCCGAACATCTGGGTAAATCGGTCACAACTCATTCATTTCCTGGGGCGTCATACTCTCAAATCGTCGATAAAGTATTAACTGGTATACATTGCCCACAATCAACATTAGTGTTACTTATAGGTAGAAGAGAAAATGCAAATATTCAATCTGTCATAAAGTTTCATGAACAACTATCAAACTTGCAAGTAAAGCAAGTAATACTATGTGCATTCCCTTACAGTAAAGCTTTCACACATAAGGAGAATGAAATTAGATATAATTTGAATAGAAAATTGCATACCTTGACTACATATTGTAGGAATATACAATTATTTGACTGTAATATTGTATTACAAAACTATATCTTGACATTGGATAGTTATTTAGTATCAAATTTTTTACGACGACAGATAGCTAAGTGTTTAGCTAACTTTTTATTATGCGAAGCTAAATTTTTAGCTATTAAGCAAATAAATATTATTATAAATTCTGACATAATGGATAGCGGTATCCAAAAAAAAAACTAAATTACTTGACAACAGATAAAAAATCTAGCGACATTTTTTACGGTATATCCGAAATTAACGGATATGGGCACGAGGCTTTTGGGGCTATTGAGCCGTCTTTTAGTAATATTGATAAAAAAAGCGGCCCGTTAATGTCCAAATATAATTCAAATTGTAAAAATAAAGCATTTAACCTGGTGCACCAAAATGTCGAAGGTCTGACAAATGGTAAAGAATTGGAATTGGAGTTGCACATGACCTTGAATGATATTGATATTTTTTGTGTAACTGAACATTGGTTGACAGACCATCAGGTCATCTTCAACTTCAAAAATCACCAGGTGGCTAGCTCGTTCAGTAGAAAAAATTGCAAACGTGGAGGCACCTTAATTATTATTAATAAGAACATTAAATTTAAAGAGCGTAAAGACCTAGTAAGCCTCTCTATTGAGCGAGTTATTGAGATAGCTGGTATTGAGTTTGAGCACTTCATTGTATTAAGCGTGTACAGTCCCCCGGACGCGCCTTATGCAAAATTTGAAGAAACGATGGAAGAAGCGCTTTTTAAATGCCGTTGCTCTAAAAAGTCAATAATAGTTTGTGGAGACTTTAATGTTAATTTATTAGATAACACTTTAGCGCCAGTAGAGAAAAACAAAATGTTGAATCTGTTCAAGTCCTTCAATCTTGGTAATGTATTTTTGGAACCTACTCGAATAACTGCCACAAGTGCAACATGTATTGATAATATTTTCACGGACATTAAACCTATTAACAAATGTATTGTGGATGCTGTACACTCGGATCATCGTGGCCAATTTATAAAATGCTACAGAAATTATTATGAAGTGAGAAGAAAAGAAATTAAATTTGTACCGATAAACCAATATCGTTTAGATGCTTTCAAGGAAAATATAGTTAATAAACTACCTGATTTGCCCTTGTACACTAGTGTAGATAAGTCTTATGCAGACTTAATTAACCTGATCAATACTGAGTTTGGGAGAATTTTTACCCCAAAGACATTATCGATTGGCAGCCGTCCTGTTTTCAGTGACTGGGCAACACCAGGGATTTATAATAGCAGGAGGAGATTGTATGAATTATATTCTGAAAAATCGTACAATTTCAACCCTGATTTTCAGAATTATGTCAAAAACTATTCTAAAACATTTAAGCGAGCCTGTTCCTTTGCTAAATCAAACTTTATAAAAAACAAAATATCAAATTCTGTTAATAAAATTAAGACTACCTGGAACATTATAAATTCCGAATGTGGTAAATCTCCAGCAGTTGTAAGAGATTACCATTTAAAAATAGACGGTGGCCATGTCACGGAGGATCTGGAAGTTGCGACAGAGTTTGAACACTTTTTTTCAAATATACCTGTAGCCACTACCCGAACTCTTCAGTCGTCTTCCACTTCCGCTGAGTCATTGCTTATGGAATCAATTACAAAATGTGAGGACGCTTTCAGATTCTCAGTTGTTGATAGCAAGGACATCACAAAATCGTTTAAATCCATTGATATTAAAAAGACCGCGGACCTATGGGGATTATCAGTCAAAACTGTTTCAAGCATCATTGATGTCATTGCTCCCCATCTAGCAACTGTGTTTAATGACTGCGTCAGTTGCGGTATATTTCCTGATTTAATGAAACACAGTAAAGTCATACCTTTGTTCAAGGCAGGCAGCGCCTCAGATCCCTCGAATTTCAGACCCATCTCTGTGTTGCCAACCTTGAGTAAAGTATTTGAGAAATTAATTCTAGACCAAATGCTAACCCATTTTAATAAATATAAATTATTTCATGATAAACAGTTTGGGTTTACTAAAGGACGAGCAACGACGGATGCTGGTATAGAGTTATTGAAATGTATTTACGAGGCCTGGGAGGATAAGCAGGATGCATTAGGTGTTTTCTGCGATCTATCCAGAGCCTTCGATTGCGTCCACCATGATACATTGGTCAGGAAATTAGATTATTACGGAATAAGGAACAAGGCTCTCGACCTTTTGACTTCTTATTTAAACAATAGAATTCAGAAGGTCGATATGAACGGTACACGCTCGGTAGGATCTTTGGTTTCGATGGGCGTTCCACAGGGTTCGATACTTGGACCATTTTTATTTTTAATTTATATAAATGACCTCCCTTACTACGTAAGGGATAAAAATAGTATTGTTTTGTTTGCTGATGATACTTCCTTGATATTTAAAATTAAAAGACAATTAGATAATTATGACGAAGTGAACAACGCAATCTCACGAGTGGTTCATTGGTTTAATATAAATAATCTTTGCCTTAATGAAAAAAAAACCAAATGTATTAAATTCACCTTACCTAATGTTACACAGGTGGAAACCAATGTACAACTTAATGGACAGTTGTTGAGCCTTGTGGAATCAACCGTGTTCTTAGGTTTAAGTATCGATGCTAAATTACAGTGGGGATCACATATCGAAAAAATAGCTAGTAGGTTAAGTTCTGCTACCTACGCTGTGAAAAAGATTAGGACTTTTACAGACATAGATACCGCTAGAATAGTTTATTTCAGTTATTTCCATAGTATTATGAGCTATGGCATTCTCCTTTGGGGTAATGCCGCAGATTTAAATACAATCTTCGTACTGCAAAAGCGGGCGGTGCGGGCAATTTATAAGTTGGGCCCAAGAGTCTCCCTCCGAGAAAAGTTCAAAGAAATAAACATTCTAACTGTAGTTTCCCAATATATTTTTGAAAATCTTTTGTATGTTAGAAGAAACATTTCCAATTTTTAAGGCTTTGTGATATACATAACGTAAATACTAGACATAAAAACAATCTTGTGGTTTGTAATAGTCGACTCCACAAGATTAGTAATTCCTTTCAGGGTAACTGTATACGCTTCTACAACAAGCTTCCTAGTGAAATGAAGAATCTACCTCTTCATAAATTTAAAAGCCAAATTAAAAGTAAACTCTGCCAAAAAGGCTACTATAAAATTCAAGACTATTTAGACGATAAACAAGCTTGGATATGAACTGTTTGCTCTCTCTCTATGCTACTCAAATGGAATATTGTACTTAGGTTAAGTAAATATGTTTGTAAATAGACCAAAAAAAAACAGCCCGCTGAGTTTCTTGCCGGAGTCTTCTCAGGACAGGGCCGCGTTTCGAACCGGTGGTCCATTTGCCAAACATTAGATTATTTATTTTTTTATGACGTTTTGTAAGTGCCGTATTAATGGTCTATGCAGAATAAATGGTTTTTGACTTTGACTTTGACTTAGAACCTCAAATCTCGATGTTGCGGCAAAGAAAAGAGGTACTGAACCGCTTGGTTCGTGATGGAATTATTTGCACCTTGTGAGGGTGACACCTCAGCCTTGCACGTATTGGCCTGTATAGGAAAGGAGAGGGTGGGACTAATTGGAAGAGCTCATTGGAACACTCGGCATGGTAGAGGCGGTAAAATACTGTCAAAAAGACCATATCTCTTCGTAACTGCAAGGGCTTAAGGGTGTTAGCGACCTCAGGACGCCCAATAATGCGGACCGCACGTCACTGCAACCTATTGACAGCATCTATTCAGTACTATGCAGAGCCATCCCAGATATGAGAGCAGTATTCCACGCTAGAACGGATTTGTGTTTTGTATAGAAGACACCGTTGCACCGGAATGAAAAACCGTCTCACCTTGGTCAGGACTCCAAGTCTTCAAAGGTAGGGATAGTAACCAAGATCCGCTGGGGCTCGTGAGCATTCCACTTAGTGAGTAAACCACCTCTTCCGCCAATAGAACTGTGTCGGACATATCGTGTAATTTTAATCCGACTCCAACATAACAGGTTTGCCGTGTCCTTTTCTAGTGAGCTTTTCACATTTAAAATATACTACTACTTAATTAATTATGAAGGAATGCTTCAACGAAACTTTACTGATTCGAAAAATAACACATTTCAGTGCGATAATACTAAAATTCTATTTTTAGTTACCAACCAACCTTTCCTAATTCTAAAATTGAACTTATTCTAGAGCACAAGTACAATCCATCAAAACCAAACTTTTTTCATTTCCAACACAAATTTATTTACATGGTCGTTAAACTCAATATGCATATTCCTCCATAAATTATATTATAATTATGCGGTACAATGTTATTTTATCAGCAAGAACACATTACTGGAAGATTTGCTGTTACTAGAGTGTATTAGTGTATGTATAATTAATTTATGTTTGTGAAATAAATACTTGAGATCTGTTTTAAGTGCCTATACGCATGTATATGCATAAGCGAAATTATCATCTGGGTAAAAATAACAGAGTAACGGCTGTTTAAACTTTTGAAGACGTCCAATTGTATATTTGTCAATAGTGCCATGATAGTTTTGCATTCGTTTGTTATTTGCTTTAGCTGTTTGCTTAGCTTGATGGGTGGTCTGTAGAATAAATAGATCAGTGAATCCATTTCCGGTAGGTAATGGATTCTTTAATCTGTTTAGTAAAAATGATATATGTAATACATTTTATGCTTGCCACATCACAGATTTCAAACGCGTGTCCGTAACTCGATAATTTGAGATGGGAATAAAAATAAGATGTTTAATTTTTAAATTTCTTCAAAATGTAATGTGTAGGTTCCAAGCAGTTAGATGCAAGTAGGGTGCAAGCAGTTAGATGTATGTTTACGGCCAGCAAGAACACACTTGTATCCTTTGCACTTTTTACGACTACAAATTTGTAAAAAATCTAAGTCTAGCCTAAATTTGTTCTGCAATTCGGGAAACGTTTACTCAGAATAGAGGTATTTGGCCTTTACTAACTCGAACCTCTTAGCGTTGACATTTTATGGCTCAAACCTTTTACCGAACTACTTAGCAAAGGCCTTAACAAGTTTAAATTTGTGTAATTACTCTAAGGAAGGAATTTTCACGTCCAACATTTTGAAGACGTTGCAAATAATTTACTTAAAATATTCAAAGGAAGCTCGACTGTATATTTGATTAAACTGTACAAGTATGTTTTAATTATTCGAGGGATGCATTGCTAACATAAGGCTGCTTTAATTGATCACGGGCACGTACTGCAATGATCCGTAACGTACGGCGTTCCCCAGGGGTCGGTTCTCGGACCCCTGGAGAACGCCGGATATGATTGGATCATGCATGAAGTCCACTGCAAGATCGACCATCATTGCTCCAATGACGCTTTAGTCAAAGCTCAGGAGGACATATTATTTGCAATATCACGTCTGGGGTACGCGATGAATGTAAAAGACATGAGGAAAGTAAGAATACAATGAGAGAGTATATTTATTTTAATAAAATTCTTCGTGATTCTTCATTGTACACGCAATAAAAAAAAATTAAACATTAAAAATATGAATTTGATGTACAAGGGCCAGCTTAAGTAAGTGATGAGTTTTCTCCCAGCAAACATCTTTAATCTCACTAAATACTAAATAAAACTGCTTATTTTTTCATTGATATTTTTTTATTCGCATTTATATAGGTTGAATGAAAGGGGGTTGAGGGTTGAGTGAAAAAGCATAAGCTTTAATGTTCATGATGATGTGCGGTGAGTCTCAAGGTAAGAATCTCTAAAGTCTATTCAATCTTTCAAAGAACGACACAATAACACACATTTCTAATAGTTACATGGTATCTTACAAAAACCCAGCTCCCAGTCACGGAAGGTCAAGCATTTCCGAGTCAGTGACATACTAACGTACAAACAGGTTCTGAGAAATGTCAAACATATGCACAGTAGTAAGTTTTATTAGCTGATTATAATACGTCGTTATGTGTTTATTGTAGCTATTAAGAGATGTATGGCAGAAAGTTGTATGGTTAAGAAATGTGTTGGATATTTGTTGGGTTAACTTAACTGTTAATAAATTATAATGACAAAAATCTATAAAAAAACATTTGATGTTCCATTTTCCGATCTGAATCAACATAAAATTGTAGCGCAAAAACCTGCTCTATTGATTTTTAGGGTTCCGTTGCCAAATGGCAAAAAGTCAAAGGCAAAAAGTCTGTCTGTCTGTCCTTCCGTATGTCACAGCCACTTTTTTCGGAAACTATAAGAACTATGCGGTTGAAACTTGGTAAGTAGATATATTTATTTATTAAGGTTTTGACACAAAAATAGGAAAAAATCGATAAATTTTGGGGGCTTCCCATACTCTAATACTCAAAAATTTTTTTGCATCGAGCCCATACGTGTAGGGTATCTATGGATAGGTCTTCAAAAATGATATTGAGGTTTCTAATATAATTTTTCTTTAAACTGAATAGTTTGCGCAAGAGACACTTCCAAAGTGGTAAAATGTGTGCCCCCCCCCCCTGTAAATTCTAAGCTAAGAGAATGATAAAACTAAAAAAAATATATGATGTACAATGTACATTACCATGTAAACTTCCACCGAAAATTGGTTTCAATGAGATCTAGTAAGTAGTTTTTTTTTAATACGTAATAAATCGTAAACCGTAATTTACCTTTCATTCAATCAACTCAAATATAAAATTTAAAAAAAACCATTAATATGTTACTTGCTGCTACGGAACCCTTCATGGGCGAGTCCGACTCGCACTTGGCCGCTTTTTTATCATTATAATGTACGCAGTTATAATTGGGCAATAAAGAAGAATCTAACGACATATCATTCATTAAAATTAAGTCGTTTACTAGTTACAACAGAACATAGGAACAGACAATACATACAGGTCAAACACATAATCCTGCTTTATTGGCTTCGCTGCAGTCGCATAAAAAATTAACTACCTGGTGGGTCTACCGACACAGGTTTGCGCTTATGTTTGCGAGCTTTTATGAGGTCTTGGGTTCGGTTTCCGGCTCGGACAATGTATTATTGAGTACCAGCACGGAGTCCGGAAATGTGTCTGATACACGACAATAGGCACGCTCCCTATTAGGCAGGCCTGAAAATATATCATGCAAAAGGTTGTATACTGAAAATCAGGTATCGTCTGAAGGTTGGCTCTTGTGATAGCTCGGTAGCTTAGTGGTTAAGGTGTCGACCCTACGATCGAGAGGTCCCGGGTTCGAATCCTGGCCATTACACTACCGACGTGAACCCACTCCTAACACAAGCAATTTAGCTTAGCTGGAGGGGTTAGGGGGAATATTAGTAATTTCGGTTACTAATATTCTTTAAAAAAAAAAAAAAAATTTTTTGAAGAAACGTAGCATAAAAATATCTTTTTTCTTTTCTCCTTTACTTTTTTCTTTTAGAAAACTCACCGTGAGTACGATGAAGCCGTCATATCGAGCGAACTGACCAAAACCATGCAGTGTCTTTAATCACCCTATGAAGTGTCTATCCGCCCCTAGAAGCCATTAGTGGTGACCCCATCCTTTTGTAAGAGAGACAAAAGAAAATCAACCATAACATCTGGAGGAGAGCGCCTAAAACACAAGTGCACCCATCTTCCCTGTCTTGTTATTAGAATGACGAGATACTCTCTACCGCCACCAGGCCTATAGAAATATTTTTATAGATGTTCTTCGACGTAGTTTCGATGTGCCACCGTACATGCCCGATACCAGTCAGGTAACCGGGTAGGTTTCTTATTTTATATATTTAGTCCGTAATTGAATGTACCCTGCCTGATGGTAAGCTGAGGGAATCCAAAAAGTAGTGGCCACAATTTTCCGAGTTTGTTCCTAGAGTGGTGGCCCCTACCTAGACGGCCTCAACAGATGGTTTCTTCACGCCCCGCTTTAATAACCCGGGATTGTAGGAAGTAGGGAACTCGTGTGTGGGTAAAGTATTCCAGTTTTTTTTTATACCACTTATGTGGCAGACAAGCACACGACCCACCTGATGGGAAGCGGTTACCGTGGCCTATGGACGTGTGGAACACCAGGGGCGTCACACTCGCGCTGCCGACCCTGTAGAAACCTTCTGATGCCCTTCTTGAAGAATTTCATATTGTAGTCGCTTGGGAAGACTACAGCAGGGAGGGTGAATTCCCTGTCTGTGGCAGGGAATTCATCCTCACACATGTGGAATCTTACGACTAAGAAATGAATCATCAAAACGCTTGGTTCGTGATGGTATCGATTGCACCTTATGAGAATGATACCTTTTTTTTTTTTTTTTATCGTGCGGAAATCCCTTCGGATACCCCCCCGCGTGCCAGCGGGGGCGGTTATGTCGGGCTTGAACCGACTAAAACCGCACGCCGTCTCGGGTCTACAGACGCCGGGGTGTAAGGTTGCCCATAGAGCATATCCCTCGCACCCCGAATGACCCTGGGCCATCTCCGGTTTCGAGATGGCCCCCTCGGGTTTGGGAACCACGGTGTCCCCGTCTTGCTCCGGTTTGGGGGAGGGGCGCTAGTCGCCCCACCGTCCCGGCCTGCTTCTGCTGGGGTGACAGGTGGCCTCACCCGCCACCCCCAGGCCTGCACTCATGGAGGACGGAGGTCGTTAAGCGACCTTACCTAAGTCCTTCACGTGTTATTCGGACAGGAAGGGAGAAGGTGGAATCAATTGGAATTGGAATCAATGGAACATTCACCATGGTAAGCCAAGGAGGCTAAGTCTCTACGCAACTATTCTCTATATTAGAAGTGGTAGAGTCAAGCAACAGTCATTTTGGCCGTTGCATGAATGGGCCGACTCGACCGGGGAAGCACCACCCTCTCACAGAATATCGACGCCAAGTAACAGTATTTGAACTGTTGCGTTCCGATTGGTGAGTGAGAGTGCCGGTGCCCAAACTAATTCCCCCCCCCCCCCCCCAAACTCCTTTTGAAGCCCTTCCCATCAGGTGGGTCGTGTGCTTGTCTGCCACCTTAGTGGTATAAAAAAAAACCGCAGAGCATATTGTTATGAATTTTCAAGAAATATACTCCTACGTCCAGCAGGGCTGACTTTTACAGTAATTTATTGCAGAATAAACTAAAAGTACTCTATATTCTTATAGTCTTTTACGGAATCATCTCTGTGTTATAATGTTTTATATATAAAAATGAATTGCTGTTCGTTAGTCTCGCTAAAACTCGAGAACGGCTGGACCGATTTGGCTAATTTTGGTCTTGAATTATTTGTGGAGGTCCAGAGAAGGTTTAAAAGGTGCTATCGATTGAGGCAGTACGAAGTCTGTCGGGTCAGCTAGTAACATGATAAAATAATGAAAACCCCCTTAAATCGATGACATTCGAAATTATGGGTATCGATGTGGCGCACTTTCGCACTACTGTGAGTCGCGTTTCGGTACTTTAGGGCTACAGTTCATCGCTATTTTGAACTTCGAAATTCAGTATGACAGTTCTGTAACACGAACCGCCTATCACTGCTGAATTTGTATATAAAAATGAATTGCTGTTCGTTAGTCTCGCTAAAACTCGAGAACGGCTGGACCGATTTGGCTAATTTTGGTCTTGAATTATTTGTGGAGGTCCAGAGAAGGTTTAAAAGGTGCTATCGATTGAGGCAGTACGAAGTCTGTCGGGTCAGCTAGTAACATGATAAAATAATGAAAACCCCCTTAAATCGATGACATTCGAAATTATGGGTATCGATGTGGCGCACTTTCGCACTACTGTGAGTCGCGTTTCGGTACTTTAGGCTACAGTTCATCGCTATTTTGAACTTCGAAATTCAGTATGACAGTTCTGTAACACGAACCGCCTATCACTGCAGAATGTGGGTACACAAACATAATTTTGTCAAATTTTCTATAATGTGGTTAATGAAATTTGTCGGAATATAAAGTACTCTTTTTCAAATAATCCCGGACTATAGGGAGTCTTACTTCCTCAATGTAGGAAGTCCTACTAATATTATAAAAGCGAAAGTTTTTGAGTATGTATGTATGTTGTATCTTTGTTGCTCTTTCACGAAAAAACGGCTGAATGGATCTGGCTGAAATTTGGCTCAGGTATAGATTATAGTCCGGAATAACACATAGGCTACTTTTATCCCGGGAATAGGTTCTATGCGGGTGGAGCCGCGGGCAGCAGCTAGTAAATAATAAATATTATAGAACAAATGACACAACGCCATCTAGACCCAAACTAAGCAGAGCTTGTCATATGGGTTCTAGAATGCGGATAAACATACTTAAATACTTTTTTTTGTAAATAAATACATATTATACATAGAAACACCCCAACCAATGCAAATATACAAAATATGCGAAATATACATATTTCCACTGAGCGGGAATCGAACCCGCGACCTCTGACTTGGCAGTCAAACGCACTACCGCTACGCCACAGAGGTCGTCAAATGGTTTATTTGGACAATTGTTATTGTGGAAGACATGACTAACATGAAAAAAAAAAAAAAACCGAACACTCAGAGTACGTCAACACGCTGAAATAGATGCAATAGACGTATAAGCAGTTAGTGAATCACCACTTTATACTAGTTAGTTAAAAATACGAATGATTTATATTTTCATTTATAAGTAGTAAAAGATCTAAAAACAACCTGAATAAGCCCGCACTTGTTAACTAGCGCCTTATTAAGGGAATAAACATAAAAACATTGTTACTTAACCAAGTGACCATATTTCCGAGCGTGTTTTATTCAATACAAATATAGAAGAGAAAGTTAAATGACTTACAGAATGGTTCTACTATTGCACGCTCAATTACCAAACAAATCGATTTGTCGACTGTCTTGCTATTTGTGACATGCAAATAACCTCAAAACAAATATATTAAAATGAGTCTGTAGACTTGTATTTAAACCACGGAAGTCAAAATGAAAACAAATATATACAAAAACTTAAAAGTTCTCACGAGATGTCTCGTATCGCAGGCCTCTTGTGGTATCTTCACCAGAAGTCTGGCAACATTACCACGTTATATGGCAATGCATATCATCTGTGCTTGAAAATCCAGCCCTCACGTTACGATATGAAATTGATAAACTAAACTCCAACTACATTTTGATACAATTTCAACTGTTTGATCACCCTAAAAGTTGATAGATTTGAATTTAAAAGGATATAATATAATTTTTACCTCCACAAATAAACATTGGTAAAATCGCAGAGTACAGGTAGTATGTTAACACTATTATTAAAATACCTTCATATGAGTTTACTTAGCATCATTATGTTATACTTGAACAGAGTATATAATTATTTCATAAGATTTACATCAGTCTCATTAACGTTTATGACTCGTGCTCTAATATAAAAAACGGTTTCCAATATAAGTAACGCCATACAAACCGTTTCAGGCCTCGTGAAAAATGTACTACAAGACCATTCTACCGTAACTACGTTTTCTATAAAATAAACTTCAGCCACTTTTACGACAACTACAGCAGGCACGCTATAAGTTTTACGTAACTTATGTAGTTTTATATTTTGTCAAATCATTTTCAAGATATATGTCTACAGATTTGTGGACAAGTTATTTTATATGTTCATCAAAAGCTATCATAGTTTCTTCTAGTCTTCTAAGTATTAAACCTCTGGAAGCAAATTTGTTATTACAATCGCTACAAATGGTCTACATATCACAGTCAATCACTGACATTGTCAGAACATGCATTGATTCCTGGAGGCTTACCATGACGCATTAAAAACAATTCAGTTTCGGATGGATAGCAACATCTCTCTCCATCAGCTGAGCGGTCCGAAACTGAATTGTTTTGAGCGCGTCGTGGTAAGGTCCCTGTACTGAGCAGGCTTTGAAAGAATACATTCAACGGACATAAAGCACAGATATTATATCTGTGAAAAATAAATACTCGCTGAAGCTGTGAAGTTATAAATTTAGAAACAAAGGCCTCAAAGCTCTAAAATCAAACTTTATATTCATCGTAAGTCTATGTATTATTGTACTTAATCAAGTTACCTGGAGTTCAAGATTATATAAAACTTTATTGTTCATGAAATTGAGCCGGTCCGAGCGATAAAAATGATTTAACTTATGTTGGCTTAATTTTACAATAGATATGAACGATTATGTACAACTCGGAACACTTTCCATGGAACCCTTAATTTAAGTGAAAATATCGCGCCATAAATCATTTTAAAGGCTATTACATGAATATGTATACAGGTATATTGTAAAGTCTGTTTGGATGGAAAGCGAAGCGGTGAATGGGGGAAAACGGGACATTTTATATACCTTTCCCTGGTATTTGGTTTAAACTTCTGTAATATTTAAAATTTACAGTTTTAAACTACAAAAATCTGTGTTCTATTGCCGTCGTAGCCATTAATCACTGTAATTTTTTTTGCAAAGCACGCTCTAAATTATTTGATATTATTGTTAACTAGCCCTCAAATTACGTTAAGTACTTTTGCTAGAGGTGGACTTATGTTGTATTCTAGATCCAGCACTTCTAAGCCCTTCATTGCCGCAGTAGCCCAACATAACCTTAATAATACGATGAAAAGATATTAACTATTGGAAGTATGCCTAAAATCTATAATATATTTGTATCAATTCCTTTGTATTCCAAAGCATCATAACCGAACTACACTACATTAGCATAAGAAATACCCAGATGCGTTAGAATAATGTTAATGATTTCGAATAATGTTGGTTGCGTGTTACGTGCACCTATATTTACACACTTCCGCCCACTGGGGGTTATAATTATGGCAATTTCGGTATAGGGCACTTCAGGAAAAGCTCGTCTACACTCGTGACCGGCTATAGACCGATATCAAAAAGTATTACGCTCTACAAAAAGGCTCGATGTAACGCTGTTGCTATTATTACCACATACTAAATAAACCTGCTGACACTATAACTCAAAAAAGTGCGACCACAAGCGGCCATAATAACATGAAATAAATTATTATTACGTCACAAAGGCGGGTATAATAAGTAAAATAAATTGTTACAACGTCGCATATCTTCCACTGTGCTGGTATCTCATTCACCACACCAACACGGAAAATTCGCTGCCCAACCCCTGAATAAGAATGAAGTTTTTGCGTCCCCAGTTAAAATTATTCCGTTTCTTCAGCGGTCACTGTTTTAAAATTTAAATATCACTTACCTATGTTAAGAGTTTATTAAGTTGTTATTAAATAACTTTGTCTTGTTTCAATCGACAGTTATGGAAATTCAAGATCTACATTCATCCTTTTATTTTTATTAATAACTTTACATACAACCTGTATATGAAACGACAAAAGTTCAGTTTCGACTGTATGTCAGATATTAGCTGTGATGTAATGAATATAATCTTCAAAAACAAAATAATCAACATCGATTTCATCATACTTTTGTACTCAATAAATATTCGTCTATAGTCTTTCAAATGCCTGTAAATATTTAAAAGTTGGGTGATTTCCACTGTAATTCCATCATCAAAATCTTAATTAAAACGATTTAACAACATCTCTGAGGTAAAAATCATATTTGAAATCGGATAGCATGGCAAAGAATTGTCATTAAACCGTTGAATATAATTAAAATGTTTCCCTAAATTGAGTACCACCTCTTTGTGGCTTAAAAGAATTTAAAAATAAAAGCGGAGGTAAATTTAATAACTAACTAATGAAACACCGACCGATGCTGCAGATTAAGGATTAGCTTCATTGTTAATTTTTCCAATTAACTAATAAACACTGATGAACATTTGCATGAGGTGTATTACACACCCATGATTCGCCAGTTATGTTAAGGTCCCAATGTAATAAGGGGGCGAGACTATTGCCATCTACCGGGCAAATTATAAAGCGATCGATAATTAACATTTATTAATGCACACATAACTACGAAAAGTCAAAGGTGTGCCCGGGGTGACTGGCGATCGAACTCAATACCTCGTTTCAGCAGTCCGTTTCGTACGCCTCTGGGTTATCGCTGCTTTTTTTTCCTAAAGGATAACCGAGTGATATAAGTAACCACACTTATTATTGCTTCGTTTATAATAGTAGTTTATGCAACTGTCATATAAGAAGGGGTATTAAAACACGAGAGTCTGTTTATATGCGATAATAGGTTGACTCGAGTGTTTTAATACCTAAGTTATATGCAGTTTCATACACTACTTTATCTTCACTCATATAAAAAATTGAAATTAAACAAAGTAGGTAGGTTACAAGGACGCCATTTTTTTCACAGTTCGAACTGCGCATGCGTGCTCATTTTTTTCATATTCAGCCTAAAACCTTAGACTAGTTTAATGAATAAAAAAAGATAGCGATACTATAATTACTTTTATGATACAGTTGGCAGTACTATAATAAGTTTTAATTTTAATTTTATGTAAATGCGTTTATACAGTGCGTATGTATAGAATCGTCTTTGAATTCGTAATTCGAATTTTTCGATTGAGTGTAGATAAAATACATTTGTTTTTAGTTTATATTTTTAATATTGTTTTTATAAGCAATTTTCCTCAGCTGGGTGGTTTCAAATTCGAACGGTAAATCAGGTAGTCTCGTCAATTATATTAAGACACTTTATTCATTTATTTTATCTTTTTATTCTTTATGCTGAAAGCCTCCTTTTCTTTTACTTCCTAGTTTTTAAGCCTCTTCTAAAGACTCTGTTTTCTAAAGATTTAGATCGGAAAAAGAAAACATCTAGAACGGGACTTGAACCCGCGACCAGTCCCTTACAGGGGGAATGTTCTGACCAGCTGAGCTATCTAGACACGTCCCAGATATTCGAAATTCTCCGATATACTCTATACGTCTTAAGGCGACGCTGGAGCCATCTACCGTAATTCTTGCGAACTACGGAAACAATGAATAACTTTACAGTCATTTTTAAACATTGTTTTTTGATGATATTCACTGTTTTCTATCTCTTATCACTGTTTTATTCTCCAGTTTGAAATTTGAGTTCATAATCCGACCTCTTGTACATCTACATTTACACACACCTACTGCTAAACATAATATTACGTACTAGCTGAGGCCCGCGGCTCCGCCCGCGCGGAGGTCGGTTACTCTTTTTTGAGTCATATCTCTGGTTCTACTTAACTAATTGCAATCAAATGAATAAATAAATATTCTACGCAGCACAGCTTAAACCCAATTTAAGCATAGCTTATAATTAATTAAATATACTTTTTTTGTAAATCCAAACATATTATACATAGAAACAACCAGAGCAATGCTAATAATCAAATTCAATCATACAAATATTTGCAGTGAGCGGGAATCGAACCCGCGCCCCCTATAGCAGTCGCATACACTACCGCCCGTCTCAGAGGCCTACAATATTATATACGACCGCTTTTAAGTTTGCCGTAGACATTTCTAACAGAAAAATACCGCATTAAAATCCGTTCAGTAGTTTTTGCGGCCATCGCGAATATACGTTCAAGAATTTCAAAACGAAATATTTTCGTAACTCAGAATTGTTCGTCCCAAGTATTTCTTCTTAAATATCTCCAATGTACAGACCCAACCAATTTACAATTTTGTAGTATTAAAGATAGATAAAGTGTGAAAAAAGTATCCATTTAGGTAGATTTCGATGAAATCGATCTACCTATTGGTTTCTTGACTACTGTCGAATTTAAAAAAAAATTCTTCATAGGAGGTCTAGTTATGACCCCATGAGTCCGAAATGACCACTGGTCAAAAAGTTTATATATATATATATATATATATATATATATATAAATATATATATACATATATATATGTATGTATGGTTCCACTTCCCAAAATTTGCGGCACTCTCACGGTCGCATTTTTGCCCCGATCGCTTACAAACTGCGGTCAAAAATTGCTTAGGTAGTTTACACCTAAGCAATTTTTGACCGCAGTAGTTTAAGTTCGTGAACGGGTGGAATCCGGCCTAAGGGGACGGTAGGGCCTCACTTTTTGTGAAATCAGTTTTTCCTCAAAATTTCACGTTCCATGAAAGATATTCGAACCGTTCTAATTTTATCCCATAGTATACATGAATACCAACAACTTTTAATTATAAACCTATAAGATTAAAACTTTAACTAAAAGTGGAGGGGGGAAAAACCAAAATTTTTCGGGACAAAAATCATAACTTCTAATCGGTGAACATTCTTGCGGTCGGAAACATTTTTAATCGATAGGCCATTTTTAAGTTTAAAATAAATGTCTGAAAAGTTTTTCGCTAAAAGTTACCGTTTTCGAGAAAAAAAAATTAAACATGTTAACTTCACGAAATATTGTTTCAAGTCCGTAGTTCTCTATATAAAATAATATTAATTGCTTCACGAAATCTACCTGTGCGTTCCCCCTGCGGGAACGGATTTTTTAGTTGTCCTTTCTTATTTATAGGCTACCTAACAGAATAAGACACATTTTGAAAACGATTGGCCATTAAACGGGACAATACCAAGACAATAAAGCTATAAATATCTTTCTCGTTCACGGACCAAAAAATCGAAAAGTTCAATTTACGAAACGGCACTTTGTCAACATGTCTATACCATTTGGTAAATTTAAAGGCAAACGTACTTTATTATATTCTGACCGCCAACTCATTAGTTTCCGAAAAATATAGGTAGGGTGTGTGCGAGAGTCCAATGACAAGGGTACCCTGTACCCATCTCAAAGTGGAACAGGGATACCAGATGGTGACGATTCATTTGTTTGTACAGTTTTTAAACAAGATGCCATGAACACTGATATATCAACATATTTTATGAGGAAGGTTTTCAAACAAATTTGTTGTTTCAGAAATTTTATTCGGACTTGCATGTAAGTAATTGTTTCTACCTTATATCAAAATAAAACTATTGGCGCAATGCATTCTGCTGTTGCAATGTTGAGCTGAGAGTGCACTACATGATTACCTACAAACGTTGGTCTCACATTGTTTTTTTTTTTTTTTTAAAGAATATTATCAACCAAAATTACTAATATTCCCCCTAACCCCTCCAGCTAAACTAAATTGCTTGTGTTAGGAGTGGGTTCACGTCGGTAGTGTAATGTCCAGGATTCGAACCCGAGACCTCTCGATCGTAAGGTCGACTCCTTAACTACTAAGCTACCGACTCTCATCATTTTGGAGAAATCAGATTTTGAAATTTTTGAAGGGTGATTATTCCTCCATGGTATGTTCGATTTTCAATTTAATTTTTTCTAAACCTTCCGGGTATCAAGTTGTATTTACATGCCAAGATGGGTCAAAATTGGTCGATTAGTTTAGGAGGAGTAGCGTCACAACCGAAATACACCGAGTGGAGTAAAGAGAGCTTTTCGCTCGACTGCGTCTCACTCTCAGCTCAATTAAAACGGGCTTTTAAAATGCATACACAAAATTTAGTGTCTGTGCTTGACCGTTGAAGAGTGCTCTTATCTGGAGCTTATTTTGAATTTTCGATTCAGGTCATGTGTATGGTAAAAAATCATGGCAAAAAGGCAAAAAAACACACGATACGCCAAGATGGAGGCGTGTCGTGTGTGTCCTACCTACAAACGCCTGCCTAATCACTGACGCGGGCTGAAGCCCGACCCCAAATGCGAGGCCGCGATGGCGGCTGAAATCCGCTGGGAATCCGGGGGTTATCCCTTCGAGAGCGTACCCGGGGTGCCCGGCAATGCACGCTTGGGAAGGACGGCGTGATTTTAGTCGGTTCGATTCCGATATACCCACCTCATCTTGAAGCCTGTTGGGGATTGTTAGGAGTGGGTTCACGTCGGTAGTGTAATGTCCAGGATTCGAACCCGAGACCTCTCGATCGTAAGGTCGACTCCTTAACTACTAAGCTACCGACTCTCATCATTTTGGAGAAATCAGATTTTGAAATTTTTGAAGGGTGATTATTCCTCCATGGTATGTTCGATTTTCAATTTAATTTTTTCTAAACCTTCCGGGTATCAAGTTGTATTTACATGCCAAGATGGGTCAAAATTGGTCGATTAGTTTAGGAGGAGTAGCGTCACAACCGAAATACACCGAGTGGAGTAAAGAGAGCTTTTCGCTCGACTGCGTCTCACTCTCAGCTCAATTAAAACGGGCTTTTAAAATGCATACACAAAATTTAGTGTCTGTGCTTGACCGTTGAAGAGTGCTCTTATCTGGAGCTTATTTTGAATTTTCGATTCAGGTCATGTGTATGGTAAAAAATCATGGCAAAAAGGCAAAAAAACACACGATACGCCAAGATGGAGGCGTGTCGTGTGTGTCCTACCTACAAACGCCTGCCTAATCACTGACGCGGGCTGAAGCCCGACCCCAAATGCGAGGCCGCGATGGCGGCTGAAATCCGCTGGGAATCCGGGGGTTATCCCTTCGAGAGCGTACCCGGGGTGCCCGGCAATGCACGCTTGGGAAGGACGGCGTGATTTTAGTCGGTTCGATTCCGATATACCCACCTCATCTTGAAGCCTGTTGGGGATTCCACCCGTAAAAAAAAGCTAACATTTTTTATGTTGACTACTGATTTTAAAGCGATGCAAATTATTTTATACGAATATTGCGCGCATCTTTGTCAACGTAAAACTAAAACTATTACCTACAATGTACATGTTTGCTTGCACATAAATGTACTGTATTGTGTCAACTTAACTGTTGTATGCAATATAATGCTGTACTGAAAACAGCACAACTGTATTTCTAAGGCCACTACGGCTTTATGAAAGAAAGTTTCATTGGCTTTGGTAAACAGGTGTTCATAAGTATTGTATTTATATTTTAGATGCGGTATGCTAACAACGATATGCAATTACCTACGCCGGATTGTATTTGAAAACGTGAACTTCTTTTATACAGATATGATGTACGTCAAAGGTGGTTATTGTTAATACTACATAGTTAAGAATCCGTCTGTTAGATTGAGATGGAAAACTGTAAACCTCGTTACCCACTTTTTTTTTTTTACGTGCGGAAATCCCTTCCGATACCCGCCGGCCACCGGGGGTGGTTTTGTCGTGTATCGACTAAAACCGCACGGTGTCCTCCTCAAGTGTCCGTTGCCGGGCACCCCCTCGTTACCCACTTGGGATAATTTATGGATATATATATTTATTCCTTTATCAGACACGGCCTCTGTGGCGTGGTGGTAGTGCATTCGACTGCTACAACAGGGGGGCGCGGGTTCGATTCCCGCTCAGTGCAGATTTTTGTATGCATGAATATGTCTATTTTCATTGGTCTAGGTGTTTCTATGTATAATATGTATGTATTTACAAAAAAAAGTATATAAGCATGTTTATCCGCATTCTAGAACCCATAACACAAGCTAGTTAAACTATGCTTACTTTGGCTCTTGAAAGCGCTGTGTAGAATGTCGTAAAAAAAACTTTTTTTTTTATAGCTGTTGCTCTGGGGTTTCACCCATGTGGAATACTGATCCCGTTCCTGCTACCCATGGGTACCTATTCCATCACCATAACTTATATAAGATTCCACCATACATCATTGTGTTATATCTCAAAAGGTTTAGGCAGCGTTTTCGTTGAAAGCTTCCAGACTGCTTATTTTTTTCCGACACCTTCATCAAATATCATTCATCAAACCTTCTTCAAGAACTACTCAATCCATTGGTGAAAACAGCATGAAAATTGGTGCAGTGGTTCTTGAGTTTATCGTGAACAGTCAGACGCGGCGGTGGACTATATTTTATAATATGTAGTGATTTAGAAAGAAGAAGAAAGAAAATACATTTATTAAACACACAACACACAACTAAATAGGCATAATAACAACAACAATAAGCCCACTGAAAAATCGGAACACAGAGTACATAATAACAACAAAATAACAACAAATATTATTTTTTTCTAAAGATTTAGATCGGAAAAAGAGAACATCTAGGACGGGACTTGAACCCGCGACCAGTCCCTTACAGGGGGAATGCTCTGACCAACTGAGCCACCTAGACACGTCCCAGATATTCGAAATTCTCCGATACTTTAATACGTCTTAAGGCGACGTTGGAGCCATCTACCGTAATTCTTGCGAACTACGGAAACAATGAATAACTTTACAGTCATTTTTAAACATTGTTTTTTGATGACTCCGCCTAATTAATTCAATTAAATGTTTAAGCATTTTGTATGCTTACTTTTTTCTAAAGATTTAGATCGGAAAAAGAGAACATCTAGGACGGGACTTGAACCCGCGACCAGTCCCTTACAGGGGGAATGCTCTGACCAACTGAGCCACCTAGACACGTCCCAGATATTCGAAATTCTCCGATACTTTAATACGTCTTAAGGCGGAGTCATCAAAAAACAATGTTTAAAAATGACTGTAAAGTTATTCATTGTTTCCGTAGTTCGCAAGAATTACGGTAGATGGCTCCAACGTCGCCTTAAGACGTATTAAAGTATCGGAGAATTTCGAATATCTGGGACGTGTCTAGGTGGCTCAGTTGGTCAGAGCATTCCCCCTGTAAGGGACTGGTCGCGGGTTCAAGTCCCGTCCTAGATGTTCTCTTTTTCCGATCTAAATCTTTAGAAAAAAGTAAGCATACAAAATGCTTAAACATTTAATTGAATTAATTAGGCGGAGTCATCAAAAAACAATGTTTAAAAATGACTGTAAAGTTATTCATTGTTTCCGTAGTTCGCAAGAATTACGGTAGATGGCTCCAACGTCGCCTTAAGACGTATTAAAGTATCGGAGAATTTCGAATATCTGGGACGTGTCTAGGTGGCTCAGTTGGTCAGAGCATTCCCCCTGTAAGGGACTGGTCGCGGGTTCAAGTCCCGTCCTAGATGTTCTCTTTTTCCGATCTAAATCTTTAGAAAAAAGTAAGCATACAAAATGCTTAAACATTTAATTGAATTAATTAGGCGGAGTCATCAAAAAACAATGTTTAAAAATGACTGTAAAGTTATTCATTGTTTCCGTAGTTCGCAAGAATTACGGTAGATGGCTCCAACGTCGCCTTAAGACGTATTAAAGTATCGGAGAATTTCGAATATCTGGGACGTGTCTAGGTGGCTCAGTTGGTCAGAGCATTCCCCCTGTAAGGGACTGGTCGCGGGTTCAAGTCCCGTCCTAGATGTTCTCTTTTTCCGATCTAAATCTTTAGAAAAAAGTAAGCATACAAAATGCTTAAACATTTAATTGAAACAAATATTATTATTATTATTATTTACGAATATAGATACTTTTTCCTTTATCGGTCACTGTTTATTGTTTTCTAGCTGACTTTATTACGTAATTCTTCGACTATTGTATATTAATTGCTGGATTCGATTGACTTTGTTGAATATTTTGTAAACTTCATCTAGCGAGACGATGTTATATTGACGTGGCTTATACAAAAAAGTGGCCAATTGCGAGTTGGACTCGCCCATGAAGGGTTCCGTAGCAGCAACTAACAATATAATGCTTTGTTTCAAATTTTATACTTGAGTTGATCGAATGAAAGGTAAGTTGCGATTTAGGATTTATGACGTATTAAAAAAAACTACTTACTAGATCTCGTTCAAAC
The DNA here is from genome assembly GCA_946251805.1 of Cybosia mesomella. Classification (NCBI taxonomy): domain Eukaryota; kingdom Metazoa; phylum Arthropoda; class Insecta; order Lepidoptera; family Erebidae; genus Cybosia; species Cybosia mesomella. Next base: position 26,079,600 of record OX276408.1, read on the forward strand.
CAATTTTCGGTGGAAGTTTACATGGTAAGTATATCATATATTTTTCTTAGTTTTATCATTCTCTCATTTTAGAAGTTACAGGGTACACACACATTTTACCACTTTGGAAGTGTCTCTCGCGCAAACTATTCAGTTTAGAGAAAATTGATATTAGAAACCTCAAAATCATTTTTGAAGACCTATCCACAGATACCTCACACGAATATGTTAGATGAAAAAAATTGAGTTTCAAGTAAGTATGGGGAAGCCCCCAAAATTTATTGATTTTTCTATTTTTGTGTGAAAATCTTAATGCGGTTCACAGAATACACCTACTTACCAAGTTCTGTAACTTCTAAACTAAGAGAATGATAAAACAAAAAAAAATATATGATGTACATTACCATGTACACTTCCACCGATAGTTGATTTGAACGAGATTTAGTAAGTAGTTTTTTTTAATACGTCATAAATCGTAAAAAGGGAACCTTTCATTCAATCAACTCAGATATAAAATTAGAAAAAAAAACATTATTATGTTACTTGCTGCTACGGAACCCTTCATGGGCGAGTCCGACTCGCACTTGGCCGCTTTTTTCTATTTTTGTGTAAAAATCTTAATGCGGTTCATCGAATACATCTACTTACCAAGTTTCAACAGCATAGCTCTTATAGTTTCGGAAAAAAGTGGCTGTGACATACGGACGGACAGACAGACAGACATGACGAATCTATAAAGGTTCCGTTTTTTGCCATTTGGCACTGGAACCCTAAAAAGGTCATTTACAACAGGTTTGGAAAATAGGACGTACAGTCAGCAGCAAAAGTAGTTAAAAACACAAATTTCAAATTTTAAAAATAATGAAAATGTTGAATGTCCTCATCAGCAAGCAGGTCGTTACTATGTTAACGGGCCAAAGGAGTGTCGCGCACATATTTCGTCCCCGCTTCTCAACAGGGGAGAGAGTTCACTTTCTTTAATAAAACTAAAAATCCCTAGTCGATTTTCGTCAAATATAGCTAATAACAAAAATAATTCGGTTAAAAAACCAAAATCGGTTCATCCGTTCGGGAGCTACAATGCCACAGACACGTTAAACTTATAACATCCCGTCGTTTTTGCATAGGGTGTTAAAAAGGGACCAAGCAGCTACGGGCAAACCGCTTCTCATGATAACTCAATAGAAATCAACATAAACGTTCTGACATACCCCTGGTGAGGTGGATCAGGGGATTCTAAATAGAAAAAAAAAAGTTCCTTAACGTAAAAATGTTATTTTTGTTCTTTGAAAGTTTGATGGAACTTTTATTTTATTGCCCAAAATTTTAATTAACTTTTGCGGGACGTGATATAATCAGGAGCGGGATGATATCACGTGCTAACGTGATTAAACTTCACGTCATAAAATTTTCAGGTGGATAAGCGATGCTTTTTTGAGGACGTATCATGATGAATTGTCCGAACTGAACCTCATTTAATATCGACTTTAGGTAGCACCTACATTTTGCATAGTTTATGATAGTGCTGGAGGTCTTACTTGCCGTCCTTACAAAAGCAGGCCGTGGCGGAGGTGTGTCGTGTGTGTCCTCACACGGCTACCCACTCACTGACGCGGGATAAAACCCGACCCCACCAGGCGAGGCCGCGGTGGCGGCCAAAGTCCGCCGGTAACCCTGGGGTTATCCTTTCGGGGGCTTACCCGAGTGCCCGGCAATGGACACTTGGGGAGGACACCGTGTTCCGACACGCCCACCCCATCGTCGGCACCAATAGGGTGAAGCCCGTGGTTGTTTCCATACGGTAAAAAAAAAGTGCTGGAGCTCTCGTTATAAGAATAATGATAAATATTCTGAGATATTCTACACAGCGCTTTCTAGACCCAAAGTAAGCAAAGTTTAACTAGCTTGTGTTATGGGTTCATGTGAGTGGCTATATATTATTACGCTACTACCTAGAAGAGCGGAGCAGTAATCATTTATGTCAACAAATCGGGTAAATTTCCATATATTAGTGAGTATTACAAATAAATTATGGACATGTATGGGACAAATGGTTGCCACGAAGGCGAAGTATGCCATGGGCGAAGCCGCGGGGCACAACTAGTATATTATGAAAATAAAGAATTTGTTTGCTAGGTCAGTTCAATCAACCATTGCCTATTGCAGTCCACTGCTGGACATACTAGTAGCCCCCCCCCCCCCCGCCGATCAGCGGGGGCGGTTATGTCGGGCTTGAACCGAATAAAATCGCACGCCGTCTCGGGTCTAGAGACGCCAGGGTGTAAGGTTGCCCATAGAGGATATCCCTCGCACCCCGACTGACCCTGGGCCATCTCCGGTTTCGAGATGGCCCCCTCGGATTTGGGAACCACGGTGTCCCCGTCTTGCCCCGGTTTGGGGGAGGGGCGCTAGTCGCCCCGCCATCCCGGCCTACCTACATGTGTACGTTTATGTCTTAAACACTTTTAGAATCTCTTTCGCGTTTCGCGTCGCCTTAAGACGTATATAATATATCGGAGAATTTCGAATATCTGGGACGTGTCTAGATAGCTCAGCTGGTCAGAGCATTCCCCCTGTAAGGGACTGGTCGCGGGTTCAAGTCCCGTTCTAGATGTTCTCTTTTTCCGATCTAAATCTTTAGAAACTTTTAGAATCTTCCAATCATGGACTCTCAAGTATGTCGTTATGGGTTACACTTATATTTGAGAGTTTTTTGAAAATAGTTTCTTCACTACAAAGATTTATGATGACACTTAGTCTAGATGTTTTGCGATTTTTATCATTCTTCAGGAAATGTGTTTAGTGGTTACTGGGTTCTAGTAATGATTCGTCTTTGTTGAAAAATAAAGGTACTTAAATTTACAGCCGTCCCTCAAAAGTATTGAGAGTATTATTCACCCCCTGTTGCTGGCGCTTTTTACAGGAAAAGATTATCTGAAAATTTCACAAATAAAATCTCCCCTTTACCAAAGTTAAATAAGTACCCGGAATTTTGAGTTACAGCACTTCCATATTGAATTTCTCAATTGTTTTTTCCTGTTATTTTTATCTGTTGTTCTTTATTTTGTTATCCTGATTTACTGCATTGGAGGTAAAGATTTTATTGCAATACACAAATCATAAATATGTATTGAATGAATTTTGTGTTTATGGGACTGGACGTGTGCGACTGGACGTTATAGGACGCTGGACTCTTGAGCATACTGGACTTTGTAGGAGACTAGACTTTGTCAGTCTGAACGATAAAATTCAAGTACTTTACAGCAACTGCCGTATTGGGTCCTTGACATACGTATGGACTTATTTTTGAAGTGAAACTTCTTTAGAATCGTTGTGATTTCAAACTCGATGAAACGAAAAAATAAGTCCATAGTTTCTTTTTTGAATCAGGGACTTTTCAGAAGTTTCACTTCTACCGTGTGTCACTTGCACACACACACACACACACACTATAAAAGGGTAAAAAGGGGAATTGTGTAAAGGGTAAAACGGGGAAATGTAGAAAGCGTAAAAACGGGAAATATAGAAAGGGTAAAAATGGGAAAAGTGGCAAGGGTAAAAATGGAAAATGTGACAAGGGTAAAAAGGAGAAATGAGGCAGGGTTAAAAAATGGGAAATGACAATGTGTAAAAGGGAAAGGTGGAAAGGGTAAAAAGGCTAAATGTGGCAAGGGTAAAAAGGGGAAAAGAGGCATGGTTAATTTTTTGTGTTTGTTTTTTTCGGTTACTAATATTCCCCCTAACCCCTCCAGCTATGGTAAATTGCTTGTGTTAGGCGTGGGTTCACGACCTCTCGAGTCTTACGAGTCGACCTAAGCTACCGAAGCTTACTTTGATTTGAGTGTGATTGATTTGAGTGTGACTCTCGGGATGGCAAATGTGGTATTCAGTTTTCCTTTTAATGAAATTTTGAAGCAATTAGTAGTAACTTTTCCTATTTTAGCATCGCTCCCAAATGTATGGATAGGAGAATTTTGAGTATCCAGCTCGCGTCTAGGTAGCTCAGTTGGTCAGAGTATTCCCCTTTGTAAGGGACTGGTCGCCGGTTCCACTCCAATCATGGAATTTGACTTTTCTGATCAAAATCCAGTTTTTCTGCTTAATAACAACACGAATTCTGAAAACTTACCCTGAAGATGATAATACATTTGCAAATATTTACGCTGAACGGGAATCGAACCCACACCTCTGACGTAGCACTTGAAAACTCTATCACCACACCAATCAAATCATTTCTTTATATTTCAGTGAAGCTTTTCGTGTTAATTTTATACTTGAAACCGTTGGGCTTGCATGAAAGGTTTAATGACAATAGAGGAAGCTCGTGAATGGTGTAAGGACAGAAGCAGATGGTGGGCTGTTTGTTTCTGCCTACCCCAGAGGTAAAATTGCATGAGTATATGTATGTATGTAAAACCCATGTTCTGTTGCTTCCGATAACAAGGATTCCCAGATGTATGTACTCGTACTTTGAGTGCTTCTCTAAATGGTTGCTCAAGTTATATAAACTCGGTTAAACTAACGTTTGAACTAAACTATGTTCATAGAGTTGATCGATTTGCGCGGTCGTAACCAGACGCTCGGGATGTTCTGGACGGCCTCTGTGGCGTAGCGGTAGTGTATTCGACTGCTACGACAGGGGGCGCGGGTTCGATTCCCGCTCAGTGCAAAATATTTGTATGCATGAATATGTCTATTTGCATAGGTCTGGGTGTTTCTATGTATAATATATATGTGTTTATAAAAAAAGTATATAAGTATGTTTATCCGCATTCTGGAACCCATAACACAAGCTAGTTAAACTATGCTTACCTTGGGTTTAGAAAACGCTGGGTAGAATGTCGCAGAATACATATTTATAAAGGATTAAATGGATTTGGCACACAACAAAACTTGACACGACCACCTAGAGAGGTAGGTGTATCCATTTCCCCAGAACATTTCTGATCCAAATAACGATCCAATTATGTCATTATTTGTCAATCATAATTTTAAAATGAGATAGTTAAAGTCTATTTTAGTCAATTCACGACATAAACAGCCCCACTGGCCGGCTGGGGGGCATCCGAAGGGATTTCAGCACGTAAAAAAAATCAAAGTCTTATTTATCTACACAACTTTTTTAAGATGCTACCCCGAACAAATATCCTTACTGATACTTTCGCTTTGCCAGAAGACGACAGATTTATGTATAAGTTCCATATAAAATATATTTCATTAAAATTTTAATAAACAATAGGTATGTTCGTTACCGTCGGGGTGCGAGGGATATGCTCTATGGGCAACCTTACACCCCGGCGTTTTAAGATCCGAGACTACGTGCGGTTTTAGTTGGTTCAAGCCCGACATAACCGCCACCGCTGGCCGGCGGGGGGGTATCCGAAGGGATTTCCGCACGAAAAAAAAAGGTATGTTCGTTATCAAGTAATATATAGATATTACTTGATAACAAACATACCTATGTGCCGGAGTAATTACGTATAAATATAATATATTAGTGAGTATAATAATATTATAGTGTGTATTATATGTTGTATTGTAGTGGAATAATGTATTCCCTAACCAATTATATATACAACACAAAAAATGTTATTAAAAAATAGCGGCGATAGCCTAGTGGCGTTCGTAACGGACTTGGGGACGAGGTCTCGAGGTCACACATCTGACTTTTCGTAGTTATGTGTGCATTGATAAATGTTAATTATGGCTCGCTTAATAATGTGCCCGGTAGATGGCAATAGGCTCGCCTCCTATTACATTGGGATCTTAATATAACTGGCGAATCGTGGGTGTGTAATACAAATTAGCCTACCCCTTTGGGGGATACAGTCGTGAAGTTATATTATATGTTATGTAACAAATATTTTCAACCATACGGGACTGACTTTTTCCGATTTCAAGAATCGGAAAAAGTCAGTCCCATTTATGATAGTAGCAAGATTAGATTATAATCTCCTCATACAAACCTATAGTAAGGTTCAAAAATCTTGAACAAACTGGCGCATGTGCACTAACTGGCTAAACTAATCAAAAACCAATAAAAGGACTGATTAACCAATGAGCCGAGCTCTTTGAACGATTTTGATGTTTAAATAGTCTATGATTGGTTCTGCTCCACCCGTCACGACTCGAGCTACCACCAAAGAGACTTTTTTAATTTTTTTTGTGTGTAAATCCCCTCGGATACCTCCCCGCCGGCCAGTAGGGGAGGTTATGTCGGGCTCGAACCGACTAACATCGCACGCCGGGGTGTAAGGTTGCCTATAAAGCATATCCCTCGCACCCCGACTGACCCTGGGCCATCTCCGGTTTCAAGATGTCCCCCTCAGGTTTGGGAACCACGGTGTCCCCGTCTTGCCCCCGGAAAAGGGGGGAGGGGGGTGCACAAAGCTCTAGGATATCACCAAAAATACCTAAATATATAGTAAATTCATAGATCTTTAAAGTTGTTGGCATCTCTTGTTTCATAATTTCCTAAAGGCAACCTTAGACATTTAATTTGGGTATCGTAGAGGTAATTGAAACGTATTTTTGTAATTACAACGGTCATGGGTTTTCAAAAAAGATCGCATAGAAACGTGATACTATGAGTAAAATGGTAAATAGCGGATTGGTCGTCACTTGAGCTTTCTGCAGAAGTCGGAAAAGTAATTAAATTTACGCTAGCCAAATTAAATAGGTTATACAAAGTAAATTTTAGGCTCTTATTTTGCTTGGTATGGTTAGAAATTGTAATTACATAAAGTACGTAGTATGTAATTTAATATGAACGTAAGTAGGTAGTATTTCTTCTTACTATCGTTATATAACCCTGCGTCAAAAATAAGTTATAAAGCGAAGCTCTTCAGAGCTTTGCTCTCTTTAAGACGACTCATGTATTTCGTTAGACCATCTTCTCCTCCCTTCTGACCCGATTCTAATGAAATTTCACACAAGCAAAGTTGTTATTGATGGGAAGTACATATGCTATGTTATTAAAAATTCATGTGTACCACGGAGGAATAATTGCCAGAAAAAAATTAAAATCTGATTTCTCAATGAACTAAAAAGCCTTCTTCAAATAATTTGTTCATATACTTCAGACAAAGAAAGAAATATGAAAATAGGATTAGCCATTGAGGAATTATCACCGTTGGAAAAAGTCCTGGTGAAATAACTTTCGATAAATTTTTGCATTCAGCAGAATATGTTACAGACCTAGTTTCTATGGCGTTTCCTTGTTTACTATAAGTACTATTATATTCTCGGGTCCAGCCCTTAAGGTTCCATTCCGGCACGCCCCACGCACCCAAAGTGAAAAAGTTGTAATTCCGCAACGCCTCCGGTCGAGATGCCCCCGTTGTTTTGCCATGAGCAATTAACTATACCAAAACTTTACTTAGTAGGTACAGTTGACTAGGGCAGGTTTTAGTCGGTTCAAGCCCGACATAACCGCCCCCGCTGGCCGGCGGGGGGGTATCCGAAGGGATTTCCGCACAAAAAAAAAAGGTACAGTTGACTATGGATCCATCCGTATAAGGTACTCCTGTCATACATTCCAATTAGTTTATTAGTTTTGTGTGTTATACATACATTTGTGTTTTTATGAAAATATGTGATATATTATTTTAAAATATTTTCAGGCTCTTCAAGTACACAATCATACACCTTGAATAAAAATTCACGATCATTCTGGGGTAGTTTTTCTTATTCAATAAACATAAATGCAAAGTTTACTCACGCCTTTCTCGATCCGTGGTAGGCAGAGCACAACAGCCCGCCACCTGCTCTATACATCGGCTATTATAAAAAGATAATCTTCTTTTTTATTAACATGGTTTATTATTTTTGTTCACAGGTAACTGTCAACTGCGTTTAGTGAGTGTAGTGTTATTCTGAAAGTGTGTTAGTGTCTAGTGTTAGTGAGTGATGTCTCTCTGCTGAAGTGTGCTGAGGCCATGGGGCCCGACTGCAGGGTCGCGTGGGCCTGGCTCGCGGTCCTCGCGGCTCTAGGCCACACCACTGCTTACACGGATACGGAGGACTTTCTAAGCGATCTAGATAAGCCAGGTGAGTTTTTACAATAATGTAGTAAGAAAAAAAAAAGAGAACATCTAGGACGGGACCTGAACCCGTGACCAGACCCTTACAAGGGGAGTGCTCTGACCAGCTGAGCCACCTAGACACGTCAAAGATATTCAAAATTCTCCGATATGTTACATACGTCTTAAGGCGACGCTGGAGCCATCTACTGTAATTCTTGCGAACTACGGAAACAATGAATAACTTTACAGTCATTTTTAAACATTTTTTTTTATGACTCCGCCCAATTAATTCAATTAATTTTTTTAGCATTTTGTATGCTTACTTTTTCTTATAGATTTAGATCGGAAAAAGAGAACATCTAGGACGGGACCTGACCCCCGACCAGTCCCTTACAGGGGGAGTGCTCTGACCAGCTGAGCCTGGTCAGAGCACTCCGGTCTAAATTTATAAGATAATGTACTATTTTTAAGTGTGGAATCCCCTCCAGGCTGCTCCTCACCAGAGCAAATGGGAGGCTCGAATCGAATAAAACTCATTGCCTCTAACACCAACCATGTGATGTTAGGAACCAGGTGTACCCTTGATAGAGAATCCTTGGGACCTCGGTCAATCTTAGAGACACCCATAAGATAGTGTACCAACTGTTTAAATTAAAAAACCTTTTAGGCTTTTGGCTTACATGTTTGTGCTGTTCTACAATAGTTTTAGGGATTTTCTTTAGAAAAGCCCTATTGCTATCGAGTTGTCGTCGTTGTCAATTTTCTGTCACGGTTTTGGGTATGAAGGAGATGAGCTATCGAGTTGCTGTTTTCGGTAATAGATTCGTGCTGGGGTGAACCATTGCAAGATAAAGAAAAAATCGCAAAAAAAAAAAACGCTAAATCGAAAATCCCTTGTATTCGGCTGAGCTCGTCTCAGGAATTCAACTTGTTTAATATACTTACCTGCGTTCGTGGAGCACTGGATTTGACTTCACTTCCCGATCTGGTGAAGTATCATTGGATTTTCGGACTCATCATCTTAGTGTTGCACCGGAGGCTTCAACTTTCGTGCGAGATATAAAAGTAATATATTTGTAAGTTTAGTATATATGTATATTTTGTATGTATATATGAATAATTTATATTCTCTACAATTATGTTCGATTTTATATGTCTGTTTATGTATCATTGTATGCTTATTTTTAGGTATATCCCGACTCCCTTCGGATATCCCCCCGCCGGGTAGCAGGGGTGGTTATGTCGGGATATACCTAAAAATAAGCATACAATGATACATAAACAGACATATAAAATCGAACATAATTGTAGAGAATATAAATTATTCATATATACATACAAAATTTACATATATACTAAACTTACATATGGTACTGGTGGTAGTACATTGCAATCATATGTGTTTGTAATCTAGTCTGTTACATTATATGACTAATCCATATTTGATTAGTCCTCTATTTTTTCCTATTACACCAATAACTACCCAATATACGATATAAATCGTTTAGGATTCATGTCCATCCAAGGGTTGCCTGTAAGATATTGCTTTTAGCGATAAGGCCGCCATTTGTACATGTATTAATTAAGTTTTCATATATGTATATTCTGATTGGTGTACATTAAAGTTTATATCTATCTATCTATCTTTAACTTCAGTGCCCAGGGTTGCTCCTTCTCTTCCATTTGGTTTGGCTAAAAGGGTTTTGTGGGAGTAACTGTCCTCTGGCGCCAGAGACTCGTCCGTGAATCAGTAAGGCCACCGGCTTACAGTTAAGATTGGCTTGGCCTCAATGGTCGTGGTAGAGCCCCATACACCAAAGGAGGAGTCACGGTTTTTTAGCGTGTGGAATTCCCCACGGGCTTCACCCCATCGGGTCTCAACGATGGGGTGAGTGTGTGGGAATCGGACCGATTAAAACCACACGGTGTCTTCCCCAAGTGTCCATTGCCATGCACCCTGGGTAAGCCCTCGAAAGGATAGCAGTAGGGTTACCTGCGGTATGATAGGTACTGTAATTCAGATAACTGAGTCAAATCAAATCAAAATTAATATTTTGAAATAAAACTATTTTTTAACGGATTCTATCGCGATCTATTTTGATGTTATTTTATATTTTACATTGATCCCGACGTTTCGGTTGCTTTTCAGCAGCCATGGTCACGGGGAGACTCTTCCGAAAATATCAAAATTAATATTAATAAGCTTGTTCAATTCAAAGTAATAGAAGAAAAACGAAAAACAATAAATGAAATTTTTATTAATTACGTCAGTTTGTAGTATTGTACTTGGCCTATTACTTTAGAAGTATTTACAGTAATGGGCGTTTAGCGTGTTTACGTGAAATCTGTTCCGTGCATTTTATGGACCTTTATATTTTAGCGTGTCAGAACCCCCATGGGTAGCATTTCATCAGAGCTAGCCATGAAATCGGAATCTAACCGAATAAATCAGTATGGCGAATCATGGGTGTCACACATACACCTCTGCCTACCCCTTTGGAGATTTAGGCGTGAAGTTATGTTTTTATGTTTATAACCTAGGAAGGAACTATGCAGAAATCACAGGGGGCCTTGTCGTGAGGGGTAGAGTATGGGGGGAGAGGTGTTTCCCTCTGTACTTCAGAGATTTACACCAGTTTCTACAGAACAGAGTTTTCACGTTTTCTATATCTATACAAATAAATAAAATTGTAGTGTCTGTTTGTAACATAAAAACTACAGATTTTTAATGATAGCACATGAGTGTATACACGATATTTATAATAAATATACAATTTAAGAAAAATATGTCTGCCTTTCTCTCTCTGGAACGGCGGATTTTGGTGGGACTTTCACTGGCAGATAGGTAGTGTTACAAGGCGTAATATAGGCTACTTTAATTTTAGAAAAGAAATTAGGGTTCGGAGCAAAAAAATTAAAACCCAGATCTAAGTCCACACGGACGAAGTCGCGGGCACTGCTAGTACTCAATAAATTTCATTGAGGAAAGTGTGGTAGTTTAGTTCGCGTAATCGCAGTTCCTAAAGTTAATTAAATCCAGCATAAGGCCTACCGCTCCTGACACACAAAACATGCATCAAACGCCCCGCTATTGTACCCGGTAAGCAACTTCGTCATGATTTGGTTTCATTAAACAATTAGAAAGAAAGAAAGAAAAGTGTTTTTATTGCGGATTAGGTACAAATACAAAGGGGTGCTTGGTTGGGGACCTCCACGCGGTGCACCCTGGGCAACGGAGACGGCAGCGCCTCTCTCCTAGGGCGGGAGAGACGCTGCCACCTACGGCCAACTCCGACCGAGGCGAGGACGGCCTTGTTGAGGGCTGTTCGGAAGCTTTCCACGTATCCCTCAGATTAGCAGATGGGCACAGTGGAGAGCAAGTAAGGGGGCCATCTCGAAACCGCAGATGACCCAGGGTCAGTCGGGGTGCGAGGGATATGCTCTATGGGTAACCTTACACCCCGGCGTCTTAAGATCCGAGACGGCGTGTGATTTTAGTCAGTTCAAGCCCGACATAACCGCCCCCGCTGGAGACCCCCCGCTTTCCAGCGGGGGCGGTATCCGAAGGGATTTCCGCACGAAAAAAAAAAAGGTACAAATACAAAAAAAAAGGTACAAATACAAAAGAAAAAATAACAAAATAAAAATAAAAACAGAGCTACTCTGGCGGCGAATGCTCGTACAACCTTGACCAAGAGGCGCGATAAATATATTATTTATCTGTGGTAGCCGCCACCTGAGAATACGTGTGACAAAGAAACTTCGTCATGATTAGGTTTGATTAAACAATTAGAAAGAAAGAAAGAAAAGTGTTTTTATTGCGGATCAGGTACAAATATAAAAAAAAAAGATAAGGTACAAATACAAAAGGAAAAATAACAAAATAAAAATAAAAACAGAGCTACTCTGGCGGCGAATGCTCGTACAACCTTGACCAAGAGGCGCAATAAATATATTATTTATCTGTGGTAGCCGCCACCTGAGCATACGTATGACATTTTACATATGACAAGATTGTCAAGTATGGCAGCATTGACAACTTGACGTGTCGTGTTACGTGGCAATTTATAACACTTGATAAATAGATATTAAATCAATCAATATTAAAATGGAAACAATATTAACATTATGTAAGCCATGTCCGCAATAAGGGATGGACACTCAGCATACACTTAGGTGGGTATCTACCACCCAAGTACTGATTTTGGTTGGGTTTGTTTGGTTTGGTTTTGGGCAGCGCAGCTGAGGGAGACAGATGAAGTTTTACAAGGTGTATTGCTCTATCTCTTTCCTTCATCATCATCATGATATCAACTTAACAATTCATGTAAATAAAATGTATTGTAGGTAATTATGAAAATAACAAAACTGGTTCACACGAAGACGTAATTCCGGTAAGGAAACATTAAATCGCTAAAACAACATTTATGATCCGTCTAAATAAATAGTTTCGTTTCATTAATTTCCCACATCTATAACTTCTAAAATGAGAGAATAATAAAAGTTAAAAAATATATATATAGTACATTACCACGTAAACTTCCACCGAAAATTGGTTTGAACGAGATCTAGTAAGTAGTTTCTTTTGTTAATACGTCATAAATCGTATACCGCAATTCACCTTTCATTCAATTAACTCAAATATAAAAAATTTACTTGCTGCTACGGAACCCTTCATGGGCGAGTCGGACTCGCACTTGGCCGGTTTTTATTAATTACTTAGTACACAACCTAAATAATGTGGAACCAGTAGCTGTAGTAAACTGGTATAGCTGCAAGACAGATGTTGCATGAAATGTGATTTATTTTTAAACGAATAAGTGTACGATGTGTTGCTGGAATTAATCTTTGTATTTCATTCCACGAAACTTCATTCCACGCACGCTCAAACTGTGGAATCATCTCCCTGCTGTGGTGTTCCCAAGCGACTACAATATGGGGTTCTTCAAGAAGGGCATTAGAGGGTCAGAAGCACGAGTGTGCCGCCCCTTTTTTTTTTTTTTTTTTTTTTTTTATCGTGCGGAAATCCCTTCGGATACCCCCCCGCCGGCCAGCGGGGGCGGTTATGTCGGGCTTGCACCGACTAAAACCGCACGCCGTCTCGGGTCTTCAGACGCCGGGGTGTAAGGTTACCCATAGAGCATATCCCTCGCACCCCGGCTGACCCTGGGCCATCTCACCACTAACAGCATCGCTCATCCTGTCTCCTCTGAAAGCAGAGGAGTACGGAGAGCGATGTGTTCCCGCCACGTTGGGTATTGGCCGACGATCAATGCCAACCCTATGAAGGGGTGAAGGGGAAGCCATTGACCGCCGCCCAGGGTGTACCGGCCGCTCCGATTCCGTCCCCCCCGGACTGCAGCGGGATCGGAATCGGAGCGACACTCGAGGAGGTTACCCAACACACACCCCAGTGTGCCGCCCCTGGTGTTGTACACGTCCATAGGCCACGGTAACCGCTTCCCATCAGGTGGGTCGTGTGCTTGTCTGCCACGTAAGTGGTATAATTTTATTTTTCTGAAACCATCAAATATTATTACATAAAGGTCTTTGACATAAAGAATTTACTATGTTTTAATCATGATCTTCATCTTCACAACGATATCCCAACTGCGTCCGGGGTCCACTTATTATTTTTGATTGGCATATTGGCTTTTCTGGAAGCGACTGCCATCAGGTGAAATGGCCTATGGCATACCGCGTGACGCGGGGAGGCCGAGCAGTTATATGTGGCTCTCACACACTAAAACTCCGGGGGTGTACCATACTCTGCGCCTTGTCGGGATGGCCTGAAACTATACAAAAATCCTCTGCCTCGACTCTCTGACCTCCCTGCCCCAAGAAGAAAGCTTGCGCCAGATCCTCGTCAGTCCATTAACAAGTGTACCGACTTGAGGAGGCTTAAGCTCCGATGATCTTGATGGACCCAATACCCATGCATTAACACTTTACAACCATTTGATTGAATATTACGTCGTTACATATAAAATTGCCGTTTTTCTTGAAGAATTTGGAGGAAACCCAATTTTCAGTACTAACATTTTTGCATTTTTTTTAGGAATGACAAACCCAAATTTTATGATCTTTTTTGTGTATGAATGAGACAACATTAAGCTAACAAACAGCAACTTTTATTACATTTTTGAAAAGTGTAAGCCGTTAAGTAATACGAAATTTATCATTAAAACGGAGCATTTAGGAAGTACTGTTTTGGAAGATCGAATTAATTTATCAAGCGGCCAATAAAAACAAAATTTAATACCGAGTTGTAAAATCTTGAAATCAACTTTCAAACAAAATATAAATAAAGGTTAATAGCTATTAAATTACAGGAATAACGAACTCGTGAATTTTTAAGAAAATTTCGGCAATTTCATAGGTAAATACCTTTTTTTTTTTTTTCTTGTGCGGAAATCCCTTCGGATACCCCCCCGCCAGCCAACGGGGGCGGTTATGTCGGTAAATACCTATTATTTAAACCTTAATATTTCAAAAATACATTTTATGTATTTTATATATTATTTAAGTGAGTTTAACATTTTATTTCTACATTTATTTTATTAAAGTGAACTTAACAGCTTTGAAATAAAATTATTTTTAACAGATTCTATCGCGATTCATTTGATGTCCCCGTGTCTGCTGAAAAGCAACCGAAACGTCGGGATCAATGTAAAATATAAAATAACATCAAATTAATCGCGATAGAATCCGTTAAAAATAATTTTATTTCAATGTGTGACATTCGCGTAATCTTCCGACAATATCACATTAACAGTTTTGTTTAATACATTAGTTTGGGACATAATCATCCCACCTGTCTCATCATGCGACTGGGTCAATGGGACTAGATGGACATCATTTTAAAAATATATCAGTATTCTTTGTCCCATGGGACTAATGGGACATAATCATCCCACCAGTCTCATCATGGGACTGGGTCAATGGGACTAGAGGGACATCATTATAATAAAAAACCAGGATCACTTGTCCCATGGGAATAATGGGACATAATCATCCCACCTGTTTCATCTTGGGACTGGGTCAATGGGACTAGACGGACATCATTTTAAAAATATATCAGTATCATTTGTCCCATGGGTCTAATGGGACGTAATCATCTCACCTGTCTCATCATGCGATTGGGTCAATGGGACTAGAGGGACATCATTTTAAAAATATATCAGTATCATTTGTCCCATGGGACTAATGGGACATAATCCTCCCACCTGTCTCATTATGCGACTGGGTCCATGGGACTAGAGGGACATAATTTTCAAATTATATCAGTATCATTTGTCCCATGGGACTAGTGGGACATAATCGTCCCACCTGACCCATCACGGTGGTAGTGGGATAGACCCAAGCCACCAAAAACTTTTTTGTTTGACACATCATCTGCCGTTCGTCCCACATTTTTTGTAACATTTATCCCCATTGTTTGAGATTTCTGCGTCACAGCATAAAAAAGCTTCACTCCTTTCTAAAAGAGTATGTTTATTTTATACTAATATTGTATACAGAGAGGTCAAATTTCTTGAGTTTGTTTATATGATTGTGTAAATTTTCGGAACCTCTTTACTAATTGAAAATATTTTTCACTATTTGAAAGGTACATTATTCTCAATAGACATAGGCATAAAAAAAACTCATATAAACCGAACGAAGCGAGGGCGGGTTGCTACTATTGACGACCTCTTTCGCGTAGCGGTAGTGCATTCGACTGTCAAGCCAAAGGTCTCGGGTTCGATTCCCGCTCAGTGCAAGTATGTATATTTGCATTGGTCTGGGTGTTTCTATGTATAATATGTATTTATTTACAAAAAAAAAAGTATTCAAGTATGTTTATCCGCATTCTAGAACCCATATGACAAGCTCTGCTTAGTTTGGGTCTAGATGGCGTTGTGTATTTTGTCGTACAATATTTATTATTATTATTATTCCTCTTTATTAACTTTTAAATACATATAATAATTATTATTATTATAATTAACTTCTACCTCGTTGTCGAACTCACGTTCCGTTACACGTAATCCATCAACAGGGCATGTGGGCGAGTGACGTATACAGCGAATAATGATTTTTAGCTATAAACATCTAAATTCATTGACTTTCCCCATTCATTTGGTTCTGTGGAAACTGGAGCAAACATGATTAATTTCAAATGAATAGTAACAGGCAGCCAATGGAGCGTAGTGCGTTAATGGCTCAGTGGTTAAGGAGACTGACTTACGATCGGAAGTTCCCAAGTTCGAATCTTGGCCATTGACGACCTCTGTGGTGTAACGGTAGAGCATTCAACTGCTAAGCCAGAGGTCGCGGGTTCGATTTCCACTCAGTGCAAATATGTATATTTCTATGTATAATATGTATTTATTTACAAAAAAAAGTATTGAAGTATGTTTATCCGCATTCTAGAACCCATATGACAAGCTCTGCTTAGTTTGGATCTAGATGGCGTTGTGTATTATATCCTAAATATTTATTATACTACCAACGTGAAGTCACTCCTAACACCAGCAATTTATCTTAGCTGGAGGGGTAAACGGGAATACTAGTTTTTTTTTTTTTCGTGCGGAAATCCCTTTATTCTTCGTGCGGAAATCCCCTCGGATACCTCCCCGCCGGCCAGCGGGGGCAGTTATGTCGGGCTTGAACCGACTAAAACCGCACGCCGTCTCGGGTCTTCAGACGCCGGGGTGTAAGGTTGCCCAATAAAGCATATCCCTCGCACCCCGACTGACCCTGGCCATCTCCGGTTTCGAGATGGCCCCCACGGGTTTGGGAACTACGGTATCCCCGTCTTACCCCGGTTTGGGAGCGGGGGCGCTAGTCGCCCCGCCGTCCCGGCCTGCTTCTGCTGACAGGCGGCCTCACCTGGCGCCCCCAGGCCTGTGCTCATGGAGGACGGAGGTCGTTAAGCTACCTCCGGCGCCTGAGTCGCCTGCGTCGCCTCTCCCAGGCGCGCTCCGCCATCTCCTTCACGAGCATTACATGATCGCAGAAGGAGGCTGCGGTGGCCCACGTGCTCGCGCTCCGCTAGGTGAATCTGGAGTTACACGGTACGATATTTAAGGATAGAAGCTCACAACTCACCCTGGTGGCTATCAAGGATTTTTTTTATAAAAAGAGTAGTAATAACCGAAATTGCTAGTAGTCCCTCTAGCTAAGCTAAATTGCTTGTGTTTGGAGTGGGTACACATCGGTAGTGTAATGGCCAGGATTCGAACCCGGGATCTCTCGATTGTAACATCGACTCCTTAACTACGAAGCTACCGACGCTCTTCATACATTATACAGTTATGAAAACTCCTGCTAGGATTTTTTTTTATTTAGTCCGACTAATTGTATGCACCCCGTCTGATGGTAAGCTAAGGTGAAGTCCAAAAAGTAGTGGCCAACATTTCCTGAAATTGTCCCTACAATGGTGGCCCCTACCTAGATGGCCTCGGCGGATGTTTTTTCACGCCCCGCTTAAAGAGCCCAGGATTGTAGGAAGAAGGGAACACGTGTGTGGGTAAAGCGTTCCAGTTCTTTATGGTCCGACAAAAATATCAAATTAAGGTGGCCCATCAGGAAGTTACAGTACACTTTTATTTTTTCGTGCGAAAGTCCCCTCGGACCCGCTCCCCGCCGGTCAGCGGGAGCGGTTATGTCGGACTTGAACCAACTAAAACCGCACGCCGTCTCGGGTCTTCAGGGTGTTTGGGTTGGCACTTCGAGAAGAAGAAGAGTGAGATTTACGTTAAAATCGGCTTGCTTTGGTTTTGTAGAGCGTTCTCTTTCTCGTGCATCGAACTGACAGTTTAATACCTTTATAATCAAATTGTCAGGCTGATCTGTGATAGAGACGTGGCAACCCAAACCTTACCCCTGTAACTCTATTATAATACCCTGGTTAACGGGACTTATGATAAACGGATATTATGATAAGCGGCGATAGCCCAGTGGCGTACGTAACGGACTGCTGAGACGAGGTCTCGAGTTCGATCCACAGTCGCCCCGGGCACACACCTCTGACTTTTCGTAGTTATGTGTGCATTAATAAATGTTAATTATCGCTCGCTTAATAATGTGCCCGGTAGATGGCAATAGGCTCGCCCCCTATTACATTGGGACCTTAACATGACTGGCGAATCGTGGGTGTGCAATACACCTCTGCCTACCCCTTAGGGGATACAGGCGTGAAGTTATGTTATGATAAACGGAGCACACCTCTCACCGCTATCAATGTCTGATTAAGACATAAGTTGACTTACTTTTGTGTAAATCCCTTCCACGTACATACCTTTCACAATTTGGTTAGAAAGAGACAACCGTTCAGCAATAGTTTCCTTTTCCACCATTACACATTCACACCTTTACAAAAAGGTCTCAAATTTCACCATTGTTTTTCGTATCGTGTAAGAAAGGCGATGCGTCAACGGAACATGTTTTTAGGGTTCTGTTGCCAAATGGCAAAAAAAAACCCTTATAGATTCGTCATGTCTGTCTGTCCGTCACAGTGTCACAGCCACTTTTTTCCGAAACTATAAGATCTATGCTGTTGAAACAAGATTTCCACACAAAAATAGAAAAAAAAACAATAAATTTTGGGGGCTCCCCATACTTAGAACTGAAACTCAATTATTTTTTTCATCTAACCCATTCGTGTGATGTATCTATGGATAAGTTTTCAAAAATGATATTGAGGTTTCTATTATAATTTTTCTCTAAACTGAATAGTTTGCGCGAGAGATATTTCCAAAGTGGTAAAATGTGTCCTGTGTCATCCTGTGTCATGTGTGTGTTTAGAAGTTACAGGGGGGGGGGGGCTGTAACTTCTAAAATAAGAGAATGATAAAACCAAAAAAAAAAATGATGTATATTACCATGTAAACTTCCACCGAAAATTGGTTTGAACAAGATCTAGAAAGTAGTTTTTTTTTAATACGTCATAAATCGTAAACTGCAATTTACCTTTCATTCAATCAACTCAACTCAAAAAAGCATTATTATGTTACTTGCTGCTACGGAACCCTTCATGGGCGAGTCCGACTCGCACTTGGCCGTTTTTTTAGACTTTGAATTTTATCTAACAAGCAAACTTTATAATACCTTTTTTTTTCGTGCGGAAATCCCCTCGGATACCCCCCCACCGGCCAGCGGGGGCGGTTATGTCGGGCTTGAACCGACTAAAACCGCACGCCGTCTTACCTATGTCAACTTAGGAACCACAATCACTACGACAGAGGCAGACTAATTCGTATCATAACACTTTATTTTATATTCACATTAAAATCAATATTATAATTAATTTAATGACTGTTTTGATACGTTACGTGAGATTTTATTACTCCACTAATCTTATCGATTGATCTGCGCAGTAGCCGTAGAGGCTTAAGATCGATATCTTCCGATGAACCGTCACTGTGAAAATAGGAGCTTTACCATGTGATGTGGTTTAGTACCTTTTTTTTCGTGTGGAAATCCCTTCGGATACCCCCCCCTCCCTGCCGGCCAGCGGGGGCGGTTATGTCGTGCTTGAACCGACTAAAACCGCACGCCGTCTCGGGTCTTAACAAGCCGGGGTGTAAGTTTGCCCATAGAGCATATCCCTCGCACCCCGACTGACCCGACTGACCCTGGGCCATCTCCGGTTTCGAGATGGCCCCCTCGGGTATGGGAACCACGGTGTCCCCGTCTTGCCACGGTTTGGGGGAGGGGCGCGATATGGTTTAGTACCTACAATCTACATAGAAATAATTAATTGGACGATTTGCTAAAGAGGGAATATAAGGCTCCGTATAAACAGAACGGATGCGCGTCCTAGACGTGTCTTTGTAATGCCTCGCGCACCCCTTAACCACTCCGCTCATCCCGCGCAGGTGTGCTTGGGGCGTAACAACCGCATGTCTAGGACGCGCGTCCGTTCTATTTATCCGGTGCCTAAGACTTTTTTTTTTTTTTTTTAACGTGCGGAAATCCCTTCGGATACCCCCCCGCCGGCCAGCGGGGGTGGTTATGTCGTGTCTCGACTAAAACCGCACGGTGTCCTCCCCAAGTGTCCGTTGCCGGGCACCCCGGGTAAGCCCTCGAAAGGATAACCCCAGGGTTGCCGGCGGGCTTTGGCCGCCACCGCGGCCTCGCCTGGTGGGGTCGGGTTTTATCCCGCTTCGGTGAGTTGGCAGGCGTGTGTAGGGCACACACGACACGCCTCCGCCACGGCCTGCTTCTGTAAGGACGGCGAGTCGGCCAACTGCCGTCCTCAGACTACCGACCTCCATGGTGCCTAAGACTTAGTTTAACTTTTCCCGAGACTTCCTAAATGCCATTACCCGGGGTTTCCATAGGTCACGTTTTAAAAAAAATGGTAGTAATAGGTCATTTCGACAAATAATTTATCAATGTAGTCGAGTGTTGTCGTTTAAATTCCCGTATGAGGCAATTAGATAGTATTTATTAATACATTTTTTATGTTCTACGGCATTCTACACGGCACTTTCTAGACCCAAAGTAAGCATAGTTTAACTAGTTTGTATTATAGGTTCCAGAATGCAGATAAACATAATTATATACATTTTTTTTGTAAATTCATACATATTATACATAGAAACACCCAGACCAATGCAAATAGACATATTCATGTGCATTCAAATATTTGCACTGAGCGGGAATCGAACCCACGCCCCCTGTCGTAGTAGTCGAATGCACTATCGCTACGTCACAGAGGCCATCAATGAGTATAAGATGACATCTTAAAGACATCATCCAGGTATCCATGTCAGGTGGTAGGCCGAATTTGTGATGAGATGGCACACCCTATTTAGATCCTGTTGGGGGCAAGAGAAACTGGTGAAGTGGTAGAAGACAACGAAATGCAGCATAATGCTCTTTCCAGGTGTATACGTACTTATTTCTTTGGGTGTATCTACATTTTAATAACATGAGCAATCTATTTGAATCTTTGTTTTTAATTTCAGCTCATTTAAAGCCAAATTGTAATAAAAGTCTTGAAAATAAGTTTATCGTATTTTTTTTATTAAATCTTTATTGAAACGATAATTCGCTCCTGCAAACTGTCGGGTCTCTAAGAACACTACACAAACGTAACATAACTTCACGCCTGTATCCCCCAAGGGGTAGGCAGAGGTGTATCACACACCCACAATTCGCCAGTTATAATAAACATTTTTTAAGAACACTACGGCAATCCTAAAAAGATTGGCTGATCAGTTTGTCAAAGGTTGTGTATAAATTGCTTGAATTTTACTTTGGATTCGATTCTGATTAAGACATTTGTTATTCACGGTTTGAATTGAAATAGATTTCTCATGTGAATCAATGTTATATGTGAGATACTTCATTGTGAGCGAGCTCCGCAGACGTTAAATACTTCCAACAACCGGGGCTGTAGTCGCCTATACACAAACCGTTTCATATCCTTTTTGAAATAATACCGCACATTTTTACCCTCCACATTTATATTCATATAAAAACTAAGTACACAACACAAAAGGTCCTATTTGAAAAACTGAATTAATATTCATCGAATCCTAAAACAAGAAACAAATCATTTCAGTATTACCATAAATACAAAAAAAGGAAATATCATTATCATTAAAAACAGTATCGCCGTCAACCCCATAATGTTTATAATGAGTTATGTAGACAACAACACGGCATCACAGGGCGTTAGTTATTGTTGCCAGTGGAAAAAAGGTTAAAGATTGCGTTGTGTTCAGACGGAATTACTAATTAATAAATAATAAATAAATATAAAATTAATTGGTTATAAATATTTATATTTGACAACCGTTATCTTGTTAGTTGCTAATGGCGGCTTCTGTCAATCTATGAAGAGAAGTGAATTTGGTAAGAAAATACATTTTGCTTGTTAAGTGTGATTGGTGCTTTAAGTTAGATGATAAAAACGTTACTTTACAATGATGAAAGTAAAATATAAATGATAATAAGACCTACTTATTCACTACATTGTACTCTGATTAGATCGTAAAATTATCTATACATAAATGCTATTTCGAAACATTTTCGAAATATTATTTAAATTTTCTGATTACCTATATATTAGGTGTATAATAGACAAAATTAGCAATTATTGTCGTGTTAATATGAATGTGACTAAAAATGTCTCCATTCAACTTTAAATACTTTCGATTTGAACGGGTTTTTTATAGCACAGTTCACGAAAGCAAACTTTAGTTTTTAAACAATAAAATAAATTAGGAAGATTTCTATGATCATGTCCATTTCACATTACACATTGCATTATTTTTATCACAGGTAAAAACCAATTTACCTGCCGATTTTGCACGATCCAGTAACAAACAAACTAACTTTACTATGAACTATAGGGTAATCTGTGCTCCCTGAGGGGGCCATCTCGAAACCGGAGATAGTCCAGGGTCAGTCGGGGTGCGGGTGAAATGCCTTACACCCCGGCGTCTAAAGACCCGAGACGGCGTGCGGTTTTAGTCGGTGCAAGCCCGACATTACCACCTCCATTGGCGGGGGGTGTCCGAGGGGAATTCCGGACGAAAAAAAAATAAAATAAAGGTAATCTGTGCATATACGTATAATTTATTAGCACAGTAAGTTTGTGCGCCCGGGACTACCGACCTCCATGATCGCCTGGGACTACCGACCTCCATGATCTGGGCCTGAGGACGGCAGTTGGCCGACTCACCGTCCTTACAGAAGCAGGCCGTGGCGGAGGCGTATCATGTGTGTCCTAAACACGCCTGCCTACTCACCGACGCGGGATAAAACCCGACCCCACCAGGCGAGGTTATCCTTTCGAGGGCTTACCCGGGGTGCCCGGCAATGGACACTTGGGCAGGACATCGTGCAGTTTTAGTCGGTTCATGCGCGACATAGCCACCCCCGCTGGCCGGCCGCTATCCGAAGGGATATCCGAACGTAAAAAAAAACAGTAGGTTTGTGTGTGTCATACTAATCTATTTATTAGTTCATAGTGAAAAGAAAAATAACTACGAAAACTTTCCCTTATTATGTTTAAAGGTAATGTATATGTATATATGTATATATGAATATTTATTCGCACGAATATTCTAATACGCTATTCAAATCTGAACCTTGCTTTAGCCAAGTACATCGTCGGTACACGGCCCTCATACATTCCTCTGTCATTGTGTACTTTTATTGGCCTTTGTCACGCGCGCCATTCGTCCAAGCATTGGTAGACGAGTTTTGAGATATTGCGGCGGGTTCAGTAGTATTAAGTGAGGCTCATTAAATTTTAATGGTTTTTTAAGGGATTAGGAGCATAATGGGCCGTGGGAAAATCGTTTGGTTTGTTATTTATGTAGTTGTTCGTTAATTAAATCTGTACAACTCCGAATGTTTTACTCATTAATTATTATTGTGTCATTTGTAGTGGTGGTATGCAAGAAAGAATAGATTTTGGTTCCTTTAGATCGTTATGGGGCCTTATTGAGCTGAGTGAGACGAAGTCGAGCGAAAGCTCCTCATACCAGACTTCAGGATTTTCTTTGTCACAGGTCTCCTCCTAAACTACTAATCCAATCAGAACCAAATTTGGCATGATTAAAGAGGTCAATCAGAGGAAGGTTTATGGATTTATTTTGAAAAAATTAATGCTACCACAGAGGAATGATCACCGTTTAAAAAAATCCAGATGGAATTACATAATAACCGCTCGAGACACTGTGACCAAACTTTACACGCTCAGAAAGCATGTCCAGAGTTGTGACTTTCAAAAAGAATTTTCAAAATCGGACTTGCCACGGAGGAATGATCACTGTTCAAAATTTTCAAAATCTGATTCCGCAATAGCGGTCAAATCTATTGGACAAGAATCACGATGTCTCACTCAGCTCAACATTGCAAGCAGCGATTCGCCTTGCAGACCTGGTTAGTAATTATCTTAATATTAATATCTTTCGTGCATTGCTCGTATAGACTATTTGTTCACTATTTGTTGCCTGGAAAAATTATAACCAACTTTTACTATTGTCTCTTTTCATAAACTAGAGGTGGTGCTGATAAATAGGTATCGGGTATCGGGTATTGTTCTATTTTCTTGAGTACAGATACCGTAACCGAACTCTGTGGCTTAGCGGTAGTGCGTTAGACTGCTAAGCCAGAGGTCGCGGGTTCTATTCCCGCCAAGTGCAAATATGTATATTTGCATTGGTCTGGGTGTTTATATGTGTAATATGTATTTATTTACAAATAAAAAAGTATTTAAGTATGTTTATCCGCATTCTAGAACCCATATGACAAACTCTGCTCAGTTGGGGTCTAGATGGCCTTGTGTACTTTGTCCTACAATATTTATTATTATTATTTAGAACCGTTATTTTAAAATTTGAGTTTTGGTATTATTTTATGTGTTGAGCAGCTGTTAAATTCTACTTTTATGAAAGATAAATGCTTTTCTCTACACTCAAATCTAAAAATTCGAATTACGAATTCAAAGACGATTCTATACATACGCACTTTATAAACGCATATACATAAAATTAAGAATAAAACTCCTTATAGTATCGCTATCTTTTTTTATTCATTAAACTAGTCTAAGGTTTTAGGCTGAATTTGAAAAAAAGGTGCACGCATGCGCAGTTCGAACTGTGAAAAAAAATGGCGCCCTTGTTACCTACCTACTTTGTTTAATTTCAATTTTTCCTATGAGTGAAAATAAAGTAGTGTATGAAACTGCATATAACTTAGGTATTAAAACACTCGAGTCAGCCTATTATCGCATAAACAGACTCTCGTGTTTTAATACCCCTTCTTATATGACAGTTGCATAAACTACTATATTCATTAGTTTCTTATTATGCACTGTCATTTTCACACCAAGCGGTCGCCATGCCCAGTTGTGTTAATAAATTCATTGCATTTTTAGCGTAGGATGACGCGTTGACCGGGGCTACAATTAGAAAGCCGTGTTTGAATATGCAAAGGCTGCATCAGAATTTTATTGTTTATAAATTAATGTATTACAGATTGAACAGACAGAGTATTAAATATTGATTGCGGTTATGTGGTGTGGGTATATGGTGTTACTAGGTGACAGTATTGTGAAAGAAGCACTTAAATAATTATCATTTTTGATATTAAATTTCCTACACAGACTGGAAATACCTACGCCTGATATATTGTGAAGATATAATAAACTATAGATGCGAGACGTGAGATTATAGTCACAATTTTTTAGCTTCTGATTATGATAATAATTTCTTGGATAATCACTAAATATAATAAAACAAAGTCTTCCGTTGCTTCTGTCTGTCTGTCTATTTGCGAAAAACTCAAAAACTACTTCACTGATTTTCACCATTGAACAGAGTAGTTCTCCAGGAATGTTTAAGTATATAATTTGTCAAGTTTTTTATACATTGGCTAAAATATAAAAAAATATTTGTGGAGGGGTGTCGGAACATAGCCGTCTGGGAGCTTTCTTCGAAAATCCTGCCTGAACCCTTTAACATATAACAAAATAATGTATTTTGAAATTGTGTATCTTATTTATTTTATTTATTTCATAAACAATTTTACATTTTATTGAAATGTTGTAACATAAATGAGTTGTGGTGGTGGAATAGATTTCCAGGGGTAGCCGGAACGGGAAAAGTATTCCACGCGGACTAAGCCGCGGGCAACAGCTAGCATTAAATAAAAAAAAAATTATTACTTTTGCTTAAAGGCATCCTTAGACTTTCGCCTCGGAGTTATTTTTTCATTCACTATGCTTTTTGCAAACGTGTTATTTTACGAAAATTATTTGAAAAAATACTTCCTAAGATCGAAAACTATACTAATAAAAAACAGAAAATTCACTTAACCCCATTGAAACTGAACCCTAAACGGCCGACCGCTTTTATTTCAACAGATTATAATACATCAAAGACTTAACGTATGAGCGAACCTATACGATTCTTACTAGATTATGAACGTAATTCACCATGATTCGACGTTTATATGTAATAAACATGATATTTTCGGGTACACATTTCAAAATTTAATCTACTGTTAGTATATTGTTCGATTCGGGGGTCGTTCAATAAGATATTGGAATGGATTTGGTGTTTTAGGGTAAGGTTTTTTTTTAATTTTTTTATATTATATTTAATATTTGTGAGATTTGCTTTAACGATCTTTTGATTACTAATTCTTAGGTTACCGGTACCAATACCACTTGTAACCCTGGTCCGCCGGTAACCCTGGGGTTATCCTTTCGAGGGCTTACCCGGGGTCCCTGGCAAAGGACATTTGGAGGACACCGTGTGGATTTAGTCGGCCGGATTCCGACCGACACGCCAACCCCAAAAAAAAACCGGTACCAACAAATACTTAACCAAAGATTTTTCGTAACAGCCATCTGGTTGCCATGCCTAGATTCCCAGATTTACATTAGTTTATTCATTTTTGAAAGAAGTTCTATTGAACCTGGTGAGAAACCATTGGCCATTCCTAGGTCGCAATGCCATTGATTTTCCCAGAAGATATAGCTGGAGCGGTAAAGTTCTCGTTAGAAGATATTTTGGTAATTTTCTTAGAATATTTGTAAAACCGTTGCCTTTCCACTTAACCTCCAAAAATATAGCAAAAAAAAAGCCGATATTTCGCGAATTTCAATTTTCTACCTAAATTCATTTTATTATTGTTACGTGCGCGGCTCGGGACGACCATGATTAAGAGGGGGGAAATGTTACAACGATCGTCGATATCTCGGAAACTACTTTTTATTTATTTATTTATTTAACCAACTTATACTGACGGCAATCCATACATATAAGTTATAGGTCACATACATTATCTTCTTATTTACCACATGTTATAATAACTATGCAATGTCAAAACTACAGATGTCAAAAATAAAAATAATAATTAAACAATGTCAAAAATATCAAAACTATAAATGTCAGGAATAATAATAATAAATAGATTCATAATAATAATACACTAATTAATTAAAATCGTTCCCATTTAAAAGTAAAACAACAAAAATAAAACAACAAAAAAAAACAAAACATATATGTCACCAGTATCATTGCCCAGTCAACTAGGCAATGGTACTGGAGGTGTACTGATAGAGTACTTCGACATTAACAATGCGTTTTAATTTCTAGAAGATTCGATCAGTAGTTTCCGAGATATCGACGATCGTTGAAACATTACCCCCCTCTTAATCGTGCTCGTCCCGAGCATCATTTGTTCCATGATATCGCGTCAACCTATCCACATGGACTACCTTTGGTTTTCCCCTAAGCCCCTTCTTAATGCGGTAGGTGATGTCATTGATTCTTGTAACAACCGTATAGGGTCCTTCCCAGCGAGCTTGAAGTTTTGGAGATTTTCCTTTTCTGCGTAGCGGATTGTGAAACCATACCAGTGTTCCTTCTTCAAACCCGTTGGTGTTTGCATTTCTATCGTACCGGGTTTTCATCCTTATACCTGTCTTCAAATTGTTTTCCCGTACCATTCTGTGCACCTCGTCCAGCCGGTTTTGAAGTTCACTCACGTAGTCCGTTGCGGGCTTAGGACTTTCGGGTGGCGTGCCGGTTATTGCATCCACTGGTAGCCTTATCTCTCGACCAAAATTTACTTTAGCTGGGGTGTGTCCCGTACTGTCATGCACCGCAGATCGATAGGACATCAGAAACAGTGGGATGTACTGGTCCCAATCTCTTTGGTGTTCGTCGACAACTTTAGCCAAGTGATTTTCCAACGTCTGGTTAAACCTCTCGACCATTCCGTCTGACTGCGGGTGCGCTGGAGTCGTACGGGTCTTGTTTATACCGAGGAGTTTGCACATTTCTTGAAACAGAGCAGACTCGAAGTTCCGTCCTTGGTCGGAGTGGATCTCCTTAGGTGCGCCGTATCGACTGACCACTTCCTGAACCAGTTTCTTGGCTACAGTGACTGCTTCCTGGTTGGGTGTCGCAAATACTTCCGGCCACTTAGTGAAGTAGTCTTGCACTACTACGATGTATTTGTTGCCCTCATCAGTCGTTGGAACAGGTCCAGCAACATCAATGGCGATACGTTCCCACGGTGCTCCAACGTTGTACAGCTTCAATTTTCCTTTGCTTCTTGTCGGCGGTCCTTTAACCGAAGCACATGCAGTGCATTTACGGCACCAATCCTCGACATCTTCCCGACAACGAAGCCAGTAAAACCGCTGTCGCACTTTAACCAGGGTTTTCTTGACTCCGAGATGCCCGCCAGAAACACCATCGTGGATGTGCCGTAAGAGTGGGGCCACCTGGCTTCGTGGTACCACTACTTGCAAGGTTACTTCCTTACCATCGTTAGACTCCCATTTCCTATACAGGACATCTTCTACCAGAGCTAAGCTGTCCCACTGGGCCCAATAGCTTTTGGTAGTTGAACTGTAAGCAGATACATCACTCCATCGGGGTTTGCTTCCAAGTTGTTTCCAGTGCAGTATAGGTTGTAGATCATCATCATCTTCTTGCGCCTTCTTCATACTGCTTCCACTCCATTCGTCGTCAAGTCCATTCACCTTTATGACTTTAATCTCTTCTCGGGCTTCGTTCCTCTGACAATGCTTGCAATCTTCGACACACGGCCTTCGTGACAAAGCATCAGCATTGCCGTGCCCTTTTCCACTTCGGTGTTCTATCACAAAGGGAAATTCCTGTAGTTGCTCGATCCATCTTGCTACTTGGCCTTCCGGATTCTTGAATTGCGGCAACCATTGTAGCGCAGCATGATCTGTCCTTAGTGTAAACTCTCGTCCTATAAGATACTTGTTAAAATGCTGTAAAGACTTCACCACAGCGAGAAGTTGACGACGAGTAACACAGTAATTCCTTTCTGGTTTAGATAGCGATTTACTGAAGTACGCTATTACAACATGACGATCTCCCTGCACTTGTGACAACACTCCACCTATTCCGGTGTTACTGGCATTCGTGTCCATAATCCAAGACATATATCCAAGACACATCGGTGGTTCCTCAAGAAATCCAGTCCCAAAATGCAATCATCAGTAATATTAGCAATTAATACTGACTGGTGATATATTTGGTCGCCAATTCTTACCTCCACATCTGTTTCACCGAGAACGGTCACTGGCTGGCCAGTAGCTGTCTGAAGCTGGCACCTCGAAGATCGTTTTTTCCACCTTATGGTCCGTTTCAGCAATTCCGGCCTTACAACTGTACGTGAAGCTCCAGTATCCACTGTTAAACTGCAAGGTTGATTGTCTAAGATGGCCTCGATGATAAGACTATTTCCATTGCCAACTTGAGTTATTGTGATGGTTGGGGCCTCATGTCGACCAGCCAGCGCCCGCCCCGCGGCCCTGGCGACATTTAGTTTAACTGAACATCTTGATCCACTTGGGTCCCGGAGTCCGTGACCCTCCTCCGTTTCCTCGAAGGACACTCTGATTGGATATGGCCCCTTCCTCTACAAGAATAACATGTTGGGACATACCGCGGCTTCCTGTCCTCTGCAACTACCTCCTTGATTTCCCTGATCTTACCTATCCCGGCATTCTGCCGTACGGTTTCCACCTCAAGGGCATAAGCCAGTGCTTCTTTTAAGGTCTGGTGGTGACGCAACTGTACACTAGTTTTCACTTCTGCGTCCCGTATACCGTTTAGGAAGGCCTCCAGTAGGGTGGTCTCGATCATCACGGGTGTCGATGAGTAGGCCCGACGAACGAGCCTTTCAACCTCTACAGCCCATTCCTGGAGGCTTTCACCAGCTTTTTGTTTCCTCTCGCGAAGCTGCGCTCGGTAGACATTCTCCAGGTGCTTGTCACCGTAGCGTGTGTCTAATGCTTCTATCAGAGACTCTAGTGTCCTTCCTTCAGGTGGCAGGTTTTCCAGTATTACTAAGGCATCTCCTCGTAATGCAAGTGTTAAGGCTATAAAAGACTCCTCGTTGCTCCAGGCTTTAGTTTTTACCAATATCTCAAATTGGTACTTGAAGGCTGTCCACGAGGAAGTTCCATCGAAGTATGGTAGGTCGAACTTCGCTGATGATGATGAGGTCACGGCAACAGGTCCGCGGGTTTTTAGCCTGACAATCTCTTTTTCAAGCTCTTGCAAGCGATCGTCAGCAGGTCCGCAGGTTTTTAGCCTGACCATCTCTTTTTCAACCTCTTGTAAGCGGTCGTCCATGGTCCCAGTCTTCAAAGCTACTTCCTTACTGAGCATTTGCAAGCAGTCGTCAATGGTCCCAGTCTTCGAAGCCACTTCCTTACTCAGCATTTGCAAGCCGTCTTCGAGGTTCTTCACTTTATCTCCCAGTGCATGGATGCCTGCATCGATTTTACCCATGACAGCTTCCTGGTTGGCCTATATCATCTGTCGGCTAGCCTCTTGGTTGGCCTGTATCATCTCTTGCATGGAAGCCTGCATCGTCTGTCGACTAGCCTCTTGGTTGGCCTGTATCATCTGTTGACTCGCCTCTTGTTTGGCCTGTATTTCTTGCAAGGAGGCCTGCATCATCTGCTGCATAGAAGCCAGCAGCGTCGTCATGTTGGTATCTGACGAGGTTCCATCTTGTGCTGCCGTAGTTTCCGCTGAGATAGCAGAATCGGCCTGATGCCCTTCCTCTTCAAGGCTCCGTTGACGTGCAGCATCCATTTCCACTTGACGTCTGGTCCGTGGAGTACGCCCTTCGTCTTCACGTGGTAATAACGGCATCGCACTTCTGACACCAGTTGTTACGTGCGCGGGGTACAAATTAAATGCCGTTTACACAACAAAGAGGTTTATTCGCTCACCACAAACTAGACAACTAAATAACTAGCACACACAGTACTCTTCAACAGTTCCAGTCGCTCAGCAGTTCACAGTAGTCCACAGTAGTTCCTTAAGTCGCAGGTATAGGCCATCTCGAAACCGGAGATGGCCCAGGGTCAGTCGGGGTGCGAGGGATATGCTCTATGGGCAACCTTACACCTCGGCGTCTGTAGACCCGAGACGGCGTGCGGTTTTAGTCGGTTCAAGCCCGACATAACCGCCCCCGCTGGCACGCGGGGGGGTATCCGAAGGGATTTCCGCACGAAAAAAAAAAAAAAAAAAAAAAAAAAAAGGTATAACTCTCTTGATTCACTTCGGTAAGATGTGTTCGCTTTCACTTTCGAAAATAAAACTGACTCGTGTCGATAACCGGGCGTCCTTTTATATCGGGGTAGAATATTCCGGAATCATCTAGAGCACTAGAGCGTTCGAGAATAGTAGGTATTTACAGTATTTACTGGGACGTTCGAGAAAACAGGTACCTACACAGTCGTGCCGACGATAGAGGTGAATGCCCTTGTTATCGCGATTTGTAGGTAAAGTAGTTATAGGTAGACAAAGGGCTTGTGATTTTGTATTGACTTTTCTGGATTTTTCTACACGGATCGATAGACTACTTCGACATTAACAATGTGTTTTAATTTCTAGAAGATTCGATCAGTAGTTTCCGAGATATCGACGATCGTTGTAACATTATTAAAATTAAAATAGATGATTCAAACACTTTTATTTTGACCAGAATGCAAATTAAAAGAAAATGATTTGTCAAAACAAGAATTGTTCTTAAGAATGAATTCTCTAACATAACATAGCCAAAATACTACATTTTTATACACAATAAATAATAAATATTCTACAACATTCTACACAGCGCTTTCTAGACCCAAAGTAAGCATAGTTTAACTAGCTTGTGTTATGGGTTCTAGAACGCGGATAAACATACTTATATACTTTTTTTTTTGTAAATACATACATATTACACCAGGCCACTCAGAAAGTATTGCGAAAAAAAGTTTTTATATATGAGAGACTGGTCAGTTATAATCTATTTCTAAAATATGATTATTTATGAGTAAAAATAAGTACGTTCCAATTTCAATATTTCTCTCTGCATTTTTTGCAAGATAATTTCAATTATTGTGTCTCATTGAAAAATGGATCTGCGTCGGGAACATTTTCGCGCTATGATTTTCTACGATTTCAAGTGTCGCCTGAAACCAGACGAATCGTACGATAGACTTCAAATGGCATTCATGGATGAAGGCCCTTCCAAGGCGACCGTGTATCGTTGGTATAACGAATTCAAGCGCGGTCGACTGACTTTGGAGGATGAAGAAAGAAGTGGTCGCCCTTTGACGGCTGTTACGGAAGAAAACGTGCTAGCAGTGAAAAATTTAATCCAAGATAATAGACGAGTCACATATCAAGAGATTCAGCACATTCTTCAGATTGGATCGGGAAGCCTTCACGAGATTCTACACGTGCATCTTCGTGTGAAAAGGATAGTTTCACGCTGGGTGCCGCACAATCTCACCTATGCTCAGAAGCACGCCCGGGTGGAATGGTGTCGTGATATGATAAACAAGTTTGAAGCAGGCGCGTCTCGGCGTGTTTATGACATCATTACAGGTGATGAGTCGTGGATTTATCAGTATGATCCAGAAACAAAACGCCAGTCGACGGTTTGGGTGTTCCAAAACGAATCAACACCTACCAAAGTGAAGCGATCTAGAAGCGGAGGGAAGATTTTGATCGCGAGTTTTTTCAATTTGTCGGGCTACTTGTTATCAATCCCTTTACGAAATCAAAGAAGCATCAACGCTGAATGGTACACTACCAAATGCTTGGCAGAAGTTTTCTCTGTAGTGAGCTACAAGCGACCAAACACAGGGCTCCGCGGGATACTACTCCACCATGACAACGCGCCCGCACACACCGCGCTTAAAACGAGGGACTTCCTGGACAGCTCTCCGGTTAAACTCCTAGGTCACCCTCCTTACAGCCCTGACCTTGCACCGTGCGACTTCTTTTTATTCCCGAAAATAAAAAATCTGCTCAAAGGGATACAATTTTCGGAAGATGCGCTGTCAACGTTTGAGCAGGCTGTAAACGAGGTATCTGCGGCGGATTGGAAAAAGTGTTTTGAAATCTGGTTCAAACGCATGAAACTTTGTATAGAGGCTGGTGGAGAGTACTTTGAAAAGATTTAAAAAAAAAATATTTACCTATAGAACATTTTTTTTTATTTTCGCTAAACTTTCTGAGTGTCCCACGTATATAAACACCCAGACCAATGCAAATAGACATATTCATGCATACAAATATTTGCACTGAGCGGGAATCGAACCCGCGCCCCCTGTCGTAGCAGTCGAATGCACTACCGCTACACCACAGAGGCCGTCAATAAATATATCTGTGTAAACAATAAATCTGGGTTAATCTGTGGCACCCACTTTCATACAAGAAAAAATATTTTCTTAATGAATTATGAGTTAAAGTACAGTTTGTACATTTACTCATAATTAATTTTCATCTTTAGCATGTCACCGTAGACTCGCATTTCGCATCTCTTCGACCAACTAAAATAATCGAACTAAAAATACATAGTTATTCAGCGATTCCATTGAACGAGAGCAATTTTCATTGCCAAGCAGTTTAAGGTTAATGTTATGCTTAGCCAACACAATAATATTTCATAAAAAGTTTGAATTAGAAGTTAAATATTCACATGAAGAAAAGACGAATAGCATTGCGTGTCGTTATACCTTATACCATTAACCGTCAAATGACAGTAAATGATGTTCTACAAAAACAATATTTGATATGAGCTTTGTTTGTTCTAATGCTAAGGTTGACAATAAAAATCCGGCCAAGTAGGTCCGGGAGTCGGACTCGCCCATGAAGGGTTCCGTAGCAGCAAGTTAAGTTTGTATATTTGAGTTGATTGAATGAAAGGTAAATTATGACGCATTTAAAAAAGTACTTACTAGATCTCGTTCAAACTAAATTTCGGTGGAAATTTACATGGTAATGTACATCATATATTTTTTTTAGTTTTAAAATTCTCTTATTTTAGAAGTTACAGGGACACATTTTACCACTTTGGAAGTGTCTCTCGCGCAAACTATTCAGTTTAGAAAATTATAGGTATAATGATATAAGAAATGTCAATATCATTTTTTAAGACCTATTCATAGATTACACACCACATGTATGGGTATGATGAAAAAAATTTTTTGAGTTTCAGTTCTAAGTATGGGGAACCCCCAAAATTTATTGTATTTTTTTCTATTTTTGTGTGAAAATCTTAATGCGGTTTACAGAATACATTTACTTACCAAGTTTCAACAGCATAGTTCTTTTAGTTTCGGAAAATAGTGGCTGTGACATACGGACGGATAGACAGACATGACGAATCTATAAGGGTTCCGTTGTTTGCCATTTGGCTACGGAACCCTAAAAATGTACTAGATATTGTTTTGTCTGATTCATTGGTGAATAATTACTATGATCAAACGTTTCGGACGGACTCCCAATCGGTTTCGTCTATAATTTATACGCCATTACGGCCATGGAAAGCTTTATAGAAAATTTCTTATTTTGTCTTTGACTTGATTGGATAGTCTTGTTAACTTGACTACCTTTCTTGTTCTAAACGTGATATAATCAGACTCAAATGAATATTTAATGCCAGAGTTGAAATGATTAGTGTTCGTCATAAAGGAAATCGACCATCATGACCTTCTATTGTCAAATCATAAAATGAATTGAATTGCTTAAATTAAGATATATAATAAATACTCAGGTATCAATAATATAGGGGTGTGTGTTGGGTAACCTCCTCGAGTGTCGCTCCGATTCCGATCCCGCTGCAGTCCGGGGGAACGGAATCGGAGCGGCCGGTACACCCTGGGCGGCGGTCAATGGCTTCCCCTTCACCCCTTCATAGGGTTGGCATTGATCGTCGGCCAATACCCAACGTGGCGGGAATACATCGCTCTCCGTACTCCTCTACTTTCAGAGGAGACAGGATGAGCGATGCTGTTAGTGGTGAGATGGCCCAGGGTCAGCCGGGGTGCGAGGGATATGCTCTATGGGTAACCTTACACCCCGGCGTCTGAAGACCCGAGACGGCGTGCGGTTTTAGTCGGTGCAAGCCCGACATAACCGCCCCCGCTGGCCGGCGGGGAGGTATCCGAAGGGATTTCCGCACGATAAAAAAAAAAAAAACAATAATATAAAAATCAACTTGATTTACGAAACAGGCTCATTTTTGATGAGAAAGGCATAGGTTTAGCACCTACAAGTATTACAATCCATTACGATACTATGACACTGCACAGACCACGAAAACGGCACTAGCAAACCGTCAAAAAATGTAGGCCAATGTTTAGCAAATGGTTCGTACCCTGGGGTTATCCTTTCGTACCCTCGGGTTATCCTTTCGAGGCCTTACCCGGGGTGCCCGGCAATGGACACTTGGGTAGGACACCGTGCGATTTTAGTCGGTTCATGCACAACATAACCACCACCGCTGGCTGGCGGGGGGGTATCCGAAGGGATTTCCGCACGAAAAAAAACAATTGACTACCGGTTCGAAACGCGGCGCTATCCTGAAAAGACAGTACTTTTTATGCACTTCATTAAATCATCCGTGTAAGTTGATTTTTTGTATCTCCCTAACACCATACTTTAAATTGTACATACACAACCAATTGCAATCCAATATACGACAGATATTAAGTCTGACCAAGACCTTTCATCCAAAATCCGTTCCGTATTTTTGTGTCCATCGCGACCAAACAGACAATACAAGAATTTCGTCCATCCAACTACTTCATTCTCATAGATAATGTGTAACGAAATCGGGCTAATAATATCAAGTAATTTACTAGAGTCTAGTCTATCAAAAAAACACATACAGCAATGTATTCTCTAAGACTGTCTATCGATATTACTTTATTTATCACAGAATATAACATAATACAATATAATATATATAATAAACAGAATATACTATAACATAATGTTATAACATAACTTCACGCCCGTATCCCCGAGGGGGTAGGCAGAGTTGTATTACACACCCACGATTCGCCAGTTATGTTAAGGTCTCAATGTAATTTGGGGCGAGCCTATTGCCATCTACCGGGCACATTATTAAGCGAGCGATTATTAACATTCATTAATGCACACATAAATACGAAAAGTCAGAGGTGTATGCCCTGGGCGACTGGGAATCGAACTCGAGATCTCGTCTCAGCAGTCCGTACGCTACTTTATCGCTATCGCCGCTTTTTCGCACTTGATCGCACTAAATTTATCATCATAAGATATAACTATATAAGGTGTCACCGAAATAGGTCTCTGAATTTGGTGAGATGACTTGGTATCGACAAAATATGTATTTGAAACAAAAAAAAATCGAGTAAAGTAAAAAAAAATAAAAAAATACCTATATATAAAAAATATAAAGATGAAAAAAAAACACTACCAGCTTCTTGCAATATTCTCCAAGCGGATGTGTGGGAAATACCTAAATCGCGACCAGCATCACGTGTGCTCGTCGCATCACGTGACGCTAGATGCTGGTGGTTTGTTTTTTTTTTCTATTTTTTTTTTTTTAAATATTTTTTTTATTTTTTTTTATTTTACCCGATATCTTTTATTTTGTTTCAAATACATATTTTGTCGATACCAAGTCATCTCACCAAATTCAGAGACCTAATTTTGTGACACCTTATATATAATATAACCGATACAGGATCACTTGCAAACCATTGTTATTATTCAAAATGCTCTATTAAAAATTATACTACACAATACTCATAAATTTCTATTACAAACTCATAAAATTTATGACAATCTTAACGAAGACAGGTTATAAAACTAAAATATGTTTGTTCTGTTGTTATATAAATTTAGTGATACTTTGTCGAAGTTTGTTTCACCGTCATCTATAAGATATTGTTTTGATTTGTATAGTAAACCGATTTGTATACATAAAAATAACTTTTTAGAGCAATGACTTTTATGTTGGCTGGTCAGAACAATAAAATTGGGATGGATTTTTAGACGTTACTGTACACAACTTTGGTGCCACTTATTTTTGCTTTCAAAACCACAGAGTTTATTAAATTTAATATTTACGATTTTATACGAGACTAGCTTATGCTCGAGGCTCCACCACGGAGGTCGGTTATAATTTTTTTGGTCATATGCTCCGGTTCTACTTAATCAATTGCAATCAAACACACGGCTGAGTTTTAGTCTGACCAAGACCTTTCTAACAGAAAAAAAACCGCAAATAAATCGCGAACAAAAAGATAAACAAAATGAAAAAAATTGTGTTCAGAATAGTTCATTTAACATAACCCAAGTATTTTTTATTTGCACTGAGCGGGAATCGAACCTGCGCCCCCTGTCGTAGCAGTCGAATGCACTACCGCTACGCCACAGAGGCCGAAAATTATACTGCTGATAATATATGGTTATAAATAGCAGCTTTTATTCAAACTTCTGTGTATATTGGTACGACGACTGTCAAAGAGAGTCTTATTAGAAGGTTTTCGAATATTAACTTTCTGAAAGGACAACATACATTTCGTCAATAATAATGTATTCGAGTGTTTCTAACCTGTCAATATTCATATTCTTCATAAAGACTGTACTTACTTAAATTAAACAAAATGCAGTTACGAAAAACTTTATTCTGTAGCTGCCAAAGTTCAAAGTGAAATGCATATTTAAATCGAGTAACGACTTATATTGAAGTTAAAACACCATCCTGTTGCAGAGCAGTCAGTTAAAAGTTGTCCGTCATAGCTCTCGAAGTGTTAATTGACTGCACTTTTAACAAGTGAACCAGTGAAGATAAATGAGTAAAAGTGCACCTAAATGAGTGAAACTGCATAATTAAGTTCATCAAGAGAAAAGCCACGAGCGCGATAGCGTAGCAATTTATTTCACGCTGCATGACCGTGCTATTCAGAACTTGCGTATTCGTTTTGTGAGAAGATTTTGATAGTTAATGGATGTGGTGAAATTGTTTAACTTTAAGTTTTCATTTATAAGTGGGTGAACTTTTACATAAAATTGAGAAATCAAAAGTCAGAACGGGACTTGAACTCGTGACAAGTCCATTTCTAGGGAGAATACTAAGGATAATTGTAGGGAGAAAATTCAAATGTTGCAAAAACAAATCATTCACTAAACAGATATGCACAAAACTATTTTTTATATATTTTTTTTTTATATTTAGGACACGTCAATTTGACTTCACCTCGCCTGATGGTAAGCTGAAGGTAAAGTCTCAGGAAAGAGGGTCACCATTACATACACGTACCATGTTAACAATGGTGGCACTCAGCTTGACGGCCTCATCAGAAGAGGATTGTCGTCGCGGCACCGCGTGACACCCACCGGTCCCACTAGTGCTGCGACCACAATCCCCCTGAACGGCTATGCACTTGCTGACCCCTGAACGCAATCAAACCGAAATTGGATTACTATGGAGGGTTTTTCGCAATCATGCACGGTGGTACCTACCCGGCCGAATTTTGTGACAAATTTGTGTCATCAAATTTCTACCACCAGTAATTGAAGGACAGAGAAGGAAGGGAGACCCTCGCAGCGCTGGGACATCGTAAGAAATTACATACGTGTCAACGGTCTCACTGGTATCTCTGCCATGGTTACTGTGGGTCACGGGAACCACGGCTGTACTATAATGATTGAACGAATACTCGGCTATATTGGTAACAAGATGAACAACTTATAGATATTACAATCTAAGCCTTAACACACTCTACAGTTTTTACCTGATTCCAGATTCCAATATATATCTTTACCGAATATACAATCTCGTTTATTTCAATAACATGTAGCCTCTTTTCATTTTTTGCTTCCAAGACCCTTACGTAAAACCTTTTCCATTAACTAGAAGAAAAATCGGAAGAATTTTCTCTCAGTAACCTAACCCCTCACCGCTCGAAGGTTTCAAGTGCCTTGAAATATTTGGCGTGCGAAGTGCCCTACAGAGCGCGTTCTTGCGTTGTCTCTGTCAAAAACCTCGTCGAAATGTCTTGGAAATTGTCGGGGCAAATTGTAAGGGCCTACCGTAATTAATCTTCGCTTTTTTATCAAAAAATACGTTGTTGTCGTCATAGAGGGTGAAATTTGAAACGAATGAATTGTTTGGATACTGTTTTTTGTTCTGATACTTGATCTATGTACGAGGTGTTTGGGTTTTTTGAGACACACCAACATCTTCGAATACCACACCAACATTACCTGTAAGCCAGTTTACCTGCTGATTATAGGACGCGGCTACAGGTTTTCCTTTTTTTTTTTTTTTTTTTTTTTTTTTATATATTTAGGACACGTCAATTTGACTTCACCTCGCCTGATGGTAAGCTGAAGGTAAAGTCTTAGGAAAGAGGGTCACCATTACATACACGTATCATGTTAACAATGGTGGCACTCAGCTTGACGGCCTCATCAGAAGAGGATTGTCGTCGCAGCACCGCGTGACACCCACCGGTCCTACCAGTACTGCGACCACAATACCCCTGCCCGGCTATGCACTTGCTGACCCCTGAACGCAATCAAACCGAAATTTGATCACTATGGAGAGTTTTTCGCAATCGTGCACGGTGGTACCTACCCGGCCGAATTTTGTGACAAATTTGTGTCATCAAATTTCTACCACCAGTTGGCTTTGGAAGATTAGAAGGCAGTCACTGCCACAAAAGTAGCAGTATCAAAAGGAGAAAAAGCGGCCTAGTGCGAGTCGGACTCGCCTATTAAGGGTTCCCTAGCAGCAAGTAACATAATGTTTTTTTTTTAATTTTTACATTTGAGTTGATTGAATGAAAGGTAAATTGCGCTTTAAAATTTATGACGTATTAAAAAAAACTACTTACTAGATCTCGTTCAAACCAATTTTCGTTGGAAGTTTACATGGTAATGTACATCATATATTTTTTTAGTTTTATCATTCTCTTACACACATTTTACCACTTTGGAAGTGTCTCTCGCACAAACTATTCAGTCTAGAAAAAAATGATTTTAGAAACCTCAATATCATTTTTGAAGACCTATCCATAGATACTACACAAGTATGGGTTTAATAAAAAAAAAATTGAGTTTCAGTGCGAGTCCCCTACTTAGAACTGAAACTCGAAATTTATAGTTTTTTTTTTCTATTTTTGTACGAAAATCTTAATGCGGTTCACAGAATACATGTACTTACCAAGTTTCAAAAGCATAGATCTTATATTTTCGGAAAAAAGTGGCTGTGACATACGGACGTACAGAAAGATAGATGACGAATCTATAAGGATTCCGTTTTTTTCCATTTGGCAACGGAACCCTAAAAAGGAGTAGTTTTATTTTTATAAAAAAAAAAGGAATATTAGTAATCGAAGTAACTAATATTCCCCTAACCCCTGCAGCTAAGCTTAATTGCTTGTGTTAGGAGTGGGTTCACCTCGGTAGTGTAATGGCCAGGATTCGAACCCGGAACTACTCGATCGTAGGGTAGCGGGAACCACGCTAAGATAAATGGTGATGACTAGAACTATGTCATCATCCTCAGATGCCTTTTCCAACTCAGTTGGGGTTAGCTTTTCAGACTAACTTTA
The DNA here is from genome assembly GCA_946251805.1 of Cybosia mesomella. Classification (NCBI taxonomy): domain Eukaryota; kingdom Metazoa; phylum Arthropoda; class Insecta; order Lepidoptera; family Erebidae; genus Cybosia; species Cybosia mesomella. The sequence continues at coordinate 26,120,016 of OX276408.1, forward strand.
CTACAGAAGCACTCCGTGGCGGAGGCGTGTCGTGTGTCCTACACGCGCCTGCCAACTCACCGACGCGGGATAAAACCCGACCCCACCAGGCGAGGCCGCGTTGGCGGCCAAAGTCCACCGGTAACCCTAGGGTTATCCTTTCGAGGGCTTACCCGGGGTGCCCGGCAACGAACACTTGGGTAGGACACCGTGCGGGTTTAGTCGGTTCATGCCTAACATAACCACCCTCGCTGGCCGGCGGGGGAGTATACGAAGGGAATCAAACCGAAATTGGATTACTATGGAGGGTTTTTCGCAATCGTGCACGGTGGTACCCGGCCGAATTTTGTGACAAATTTGTGTCTTCAAATTTCTACCAACAGTAAAAGGATTGCTTAGCTTTGGAATATGTTAAGTTACTCGGTCTGTATATGAAATGACTTGATCAATGTTTGTAACAGAATCTTGTGCCATATAAAGATTGTTATGATTCGTGCGATTGCTAGAAATACTTCGTGACTTGTGTTGGGGTGTATAAGACCCCATCAAGATCTTTAACGCACAACCCAACTTCACCTGCTGATGGAAGGATGAACCGTCACCCTCTATTACCGAAAAAATTGACATGTCCTAAATATTAACAAGTTGAATTCCTGAGACGAGCTCAGCCGAATACAAGGGATTTTCGATTTAGCGTTTTTTTTTGCGATTTTTTGCGATTTTTTCTTTATCTTGCAATGGTTCACCCCAGCACGAATCTATTACCGAAAACAGCATCTCGATAGCTCATCTCCTTCATATCCAAAACCGTGACAGAAAATTGGCAACGACGACGACGTCGACGACAACTCGATAGCAATAGGGCTTTTCTAAAGAAAATCCCTAAAAAAAAAGAGGTTGAAATTATCTCTATCTACTTCTTCAAGCAAACATAATAAAATGAAAAATTTCCAGTCAAAATATACTTACATAATTACTTTCCTATCACTTTCCCTCAAATTCTATAAATAACCGGACATGTCGATGCCTACACATTTTTTCCAACATTTTTTTGGCTCGTCCCAAATATTTCAATAACTCGTTAACTGCTCGCTCCCGGTACAAACGCGTTATAGTTAGATCTCATCTAATCTCAAATCTCACGTGTATTTAAGCCTGTGGTACACAGAATGCTATGAATATAAAATATATAAATACTGTTTTAGTGGTACGGTACGGGTAGAAACTGCTGTACACAGATATATGACCCGAAAATCGACTGGAGACTTTTATACATAAAAGTTTTCAGTCGATTTTCGGGTCATATAAAATTTGTTATTGAGTTTTTGTTGAGATTTTTTTAGTATGCAAAAAGTGTAAGACTAATTATCCAAAAAATATTTAATAGGTAAGACGTTAAACGCTTGCAGATCCACATTTATCAATATATTTTATATTTTATAATATTTAAGTGACAGAAATATACAAAAAAAAATCACAATGGACGGTTTTACTTGCTTTTTTTTTTCGATAGATGCTAAAAAAATTGTATTCGTTTAATGATAGAATCATTATTACATATATATCTATTTGCATTGGTCTGGGTGTCTTTACGAAAAAAAGTATTTAAGGATGTTTATCTGCATTCTAGAATAGATAACATAAGCTAGTTAAACTATGATTACTTTGTGTCCAGAAAGCGCTGTGTAGAATGTCGTTGAATATTTATTTATTTATTATTTACGAGATATATTATAGCTCCATGTAGTATTATAATGTATCCGACACAACCCTAAAGCTGGGACCCCCAATCGTCGTGTGTGATCCCATATCACCGCATTACATTTCTTTTATCGTCGCGTGCGCATCCTATCCACAGATAACGAATGATATAAGAATTGCTTGTTAAGATGGATCAGAGATATTATTTCACGTAGGAGTGTGTTTATCGACATACAGTACTTTTCTACTTCAACGCTATTATATAACTTTTAGTATGGAGTAATATTACGTCTATAACTTTCCGAGCCTCATTACTCGGAGTGTCCGTGGGTTTAAAATGTTGATCCTGGTCTACAGGAGTTACAGTAGTGGGAATAAGTCACGCCTATAACATACTTTGTTATTGTATTTTTTATTAGTAGTAGGAACACTTCATCACACAAAAATGGCATTTACGGGAGCGACTGCCATTTATTCCTCAACCCCGAGAGGAAAGTCTACGCCAGAAACTTAATCAGCATTTGTATCAGCTTGCAGGTGAGGTTGGGTCAGTAGTAGCCGTTTAATAGTTAGTTAGAACTAGTTAGGACTAGATAGAACTAGTTAAAACTAGTTAGAACTAGTTAGAACTATTTAGAACCAGTTAGAACTAGTTAGAACCAGTTAGAACTAGTTAGAACTAGTTATAACTAGTTAGAACTAGTTATAGCTAGTTAGAACTAGTTAGAGCTAGTTAGAACTAGTTAGTACTACATAGGGGCGGGTAACGCGCACTAAAAACATCATGCCACCATTTCGGAACTGCTTCTGTCACGATGACGGACAGGGCTATCCCTCGCCCTTGGGCCTGCGTTGATAAAGGCCACAAATCATCCTGCAACCTGCGGCAGCCAGTCGAGGAGGCTGCCATATTTCCTCTCTGGCCAATCCTTCATGAGGGGTCTTACAGTTTTGCAATTATTTTGACGTTGACCACCGGATAATACCTTTTTTTTTTTTTTTTTTTCGTGCGGAAATCCCTTCGGATACCGCCCCCGTTGGAGAGCGGGGGGTCTCCAGCGGGGGCGGTTATGTCGGGCTTGCACCGACTAAAACCGCACGCCGTCTCGGGTCTTAAGACGCCGGGGTGTAAGGTTACCCATAGAGCATATCCCTCGCACCCCGACTGACCCTGGGCCATCTCCGGTTTCGAGATGGCCCCCTTACTTGCTCTCCACTGTGCCCTCTGTTAATCAGAGGGACACGTGGAAAGCTTCCGAACAGCCCTCAACAGGGCCGTCCTCGCCTCGGTCGGAGTTGGCCGTAGGCGGCAGCGTCTCTCCCACCCTAGGATAGAGGCGCTGCCGTCTCCGTTGCCCAGGGTGCACCGCGTGGAGGTCCCCAACCAAGCACCCCCCACCGGATAATACCTACGAAATAAAAAGAAAAATTAAATACCAGAGCCTCTAGTTAAAGTGACATTGTATTACCGATAACATACGTGAAAACGTTCAGTAATGTACGGAATTGACTCATGATTTATAATCATTAATGGGACTGCAAAAAATGATTGAAATTTAAGTGAGTTCTTGTAACTCGAAATAAATTATTTTTTATTATTGTTGTAATCAATGAGTTCTTACATGATCCATTGATAACGAATAGAAAAAGATTCGCTTCAAAGCGATTCTGCTTATAGAATGTCATTATGTCTACAGGCCCTTATCTGAAAAGTTTTATTCATCTATAGATTTAGATCAGAAAAAGAGAACATCTAGGGCGGGATTTGAACCCGCGACCAGTCCCTTAAAGGGTGAACGCTTTGACCAGCTGAGCCACCTAGACACTGGTCAAAACGTTCCCCCTGTAAGGGACTGGTCACGGGTTCAAGTCCCGTCCCAGATGTTTTCTTTTTCCGATCTAAATCTATAGAAAAATATAGCATACAAATTGCTTAAAAAAAATTAATTAGTTTTATTCAGTCTTACGAAATAATATGTACTGAACCATAAAATATATAAACGCAAGTACCCTATCACACAAACAGCTACCAGTTCTAGACTACACCGACCGCAGTCTAGGACTTAAGCGCTAAAGCTCTTTCTAGGTAATTAATTTCGCGATAGGACGCCGGATCACGTTGGCGGTAAATTAATTAAGGCTTGGACGTGAGGAAATTTTACGACGCCCTCTTACTGCAGTATTTCTATACATTTAAAACACGGTTAGTAATTTCTTTTATACCGCTAGGATAACCACACCCCATAAATTAATTTTCGGCAGTTACATACGATTGTAGTATGGTGTAGAGGACTTAAAGTTCTTAAATTTTAATAGTCTATGGAATATTGGTGAAAAACGAAATGCGTTGTTTTCTTGAAACGCCCACTCCGTCGGTGCCGACGATGGGGTGGGCGTGTCGGAATCTGACCGACTAAAACCACACGGTGTCCTCCCCAAGTGTCCATTGCCGGGCACCCCGGGTAAGCCCTCGAAAGGTAAACCCCAGGGTTATCGGCTTTGGACGTAATGACGACTGGCACATTGCTATGAGTATGATGAAACCGTAGCGCAAGCATTCATTGCGACACTCGAAGTGTCACTTGTGCGTGGTTTCCTTAATAAGGAACGAAGGGGATAGCAAAAAAATTTACATTTTAAAACCCCCGACACAGCTAAGGACACTCCCGAGTAATTCACCTTTCAAATAAAATAAACAAAATCGATTCATCCGTTCGGGAGCTAACAGACACGTCAAACTTATAACACCACACATTTTTGCGTCGGGGGTTAAACAGAAAAAGAAACGGATCCCAGAGCCATCACCCTGGTTATTCACGCCTGTATCCCCTTAGGGGTAGGCAGAGGAGTATTACATACCCACGATTCGCCAGTTATGTTTAAGTCCCAATGTAATAGGGGGCGAGCCTATTGCCATCTACCGGGCACATTGCTAAGCGAGCGATAATTAACATTTTGAAAACACAACTACCAAAAGTCAGAGGTCTGTGCCCGGGGCGATTGGGGATCGAACTCAAGACCTCGTCTCGGCAGTCCGTTACGTACGCCACTGGGCAACCGCCGATTTTTATGTAGGTATGTAATAACTTACAAATTTTATGACTATGTCCTTGGAACCTTCGTAATGGTCTATCTGTCTTACCCGGGAATGGAACTCAAAAACTCACGACCATAAGCTATCGTAACTGCTTGATATTAATCACGTAACCAGCAAAAGACTAGTGAAAGAAAGCTTGTGCAGAAGCTCACAATCAAAAACAGTTATATCTAATTTTTTATTATTTACTAGTATTTAATAAGTAGCCATTATTTAGAGAGTGCAATTTAATGTATTCACATTTGAGAAAGTACACTAAAACCGTTTGATTAATTTCAAACAGTTCTAATAAGATAATTAAGCATGTTTCACTGTAATCGAGGTTAGTTAGATTGTAAATCGAATACTGGCTGAACCATGGGATGATAATATACCTTTCATTTTATCTAAACTGTCATAAAACCGTAAAAAGTCGTAGTCGTATATGAAGCAAAAACTGGTGTACCCATTTGGATGTAATTTGATACAACTCCTGTTATCTTTTAATGTTTTATAACCATTTTCTAGATACGATATAGTCTAGTCGACAAATTCAAAATGATTTCAAAATGATAGAGATACTGATCTTAAAATTGGGTGTGATACCTTTTTTTTATTTCTTGCGGAAATCCCCGCAGATACCCCCCCCCCCCCGCCGGCCTGAGTCGCCTGCGACTGGGTGTGATGCCTCAATGGATCCGGAATGACACCTAAAAATGTGCCAAAAACTTGTATTAGCACATAAAAAAATGCAAATTGCAATACCAAAAAAAAATATTCAAAGTGTCATATAGCTTTTCACGCCACACGCGAAACTTTTAAAAATGTCAATTGGAGACCCATTTTCAGCGTTAAATTTAAATTATTAATAATGGAAATAGAGTTCCGGGAGCGGGGAGTTTTGTATTGGAAAGTTACTACGTAAGATATTTTTTTTGAGAAATCTTAAAATATTAATAGTCTATGGAATATTGGTGAAAAACGAAATGCCTTTTTTTTCTTCTTTAATTGTTTATAACTTTTGCAATTGCTTTGTGCTAATAAAAGTTTTTGGCACATTTTTTCTAGGCGTCACGTCATTCCGAATACAATGAGTTATCCCACATCATTTTAAGAGCAGTATCTTTAGATAGATCATTTAGAACTTTTCAACTAGACTCGTATCGTAATTTAGATTTTTTTGCATCATACACCTCTAAAGAAATCAATAAACTGACATTTATAGTTTTATGATAGTTTACTTACGATGAAAGGTATATTATAATCCCACGGTTCTGTCTGTATTCGATTTACAATCTCTAACTAACCTCGATTACAGTGAAACATGCTTCATTATCTTATTGGACGATTTTAAACTTTTCGACTAGACTTATACCGGCAGGGATATAACAGTTTACATCGACGGGTTAATACATACATACATAATACTCACGCCTCTTACCCGTTGGGGTAGGCAGAGACAACATCTTACCATTTGCTGCGATCTTGGCATACGCCTTTCGCTTCTTCCACTTTCATAATTGTTTTCATACATGCACGCCGTTTACGGGTATATCTGACCTGGCCTTTCGACGGGTTAAATGCAGCCATTTTTTTTTTCTAAAGACTGCAGATAACGTTGACCACACATACGTTGTTAATCCTTTGGGCTGAACTAAATTTCTTAGGTAAGGTATAGGTCCACGTTGTCGCTGCGCCGGTGGTTATTGGGTATTTGGTGGGTCACTCCCATAAAGGCCATATAAACCAAATTAAAAGAAGGAGTAAGAGGGCCCTCGGGCTACGAGGTGGAAGCCTTGGATGCAACGCCAGGTTTTAAAGTATAAGGTAGCAAACTAGCATACGACCTACCTGATAATAAGCGGTCTCCATAGCCAATAGACGCCTGCAACACCATGAATGTCAATTACGAATATTTTTTACATTTTTTTTTACATTCCACTTTTTGGAGACTATACAGTAACCTCTGGGGAAAACGACGGCAAAGTCCACTTTGAGAGTGAAAAGGGGAATCATTTTATTGAAACGTGAAAGTACAGTCAACGGCAAAAGTAGCTTAACAAATTCTAATTTATTGATCATCTTAGTTCTTAAACCTTGCATCAAATAATAAACAAAACATGAAATATATTAATTGTGTCCTCTTGGGATTATAAAACTAATAATACGTTAATTATTGGTCTCTAAATACCAATGTAAAAAAACTATTGTCGTTGACTGTACGTGTTCTTTCTGATCTTGAAATGTGACAGTAAACCGGGTAAACCGATCTGACTGTAGCAGGCGATTCGATGATAGAAAATACCCGTAGGCAAACAAAACCACAATACAATTCGTGGAACACATCATTTCTGCTTACGGTTGCTGACGCCATCGATAGAAGTTCTGACATATTAATTAACTCCAGACCATTTATTAAAGGTGGATGACTTCATAGTGTTGTATTCTGAATGGTTATTTGTACAGTTACAATATTAATTGATTTAGATGAGCCAATTTAATGATTAATGAAGATATTAGAGCGCCCGGAAGGAGGGGTAGATACAAGAGATGATAGGTTGACGTCTTAAAAGATTATAATATACGTCCCAGTAGTCTTACTTTCAAGGTTGTTGAAACCATATGAGATGAAGCAGAAAAGCAAACCCTGAGCTCCAAAATGGAAGCTTTTGATATAAGCAACATTAAGATAATAATGATGGTGGAGCGAGATATCATATTCTTCCAACACAAAGACTAGGCTACGTGAAAACGCTTTGCGGCCCACGGCCCAATATAAGAAATTAACTAGCGTGACACCGATCAACTTCCATTGTGCGATGCAGGATTGGTAGATCAGTGAAAGTTTAGCTTGATTGTACTAGATGGCGCTGGATACATGGGCATGCCAATAAAACAGATAGGAAGAAAAAAATTGTCAGTCTAGTCAGTTCAAGCCTACGGCTGTGCATATAACTAGTTTAGGTACAGTGACAACTTTCACTATTCAGATTTTTTTATATTTAACTTATTACGAGTTTAGTTCGTAGAACGAAAGAAAGCCGCACGAGCTTGCAATATAAGCATTTTAACAGGTATAACAGATAATTTATACCATCTTTATAAAAAGTTGAGTACTGTAGAAATATTTAATATAAATTCAGTAAATACATTATGTGCCAATTTGTTAGTAAAATAGTTTAACAAGTGAATTTTTATTAAAATTGTAAACTCGAAAGTAAATGAACGAAAATGGCCGAAGGTGACTGTGGGTTTCCTAAGACACTTCAATATGGCGAGAGAAATTCTCTTTTGATACTTCAAAAGGGAGTTGAAGTGGTGTAATGTAATTAAAACACCGAGTAACTAAATAATAATAGTGATGCGTACGCCAATTTGCATAAAATAACTTCATTACAAACAAAGCCTAATATGCTTACCAACCCTTTATCCAAAGTTTTCCGAAACTTCATGTTTTTTAGAAGCAAGGCCATCCTCCCTCTTCTAATCTGCCGCCCGCAGGCAAAGTAACTTTTCTAGTTCCCGACAACAACACTTCAAAGTTAGCATACCAGCGTTTCTCAATCCTGGGGTCAGAAATCTTGGCAAATTGCAAATGTAGGTTTCTCATTTAAATGAATAACATAAAAACATTTCAGCCTAAATTACATATTTATACTTATTGAATTTAAAATATATATTTTGGAAATTGACCATTTTTTTTTGTTTGAATAAAATAAACTGATTTTTGCCCGCATTTTAGCAAAACATTATATGGACAATGTCACTACAGTCTTAGTAATGGTGTATGAAGTTGCATTAAGATCTTTACGGCCTAAGATAACCTCGCCTGCAAGCCGGTACCCTGCTGAGTGACTGACAAAACTCTTTCAGTGACTTTCCTCTAGGGATCGGACGGTAATCGCTCCCGTAAAAGCCAAGGAAAACTAAATCATGGATAAAAGGAGTAGGATGGCGGAATCCGAGCTCAAAAGTGCAAGATTTGGATGAAGGAAAAGGAACATCTCTTAGTACCAATATGAAAGAGTATTTCAAACATCTTTATATAAGTGAACTGGTATGTAAGTTAAATATAATTGCCGTAGAGAACGATAACTGATAATAACTTTATAAAATCACTCACTTTATATTCAATAGAATAAGTTCTGGATTTCAGATCTAATATATTTGAATAAAAAGATATTTGTTCTAAGGCATCGTCGGTACTGTGACGTCTGGGGTCTGGCGTCACAATTCCTCGTGTTAATGAAATGATAAACACAAGTATTTATATTTATAATGGCATTTATTTTTCACATAAAACTTCCTATATCGAGTTTTAGGGGTTTTTCACGAGTTTATTTATACTTTAAGCGAACTGTAGAGGGTCGCGGATTCTGCTCAAGGATTGAGCCTACAATCACTTTACTTGGAACTCTCTTCGTACGGCGGGTCGAGGCCGGAGCCCCCGGTCACCCGCTGTCAGCAACTTGTCCGCCAAGCCAATTGTTTTTCTATTCTACTTTTTATATTTTAAAACAATTTATTTTTAATCTCTGACACATGATGGCCAGGAAATTATCTGTAGTACTCGAACGAGGTCGAACGCTACAGTACCATTATAAAGGTTGAGAAACAATTTCGTAAACTGCGTTAGTTATTCAAAGGATCCTTAGAGACATTACTGTGATACATTTTTGATTAGTTTGTTGTAAAGCAATGTTTAATTAATAGCTTATATATACAAGTTTCTTTAGAAGTATACTCAGAGGCATCGGTTGTTTATGTATCTACTAAGTTTAAACTGGTATTTAACAATGGTTTTTTACTTACCAATTCATGGAAATTTATTTAAATTATAACTTACTCATAATAAAAAGGTTCTCAATTTGAAATAGTGTTTTTAAGTCAATACAAGTGAAACATTTTATAACAGCTTTGTTTTGTATATTTAAAACTTATTTGAAATTATTTCTTCAGTTGTTTTCAACCTTTACGCGACTCGTTACCAGTTCCAGTTACCAGAGCTTAAAGCTATTTGCTTCTGTTTATTTTGAGTAATATTCCTCCTATTTCTTAAATATTTTAGCATTGATTATCAAGTTGTATTCTTATCACGTTTGAAAATAGCAAATCATGATTGGCGACTCAAATTTCAATTAACACACTTAATCAAATTAAATGCATTAAATTTCTATTCTACCTTTTGGCGTTTTACGCATATCGGTTAGAATGTCTAAACAAAGAGATAATTATTTTACTCTTCTGACAATCTTTGATGAACAACATCTATCATCAAGTAAATTATAATAAATTTACATAACTTCAATGATTCTTGACTTTGATAGACGACTGCCCTGTATGTACGTCCATCATATTTTGTAACACTCTTGGCGTGATATCTTCTATCTATGAATAAACAGCAGTTGCTAAATAAAATAAAAAGTTGGTTGCTTGGTGGTTAAAGAGTCAGCCTTACGATCGAGAGGTCCCAGCTTCGAATCTTAGCCATTGCACTACCGACGTGATCCCACTCCTAACACAAATAATTTAGCTTAGCTGGAGGGGTTAGTTTTTATATATTTTCAAATTTAATGTAAAGGACAATATTAACATCTTCAGAGCCCAAGCCAACTTCAGTTGCTAACATCTGACGACCAACGGACTGGAGTCTATCCTAAACTTTTATTTCCTCTCGCGGTTAAGAGGTCAGAAGGCATGCGCTCACTGTAATAGTCTAAAGAAGCCAAAAAAAAATGACATAGGAGGAAGTGGGCTCCGAGCTCCTAATTGAAACTTCTGATACAGCTGGGACTTAACGCTGAGATGGTGATGACTTTTATACTATAGTACTATTCTACAGTGCTATACTAACCTGTTTTATAGTACTGTACTATAGTACTGTACTAACCTGTTTATGGTTCTTTGACGATTCAATATTTATTGCGCTAGTAAACGCTTTTACCGAGTGCTGTGTTTCACGTCTTAGATTTCTCATATCCTTAAGATTTGCAATAGATTATCATAATTGGCATTTACAAAGTGTTCAATGTAACCCGCTATCGATCTATTATATTAATAATAATATACTCTGAAATGGGGTCATTTCGTGGGTATTAAAATTGTGTTCATAACTCATAAACATTACCGCAGATCGTAAATGTAGTTACCATTTTATAGAGGTGATTAGCCAAGGGATGATATTTTATTATAGATGATATAGCTCTCTAAATAACTGAGTATTAAAATTATGTGTATGTTAACATAATAAAACAAACTAAATGTGGTCATATTCATCAAGAAAGTTACAAAATGTATTATAGGGATTATTGTGGCTCTCAAAGTTTGGGGTCAGTTTTCGGATTAAGGTTGATGAGGACGTATAAACTTATGTCAGACTTAAATCAATGGTAAAGTAAACTATAGAATATATTTATTTGGTAAGTCAATTTTACGCCTGTCATATATTAAGAGGTCAGTTACAAATTTCATCCAGATTTATTGCCTTTTGTAGGGGGAAAGTAATGAATTATTTTATAGATTGGACGAGATTTTATTTTAGTTTTAGTGATAAATTACAAACAATTGCTAAACCACACTGTTTTTGAAGATATTGCATTCAAACATGTAAGGCCTTATATATAGTTAGAAGTGGATTATCCGCGACTGGATGAGCGAATCCTGTTCTTCGTGGTTGAATTGTGTTCAGTGCGTAGGCGATTGGTACAATCATGGATTTTCATCCACGAAAAGATGTTGAGGAGGTAGTCACTAAGTAGTAACCAATTAGGTAAACACATTGCAAAGTTGAGCAACACAAGCCAATTATTCTATTTAACATCGAGTTGTAGTCACAGTCGTAAAGTGAGAAGTCGGTGGATGTCAATTGTTTAACATTGAAGAAAGACCAGGCGTAAAACTAAACCTACTTAAATGCGTCGGCTAATACCATACGGTGTCGTTAGCGCCAAACGTGTCAAATAGAAAAGGGGTCAGGTCAGTCGCAACACGTTAAGCCGTCGGTCCCGGTTGCCATACGAACGTCTATGACAGTCTTTACGGGTAGTTCGAGCCCTAAAAAGTTTGACAACTGATCTAACTACACAACTTTGATATCGCCAATGGGTTCTGGAAGTCAGATGGCAGCCGCTTCATGGCAAATATCGTAGTTTGGCCGCTTCATCGTCAGTAGCTTAATGGTTAAGGAGTCGATCCTACGATCGAAAGGTCCCGGGTTCGAATCCTGGTCATCACACTACCGACGCAAACCCACTCCTAACACAAGTCCTATATGACTCATAGATTAGGTATGATGTCATAATTCTATATCATAGATTACGTAATGGCTGCAGTGGGAATTATGGTCAGTGTTGCCAATTACAAAACGGAATGAATTTAATATAAAGATGGTCATAAAATGCAAAAATATATATGTAACACTGTATATCTTTGACTATAGCTAACATCATTTAAAATGTTGTCATTAAATAGTTATATTATAAGTTGAACTGTTTTGTGTGCTGCAGTAAGCCAAAATAAACGCATTTTTTTTTTTAACAAGCAATTCAGCTTAGCTGGAGGGGTTAGTGGGAATATTAGTATTTTGGTTACTAATATTCTTTACTACTTATAAAAAAAAGATCTTAAAATCCGACCCCAACTGAGGTGGAAAAAGGTTCGGAGGATGTTGATGGATTTTCATCCACGAGTGGACAGTTCACACTGCTGCCAGTATCCCTACATACATAACTTCTTCTTCTTCACGCCTGTATCCCCGAAAGGGTAGGCAGGTAGAGGTGTATTACACACCCACGATTCGCCAGTTATGTTAAGGTCCCAATGTAATAGGGGGTGAGCATATTGCCATCTACCGGGCACATTATTAAGTACACACATAACTACGAAAAGTAAGAGGTGTGTGCCCGGGGCGACTGGGGATCGAACTGGAGACCTCGTCTCAGCAATCCGTTACGTACGCCACTGGGCTATCGCCGCTTTCCCTATCCCTATTCGGTATCCCTATTCATATCCATATAAAATGTTTGAAAAGCCAAGTCAAGGTCACGTGATTATCGCGGCGTCGCGGTATCGCACGATAATCGGGCAATCGCGTTTGTATTAGAATGACGCCTAAGCCATTCAGTAAAGGAAAACGTGATATTTCACAGTTATATCATACAAAAATAACCAATGACCTTTCAGCGTTAGTAAAATCGTTCCTTTGACCTTGTGTAGGCATTTATGTTTATTGATGCGTCGAACGGCCTCCACTCGTTATTTGTTTGAATATGGATCATAAATACGTTATACAATGTTACCATATGGACTTTTTTGTAACAGACAAAGTTCCTTGGTGGTAGAAATTTGATGACACAAATTTGTCACTAAATTTGGCCGGGCGGATACCACCGTGCACGATTGCGAAGAACCCTCCATAGTGATCCAATTTCAGTTTGATTGCGTTCAGGGGTCAGTAAGTGCATAGCCAGGCAGGGGGATTGTGGTCGCAGCACTAGTAGGACCGGTGGGTGTCACGCAGTACTGCGACGACAATTCTCTTCTGACGAGGCCGTCAAGCTGAGTGCCACCATTGTTAACATGGTACGTGTATGTAATGGTGACCCTCTTTCCTGAGACTTTGCCTTCAGCTTACCATCAGGCGAGGTGAAGTCAATTTGAGGTGTCCTAAATATATTTAAAAAAAAAGACAGGCACTTGTTTCAATTGATAGGAAGAGGTTACAGTGATTTTTGAAGCAGTCTGGAGCTTAATGAGGTGAAATTCTACATCTGTTCGCAAAGGCCATTGCCTATGCGAACAGATGTAGAATTTCACCATGATCGAGTGCATGGACCAGGTTATGTACAAGGTTACGCGACTTGTGACATCGATTGCGATGTCAAGTTACGCATTGCTGCCACCTAGGCTAAGTGGCTTGAGATGGCTGGTGTTATCTGTGACCTTAAAAAGCATGTAAGGTTGAAGAGGCAGGTTTTTAAAACCATCATTAGGCGTGTCCTTTTACATGGCTGTAAAACATGGCCGTTGCTAGAGGTAGCTCAGAGATGAATATATGCTGCAGTTGTTGCTTGGAGTCAAGCGTGAAGATCGCGTGCGGAACTCCTGCATCCGCGTTCGTCTTCTTGTTCATGACATCGTGAATAAAATGCAGAGGAATAATCTATCCTAGATTCTTTTATCCAAGAACCTGATTGCAGCACTAACCGGAGTTAATTTTTAATCTAAAGCACTCAGGAACCTAATGAAACACACAAAATTTCATAAATGGCGTTGCAGCTATTTACAAAGAGTTCAATGACACAATGTTGTTGTGTATAAAGGTTCCTAGATTCATAATATACAATACACATCTCTTGAGGATAGATAAATACAATAATTCACAATTTTCTCTGAAAAAAAAATACAAAAAAACTACTGGCCAGTATTAGTTTTTTCAGGCAAATAAAAGCGGCGATAGCTCAGTGGCGTGCAGAAATGTTAATTATCGCTTGCTTAGTAATGTGCCCGATAGATGGCAATAGGCCCGCCCCCTATTACATTGCGACCTAAACATAACTGGCGAATCGTGGATGTGTAATACACCTTTGCCTACCCCTTTGGGGATACAAACGTGAAGTTATGTTATTTTATGTTAACAAATAAACAATGATGTTTTCAATAGCCACTCCAAATAAACACTTTGCTTAACGCATACACTCAATACCAACAAGTGGTTCACAAACGTAAAATAAAGTGTTGTAAACAATAAAAACTGTTTACAAAATAACTTGATCCAAATAACCCTCATTGAAATAACTCATTGAAACTGACTGACATACTAACTCAAATAAAATCGTGGTATTCTGTCGTGCCGTATAACATTAAAGCGAAGTCATTTCGCTTGCATTTAATAAAAATAACACTTTTGAGCTTCAAAGTAAAGGGCTTGTGCTAAAGTAATCGAGTGTCATTACTTGACTATGAATAAATTACGCAAGTTGCAAGTCCCGCTTTGGGTGGTGGTACAAGAAAAGGGCGACAGCGATTTTTTGTTAATTTAAGTTAATAAATGTGATTAGTATCAGTCTGTACTATCTAGCTGGGCAGGGTTGCAATCCTGTAACTTAGGAATGTTGAACGTTTGATCTGTCAATTTGACTATACCCCGCCTGATGGTAAGCTGAGATGAAGGCCAAAGAGTAGTGCCCATTATTCCCGGAGCTAACGGTAAGATGGTAATGGTGGTCTCTACCTTGATGGTCTTTTCTTTAAACGAGCAATTCTTGTATCTATATATGTATATAGGTATGTATGTATGTATATACAATGAATTTTTAAAGCAATTTCCAATAGATTTGGTTTGGAAATAGGAAATCGTCGCCCCGAGGCGCACAATATATCGGAGAATTTTGAATATCTTGGACGTGTCCAGGTACCTTTTTTTTTTTTTTTTTTTTTTTTTATCGTGCGGAAATCCCTTCGGATACCCCCCCGCCGGCCAGCGGGGGTGGTTATGTCGGGCTTGCACCGACTAAAACCGCACGCCGTCTCGGGTCTTCAGACGCCGGGGTGTAAGGTTACCCATAGAGCATATCCCTCGCACCCCGGCTGACCCTGGGCCATCTCACCACTAACAGCATCGCTCATCCTGTCTCCTCTGAAAGCAGAGGAGTACGGAGAGCGATGTGTTCCCGCCACGTTGGGTATTGGCCGACGATCAATGCCAACCCTATGAAGGGGTGAAGGGGAAGCCATTGACCGCCGCCCAGGGTGTACCGGCCGCTCCGATTCCGTTCCCCCCGGACTGCAGCGGGATCGGAATCGGAGCGACACTCGAGGAGGTTACCCAACACACACCCCGACGTGTCCAGGTACCTCAGTTGGTCAGAGTATTTTCCGTGTCTGTCACTGATCGCGGGTTCCAGTTCCATTCTGGATGTTCACATGTATATTAAATATACATACATAATCGGAATATCAGAAAAGGCTCCCACGATTTTCATGTAATTTTGTATACAGAGGGTTTCGGTGGTGATAATCGATCCATCTAGGTTCCATTTTTAGAAAACGTAGAAAAAAAGATATTAATTTATTAAATTTAAAAAAATATATCAGGGAAATCAGAATATCTATCTACTAAACAACCTTAAATAACCTACTAAACTGTGACTTTGTACTATTCTATAAAAATATAAGCCTAACTTACTTGCCTTACTTACTTACTAGTTACACATGAAAAAGGTTTTACCGAAATTCAGCACAGCTGCTATGGAAAGATAAATGACAACCGTTTTAAATTCGCCTAGATTTTCCAGTTCTCATTTCCACAAACATTTTAAAGGCATTCAAACCGCGCTAGATCTCATCAATCCGACCACACAGTACCAAGAACGAGTGAAATTCGTTATTATATCACATTTGAACGCGACCCAGCCGTGTTAAAATTGTGAGGCCAGCGGCAAATTCACCCTACAAGGTGCGGCTTTTGGTTTTAAAATTATTATTAAAGGGTTAATGTACAAGGTTATTCGTACCACTTTAACTTAACAGGGTTTTACAAAAAGACCCTTGGATTTTGAGCTTGTAAAAAGGGATCGTGGTACGAATATCAATGTAATAAGATGGCGGCTGATCAGGGTGTTGTTTTACGCTTATGACCCCTTATTGTTCGAGACTTACTATTGCAGTTAAGGTGAAAGGCGATAAAGTTGAAGTCTCTTTGTAAAACGGTTGTCTGTCGTTTGAACGATAAATTGGTTGCTGTTGATGACGTTGCAAACTCTTTTTTATATTACCAGTTTGTGTTTAGTTTATTTACTCACGTATTTTTATGTTCAGCTAACAATTCCAGAGTTTGAGAAAGGGTCAAAAGGTTTGCAGAAAGTAACAAAAGCTGATGGTTATTGCTGATAGACAATAACTATCTGCTGTTTGTTGAAATAGTGTTAGATACATTTTATCGTGTTTTCATCTAGTTAATATCTAGGGCCATCTCCGGTTTCGAGATAGCCCCCTTACTTGCTCTCCACTGTGCCATCTGCTAATCAGAGGGACACGTGGAAAGCTTCCGAACAGCCCTCAACAGGGCCGTCCTCGCCTCGGTCGGAGTTGGCCGTAGGCGGCAGCGTCTCTCCCGCCCCAGGAGAGAGGCGCTGCTGTCTCCGTTGCCCAGGGTGCACCGCGTGGAGGTCCCCAACCAAGCACCCCTAAAAGTCAAAAATCTTACCTAATTTTTTATTTTCTTTACTTAATTTTATTGACGGTTTTTCTTTATTTATTTCCAAAACACTGTTTTTTTTCGTGCGGAAATCCCCCCGTATACCTTCGCGTCTGCCAGACGGATTCGAACCGACTAACACCGCTCGCCGTCTCGGGTCTTCAGACGCCAGGGTGTAAACCCAAAGCGGGTAATTTACTAAAAGTGAAGGTCATTGTCATTCGTTATACTAGGCAACTTGGGAGAGCCCTGCGCAGGAGCACAGAGCCACAGACAGTATAGATTGTGAATTGAATTGAACGTGAATTTCATAGGCTATTTATATCATCACGACCCTACCCAAGAACAGTAATCATAAATATCAACGAATCCGGCTGATTCTCCCATATATTATATGAAAACTAACTAGGACGGTTAGCTTCGCAATCAACCCAAACTTAAGCGTAGCGAGATTTGCATATCCAACAATAGGTCAACGTGACCGGTCGACTTTTTCCATTGATTTGGTTTTTCGGTGATTATTCCTCGATGGTAAAACCGATCTGGACATTTGACCCCTTACGACACTCAGTAATGTCTACTTGATCACCGTGGCAAATTTGGTCGAGATCGGTCAAACGGTCTCGGAGGAGTATCATTTGTTTGAAATGCAACTTTGAAACCAAAGACGCTTCGCTCGCCTTCGGCTCGCTACGCTTAATAAATTTTCGTTAATGGGGTGCAATGGGGGTCCGAAATACGCCACGAGCGAAGCCGTGGAGGCCCAGCTGGTATATTATAAAATAAACAACAACTAGTTTTTAAAAGCTACTCGTTTAAATAAACCTTTTCGGATGCATTTTCTGTATAAAATGGAGCAATTGTTTTCTCTTCGCCACATTTCCGGACAACATTTTCATATAAAGTAAAAAGTTTATATAATGAAGCTGTCACTGGTCTATGTATTTTATTAAATACTTTAATTAAATGCTCGTGATTTTTCGTTTATGTTCAATTTGTTATTATAATAAGACTAGTCTGCATGGATTTTTTAATGGTTATAATTATTTTGCACAGAACACTAATTATTTTCCTAAAATAAAAGTAGTGTATGTTACGACTTATAATAATATAATTACCTATCTGCCAGTGAAAGTCTCGTCAAAATCGGCATAGCCATTCCAGAGATTACCTAATTCAAACAGACCGATTTAGGAAACTACTTTTTGTTGTAACACATATGCATTGATTTAAAACTCTTTTATTTTAATATTACAAACATAATTTCACGCCGGTACCCCCGAATGGTGTATTACACACCAACGATTCACCAGTTATGTTAAGGTACTAATGTAATAGGGGGCGAGCCAGCTATTACCATCAACCGGGCACATTACTAAGCGAGCGATAATCAACATTTTTAATACACACATAACGAAAAGTCAGAGGTGTGTGCCGGGGGCGACTGGGGATTGAACTCGAGACCTCGAGTTACGTACGCCACTGGACTATCGCCGCTTTTAAAAATACACCTCTTACTACGCTTACTATGCAAGGATCAAAAGTATATAAAACTAGTTAGGTAAATATACATTTCAACGAAACCAAATATTCTACAACTTCCTTCTCTTTGCTAGATATTGATAGCGTTATATAGCTTTCGGCACGCAACTGGTCGTGTAATACAACTAGATTGCGTTTGATAGCGATCAGATTGGGCACTTATCGCCAGGTGTAGCTTGTGTGATATATTGCACCGTTTATAGTGAACTTTATGGTACGCCAGACAGTATTAGATACGTCAAACATGATGATAATGTTACAATAAATGGATTGATAGTACAGGGATTTATCACAGGATCCTGCAGGATTAGATGGGATTTTATATACAGCCTCTTATCCTAGGGGTTCTATATACAGTCAGCCTGTGACCACGGCCCGTGTAACCTGGTCGAAACGTCAGACAATCCAAAGGTATGTATATACCTATTCAGGATCGCGTTAATTCCCGTTAAATAATTGTATATCATTGAATACGAAAGTGATTTTCATTCGAAGAGTGGTCAGTTGCAAGTTTTAGTGGATCATTAGAACTTTCGGGAGAGGAGGAAAATTCAGCAATGTATGTGTAACAAATATGATGTTGCGAGTTTGTATAGGTAATCGCTTGCCATGAGGAGGATATTTATATCTTAAAATAAAGTCATGTTTGTGCCAACAGCGATAAATTCAAGAATGGATGGACCGATGTTTATGAGGTTTGGTTTTAGATTAGTCTCCGCCTATAGTGCCCATTTTGTGTTTTTCTTTACGGTTATCGCCTCAGTTTAAGCCCCCCCCCCTCCCTCACCGGCCAGCAGGGTGGTTATGTCGGACACAAACTGATCGAAACCTCACGCCGTTTCGGGTCTTTAATGCAGGGGTGCAAGGAGACATTCACCAAATAAATTCAGCTGATAAGGTAATCAACATAAGGATTCTAAGATGATTCTAAGGCGAATTTTGACCCTTGCATATCCCCCGAGACGTGGTCTCTCACTCTGGGCCTCATAAGGAAGCTCGGGGTCACACAGCGAGCTATGGAACGGGCTATGCTTGGGGTTTCTCCGCGAGATCGAATAAGAAATGAGGAGATCCGTAGACGAACTAGAGTTACCAACATAGCAGAGCCAGTCAGCAAGCTGAAGTGGCAGTGGGCAGGGCAAATAGCTCGGAGAACCGATGGCCGATGGGGCAGAAAGGTTCTTGAGTGGAGATCAAGTGAAGGCAAGCGCAGCGTAGGCCTCCCGCAAGGTAGACAGACGTCCTAGCAAAGAGCGTATGGACTCGGTGGATGCAGGCCGCTACAGACCAGTCGAAATGGAAGTCAATGGGGGAGGCCTATGTTCAACTGTGGACTTCCTACGGCTGATATGATGATATATCCCCTAAGAAGGGTAGTAAGAAGTGTATTTTTAGTTTTACATAATATTGCTAGCACATATTATAGTTACTATGAAATTTCTCTATAGGGTATCTATGCAATTACTGAGAATTTCTTTGAAAAACATAATAACATATTGTCCAATCCGGAAATTGACATAAAAAACATACAGAAATCAGAATCAGATCAGATTTTGAAAATTTTGAACAGTGATCATTCCTCCGTGGCAAGTCCGATTTTGAAAATTCTTTTTGAAAGTCACAACTCTGGACATGCTTTCTGAGCGTGTAAAGTTTGGTCACAGTGTCTCGGGCGGTTATTATGTAATTCCATCTGGATTTTTTTTAACGGTGATCATTCCTCTGTGGTAGCATTAATTTTTTCAAAATATATCCATAAACCTTCCTCTGATTGACCTCTTTAATAATGCCAAATTTGGTTCTGATTGGATTAGTAGTTTAAGATTAGACCTGTGACAAAAAAATCCTGAAGTCTAGTATGAGGAGCTTTCACTCGACTTCATCTCACTCAGCTCAATAAAATATATACCTACGAGTATATTGGTATCTATCTAGATTTCGAATTTCCGCGGAAAGGCGAGGTTAGCCGCTTCAATTAGTTTACACAATAAAAGGCATAGTTTTACGGTTACCGCACCTGGTTATGGCAACTTATCTGAGTATATATCAACCAGTTAAAAAATAGTATATAGTAAAACAGGACAGTCACATTTTTTTTTAAAGAATATTAAACATAACATAACTTCACGCCTGTATCCCCGAAGGGGTAAGGCAGAGGTGTATTATTGCCATCTACCGGGCACATTATTAGGCGAGCGATAATTAACATTTATTATTAATACACACATAACTACGAAAAGTCAGAGGTTTGTGCCCGGGGCGACTTGGGATCCAACTCGAGATCTCGTCTCAGCAGTCCATTACGTACGCCACTGGGCTATCACCGCTGTAAAGAATATTAGTAGCAGAAATTACTAATATTCCCCCTAACCCCTCAAAACATAACTGGCGAATCGTGGGTGTGTAGTACACCTCTGCCTACCCCTGCGGGGATACAGTCGTGAAGTTATGTTATGTTTTAACCCCTCCAGCTAAGCTTAATTGCTTGTGTTAGGAGTGGGTTCACCTGGGTAGTTTAATGGCCAGGATTCGAACCCGGGACCTCTCGATCATAGGGTCGACTTCTTAACCACTAAGCTACCGACTAATAAGACTAACGACTAAAAAGAACTGACAGCCGAGGAAGAAAATATTGTTAGCGGCCTCGCAATAAACAATTGATTATATTAAGACATGGATCCTCATTTAGTTCCACATCAAATAAGTTATGTATTACGAATTATTACCCACTGGTCTGCTTTTTAGGGTTCCGTTGCCAAATGGCAAAAAACGGAACCCTTATAGATTCGTCATGTCTGTCTGTCTGTCCGTCCGTATGTCACAGTCACTTTTTTCCGAAACTATAAGAACTATGCTGTTGAAACTTTATTTATTTATTTTCTTACAATTGCAAATACAGGACAACTTGGTAAGTAGATGTATTCTATAAACCGCATTAAGATTTTCACACAAAAATAAAAAAACAATAATAAATTTTGGGGGT
The DNA here is from genome assembly GCA_946251805.1 of Cybosia mesomella. Taxonomy (NCBI): domain Eukaryota; kingdom Metazoa; phylum Arthropoda; class Insecta; order Lepidoptera; family Erebidae; genus Cybosia; species Cybosia mesomella. The sequence goes on from OX276408.1 coordinate 26,141,493, forward strand.
ATGGCGACCCCCAAAATTTATACTTAGAACTGAAACTCAAAAATATTATATATTTAAATATTTTTTTCATCAAACCCATACGTGTATCTATGGATAGGTCTTTAAAAATGATATTGAGGTTTCTAATATAATTTCTTTCTAAACTGAATAGTTTGCGCGAGAGACACTGCCAAAGTGGTAAAATGTGTGTTCCCCCCCATGTAACTTCTAAAATAAGAGAATGATAAAACTAAAAAAAATATATGATGTACATTACCATGTAAACTTCTACCGAAATTACGTTTGAACGAGGTCTAGTATATAGTTTTTTTTACGTCATAAATCGTAAACCACAATTTACCTTTCCTTCGGTCAACTCAAATACAATTATTTTTTTTAAAAACATTATTATGTTACTTGCTGCTACGGAACCCTTCATGGGCGAGTCTGACTCGCACTTGGCCGCTTTTTTGTTACTCCACCACAAAATTTATTTAAAAATTCTTCTTATAGTTTTTGCTATTAAAGGCAGACCAAACAATTTTCATCTAATCTAAATTTAGCAGCAATATAAATGCTATAACCATTAATTTTCTTTAAAAGGTACAGTCAGCGACAAAAGTTGTTTAACAAATTCTGATTCATTGACCACTTTAACTCCTAAACAAAACTGGAAATATATTAACTTAGTTCTTTAGCGATTATAATACTACTTTTATATTCATTAAAAGGTTCGTGTATTCCGTAAATGTTTCAGTTTTATTTCCCTTTCATCATTGACTGTACCTACCGACGTAATGTTTCATGCCCTATCGACAGAATACTTAAAATATGAAAGACTTTTCCCTGAAATAACAGATAAGGCACGAAGGCTGATAATAAATTCAACTTTGAATAAAATTGAAAACGGTCGGTACCTTTTTTTTCGCGCGGAAATCCCACTGATACCCCCCTATCTCCGGTGGTTATGTCGGATTCGAACCGGCTAAAATCGTATACCGTGTAAACTTCAGACGCCGGGATGTAAGGTGGCCCATAAGACATTTCCATCGCACCCCGGCTGACCCAGGGCCAACACACATAGTACCTTTTTTTTTTTCGTGCGGTAATCCCTTCGGATACCCCCCCGCCGGCCAGCGGGGGCGGTTATGCCGGGCTTGAACCGACTAAAACCGCACGCCGTCTCGGGTCTTCAGACGCCGAGGTGTAAGGTTGCCCATAGAGCATATCCCTCGCACCCCGACTGACCCTGGGCCATCTCCACTTGCGAGATGGCCCCCTCGGATTCGGGAACCACGGTGTCCCCGTCTTGCCCCGGTTTAGGAGAGGGGCGCTAGTCGCCCCACCGTCCCGGCCTGCTTCTGCTGGGGTGACAGGTGGCCTCACCTCTCACCCCCAGGCCTCATGGAGGACGGAGGTCGTTAAGCGACCTCCGACGACTGAGTCGCCTGCGACGCGCAGCGAGCATGTTGCGGGCTCGGCGGGCCGGGAGAGTTGTAAATCTCTCCCGGGCGCGCTCCGCCATCTCCTCGGCGAGCATTACATGCTCGCAGAAGGAGGTGACGGCGGCCCACGCGCTCGCGCTCCGCACCATTGCCGCAATCATGCTGCCGAGCGAGAGGCCTCCCACTCCGATGGCTGCCACTAGGTCACGCCTCGGCGCCTCCCACGCTGGGCAGACTGCCAGCGTGTGCAACCCCGAGTCCTCGCTCGCGTCGCAGTGATGCCACTCAGGCGTGGGCTCCTTCCTGATCCGATGCACGTGGTCCCCGAAGCTCCCCTTCCCGGAGATCGCCTGCGTCAGTCGGTACGAGAGGCTTCCGTGTCGCCTCTCTAGCCAATCCTCCATGATGGGCCTTACCGCCACTATTGCGCCGTGCCCTGCGCTTGGTTCCCCAAGTCGTTCTTTCCACTCCACCACGATGGCCTGGCGGAGACACACATAGTACCGTTTTTTTTTTTCGTGCGGAAATCCCTTCGGATACCCCCCCGCCGGCCAGCGGGGGCGGTTATGTCGGGCTTAAACCGACTAAAACCGCACGACGTCTCGGGTCTTAAGACGCCGGGGTGTAAAGTTACCCATAGAGCATATCCCTCGCACCCCGACTGACCCTTGGCCATCTCCGGTTTCGAGATGGCCCCCTTACTTGCTCTCCACTGTGCCATCTGCTAATCAGAGGGACACGTGGAAAGCTTCCTAACAGCCCTCAACAGGGCCGTCCTCGCCTCGGTCGGAGTTGGCCGTAGGCGGCAGCGTCTCCCCCGCCCTAGGAGAGAGGCGCTGCTGTCTCCGTTGCCCAGGGTGCACCACGTGGAGGTCCCCAACCAAGCACCCCACACACATAGTACCTACACATTACTAGGAATTCAGTGCAGGGTGCGACTGAAATAAATTGAGCTGAGCGAGCAGGACTCTTACTTGAAAATAAGACATCTTACTACGGTCGCGCGCATGGCTTAGGCCGCGAGCTCGTGAAACTGTTTTTAGGTGATTATTCCTCAATGGTACATCGGACATGAACCATCTTGCTTCACAACACTCCTCAGTGTCCACACTATCTCCGTGGTAAATTTGGTCAAAGATCGCGCAAGTGGTTACGGAGGAGTTCAGCCACCAACAAACGGCTATGCCGGGTTTATACCCGGCATAGCGAGCGAAGCTCTTAAGAGCTTCGCTCGCTCAGCCCAATAAACACTTCTCTCCCTGCAGGGTAGACAACAATCCACCATTAGCTACGGTCTTCACACCTTTCATACATGCCCACCGCTGTTTCTAATTATTTGTACTCTCGATGTGACTATTTTGACGGCCTCTGTGGCGTAGCGGTAGTGCATTCGACTCTACAACAAGGGGCGCGAGTTCGATTCCCGCTCAGTGCAAATATTTATATGCATGAATATGTCTATTTGCATTGGTCTGGGTGTTTCTATGTATAATATTTACAAAAAAAAAATATACAAGTATATTTTTTATCCTCATTCTGAAACCCATAACACAAGCTAGTTAAAGTATGCTTACTTTGGGTGTAGAAAGCGCTGTGTAGAATGTCGTAGAATATTTATTTATTTATTATATAAAATCAAATTATTAAAAGTATGTAGGTATCTTATTTTCGCCCAGGGTCAGTCGGGGTGTGAGGGATATGCTCTATGGGTAACCTTACACCCCGGCGTTATAAGACCCGAGACGACGTACGGTTTTAGTCGGTTCAAGCCCCACATAACCGCCCCCGCTGGCCGGCGGGGGGGTATCCGAAGGGACTTCGGCACGTAAAAAATAATAATGAATTGAATGGTCTTCGAAGTCGTATTAAAATATGTTCTGCGAGGTCATATCCATAAACTATTATAGAATTGAAGGTCTTGGTCAGACTTAAAATCTTTCCGTATGTTTGATTGCAATTGGTTAAGTAGATTTCCGCGCGGGCGGAGCTTTGGGCATCAGCTAGTTAAGAATACCAGCATCATAAAAATTACTTTTTTTAAACCTTTTTGTAAGTAAAGAAGGCAAGAAACATTTGGAGATATCAAAACGTTCCATGAAATTCCTTATCCATAATTAAGTCATAGATAATTTGATCCAAATAACCGCGAATATAGCTAACTTTAAGCACAAAAAATTACGGAGTTTATTTCTATATTTTTTAATGTTTCAGAGGGTTGAAAAGGGCTGTCTCGACAAGGAAATTGGAGTAGCGCCGCACTTCAGTTGAACAGTGTCACCATATCGCAAGCCAATTCCCAAGAATATTGTGATTGAATAAAAAAATATCTGTGATAAAAAGTATTTTCTAGACCCGAGACGGCGTGCGGTTTTAGTCGGTTCAAGCCCGCCATAACCGCCCCCGCTGCCCGGTGGGGGGTATGCGAGGGGATTTCCGCACGAAAAAAAAAAAAAAAGATACATCGTGTAGTCCCGACACGGCGTGCGGTTTTAGTCGGTTCAAGCCCGACATAACCGCCCCCGCTGATCGGCGGGAGGGTATACGAAGGGATTACGCACGAAAAAAAAAAGAGAAAAAAAAAGTTACATCGTGTGGTGGGGTGCGACTGGTTGGATCAACTCCAAGTTTTGTGCGCCCTGGGCAACGTGGGCGATGACGCATCATTGATTGCTCCTCTGGAGTAGCTGGCGTCAACGTCAACGGACAAGAGTCTGGCCAACCGGCCCTTTTCAGGGCCAGCTGACCCCATTGCACGAGGGGGTCGGGGTATGGCGAGCCTGCAAGGCCCGCGGCGAGGGTGGTCGCTCCAGGTACCCCTCTGCTGTTATCAGAGCGGACACTGCGAATGGCCCAGGGTCAGTCGGAGTGCGAGGGATATGCTCTATAGGTAACCTTACACCCCGGCGTCTGTAGACCCGAGACGGCGTGCGGTTTTAGTCGGTTCAAGCCCGACATAACCGCCCCCGCTGGCCGGCGGGGGGGGGGGGGTATCCGAAGGGATTTCCGCACAATAAAAAAAAAAACATCGTGTAGTAGTCTCATACATATTGTTTGGAATTTCTTAAGTTACTAGCTGTTGCCCGTGGTCCCGCGTGGAATTCTGAGCCCGTTCCCGCAAGTTACGGGAACCTATTCCAGATTAAAAAAATGTAGCCTATGTGTTATTGAGATTATAATCTATCCCTGTATCCAATTTCAGCCAAATCCGTTCAGCCGTTTGAGCGTCTACACTATCACTACGTTGAATAATACAAAGTCGCTTTTGTCTGTCTCTATGTATGCTTAGATGTTTAAAACTACGCAACGGATTTTGTTGCGGTTGTTTTTAATAGATAGAATGATTCAAGAGGAAGGTTTATATGTATAAAACTTGCATAATATCACGCGTGCAAAGCCGCTGGCATGCGCTAGTTATATCATAAAGCTGAAGAGTTTCTTTGTTTGATTGAACGCGCTTATCTCATGAACTACTGGTCCGAATTGATATTTTTTTTTGAGTTAGATAGTCCATTTATTGAGGAAGGTTAGAAGCTATATATCGTCACGATAGTACTCAAGAGAGCGGAGCAGTGGTCATAAATGTCAACAAATCGGACGAATTTCCGTTCAGTATTGTAGAACTAATAATAATTTATATGTGGGATAAAAGGGTGCAAAGGGGGCGAAGTATGCCACGGGCGAAGCCGCGGGGCACATCTAATGATTGACTAAAAGACATCCAAACACCTTCACAAACTTTCACATTTAGAATATAGTAGAAGGATTTATACCTTTTTTTTTCGTGCGGAAATCCCTTCGGATACCCCCCCCCCCCCGCCGGCCAGCAGAGGCGGTTATGTCGGGCTTGAACCGAGTAAAAAAACCGCACGCCGTCTCGGGTCATAATACGCCGGGGTGTAAGGATTAGGATTAGGATCTATACCTATATTTGCATTCGTTATTTATTTAATATAAATAATGAAAGCGTAAAAATAATCTTAATTAAAAATAATCTTAATTAAAAATAAAATAAAAGTAGGTAACAGCTTTTAAGTGAAGCCGTGTCGGAAGTTTACGCGAATGTCACACATTGAAATAGAACTATTTTTAACGGACTCTATCGCGATTTATTTGATGTTATTTTATATTTTGCATTGATCCCGACGTTTCGGTTGCTTTTCAGCCATAAATCGTGATAGAAACCGTTAAAAACAGTTTTATTTCAAAGCTTTTGAGTGTTTTTAAGAAATAGTGTAATTTGTGTTGACATAAATATTTTTATATATTTTAAGCAGTGATAGCCCAGTGGCGTACGTAACGGACTGCTGAGACGAGGTCTCGAGTTCGATCCCCAGTCGCCCCGGGTACACAACTCTGACTTTTCGTAGTTATGTGTGCATTAATAAATGTTAATTATCGCTCGCTTAATAATGTGCATGGCAATAGGCTCGCCCCCTATTACATTGGGACCTTAACATAACTGGCGAATCGTGGGTGTGTAATACACCTATGCCTACCCCTTCGGGGATACAGGCGTGAAGTTATGTTATGTTATGTTATAAATATTTTTTCACGAGAGACTGAGGGAGAAAGATTTTTGGTAATCACTCTGTCTCTACTTATCATCAGATGATGATGAGTAGCTCAGATGAGCACCAATCTCGGTTGCACCCAAAGCTTGCACTAAGAAGCCGGGTTCCGTACCTCAAAAGGAAAAAACGGAACCCTTATAGGATCACTTCGTTGTCCGTCCGTCCGTCTGTCAAGACCATTTTTCTCAGGAACGCGTAGAGGTATCAAACTGAAATTTATATCTAATACTCAGGTCTACTGTACTTTGGAGCTGTGAAAAAATCAAACTTCTAAGCCAAAGCAATGAAAAGATACAGCCGTTTATGCAGCAAATTTTCGCAACATTTCGAAACACGCACGGGAATCAAAACCTACACGGTACTTCCCGTGAACCTAGAATTTTGAAATTTGGTACGAAGTAACGTCTTATAGTACAGATAAAGGAAAAATTGCGAAAACCGTACATTTTTAGTTACATCATATAATAAAAAATCGATTGATCGATCGATTGTCGTGATGGGTGAACTTTTACTTATATACCTACAGGTTTGTACGGAACCCTCGGTGTGCGAGTCCAACTCGCACTTGGCCGGTTTTTTTTAAACTTGGGTAATTATGACTTTTTCGAGAGTGACTGCCATCTGACAACCCAACCTCAAGAGGAAAGTGGCTGTCAATCAGCAAGTGTACCGATTTTCAAATGAGATTGGCTTCTCGAAGACTTTGGTACCCTGTACAGTACACCCACTGTGTTTTGGATTGATATTTTTATAACCGCGGTAGCCTAGTGGTATGGGTAATGGACTGCTGAGACGATGTCTCAGGTTCGATCCCAGGTTTTACCATGGCACACACCAATGACTTTTCGATGCTTTTCGAAGTTATGTGTGTATTAATCGCAGGTTTATAAGTGCCCGGTTAATGGCAATAGGCTCGCCACCTATTACATTGGGACCTGAACATAAACTGGCGAAATGTGGGTGCTAGCACCTCTGCCTACCCCTTCGGCGATATAGGCGTGAGTTTATGTTATGTTATGTTATGTTATTTTTTTATCTTTACTATTATAAAATTGTAAATTAGGTATCTGTACAAACTGGCGGAGTGCGCCCGGGAGAGGTTGAGAACTCTCCCGGCCCGCCGAGTCCGCAACATGCTCGCCGCGCGTCGCAGGCGACTCAGGCGCCGGAGGTCGCTTAACGACCTCCGTCCTACATGTGCGCAGGTCTGGGGGTGGCAGGTGAGGCCGCCTGTCACCCCAGCAGAAGCAGGCCGGGACGGTGGGGCGACTAGCGCCCCTCCCCCAAACTGGGGCAAGACGGGGACACCGTGGTTTCCAAACCCGAGGGGGCTATCTCGAAACCGGAGATGGCCCAGGGTCAGTCGGGGTGCGAGGGATATGCTCTATGGGTAACCTTACACCCCGGCGTCTGAAGACTCGAGACGGCGTGTGGTTTTAGTCGGTTCAAGCCCGACATAACCGCCCCCGCTGGCCGGCGGGGGGGTATCCGAAGGGATTTCCGCACGAAAAAAAAAGGTATCTAAAAAAAATGGAAAAAAAAGTACTTGGGTTATGTTAAATAAATTTTTTTTTTTTTTTTCTGTTTGTTTACGATGGCCGCATAAACTACTCAACAGATTAGGAATAGAAAGACTTAAAATCTGCCGTATGTTTGATAGCAATGGGTTATGTAGAATTGGAGATATGACCAAAAAGCGATAACTAGCGTGTAGGTCACACGCAGGCTGAGCCGTAGGGTTTAGTAAAGAATATTAGTAACCGAAATGACTAATATTTCCCCTAACCCCTCCAGCTAAGCCAAATTGTTTGTGTAAGGAGTGGGTGGGAGGATTCGAATCGAAATGCTTGAATATTCTAGCACATATTACACAGCACCATCTAGACCCAAACTAAACAGAGCTAGTCATATGGGTTCTAGAATGTGGATAAACATACTTAAATACTTGCTTTTGGAAAAAAAAAAATTACACATAGAAACACCCAGAACTTTTATTTTTTTTGAAAAGAATATTAGTAACCGAAATTACTAATATTCCCCCTAACCCCTCCAGGTAAGCTCAATTGCTTGTGTTAGGAGTGGGTTCACGTCGGTAGTGTAATGGCCAGGATTCGAACCTAAGCTACCGACGCTTCGCAAATATACTAATATACATATTTACAATGAGCGGGAATCGAACCCGCGACCTATGATTCAGCAGTCGAATGCTCTACCGCTACGCCAATATTCTTAGAAAGGTATTGTTAGAAAGAAGACTTTCCATCAACGGGAAGTTTCATTCCCGACATAAGATATGGTAACCCTACTCTCCAACAGTACACGTCATGGTCTAATGTCGTTCCCGTACATTTATAACAATATTTTGTTGTCTTCCTTTCAGTAACTCGACCCTTTTATTTAAAGGAAATTATCCTGTCCGTATGTAGCATGAATATGTTCTTGATATGGGCTTACACATTTTGCATGTAAAAATAAATGTATATAATTCATGTGTAGCAGAAAACTCAATCATTTTTGTTTCTTCATATACTAGTCAACATTTAGGTCATTGACATCAATTTGACCTTTATTGTAGGGTTGCCAGTGTTTCGTTATCCTTTCACTAGCAAAATATCTTAAATACGAGGAATGTGAAAAACACCAGCACAAATTACAATATTATGCTCCTAATAATTTCCGTATAATTTTTCGTTTCCACCACAATTTTTACCAAATTTTTTAGGGTTTCAAATTCCAAGGGCACGCCGCAATAGTTAGGGCACGACGCAATAGCGGCGGTAAGGCCCATCATGGAGGATTGGCTAGAGAGGCGACACGGAAGCCTCTCGTTCCGACTGACGCAGGTGGTCTCCGGAAAGAGGTGATTCGGGGACCACCTGCATCGGATCAGGAAGGAGCCAACGCCTGAGTGTCATCACTGCGACGCGAGCGAGGATTCAGGGCTGCACACGCTGGCGGACTGCCCAGCGTGGGAGGCGCCGAGGCGTGACCTCGTGGCTGCCATCGGGGTGGGAGTCCTCTCGCTCGGCAGCATGATTGCGGCAATGGTACGGAGCGCGAGTGCGTGGGCCGCCACCTCCTTCTGCGAGCATGCAATGCTCGCGAAGGAGATGGCGGAGCGCGCCCGGGAGAGATTTAGAACTCTCCCGGCCCGCCGAGCCCGCAAGTTGCTCGCCGCGCGTCGCAGGCGACTCAGGCTACGGAGGTCATTTAACTACCTCCGTCCTCCATGAGCGCAGGCCTGGGGGTGGCGGGTGAGGCCGCCTGTCACCCCAGCAGAAGCAGGCCGGGACGGTTGGGCGACTAGCGCCCTTCCCCAAACCGGGGCAAGACGGGGACACCGTGGTTCCCAATACCGAAGGGCCATCTCGAAACCGGAGATGGCCCAGGGTCAGTCGGGGTGCGAGGGTTATGCTCTATGGGCAACCTTACACCCCGGCGTCTGTAGACCCGAGACTGCGTGCGGCTTTAGTCGGTTCAAGCCCGACATAACCACCCCCGCTGGCAGGCGGGGGAGTATCCGAAGGGGTTTCAAATTCCAAAAAACGGAACCCTTATAGATTCATCATGTCTGTCTGTCTGTATGTCCGTCCGTATGTCACAGCCACTTTTTTTAGAAACTATAAGAACTACGCTGTTGAAACTTGGTAAGTAGAAGTATTCTGTGAACCGCATTAAGGTTTTCACACAAAAATAGAAAAAAAAAATGTTGGGGGTTCCCCATACTTAGAGCATTGAATATCAACATTTTTATTCATCAAGCTCATACGTGTCTCTATATCTATCTATGGATTGGTCTTCAAAAATTATATTGAGGTTTCTAATATCATTTTTTTTCTAAACTGAATAGTTTGCGCGAGAGACACTTCCAAAGTGTCCCACCCCCTCCCCCTGTAACTTCTAAAAAGAGAAAATGATAAAACTAAAAAATATATATGATGTAGGTACATTACCATGTAAACTTCCAGCGTAAATTGGTTTGAACGAGATCTAGTAAGTAGTTTTTCTTTAATACGTCATAAATCGTAAACCACAATTTACCTTTCATTCAATCAACCCAAATACAAAAATTAAAAAAAAAAACATTAGTATGTTACTTGCTGCTACGGAATCCTTCATGGGCGAGTCCGACTCGCACTTGGCCGCTTTTTTGTATTAGAAAGGTCTTGGTCAGACTTAAAATCTGCCGTATGTTTGATTGCAATTAATTAATTAGACCCGGAGATATGATCAAAACACGATAACCAAACTTGTGAAACTTGTAAAGTAAACTCCTACATTTATTATACTTACGCCTGTGATCCCAGAAGGAGTCAGCAGAAGTGAATAAACACCCACATTTTCTACAATCTGTTTATTACGTCCCGCGTATAAGGAGTTAATAGATTAAAATGCCGTAACTGGCAGTATATTGCCGTTAACGTGATTCGTTTTCTTGGCTCATGCCACTGAAGCGGAAACGGGATTGTATATATACTGTTGTACGAAGAACAGACCGGGTAGAGACGTGTTGGCCGATGAATTCTACTCCACCGGGAACCTTGTGACAATCGGCCAACTACCTCACAATTTTTACTGTTAAAATAAAACCCAGACAACGCATCTACCTTTAAACACTTCGACTGCTACGACAGGGCGTGCGGGTTCGACTCCTGCTCAGTGCAAATATTTGTATGCATGCATAATGTCTATTTGCATTGGTCTGGGTGTTTCTATGTATAACATGTATGTATTTACAGAAAAAAAGTATATAAGTATGTTTATCCGCATTCTGGAAACCATTTTTTTACGTGTGGAAATTCCTTCGGATACCCCCCGCCGGCCAGTGGGGGTGGTTATGTCGTGTATCGACTAAAACCGCACGGTGTTCTCCCCAAGTGTCCGTTGCCGAGCACCCCGGGTAAGCCCTCGAAAGGATAACCCCAGGGTTACTGGCTGTACTGGCGGTTCTGGAACCCATAACACAAGCTTATTAAACTATGCTTACTTTGGGTCTAGAAAACGCTGTGTGGAATCTCGTAGAATATGAATATTTTAAAAGCATCTGAAATTTAAATGACGTCAGTAAAATCATGTGCGCTATCGTTTATAAAATATTTTCACGTGTCATTGTCTCAAATCGTTTACTTACAGGAAATTAGCCTGTCGTGTATGTGAAGTCACCCTTTGAAAATGATAAAATCTACATGTGATACATCTAAATGCTCGTACCAAGTATTGCAACTTTACTGGAGTTCGTATCGTGAATTTCGTAACCGAATAGATATAAAAACATGCGTATACGTCATGAACGTATAAATACACCAAACTATTACCTGTTTACACCTTTTTTTTTTTTTTTTTTTTTATCGTGCGGAAATCCCTTCGGATACCCCCCCGCCGGCCAGCGGGGGCGGTTATGTCGGGCTTGCACCGACTAAAACCGCACGCCGTCTCGGGTCTTCAGACGCCGGGGTGTAAGGTTACCCATAGAGCATATCCCTCGCACCCCGGCTGACCCTGGGCCATCTCACCACTAACAGCATCGCTCATCCTGTCTCCTCTGAAAGCAGAGGAGTACGGAGAGCGATGTGTTCCCGCCACGTTGGGTATTGGCCGACGATCAATGCCAACCCTATGAAGGGGTGAAGGGGAAGCCATTGACCGCCGCCCAGGGTGTACCGGCCACTCCGATTCCGTTCCCCCCGGACTGCAGCGGGATCGGAATCGGAGCGACACTCGAGGAGGTTACCCAACACACACCCCTACCTGTTTACACCTGGCTGCGAATTAGTTGCGGCCGGGTGTGCAACGGCACCCATCGTTTTTCGAATTATTTACAAACATTGCTATGATGTGGATGGTATTTTATTTAAAAAAGAAGTGAAGAAAATTTTTTTTGGCAAATTAATTAACATTAATTTAATTAAAATTACTTGCGGCCACTTATTGGCTGGCACCCTGTTATCAATGTATTCTCCTAATCATAAATGTATGTAAAAATGTGAATTTGTATAACTACGCGATGCACGTAGATATTTTGCAGCCCTCGTACTATAATAGGTTTAGATGATTAGTTAAAATACAACGAGGTCTTGAATGAGAACTGATATTGCAAAAACCAGTTTAATATTACGGTTTTAGTATAGCATTTTATGAGTTTAGCTGAGCTGGATAAGGGTAGTTTTGAAGTGAAACTTCTTTATCGGCGTTGGAAAAAAAATTACCGTCATATTTTTCCGTTACGCGCCATCTTTTAAACAAAAGTTGATTTATTCGATTGACAGTGATCAGCAAAATCAAAGGGTTTATTTTAATTCTAATTCCAGTGAATTTATAAAAAAAGTAAGTAATTATATCTCTTTTTCTAACACGTGGGTGTGATTATGGTATTTATTTTTTTAAAGTTATTTAAGGTTAACTTCAGTTTTTGATTGTAACTATCGGTCAATGTATATAATTCCATTAAAACTAGTTATTATTAACTAATACGAATGTTTTTACTTTAATGAAATGTTGTAATAATCTTAGTAGTAATAAGGTAAAGTGAACTAATTGTATTATTTGTATTCATGTCTATGATAATAAAAGCCTTTTGTTAAACTTTATCTAATTTAACTTTATTTAAACAATTTCTGTAAAGTTGCATATAGTAGATCATTTTTCGAAAAATAAGGTCATACTGAAGTTTCACTTCTTACCTGTGTACACTAGTACACGTACACATATTTTTGCGGAACGTGATCAACCTTAGCTGCTAGCTGATACACCTGCAGGTTGACAGACGAGGATCTGTTGCAGGCTTTCCTTTTGGAGCGGGAGGTCAGACGGTCATAAAAGTCTATGAATAAAAGTACTGGTGGTAGAAATTTGATGACACAAATTTGTCACAAAATTCGGCCGGGTGGGTACCACCGTGTACGATTACGAAAAATCCTCCATAGTAATCCAATTTCGGTTTGATTGCGTTCAGGGGTCAGCAAGTGCATAGCCGGGCAGGGGGATTGTGGTCGCAGCACTAGTGGGACCGGTGGGTGTCACGCGGTGCTGCGACTACAATCCTCTTCTGATGAGGCCGTCAAGTTGAGTGCCATCATTGTTAACATGGTACGTGTATGTAATGGTGACCCTCTTTCTTGAGACTTTACCTTCAGCTTACCATCAGGCGAGGTGAAGTCAAATTGACGTGTCCTAAATATAAAAAAAAAAAAAGTAAATTTGTTGTATTGAATGGAACTCCTCAAGAATTAAACATTTAAAAGACCCACAAAAAGACATAGCTAAGAACACTTCCTTCACCTTCAACCGTTCGGGAGCTACGATGCCACACACAAACATGTCAATCTTATAACATCTCGTGGTTTTTGCGTCTTAACTTAAAAATAAACGAAAACTCAACTCAATAACACGTTGAATACAGATATAAACTCAAATAAATCTACATACAACCACAAAAGACATGTTTATATAGAATTTATGCAACTTATTATCATAATATCACAAGTATAAATCCAATCTCTCTGTTACATCTCAATGTTTGAGTAAGAATTATTTTTCTTTGAAACGTTCATCTGTATTGTTGGCAAAAACTTTGAAACAACTTTACAGGCGGAGGGTACCGTGATATGAATAAATTAGAAAAGTTCTTTGCTGTTTTTGGGCCATAGAGCAAGCGAGGATTTTTAATTACATTGGAATTGCAGAAAATTAACGAGCTATACACTTTTCATTATACCCCGAAATTGACTTCCATTATTTCTGAATGCCTTTTAAGCAGCTTATTTTCCTCGTAAGAATATAACTATGGCATCTTTATTGTAATTCAGGGTGATAAAAGTAATACTTTTCATATTTACTTCTCTAATTTTGTCTTATATCGGTCATGATTTTTGTCGGAAGTTTACGCGAATGTCATACATTGAAATAAAACTATTTTTATTTATTGAGCTGAGTGAGACGAAGTCGAGCGAAAGCTCCTCATACCAGACTTCAGGATTTTCTTTGTCACTGGTCTCCTCCTAAACTACTAATCCAATCAGAACCAAATTTGGCATGATTAAAGAGGTCAATCAGAGGAAGGTTTATGGATATATTTTGAAAAAATTAATGCTACCACAGAGGAATGAATACCGTTAAAAAAATTCCAGATGGAATTACATAATAACCGCTCGAGACACTGTGACCAAACTTTACACGCTCAGAAAGCATGTCCAGAGTTGTGACTTTCAAAAAGAATTTTCAAAATCGAACTTGCCACGGAGGAATGATCACTGTTCAAAATTTTCCAAATCTGATTCACGATTTCTCACTCAGCTCAACATTGCAAGCAGCGATTCGCCTTGCAGACCTAGTTTATTTATATTCTATGTGCACACACAAAAAATGATAATAACATATAAGTAACATTAAAAAAAGATGTACAAAGGCGAGCTTAACTCAATATGAGTTCTCTCCCAGCAGACCTTTGAGTAATAGAGGAAGAATAGTTTGACAAAGGGTGTGAAGTGTACATTACAAGATAAAAAGAAAAGTGAAACATGCTATTACTTTAATACTGATTATAAAATAAATAAATACATATATACACACACATACATACATGTATACATAGATACATACATAAATATATTCGTAGGTTAGATATATACACACTAAATTATTGAGAAAGGAAAAAATCTTTAATTCTTCTTCTGAAGATGTCCAGACTGTTACTACTGGGAATGGTGTAAGGAAGTGAGCTTGCACTTGCTTGCACCGTGAAGGATCCGATCCCGATTCCGATCGATTTTAATGGATTCTATCTCGATTTATTTGATGTTATTTTATATTTTACATTGATCCCGACGTTTCGGTTGCTTTTCAGCAGCCATGGTCACGGGGAGACTGGGTTGGCTGCTGATGTAAAATTTAAAATAACATCAAATAAATCGCGATAGAATCCGTTAAAAATGGTTTTCTTTCAATTATATCGGTCATTGAGACTGTTTTGTTAGTTTTGTGTGAGCATGGAAAATCTTGGGTTCGAATCACGGGTCGCTCACAAAGTTATGAAATTACTCTACTAGACAATTTTTCAGTAGCAACAAAGAGTATGTAGAAGGTGCCGGCTAGACGACAGTAAATTCGTTCTCTTTTATTGGTTAAAAATTAAGCATTTAATACGGATTACTAAAATAAGAATCCTGACTAGTAATTTGAGATGTTCCTGACTAGTTCCAATGTAAATTTGTCCCATGGTGAGTACTACGACAGGGGGCGCGGGTTCGATTCCCGCTCAGTGCAAATGTTTGTATGCATAAATATGTCTATTTTTTTTTATGGATGTAATATGATGGATATAATATGTATGTATTTACAAAAAAAAAGTATATAAGTATGTTTATCCGCATTCTGTAACCCATAACACAAGTTAGTTAAAATATGCTTACTTTGGGTCTAGAAAGCGCTGTGTAGAATGTCGTAGAATATTTATTTATTTAATTTTAAAATGAAACAAAACTAAACTTAAATTCACATGAATGTCGTACGAGGTCCTCCGTTGTAATGAGGAAATGAATTTCTATTTGTTCGCTACTCGAGGACGGCAGTTGGCCGACTCGCCGTCCTTACAGAAGCAGGCCGTGGCGAGGTCCGCCGGTAACCCTGGGGTTATCCTTTCGAGGGCTTACCCAGGGTGCCCGGCAATGGACACTTGGGCAGGACACCGTGCGGTTTTAGTGCACGACATAACCACCCCCGCTGGCCGCGGGGGGGTAAAAAAAAAAGAAAAACAAACTCGATCACTTAGAAACATTTGAATACATATTGCACATAAATCTGCCTGTGCAATATCTATCTAACTTTTGACGACCTCTAGGACGTAGCGGTAGAGAGTTCGACTGTTAAGTCAGAGGCCGTGGGTTCGATTCCCACTCAATACAAATATTTGCGTGCAAGGAAATGAATATTTACTTTGATCTGGGTATTTCTAAGTATAATATGTAGGTATTTACAATAAAAATGTATCCAAGTATGTAATTTATCCGCATTCTGGAACCCATAACACACGCTGGTTAAGCTATGCTTACTTTGGGTCTAGAAAATGTCGTAGAATATTTTATTATAACTATTCTATGACCGAGATTTTTTTTTCTCATTTGCCGTCAATCCCACCTTACACCCCGGGTTCTGAAAACACGAAACGGCGTGCGTTTCTAGTCGGTTCAAGCCCGACATAACCTCCTCTGTTGGCCGGCGGAGGCCGGTGGAAAAAAATATTGTGCCGTCTATCCCGTGACCCACAATCACGGGTTTAAATTCAGTATTGATGATAGATCCATACGTTTTGAGTGCTTGAGTAATAAACAAATTTACATGCATAACTTCACGCCTGTACCCTCGAAGGGGTAGGCAGAGGTGTATTACACACTCACGATTCGCCAGTTATGTTTAGGTCCTAATGTAATAGAGGGCGAGCCTATTACCATCTATCGAGCACATTACTAAGCGAGCGATAATACACGTTTTTAATACACACATAACTACGAAAAGTCAGTGGTGTGTGCCCGGGGTGGCTGGGGATCGAACTCCAGACCTCATCTCGGCAGTCCGTTACGTACGCCACTGGGATATCACCGCTTTTTTTACTTCCTCATTTATTTATGGTGTACAAGGCCCTGCCAACTCCTTCGGTGCCCAAGTCAACCTCCTGCTAGTCAATCATAACACATTTTTTGTAAATTATGCCCAATGCACAGACATTACTAATTTACCATTTTATAATAGTACTAGTTTTTGCCCGCGGCTTCACCCACGGAGAATTCTGATCCCGTTCCTGCTATCCATGGGACTCTTTTCCACCACCACAACCTATATAATAAGATACACAATTTCATTATACATCATTTGGTTATATCTCAAAGAGTTTAGGCAGTGTTCAGACGACTTATTTTTTTCCGACACCTCGAACGAATATCATTATATTTTAGCCAATGTGTGTATGCAAAAACTAGACAAATTATATACTAAAACCTTCCTTGAGAACCACTCTATCCATTGGTGTAAATAGCATGAAAATTGGTGGAAATTTTTTGAGTTTATCGTGAATAGACAGACAGACAGACGCGGCGGAGGACTTTGTTTTATAATATGTTGTGATTAAATTATGAAATTTTGGAGTTAATAATAATGAATTTTAATCTGATCTTCTACGCGAGTTTTCTAGCCCAATGCTTATCCGCGCCCCGAGATGTTTATGGAGTCTTCGCTATCGTAATGGTTATATCGCCAGCCTGGAGGTTCCGCTGGCACTTTTAGACACGGCACTTTTAGTACCGCGAACGGCAATATCGAGTGTAGTCGAAAGATACCAACATTCCCCGAGTTACATGATACTTTTTAATTGTGTTTTAGACAGTTTTTACCAAGTCTAACGACTCTTTACCTAGCTACAGCAGCAAATAATATTTAATTGTCAGTATCGCTCATTTCGACGTACATAGTTAAATAAAATTGTGGTGTATTTTTGTTACAGGTAATTAAGTGATAATAAAATTGAGTCCACTGGAAAACTACTGATCAAAAATATGAAATATCAGAACATATAGGTAAGTGCCTTATATTTTAAACGATTTACTTGAA
Organism: Cybosia mesomella; assembly: GCA_946251805.1. NCBI lineage: Eukaryota > Metazoa > Arthropoda > Insecta > Lepidoptera > Erebidae > Cybosia > Cybosia mesomella. The sequence goes on from OX276408.1 coordinate 26,159,086, forward strand.
AAAACCGGCCAAGTGCGAGTCGGACTCGCCCATGAAGGGTTCCGTAGCAGCAAATATTTTTTATATTTGAGTTCACTGAATTAAAGGTAAATTGCGGTCTACGATTTATGACGTTTAGGTTTTGAAAAAAAGAAGATGACGAACGCAGTGATCGGCAAAACGTTTGGGACACAAGTTTTTTACGGAACACGGCCAATAGCCCATAAGCAGAATATTCTACAAAAAAGCTATTGATAAAAACTCTATCAAAGTATTTTGCAACCAGTCACAGTGTTACGTAATACCGCCGCGCCGTCGGTGTCGCTGGTGTGCAAACTACGTTTGTAAGGACTGTGAGCAATTCAGATAGTATCGGCGATCCGATATTACCTCTCTTCCAGGTAATTGTATGACAAACCGATATCATCTCGATAGTGTACTATTGGCAGCGCATTTGAATATCAACGAGTGAAGTTTGGGAGTTGAATTAGGTGCTGCTCCTTTCTACAATTTTTAATATTGTGTATTATATTATGTGATAACTTGGAAGTTTTCGACCAGTTTTCTTCAGAATAGCCGTCTTCTGAATCAGGCCATAGGAAATGCGTTGATAGCTTAGTCGTTAAAGAGTCGGTCTACGATCGAGAGGTCCCGGGTTTGGATCCTGGCCACTATACTACCGACGTGAACCCACTCCTAAAACAAGGAATTTATAAATCTTAAGGCTTTCACGGCCGGCGTTGCATGTAGAATATACTACTTCCGGGCTGTTTGGCCGTGGTCCATAGGAAACTGGTGTTCCAAACGTTTCGTCGATCACTGCGGTCGACATCTTCAGTGGTATAGGTTCGGGCGCCGACGAGTGCCGGGAGAACTCTTTAGGTATGGATCCCTAAAAACACAGAAAATAAAACCGCACATAAGTGTAGTTAAACTTTGTTAATGTGGAATCTAGTGTCTTCAAACAGTCGTATATTTTGAGCCATATTGTCACACAAAACAGTAACATGATTGGTTATTATTTTCAATAGAGAACAAGCCATCTTCTCCATGCAGAAATCCTCTGGGATAACTCCCCGCCAGCCAGGAAGGGGAGGGGGGGCGGTGTGGTTATGTCGAACTCGAACCGAATAAAACCGCACGCCGTCTCGGGTCTTCAAATGTGTCGAGTAAGGGTGACCCTATAAGGCATTTCCCTCGCAACCCGGCTGACCCAGACCCATCTCAGGTTTCGAGATGGGAAACTTTTATGGGAGCCTCGAAAGTCTTGCCTATCAATCAGCAGGTGTGCCGGCTTAAAGGTGAAGGGGGCTTAGCTCCGAAGCTCTTGGCGGGGCTCCATACACCCCCTGCCTCTTATTTTATAATTTGTGATAAAAAACCTCGATTTATTATGTATTTTCCCGTTTGGGTTCCTGTTCCTGCCTCTCTTATAAATGTAGTTGTACTTATATGAGCTTATACCCGGCATAGTAGTTTGTTAGTGGCTGAACTCCTCCGTAACCACTCGCGCGATCTTGACCAAATTTACCACGGTGATATCGCTTCAATACACTCCTTAGTGTCCACACGACACTGAGGAGTGTATTTAAGCGAGATGGTTCATATCCGATGTACCATTGAGGAATAATCACCGAACCGACCGTAGTAAGATGTCTTATTTTCAAGTAAGAGTCCTGCTCGCTCAGCTCAATTGATTTCAGTCGCACCCTGCACTGAATTCCTAGTTAGATTGGACATATTATGAACGCTCAGGTGATTTACGTTCATAAAATCTCTTCTCAAGTCTATTTCTAGAATACAATCTGTAAATAGAACTAGTCTCAAGTAGAGATTCATGACTGAGTATCATTCGAGCATACTATATTTGCCTATATTGTTGAGCTTACGATATTTTCCTATCGACATACGGGCACGTTCCGTAGGCGTAACGCTTGTCAAATTATTTTTAATTGACCCTTTATTTCAGCGGCGGCTTGTCATTTTGCTGTCGCCCTAATCCTGTTTCACTGGTACACGCGTTGAATAACGTTAGTGATGTAATTTCAGCGAAAAAATATATTTACTCTCTACATTTACGGCTATGGCAATCTTACTTTACCTCTGGAAATGGTGGCCACTACTTTTTGGACTTCGCCTCAGCTTACTATCAGGTGGGGTGCAGTCAATTTGTTGGATTACATATAAAAAAAGTGTGTGGTACTCCGGGAGTGCCGACAGAAGTGAAAATTTGAACAATTATGTGTGTATTTTTATATCGTCATCATCATCATAATCATCATCTCCTCCCATCCTCCATCCATCCGTCCATCCAGTTCGCGGGGCGATTTACACGTGACTCGAGTGCGCTGGGTGCGGCGTTTGGTGCGTTTACAAAAATCACCAAATGACACTGTCTATCGAGCTACACACTTAATTTATTCCACCATGTGCACCTGGGTGATATAACTTCAAGGCGAAGCCGCGGGCAATAACTATTAGTCTATGTATTATGTAGATTGAGTTAAAAAACTCATATACACCGAAGTGAAACAAGTTCGATTTGCTAGTTAGTAGGCTATTTATATAAAAATTGTTGAGAATAAAGCATAATACATATATTGGAATTCTACTAAACGTATAAAAATGAAACAAACCTAAAAAAAAAAACAATACCACTCCTAAACCACAAACAGTAGTATAATAATATACGTAAAAATGTAGCATAATTACGTTAGATCACAGTGGGATTATGGGAGCGTTTACGGAACTCGTTTCCCAAATTGCTAAGATAAAAGAATTCCTTGGCGTGCATTCACGGAGCCAGCTACGGGTACAGTTGGCACATTATTATGGTGTGTAATGGTTTCATAGGTTATGGTATGGCACTTTGTACTTCCTAAGTAGATTTTCTCACTTTTTCTTCGTAGTATGTACACTTTTGACTTTTTAAGAATCTGTGAAAGTCTGTTACTAATATTATAAAGTCGAAAGGTTGTGAGAACGGCTGCATTGATTTGGCTAAAATTTGGTACAAGGATGGATTAAAGTCTGGAACAAAACATAGGCTACTTTTTATCCCTGGACTAGGTTCTCATGGTAAGCAGGAACGGAAACAGAATTCCACGTAGGTGAAGCCAAGGGCCAAGAAGCCAACAGCTAGTAAATCAAAATTTAGGCCCGTATTCTAGAACGATACTTAGTCATGAATCTCGATTTGAGACTAGTTTCAAGTACAGATTGTATTCTAGAACTAGACTTTAGTGCAAATTTTATGAACATAAATCACCTGATCATCCCTTTATGAGGCCTAGCAAAAATCGAAATCACCAAAAGCTTTGCCCATACATTTTGGTAAGAGAGTCAAACTTCTACAATGGCTAATTTTTGTTTATGTAACCTGTTTTTAGACTGAATGTCCCTTACTGTTCTGTCCCAAAAATCCATGCTGTATAATACTGTTTTGCTGACCCGGGATATAGGCATCAATATAATATGTAAGAGCCTAAAATCTTACAACAAAATATTACAACAGCCTGTTAAATAATACCGACTGTTTAGAAGTTCTTTTATACAATATGATATCAAAAAGGATGAACTGGACTGTTGCTAAAGCTGAGGCAGCGAGAAAAGTACAATTCAAAGGTTGCCAAGCAACCCTTCGTTTCTGAAGAGGACATTTTGTTCTGAGACTCACTAGCAGTCGCTTTGATCATACTTTGTAAGAGATTTATTGTTCTGTCTATAAATAGATTGACTAAGACGGGTGTAATTACTAAGACAATGACAGAAGTAGTTAAACACTCACAAATGTACAAATCATGGTTACTTTGTGGCGATACCACATATACCCAGCGCCATCTAGCAACAACAAGTCGAACTACTTCGATACTACTACGTCACTACTAATCCTGAATCGCGAAAGTGAAGTTCGCGCTGGTATAATATACATCAATATCCCAACGACAACCGTTGCCTGGTCAGAGGATCCTCCCTTTGTGTTGGAGGAACATCACACCCTGTTCCTCCACAACTTTATTGAAGTCTAGATACTAATAACACCAAATGATACAACTCGCCCCGAGACGTATAATATATCGGAGAATTTCGAATATCTAGGATGTGTCCAGGTATCTCAGTTAGTGAAGTCCCGTCCTGCATGTTCTCTTTTTCCGATGTAAATCTATAATAAACGTTAAAACTTTTCTTATTGATCATGCCAAACGGATGAACGCATTTAAGTTTGGCACTAAACCTGGCTAACGTATAAAACTTTTTTTTTTTAATTAGTAAAAGGCTTGCGTTTCATCACTATTTCACCTGTTGCTAAGTGATGTAGTCGAGGGTAGAGCCCGCTTGCTTAGAAGTAACCAGTTCACTCAATACTTGGAGTCTTCAATATATTTTCGGAAACAGACTCAAATAGGGCATAGCACTCCTTATAACGCATATGCATTTACGCATAATGAACGTATTGCAGAAACGTTTTGTGCATATGACTGTAATAACCTTTTTTTTTTCGTGCAAAAATCCCCTCGGTTAGCCGGGGTGTAAGGTTGCCCATAGAACATATCCCTCGCACCCCGACTGACCCAGGGCCATCTCCAGTTTAGAGATGCCCCCCTCCTCTCGGGTTTGAGAACCACGTTGTCCCCGTCTTGCCGCGGTTTGGGGGAGGGGCACTAGTCGCCCAGCCGTCATGAATGAAACACCCGCCATCCTTTCTTTACTTTTCAAATTGTGTTCTTTGAATACTTTCAAAGTTATAACAATAATTGAAACAAATTCAAATCTCGAACCGTTCACTGAACTAAATTCAAATCCAATCAAAACGGAACCATTATCGCATCATAATTTTACACAACATTAACAGATTCCTACATCAAAAGAGTCATAAATTATTAGGGTACCGTTGTACCGAAACCTATACAAGTAATAAAAGTATTTAATTAGTCAAAATCAATTCACAAGAGCGGTAATTGTTCGTTTTGCAAAACAAGAACGATAAATCTCGGACAGATCCTGTTTGGAATTAAACAATAGATTTGGACCCGGAGTAATGAATCGTGGCCCTTAGCTAATGTTATTGGTGCCTTTGTGTGCTACTCTTAGTTAAATGAATGAGTATGGGTTAGGTGTGTTGCTTTTTAGGGTTGCGTTGCCAAATGGCAAAAAACGGAACCCTTATAGAAAAGTCATGTTTCTCTGTCTGTCCGTCCGTATATCACATCCACTTTTTCCGAAACTATAGGAACTATGCTGTAGAAACTTGGTAAGTAGATGTATTCTATGAACCGCATTAAGATTTTAATAAAAATAGAAAGAAAAAACCATATATTTTGGGGGTTCCCCATAAATAGAACTGAAACAAAAAAAATATTTTCATCAATCCATGGATAGGTCTTCAAAAATTATATTGAGGTTTCTTAAACTCTTTTCGTTTGACACTTCCAAAGTGGTAAAATGTCCCCCCCCCTGTAACTTCTATAATAAGAGAATGATAAAATTAAAAAATATATATGATGTACATTACCATGTAAACTTCCACCGAAAATTGGTTTAAACGATATCTATTAAGTAGTTTTTTTTTTAATACGTCATAAATCGTAAACGGGTATTTACCTTTCATTCAGGCAACTCAAATATAAAAAATTTAATTGCTGCTACGGAACCCTTCATTGGCGAGGCCGACTCGCACTTGGCCGGTTTTTTTATGGTTTTTTATGTCATTTTGAACTTAAGTTTCATCACCTTTTTCACTTTTACGATATTGAATTGAATTCTAAGGGCTGCGCCATGTTTTAGAGGCTTTTTTTTTTTTTTTACTAAAAAATTTGAGTGCGTTTGACTGCATCTCACCTGATGGTAAGTGACGATGCAGTCGAGGATGGTACACGCAAACTCAAATAATGCCTATTCACTCTCGCCTTGAAGGTCCCCAAATTATAAGAATCGGGGAACACAGACGCAGGCAAAGAGTTCCACTCCTTCGCTGTCCGCATAATAAATGAGGAAGCGTTGCGCTTGGTGCGGATTGGTGGAATATCAACAACGAAGGGATGAAAACGTTGCCCGCGTCTAGTTGTCCGATGGTGAAATGGAGCTGGGGGAATGAGGTCATGCAGTTCTTGAGCACATTCTCCGAAATGAATCTGATAGGACACCGATATGCAGGCGACTTTGCGGCGATGTTCAAGGCTTTGGAGCTTGTTGCTAACTAGCTCGTCGTCGCCAATGAGTCTCCTGGCGCGTCGATCGATGGTGTCCAAAGTATCCAGCTGATAGCGGGCTGATCCATCCCATAGGTGTGAACAGTACTCCATACAAGATCGGATCTGTGCTTGATATAAAATAAGAAGCTGTCCAGGTGTGAAGTACCGTCTCACCTTAGAGAGGATGCCCAGCTTCATTGCAGCAACTTTAGCCTTGGATTCTATATGTCGACCGAAATTAAGAGCAGATGTTAGGTGAACGCCGAGGAGCTCAAGATGATCGGATATTGGTATGGATTCATTTCGGAGAGTCGGAGTCAGGGCGAAAGGACTCCTTTTCGCGGAAAAAAGACACGCCTGAGTTTTAGAGGCATTGAACCTGACGAGGTTGGAGTTACCCCAGTCAGACACTGACTGAAGTGTCAGGTTCATGCGCTCTATCATGGCCCCTCTCAGAGATAGCGTCTCAGCGCCTGTAGCTCGTGAACTGGATAGGTATCTTTCCACAACTGTACTGTCGTCTGCATACCCAATGATACCGGGTTTCAGCAGATCATTAATATGCAGCAGAAATAGAGTTGCGGAAAGAACAGACCCCTGGGGTACCCCGGCATCAATAGCCAATAGGTCCGAGGAGCAGCCATCAACGACCACTCGAATAGACCGTTTCCTCAGGAAATCAGCTACCCAGTAACACAAACTCACAGGTAGCCCGTAGGATGGAAGCTTGCTAATAAGGCTAGCGTGCCAGACCCTATCGAAAGCCTTCGAGATGTCGAGAGACACAGCGAGAGCTTCGCCGTGTTTCTCGATGGCTTCGCCCCATACATGCGTGGCATACACTAGGAGATCCCCAGTGGATCGTCCTCGGCGGAACCCGTATTGTCGATCACTGAGGAGGTCATTGTCTTCTAGGTATACCAGGATGCGGGTGTTAATTACACGTTCCATAGTCTTACAGATTATGGAGGTGATTGCTATGGGGCGGTAATTGGCGGGATCAGCACGGCTACCTTTCTTGGGCACAGGCTGCACGTTAGCAAGCTTCCATGACTCAGGGACTAAACCTGTTCTAAGAGAGAGGCGGTACAGGCGTGTCAGAACAGGAGACAATTCAGGAGCGCAGTTCTTTAGCACTATAGCAGGTATACCGTCAGGTCCACTGGCTTTGTTCACGTCTAGATTACGAAGCGTTTTAAGTACCTCCTTTTGGCGGATACGAATAGCGGGCATTGTAGTACCGCAAGGAGGTAACTGGGGTGGTACATTGTTCGCTGTATCCAGACGCGAATTTTCGGCAAACATACAGGCAAGCAGGTTTGCCTTATCAGTTGCCGTGTGAGCCAGCGTTCCGTCGGGTTTGTGCAGTGGAGGCAGAGACGAGCGACAAAAGTTCGCCTCGACCGATTTTGCCAGGGACCAAAACGCCTTACTCCCAGAAGGGTAAGAGGCTAGTTTTGATCCAATTCGGCGTATATGATCAAGACGAGCCATGCGCAGCGTCTTTTTGAAGGACTTGGCGGCTTTGTTGAAGGCTTTCTTCTTATCCCGCGTGTCCGGAACTTTACGGTTCCGAGCTTCAGCCCAAGCCCGGTAAGCTGAATACTTAAGCGCCTCTGCGACTGAGCATTCAGCACCAAACCATGGGCGAGCTTTACTCTTGGATGGTAAGTCAGAAAAAGGAATAAAGTACTCCATCGCCTGACATACCACCCTTGAGATTTATGTCGCGCAGCTCGACGGATCGCTCGAAGAGAAGCACGTTTGCCGCCAAGGATAAGATGCGAAAAAGTGGCGCATCTCATCCCAATCTGCTGACTTGTACCGCCAAACCCGTCTTGTGCCTTTAGGGCTGAGATCAGGAGGTGAACAAGACAGTACAGACTTCACCAAACTATGGTCAGACGTACCCAGTGGTGGGGATACGAACACATTATATCGGTCTGGTTCTGTTTTCAGCAGAAGGTCCAAACAATTCGGCGTATCGCCCTCATGGTCAGGTACACGCGTCGCCTGATCTACCAGCTGGGAAAGGTTTAGCGTCAAAGCAAGTTTGAGTGTTTCTCTCCCAGCATGGTCTGTCTTCTCGTACGGGAACAGCCACTCCTTATGATGGGCGTTAAAGTCCCCGAGAAGGACCAGTTGTGCTGACGGGTACCTCAGTTGCGCCTCATCGGCGGCCTCACACAGATGTTCACATAACCTGGTTGTCTCCTGATTGCCGCTGTGTGAACGGTACACACAGGCGTAGACAATTTTGTGGAGAAAGAGGAGTCTTCAAGGTTACGGAGACGCTTACAGCAGAAGCCATCGCTGATATAGACACAGACGCCGGCTTGTGCCTTGAAGTTGTGCTCCAGGGTATACCCCGGGTACTGCAGATAGGACACATCAGCCGGACGTCCGATTTTCGTCTCCGTAAGAAAGAGCAGCAGCGGCTTATCGGTCTCAAGGTGGTGGTGGACCGCATCGAGATTGGAGTACAATCCTCTGATGTTCCCGAGGTGCACTTTAAGTGGGAGGAAGTGCCGCCGCTGTAAAACTCGATTTCTTTTTATGACTTTTCTCATGTTGTTTGTGGGGAGTGAATAGACAGGAAGGCGGAAGTTGTACGAGGCGCTGACCAGGATCCAGTGGTGAACACAGAATCGCTGCACTGAAGGTAAGACTAGCCTGGAGACCGCGGGGACGCCCGAACCACCCCGGAGATGGCCATCGGGTCCTCCCGTCCAATCGCCAATTGGCACGATGGAGCATTCCGGGATTTTTCGTAAGATGTGTGGGGCAGCCTTTCATAGGTGGCTAACCTACTAGTTGGGCCCCCTACTATCTACGGTCGGCCAGCGGTGCACCGCGCTTCGGATCCCGCTGCCCTCCAAGACTAGCCGCCAAGTGCAGCGACACTCTGACACCGAAATGGCATACTGACTCAGCGCTACTGTACAGACCCGCCTTCCCAAAGGCTTCCCAAGGCTTCATGCCGGAACACGTCCAAGGACGCTTGGCGGCAAGACTTAGCCTTGGGGGTGGTGACTAGCCACGGCCGAGGCCTACCACCAGACAAAGTGCTGCTCATTTAGCACTACCCAGGGGCCACGTGTAGGGTAACTAGAGTAATGAGGCCCAAAGGGCCTCGCCTACGGACGCGAGCAACATTAGCCCCGCTTCTTCAAATAAAATAATGGTTCAAGGAAACTTATATTGTTTAATTTATAAAACCAATTAGAATCTTACAAGGACACGCCATTACACAGGGAGGGGGTTAGCTGTCAACACCCCGAAGGATGCATTCCGTTTTACGCATATTATTTATATTAAATTACGTTATATTACAGTGGACTTGTAGGCATTTAATTTTTAGTAAGATTCAATAAAAATACAATTAAATTTAAAACTAAACTAAGTAAATTAAACTAATCTAAATATATAATTATAATATGTAAAAAAGGTTTAAAAAACTGGGTCCTCTCGGCAAAGTGTCTAGGATATAGGCGGCAGTCCCGTGCTGACTTGCAATGGAATGACTTTGCGCGAGAAAACTGCTTGCACGGGGTTCACCAATATCCTACCTTTTTTTTTTTTTTTTTTTTTTTTAAAGTGCGGAAATCCCTTCGGATACCCCCCCGCCGGCCAGCGGGGGCGGTTATGTCGGGCTTGCACCGACTAAAACCGCACGCCGTCTCGGGTCTTCAGACGCCGGGGTGTAAGGTTACCCATAGAGCATATCCCTCGCACCCCGGCTGACCCTGGGCCATCTCACCACTAACAGCATCGCTCATCCTGTCTCCTCTGAAAGCAGAGGAGTACGGAGAGCGATGTGTTCCCGCCACGTTGGGTATTGGCCGACGATCAATGCCAACCCTATGAAGGGGTGAAGGGGGAAGCCATTGACCGCCGCCCAGGGTGTACCGGCCGCTCCGATTCCGTTCCCCCCGGACTGCAGCGGGATCGGAATCGGAGCGACACTCGAGGAGGTTACCCAACACACACCCCACCAATATCCTACCTCAGACGCTTGTTGAGTTTCACGAACACCCCTGCGCACCACGACCCCAAGGGCCAAGAGTCTTGAATTCAAATGCGACAAATAAATAAATACTTTATGACTTTTTACACAGCGCTTTCTAAACCCAAAGTAAGCTTAGTTTAATTAGCTTGTGTTATGGGTTTCAGAATGCGGATACACATACTTGTATACTTATTTTGTTGTAAATATGTACATATTATACTAAAACACCCAGACCAATGCAAATAGACATATTCATGCATACAAATATTTGCACTGAGCGGGAATCGAACCCGCGCCCCCTGTCGTAGCAATCGAATGCAATACCGCTACGCCACAGAGGCCGTCTAAATATAAATAAATTCGTATCATTGGGCACCGAGACAACTGTATGCGGCAATTTTTACACTTGCATATTGTATCCATCGCTGCACTAGTTCGTTTACTGGTAACTGGGAGGTAGGGAAACGCCAGTGTATTGGCGCAAGTGACATCCCATACCAAAGCTCAGAGTTCAGAATCGGTAATTTAAAACAATCCAAGTTTGTTTTAAATATCTCCTATGTATGTACGGAAAGCGGCGATAGCCCAATGGCGTACGTAACGGACTGCTGAGACGAGGTCTCGAGTTCGATCCCCAGTCGCCCCGGGAACACACCTCTGACTTTTCGTAGTTATGTGTGCATTAATAAATGTTAATTATCGCTCGCTTAATAATGTGCCCGGTAGATGGCAATAGGCTCGCCCCCTATTACATTGGGACCTTAACATAACTGGCGAATCGTGGGTGTGTAATAAACCTTTGGCTACCCCTTCGGGGATACAGGCGTGAAGTTATGTTATGTTATGTTATGTATGTATAGACACAATTATTTTAAAATTTTAAAATAATATAGTTATAGAAGTGAAGCTGCAGAGAATTTTCTTCTTTTTCTCTTATTTAATATCACGCTACGGCCCTTAGGAGCCAGGCAATAAGCAAAAATGACAAAAAAGCGCTGGCGGGCGGACGATATGATGTGAATTATGATGCAGTGGGCGATCTCCCGAATTGAATCGAGAACGGCGGTTATATCCGCGGAGCACAGTTAGTTTGTTATAATTGAAATAATAGGTCTTTCCTGACCTATGAAATTGCCGAAATTTTCTTACAAATTCATGACTTCGTTATTCCTGTAATTTAAAAGCTATTTCCATTATTTATATCTTGTTTGAAAGTTGATTTCAAGGTTTTACAACTCTGTATTAAATTTTGTTTTTATTGACCGCTTGATAAATTAATTTGATCTTCAAAAACAGTACTTCCTAAATGCCTTTTGATGACAAATTTCGAATTAATTAACAGCTGTCACTTTTCAAAAATGTAATAAAAGTTGCTGTTTGTTAGCTTAATGTTGTCTCATTCATACACAAAAAAATCATAAAATTTGGATTTGTCATTCCTAAAAAAAATAACATAACATAACTTCACGCCTGTATCCCCGAAGGGGTAGGCAGAGGTGTATTGCACACCCACGATTCGCCAGTTATGTTAAGGTCCCAATGTAATAGGGGGCGAGCCTATTGCCATCTACCGGGCACAATATTAAGCGAACGATAATTAACATTTATTAATGCACACATAACTACGAAAATTCAGAGGTGTGTGACCGGGGCGACTGGGGATCGAACTCGAGACATCGTCTCAGCAGTCCGTTACGTACGCCACTGGGCCGTCGCCGTAAAAAAAATGCAAAAATGTTAATAATGAAAATTGGGTTTCCTCCAATTTCTTCAAGAAAAACGGCAATTTCATATGTAACGACCTAATATTATAGTATACCTACATATTGTATGAAGAATTGTGTACATTTCATGAGTATTAATTGATAACAGTAACTGATAATAATAAACTAGGTCTGCAAGGCGAATCGCTGCTTGCAATGTTGAGCTGAGTGAGACATCGTGATTCTTGTCCAATAGATTTGACCGCTATTGCGGAATCAGATTTTGAAAATTTAGAACAGTGATCATTCCTCCGTGGCAAGTCCGATTTTGAAAATTCTTTTTGAAAGTCACAACTCTGGACATGCTTTCTGAGCGTGTAAAGTTTGGTCACAGTTTCTCAAGCGGTTATAATGTAATTCCATCTGGATTTTTTTTAACGGTGATCATTCCTTTGAGGTAGTATACCGTATTCCTCTGATTGACCTCTTTAATCATGCCAAATTTGGTTCTGATTGGATTAGTAGTTTAGGAGGAGACCTGTGACAAAGAAAATGTCTGAAGTCTGGTATGAGGAGCTTTCGCTCGACTTCGTCTCACTCAGCTCAATAAAGTTCATAGGTGGCTTCATAGGAGATTCCAATTACATGTATAAGTCTTATCTGTTTATTTATAACCTCATAGTGCTATAACATGGGATAAGTCAGAATATATAAGTACGTGCAAATGTCAATACAGTTCCAAAGTTTATAAAAAAAAAATAGCCATTTTATGTGATTTAGAAACAATATCTATTAAGTATATGAATAAATATTTACTTTCGATAAAATACTAGTGGTAGAAATTTGATGACACAAATTTGTCACAAAAATTCGGCCGGGTAGGTACCACCGTGCACGATTGTGAAAAACCCTTCATAGTAATCCAATTTCGGTTTGATTGTGTTCAGAAGTCAGCAAGTGCAGAGCCGGGCAGGGGGATTGTGGTCGCAGCACTAGTGGGACCGGTGGGTGTCACGCGGTGCTGCGACGACAATCCTCTTCTGATGATTCCGTCAAGCTAAGTGCCACCATTGTTAACATGGTACGTGTATGTAATGGTGACCCTCTTTCCTGAGACTTTACCTTCAGCTTACCATCAGGCGAGGTGAAGTCAAATTGTCGTGTCCTAAATATAAAAAAATAAATACAACTCTAGTCGAAATAATCCTGTGGAGACCCCTTCATCAGATTACTGGAGACGATAGTACGTACCTTTGTAAAATAATACTCTTATACATAGTAGTGCTATTAAAACCATTTATCTATTGCCCAACCCACTCCAGTACAGATACATATACATTACCATTTCATAAGAGGATTCCAACAACCAAGTGATCCAACCCACCGAATTCATCCGAGGACAGTCGAAGTAACCCGAAGTAAATTAATTTACAAAATTTGTATTTCTATGAATAATTATATACGACCCGTTGGATTCGCGTGTGTGATATAATTGAGTTTCGAATGACGTAAGTTGAATTTGTCGCCATCTATTATCAAGGAGGTTGAAGGTTTTGCTGAATTCGCAAGCCAAATTATTGTGGATCCCCTGGGACTAAATTGCTGAGACCTTAAATTTTATATAATCTACAAAGGAGAAATCTTAGGAAGATGATTGCAAATATAATTATGTAGATCACAAACGTGTATTAGAAATGTAGAGATCAATTGATGCGGCAAGACATTGGACCTACCAGAAGGACCAAAGTGATTTATATTGCTTTGATTGATTACACTGAAATGCCTAATTAAAACAGCTAACTTACTAAACCATTTTTAAGTCATTCTTTGAAGATAGTAGCCTGCCAAGATACTAAGGCGTTATTAAATTTACATTCACTCAAATATAATTTTAGATATAACAGATTTGATTAGGTACCGAACCACTCCGGGTCGGCGGGGCGACTAGGCGGACACCGTGGTTCCCAAATCCGAGGGGGCCATCTCGAAACCGGAGATGGCCCAGGGTCAGTCGGGGTGCGAGGGATATGCTCTATGGGCAACCTTACACCCCGGCGTCTGTAGACCCGAGACGGCGTGCGGTTTTAGTCGGTTCAAGCCCGACATAACCGCCCCCGCTGGCCGGCGGGGGGGTATCCGAAGGGATTTCCGCAAGATAAAAAAAAAAAAAAGTACCGACCCAGTTACTCAAGGTTTATAATTCCGATAACCTAAAAAGCTGGTTGGTATACGAGTTTCAAAATGAAGAGTTTATATGATTAGAAGCTAGCACAATCTTTTCTCTTGTATACATGTAGTCTTTAACCAGTAATACTGTTTTAATGATATTTGATGAAGGAGAGTCACTCTTTCTTCTTCTTAGCAATCCCTGACGTTACAAAACTGCAGTTACAGCAGTAATGGAATCTTCAAGAGTCTAGAATTCAAAAATCTAACAATCCTGCATCGCGCTATGCGAATTTTTAAGTTTATGAGGGTAAAACAAAAAAACAAAAGAATGAAACGTAATCCCGTGGCCCAACTATAAGTTAAAGCCACGCCTTTGGCCACGGGATTAAGACTCTTAAAGATTCCATTACTGCTGTAACTAGCAGCAATGGAATCTTCAAGAGTCTTATGCAAAGTCAATAAATGCAAGGCCAAGTATATTGTACAAGTAAAGGATGTTTAAAGGCGTTATGGGTGGTGTTTAAAGAACACCGTTGTTAACACGATAGCTTTGTTCACAGGAAGCCAACGTGTCAACAAGGAATCATTCAACGTAAGCTTACCTTTGTATAAAATTCTACATAACAGAATTGCATTCAGGTCTATTTTAGTTTAAATCTTTAATCCAATAAAATTATTCGTATCAAATTATTTTAAGTATTTGTGGTGACACCATTGTATAATACCTAGCACCTTCTAGTAAAGATAAGCCAAATTGTTTGGGAGCTAACAATCCTGCATCGCGCTATGCGAGTTTTTAAGTTGATGAAGGTGAAAAAAAAAAAAATACAATAAACAATAGGCCACAGTAACCGCTTCCCATCAGGGGGGCCGTGAGCTTGTCTACCATATGAGTGGTAACTTACGTTTTATTTAGACGATATGATTACAGTAATAACCTAGACTGGGAGATCCATCGCTTTGTTAACTTTTAGGATTCCGTAGCCAAATGGCAAAAAACGGAACCCTTATATATTCGTCATGTCTGTCCGTCCGTATATCATAGCCCCTTTTTCCGAAACTATAAGAACTTCTAAAATAAAAAATGATAAAACTAAAAAAAAAATATATGATGTACATTAGCATATAAACTGCCACTGAAAATTGGTTTGAACGAGATCTAGTAAGTAGTTTTTTTTAAATACGTCATAAATCGTACCGCAATTTACCTTTCATTCAATCAACTCAAATATAAGAATATTACTTGTTGCAACGGAACCCTTCCTGGGCGAGTCCAACTCGCACTTGGCCTCTCTATATTTTTCTCCTGAAAAGCTGAACTAAATTGAATAAAAGCAAATAATTAATGTCTAGGTTATTTGAATTCTTTGGATATCGTGTTGAATCTACGTGTTCTTCACAAACAAGTGATGAGGAGCAGCTCAAACCTCAGAACAGATAATTCTGTAGTCAGAAGTTCCACCTCCTGCTTGATTCCTTGTAGAGAATATTTCTGATATAATTATCCCCTATTTTCTCACATTCACGTATCAACACAGCTTCTCCTAATTACATTTATTTCTCAAAATAACTGTAAAACACAATACATTATCTTGTAGGAAAGTTTAATCGGCTTTACGCCGGTTTATTGTCAAAAAGTAAGGGTAGGTGGAAAATTATCAGCTGTGTAAACAGACCCGGTGCGAGTAAATGTTAGTAATTGTGTCTCTTTTTAAACCAACTCGTTATTATAATGTGTTGGTAACATTTGATGTGTGGGCGGAGTGATGGCGGGAATTCAAGTTAAAATAATTAAGGTGCTTTTACTAATTAAGATGAGGATAATACCAATGGAAATGAGGATGCCTCAAAGTATATGAAGTAATGATATGTAACAATATCCACAGTTAATATATTTAGTTTGAAAACGTTGCTCAAACAATTCGAACAAAAATAGCCAATTCAGTTGATACTTCGGATTCTTGTTTGTTCATAGGTTACCACCAAATCGTGATGGATTTCAGGCTCATCTTTGTCCATATTTTGCTGAAAAGTAGTAGGAAAAACAGTGGTGTTGAGAGGGGGTTCACGTCAATATCACTATCACAAATCCGACGTCTTAACCATTACCTTTTGTGATCATTTCACGATTTTTTAATTTTATTGTATGCTTATGAGATATCTCTGTGACATAAGGTTTTAATCCCAATTTTTCTTTAAAAAATTGCGCTCAGAGTGATTGTTGTAACATCTATTCTATTATAAAATTGTAAATGAGCTGTGTCTGTACGTCGGAGATATTTACAAAAAAAAAACTTGGATTATGTTAAATGAGCGATTCTGAACACAAAAATAACAGAGACAAGATTCTTGTCTGTTTGTCTAAGCGGTTTTTGCTATCATGTCTTGGTCAGACTTGAAAAATGCTATAGTTTGATTGAAATTGGTTAAGTAGAACCAGAGATATGGCCAAAAACTTAGCATCAGCTAGTTATTATTATAAAACAATACATTTTACGACTTCTGTAGCGTAGCAATATAGTGCTCGATTGCGAAGTCTAAGGTCACAAGTTGGATTGCAAGTGCAAGTATTTGTAAGTATGAATAATATCAGAATACTTTTATCAACCACACCCACTTGAAAAACCCCTGTGTTGGGGGTGTATAGGATCCCAGTAAGACCTTCGGGGCCAAGACAACCACACCTGCAAGCCAGCGGTCGCTACCCTAAAGCTGCATAAGACAAATCAAAACGAGCAAAATCAGTAAATGAAATCCGGGGTCCTAAGGGAAAAAAGTGAAAAAAAAATCTCGTCACCATATACTCCATAAGCCACACCATTCTCGCAGTTCTGATTTTTTTAGTTTGATTTTCTACTCCAAATTGCGACATTTAACTTCATAAAGTCTACAAGAAAAACCCTTTGATCCCATTTTCACCTTCAATTGTTCACAAAATGACATAATCCAACCGCTACATACCCACACTGAAACCCAACCTTGCGGTGTGTCGGGATATCCGAAAACAATAAAACGCTCGAGCAATTTTAATCCTTTAAGGCTTTGTCTCTCGGACCGTTAAGGGTCGTTGTTGCTTGATTAATCTAATCCATACCATTGTAATTGTTCGCTTACGTTTCTGGTAAACTATAGTACGCTTCCTAATGGGGGATTATTTGAGTGATATATTTATCAGCCTAGCGTTGTTTTAACACTTGAGTGGGTTGGCAGATGGAATTGGGGCTCGATAATACTATCAGAGAAGTGAAATGTGTCTATTTTTGTGCCGGATATGTTGGGCTTATTAGGGTTCCGCAAATTGTTGATTCAGCTCTATTCATCTTAAGTTCACCTAAGAGAAGCAGTAGATCTTAAACTATATACTTAGATAATTTATCTATTATTGTAATACTTTGACATCTAACCAATGAATATATAAATTTAACATTGAATTCTACTTTTCCTCGCAAAAAATTCGCGGTATTTTCTTTCTAATTATAATCTTTTTTTTTATATTATACATAGATACATAAACTCACGCCTATATCCCCGAAGGGGTAGGCAGAGGTGCTAGCAACCAATGTAATAGGTGGCGAGCCTATTGCCATTAACCGGGCACTTATAAACCTGCGATAAATAACATACATAACTTCGAAAAGTCATTGGTGTGTGCCATGGTAAACCTGGGATCGCACGCGAGACCTCGTCTCAGCAGTTCATTACCCATACCACTAGGCTACCGCGGTATATTATGACATGATTTTATTGAATTTTCTGAATTTAGATGGTACTGGTGATTAAATATTTAAGACTATAATGTAAATAATAATCTTTATTTTCAATATTTCTTGTTATGAATCCATTGTGTTGTAAGTGTAAGCTTAATGCTAATTAGTCTTGCATGATAATGTTAATAAATTTTGTATCACCATAATTAACACACAAACCATAACACTTTTGCACGTCAACTTGGTAAAACATGGATTGGAAAACCACATGTCTAACACCTTTTTTTTTTTTTTATAATGCGGAAATCCCTTCGGATACCCCCCCGCCGGCCAGCGGGGGCGGTTATGTCGGGCTTGCACCGACCAAAACCGCACGCCGTCTCGGGTCTTCAGACGCCGGGGTGTAAGGTTACCCATAGAGCATATCCCTCGCACCCCGGCTGACCCTGGGCCATCTCACCACTAACAGCATCGCTCATCCTGTCTCCTCTGAAAGCAGAGGAGTACGGAGAGCGATGTGTTCCCGCCACGTTGGGTATTGGCCGACGATTAATGCCAACCCTATGAAGGGGTGAAGGGGAAGCCATTGACCGCCGCCCAGGGTGTACCGGCCGCTCCGATTCCGTTCCTCCCGGATTGCAGCGGGATCGGAATCGGAGCGACACTCGAGGAGGTTACCCAACACACACCCCACATGTCTAACACCCTACTATGACCCATGTTTAGCAGAATAAATGATTGATCAATTGTTTGATTGATTGATTAGATACGACTCTCGTTATCGTATTGCTCAGCAGAAATCAACATCGATACAACAAGAAAAGTTCTGTCTCTTTATATCGCTTATTTGTGAGAGTGTTCAACAAGTGGCTTTATCACCCTATCTGCCCTTTTCATATTCATCTCTTTTCGCTACTTTTCCCTGTGCAAGTGATAAAGTGGCAAGAGGTACATGAAACCTCGTCTGTAGACCCGAGACGGCGTGCGGTTTTAGTCGGTTCAAGCCCGACATAACCGCCCCCGCTGGCCGGCGGGGGGGTATCCGAAGGGATTTCCGCACGAAAAAAAAAATAAGGTACATGAAACCTGGGGTGTGTGTTGGGTAACCTCCTCGAGTGTCGCTCCGATTCCAATCCCGCTGCAGTCCGGGGGGAACGGAATCGGAGCGGCCGGTACACCCTGGGCGGCGGTCAATGGCTTCCCCTTCACCCCTTCATAGGGTTGGCATTGATCGTCGGCCAATACCCAACGTGGCGGGAACACATCGCTCTCCGTACTCCTCTGCTTTCAGAGGAGACAGGATGAGCGATGCTGTTAGTGGTGAGATGGCCCAGGGTCAGCCGGGGTGCGAGGGATATGCTTTATGGGTAACCTTACACCCCGGCGTCTGAAGACCCGAGACGGCGTGCGGTTTTAGTCGGTGCAAGCCCGACTTAACCGCCCCCGCTGGCCGGCGGGTGGGTATCCGAAGCGATTTCCGCACGATAAAAAAAAAAAAAAGGTACATGAAACCTTAGACCAATGATAAATATTCACAAAAGGGCTATATGGAGTATGACACAGCCTTTATCTTGCTGAAAAAGGTATTACAGAGCAGTTTTGATCCAGATACTAGCGTATGGTAATGAATGTTAAGTTTGCTAGAAGAATTGCATTCAAATAAGAGTCAATTCAGAAGAGATAATGTCTCTGGGAACGAGTTACTGAAGTGGAACTGAGTGAATTAATAGAAGAATGTGATATCAAACAAGATGTTAGCTTCATATGTGAATAAAATTTATAAGTATATTAGAAATACATTGAAGTCATACAACTTAATGCTCTGAACAACATTATAGATTAAAATATTTACCCAAAAAGGGGAGGGAGTATGTACGGTGAGAACTAAACTAAAAAACTTGGGCGTCAAAAAATAAGGCTGGCGGCAAATTCCTGTTAGATGGCAACACCAATTATTTGCGCAAAAAGAAGCCAGCCCTTTGGTCAAAGGTATAATAATGTAGTTTGGTTACGTTAACGGTATAAATCAGTAAAAAATGACTAAACAAGTTGAATGACGAGCTCAGCCGAATACAAGGGAAGCGTCGGTAGCTTAGTGGTTAAGGAGTCGACCTTACGATCGAGAGGTCCCGGGTTCGAATCCTGGCCATTACACTACCAACGTGAACCCACTCTTAACACAAGCAATTTAGCTTAGCTGGAGGGGTTAAGGGGAATATTAGTAATTTCGGTTACTAATATTCTTTTAAAAGAAAAAAAAAAAAAAAAAAAAATTTCGATTTTGCGATTATATTTTTAGTTTAGTAGTGTAATGGCCAGGATTCGAACCCGTTACCTCTCGATCGTAGGGTCGACTCCTTAACCACTAAGCTACCGACGCTTCCAATGCACGTATGAGTACAAGGGAGGCAAGAGTTGAATGTAGAGATCATATGAAAAGAGTTTCTACTTACCCATATACATCATAAAGATATGTATGTATATTTTCTTAATGATGTGTGGAACCTCCTCACCACTGGTGTTTGAAATAAATAATAAATAAATATTCTACGACATGCTACACAGCGCTTTCTAGACCCAAAGTAAGCATAGTTTAACTAGCTTGTGTTATGGTTTCCAGAATGCGGATAAACATACTTATATACTTTATTTTATATATTTATTTTTTGTAAATACATACTCATACATACAATTACTACTACATATTCATGCATACATATACACATATATTTACACTGTGTGGGAATCGAACCCGCGCCCCCTGTCGTAGCAGTCGAATGCACTACCGCTATGCCACAGAGGCCGTCCTTTAAAGTGTTTATTACTTAATTTTCTAATATCACTATATAATACAGGTTTTCATGATACAGTTATATGAATTAAATCGGGGTCGAACATAGCCACAACAACATTGCATTACGAGAGAGACTGAATATTGCAAACAAATTAGAATAAAATTATTTTACAAGAACTGTTGGCTAGGGTAACGACTCAAAGGTCTCAAGTTAATAATTTTTCTTTCATCTTTGTAAGTGTCAGCGCCATTTTCTAGCAGTAAACATAGATATTGCACTTAAGCTTTTCGACTGAGTCTAGTAACCTCAGACAAGGCAATCTTGGCATTCTTTGGGTCTTCCATTTACCGTGTCTTCACGTTTTTTTTTAATATTTAGGACACGTTAATTTGACTTCACCTCGCCTGATGGTAAGCTGAAGGTAAAGTCTCAGGAAAGAGGGTGCTGACCCCTGAACGCAATCAACCCGAAATTGGATTACTATGGAGGGTTTTTCGCAATCGTGCACGGTGGTACCCACCCGGTCGAATTTTTGTGACAAATTTGTGTCATCAAATTTCTACCACCAGTATTTTATCGAAAGTAAATATTTCAGGTTGAAGGTTGGTCCTAGATGATCTCTTTTTCCGATCTAAATCTTTAGAAAAAAGTGAGCATACAAAATGCTTAAAAATTTAATTGAATTAATTAGGCGGAGTCATCAAAAAACAATGTTTAAAAATGACTGTAAAGTTATTCATTGTTTCCGTAGTTCGCAAGAATTACGGTAGATGGGTCCAACGTCGCCTTAAGACGTATTAATGTATCGGAGAATTGGATTACTATGGAGGGTTTTTCGCAATCGTGCACGGTGGTACCCACCCGGTCGAATTTTGTGACAAATTTGTGTCATCAAATTTCTACCACCAGTTAAGTCCTACTTTTGTTGAGTTAATTTGAGTTAGCTTTCAGTCTTATCAGAATGACCGATATTATTTAAACCCTGCCGACTAAAATTGACTACAATCCTACTACTATGATTTGAAAGTTTTTATGGTTGGATGTTTGTTACTCATTTTCGCCAATGGCTGAATGGATCTGGGTGAAATTCAGAAGAAATGGCTCCATAATTAGCTAAAAATATCAAGAATAACAGAACTCACATACTTGGGTTCTAACTTAATTTAGTGAATTATCTTATCAGAGAGCGCACAAGTTGTCTATTGGCGCTATCTCTTTGCTGTCATAGTCTTCATCGCCAGCAAGGCCCTTAAAGCAATAATGTGTGTTTGCGAACATAATACCAATATTGTATGGTATTAAGTTCATTTTAGGATAAATCCAGAAAGTTATACATGCTCTGAGGAACCAAGGATTTAAATATGCAGATGTTTAAATTCTTGGGTTAGATAACTTATTTGTTTCAGTGCTGCAGCGAACTTTTGTTGTAACTCGTCCCAAAATGGAGCATGAATTTCTGAATAACTTCTGTAGTATATGTATATATTACTAAGACGTTTTATACGTCACTGTACTAATGTACAATGTGAATTCTATTAGGTTGATACCCACTACAGTTAAGAACAAATGGCAGTACGTAAAAACCTACATTCGTACGATTCAAAACAAAAACATCACTATCTGAAATATGCAATTGTTCTTTGTTTGTTTAGAAAATGTGTTTTAAAGCCGCTGTAATCCCACATCATCTATCATCATTGTGTCTAGTTTTTGTTTTATTTTTTTGTTTATTTTTATTTCCCGTCTTGCCCTTTTGTTGCCATCTTTCATCTCGATCACTACGTCTGTCAGGTCCGGTATAAAATATTTGTTACCTTTTGCTTTTCTAAAGAAAAAGAAATTGTGAATCGATTGATATTTTAAAATCTTTACCTACTGAAGTTCTGTAAACTTAGTAGTGTGTGATACGAGTACAACCAGATAGTTGCCTGGTACCACAAAAGCAGAAAAATGTGAGCATTATTATGTATTTAATTTTTAATAATTTACATTGTAAGAGTTAACTCAGTTTTCGTTTACGAAAATAGCCAATTTTTTTGGTACTTTAAATGAGGCCTCTGTGACGTAGCGGTAGCGCATTCGACTGCTACGACTTGGGGCGCGGGTTCGATTCCCGCTCAGTGCAAATATTTATATGCATGAATATGTCTATTTGCATTGGTCTGGGTGATTCTATGTATAATATGTATATATTTAAGCATGTTTATCCGCATTCTGGAACCCATAACACAAGCTAGTTAAACTTACTTTGGGTCTAGATAGCGCTGTGAAGCATATATTATAAAAAATCGTCGAATATTTATAAAAAAAAAATGTACACGGAATCCAGAATAACGCCTATTGATGCTAATATTCTTTTCACTTACACGTGTAGAAAGAGATTAGGCAAAAAAGAAAAAAAAGGTCATAAGACCTCCGGTTTTCTTACGTTCAGTCCTCCGTCTTGAGTTCGATCCCCAGTCGCCCCGGGCACACACCTCTGACTTTTCGTAGTTATGTGTGCATCAATAAATGTTAATTATCGCTCGCCTACTAATGTACCCGGTAAATAGCAATAGGCTCGCCCCCTATTACATTGGGACCTTAACATAACTGGCGAATCGTGGGTGTGTAATACACCTCTGCCTACCCCTTTGGGGATACAGGCGTGAAGTTATGTATATGTATGTATGTATTTATGTATGCGCAGCGTCTTCTCGTCCAAAATAGCGCAGTCCTTGAAGACAAAGGTCTTTAATCATTGCGTGTTACCAGTGATGACCTACGGTGCCGAGACGTGGTCTCTCACCATAGGCCTCATAAGGAAGCTCGGGGTCAGCGAGCTATGGAACGGGCTATGCTTGGGGTTTCTCTACGAGATTGAATCAGAAATGAGGAGATCCGTAGACGAACTAGAGTTACCAACATAGCAGAGCGAGTCAGCAATCCGAAGTCGCAGTGGGCAGGACACATAGCTCGGAGAACCAATGGCCGGTGGGACAGTAAGGTTCTTGAGTGGAGACCACGTGACGGCAAGCGCAGCGTAGGAAGGCCTCCCGCATGGTGGACAGATGACCTAGCAAAGAGCGCAGGGACTCGGTGGATGCAGGCAGCTACAGACCGGTCGAAATAGAAGTCGATGGAGGAGGCCTATCTACAACAGTGGACTTCCTACGGCTGATATGATGATGATGACTTAGAAAAAACAAAATTAACTTAATCATCCGCATTCTAGAATCCATATATATACTATGCTTAGTTTTCGCTAGATGGTGCTATGTAACTATGTTGACTGATATTAAATATCCTGTTTGTATGTGAAGTCCTAAATATTTATGATATTACACAATGCACCGAGTTAAATTGAGTAATTCAAATCTACCGTGAAAGTTCACACCGAAACTACATGAATAAATCTTAAGCCACTAAATCCATATCAGCTATGGCCCAACATAAACGTACCAATCCATTCAACTAAGTATCTACCAATAGGATTAATATCCGATATAAATGATAATTTTGTCTAATTCTTTTACTAATCTTCAAGTCGCATTACGAAGCAGACTAGGTAATTTATAGTTTTAGGCTTGACCCACACTATTTTAGGTTTGAAGAGACGCTTGGGAAGGACACCGTGTTGTTTTAGTCGGTTCGATTCCGATGTACCTACCCACCTCATTGCCAGCACAGTTGGGGAGGGGGGGGTGGAAGCCCGTGGGGGTTCCCACACGTAAAAAAAGGTTAGACGAGATCTTGATTGGGTTTTTTTTTTTTAATTTGCGATTTTTTGCGATTTTTTTTTATCTTGCAATGGTTCACTCCAGCACGAATCTATTACCGAAAACAGCAACTCGATAGCTCATCTCCTTCATACCCAAAACCGTGACAGAAAATTGGCAACGACGACGACGTCGACGACGACGTCAACGACAACTCCTTAGCAATAGGGCTTTTCTAAAGAAAATCCCTAGAAATAAAATGAAGACCATGAAAGTCGGTCCACACGTTCTCGAGTTGTGAGCGGTCAGCACTTACACGTCTTGGTTTTATATATATTATAGATTAATTATATTATTTCTAAAAATTATGATTTAATTCTATATAACCTTAAATATAACTTTTAGCTAACGAACGCTTCAGCATAAGATCCAGCGAAAGCGGAAAATGTTGTTAGAAGTTTTCCTCTTAGATAGTGTACTGATTACCAAAAAGTTTGTGCAATGTTTCACAAGGAGGAGTCGATATCAAGACAAGTGGGAATTATGTACCTGTTAAGGACCGTTGTTCATGACAGACTATGACCTAATAAGGTTCCGAATAGACTGCCACTTCACGGTCGCCTTCAGTGGAACACTTGGATGGGTGGACTTGATTGACGTCAGTGAGGCATTGGATGTACTTGGCCCAGCACTACCCTTGATCTACTACTTCCTGTTGAGCTTCCTTGTTCCTTGAGAGACTCTTGTTGTCTACTTGTTGCCCATAATTTCCTAACAAATGGTCCCTGCTTTTATAGTCTTTTGTAGTGCTGGCCCGCGATCCAAACTACCTCACCTCCGCATTTCCATTTATTTATAAATCTCATGTTATACATATTAATCACATAGCATATATGTATATAGGTAGCAATAAGAGTTGCACGACGATAGGTACTTACATCTGTACCGTGCGACGTCGGGCTACTGAATGACGGGCGGATTGACCCCTCAGACTTATATATGGGCCCTGCCTCCCGCGAGCTACTATATAATAAAATGGCACCAGCCGGGGGAGCGCATATTCGCTTCTTACGGCGTGGGAGGTAGTCGCGGGGTGTAATTAAACTTACATACTAGTATACAAAGTCGTATTTCCTATTTACACGAAGTTATGTTAGATTCTGAGTAATGCATTTTCGTAATTATATTTGTAATTATGCTTTTCGGGGAATGTACTTTCTTTATTAAATTTGGCTCTAACATACTTAATTACTCAGAAAACTAACTCCTAACAGTAATAAGCTATTTATCTTAGCTAAATATCAAAGTAATTACATAATTACGTTTTTAATTTACGTAAACCTTTTTTTTTTTTTTTTTTTTTTCGTGCGGAAATCCCTTCGGATACCCCCCCGCGTGCCAGCGGGGGCGGTTATGTCGGGCTTGAACCGACTAAAACCGCACGCCGTCTCGGGTCTACAGACGCCGGGGTGTAAGGTTGCCCATAGAGCATATCCCTCGCACCCCGACTGACCCTGGGCCATCTCCGGTTTCGAGATGGCCCCCTCGGGTTTGGGAACCACGGTGTCCCCGTCTTGCCCCGGTTTGGGGGAGGGGCGCTAGTCGCCCCACCGTCCCGGCCTGCTTCTGCTGGGGTGACAGGTGGCCTCACCCGCCACCCCCAGGCCTGCGCTCATGGAGGACGGAGGTCGTTAAGCGACCTCCGGCGCCTGAGTTGCCTGCGACGCGCGGCGAGCAAGTTGCGGGCTCGGCGGACCGGGAGAGTTCTAAGTCTCTCCCGGGCGCGCTCCGCCACCTCCTTCGCGAGCATTACATGCTCGCAGAAGGAGGCGGCGGCGGCCCACGCGCTCGCGCTCCGCACCATTGCCGCAATCATGCTGCCGAGCGAGAGGACTCCCACCCCGATGGCTGCCACGAGGTCACGCCTCGGCGCCTCCCACGCCGGGCAGTCCGCCAGCGTGTGCAGCCCTGAGTCCTCGCTCGCGTCGCAGTGATGACACTCAGGCGTTGGCTCCTTCCTGATCCGATGCAGGTGGTCCCCGAAGCACCCCTTCCCTGAGATCACCTGCGTCAGTCGGTAGGAGAGGCTTCCGTGTCGCCTCTCCAGCCAATCCTCCATGATGGGCCTTACCGCCGCTATTGCGGCGTGCCCTAATTTACGTAAACCTAACATTTTCACAATTCATTTGTTATATTCACGCTTACTAATCTACATGTCACTGGCACATGTGTCTATAGTCTATTTGTGTCGTGCACAGTACCTATTCCGTTATCCTCTATGGAATCAGATCACAGTTGCTGTGTAAAAAGGTATTTGGCCTAATTTGGTAATACTAGAGTTTCAAATGAAACTAAGAAGAATAAGGATGGCAATACTTTCAAGACTACTAAGTTTTTTTAAGGAATATTAGTAAGAGAAATTACTAGTGTTTCCCTTAACCCCTCTTGGTTAGTACTCGTAATTAGGGGCGATATTATTCCTAATACAAGCTAAATAGCTTAGCTAGCTTAGCTAAAGACCTAAACTAAATTACTTAATTAATTACGGTACGGCCTCTGTGGCGTAGCGGTAGTGCATTCGACTGCTACGTCAGGGGGCGCGGGTTCAAATAATTGTATGCATGAACATGTCTATTTGCATTGGTCTTTGTGTTTATATGTATAATATGTATCTATTTACTAAAAAAAAAGTATTTAAGTATTGTTAATCCGCATTCTGGAACCCATAACACAAGCTAGTTAAACTATGCTTACTTTGGGTCTAGAAAGCGATGTGTAGAATGTCGTAGAATATTTATTATTATTTACTTGTGTTAGAAATGGGTTCATGTTAGTATTGTAATGGCCAGAATTTTAACCTCGGACTCCTCAAAAGTAAAGCCAATTCATTAATCATTAAGCTACCGTCGAATATAATAACGAATTACATAAAAAACTAATGCTGTGTTACACTATAGCGTGGATTCATCCTAATCGTTTAGTCTGTGGGAAATGATCCAAAATGGTATATTATTATTGGAATTGATGCTTACCATAGATACCTGTGCTTACGACATAACACTAATGGGGATTATTGACAGAAGATATTAACGGGTATGAGATATGAAGAAGTAACTAATATTTTAAACAAAGGAATAAATTTGTGTGTTTCTTAAAACATAGCATAACTTCACGCCTGTATCCCTAAAGGGGTAGGCAGAGGTGTATTACACACCCACGATTCGCAAGTATTTCAAATCCCAGTATTTATCACATTAGTTTAAATTTGTTTGAAGTGGCTACCGTTATTTTGATCGCATAGAATTATTTTCAATTTAATTTACATCATAACGAAATAACTATTTTAAACTACACTTGTCGTGGCTCTGTGTCTTTAATATGTACACACAAAGCACTTATTATATATTTAAAACATTGTTGTATGCGGAGACGATGTAAACAGAACCACAGTGGCGCCATCTGGTGTTAGTCAGTAGTTAACTGTTACAGTTAAACTTTGTGATTGTGTTATGGACAGTTGTGCGCTCAAAATACAACAAAATACATTTGTATACTTTTTGACCACATAAGAATTATAGCACTCATAATTAAAGGATTCAAAGGCACGGTCTATTATGAAAGCTCAGAATTATTCAGTTCAATGAATAACTTAGTTAACGCTAACCTACGCAAACATTTAAATTTTACGATTCTAATTTTATGTTACAACAGTACCTTTTTTTTTTGTGCGGAAATTCCTTCGGATACCCCCCCGCCGGCTAGCGGGGGCGGTTATGTCGGGCTTGAACTGACAAAAACCGAGCGCCGTCTCGGGTCTACAGACGCCGGGGTGTAAGGTTACCCATAGAGCATATCCCTTGCACTCCGACTGACCCTGGGCCATTCGCAGTGTCCCCTCTGATAACAGCAGAGGGTACCTGGAGCGGCCCCCACCCGCGGGGGCCTTGCAGGCCCGCCATACCCCGAACCCCTCGTGCAATGGGGTCAGCTGGCCCTAAAAAGGGCCGGTTGGTCAGACTCTTGGCCGTTGACGTTGACGCCAGCTACTCCAGAGGAGTAATCAATGATGGATCATCGCCCACGTTGCCCAGGGTGCACCAAACTTGGAGATGATCCAACCAGTCGCACCCCGTTACAACAGTACCTACTTAATAAAATTATAAATGAGCGTGTCTATACATGGGAAATATTTAAAAAATACTTGGGTTATGATGAATGAACGATTTTAAACACATTTTTTTTTTTATTTCTTGTGTGTTTGTTCGCGATGGACGCAAAAACTACTGAGCGAATTTTGATGTTGTTTTTTCTATAAGAAAGATATAGGTTAGTTGATATCTGCCGTATGTTTGATTGCAATTGGTGAGTGGAGACCGCGACTCGGCAAACGTAGTGTAGGACGCCCTCCGGCCAGGTGGGATGGCGATCTGCGAAAGACTGCGGGCAGATGACCTCTGTGGCGTAGCGGTAGTGCATTCGACTGCTAAGCCAAAGGTCGCGGGCATTAGCTAGTGATAAATAATAATAGTATCCTTAAAAATCATATTGTTATCGTTTCAATGTAACAGCCAAGGATTATTTACCTATAATGTACAACTAAGGCGGTGTGGAGCTGGCGTAATTATTAACATCCGGCTTTTAATCGAGTGATTGCGGTTTCAAATCGAACCTCGTATACTACCAGTGTAAACCCATTTCAACGACAAGCATTTCAGCATGATTGGACTAGTTAATAAGAACGGTGATATTAGAATGTTGGTCATATTACTGTAAAATTAACGGTCACCTGCGAGTTGGCACACCCCGGTATACCATCAGATTGCATACTAACCCACGCGATGGTTATAGGCACAGCGCTCCCTATTACAAGGGATTTAAAAGATGAGTGGCGAAAAGTTTGAGTGTTTTATTATTGGCAAAAATAATATATTATTAAAAATAATTAATTTATGTAATTAATTACTATTAATTAGTATAAAAACAATATCTGTATACCTATATACAAAGCTGCAGGTTTAGGCGTCAAAAAATTCCTCCCCATCGACGTCAACTGGGAGGGTGGCCAGAAGGCTGGCGGCATTGCCACGTTGAATGGCAATGCCAATCCTTTGTGCGAGGAATGAACCAGCCCTCTGGTCACGGGTAGCGTCTATAAGCCGTTTTGAAATTTCTTTAAAAAAAAACCGGGCACTTGGACCCCAAGATCCCAGCGTCTCAACCCCAAACGGCTCAAATATGTAATTACCTGTTAAATTACTATATTTGCGCCGTTTAAGGGTCTCTGCCGAAGCAGCGGCAGCGCAGGCGCAGTCCGCAGTCCCTGGAAGATGTGAAGGCGCAAGGGTGTCAGCACATGTCGCATCCCACACCAAATGCCTTCCCATCTTCCAAGGCACCAACGACATCCCATCCGGCCTCTTGCCATCGTCGCGCGCCAAACCAGTAGGTTCTAGTACGGCTGGAACGCCGGCGGTGACAAGAGCCCGACGGATAATGTCATTGATGTACGCGTGCCGTGAAAGCCGTCCTGCGCTCCTGCTGCATGAGAGGCCATGGTGTCCAAGGCTACCCACTTCTTCTCCACAGCGACAACGATGCGGAGAAACGCAAGGAGCACCCAAACGAAGGCAAGCAGCGATACGGAAGGTGTTATCGTCCAACATGGTACCAATGTTGGGCGATGGTAGGGCTTGAAGCCAGACACCGGATTCCCATTCCCTCACAGCCAAAAGGCGAGCACGCTCCGCAACATTGGTAGAAGTAGAAATGCGATGTTTTCTTACCATGTTGCAGAGAGGCACGTCCCATTGCCTCTGGGAAGATGGGTTACCTGGCAAATCAGCGTTTGGGCAAAACATTTTCCAAGCATTTAAAGCTTCGGCCTTGCCTGGCACTTCCGAATTAGTTAGGCTAGGGGTTAGGATTCTTCTAACTAATTCATCCGTGCCATGCACCGAAGATAGAAATGCTGGTAGACTTACGTCGGTAATTTTGCGAACGCCGAGCCCGCCTAGACGCACAGGCATGGATGCCTGAAGCCAGACACGGTCGTTCATATCCACATTTAGAATTTTGCATAGTGTGTTTTGAATCACGCTATCCATTTTACCTAAAAGAGCCAAATATTTAAAAAGTTGAGTTGATCGGAGAACATGTGTAAATTTAGGAACGAAAAGACAATACCGAATTATAGTGAAAGCAGAGTCGACTGTCTAGCTTTTCGAAGAATATTCACATCCAGAGCTGAATATGATGGAATTGCGCTTAACTCTATGTGAACAGTCCTGTATACGGATGGTTCTTGACTCCCCATCGAAGAGATGCTACCACCTACAACCCTGAATGTAGTGGAATAGCGCTAAGCACGGTGGAAAAGCGCTGTACTGCTTTTCACAATCTTACAGTCCTGTACGAGGCTGATAAAAGCATTTTTTTTTAATTTTTATTTAAGACACGTCAATTTGACTTCACCTCGCCTTATGGTAAGCTGAAGGTAAAGTCTCAGGAAAAAGGGTCACCATTACATACACGTACCATGTTAACAATGGTGGCACTCAGCTTGACGGCCTCATCGGAAGAGGATTGTCGTCGCAGCACCGCGTGACACCCACCGGTCCCACTAGTGCTGCGACCACAATCCCCCTGCCCGGCTATGCACTTGCTGACCCCTGAACGCAATCAAACCGAAACCGTGCACGGTGGTACCTACCCGGCCGAATTTTGTGACAAATTTGTGTCATCAAATTTCTAGCAGCAGTAGTATAAGTGTGACCAAAATCGTTCAGCGAGACGCGAATGGCGCTGAATAAATGTAAAAGCAGCATTTTCATGAGACGGTTTCTCGCCGGCACGGCTTCAGGCCCGGTAACCCGTGCCCAAATCATCTGTTTTTTCCTTTACGTGCTCGAGTTAACCAATTGTCAATTCACATCGACGTCCATACGTCGTTCCCTGGCATTTGCTGAACTGGACATTCATTTGATGCAACCCTGAAGCTCTCAGTAATGATTATAAAACGACAAAAACACAAAGCAAAAATTTATTTCTTTCTCGTACTGCATACTAAAAAGATATTTCCACGATACCGGTGTGAACCGGTTCATTACGGCATACCGCAAAACCGTACCGTGTAGAAACCGTTTCGTGCAAATGCGGCTTAAAGCACCATCAAACTCACACCTACTTCTTTCACAGCCATAAATTATAAAGCTTGCAACAGTCGAGTCCTTATCGGTTCGGCCAACCTGTCCCATTCATCCGTATCATAGATTGTAAAAACAAGGTTTATGCTTTACGGACCCAAAATTTAATTATTATTGATAATTATATCATCGTTTTCATATTAACAGTCCCTTTTGGATTATTAAGAGATTAATTTGCGAATTAATTACGACGAAGCAAAAAATAAATTATGCTCTCTTTTGGAAGGTGATTTTGGAAGATGAAATTACTTTTTAATTTGGAAATAAACTGTTTGAGATATAATTTGATGTTCTTGCAAATCAGATGAATAGGCCGCAAAAGACTCCCTTGTATTGAGAGTAAGCAGAGATAATCGAAATCTAAGTCATGGCTTTTTAACCTGCAGTAAACAACATCTTAAATATAAAAAAGTAACGTATAAGGTGCGATACGGTAGGCTATGGCGTCAAACTTGCGATTGGGAGGTCGCAGGTTCGAACATCGGCCATAACGCCGTGAACCCATTCCTAATACAACAATACAAACGTGAACCCACTTTTTTTTTTTTTTTTTTTTTACTTGTGGAAACCCCCACGTGTCACCTCATCGGTGCCAACGATGGGATGGGCGTTTCGGAATCGGACCGACTAAAACCACACGGTGTCCTCCCCAAGTGCCCATTGCCGGGCACCCCGGGTAAGCCCTCGAAAGGATAACCCCAGGGTTACCGGCGGACTTTGGCCGCCGTCGCGGCCTCGCCTATCCCAACAGACCTTTGAAACGATTTTTTACTTATCGGATTGGATTCTGTAAATTTACGATATTTACGAAATAAATATATTTGGGTCAATCAACTTATAAGTGTACATCAATCAAAAATTGTACTTTTTTAATTTTGTTTGATATTTTTTATATTGTAACACATTTCCTATAGATAATTATTTATATTTTAAGAATTCACATATAGCAGAACAATTTATATAAAGAAAATAGTAAAGTTGACTCCGAAATCCACATGACTCTCGTTATGATAGTCCCTTGGACAACTAAACTAAATGACTTCTGAACCATTTAAAATTCAGTCCAATTGTAAACCGTCCGTTTATTCTCACCTAATATAGGATGGATTCCAATTTATCTTCCATAAATAAATGACACGACTTTTAATTTATAAGTTATTCCCAATAATATTGTCTCCTGGACAACGACAAACTTTAAATGTAACGAACTTTTCATTTAACTTGTAAAATAATAACTAATACGATATATTTAACAGTTTATGAATTCACTTTTAATTGTTACTCATATTTGAAAATGTTGTAAAGCTTACTGTTTTTTTCTTTAAGTAATTATGACGATAATGTACCTTTAGGAGACAGGGACAAATGGTTGTCCAGTGGACATAATACGGTTGTCCATAGGACATGCACGGGAGTCCAAAGGGGATATTAGGATTGAAATTGCCTGTATTTGTTGCTTCGATGTAAAAAAAACAACGATATGACAATATTTATCAGTTTTATTAACTATATTTTTTACGAAAGAATCAACATTACAATAAACTATTCAATAATGAACAGATCTATAAAGGTGACAACTCTTACTAATTAACTTAAACATTATCAGCCTCTTTAATCAACTTAAATACTTTTGACATTTTGTACTTTGCTGTCTCAATACCTCTGTGTATCACTTATGGGTTAAGTGAAGTACAAAACTTAAAAAATAATCTACAAAACAAAATTTCTTAATCATAGCAGAGATCCATAAGTATCACAGGTAGCAGTGATCCACTAAACTACATTAACTATTTTCTAAAAACATTAATATCACAGGAAAACTTATAATAATTAGTGTCTCTTTTGTGTTCAATGTCCGGGGTTGGAAGTATTTTAATGATATCTATGAATGCTACATAGGATTTATCTTTCTCATTCAATACAAATAGTTTTCCATTTTTCACACATTTTAGGAATGTAACTCTGATTTCACCGTCTTCATCGATATCGGTTTCAGCAATACACGGGTATATATCGTATGATTTACCTTTGGTACTGTGAACTTTGACTAGCAAAAAGTCACCTACAACAGGCAATAAATTGTTTTGTCCTGACGTAGATGGCTGTGGTTCCTCTGTAATGTAATTTTCATTGTCAGAACTATCAGACGATCCGTATACATTTTTGTATATGCTCTTGCGTAAACCTTTGTGTAGTTCAGAGAATGTAATGTCTTCATTCGCGGACAGCAAATTACTCAAAGGTACGTCGTCAACATCGCTGAATGTGTCGTTGCAAATATTTGCCAGTGGTGCTAGAATGGGACTCGATGGCATATCTTGAGATATGTCTTCGTGAGGGTTGACAGGGGTTGGAATGTTCTTTGGAGCTGGTATCGGTGAGTATAACTTGGGATGCAAACATTCGCATAATCCTCTAGAACAGAAACAACTCAAATTTCTGGACATTAGTTGGCCGTGGCTCCTTGAAAATATTTGGTGCACCTCTTTTGTACCAGGCAAAGGCAAAAGATTCTTTGGTATGTCCTTCTGAATCGCGTCGATCTCTTCATTTGTTACATAGAACAATTGAATTTTACTCGACTCTTTGAGAACTTGATAAAATTGAAGAGCGTCAGTAACGTCCGTTCCTGTTGCCACTTTGTTATCAGCTGCTCTTTTTAAGTATCCCCCAATACCGTCTGCAGGGCCTTTGCCATGCCCGGCTTCGAAAAATGACCAGCTAAAAGCTTGGAAGCCGTAGCTAAATGTTTTCGTGCAGCCCAAATAAAAATTTGCTTTTTGACGATATTGCGAAAATGGGCCATCGGAGAAATAATGAATAGTGTCAATTCCAGGGTAATGTTCACTAATCTTTTTCAAAATGGGATGCAAATGGGCCCATATTGCAGCTGGTTGATGAATATTGCATGGAGAAATAGTACAAATCGACAAAGCTTTATATTTTTTGTCTTCATCATATACGTAAACCACAACTGTGTGAAGAGTGACTTGATTACGAGAGCCTCCAAATTGATGCGCTTGAATTTCTTCGGTACATTTACAATTATAATTTTCGCTGAAATCAACTAATATAACAGCTTCGTTGGCTCTGATCTCATCAACACATTGGCGGAAATTTTTAAACTGAGTTTTCATATTAAAAATA
The DNA here is from genome assembly GCA_946251805.1 of Cybosia mesomella. Classification (NCBI taxonomy): domain Eukaryota; kingdom Metazoa; phylum Arthropoda; class Insecta; order Lepidoptera; family Erebidae; genus Cybosia; species Cybosia mesomella. The sequence continues at coordinate 26,193,686 of OX276408.1, forward strand.
TGTTTCTTTACAGACCTCAGTTCTTCTTGAAAGTTCTTCACCATATTTTCTATAGTATCTTCTTTAAGTCTCTTCACGTTCTTTACAGTTTTCCATTGCTTGTCGTTTTTCAAATAGCTTTCTTGTTCCCTCACCCATTCAAACCACTGTATTTTGCCTCGAACATTGTCACTATTTATCGTAAATTCCTTATCCTGGCACTGATTACAAGTACCAAACATGCACTCTTTTTTAGTGCTGTCACAGGTTGTCTCCGATATCAGTGTGCTGAGATCAAAAGCACTAATAAGTCTTTTATGTTTCAGAGCCTTTATCTTAGCTGTTGCATTAGTATGTACTTTACAAAGGCACATATCTCTTCCATCTACTGTTGGTGTAACTACGTAGAAAGGACGATTTTTAGTAAAATAGAAATATGAGCATTTAGCATCGGGATTCTCTGATTTGAAGGCATTGTACAAGTTTTTCATTGAGTCCAATAGGAACCGTTTTTGCACCTTCTCTTTGCCTTTAGTGATGGTTTCTTTTTTGCCGGCAGTATTTCTAGATACATCATCTCTTAAGAAAAAGCGACGAATTCTTTTTTTCAGCTCTGTATCTGAATAACGCGTGATCCTTGTTCTGAGTCTTCCTTCTAAGCCTAAACAGTCTTTTACTATTTGATGTTTTTGCGCACCAAGTTTCGCTAAAATGTTTTTCAGCATTTTTTTACCTTTTCTGGCTTTCATTTTCCTATAATTCTCTTTGATAGCGTTTGTTAATATGCCGTACTTTTGTTTTTCTTCAATATTTTCTTTCTGTTTTTCTTTTAATTTAGTTAATTCTTTTTCTCTCCGATGGGCTCTCTTTTTATATTTTTCAAACTTTTTCTTCCACTGCTTGTTTTCAGATTGCAATTTTACATTTTGTCTATATAATTTAGATCTGTCTCGTCGAACTTTTTTTCTACCTCTAATCTTAGCATTTTCCGAAGACACGGCAGGACTAGGAGGTGGTGTCGGTTGAAGTTGATCTCCGGGGTTAATTTCCTGCAGAATGGACGGAGAGCTTGGAGGCGTATTCTCAATTATATTCCTTACAGCTTTTAGGCGTTTTCTCTGTGACTGTTTTCGTAGCCTCCATATAATTCTGCAGTTTTCTATGTCTGCTGGCGGCATATTTGAAATAAGCTTTTTATTCTTATGATAGCTTTCCCTTTTTTTTCTGTTTCGCTCAGCTAATTTCTCGGGGTCTGCTTTAAGTTTTTCTCTGTAGCGTCTTGATTTTTCTTTTTCCGTCAAACCCATTATCTAAAAACAATTTAGAATAGAGAACTATTAGACTATAAAAATGTGTAAAGTAAGCTAACACATGTCAAGAAGTTCAAAGTTGAAATTGATCAAAATATCAATCTAATTTATATTAAACAACAATAAATGCTCTAGCCCTTTTTAGAGGTTCTTCAGGGACTAATTATTGACAGAAAAGTATTGCTTTATGCTGATTTTCTCATTATTGTCCTATGGACAACCTAAATGTCCCACGGACAACGGTTTCCGTTGTCCAAGTGACTGGTTGTCCGAGTGACATTTATCAGTGTTTGCACTCCTTGATAATAAATAATGATATTTTGTATTAGGTCTAACGCGCAGTGAAAAATATAGATTAAATAGAATATATTTCACTATAATTTGCTACGATATATCAACTACTTACGTTTTTGTGCTGGTTGTCCGGTAGACACACAAAAAAGCCACCCACACTCGCCAAACACACTCGGCCGACTGGCGCCGCGGTAAAAATGAAATCAAAATGGCGGCTGGATGAGTGTTGTCACCAAATGAATCAACTTGTTGTCAAGGCTCTGATCACGCCATCTGTGTTTTTGTTTCGGAACTTTTTTGCCGTTGTCCGGTGGACGTCAGGGTAGTAAAATATAATAGGGACCGAAATGAACACGCAAAAAAACTCGTTAAAATTATGAAGCAAAGAAAAATCTATATGCTAGCACCATAGTAGACATTATAATAAATAAATTATGTGTACAAGCGTAATTAATTGCCATATAGTATTTTTGTATAAAGTAATGTTTCACTGTATTAACCTATTGGGGGACAAACAATGAAACACTTCATCAGATGTTTTGTCACCTGGACAACCATTAAAATTCCAGTATAATAGTGACTTATTTAAAATAATTTACTCGTATGTGTGCCTAACAATAAGATAAATGCTACATGTGCCAACAAACTACTTAATTTTCTTTAGAACTACGATTATTGACCAGGGACAAAATATAGTACTTACAGGACAAATAAAAGTTGATTGACCCATTTATATATTTTTTAACCACCGTATAGTCTTTTGTCTCATGATAATTGTCATAAAAGCCCCATAAACTGAATTAACTATTCTGTTTCAAACTAAAACAGAATGTAACAATTCTATTAGTTGAATAAAATTATTTTATTTTTAGGATTAAGATTAGGACTATTCCTTATAGGATTATCCAGATTTCATAAAATATTTTACGTTTTCTCTCTGTTCATGTCGCGGGTTTAACTCCCGCTCTGTGCAAATCAAATATTTGTAAGCATGACTACCATAGTGTTTCTATGTATAATATGTATATATGTATTTCCAAAAAAAAAATACTTATCCGCACCCCTGAGCCCATAACACAAGCTAGTTAAGCTATGCTTACTCAGGGTCTATATGGCGTTAAATTCTGTTCCTTTTCCCTCTTCCTATAGAACCTATTCCAGATATAAAAAGCCTATGTGTTATTCCAGAATATAATCTATCCATGAACCAAATTTCAGTCAAATCCGTTTAGTCGTTAGAGCGTATTACAGTTACAAACATCCAAACTTTCACATTTATGATCTTAGTAGGAAGTAGGATAGGATTATTATTGAAACACACACTCCTCTCTCTCTACAGTAGGCAGATACAGCTCCATTCGATCCTAAACCTAAAAAGTTCCCTTTATGGCAATTAAACTTTTTATATAAGCCCGACAGTTTTGGGTAGTTCAGAACTGCCTCTTTATCAACACATCCCTAATTTGGCCGGAGTATCATTGAGGTGGACCTCACTTAGTACAGGCTGGTACTTATGTAAAATAAAAGTTAGCAATTTTAATGATTACTCCATTAGATTGAAAAATAAAAGGATGAGATTTAGATACTAGGCAATCGAATTAGGCATATTCTTGCAACTGCCACGGTTGAAAGGGGAAATTTACTAAATTTAAGGGGGAATTTATTGTACAAATTCGATGAATTTGTGTTTTCAACCCTGATTACTTATATGAATAAGCGAATTTCAAAAATGTTAATAAACGCGACCAAGTAATTTCATTCAAAGAATAAATTTCATTGAGTAAAACATGGAAACCCAGTTTAGGTGAGCTTAAATGCAATCATTTTCAATGGTGAAGTCATTCTTTGGTTAAATTGAGGCTATTTACACCCACAATACCTTATTGAATTTAACTTCGACTTTCAAATATCTTGATTGCGAGATTTAAAATTCATTAGTAAAAGAAACAAAGAAATGTTATTAACTAAACTCTAATAGGAGCAAATATACAGCAATAATAGTAGTAAGCGGCGAAAGCACAGTGGTGTACGTAACGGAATGCCGAGACGAGGCCTCGAATTCGATCTCCAGTCGCCCCGGGCACACACCTCTGACTTTTCGGAGTTATGTGTGTATTAAAAATGTTGATTATCGCTCGCTTAGCAATGTGCCCGGTGGATGGCAATAGGCTCGCCCCCTATTACATTGGGACCTAAAAATGGGTGTGTAATACACCTCTGCCTACCCCTTCGGGGATACAGGCGTGAAGTTATGATATGTAATACTGCTAGTCATAGTTAAATAAGTGAATACTTCGTGGATGAAGGTAATTACCTAAAAGTAAGATTATAATGGAACAACACGAAGGCTAAACACAAGAAACTAGCACAATTATCGATGCCTTCTTACTTCTCAGCTAAACTAATAGCTTTTTGTTGGGGCATGCCCTAATTAGTTGCCACAATACAAGAAACCTCGCTGGGAAATAGCCTCTCGCTAATAAATGAACAGAAGTTTTGTAGGAACTAATGCAAACGGACGGATTTTCCTTGTCCATTTTATCTGCTTAGTGTTAAATATTTTCATCTATATTATCTTGTAGAATATACTGCTTCCGGGCTGTTTGGCCGTGTTCCATAGGAAACTTGTGTTCCAAACGTTTTGTCGATCACAGCGGTCGACATCTTCAGTGGTGCAGGTCCGGACGCCGACGAGTACGGAGAACTCTCCTCGCGGCGACTTCTCTGCGACTGATGTAGAGGCCCGAACGCAGGCCGTGAAAGCCTTAAGATTTATATATCTTATCGTTTACTATTCAATATACAATTATTCTAAATATATTTTTATATATCACTATCTCGGAAATCGCTCCAACGATTTGGATAAAAAATTGTATTTAGATTTAGGATTTGCTTTTTAAATTTAAGTAAGTATACCATGGGCATAGCCATGGAGAGAAAGTATTTTAAATAATGTAAATAGAAAATTTTACTGATAGAAGACTTCATTTTGATTTGTTTTTTTTTTATATTTAGGACACGTCAATTTGAGTTCACCTTGCCTGATAGTAAGCTGAAGGTAAAGTCTCAGGAAAGAGGGTCACCATTACATACACTTACCATGTTAACAATGGTGGCAATCAGTTTTACGGCCTCATCAGAAGATCATCATCATCATCGCAGCACCGCGTGGCACCCACCGGTCCCACTTTTGCTGCAACCACAATCCCCCTGCCCGGCTATGCACTTGCTGACCCCTGAACGCAATCAAACCGAAATTGGATCACTATGGAGGGTTTTTCGCAATCGTGCACGGTGGTACCTACCCGGCCGAATTTTGTGACAAATTTGTGTCATCAAATTTCTACCACCAGTAGACTATTTAAACGAATTTCAAAGATTTTTGGTTAAATGAAAAAAAAAATACCTGTAGTTTTACTACACCGTTCAAAAGACACAATCGCAAGGATTATTTTTTCCGAATAATATAGAATCTCATTAACATAAATATATCTGTGAAGCGAACCCATAAGATCTTTCCTTGCCAAACATCACACAACACGCCTCATGAAGACTCCATTTTGAAAATAAAGGGTCAACACTGAACGCAAAAATTATTCCAACGAAATAAGAATCTTATTTTTGTAGTGTGTTAGAGAGGAAAACTTTGTTGCAATATAATTTAATATGAAAATCAACCACACTTGTATTTTACCCGCATATTGATACTCGAAACATTTTCACACACGTTTTTCTTTTCAAAATAAGAGCAAATATTGAAGATTGGCACAAGCTCGTTTTGAAACATGAAGCATAAAATATTACGAAATAATTTGAAAAATGTATTTCAACACGGGCAATGAGCGTGTAAAATCATTCAGCCTCCATTAAGCCCATGATTGATAGCGTGTACACACGGTGAATGGTTAAAAAATTTTGTAATCGGTAGACAGTCAATGATCTTTTGAAGTGTATGTGGGATGTTTTCGATAAAAGATCAGTGGGAAGTATAGATCACAATCTTACGAACAGTCGACAATACATATTAATTGTTATATTATAAACCATGTTCAGTAAGCATGAATTGAATATATTCATGCTTTTTGTACACTTAAGTTGGAAAAGTAAACAGGATGGAAATCGCGACAGTCTCATACTGGGAGATTTTACACTACCGACGTTAACCGACTCCTAACTGAAGCTAGTAAGCTTAGCTGTTTAAGAGAAATACTTGTAATTGCGGTTACAAATTTTCTTAAATGTTTAATGTTGTGCGTGTAGGCATGTGCCGAAACAAATTATAGAGGTGCTTGAGGAAAACGGCACCGTGCCTAGTACAAAACCTAATTGACACAGCCCAGCACATATGGCTCCCACATTACATATCCAATATCTCTTTGATAGATAAAATTGTATGACCTTTCATTTTTAATAATATTGGACAATTATACGTTTTGATTAGACTTACAACTGTTTATACCTCGAAGCGATAGGCAAAGGTCTAATATTCAGTGCAAGCTGATTATCATTAGTAAAGTACAACTTGCGATAAGTTAAGAATATGACCCATTGCAACATCAGAAATGTCACTTCAACGATGCCACCTGCAGAGTGGAAATAGCAACGAATAGAGTAGAATGGAAAAAATAGGGAGCCACCATTCTGAGGAACTGATTCCACCACCAAACCAAAGTCGGTATAATGACAGCTTGCGAAGCCCGGCCTCATCCTCTGAACCGTTCCCAACGCAGTTGAGGTCAACTTTCAGTTTAACTAACGGCTGAACTTCGATGTTTTCCGTCCTTATCGTGCGATAAAACACTTCATTCTTACCAATGTTTGATACTATCAGTTTCGGCCATTGAATCCCATAAGGACAACTGTTTAATTCAATAGTTGTTATCTTAAACACAGTTGTTTTAACAACATTGATAAGCACCATTACTCGTTTTCCTCATTTGACTTCATTATCTCCACTGCTGTGTTGGCACTTTGGCAGAACTTACTTAGAATTGTTGGTCTGTACGTATTTGTCCTTCTAGAAAGCACCAAATGATACACTTGTGAATGCAAGGAAATTAAAAAGCTACACAAAGCCAAATGAACCATTTGGAACTAATGATGTTATTTCAAAACTAGCTGGTGCCCGTGCGCCCGCGCAGAAGTCACTTATATCGCTGGTTATATCTCTGGCTCTATTTAACTAATTGCAATCAAATAACGAAAATCCACAGTCACAGGGAGACTGGCTGCTGAGAAGCAACCGAAACGTCGGGTTCAATATAAATAATAAAATAAGATCAAATACAAATAAATAAATATTCTAGGACATATTACACAACGTCAGAGGTGTGTGCCCGGGGCGACTGAGGATCGAACTCGAGACGTCGTCTCAGCATTCCGTTACGTAAGCCATTGGGCTATATCCTAATACCAAATTATTGTAAAATTAATCAAATACAGATACTAAATGTCTCATCATCAGCGCAAATACGCCATAATCCCGACATTGGGTAAATGCAGAGCTGCCATGATCAACGACGTTGAGCCGCGGTGGATTATTTTATGTTACATCGCACAGGTGCTTAGCGCGTCCCATTTTAATGGATTAGACGCTCATCATGCGTCTCTATGGTGGAAATTATAGAGATTGATGAAGTAATGAAGGGACATTAGGTGTAGATAAGCAGCTACATATATGGAGATCGTAGATGGTAAAATTCTTCAACGATTACTGGTAAATCACTCAAACTGGGTAACGAATATTTGGTTCACCGGAGGTGGTATGCCTCTGCTGGGTCCCGGTAGGGCGGGAAGACATGAAGTGCTGGTTTGACGTCACCTTGTCGTAATAGTTGACATCACTACAAATTCACTTTGCTTTGGTATGATATAGGTGAAGTCTCAGGTCACAATAGTACTCAGATTGAATGCTTTTGCACGTTTAAATGGCCCAGGATTTTAGGAAGGCGGTAATTCAAGTGTTGGTAAATAATTCATAGTATTTACAACAAAGAAAAGAGGTTTTACATTTGGTAACAAAGGTGTTTTTGAAAGGTGTCTTGGTCAGACTTAAAATCTACCCGTATGTTTCATTGCAATCAGTCAAGTAGAACACTAACCGACCTCCGCGCGGGCGGAGCCGTGGGCATCAGCTAGCATAATACGGAACCTTAACACTATTAATACTGTTGATTGATGGCACTTATTGGAACTTGCTACACTATTGAAATAAATGTATCACTTGTACTTTTCTACTATTATATTTATTAATTTCACCTGACCGGTTTCGCCTCACGGCATTCTCAAAGGTTTTTATATTTATTTATACGTAACAGTCACCGATTATAGTGAACTCCGGTCAGGTGAAATTAATAAATATAATAGTGGAAAAGTACAAATGATACATTTATTTCAATATGTGGAACCTTAATAGTTTGGATAAAGAGGTATTTTTCTAAAGTGTATCTTTGAGTATAAACCGATTTAACACCGCGTGATAGTTTAAAAATATATAATTTTAATGAATTAAATTGGGAGAATCAAACATCCCGAACGATACTGTCTCTTTCTAGAGGGAAATCTTGCCAACTGAGCTGCTTGACCTGTTCAGAATAGCTAAAATTCTCATCTATACGTCTTTTCATACTATACTTAGCATACTAATTCATACAATATTTTAAATTGAGTAGCCTAAAAAGGGCAGGTCAAAAGCATTAGAAACTGGCGGGCTTGCATGAAAGGTTTAATGATATTGAAGGAAGCTCGTGAATTGTGTAAGGACAGAAGCAGATGATGGGCTGTTGGCTCTGCCTACCCCACAGGGGAAAAGGCGTGAGTATATGTATGTATGTATGAGCCTCTTTGAGCAAGCAGTTGTTTTCCAAGCTTGTTTGTCATCCAAATATGCCTAACTAGCTGTTGATCGCGGCTCACCCCCATTAATATCGGTTTTTGTGTGTGGACATCCATACGAACTATCATATCCTAATATATATATTTATTTATTATCGAGTGCCTATAATAACACAAAGTTTCATGGCGATATCTTCGTAAATGACAAACTTTCTTACAAATTTGCATCCCCAATTTCAACCCCTTCAAACCTTTTTTTTGAGATAAAAGTTAGCCTATATCCTTTCCCAAGCTCTAGTCTGTCTCTGTACCAAATTTCATTAAAATCGGTTTAGTGGTTTAGGCATGAAAGCGTAACAGACAAACAGAGTTACTTTCGAATTTATAATATTGGTATGGATTACATACATATATTCAAACACCGCGGTAGTCTAGTGGTATGGGTAATGGACTGCTGAGACGAGGTCTCGGGTTCGATCCCAGGTTTTAACATGGCACACACCAATGACTTTTCGATGCTTTTCGAAGTTATGTGTGTATTTATCGCAGGTTTATAAGTGCCCGGTTAATGGCAATAGGCTCGCCACCTATTACATTGGGACCTAAACATAAACTGGCGAAATGTGGGTGCTAGCACCTCTGCCTACCCCTTCGGGGATATAGGCGTGAGTTTATGTTATGTTATGTTATACATATTCAATTAAATTTTTAAGCATTTTGTATGCTTACTTTTTCTTGATTTAGGTCGGAAAAAGAGAACATCTAGGACGGGACTTGAACCCGCGACCAGTACCTTACAGGGGGAACCTTACCCCTCTTAAAAAACCTTACTCTTCTTAAATCTATATGGATTACATATTTAAACAGAGCCGTATTCAAGTGCGTTGAAATTCGTATTTACCTAAACGTTGGTTAACATAACATAACATAACTTCACGCCTGTATCCCCGAAGGGGTAGGTTATGTGTATTATACACCCACGATTCGCCAGTTATGTTAAGGTCCCAATGTAATAGGGGGCGAGCCTATTGCCGTCTACCGGGCACAATATGAAGCGAGCGATAATTACCATTTATTAATGCACACTTAACTACGAAAAGTCAGAGGTGTGTGCCCGGGGTGACTGAGGATCGAACTCGAGACCTCGTCTCAGCAGTCCGTTACGTACGCCACTGGGCTATCGCCGCTTTTTTACGAACGTTGGTTACCTATAACAAACCACAGATCTCTATTTATACGCCAAAACAAATTTTACTAACTATTGTATTTTAGCAGCAAAACTTCCTGGCTATACAGGGCTACAAAAATGGGTGCCAAAAATGGCGTCCGAGCAGTAATTTACGACCTCATGGGCCACACCAGACGCGGATAAACGGGGGTTCATATAAAGTGCCCCCGGCATTTTGTTGGTGTTTTTTCTTTTCTTTTTTTTTAATTTATCTGGCTCCGTGGAGTGGGCGGTGTTTTACCGTTATTTTGCGAAAACATAGCTTTTTCGCTGGTATGAATTGAAAATGGAAGGCATTATTGTTTTTTTTTTTTTCTACATTCACTTAGGATGTCCATTTTGTCTTTTTCCGCCAGCCTGAATGAACTGGATTTGTTTGTCTTTAATTAATATTTTATTTATATGCTTACGCCTGTATGTCTCATAAAGGGTAGGCAAAGATGTGTTAACACAGAATAGATTCCGCATGTGTATAAATACCGAGCATTTTTTTTTTTTACGTGCGGAAATCCCTTCGGATACCCCGCCGCTGGCCAGCAGGGGTGGTTATGTCGTGTCTCGACTAAAACCGCACGGTGTCCTCCCCAAGTGTCCGTTGCCGGGCACCCCGGGTAAGCCCTCGAAAGGATAACCCCAGGGTTGCCGGCGGACTTTAGCCGCCACCGCGGCCTCGCCTGGTGGGGTGTCATATTTTTACCAACACCGATGACGTCACACTAAAAATTTTGACACACCTTAAACAGAATCGTTTCAATCGCAATGCTTCAATCGGCAAACCTCTGCATTTTTAAATTATGTTGACTATTGGGCGGTTAGGATCAACGTAGACCATAATAGGAGCCTTAAAACTCACAGAAGGCTTATATACGGCACCATGTTAGTTATACCCTGGGACGGACTTTACATCTGTAATACATACAATATGGGGTTCTTCAAGGAGGGCTTCATTAGAAGGTTTTAACAGGGCCAGCAGCGCGAGTGTGATGCCTCTGATGTTTCACACGTCCATAGGCCACGGTAACAGCTTCCCATCAGGTGGGCCGTGAGCTTTTATATATAATATTATATTTAACATTTTATAGATTCCTCATGTCTGTCTGTCCGCCCGTATGTCACAGTCACTTTTTTCCGAAACTATAAGTAACTATAAATAAATAACTTGGTAAGTAGATGTATTCTCTGAACCGCATTAAGATTTTCACACAAAAATAGAAGAAAAACAATAAATTTTGGGGGCTCCCCATACTTAGAACTGAAACTCAAAGAAAAATTTTTCTCCTAGAGGCAAAAACATTTTCTTTTAATATATTCTACGACATTCTACACAGCACTTTCTAGACCCAAAGTAAGCATAGTTTACCTAGCTTGTGTTATGGGTTTCAGAATGCGGATAAACATACTTATATACTTTATTTTTTGTAAATACATACATATTATACATAAAATAATATGATATTCGCAGGAAAAAGAGACATCTCTTAATACAAAGTACTTCGCAAGGATATTTTAGCATACAATATTCAACAATGCCCTTATCTTTGAACTACTTTCGCGTGAATGACATGATTCTCGTCTGAGATGCTCACAAGCACTTACTGCCGTCACTCAAAATCGACCTTGGAACGCAAGGCTGCTATTTACTACAAAGAAATTGCCTGTATACAGTATAAATAATGATCACGCTGTTGCTATGAAAAGTACACAACTCCGAATTGGTTTTTTCTTCTTAGGATTAGCTCGCAATGTTCTTTGACGAGACTGTCAAACTACCGCGCAATCCTACCGACACATTACCATCCAAAGGTTGCCAGGTAGAAATCGCTTCAAGCGATAAGGCCGCCCATTGTACTGCTTCCTCCTCTAATTTTATAATACTTGTAATAATGTATATTATGTTCACCTGGTGTACAATAAAGTGTATAATAAATAAATAAAAACATTGTACCATTGTTGGTGTCTATAATGATGACCCTTGGTGACCTTCATTCCTGAGACCTGAGATCTAGTTGAGCTTATTACCAAGCAATTAAAGTGCCTATAAAAAAAAATGCTAAAAATAAAATCGCGCTTGTGATAACTTCAAACACATTATGTGGCATTTTTTCTACAGTAAGCAGAAAAATAAGAATATTACCATAAGAAACTGAAATGTGTATATTAATACACCTCTGCCTACCCCTTCATGTGGGTAAACACTCTATCTAGAAGCTTACCAGTGAGCATTTATGACAGGAAAGTGAAACTCAGAATATATTTTATAGAATTTGTGAAGAATACATGACAGGTCTCTTACGTCCTTACTTAATGTGAACTAACTCGAAATTCAATATTCAACACGACATTTTGGTGTAAACATCGCGTGTTGAGTTCCTTGGAGACGGCGCAAGGGATAAACTTTAAGAGTTTAATTAATCACGTTATAATTGTCGGCGGGAAGTTTGCCGGAAATATGATGGAAGATAATTTGAGATACGCAAATTACGAGAGGTTGTTTATGATTAAGTTGAAAAGTACTTTTAAATTGTGTACTTATTAATATCTATTGGAATTCTTTGAAGAGTTTTTGGTTTTGATTGACTTAGTTCTGACTCAAGGTAATTCATGGAATTGATTTCTGTTTTTTAAATTATTCATTCAATACTTACTACCGATAATTATTTTTGTATTAATACAGAAAAAATATACGTGTATAAGTATAACTTGTTCATTGATTTGCAGTCGATTTTTTTTTATAATTGAATATTTTCTAATAAATTGCTTGTGTTTAAAGTACACCTTGATTTTCTAATGACTGAAGTTGGACTTTCGGCCTTTTGGCCACCACTGACATGTTAGCTACGCCAGACATATTTAAAACAAAATTCAGCACAATGTTTCTATCAGGACTACGGCAGATATTGACAAGTCCAATCTAACGAGAAAATATGTAAAATTTTAATCTAAGTATTCATCAAAAAAATCCAAAATTATATATTTTTATATCTCTATAACGAAAATATATACTCTATAACATATATATTCGGCATGTTTGGCACATTAAAGGACAAATTACGATCACATGACAAATATTTGGGCGAACACAGCCTTGCCGCATAACAAATAACACATAGCGAGATATTGACAAGTCCAAGTGCGAGTCGGAGTCGCCCGTTTAGGGTTCCGTAGCAGCAAGTAACATAATAATGTTCTTTTTATAATTTTTATATTTGAGTTGATTGAATGAAAGGTAAATTGCGGTTTACGATTTATAACGTATTAAAAAAAACTACTGACTAGACCTTGTTCAAACCAAATATCGGAAGTGTGGAAGTTTACATGGTAATGTACATCATATATTTTTTTTCAGTTTTATCATTCCCTTATTTTAGAAGTTACATGGGGGGACACACATTTTACCACTTTGGAGGTGTCTCTCGCGCTGACTATTCAGTTTAGAAAAAAATTATATTAGAAACCTCAATATCATTTTTGAAGCCCTATCCATAGATACCACACACGTATGGGTTTCATGAAAAAAAAAAACATTTTGAGTTTCAGTTGTAAGTATGGGGACCCCCAAAATTAATTGTTTTATTTTCTAATTTTGTGTGAAAATCTTAATGCGGTTCACAGAATACATCTACTTACCAATTTTCAACAGCATAGTTCTTATAGTTTCGGAAAAAAGAGGCTGTGACATACGGACAGACAGACAGACAGACATGACGAATCTATAAGGGTTCCGTTTTTTGCCATTTGGCAACGGAACCCTAAAAATATACAGCGAAGTGTGGTTTCGGCTTTAGGCTCATCTCTTGTCTCTGCTAAATCTTATGCCATATACTCCACACTATGTTTTGTTGCGTCATCGATCATCTTCAGAGCGCTTTCGTTCACCTCGCTCACGTCGAAAATTACTTACGGGACCTAACTATATCTTCACGTCGACAAAAAAATTGCGCTTCAAAGAAAAAATATTATACGCGCGTTGGAAATTTTCTACGAAAGCAAGATCGGTTTGACCTCGTTTATAGATTACTATATTTGCATATGAGTCTTTACGGCAGTAGGTTCCGTTTTAACATACGCTGTCAATATCACAATACTTGCTGCATAGATTATACTATAGATTTTTCTAGTTGCTATTAAGTTTGTGGCTAATTGTAAAAAATTGGTATTTCGAGTCTAGAACCCTCTGTATGTTATGAGACAATGTTATAATACGTACTTATTATTTTATTTTTTTATGCATTTCGTCAATTCATTGCACCCCGCTGGATGGTGAGAAGCTAGGGTGAAGTCCAGAAGATATGGGCCACCACCCCAGATGCTGATGATCCTAACATGGTAGCCCCTACCTTGACGGCCTCAAAAGATGCTTTTTCACGCCCCGCTTGTCGAACCCGAGATTGTAAGAAGAAGGAAACACGTGCGCAGGTAGAGCATTCCAGCTATTTATCGTGCGACAAAGAAAGGAAGCACCGAACCGCTGAGTTCAGGACCTTATGGTCTGCACCGTGTGCGGATGGCATCGCAATCTAGCATGTGTTGTTCTGGATCGAAAGGGAGAAGGTGGGATTAGTTGAAAGAGCTCCTCAGAACACTCGCCGTGGTAGAGGCGGTAAAATACAGCCAGAGAGGGAATGTCACAATACTTATTTTCACTTTTCTCGATTTTCAGCAGCCATGGTTACAGACAGATTAAGGGGTATATGGGGCTCTACCACGAGATTTTGGGCTGAGCCAGAATTGGATGAGATGAATACAGGTGCACTACTATTATATATTACTAGCTGATGCCCCCGGCATTACAGGTTGGTTATTGTTTTTCGGTCATATCTCCTACATACGGCAGATTTCAAGTGAGACCAAGACCTTTCTTATAAAAAAAAACTGCATCAAAATCCGTTCGTTAGTTTTGCGTCCATCGCCAAAAAACAGAGAAGAATTCCAAATAAAAAATTTGTGTATTCAGAATCGTTCATTTAATATAAGCCAAGTAGTTTTTTTTCAAATATCTCCAATGTGCAGACACAACAATTAACACAATACTGTTTAAATTTAGGGAGATATAATCATGATATAAAATTTAACAATACCACGAATATCAAGAATCTCTCTGCGATAGTCTGATAGCAATAAATTAGTTTCGCATCGCTAATATTTTATTCAAATTGTAACTAATAATGTTATTCCCCAGGTACCCCCCTATACAATTTCTGAGTCCAAATTTATGTTTACACTGGGTCAACACAAGCAATTAAGGAATGATAGATACAAATATATATCTATAAATAGGTAGATTTCTAATCTCCCGATATAGTCACAATGAAATCATCATCATCATCATCATGTCAGCCGTAGGAAGTCCACTGTTGAACATAGGCCTCCTCCATCGACTTCTATTTCGACTGGTCTGTAGCGGTCTGCATTCACCGAGTCCCTGCGCTCTTTGCTGGGTCGTCTGTCCACCTTGCGGGAGGCCTTCCTACGCTGCGCTTGCCGTCACGTAGTCTCCACTCAAGAACCTTTCTGCCCCACCGGCCATCGGTTCTCCGAGCTATGTGCCCTGCCTACTGCCACTTAAGCTTGCTGACCCGCTCTGCTATGTTGACAATGAAATATCTTTCTAGAATTGTTCAGCTTAGATATATGTATGTACTTTCATTATAGAATACTCATACATACTCTTACAGACGTGAAGTATCTATATACTACACGTCTGTAAGAGTATGTCACACAGGACTAAAGGTATACTTTTACGGAGGACGATTCCCGGGCCGTGAAAAATTTGACTTCTTCATCTTTTGGTTACAAAACTTTTAGCAGCAGCTCGATATCTGAAAAAAATACCTGAGTCTGTAGACAAAGTGACATTCTACTAGTGGAATCGCTTCGGAGCGAACCTTCAAAAGTCCGAAATGTCTGGGAGTGACATTATTTGATACACGTGACATGTCGACAAATAATGTCTCTCCCATTCATTTCGGAATTATGAAGGTTCGCTTCGAAGCGATGCCCCTAGTAGAAGGTCACTTTGTCTAGGCCCCTGGATATCCTACTTAGATTTACTTTCTATAACATGAGTTTAAAAATACATTTGAATTTAAATACGACCATGTTAGTGAATTCGAAAAATATTGAACCGGCTCCCTATTCGGCAGTGCCGTAACACTCACATAATATTTCTTCTCTACTCTATACTTCATAATCCTAATTCTCCATCATATCTGCGGGAACGTTTTGAATATCTTGTATCTTTTTTTTTTTTTTTTTTTCGTGCGGAAATCCCTTCGGATACCCCCCCGCGTGCCAGCGGGGGCGGTTATGTCGGGCTTGAACCGACTAAAACCGCACGCCGTCTCGGGTCTACAGACGCCGGGGTGTAAGGTTGCCCATAGAGCATATCCCTCGCACCCCGACTGACCCTGGGCCATCTCCGGTTTCGAGATGGCCCCCTCGGGTTTGGGAACCACGTTGTCCCCGTCTTGCCCCGGTTTGGGGGAATATCTTGTATCTAGGGGCAAATCCTGTCTTGTTTCTTCTTCTCTTCTGCTTCAAACTTCTGCACGCTGTTTTAGCGTTCAACTATGTTGACATTGATGTCTATTTATCATTTAATTTTTTTTTTCTGACATATGTTATTAATTGAGATTGTGTGATGTGTTGTATTATTATTCATTACGTATTATATTTTTAATTTATTTTTAATGTAATGATAGTGTATGACCCAAATGTTGATCGAAATAAATTGATTGAATTAAGCTGCTATGACGGATCCTTCACGCTGCAAGCTGTCGTCTTTGAAACTCACTTCCTCATAGCATTCGCAGTAGAAAGAGTCTAGACATCTTCAGAAGAAGAATTAAAGAATTTTTCCCTGCTCAATAATTTGGTGTGTATATATCTAACCTACGAATATATTTATGTATATATATATGTATGTATGTATGTGCCTATGTATGTATGTGTATATATTCACTTTTAATTATTAGTATTGTAGTTACTAGCATGTTTCTCTTTTCTTTTTGTCTTATAATATACACTTCTTTTTTTAATATTTAGTCCGTCAAATTGACTGCACCCCGCCTGATGGTAAGCTTCACACCCTTTCTGAAACCATTCTTCCTCTATTACTCAAAGGTTTGCAGGGAGAGAACTCACCATTTGTAGCGTGTACAAAAACAATAAAAATAAAATGAAAGATTCCTAAGAGGCCAGTTGCATCAGAAGGACGTAAAAGAAGACAGTCATTTATTGCAGGATTACCTAGTTTCATGTAAATGGGGTGCAAACGGTGCCTTACCAAGAGTTTTATGTCCCAAGACAACCTCATCTGCAGGATGGTAGTCCTATTGATAAATGGATGAAGCTCAGGCTTTGATCTTGGGGCTGGCAGGTTAAACGATAGTCGCTCCCATAAACCCAAAACAAACCAATAAAGGGAGAAGCAGGACAGGACCCCAGGCTGCAAAGTGCGTGCTTTGGGTGTGACTGGAATAGACGCTTGTATGAAGAAGAAACGATTGCGACTCGGCAAACATAGTGTAGGACGCCCTCCGGCCAGGTGGAATGACGATCTGAGAACGACTGCGGGCAGATGCTGGATGCGGCAAGCTGAAGACAGGGCGCTATGGCACTCATTAGGGGAGACCTATGTCCAGCAGTGAACTAGAATAGGTTGATGATGATGATGAAGAAGAAGAAAACAAGTTTTAGTTCAAATATGTATCGTTTCTCAATTAATCAACTTAACCCGACCCCACCAGGCGAGGCCACGCTGGCGGCCAAAGTCCGCCGGTAACCCTGTGGTTATCCTTTCGAGGGCTTACCCGGGGTGCCCGGCAATGGACACTTGGGAAGGATACCGTGTGGTTTTAGTCGGTCCGATTCGGACACGCCCACCCCATCGTTAGCACCGATGGGGTGAAGCCCGTGGAGGTTTCTTCACCTTAAAAACGCTTTGTCTATTAGGCATTGAACGCTGGGGTGCGACTGGTTGGATCACCTCCAAGTTTGGTGCACCCTGGGCCACGTGGGCGATGACGCATTATTGATTGCTCCTCTGGAGTAGCTGCGTCAACGTCAACGGCCAAGAGTCTGACCAATCGGCCCTTTTCAGGGCCAGCTGACCCCATTGCACGAGGGGGTCGGGGCATGGCGGGCCTGCAAGGCCCGCGGGGGTGGGAGCCGCTCCAGGTACCCCTCTGCTGTATCAGAGGGGACACTGCGATTGGCCCAGGGTCAGTCGGAGTGCGAGGGATATGCTCTATGGGTAACCTTACACCCCGGCGTCTGTACACCCGAGACGGCGTGCGGTTTTAGTCGGTTCAAACCCGACATAACCGCCCCCACTGGCTGGCGGGGGGTATCCGAAGGGATTTCCGTACAAAAAAAAAAGGCATTGAACGCTAATGTTCTTAATAAATGCTAGCTGTTAGTAATGAAATTCTATAGAAAGGTCACGAAGGTTACCCAAAACTTCTTTATTTAATTCCAATGAAGACCGTAATGGTATTAGAGGAGTAGGTACCTGTCTCAGATGTTACTAAATAATGTACAAGCAATTTCAATCTTTATAGTCTGAAAAATTAGCGCCAGAATACGGTGGCTGTAAAAGAAAAGTACTTATCGTCCTATTGATCTCTTTATGGTACAGTTTAAGTAATACAGGTTTCGGGAATCAAATTTTATGTAGTATTGTAATGTTTAGTAATCTATAAATATAAACAACTCGTGTTAGTGATCACTGCTTATAACTCAAGAACTGGTGGATCGATTTTCATAATTTTTGATTTTTAGATTTGTGTTTTTTTTTCTTTTACTGTAGTCCCCTTGGTTACCCCACCGCCGGCAAGTGTGGGTAGTTAAGTCGAACTCAAACCTACCAAAACCGTACGCCGTCTCAGGTATCTAATGTGTGTAAGGGTGTAAGGTGGCCTAACAAGTCAATTCTCTCGAACCCGGCTGACCCTCGGGCATCTACGGCTTCGAGATTGCCCCCTTGGGATACTGTGCCTACTGTGCCTGCCAATTAGGATAATATTAAAATATGAGACATTCACGAAATAAATTCAGCTGATAACATAAATTGATTCTAAAGCGGAACGCAGTTTGCCGAGTGAGATAATATATTATAAGTTGTAGATTATTTGATATGTCTAATTAAATATTTTTGTTTACAAGTTATGGTAAAGTGGTGTACGTGGCTTCACAATGGATTGGTATGGTATGGTATGGTTTCGCTAGCTGGTATCCGCAACTCCACTTCACTCGATCCACCCCAACTCATTGAAAAACGCCAGCAGGCTATTTACGCTGCTGGCGATCTCCCGGAGCGTACCTTTTTTTTTTTTTTTTTTTTTTTTTTATCGTGCGGAAATCCCTTCGGATACCCCCCCGCCGGCTAGCGGGGGCGGTTATGTCGGGCTTGCACCGACTAAAACCGCACGCCGTCTCGGGTCTTCAGACGCCGGGGTGTAAGGTTACCCATAGAGCATATCCCTCGCACCCCGGCTGACCCTGGGCCATCTCACCACTAACAGCATCGCTCATCCTGTCTCCTCTGAAAGCAGAGGAGTACGGAGAGCGATGTGTTCCCGCCACGTTGGGTATTGGCCGACGATCAATGCCAACCCTATGAAGGGGTGAAGGGGAAGCCATTGACCGCCGCCCAGGGTGTACCGGCCGCTCCGATTCCGTTCCCCCCGGTCTGCAGCGGGATCGGAATCGGAGCGACACTCGAGGAGGTTACCCAACACACACCCCTCCCGGAGCGTACCTGTATTTCCGAAGTACTTAACCCTGTATGTGGCGTTTGCAGGGCAGTATAGGAGCACGTGTGCCGCTGTGTCTTCCTCTCTCATGCAGGCTCTGCAGAGAGGGCTGTCGGTGATTCCTAAAATAAAAAGGTGTTTATTGAAGGAGCCGTGGCCCGTGATGGCAGCTGTGGCCGTGCGCAGTTGCCGTTTGGTTCACAATGGATACTTTATAATTATTATTTTTTTTACTTGTGGATTCCCCCACGGTCTTCACCCCACCGATGCCAGCGATGAGGTGGGTATGTCGGAATCCAACCGACTAAAACTACACGGTGTCCTTCTCGAGCGCCCATTGCCAGGCACCCCGGGTACGCACTCGAAAGGATAACCCCAGGGTCCCCGAAGAACTTCGGCCGCCGTCGCGGCCTCGCCTATAGGGTTCGGGTTTGATCCCGCGTTGGTGAGTTGGCAGGCGTAGGACACACATGAAACACCTCCGACTTGGCCTACTTCTGAAACGACGGCTAGCTGCCCGACCGCCGTTCTCAGGCCCCGATCATGGAGGTCGGTAGTCCGAGGCGTAGACAAGTCTGCGGCGTCCTCGCCGCAGACTGCGCAACTCGGGGGGCAAGGTTCTCTCCCTCACCTTCTCCGCCACCTAGGCGTACAGCCTAGTACAGAATAAGCAAACCAATATACGGATACCATAACCGACTACGCGTACACAGGAACGATAGCCCGTATCTATAGTACACGTATAGAATCAACCACTCAACTCTATGGCGGATACTGGCTGTCCGACTCTCGACTACGCGTTCATAATCCACCAATGTGTTGTGCGTTGTACGCGTATCCAACTATACCTGTGCGCGTTTTCAACATACCTGGATTACGTGTACATTCGAACGCTTAGTCCGTACCAAACTTACGGCTACATGAGTCACTCACCACCACAGTCTCCTTCTTCAACCAAGCAAATGTTGACTGAACCCCCCCCCCCCAACTTGACCTCCAGAATCTCGCCCGTTAATCAGCAGGTGTACAGGTGAGGTTTGCTTTAATGAAGTATGGTTATGTTCATAATCAAGCTTGTATGTCCTTGAAGAGGTACGCAGAGGTGCTCTATCAACCTATAGCGTATTTTGGCATAGACAGTTATATAATACTGCAATCTCAATCTGAAATGAAGAAATAAACATTAGGATCGTCGAAAATATTGAATTATTTATTTTTGCCCCATCTACGGGAAATTGGCCTAATCTGCGTACGAAAAAAAGAAAATACAATCAAAAATAAAGCACGGGCCATGTTTAATCTGTGGAAGATCAAAGACGTCGATATTCCGTATATATTTTTTTCATTTAAGGATGATTTCGGTTTATTTTCCTTTTTATACATCAAAGGATAAGTACATATTAGTACAATGAATGTCTCTTTGTGAATGTCTGTTTTTTGTACGATTTGATTAATAGAGGTCATGGTCGGTAAACTTCTACACAATTTTCTCGTTTTATTTGTTGTTGAATATCATATAAGTATTCAAGTTATCTATTTGAGATTATATAGATCTTAAGGCTTTCACGGCCGGCGTTTCATGTAGAATATACTGCTTCCGGGCTGTTTGGCCGTGGTCAATAGAAAACTTGTGTTGGAAGATGTCGACCACAGTGATCGACGAAATGTTTCTGACATAAGTTTTCTATGGACCACGGGCATACAGCCCGGAAGCAGTATATTCTACATATTTGAGATTATGTTTAACTACATGGTTACTAAGTATGGGTGTACATGGCCCATGGCGACCCCACCTACCAGTTGGTGCAACTACTAAATAATAGACGAGGCTCTGGCGCAGGCTTTCTTTTCGGATGCGGGTGATCGGCAGTCGCCCCCGGAAAAATCGACATACTAATCAAAAGCAATAAGCGGACCCCTTATCTTAACTTATACAGACGTACTCATACGTGAATACCTACGTATGAGTGCGTCTACCTACACACACACACACACACACACCCGCACACACACACCGTCTTACCTCCTTTTCCTCACACACACATCCTTTTCCTTCCACACATACACACGCGCCCTCACCAGTCTCTGTCTCACAAACAAACACTCACATGCACGCACGTAAACATATATGTATGCTAAATATAAATTAAATATAGAGATAAAGTGTAAAAAAATAATGTAAAATCCAATCTCTATTTTTATTGTGTCTAGTGAAAGTGACTGGTCTTCACAACACAGGATATCCTAGTGTGGAGATCAGTGCATAATTTTTAAGAAACACATTTAGTGTTTCAATTAAGTTAAAGTTATTATTAAATGCAACTGGAAAATCGCTAAGACCTGATGATGAGAATATAATCCTTAGAGATTAAACAGGTATGAGTTTTTAGGTTTATTATTCGCATTTCACTTGCAATAGACATTTTTGTTGCCACGTAAACAGTAGTACTCCCCTAAACTTGCGTAAAGGAGTTATAATTTATTAAAGTGTTATATTTCTACACCTTACGCCATTTAAACCAGTCCTTCCTTGTCCTCAATCTCCCTTTTGATGTCGACATTTTTGTTTTAACATGAAGGTAAGTACAGACATCTTACAGGGTTTCTTATAACAAAATTATATCTACATAGAAACACTTAGACGGATGCAGATACATATCCATGAATACAAATATTTACACAGAGCAGGCAATATTGACCTCTGATTTAACAGTGGAACGCTCTACCGTCTACTATCAGGCATCAAGCATTACTCAGCCAATTTTGTTTTAATTCATTTCGTTTTGTAATGAACTGTAGATATTTCCGATACGACGCATCAATATTCTAGTCTTGAATCGATTGCCAGTGTATTAATTAAACAGGTCTAATTTGTAGCGGACAGCTAAATTCAGACTGTTGTAGTTTGTCGACAATAATTATTGAGGAACTAATTTTGAGTTGGATTTCGGTAGGTTTACGAAGTCACTGACAATTACAAGCGTTCTAGTTAGAATTGGTCAGGGAAGTAGACGAAGTGCGCTAAAGTAGGTTAGGTATTGGGATGTGGAGCAAACTAATGTTGACATTTAAGCATTGATTTAACAATAATTCGCGAAGGAAGCTGCATATAACGTCGCATTATTAGTAAATAATATAATAATAAATAATAAATATTGTAGGACAAAGTACATAACGCTAGCTAGACCCAAATTAAGCAGAGGTTGTCAAAAGGTTCTAGAATGCTGATAAAGATACTCAAATACATTTTTTTGAAAACATATATATATATACATATTTGCACTGAGCGGGAATCGAACCCAAGACCTCTGGCTTAGCAGTCAAATTCACTACTGCTACGTCACAGAGGTCGTCAGAGGAGTTTGTTAGCAGCCATCAATTTAGTTTAATACTTTCATACTGGAACAAACCTACTTACGGCGCCGAAAGATGGACACTGACGGTGGGGCTAGTCCAAAAATTTAAATAGTGGGCTACTCACAATGAGGTCTTCCCACAAACAACCAAAGTTACCGACATAGCTCGCAGAATAATCAAGCTGAAGTGGCAATACGCTGGCCTTATCTGACGAAGGATCGATGGCCGTTGGAGCAAACGAGTCCTTGAGTAGAGACCGCGAGTCAGCAAATGGAAGGTCATCAGTTCATCTGGCTTGGGGGCACCAAGCCAGATGGACTGATGGCCTAAAAAAGGTAGCTGGGATAGACTGGATGCGGAAGGTGGAGGAATGGGAGGTATGGCGCACATTAGGACAGGCCTAGAGAGGCGAGAGACTACGATAGGCTAATTGATTGATTGATTGAACAAACTGAGAAACAAAAACTACATCGGGTTCGTAATCAAACGGCCGGTCAACTCGGAGTTCTGAACAAGGTGCGTTGGTTTACCCTTTTTTTTTTTTTTTTATCGTGCGGAAATCCCTTCGGATACCCCCCCGCCGGCCAGCGGGGGCGGTTATGTCGGGCTTGCACCGACTAAAACCGCACGCCGTCTCGGGTCTTCAGACGCCGGGGTGTAAGGTTACCCATAGAGCATATCCCTCGCACCCCGGCTGACCCTGGGCCATCTCACCACTAACAGCATCGCTCATCCTGTCTCCTCTGAAAGCAGAGGAGTACGGAGAGCGATGTGTTCCCGCCACGTTGGGTATTGGCCGACGATCAATGCCAACCCTATGAAGGGGTGAAGGGGAAGCCATTGACCGCCGCCCAGGGTGTACCGGCCGCTCCGATTCCGTTCCCCCCGGACTGCAGCGGGATCGGAATCGGAGCGACACTCGAGGAGGTTACCCAACACACACCCCTGCGTTGGTTTACCCTGGGGTTATACTTTCGAGGGCTTACCCGGGGTGCACGGCAATGGACACGTGGGGAGGTCACCGTGTGGTTTTAGTCAGTTCGATTCCGATATACCCACCCCATCGTCGGCACCGATGGGCTGAAGCCCGTGCGGGTTTCCAGACGCTAAAAAAAAAGGTAAGTTGGTTTTACACGACAGCAGCGCAGCGGTGTCTTCTCTATATAAGACACGGATCTGTTCCTGCGTGAAATACTGTTTTCATCCCTTCTGTTCGGAAAGTTTAATTTTCGTGGGTAGATAAAAAATTGCTTATTTCATCTCTAGGGCGGAAAGTTTTTTTTTTTTTTTTTTTGATATGGAGTTCATGATAATTAAGTTACGTCATAATGCCTTGATATCATGACACTTTTTTTTACATGGCCGCCTAGAAGCACTAGTCCATTGAAAAGTTACATTTGGGGTTGCGTTTTTTAGAGGAGGCAATTTTATTTTCTTGATGTGTAGGGGGGGTCAGTTTAAAGCTAAAACCAAGTTTGTGGGGTCGCCACCCTTGTTCCACGGCCGCCATCTTGAAAATAGTGGTTGAAATGATTATTACGATGTATCTCTTAAACTAATTATCTGATAAAAAAAGTTTGTTAACATTTTTTGTTGCAAATTAATTTCTCTACAACTTTGGTGCAGTAACTTTTTGTCGTAGAACTATAAATAAAAAAGTTAGAACCGAAAATGTTCAAAAACGTTTTTTTATCTCTTTATACGGTGGTTATAATAATTGACAGCCTAAGATACAAACAATTCGCCAAGGCAGTGACAAAAAGCACATTCAACTTATCTTCACTTCCTCCAATACAATACACAGCTCGCTTTCATACTTTAGGAGTCTACCATCAGGTCCAGTCGTGGTTTGGTAATAATAATGATCCTGAAGACTGGGGCTGAAAAAAAATGTGGAAAATTATTGATGCCAGTGCAGAGCTCTAAACCTCCAGCACCCCCTGAGCTTCTAAAATTAATCTTTTGCAAATGCAAAGGAAACTGTGGAGCGATGTGTGGATGTCGAAAAGCACGGCTGAAATGTTCTGCAGTGTGCTTCCATTGTTCTGGAGAGACTTGCAGCAACGTAATGGGGCTCTCAGAATTCATAAATGAAAATGACTTTGATGATGAACCGTCAACATTAACACCCCTTCCTTCTCCAGTTCTCCCACTGACATTTAATTCAGAAAGCCGATCAGATGCTGAGCCGCAGCCTGGTCCATCGAAAAGACCGAGGACGCAGTAGTTCAAATTTAGAAAATCACCGTGAATTATGCCTATTGGGGATACCACGTAAAAAAACGCGCCTCCACACTCTTCCTCGTGGGTGGTGGGGAAAAGAGTCAATAATAAATAATTAATAATATTGCAAAATTAATAATTTAAAAAATTCTAATAACAAAATAAAAAAATAAAAATAAAAGTTGCTGAACCAAAGTTGTAGAGAATTTAATTTGCAACAAAAAATGTTAAATTTTTTTTCATCAGATAAATAGTTTAAGAGATATATCGTAAAAACCATTTTAACCCCTATTTTCAAGATGGCGGCCGGTGGACAAGGGTGGCGACCCCACAAACTTGGTTTTAGCTTTACACTGACCCCCCCTACACATCAAAAGAATAAAATTGCTTCCTCTAAAAAACACAAGGTTAGGCCTAAAAAATATAACATTTCAATGGACTACACATCTTGTGACACAACTCGATTACAATGCAACCAATAGATTCGCTTTTCAAAACTTTTCTAAAGTTGGCAGTTTGTACGTGAATTGTAACTTTTTTTCAGAATTAAAAAAAAACAATTTAAGTTTGCTAAGGAATTAGCGGGAAAACGAGATTCAATATAAATAAATACCTTGTGTTAATTGTGGTTAAAATGGTTTCGGAAAGTGATTCCAGTGACATGGATATTAATTTAACTCCCGATCAGATTAAAGAACAGGCAAAAGCTGTTGTTAATAATCTATATCCAATTTTTCCAATTTTACTTTAAATTTTAACTGATTATCAATATACCTGTTTCATTAAATGTGTGTGTAGTATTTTAATTTTAATTTCCTCACATAGTCGAAATGAAAAGTAGAGTGTTTACCTCGGGTGAATGTCACCCATTTCACCCAGAAATATCTCGGGTGTAATGGCTGACTTTCAACCCTTGTGTAACAATCTACTATTTCATTTCTGGGATGGTTCTGCACAGTACTAATTAGACGCTCTTGACAGGTTGCAGTGAAGTATAGTCCGCATTATTGGGAGTCTCCAAAACCCTCGAACCATTGCAGTAGGTATGTTTCCGCCTCTACCATGAAGAGTGTTCCAATGGGCTATTTCAATTACTCTCACCCTCTCCTGTCCTATGAATAATAACACGTCTGAATAATAAGGCTGCTCATCATATGTTGATGGGCAGCATTTATGCTGAGATGGCGACCTGTTGAGGCCTCGCACACCTATTACCTATCTATATGGTATGGTATGGTATTTCGGGCTGGTATCCGCAACTCCACGACAAGGCGCGGTTTTTACCTATCTATATGTGTATAAATATATTTTTGTTGTTAATTATTTGTACGTGTCCTCAATAAACTTCTTTTCTTTCTTTCTTTTTTCTTTCTTCCTTTCTGTACAGGGTTTAGGAGTCACCCTCACCCGATGTTGTATCTGCCTAGTTCAATGGGGAAGAGGCTTGACAATTATGTACGTATGTGTGTATGTGTGACGGCCTCTGTAACGTAGCGGTAGTGCATTCGACTGCTACGCCAGGGGCGCGGGTTCGATTCTCGCTCAGTGCAAATATTTGTATGCATGAATATGTCTATTTGTATTGGTCTGCGTGTTTTTATGTAATGTCGTAGAATATTTATTTATTATTTATTAATAATTATTAAAAAAAGCCGCGGTAGCCTAGTGGTATGGGTAATGGACTGCTGAGACGAGGTCTCGGGTTCGATCCCAGGTTTTACCATGGCACACACCAATGACTTTTCGATGCTTTTCGAAGTTATGTGTGTATTTTTTTTTTTTTTTTTTTTTTGATAAGAATATTAGCAACCGAAATTACTAATATTCCCCCTAACCCCTCCAGCTAAGCTAAATTGCTTGTGTTAGGAGTGGGTTCACGTCAGTAGTGTAATGGCCAGGATTCGAACCCAGAACCTCTCGATCGTAGGGTCGACTCCTTAACCACTACGCTACCGACGCTTCAAGTGTGTATTTATCGCAGGTTTATAAGTGCCCGGTTAATGCCAATAGGCTCGCCACCTATTACATTGGGACCTAAACATAAACTGGCGAAATGTGGGTGCTAGTACCTCTGTCTACCCCTTCGGGGATAAAGGCGTGAGTTTATGAGTGAGTTTATGTTTATTATTAATGTAGGACAAGTTGAATATAAAGTTAATTACTTATTTCTAAATTTCATTGGAGTGTATAAATTTTACAACTGATTATATATATTCTCTGAACTCCTTGTAAATTACTCGATGTTTCTCAAAAAGTACGTTTTTAGGGTTCCGTACCCAAAGGCCCAAAACAAGACCCTATTACTAAGTCTACGCTGTCCGTCCGTATGTTAGTCAGCAGGCTGTATCTCATGAACCGTGATAGCTGGACAGTTGAACTTTTCACAGATGATGTATTTCTGTTACTGCTATAACAGCAAATACTAAAAACAAAATAACATAAATATATAAGGTGGGCTTCCATACAAGAAACGTAATTCTTTTGCTGTTTTTTGCTCAATATTAATAACGGCAAAAAGTACACGCTGGAAATAATTACAGAATATTTATTTATATATTCACTTCCAAAAAATAATCAATTTAAAATAAAATAAATGAGGGGGCTGCCATTGTATAGATAATGGTAAGTACGGAACCCTTCGTGCGCGAGTCCGACTCGTACTTGGCCGGTATTTCTAAGAATCCGTTCTCAATTTGGAAATACCAATAGTTTCCATTTGCCATACTTTGTTACCGCTATACAGCAACAGCAAAACTTAAATAGAAATGATTCCGCATAACTCGATTAAAAGTTTAAAGTGCTGTGCGATCTTCTACTACTATATTCGAAGAAAATAATGATTTACCGTTATTATCAAAACTTTAGTTTAAAAGTATGAATGTAGAGGCTTTTAGGAGCAGAGGGAGGCCAAGAACAGGTGTATGAATTACGTATAATAAATATTCTAGGACATTCTACACAGCGCTATCTAGACCCGTAGTAAGCATTTGAGTGGTAGAGTCAAGCAACAGTCATTTTGGCTGTTGCATGAATAGGCCGACTCGACCGGGGAAGCACCACCTCTCACAGAATATCGACGCCAAGTAACAGTATTTGAACTGTTGCGTTCCGTTTGGTGAGTGAGAGTGCCGGAGCCCAAACTCCTTTCCCATCCCCTCCCAAACTCCTTTCCCATCCCCTTTCCTTTACAGGGTCGGCAGCGCGAGTGTGACGCCACTGGTGT
The DNA here is from genome assembly GCA_946251805.1 of Cybosia mesomella. Classification (NCBI taxonomy): domain Eukaryota; kingdom Metazoa; phylum Arthropoda; class Insecta; order Lepidoptera; family Erebidae; genus Cybosia; species Cybosia mesomella. Next base: position 26,221,889 of record OX276408.1, read on the forward strand.
TGCACACGTCCATAGGCCGCGGTAACCGCTTCCCATCAGGTGGGCCGTGTGCTTATCTGCCACCTTAGTGGTATAAAAAAAAAAACATAAAAAAAACTAGTTTGTGATATGGGTTCTGGGATAAACTTTTTTTTTGTAATTACATACATATTATACATAGAAACACCCAGATCAATGCAAATAGATATATCCATGCATTAAAATATTTGCACTGATCGGGAATCGAATCCGCGACCGCCGACATAGCAGTTGAACGCTCTACCGCCACGCCACGGACTTTGGAGAACTTAGGAGACTTAGGCCCGCATTATAGAACGATACTGTCATGAATCTCTACTTCAGACTAGTTCTAAGTACAAATTTCACCCTAGAAGTAAACAAGAGTAATGGTTTTATCTTCGCTTAGGTGATTTACGTTCATAAAAGCTGCACTCAAGTTTAATTCTAGATTACAATCTGTACTTAAAAGCAGTTTGAAGTCACGCCTCATGACTGAGTACAGTTCTGGAATACGGTCCTTAGAGGATATTGCAAGGAAAGGAGTGATTGAGGAGGACTAGAAGGTGGAATAGATGACGTCTTATAGAAATGTACCTTTTTTTTCGTCCGCAAGAATTACTTACGGTAGATGACTCCAGCGTCGCGCGGATGTATGTATCGTAGAGTTTCGAATATCTGGGACGTGTCTAGGTGGCTCAGTTGGCCAGAGCATTACCCCTGCAAGGGACTGGTCTCAGGTTCCCGTCCAAGATGTTCTCTTTTACCGATCAAAATCTATGGATGAGCAGTTATTGGTTTGTGATTTCTTGAGCGAGCCCGAGTCCCTTTCTTCTGTTTTTCTCTACTGTTATCTGGCTTATCTTGGCTTTTATGGAAGCGACTCCATTGTTACCCCCCCCCCCCCAAGTTGGCTTAGGATCCACAGATATTGGTATAGCATTGGAATATGAAAACACAAAGACTACTCTCAGTTTCAGTCGAAATAACCAAAAAAATATAATAAAACCCTCTCAACTTAAACGATAAATTGCTTTTATTTTCAGCTAAAAAATATTCATTGCGAAGGAATATGAGCCTCACGTACACACTTTAGGTTCACCTAAGACTAACATTTATCACTTCATACAAGATAATACGTGTTCTTCCTACAACCATGTTAGGTACAACTTTACTCGCCAACTCGGGATCAAATCCGATTTATCCGGGCTTACCCGGGGTGCCCGGTAATGGACACTTAGGGAGGACACCGTGTGGTTTTAGTCGGTCCGATTCCATTTATGTCATCGTTGGCACCGATGTGGAGGAGCCCGTGGGGTTTCCACATTAGAGAAATTATTACAGTAATAGAGAACTCGGGGGGCATGGCTCTCTCCCGCTCCCTCTCAGCCGTCTCTTTCGCGCCCATTATCTGCTCGCAGAAAGAGGCGGCGGCGTTACACTTACTCCCGTCGGAGACCACGGCCCTCACCATGGTCACCAGCACCGGCATTCCACCAACGTGTGGAGCGCCATGTATTCGCCAGGATCCTCGCCGCAGTGCTGGCACTGCGGCGTTGTCTCCCGGTGGATGTGCCACAGATACTTACCGAAGCACCCGTGTCCGATAACTATCTAGCACATCCGGTGGAAGAGGTCACCGTTGTGCCTCTCCTACCACTCCTTCATGATCGGCCATGGTGGATTCTCCCCACCTTGGAAGCTCAAGTCGCATCCTCCATGTCTCCATGAGTTTCTGGCGGAGCTGAGACCACTGAGCCCTGATTTCTTGGGGCTCCGGCCTATGAAACCACTCCAGCGCCTCCTTGCGCCATTGGTACAACGAAGTACCCGGCTAGGAGACATGCCACCTCTACGGAGATCGTGCGATACCCCCTGATGACTCTGACGGCCATCGCTTTTAACAGGCTGTTTAGAACACACGTTGCGGGCCGCCAGAGTCTCTGCCCATACGGGGGCCCCGTACAGGGCTATGCTTCGCACGATCGCCAGGTAGGGTCTCCCATTGGGCATCAGCCGTGATAGCGCGGCCGCAGTCCCCCTCAGTTTCGGGACCAGACTTCGGAGATGTGGTCCGAAGTCCCATCGGCTATCGAGCCGATGGTTACGCCCCCTACGGTTATGCTGGTTCACGCAGGTGGCCCCGGAGGGCCCGTGAAAATACATAGCCTCGGATTTGTGGAGAGCCACCTCGAGTTCCAGCCGCCGGATTCGACCCACGACTTGAGCAACCCCTGACGTGCCTTTAGCCTTTAGTGCCGCGCTTCGGTGCGTTGCTCCCCGCGCCTTAACGAGGGTGTCGTCAGCATAACATGTTATGCTGACGCCCTCGAGCAATGAACCGCGCAGCACCCAATCGTATCGGATGTTCCACGGGAGTGGAACTAGGACCGACCCCTGTGGAACACCGCACGAATACGATTGGGTGCAGCCAATTTCATAGTTCCGTATTATCGCATCGTCACCGAAAATACGCAAGTATAAGTATACTAACAGAGCAAGTTAAATAACAGCTTGGAAAAACACATGGGCCACATCACACTCCATGAAACTTCAGCCAGGAAACGGGAACGGGAACAAAATTCCACACGGGAGAAGCTGCGGGCAAAAGCTAGTATATCTAATTTACTTATAATAATATTGTTATAATGAACCATCATCTCAAAAAGGTTCCTCAAATAGCAAACATCCCAACCAAAACGTATTATACTGACAAGCCGTGTCGAAATTCTTCATCGAAACCAATTTATAACATGGAATTTTCGTATCAAACCGGGGTAAGAATTTATTAGAACATCAAAAGTATTCGAGGCAAAATCTGAAGTTTTAAAACAAAACCGCGGTTCAGCAAGTATTTCTATGCTGTAGAGTAGGTACTTATAATAAACAGTATTCTTGAGAATATTAAAGTACAGTCCGCATCAAAAGTATATGATGAGTTCAAAATTTAAAATGCCAATGAAAATTTGTTCATCGCATTTTAATCGAAATTTTTAGATGTTTCATAGAGGCCATTAACTAATAAATCATCATTTTCATTAAGAACTTTGCTCAAAAACTAATATTTAGTGTTATAAGTTTGCCGTGTCTAAGTGTTTGTTTGTCTGTGGCATCGTAGCTCCCGAACGGATGAACCTATTTTGACGTTTTTTTTTGTTTACATGTGAATTAGTCGGTATTATTCTAAGCTAATTTAGGGGGCTGTACTTTTTAATATATAGTTTATTAAAACATAAAAAACACCTACTTTTGATGTTGACTGTACACGCTGCCGTCACGATTGTTATGACTCAAACTTTCAGTATTGTCGCCGGCTGCTTATTGCGTAGTCTTTATGTGATGTGGACGTTATACCAGCGAAAATTTCATCTGCGTAATTTTTCTTTGTATTGTTAGCTAGATTATAATATTTTATGTAACGCTATAAGCACACATTATGTTACTAATCGAAGTGGAGTAGAATTTTTAGAGCACAAAAAATTATATTTTTTGTAAGAATTTTGAAATACTTACAAAAATTATTATTAAATTCCTTAAAATGACTACTTTTAGGATTTCTATTTTTATATCTGTCATATTTTTATTTAATCGTTATAGTTATGAATAAATATTCACAATCAGACACAACATTTGATATTAGTTGCCATATATAGGATGGATTTTTGAAAGGCAATAGTAACGGCAGTTATAGTTACAGGGTGCGGAGCGCGAGCGAGTGGGCCGCCGCCGCCTCCTTCTGCCAGCATGTAATGCTCGCGAAGGAGGTGGCGGAGCGCGCCCGGGAAAGACTTAGAACTCTCCCGATCTGCCGAGCCCGCAACTTGCTCGCCGCGCGTCGCAGGCAACTCAGGCGCCGGAGGTCGCTTAACGACCTCCGTCCTCCATGAGCGCAGGCCTGGGAGTGGCGGGTGAGGCCACCTGTCACCCCAGCAGAAGCAGGCCGGGACGGTGGGGCGACTAGCGCCCCTCCCCCAAACCGGGGCGAGACGGGGACACCGTGGTTCCCAAACCCGAGGGGGCCATCTCGAAACCGGAGATGGCACAGGGTCAGTCGGGGTGCGAGGGATATGCTCTATGGGCAACCTTACACCCCGGCGTCTGTAGACCCGAGACGGCGTGCGGTTTTAGTCGGTTCAAGCCCGACATAACCGCCCCCGCTGGCACGCGGGGGGGTATCCGAAGGGATTTCCGCACGATAAAAAAAAAAAAAAAAAAAAGTTATAGTTACAGGAAAACGTACGAAAAAAAATTTACAGTCGGCAAAAAAAATTAATATCCAAAAAAATAAATGCATGTCGATCCTATTTCATGTGGGGCTCAAGATAACTCTGTCTAAACATTTATTTAACTTGTGAAAGCTCAATATTTTTTTTTGTTTTTTTTGTTTGTCAGTTTTTTAATTGACTAAAGTAATAAAAATATTGAATTAATATTGAAGTGTCTATTTTATATACTGACAACTTTTAATCCCTACATAACAAAACTTCAATATTTTTTTTCTAAAGATTTAGATCGGAAAAAGAGAACATCTAGGACGGGACTTGAACCCGCGACCAGTCCCTTACAGGGGGAATGCTCTTTTTCCGATCTAAATCTTTAGAAAAAAAGTAAGCATACAAAATGCTTAAAAATTTAATTGAAAAAAAAAACTTCAATATTTTGATGTTTTTCATTAAAAATAGATAATCTATTTAATCTATTTAATAGTTGACGTAAATGCAAATAAGTGTAACCGATTCTTGCGATTCAATAATTTGCAGTGAATACATTCGATCCAACACTAGCTGCGGTACAATGTAACTGTTTTTGTTGATCGAGTGAATTATCGTATATTGTAATGTAACTAAGATATTTAAAGCATTTTAGAATGAGTTATAAATAGGGTAGATGCGTATGGCTAGGCAGTTTGTATAAATATGTAATGGCTGCGTATTTCCAAGTTTACTTTCACGATTAATGCAACAGTTACGTTTTAGAGCCGCTATCAAAATTTAAATAAATGGATAGACAGCGTCTAAAGTATGAGTACTAAAATGACTATATGAGAAATGAATGTACCGAGGTCTTCTTTTAAATATCATCATCATCATCATCAATTAGTGCCTCCTTACCTGCGCCGCATTGTCGGGGCATACCTATCTGAGAAGGCGGGAGTTTACCCGAGCTGGCTAGAGCCAGGGCGGGTCGGTCCTAGGGCCACTCCTGTGGAACATCGGATACGATTGGGTGCTGCGCGAATGGTTGCTCGAGGGCGTCAGCATAATATGTAATGCTGACGACACCCTCGTGATGGTGCGGGTAGCAAAGCACCGAAGCGCGACAGGGGTTGCTCAAGTCGTGGGTCGAATACGGCGGCTGGGACTAGAGGTGGCTCTCCACAAATCCGAGGCTATGTGTTTTCACGGGCCTCGGAGGGGGCCACCTACGGGAAACAGCATAACCGTAGGGGGCGTAAGCATCGGCATCAAGCCCACAATGAAGTACCTTGGGCTCGTACTCGATAGCCGATGGGACTTCGGACCACATCTCTGAAGTCTGGTCCCGAGTTCTCGAAGTGAAAATCTATGGAGTGAATATAATTCCTATGATTATAAAACGTGAGCTGATGAATGAAGTGCTTTACAACAGAAATGTGAAGAAAAATTACAGAAGCAGCATTCGACGGCCTCTGCTGTGACGTAGCGGTAGTGCATTCAACTGCTACGACAGGGGGCGCAGGTTCGATTCCCGCCCAGTGCAAATTTTTGTATGCATTAATATGTCTCTTTGCATTGGTCTGGGTGTTCCTATGTATAATATGTATGTATTTAGAACAAAAAAAAGTATATAAGTATGTTTATCCGCATTATGGAACCCATAACACAAGTTAGTTAAACTATGCTTACTTTGGGTCTAGAAAGCGCTGTGTAGATTGTCGTAGAATATTTATCATTATCTTCATAACGATTTCCAAGTTGCTTTTAAAGTTTGCACTATGGAGCTTTAACGGGAGCGGCTGTCTCCTGGCCTCCCAACCCTGAGAGGAAACGCCAAAGCCTCATCCGTTGTTTAACAGTTGGTCTGACTTCCAGGTGAAGCGGGCTTAATAAGCTTCAGAATGTTAATAGGGCCTTCTTATTCCTGAATATAAAATTACAAAAGTATATCAATCTATGTCTATATCTATACTATTATAAAATTTTAAATTAGTTCTATCTGTACATAGGATATATTTAAAAAAAAAACTTTATTGTTTCCGTAGTTCGCAAGAATTACGGTAGATGGCTCCATCGTCGCCTTAAGACGTATTTAACATATCGGAGAATTACGAATATTTGGGACGTGTCTTGGTGGCTCAGCTGGTTCTGATTCTCTGGCACTCCCCCTGTAAGGGACTGGTCGCGGGGTCGGGGTGCGAGGGATATGCTACCACTAACAGTGCAACACAGCTAACAGTGAGACCCAACCAGAAACTGGATTTGAATGAAACTTGTAACTACGTCATTTTATTTTCAAAAAAAGAGTTCATTTTCAAACAGTTCATGAACATGTTATAGCCGTTTGCAAGTTATATTTGCAGATAAATTTGTTTTTGAATTGTTTGTTCTGGAGATACGTACAAGTATAATAACAGTCGTTATTTTCACATTTTAGTTAACGTATGTAGTTTAAATATAGAGATATTTGAGTATACGGGAACATAATAGGCCGGGAATATAAATTTATTAATTATTTTAGTCATCATATTAGAACGAGGTAAAACGCATTAAAATATTTTGTTCATATCAAGTTCGTGATCTTCAAAGTAAGAAACATAAAATTCCATTATAATGTCATAAACCAGGCGTTGCCTTCGGCTCCAATTCTCATCAAGTTCCCGCAACCCATGGTAACTATTCCAGGTATAAAAAGTAGCCTATGTGTTATTCCAGACTATATGTATAGTTATTTATCCCTGTAACGAATTTCAGCCTGATCATCCATGGCTACCTGGTTCCATAACATAACATAACATAACATAACATAACATAACATAACATAACATAACATAACATAACATAACATAACATAACATAACATAACATAACATAACATAACATAACATAACATAACATAACATAACATAACATAACATAACATAACATAACATAACATAACATAACATAACATAACATAACATAACATAACATAACATAACATAACATAACATAACATAACATAACATAACATAACATAACATAACATAACATAACATAACATAACATAACATAACATAACATAACATAACATAACATAACATAACATAACATAACATAACATAACATAACATAACATAACATAACATAACATAACATAACATAACATAACATAACATAACATAACATAACATAACATAACATAACATAACATAACATAACATAACATAACATAACATAACATAACATAACATAACATAACATAACATAACATAACATAACATAACATAACATAACATAACATAACATAACATAACATAACATAACATAACATAACATAACATAACATAACATAACATAACATAACATAACATAACATAACATAACATAACATAACATAACATAACATAACATAACATAACATAACATAACATAACATAACATAACATAACATAACATAACATAACATAACATAACATAACATAACATAACATAACATAACATAACATAACATAACATAACATAACATAACATAACATAACATAACATAACATAACATAACATAACATAACATAACATAACATAACATAACATAACATAACATAACATAACATAACATAACATAACATAACATAACATAACATAACATAACATAACATAACATAACATAACATAACATAACATAACATAACATAACATAACATAACATAACATAACATAACATAACATAACATAACATAACATAACATAACATAACATAACATAACATAACATAACATAACATAACATAACATAACATAACATAACATAACATAACATAACATAACATAACATAACATAACATAACATAACATAACATAACATAACATAACATAACATAACATAACATAACATAACATAACATAACATAACATAACATAACATAACATAACTTCACACCTGTATCTCCGAAGGGGTAGGCAGAGGTGTATTACACACCATTGATTCTCCAGTTATGTTAAGGTCCCAATGTAATAGGGGGCGAGCCTATTACCATCTACCGGACACATTCTTAAGCGAGCGATAATTAACATTTATTAATTCACTCATAACTACGAAAAGTCAGAGGTATGTGCCCGGGGCGACTGGGGATCGAACTCGAGACCTCGTCTCAGCAGTCTGTTACGTACGCCACTGGGCTATCGCTGCTTCTTGTTAGATCCGGAATACAATTTGTATTGGAGTATTAGCTTAGCTTTTAAAGTTATTTACTTTTGAAGTAAGTAGCACAACATTCAATTTTAAAGCTCCTTATGGTTTACATTCAACTTAATTCATATTATGATTGGTGAACCCGATAGGTGGTGCTGCAATCGACGAAGTATTACATATTTGACGTGTGTGTGTCAGTGGCATCATAGCTCCCGAACGGATGAACTAATTCTGATGCGGAAAGCCGATATGATCGAGATAGTTCTTAGCTATAATTATTTTTTTTTTTTTTAAATTAATGTTATTTTTTTATGCATTTATTCTTGTGTAAAACAGGGATCAGAGTACCCGTTAGTACTAAAATAGATATTTTAATACAATTTCTTTTTATTCAACAACAGATTCAAAAAGTCTTTCCAATTCAGCGCTATATAATCAGACGCAGCTCTAAATTCGGAACCACACTGTAAATTTTGTGTGCAAAATATGACGCTTTCGCAAATAATGTGGTGTAAGACGCATCTAATTCATTAAATGTTCGCTCCTGTTGTCCCGAAATTGCTGGAATTCACGCCACGCGGTATACTCAGTGAATTATTTAACATACAAATAATTATAACGTTCCGTGCTACTGTTTATTAAAGAGATTAGTGCGTTGTCGTTATTTTATTCTTGTTAATGATTTATATATTCACGGCTGTAAGTATATCTTTAAAGGGATAGGTAGACTCACACTAAAATAACTTTACAGGGGGAATGCTCTGACCAACTGAGCCACCTAGACACGTCCCAGATATTCGAAATTCTCCGATATATTATATACGCATACAAATTCCTTAAAAAAATAATTGAATTAATTCGGCGGAGTCATTAAAAAACAAAGTTTGAAAATGACTGTAAAGTCATTAATTGTTTCCGTAGTTCGCAAGGATTACGGTAGATGACTCCAGCGTTGCCTTAAGACGTAATAATATATCGGAGACTTCCAAATGTCTGGGACGTGTCTAGGTGGCTCAGTTGATCAGAGCATACCCCCTATAAGGGACTGGTCGCGGGTTTAAGTCCCGTCTTAGATGTTCTCATTTTCCGATCTAAATCTACTATGAAATATGTTAAGTAAATTAGGTTTGACAAATTTCTGTTCGTCACAAATATAGAGGCAAGACAATAGGTTCATCCTTAGTACTTTGAAGTCGATCTCACATGTTAGGTGCAATGACACACATAGCCTGTAGCACATTCTCAGTGCAATGACAACAATATCTGAATGTGTTCCATTTACAGAGATTGAGTTGGAATCACCGAACTGAAACTATATCGAAGAACAGATTCATTGATACGCAAAGTAAACTTTAGATGCTGTGTTTGAATTTGAATAAATCAAATGGCTTAGGTGCTATCAACTTGACGTGTTTGTTTTTATTAGAACAATGTCCTACAGTATTAATATTATCGATATGAATATGTCTTCATTCATTTGTTAATTTATATTATTGTTTTTGATGAATATGACGGCTTTACCGAAAGCGACTGCCGTCTAACCTTTTAACCACAGAGGTTAGCCTGCGCCAGAGGCTCCTCTGTTAGTCCGTCTCCCGATCCGCAAAGCCCGCCAGGTGTGAGGACGAATCAGACGTCCGAAGTCACTCAACGATCTCCGCCCTTTTCGTGCGGAAATCCCTTCGGATACCCCCCGCCGGCCAGCGGGGGTGGTTATATCGGGCTTGAACCGACTAAAATCGCACGCCGTCTCGGGTCTTAAGACCGGGGTGTAAGGTTGTGAAGTGTGTAAGTGAGTAAAGTCCTTAACAACGACCAGCATATTACGTACGGTTCTTTATAATACCCAGCGTCGACTTATAAGTGCTGACTATTATGTTTTACCTTACTTGTACGTTTATATTAAATTAGTACAGTGAATAAATCACACTCATTCGTAAAGGTTGTTTCCTTTAATTCCGCATCGGGACCCCAACATTTCAGTTGCCCATAGAGCATATCCCGCGCACCCCGACTGACCCTGGGCCATTTCCGATTTCGAGATGGCCCCCTCGGGTTTGGGAACCACGGTGTCCCCGTCTTGCCCCGGCTTGGGGGAGGGGTGCTAGTCGCCCCACCGTTCCGGCCTGCTTAAGTGGAAACTATTATAAATATTATTACTAATGCAGTCTCTTATATCGTCGTGTACTTATTCAGGATGAACTTATTTAAACGCAATCTTTTTTTCCTTTCCTACATACGAGTAAATTTCCCTTATCTTGCCTCTAATTCACTTGTGTACTAACGACCTCTGTGGCGTAGCGGTAGAGTCGAAAGACTGCTAAGTCAGAGGTCACAGGTTCGATTCCCGCTCATTGCAAATATGTGTATATTTGCATTGGTCTGGGTGTTTCTATGTTTAATATGTATTTATATACAAAAAAAAAGTATCTAAGTATGCTTATCTGCATTCTAGAACCCATATGATAAGCTCTGCTTAGTTTGGGTTCTAGATGGCGTTGTGTAAGATGTCCTAGAATATTTATTTATATACTTTTCTTGTTTTTTTCTCCTTGAATTATTAACGTTTTTCAATCTTTTACAGTTAGCCAGTTAGTTAAAACATATATCTTCTTGTTACATGGACATTATGGAGCTTAACTAGATTGTCAATAAACTAGAACATTTTTTTTTTATACGACTCAAGTGGCAGACAAGCTCACGGCCCATCTGATGGGAAGCGGTTACCGTGGCCTATGGACGTGTGCAACACCAGGGGCATCACACTCACGCTGCCGACCCTGTAAAAACCTTCTAATGCCCTTCTTGAAGAACCCCATCTTGTAGTCGCTTGGGAAAACCATTCATATTATGTTCCAGTTAACTTTTGTTCTACGGGATGGAAATGGGTAAACATTATAAAATATGAATATGTGGTACTTTTAAATTCAAAAGGGCAATTTCCGTACATTTCCTTGATGTTTCACTAAATAAACTGCTTTGCAAAATGTGAACGATGTTAATATTCAAAATGTTATACACACGTATATTATAAATGAGAAATAATAATGGTTCTGAAGAACAACTTAATCTCCAGCGATGTGTGGCCAACTATTATTATAATTAGCCAGCGTTATAATGAATTACCGACAAATAAACCCAAAAATAGAGTGGTAGAGTCAAGCAACAGTCATTTTGGCCATTGCATGAATGGGCCGACTCGACCGGGGAAGCACCACCCTCTCACAGAATATCGACGCCAAGTAACAGTATTTGAACTGTTGCGTTCCGTTTGGTGAGTGAGAGTGCCGGAGCCCAAACTCCTTTCCCATCCCCTACCAAACTCCTTTCCCATCCTTTCCTTTACAGGGTCGACAGCGCGAGTGTGACGCCACTGGTGTTGCATACGTCCATAGGCCGCGGTAACCGCTTCCCATCAGGTGGGCCGTGTGCTTGTCTGCCGCCTTAGTGGTATAATAAAAAAAAAAAAAAACAAGTGCATAGCCGGGCAGGGGGATTGTGGTCGCAGCACTAGTGGGACCAGTGGGTGTCACGCGGTGCTGCGACGACAATCCTTTTTTGATGAGGCCGTCAAGCTGAGTGCCACCATTGTTAACATGGTACGTGTATGTAATGGTGACCCTCTTTCCTGAGACTTTACCTTCAGCTTACCATCAGGCGAGGTGAAGTCAAATTGACGTGTCCTAAATATAAAAAAAAAAACAATTTAACGAACAAATAAGAGCGTGTTCAAATTACATTTTTCTCCTAAAAAAATGGATCTTCGAATAACAAAACTAAACTTCCGAATAGAAAACTGAACGTCCGACAAAATTACTAAGTTACCGAAAGCAGAAGTTTTAAAGAAGAAAGAAAGAAAGAAAAGAAAGATATGTCAAATGATGAAGATGTCAAAATAATCATATTTTTACAACTTGCATGAACTGTTGCAACGCGGGAGCGAGCGAAGCGAGCTCGTGGCTACCGCGTGCCCCGACACAGATAGATATAGGTTAGAAGGTTTATCGCAATAACCACAATAAGGTCACTTGTGATAATGCACTTAGAAATAGGAGCCTCGCGAAGCGGGGCTCCGTCATAATCAGAATAATATTTTCATTATAATGTTATAGTTAAAATAGCACCACAATCTATGAAATATGAATGGTAATTAATGTATTAATAGTAGGTCTCGCCGAGACTTCCACAATAACCCTTCGTGTTAAGTCACTTGTGATTATGCACTTAGAAATAGGAGCCCCGCTCAGCGGGGCTCCGTAGTAATCAGAATAATATTTTCATTATAATGTTATAGTTAAAATAGCACCACAATCTATGAAATATGAATGGTAATTAATGTATTAATAGTAGGTCTCGCCGAGACCTCCACAATAACCCTTCGTTTTAGGTTACTTTTGATAATGCACTTAGAAATAGGAGCCGTAGTAATCAGGATAATATTTTCAGTATAATGTTACAGTTAAAATAGCACCACAATCTATGAAATATGAAAGGTAACTTATGTATTAATAGTAGGCAAGTAAAGATAAAAATTACAAAGCATAGTTTTCAGTAGGACGTAATTTATGCTGTTAGAAAAGTATTATAGCAATAAACAGTCATGTTTATATTTTTCGAAGATTTCAGTATCTCATTCGGTCGTTTCGTCATTTTTATTCGGACAAAAGTAGTCGGAAAGTTCGTATTTTAGGCAGTAGATTTAATATTTTGAGTAAGGACAATTCTGCTTTTTTTTTTCGGAGCTTTCATTACTACCCATTATAAATTATAAAGTATCTAATGAAATTATTAATCAAAAAACCCGAACGCCCTAAAAAGACCGAAAAAAGTTTGATAGCATGTGGGACCCATTAATTTTCTTTCGGTTTATTATTTGCAAATGGGTCCCGCGTGCTATCAAACTTGTTTTGGTCTTTTTAGAGCAGTCGGGATTTTGATTTTTTAACTAACAATTTTTGAGCTTAGTGAGACGAAGTCGAGCGAAAGCTCCTCATACCAGACTTCAGGATTTTCTTTGTCACAGGTCTCCTCCTAAACTACTAATCCAATCAGAACCAAATTTGGCATGATTAAAGAGGTCAATCAGAGGAAAGTTTATGGAAATATTTTGAAAAAATTAATGCTACCACAGAGGAATGATCACCATTAAAAAAATGGAATTACATAATAACCGCTCGAGACACTGTGACCAAACTTTACACGCTCAGAAAGCATGTCCAGAGTTGTGATTTTCAAAAATAATTTTTAAAATCGGACTTGCCACGGAGGAATGATCACTGTTCAAAGTTTTCAAAATTCAAATCACGATGTCTCACTCAGCTCAACATTGCAAGCAGCGATTCGCCTTGCAGACCTATATAGTATTGTATACTTTTTACCTTTAAAAAGCTCTCACATCAAACATTTTAGCACCAAACAGCCGCCATTTTCTTTTTTTCTTTATTTGAGATACCAGTGTAACTCTCAAAGTAAATGCGAATCTAACGACACCTCTCAAGCTAAAATCCATCAAGCCGTTCAGGCCGCAAAGCGTGCCTAACAATAATACATACATACTCACGAAAAGATAACCCTCATTCTGGCGCAGTCGGGTAAAACTCATGTTTACTCGAAAATTTAGGATCACACAAAGTCAGACATCACTACATACATGGGAACGCGTGTGAAGTCAGTGTAATGGTTAGGGCCGGCCCATTACCCATCTAATCCCTGACGGAAGCATACCACTTATTCCTCTTACAAGTTATTGTGAAGATGCCTTCACAATGGATACGTGATGTCCCTGTAAAGTGTGAGCTGGTAGAATTTGTACAAAAATGGATCTCGAGGTTATTGGCTTGTTAGTTTGGATTCGAGTTTATGTTTTAAAGATGGCGCAATGACCGTAGCTTGTAAGGACAAATTTATACTTTAACAGTATTATGTTGTATATTGTGTTATGAATTGATAGTGTGACAGCAGTCAGTGAACCAGGATTCTTTGATTACATTTACCTAACTGCGGCAAAGTCAAAAAGAAGGGTTATGTGTTTGATCTTTACATAACATAAACATAACATTAACTCACGCCTATATCCCCGAAGGGGTAGGCAGAGGTGCTAGCACCCACATTTCGCCAGTTTATGTTTAGGTCCCAATGTAATAGGTGGTGAGCCTATTGCCATTAACCGGGCACTTATAAACCTGCGATAAATACACACATAACTTCGAAAAGCATCGAAAAGTTATTGGTGTGTGCCATGGTAATACCTTTTTTTTTTTTTTTTTATCGTGCGGAAATCCCATCGGATACCCCCCCGTGTGCCAGCGGGGGCGGTTATGTCGGGCTTGAACCGACTAAAACCGCACGCCAGGGATCGAACCCGAGACCTCGTCTCAACAGTATCTTTATGTATTTAATATTAAAGTATGTCTGTCTCTATATTCTCTTTTAATGATTATACGGCTAATACGATTTTAATGGGCGATTATTTCCTTAGATTTGTTATAATTGCGTGACTGTCACTAAGTAAATTTCTTCGAGCGGGGCGTGAAAAAGTATCTTTTGAGGCTCACATCCCATCCCATCCATACCTCACATGGTAGCCCCTAGGCTACCATGTGAGGATCGTCAGCATCGGGGATGGTGCCCCGTATTTTCTGGACTTCATCCTAGCTTCTCACCATCCAGAGGGGTGCAGTCAATTGACGGAACGAACATTTTTTTTTTTACATAAAATGTTTTTTTTAAAGTGATATGCAAATGCAATACGCTGGTTAAAAGTTTAGAGCAAAACTTTCATGCAAACTGTTGTAGATATTCCAATCAATACAAATTTAACCGCATTGCCGATATTCAATACAGAGACTGGTTTGAGTGTTATAATACGTTATTTTGGTAGTTTTTAACCAGCTATGTTTTTTTATCTATTGTCACTTGTGAATCCCTTAAAGGGTAGGCAGAGATATATTTTACACTATGCAATATTTTGTATTTTACGTAATAGAATGTATTGGTGGCTGTATAGCCGTGCATATACTGGCTGTTTAATGTAATCGTATTACATAGTTCTAAATGTTTAAATATGGTTGACACAGCAACCAGTTTTGTTACTTGCTAACTGATTGACGTACACTTCGTGTGCTTGTACATATTATTTTATCTTTAATAAACTTATTTACTGGATACATTCCACATAATTTCATTTGAATGTGATAATTTGCAAATTTGTAGACCAATAAGAAATATTCCAAAAAGTTTCCGGATCCAGTAAGCGAACCAGGGATATAAGTGCAAATAAGTCAAGGGATCAACGAAACAATAAGTTAACACTATTATGAGATATTAATGAGTTTCTAGTCGCGCCCAATCCGACATCCGCCTATTCCTGGGGGGGGGGGGTTGACCTGTACCAATGGGACCTAGTCTTTGCTTCAATTCTACCATAACTGGACTATAGTCTGAGGTATGCTCGCAGTACTTCTACAGAACACAAACGTAAGTTCGCGTTCTCAAGAAGTACCAAATCTGTTTATGAGTTCCTAGTTTGGTACTATTTTGTACAATATAAGCCAAATTATTATTAAGCAACATAAATTCTTCCAAAATTCACAGTTTCAGTGTCGGCACTCAACCTGTAAATATTTAAACAGCGTCGAATTGTAATGCTTGAGAATTTCTCAACTATGTTTGTGCCATTGTATTCCTAGTTTATGTTGGCACAAGTTAGAAGCTATATGCTGCTATAATTTGTTTATATAATAGGGAATAGTTGAACAAGTAATTTGATTGCTATTCTCTTATCATCGTAGGGCTTTAGCTGTAGGTAGGAAATATAGAACTGTGATGAAATGTATCTAAACAGGCGAACTTTTTCAATCTAGCACTACAATACAACATAACATAACATAAACTCACGCCTATATCCCCGAAGGGGTAGGCAGAGTTGCTAGCACCCACATTTCGCCAGTTTATGTTTAGGTCCCAATGTAATAGGTGGCGAGCCTATTGCCATTAACCGGGCACTTATAAACCTGCGATAAATACACACATAACTTCGAAAAGCATCGAAAAGTCATTAGTGTGTGCCATGGTAATACCTTTTTTTTTTTTTTTTATTTTTTTTCGTGCGGAAATCCCTTCGGATACCCCCCCGCGTGCCAGCGGGGGCGGTTATGTCGGGCTTGAACCGACTAAAACCGCACGCCGTCTCGGGTCTACAAACGCCGGGGTGTAAGGTTGCCCATAGAGCATATCCCTCGCACCCCGACTGACCCTGGGCCATCTCCGGTTTCGAGATGCCCCCCTCGGGTTTGGGAACCACGGAGTCCCCGTCTTGCCCCGGTTTGGGGGAGGGGCGCTAGTCGCCCCACCGTCCCGGCCTGCTTCTGCTGGGGTGACAGGTGGCCTCACCCGCCACCCCCAGGCCTGCGCTCATGGAGGACGGAGGTCGTTAAGCGACCTCCGGCGCCTGAGTTGCCTGCGACGCGCGGCGAGCAAGTTGCGGGCTCGGCGGACCGGGAGAGTTCTAAGTCTCTCCCGGGCGCGCTCCGCCACCTCCTTCGCGAGCATTACATGCTCGCAGAAGGAGGCGGCGGCGGCCCACGCGCTCGCGCTCCGCACCATTGCCGCAATCATGCTGCCGAGCGAGAGGACTCCCACCCCGATGGCTGCCACGAGGTCACGCCTCGGCGCCTCCCACGCCGGGCAGTCCGCCAGCGTGTGCAGCCCTGATTCCTCGCTCGCGTCGCAGTGATGACACTCAGGCGTTGGCTCCTTCCTGATCCGATGCAGGTGGTCCCCGAAGCACCCCTTCCCTGAGATCACCTGCGTCAGTCGGTAGGAGAGGCTTCCGTGTCGCCTCTCCAGCCAATCCTCCATGATGGGCCTTACCGCCGCTATTGCGGCGTGCCCTGGGATCGACCCCGAGACCTCGTCTCAGCAGTCTTTTACCCATACCACTAGGCTACCGCGGATTTTACTACAATACATTATGCAAATAAACCAATAAATGAAATAGATACATATTGAATTAAATTACTTGTACTTTCCCACATACGTACTGCCTAGCCCATCACTTTCAGGCCATTAGGGTAATTTTTTATAGATTCAGATTGGAAAAAAAAACATCTAGGACGGGACTTGAACCCGTGACTAGTCCCTTACAGGGGGAATGCTCTGACCAACTGAGCCACCAACACGTCCCAGATATTCGAAATTCTTCGATATATTATATACGTCTTAAGGCGACGTTGGAGCCATCTACCGTATTTCTCGCGAACAACGGAAGCAGTGTATGACTTTACAGTCATATTTAAACAGTGTTTTTTGATTACTCAGCCACATTAATTCAACTAGAACACTCAATCGCGGGTTCAAGTCCCGTTCTAGATGTTCTCTTTTTCCGATCTAAATCTATTGAAAAAGTAAGCATTGCTTAAAAATTTAATTTAATTAATTTGTTAAAGGATATATTCCCAACTCTAGAAAGCCATCTTCAAGTTACCAGTCAGGGCTATGACTTGGCCGGTCCACCCAACTTGAGGGATTTTCTGTATAGGCTTTTTCTCGCGGCCCTAAAAAGTCAACGTTGCTGACCGTTTCCAGCCAGAGTAATGGTTTCTTTAAAAATACAGAGACGACACACCGGTCAGTGCCGTCTTTTTTAGGGTTCCGTAGCCAAATGGCAAAAAACGGAACCTTATAGATTCGTCATGTCTGTCTTTCTGTCCGTCCATATGTCACAGCAACTTTTTTTCCGAAACTATAAGTTACATAAGTAAATAGATGTATTCTGTGAACCGCATTATGATTTTCACACAAAAATAGAAAAAAAAAAGCAATAAATTTTGAGGGTTCCCCATAATTAGAACTAAAACTCAAAAAAATATTTTTCATCAGAATCCGTATGGGACGGATATGGGCGAGTGCAACTCGCGCTTGGCCGGTTTTTTACTATGACGTAGGTAGCTATGGTAAGTAATCACCGCTTTTTACTTATTTTATTTCGTGTGGGAATCCCCGGTTACCACCACCCCCCCACCCCCGCTAGCAAGCGGGGGCGGTTATATCGGGCCTGAACCGACTAAAACCGCACGCCGTCGCGGGGTTTTAGACGCCGGGGTGTAGGTTGCCCATAAAGCATTTCCCTCGCACCCAGACTGAGAGATGGCCCCCTCGGGTTTGGGAACCATGGAACCATATTGGTGGCTGTATAGCCGTGCATATACTGGCTGTTTAATGTAATCGTATTACATAGTTCTAAATGTTTAAATATGGTTGACACAGCAACCAGTTTTGTTACTTGCTAACTGATTGACGTACACTTCGTGTGCTTGTACATATTATTTTATCTTTAATAAACTTATTTACTGGATACATTCCACATAATTTCATTTGAATGTGATAATTTGCAAATTTGTAGACCAATAAGAAATATTCCAAAAAGTTTCCGGATCCAGTAAGCGAACCAGGGATATAAGTGCAAATAAGTCAAGGGATCAACGAAACAATAAGTTAACACTATTATGAGATATTAATGAGTTTCTAGTCGCGCCCAATCCGACATCCGCCTATTCCTGGGGGGGGGGGGGGTTGACCTGTACCAATGGGACCTAGTCTTTGCTTCAATTCTACCATAACTGGACTATAGTCTGAGGTATGCTCGCAGTACTTCTACAGAACACAAACGTAAGTTCGCGTTCTCAAGAAGTACCAAATCTGTTTATGAGTTCCTAGTTTGGTACTATTTTGTACAATATAAGCCAAATTATTATTAAGCAACATAAATTCTTCCAAAATTCACAGTTTCAGTGTCGGCACTCAACCTGTAAATATTTAAACAGCGTCGAATTGTAATGCTTGAGAATTTCTCAACTATGTTTGTGCCATTGTATTCCTAGTTTATGTTGGCACAAGTTAGAAGCTATATGCTGCTATAATTTGTTTATATAATAGGGAATAGTTGAACAAGTAATTTGATTGCTATTCTCTTATCATCGTAGGGCTTTAGCTGTAGGTAGGAAATATAGAACTGTGATGAAATGTATCTAAACAGGCGAACTTTTTCAATCTAGCACTACAATACAACATAACATAACATAAACTCACGCCTATATCCCCGAAGGGGTAGGCAGAGTTGCTAGCACCCACATTTCGCCAGTTTATGTTTAGGTCCCAATGTAATAGGTGGCGAGCCTATTGCCATTAACCGGGCACTTATAAACCTGCGATAAATACACACATAACTTCGAAAAGCATCGAAAAGTCATTAGTGTGTGCCATGGTAATACCTTTTTTTTTTTTTTTTATTTTTTTTCGTGCGGAAATCCCTTCGGATACCCCCCCGCGTGCCAGCGGGGGCGGTTATGTCGGGCTTGAACCGACTAAAACCGCACGCCGTCTCGGGTCTACAAACGCCGGGGTGTAAGGTTGCCCATAGAGCATATCCCTCGCACCCCGACTGACCCTGGGCCATCTCCGGTTTCGAGATGGCCCCCTCGGGTTTGGGAACCACGGAGTCCCCGTCTTGCCCCGGTTTGGGGGAGGGGCGCTAGTCGCCCCACCGTCCCGGCCTGCTTCTGCTGGGGTGACAGGTGGCCTCACCCGCCACCCCCAGGCCTGCGCTCATGGAGGACGGAGGTCGTTAAGCGACCTCCGGCGCCTGAGTTGCCTGCGACGCGCGGCGAGCAAGTTGCGGGCTCGGCGGACCGGGAGAGTTCTAAGTCTCTCCCGGGCGCGCTCCGCCACCTCCTTCGCGAGCATTACATGCTCGCAGAAGGAGGCGGCGGCGGCCCACGCGCTCGCGCTCCGCACCATTGCCGCAATCATGCTGCCGAGCGAGAGGACTCCCACCCCGATGGCTGCCACGAGGTCACGCCTCGGCGCCTCCCACGCCGGGCAGTCCGCCAGCGTGTGCAGCCCTGATTCCTCGCTCGCGTCGCAGTGATGACACTCAGGCGTTGGCTCCTTCCTGATCCGATGCAGGTGGTCCCCGAAGCACCCCTTCCCTGAGATCACCTGCGTCAGTCGGTAGGAGAGGCTTCCGTGTCGCCTCTCCAGCCAATCCTCCATGATGGGCCTTACCGCCGCTATTGCGGCGTGCCCTGGGATCGACCCCGAGACCTCGTCTCAGCAGTCTTTTACCCATACCACTAGGCTACCGCGGATTTTACTACAATACATTATGCAAATAAACCAATAAATGAAATAGATACATATTGAATTAAATTACTTGTACTTTCCCACATACGTACTGCCTAGCCCATCACTTTCAGGCCATTAGGGTAATTTTTTATAGATTCAGATTGGAAAAAAAAACATCTAGGACGGGACTTGAACCCGTGACTAGTCCCTTACAGGGGGAATGCTCTGACCAACTGAGCCACCAACACGTCCCAGATATTCGAAATTCTTCGATATATTATATACGTCTTAAGGCGACGTTGGAGCCATCTACCGTATTTCTCGCGAACAACGGAAGCAGTGTATGACTTTACAGTCATATTTAAACAGTGTTTTTTGATTACTCAGCCACATTAATTCAACTAGAACACTCAATCGCGGGTTCAAGTCCCGTTCTAGATGTTCTCTTTTTCCGATCTAAATCTATTGAAAAAGTAAGCATTGCTTAAAAATTTTATTTAATTAATTTGTTAAAGGATATATTCCCAACTCTAGAAAGCCATCTTCAAGTTACCAGTCAGGGCTATGACTTGGCCGGTCCACCCAACTTGAGGGATTTTCTGTATAGGCTTTTTCTCGCGGCCCTAAAAAGTCCACGTTGCTGACCGTTTCCAGCCAGAGTAATGGTTTCTTTAAAAATACAGAGACGACACACCGGTCAGTGCCGTCTTTTTTAGGGTTCCGTAGCCAAATGGCAAAAAACGGAACCTTATAGATTCGTCATGTCTGTCTTTCTGTCCGTCCATATGTCACAGCAACTTTTTTTCCGAAACTATAAGTTACATAAGTAAATAGATGTATTCTGTGAACCGCATTATGATTTTCACACAAAAATAGAAAAAAAAAAGCAATAAATTTTGAGGGTTCCCCATAATTAGAACTAAAACTCAAAAAAATATTTTTCATCAGAATCCGTATGGGACGGATATGGGCGAGTGCAACTCGCGCTTGGCCGGTTTTTTACTATGACGTAGGTAGCTATGGTAAGTAATCACCGCTTTTTACTTATTTTATTTCGTGTGGGAATCCCCGGTTACCACCACCCCCCCACCCCCGCTAGCAAGCGGGGGCGGTTATATCGGGCCTGAACCGACTAAAACCGCACGCCGTCGCGGGGTTTTAGACGCCGGGGTGTAGGTTGCCCATAAAGCATTTCCCTCGCACCCAGACTGAGAGATGGCCCCCTCGGGTTTGGGAACCATGGTGTCCGTCCCCGTCTTGCCCCGGTTTGAGGGAGGGGCGCTAGTCTTCTCGCCGCCGTCCCCACCTTGCGCTCATGGAGGACGGAGGTCGTTAAGCGACCTCCGGCGCCTGAGTCGCCTGCGAGCATATTGCGGGCTCGGCGGGCCGGGAGAGTTCTAAATCTCTCCCGGGCGCGCTCCACCATCTCCTTCTCGAGCATTACATGCTCGCAGAAGGAGGTGGCGGTGGCCTACGCGCTATTTTAATAAAGTTATACAATTATGTAAAAAAATATGTACGCTATAAGATTGAACTATATTAAACCCCACTTAATTCTGGTAATTGTTAACCTCTCTTCATGATTATCTAATTAGTAAATTGAAACTGGCACTTCATAGTTCTGTGGTAGGACCAGGGCGATTCGTGGTTAATTATCCATAGTACTACGGTACATATTTTGTTTGTGGTCATGCACATCAGTACGGATGTCCGGTCAGAGTATTTATTTGAATTATTTTAAAACTAAAATACCTAGTTAGTTTCATACTCAATGTAACTAATAATAATAAATTAACTAAAGCTAAATACTGTTATAAAGGCAAATTATCGAAGATTAAGATTGTATTTAACAATATAGTTACTATGGGATAAATTATAAAATATATTGTCAAATAAAAAGGCGTAGATAAAACAGTACATACAAACTATAAAGAAATTTGCAAATCTGTCACGTGGCACCATATTTTGGCGCGCACCATGGCTGCTGAAGCAACTGAAATGTCTGGTTCAGTGTAAATAACAAAAAAATATCATCGAATAAATCGCGATAGAATCCGATCAAACGAGTTGTATATGTCAATACATAAGTTATGATATTAATATACATAATCATAACTTCACGCCTGTGTCCCCGAAGGGGTAGGCAGAGGTGTATTACACACCCACAATTCGCCAGTTATGTTAAGGTCCCAATGTAATAGGGGGCGAGCCTATTGCCATCTACCGGGCACATTATTGAGCTAGCGAAAATTAATATTTATTAATGCACACATAACTACGAAAAGTCAGAGGTGTGTGCCCGGGGCGACTGTGGATCGAACTCGACACCGCGTCTTAGAAGTTCGTTACGTACGCCACTGGACTATCGCCGCTTTTTATTATATAAGGTAATATAATTATGCTAAATTAATCGAATCATAACGTGATTACAATAGAGCTCTAATCGAAAGTGAATCTATTCTTACAATCGAATTCGAATCTTACGAAAGTTACAATCGAAATGACTTGCGTTCTTTTGTGGTGTCGACTTTAAATATATGCAACATGGGCATTACATTTAAGATGATATCGAATGCAAAATAAGATTGGTCCGTTCACTTTATAGTATAATAAATATTCTAAGACATTCAACACAGCGCTCTCTAGAATAGCAGTAAGCATAAGTAATTATAGTTTAATTTGCTTGTGTTATGGGTTCTAGAATACAGATAAACATACTTAAATTAATCAAAGTATCTTCGGTTCACGGTTTTTGACAGAAAATCGTAACCTTCAAAAAATACATTCCAGACGAGAGTCGTAAGACAACGATTTCGCTTGAAGCTATTCAACCTTTTTCGTGAAACAGAAGCAATAATCTGAAGACAATAGAAAAACATAGCTGGCTCGAGTTAAGAATCTAGCTCTGGACTTTCACAGTAAGTCAATATCCATGACCTGGAGGCGAGAGCCCTTTCGCAACTGGTACAGTTGCGAAAGGGCTCTCGCCTCGCTCTCGAGGCGCGGGAGCAGGGACGGAACCCCGAGCATCGAGAAATCGAGGCCGTGCAGTCCCAGCTCCGCCAGGCCATCGTGGTAGAGTGGAAGGAACGACTTGGGCGACCAAGCGCAGGGCACGCCGCAATTACGGCGGTAAGGCCTATCATGGACGATTAGCTAGAGAGGCGACACAGAAGCCTCTCGTACCGACTGACGCACGTGATCTCCGGGAAGGGGTGCTTCGGGGACCACCTGCATCGGATCAGGAAGGAGCCAACGCCTGAGTGTCATCACTGTGACGCGAGCGAGGACTCAGAGCTGCACACGCTGGCGGACTGACCGGCGTGGGAGGCGCCGAGCCGTGACCTCGTGGCAGCTATCGGGGTTGGAGTACTCTCGGTCGGCAGCATGATTGCGGCAATGGCGCGAAGCGCGAGTGCGTGGGCCGCTGCCACCTCCTTCTGCGAGCATGTGATGCTCGCGAAGGAGATGGCGGAGCATGCCCGGGAGAGGTTCAGAACTCTCCCGACCCGCCGAGCCCGCAACATGCACGCCGCGCGTCGCAGGCGACTCAGGCGCCGGAGGTCGCTTAACGACCTCCGTGTTCCATGAGCGCAGGCCTGGGGGTGGCAGGTGAGGCCGCCTGTCACCCCAGCAGAAGCAGGCCGAGACGGTGGGGCGACTAGCGCCCCTCCCCCAAACCGGGGCATGACGGGGACACCGTGGTCCCCAAACCCGAGGGCGCTATCTCGAAACCGGAGATGGTCCAGGTTCAGTCGGGGTGCGAGGGATATGCTCTATGGGCAACCTTACACACCGACGTCTGTAGACCCGAGACGGCGTGCGGTTTTAGTCGGTTCTAGCCCGACGTAACCGCCCCGCTGGCCGGCGGGGGGGTATCCGAAGGGATTTCCGCACGAAAAAAAAAAACGATAGCAAATATCTCAAAAGTACGCGAAAGGGAGCATATTATTAAAACTGTTTATGATAACTCATAAGATCATAAATCTGACAAAAACTCTGTTTGCTGCGTCTACACTTCTAAATCTCTTCTCCACCTGGTTGGTACCCTCCAACGCTGTTCTGTTTTTATACTAAGCGTGTAAATAACCATGGTGAGGGCCGTGGTCTCGGACGGGAGCAAGTGGCACGCCGCCGCCTCTTTCTGCGAGCAGGTAATGCGCGCGAAAGAGACGGCGGAGAGGGAGCGGGAGAGAACCCTGCCCCTCGTGTTTCGCAGTCTGTGGCGAGGACGCCGCAGACTCGTCTACGCCCGGGACTATCAACCTCCATGATCGGGGCCTGGGGACGGCAGTTGGCCGACTCGCCGTCCTTACAGAAGCAGGCCGTGGGGGAGGCGTGTCGTGTGTGCCCTACACACGCCTGCCAACTCACTGAAGCCGGATAAAACCGGACCCCACCAGGCGAGGCCGCGGTGGCGGCCAAAGTCCGCCGGCAACCCTGGGGTTATCCTTTCGAGGGCTTACCTGGGGTGCCCGGCAACGGACACTTGGGGAGGACACCGTGCGGTTTAGTCGACACACGACATAACCACCCCCGCTGGCCGGCGGGGGGTATCCGAAGGGATTTCCGCACGTAAACAATATTGGTCTTTTGGTTTCTTAGCGTGTGGAAACCCCCACGGGCTTCACTCCATCGATGCCAACAAATTAGATATGTCATTGTGTCATTTGGTCAGTATTTTGAAAATACATGAAAATATTTTATAATTGTAGTTTTAATCATGCAGAAAATAATGTAACGATAATATTAATTCATTGTTAGTCTGTGAAGTGAATATCATTATTATTTAATGATTATTGTTGAAATGAGGATGTTTTTAATTTCAATAACCTCGTGATTCGTCTAGGATACTAACAGGTGTCCGTTTTAGCAATTATCTGTGGTTTACGAAACACGTGTTTACTTGCACCACAGGCAAACTCTTACAAAGTTAAAAACGGGTTATTATGCAAGCCCCTGTATAGTGCAAACGTAAATCACTTTCTAAAATTACACCATAGAATTTCATGGAGCTGAGGAAAAGTAACACCGGAGCAAATTTCTATATTTTAAAATAGATTTATTACTAAAATCTTTAATCTCACACGGAAGCAGAAAAAACTTGTACTAACAAACAAAATTCTGACATTAACTGCCGAACTTTTCAGTATAAACTGACGGATTTATCAAGGGCCCCTTCACACCGGCGTAAAAACTCTCTACGGTATAAATACATCAGTTTGTAACTGCGGACTTTAATTTATCGCCCCCTGTGGATAGATCCCGACAGGTATAAACGGGCGGTCTACTGTAACTTAAACGTTTGAGTTGCGTTCCATTTTAAAACGCTTACGTTCTGCGTTTGAGCTGCTTGGTGTTAAGTGAATTTACTTAATTCTATTTTTAAGTGAGTCATAATTCCTTTCAAAGAGAACGAGAGATTCTTTTAAAAGATAAATACATGCATAAGCTATACTCGAACTTAACAGTTTGAACCACCGTTAGAACTCAAAACCGTACAATTACTTAGGTCATAAAATACATTTCGTATGGTTTATAAGGATTCTCGAGGTTTTAAGTCGCTTTTACCACAGGGGTGTATGGCGAAGTTACCCAGTACACTCCTGTGCTAAAAGTTAAGTTAGTTAAGGTAAGTTAAGTTAACCCCGTTAGGTTAGTGGGGCAGAGTTTATTGAGCTGAGCGAAGCGAATCTCTTATACGTGGCTAAGCCGTTTGGTCGAGACTGTACTCCTCCGGAACCACAATACCGATTTTGACCAAATTTGCCATGGTGATAGTGTAGACACCGCTGAGTGTTTAGAGGGGTCAAATGTTCAAATACAATGTACCATTGAGGAATAATCATCGAAAAAGTTTCACGAGTGCGCAGCCTTAGCTATGCGCGGGACAGACTCAGGCAGGACATTCCACTTTTTAGCAGTACACATCATGAATAGTTAAAAAAGGAAATTTATTCGATTACATTCTAAATATAAATAATCCTTACTAAAATATAAATGTGAAAGTAACTCTGTCTGTCTGTCTGTTACGCTTTCACGCCTAAACCACTGAACCGATTTTGCTGAAATTTGGTACAGGGGTAGATTAGACCTTGGGAAAGGACATAGGCTATGTTTTGTCGCGATAACCGACATCTACGCGGGCGGAGCCGCGGGCAAAAGCTAGTTATTAAATAAATAAACAATCTTATCTTCAACGATGATGGCCAAAATACATTACGTACTTCATTTGTTTGTCAATTGATTTGATGACAATCATAATTCAAATTGACACTTGACTCCAATAGCGAACATGACATTCTAATTTAAAATCTTGAGTTTGTTCATGTACTATTGCGCTATGATCTACAAAACTATAAACATCAGTAGATTTAACGCACTATTATTTTACAGCATCACCAGCAGACAGAATCCCTTTATCATCATCAACCTATTCTAGTCCACTCCTGGACATAGGTCTCCCCTAATGAGCGCCATAGCGCCCTGTCTTCAGCTTGCCGCATCCAGCATTTGCCCGCAGTCTTTCGCAGATCGTCATCCCACCCGGCCGGAGGGCGTCCTACACTACGAATCCCTTTATATTCGTTATCAATGGAACACGTGACACTTCGATTATTTTGATAACAAAAAAATAAATAATTTATTTCGATAGATTCATATCGGAAAAAGAGAACATCTAGGACGGGACTTGAACCCGCGATCAGTCCTTTTACAGGGGGAATATTCTCATAAACTAAGCTACCTAGACACATCCTAGATTTTCGAAATTCAATTATATGCATCTCGGGGCGACGCTGGAGCCTGGATGGTTCTAGAGGTTCTCTTTTTCCGATCTAAATCTATTGGAAATAATCTAATTGCTTTAAAATTTCATTTATTTCGAGTTATAAAGACTTACTTAAATTTTGTTAGAATCATGTTAACAATGGTGGCACTCAGCTTGACGGCCTCATCAGAA
This sequence comes from Cybosia mesomella, assembly GCA_946251805.1. Lineage (NCBI taxonomy): Eukaryota > Metazoa > Arthropoda > Insecta > Lepidoptera > Erebidae > Cybosia > Cybosia mesomella. The sequence goes on from OX276408.1 coordinate 26,249,336, forward strand.
GAGGAGCACCGCGTGACACCCGCCGGTCCCACTAGTGCTGCGACCACAACCCCCCTGCCCGGCTATGCACTTGCTGACCCCTGAACGCAATCAAACCGAAATTGGATTACTATGGAGGGTATTTCGCAATCGTGCACGGTGGTACCTACCCGGCCGAATTTTGTGACAAATTTGTGTCATCAAATAAAATTCTAAATAAAATAAAAAAAGTATTTTGGAATCGTGTCAATCTTATACATTACTGAACGTTTCCACTGGCGTTATCGCGAATAGAATGTTAATGTATATAGAGGTGCTATTCCTTAATCATCTCGTATTATACCTACGAGAAGAGACGAGGTTAAATTTTTTTTTTTTTTTTTTGTTTAGGACACGTCAATTTGACTTCACCTCGCCTGATGGTAAGCTGAAGGTGAAGTCTCAGGAAAGAGGGTCACCTTTACATACACGTACCATGTTAACAATGGTGGCGCTCAACTTGACGGCCTCATCAGAAGAGGATTGTGGTCGCAGCACCGCGTGACACCCACCGGTCCCACTAGTGCTGCGACCACAATCCCCCTGCCCGGCTATATTTCACCGTGCGGTGTGGAACCTTTTTTTTTCGTGCGGAAATCCCTTCGGGTACCCCCCCCCCCCGCCGGCGGCCAGTGGGAGCGGTTATGTCGACCGACTAAAACCGCACGCCGTCTCGGGCCTTAAAACGTGCGGTGTGGAACCTAAGATAGAAAGACGCTTGTACGCTCTGTTGGGGTCACAGTTCTAACCTAACCTAAACCACTTTAGTTATTTTTGGAATATAATTTTTTACCGGCAAGAAGTGCTATCTTATGAAGAGAGATCTCTGTGTACAGTGCTTCCTATGTACCGAGATGTCTACAAACAATGTTTTCTATCAACAAAATATTCGGCGAAAAGTGCTGGCTAGGAATAGAGATTTCTATTAGCTGTGCTTTCTGTATGTAGTCGTATCGTACAAGCGTGTTTCTATCTTAGGTTCCACACTCTTCACCGTCAACCCCAAAGGTTTTGGAAGGAAGGTAGGAAGAAACAATATCTGCTAGCACTACAACTGTCTCTGTACTTTATTAAAAGCGAAGCGTCTTTGGTTTCAAGTTGCATTTCAAACAAATGATACTCCTCCGAGACCGTTTGACCATCTCGACCAAATTTGCCACGGTGATCAAGTAGACATTACTGAGTGTCGTAAGGGGTCGAATGTCCGGATCGGTCTTACCATCGAGGAATAATCACCGAAAAACCAAATCAATGGAAAAAGTCGACCGGTCACGTTGACCTATTGTTGGATAGGCAAATCTCGCTACGCTTAAGTTTGGGTTGATTGCCAAGCTGGCAACCGTCCTAGTTAAACAGCTTTCACAATCAGTACAGATAATTAAAACTGGATCATTATACCTACTTATGTTCAAATAATTGTGATAAGAGTCTCTTAGTAGATTACTTAAAATTAGCGCCCAATGATCTACAAATACGTTTAATTTTCGCATCGGTAAACAACAACACACAATTATAAATCAATGCAAACACTATTAAAACCATTCTCTGTACCAAGACTGTATGTATGTTTGCTGTGATCTCGAGAATTTCTGCACACACTGGTATAATTCGTTCACTGTTGAGTAAACTGTTTGCTTCCGGATATTAACTACGCAACAGCGAAATGAGGCCGAGTAGAAACGGTAAACAAATCTTTTTTAGAAATAATAGTAGTACAATATTGTGTAGTACAACATTAATATATCATTTCTATGTGAGTGTAGTTTGGATGAAGGTAACATCATGCATATCCTATTTATGTGTCCTAATTATTCTCCATCTTTACTTGATATTATGATTAATTATCAAGCTCCTCTACACTACGACCTATTATCTATATTATAGTTATCTAACAAAGTATATATAAAATCGCTTTTAAATTCTTAGGTCTTCATCTTTGTAACTATCATTATATCTGTGTATATATTGTATTAATAGTAACCGCGGTAGCCTAGTGGTATGGGTGTAGGACTGCTGAGACGAGGTCTCGGGTTCGAGCCCAAGTATTACCATGGCACACACCAATGACTTTTCGATGCTTTTCGAAGTTATGTGTGTATTTATCGCAGGTTTATAAGTGCCTGGTTAATGGCAATAGGCTCGCCACCTATTACAATGGGACCTAAAACATAAACTGGCGAAACGTGGGTGCTAGCACCTCTGCCTACCCCTTCGGGGATATAGGTGTGAGTTTATGTATGTTAATGTATATATTGCCCACCTAATTCAACGTAAAAGCAAGTCTACATTCAACTCAAACGCAAAAGAAACAATTTATAATTTGGAAATTTCCAACTTGACACTAGCAAGAATGTTCCCTAAATTGGGTGGACTATATTGCCATACAAGAAAAAAAGAAGAAGAAGAACATTAATATATCATTATTTATTCTGTATTAGGTCCTTTTTTTGGCACTGTACTGGGTGTATGAAGTTTTGAAGCCCAAGCCACCTGTTAGACGAGGGCACTTCCCTTGATTTAATTTTCGGCGGTTCTAATAGTCAGTTCTCTCTAATTGTCTCGAAACGAATCAAATATTATTTTACCAGCCTTACGAACCATTTTTTTATTTGTACAGTACAAAATAACCTTTAATTTTAACTCTAAAAAAAGATATCGGCTCTACACAAAGCGATAATCGTCTTGTTGGTCCATTAACATACCATGCTGAGATAATTTTATAGTTTATCTATGGTATAACTATTAATAACCTTATTTTTTTTGTTTCAGGTGAGATATGGCAGTTCTGTAGCAACAAAGGTAATGGTATCAGCTTGTTGAAAAAAAAAAACCAGTGAGTGAATTGATTAGAAAAGGATGGAAGATGATTTTTTGTAACAAGATTGTGTATAAATCTACCAGGTAACCACGTTTTTTAGGTTTATTCCGCATTCGCCCTGTGAGTTTCACCTCACTCCTTATTCGTCCCACATTTTATTCTTCTTTCGCCTTGAAAATAATTTTAATGATTCAAGCAGCGATAGCCTAAGTGGTGTACGTAACGGACTGCTGTGTCGAGGTCTCGTGTTCGATCCCCAGTTGCCCCGGGCACACACCTCGGACTTTTCGTAGTTATGTGTGCATTAATAAATGTTAATTATCTCTCGCTTAACAATGTACCCGGTAGATGGCAATAGGCTCGCCCCCTATTACATTGGGACCGTGAATCGTGGGTGTGTAATACACCTCTGCCTACCCCTTCGGGGATACAGGCGTGAAGTTATGTTATGTTATGTTAATTATTATAAGTATATTCCGACTTGGCCCCATTTTTTATTTATTTTTCGCCCCATTTGGTTATTATTGAGATGAAGGTTTATCGTTACCTGGCCGTTACCAGCTCGAAACCGGAGATGGCCCAGGGTCAGTCGGGGTGCGAGGGATATGCTCTATGGGTAACCTTACACCCCGCCCTTAACCGCCCCCGCTGGCCGGCGGGGAGGTATCCGAAGGGATTTCCGCACGAAAAAAAAAAAAGGTTTTCTTAATGACTTTTATGGAGTAAAATGTGAGTTTATAACAATTTAATTACGTTCATGTGCAACTAAGCTGAGTTCTCACGTTTTATGATACAATAACGCAGTTTGGGTCAACTTGATCATGATTCCTATCATTGATGGAATCCGCTCTAAATGTCAAATAGGTATCCAGCAGAAGCAGGCCGGGACGGTGGGGCGACTAGCGCCCCTCCCCCAAACCGGGGCAAGACGGGGACACCGTGGTTCCCAAACCCGAGGGGGCCATCTCGAAACCGGAGATGGCCCAGGGTCAGTCGGGGTGCGAGGGATATGCTCTATGGGCAACCTTACACCCCGGCGTCTGTAGACCCGAGACGGCGTGCGGTTTTAGTCGGTTCAAGCCCGACATAACCGCCCCCGCTGGCCGGCGGGGGGGTATCCGAAGGGATTACCGCACGATAAAAAAAAAAGGTATTGATACAAACGATTGGTCTGAATTTTTCTCCATAGGTAGCGTTTTCTTATTCAAATATATTTGTATCTATAAAAGTATTAACAATGGTATGAATGGGTTGATTTCGATTCAAAACGCAATATGCTCCATTCAATAATGTCAATAAATATTTATTTGATGTAATAAAATTTTATATGTATTAGTTCAATATTTTTTTCTAACGTAAACGGAGATAGGACGCATTAAATTGTATCAAATACATATTTCTAGGTTTTCTCTCATTCTGGTACAGTATACATGAGATATATTGAGTTTGCGTGGAGAAATTTAGTAACAAATTTTTCTTTTTTTGAATAATTTAGTAACCTGTTTACTGTCCATTGTCAGAATGATTACTATATCGTTTATTATACCTATTATTTGTAAATAGTGTAATATTTAATATCGTTGTATTTTATCTTTATTTGATACTATTATTTATAGTAGTAATGAAATTAGATTCAAACTAAATCTCCTTACTTTTTTATTCAATCATTGTTTTATTTTATTTAGCCATATAATATTTTTACAAAAATAAATATTTTTGGCAATGAGTGAAAAACTTAAACCTGTGAATAAAAATAATAAATTAACAAGCGGTGTACGCAAAAAGTTGGGACTTTTTAAATATAATAATAAATAAATACATATTAGCGCTGTTTAGAATGTTAGGACATTCTAAACAGCGCTATCTAGACCTAAAATAAGCATGGATTAATTAGCTTGTATTAAAGGTTCTAAAATGCGGATAAACATACTTAGGTACTTATTAGTGACTACATACATAATATTATACCTAGTAATTCGTACCTAGTAACACTTCAAAAAATCTTTATACAAATATTTGCACTGAGTGGGAATCGAACCCGTGGTCTCTGAATTAGCAGTCAAACGCTCTACCGCTACGTTTAAATTTGTTTAGTCTATCCAAAGCAGTAAAAATTTAAATCTGAACTGATAGTTCAATACGAATATATTTTTTCAATTATAATGATCAAACAAATAATTATAGACGTCTAGCAATAGACTAGAAAGATTGAACATTCAACTGTTTACGTACAGTCAACGACAAAAGTTGATACATACTAAAATATTTACAAACGCTTTTTTGTATTGGAATATGAATACCTTTTTTTTTTCGTGCAGAAATCCTTGCGGATACCCCCCCGCCGGCCAGCGGGGGCGGTTATGTCGGGCTTGAACCGACTAAAACCGCACGCCGTCTCGGGTCTTCAGACGCCGGGGTGTAAGGTTACCCATAGAGCATATCCCTCGCACCCCGACTGACCCTGGGCCATCTCCGGTTTCGAGACGGCCCCCTCGGGTTGGGAAACCACGGTGTCCCCGTCTTACCCCGGTTTGGGGGAGGGGCGCTAGTCGCCCCACAGTCCCGGCCTGCTTCTGCTGGGGTGACAGGCGGTCTCACCTGCCACCCCCAGGCTTGCGCTCATGGAGGACGGAGGTCGTTGAGCGACCTCCGGCGCCTGAGTCGCCTGCGACGCGCGGCCAGCATGTTGCGGGCTCGGCGGGCCGGGAGAGTTCTGAACCTAAAACCGCACGCCGTCTCGGGTCTTCAGACGCCGGGGTGTAAGGTTACCCATAGAGCATATCCCTCGCACCCCGGCTGACCCTGGGCCATCTCACCACTAAGAGCATCGCTCATCCTGTCTCCTCTGAATGCAGAGGAGTACGGAGAGCGATGAATATGAATACCTAACAATGAATATACATGTAGTTTTATAATCCCCAAAAGACAAAGTTAATATATTTCATGTTTTCTTTATTATTTTATGAAAAGTTTAAGAGTCAAATTGATTAATAAATTAAAATTTGTTAAGCCACTTTTATCGTTGACTGTACATTCAACTGTTTATGTACTACTTATTTGTTTTGACAAAAAAAAAATTAGTGTACAAAAAGAGGTCTCTATCTATCTGTCGATCTATTTAGAGTTCTGGCAATTAATAAGTTTATGCGTGTATACTAATTTCATTAAAAATGCACGTATAATTTATTCTTAACATAACATAACTTCACGCCTGTATCCCCGAAGGGGTAGGCAGGTGTATTACACACCCACGATTCGCCAGTTATGTTGAAGTCCCAGTGTAATAGGGGGCGAGCCTATTGCCATCTACCGGGCACATTATTAAGCGAGCGATAATTAACATAACTAAGAAAAGTCAGAGGTGTGTGCCCGGGGCGACTGGGGATCGAACTCGAGACCTCGTCTCAGCAGTCCATTACGTACGCCACCGGTAATTTGTTCTTAGCACGAAAAAACTAAGATTTTGGGATAAAATCTATGCGTCGTGTCATATAGGTTTCTATTGTGGAAAAAGTTCTCAAATCGGTCCAGTATTAACCAGTAACCAGTAATCCAGTATAAACGTACAAAAATACAAATTCTAACATAACATAACATAAACTCACGCCTATATCCCCGAAGGGGTAGGCAGAGGTGCTAGCACCCACATTTCGCCAGTTTATGTTTAGGTCCCAATGTAATAGGTGGCGAGCCTATTGCCATTAACCGGGCACTTATAAACCTGCGATAAATACACACATAACTTCGAAAAGCATCGAAAAGTCATTGGTGTGTGCCATGTTAAAACCTGGGATCGAACCGGAGACCTCGTCTCAGCAGTCCATTACCCATACCACTAGGCTACCGCGGCTTGTTTATATTTTCTATTGATAAAAATTCTACCTCTTAATACAATATAAGTATAGATGAACAAAGAAGTTTCTACACGAGTTTTAGTATCAAAAGGGTTTAACTTAATGTGCGATGAAGTGAATGACCGAACAAACAGTTTGCATACGGCTTTTGTTCTAAACAGAGCAGCTTTACGGCGGGATAAATATAACACATCAGAATAAATAATTATGTTTGTTCGTATTCACACGATGCCTATTTTATAATTCTGTGCGGCCATTGGCCGTACGTCATATTTAAATTTTATTATCACTCAAATATCCCTTCGGTTACACAGGAGTATTATAATGTTATGAGAGCTGTAACTTCTACATTATCTTTACGACCATGGCCGATGGTACAAACGAAAAGGCGAATTCCAAGAAGAAAAAAAAAACAAAATAAAAAAAAATAATGAAAAGAACACAGTTTATAATCAGACATCTTTAATGCACTTAAACCAATAATAATTAGGATATTATTGGAAGTTTACGTGAATTCTATCCCGATTTATTTGCTGTTATTTCATTATGTACACTAATCTGGACGTTTTAGTTGCTTAACCCCGTGACCATGCCTGCTTAAAAGCAACCTAAATATCGGGATTAGTGTAAATAATAAAATACAACCAAATAAATCATCTTAGAATAAGCTGAGCTTTCAATATTTTTTCATTTAGATTGATAACGTTTTCGACGTTAAAAGAATTTGCTTCAATTCTTTCTGAATTTTTATTAAATACCTATTGTAAGTTTTACCAGAAATATGCACCACTATTGTAGGATCTTTACGCGAATGTCACACATTGAAATAAAACCTTTTTTAAACGGATTCTATCGCGTTTTATTTGATGTTATTTTATATTTTACACTGATCCCGACGTTTCAGTTGCTTTTCAGCAGCCATGGTCACTGGGAGACTTCCCCCCCCCCCCGTGACCATGGCTGCTGAAAAGCAACCGAATATGCATCACTCAATCCTATCAACACATTACCATTCAAAGGCTACCTGCTTCCGTAGCCTCTAAGAATACAATACTTAAGTATATTATGTTTACCTGGTGTACAATAAATAAATAAATGTCAATCCTCTTTTAACTTGTACCACAGAATATCGTAGGTCATAAAAAAGGGGGTGAGCAGTGAAAAAGACATCAGGACGTGAGATTCCGGGGTAGGTGTGAATAGATCGAGATCACCGTTTACGACGCCAATGATTTACTTCTGACAAAGAATACTTCAAATATTATAGCGATAATAATATATTATTTGAAATGAAATCACAGATGGTAGAAAGTTCCTTTTGATGATTTATATGGGAACCAGGAAAACATTCAACCATAATTCGTCGGAAGTTGACGCGGATGTAACACATTGAAATGTATTATTAAGCGTAGCGAGCCGTAGGCGAGCGAAGCGTCTTTGGTTTCAAAGTTGCATAACATAACATAACATAAACTCACGCCTATATCCCCGAAGGGGTAGGCAGAGGTGCTAGCACCCACGTTTCGCCAGTTTATGTTTTAGGTCCCAATGTAATAGGTGGCGAGCCTATTGCCATTATACACACATAACTTCGAAAAGCATCGAAAAGTCATTGGTGTGTGCCATGGTAATACCTGGGATCGAACCCGAAACCTCGTCTCAGCAGTCCTTTACCCATACCACTAGGCTACCGCGGTTCAAAGTTGCATTTTAAACAAATGATACTCCTCCGAGACCGTTTGACCAATCTCGACCAAATTTGCCACGGTGATCAAGTAGACATTACTGAGTGTCGTAAGGGGTCGAATGTCCAGATCGGTCTTACCATCGAGGAATAATCACCGAAAAACAAAATCAATGGATAAAATCGATCGGTCACGTTGACCTATTGTTGGATAGGCAAATCTCGCTACGCTTAAGTTTGGGTTGATTGCGAAGCTGGTAACCATCCTAGTATTATATTGGTCAAACGAAGCATTGGCACTCGCGTCAAAGAACACATATCTGATAAAAGAAAACCTGTAAAGGAAAGGGGATGGTAAACGAGTTTGGGAGGGGATGGGAAAGGAGTTTGGACTCCGGCACTCTCACTCACCAAACGGAACGCAACAGTTCAAATACTGTTACTTGGCATCGATATTCTGTGAGAGGGTGGTGCTTCCCCGGTCGAGTCGGCCCATTCATGCAACGGCCAAAATGACTGTTGCTTGACTCTACCTCTCAACTTTCGCAGTAGCTATCCCAGCGGCTTCGCCGGTACCATATTTCGAACCCCCGTGGCTGTGCAATGAATCTTTAACAAACTAATGAGGAAGCGTTGGTAGCTTAATGGTTAATTAGTTGGCCTTTAGATCTAGACGTCCCGGGTTCGAATCCTCGCCATTACTTTACCGAAGTGAGCCCACTCCAAACGCAAGCAATGTGGCTTAGCTGGATATTAATAATTTTGGTTACTCAATTCAAGGAGAAAAAACCTAAATTTCTCATTTTTAGGGTTCCGTAGCCAAATGGCAAAAAAACAGAACCCTTATAGATTCTTCATGTCGGTCTGTCTGTCCGTCCGTATGTCACAGCCACTTTTTTCCGAAACTATAAGAATAATGCTGTTGAAACTTGGTAAGTATTCGTAAATGTATTTGGTGAACTGCATTAAGATTTTCACACAAAAAAAACAATAAATTTTGGGGGTTCCCCTCCCCATACTCCCCATATTGAAACTCAATTTTTTTTTCATCAAACCCATACGTGTAGGGTATCTATGGATAGGTCTTCAAAAATGATATAGAGGTTTCTAATATCTTTTTTTTCTAACCTGAATAGTTTGCGCGAGAGACACTCCCAAAGTGGTAAAATGTGCCCCCCCCCCCCTGTAACTTTTAAAATAAGACAATGATAAAACTAAAAAAACTATATGATGTACACGTAAACTTCCAGCGAAAATTGGTTTAAATGAGATCTAGTGAGTGGTTTTTTTTTAACACGTCATAAATCGTAAACCGCAATTTACATTTCATTCAATCAACTCAAATATAAAAATAAAATAAAAACATTATTATGTTACTTGCTACTACGGAACACTTTATGGGCGAGTCCGACTCGCACTTCGCCGCTTTATTATTACAAGCCTTTATTTATCCTGCTCTGTGAGTTTGTTAGTATGGATCAAATCTTTCTGGGAAAAGCCCAATTGGAACCACTTCCTGAAGTTAAATTAGACACTGGTATACTTGCGTATCTTCGGTGACAATGCGAAAATATAGTACTATGAAGCTGATCTGATGATTGAGTCGGAAGGTGACCATCGGAACTCCTGAACTAAACAAGATAAACTAATAGAGTTTGGGCTCATTTGTTTTGTCTTGACAAATATTCTGATGCTACATGATTATCCACAGTCTGAAGATGAAGACGGTTTTTTTTTTTACGTGCGGAAATCTCTTCGGATACCTCCCCGCCGGCCAGCGGGGTTGGTTATGTCGTGTATCGAGTAAAACCGCACGGTGTCCTCTCCAAGTGTCCGTTGCCGGGCACCCCGGGTAAGCCCTCGAAAGGATATAAGATGGAGACGGTATAGAAACTTTTGAACTAAACAAGATTTACACGTCATGTTTGGGCCCAATTGATTTGTTTTCTTATGCATTCACTCTATTATTAATACGACAAGAGCACCAAAGATAGTCCTCTCTATGGCGCTTTTATTGTTCGTGATACGTTCATGTGGTATTCTATTATTTTCTATTTTATTAATTGCTAGAGTATAAAAGCAATTTGTTTTTCGAATTGCACATTTTATTGCTGTTTCAAAATTTCTTTTCATTTATTTCAACACCATATTCATTTTTAGCTGCGTTCAAACTTAGTCTATTCTGTTATTAACTTTGGTCCACAGTTCAACCGTAGCGTCTTTGATGGCATTCAAAAGCATTCCATTGCAGCCAGCAAACGTTGAATTCCTCATACATTTCCAAGGTTGGGGCGGAACGAATAAAATTTACAAGTAACGACACTAAAAAAAGGCTATGAAATTGTTTACTGTTGTGAATAAGATGAATGAGCTTGTTAAGTGGATTGTGAGATTTTATGATACACTTGGAACTTAAAACTAGTTTTTTATATAGTGTGAAATATTTTATTGTCCTTGTAGAGATTTGTTAACAATTTTAACATCTTGACATAAAAAATATTTGCTGTTAGTTTATTACTAACATTGATCCCGACGTTTCGGTTGCTCTTCAGCAGCCATGGTCACGGGGAGACTGAAGATGGTGGTTGGCAAATAGTTTGAAGGGTAAGTTATCTCAAAGTACCCGAACTATTCTGCATTGTTGGTGTTACTATTTACGCAGAATGCGCTCACAGTATCATGAAGTCTTGTTGTATTTTGATTTTTCTTAGAATTAATTAGGTGAATGACTGGGTCTCAAACTGGTGGTACATTCCAACCATCTTCTGTAATAAAATTCGGATCATCATCACACACCTCTGACTTTTCGTAGTTACCTTGCTTAATAATGTAGATAGATGGTAGATGGCAATGGCAATAGGCTCACCCACTATTAGATTGGGACCTTAACATAACTGGCGAATCGTGCGTGTGTAATACGCCTCTGCCTACCCCTTCGGGGATACAGGCGTGAAGTTATGTTATGTTCTATCCCTGTACCAAATTTCAGCCAGATCTGTTCAGCCATTAGAGCGTGATTGAGTAACAAACGTCTTCACAAACTTTCACATTTTAATATTGGTAGGATTAGTATTTTTAATGTTGCTGAAAACCTGTGCATTGTAGAAATTTTTAATCAAAGCGTATTATGATGAGAGTCAGTGCCATAAAATATCTTAATAACACTCACTGTTACCTTCGCCTCTGCTCAGGTGGATTATTCATCGTTTTTTTTCATACCACTCAGGTGGCAGACGAGCTCACGGCCCACTTGATGGGATGCGGTTACCGCGGCCTACGGACGTGTGCAACACCAGGGGCGTCGCACTCGCGCTGCTGACCCTGTAAAACCCTGTCGTTGTGCTATTCCAGACTAAAATAATCTACGTCTGTGCAACATTTCTCCCCCCCCCCTTGTTCGAAGTTCGATCCCCAGTCGCCCCGGTCACACACCTCTGACTTTTCGTAGTTATGTGTGCATTAATAAATGGTAATTATCGCTCGCTGAAAAATGTGCCTGGTAGATGGCAATAGAGGCTCGCCCCCTATTACATTGGGACCTTAACATAACTGGCGAATCGTGGGTCTGTAATACACCTCTGCCTACCCCTTCGGGGATACAGGCGTCAAGTTATGTTATGTTATGTGCGAAATTTAGTCCAGATCCGTTCAGTCGATCTAGCGTGTTTGAGTGTTATACTTCCAAAGATTAAAAAAAAAACAAACAGGCAAAGTTAGCAGTTAGTAAGAGAGTCAATACTACGAAATATTTTCAGAAACTTATTGTATCAAATAATATATCATTTCCTCTTTGAAGGCAAATTCCCAGGGTCAGTCGGGGTGCGAGGGATATGCTCTATGGGCAACCTTACACCCCGGCGTCTGCAGACCCGAGACGGCGTGCGGTTTTAGTCGGTTCGAGCCCGACATAACCGCCCCCGCTGGCCGGCGGGGGGGTATCCGAGGGGATTTCCGCACGAAAAAAAAAAAAAAAAAAAAAGGGTAGATGTTAGTTGACCCATGAAACACAAATATTCGGCTATGCCTGATCAGATGCAGGGCTTCAAGCCCATTATTCTTGTGAATAATATGGCAATTTGATACAAAAAAAAAACAACATAAAAAAAAAACAACATAAAAAAAAACAAAAAAAAAACAAAGAACTCCCTTCTGCCGTATAATTACAGAGTACAACAATTCTATCGCTAATCAAAGCCCATCGTCTCGCGTGCGGATGAGTGGCTCACAATGTACCCTCCACTTCTAAGGGAGGCTCCACCCTCAAGTAGGTTTACCACGTTATGGTAAATTGCAGTCGGCAACGTAAGTACGGGTCGGTGTCACAGATCCTATTGGCCCTCTGATCGCCCTCTAGCGTTTATTGAGTGAAACATACAGTATAGGTGCAGGCACGAATTACACAAATGTAGGTGGGTACATGTAATAACGTTCTTACTTTCTAAATTAAATAAAACGGTCATCATAGGGTTCAGTGGTGATAAAATTGACAATGAAAAAGTACTTGTAGTTCGTCGCTTACATTCACTAAAGGCAATATACTTTTTTTTTTTTTTTTTTTTTTTTTTTAAAGAATATTAGCAACCGAAATTACTAATATTCCCCCTAACCCCTCCAGCTAAGCTAAATTGCTTGTGTTAGGAGTGGGTTCACGTCGGTAGTGTAATGGCCAGGATTCGAACCCGGGACCTCTCGATCGTAAGGTCGACTCCTTAACCACTAAGCTACCGACGCTTAAAATATACATTTATCTACACCCGTGCTTTAAATCCTCTATAAAAGATTCTGAAACAGTTAGCTTATTGCCAACATTAATACATCCAATGTCATAATAACCATAATATCATCCGAACGGGTGTTATAATGTTGTATGAAATTTCATAATAACACTCCTTTCGCTTTTTCAATCTCTTCCGCGCAAAGGGTTACTCATCAGACAGCCAAATTCTTACCGCTCGATGCGTGGAATCTGTATGAGTTTCAAAAAAAGAACTGTCATTCACGCGCGTTGCATTGTACTACCACAGCGGCGCGCGGCGCGCCGTAAAAATAAAATTAAAGCTTATTCGTTCGAATTCGAATTCCCGCTATTTTTCTTCGCTATTATTTTTGCAAATTGTTTTGTTTACTTACGAAAATGAGCGTTTCAAGTTTTGATAACACACCTCCAGACATTTCGAATGCAGCAAAGGACATTTCTAACAAATTACTACCGGAAAAATCTAGAAAACAGTATGAAAAGGCGTACCAAGATTTCATGAATTGGAAAATATCAAAGGGCAGTACATCATTCTCTGAAGATGTATTATTAGTTTATCATGGGTGTAGATAAAGTCTTGTATGCAACTGTATAATTAGGTATTAAAACACTCATGTGATACTATTATCACACTCAGCTTCGCTTCGTGTGATAAACCCACATTCATGTTTTAATACCCCTCATTATACCACAGTTGCATAAATAACTATTATAACACTGATACATTGTGTAATTTGTGTACATTATCTCATTAGTATGTAGAAGTATCGGCAGTAGGAATAAAATACAAGAAGACCGTTACTCGTTACTAGTTTCAACTAGCAATAATCGCACCTCGGATTAACCTCATTGGTTACGATATTGCCTCTGCGCAAAGTTACTCGTTACTAGTTGCCGAAACTCGCATGTCATGGAAGTGCTGCTAACCAGCCGACTTATAGTTTTGGTTGATGCAATCGAATCGAAATGACGGGGAAACAAAAAATAAAATCTTGCAACAAAACTTTAGCTTATACAAACTTGTACTTATCCAGATAGAAACCAAAGGCAATAATGTATATTTGTAATTCATACTGTAGCTTTGAAAACCGTATACAATATCCTGTATTATGGTCACTCTATTCTCGAACAAGGCCAGCGAATCTTTTGTGACGGATCGTCAGCTAGAAAAATATTGCCAACTGGAAATTTTTCCCAACTTTGACTCGTTATCATAAGTTGTTCAGTAAAAAGTAAAGGCGAATGTAACGCCATTTTTTATGTTTGTGTGCAATGATTTGTTTATCTGAATGTTTTTTCTAACTCTGTATCGAGTTAAGCCTAATGTGCGACTTCAAATCTATATATATATTAATATTATAAAGAGGAAAGATTTGTATGTAAGTATGTTTGTAATGAATTGACTCAAAAAGTACTGGAGCGATTTCAAAAATTCTTTCGCCATTAGAATGCTACATTATCCTTGAGGAACATAGGCTACTATTTATCCCGATATACCCACGGGATCAAGACTTACGCTGTTGAAACTGCGTGGCGATGCTAGTATGCTAGTTTATATAGTCACAAGTTAACACGAATGTCACACATTGAAATAATACTATTTTAAACGGATTTTATCGCGACTATTTGATATTATTTTACTATTTACATTGATTTAGCAATAGTTCGGGTACTTTGAGATACCTTACAATTCAAACTATAAGACAACCACCGTCTTCAGTCTCCCCGTGACCATGGCTGCTGAAAAGCAACCGAAACGTCGGGTTCAATGTAAATAATAAAACATTATCAAATAAATCGCGATAGAATCCATTAAAATAGTTTTATTTTAATAATTTATACTTGCTTGTATTTATCACTTTCCCGTTATTTAGATTGAGTTATATATTTAAATCTTTTCATAATTATGAAATTTTTAAACCAGTACTACAGAACTACTTCAAATATCATGAAACTGAACGAATTTAGCATAATCATGACTATGGAAGTGACATAATTCATAACATAACATAACATAACATAAACTCACGCCTATATCCCCGAAGGGGTAGGCAGAGGTGCTAGCACCCACGTTTCGCCAGTTTATGTTTTAGGTCCCAATGTAATAGGTGGCGAGCCTATTGCCATTAACCGGGCACTTATAAACCTCCGATAAATACACACATAACTTCGAAAAGCATCGAAAAGTCATTGGTGTGTGTGTGGTATTACACCTGGGATCGAACCCGAGACCTCGTCTCAGCAGTCCTTTACCCATACCACTAGGCTACCGCGGTTCTACAGTGACATAATTCGTAAAGGTATTTTTAAATTCTTTGGTTACATTTATATATAACTAGCTTTCCCCTGCGACTTCGCCCGTGGCATGTGGCATACTTCGCCCCGTGGCACCTATTTATCCCAAACATGCCTGTAAACATTTTGTTTTTTTCATGCAATTTTTTAAATTTTTCTGTCCGTAAGAACCATCCTCGTACTTCAAGGAATATTCTAAAAAAAGAATTAGCGAAATCGGTTCAGCTGCTCTCGAGATTTGCGCTTAGCAACACATTCAGCGATTCGTTTTTTATATTATTAGGGTTCCGTTGCCAAATGGCAAAAAACGGAACCCTTATAGATTCGTCATGTCTGTCTGTCTGTCCGTCCGTCTGTATGTCACAGCCACTTTTCTCCGAAATTATAAGAAAACCTATACGTGCGTGGTATCAATGGATAGGTCTTCAAAAATGATATTGAGGTTTCTTATATCATTTTTCTCTTAACTGAATAGTTTTCGCGAGAGACACTTCAAAAGTGGTAAAATGTGTCCCCCCCCCCTGTAACTTCTAAAATAAGAGAGTGATAAAACTAAAAAAAATATATGATGTACATTACCATGTAAACTTCCACCGAAAATTAGTTTGAACGAGATCTAGTAAGTAGTTATTTTCTATAATACGTCATAAATCATAAAACGCAATTTACCTTTCATTCAACAACGCAAATATTAAATTTAAAAAAGCATTATTATGTTACTTGCTGCTACGGAACCCTTCATGGGCGAGTCCGACTCGCACTTGACGGCTTTTTTATATTATAGAAGATGTATGTATGATTCGAAACTGACTAAATGAATACATAATGTTGAGGCATGAAAAACTTGGGCAACTAAACCATTTAAAAAAAACTGTGCGGACTGAACATCTTAATAGAACATGTACCAATTAGATCAAAACCGCGGTGAGAATGGAAAACTTTGTGTGTGAAATGACTCACTATTGTATTTAGTGGAGATACAATCTCAGGATATTGTATTGTATTGTAAATAAATAAATATTCTAGGCCATATTACACAGCGCCCTCTAGACCGAAACTATGCAGAGCTTGTCACATGGGTTCTAGAATGCGGATAAACATACTTAAATACTTTTTTTTGTAAATATATACATATAATACATAGTAACACCCAGACCAATTCAAATATTCATATTTACAATGTACTGGGATCGAACCCGTGACCTCTGATAGCAGTCGATTGCTCTACCGCTACGCCACGTCAGAGGTCGTCCAAATCTATCTGTAGGGTGGGTGTACAGGTTCCTACCAACACCTTTGAAGCCTAAGCCACCTCATCTGCTAGTTGGTGCACCAGCTAAACAATGGACAAGGCTCTGGCACAGGCCTTCCTCTCGTGGTTGAGAGGTCAGGCGGCAGTTGCTCCCATAAAAGCCTATATACCAATAATAAGCGAACCCCGAGCTGGTAAGTGCAAACTTCGGACGAAACTGGAAAATATGATGATCTATCTGTAGTCTATGCCCCATTTTTTTAACGTGTGGAAACCCCCACAGGCTTCACCCCATTGGTGCCGACGATGGGATGGGCGTGTCGGAATCGGACCGACTACGGACGTAGTGCTTAAACGTTTGACTACAATACCAAACAGGTCATCATTGTAAATATTAGCGACAAAATCAAAACTGTCTTAATATTGTAGAATATACTGCTTCCGGGCTGTTTGGCCGTGGTCCATCGGAAACTTGTGTTCCAAACATTTCGTCGATCACTGCGGTCGACATCTTCAGTGGTACAGGTCCGGGCACCGACAAGTGCGGAGAACTCTCCTTGGCGGCGACTTCTCTGCGACTGAGTCATCAGTCGCTATATTTTCGCAAATTTTTGTTTTTAATGATGAGTAGGTTTTAAAAAAAAAGCATAAATCTTTGAAATGCGATCAAGACTAGTTGCAATTATATTTGAATTGGGACAATAAGGGCTGTGAGCTCTGTCTCGAGCTAGCACAACAAAACAAGACTCTCTTTGATCTCGCCGTCCCATTGGATTTCTTTTAATGAATTCCACAGTACATTGTTCTTTTGAACTTTGTCATTAGCCGACTACAATTCATCTTAGGCAGTCTTTTGTCTTTGTGAAAATACATGTTTTTGTGGTATTTTTTCGTTAAAGCGATTATACTTTATTAAGACTGTGATTCAGAGAATGAAATACAATTCCGTATTGAATGCGAAGAATTATAATGAGGAAATGAAGTTGTCGAAATTTTTTAATATCGTTTTTTCGTTCATAAATCATTTTAATACTAGGCTACTAGCTTCCTCTAATAGATAAAAAATCTATTGAACAAACTTGAGGGGTTTACAAGTAAATTTTTAAGAGACGAAAGCTCGTTGGCGTCAATGAATGTATCGTCATCCAGATAGGTCAATGATTCAAAAATACATAGATTAAAAAACAGTACAGTTCAGTTAGAAATGAAGTTAATAAGAGCGAGTAGAACCTCCGCCTAACTTTTACACTGATTATGGTTAGGAAAATAATTATGTTCATTGTCAAAGTTCACACCACATCTACACATCGCCATCTAGTGAAATCACGGTGAACTTCTACGAAACTGCCGATTCTGAATCACGCAATAAAAGTTCTATCGCTGGTTAACATAACAACATAATCCATGCTAATATTAAAAATGCGAAAGTAACTCTGTCTGTCTGTTACGCTTTCACATCTAAACCACTGAACCTATTTTGATAAAATTTCATATAGAGTTAGTGCTTTGGAAAGGACATGGGCTATAACCGACATCCACGTAGGCGGAGTCGTGAGCAAAAACTAGCATATACTAAACAACATCCCAACATCGACTGTGTCGGTGAAACATCCGTTTCTATTTATTTAATTTATTCATATTAAGTCAAAAAATATTCACCACAATATTGCTGAACCATATACCCTAAATCCATTTTAAATAATCGTTAAATTTAAAAACAATGGCCTCTCACTCGCATTGTTACAAAAAATGCAGTACATTTTTATAAAATATTGCTTATCCCTATAATCCTATTCGGTTGCGTAAACGAAGTCAAATGAAAGGCCATTTTGTATGGCAAACCTAATAATATTAGCCATAGCAAGTAAATACTTTGTTAGAGTGGTAGAGTCAAGCAACTGTCATTTTGGCCGTTGCATGAATGGGCCGACTCGACCGGGGAAGCACCACCCTCTCAAAGAATATCGACGCCAAGTAACAGTATTTGAACGTTCCGTTTGGTGAGTGAGAGTGCCGGAGCCCAAACTCCTTTCCCATCCCCTCCCAAACTCCTTACCCATCCTTTCCTTTACAGGGTCGGCAGCGCGAGTGTGACGCCACTGGTGTTGCACACGTCCATAGGCCGCGGTAACCGCTTCCCATCAGGTGGGCCGTGTGCTTGTCTGCCACCTTAGTGGTATAAAAAAAAAAAACATGTTTGCATGTAGCATTTCTGTATCGTACAGAATTTGCTGGCAAGCATACAGTCAGATGGTAAGCGGTCACCATAGACCACAGAATAAACACCTGCTATAAAACATAGTCTGTATATATTATAGGGCCTCACGAAAATCTACTATATGTATATATTTGCTTTATTCGCATGTATAACGCATAAGCACGATTAGAAAATACGCGTATGCGTACACTTATCCCTACGTCCATTTGTTTTTAGACATAGTACATTGAAATGTTACAATTTAAGGACTTAATATTGCATTTTTAGAGGACGCAGTTTTATTTTTGGGGCATGTGTGCAGTCAAGTTGAACGGATTTAACAAATTTTTTTTAGAATGTATTTACAATAAAAATAAGATCCTAAAACTAAGTTAAACATTTCGTTTTGACCGGATTCTCATGAGCATTGACGAACCCGGTCAACTTTGGAGCGCTGTAACAGCATTTTAAATGAATGAAATTAGAAAAATATATAGTTACATTTTTTTCTTAAAAGACCATCTACAAGATTGATCTGTTTTGTAAAATGTTTAAAAAAAGTTATAGAGCAAAAAATTTATTTTTAACAAATTTTCCCACTTTTTTGCATATAACTTCTTTAATTTTAAATTGAGGGCAAAAAGTCATACGAATATATTTGTAGGCAAAGCGATTTGCTACAAATTATGTCTTTCAGAGTTTTTTTTAGGACGCATAGTTTCTGAGGTATCGCGAAAAAGGTGTTTTTCCAAGATGGCGGCAACCCCACAAACTTGGGGTTCAGATTCTATTGACCATGTCCCAAAAATAAAAATTGCGTCCATTTCAATGGACTAACACACATTTAGGAATACAAATAAACCGCTAGTACCGGGGCAATACATATATTTGGCATGTTTGGCACATCAGCACGACAAATGACAAATGACGATCACATGACAAATATATGCGTGTTCTACCGCCTGTACAATGGTGGTTGTTCAGAAGAATTGTTTGATATGATGCCCACGGCCACATTCTATCATCGCACCGCTCGCCACAGACAGGGAATTCATCCTCACACGTTGCGACCCGAAACAGTGCGGACAGTGAGGTATGAGAGGCACTTCATTCCGCGCACCCTCAGGCTATGGAATGATCTCCCTGTTGTGGTTTTAACAAGCGACTACAATATGGGGTTCTTCAAGAAGAGCATTAGAAGGTTTTTATAGGGTCGGCAGCGAGAGTGTGACGCCTCTAGTGTTGCACACGTCCATAGGCCGCGGTAACTGCTTTCCATCAGGTATAAAAAATATATTTGGTTGAATATTAGCACCTAGCCGCATAAAAAATAACATTACTGAAGTGTGGTTCTGTCCTAGGTTTAGGAGAGATTACCCCCCCCCCCCCCGCCGGCCAGCGGGGGCGGTTATGTCGGGCTTGAACCGACTAAAACCGCACTCCGTTTCGGGTTTTCAGACGCCGGGGTGGAATTTTGCTTTTTAATAGCTTAATAATTTTTTAATTTAAAATCTCGGGGTCTACAGACGCCGGGGTGTAAGGTTGCCCATAGAGCATATCCCTCGCACCCCGACTGACCCTGGGCCATTTCCAGTTTCGAGATGGCCCCCTCGGGTTTGGAAACCACGGTGTCCACATTTTGCCCCGGTTTGGGGGAGGGGCGCTAGTCACCCCACCGTCCCGGCCCGCTTCTGCTGGGGTAACAGCCGGCCTCACCTGCCACCCCCAGGCCTGCGCTCATGAAGGACGAAGGTCGTATGTATGTTGTACCTATTTATTGTCATTGCGGTAAAATATACACTTCATGCAGAACCTTCATTACCCAAGGATGTTAATGCATATAACTGTTTGGGTCGAAATCCTATTAATTAAGGAGGAAGTTATGTATGAATATTTTGAACCAAAATTGGATTAGATTGAGCGGAAAATTCTGACCCTTTTGGTCGTTATAAAGAGGTTTAACAAAGTGGATTAACTCGTTAATAATGTTTTGAATGTTTCTATTTTAAATCATATAGACACTCATTACATGAAATTATTGTCGTACAAAACGAGAATAATCTTCTTTTTCTTCTTCTTTCTTCTTCTTCTTCTTCTTCTTCTTCTTCTTATATATAAAAATGAATTGCTGTTCGTTAGTCTCGCTAAAACTCGAAAACGGCTGGACCGATTTGGCTAATTTTGGTCTTGAATTATTTGTGGAGGTCCAGAGAAGGTTTAAAAGGTGAATAAATATGGAAGTTGTTATCGATTGAGGCAGTACGAAGTCTGCCGGGTCAGCTAGTAATATATATAATATTGTCGGTAGTTTACGCGAATATCACACATTGAAATAAAAATAAAACTAAAAATCGGGTGGCTCAGTTGGTCAGAGCATTCCCCCTGTAAGGGACTGATCGCGGGTTCAAGTCCCGTCCTAGATGTTCTCTTTTTCCGATCTAAATCTTTAGAAAAAGTAAGCATACAAAATGCTTAAAAATTTAATTGAAAAAACTAAAAATGTTAAATAATAAATAAAAATAATAAAAAATAACAAAATAAATCGCGATAGAATCCGTTAAAAATAAAACTAAAAATGTTAAATAATAAATAAAAATAATAAAAAATAACAAAATAAATCGCGATAGAATCTGTTAAAAATAGCTTTATTTCAACAATATATGTTGTTATACAAAAGCATGTTCGAAGTTCGGACACAAAAAATATTAGTAAAAAAAAATAACCCATAGCTGTGACTCGTTTCTGAAAAATACGACAATCTAGACTTAATCTATCAATTAGGAGAGATCCGATTCTCAGCACTCCATGGATTCACCGTGCGGTCGCCGGGTCCATAGCGTGGTACAGAGAGGAACACCATGACGGCGACTGGGACTTGCGACCCAGATGTAGGTTTAGGGTGGCCACCTTTTGATGCATCAGCGCTCACCTCCACCGTCAGTAGTGTTCCCCCCCCTACCTATCCAAATTTGGTAAGATCCTAACAATGCCGCTTTTGATATACGTTTTAATAAAGAGCTTACTGAAGCTCTTGGCAATCCGAGGTCTTTAAGTAAGTTGTACAGGGATTTAGCTGGAATTCCCCTTGCTCCTACTTCTACGGCATAGAGTTTAACCACGTAGCCGTTTTTGGTTAACTCGTTAGTCAAATCAAAGTATTTGTTTGTCTTTATAGCGTGGTCTTTAGGTATATTAGTTTCCCACGGTACTGTGAGTTCTACAAGCACTGCACGCTTATGCGATCGTGAAAAAAGGAATATGTCGGGTCTGGATGATGAGGCACAGACATCCTCCGGTATCCTATAGTGCTTCTCATACGTGTCTACGAGTATTGTCCAGTCAACGGCAGCTATCAAAATTGAATAAGGCTTTTGAAGTGATTTCTTTGAGCAGCCTTCCTTTACAAACGCAATGTCATTTCTTTGGTTTGTGGTTAATCCTTTTTTCGCTCTAGCTACCGCCAAACTTACAGCCTCACGTATGATTTCTAATACCTTATCATGACGGCGCGAGTAATGACCCCGGTCTAATAGCGTTTTACAACCCACTAGTAGGTGCCTAGCCGTACCAGTTGCTTCACCACATGAGTTACATGTTTTATCTGTGGCTTTTCCCCATCTGACCAGATTGCTTTGGTCGGGGAGGGTCAACTGGAATGCATTCAGGTAAAATTTAAGTAAGGCCGGTGACCAGTCGTATATTATGGTACGCCATTTTAAGGCTATGGGAATACAAAATTCACCTAGAGTCAATTATATATGTACAGATATAAAAAAATCCCTCATTTTATCTGATAGGTAACACTCATATGCTTAACGACCTCCGTCCTCCATGAGCGCAGGCCTGGGGGTGACAGGTGAGGCCGCCTGTCACCCCAGCAGAAGCAGGCCGGGATGGTGGGGCGACTAGCGCCCCTCCCCCAAACCGGGGCAAGACGGGGACACCGTGATTCCCAAACCCGAGGGGGCCATCTCGAAACCGGAGATGGCCCAGGGTCAGTCGGGGTGCGAGGGATATGCTCTATGGGCAACCTTACACCCCGGCGTCTGTAGACCCGAGACGGCGTGCGGTTTTAGTCGGTTCAAGCCCGACATAACCGCCCCCGCTAGCAGGCGGGGTGGTATCCGAAGGGATCTCCGCACGAAAAAAAAAAGGTAAACTCATAAATCTCAGTCTCGTAGGCAATGGCCAAACCCTTAAACATGCATTTTGTCAAAAAAATAAACTAACACTTATGTACGTAGGATTCAAACTTGGCACCTCTCGATTGTAAGGCCAACTCCTGAACCACTGGGCAACCAACGCTTAAATTCGACAGATTATTGTACTAGCAGTTCAAACTAGTGATAGGCTATCTCTGTGCCAACTACACAGGAGCTCCTGTTGTATTAAATCGAACATCACCTGAAAATCTCACCAAAATTGGTTGAGCCATTTGGTATGCACAATACATCGATTTTATCTATACATATAATTAAAATTGGAGTGTCTGTTTGTAATATTGAAATAAGCGTTTTTTACTACATGTATATGAATATACATACACCAAAATAACATTTTTTACAATTTTTGTCTGTCTGTCTGTCTGTCTGTCTGTTTGTTCAGGCTAATCTCTGAAATGGCTGGACCGATTTTGACAGGACTTTCACTGGCAGAAAGGTAATATAACAAGGAGTAACATAGGTTACTTTAATTTTAGGAAAAATAATTGGGGTTCCGCGCAACAAAATAAAACTCTAAAAATCTTAATCCAAGCGGACGAAGTCGCGTTCACAGCTAGTATAATATAAATATTGTAATACGAATTCGCGCAGTTACGCTCTGCACACAACTTCATATTTTATTCATAAGTATTGCATAGTTGTTAGTTTTGTGGGTCTGCAGACAAAAGAGAAATATTTACAAATTGGAGCACACACAGGTGTCTTATCACGAAGAGTCGTTGAGGTGTATCTCTCCCTCATGGTAAGTACATCAACCACGAGATGCTGAGACCGATATTCTTAGCAATCCATGGATTCTCGGGTCCCGGGTCCCGGGTCCATCTCATTGCTGAGTTGGGAACTCGGGACAGTACCTGGGACTTGCGACCCAAGTGTAGGTTTAGAAGGGGCCCCTTTTGTTGATGTACATCAACACTCACCTTCACTACCCAAGTTGCCCTCCCT
The DNA here is from genome assembly GCA_946251805.1 of Cybosia mesomella. Lineage (NCBI taxonomy): Eukaryota > Metazoa > Arthropoda > Insecta > Lepidoptera > Erebidae > Cybosia > Cybosia mesomella. Next base: position 26,273,378 of record OX276408.1, read on the forward strand.
GCCTAACCAAATTTGATGCGAACCTGCTAGTGCCGCTTTAGACATTCGTCCCGGTAATGAGTTTATTGTAGCTCTCGATAGGCCTAGATCTTTAAGTAGGTTATAGAGAGATTTTGCTGGTATACCTCTCGCTCCCACTTCGACTGCATACAAATTAACCACGTAACCGTTTTTGATTAATCCGTTTGTGAGATCATAGTATTTATTTTTCTTTATTGTGTGGTCCTTCGGTATATATTAATAATTATCACTCCGTACCGTAAATGACCCTGCGATGCGTAGTGAGTTTATTCTTAATACTAACTGTTGCCCGCAGCGTCACCCGCATGGAATTCTGATCTCGTTCCTGCAACCCGTGGGAACTTATTTCCAGACTACATAATATAAAACCCTCCATAGTAATCAAATTTCGGTTTGATTGCGTTCAGGGGTCAGCAAGTGCATAGCCGGGCAGGGGGATTGTGGTCGCAGCACTAGTGGGACCGGTGGGTGTCACGCGGAGCTGCGCCGACAATCCTCTTCTGATGAGGCCGTCAAGCTGACTGCCACCATTGTTAACATGGTACGTGTATGTAATGGTGACCCTCTTTCCTGAGACTTTATCTTCAGCTTACCATCAGGCGAGGTGAAGTCAAATAGGGGGCCACGTCAGCCTAAATATATAAAAAAAAAAATATCCCTGTCCCAAATTTTAGCAAGATTCGTTGAATAACAAACGTCCAAAGTTATAAATATCTTCACAAACTTTCACATTCATAATGTACCTAAGTAGGAAATTAGGAATTCATAAATAAAGAGTCTTTCTTGCGTCTATGGTTTCTCAGACAAGTGAGGAATAGGAACAAATTGGATAGTCCATTGAAATGTCATGTTTATGGTGGTAGAGTCAAGCAACAGTCCTTTTGGCCGTTGCATGATTGGGCCGACTCGACCGAGGAAGCACCACCCTCTCACAGAATATCGACGCCAAGTAACAGTATTTGAACTGTTGCGTTCCGTTTGGTGAGTGAGAGTGCCGGAGCCCAACTCCTTTCCCATCCCCTCCCAAACTCCTTTCCCATCCCCTCCCATACTCCTTTCCCATCCTCTCCCAAATTCCTTTCCCATCCCCTTTCCTTTACAGGGTCGGCAGCGCGAGTGTGACGCGACTGGTGTTGCACACGTCTATAGGCCGCGGTAACCGCTTCCCATCAGGTGGGCCGTGTGCTTGTCTGCCACCTTAGTGGTATAAAAAAAAAGAAAAAAAAAAATTCACATTTTTTAGGCCTTACCTTGCGTTTTTTAGAGGACGCAATGTTATTGTTTTGATGTGTAGGGGGCGTCATTGTAAAGCTAAAACTAATTTGTGGGGTCGCCACCCTTGTCCCATGGCTGCCATCTTGAAAATAAAGGTTGAAATGGTTTTTACGATATATCTAGATTAAACTATTTATCTGATAAAAAAAATTGTAAATATTTTTGTTTTGTGCGTCCTCTAAAAAACGCAACCCCAAATGTAACTTTTCAATGGACTAGGAGCGCGCACTGGTGTCTTGTCGTGAAGGGTCTTTAGGTGTCGCTCTCAGACACGGTACATCAAACACGAGTTGTCGTGTAATTATTACCCCTCCGTACCGTAAATGACCCTGCGATGTGTAGTTTTATTCTGAAAATACCTACAGAATAGACGTAAGACAACAAACTTCTTTGAATAAGTGACCGGTTTTTTCACGGTCTCATTAGCTGGGCCGATTTTGACAGGTTTTTAGTTGCAGTCTAGCAGCCCGCCCTCAACTCAGTTAAGTCTAGTTTTTTTTAACTCAAGCCATCATAATTGACGCATAGTATAAATATAGCTTAATAGAATAGCTAACGCCCGCGGCCCCGCCCGCACGGAGGTCGGTTGTCTATATATATCTCCGGTTTAACTTTCAATCAATTGCAATTCAACATACGGCAGATTTTAAGCCTGACCAAGACATTTCTAATTGTAAAAACTGCATCAAAATCTGTTCAGTAGTTTTTGCGTCGATAAAAATTAATACTACTAAATATACGTCAAACAATAAACTTTCCAAAGATGTCGGCTGTTTTTTCGTCACGGCCGAATTGATGGGGTCGTTTTGACGGAAGTTTCACTTCAGGTAACTTATAGTTTGAAGTTCTGAGTCTAGGCTTATTAAATTTATTACATTATTTCATTATAATGACGTAGAATAGTAGAAAATAGTAGCGATAGCCCAGTGGCGTACGTAACGGACTCCTGAGACGAGGTCTCGAGTTCGATCCCCAGTCGCCCCGGGCACACACCTCTGACGTTTCGTAGTCATGTGTGCATTAATCAATGTTAATTATCAATCGCTTAATAATGTACCTGGTAGATGGCAATAGGCTCGCCCCTTATTACATTGGGACCTTAATGTAACTGGCGAATATATCGTGGGTTTGTAATACAACTCTGCCTACCCCTTCGGGGATACAGGCGTGAAGTTATGTTATGTAATGACATAGAACTCTTTGTCTCTGAATTTTATTACTCCAATTATATTCGAATCTGCTTTTAGTTTAACGAAATTTAACTTATTGTCTGTTTGTAGTCAAATAAATTTCAGTTTAATTAAACACAACTGTTACTGACGCAATGACCCGCTATTTTTTTTACGAACCCCACGGGCTTCACCCCATCGGTGCCAACGATGGGGTGGGCGTGTCGGAATCGGACCGACTAAAACCAAACGGTGTCCTCCCCAAGTGTCCATTGCCGGGCACCCCGGGTAAGCCCTCGAAAGAATAACCCCAGATATAAGCCTAGATACATCTTAGTTTAGAAGTCTCACCTGTGTGTCTCTCTAGCTACCTTATTTGTATATTTTCTGTTAAATTAGTAATAAAAGTTTCGCCGTATGAAGTTCTTGTGGCTGGATATCGGCTGGGAACGAATGTTGCGCGGTGGGGGGAGGACCAGCTAATATCTGTCTTTTTTTTTTTTTATATTTAGGACACGTCAATTTGACTTCACCTCGCCTGATGGTAAGCTGATGGTAAAGTCTCAGGAAAGAGGGTTACCATTACATACACGTACCATGTTAACAATGGTCGCACTCAGCTTGACGGCCTCATCAGAAGAGGATTGTCGTCGCAGCACCGCGTGACACCCGCCGGTCCCACTAGTGCTGCGATTGAGCCATTGAACGCGCTTGGAGTCCTCCGCATACACCTCTGACGAACGGACGCAAACGCAGTGAGCGTAGTTAAAATTCACTCTTTTATTTCTCACCCTCTTCCTGCCGGCTGCAATAACCACACACAACATTTTCATGAATTGTTTAAATTCATGAAAATGTTGTGTGCACTAAATAAATACATTAATGTAACGTAAATAACTGTTATAACTATTTAACGGTTACTTTTATATACTCACGGCTCTTATATTATGACGACTATGATAGGGGGCGCGGGTTCGATTCCCGCTCAGTGCAAATATTTGTATGCATAAATATGGATATTTGCATTGGGCTGGGAGTTTCTATGTATATTACGTATGTATTTACAAAAAATGCATATAAGTATGTTTGTTTATCCACATTCTAGAACCCATAACACAAGCTAGTTAAGCTATGCTTACTTTGGGTCTAGATAGCGCGGTGTAGAACGTCGCAGAATATTCATTATTATATGATTATTCTAGATCAATAAAACTGTGATTTACATTAACAATTATTCAACTAATATTATTACTTGCACGTAATTAGAGAAAAACCTTTTATCGTCTACTAGCTTATGCCCGCGGCTCCGCCCGCGTAGATGTCGGTTATCGCGACAATGTCCTTTCCCAAGGTCTAATCTACCCCTGTACCAAATTTCAGCAAAATCGGTTCAGTGGTTTAGGCGTGAAAACGTAACAGACAGACAGACAGACAGAGTTACTTTCACATTTATAATATTAAGTAAGGATTGGGAAAACTTTTCATCCTGCTGCTGAAAACTCGTATTTTCAGAATAATACAATCTAATAACACTTTACAAGACCTAAATAGGATCTAACGATTTCATGTAAACGTAAAACTTATTCTACGTTACTGACAACGGGTTCGTTACTTAAATAATTAAGCAGCTGACTACATTATAGTCTCATTTGAAAGCTTATTTAGCGTTATAACTATTTACAGCTACCGTTACACCGTTTTATCCGTTTTCGTTACGATATCAACGTCTTACTTAGTACTTAGTGTCCTAACATTATGTGCTACATAATGTTTTATCACTTGACTGTGAAAGAGGATAATACTCTTCTAAATAAGTCTTTTAATGCCGATTTGGTAAGTAACGTTGCTTGAGTCAGTTATTGATGGCATTTTAGTGTTAATTGATCAAATTATATTCGTAATTTATTGTTTTGTTAGTAGTCTCCGCTTATTAGCGGGATATGAGAAAAAGCGTCGGAGATTAGTGGGTTAGGTTAGGTTAGGTCGACTTTACGATCAAGAGGTCCCCAGCTTGGTTAGGGAGAATATTAGTAATATCGGTTATTAATATTGTTTAAAAATATATAATTGATAGCCTCACTTGAGGGTCTATACGTAGTGCATCTACAGAGTAACTTAACCTTGTGTTTCACACACCGAGCGCGGCGATTTGACGCGGCCATAGGAAGTTTAATATCAAATAATTATGAATAATCCATGGTACTATCTTAACAAGAAATCAGCTCCTTGTTTTACCACTCATCTGTTCAAAACATGCCACTAAATATTGAGATGCTTATCAACTAACGACGTAACTCAAAACTCCATTCAAAAATTAATTTGGATAAAGATCTCGGCACACTTTTAATTTAATTAAACTCATTACCAACAAGAAAGTAATTTGAAAGCGGTTAAATTAAAATCGGTTAGTTACAAGTATCGGTTACAAAAAATAATGCCGGATGGTTCGAAGAAAAGGAACAAAAAATGTCTGTACAGATGTTTGGATGCGCTTGCGTTGAGACAAAGATCTGTTTATCGTAAAGCATGTGGTCTTTGTTTGTGTTTTGTTATGTTGCGCTTTGTACTAACGGTTTGCACTGACTTTTATTTTTAATTTATTTGGATTTAGAATTATTACTGGTACTAACTAAATTTATTTACTGTAAAGTTTTAGTTGCCGTTATTAACATGAGGTGGCTATTTTGGAAGTTTTTCGAGGGAACTAAGACTTGTATAACCATCGCTTTTATTATTAATTTGACTTCTTAATTGAATTTAATCCAGAGAGGCTCTTCCACTGAGTGCACAAGCCAACGCTCCCCCCATCCCTACTATTTGAAAGGAAGTCCACTCTCGAACTAGAAGAGAAACGGTGATTCAACCCACACGGCAACAATCTTTTTATTGTACTCTCTGTCAATCAGAATATCACTAGGTCTGCAAGGCGAATCGCTGCTTGCAATGTTGAGCTGAGTGAGACATCTTGATTTGATTTTGATTTTGAAAACTTGTCCAATAGATTTGACCGCTATTGCGGAATCAGTTTTTGAAAATTTTGAACAGTGATCATTCCTCCGTGGCAAGTCCGATTTTGAAAATTCTTTTTGAAAGTCATAACTCTGGACATGCTTTCTGAGCGTGTAAAGTTTGGTCACAGTGTCTCGAGCGGTTATTATGTAATTCCATCTGGAATTTTTTAAACGGTGATCATTCCTCTGTGGTAGCATTAATTTTTTCAAAATATATTCATAAACCTTCCTCTGATTGACCTCTTTAATCATGCCAAATTTGGTTCTGATTGGATTAATAGTTTAGAAGGAGACCTGTGACAAAGAAAATCCTGAGGTCTGTTATGAGGAGCTTTCGCTCGATTTCGTCTCACTCAGCTCAATAAAGAGAATCAGAGTAACCCAAAAGGCGCTTCATGCTCCCCTGCTTCATCAGAACAATATCTGGAATCAGTATCATCTCCTACAAAGAAAAGTGGCCTTGTTACATCCATGACCCAGGAGTTACAGCTACCTACGAGTAGAAATACTAGTCTAAAACCCACTATAGTCACCTTAGTACCTACTAGTGCACACATGGAAGTCAAAGGATCTCGATTCGATCCAGTATTCTACAGAAACTTTACCGTGATTTTAAAATCAATTTGAAAACCAATAAATGTAAATTGAACTGCTTTTAAACAACTATTTCTTTTCGTGGTTTCGTGGTATTGACTACAATAAATATTCCTTGAAGATATATTTCAACAGTGCAATTCTGTATAATTTATACTAATCTAACCAATAAGATTAACGTCAAAATATTTAGAACACAGCAAACAGTATACTTGTTTCCTCAATTCACTCGAACTGTAAATTCTTTGAACTATTGGACAGATGCAAAAGGAATAAATGCCATAGAAGACGACTGTTTGTTGCATGTACAGAAAACAGATATACGCAGACAGGTCACTCTGCTGATTGCAAGTATAAATAAAGGTAAAATAAACTCAAATGCTTTTGGATGTAATTCCTTCGCGTCTTTTCCTAAGTCAGGCTTTCAGTCTAACTACGAAATAGCTGAAATTTAATATTTTCCGTAAAGCGACTGCCAGCTGACTTCCACAGTCCACCGGTGTTATAGTTCTGTAGTTAGACTTGGTCTTTTGACTTTGACGGCCTCTGTGACGTAGATGTAGAGCATTTGACTGCTACATGGGGCGCTGGTTCGATTTCCGCTCAGTGCAAATATTTGTATGCATGAATATGTCTATTTGCATTGGTCTGAGCGTTTCTATGTATAATATGTATGTATTTACAAAAAAAGTATATAAGTATGTTTATCCGCATTCTGGAACCCATAACACAAGCTAGTTAAACTATGCTTACTTTGGGTCTAGAAAGCGCTGTGTAGAATGTCGTAAAATATTTATTTATTTACTCATACAGATGACAGATACTATAGACGTTCGTATGGCAACCAGAATCGATGACTTAAAATGTATTTCGAGGCACAAAATGAAAAGAAAACTTGTACGGATTGCTATTTTTGTACTTCCATTAGTACTTCTCATACTGATTATATTAGTGTACTATCAGTAGACCAAATAGAATACCTCGAAAATGTAGAAGTATATGACCGGCAAATGAAAGACAACAAAAATAGCTGACAAACTCTGTTTGTATAAAACACTTGGATCTTCTTACCAGATGAAAAAATACTGAACAAGTACATCCCTAACATCAGGAATTGTAAACAAACTTAACCTCTCCCAGTAAGCACAATTGAGTAAACAAATTAAGAGCAGTCTGCGTACGAACGGCTTTGCTTATTTTCATATTCCAACCCTTTTAACATGAGAACATGTTATAAACTTCTACGTTTAATGTTCGAAGAGTAGTGAAAATATTATTTGGTACGACATTTTTTATAACGTCATTACGACACTTTTTATAACGTCCTTACGACATTTTACCTTTACCCACACATGTGTTCCTTTGTTCCTACAATCCTGGGTTCCTTAATCGGGGCGTGAAAAAGCACTTGTCCATTCTACCATTCTAAGGACCATCTCTGGCAATGGCGGGCACTACTTTTTGGACTTCATCCAAAATCATCATTGAAACGAAGAAGTGAAAACTTGAATATTAACGTTGTGCATTTTTTATATTTTGGAATGGTTAGGGAATAATTTTGCACGAATTGTTTTAATTATCAGTAAAAAATAACTATCATTTATGTGGTAACATACAATATTCATTTATTGCGCTATCGTACACAAACATGACAATTTATATTACATGAAAAATTTAACACTTCAGAACTATCACAATTATTTTACATTAAAACAGTTTATCTCTCAGAAAAATCAACTTCCATCCATAGTTTCAACGACTTTGCACCATCATTATTACCAGAACCATCATCGTCAATATATTTATCGAGTACTCACTTATTTTCTTTCGCTATTTCTTCGTCACTTTTTTCATTAATTGCACTTTTTAATTTCCATTTAATATCAATAGATTTATGGCACAAAATAGAATAAATATTACAAAAAGTTATATGATGACAAAAAGTGTTTCTCGGGCCTCGGTCGGAATCGACCTCGGTCTTGACGAAATCAACGACCACTCATTAGACGACCGCGCCACCAAGGTTGTTAAGTACAGTGTGAAATTAGCGCTTCTATATTTGTTTTCTTACGAATTTTTGAGATCAGGTCACGTGTTTACTGACCTGAGTTTAACCTTTTTTACCCATTACAAAAAAGTGCACTACGCCGCTAAAGAAGTTTACACTTCAAAAATTTGTAAAAATTGTTTTTGTAATAAGACTGTCATATACCATTATCATCCTCATAGTGCTTTTCTTTTTGCGTCCCAAATTTGCGGTTTGTAGCCTGGGGCCAGCTTATAGTTTTAATTGGTATGTCGGCTTTTCCAGGAGTAACTGCCGTCTGACCTCCTAAATTCGGGAGGAATGCCTGCGCCGGCGCTTCCTCTGTTGTTTAGTACGTGCATCGACTAGCAAGGGAGGTTGACTTGGGCCCTAAAGGAATACCTTTGTCTATATTAGAGATGTACCTATAACATAGATAATAATATATTTACTGACTGAACTACGTTTTATTGAATGCAAGCAAATTCGATTCATGTTTTTTTGACGATACCACCTATACCCAGCGCCATCTAGCAACAACAAGTTGAACTACTTCGAAACTACTACGTCACTACCAATGCTGAATCGCGTAAGTGAAGTTCGCGCGCTGGTATAATATATACAACATCCCCAAGACAACCGATGGGCCGCGGCCCGCCTGGCGTGATCATCTTGGCTGGTCGGAAGATCCTTCCTATGTGTTGGAGGAACATCACACCCTGTTCCTTCACATTTTGATTTGTCATACTATAAGATCTTGCATACTTTAATAGTTACGTAAATTGTGTCTAGACCAGACATAAACGCAAATAATAGATTACACAAGAAGTACATACTCATAACGGGATTTCATAACTCGGGGTAAGGAGTATGAGGCCCGGCCAAGGCCCCGAAGCCTAAACCAAACTCACTTGGAAGCCAGTGCAAACTGATTAACCAATGAGGCTTTGGCCCAGTCTATCCTTGATGTGTTGGGGGGTCAGACGGCAGTCGCGTCCGAAAAAAGGTCATGTCCTGGAGGTAGCCTTTCCAGGGAAGGCAGGAAGTCAGAAGGTGGTGGGAGTCTCTCCTTCCATAGTGAGAATCTCACCCAGGGCTTTGCGATCGAATGGCGATACGATTAACGACATCGAAAACTTTATACCTATTTAACGTCTTATTAAATACAGTTATAAATGTCATAAATGACAGATGTGTGATTTATGACGATTATAATAGAAGCGGCGATAGCCCAGTGGTGTACGTAAAGGACTGCCGAGACTAGTTCTTGAGTTCGATACCCAGTCGCCCCTGGCACACACCTTTGACTTTTCGTAATTATGTGTGTATTAAAAATGTTGATTATGGCTCGCTTAGTAATGTGCCCGGTAGATGGCAATAGGCTCGCCCCCTATAACATTGGGACCTAAACATAACTGGCGAATCGTGGGTATGCAATACACCTCTGCCTACCCCTTCGGGGATACAGGCGTGAAGTTATGTTATGTTATGTTATATTAGAAACACTTATTTGTCATTAAGACGACGATAGTCACAGAGTAACAAAGTATTAAGTTTCATAACCAGAACATTCTTGAATATTGCCTACAAAGTGATGACACACAGCATTATCAAAATATAAACAGTTGTATAGCGTAAGCCTAGTGGTATGGGTAAAGGACTACTAAGACGAGGTTTCGGGTTCGATCCCAGGTTTTAGCATGGCACACACCAATGACTGATCGATGCTTTTCGAAGTTATGTGTGTATTTATCGCCGGTTTATAAGTGCCCGGTTAATGGCAATAGGCTCGCCACCTATTACATTGGGACCTAAACATAAACTGGCGAAATGTGGGTGCTAGCACCTCTGCCTACCCCTTCGGGGATATAGGCGTGAGTTTATGTAATGTAATGTAATGTATCATAGTTCATATTATAAACAGTTATTTGTCATTAAGACGATGATGGTCACAGAGTAACAAAGTATTATGTTTCATAACCGTAATGATCTTTAAAATTGCCTACAGCGTGATGACACACAGCATTATCAAAAGATAAACAGTTGTATAGCGTAAATAATAAACCAAAACTAACCCTACAAGATCAATGCAAACTACTCTCAGCTAGTTTGCGCGTCGGCCATCGCATTCAATCTCTAATTTTGCGAGCGAGGTTGCACCAAAACTATAAGTACTCAGTGGTCTGACGTCTGTCTCGAGGAAGTTTGGAAAAACTAACACGGGTAGTCTTCCTTTTGCGTTCGGTCGGCCCGTTGCGGTTTAAATCACTGTGTTTACATGTTTCGATTTTAGCGTACCGGGGTTTATCCAGATAGGTGTTTTATTTCTGAAATACGACTTTGAGAATACTTCAGTTATGTATAAAATATACACCTCAAAACTGTCTAGGGATATTCAACATTTGTTGGTATATTAGTTGTTGCTGACAGTGCGTGGAAATTCGATCGAGTTCCCGCGACTTACAGGAACCCATTCCCGGGATAAAAATTAGCCCACGTCCTATTCCAGATCATGATCTATCTCTGTTCCAAATTTTATATGTGCAGTGCAATCAAGCTGAGGGCCACCATTGTTGCATTATCGTTGTGTGTAATGGTGACCCCATTCCTGAGAACTTACCTTTAGCTTACGATCAGGCGATGTAAAGTCATATTCTTCTTTTTCTTTCGTGTCAATGATTCACTTTATTTAAATAGTTCGGTCATAAAACTCTGCCATCTCGACCGCACTGTCAGTGGCTTGGTTGAGGTCATCTTTAGTGTAGGAGGCATGAAGTAAGGGACACAAAAGCAAGTGCCACATGGAATGCACGGGGGCTCCGCAGCCACATGCAGTTAAGCACGTATTTCGTATTCTCCACCTGTATAAATTTTGTCTCAACCTGCCGACCAGAGTACGTAAACGGTTAAGAGATTTCCATACCGGCCATCGGAGGTCATGTCCTGGAGGTAGCCTTTCCAGGGAAGGCAGGAAGTCAGAAGGTGGTGGGAGTCTCTCCTTCCATAGTGAGAATCTCAACGCAATAGGGTCTTCGTGTGCGGCTCCCGTGCTTTGGATGAAACTCCTACGGCTTTGCCATTAAAAAAAAAACTTCTGTCATCTTCCTCCGAGCCTTTTTCCCAACTCAGTTGAGTGCTTTTTCGATCTTACTACCATCTGACCGCCACAACCTATTGGCGATATCAAAGTTCGAAGGTTAGAAATAGCAGTAACAACTGCCATAGATGTTCGTATAGCAACCGGGACCGAAGGCTTAACGTGCTCTCTCACCCATCCTAAGACTGACCTGTCTAGCATTGCTTTACTGTGCAATGTGTTAACCTCCTCTGTTACTACTCAGTTGTGTGTTATATCGATTTGTTTTAGGAAAGTAGATATGAAATTATGTGAAAAAGTAATAATACCGTAGAAGATAAAATCTAAATATCGACTGAGACCCGCTCGGTGTTTCCTCTGTTTTATATTTTTTTCCTTCGTAGCTGCTGTTTGTGTAAACGCTACGCCAAATCCGGCCTATTTTTGTTGTTGGCCACTGAACCGGTCCGAGCGTTGTTTTGATTTCTACCAATCAGAAATTCAATTTGGTACGGGAGCACATATAATCAAGGCTCGTTTTTTGTAGTTTTATTTATATTTTGTTTTTAGGAAAGCGTTTGACACGAATTTTATTAAAAGTCCACGCATGTCGGATGTTTATAATGCCGAATAGTTTTAGCGTTTGGTTTATATTTACTCAGGCATTTATGTTGTTCATTTATTTCTGTTTTGAAGTCAACACTTTGATTGATTTAATCTCGCTTGTATGTCTTCAGAGTGGTAGGCAGAGGTATATTATTACCCATAACAGATAATCTGTTTAAAAAATGTAGTAATCGAAATAACTAGTATTCCCCGTAACCCTTCAAGCTAAGCTAAATTGCTTGTGTTAGCAGTGGGTTCACGTCAGTAGTCACGTACTCAATGTTCGAACTTGGAGCCTCTCGATCGTAAGACCGGCTCCTTAACTACAAAACTACCAACACTTTCAGAACATCTAATCTATAGAATCATGCAAATTCATCTCTTGCATTCAAATTGCTTAAAATAGCTTCTTGAGTACTTATTTGCAACTGATATTTTCCCATTATTTCCTCATAATACCTAGCTCCACTAACAAGTCTTTCAATCCGAACAACCGGTGGCTCAACAACAGTCCAAACTGAAGCGAATTGCTAATAGTACGCCCAGGGTGTATTTTAGCGTTGAGAGCTTATTTTGAATTCAACTAGCTTCAGACCAGTACTTAAGAGATAAGCCGTTTACTGCTAATAACCTGAGAACAGTTACAAATGTGGCACACATACACACCCCTACACACACCATTCTGCATGCAATTTAGTTATAGTTATTAGTTACAAGTGATGTTAACAAACTTCTAATCTGATTTTGAATCACTGTTTTTGTTATTGTGTTTTATTTTTAATTTTTTAATTGATTTTATTTAGTGAGTCTGTAACATTTCTCATTTCCATCAGCAGAGTGGCGGTGGTGCCTGTGCCACAGTGTACTAATTTAACAGCTGTCATCGTTTCAATTTCGTTTTTGTTTATTTATTGTTTATGTTCCAAATAAAGATTTTATTATTATTAAAATGTGGCAACAACCGCTTGTAACGTTATTCAACTATAATAAATTGAAATTAGCAAGTAATCCTATATTAATCCTACTCCTACACATATTATAAATGTAAAAGTTTAGGAAGATGTTTGGATGTTTGTGTCACGCTCGAACGGCTGAACGAATCGTGCCTGCAATAACACTTGAGTTACTTTTTATTCGTGCAAATAGGTTCCCATGAGTTGAGGGAACGGGATAAGAATTCTGTCAATAGCTAGTAATATGCAAGGAAGGCTGAACGGGTCTGGTTGAAATTTGACACAAATAAATAATTAATAAATATTCTAGGACATATTACACAGCGTCACCTAGACCCAAACTAAGCAGAGCTTGTCATATGGGTTCTAGAATGCAGATAAACATACTTAGAACCTTGTTTTTTTGAAAATAAATACATATTATACATAGAAACATCCAGACCAATGCAAATATACATATTTGCAATGAGCGGAAATCGAACCTGCGACCTCCGACTTAGCAGTCGAATGCTCTACCGCTACGCCACAGAGGTCGTCACAGATGAATAGCTTACAGTCTGGAATAGCACATATTCCAGGTACAGGTTAAAAAACTCTCAACAATTCATTTTTAATCACTAAAATTACATTCGACTGTTTAGAAATTGTATAGGTAATATTCTATTAAGTTATAGAACTACCTTCTTGAATTATTATATTATTAGCAAAGGTACTAACAGTGAAACTATATTTAAACATAATAATTTGCTGCTTGAAAATTTCATAGGAAAGTATTATAATATGCTTGCTTTCGTAAATTACTCAACTTCTTCAAACTATAAACTACTATCTTCCAGTTTTATAGTAAATATTTTAGTTGTTAAGTTTGAAACTTAACCTATGCGTATTATGCACAATGTATGCAAATTTTATAACGAAAGGAAGACAGTACATAAAAATATCCAATTTATACCCGACCGCCAAGGAAGGGTTATGTTTTTCGTTCGTATCTTGTAATGCATGTAATATTCTTTATTACCACATATCTTCCAACCGTGTACGGATTTCGATGAATGAGGTCTCAAATGAAAGGGATTCATCTTTCAAGTGTTATAGGTAAATAAATTGTGAACCAAAACTATACGGTGGACTTTTGTCGCTAAAATGTATGTTAACAAAAAATATTTTCACTCAAACTTATCGAGTACATTATCAGAATAAATTACTTTAAAAGTTGACTTAAAAATCATCATCATCAGATACTTACTTATAAGTTTTATTGTTATTTGGAATGAGGCATGATAAATTAAAGCGATTACGGAGCTTACAACAAATGGAGGCTCTGTACGTACAAACGAAAACTGTAGTTATACAGTTTTCGTTTGTGTTGTGATTGCAAGATTCGTTTGTCTTGTATGCTTAAAATTAATAAGCTGCAAATAAAAATAAATAATTAAAAAATAAAATAACTCAATTTCTGCTAAATAGATCGAAACAAGTTTGATAGCATACGGGACCCATTCATTCTTTTCAGTTTACGATTTACGAATGGGTACCGCTTACTATCAAACTTGTTCCGGTCTTTTAAGCAGCAGTCGAGTTATTTTATTTTCTTAGAAATATCCGTCGTTTACTCTCCTCCCAGAAGAACGACCGTCTTTTTTTTAAAGTAATCTTTATGAATCTCATTTAAGACCTCCTCTTTTAAAAACATAACTCTGAGCTCCAATCCTAAATAGGTACTAAAACGAAACCTTTGAACTTTATAATTCCGGTTAAAAAACTTTCCAAGTAAGTGATTTAAGAAAACACTTATATTTCACAGGAAACGTTAGAAGAGGCGGCAAAATTTCCGAAAAAATCTAACCTTCGTTTTAGTAATTTCGGAAACTTTGTCTAAGGCTTTCGAGGACACCTGTCGGCCGTTACGGCAAAGTTCGGAGAGATTCCCCCCATTTTGCTACCTTTTGAATCGTTTATCTCGGTGGTGCTTTGGGATGAGTGTATTTGAAAGTTCCTGATTGCCCATTATGCTGTTTTTCTTTTTTTTTTTCACCGCCAAACTTTTTCAAACGCCGATTGTTGGAGTTTCGGGGAAAAACGGATCGCTGATTTTCCGGTCGCAGGATTATGGGCGGTTAGTACCCGCTGTGACATAATCAGCTTTTTTTTTGTAAAATAAAAGAGGTTCGTTATATTTAAATGCAGTGAAACGATCGTCATGCCGCCATACGTATGTATGTCATGCTTTTTGTTGTTATTTTTTTTATTTGTTATTAGCTAGCGACGACCTCTGTAGCGTAGCGGTAGAGTATTCGACTGCTAAGTCAGAGGTCGCGGATTCGATTCCCGCTCATTGCAAATATGTATATTTGCATTGGTATGGGTGTTTCTATGTTTATACATAGAAACACCCAGACCAGATATTTATCCGCATTCTAGAACCCATTTGCCAAGCTCTGCTTAGTTTAGGTCTAGATGGCGCTGTCTAATTTTTCCTAGAATATTTATTTAAAGAATATTATAGCTGTTGCTGTTCTTGAATTTTGTTCCCGTTTCCATGGGAACCTAATCCAGAGATAAAAAGTAGTCATTGTGTTATTCCCGATTATATAATCTATCGCCTAATCCTCGTACCAAATTTTAGCGAGATCCGTTAAGTCATTAGAGCGTAATTGAGTAACAAACATCCAAACATCTTCACAAACTTTCATATTTATAATATTAGTTGGATATTAGTGTTTATTCCCACTTGTTCTACTTACCAGTTCTACGGTAGAACAAAAGGGACTATTTTTTCTCATTAGTTCTACGATATTAGATGGAACAAAAGATGAGAACTAGTGGGAGTCTCTATTCCCACTTGTTCTACCAGTTACATCAGGTAGTACTCATGGGAGATTTTGTTCCCTTTAGTACTACGATATTAGGGCTTGTTCTCACTAGTTCAATTCATTAGTTCGATCGTCGAACTACTGACACTTTCACCGCGCGCCCCGATACGGATAGGAAAAAATAGTGCATTTTGTTCTACCGTAGAATTTACCGTAGAACGGTGGTAGAAATTTGATGACACAAATTTGTCACAAATTCGGCTGGGTAAGTACCACCGTGTACGATTGCGGAAAACCCTCCATAGTAATCCAATTTCGGTTTGATTGCGTTCAGGGGTCAGCAAGTGCATAGCCGGGCAGGGGGATTGTGATCGCAGCACTAGTGGGACCGGTGGGTGTCACGCGGTGCTGCGACGACAATCCTCTTCTGATGAGGCCGTCAAGCTGAGTGCCACCATTGTTAACATGGTACGTGTATGTAATGGTGACCCTCTTTCCTGAGACTTTACCTTCAGCTTACCATCAGGCGAGGCGAAGTCAAATTGACGTGTCCTAAATATTAAAAAAAAACTGTTCAGTAGAACAAGTGGGAATAAACGGATATTAGCAGGATAATGCTCCATTTTCTTCGTTTCATTAATTACACGTTCTACCATCTACTTTGATGTTTCACATCTGCCCTGAACTCATAAAAGCACTATTATTGTATTCTTATTTACGTCTGAATTATACCGTTCTCTGGCTACAAACGTACTATATCGCCATCTAGACCACATTATATTTATTGAAATGACCAATGGCTCCCATAAATGCGATTGTCATGATGTCTTGACCAACTTCTTTAACTTTTATAAATATGATACTGATTATGAAATTTAACCATAAGCATTACAAAAGCCTCTAAATTCTGAATTCCCGGACAAAACATGACCTTGTTAAACGACTTTTGTGTCAAAACACATTTGAATTTTTATTTGACAAAAATTCTACTAAAATATAATCTTCATTGATGCCATAACCCATACACTAGGACTCGAAGGGGTCAGATTATTTCCTATTGTAACCTACGCAGGTTTCGTAAGCACCGATCGGGTAAACTTTGGTATGGCTATTTGTCATAATCTCGCCTCCGGTATAACGGCTTGGGAGGTTAGAATATAAACATGATTGCCACTAGCTATTCATACTGCAGTCGTGTTATAATGTGGACGATGGATCAACTTTTTGAAAACTTGAAATTTGAATGCATGTTTTTTGCTCCAATTATAATCTTTATTGAATTCTAAATTGAATAAAGTTGATGAGCTTGGAGATTTGATTAGTAAGAGGACTTTGAAATGATTATGGTTTAACATCGCAAAGATATTCTTGAATCTATATTAGTAATAAAAAGCTGAATAGTTTGTTAGTTTTTTTCGTTTGATTAGTTGAACGCGCTATTTGAAACTACTAGTTAAAATATAATGTTTTTTATAGATTAAGATGGGAAAAAGAGAACATCTGTACGTACATCCTGTAAGGGACTGGTCGCGGGTTCAAATCCCGTCCTAGATGTTCTCTTTTTCCGATCTAAATCTATAGGAAAAGTAAGCATACAAATTACTTAAAAAAATTTAATGGAATTAATGTTTTTCTTCGTGTTGGATAGCCCATTTATCTAGGAATGTTATAGGCATAGGCATGTTATAGGATATATATCATCACGCTACTACCTAGGAGAGTAGAGCAGTATTCATAAATGTTAAGAAATCGGAAAAATTTCCATACATTATTGTAAAACTAATAATTTATCGGCATGCATAGGTTAAATGGGTACCTCCCACGGGGGATCGAAGTATGTCACGGGTGAAGCCGCGGAATACAGCTAGTATTTTAATAAGGCTTTACATAGTCACTTTGTGCATGTAATGTTAGTTAATTGGCAAAGAATAACATTTGTTTGATTAGAAATATTTGTACCCAATGTCGTCTCATGGATAAGACACTTACATCAGAATAAAAAGAAAAGCCTCTTAAGACCTCTTGGTACTTAATAAAAAAAATGGATTAGTCGGTGAACTAATTTTGTAAAAGACCAATTCGGACTTCTAAACTCAAGCTAAAGCTAAATTGCAAGATAGAAAGCACATTTTTGTGTCATCAAATTTCTGACACAATTGACAAAATTTGTCACAAAATTCGGCCGGGTGGGTACCGTGCTCGATTGCGAAAAACCCTCCATAGTAATTCAATTTCGGTTTCATTGCGTTCAGAGGTCAGCAAGTGCATAGCCGGGCAGGGGGATTGTTGTCGCAGCACTAGTGGGACCGGTGGGTGTCACGCGGTGCTGCGACGACAATCCTCTTCTGATGAGGCCGTCAAGCTGAGTGCCACCATTGTTAACATGGTACGTGTATTTAATGGTGACCCTCTTTCCTGAGACTTTACCTTCAACTTACCATCAGGCGAGGTGAAGTCAAATTGACGTGACCTAAACATAAAAAGAAAACTCAAATTCGACTCTATTCTACTGAAAATATTTTAAAGTTTTGTATTAAAGGTCCATACATACTAACACACTAGCAACGTGATAATATTAATTCTCGTTAACATAATTATATAACACAAAACGTCAAAACTTAAAAGTTAGTTTGAAAACTATCCTTTTACGATTTGCTTATAATTATATTCAAATAACAAAACAAAAGTAAAGTTATACAGTAACATTTATGTTATATTAAATCCAGCACAACAGTGTTATGGGAACATTTTTGTGTGGCGCCTCGAAATAATACATTAAATGTTGATTAATGGGGAGCGCGGGCGAACAGGTTGACTTTATTGAAAGGTGGGTGCTGACTGGAGCTATAGAATGTAATGTAACATTCGCAGCGAGCATGCCGTTATAGTCGTACCAACCAATCAACGTCGCTTCAATGTTGCTAATCGACATTAATATGCAATAATTGACGACCTCTGTGGCGTAGCAGCGTTCGACTGCTAAGCCGGAGATCGTGGGTTCGATTCCCGCTCAGTGCAAATATGTATATTTGCATTGGTCTGTGTGTTTCTATGCATAATATGTATTTATTTACAAAAAAAGTATCTCAGTATGTTTATCCGTATTCTAGAACTCATATGACAAGCTCTGTTTAGTTTGGGTCTAGATGGCGTTATGTATTTTGTCCTACAAAATAAAAATGTTTAGCTAGCTAATAATATTATTAGTAAAAATCCATTTTTCACATTGCACAAAATTTATTGTGTGTCATGGACATGAATATACTACGATGGATATGCGGAGTCATGCGTAAAGAAAACGTTGTCGCGAATTTTGGTTGCTATTAAAGTGGGTTAGGTTAGGTTAGAACTGCGACCCCAACAGAGCGCGAGCCGAGCATGCGTAGCGAGCGTGCCGCGGCAGCGGCCGGCGAAGCGCCGGAACCACTGGTATTTTTCTTTTTAGTATAGAACTTTCGCGACAACGTCTGTCGCAGTAGTAAACTTTCGCTGTAACGTACATCACGATAATGAACTTTCGCAACAACGTCCGTCGCAATAGTAAACTATCGCTGTAACGTACATCGTGATATTGAACTTCGCTACTATGAATTACACTCCACCTAGTTATCACACCAGTCTTTAAAAAAATCCTATCGCATTGTTTTTTTAGGGATATGAGCCTATCATCCCTTTATTTTTTTATTTTTTTAACCTCTATCTCACCTGGTCGTAAGGGACGAGGTGGTCTATGATGGATCACGTTTTTCTAGAAGGAACCTATTCACTCGAGACTTGAAGATTCCGACGTTATAGCTTTCCGAAAACACAGACTCAGGCATTGTTAGGCTAAAGGTTAGCATTTAGTTTAGACTGTAACTCATACTTCCACATTTGATGAAAGGCCAATCTAACATTGCTACATTGGCTGAGTAGTAGGTGTATAAAAAAATAACGTTCGCACGCTGTAGTGCCGTTTACGTATAGCAAGCGATCATTCTTAGAATATTCAATAGAATCTTTGTGATCGCAGACATAACCATGAAATAATGCTGTACGTCTGTTTACACTAAAATAATTTAATACTTAGAGTGTGGATAGAAAGAGAATTTACTAATCTAATGTCAATCATCGGCCTTAATATATTTTAAAGTGAGCATCCATGCAGTAAGTTCGTGTAAACAAGTGCGTGAAGAGCCGCACATATTTTAGGTCGTTACATATGAAATTGCCGTTTTTCTTGAAGAAATTGGAGGAAACTCAATTTTCAGTACTAACTTTTTGCATTTTTTTTAGGAATGACAAATCCAATTTTTTTGATTTTTTTTTGTACATGAATGAGACAACATTAAGCTAACAAACAGCAACTTTTATTAAATTTTTGAAAAGTGACAGCTGTTAAGTAATAAGAAAATTTATCATCAAAATGGATAGCATTTAGGAAGTACTGTTTTTGAAGATCGAATTAATTTATCAAGCGGCCAATAAAAACAAAATTTAAAACATAGTTGTAGAATCTTGAAATCAACTTTCAAACAAAATATAAATAATGGAAATAGCTATTAAATTACAGGAATAACGAACTCATGAATTTGTAAGAAAATTTCGGAAATTTCATAGGTAAAGACCTATTATACCGATTTCTGCACGCAACTTAAAGACATGCTCGCTGCGAATGTTACAATTCATTTCACTCCGTAACACTTGTCAGTGCATACAAACCTTAAGTAGTAGTCCGTTTAATATTTTTATTTTGTTATGATGTAGTAATGGTTCACAAATATATATTTGTAAGAAATAAGTCATTTATCTTTACAAAGGTACCTGTTTTAGGTCCGCACAAAGAAAAAAAAGGTACCTGTTTTAGGTAGGTATCAAGACCCGAGACAGCGTGCGGTTTTAGTCGGTTCAAGCCCGACATAGCCGCCCCCACTGGCCGGCGGTGGATATCCGAGGGAATTACCGCACGAAAAAAAAAAGAAAAAAAATGTTATCAAAGGCTTTTACCTGTGCCTCTGCTTAATATTTGGACGGCACCTTCATTAGAGCAAACATAGTAGGCGATGCTACCTACCGGGTCCAATTGTAAACCTAAACCATTCACAGACTTAGAAAATTTCATCAAAATCGGTCCAGCTGTTTAGAACTTCAGTGACATTGTGTATGTCCCTAAACTTTTAAACGGCCTCAGAAAATATGCATAGGTACATGAATTAACAAACATGTTAGCAATGTCCGTTTCAAAACTATTTATATATATTCATCATTACAAGTACGGAGTTTATAAACTAACAAACTGCAGCTATTTCCGTATTAAACCGGGATATATAAACATAGTTCACTAACGGAACACAATTCTCTGTATAACAAGAACTTCCTGGTGAACTCTGACGAGACTGATAGGTTTATGAACTGACTAGTTACATCTCGCATTTAATGTTAGGATGCATAGTTGATGCAAGCCCACTGCAAAAAGCACTTGCAAAAATAAATCAGTCGGAATAACTTTTTTTTTTCGTGCGGAAATCCCTTCGGATACCCCCCTGCCGGCCAGCGGGGGCGGTTATGTCGGGCTTGAACCGACTACAACCGCACGCCGTCTCAGGTCTTCAGACGCCGGGGTGTAAGGTTGCCCATAGAGCATATCCCGCGCACCCCGACTGAATCTGGGCCATTACCGGTTTCGAGATGGCCCCCTCGGGTTTGGAAACCACGGTGTCCCCGTCTTGCCCCGGTTTGGGGGAGAGGCGCTAGTCGCCCCACCGTCCCGGTCTGCTTCTGCTGGGATGACAGGCGGCCTCACCTGCTACCCCCAGGCCTGCGCTCCTTAATATAGTAGAAAATATTATTGAAAGAGAATGTTGTTTCAAGAATTGAAAAGGGTATGCTAAGGTGGTTTGGGCACTTGGAACGAATGAGTACCTACTGAGCGAATGACACACCAAGTGGCAAGAGGCAGATGTAAGTGGGCAGGCAAGCCGGGGTCGACCTCGCAGAAGACACACAGATCAAATTAATGAGATATTGAAAAAAGGGCAGGTCAAAAGCACTCGAAACCGGCGGGCTTGCATGAAAGGCATGATGACAGTGAAGGAAGCTCATGAATTATGTAAGGACAGAAGCAGATGGCGGGCTGTTGTATCTGCCTACCCCGGAGGGAAAAAGGCGTGAGTATATGTATGTATGTAAAATTGTACCTATATTTAGGTACCTAAATTGATCATGTACACCACACTACCCAAATACAAATTGCGATTCTTTTACTCCATGCAATGGTTGCCTGTAAGAGATTGCCACGGTACGATAAGGCCGCCAATTGTATTTACCATAGTAACATAACATAAAATAACATAAACTCATGCCTTTATACCCGAAGGGGTAGGCAGAGGTGCTAACACCCACATTTCGCCAGTTTATGTTTAGGTCCCAATGTAATAGGTGGCGAGCATATTGCCATTAACCGGGCACTTATAAACCTGCGATAAATACACACATAACTTCGAAAAGCATCGAAAAGTCATTGTTGTGTGCCATGTTAAAACCTGGGATCGAACCCGAGACCTCGTCTCAGCAGTCCATTACCCATACCACTAGGCTACCGCGGCTACCATAGTGTACCTTTTTTTTTTTTTTTTTTTTTTTTTTTTTTTATCGTGCGGAAATCCCTTCGGATACCCCCCCGCCGGCCAGCGGGGGCGGTTATGTCGGGCTTGCACCGACTAAAACCGCACGCCGTCTCGGGTCTTCAGACGCCGGGGTGTAAGGTTACCCATAGAGCATATCCCTCGCACCCCGGCTGACCCTGGGCCATCTCACCACTAACAGCATCGCTCATCCTGTCCCCTCTGAAAGCAGAGGAGTACGGAGAGCGATGTGTTCCCGCCACGTTGGGTATTGGCCGACGATCAATGCCAACCCTATGAAGGGGTGAAGGGGAAGCCATTGACCGCCGCCCAGGGTGTACCGGCCGCTCCGATTCCGTTCCCCCCGGACTGCAGCGGGATCGGAATCGGAGCGACACTCGAGGAGGTTACCCAACACACACCCCACCATAGTGTACCTAATATTTGTATTTCTTTCATCTTATTCTTGGTGTACAATAAAGATATACTACTACTGCTACTACTACTATTATATTTTCAGTATGGGACACCACCAAGACTCGTCGATGCCACGCCAGAATCACTTGCAGCGGGCCGATCGCCGTAATTTTATGCAGCGCGTGTTGACTGCGTTTGCGTCTTAACGCTTGATTTCGTATTGCCGTAATTAAGTAATGGCGCACACGTCACGCACACGTCACGCTCACCTAAACGCAGTGCACCGCCGTATTGTCATAATAGAACGTGACTTGCGCGTATTTTGTATCGAACAAAAACGGTATCGCGCTAAATTTGGACATTTCATAAATGTCAAACGAAATGTCACTTTGCAGTGTTTATTACTTCTTGATCAAGTGTTGGTCACGCATTGCAGAAGTGTACGGATTGTTAACTTTGCAAAGCTTGTAAGTAACTTGTATGTCATTTTCTAGTTTTCCTACAGATATCTAGTAAAATCATACACAATTACCGAGTAATGTACTTACCTATCTTATGATACCATACTTTATTATTTTTTTTCGTGCGGATATCCCTTCGGATACCCCCCCGCTGGAAAGCGGGGGTGGTTATGTCGGGCTTGAACCGACTAAAACCGCACGCCGTCTCGGGTCTTCAGACGCCGGGGTGTAAGGTTGCCCATAGAGCATATCCCTCGCACCCCGACTGACCTTGGGCCATCTCCGGTTTCGAGATGACCCCCTCGGGTTTGGGAACCACGGTGTCCCCGTCTTGCCCCGGTTTGGGGGAGGGGCGCTAGTCGCCCCACCGTCCCGGCCTGCTTCTGCTGGGGTGACAGGCGGCCTCACCCGCCACCCCCAGGCCTGCGCTCATGGAGGACGGAGGTCGTTAAGTGACCTCCGGCGCCTGAGTCGCCTGCGACGCGCGGCGAGCAAGTTGCGGGCTCGGCGGGCCGGGAGAGTTCTAAATCTCTCCCGGGCGCGCTCCGCCATCTCCTTCGCGAGCATTATAATACCATACCTTTCTACTTTTAGGGCATAAAATTTGAACATGAACGATTTGCGTTGGCAAATTTTAGATTTGGCGGATCAGGAAGATCGCCGGCGTCGCCATCGTATTGAGGCAAGGCGAGCCCGACTTCAGGCAAGGGATGTTCACTTCCGTGATATGACAGAGACCCAATTTATAAAAACATTTCGGCTTAACAAAATTGCAGTCCGAAGGCTTGTGACAATGCTCACATCCTATGCTTGCTTACACATACTATGCTTTATCCAAATCTGTTCAACTGTGAATGTAAATGTTATTTTTTAATTGTTTGTTGTCTGCGAGGATGCTTCACTACGATCCAGTATTTGCTGGGCAGATCGTGAATGCATGTGCTGTACTGCACAACATGGCTCTACGTACACAAATTCCTGAACCTCAACTTACTTTACAAGAACGCAGGCGTGAGGCTTTAAATCAAGTCCGCAGGGTGGCTGCTAAGGCAGTGTTGAGACTGACTCAAGCACCACAAACTCTCGATAGACGTGTAAATGTTGAGTTAATGCAGGGGAGAACAGTTCAACAGGGTCTTATTCAGAGGCTTTGGAACGAGAGGAACCTCATATAATAAAAAAAATATATAACGTTTGATTGAAAATTGTTTATTATTTATACATCTGAAATCATCTTAATTCAACACTTATATTAGGTCTTTGGTTGGCTCATCGTTAGAACGACGACAGCGACAGCAGCAACGTTTACTCTGTAAGCAAAATATACATTTTTAACAGTGGTCTACTATCTTCACATGACAAAAGCTCTTTTTCTTTTCGCATCCCTGACTTCAAATAATGATAACTCACCTTTTCTAACCACATGGATTGTGCAAGCTCCCTAGTGGCCTCTGCAGTTTGGAAGCTGCCAATTGCTTCACGCTCTCAGCTAAAAGCATCAAAGGGTCTCCATTCTTATTAGCATTCTTCTTGACTCCTCTAGTGCACTATTTTCAGTTTGAGGCTTCCTCAACCTCTTCGTCTTGGTCTTAAATATATTTAAATGTTTGATAATATTTCAATTTACTCATTCTATTGAAACCTTAAATTATTTATATAATTGTTTGTTGTTATAACGTAAACATACCATAAACATGTTATTTCATGTAACCCATAACAACCACCTATAGTGCTTTTTTAGTCTACGGCTTTTTTCTAAATAGGATGGTATGCAAAGGGATACTACCATACATCCATATTTTGTGTTCAATATCTTCGTTTTAATACCATTTTTACCATGCTTAAAACAAAACCAAGTGTTTTGTTTGTGTATAAACTTAGATCCAAGGTTATTAAGCGTGATGTAGGCTTGTAATAACAACGTTATTCGTGGACATAATCGATTACATATCGATTAATTAACTAGAAGATTGTCAAATCTTGCGTACGGCAACACACACTGGTATCACGCGTAGGTGAAGTAGACGTGCAGTGTACTTGACGTTGACGCGTAGTTCTATTTTACGGCAATACCAACGGTTGTTTGCGTTTAGGGTAAACGTCGCTTATGCGTGAACTGCACGTACACTCGACTAATGCGTCATAAAATTACGGCGATCGGCCCGCTGGTCGGTAAACTTGCGTGTTGACGGACGAGGTTTTGGTACAGCTTTCCCTCTTAGGGTTCGGAGGTCTGACGGTAGTTTATGTGTGTTTTGTTTTGTTATTTTGATATTATTGTGTTTATTAAACGTGTTAAAATATTTGATTTTGTTTTCCTTTTTAGGGTTCCGTTGCCAAATGGCAAAAAACGGAACCCTTATAGATTCGTCATGTCTGTCTGTCTGTCCGTCCGTATGTCACACCCACTTTTTTCCGAAACTATAAGAACTATGCTGTTGAAACTTGGTAAGTAGATGTATTCTGTGAACCGCATTAAGATTTTCATACAAAATTAGAAAAAAAAAACAATAAATTTTGGGATTCCCCATACTTAGAATTGAAACAAAAAAAAAATTTTTTCATCTAACCTATACGTGTGAGGTATCTATGGATAGGTCTTCAAAAATGATATTGAGGTTTCTAAGATAATTTTTGTCTAAACTGAATAGTTTTCGCGAGAGATACTTCCAAAGTGGTAAAATGTGTGTAACTTCTTAAATAAGAGAATGAGAAAATTAAAAAAAATTGGTTCCAACAAGATCTAGTAAGTAGTTTTTTTTAATACGTCATAAATCGTAAAACGCAATTTACCTTTCATTCAATCAACTCAAATATAAAATTTTTAAAAAAGCATTATTATGTTACTTACTGCTACGGAACCCTTCATGGGCGAGTCCGACTCGCACTTGGTCGGTTTTTTTTTGAGCGAAGCTCGTCAGAGCTTTGCTCTCTTTTAGACGACTCATGTATTTCGTTAGACCATCTTCTCCTCCCAAAAGGCTGAACCAATTCTAATGAAATTTCACACAAGCAAAGATGTTACTGATGAGAAGGACATAGGCTATGTAATTAAAAATTCATGTGTACCACGGAGGAATAATCACCGAATTTTTTTTTCAAAATCTGATTTCTCAATAAACAAAAAAGCCTTATTCACGTGATTGGTATGAAATTCAGTAATTTCTTCTTATACTCAAGACAAAAAAAGAAAAACGAAGTTCGGTCTAGCCATTGAGGAATTATCACCGTTAGAAAAAGTCCTGGTGACATTGCTTCGCTCAATTTTTGCAACAGCCGAATGAATTGCAGACCTAGTTTATTATTATACATATTTCATACATAACTTCACGCCTATATTCCCGAAGGGGTAGGCAGAGATGTATTATACACCCACGATTCGCCAGTTATGTTAAGGTCCCAATGTAATAGGGGGCGAGCCTATTGCCATCTACCGGGCACATTATTAAGTGAGCGATAATTAACATTTATTAATGCACACATAACTACGAAAAGTCAGAGGTGTGTGCCTGAGGCGACTGGGGATCGAACTCGAGACCTCGTCTCAGCAGTCCGTTACGTACGCCACTGGGCTATCGCCGCTTTATTATTATGTGTGGTGTAAATAATGTTATAAATAAAATGTATCCTTGTGTACTTGTGCACACATGCAAGGCGGCGCGTCGTCGTTGCCAAGGCGCCATCAGAATATCAGCGCTGCTCATCATATATTTAGCAAGTGATGGGCAGCATTTTTGCTGAGATGGCGACCTATTGAGCCTCGCACTTGTATCACATATATCAACATATAATAAAAAAAAAACTATATGTTCATGTTGTTGTATATATTAGGTCGTTACATACGAAATTGCAGTTTATCTTGAAGAAATTGGAGGAAACCCAATTTTCAGTACTAACATTTTTGCATTTTTTTTGTATTTGAATGAGACAACATTAAGCTAACAAACAGCAACTTTTATTACATTTTTGAAAAGTGACAGCTGTTAAGTAATACGAAAATCATCATCAAAATGGAGATCATTTAGGAAGTACTGTTTTTGAAGATAGAATTAATTTATCAAGCGGCCAATAAAAACAAAATTTAATACAGAGTTGTAAAATCTTGAAATCAACTTTCAAACAAAATATAAATAATGGAAATAGCTATTAAATTACAGGAATAACGAACTCATGAATTTGTAAGACAATTTCGGCAATTTCATTGGTAAAGACCTATTATTAATGTTCATTGCTGCCTATGTGTTCGTGTCCTTAATAAACATATTTTCTTCTTCGTCTTCATAAAAGTAGCACCAGTCAAAAGAAGAGAATGAGAAAGCGGATTCCGGGCTCTGAGGTAGCTGCCTCAAAGGCAACTGGGGCTCCCATGATCAGATGATGATGATAATATTTTTCAGTAGGTATAAAGAAAAAAAAAACAATTTTTTATTTTAAATTCATGCTTTTCACATAATATTATCTTTATAAACAACCACGCAATAAATCCTCGAGGGGTTGGCAGAGTTGTATATGTACACCCACATTGCGCCAACTATGAGTATCACATCCGCGACAACGCCTATAAAAACAGATTGGTGAGCCCTAATTTACCACTTTCCACCATTCTTATATAACAAATTAATTAATCGGCTTACTATTTTAACATTATAAATTAACTGAACTTCCCCGGCTTCACCTGCAGTATATTTCGAACCCACGTTCCCCACCTTTACCACTTTACCTTTAAATCTGCCGTATTTGTTGACAATTATGATTACTATTCCGCTCCCTTAGGTACTAGCGTGATGATTGCTTATGACACTCACAAATAATGTGGCTTTCTAATGGTAAAATCTTTTTTTAGATCGGAAAAAGAGAATATCTAGGACGGGACTTGAACCTGCGACCAGTCCCTTACAGGGGGAACGTCCTAGATGTTCTCTTTTTCCGATCTAAATCTATAGGAAAAGTAAACATACAAAATGCTTAAAAATTTAATTGAAGGTAAAATAATTTTCAAAATTGGTTCAGTACCTAGTCGAAATATTAACCCTCTATAACCTCACAAACTTAACCTCTTACAATATTAAGAATAGATTACTACTTCCTCACATTAAATTCGTGTCTATTTCGCTGGTTTGAAATCATCGACAGTCCAAGAGAGCATCCTCGACCACGGTCCAGATTTATAAAAGTTTACTTCCATGTGGTTTCCTAATTTCATAACCACCTTCTTAGCACCCTGCAAAACTGTATTGAAGAGATCCATGAAGGTCCCCCACGCGACGACACTCAGGTTTCTTGTTGACATAACCGCTTCCACTAATTGCTGTAGTTGAATAACAATAGCCTGGAACAAATTGAAACATTTGTGATAATGCCATAGAATGTAGGTAAAGGATTTTAGGTATATGATGATTTTCACTGGTGGTAGAAATTTGATGGCACAAATTTGTCACAAAATTCGGCCGGGTGGGTACCACCGTGCACGATTGCGAAAAACCCTCCATAGTAATCCAATTTCGGTTTGATTGCGTTCAGGGGTCAGCAAGTGCATAGCCGGGCAGGGGGGTTGTGGTCGCAGCACTAGTGGGACCGGTGGGTGCCACGCGGTGCTGCGACGACAATCCTCTTCTGATGAGGCTGTCAAGCTGAGTGCCACCATTGTTAACATGGTACGTGTATGTAATGGTGACCCTCTTTCCTGAGACTTTACCTTCAGCTTACCATCAGGCGAGGTGAAGTCGAATTGACGTGTCCTAAATAAAAAAAATAAAAAATAAATAAAAATACGCCCTACTAAGTACTTCGGGGCCCAATCCAACCACAGCTGCAAAACAGTACACGTGCTGTTTGATGAACCTCTCGGGGTTGGAAGGTTTTTTTTTAATTCCACGTTCTCCGATATCTATAATTCGGTGTTCTTGGTGAAACTGTTCCTTTCTTTTCAGGACACGCTTGATTTTTTACTTTTTTCTTGTTGTTGTGCTTGTGCCACCTTAGTGGTATAAAAAAAAAACATTTACTTTCATCTCTGCTATTACTTAGGTATATTATTTTGCTTACGCTTTACTGTATAGTCTTACTTATTATTGATACTATACGGTTATTATTATATAACTAGTCTGGCCTAATACTGTTACATCAAAACTTTTCTTTCTTTTTAAATTTTTTTATTATTTTGAATTTGGAACACGTATATTATTTTAAAAACTTCTTTCGATTTTGCGCCATTTCACGTATTTTTTCGTGTTCATTATCGAATTACAATATGGAATGGGGTGTTAAAGAAAATATGATCGCATTGATCGTCTTGCACAAAGTAGGTATGGTATTAACCCTGATCATGGAATCATCGATCCAGTTTTTGCCCTTAAGATCATCGCAGAGAAATGTAGGATGAAGAATACGCCTCTGCATTGCCAGTTCCTGGACATGAAGAAGGCCTTCGACTGTGTTTCCTCGGCAATGATATGGTGGGCACCACCATCTAAGAGTTTTTTACAACACACGAGATATATTTTTTTCGACTGTGTTTCCCGGCAATGAATCTGGTGGGCACCACGCCACAATCTTAGAGATTTTCAAAATCTTCTGTTGACAACACCCTAGTTATTTTTTTTTTTTGGATTAGGATTCGAACCCGCCCCGGGTTCCTCGATTCGTTCGAGTTCTCGATCGTAGGGTCGACTCCTTAACCACTAAGCTACCGACGCTTCGATATGTACCACGATTCCGATTCTGTGGTTTGGAATCGGTAAATCATAGACAGAAAGTAATAAAAGAGTGAAGAAAATTTAAATATAAAAAAGTATTTCAAAAATATTATTACCACTAATAGCACCAGCATTGCCCATTTTCGTAGCATGTCACCGTTTTTTAAAATAATAAAACCTCGTCACTAACAGCTATAGTTTGAGGCACGTCCGTAAACGTCGACGTCTGCTGTCTTGTTTCTAATTTGATTTGTTATAATTGAATCTGCTATCGCAGTAAAGGGTTCTTTGATAAAACAAGAAATCCTAAAAATACCTTTTTTTCTTTTTTACGTGCGGAAATCTCTGGCGGAGGCGTGTCGTGTGTGCCCTACATACGCCTGCCTAAAAATACCATTAATTAGTAACTAACTTAACCGCGGTAGCCTAGTGGTAAGGGTAAAGGACTGCTGAGACGAGGTCTCGGGTTCGATCCCAGGTATTACCATGGCACACACCAATGACTTTTCGATGTTTTTCGAAGTTATGTGTGTATTTATCGCAGTTTTATAAGTGCCCGGTTAAAGGCAATAGGCTCGCCACCTATTACATTGGGACCTAAAACATAAACTGGCGAAACGTGGGTGCTAGCACCTCTGCCTACCCCTTCGGGGATATAGGCGTGAGTTTATGTTATGTATGTAATGTTATGTTGTTTATTATTTGCTACAGAAAGTATACTAAGATATATTATTTAGAAGAAATAATGTAGCAATTAGATGTAATGCTTCAAATGCTGCCTGTTATAACAACGATACGTTAATCATTAAAATAAAACTATTTTTAACAGAAATTATCGCGATTTACTTGGTGTTATTTTTTAACCCCGGACTATAAGTTTGAAGTATCTGTGTGTCTGTCTGTCTGTGGCATCGCAGCTCCTGTACGGATGAGTCGAATTTGATTTTGTTTGTTTTTCGCTTGTTTATAAGGTTAATTAGTCGTGAGGGTTCTTAGCTACATATGTAGGGAGTTTTCTAAATTTTAAATTCAATTTATACTAGCCATTGCCCTTGGCTTCCAGTGATAAAAAGTAATATATTATATCTCAAAGAGTTTTCGTTGAAAGCTCCAAGACAGCTCATTTTTTTCCCGACACCTCCAGCAAAGATCATTATAGTTTAGCCAATGTACACAAAAGCTTGACAAATTATATACTAAAACCTTTCCCGAGAACCACTCTATCCATTGGTTGAATCAGTATGAAAATCAGTGCTATAGTTTTTGAGTTTATCGCGAATAGACAGACAGACGCGGCGGAGGACTTTGTTGTATAATATGAAGAGATAGTAGGTCGCGGGAAGCCGCTGGATGCGGGCAGCGCAGGACCGATCGTTGTGGAGATCCTTGGGGGAGGCCTATGCCCAGCAGTGGGCGTCGTTTGGCTGACGTGATGATGTAGAGATTACACTGAACTAGATGGTTCAGTTACTTTTCAGCAGCCATGGTCACGGTGAAGTTAAAGATGCTGAATAAAAAAAAAATGAATAAAAGCTGTCTCATATATTGATGGAGCTTATGGATAATCTGGATTTTATTTTTTTAGGCATATTACTAACCGAAATTACTAATATCCCCCTAACCCCTCCAGCTAAGCTGAATTGCTTGTGTTAGGAGTGGGTTCACGTCGGTAGTGTAATGGCCAAGATTCGAACGCGGGACCTCTCGATCGTAGGGTCGACTCATTAACCCCTAAGCTACCGACGTTTCATGTGTACATATATAATCTCAAACTACCTACTGGAACTATGCTAAATTGTCAGATACTGAAAAGTGTACAGATGGCGATTAGATGGCGAAACCCGCACTTTTTTTTACATGTGGAAACCCCCACGGGCTTCACCCCATTGGTGCCGACGATAGGGTGGGCGTGTCGGAATCGGACCGACTAAAACCACACGGTGTCACTCTCAAGTGTCCATTGCCGGGCACCCCTTGTAAGCCCTCGAAAGGATAACCCCAGTGTCACCGGCGGACTTTGGGAAACTCGCCTGGTGGGGTCGGGTTTAATCCCGCATCTGTGAGTTGGCAGGCGTGTGCGGACACACACGACACGCCTCCGCCACGGCCTGCTTCTGTAAGGACGGCGAGTCGGCCAACTGTCTTCCTCAGGCGCCGATCATGGAGGTCGATAGTCCCGGGCGTAGACGAGTCTGCGGCGTCCTCGCCGCGAAACCCGCACTTGCCTAACTATTAATTAATCTGTATACAGCTATTTGCATACATTAATGAGAGCTAAGGCAGTTAATCTGATTATGCATTTGTAAATGTGCATACTTATTATGCCTATCAGAGTTTTTAAATAGAGATAGCACCCATACTAAGAAATTATAGCTCTCTGGGTGGCCTTATAAACTTTTAATAAAAATGTATCATAATTTTGTTTAAATCTTGTCAAATTAAAATTAGTCATCGTCATCTCCCATACGCTAATAATAGTATTCCGTAATACTATTGAACGAACTGAAAGGTTCAATTCACGTTCAATGATTTGCACAATTATACTTATACTTATGTGGCGTAGCGGTAGTGCATTCGACTGCTACGACAGGGGGCGCGGGTTCGATCCCGCTCATTGCTAATATTTGTATGCATGAGTACGTCTATTTGCATTGTATGGGTGTTTCTATGTATAATATGTATGCATTTACGATTTCTCGAGTTCGATCCCCAGTCGCCCCGGGCACACACATCTGACTTTTCGTAGTTATTTGTATATTAAAAAAAAAAGTTAATTATCGCTCGCTTAGTAATGTGCCCGGTAGATGACAATAGGCTCGCCCCCTATTACATTGGGACCTAAACATAACTGGCGAATCGAGGTTGTGTAATACACCTCTGTCTACCCCTTCGGGGATACAGGCGTGAAGTTATGTTAATGTATATATGTAGGCCTAAGATCAGATAGAAAAAGAGAAAAATAGGCAATGAAGTTGCCGCTACTCTCAAGATTTGTAAAAATCCAGCAATTATTGAGTATAAGGTTGATACCATTCAAACTAGTACGGTCATACTGGAAAATTATACTATTACCAGTTCTAATAATCAGTGATAATCACTCACTATCAGGAAGGTCGCATACAATTTACCACCTCGATAGAACAACAATTCATCACCGAAACTTCATCATACCTTAAGCTACCCTAATCCTGATCAATTAATTCAAATCAATCATTTTGAATTACAATCATTATACAATTTTAATATAGGAACATAACGGGCTGATCCAATTCCCAATCAGGTTTGTTTAAATGATAATATACGCAATTCTAATCGGCTAACTAATTAATGATAAATTTACTTCGGGTCTGACGTCACTCTGGTTATCTGACGTAGGTAATAGGATTTACTTATAACATAAGCCGATCATGGTAATGATAGAATTTTGAGTTGATAATTGGATTCTGTAGAGATATTAAAAAGTGAAAACGCTATGGTGGCTGTTAGATTTAGATTAATGAACGGCCAAACCTCACATGATATATTAAGCATTAAGTTTAGTGGTTAAGGAGTCAGCCTAGCGATCAAAAGGTCCCGGCTTTGAAGCCTGGCCATTAATATGTGACGTGAAACCACTCCTAATACTAGCAATTTGGCTTTACTAATATTCTTAAAAACAAAACATCAATGACTGGCCATTACTGGCCATTTTGCAACTGTGCTTTGGGGACTCTGCATTCGGTGTCCACATCGAAATCGTGAAATTTAGTTTATCGCTGTTATGGTTCTTTAATTATTCCAGCACTCCATGAGCGTGGGCCTAGGGGATTAGGAAGGGTTACCCCTTCCATCGTCCTAACAGAAGTTGGTCTGAAACGGTGGCGCGTCATATTCCCGAGTTTTCTCAAAGAAGAGGACCACAGTCCCCTACACTCCATGGTAAGGATACCTGTCTATGACAAGCAGCCAATATCAGCTTGAGATTCTAGGAAATTCCTTCATATGGTGTATCCCAGGTCTTCTCGTAATAGCTACCCGTGACGGAGCACAGTGTGGTTTTAGTCGGTCTGATTCCGTCATAGCCACGTCATCCGTAAAAAAACCGGCCAAATGTGAGTCGGACTCGCCCATGAAGGGTTCCGTAGCAGCAAGTAAAATTTTATATTTGAGTTGATTGAATGAAAGGTAAATTGCGGTTTACGATTTATGACGTATGAAAAAATACTACTTACTAGATCTAGTTGAAACCAATTTTCGTTGGAAGTTTACGATTATATCATATATTTATTTTAGTTTTATCTTTCTCTTATTTTAGAAGTTACAGGGGGGAGGGGCACATTTTACCACTTTGGAAGTCTCTCTCGCGAACTATTTAGTTTAGAAAAAAATGAAGCTAGAAACGTTAATATCATTTTTGAAGAGCTATCGATAAATACCTCACACGTATGAGTTTGATGAAAAAAAAAATTAGTTTCTGTTCTAAGTATGGGGAACATCCAAAATTTATTGTTTTTTTTTTTCATTTTTGCGTGATAATCTTAATGCGGTTCACAGAATACATCTACTTACCAAGTTTCAACAGCTTAGCTCTTATCGTTTCGGAAAAAAAGTGGCTGTGACATACGGACGGACAGACAGACAGACATGACGAATCTATAAGGGTTCCGTTTTTGCCATATGGCAACGGAACCCTAAAAAGAACCCTAAAAAGAAGCCGACTTGCAGGTAAGGTTGGCTTGGGTCCTGAATAAATAATTGAGCTAAAGTAACATTCCAAAAATATAACTATATGACTAGTACATAGATATAAAATTAACAGAAGTCCCTCGCTATGACGTCACAGTCTAAGTAAATTACTTACTTCAATTATAAACGTTATACTAACTTATACAGGCGCGCTTAACTGAACAGTTAAGCCAAATATATGACCTAGATAAACGTTCTACAAGCACTAACGATAAAGGCCTTGGTAGACGACACAGGGTCAATATAGTTCCGGTACACCCTGGGCGGCGGTCAATGGCTTCCCCTTCACCCCTTCATAGGGTTGGCATTGATCGTCGGCCAATACCCAACGTGGCGGGAACACATCGCTCTCCGTACTCCTCTGCTTTCAGAGGAGACAGGATGAGCGATGCTGTTAGTGGTGAGATGGCCCAGGGTCAGCCGGGGTGCGAGGGATATGCTCTATGGGTAACCTTACACCCCGGCGTCTGAAGACCCGAGACGGCGTGCGGTTTTAGTCGGTGCAAGCCCGACATAACCGCCCCCGCTGGCCGGCGGGAGGGTATCCGAAGGGATTTCCGCACGATAAAAAAAAAAAAAAAAAATGGTCAATATAGTTACATTCTACGGAACTACTGTAAAGTAATACTTTTGTAAAAAATATGATTTGTTCATGTATTTCTTATTTCATTTGTTTGTGAATGCGCTATCGATATTGGCAACTAAGAATTTATGTAATAACTAGCCGTGCTTAAGACTTCGACGCGTAGATTTAGATTTTAAGATATTTTTTTGCGCGATGACATTTTATAATATTACCTATCTACGAGTGGAAGTCCCGTCAAAATCGACCCAGCCGTTCCAGAGAACACCTGTATGATATAAACAGACAGACAAACATTTCAAAAATTGCTTTTTTGTTATCATATAACGTGTGTATGTGTGAGACGATACATATATATGTATTGCACATACCCTCATTATGCATTCATTTAAACCTATTATTTTAATGTTACAAACATACACTTCAATTTTATTGATTTGTATAGAAAACAAATAAAAAATTGGATTTAAAAAAATTTAAACTGACAAACATAGAACCTTCTTCTTTTTACAGTCGGATAAAAATACGTATGCCCATATCCCAAAGTATTTATTTTTCACAAACTTATAGCCAGTCTCACTTGGGATGATGTAAGAATTCTAACTATAAACCAAACTTCCAAAACTCTTAAGACATTTAAAATTAATGATGAAATAAAAACCTCACACATCGACCTTGCAAACATTACACTCCTTTTTAGCAGTCGTGTCAAAATAGAAACACTATGGTTCGTGTGTAAACGCTCTAACAGTTACCAGAAACATATACAAGCAAAACTGAAGTTCCTAAAATGTACTGATAACGTTCTTAACAGAGTGAATCGAGAATTTTAGTATCATTGCTTTGCAAAATTGCTCTCCACAGTTGATTTTGTACTAACTACACTACCGAGTAGTTGGTGCTGTGTTGGCTAGTTCTGGAATTTGTATCTGTAATTACATAAACATAACATAACATAACTTCACGCCTGTATCCCCGAAGGGGTAGGCAGAGGTGTATTACACACCCACGATTCGCCA
This sequence comes from Cybosia mesomella, assembly GCA_946251805.1. Taxonomy (NCBI): domain Eukaryota; kingdom Metazoa; phylum Arthropoda; class Insecta; order Lepidoptera; family Erebidae; genus Cybosia; species Cybosia mesomella. Next base: position 26,309,424 of record OX276408.1, read on the forward strand.
GTTATGTTAAGGTCCCAATGTAATAGGGGCGAGCCTATTGCCATCTACCGGGTAAATTATTAAGCGAGCGATAATTAACATTTATTAATGCACACATAACTACGGAAAGTCAGAGGTGTGTGCCCGGGGCGACTCAGCAGTCCGTTACGTACGCAAATGAGCTATCGCCGCTTAGATAGATTATAGATATATAGTTAGAGGGATAGATTATAGTCCGAAATAACATATAGGCTACTTTTATTCCTGGAATAGGTTCCCATGGGTTGCGGGAACGGGGTCGGAATTCCACGGGATCGAAGCCGCGAGTATCAATTAGCTCGTCATTATTTAACTACTTTTATAGGTTAGTAACGTGTAACCTATACATTTAACATGTACCGTACCCGTACCCGTACGTGTACCCGGGGCGACTGGGGATCGAACTCGAGACCTCGTCACAGCAGTCCGTTACGTACGCCACTAGCCTATCGTCGCTTTTTATCTGTAATTTAATAAGCTTTAAATTTCATGTGAATGTTAGAACTTCGTGTATTAAGATGTAATTTATTTAAGTACCGGTACGATTTAACCAATAAACAATAACACCGTTATTGTATTTTTTTTCGTACGATATCTAAGTTAGAAATGAATGAACATGTTTTTGAAAATTTTACCCCTAAGAGGGTGAAAAAGGGTTGAAAGTTTATACGTGAAGTTCATCATGTTTGAAGGTAGAAACATTACAATTCATATGTCTACTTTTGGTTAGGAATAAATGAATACGAGTATCAGCATTTTTCAACATTCTGCCACTAAAGGGGTAAAATAGGTGATGAACAATTATATGGAAAGTTCGTCACTTCCAAAGTAAGAAGCACAAAATTCTATTTGAATCTTATATTTACCATTGGACTCGTTAGGTGGCGCTGCAATCGGATTATAGGTATTTTTTTACGAATTTATTTCTGGGCGAAGCCGGGTCCCGGGTCGCTAGTTTATATATATAAAGTCCGCCTGTACAGTACCTTTTGTGGTTTGCCGCCGGCCAGCGGGGGTTGTTATGTCGGACTTGAACCGACTGTTACATTTTGGAGAAGGTTTTGGTATACTTAACCAACATCAAAAAGGGATGTTCTCAGTTTGACCTGTATTGTTGTCTTAACAATCTGTCGTCGAATGGTCTTCTAGTTTTCAGTGTTCAATAAGTTACGTTCACTGAAAAGGTTTACTAAATAAAATTTTATAAAAAAATAGACACGACTTCAAAAACCAAGAAAAGACTAAACGTTGAAAAATAACTGAATTACATTAGATTGGTACCGACTTCAACAGAAAAGTCTTATGCGCATTTTTATCCTTATTTTCACTTTTTAGTCCCTTCTTGGGTTTTGAAGTCGGTTCTGTTTCATTTATGTATACATTTTTTATTATTTTATTGTAATGCACAATGAATAGAAAAATCGTAAAATTAATTGGAGTACAAAGACATTTTTAGGGATTTTCTTTAGAAAAGCCCTATTGCTATCGAGTTGTCGTCGTCGTCGTTGCCAATTTTCTGTCACGGTTTTGGGTATGAAGGAGATGAGCTATCGAGTGGCTGTTTTCGGTAATAGATTCGTGCTGGGGTGAACCATTGCAATATAAAGAAAAAATCGCAAAAAATCGGAAAAAAACGCTAAATCGAAAATCCCTTGTATTCGGCTGAGCTCGTCTCAGGAATTCAACTTGTTTTCCGTCAAGTTGTGATTCACGCCTAAGAGACTATATTTTTTTGTATTTAACATTTTGTGAGTTCTGTATAGTTTAAACAGAACAAATGTTTTTTGTCTATGACTTTGACATCACCACATGTGAGACGATGAGGTCATGATTGTTAAAGCCTTTGGTATTTCTTATTTCAAAGAGTTTTTACCCATTCAAGCAGATATTTTAAACGAGCTAGCTCTTGTGAATCATAGACCCGTTATAATTTAACTGAATCATAGACCTTTGTACAGCGGACACTATAGTTATAACATATTTATAAAATAGGAGAGTCTGGGGAGAATCTGCATGCACAAAAGATGTGGAGAGGAATAGTTTGTGAAGTTTTATAAAACATTGAAATAAAACTACTTTTAACGGACTGTATCGCCATTTATTTTATGCTGTTTTTATAATTTACACAGATTCCAATGTTTCGGTTCCTTTTCAGCAGCCATGGTCACGGGGAGACTGAAGATGGTAGTGATAGAATCCATTTAAAACAGTTTTATTTCAATGTGTGATATTCGCGTAAACTTCCGACAATATCACTACATATTATAAAACAAAGTCCTCCGCTGCGACTGTATGACTGTCTTTCTGTTCGCAATAAACTCAAAAATTACTCCACCTATTTTCATGCTGTTTTTACTAATGGATAGAGTGGTTCTCAATGAAGGTTTTAGTAAACAATTTTTCAAGTTTTTGTATACATTGGCTAAAATATAATGATATTTGTTGGAGGTGTCAGAAAAAAATAAGCCGTCTGGGAACTTTCAAAGAAAACGCTGCCTAAACCCTTTGAAATATAACAGAATGATGTATGGTGGGATTGCCTATCTTATATTGGTTGTGCTGGTGGACCACCACCACTGTGGTGTGTGCTGCTACCCATGGGTAGCGGGAACGGGATCATAATTCCACGCGGGTGAAGACTGCGTATCTCGTGACCAACTCGATTACAATGTAATGAATAGATTCGATTTTCAAAACTTTTCTAATACTGGCAGTATGTACGTGAATTATAACCTGATTTTCAGAATAAAAAAAAACAATGAAAGTTTGCTAAAGAATTAGCGGGAAAACGAGATTCAATATAATTAAATACCCTGTGTTGTGTTAAAGACGGAAAGTGATTCTAGTGACATGAATATTAATTTAACTCCCGATGAGACTAAAGAACAGGCAAAAGCCGTTAATAATCTATTTCAAATTATTTTAATTTTACTTCAAATTTGAACTGATTTATCAATATACCTGTTTTATTAAATGTGTGTCAATCAATCAATTAGCCTATTGCAGTCCACTGCTGGACATAGGCCTCTCCCATTGTACGCCATAGCACCCGATCCTCCGCCTTGCGCATCCAGTCTATCCCAGCTACCCTGGCCCAGACGACCTGAAAAAGGTCGTCCGTCCATCTTGCTGGGGGACGTCCTACTTTCCGTTTACCGATTCGTGGTCTCCACTCTAGGACCAGGGCTAGGACTAGGGGTCAAAATATATAAATATGTGTAGTGTTTTAATTTCCTCACATAATCGAAATGAAAAGTAGAGTGTTTATCTCGGGTGAATGTCACCCATTTCACCCTCAAACGAATTCTCCCTTGAATATCTCAAGTGAAATGGGTGACTTTCAATCCTTTTTTTCTTTCTTTTTTGTTTATTTTTAAAGGCGGAAATCCCTTCGGATACCAAGCCGGCCAGCGGGCGCGGTTATTTCATGCATCGACTAAAACCGCACGGTGTCCTGCCCAAGTGTCCATTGCCGGGCACCCCGGGTAAGCCCTCGAAAGGATAAACCCAGGGTTATTTCAACTTTCAACCCTTGTCTAACAAGCAATCAACTATTTATTATTTGGACTTATTGACGTTTCGTAAATTTGTGCTCAGAGTATAATTATGGCGGCTGGCCGGTACAACACCTGATTGACGAATTGCTTTGCTTCACGAGTGCCAGAGCCTAATTAATTTATCAGCAGTTGTTATGTTTCTTTAATTTTTGTACAATGCAATCGGAGCATGGTAAAGCAAGAAGCGCTGGTAGCTTAGCAGTTAAAGAGTCGGCCTTATAAACGAAAGATCCCGGGTTCGAATCCTGGCACTATACTACTGACGTAAACCTATCACAAGCAATTTAAATTAGCTTACTAGTAGTCTTGTAAAAAAGTAACAATTCAAAAATAAATATACGTTCCCGCAGGGGGCACGCACAGGTAGATTTCGTGAAGCAATTAATATTATTTTATATAGAGAACTACGGACTTTAAACAGTTTAATTTTTTTTTCTCGAAAACGGTTACTTTTAGTGAAAAACTTTTCAAACATTTATTTTAGACTTAAAAATGGCCTATCGATTAAAAATGTTTCCGACGGCAAGAATGTTCACCGGTTAGAAGTTATGATCTTTTTCCCGAAAAATTTTGGTTTCCCCCCCCCCTCCACTTTTAGTTAAAGTTTTAATCTTATAGGTTTATAATTAAAAGTTGTTGGTATTCATGTATAATATGGGATTAAATTAGAACGGTTCGAATATCTTTCATGGAACGTGAAATTTTGAGGAAAAATTGATTTCACAAAAAGTGAGGCCCTACCGTCCCCTTAGGCCGGATTCCACCCGTTCACGAACTTAAACTAAGTTTACACCCAAGAAATTTTTGACCGCAGTTTGAAAGCGATCGGGGCAAAAATGCGACCGTGAGAGTGCCGCAAATTTTGGGAAGTGGAACCATACATACATACATATATATATATATATATATATATATAAACTTTTTGACCAGTGGTCATTTCGGACTCAGGGGGTCATAACTAGACCTCCTATGAAGAATTTTTTTTAAATTCGACAGTAGTCAAGAAACCAATAGGTAGATCGATTTCATCGAAATCTACCTAAAAAAAGTAAAAATATATAAATAAATAAATATTCTAGGATAAATTGCACAACGCCATCCAGACCCAAACTAAGCAGAGCTTGCCATATGAGTTCTAGAATGCGGATAAATACGAGTATACTAAAATACTTTTTTTTGTAAATAAATCCATATATAGAAACACCCAAACTAATGCAAATACACATATTTGCACTGAGCGGGAATCGAACTTAGCAGTGAAACGCTCTACCGCTACGCCACAGAGGTCTCTTTCGTAAATTATATTTTATCATAAATTTGAGTGATTTTCAGAACTACGTCAGCTGCTATCTAGATAGACACAGATCATTAGAGAGAATCAGGCAGAGAGGGATGGCGAAGCACGTTCATCCACTTATATTTCCATACCATCAGACCTAAATTATACACTACCTATATTTCTACAGCGCCTCGAACGAGTCTTAAACAAATTGCGACTTCTTAGACGTCTGATTACAGTTAGTCTTCGAACCGTTCTAAGAGAAATCTCTTTAGCAATCGGCTTACTTTAAGTACTTTTTGGTTTGTTAGAACGAAATTATTAATAGCCATGCCGGATTCAATTTTTCTTAAAAGGAGCCTTTAAAGTTTTATCTTTCGATGAAATTTGAATTATAAATTATATACCGACAAGTTGACTAACAATTATATCGTTATTGTTGTCTATACTTTTATATAATGTATATTAATTGTGTACATTAGATATTTTCGAAATTACTTGGGTTATGTTTAATTAACGATACTGAACAAAAATAATCCATAGGTACATTAAAAGACGGGGGGTGTGTTGGGTAACCTCCTCGAGTGTCGCTCCGATTCCGATCCCGCTGCAGTCCGGGGGGAACGGAATCGGAGCGGCCGGTACACCCTGGGCGGCGGTCAATGGCTTCCCCTTCACCCCTTCATAGGGTTGGCATTGATCGTCGGCCAATACCCAACGTGGCGGGAACACATCGCTCTCCGTACTCCTCTGCTTTCAGAGGAGACAGGATGAGCGATGCTGTTAGTGGTGAGATGGCCCAGGGTCAGCCGGGGTGCGAGGGATATGCTCTATGGGTAACCTTAAACCCCGGCGTCTGAAAACCCGAGACGGCGTGCGGTTTTAGTCGGTGCAAGCCCGACATAACCGCACGATAAAAAAAAAAAAAAAAAAGGTACATTAAAAGATAATTCTCTTTAAAAAAATTAACCTTGCCTTACCCTTTTTACCCTTTCCCGCTTTTTCACATTTCCCGTTTTTTAACCCTGCCTCAATTCTCCTTTTTACCCTTGTCACATTTTCCTTTAATACCCTTGCCACTTTTCCCCTTTTTACCCTTTCTATATTTCCCGTTTTTACGCTTTCCACATTTCCCCTTTTTTACCTTATTTCACATTTACCGTTTTTACCCTTGCCACATTTCCCCTTTTTACCCTTTACACAATTCCCCTTTTTACCCTTTTATAGTGTGTGTGTGTGTGCAAATCACACACGGTAGAAGTGAAACTTCTGAAAAGTCCCTGATTAAAAAAAAAACTGGACTTATTTTTTCGTTTCATCGAGTTTGCAATCACAACGATTATAAAGAAGTTTCGCTTCAAAAATTGTATTTTTGGTATTCTTTCTGTTCCTTTTTGCGATGGACCCAAAAACTACTGAACGGATTTTGATGTGGTTTTTTTTTAAAGAAAGAAATAAACGGCAGATTTTAAATCTGACCAAGACCTAGATTTAAAATCTGCCGTTTTTTTTATTGCAAATTATTAATTAGAACCGGAGACATGACCAAAAAAAGTGGTTGTGACATACGGACGGACAGACAGACAGACATGATGAATCTATTAGGGTTTCGTTTTTTGCCATTTGGCAACGGAACCCTAAAACGATGACCGTGAACGAAGCTGCGGGCATCAGCGAGTATTATTTAGAATTGCTACCTAAAACTGCGCTATTAAGTCAATTTAAGGCTGTCAAAAAAAAATCTAAACAACTCCGTTGAAGTTTTTATCTCATAGTTCAGTGCTCGTTACAAAGCACCAAAAACGAGCTCTTAAACACAAATTTACCAAAAAACATTGCTTTACTTTAACAAAGGCCCCTTGTTTACCCTGAAGGATTCATCTTGAATCAGCGTAGAAGATTTATATTCAGTACTGTAAGACAAGTGTGGGCACATTGAGCCGTGTTTGCTCACTCGTGACACAACTGGCTTTAGGAGATTGACTCAGTAGACGCTTCTATGGACTCCTCAATCTTTTTTTTCTTCCGGAACGTAATTCGAACTAGGAATTCTTATTTGTGTGTGTGTGTTTTAAATGTGTCATCGTTAATGTGATTGCATTTTGATAAGTAATTTTATTTCGCACTTTGTTGGATTGTGTGTATACACATTATTATACATAAATGTGTAATAGTTTACAAGTTTTGTAAGCACACCACACTATGCACAACCAGGTCTTGCAAAACGTAAATTACACATAGTCCACTCAATGAATGAGTTGTAGAGATACATAAAATCGTATACACATACATTATCACACCCGCGCGCGTACACACCAAAATCCCAATACATACATACACACCCATACGCCTATGCGTATGGGTGTGTTTATAGGTGAGTGTGTGTGTCAATACACACACACACAAACATCATTTGCTCGTTACATGTTCTACGACATTTTTAAAATGAGTACGTACATAGTTATATATATAGGTATACTCACGATCCAGGACCTGGTGATCGGTTTAATTAACCTAAATCGGACACCAGCTCCTCACAAAAGAAAAAAAATGCACCAAGAGTGCATGAGCTTAGGGTGAGCTTAAGCGATTTCTTCGAAAAATTGTTAAAGGTGCATAGAAAGTGAATATACTGCAACACAACACAAAACAAGTTGAATTCCTGAGACGAGCTCAGCCGAATACAAGGGATTTTCGATTTTGCGATTTTTTTTTTGCGATTTATTGCGATTTTTTTTAGCTTTGCTTTTCTAAAGAAAATCCCTAAAAATGTATTCTACAGCCATTATTGTTTAGTGTGACTGTCAATGTTTAAACATAATAATAACAACATAATATCTATATACTTTAATATATAAAGCTGAAGAGTTTATTTGTTTGGTTGGTTGGACGCAATAATCTCAGGAACCACTGGGTCGAATTAAAAAAAAATTGTGATGGATAGCCCACTTATCTTAGGCTATATATATCATCACGTTTCTACCCAAGGGAGCAGAGCAGTAATCATAAATGTCAACAATAAATTACGGACATGTATGGGTTAAATGCCACAGTGGCAGCGAACTAAATAACATGCGAAGCCGCGGGGTCCAGTTAGTGTTTTAAGTAAAATTAATTATGGCTACTTTAGCTCATTATCCCCTAAAGTGGCCCATCACGAATAACATTATTTTCACTTTTCGGGACTCGTATCTCGAAAACGGTTGGGAATTCGAAGAAAGTACATTAATAAACGTTGTAGATCATTTTACGAGCTTCCATTTAGTAGTGGGATTTGCAACCCCAGACCACCCCCCCTCCTCACTCCAGCCCACGTCCAAGACCTCAGGACTTTTAGTATGTTCACTTCCCATGCATCCTTAACAAGTTTCCGAACTCACGCTGCACTCCCCTTTAGACCATTCGTTGATTGGCGTAAACCCCCGACTACGACTACTTTTTGAAAACATACAAAAGCCCGTAATGTAAAATTTCTTACAATTTTAATGTGATATGTTTTCCTCTAACTATAAAACGGATGGACACACATCGTTTAACTTTTTTTTACAAACAGTTTACACACATTACCCTCCTTTTAAGGCCTCGAAGACCTTTAAGGATCCCGCGCTATAATGATAAGTAACAGTTTTATAATAACATTTATTAAAAAGGTTATAGCAAGGAAGTAAATATAGAACAACAGTATTCAGTTCAACCATTCGTTCGAAGTGTCATGACATTAAAAAAGCATTCAAAAACTACTAGTACCACAACGTTTGCGCATACGTTATTCCTTTTTTGAATGGAGTCCTCCTCCCTTTTTGATTCACAAATAAGATACCGTTTCAAATCTCATGTTTGATGGCAGACACATTCAGATATTGAATGCAGTTTTTGCCGGTGTCCGGGACGTGGCGTTTTTCGTTCACAGTTTCGTTCATTGAGGGTTTGAAGAAAATGGACGAAAGGAAAATGGGTTTTGATTCGGATCAAATTTTCATTTTGTCTTATTGTAGAATAGTCTTGGATATCGTCGTATTTTGATATACGACGATTTTCTGAAATTGGATTTTAGCACATAGCAATTAAATTTTTAAGCAATTTGAATGCTTAAATATAAAAAAAAAGCGGCGATAGCCCAGTGGTGTACGTAACGGACTGCCGAGACGAGGTCTCGAGTTCGATCCCCAGTCGCCCCGGGCACACACCTCTGACTTTTCGTAGTTATGTGTGTATTAAAAATGTTGATTATTACTCGCTTAGTAATGTGCCCGGTAGATGGCAATAGGCTCGCCAGTTATAGTAAGTAGTCCCAATGTAATAGGGGATTACATTGGGACTACTTACTATAACTGGCGAATCGTGGGTGTGCAATACACCTCTGCCTACCCCTTCGGGGATACAGGCGTGAAGTTATGTTATGTTATGTTACTTTTCTTATAGATTTAGATCGGAAAAAGAGAACATCTAGGACGGGACTTGAACCCGTGACCAGTCTCTTACAGGGGGAACGCTCTGACCAGCTGAGCCACCTAAATACGTTCAGGGTTCAAGACAGACGGGACGTACTAGATGTTCTCTTTTTCCGATCTACTACCTATTATTTATTCTGTGACCATCAGATTTCAAATATTGTACTGTTGTCAAAATGATAGTGTTTTTTATTGCGTTAGTATATTTTAGAAAACTAGTAACCAAAATTACTTATAGATTTCTGTTAACCTCTCCGGCTTTTTTTTTTTTACATAAACATAACATAACATAAACTCACGCCTATATCCCCGAAGGGGTAGGCAGAGGTGCTAGCACCCACATTTCGCCAGTTTTTTTTTACGTGCGGAAATCCCTTCGGATACCCCCCCGCTGGCCAGCGGGGGTGGTTATGTCGTGTCTCGACTAAAACCGCACGGTGTCCTCCCCAAGTGTCCGTTGCCGGGCACCCCGGGTAAGCCCTCGGAAGGATAACCCCAGGGTTGCCGGCGGACCTTGGCCGCCACCGCGGCCTCGCCTGGTGGGGTCGGGTTTTATCCCGCTTCGGTGAGTTGGCAGGCATGTGTAGGGCACATACGACACGCCTCCGCCACGGCCTGCTTCTGTAAGGACGGCGAGTCGGCCAACTGCCGTCCTCAGGCCCCGATCAACCTCTCCGGCTAAGCTAAATTGCTTGTAGTAGGACTGGCTTCACGCCGTCCCTCGGCACGAACCCACGGCCTCTCATTGACAAGACTGACGTCATTAACTTGTGCTACGTCAGAAATGAACGCCCTTCAGAGCCTGATGTTACGAAAGAATGGCAACACAGAAGCACTTAAAGCCGGGCTGTATGATTGAAATAATAACGGTAGATAACCATAGATTGTATGTATGGTGTACAAAAAGCGGCGATAGCACAGTAGTGTACGTAACGGACTGCCGAGATGAGGTCGATCCTCAGTCGCCCCGGGCACACACCTCTGACTTTTCGTAGTTATGTGTGTATTAAAAATGTTGATTATCGCTCGCTTAGTAATGTGGCCGGTAGATGGCAATAGGCTCGCCCCCTATTACATTGGGACCTAAACATAATTGGCGAATCGTGGGTGTGTAATACACCTCTGCCTACTCCTTTGGGGATACAGGCGTGAAGGTATGTTATGTAATGTTATGTTATAAAAGAAAAAAGTAAATACCTAGCTGTTGTCTTTGTCTACCCTGAAAAGAAAAAGCTGTGAGTGCGTGTATACTTCGTACCATATTCCATGAAAACATCACAAGCCTAAGAGTAACGGAATCGGTAAAAACTTAAAAAATATTCTCATATGACTATTCATAAGCATACTTTTGAATCCAATTCCTGTGACATTATGCTTAAATTGTACGAAATCATCCAATACCAAATACAGATATGATTCAGCACCTTGCTCCCTCCGGAGTAAACAAAGATTACAGTGTACGATCTGCTTCTATTCTATCTTCTACCTCTGTGGCGTTGCGGTAGTGCATTCGACTGCTACGACAGGGGGTACGGGTTCGATTCCCGCTCAGTGCAAATATTTGTATGCATGAATATGTCTATTTGCATTGGTCTGGGTGTTTCTAAGTATATATGTATGTGTTTACAAAAAAAAAGTATAAAAGTATGTTTATCCACATTCTGGAACGCATAACACAAGCTAGTTAAACTATGCTTACTTTGGGTCTAGAAAGCGCTGTGTAGCATGTCGTAGAATATTTATTTATTTATTTATACATACCTCACGAGTTTCCTCTACCATAATATCAAGCCTTTCATACAGGCCCGCCACGCCAGTTAATTTAATTACGCAGCATAATAGTTTGTGACGAGCACTTTCCAATAAGCAGAGACAGTATTTCAGCATCGCTAGCTGAGGAGGAAATATACGTTCCCTACAAAATTCGAGAGCGGGCGGTCGCCCACCTGTGTCGTGGCTAAAGAGAAGTTATGCGTTCAATTTTGTTCTGGTTTGATGTGAGGACATAGTGATGGCTTTAGCGGGACAGTTTAATGGCCAGTAGAAAAGTAATACTGTTCAAGCGTTAATTCAAAGATAAGGTCAAAGTTAATTAAATGTATTTTTCATTTAGGTCACGACCGTTATTATTTGCAAATCTGGTTGAGAGTTGACACACAGGCTAAGAGTGAAAAGAAAATGGTCTTATACTAGGCGGGTTGGATGCAATTTGCTTATAGATACCCTAGTTTGGAGTAATCTCCTTGCCATGGTTTTTTACAGTGACTATAGTATAGCAGAAATGGTATAAGACTTTTGCAAGGTCCGGATCACCATGTACACCTCGGATATTGCAAGCATCAAAATGCTACAAAAATAGCTTTTTTCCAGAGAGCCCCTGTTTTTTTTTGCCCTTTTTAGTGATGTAACAAGTATTTTTTTCTAAAATAGATACTTTCCTCTGCTTCACAATAGGCTTATCACTTCCAAAACCATATTCAGCATTTCTGTAAAGTGAAAAAATACTCTAATAGCCGTTGTAACGTTGTGGATTTTTTATAAATTCATGTAACGTTTTCTTACACCCATTATAAACTTTTAATATATTGTAATCGACTTTTTAATTATCTCTGCTCGCCCTAGCCGTAGATAATTAGTAATAAGTTATAGAAACATACTAAAATATCGATTAATTTATTGATATAATTTTAATTGATTTATAAAAAATCCACAACGTTACACCGTATAACGTAGGTTGTGTTCACCTGTTTTTGTCTGCGTTTCAATAATTCAATAATAAACTACCAGATTGAATACTGAACATTTTGTTGCATCGCGTGTTTGTTTACCTTCAAATTCCGCTGTCGCTTATCACTATATTTTTGCCTTACCTATCGCGGTTCTGTCAGAAATACGGTAGGTACCTGCTATCTCCAGCTTGCCACTCGCTGGCTCTCTTATTTTACAGACGCGTTATTTGCCAACATTGTAGTTATATATTACGTTGAGAAGATATTGCCACGATTCTTTTAGTGGTATTTTATTTAAGAAAAAAAAATGTATCCGGTTCATGAGTTTATAGACTGGTTTTTTAAAAGCTTTAGCCATAGTGCATTCGACTGCTACGGCAGGGGGCGCGGGTTTGATTCTTGCTCAGTGCAAACATTTGTATGCATGCATATGTCCATTTGCATTGGTCTGGGTGCTTTGTATTTACAAAAAAAATTATATAAGTATGCTTATACGCATTCTGGAACCCATAACACAAGATAGTTAAACTTTGCTTACTTTGGGTCTAGAAGGCGCTGTGTAGAATATCATAGAATATTTATTTATTTATTATTATTTATTCAAATAAAAGGCGAGTAGTATACGAACACCTTTCAAAGTAAATGTTTGAGATGAAAAAAATACTTGGTAAATTTGATTATAGACGTGTACAAGGCCTCTAAGAATAGGTCTTCCTAGGATCACTCTCTTGTCTGTCTGCCCGTCTGTCTATCTGTGTGTCACCATCAATTTTCTCAGGAACGGGTGGACCCGGTTCACTCGAGACTTGAAGGTACTGAGGCACGGAATCCTAGATGCACGAGTTCGACTTTTTTTTTTCATGTTTAGGACACGTCAATTTGACTTCACCTCGCCTGATGATAAGCTGAAGGTAAAGTCTCAGGAAAGAGGATCACCATTACATACACGTACCATGTTAACAATGGTGGCACTCAGCTTGACGGCCTCATCAAAAAAGGATTGTCGTCGCAGCACCGCGTGACACCCACCGGTCCCACTAGTGCCGCGACCACAATCCCCCTGCCCGGCTATGCACTTGCTGACCCCTGAACGCAATCAAACCGAAATTGGATTACTATGGAGGGTTTTTCGCAATCGTGCACGGTGGTACCCACCCGGCCGAATTTTGTGACAAATTTGTGTCATCAAATTTCTACCACCAGTTGACCGGTTTTTACTTACAATGGGTTGTTGTCTACACAGTGGTTATAGCTTTCGAAATTCATATATGTTATTACAAAGTTAAGGTATAAGAAAAGTAGAAATATTTAGCGAAGTAATATCTAAAATAAACACTTAATATCTTATAAACAGTGTAAAGAGGTGTAAATCACTCTGTTACCACTCAACGTTACAATATCACATATCACAACACAACGCTCCCAACTAAAGCCCACCACAGTTCAGGTTACTCCGTGGGTGGCCGTAATTGTGTGGAGGTAGAAATAAATTCAATTGTTATGGTACCAGCTGTGACAGTTATGGGGAATTTTACTAACTTCATGTATTGTGTGACAGATGTTAAAAGGAGTTTAATAACCAAATTAGGTTCCACAATACGAATTATACACAAAAATTAGATCAACCTTGCATGATAACCAACAAAAAAGATATACTGTATTGTCAGTTTTGGTCTAATAATGATTTACTAGAAATATTTACTAGAATGAATTACTAGCGTTGTATAGAAAAAAAAATGTTGAAAATAATAAAATGAACATTTTTAGGGTTCCGTAGCCAAATAGCAAAAAACGGAACCCTTAAAGATTCGTCATGTCTGTCTGTCTGTCCGTACGTATGTCACAGCCACTTTTTCCGATACTATAAGAAGTATGCTTTTGAAACTTAGTAAGACGGGGACACCGTGGTTCCCAAACCCGAGGGGGCCATCTCGAAACCGGAGATGGCCCAGGGTCAGTCGGGGTGCGAGGGATATGCTCTATGGGCAACCTTACACCCCGGCGTCTGTAGACCCGAGACGGCGTGCGGTTTTAGTCGGTTCAAGCCCGACATAACCGCCCCCGCTGGCACGCGGGGGGGGGGGGTATCCGAAGGGATTTCCGCACGATAAAAAAAAAAAAGGTAGATGTCTTCTGTGAACCGCATTAAGATTTTCACACAAAAATAGAAAAAAAAGTACCTAGAACTGGAATTCAACAATTAAATGATATTGAGATTTCTCTAAACTGAATAGTTTGCACGAGAGACACTTCCAAAGTCGTAAAATGTGTGTCCCCCCCCTGTAGCTTCTAAAATAAGAGAAAGATAAAATTAAAAAAATTTAAGATGTAATTACCTACCATGTCAACTTCCAACGATAATTAGTTTAAACGAGATCTAGTAAGTAGTTTTTCTTAATACGTCATAAATCGTAAACCGCAATTTACCTTTCTGAATGAAAGGTAAATTGCGGTTTACGATTTACAAAAACCAATATTATGTTACTTACTGTTACGGAACCCTTCATGGGCGAGTCCGACTCGCACTTGGCCGCTTTTTTAAAATTTATATTCTCATTAATGTTTGCGTTGATAATAGTTTCATTGATTAAATTTTCATTGATTTCATTTTTAATATTTCAGGCAATTTGTTTCGTATGTCTCTACGAAATTTCAACCCACAAAACAAAATCTTTACTCGCCCCATTTAGTTAAGTTTTTTTCCAGCACAATTAAATTAGCTATAAACTAACCTACCTAACTAAACTAAAAGTAGCAATATGCTAGGTTTGTACTAGTGTAAAGCCTTGATAAGCGTTTCAAAATACGCCTAATATTGCTATGTTGAATACTCGTACAGCTGTAGTTAAATACGCGTACAGGTGTAATTGAATACGTGTAAAGGTGTATACGCGTATAGGATACGGTACGCGTATACACCTTTGATGCGCGCTTTGACGCGTAACCGCCGCAAGGCGGAAGTCGACACGCGTGCTCAAATTGTACACGCGTACTGTAGGTACAGATTATCGTTACTGTGTACGCGTAACCGAGTACGCGTACATTCGAACGCTTTGTTTTTACAAGGCTTAGAGAACTTATCTCATTTCCTACATCACATTCTCCACTTCCCACCATCTTGCCCTCTACAGGTTGCAAGAGTTTTTAGTCACAGCAAAAGGGGGGTGGTAGCTAATGCTAAAAGCATATAATCTGTGCCTACATCAGCGAATGGTGATGAATTACTACTGGCTTTCCTGATGACAACATATTACCAACTAGCATAGACACGCGGTTTCACCCGCGTAAGTCGTGATCCCGTGGAAATAACAGGATAAAAAGTAATCTAAGTTACACAAGCGACGGTAGCTTAGTGGTTAAGGAGTCGACCCTACGATCGAGAGGTCCCGGGTTCGAATCCTGGCCATTACACTACCGACGTGAACCCACTCCTAACACAAGCAATTTAGCTTAGCTGGAGGGTTAGGGGGAATATTAGTAATTTCGGTTACTAATATTCTTTAAAAAAAAAAAACAACTTCATAACATAACTATCCCCGAAGGGGTAGGCAGAGATGTATTACACACCCCACGATTCGCCAGTTATGTTTAAGTCGCAATGTCATAGGGGGCGAGCCTATTGCCACCCACCGGGCACATTACTAAGCGAGCGATAATTAACATATTTTTTTTTACATAGGGTTAATATAGCATTTTAATGGTGAAAGATTTTTTGAAATCGGTTCAGTAGTTTCAGTAATTATAAATAGTTTAGAAGAGCCCCAGAAATCTTATTCGTCGCTGATTATCTTTTAAAAATTATAATGAAAGATTATTAGTCAAAAGGAACAGTTTTACCATAAAGTTGATGAAGTGTTTTGCCTCGAGCGAAGTCGCATACAACGACTATTTCTCACTTTAAATTACACAACAAACTGTCATAAATCTCTTAGGATCAATTTTAAACCTTTACACAATAAATAGGTGTGATATTTATCTGTTCGGGCGCAATTTTTCAAACATTAAAGCTGGATCTCGATCTAGTTGCGCCCACCCGTTCATCAGCACATTATTCTTGGCTCTATCGTATCGCTGACAGAAGGTTTTGGCGTCCAATATCTTAAGGTATGTCTCACGTCACATACTGAAGCGGACAGTGAATCTATTACAATGAATATCAAAGTAGACATAACATAACATAAACTCGCGCCTATATCCCCGAAGGGGTAGGCAGAGGTGCTAGCACCCACATTTCGCCAGTTTATGTTTAGGTCCCAATGTAATAGGTGGCGAGCCTATTGCCATTAACCGGGCACTTATAAACCTGCGATAAATACACACATAACTTCGAAAAGCATCGAAAAGTCATTGGTGTGTGCCATGGTAAAACCTGGGATCGAACCCGAGACCTCGTCTCAGCAGTCCTTTACCCATACCACTAGGCTACCGCGGTATATAAATTATATAATATTAAAGTAGAGCTGTACGCAATTACAATGAATATTAAAGTAAGCTGGCAGTCACTAGGCTCTGCCAGCGTGAAATTGTGACCCTATCCTGCAAGCCATGCGAACCTATTTTAGGGATAAACAGTAGCCTATGTGTTATTCCAGACTATAATATATCCCTGTACTAAATTTCAGTCAAATTCGTTCAGGCGTTTGAACTTTATTGAGCAACAAACATTCCAACATCTTTTTTTTTAGCGTGTGGAAACGCCCACGGGCTTAACCCCATCGGTGCCAACGATGGGGTGGGCGTGTCGGAATCGGACCGACTAAAGCCACACGGTGACCTGAACGGTAATCGAACAATAATCGCTCGCTTAATAATGTGCCCGGTAGATGGCAATAGACTCGCCCCCTATTACATTGGGAGCTTAGCATAACTGGCGAATCGTGGGTGTGCAATACACCTCTGCCGACCCCTTCGGGGATACAGGCGTGAAGTTATATGTGTAATAAATTACTGGGATGTTTGGGATAAATGGGTGAAACGGGGGCGAAGTATGTCACGGATGAAGCCGCGGGGGACAGTTAGTATTTTTAGAAGTGACGAAGAAATGTTTTCCTGACTGGTCGGTGTACTGAAAAGGCACACCAAACACCAAAAGATGTTTCATACACAATTTATTGAGCGAAGTTTGCTCTCGTTTAGGCGACTCATGTACTTCGTTAGACCATCTTCTCCTCCCAAACGGCTGAAACGATTCTAATGAATTTTCACACAAGCAAAGATGTTACTGATGGGAAGGACATAGGCTACGTAATTAAAAACTCATGTGTACCACGGAGGAATAATCACCGAACAAAATGGTTATCAGTCGGGGAGCTTCGCTCAATTTTTGCAACAGCAGAATGTATTGCAGACCTAGTTTTAGTGTTTTTAGAGATAAAAAAATAAATAAAAATTATGGTTTTTAAAAAGTTTTTTTTATTTATTTATTTCTTTTATTTTTATTTCTGATGATTAAATATGAAAATGTAAGGAGGCATTAGCCTACATAAAAAAATTCAGAGCTGATGTGATCAGAAGTGGTCGAAAATTAAGTGTAAATTTTTGGCTTCAGAGGGAAAGAAACACAGAAACACAGACACGAAGTGAAACTAAGAAAAACATGGTAAAATGCTTCAATTCGCTGCCTCTTCCAACACACATCGTCAAGTCAGACTAATGCCTGTCACTAGCGAAGAAGTATCGCTTTATATAAATTCTGCCGTTCAATTAATGTCTGTTATATCTGGCCGGCATCGTGTAGTTATCATTAACCTTCGCCACTTGGTAGGCGACCTAATAAAGCACATAAATTTTGTTTGGGAGATCGAGTGGTGTTCAATTTTTTAGTTGCTGTGAACGAAATTGATCGGCTTGGAAACAGGTAAAATTAAATATTCAATTTTGGTCCCTTCCTATGCGATTTGGTAAACTTCTTATGGTAAAATGTATACTATTATAAAATTGTAAATTACTTCAAAAAAAATACTTGGGTTAAGTTAAATGAACGATTCTGAACACAAAAATATTTTTTTCTGATATCTTACCTGTTTGTCTGTTTGTTCGCGATGGACGCAAAAAAATGCTGATCGGGTTTTGATGCAGTTATTTCTATTTTAAAGGTCTTGGTCAGACTTAAAATCTGCCGTAGGTATGTTTTGTGGCAGGTGAGGCCGCCTGTCACCCCAGCAGAAGCAGGCCGGGACGGTGGGGCGACTAGCGCCCCTCCCCCAAACCGGGGCAAGACGGGGACACCGTGGTTCCCAAACCCGAGGGGGCCATCTCGAAACCGGAGATGGCCCAGGGTCAGTCGGGGTGCGAGGGTTATGCTCTATGGGCAACCTTACACCCCGGCGTCTGCAGACCCAAGACGGCGTGCGGTTTTAGTCGGTTCGAGCCCGACATAACCGCCCCCGCTGGCCGGCGGGGGGGTATCCGAGGGGATTTCCGCACGAAAAAAAAAAAATAAAAAAAAAAAAAAGGTATGTTTTGAAATAAAACTATTTTTAATGGATTCTATCGCGATTTATTTGATCTTATTTTATTATTTACATTGATCCCGACGTCTCGGTTGCTCTTCAGCAGCCATGGTCTCCCCGTGACCATAGATAGATAGAATCCGTTAAAAATAAGTTTTATTTCAATGTGTGACATTCGCGTAACCTTCCGACAAAATCTTGCGGTATGTTTGATTGCAATTGGTTAAGAAGAACCGAAGATATGACTAATAAACTATTACCGACCTCCGCGCGGGCGGAGCCACGGGCAACAGCTAGTAGTTTATGTTATTGCTAATGAGTAAGAAAGAAAGAGACGGAAAGATTTTTTATTATACTACTAAGGTAGCAACTAGGCACATGGTCCAGCTGATGGTACTTGTAAGCGGTTAACATGGTCTATGGTCCTTACAACATCAGAGGTATCATTCGCATGTTGTCATCTGTGACAGAAGGGAAATAGAAGGAAGATAAGGAATTTGACTGATTTAATGAAAAGCAGTATCATTGATATTTATCAATTATAATATACTAGCTGATGCCCGCGGTTTCACCCGCGTAGAATTCTGATCCGGTCCCGCTATCCATGGGACCCTATTCCACAACCTATATAAGGTAAGAAAGAAAGAAAGAAAGAAAGAAAGAAAGAAGACAGCCTCTGTGGCGTAGCGGTAGTGTATTCGACTGCTACACAAGGGGCGCGGGTTCGATTCCCGCTCAGTGCTAATATTTGTATGCATGAATATGTCTATTTGCATTGGTCTGGGTGTTTCTATGTATAATATGTATCTATTTACAAAAAAAAGTATATAAGTATGTATATCCGCATTCTGGAACCTATAACATAAGCTAGTTAAAATATGTTTACTTTGGGTCTAGAAAGCGCAGTGTAGAATGTCGTAGAATATTTATTATTATTATTTATTAAAAAGAAAAATCTTTTTATTTTGATGCAACACAATTTACATAACTAAGTTACAAAATCGAGCATATACTCCACATTGCACCAAAAAAGCTATAATTAAGCTTTATTTAAAAAGCTCAGCTGCTTTTTAAAATATAAATAATAATCAGTATAGTTAATAATAATAAGTTAACTTTATGTAGGCTTATAGTTATTTATGCAACTGTGGTATAATGAGCGGTATTAAAACATGAATGTGGGTTTATCACACGAAGCGAAGCTGAGTGTGATAATAGTATCACATGAGTGTTAATACCTAAATATAATAAATAATACCTAATTATACAGTTGCATACAAGACTTTATCTACACGCATGATAAACTAATAATACATCTTCAGAGAATGATGTACTGCCCTTTGATATTTTCCAATTCATGAAATCTTGGTACGCCTTTTCATACTGTTTTCTAGATTTTTCCGGTAGTAATTTGTTAGAAATGTCCTTTGCTGCATTCGAAATGTCTGGAGGTGTGTTATCAAAACTTGAATTGCTCATTTTCGTAAGTAAACAAAACAATTTGCAAAAATAATAGCGAGGAAAAATAGCGGGAATTCGAATTCGAACGAATAAGCTTAAATTTTTTTTACGGTGCGCCGCCGCTGTGGTCGTGCAATGCAACGCGCGTGAATGACAGTTCTTTTTTTGAAACTCATACAGATTCCACGCATCGAGCGGTAAGAATTTGGCTGTCTGATGAGTAACCCTTTGCGCGGAAGAGATTGAAAACGCGAAAGGAGTGTTATTATGAAATTTCATACAACATTATAACACCCGTTCGGATGATATTATGGTTATTATGACATTGGATGTATTAATGTTGGCAATAAGCTAACTGTTTCAGAATCTTTTATAGAGGATTTAAAGCATGGGTGTAGATAAAGATTATAAGTTGATCGTATTTGAAACTTAATCACAGATAATTGAATCCATATTTCTAAACAGGATGAAGCGTTGTGATTTCGAGCAGCCATTCGCGTCCTATGCTCGCTCGAGCGACCAATTACATGCTCGTTAAACATTAGAACAGATACGTATTACGTAGGGATGTGCTGACGATTTAACACGCCATTGCTCATTAGATTGTACAAAGCGGGAAATAAAATATTTATAGTACCTTTTTTTTTTTTTTTTATCGTGCGGAAATCCCTTCGGATACCCCCCCGCGTGCCAGCGGGGGCGGTTATGTCGGGCTTGAACCGACTAAAACCGCACGCCGTCTCGGGTCTACAGACGCCGGGGTGTAAGGTTGCCCATAGAGCATATCCCTCGCACCCCGAAAATATTTATAGTACCTACTGTTTATATAAGAAAAACTGACTTTAACAATCTTATTTCCTTTTTTTTCATAACTTCACGCCTTTATGCCCGAAGGGGTAGGCAGAGGTGTATTACACACCCACGATTCGCCAGTTATGTTAAGGTCCCAATGTAATAGGGGGCGAGCCTATTGCCATCTACCGGGCACATTATTAATACACACATAACTAGGAAAAGTCAGAGGTGTGTGCCCGGGGCGACTGGGGATCGAACTCGAGACCTCGTCTTAGCAGTCCGTTTTTTTTTAGCGTTTGGAAACCCCCACGGGCTTCGCCCTATCAGTGCCAACGATGGGTTGGACGTGTCGGAATCGGAAAGACTAAAACCACACGGTGTCCTCCCCAAGTGTCCATTGCCGGGCACTAAGGGTAAGCCCTCGAAAGGATAACCCCAGGGTTACCGGCGGATTTTGGCCGCCACCGCGGCCTCATCTAGTGGGGTCGGGGTTTATCCCGCGTCGGTGAGTTGGCAGGCGTGTGTAGGACACACACGACACGCCTCCGCCACGGCCTGCTTCTGTAAGGACGGCGAATCAGCCAACTGCTTCCTGTTATATCCTACTTTCTGTTATACATGTGAAAGTTTGTTAAGATTTTTGGATGTCGTATGTTGTCCTACACACGTCTGTCAACTCACCGACGCGGGATCAAACCCGACCCCAAAGGCGAGGCCGCGATTACGGTCGAAGTCCGCCTGGAACCCTGGGGTTTCAAAAAACAAAAATAAGCAGAAAATGACTTTGATACTACTGAAACCGCAGTTACAGATAGATTAATGTTGACATGTTTATCTGGGATAGCTTCTTTTTTTTTTTTTTTTTTATATTTAGGACACGTCTATTTGACTTCACCTCGCCTGATGGTAAGCTGAAGGTAAAGTCTTAGGAAAGAGGGTCACCATTACATACACGTATCATGTTAACAATGGTGGCACTCAGCTTGACGGCCTCATCAGAAGAGGATTGTCGTCGCAGCACCGCGTGACACCCACCGGTCCCACTAGTGCTGCGACCACAATCCCCCTGCCCGGCTATGCACTTGCTGACCCCTGAACGCAATCAAACCGAAATTTGATTACTATGGAGAGTTTTTCGCAATCGTGCACGGTGGTACCTACCCGGCCGAATTTTGTGACAAATTTGTGTCATCAAATTTCTACCACCAGTTCTATCTTTAACTGTAGGTAGATTATTGAGACTGGCCGTAAGTCTATCAAATAATTGATCCCTTTAGAAGTACTCGTAGATTTGGCACTAATTAAAATACTAGTTGTGCCCTGCGTCTTCGCCTGTGGCAAACTTTGCCCCCGTGGCACCCATTTATGCGATACACGCCCGTACTTTAATAGTCCTACGATATTGTACGGACCTTTGCCCGTTTTGTTAACGTTTATGATTACTGTTCCGCTCTCCTGGGTACTAGGGTGATAATATATAGCCAGATAGACTATAAACTTCCTCGATAAATGGCCTATCTAACGCAAAAATATTTATTAATTCGGACTAGTAGTTCCTGAGATTTACGCGTTCAACCGAACAAACAAACAAACAAACAAACTTTTCAGCTTTATATAATATAGTAGTAGTAGTATAGATTTCTATTCCGGACCACAATAAAATGTTGTTGTCATAACTTCTTCATACATGTCTTCACGCCTGTATCCCCGTAAGGGTAGGCAGAGGTGTATTACACACCCTCGATTCGCCAGTTATGCTTAGGTAATAGGGGCGAGCCTATTGCCATCTACCGGGCACATTTTTAATACACACATAACTACGAAAAGTCAGAGGTGTGTGCCCGGGGGAGCGACTGGGGATCGAACTCGAGACCTCGTCTCGGCAGTCCGTTGCGTAAGCCACTGGGCTACTGTTGTCATTCATTTTAATTTTTAATAAGAAAGGAACAAAATCTAAATTTAAATCATAAATCTCATTCAAGGATAGCTAACCCTACAAATGCTCACTTTCATGATAATTAATTTGATATCAATTTTATAAATTGCCTCCTTTCCAGCCAGCCAGAGGAACTAAGGGTTAATTTCTAATTATAGAGCTGAGAAGGTTTTAAGGGAAAGCTATAATTTACGAGGAAAATGCAAACTTATAGGACAACTCCTAAGTTTTATTTAAAAACGGCCAAGTGCGAGTCGGACTCGCCCATGAAGGGTTCCGTACCAGCCAGTAATATAATAATGTTTTTATTTTTAATTTTTCCAAAAGAGATGATTGAATGAAAGGTAAATTGGTGTTTACGATTTATGACGTATTAATAAAAAACTACTTACTAGATCTCGTTCAAACCAATTTAAGGTGGAAGTTCACATGGTAATGTACATCATATATTATATTTTTTCTAGTTTTATCATTCTCTTATTTTTGAAGTTACAGGGGGGGAGGGGGGCACACACATTTTAAACCTCAATATCATTTTTAATCTATCATCATTATGGGTGTAATTTAATAGTGGTTCTCTTATTGAGCTGAGCGATAGCCGTTTGTTGGTGGCTGAACTCCTCGGTAACCACTCGCGCGATCTTGACCAAATTTACCACGGAGATAGTGTGGACACTGAGGAGTTTTGTGAAGCGAGATGGTTTATGTCCGAGAGATCCGATTCTCAGCACTCCATGGATTCACCGTGCGGTCGCCGGGTCCATAGCGTGGTACAGAGAGGAACACCATGACGGCGACTGGGACTTGCGACCCAGATGTAGGTTTAGGGTGGCCACCTTGTGATGCATCAGCGCTCACCTCCACCGTCAGTAGTGTTCCCCCCCCTACCTATCCAAATTTGGTAAGATCCTAACAATGCCGCTTTTGATATACGTTTTAATAAAGAGCTTACTGAAGCTCTTGGCAATCCGAGGTCTTTAAGTAAGTTGTACAGGGATTTAGCTGGAATTCCCCTTGCTCCTACTTCTACGGCATAGAGTTTAACCACGTAGCCGTTTTTGGTTAACTCGTTAGTCAAATCAAAGTATTTGTTTGTCTTTATAGCGTGGTCTTTAGGTATATTAGTTTCCCACGGTACTGTGAGTTCTACAAGCACTGCACGCTTATGCGATCGTGAAAAAAGGAATATGTCGGGTCTGGATGATGAGGCACAGACATCCTCCGGTATCCTATAGTGCTTCTCATACGTGTCTACGAGTATTGTCCAGTCAACGGCAGCTATCAAAATTGAATAAGGCTTTTGAAGTGATTTCTTTGAGCAGCCTTCCTTTACAAACGCAATGTCATTTCTTTGGTTTGTGGTTAATCCTTTTTTCGCTCTAGCTACCGTCAAACTTACAGCCTCACGTATGATTTCTAATACCTTATCATGACGGCGCGAGTATCATTGAGGAATAATCACCGAAAAACAGTTTCACGAGCGCGCGGCCTTAGCTAAGCGCGCGACTGTAGTAAGATGTCTTATTTTCAAGTAAGAGTCCTGGGCCTGTAGACAAAGTCACATTCTACTAGTGGAATCGCAACGAAGCGAACCTTCAAAAGACCGAAATGTATGGGAGAGACAACATTTTTCGACATGTCACGTGTAACAAATAATGTCACTTCCATACATATTGAACATTTGAAGGTTCGCTTCGAACCGATTCCACTAGTAGAATGTGACTTTGTCTACAGGCCCTGCTCGCTCAGCTCAATTTATTTCAGTCGCACCCTGCACTGAATTCCTAGTAGATATTATTAGATTAAAATAATTTATAACTACATTTTTTTTTTTTTTTTTTTTTTATCGTGCGGAAATCCCTTCGGATATCCCCCGCCGGCAAGCGAGGGCGGTTATGTCGGGCTTGCACCGACTAAAACCGCACGCCGTCTCGGGTCTTCAGACGCCGGGGTGTAAGGTTACCCATAGAGCATATCCCTCGCACCCCGGCTGACCCTGGGCCATCTCACCACTAACAGCATCGCTCATCCTGTCTCCTCTGAAAGCAGAGGAGTACGGAGAGCGATGTGTTCCCGCCACGTTGGGTATTGGCCGACGATCAATGTCAACCCTATGAAGGGGTGAAGGGGAAGCCATTGACCGCCGCCCAGGGTGTACCGGCCGCTCCGATTCCGTTCCCCCCGGACTGCAGCGGGATCGGAATCGGAGCGACACTCGAGGAGGTTACCCAACACACACCCCAATTTATAACTACCTTTTTTTTTTTTTTTTTTTTTTCGTGCGGAAATCCCTTCGGATACCCCCCCGCCGGCCAGCGGGGGCGGTTATGTCGGGCTCGCACCGACTAAAACCGCACGCCGTCTCGTGTCACCCTCAATTTATAACTACCTACGGTCTTTTATTTCACCAATAAACTGTTATAACGATTTCGCAATTAAGTTATTTCATTATTAATGGGCTGAAGAAAACATGTACACAATAAAAGCGGCCAAGTGTGAGTCGGACTCGCCCATTAAGGGTTTCGT
Organism: Cybosia mesomella; assembly: GCA_946251805.1. Lineage (NCBI taxonomy): Eukaryota > Metazoa > Arthropoda > Insecta > Lepidoptera > Erebidae > Cybosia > Cybosia mesomella. The sequence goes on from OX276408.1 coordinate 26,334,628, forward strand.
AGCAGCAAGTAACATAATAATGTTTTTTTTTAATTTTTAAATTTGAGTTGATTGAATGAAAGGTTAATTGCAGTTTACGATTTATGACGTATTAAACTACTTACTAGATCTCGTTCAAACCAATTATCGTTGGAAGTTTACATGGTAATGTACATCATATATTTTTTTTAGTTTTATCATTCTCTTATTTTAGAAGTTACAGGGGGACGGGGACATTTTACCGCTTTGAAAGTGTCTCTCGCGAAAACTATTCAGTTTAGAAAAAAATGATATTAGAAACCTCAATATCATTTTTGAAGACCTATCCATAGATACCACACATGTATGGGTTTGATGAAAAAATTTTTTTTGAGTTTCAGTTCTAAGTATGGGGACCCCCAAAATTTATTGTTTTTTTTCTATTTTTGTATGAAAATCTTAATGCGGTTCACAGAATACATCTACTTACCAAGTTTCAACAGCATAGATCTTATAGTTTAGGAAAAAAGTGGCTGTGATATACGGACGGACAGACAGACAGACATGACGAATCTATAAGGTTTCCGTTTTTTGCCATTTGGCAACGGAACCCTAAAAAGTGTTTTTAATTACTGATTTGACTTTGATTTTCAATCTACATTATTTTAATTATTATCTATAACATTAGCATTGCGTAGACTGGTGTTATGACAGTAATAATTATCGGGCTGTTGTGAAATCTATAGATGAATGCAATTTAGTCATAAGAGATAGCGGAAGAGGAATCGATAAAAGATTTACTTCTTTTTTATAAAGATTACTGATAAAGTCTCTCTGAGAAGTATCTAAACACTAATAAATTTAAAAACGATCATAACATTCAATAATTAAGTTGACGTGTTATTTTTGTAATCTTCAGAGCTTAAATTTTACACTTTTTCAATTTATGTTTATTATTTTACTTAAAGTTTTAGAGCTAAGAGAGTCGGTACCTTGGAATGTGTTAAGCTAATATCAAGGGTGACTGTACGCAACCGTAATTATCTAAATTCTTGTTAATGTGCTTGTGTTAGAAATGGGTTAACGTGGTTTACTGTAATAATAGCCAAACGAGTTTTCATCTGCGACTTCACAATCACAAGTTTGGAATTCTGTATATAAAAACATTCAATGTTTATTCAAATAGTGAAAATATAATATAAGGAAATTAAAAATAAATTACACAATTGAAGAATGCAACCTATCCTTTCACAGAAGGGAATGCTGAACACAATATGATAACACCATATTGAAGTCATTTAAACATTATTATGGCACTTACGCTGCCGTCCTCAAGCTAAAAGGCAATTTTATTCTCGTATATTCTCAGAAATATATCCACCCACTGTTAAAACGCGTCGCGCCCCCCTTCCTCTTTCCAGGGGCGAGACGGGGACATAGTGGTCCCAAACCCGAGGAGCCCATCTCGAACCCGGAGATGGCCCTGGGTCAGCCGGCGTGCGAGGGAAATGCCTTATGGGTCTTAAGACCCGAGACGCCGTGCGGTTTTAGTCTGTTCAAATCCTACATAACGAAAAACAAAAAAAATCAAAGACCTAACTGGTTTTCAATTCTCGCTACTCGCTTCCACTTATACCACATACTTCATCAACTGAATAATGTCGTAAGTCCATCTCAATGACAATGTGCCGTCACTTACGACGTAGGCGTCGTGATTGATGGTGTACACACTACAACAGGCCTCAAGTGAGGTAACAATTGTTATTTTTTTACAATACCAAACAATACATTCGTTATTTAAGAGTCCGTTCTTGGAGCAACAAAATTTATGGGTAATTTGATGGTGTAAATTTAATTAGCCGCGGTAGCCTAGTGGTATGGGTAATGGACTTCTGAGACGAGGTCTCGGGTTCGATCCCAGGTGTTACCATGGCATAGACGATGAGGCGGAGTGGTTCCGGGAGGCCATGACCCGTGTCTGTGACGCGGCGATGCCTAGGGCTCCGCCCTATAATCCGAGGGGTCAGGTCTACTGGTGGTACAGCTCAGACGGGCCTGCGTGATCACGCACCGCCGGTGGGCCCGATTCCGTAAGAGGCGTCGCCGCCCCGCAGATGCGGAGGCCCGAGAGGCGGAGTTGTACGAGGGATACAGGGAGGCCAGACGAGCCCTGCGAGCGGAGATAAGGCGTTCCAAACGGGACGCCTTCCGCGAGCTGCTGGAGACGCTGGAGCGGGACCCTTGGGGCCGGCCCTACCGGATGGTGAGGGGCAAGCTGCGCCCCAAGGCCCCGCCGTTAACCCGGTGTCTCCAGCCGGATCTGCTCGGAGGAGTTGTTGGCTCCCTGTTCCCAGCGCGGGCGGTGGAACATGTTCCACCGCAGATGACTCCGCCTCGGTTGCGTATGGCGCCCGACGTGGAAGACGACGACGTGCCCGAGGTCACTTGGGTAGAACTAGAGCTGGCGGTGAGAAGTCTAAGAGCCAAACACACCGCCCCGGGACCCGACGGCATTCCAGGCCGAGCGTGGGTCCTAGCTCTAGTCGACGACGCTCTCGAGCCCCGACTGAGAGGGCTTCTCAGCGCATGTTTGGAGCGGGGCCAGTTTCCGAAATTGTGGAAGACGGGGAAACTGGTCCTCATCCGAAAGGAGGGGCGCCCGGCGGACTCGCCGTCCGCCTACCGGCCCATAGTGTTGCTCGACGAGGTGTGCAAGCTCTTTGAAAGAGTAATTGCGAAGCGCCTCGTCGAGCACCTCTCAAGAGTGGGGCCGGACCTGGCGGATGGCCAATATGGCTTCCGCCAGAGGCGCTCCACCGTGGATGCCATCATGCGCGTGAGGGCTCTGGCGGAGGATGCAGTGGCCCGGGGTGAGGTGATGTTGGCGGTGTCCCTGGACATCGCCAACGCGTTCAACACCTTGCCCTGGAGTTGCATTAGGGAGGCGCTCGTGTATCACGAAGTGCCTCTCTACCTCCGCCGCATAGTCGGGGCGTATTTGACGGAGAGAGCCGTCATCTACCCAACCGTGACCGGTCTCGGTCGGCGTGAAATGTCGTGCGGTGTTCCACAGGGATCGGTCCTGGGGCCGCTCCTGTGGAACATCGGATACGACTGGGTGCTTCGCGGTGAGCTCGTAGGCGGTGCCGCCGTCACGTGCTACGCGGACGACACGCTCGTGACGGCATGCGGGGCGACGTACCGCGAAGCGACCCGAAAGGCCACGACCGCGGTTGCCCAAGTCGTTAGGCGGATCCGGCGGCTGGGTCTCGAGGTGGCCCTGCATAAAACCGAGGCCCTGTTCTTCCATGGACCTCGGAGCAAGCCACCCGAGGGATCCAGTCTCATCGTGGGAGGAAATCGAATCGGCATCAAGCCCCAAATGAAATATTTGGGGCTCGTGCTCGACGGCCGATGGGACTTCGGAGAGCACATCCGAAGTCTGGCCCCCAAATTGAAGGGCACAGCTCTTGCTCTGGCTCGGCTGTTGCCCAACATAAGGGGCCCGATGACTCCTGCAGGAGACTCTACGCGGGGATCGTGCGGTCCATGGCCCTGTATGGGTGCCCAATATGGGCGGAGGCCCTGAGGACCAGAACTGTGCAGATGCTGCGCGCTCCGCAGCGAGTTCTGGCCATCAGGGTCATCCGAGGATACCGCACGATCTCCTTCGAGGCGGTGAGTCTCCTTGCCGGAACTCCGCCATGGAACCTGGAAGCGAGAGCCCTTTCGCAACTGTACCAGTGGCGAAAGGAGGCGCGGGAGCAGGGATGGAACCCCGAGCCTCGAGAAATCGAGGCCATGCAGTCCCAGCTCCGCCAGGCCATCGTGGTGGAGTGGAAGGAACGACTTGGGCGACCAAGCGCAGGGCACGCCGCAATAGCGGCGGTAAGGCCCATCATGGAGGATTGGCTGGAGAGGCGACACGGAAGCCTCTCCTACCGACTGACGCAGGTGATCTCCGGGAAGGGGTGCTTCGGGGACCACCTGCATCGGATCAGGAAGGAGCCAACGCCTGAGTGTCATCACTGCGACGCGAGCGAGGACTCAGGGCTGCACACGCTGGCGGACTGCCCGGCGTGGGAGGCGCCGAGGCGTGACCTCGTGGCAGCCATCGGGGTGGGAGTCCTCTCGCTCGGCAGCATGATTGCGGCCCACGCGCTCGCGCTCCGCACCATTGTGCGGAGCGCGAGCGCGTGGGCCACCGCCGCCTCCTTCTGCGAGCATGTAATGCTCGCGAAGGAGGTGGCGGAGCGCGCCCGGGAGAGACTTAGAACTCTCCCGGTCCGCCGAGCCCGCAACTTGCTCGCCGCGCGTCGCAGGCGACTCAGGCGCCGGAGGTCGCTTAACGACCTCCGTCCTCCATGAGCGCAGGCCTGGGGTTGGCGGGTGAGGCCACCTGTCACCCCAGCAGAAGCAGGCCGGGACGGTGGGGCGACTAGCGCCCCTCCCCCAAACCGGGGCAAGACGGGGACACCGTGGTTCCCAAACCCGAGGGGGCCATCTCGAAACCGGCGATGGCCCAGGGTCAGTCGGGGTGCGAGGGATATGCTCTATGGGCAACCTTACACCCCGGCGTCTGTAGACCCGAGACGGCGTGCGGTTTTAGTCGGTTCAAGCCCGACATAACCGCCCCCGCTGGCACGCGGCGGGGTATCCGAAGGGATTTCCGCACGTAAAAAAAAAAAAAAAAAGGTGTTACCATGGCACACACCAATGACTTTTCGATGCTTTTCGAAGTTATGTGTGTATTTATCGCAGGTTTATAAGTGCCCAGTTAATGGCAATAGGCTCGCCACCTTTATTTGTGTTTATTACATTGGGACCTAAACATAAACTGGCGAAATGTGGGTGCTAGCACCTCTGCCTACCCCTTCGGGGATATAGGCGTGAGTTTATGTTATGTTATGTTTATGTAAATTTAATTATTGATAATACCTTTCACGCGTAGATTTGTAGTTATAAATGTGTCATACGTCATAAATATGATTATAATAGGTCTTTACCTATGAAAATGCCGAAATTTTCTTACAAATTCATGAGTTCGTTATTCCTGTAATTTAATAACTATTTTCATTATTTATATTTTGTTTGAAAGTTGATATCAAGATTTGACAACTCTGTATTATTATTTTTTTTTATTGGCCGCTTGATAAATTAATTCGATCTTCAAATACAGTACTTCCTAAATGCTATCCATTTTGATGATAAATTTTCTTATTACTTAACAGCTGTCACTTTTCAAAAATGTAATAAAAGTTGCTGTTTGTTAGCTTAATGTTGTCTCATTCATACACAAAAATATCATAAAATTTGGATTTGTCATTCCTAAAAAAAATGCAAAAATGTTAGTACTGAAAATTGGGTTTCCTCCAATTTCTTCAAGAAAAACGGCAATTTCATATGTAACGACCTAATATTACCCGCGGCTCCACCCGTGTGGAGGTCGGTTGTAGTTTTTTTTTATATCTCAGGTTTAACTTACCCAATTGCAATCAAACATACGGCAGATTTTAAGTCTGACTAATACCCTTCTAATCGAAACCGCATCAAAATCCGTCGTGTAGTTTTTGCGTCCATCGCGAACAAACAGACAAGATTTCCAAGAATTTTTTTTTTTGGAATACTTTTTTCTTGAATCGATTTTGAATATCTCCAATGTACAGATAGATATAGAATAGAAATCTAAACTAATTTCATTATAATAGCAGCCGAATTTTGTGAGTTTATATTTATCATGTTCGGGGTAATCTTCGGAACTACTGCACTTATTGGAAAAAAACTTTTTTTTTTCATATTTTATCCCCTTTGGGGTCAAATTTCGAAAATATCTTTTCTTTATTGAATACTCACAAAATCCCTGGGCTTATCGCTATCTTTTGAGGACGCACCCGGGGCGCCCGGTATTGCACAATTGGGAAGGACATCGTGTGGCTTTACACCCAAAAAGTGCTCATATGGAAAGTGCTCAACGAGCTTAAAGAATTTTTTTTTTAATATTTAGTCCGTCAAATTGACTGCACCCCGCCTGATGGTAAGCTAAGGTGAAGTCCAATAAGTAGTGGCCACTATTTCCAGAGATTGTCCTTAGAATGGTGGCCCCTACCTAGACGGCCTCAACAGATGTTTTTTCACGCCCCGCTTAAAGAACCCAGGATTCAAATCAACAAATCAACTACACACAAAACACACCCGAATCGAAAATTTCACAAAACTTTTACCGAGCTAAGTACTGAACACATGTAGTGTGTATATGTATGACACTGGAGCATTTCCTTACACCGCGCCAGGTGCGGTGTAGAGCCTCAGTAAGAACTGTGTGATCCCCGAACAGGAGCTTTAAGCTACGTTATAGACGGACAAAGTCCAATTCTCGATGCGACGTGAACAACGTTTGTATGTTGTTCAAGAAGTGTTTATTTAGCGAATAGAAAGCTGGAGTAACGTATTTGGATAAATGTTGTGGAATAATATTAGTAAATATAAGTAAATTTCTATGTATAATAAGTATGTAAAAATCTAAGTATGTAGAATATATTGCTTCCAGGCTTCCGACATCTTCAGAGTCACTGGCGTGTTTATAGGCACAGTTGGAGGGGTTCTCCTCCAACTGCGCCTATGACGCCCCAGTGACTCGGGTCTCTATATCAGTCGCAGTGAAGTCGCCGCTGAGGAGAGTTCTCCGCACTCGTCGGCGCCCGGACTTCTACCACTGAAGATATCGACTGCAGTGATTGATGAAACGTTTAGGACACAAGTTTCCTATGGACCGCGGCCAAACAGCCCGGAAGCAATATATTCTACATGCAACGCCGGCCGTGAAAGCCTTAAGACTTATCTAAGTATGTCTTTCCACATCCTAGAACACATAACACAAGCTAGTTAAACTATGCTCACTTTGGGTCTAGAGAGCGCTGTAGTAATTGTCGTAAAATATTTAATATTTTTTTACTTTTTTATTTCAGTTTTTCTTTGATGCCTTATATGACATTTGTCATTCAGAAGAAGAATATAAACCTCTGCTTATCTCTTCCGGAATATACAGACGTGTGTATATGAAGAATTAGCTGATGTCCGTGGCACCGCCCGCGTGGACATCGGTTATCACGACTTTTGGTGATATCTCCGGTTCCACACAACCAATTGCGATCAAGCATACAACAGATTTTAAGTCTGGTTAAGACCTTTCGGATAATAAAACCGCATCAAAATCTGTTTAGTAGTTTTTGCGTCCATCGTTAGCAAACAGACAAACAGATAGGACTACCTGAAACAAAATTGTGTTTAGAATCATCAATAAAGTTTCTTTAGATATCTCCAATGTCCACAGACGCAACGAATTTAGATTTTTTACAACATATTAATAAAAAAAATTAGGTACAAAATATTCCGCCGCCTCCTTCTGCGAGCATGTAATGCTCGCGAAGGAGGTGGCGGAGCGCGCCCGGGAGAGACTTAGAACTCTCCCGGTCCGCCGAGCCCGCAACTTGCTCGCCGCGCGTCGCAGGCAACTCAGGCGCCGGAGGTCGCTTAACGACCTCCGTCCTCCATGAGCGCAGGCCTGGGGGTGGCGGGTGAGGCCACCTGTCACCCCAGCAGAAGCAGGCCGGGACGGTGGGGCGACTAGCGCCCCTCCCCCAAACCGGGGCAAGACGGGGACACCGTGGTTCCCAAACCCGAGGGGGCCATCTCGAAACCGGAGATGGCCCAGGGTCAGTCGGGGTGCGAGGGATATGCTCTATGGGCAACCTTACACCCCGGCGTCTGTAGACCCGAGACGGCGTGCGGTTTTAGTCGGTTCAAGCCCGACATAACCGCCCCCGCTGGCACGCGGGGGGGTATCCGAAGGGATTTCCGCACGAAAAAAAAAAAAAAAAAAAAAAGGTACAAAATATTGTGGGGTGTGTGTTGGGTAACCTCCTCGAGTGTCGCTCCGATTCCGATCCCGCTGCAGTCCGGGGGGAACGGAATCGGAGCGGCCGGTACACCCTGGGCGGCGGTCAATGGCTTCCCCTTCACCCCTTCATAGGGTTGGCATTGATCGTCGGCCAATACCCAACGTGGCGGGAACACATCGCTCTCCGTACTCCTCTGCTTTCAGAGGAGACAGGATGAGCGATGCTGTTAGTGGTGAGATGGCCCAGGGTCAGTCGAGGTGCGAGGGATATGCTCTATGGGTAACCTTACACCCCGGCGTCTGAAGACCCGAGGCGGCGTGCGGTTTTAGTCGGTGCAAGCCCGACATAACCGCCCCCGCTGGCCGGCGGGGGGGTATCCGAAGGGATTTCCGCACGATAAAAAAAAAAAATGTACAAAATATTGTGTTGATTTACCTATTAAAGATAATCGATACTCGTTCAATCGATTAGCATAGATTGGAGCAAAAACTGCTTCAATGTACATAATAAGATAATGTTTGAAATTGAGAAGCCGGTGTGTAATAGACAGTAAAAACATATTCAGATACTTATTGACTGTAGTTATTATAGTTAATTGGCAATTCAGTTCCGTCAATAATGACATAGAAACTTTATGTCATTATTGATGAAGGTGAATTGCCTTATAATAAAATCTCACAGAAATCCTCAATTTGCGAATATATGAATAAAAAAGCCGCGGTAGCCTAGTGGTATGGGTAATGGACTGCTGAGACGAGGTCTCGGGTTCGATCCCAGGTTTTACCATGGCACACACCAATGACTTTTCGATGCTTGTCGAAGTTATGTGTGTATTTATCGCAGGTTTATAAGTGCCCGGTTAATGGCAATAGGCTCGCCACCTATTACATTGGGACCTAAACATAAACTGGCGAAATTTGGGTGCTAGCACCTCTGCCTACCCCTTCGGGGATATAGGCGTGAGTTTATGTTATGTTATGTTATGTTATGAATAAATTATATTCTAGTCTATGGACGTGTACGCTTGGTGTACGCTGGGCGTATGCTTGCTTGCATCAGCTTACATACAAAATAATGTATCTGTACGCCTCGGTATATGTCATGCGGTACGGCAGGCGTCATGAAAGCCCGTTGTCCACAGCGATGTAACTTCATTGACGCGTATTCGTCAAAGCATTTATACATATTGCTTAAAAAAATGTTTACTTAAATTTTAACGTAATTCTCCGATATACTATATACGTCTCAAGGCGACGCTGGAGCCATCTACCGTAATTCTTCCGAACTACGGAAACAATGAATGACTTTACAATCATTTTTAAACATTGTTTTTGATTTCTCCGTCACATTAATTGAATTAAATTTTTAAACAATTTATTAAGAATATTACTTTTCCTATAGATCGGAAAAAGAGAACATCTACTTATTTCAATGTAAAACTATTCTCAAAATATCATCATCATCTTAGTATGGTGTCCTTCATCCGAGGGTTTCACCTCGGAGCCCAGGGTTCACTTACTGCTTCCCTTCCTATCATCATCATCATCATCAACCTATTCCATTCCACAGCTGGACTTAGGTCTCCCCTAATGAGCGCCATAGCTCCCTGTCAGATCGTCATCCCACCTGGCCGGAGGGCGTCCTACACCACATTTGACTATAGGTTTGATTTAAATGACTTTTAAGGGGGCGATTGCCGTGCCATATAACCTCCCAACCCCGAAGGGAAAGCATGCGATCAGCAATCAGCTCGTCCGTCAATCAGCAGTGTACCACCTTGCAGGTGAGGATGGCTTAGTAATGTAAAATATAAAATGGCAATGTAAAATATAAAATAACATCAAATAAACCGCGATAGGATCCACACAACATTTAGTTATAGGATAGACCTATAACTTGAAAGTGATACTGACGCTTTGAAGCGTCGGTAGCTTAGTGGTTAAGGAGTCGACCCTACGATCGAGAGGTCCCAAGTTTGATTTCTGGGCATCACACTACCATCGTGAACCCACTCCTAATACAAGCCATTAGGCTTAGCCGGAGAGGTTGGGGGGAATATTAGTAATTTCGGTTACTAATATTCTTTAAAAAAAAAACTTACTGTTGCGTTTAAATATTCTACGAAATTTTACACAGTGCAGTTAGTAAGCATAGTTAAACTAGCTTGTGTTATGGGTTTCAGAATGCGGATAAACATACTTATATACTTTTTTTTTGTAAATACATACATATTATACATAGAAACACCCAGACCAATACAAATAGACATATTCATGCATACAAATATTTGCACTGAGCGGGAATCGAACCCGCGCCCCTGATGTAGCAGTCGAATGCACTACCGCTACGCCACAGAGGCCGTATTGATGCATACAAATATTTTCACTGAACGGGAATTGAATCCGCGATTGCCGACATAGCAGATGAACGCTCTACCGCCACGCCACAGAAATCGTTGAGCTAATAATATCCTATCACGAAACAATATGAAAAACCTCGTAACTACTAATTTATACATACATACATACATAACTTCACGCCTGTATCCCCGAGGAGGTAGGCAGAGGTGTTTTACACACCCACGATTCGCCAGTAATGTTTAGGTCCCAATGTAATAGGGGGCGAGCCTATTGCCATCTATCAGTCTCATTATTAATTCGCGCATTAATAACACATCGGGCATATTATTAATAATTCGGGCACATTGCTAATTTATATGACACTAATATATTGTTTCTTTACACATTTATGATGGTTATGTGAGATTTAATAGTTGTTTGCGATTCTAAAATTATAGCTTATTATCTTTTGCCGCTGACGACCTGCTAATACTAGCCAAGCAATGCGAACTTCCACCTACTTCCAAACTGATACCGTAAATTTAGTTTGTTTCTTGTGTTCGAACTGTTGAACGAATTTGATTAACTTATTATATTCAAAAGCTTTGTTTGCTTCAATTCGTTTGTGTATTAATAATGTTTCACACATTTAGAATATACTGCTTCCGGGCTGTTTGGTCGTTGTCCATATGAAACTTGTGTTCGATCACTGCGGTCGACATCTTCAGTCGTACAGGGCCAGTAGATAAATTGATATTCTACTAGTGGAATTGCTTCGAAGCGAACCTTCAAAGTCGGAGTGACATTATTTGTTACACGTGACATGTCGCCAAATAATGTCACTCCCATACATTTCGGTCTTTTGAAGGTTCGTTTCGAAGTGATTCCAATAGTAGAATGTCACTATGTCTAGCTCTAACCTCCTGGTCCGGGCGCCGACGCCGGCCGTGAAAGTCTAAAGATTTATATTGTTTCACACATTATTGACACACTAACGAAATAAAAAGTATACAAAGACAATTTCATTAATATAAAAAGCCAACGGTCTCAGATTTAAGATATTTTTTAGGGTTTTTAGGGTCCGCCCGTTCGTCTGTCACCAGTCTGTATCTCATGAACCGTGATAGACAGTTGAAATTATCACAGATAATGTATTTCTGTTGCCGCTATAACAATCAATACTAAAAACAGAATATAATAAATATTTAAGGGGGTCTCTAAAAAAAAAAAAAAGGGGGTCTCTCAAACAAGAAACGTGATTATTTTTATCCGTTTTTGCTCGATATGTAGGCGCTTAGATGGAGAAGGGGATGAGAATAGAATAGAATAGAATAGAATACTGTTGAGCCATGTAGTCAACTGAGCTATACCACGGCGGCGACGAGGACCGCGTGGTGCGGGGCGCATCAGCCGGTCGCCGCATGCACCGATATCTGCGACCCACCAGTAAGCTGTCACAAGCCACGACTCCCGCACGTTACGCGCATTCTTCTAATAATTATCTCTTTTAAGTTCCGTAGACCCGACTTATTTCATTGTACCATCTTGTATTATTGAATTCATATACAGTCCGCTAGCCTTTTACTCTTGAGTCACCGGAGAACAATCAAATATTCTTTATTGTACACCACATATTATTATATACAATATCTTAAGTCTAAATATATTGTAGGTACAATGGGCGGTCTTATCGCTAAGAGAACCAGAGCTTGAGGGTTTAGACACATTAAAAGGATAGACGAAACAATATTGACAAAACTATTTTATAAGGTGAAATCCAAGCCAGTTTCGGCCGAGAGAGCGTAGGTTTGTCAATCAGAAGGCCAATTCTTGTAATAAAAAGATGTTCAAAATTGAGTCTCAATCTAATCTCGATCTCCCAAACGTCAAAAAAGGTGTTCTTTTAACAAAATTTAGTTAAAAATATTGAAAAATTTGTTACTGGAATAAAATTTTGTTGATAATATTGAACAAAAAGCGGCAGTTGACGAGAAGACGAGGTCTCGAGTTCGATCCCCAGTCGCCCCGGGCACACACCTCTGACTTTTCGTAGTTATGTGTGCATTAATAAATGTTAATTATCGCTCGCTTAACTATGTGCCCGGTAGATCGCAATAGGCTCGACCCTTATTACATTGGGACCTAAACATAACTGGCGAATCGTGGGTGTGTAATACACCTCTGCCTACCCCTTCGGGGATACAGGCGTGAAGTTATGTATGTATGTATTGACCATTTTGTTATGAGGACACCTTTTTGACATTTGGGAGATCGTAACAAGATGTAGACTAAATCTTGAACATCTTTTTAGTACGAGAATTTACGCTCAGATCGAGGACCTTGTAAAGAAAGGTCAAATCAAGAGCACTCTCAAGCGGTGAGCATGTATGAAGATAATTGTAGTAAGGAAAAATGCCTCTCTCCACCTACCCCAATAGGATAACAGTGTGACTTTATGTATAAGCATTAATTCGCTAATATATAAAAAAAAAACAATTTTCTTAGCTTTAGCGCAGCCATATAATTTTAAATAATCAATTTTTACGTCACATCCGAGTACTACTGTGATTTGTTTGCAAAATTAATAAAAAATATGGTTTTATAAGTAATTAGCAAGGTGCCCTGCCCTGACTTCGCTTCGGTATAGATGAGTTTTTTTTTAGCTAAAGAATTAGTTGACTAATATCTTCATAACTTTATGTAATTAGCGTTATTTACATATAATAATTATATAGCTTTGATGAAGAAGAAGAAGAGAAGATTCGAACAGAAGTTGGTTATCGTTTTTTGGTCATATCTCCGATTCTACTTAACCAATTGCAATCAAACATATGGCAGATTTTAAATCTAACGAAGGTCTATCTAATAGATAAAATCACATTAAAATCCGTTCAGTAGTTTTGCATCCATCGCGAACAAACAGATAAACAGACAAGAGTTCCAAAAAAATATTTTTGTGTTCAGAATCGTTCAATCAACATAACCCAAGCATTTTTTTGATAAAAAAAAATAACCTTAATGTACAAACATAATTAATTTACAAATTTATAATAGTACCTATAGATGTCTATTAGGGACAAGGATAATATAACCTTTCAAATGGTGATACAATTTTTCCAAAAAGTGCAGTGCGTCCCCCAGCAAGATGGACGGACGACCTGAAAAAGGTAGCTGGGATAGACTGGATGCGCAAGGCGGAGGATCGGGTGCTTTGGCGTAAAATGGGAGAGCCCTATGTCCAGCAGTGGACTGCAATAGGCTAATTGATTTGATTGATTGCAGTGCTTCCGGTGATTGTCCCAGACATATAAATAAACTCACAAAATTTGGCCTCTCGCTTCATGATTATTAGTATAGATAAAAAAAAGAAAAAAAAAACAAGCAATGAACCTTGACATCATCTTTGAAGACGGTATTCTGTTGATCATTATTATAATAAGGATTGAGTCATTAACAGCCGGAAATGCCGAAGTGATTCACTTGGCAGAATCACAATTTCGGCTTCGTACATTCCAACGATATGCTTCCAAATAATAACTTGTGTAATTGCAATTCCGTTATTTGTGGAATTCGAAATATGATTTCATTATCTTTGATACGGGAATGTACTGATTTTGATGAGACGAGCTTTTATTAGCTCGTGGAAATCCCGACAGTATTTGGGTTGGCTGCACAAAAATGTTAATTAGGATACTTATAGAGGAGTCATTGTAGATTTGGTAGATAATAGTTTTGGTCTATGGTACTAGGAGTCGCTTATAAAGGAACATATTCTCTCCGTAAAGGAGTCTACACACAAAAACCGCCGACGCGCTGACAGGAGTCGTCGACTTTCTTGTCGGTGACTTCACATCTCGTTCAAGTAGAAAGACTTTGTCGATGCCACGACATCAGTAACTTTTCTGGTAGCTAATGACTACCGCTTGTAGGAACACACATCAATGAACACATCACTATAGCTCGAGTGTCAGCAGGGAAATGACCGCGACTACAAGTCACAGACATACCGCCGACATGTTACCATAAGTCGCCGGGTGACAAGCGCGGGTAAAAGTCGCTCACATGATCTTTTGAAGTAAAGTCGCCGACATCAAGCCCCCGGGCTGTGTCGGCGAGTCAGCGGGTTTGTGTATATACTCCAATATTTTACAAAAAAGTTTAAGAGTCACTGTCAAGAAAAGTAACAAAAGCAACACACAGTATATTAGTAATATTTTTGATTTTCAAAAGAACATTATCAAACAACGCCTAGACTTAAACTAAGTGTTCATTCTTCATTTGAGTGCCAATCCAAAGTTCGCACTTTGAGCCCGGGGTTCACTTTTCGGCACCTCTTAGTTTATTTGGGCTTTACGGAAGCGACTGTTGTTTGATCTCTCAACACCGAGAGCCTATCGAAGCATCGTCCGTCAATCAGTAGGTGTACCAACTTACAAGTAAGGATGACTCGGGCTCCAAGCTGCCAGCAAGACTAGTTAGCATTGATCAACCTAAACATAAGAATAAACTACTGAGTCAGATCTGTAAAAAAATCATTCGAGCCAAACGGCAAAAAAGCAAACCAAATCAGTCGTCATGGAAATCACAGTCCGTTGAACTATGATATCGTGACTCATCATTTTCCTAATCGCCTATTTTTAAAACTGCTGAGGTCAAATTTCACCCGTAAAAATTACGTAAATAATTATATTAGTAAATATATTATTAAATATTAGTTTATTAGTATTTAGTATTAGTATTATTAAATAGTAGTAAATATTAGTAAAAAATGTGGCGATAGACCAGTGGCGTACGTAACGGACTGCTGAGACGAGGTCTCGAGTTCGATCCCCAGTCGCCCTGGGCACACACCTCTGACTTTTCGTAGTTATGTGTGCATTAATAAATGTTAATCGCTCGCTTAATAAATAGCCCGGTAGATGGCAATAGGCTCGACCCCTATTACATTGAGACCTAAACATAACTGGCGAATCGTGGGTGTATAATACAGCTCTGTCTAACCCTTCGGGGACACAGGCGTGAAGTTATATGTATGTTTATGTAAAAATTATTGTTCAACTGGATTCTTACATTTTACTCGAGAGCGGACTTCATCAACGATAGAAACCACGATCAATGTGAACAAATCTACAACATTTTACTCAATGAAATTCATTGTTAGTTGATCAGATTTTCACCGATCAAAATGAAATACAGCCTCAATGGAATTCATTGAGTAACAACCGCAGTTTAATTTTAATCGCTTTTGGTGGATACAAAGTTTATTCCCCTCTAGTAATACCCAAAGAGTAACCGTGTTACTGGTTGCGATAAAAAATCCCTTCATATCAAACTGTTACTTGATAACCACATTTTTTTCCCAACCAGTATCACTGATACATATTTGCTATATCAAAATGCTAATTATTTGGTTGTGCTGCCGGTAACGAAACTATACCGCGATCCATTTCAATGGCAACGCCATCTATCGAGGCATGCGACAAGTCACCGCATGTTATTGCAATTTGGACACGCTAGTTTCAAAGTAAATAGTTACTGCGGTCAGGCATTGTGTGTCAAGGTTAACCTTAAGGTCGCGACCTTCACATACTTGATCACAACGACATCAGCTGATTGATCTATCGATTTGCGCTGTGTCGTGTCGACATTGGCAATGTGGTAGAACTTCCTTTCCATTGTCAGGTATTTAAATAGTAGTTACTTACTGCCTCTATAGTACAGTCGTAGAAACGGTTTATACTGGAACCAAAGCAGGTTATAAGTAATTTATTCATCAGGCACATGACAGAAGTTCCAAGGTTTCGTGCTAAATTGGAGTTCAAAACATGTATACCGAGCTAGGCTAATATTATTTTAAAGTAACTGTACGGTTCCATCCGCGTGATATTTTGATCTCGTGACCCATGTGAACTTAATCCAGGGACAAAAATACCATATGTGTTATTCCAGACTATGATCTATCCATTTACCAAATTTCAACTAGATTCGTTAAGCTGTTTAACCGTGATTGAGTAAGAAACATCTTCGCAAAAGTTCACTACTATAAAACTTTTACGTTTTTAATATTAGTGCAATAATGCAGCAGATATGTTAAATTAATGTTAAGTTATATATTTATTAGTGTTAAGTTATTACTTAACACTTAACCAATTTATCTAGGTGTATAATACCCGCCTGCTTGCCCTTTTGGAGAATTGCAGACGCGAGTATTGATAACAGTATTTTTAACAGTTATTATACTGCCAGTGGGGACGCCGTTTGACCAGACGGGTGATCAGCCCTTCTATGTGGGGCCATTTCACCCATTTCCCCTATAACGGCCATCATACATATTCGTATGGCAACCGGGACCGACATCTTAACGTGCTCTCCGAGGCACGACCAGACCAATGCAAATACTCATATTCATGCATACAAATATTTGCACTGAACGGGGATCGAACCCGCGCCTCCTGCGTAGCGGCTGCTTTCAATACCGCCACGCCACGGAGGCTGTCTTTTTTAACAGTTACCATCAACCTATAGATATTTTATTCAGATTTATTATATTTACAATGAATAACATTAATATTCACATCTGGTTAATTTTAATCCATCCTACATATTATAGAAGCACCTTGAATCGTTTTGTTGTATAGCAAAAAAAAAGACATGTATTACAAAGCGAGTTGTCAGTTATTGGTAAATTGCCTGGAGCATTTGCTGCTTATACTAATAAGAATGACATTAAGTATTTGTTGTGTAGATTGTGAATAAGCGAAACTATTCTGCTGATCATTCCGTTTTTTATAGCCATAAATGATAAAGTTTATAGAATGAACAAAAGATTTAGAAGAGGAAGAGGACATTCTAAAGAAAGGTCAGTTCAACAGTACCTGGAACTGGCAACCATGTATGAAACAATTATGTATGTAGAAACATGTGGTCTATGCCTACTCTATTGGGGAAGAGGTGAGACGGGTGAGAGAGAGAAGACGTATGAATAGGAGAATTTCACCTTTTCAGAATTTGTCCAGGTAGCTCAGTTGGTCAGAGAATTCCCCCTGGAAAGGGACTGGTTGCGGGTTGAAGCCGATTAAAATTTTTACTTGGGTAATATCCTGAGCCGTGAATCTTCAAACCTAACTTCAAATAGTATGTTATTCAACTTACATATTCAATTCGCTCACAATTTTTAACGCAAATCTAATGGCCGTTGATAGCAATAAACCATCAAAAAACTTTTCAGATCAACGCGGGCCGGGCAATATAAACTTTTCTCAACTAATTTTCTTTATCACTGGTTATTTGTCTTTTATTGCGAATGCTAAATTCTATTACAATCAGTAGACACCCGAAATTTCAACGAAATGCCATTATCAAGTTTTGAAAACGATAAATTTAAAATGTCTGAAAAGCTTTGTACTCTCCAGGTCACAGTATCTGTATTAAATTTGATGGAATAGCAAACTTCATTTCCAGTTTTTTCTTTCAAAAATTTAAATAATATCTATAAATACAAAATTGTATTCTAAGTGAACGACTTCTAAATATTCAGCTTTCATAATAGAGTTTATTACGCAAAAGATGAAAAATAAATGGTTGTTATGTTACTAAGCTTTGAATAAATACAAATTTAAACATATTTGACGTAAATTTACTGCTTACATCAGCATCTATCTTAGTTCGAATAATATCATTGCCTCACTGGGTGTATTTTACCGCCTCTACCACGGCGAGTGTTCTGAGGAGCTCTTTCAACTAATCCCACCTTCTCCATTTTGATCCAGAAAAACACGTGCTGGACTGCGATGCCATCCGCACACGGTGGAAACCATACACTCCCGAACTCAGCGGTTCGGTGCTTCCTTTCTTTGTCGCACGATAAAGAGCTGGAATGCTCTGCCCGCGCACGTGTTTCCTTCTTCTTACAATCCCGGGTTCTTCAAGCTGGGCGTGAAAAAGCATCTTTTGAGGCCGTCAAGGTTACCTACCATTTTAGGATCGTCAGCATCTGGGATGGTAGCCCATATCTTCTGGACTTCATCCTACCTTCTCACCATCGAGCGGGGTGCAGTCAATTGACGGAATGAATATATATATATATATAAAAAAAATTGTTTATAGCATCATTTAGTTTAATTTTTGGCAGAAATAGGCCCACGCAAGATAGATTGATTGCGTGAAAGTGGACATGGTAAGGAAAGAATTAACTGAGAACATAACGTATGAAATTAAAATATGGAAGAGAATCAGGTATTGTCCCGATCCCACCAAACTCTAATAAATTAAGACAAGGACATGCAGACAAAGATAAATATTTAATATAGTTAGGTGTTACAATATTTGAGATTTAAGTCTGAAAAGGTCAACAAGAATTGCAAAGTCAAAAATCATTTATTAAAGTCAAAAATTGACTAATGTTTAGCAAATGGATTACCCTGGTTCGAAACGCGGCCCTGTCCTAAGAAGACTCCAGCAAGAAAGGAAGCGGCCTTTTTTTGGTAAATTTAGAAAAGTGTTTACTTAATCTTATTACAATGTTTTGTTTGAGTAGCATTGTGAAAACAGTTCATTTCCAAGCTTGTTTGTCGTCTAAATATTTTTAGATTTTATTTTTATTCAAAGTTGAGGTTTGATTGAACTTTTAAATTTATTAAGAGGCAGATTCTTAAATTTCATGAGAGACTGTGTGTGTGTGGAATGAATTACTAATCGTGTGTAATGCTAGTAATGTGTCTAATAAGCAGGGCGTGACAAGATGTTTATTTTAGAATTGCCTTTACTTTTTGGACTTCTCTCAAGCTTTCTACCAGACGGGGTGTACTTATTAGAAAAATCTGTTACTTCTCATTACAATGGTTTAGTAAGCATCAACTTTATATTTCTATAAATAGAAAAACTTGCGCAGAATAGTGTAATAGTAAAATAAAAACCAAGTATTTACATTTCTTATTTCTCCAGAAAATCCAAGCTCAAATTAAAGTGCTAAGATTTAAATCAGCAATGTGCTCAGATCGCCAATAATCCCTATACCATGAATGGCTAGTACCGTCAAGTATCCATTTCGATTTGTTAAACGAATTACCACTACAAGAGATTTTTACTAAACTGGGTCAGTGCTTGGCTATTGCATCTAAAGTAATGGTAAATTTATATCTACGATAAGCTATTCGGACTCCAAATGGATAAGGAATGATATTGACTAAGAATGTTATTCAGAAGCGAGGTTTATATTCAGGAAATCACGTTAACTTTAGCTGGAAAGTTACACTAAATTGAAAATCCGTACTTTACTAAGGTATAAAGCGCGCAGTTTTTTTAAATTGTTACAATATTTAGGGTCCATTAGAGTCTAGAGACTAGTCTGTCTAGATACGATCAGTATTCTACTATTGCGACTTTATGATTAAAAGCTTTTTTTTGCATATACTTATATAGATCCTTAAGCTTAATCGATAGATAGATAGGATCAATATGCCACTGTAGGAATTTTATGATTATTAAGTTGTTTTTAAATGCCTTTATTTACAGTTTATATTATAAAATCATGTCTGCAGAGCCATCTAGTGAAGACAAACTAAATTACTTCGAAAGCACTGATCCTGCATCGTGCTATAGAAGTTCTTGAACCCCATCAAACTGTAGGCCGCATAATATCAAAGTTTTTTAACTGTTATACAAAACAAAATCTATTAGATTGGGTGGCAAGAAACACTCGCGCTAATCCAAAAAACTATTCTTTTGAATGACGGAAAAAACACAAATGAAAATACCTTTTGCTGTCAATAAGAAATTTATTTACGTGGGCACTTTATTACCTCATCTAAAACCACCGTTAACATATTCATAAGAACATAATAATTCTACATAAATCACGACACAATGCAGTCAATGATACAGAAAAATGAGAATGTAGGCGACAATGTAAGTAGATAGGCAGAACTTCCCACATGAGATTATTTTGTGTGTAAGTGAGTGCTTATTTGACGAAAGCGGTTTTCGTGTATCACAAAAATACTATTTTCGGTATTCATTGTAATTGGTTGCTAAGGAAATTGAATCCCAAAATGATGGTACTGTGATACTATGTCACCGTTGACAATAATATCCTATTATATGACCGAACTATTTAAGTGTAACGTTGTCAAGGTTCATCTGTGGACCATATGCATTCATATGCGGCAAGCTGAAGATAGGGCGCTATGGCGCTCATTAGGGGAGACCTATGTCCAGCAGTGGACTAGCATAGGTTGATGATGATGATTATAATGTGGGATTTTCATATAATCTGCTTTATAACCCAAAAAAAGACAAAAAATATATTTTGCAAGCTTAATTCAAAAGTAATTCAATTTTTAAAAGAAAGAATATTAGTAACCGAAATTACTAATATCCCCCCTAACCCCTCCAGCTAAGCTAAATTGCTTGTGTTAGGAGTGGGTTCACGTCGGTAGTGTAATGGCGACGATTCGAACCCGGAACCTCTCGATCGTAGGGTTGATTCCTTAACCTTTAAGCTACCGACGCTTCAACGCTACCTACTATCACAACAAACATCTCCAACAACAGTATGATAATTTAATTCTAAACTCACCAACCTAATCGCGTAGTACCACTTTACAAAGATTCACAAAAACTTTCGAGAATTAAATTAAAGAAAATTTTACAAGGGGCAGTTCGACATTGGTGATCCCTTTGGCGGTCCGGGGGCACGTTGCAATTATTTTAAAATTCTGTTCAGACTCATTCTTAATTCAATTTCATTTGGAACAAGAGAAGCAAAAAGTTATCGCCATTGTACATAAATCCGTTATACTTTTTAAATTTAAAAAGTTAGTGTGAACAAATATAATATTCATGTAATCGTAATAGAGTCTTGGCCTAGAGCCTTTGTATTTTGTTATTAGTATTACGCTCTACAAGTATGTGCGACTAGCAGGAGGTTTGGGGGAGGGGCCCCCAAACCGGGGCAAGACGGGGACACCGTGGTTCCCAAACCCAAGGGGGCCATCTCGAAACCGGAAATGGGCCGAGGTCAGTCGGGGGGCGGGGGATATCCCCCGCCCCCCGACTGACCTCAAAAAGCATATGCTTTATGGGCGTCCTTACACCCCGGCGTCTGAAGACCCGAGACGGCGAGCTGTTTTAGTCAGTCCAGCCCGATATAACTGCCCCCGCTGGCCGGTGGAGTGGGGTGGGGGGTGGTATCCAAGGGGATTTCCGCACGCAAAAAAAGTTCTGACATGTACAGTCGCTCTCAGAAATTAGTGATCACAAATTTCTGATCTTTGAACTGATCTTGCTAGTATTGCTTACCTTGCAATGACTAAAACAGCTACCCCTACATGCAAACCAGCACGCACACAGCTCCGGTAAGTCTACGGAATTAGCCCTCCATCTGGCAGTCAGCCGGATAGAGGAAGCGACGAACAAAAAGGCTTCTGCCTAGAAACGTTCATTGACATGGAAGGAGCTTTCGACAAAACCAGCTTCACCAGTATTAAGGCCGCCCTGTCAAAACATGGAGCGGAACTGGTACTGTCAGACTGGATAACAAACATGCTCAGCAAAAGAGTAGTTCGCCTTGGGGAAGAAGATCAGACAGCTGTGATAGCCAAAGACTGCCCGCAGGGTGGAGTTATCTCTCCCCTTCTGTGGAATTTAGTGATAGACGACCTAATCACAAGGCTAAACAAAAACCGCGACTACACAATAGGCTACACCGATGACCTAACAATCCTTATCTCAGGGAAGGTAGCGGGAACGGTATGTAACCTAACCCAACAAGCCTTACGCATCGTAGAAAAATGGTGCGGAGAATTCGAACTATCGGTGAATCCGAACAAAACCGAGTTAGTAATGTTCACGAACAAAAGGGTATTAGGCGAATACCGATTACCCAAACTCTTTGACTTGGAACTCCAACTGTCAAAAGAGGTAAAATACCTTGGCGTTATTCTTGACAGCAAGTTAAAATGGAGTAGCCACCTAGAAAATAAATTACACAAGGCCGGGATTACCTTCTGGCAGTGCAGAAGAATGATTGGTAAAAAATGGGGGCTGTCACCGAAAATCATCCTGTGGCTTTACGAAACAGTAATCCGCCCCATGATAGCGTATGGCGCTATCGTCTGGTGACCAAGGACCAAAAACAGCACAATAGCGGCTAAACTACAACGGACCCAAAGACTAGCCTGCATGGCAACCACTGGATGCATGAAATCTACCCCCACCGCGGCAATGGAAGCCATGCTCGGACTCCCACCCTTGGATCTGTTCATCTGTCAAGAAGCAACAGCTGCGGCTATACGCCTAAGGGCACTCAACCTATGGAGCGAGAGAAACACACGACACACCTCACTGCTCACAGATCTCACAAAAGAGATACCTATGATAGGAGCAATAAACGAATCATCACAGATGGATCAAAAACTGGTACAGGCACCGGGGCTGGCGTCTTCTCGGAGGACCTTAATGTATGCATTTCAACACCGCTGGGGACCCATAACACAGTATTTTAAGCTGAATGCATGGGGATTACCCTAGCAGCTTCAGCGGTAATGGCCAGGAGAGTAGAAGGCCACTCAATATGCATACTCTCCGACAGCATGGCCGTGCTGCAAGCTTTAAACAGCCACACTTTAAACTCGGGACTAATACTGGAGTGCCATCTTAAATTGAACCAAATAGGCCACTTCAACAACATAACCTTGCAATGGATTAAGGGCCACAGTGGCTCGCGCGGCAATGATGCAGCAGATGAGCTTGCCAGGAGAGGATCTGACATGGTGGTAATGGGGCCTGAGCCCATAATACCGATCCCCTTTGCATACCTACGAACCATAGTAAACAAACGAACGAGAGATCAACACAGCAGCTATTGGATAAATCTGGAAGTTTGCAGACAGGCGAGTGAAGCACTCCCTGTGCTTGAAAATAGTCTGACCAGGCGTCTTCGAAAACTGACCAAATGGCAACTGCGCATGGCCACAGCTGCCATCACGGGGCACGGCTCCTTCAATAAACACCTTTTTATTTTAGGAATCACCGACGGCCCTATCTATAGAGCCTGCATGAGAGAGGAAGAAACAGCGGCACACGTGCTCCTTCCTACACTGCCCTGCAACCGCCACATACAGGTTTAAGTACTTCAAAAACACAGGTACGCTCCGGGAGATCGCCAGCAGCGGGAATAGCTTGCTGGCGTTCTTCAATGAGTTGGGGTGGATCGAATAGAATGCCCACCCTCACGCAAAAACTGCGCCTTGTCGTGGAGTTGCGGATACCAGCCCGAGATATCATACCATACCATTACCTTGCAATGTATTCATATATTCGGTTACCGTTCAGCTATGAAATCCTCCTCCAATCCTTTCGAGGGCGTACCCGGGGCGCCCGGCAATGGACGCTTGGGAAGGACACCGTTTTAGTCGGTTTGATTCCGACATAGGTACTCACTTCATCGCTTTCCGTGATGATTTCCACACAAAAAAAAGACCCTCCTCCAACACACTTCTTGATATCGAAAAAAAAACATCGCGTGAATTACTTCCTATAATAAACATCAAATTATAAAATGAATGTGCGATAAGGCGTTCGTGCAATAAATAATGTTCGGCCTACTGTGTTATATGAGGACCAAATCGTAAGGGGGGGTAATTTTCTTCACTGCTCATTTCCTACGACGTGCGGTTGAACCATACGGAGTGATTATGTGATTTTGTAAGTGTGTTATTATTTTGAAAGGAAATTGATGTGAGATTTGTTTTGTTTAGCACTTTTACCATTATTTATAGCCCGAGTAATATTTAACACTGTTGGCATACTTAAATAATGTTAATTATTGGTATTAAAAATATTGTTTTATATAACTTCGCCAAGCACTTATATTAGATCGTTACATATGAAATTGCCGTTTTCTTGAAGAAATTGGAGGAAACCCAATTTTCAGTACTAACATTTTTGTATTTTTTTTTAGGAATGACAAATCTAAATTTTATGATTCTTTTTGTGTATGAATGAGACAAAATTAAGCTAACAAACAGCAACTTTTATTACATTTTGGAAAGTGACAGCTGTTAAGTAATCCGAAATTTATCATCAAAATGGATAGCATTTAGGAAGTACTGTTTTTGAAGATCGAATCAATTTATAAAGCGGCCAATAAAAACAAAATTTTATACAGAGTTGTAAAATCTTGAAATCAAGTTTCAAGCAAAATATAAATAATGGAAATAGCTATTAAATTACGGGAATAACGAACTCATGAATTTGTAAGAAAATTTCGGCAATTTCATAGGTACCGGCACCTATTATGACCACTCCTACCGGATGTGCCAGTTAGTTACTGGACACGGGTGCTTCGGTAAGTATCTGTGGCGCATCCACCGGGAGACAACACCACAGTGCCAGCACTGCGAGGATCCTGGCGAAGACACGGCGCTCCACACGTTGGTGGAGTGCCCAGCTCGGGCCAGTCAACGCCGGGATCTCATTGCTGTCCTGGGCGTGGACTTTCTCTCGTTGGAGACCATGGTGAGAGCCATGGTCTCCGACAGAAGCAAGTTACACGCCGCCGCCTCTTTCTGCGAGCTCGACTCGTCTACACCCGGGGCTGTCGACCTCCATGATCGGTGCCTGAGGACGGCAGTTGGCCGACTCGCCGTCCTTACAGAAGTAGGTCAAGACGGATGCGTGTCGTGTGTGTCCTACACACGCCTACCTACTCACAGTCGCGGGATAAAACCCGACCCCACCAGGCGAGGCCGCGGCAGCGGCCAAAGTCCACCGGTAACCCTGGGGTTATGCTATCGAGGGTTTACCCGGGTAGCCCGGCAATGGACTCTCAGGGAGGACACCGTGTGGTTTTAGTCGGTCTGATTCCGACACGCCCACCCCATCGTTGGCATCGATGGGGTGAAGCCCGTGGGGGAATCCACACGTTAAAAAAAGGCACTTATATTACACGTTATGCCGTTATTGTACCGCGTGGCATGGGATCAAAGGGACAACAACTCTGCATAATGTTGGGTTCCACCCAACGCTGATTTTCAGTTACAACCCACGAATATCATTATAGAGATTATCAAAGGGTACTATTAGTACTATTAATCTATCAAAACGTTAGTGGGTATGCTATTTTTGTAAACTTTATTTTTAGTTTTGCAAAGCAATGCAATCTAATAATGTTGTGAACCAAATCTAAAGTTCGAGCAAGTTTGTAAACTGCGGTAATTGCACCCTATCGTCACGTAGAAAATCATAGAGGATAAATTAGGATACACGTAGTTGACCATGTAAAACTTTTGACACCCTTTTCTAGGGACTATTTAGTACCTTAATAGTGCCGTGAAAAATAGTATCAGTGGTAACCAGCAGTGGTAAATCTGACAAGCTATGTTTGGTGCCAGCTAAACGGCCCTTTTACATGAAAGTATATTTGTAATGTCACTCAAGATATACAAAAAACTGCCTAAAGCTATTAAATCTTGTGTAAACTTCTTTATTTTCCAAATAGAATTATAAACATTTTGTTAAAAAAGCTTATTATTGTTCAATAGATGATTATCTTACTAATAAAAGAATTTATTTTATTGACTATTCCAGATTCAGATTAAACCAGACTTTAATTTCCTTTGCCATATGTAATTTTTATTCTTATTGTTTTTTTAACCTACATTGACTATGTACATTGTAGATCACTCAATATGGTAGGTACATTATAACGTAATGATGTAACTAAGACTATGTTCCACAAATAAAAGATTATGATTATGAGTATCTTAGAAAAAATAAAGCAGTAAATAATTTATAAGTGAGCACTAAGTAAAACCATTCCTTATAACAGAAGCCATTATATAACGGGTACAATACACAGGTTTTTTCATAAAGAAAATCTGTCCTAAGGTTCAATATAGCTTGTCAGTTTAGTTGATAGATTTACTTTCATGTCCTTTTTTATTTCATCACAGAAACCTAACATAGTCTGTTCATACTGATAAAAGGGAAACAACCGTGAATAGAAAGCATTACCAAAATAAGTTTTAATATAAAATAAACGGTAAGAAGATTCAGTAAGGACCGAACGCTCGTACGTGACTGGTTGTCGAATCAGTGATTTTGGTAACGTTACGTTACCCAATATCCCGCTTTTATTACGTTTAATTTATTCTATTTTATAGAACCTTAAGGTTTTATTTACTTTCATATTCAGCCGTTTTTATAATCTGGGGTTATTGAGTAAATCCTTATATAGCTTCTTAGATGAAAATCGATAGAAGATTCAAAGATCTACATTGTTGTTTCCGTAGCGCACGTGGCGTAGAATGGATTTAATGCCTACTGTGGCAAATGCTATTGATAAATTAGGAAGTTAGCAGTTACTGCCGCAGCAGCAGTGTCGGGTAACTGCAATATGCTTATCGTTTAGATGCATCGTTTAAATGCCTATTGCAGTTACCCGGCACGAATGTAAATTTAATGTAGCTACTGAAAATATCCTAATATGGTACTGAAGAAAATATATACCTACACCTTCGTGGATATACAAACGGGACACATCGACACTTATACTGTATATGATACATTTGAAAAACTTCTGTGAGAGGTATGAGTAGGTAGTAACGCGTTCCATGATAGACAAAAATTTTACGGGAATTAACACGATATACATACCTTTGGATTGCCTGACGTTTCGACCAGGTTACACTGGCCCACGGCCAGTGTAACCTCACAGGCTGACTGGCGCAGTGGTGCACGTCCTCCACCGTCGAGTCCGTGAGGTACAAAGTTCTTCTTCCATCCACAGAATGTGAGGGTGGAAGGTATGTATATATCTATACATGACGTTATTCCCGTTAAATTAATGTATATTTCATAAAGACATTTAAAAAGACATACATTTTAAAGCAAGCATTTAAAATATTCCACAGTGTAGAAATTTGAATAATGTTAAATACAAATAATAATAACTCTTAAAAAAAAATCGGTACCTTTAAATGCTCGTAAAAGTTAAAGGTGTCATGCATACGTTTCATAAATAACTCGATTTGAAATCCAAAAAGGTATCCGACAAAGGCATCTTGTTTTCGTGTCCGTTACGTGCCGGGAAGGATTCTTCTGGTTATCCTGTTGAATATATTATTGGAACATTATGTAATAACCGATTATAGGCTATAACTTTTAACCTGCATCAAGCCCTTAACAAAGTCTCTAAAAATCGGATGCGTGCAATAGAATAGAATACATAAGGCAGCTGACTGAAGGACTTGATGCTGAAGGCAGTTCTGTTAGGCACAGCACAACACGCATAGTGAGGAAGTGGCTCTCTCTGGAGCCCTAACCACCGGTAGGTCACTGTACCCGATGCCAATGGGGTACATTTTTATATGTTTAAATAGTATTTTGTTTTGAAATATTTATTTAAAAATGTAAATTATATGTGAAAAAATAAATAAAAATATAATTATGATGTAGTGTGTATCGACGTTACTCGTACGAAGTGGGTCAACACGGCTGGATCGCGGCTGCTTACACGAAAAGTTTTTAGTCCACTGCCGATACGTAGGAGTTTGATTTTGTAGCGTATTAGCATTTTAAGATGAAATTCTAACTTTAGCCCGCTGGGAAATATGTAAAAGTATCAAACCTTTTAATCGTGGTACCTAAACGGCCCCTTTTATTTTTTTTTCGTGCGGAAATCCCTTCGGATACCCCCCCGCCAGTCAGCGGGGGCGGTTATGTAGGGCTTGAACCGACTAAAACCGCACGCCGTCTCGGGTCTTAAGACGCCGGGGCGTAAGGTTGCCCATAGAGTATATCCCTCGCACCCCGACTGACCCTGGGCCATCTCCGGTTTCGAGATGGACACCTCGGGTTTGGGAACCACGGTGTCCCCGCCTTGCCCCGGTTTGGGGAAGGGGCGCTAGTCGCCCCGCCGTCCCGGCCTACTTCTGCTGGGGTGACAGGCGGCCTCACTTGCCTCCTCCAGAAGATGTTTGTAGGGTGTGCAGGATTCTACTAACACCTTAGGGGCCCAAGCAGATCTCACCTGCAAGTCGAACCTTCTTTTTTTTTTTCTTGTTTTTTTTTACGTATGGAAACTCCCACGGGCTTCACCCCATCGGTGCCAGCTAAACAAACGAGGCTCTGGTACAGGCTTTCGTCTAGGGATTGACAGGTCTGACGGCAATTGCTCCTGGAAAGCTGACATCCCCTTTAAACAGTAAACGCCCCAGACTCCCTAGTGCAAACTTAGGACTCAACTGGGAAATCGCTGTGAGGACGACAATGAACAAATATCATGAACTATTGAAATAAAACTATTTTTATTTTATTATTTATTATTTATATTGAACCCGACGTTTCGGTTGCTTTTCAGCAGCCATGGTCACGTGGTGACCTCAAACATAAATAACAAAATAACATCAAATAAATCGCGATAGAATCCGTTAAAAATAGTTTTATTTCAATGTGTGACATTCGCGTAAACTTCGGACAATATCATGATGAACTATTGTGAACTCTTTTTAAATACCTTTATTAATTGAGGCAAGTAGAAAAGTAAACAAGGACTGCATCATACACATCCAGGGCCTAAGTAAATATAGCGATAAATTTGAGCTGTTTAATTAAAAGCCTATCGCTGTCATCTTTCTTGCCTCGAAAGTACCAACGTGTTTCATTTTTATATAGCTTCTGAGATACTCTCAGGAGGAATTATTGTCCAATGGAACCGGTTTACATCACAGCCGTTGGACCAATAACTTCTTAATTTGTAGTCGGTTTTTGTAGAAGATAGTAATAGTACATCTATATATTTCACACCAAGAGTAAAAAAGTGTAGCATAAATTATACATCATTAGCTGTTGTCCGCGGCTTCCCCTGCGTGGAATTCTGATCACGTTTCCGCTACCCATGGGACCCTATTCTACCACCACAGACTATAATAAAATACACAATTCCACCATACATCATTTTATTATATCTCAAAGGGTTTAGGCAGCATTTTCGTTGAAAGTTCCGAGACGGCTTATTTTGTTCTGACACCTCCAACAAATATCATTAAATTTTAGCCAATGTATACAAAAACTTAAAATATTATATACTAAAACCTTCCTCAATAACCACTCTATCCACTGGTGACAACAGCATAAAAATCGGTGCAGGAGTTTTTGAGTTTATCGCGAACAGACAGATAGATGTGGCGGAGGAATTTGTTTTATAATATATATGATCTATTCTTAGTGTTGTCCTCGGTTGCATCCGAGGCCTTCGGCCGGGGTCTTTGCCTGGAGTCTACTTACTCCTTCTCCTCCTCTTGGATAGACTGATGTGGCTTTAATGGGAGTGACCGCCATTCTGATTTCTCAGCCCCGAAAGGAAAACCTGCGCCAGAGCCTCGTCCGCCAATCAGCAGATGAGTATGGTTTGAGCCCCAAAGGTTTTGGTAGGGCCCTTAAAACATTTGATCGGGGCCTGCGGACGGCAGTTGGCCGACTCGCCGTCCTTACAGAAGCAGGCCGTGGCGGAGGCGTGTCGTGTGTACACACCAGGCAAGGCCGCGGTGGCGGCCAAAGTCCGGCGGTAACCCTGGGGTTATCCTTTCGAGGGCTTACCCGGGGTGCCCAATGGACACTTGGGGAGGACAACGTGTGGTTTTAGTCAGTCCGATTCCGACACGCTCACCCCAGTGTCGGTACCGATGAGGTGAAGCCCGTGGGGGTTTCCACACGCTAAAAGGGCCCTAAAAACACCAAGTATAAAATTGGCAGCCGGGACAGTGGGGCGACTAGCGCTCCTCCCCCAAACCGGGGCAAGACGGGGCCACCGTGGTTCCCAAACCCAAGGGGACCATCTCGAATCCGGAGATGGCCCAGGGTCAGTCGGTATGCGAGGGATATGCTCTATGGGCAACCTTACACCCCAGCGTCTTAAGACCCGGGACGGTGTGCGGTTTTAGTCGGTTCAAGCAATACATAACCGCCCCCTTTGGCCGTCGGGGGTATCCGAGGAGATTTCCGCACGAAAAAAAGGTATATTTTTACCTTAATATTAGTCACAACTTTCAAGCACAAAGGACCTCTACCTTCATAAATCAGGTATTCAAAATTAATGAATCATAAAATCACTGATCAAAGGTTTTAATTACTAAATCTTTGTTATTCTGTAACATTTTCTTATACAAAGTAACCCTTTGCTGATACATAGTAACCTTATTTAAAGCATCAGGGTCTATTGTAGCTGAAATTTTACGTTATTTTATGACCGTTTTATGAATATTGGATAGGTTTTCATTTATTTTGATTAGATCTTTATGACAAGGTCTTGAGTTTTGATACAGCTAATGTGCCGTATACTGTTCCAAGTTTACAGCAACATTTAACGTGAATTATCTCTTAAATAAAGGATATTAGGTGCTATAATTGCCCGCGGCTGCTGTGCGTCCCCACTCTCTGAGGGCAAGATGGGCACAACGTGGTTCACACACCCGAGGAGGCCATCTCAAAGCCGTAGATAGCCTAAGGTCAGCTAGGTTGCAATAGAATTGCCTTATTGGGTCACCTTACACCCGGCACATGAGACACGAGACGGCGTGCGGTTTTAGTCGGTACGAGTCCGACATAACCACCCCCGCTGGCCAGCGGGGCATCTGTGGGGATTTCCTCACGAGAAAAAAGTAAAAAAGGTTCTGTAATTAACTTGCTGTTGCCCAAGGTATACCGCCACTTGCCCGAATTTTATTTGCCCTAATATCATTTGCCATAATAGTCAACAGACATAATGTTATATGACGTAATATGCATTTGCCCTACTCTTATTTGTCATATTAGTCACGTGCTAGAAGCTTTGTTTCCCATAAAGTCACTTACCATAACATCATTTGTCATAATCATTGTAAGCCCTAATTATCACATGCCCTAATTATCACATGCCTTATTATCACATGCCCTAATTATCGCATGCCCTAATTATCACATGCCATAATTATCAAATGCCATAATTATCATATGCGAAAACATCATTTGCCATCGACATTGGGTGTGTAACGGTTGTTATATCAGGAGAACCTGGATGCAATCGGGACTTTAGGGCACCCCGACTCGGATAGGTTAGGTTATTTTTTTATAAACCCCCTTGAAGTAGTTTGGTTAGGTGCCATTTGAGTTAGGTTAGAACTGTGACCATTAAACTTAAAAGAGAAGAATAAATAAATGCCTAGTTAGGAAAAAGATTCGAAAACAATTTATTATGGCGCTTAAATAGGTATCATGTGTAATGATTATTATGGCGTTTAAATATTTATCTATAATTATTATGGCATTTAAATATTTTGTCTAATAATCATTATGGCGTTTAAATATTATGTCTAATAATTATTATGGCAATTAAAATATGAAAAACAATACGTATGGCACTCGTCTCTTATGGTACCTTTTTTTTTTTTTTTATCGTGCGGAAATCCCTTCGGATACCCCCCCGCCGGCCAGCGGGGGCGGTTATGTCGGGCTTGCACCGACTAAAACCGCACGCCGTCTCGGGTCTTCAGACGCCGGGGTGTAAGGTTACCCATAGAGCATATCCCTCGCACCCCGGCTGACCCTGGGCCATCTCACCACTAACAGCATCGCTCATCCTGTCTCCTCTGAAAGCAGAGGAGTACGGAGAGCGATGTGTTCCCGCCACGTTGGGTATTGGCCGACGATCAATGCCAACCCTATGAAGGGGTGAAGGGGAAGCCATTGACCGCCGCCCAGGGTGTACCGGCCGCTCCGATTCCGTTCCCCCCGGACTGCAGCGGGATCGGAATCGGAGCGACACTCGAGGAGGTTACCCAACACACACCCCTCTCTTATGGTACCTAAGTTTCGGGCAGTTAAAAGTATGTCATATGTCTTTTAGGGCAAACAAAACATTCGGGCAAATGAAATTCGGGTACATGAAGTTCGGGAATATGATGATTATGGTATATAATCTTCGGGTAAACAATAAACAACCGTTGCAAACCGCTTCACCTGTGAGAAATACTGATCCCGTTCCTGGAACCAACAGAAACCCCAAAACCAGCATAGGGATAGGGCTGTTCTACATTAAAAATAAAGTTCATAATTGCTTAGCAGACGGTAATAGGCTTACACCCTATTGCGTTGGACTAAAAGTAATTGGGGTAAAGTGAGTATTAATACTCTTCTGCCTAACCCTTCGGAGATATACAGTCATAAGTATATACGTATAGGCTTTCTTAGAAATAGTGTGTGACGTGACCGGGGAACTACTCAATTAATAACGACGTCAAATACCAAAGAAGGTTGCCGCTCTTTCATTGGCACACGTCCATTTTTTTTTCTTTTGAAGTGAAACTTCTTTAGAATCATTGTGATTTCAAACTCGATGAAACGAAATGAACTTACTTACTTACTTTAAGTTTCACTTCTACCGTGTGTGACTTGCACACACACACACACTATAAAAGGGTAAAAAGGGGAATTGTGTGAAGGGTAAAAAGGGGAAACGTGGCAAGGGTAAAAACGGGAAATGTGAAAATGTGTAAAAAGGGGAAATGTGGAAAGCGTAAAAACGGGAAATATAGAAAGGGTAAAAAGGGGAAAAGTGGCAAGGGTATTTTTTTATAATTATTATCACTTAACAACAAACAGTACACAAATTAGTTCTACATAACATATAAATCATTAGTGGTTAGTGGGTAAACATTAAGGTCAGTATAATTTATAATTCTATAGTAAGTAGGTAAGTGAGTTACGTAAAATAATTTACTCAATTACATGCATAAAATGTTATAACAAACAAGTTTCATTATCAACTAGTCATTGTGAAAAAAAGTGATAAAAAGAACATTGTTTTTTGGTAAACATTGTGAAAAAAAGTGAAAAAAGAACATTGTTTTTTGGTAGTCATTGCGAAAGAAAAGTGAAAAAAGGACATTGTTTTTTTGGTACTCATTATGAAAAAAAGTGAAAAAAAGAACATTGTTTTTTGTAGTCATTGTGAAAAAAAGAACATTGTTTTTTTGGTAGACATTGTTAAAAATGTTAACCTTACATCGTAATTATCTATAGATTCCTTGTTTTTACTGTTCAAAGGTACTTATAAATGGACCGGTGCCTATGATATGGTGGTTTACCCAATATAACTTTATGAAAAACTTAATAAAGCTCAG
Source organism: Cybosia mesomella (assembly GCA_946251805.1). Classification (NCBI taxonomy): domain Eukaryota; kingdom Metazoa; phylum Arthropoda; class Insecta; order Lepidoptera; family Erebidae; genus Cybosia; species Cybosia mesomella. The sequence goes on from OX276408.1 coordinate 26,367,982, forward strand.
GGATTGAAAACGGTTCCAAAATACCGGTAAAATACCGGTATTTTGGGGTTCCGGTACCTATACCGGAACAGGAACCAGAACCTAAATTGGAACCTTTAAGAACCTTTATTTTACCGGTTGTTTGGCAAAGCGAGTCTAAACTTGTTTTTTGAGGTGCGGTCGGGTGACAGGCGCGATGCAGCGCGCGGCGGAGTGTGAGGAGAGGAGAGTTTGTAAGAAATCACATTTGTATTGGTGTTTGTTGGATCTTCTGTTACAAACGCGCGCGCCAGTCGCTCGTATTCGTATTGATAAAATTATTGTTTTAAAATCACGTAATCTATACATATAAATAAAATTGGAGTGTCTGTTTGTAATGTTGAAATATAAGTTTTTTACTACATATGTATATGATGAATATATATATACGTTACATACACTAATATAACATTTTTTACAATTTTTGTCTGTCTGTTTGTTCCGGCTAATCTCTGAAATGGCTGGACCGATTTTGACGGGACTTTTATTGGCAGGTAGCTGATCTAATAAGGAGTGACTTAGGCTACTTTAAGTTTTAAAAAAGAATTAGGGCTCCGCGCGAAATAAATAAAACCCAGATCTAAGTCCACGCGAACGAAGTCGCAGGCACAGCTAGTTCAATAATAAATACTAGTGGACAAGGACAGAGATGGAGCCGGCGCTGTCGTGCAAGCGAAATCGCGTTGGCTGCCGAATGTCGCCGAATGAACGCAACCACAAACATTGTATTATTAAAACACTGTTTAGCTGCATAAGTCATTTTGAACTGTATTTATTACAAAAATAAAAATAGTTAACTTCAGACCACACGAATGAAGTAAAACTTTACGTAAACGCATATACGCGTAAGGTAAAGGCACCTAAGTTAAATTTAAGCCATGCTCATCTTGACATACAAAAAATAAGCACATGTTCAATAACTAGAATATTTTTTTAGTATATTTCAGGTGTTAAAATGAATGATCTTTTTACTCGATTATAGAAATAACTAGCAAGCATAAAAGAAAAATAAAATAAAAATAGTTATTTATGAAATGGGCTCAGCCCCTATCACCGACCCCATCCATGAGTAAAACTCTAATACCGATTTTTTGGCACCTATTACCGACTGCTAAATAAATGAAACACTTCAAGTTAAATAAAATGCTTCTTTATGTTAAATTACATTATCATTAGGTGTTATTAGAAAAAACAACATTATTTTAATTAACCAGTTCTTAAAAAGTTAAAGTATGTATAAACTGAATATGTATGTGCCTACAGTCGACAAAAGAGATAAGTACACCTTTTCATATCAATTTGTATGGAAAGGTGTCTACTTGTCTCCTTTGCCGACTGTACCATAATTTTTTTTTTAACGTGCGGAAATCCCTTCGGATACTCTCCCGCCGGCCAGCGGGGGGGTCGAGACACGACGTCTCGACTAAAACAGCATGGTGTCCTCCCCAAGTGTCCGTTGCCGGGCACCCCGGGTAAGCCCTCGAAAGGATGACTGTACCATGATAAGAAAAAAATAAAAAGAGTAAAAATCTACTATTACTAAACAAATGAACGCTCGTGCTTCCAACTAATTTACTATAGAATCATAGTATCAGAGCCCATGATATCAATTCTAGTTCGAGCACATTACTAGATGATATATATTTATTATTAGTCGCGTCTTTAGTGGGAGAACACGAAATGGCTATGCTGCCAGGCTAAAAACCTGGTGGTGATACGGAAAATCAAATTTAACAAGCTAAAAAATTCGATGTTTTATAACATAACATAACATAACTTCACGCCTGTATCCCCGAAGGGGTAGGCAGAGGTGTATTACAGAGGTGTTTTATATGATGAGATTACCAGAAAAAAACCAGGATGTGCAAGATCATTAAAATTTAGTGTATTTCTAAACACTGGCGAAAGTGATGGCAGCAATAATTATAAGTTGCAAAAAGGTGCCAACGCACTATCGTTCTCAACGATAGATAGCACATTGATGTAACATTATGTTACTGCTGCCATCACTTTCGCCAGTATTTAGAAATGGCAGCAGTGGCAGTTCATACACAAGATTTGAAGATCTTTCATAAATGAGCATGGTAATCTTCTCATAATAAGAAATCGATTTTTACCCGACTGCGCCAGAAGGAGGGTTATGTTTTTCGAGAGTATGTATGTATGTATGTATGTATAATTGTTTGGCATGCTCTGCAGCCTGAACGGCTCGATGGATTTTAGCTTGAGAGGTGTCGTTAGATTAGTATTAGCTGTGAGAGTGACACTGGGTATATTAAAATAATAAAAAAACGAAATGGTGGATTTTAGGCGCTAAAATGTATGTTATTCAAACTTATCGAATAGGGTATCGAAATGAAGAACTTTAAAAGGGGATTTTAAATATATATATATCATAACTAAAAAGTATACAATAAAATTATTAATAAAAAAATCAAATAACCCGACTGCCCTAAAAAGACCGAAACAAGTCTTTTTAGGGCAGTCGGGTTATTTGATTTTTTAATTAATAATTCAAATTGATTTTTGGTATCCCCCCCCCCACCAGGTTTTTAGCCTGGCAGAATAGCCATTTCGTGTTCTCCAATTAAATACGCGTCTAATGATACACATTTCATCCGATAATCTGATTGAACTAGGATTGGTGTCACGAGCTCTTATATTATCCCTATCTAGGTACGTTAAAAACTCCAATATTGTGGGTTGGTTTTAGGATTTTTCTACGAATTATCGTAAAACCTGTTACCGACCCATTAAAATTTATATTTACTACGTAATTTTATTACTTTTATGTTCATTTATATGGTTATATGATTGCAGTAACCATGAATATTTAATATTAAACATATTTTAACCGTAAAATACATCAATTGACAACCATACATCCTAGGGAAATCAAAACATTTGCACAAGAATAAAATTGATTATCACAGCTATCGGTACAACTAAACATATGACGCTAATAGCTCTAATAAAGCTTGACATACTAAGATATTAAATTGGTATAGCCCACTATTTATTAATAGACACCTTATAACAAAAAAAAATGGAAATTAACATACTTTGTAAAAACCCAACAGTGCCATGGGTTGCATTAGGAATAAAATTGTGAATATGGCTCTTATCACTGCCACTTTTTAATATTGAATTTTAGGCAAATTAAAGCTATATGAAATGTGCAGAATCTTGGGAGTCCGACGAGAAACTATTAATTTTGAAAATAAAAATTAAATAAAAATTTGAAGTCGCTGGTTTACGCACACAAGCAAGTAATGAATGTGTGCATTACAAATACATCTTTATTTTCTCTAAAAAAACATTTGTCTTACATACAACAGCCTAAAATGACGATTTGATGAATGGGTCATGGGTCATGGGTCAATGGGTTGGTGCCAATTTTAAGGGGTCGGTATTGGGTGCCTTTACCTTAGTTACTTTTATTATCCATCTTGGCGACAATCTATGTAGTTGTAAAGTTCCAACACACTTGTGATTATGTTAACAAAAAAGGCAGACGCGGAAACATGAAGGGAACATGAACATGAACTTGCTTTGGCTCGACCGAGGCACGAACATCAATATATTTCGGTTATTCATTCCCTGCTCCGAACTCACATCCCCTCTTCCGTAAGTAACCTTTAAAACGGATGACAAGGAGCCGGTATAACATCATCCGATTAAAGGTTCTAGGAACCGGTATTTAGAACCGGTACATCGGAACCCAAACCGGAACCGATACCGGAACCGGAACCGTACCGAAAAGAGGAACCTTTATAAGAACCTAAATGTAGAACCAGAACCGAAATTGGTACCGGTTTTCAATCCCTGATAAAGCTACAGACGTACATAGAAGAAGCGATGGCCCAGGGTCAGTCGGGGTGCAAAGGAAATGCCCTATGGGGAACCTTACATCCCGGCGTCTGTCCCGAAACGGCGTGCGGTTCTAGTCGGTTCAAGCCCGACATAACCGCTGGCCGGCGGGGGGGGGGGGGTGTGTATCCGAGGGGATTTCCGCGCGAAAATTTTTTGAGCACGACTGCTGGACATAGAGGAGTGCTCATTGCTTACACATATTTTTGGTAGTGGATATTAAATGTAGCAAAAGGATTTTGTTGCCCGTCAGTGTACGAAATAGGGTGATAAAACTTAAACTATCCCTTATAAAAAGCGGCCAAGTGCGAGTAAGACTCGCCCATGAAGGGTTCCGTAGCAGCAAGTAACATAATAATGTTTTTTATTTTAATTTTAATTTTGAGTTGATTGAATGAAGGGTAAATTGCGGTTTACGATTTGTGACGTAAAAAAACTACTTACTAGATATCGTTCAAACCAATTATCGGTGGAAGTTTACATGGTAATGTACGTCATATATGTTTTTTTAGTTTTATCATTCTCTAATTTTAGAAGTTACAGGGGGTTTGGCACATTCTACCACTTTGGAAGTGTCTCTCGCGCAAACTATTCAGTTTAAAAAAAAATGATATTAGAAACCTCAGTATCATTTTTGAAGACGTTTGATGAAAAATTCCGTTTTTAGCCATTTGACTACGGAGCCCTAAAAAGGTCCTAAGTTTAATATCCATTTGTAAAGAACAACTGTTTTTATAGTACAGTAATCATGTCGTGTAGATTAAACTAGCATGTTTATGAGAAATGTTCATGCTCCAACTTATTTACGTTTTGTTTGAAACTCCGTGACCAACGACTGGCGTGACGAAACTAGACAAAACCATATCAAGCCTTTCAGACAATGATAGATGTTATGATATGTGCATTAAGATTCAAATTTCAGTGGTATGCTATAAATTGAACGTGGAGTTACAAGGAGCATATAAATAAGCATTTCATTTCGGCGTTTTTGAAAAGGATATTTCTAAGAATATGTTATTGCTTTTCTCAAAACGGGGATGTAAGGGTTTGTTTCCTTTTTGGAAGTGAGGAAAGAAGGATCTATTTCTTAATTGGAAATCGGTTTCACATAAAAATATTTATAATATTCGTGTCCGTACAAAAATACAGTCTACTTACTGGTAATCACGGGCTGAAATGTTCAGATGACAACACAAAAAACCGGTCAAGTGCGAGTCGGACTCGCCCATGAAGGTTTCCGTAGTAGCAAGCAAAATTTTTATATTTGAGTTAATTGAATGAAAGATGACGTATTAAAAAAAACTACTGGCTAGATCTCGGTCAAACCAATTTTCGGTGGAAGTTTACATGGTAATGTAAATCAATGTACATCATATTTTTTTTAGTGTTATCATTTTCTTATTTTAGAAGTAACAGGGGGGGGGGGACAGACATGACGAATCTATAAGGGTTCCGTTTTTTGCCATTTGGCAACGGAACCCTAAAAAGGGTGGGATTAAGAGAGCTCGTACATGTAACAAGATGAAAATATGATAGTAAAAATGCTGGTTACCTGGTTAAAAAACTATTCTCTCTAAAAGGGGATGGGAAAGGAGTTTGGGAGGGGGTGGGAAAGGAGTTTGGGAGGGGATAGGAAAGGAGTTTGGGCTCCGGCACTCTCACTCACTAAACGGAACGCAACAGTTCAAATAGTGTTACTTGGCGTCGATATTCTGTGTGAGGGTGGTGCTTCCCCGGTCGAGTCGGCCCATTCATGCAACGGCCAAAATGACTGTTGCTTGACTCTACTACTCCAAAACCACTCTTATAAGATCTTTAAGAATTTTGAAGCAAATTTATTAATATTATCTATTTCTTTCACAGTGCCAACATCAGATGTCCAAGGCGTGTTGGGCAAGAAAGCGTCGCTGCCATGCGATATCCAGCCGCTTAATTCAGGAGACGATGTTGTCATGGTGCTTTGGTTCAAGGAATCAGATGGTGATCAGCCTTTGTACAGGTAAATGGAATTCCAAATTTATTTAGTTCTATTATCCTTCTAATTAGGAAGTCTATATTGATAGAAATAAACTCATCTTTTAATTCGAAACAAAAATATATCGAGCCGTGTCTCCGATTCATCTAATAACATAACATATAACATAACTTCACGCCTGTATCCCCGAAGGGGTAGGCAGAGGTGTATTACACAACCACAATTCGCCAGTTATGTTAAGGTTCCAATGTAATAGGGGGCGAGTCTATTGCCATCTACCGGGCACATTATTAAGCGAGCGATTATTAACATTTATTAATGCACACATAACTACGAAAAGTCAGAGGTGTCTGCCCGAGACGAATGGGGATCAAACTCGAGACCTCGTCTCAGCAATCCGTTACGTACGCCACTGGGCTATCGCCGCTTTACTGATATATTATGGGCTTTATTCATATAATCTGCGAAGTAAACAATTAATACAGGAGATGTTTTTGTATATTTCAATTACTACCAAAACGTATCATGATACATAAGTACTTAAAAATCATGACAATAATTCACATTTCAGTTAAGCAGCATAATTAAAATAATTTATCTTGTGTGTTGTTTGACTTATTTTATTTAAATTAAGTCAGTGACCATAAGTCGATATTTAAACAAAATATGTTTTTTATCATTTTCGAGCTTTGAGTTAATACATGACAAATGTGTATGCAGCCCTAGCCTTACCATGAAGCTCTAAAAATAATTCAGTTTCGGGCCGCTCAGCTGAGGGAGAGAGACGAACGTCGGGGGGTTTGACTTCACAGCCTTCTTGATAATTAAATAATAACGCAAGTAATTATATATTTTATAACATTTATTTTTTCACATAAATCCTATCAACGAGTTTTAGGGGATTTTACGCGAGATTATTAAGTTTTACAATACGAACTGAAGAGGAACACGGATTCTGCTCAGTGATTGAGTCTACGACCACTTTGCTTGGAGAGCTCTCTCCCTTAGCTTCATGGTAAGGCTAGGGCTGCATACACATTTGTCATGTATTAATTCGAAGCTCGAAAAGGATAACAAACATATTTTGTTTAAATATTGACTTATGGCGGCGATAGCCCGGCGGCATACGTAACGGACAGCTGAGACGAGGTCTCGAGCTCGATCCCCAGTCGCCCCGGGCACACACCTCTGACTTTTCGTAGTTATGTGTGCATTAATAAATGTTAATTATCGCTCGCTTAACAATGTGCCCGGTAGATGGCAATAGGCTCGCCCCCTATTACATTGGGACCTTAACATAACTGGCGAATCGTGGGTGTGTAATACACCTCTGCCTACCCCATCGGGGATACAGGCGTGAAGTTATGTTATGTTATCGACTTATGGTCGCTGACTTAATGATGAAGCGCATCATGGTAAGGCCCCTCGATGAAAGGAGCAGGGGGGGGGGATAACGTATATATTAAGGAGAATCATTTCATTTTTTGCGCAGTTTAAATTACTAACAAGAAACAATGACGATAACTTTGTAATAATTGCATAAGTTTTATAAGAATACTTAGGAGAAACAATCACCATTTGTAGGCAACCATTGCATGTTAGATTCCACAGTACCATAGTAATTACACAAGTGATACCAGTAACATTAATCCTGCCGTACAAGTTGACTAAAACAAAAATAATCACAAGAAAACTGCATTCAATGCTAATAAAAAACGACTCAAACATTAGGAATGCCTATAAATATTCAGGACTGACATAAATTTATAAGAACGAGGTTTTTCTGGTGCAAAAACTTCATTAAGTCCGCTTTAAATGCTGTTTAGTCGCCACGAAGACACTCATTACTTGCAGCAGAAACTTGATACCGCGAAGAGTTGCATGTTAAAATTACTTTCTATTATTGTTAATGTTTATTTTTGATTCTCAAACATCCAAAAGTTCTCTGAAGTATGAATTTGCTTGTTGCGATAAAGCTGATCATTTTATACTTCTAGTGTTACTATTACTAACGTAGAATGAGTAACCAATAACCATTGTAACCAGAATATTGTATCATTATACAGTGTGATATTTTTTGGATGGATGGAATGCCTGAAAAGGGATATGGCAAGGAAGGAAAAGATGACATCTGTCAGGTATATATGGAGGAAAATGATATGTTGCGCTTAACCCACAGTTGGGACAAGGGCAGGCAGATGATGATTATAAAGTGTGATAATTTAGTTCATTGTTCATCATCCTCTTAGCGATTTATCAGTTTATTGGTGTGTCAGTGTTTCTGGGAGCGAGTGCTGTCTGACATGTGCCTCCGAGAGTCCGTTATTTAGCAGATGCATCAACCTGTAGGTCAGGTTGGCTTAGGTCCCAAAGGTATAGACACTTGTACATATAATTTTGTTCATTGTACTTCCTATAATATTCTTGATATTACAATTTGGTTAAACTGTAATATATTGAAACCAAACAGTGCCAGAAAAACCAATCAATGAACTGAGAATAACGAAATATGATACATACATAAAGTTATTTTTCATTTTGTGTGGATTTACTCTGATCCTAAATGGACACACTAAATGAGACCACGTGACGGCAAGCGCAGCGTAGGAAGGCCTCCCGCAAGGTGAACAGACGACCTGGTAAAGAGCGTAGGAACTCGGTGGGTGCAGGCCGCTACAGACCGGTCGAAATGGAAGTCAATGGGGGAGGCCTATGTTCAGCAGTAGTCTTCCTACGGCTGATATGATGATGATGAAATGTGATTTCTTATTTAAATGTATAATTATAACTTGTCTATATATAAATATGTCTATAATAAAAACTAATGTAATAATATAGCAATTAAGTAATTAATTAACAAAGAATAATCATGAACTCTACTTTTATACACTATATACCTTTATATATTGATTTTTACACATCACATAACACATACCTTACACCCACATTTACACATATAACTACACACAAATACAACATGGGTTCCAGTTGAAAACCAGCGCCAAGGTCTGTCCGCTTGGCATATGCTGAACTGGACACCCCTTTGATGCAAACGCGAGGCACATAATTAATTAATAAACCATGTACTTGGTTAAGTGGAATGTTTAATGTGACCTACATTCATCAAATAAACGTTTCTTTCTTTCTTTCTTTCTTTCTTGATCTAGTAAGTCCAGCACCTGAGTATACCTGTTGTTCTGAACATTTAAATTTTCCAACAGCTACGACATCAGAGGCCGTTCCATGAACCAACCGAAGCTGTGGTCTTCGCCATCGGTCTTCGGGAACAGAGCATTTTTTCGTGGTAGCGCCAGTCCTGCCGTCCTCATGGTGGACAATGTAATAGCCAGTGACGCTGGTGTGTATAGATGCAGGGTTGACTTCAAGGATAGTCCTACTAGGAATATAAAAGTTAATTTTACGGTCATAAGTGAGTATGGATACTATTATTTATCTATGCAGTAGAATAATGATGCAATTATGTTAAAACATAAGTTGATCTAAAAAAATGTCTTCTACAATAATCAGAATAGTCTTAAGATAACTTTTGAGCTAGTACGACGGAAGTATTGACGGTTTAGTCTTATCCAATCTGTCTTATGCATAAATCTATAAAGATTTTAATAATATTACATGGATATTACTCCTATCTCTGACAATATCATCAAATATTCTGACGACCTCTGTGGCGTAGTCGTAGAGTATTCGACTCGCTCGATTCCCGCGAGTGTTTCTATGTATAATATGTATGTACTTATTAAAAAAATGTATTTTAGTATGTTTTTATCCACATCCTTAAACTCATATCACAAGCTAGTTTAAGCTATGCGTACTTTGGTGGACCTAAAGCGCTTAAAAAAAAAGTATTTATGTATTTTGCCAAGAACTTGATTTTTAACAATGATATTTATTTTTATAGTTCCACCAAATCGTCCAACGATATTTGACGCAAAGAGAAGAGACAGAACGAAATTAGTGGAACCATACAATGAAGGATCTAACGTGCTTCTTATATGTGAAGTTGAAGGAGGTAAGACTAATTATATTGCAAGGGGTGTTAAAATTGAATGTCATAGTTTATTCTGGTAAAATTATACCTGTCCTAATGATAGTTATGTATAATTTTAATAAGGTAAATCTAGTGGGGCGGAAATCACACAGTGATTGTCAAACTTCGGGCCAAACTTAGATATTTTTGTTGCAGTATTTTTATTCAAAATTACAGACCTTAGGCTTTATGCATATTATTCGACGCATCTTTATATATTGAGCAATAAATATGAAGAAAATGAAATCAAATCAAACGTCTTCGACGTCAAAAACACAAAAAAATGATTTTTAGGGACAATTTGTATGGTAGGTACCCGAAACCTTGAACGTACAAACCCCAAAATCTAATCAGTTCTTTCCATTAACCAAATAAGCTGATTGGTAAAAGATTTTTTTAAATCGGATAAGTGGTTCTTGAGTTATTGCGTAAATAGACATCCAGACATCCAGACCAACAGACAGACCGACACAAAAATTTTGCTTAATTAGACTTAAAATCATGTGGAACGTCGAGAAAAGTGATAAAAAGTGGGTGTAAGATTTTGTTTTTTTTTTGCGTGATTTTAAGACTTCGGTGACCACCTGGTTTGTGGCCCGAAGTAAATGTTTAAGCATATTTTTTACCTTTACTACTGCTAACGTAACGATTTTGAAGTACACACCTATGAACGTATGACGATATTGAAACGAAATGTTCATCAGTATACAAATAATACGCCCAAATAGTTATTTTTAACCTGACGTGTTACGGCGCTTGTAAATACATTATTAATAATGATCTCTCCAGTGAGAAGTGCCAAACACCTATTGCTAGGAATCCGAACGTAACCTAGGAAGGTAAAACAACCCTGTTAGTTTTAACTGCGATGGAATCGTAGTAAGGAGCTTTTCGGTTAGAAAAGTCCCCTACACGGCAGCAATTTGCTCAAAGTATCCATGTGCATTACAAATCCTTATTCTTATCCGTTGAAATAAAATTTGTGGTCACATTAAATTGCACTTTTTTTTGATATCATAGCTAAATTATATTTCTGTTACACTGTAAGTAACTATGTGGCAGTTAACGTAGATTCCAGTTTCAATAATTTAGGCAACTTCACGATTGATGACTTCGAATCCTTCAAATTGAATACAGGTTATTCCGTCGAGGTTTTTGATCCATTGCTTTCAAATAATGTCGCTTCAAAAGTTTTCCGTAAAATATTGTAAGTGTTGATTCGAACTTGCCACCATCATTCTTATTGACAAATTGTAGCCGTGGCATAATGGCTTCATTTTTCTTTCTGTCGTACCGCCGATCAAAAAGTGATTAAGTAGAAAATAATTTTGATGTTAATGTAGTTGTCATGTTAAAAAGATCGGTGCGCGCTACTTTGATAAGGATTTTGATAAACACTTTGTAAATAAATAACGGACTTGGAGGTAGAGCCATGAATGGGGTGTGTGTTGGGTAAAGGGGTGTGTGTTGGGTAAAGGGGTGTGTGTTGGGTAAGGGGTGTGTGTTGGGTAACCTCCTCGAGTGTCGCTCCGATTCCGATCCCGCTGCAGTCCGGGGGGAACGGAATCGGAGCGGCCGGTACACCCTGGGCGGCGGTCAATGGCTTCCCCTTCACCCCTTCATAGGGTTGGCATTGATCGTCGGCCAATACCCAACGTGGCGGGAACACATCGCTCTCCGTACTCCTCTGCTTTCAGAGGAGACAGGATGAGCGATGCTGTTAGTGGTGAGATGGCCCAGGGTCAGCCGGGGTGTGAGGGATATGCTCTATGGGTAACCTTACACCCCGGCGTCTGAAGACCCGAGACGGCGTGCGGTTTTAGTCGGTGCAAGCCCGACATAACCGCCCCGGGTACCCCGGGGGGGTATCCGAAGGGATTTCCGCACGATAAAAAAAAAAAAAAAAAAAAAAGGTAGAGCCATGAATGCTTCAGCACAAATGGGTAGAATCGACCTAGTGATTGTCACCCTTTCACTTAATATTGGCTTGAATTAATTTGTAAAGGTCATACCTTCCTTCTTTTCCATTTAACACTGCTGTGCAGTATTTTATGCTTCTTGAGTTTCTTGACCCACTGGTTTAGGATATGCGGTGCTTTTCAGTATATTATGTAGATGTTTAGTTACCTAGGCTGTTGGTTTTTTCAGTTTTATAACATACTAGCTGATGCTTGCGGTTCTGCCCACGCGGAGGTCGGTTATCGTTTTTTGGTCATATCTCTGGTACTACTTAAATAATTGTAATCGGCAGATTTTAAGTCTGACCAAATCAAAATGCATTCAGTAATTTTTGTGTCTATCGCGAACAAACAGACAAACAAACAAGAATTTCAAAAAAAAAATTTTTGTGTTCAGAATCGTTCATTTAACATAACTCAAGTTTTTTTACAAATACAAATAATTTAAAAATTTTGTAAGAGTAGGTATAGATTTAATTTCCTTTCATTAAGAAATACATCTGGAAATGTAACAAAAAATGTGTTATAAATATTATAATAAAATCTTTTTTTAAGGACCAAGGGAGTCCATATAGTGTTAGTAACAAAAAAAAAACAATCTTATCCTATTTTTAGTAAATACACATCACAGAACACAAAGTAGGTATTGTCACGACACCAGGACACTGTCTACGTCACAGTATGCACTCGTACCCAGTGCCCCAGCATCGGACTCTCCCACTTATCTGATAATGCGCTCAGTAATGTAATTTGGCAAAACATCTGATAATGACTATTTGTTTCTGCTTCCAAAATTAACTTCTACTATATCACATTCGTGCAAAATTGATATCACTTTCAAATTACAATGTAGGCTACTATCACTGAATCTATCGCAGTAAATGACGTCAAAATTCTGCGAATTAATGCTTTACCAAAATACAATTAGTGTTACGTAAGGATTATCGTACCCGTTTAAAGAGATTTACCGCTATCGATATCATAACACCGTCCCTCGTCTATTTCCCATCATTAACGCCTACGATTCCTGTTTGTTTATCATTTATGGAGCTATTGTTCCCCAAATTGTATGGGATTGGAATGTTTTATTGTTAAACACTATGGGCAGTGTTATTGCCTTTAATTGGTCGGGTGGCTTTAAAGATTTGTTTTATTCTATCGTGGGCCATCGGGTGGATTATTATGTGCTAGGAAGTAATTTTAAATTTGGCGCCAGTTTATCTCAAATTTTAGTCACAATTTTGATGTTTAACAATCACTACATATTATAAAACAAAGTCCTCGTGTTCGTGATAAACTCAAAATTTAAACTACTGCACTGAATCATACTGTTTTCACCACTGGATAGAGTTGTTCTCGAGGAACGTTCTAGTATATAGTTTGTCAAGTTTTTGTAGACATTGGCTAGAATATAACGGTATTTGTTGGAGGTATCGTAAAAAAATAAGCCGTCTGGGGGGCTTTCAACGAAAACTCTGCCTAAACCCTTTGAGATATAACAAAATGATGTATGGTGGAATTGTGTATCTTTTATCTTTTATCTAGAGGTAGAAAAGGATCCTATGGGTAGCAGGAACGGGATCAGAATTCCACGTGGGTGAAGCCGTGGGCAACAGCTTGTGCTATATAAAGTAATAATAGGTATTTTATTTCTTGCATTAATTACCGGTATGTAAAGTGGTATTAAATTTTCTAATAGAAATTTCTTAGTGCCTGGTTGAAGCTAATTACGTTCACCATTATAATAAATAGCTCAAGGCAAGAACTGTGTGTATATATTACGTACTCATAAAATTTTAAAGAAAAATCCAAACAAAAGATTTATTTCTTCGACTTACAGATAAGATACAAACACGTATAATAATAGGGTATGTTGAAGACGAAAGACCAGTAAGCTTCATGTAGTAAGCGCGTTTGTCAAAGATAATAACGTCCTTGTGTCTATACGCAAGATAAGGTTATATCAGAAGCTATGTAAATCAATATTCCCTGCGGAAATGTCCTTGGTTATATTTTATTCATGTTTCCCTTTATGTAAATTAAAGTGATAATATCACCAAGCGGTATTATAAACTTAAAACATATATTAAGTATATATTGGGAGGAGTTTATCGTTTTTAGGGTTCCGTTGCCAAATGGCTAAAAACGGAACCCTTATAGATTCTTCATGTCTGTCTGTCCGTCCGTATGTCACAGTCACTTTTTTGCGAAACTATAACAACTATGCTGTTGAAACTTGGTAAGTAGATGTATTCTGTGAACCGCATTAAGATTTTTACACAAAAATAGAAAAAAAAACAAAAAAAATTGGGGGTTCCTCATACTTAGAACTGAAACTGAAAAAATATTTTTCATCAAACGTCTTCAAAAATAATATTGAGGTTTGTAATATATTTTTTTCTAAACTGAATAGTTTGCGCGAGAGACACTTCCAAAGTGATAAAACGTGTGTCCCCTCCCCCCCCCCCCCCTGTAACTTCTAAAACAAGAGAATGATAAAACTAAAAAAATATATGATGTACATTACCATGTAAACTTCCACCGAAAATTGGTTTGAACGAGATCTAATAAGTAGGTTTTTTTTAATACGTCACAAATCGTAAACCGCAATTTACATTCCATTCAATCAACTCAAATATAAAAATTTTACTTGCTGCTACGGAACCCTTCATGGGCGAGTCCGACTCGCACTTGGCCGGTTTTTATTTCTTGTTATATCATTATTAGACAGGCATTAACATCTAAAAATATTCGATTTATTTAGTAATTTGTCAATGTTTCTTCCCTTTTAGTATTTATCGCGCAATTACACTTGTTTTTTAGCCCGTATTCGGGAGCATGAAAGATGTTACACGAATTTCATGAATACCCGATGATCATTACATTGTTTTACCCACGTTCGATTACTGGAACACGGGCAAACGACCCTGCGCTCGCGTTCGGACACTCTTAGTTTCTTTTTCATTCTGCGAGCCAATTCTATGGATAAAATATCACAAATAATATGTTTGCTTTTCGTCGAAGAGATTGTGACGACTAGCAAATTATCGCTTGACAATTGGAAGGAAAACAGCGCTGGTTAGCCAAAATGAAAGCTATTCCAATACGGGCGTACCAGACTCCGTTTATTTCCACTTAGTCGTTTGTCCGAATTCAGGCAATCGAATACGGGCTAATGACCAAGTGTAATTTTGCCATGAGACTACAAGTGTCTATATTCAAGTCACTATGTTTATTATTATTTAAGATAATTTTGTCTTTATATTCTTAAATTATTCCTATAAACTGTAGTTGAATTAATAGTCTTCAAGTAGTTATAATGACCTTAATGTATCTAAAATTGCACAATATCTATGACGTAAGCCGTTTTGTCCGCGGATAATCCACAAGCATAAATACTAGCTACCGGCTTATATTTTTATTATTTGACTACGGACACAAAATAATAAGAATTTACCTGTAGTGCAAGGCTACAAACACACACACACACACAATAGAAGGATATTGTGTATTTGTTGTCTATCAATTGTTTCCACTTTACATACAGCTTTACCTTTTAAGAAACACAAAAAATATCCGACTGTCTTATCCATAAACATGAATTGAGATTATAATACATTCATACTTTTAAATCTTGCAGGTCGACCTCGGCCCAAAGTCATCTGGTTCCTAGAAAATGACCTCGTAGATGACTCGTACGACCAGCGTCCAGACGGCATCACGGTGAACACACTAACATTTCCCAATGTTGGACGACAGCATTTAAACCAAAGACTTCTTTGCCAAGCTAGCAATACAAATCTAGCACAGCCAGAAACTAAAGTCCTCATTTTGGATATTAATTGTAAGTACGAAGACAAGAGGCCTTTATTAATACATAAAAACGAAAAGCTAGTTAAAATAAAACTGTCGTTACAATGCATGGAAGTTGTAAAAAAATATAGATAAAAGTACACATTGTACTAATTTTAAACTTTGAAACAAACATGTTACAAGAAGTATGCTTCCAATTAAAGTGTTGTAGAGATTAATTTCCTGTTTCTTGCAGTAAAACCAATAACAGTAAACATCTTGACAAAAGAAAAGCAAGTATCAGCAGATAAAAGGTACGAAGTTGAATGCAAAACAACAGGATCAAGACCAGAAGCATACGTTACGTGGTGGAAAAATAATAGACAGCTCAAAAGGATGGCCAAAAATGTAAGTAAATGTACATTTTATGGGCTTATGAGCTTACTAGTCTATAAGTGGACATGTCTTTTTGTTACCATCTAAGATCCGACAGTCAGTTCCGTCATATTCGTACAATTAGGTAGATTTCGATGAAATCGATCTACCTATTGGTTTCTTGACTACTGTCGAATTTAAAAAAAAATCTTCATTCTCACGTTCCAAGAAAGATATTCAAACCGTTTTAATTTTATCCCATAGTATACATGAATACCAACAACTTTTAATTATAAACCTATAAGATTAAAACTTTAACTAAAAGTGGAGGGGGGAAAAACCAAAATTTTTCGGGAAAAAAATCATAACTTCTAACCGGTGAACATTCTTGTAGTCGGAAACATTTTTAATCGATAGGCCATTTTTAAGTCTAAAATAAATGTCTGAAAAGTTTTTCGCTAAAAGTTTCCGTTTTCGAGAAAAAAAAATTAAACTGTTTAAAGTCCGTAGTTCTCTATATAAAATAATATTAATTGCTTCACGAAATCTAGATCTACGAATCTAGATTTTTTTACTAGTATTAGTATTATGATGATGGTTTACCACTACACAACGTCACTCATGACTTAATGTGGAGTGGACAAGTGGAGCTGAATTAAGTAAAATTATTTTCACATAAATCAATCATCACAAAAATCTCCATTGTATGTCTGTGATGGGCATAAAAATTGTCATCACCAACACGATGAAACATATCATATCAACTGTAAATAACCCAATATTCAATTGTACTCCTAATGAATTCATCTGCATAGTTAAACTTAATTTTGTAACGCCACGCAACTGTAATATATTATTAAGTGCACGCTCGGATAACTTCGTGAACTGCACTTAGTAGCTTCCGTACCGCAACACGATCTTCACTGTTCCTCCTTCTAATATCCTTAGACGTAACGCTCTTAACTAATGTCAACGGTATCAAACTTGTAGAGGTAAATTAATTACAGTAGTGATTTAATAGCTACTACAATATTATATTTCCATTATCATTCCCCCGGTACGGAGGCTACTCATAATCTGTTGACAATTTCTTCATTTTCTAATAAAATTATATTTCTAGGATATTTAACACAGCGTCATCTAAATCCAAAGTAGTAATATGGGTTCTAGGCTGCGGTTAAATATACTTAGATCATTTTCTTTTTGTGTTAATATATCTAATATATTTAAACGAGTAATTCTAGTATATATGTATATATATCGTCTGAATCTTGGAAACGACTCAAATTATTTTCATGATATTAGGTCGTTACATATATAATTCCCGTTTTTCTTGAAGAAATTGGAGGAAACCCAATTTTCAGTACTAACATTTTTACATTATTTTAGAATTGACAAATCCAAATGTGATGATTTTTTTTGTGTATGAATGAGACAACATTAAGCTAAAAAACAGCAACTTTTATTACATTTTTGAAAAGTGACAGCTGTTAAGTAATACGAAATTTATCATCAAAATGGAGAGCATTTAGGAAGTACTGTTTTTGAAGATCGAATTGATTTATCAAGCGGCGAATAAAATAAAATTTAATACAGAGTTGTAAAATCTTGAAATCAACTTTCAAATAAAATATAAATAATGGAAATACAGGAATAACGAACTCATGAATTTGTAAGAAAATTTCGGCAATTTTATAGGATACCCCTAGAGGGGTAACCTATGAAACCTTAGATCAATTATTTAGTATGAAGGGTGCCTCGGGGGGTCTCATTTTCGGAAAATGTCAAAATGAAACCGAGCCTAGCTGGGTCATCCAGGTACTACTTTTATTCCAAGAAAAACCCAAACCCAAATTCATGCAAGCAAATATTTGCACTGAGTAAGAATTGAACTCCCCACCTCTGACTTATAAATTCAGGAATTCATGATTGAAAAACAATAAAAAAGGATCTGTAACAGCTCCCTTTTTTATGACTGAGTCAAAATAATCAATACATTTATGTACTCACCCTCATTACTAAAACAAACAGCAAAATACAAATATTATAATATATATGCAATATTGTAGCCTTTGACGCTATCGCTGTCGCCACTAGAAATTTCATTATTTTAAATCAATAATAAGTTTCCGGTGACCATGAAAATAAGATATAACATGCATTACAATCAAAACAAGTAATTAATTAGGTACAAACAAAATAACAGTTTAAACAAAACTCAATTCGTAATTTACATACAAATTATTTCACGTAAACACTTCAATCGAACCAATCCAAACAACATCGAGCACAATTTCATCTAAAGCGCATCTTTTCACAGTTTTCCGAGAACAACGAGACTCTGAGTGTACTCAGCTTAGTCCCGAGCGAGGAGGACGACGGCAAATATTTGACGTGTAGAGCTGAGAACAAACATATACAGGACTCGGCTATTGAGGACAAATGGCGACTCAATGTGCATTGTGAGTATTGAGAGGTTTCAAAACTGATGATGACTTTAGGAGGTGTGTTCACTGCAGTCGAAATACTATTGTATTGAAATAGAAACGAATATAGCAATGACTTTAGGAGGTGTGTTCACTGCAGTCGAAATACTATTGTATTGAAATAGAAACGAATATAGCAATACAAGATTGTTCATCATAATTATGGTATGTTTTAAGATCTTTGTATGTAACAACTTGATTGGTTTTAAAGAAATAGTTTAAAAAAATGTTCTCATTGACATAATCGTATTAGTCAAAACTCTAAACAAGCCATAGTTTTGACTGAAATTAAAAAAGTTTCGACCAATGGAGTACAAGTCATCTTGGATACATAGGTTAAGGGGAAAGCGAAGTAATACTAAGTTATTAAAATCATTAAATAAGTAATTCGTGAATTATCATGGTGATATAAAAGACCTACTTTTTACGTGTGGATAACCACTCTGGCTTCACCTTGCCTGTGACCCAAAGACCCGATCGGCCCCCAGTCGCCGATGTTGGTGACCTCCCCTAGAGAGAGAGGGTGCGTGACAACACGGCGTATCACCATCCTGAGCCTTCTTCTGCTTGGGTTACGGCTAGCCCAAACTTTCGCCCCAGGTCCGGGGAGGAGATTGTTCTGTCGCTGATAACAAAGACCTCCAAGCATCGAATTTTCAAATTTTATTCAATATTCTTGTTTACAAATTATTGTCTAAAACATCTGCTGTAACATCAATTTTCTCGCTCATTTTTATGAAACTTGAAACTTCTCAGATATTCTACAAGTTGGGCCGGGTGAACTTTGAATGTAATGAAAAAACTAATTCTAAACTTAAGCATCGATATTGGTTTTTGAACACGTGTCTCGACCACTGTATTAACAAGTTATAATTTGACGCTCGTGTAGGGGAACCAATTGTTTGTATTGACATTATTATTCTATACGCATTTTCGGTATCTCTTGTTCAATGTTAGATACTTTTTGTTTTTTTTTACAAGGATTAATTTCTTATATTGCATCAAATGTAGAATATCTGTTAAAAGGTATCGAAATCTGTTCTAAAATTAAAACAGTAGCACCCAAATATCATAGGAACTTAAAAAGATACGGCAGGCCTAATACACAGCAGTCACCGTTATAATGGACGTTTGCAACACCAAGTATGTAACTCTGGCGTTATCATCCATGTGATAACCTTCTTATATTTGATTGAGTTTGTGTTTTATTGAGAAGTTTCTGGTAGCTTGATATGCACACCCAGGTAAAAGGTATCCCCATCCTCATAGTGATATTTCACTAACTACAGCATACAGTACATTTGATTTATTTTATTGACAGAACACGTTCTGGCTCACCGTTATACATAGAATAGGGTTTCGTGTCTTGCTTGCCAGATGACTATTCTTTTAGTGTATATTAATCTCGTGAAGTATACTTGAAGTTCATAATTTCTATAGTAAATTTGTACAATAGTTTTATTTTCATTCGATATGGTAACCCTACTCTCACATCATCCTCTCGCTAATTCTAGTACTCAACTTGTGATTGGATAACTTTAAAGATCGAGGCCTATCTTTGGTAAACACTGTTTTTTTACTTCAAGTTTCTACAAATTACATCTTAGTAGCTTAATTCCATTTTACGAAAGTTTACTTTAGCCATTGCTGAAGAGGAATCTATAATCTGGCGTTTTTCATAGTAACACTGGGAGTTTTGTTTCACTTTCTTTGATAAACTTAGATCAAATTCAGTTCAAACAGTTGTAACATTTGTAATAGGTATCTACTCAAATTCTTCGGGGTAAGATGATGACACCACCGTTGCTACACACGAGGGCACACTCGAAACCGTACATGGCCCAGAGTCAGCCGGGGTGCGAGGGAATTGCCTTACTGGGTCACCTTACACCCGGCATATGAGACCCGAGACGGCGAGCGGTTTTAGTTGATTCGATTCCTAAATAACCAACCCCGCTGGCTGGTGGGGGTTATCCGTGGGGATTTCGATGTACATAATCAAAAACATTATTTAAAAAGAACTTCTTGTTCACAGATATCCCGATTGTAGATTTGAAAATGGGCTCAAATCTTAATCCTGACGAAATAAAAGAAGGTGACGATGTTTACTTTGAATGCACCGTCAAAGCTAATCCAAAAACTCATCGACTGGTGTGGTTTCATGATGTGAGTAATGATGTTTTACTGTTTACGCCTTTTTGTCTCACTGCTAGGCAAAGGGCTCCCACAAATCCTTCCACCTTTTTCTCACCTTTACTATATCCCAGTACAAAAGAGTTGATTTGGTCCACCTTCCATCCTCTGGTTTCTAGGGTGTAACCAGACGAGCCCTCTTATTAGGTGTCAGTCTGCAGACATGGTAATCACATTTCAGTTTATTAACCGTTTATTGTAATATTTAATTTATTTTATGCTTGATTATAATTTCATGTACTAAAACTAAAGTCAAATAATCTAAAATATGAATACCAGGTAATGGTTCCGAAATAGTGCCCTATATATATTTTTTTTTTCATTCAGAATACAGAAATTTACCATAACGACGCTGCAGGCATCATTTTAAGCGCCCAAAGTTTGGTTCTACAAAGTGTCACAAGAGCAGCTGCTGGAGACTACACATGCATGGCAGCTAACAGTGAAGGAAAGGGAACTAGCAATCCTGTCACCTTATTAGTCAGATGTAAGTAGTTTCATAATCTAAACCATTTCATAAAATTTTGCAATCTTTATATTTTATGTTTTGAATATGTGTGTTTTTTTATGATTTTTGGATATTTGATTTAATATATTTAGTTATAGCTTTCCTTTTACCGATTACATTTAAATTATGGTATTAGCTACAGTGATAATGGCAAATAATTAAAAATTGTCCTGGGCGATCTGAGCAAAATTGTCTGAAACTTACACTTGTTCTGCAATATTATCTTCCTTCCTAAACATAATGTAACCTCTAACCTAATTACCAACTTCAACACAAATTTAACTAAAGGAACTTACCAAATATTTTAATTACACTGTGTTGTCGTCAAAATAAACACAAACCATTTCACTGACGTACAACCTCGTCTCGGCACCACCTCCCTTCAACTTCCATATAGAGTGCAATGTTTGCTGAAAATGAGCACATGAAAAATAGTCCCTATGAAAAACTAAGAATAACTATAGAAAGTAGTTAAATTTAAATTACTAAGCTGCATTTTATGTCACGCTCCTAGTATTAATACTAAGAATACTTGATTTAGCATTGGCTAAACTTTTCTCCCAATAGGTCTCGCGTAATAGAAACAAATGCCACGCGTTTTGGTAAAACCTCGCTGCCCCAAATTTTATACAATTCAATTGTGCTCCTTTATTTAACAACCTTTAACCTTTATTTTGCTGCACATTCTATGTTCGTTGGTGGATAACTAAATTTTAGAGTCAGTTAAATTGCTTCGGGGACTACATACGATACATTCTGAGTGGGTAATGCTTTGGGGAAAGATGTTTAGATGCTTAATGCCTGCATTTCTGTAACGATAACAAGTTTGTTACTTAGTTAGAGACTGTTTGTAATAGTAAATATTAAAAGTCATTTATATGATGATGAATTCGTGTACTGAAGCCCTCTTCAGTTTACGAATTCTGAATTCTTTTGAGCAATTATGTCCAATCTTGATTTCGTTTAGTATCCACATTTGATGGCTGAATAATCGATTCTTGGGCTCTTAAAAATCGTATATTCAATGTCAGACAAAATAATGTTACATCCTTGCTAGTTAAAAATGTAATACGTACGCATTTCATTATTACCGCAAACTCACACATTGACGAGAAAATTACGCAGAGTAAAGACAGCAACGTAGAGTATATGCACAGCGCCCCGAGCCGTGCAATTTTTTCAATTGCATTGTCTGTCTAATATACAATTCACAGAGGAAAATCCCGAATGCAAAGTTACTAAACAAACTAAAAATAATTATTAATTTATTTAATATTTTTCCACTATCTTAACAGGGTATCGCCCAAAACAATAATGGACTTATAACTAACACAAACATAAGCAATTAAATATTAAAACAAAACGTACAAAAACTTACAACTACACACACCAAGACATAACAAAAAATCAAAAATACTGGCGAGCTCACTCCATTGGCCAGAGAAAATGTCAACTTTGTCTCTAATTTCATTGATAATTTTTTATGGTTCCAATCTCGCAGGCAAACACTAAAATATCCAGCATATAACCATTTAAACTGAACAAAATTATATTAAAATTTGTTGCGTCGTCGCTAAACAAAGAGGCTAAAATTCCCCGGGGTTCTGTGAAATCGTCGCAGTTTCCGTCAACCACGGAAGCAACGTAAAAACCTGAGAAAATGCAATTTACTTGCAAAATGGACGAGGGGTTGCACGTTGGACCCCGAAATTGTCCTTTTATATAAATAGGAGTCTGTTTAATGGCCACCAGATGGGTAAAAGTTGTCTGTGAACAAAAATAAGCCTCAAAGAATCTTATTAAAATATTCTAATATCCAGGAAATTGTGGCTTAGGGTATTGTTAAACTGGGATTAGGATTCTTACACATTTATATTGTATTCAATGGACAAGATTAAGATTTTAGTGGTGTAGCACATAACCTTGCTTTTTGTATCTTTTTAAATGCTAAGACTAATTTTCGCCTGGGAAATTTACAGACTTTTATGTTCTGTATTTATTAGCATAACATCAGACAACCATTTTGACAATGAGAGTTGTTAATACCTACTAATAGGTGATGATGATGACGAATTAAGTTTTGATATTGTATATCGTATTATAATTTAAACATAGTGACCTCTCACTGACATGATCCGTCTGAACGTAGTACAGTATTAACAAACAACAAGCCTCTAAAATCACAGTGAATCTCAACGAGATTTCGTCGTCAAATTATGCTTTGAATTTTAACAACGATAGCACTTTCGAAATGTCTTGGATCTTTGAAGATTATAAAGCTGACAATGTGGATGAGTTCTACAAAATTCACTGAATTTGTTGAAAGTAATGTCAGATCGAATCCGTCTAGCAGTCAGAATGAGTTACTAACTTTTAAGAATAGAAATATTGCATAGTTATAAAACTAAAGTTGAGAAACATATTGTCATACTCACTTCTTTCATATTAGCTGATTGGTTTATAGCTTTCGTTTGCTTAGTAAAGAATTCTTGATTATCTAGAAGCCAACAAATATAGCAAGTTAAATGTGGTTATAATACAACTCTGCTTAACGTTTCCTGAATTTATAGGCGTGACTATAATTATTATATCAGTATTTAAATTTCTCAATCATAACTCATATAAACTTACATAAACTCACGCCTATATCCCCGAAGGGGTAGGCAGAGGTGCTAGCACCCACATTTCGCCAATTTGTTTAGGTCCCAATGTAATAGGTGGCGAGCCTATTGCCATTAACCGGGCACTTATAAACCTGCGATAATTACACACATAACTTCGAAAAGCATCGAAAAGTCATTGGTGTGTGCCATGGTAATACCTGGGATCGAACCCGAGACGTCGTCTCAGCAGTCCTTTACCCATACCACTAGGCTAGGCTAACCAAATCATAGATTACAAATTTTATAAACGATGTAGTTGGAATATTGTGATTTATATGATATGTAAAAATTTTGATTCAAGCCTCAAAGCTATTCAAAAACGACTAAATATAAAATATATCTACTGACTGCTATCTGAAACTAAAGCTTTATTTGAAAAGAAACTGTTTCCAACAGTATCAAGATCGCGAAAGTTGCTCTTCCTTTACTTCACACTGGTTGGACGTTAATCATTAAAAGTACTTGCCAAGTGTTCTTTGTGTTGCATTTTATAACGACGGCCAAGTGGAGAACTCTAAGAAATTTTCTATGATACTTTTATTTTTTTTGTACAGTTTTTTGTCTTGATAATTTTACTGGTTTAAATGAGTGAATCATATCCGTTTCAAAGTGGAAAAATGTGGTAGTATTGTTTCCACGGTAATTTGATTTGATTGTGATTTGATTTTCTAGAAAATATCTCTAAGTTGTATATTTTGAAAATGTCATTAAAATATAATTATTTAATTTTACTATAAATACTAAGGGTGTTTTGTGACTCGAGGTGGCTTGGACTCGAGGTGGCTTGGACTCGAGGTGGCTTGGACTCGAAGTAGTGGCGAGGTGGTTGGAGAGGCACCACGGTGACCTCTCCTACCGGATGTGCCAGATATTTACCGGACACGGGTGCTTCGGTAAGTATCTATGGCGCATCCACCGGGAGATAACGCCGCAGTGCTAGCACTGCGAGGATCCTGGCGAAGACACGGCACTCCACACGTTGGTGGAGTGCCTTGCGTGGGCGATTCAACGCCGGGATCTCGTTGTGGTCTTGGGCGTGGACGTTCTTTCGTTGGAGACCATGGTGAGGGCCGTGGTCTTCAACGGGAGCAAGTGGCACGCCGCCGCCTCTTTCTGTGAGCAGGTTATACGAAAGAGACGGCAGAGAGGGAGCGGGATAGAACCCTGCCCTCCGAGTTCCGCAGTATGCGGCGAGGACGCCGCAGACTCGTCTACGCCCGGGACTACCGACCTCCATGATCGGGGCCTGAGGACGGTAGTTGGCCGACTCGCCGTCCTTACAGAAGCAGGCCGTGGCAGAGGCGTGTCGTGTGTGTCCTCACACACCTGCCTACTCACCGACGTGGGATAAAACCAGACCCCACCAGGCGAGGCCGCGCTGGTGGCCAAGGTCCGCCGGTAACCCTGGAGTTATCCTTTCGAGGGCTTACCCAGGGTGCCCGGCAATGGACACTTGTAAAAAACAGGGTGTTTTGGGGGCCCCATGAAATCTCCGAGATCCTAACCAAACTCACCTGCAAGCCGTTACACCCGCTGATTGACTGAAGAGGCTCTGGAGCTAGCTTACCTCTCGGGGTTAGGAGGTTATAAAAGCCATATACAAACCAAAAGGTGAAAGGTGAATCCCAGATTCCAAGGTGATGACCTCGGATACAACCGAGAATAATGCTAAGACATTAATTAATTACATATTTGTACAATATACTGCTTCCAAACGTGTGTTCCAAACGTTCCAACGGACCTGTACCACTGAAGATACCGACCGCAGTGATCAACGAAACGTTTGGAACACAAGTTTCATATGGACCACGGCCAAAAAGCCCGGAAGCAGTATATTTTACATGCAACGCCGGCTGTGAAAGCCTAAAGGTTTTATTAAATATTGTATTTTGGAGATTGCAAGAGTGGATAATTTATATTAGTTTTAGACAGAGCGTTCTGGATCTTTTTTGGACTAGGTGGTAGTGAACATCCAATTGATGTTATTCTAGAGGGTGTCCGAGAATACTGTACATTTGATTAATTCCATGCGAGAGCTAAACAGAATCCCTCTCAACTTTAATTATAATTCATCACTAGCTCCAAATCCTACAAATCCACAAAGGTGCTTAGTAAATTCCTAAAATACAGAATGATTGATTTAACTAGTGATTGATTTATTGTTACATTTTGTACAAAGATTATGAGATATACACGATTTATTCACCAGACGCTCCTGTTTGTGCTGAGAGAAGAGACGGTGAGCTCTTTGGTGCTCTCAAACAAGAGACTGTGTCACTACACTGCTCAGTGGATGCCAACCCCGCTTTAGTTTCCTTTCATTGGACCTTTAATAACTCCGGAGAGCAAACAGAGCTACCACTAAAGTAAGTACATATCTTGTAAGGTTTCTCATAAAAGATTTAGTATCGACTTTTTAGGCAAATAATCGGGAAAATTAATAAAAAATGCAATCAAATATCTAATGACCACAAATATCATCACCACTTATACAATCTATGGTATATTTCATTCTGAGAACGCTCAAACTGTGGAATTTTCTACCTGCTGTGGTTTTTCCAAGCGAATATAATATGGAGTGCTTCAAGAAGGGCATTAGAAGGATTTTACAGAGTTGGTAGCGCAAGTGTGACGCCCCTGGTGTTGCACACGTCCATAGGCCGCGGTAGCCGCTTCACATTTGCCACATAAGTAGTATAAAAAAGAAAAAAGTTACGGCAAAAATCTTGACCAAACGTCTGAAAAATCGCGCATGGGCACTGCTGGTCAACCAAAAAATCAATAAAAGGGCTGATTAAGAAATTACGCAAGCCCTTTTAGCTCGTGATTAATCTATGATTGGTGAATAACCGTGCCCCAGATACGCCCCGCGCTTACTACCAAACAGACCTAAAAGTGTGCGTAGTGGCGTCTGAAGACCCGAGACGGCGTGCGGTTTTAGTCGGATCAAGCCCGACATAACCGCCCCCGCTGGCCGGCGTAGGGTATCCGAAGGGATTTCCGCACGAAAAAAAAAAAAGAAAGGTACTACGCACGATGACCTCTGTGGCGTAGAGGTAGAGCTTTCAACAGCTAATGAGAGCTCACGGGTTCGATTCCCGTTCATTGCAAATATGTATTGATTGGTCTGGGTGTTTATTCCGATGGATGGGTCCGCATTCTAGAACCCATATGACAAGCTCTGCTTAGTTTGGGTCTAGATGGCGTTGTGTAATATGTACTAGAATATTTATTCATTTATATTCATTTTAGTACATCTTCAAGATTTCTGCCCATAATACTTGTGGTGATGATTATATATTATGCCATTATATTTTTTTAAATGTGTACATATTGTCATAGATATAAAAATTCCAGATAGACATACATACATTCATAAACTCACGCCCGTATCCCTGAAGGGGTAGGCAGAGGTGTATTACACACCTACGATTCGCCAGTCATGTTTAAATCCCAATGTAACAGGGGGCGAGCCTATTGCCATCTACCGGGCACATTACTAAGCGAGCGATATATACATTTTTAATACACACATAACTACGAAAAGTCAACTCGAGACCTCGCCTCGGCAGTCCGTTATGTACGCCACTGGGCTATCGCCGCTTTCCAGATCGATCCAGATGGAGAAATATATTTTATTAATTTTCCTTTTTTATAGTAGTGCAGGCATCCGTCCCATCTAATTCTAATAATCTTAATCCTCCTCCTCCAAATCTATTAATCTTTTATTCTGAGTATTCATCTTTATATCTAGGTTATACAGCAGCCACGGTCACACTTCAACGCTGAACTACACCCCAACAACAGACATGGAGTACGGCACCCTGGCCTGCTATGGAGAAAATGCTGTGGGACAACAGAAAGTGCCCTGTTTATTTCAGCTGGTAGCCGCTGGTAAGTTAAAACCTATCTAACCAATTTTAGTTTGAGGGCCTCTATGGCGTAGCGGTAGTGCATTCGACTGCTACGACAGGGGGCGCGGGTTCGATTCTCGCTCAGTGCAAATATTTGTATGCGTGAATATGTCTTTTTGCATTGGCCTGAGTGTTTCTATGTATAATATGTATGTATTTACAAAAAAAGTATATAAGTATGTTTATCCGCATTCTGGAAGCCATAACACAAGCTAGTTAAACTATGATTATACTTTGGGTCTAGAAAGCGCTGTGTAGAATGTCGTAGAATATTTATTTATTCATTTAGGTATTTAGATAGCAAATATTCGGGTATTTGCTATCTAAATACCTAAAAAAAATATGTCTAGGTGTACAGGGATCTGCCAATACTTTGGGGCGCAAGTCAACCTCAGATGCTAATCAGTGCACCTACTAAACAACGGATGAGGCTCTGGCGCAGGCGCACCTCTCGGGGTTGGGATTTCAGACAGCAGTCACTCTCGTAAAAGTCAACAAACCAATCAAAAATAATGAGCAGACCCCGGCTCCAAATTGCAAATTTTGATCACAATCGGATAACCGCCAAGAGTATGATAAAGCCGAAGCTGCCAGAAATACCAAATATCATTTTAACGTTTACGACCTCTGTGACGTAGCGGTAGTACGTTTGACAGTCGGAGGTTGCGGGTTCGATTCCTGCTCAGTGCAAATATTTGTATGCATGAATATTTGCATTGGTCTGGGCGTTTCTATGTATGATATGTATGTATTTACAAAAGAAAATGTATCTAAGTATGTTTATCCGTATTCTAGAACTCATAACATAAGCTAGTGAAGCTATGCTTACATTGATTTTAGATAGCGCTGTGTAGAATGTCCTAGAATATTTATTCATTTCTTTATTTATTTTAACGGTTGGAGACTTCTCACTTAGTAATTGTGGGTATAACGTGACCTGTATAGTGAACCCGCGGGATGCATTCCCGCTCACTCTGTACGGTCACGTTTAAGCAAACAAGTCTGCGATAGTTTGACATTACCGGTGCATATTTATTTAGTGACGTCAAAACCTATACTAGGTCTGCAAGGCGAATCGCTGCTTGCAATGTTGAGCTGAGTGAGACATCGTGATTTGAAAATCAGATTTTGAAAATTTTGAACAGTGATCATTCCTTCGTGGCAAGTGCGATTTTGAAAATTCTTTTTGAAAGTCACTACTCTGGACATGCTTTCTGAGCGTGTAAAGTTTGGTCACAGTGTCTCGAGCGGTTATTATGTAATTCCATCTGGAATTTTTTTAACGGTGATCATTCCTCTGTGGTAGCATTAATTTTTTCAAAATATATCCATAAACCTTCCTCTGATTGACTTCTTTAATCAGGCCAAATTTGGTTCTGATTGGATTAGTAGTTTAGGAGGAGACCTGTGACAAAGAAAATCCTGAAGTCTGGTATGAGCAACTTTCGCTCGACTTCGTCTCACTCAGCTCAATAAATACGCCTATGCATAGAATTACATTACAATACATATCTAGGAGTATATTAAATATAGCCCCCCCCCCTCCCCCCTTCGCCCTCGGCGTATTTTAAAACGTCATTACACCTCTTTAACCAATAGGTGTCCGCACGATAAAAAAAAAAAAAAAAAAAAAAAAAAAAGGTGCTTAATATGCCCGTAATTTATTAGTTTTCATATGCTCTATAGGAATCTACTGGATTTGTTGATATTTATGATCCCTCTGCTCCCTTGAGTAGTAGCGTGATGATATATAACCTACTAGCTTTTGCCCGCGGCTCCGCCCGCGTAGATGTCGGTTATCGCGACAAATCATAGCCCATGTCCTTTCTCAAGGTCTTATCTACCCCTGTACCAAATTTCAGCAAAATCGGTTCAGTGGTTTAGGCGTGAAAGCGTAACAGACAGACAGACAGAGTTACTTTCACATTAATGTATTATAGTAAGGATGATACTCACAAATAATGTGGCCTTCGATTGGTAAAATAATTTTCTAAATCCGTTCAGTAGATCTAGAGATGACCCTCTACAAACTCAGAACATTACGAACTCACAAACTTTACCTCTTTATAATATTAGTATAGATATTCAAATGTTTCAATACTGGTCTTACACGAATGGATGCCGTAAAACCTGGATCCCGACCTGGACCCCGACCTTCTAGATGAAAGTGTTAGATGCGACCGGGACTAATGCAATGATGATGACAATCTAAATATTAAATAGGTACATCTACTGTCCGGGACGGTGGGGTGACTAGCGCCCCTCCCTCAAACCGGGACATGACGGGGACACCGTGGTTACCAAACCCGAGGGAGCCATCTCGAAACCGGAGATGGCCCAGGGTCAGTCGGGGTGCGATGGATATGCTCTATGGGCAACCTTACACCTTGCGTCTGAAGACCCGAGACGGCGTGCAGTTTTAGTCGGTTCAAGCCCGACATAATCACTCCCGCTGGGTAGCGGGGGGTATCCGAAGGGATTTCCGCACGAAAATAAAAGCCTACAGTTCCAATAAAATCTAGTTAGCTGGTCATATAAGCTGCTCAACATCAGATATATGACATCTGCGAACATTGATAAGTTTCCTGTACCTACCCCTTGGGTAAGAAACACTAAGACACCGAATAATAATGTTTATTTTTTAAAGGTCGCCCATTCCACCTCCAAAACTGCTCGGTTGCGAACCAGAGTATAGATTCTTTGAATGTGGAGTGCGTAGAAAATTTTGATGGTGGACTGCCGCAGACCTTCCTAATGGAGCTGCTGGAGCTACCCTCACTTATTGTAAGTTTTGATAATACGAGTAATACTACAAAAATACCGTTTTCTCTACAAAAATTTGGCAAAGCGGCTGATCGACGCTATACGTGACCAGAAGGCTGGACTTTATCTTGCAAAAAGAATTAGCATTGCCATTCAAAGTGGCAATGCTGCCAGTCTTCTGGGAACATTACCAGTCGGTGATGATGCGGAGGAATTCTATGACGCATGTATGTAAACATTTTTCTATCTTTTAGGTTTAGTTTGGCAGTTTTTGCGTTAAATTGTATTTTTGTTATAAGTACCATCTTTCAGTTTGTTAATTAATAAATACTAACTAAAATTAAAAAAAGGTCATTGCAATACTTTTTTA
This sequence comes from Cybosia mesomella, assembly GCA_946251805.1. Taxonomy (NCBI): domain Eukaryota; kingdom Metazoa; phylum Arthropoda; class Insecta; order Lepidoptera; family Erebidae; genus Cybosia; species Cybosia mesomella. Next base: position 26,398,915 of record OX276408.1, read on the forward strand.
AAAATACAGGAAAAATTAAAATATTCTTTACAATTTAAGAATGTAATATAGCAATTGTATATGAATGTAAATATGAAAATAATAAAACATTAATACATGATGAAAAATTTACTTGAAAGCTTTTGAAGTTATGAACTTATACATAATAATTATTTACTGTTTGCTTCCAAGAAAACTACGTATAAAGATTAATTTTGTGAGAACCATCTTTCATAATTTTGTGTCTAAAATCTTCTATCTGAATTTTTAATTAGACGGTGCCAATAGAGATGCTTGTGCTTATTATCACAGATAAGAAAATACATCCAAAGATATAAAATGTTGAATTTGTTCATAGGTTCGTTACAACGTATCCACAAACAGAACTCCACCGTACTTCGAGATCCGAGGACTCCCTCCAGGAGTCAGCTATAGGATCGACTTGTATGCAGTCAACGCGAAGGGAAAGAGTGACGTTTCAACTATTGAAACTGTTACCCTGAAAGGACAGGCTAAGTTTACTGGTGAGTAATTAATTACCCTGAATACTGGCAGTATAGTCCATACACTGGTTGTCTGGAAGAGATCGCAGACCGCGATAAGACCGCCCATTGTACAACTTTCTAACATGTATGTATCCATCGTATATATTCTATGTTTGGTGTGCAATAAAGAGTATCTAAATCTAAATCTAAAATCTAATTCAAGGATGGTTCAACCACTAAGCCAAAATTAAAAGAATTGAAAGAGTTAATACTTAGATTTTCAGAGTTTTTTTTGTACATCAATTGTAGATATGTGTTTATCCAAGTAAACTGTTATTTTTAAAGAATAGCTATATTATAGAATATTCAATGATAATTTAGTCATTAATTTTCAAAACTCTGCCAAAGACCCTATAAAAAAAAATTACTTACGTAGAAAACAAAATTGAGAATAGAGTATCGAAACTTTACTACTTGCACAATACCATTAGCTGATCCAAAAAAAGATTTCTCACGCTCCATAAGAACGCCTACACCTCACCGTGTGGGCGTTCTTTTTGAGCGTGTCACCACAAGAGAAGTGCCGAAATTGTTAGCTTATTCGTGATCTTATTAGAACTCTCCAACTATAATAAAATTGAGTTCACACTTGTTACTGTCAACATTACTGAGAGATTTTAAGTGGCTTTGAAGGTTCTTTAGATGCTGTGATTGGTCTATTTTTAATGTTGGGCAATATTATATGAAGCTGCAAACCATTCATGAGATTATGATATAATATTGTAATCACACATGGAAATTTTAGAAATCTGCTTGACAGCTGGTTACTGGAACATTAATTTCTCTCTACTTTTGTGCCGGTGTGTATTGTCTCTATTGTGAGTGTTCTATCCCATATTTAATTATTCTTTTGAAAGCTTGGGAAATTTAGAATATTAATGTATCGAAAAACTGGGTCTCGTCCTATTAATATCAATCAATCAATCAATCAATTAGCCTATTGCAGTCCACTGCTGCACATAGGCCTCTCCCATTTTACGCCATAGCACCCGATCCTCCTATTAATATAATATTTGAAAAATGTACTCTAGTCGGAAAAAAAATTGCTCGAAACTTTTTTTATCTTCAGCACTATTGCCTGTCTTCGTTTCCATAACACCCGGTATAACGTTATCTAGACCCAAAACTATAATAAATTTCAAATAAAGACACAACATTAATAGCACACAGAAATAAATCAATGCAAACAGTCATATTCATACACACGACACCCCAATGAAGTAATAACCTAATTACCATCTAAATTCTTATCACGCTCCAATAAAATTCGCACTTCGAAATAACGTTAATATTCCAAGAAACTCTTAAAGTTTAATGCAGGCTACAGTTTAAATCTTAACTATAATTTTCTCCTTAACAAGCAAGCTTTATATATTCTGAAACTAGGTTGGTTTTGAAGCCCCATAATAAATAGCTTTAAATTCAAAGGCGAAGTCAAAGGTAGCCCACCAATCACGTAGCAAATGCTATGATAAAAGCCACCAGGGTATAGTTCTAGCTTAATGCTTTAATTCCGCAAAGCTGAAAGGTAATATGCCTAGTCACGCCATCGAAACGACTATATTTTCGATTTCAGCTGCTACTAAATTTTAATGTTTTTATTTCTCGTTTCTAATCAGAGCTTGAGTTCAAATAGACGTATAAAAAGTTTAATGAATGGTCTGCTTTCTAAATATAATCGATTTTTGAGGTAAAGATAGAAAGTGTTTGTAGTTGTTGTTTTCTAAAAACATTACCAAGATTTTTCAAGATATAACGAAATTAATTCTCTTATTAGAAAATACAAGAGGTTTAATTCGAACATTGTTTTCTTAGATTAAAGCTGATGGATTTCGTAGGTCGCATTCGCTATCATAGGACCACTGGGACAGTTTAGATCATTACCAACACAGTACTACAATCTAAAGCCAGGACTAATTTAGGTTGTTATTACTGGTGCTGTACCTGGTGAAACTAGTTGTTTTGTTCAAATTAACTGTTTTATTGACGTTTACTTCGAAATGCTAGTACTGTTTACGTACTGAGTTTATGTAGATATTTTGAAACTGAATTACTGCACGAATGGCATGGTATAGATGGAATGGTCGCCTTACCAAATGTCACTGTCTACATGAGACAATTACTTGTAAAATTACTCTTACTCATAAACAGACAGATTCCTAGTGCAAGAATCAACAAAAAAACTAAAAAAAAATTGATAATTCACAAAAACAAAACAAACGTTACATTCAAATAAACATAAATAAGCAATTTCAATATAAATATAATTGTTTCAGAGCGGTATACAAATTTCTTGAACGAAAAAAAAAAGATTTATAAGGACAAATTAATGCCTACCGAGTCTTATGCATTTATTCTACTGGTCGAATAACATAAGAAATAAGTATTCGGTAAAATGAATAAATTCAACACTAATAATATGACGTCAAATACTATTTAAAAGAAACATGAGCACGCTATTTTTAAACGCAAATGTAATTGTTTTGACGCGATATGCAAATTTCATGAGTGAAGGTGCCAGGCTACTAATATGTGACGTGTAATAAATATGCACTTTAAGTTAATAGCTTGGCTGGGCTTGATACAAATTTATACAAACAAAGTTATTTCAATTACGTATGAACAATTTCATTTTTCAATTAACTAAGTAGAATGGGTAGACCCACCCAGTGTAATCAAGTTTTTCTATTTATATTCCTAATAGTAGCTTGGGATCATCTGATTCGGAGGAAATAGACATTTATCTACTAATGCTTAGTTATATTCTTCTAGTGTGAATACATGTTTGATATTATTAAACTCGTTAGCTGATAAAACGAAACTATTCTTTTAAATTACATCCTACATTCACCCTTACATATACTGGCTGAAAAAGAAACTATTCTCAAACCACCCACACTTATATATACTCACGGGCAATTGCTCCCTCTGGAGCAGGTTGAGACAACAGTCTATCATCTGCTTCTCTCCTTACATACTTCATTAGCTTCCTCTACTATCATTAAACCTTTCTGCAGACTTTAAATTTACATAGTCTTTAGGTTCTAGTATGTATCTCAACTGATTTCTTTTTCCAGGTGAAGGTAACACTCTTAGCATGTCACCAGTATTAGCTTCAATAGCGGCAATGTCTGCACTGCTGGCTACAGCCGTGTGCGGTGTCCTCGCAGTGCTGTATCGACGGCATGCGGCACGGCACAGACATCTGCCAGCGAAGCATGCACCGCTGAGGTAAATTACTCCATCATCATTGCCCTGCACTTCATGAAATTGAATTTGAATAGAAAATGTTTAAATCTAAAGGTTGTGTTTTTAAGAATCATTTTGAAAGTGTATTAATTTAGGCCTTTTTATAATGATCTCTGTAATAAACAATATTTTATAGTTAAATTATTTGAATAAGTAGTTTCTACATGATATTGTCAGAAGTTTACGCGAATGTCACACATTGAAATGAAACTATTTTTAACGGATTCTATCGTGATTTATTTGATTTGATTTGATCATTCACTTAATTAATTCCAAGAAAAATCAAAATACAACAAGACTTCATGACACTGTGAGCTCATTCTGCGTAAATAGTAACACCAACAATTCAACATAGTTCGGGTACTTTGAGATAACTTACACTTCAAACTACAAGACAACAACCTTCTTTAGTCTCCCCGTGACCATAACATAACATAACATAACTTCACGCCTGTATCCCGACCGAACGAAACGTCGGGATCAATGTAAAATATAAAATAACGGCGATAGAATCCGTTAAAAATAGTTTTATTTCAATTAGTAGTTTCTATGAACTCATTATCACTTTCATAGCGATTTCCCGGTTTCGTCCAAAATTTACACTTTGGAACCCGTAGTCCGCTAATTGCTTCTGATTGGTATATTGGTTTTTTCCGGGAGCGTCTGACCGTCTGACCTACCAAGCAGAAGAGGAAAGTTTGCAAAAGCAGGTGTACTGTCATGCAGATTGGTGGGGCCTCCATATACCTACAAATTTCTATGAACCAACTGTGATAAACATTTATCGATGTGATGTGGGAGTATACTACGAAATGTCACTTTTACTTGACACTCAAACTTTCCCAACAGTGAAGCCATGTACGTAGAACGAGCTCCTCACTGTCCAACTCCAGTGAAACAGGAGCTGGAGTCCAGAGCTAGTAGTACAGAGCCCAGAGAGCGTGGGGGGACTGCAAGGGGGGCATTGCTGCATACTACAGATCCTAGAGAGGATGACGCCGACCCTGACATTATACCTTCATTGTATGGTTAGTATTATAATGATTTTTGTTTGTTCTGAAGAGCCTGTAACAGAACATGATGCATTCAGGCAATCAGCAATATTTTTAATTTGATAATTTCTCTATTTGATAATTTTATAATGTCTCTGTAGCACCTTAATTTTGTCTCAATTCCAACAATTATTTTAAATTTTTAAATTTAAATTAAGTAATATGCAAAAGTTACCGTATTTTTTCTTGGCTACCGCGCCGTGGCTGTAATGTGTTCGTCTACTACGTCAGAGGTCGCGAGTTCTATTTCCACTCAATGCAAATATTTGTATGCATGAATATGTATATTTGCATTGGTCTGGGTATTTCTATGTATGTATGTATTTACAAAAAAATGTGTCTAAGTTATCAGCATTCTAGAACCCAAAATACAAGTTAGTCAAGCTATGCTTACTATGGGTATAAATAAGATTGCTCTGTGTAGAGTGTCCTAGAATATTTATTTGTTTTTTTATATGTGTATGTATGTTTTGTATGTATGCAAAACTTCAGATTTTCATAAGCAAACCTGTGACAGAATATTTAATATTTTTATCATACAGAACGAAGGCCTGTGTCCAATGGATACATGAGCCTCCAGCGGCCGCCATCCACCGGCAAAATCACGAAGCTAAGCGGTGACGACGTCCGTTCCGAACCGGATGGCGGTGCTTATTACACAGATTATAGAAAAAAGGATTATAGGATACCTTTAACTAGTGTGAGTATTCTTAAAACAGTTTTTATCAAGGACGTCTATCTATGTGTGTCATGCGATGTGTAACAGCCAATACGTGTTTACGGCAATTTTGGCAATTACGCCATTTAAACGCTAATTTTTCTTCCGTTTGATTTTTGCTGTCTCTTCTCCTTTGAATTATTGACATCGAATATTTACGAACATGATGATAGGTAAATAATTCATTATATAAATTTTACTGTCCAAATACCTATTGATAATTATGTTTACTGTATCAACTGTAAAGAAAATGCAAATAATGAAATAATATAATTCGTTGAAATGTTGAAGTTACTTTATACATTGAATATTTCCTACAGTCATTTATAACTATCAATATAAATTTGTTATTCATTATTTTATCATAATTACCTTGTTAATCATTATGATACTGTAGAAATTTTACGCGAATGTTACGCACTGAAATATTTAACGGATTCGATTGCTATTTATTTGATCTTATTTTATTATTTACACTGATCCCGACGTTTCGGTTGCTCTTCAGCAGCCATGACCATTAAGTCGGGATAGAATTCGTTAAAATAGTTCATTTCAATTGTTAATCAGTAACTAATTTGGTAGTCGAATATGGTGATGCGTTGAATTTATAATTTGATATGAAGATTAAAATTATCTCTTTGTTACAGTCTTACCATAGTTTAGGACGCGTGAACAAGGGAGTTAACGCGTGTAGCCCGAGTTCCGCCACAGGCGTGACGTCATCACTGACAGCACACCGATTACGACCAGAGGTCGTGACGACGTCGCACCGAGTCCAAGAGTCCTGTATATAAGTACTATTGCGCCACCAGAATTGGGCAGACTTTGAACCATACTCACCTGTATGTTTTATATAACGATAATATTTTATCACTGATCAGTAGAATTACCATAATTGCAGGAGCAGTAACAATTGGTGTAATAAATTACTATAAGTAAAACATGAATCCAACTGTAAAACAGTAGGTGTCTCAATAGGACGCTTCACTTCTTGATAAAGGTCCCCTGTTGAGTCCAAACCTATAGATTACAAATAAATATCAGTATTTCAAATTTTGGTATGTTGTGACCTCATTTGTGGCCGTAGGTGTTCTCGTGAACTTTACCTGGACTGATAGTGAGCGTTGATTGCTCCCAGCTTATACTTATATAAGCAGTTTCAGCCTAGAACAGAAATTAAGTCTATTAAGTCTCATATTTAGTGTGATACTAAGTGGACCTAGTCACCATGTATTTTTTTACCCATAACATGATCTCGAAGACCCAAATGATGTTATCATATTCGTTCAAAATAAATTATTGACATAAACATCACATTTCGTTCAGGTAAATTCAGTGTATGTATAAGCTGTTTTGGGCCAGAACGATTATAGTGTCAAATTTTTCGAAGTCAAGTTTGAAATTTAAAAATTATATTCTAAATTCTACAGTCTACAGTATCAACCAAAATTACTATTCACACGAGTTATTGTTATAATGAAATAACCCAAATTGAAGAAATCGAGATTTAAATTTATTGCTGAGCGGACATCAGGGTTCATGAAGTTATTATCCTCAGTGAAAGTGAATTCTTGCCTGTACGAAATGACTAATACTGCTACATTTAAGTTAATAATACTAGAAATCGGAATGTCTCAAGAAGTTAACATACATACATACATAAACTCAAGCCTATGTCCCCGAAGGGGTAGGCAGAGGTGCTAGCACCCACATTTCGCCAGTTTATGTTTAGGTCCCAATGTAATAGGTGGCGAGCCTATTGTCATTAACCGGGCACTTATAAACCTGCGATAAATACACACATAACTTCGAAAAGCATCGAAAAGTCATTGGTGTGTGCCATGGTAAAACCTGGGATCGAACCCGAGACCTCGTCTCAGTAGTCCATTACCCATACCACTAGGCTAGAAGTTAAGTTACTCGTAATACAGAATTGGTCATCAAACAAATCCACTATTTTGTAATTTTCAGAAGATAAAATTTTTAATCGATTTGTATTAATTATATTGTAAATACCAAAAGTAAAAAGTTCTGACTAAATTTTAGACATAAAGCTTCTTTATCTTTGCTGAAAGTACAATGCTTCGGTAAAGATTAAATTTTCTTCTGCTTTGCTTTGCCGTTACATCAACTATTTTTAGCTTTCTACCATTAATTTTGATGAGGCAATTACCATCTATCATTATCATCTTGGTAGCATGATTAAGCTTATCATGTGTGAAATTCGTAGCAACATTTGCAATATATTATAAAGCGACCGGATCACTGGTCGCTTTATAATATATTGCAAAAGTTGCGATGTGATGATGAGTGTGATTCATTCTGCCTAATTCTCGTGGTATAGTTGTAAGTCACGTTGTGTACCCATCCTCTGTAAATAACGTTTACAATAAGTATTGACTGTGTTCCTTTATAGTCTAAAGAAAAAGAGATTTTTGTAAGATTTTATGAATTTCAACTATGTATAATATTGTTTGTATGTGATATGCTTGATATGAACGTGTTGCGGTCGGTTATTGTTGTAAATAATATGTATAGTCAGTAAAATAAATAAAGTTGTAAATTGTGTGTCCTGTTTTGTTTTTGATCTAAGTTTTATTTTTAAACAAATATTCAGTGTTATCTGTGGCAGTTAGTATTAATTTAACGATTATAACATTTCCTTCCCTTCTAACAGAAAAAAAAAGGTTTTTCCATGTGTAAGTCCTTCAGAGTGTATTAAAGAAATGATTATTTAATAATGCATGACTGCCAGAAAATCATATTAGTTTGTTAACATTGTACCAAATTTGTACCTTCCACCACAAAGTACAATATTGTTTTAACTGATAACTATGACCTCTGATATTAGGTATTGCGATAAGTTTGAAGGGCGTTTAAATATCTGATTTCATCCGCGGTGTAGCGACTATTTAGTGTAAAAGGGTATAATTATGTACAAGGATACTCGACTCTAAGTATCCTTGGCAGAAATTTTGTTGAAATTTAGTAAACGTCAAAACATGAATACAAATTAAAATTCAATTAATTTTTTAAGCAATTAGTATGCTTACTTTGCCTATAGATTAAAAAAAATATATATATATATATACATATATATGTATATATATATGTATATGTATATATATATATATATATATATATATATAACGCTGGAGCCATCTACCGTAATGATTGCGAACTACGGGAACAATGAATGACTTTACAGTCATTTTTAAACATTGTTTATGATTACTCCGCCACAATTTTTAAGCAATTAATATCCTTACTTTTCCTATAGATTTAAATCTATATCCTATAGATTTAAATCTATAGGAAAAGTAAGGATATTAATTGCTTAAAAATAGATTTAAATCTATAGGAAAAGTAAGGATATTAATTGCTTAAAAATTGTGGCGGAGTAATCTTATACAATGTTTAAAAATGACTGTAAAGTCATTCATTGTTCCCGTAGTTCGCAATCATTACGGTAGATGGCTCCAGCGTTGCCTTGAGACGTATATAATATATCGGAGAATTTCGAATATCTGGGACGTGTCTACCTGACTCATTTGGTCAGAGCATTCCCCCTGTAAGGGACTGGTTGCGGGTTCAAGTCTCGGAAAAAGATGTTCTCTTTTTCCGATCTAAATCTATACGAATACAGCTTTTTAACAACGATAACACCATCGCAGAGAGAAAAGATGTGGTCTAAATCGGATAATCAGTAACATTTTCAACATTTTTACATATAGGTACACTTTTATATCTACTTTTTACCCAGATGAATACAAAATATTTGAATGATGACACTTAAAGTAAAAAGTACATGATAAAGAAAAAGATAAATTTTATTTTTTATGCTATCTGGCGCTATAACTACTGGAGAATTACACGTGAATTCAAAATCTCAAGACTCATACCGTGTACCGTGTATGCGTCGTAGACATGAAGTCATATCATGTCACTATATAGAAGTCAAACGTGAGCTTATCAATAATAAAGAAATAATGGTTTAAATTTAGAATATCATTAAATAATTTGACATAAATAATTTATACATTAGACACACTGTGCTAGAAACATCAGATTATATGTTTTTAAGATCCAATATTACTTAGTGCCTGACTTTGCCTCTATTACTGGTAAACATTATTTTTACTCCCAACATAACATATAAAGCCTTTGTTTAACATACATTTATCTGTTGAAGACAAAATGTTATTGAAGTTAAAGAATTTAAATGTGACTGTAAATTATTTAAATAGTTTTACTAACCTGTGAATTCGTTTTCGTAACTTAACATGCTCTTGTCACACTCGTAACGTAAAGAGCAGTCTATAATACTTACACTAAAAAAGCTTAAACGCTTTTACTAGAAATCGTAACACACTGTTAATATGTTTTGAATAGTGTTTGTTGTAACATAAGTATTGGTAAATAATGCATTATAGGTATGACTAAAGTCGATCAATTCAAATTTAAGGCCATAGCAATAGCGATTTTAAATATTTTGTTCAAGTATTTAAATCTATACGCAATTGCTTTTCATTGAAATGGACGCTAATAAAATTGTTAATTTTATGAAAAATATTACAATCAGATGATAGTTATGGTGTACAATGATAGGTTTTGAACTCAACTAAGGTTTGAATGAACAACAATGCAATCAAAGACAATATTACACTCAAGTAATCTACCAGCAGAAATAAAAATACCTGAATTGCAAAATAGTATTTGATACAGTGAATTTCATCAATGATAGAAACTATATTTATTTATAGCGTCGCCTTACGACGTATATAATATATCGGAGGAATTCGAATATCTGGGACGTGTCTAAGTGGCTCAGTTGGTCAGAGCATTCCCCCTGTGACTGGTTGCGGGTTCAAGTCCCGTACTAAATGTTCTCACTTTTTCCGATCTAAAATCTATATAAAAAATAAGCATATAAATTGCTTACAAATTTAATTGAATTAATGTGGCGGAGTCATCAAAAACAATGTTTAAAAATGACTGTAAAACCATTCATTGTTTCTGTAGTTCGCAAGAATTCCGGTAGATGTCTCCAGCGTCGCCTTAAGACATATATAATATATCGGAGAAATTCAAATATCTGGGACGTGTCTAGGTGGCTCAGTTGGTCAGAGCATTCCCCCTGTAAGGGACTAGTCGCGGGTTCAAGTCCTGTCCTAGATGTTCTCTCTTTTCCGATCTAAAATCTACAGGAAAATATTCATTACTTAAAAATTTAATTTGTTTTTTTAGTTTGACTTAATTAAAATTGTTTTCAGTTCTGACATCCGATCTTAACCTTTGCGTCTTCTAAAAACGCTGTTCTCAAAACCCCACAATCCTTGACCACACACGAGACGTCGTTAACTCAAACGACAGCGTTTAACCACATTGGATGTCCAAACAGTTACTTAACTTTGTAAAGTCGTTGTCAACTGCTCAGAACCGATATAACATGGTGGAATTATGTAGTGAGCGCTTAAGCTTGACAACTTAACGAGTCGTACCACTGGTTTAGTGTTGACATGTGATTTAAATACTTTTAAATGTTATTTGTAGGATCAGTGGCTTAAGTTGCGGTATTGACGACAAAAAATGAAAATCATGTTGAAATAAAAATTTGAAGTATTGGTCAGTTGAATTGTCAAATGACTCAATATTTGTGCAACTCTTGTTGAACAGAATAGTAACAAATGCCTATGCATGAAATTATCATGCCTGAAAAAAAAAACAGAAAACAGTTACAACGATGAAAACAGCCATGAAATTATTCATTACTCATTATTTAAAGAAATTCAAGCAGATTAACTTGTTCATATTCAAAACCTCTATCCTAGATCTGATGTTTGACTATGCAATCACCAAAATAACCTCATATTAAAACTTTTAGTTAATACCTACTTGATTCAACGTTGAAAACTTACATCAAATAATATTTTTTTTTACAGTGTATTAATTTAGGAAGCCTTTGCAACCTACAGTGTCACTTTGTTCCTGTTGTTGTTCATGTTGGATGTTCCTTTAACATAAATAAACATACCTATTTCGAGTGCAGTTAACTGATATGGTGAGAATATTGAATTTATATCACAAATAAATCCTTTTTATATTGTCAGGTCACTTACTTACTTTTCCTTGATGAGAACATGAATTCATTTTGTTTAATAATATTTATGTAATACAATTCTAAGGACTATCGTAATTTAGACATATAAAGAGAATTATTTTCGTTACTAAATGCAGCTATACATTATTAATATTGCCACAATAAGCGTCTTAAAGCTATCTTATAATAAAAAGAAGCCAGCCTTCTGGTCACGAGAAGCGTCGATCATGCGTGTTGCAATCTCCCTGAAGAGACTGCGAGCACTCGGACCCCATGCCCCTAACGTTTCGACTCCAAACGGCACAAATTCATAATCTCCAATTAAGTTTGAAGGCTGGCTTCTTTTTAGCACAGAGAATAAGTATTGCCATACAACATGGCAATGCTGCCAGTCTTCTGGGCACGTTACCACAGGAGGCATGCGATGCGGAGGAATTCCACGATGCATTTTAGGTTTAAGTTTCTTTTAATTATTTATTTTATTTTAGTTTTATTTAGTTTAGTTAGATATAAAATTTGTAACCACATTTGTACATTTACCTTCATATCTATATAATTAAAAATAAATATTGTCAATCTTATAATAATATTTGTTTGTGTGTTTTGACTAATTGGCTGTCTGTTTAACTAACTGGTTTTGTTGAGAGGATGTTTCATTTATCCTTAGTTATATAGCCTCAGGCCGAAACTTCATAACCCATGCTGAGTTATTGGCGGAAACATCGGAATAGCCACAAAAAAAATGTTTCATTTAAAAAATGTACAATACAAATTTTAATTATGTTTGCAAAAGCAACTGGAATTAATATTTTCTGTAAATTAACGTTACGTGAAGACAAAGGAAAATAAATAAGTATAATGCAGTGTATTTGTATCAATAAAATTACTAGATACTTTTTTTTTGTACTATCTTGAATGGTATACGTTTTGTTGGCAGGCTGGCTGATTAATTTCGTTGAGAGGATGTTCCATAATCTCTTTATTTAATTCTCTATTTAAACCTTCATTTAAAAAAAAAACAATACATTTTTTGTAAAAGATATTGTGTTTTGTTAATAAAAATAAATAAGTATAAAACAGTATGATTTTTGTATCAATAAGTATAATGCAGTGTGTTTGTGTATCAATAAAATTGTAAGAGTTTTTTGTATTCTTTTGGATTGTATAAGCTTTGTTATTTCTACAAGTTACTTAAAACATAATACAAATCATACTTGGGGCTCACCTAAAGAACAATTCTGCTCAAAATAATAACACATGATTGTTCTAACAAAGCTGTTAGTCTTAATTGTTAGTAATAAGTCTTATCACAAGATACTCCAAAATAAATTAATATTGTTTCCTTATTTACTTCGTTTTACGATCTGTTATACAGATAATAACACAGATAATTATTTTTATTTATTCAATTGTAAGCTATTTCATTGATACAGTTGTTAATGCCATTGTTTTAATTATACCTAATTAATTCAATTAAATTTTTAAGCATTTTGTATGCTTACTTTTTCTAAAGATTTTAGATCGGAAAAAGAGAACATCTAGGACGGGACTTGTCTAGGTGGCTCAGTTGGTCAGAGCATTCCCCCTGTAAGGGACTGGTCGCGGGTTCAAGTCCCGTCCTAGATGTTCTCTTTTTCCGATCTAAAATCTTTATACCTAATTATTTAGATTAAACGTTTTTTTCGTAAATCTTATTTGTATAATAATATTTAGGAAATAACTTGAAGCATTCTTACACTCTTAGCGTCCAATTTAGCCACCTGAGATTCTAGAAAATATTTTAACTTGTATCTTTTACAAAACAATATCATTGTGCGAATGATCTGGAATCAGAGAAATAGCTGTTCCAGTAAACTTAATCTTATTTTGTTCAATTATATTATTATTATTAAATTAATTACTTAAATAATGTACTTTATTATTATAAGAACGTCTAGAGGCCTAGAGACTGCAAAATGTATGATTCCTTAACAACACCTATGTTTATTTTACATAAAATATATTGTAATTATGTAAAATTGTAAATAATAATAGTTATAAGTAACGAAATTATAAAATCTAGTCTAATTTAGTACTAACGGTGCTAAGTACTGTACATTATTAATTATCATTGATAATATAAATAGGTTAATGTCAATTGCCGACCTCATACTAAGTATGAGACTTTAATTACTGTTACAAACATTGTTTCTTGTAAATGTTTCCAAATAAATACAATGTCAAGCATTTATCAATCCTGTTATTTTATTAAAGGCCTGAAATATGAGTTCCTTGGAAACCCTTACACCTGTAAGGTGAAATTTTTTTTTTGTATGGAAACGGTGGCAAACAGATGTACTAGCATCTATGCTCAGAGTTGATGAAGCCCTGAGCGCCGGAGGTCGCTGAACGACCTCTGTCCTCCATTAGTGAAGGCCTGGGGGTGACAGATGGAGCCACCTGTCCCCCTAGAAGCAGGCCGGGGTGGGGTCGAAACAGTGACACCGTAGTTTTCGGACACGAGCGGGCGATCTCGAAACTGTAGATGACCCTGGGTCAGCCTGAGTGCGAGGGAAATGCCTTATGGTCCAGTTTACACCCCAGCGTCTGAAGACCTGCGACGGCTTGCGGTTTTAGTCGGTTCGTATCCGACATAACTGCGTTCGAATCCTGGCCATTACACTACCGAGGTGAACCCACTCCTAACATAAGCAATTAAGCTTAGCTGGAGGAGTTAGGGGGAATATTAGTCATTTCGGTTACTAATATTCTATAAAAAAAAACCCACAAAATTTACTACTGATATTTAGGTGAGAAATGCGATTTGCAAACAGAACAGAGGATAGAACTCCTGCTGGCTCATAATACCATTTCTGGCAACTAAAATCTTTTTTGAACGAGAGCAAATTTTCTAAAACGTGCACGTGATAAAAGCGTGCTACTTCGGCAGACTTTGAGACATTTTTCCTTACATTACATTGTCTTCCCGGTAGCGCCAAAGAATTTAGTAGTAAACCTATACAGATCTTCAGTGTCCAAGACAAAAGTCACATGCAAACCGGATACCTGTTTATTGACAGACGAGGCTCTAGCTCTTGAAATAATTGCAAGTTGAACTCACAAAGTTACAAAGACAAAAATGAAACTTATACGGGACCATTAAGGCTGTTAGCCTAATACATACATACATACATATAGTCATGCCTCTATCCCAATGGGGTAGACAGAGACAACAACTTTCCACTTGCTTCGATCCTGGCATAGCTATAGGTCTTTCATTTCTTATTATTGTAATATTGATTACATAAATATTGATTAGTGCTTGACTACAATAGAATAGAGCCTAACTTTGAACATATTTGTTTTTTGACTGGATACAAAATTGAAACTCCTATTAAATGAAATTAAATGAAATATACGAGTTTCATATACAGTTTTAAAACTTCAATTCTAGTTCTACTATAGAAATAAAAGAGATGAATTTCTATGTGATTTTATATCCTATATTGGAGATGTTCGCATCCCAATGGTGCCATAAACTCGGTAGTCAAGAGAATTGCTCAATAAGGCGGATGCAGCCGTTTTAGTGCTCCAAAGGAACATCGGGGCGTAGAACGACTAGATGTCGGTTGCAGTATTTTGTCAAATAAGCTGGAATGAATATCATTTAGTGTTTGACGGAACTGGAAAATTTTCAATTGCATCTATTGGTATTCAAATTGCATTGATTTACGACCTATTCTTAAGAGGATTTTGTTTACCAGAATATTTATTATCGTCAGTTTTGTTATGATAGTGCCTGGTTGGAATTTATACTCGAATGCATGCAGAACAATGTCAGTTAAATAAAAAATATATTTTGTTGAATATACTGCTTCCGGGCTGTTTCGCCGTGGTCCATAGGAAACTTGTATTCCAAACATTTCGTCGATCACTGCGGTCGACATCTTCAGTGGTGTACCGGACCTGTAGGTCCGGGTGCCGACGATTGCGGAGGACCCTCCTTGGCGGCGACTTCTGTGCGACTGATGTAGAGGCCCGAGTCACTGGCGTATTTATAGGCGCAGTTGGAGGGGGGAAGCGACGTGATCGATCCGGATTGGTTGAGATCTGCGGAACCAACGCGCTCGATCCTGATTGGTCGAGGCTAAGCAATTGGGCGTGGCCTCCCGATACCGGGGATGGTGTTGACTTCGTCATGTTTGAACCGTGATGACGAGCGGCTCTCAGTTCTGGGTGTCAGTTCAATGTAAATAATAAAATGACATCAAATGAATCCGTTAAAATAGTTTTATTTCAATGTGTGACATTCACGCAAACTTCCGAGCGTATGTGATCAAATCATGTGTTTCATATCAAAGTAACACCCTCTGTAACTGAGAATAATTCCATAGCAATTCTAATGTTTTACCATCTTAAAAAAAATACACTTACGCTTTATATCACTGAAGGTGCACACCGATGCTCATTACAGACCCACATTTATTCATTTTTGATCCCACATAATAATAAGCGAACCTATTGCTGAATTACGGGCACTTTAGAATTAAAAGATGAAAAAATGGGAAGTTTATTGAAAAGGAAATGAAAGTAGGATATCATAATATGAGATGACTTGAGTAAAAGAGTGAGAACTCCATATTCAATCGGAATAGATGCGCTAATGGCTTTTTTGCTGTTGTTTTGAAATCCATTCCTCATGATATTTTGATCGGTGAGCCTAAAGGTGTAACGCGTTATATAAGATTATGTGTAATATAGATGAAACATATTGCTAGTATAGAGCCTCGGTGGATGCAGGCTGCTACAGACCGGTCGAAATGGAAGTCAACGGGGAGTCCTATGTTCAGCAGTGGACTTCCTACGGCTGATTTGATTATGATATGACGATATTGCTAGTGTTACATATCTTGCTCGTAGTGCCGTCCACACGCCGGTTTCGTGTTTCAATACACGAAATACTTACATAATGGTATTTTTAACGTTACACTCGACTGAACCCGGCTTTAAATAAAGCTAAAGAAAAAAAAGTAAATGGGATACATACAATACTCACAATTATTCAAACAATAAAATAATAACACGAAAAAATTACAAAACCCTCTTTTGTTTTTGTGCGACGTGCCAGCCTATCGTGCAAACAGTTGTATCAAGATTTTTGCATAACGTGTTACACAAACAGACCAAATTTAATTGATGTAGATTTTTCATAGAAATTGCTATCCAATAGCAGAGTCATGTTTATCTTAGATTAAAATCTGTAACACACCTGTCGCATATAAATTCGTTTTTAATTGTTTTTAATTAATTTAGATCATCATTATTATCATGTTAGTGTTTGATCCCGATGACATCCGTGGCCTTCGCCTCGGAGCTCGACGTGCGTGTACACTTTCTCCTTCATTTGATTTCACTTAAATGGTCTTTATTGAGCTGGGAGTGAGACGAAGTCGAGCAAAAAGCTATCTATACTCCACCTGGTGTATTTCGGTTGTTTTTTTTTTTTTTTTTTTTTATATTTAGGGCACGTCAATTTGACTTCACCTCGCCTGATGGTAAGCTGAAGGTAAAGTCTCAGGAAAGAGGGTCACCATTACATACACGTACCATGTTAACAATGGTGGCACTCAGCTTGACGGCCTCATCAGAAGAGGATTGTCGTCGCAGCACCGCGTGACACCCACCGGTCCCACTAGTGCTGCGACCACAATCCCCCTGCCCGGCTATGCACTTGCTGACCCCTGAACGCAATCAAACCGAAATTGGATTACTATGGAGGGATTTTCGCAATCGTGCATGGTGGTACCTACCCGGCCGAATTTTGTGACAAATTTGTGTCATCAAATTTCTACCACCAGTACGCTACTCCTCTTAAAATTATCGACCAATTTTGACCAAACTTGGCATGTAAATACAACTTGATACCCGGAAGGTTTAGAAAAAATAAATAATTGAAAATCAAACATACCATACAGGAATAATCACACTTCAAAAATTTCAAAATCTGATTTCTCCAAAATGATGATTTATTATTTACCACGGTTTTTTCGCCTAGATGTGCAACTTAACTATTGGCTTAAGACAGAAAAAGAATATTGAAAATCGGTCTAGCAACGGAGGATTAATGACCGAAAAAATAATTCAATTGCATTTTATTGAAAAAAACTTGCGCGTGAAAATAGAATTTTCGGTAATCGGAGGGTAGTTGTTGGGCAGGTTTTGTAGCTAAACATGTAGTGCACTCTCAGCTCAACATTACAACAGCAGAATGCATTGCGTCCCTAGTAGCTCTCAAGCCTTGTCCGTGAATCAGCAGCTATATCATATCAGCTTGCAAATGAGGTTGACTTGAGCCCTAGAGATTTTGGTCAGGCCCCAAAACACGGAGACCATGGTGAGGGCCTTGGAATCCGACGGGAGCAAGTGGCACGCCGCCGCCTCTTTCTGCGAGCAGGTAATGCGTGCGAAAGAGACCTTGGGAGAGGGAGTGGGAGAGATCCCTGCCCCCTGAGTTCCGCAGTCTTCTACGCCCGGGACTACCGACCTCCAAGATCGGGGCCTGAGGTCGGCAGTTGGCCGATTCACCGTCCTTACAGAAGCAGGCCGTGGCGGAGGCGTGTCGTGTGTGTCCTACACACGCCTGCCAACTCACCGACGTGGGATTAAACCCGACCCCACCAGGCGAAGCCGCGGTGGCGGCTAAAGTCCGCCGGCAACCCTGGGGTTATCCTTTCGAGGGCTTACCCGGGGTGCCCGGCAATGCACACTTGAGAAGGACACCGTGTGGTTTTAGTCGGTCCGATTCCGACACGCCCGCCCTATCATCAGCACCGATGGGGTGAAGCCCGTGGGGGTTTCCACACGCTAAAAAAAAAAAGTCCACAAAACACCTTTGCTTCTAGTTCGCTATTCTAGTTTAGTAACATTAGAATTTTTATTTACTTATTGTACAAAATAAGCGTCACAAAGTCACATATCAGCATCAACCTGAGGCATTACTTATCTTCTCGGCTCCTTGGCTGACAGACACCATTCTAGTCATTTAAATTTTGAGATGTCGTTGTTCTCCACAGTTGAATTCTTAATATAAGCTTATATCCAACGGCCACCACTAAGCTGCCGCTACTGGTGTTCGTTGGGATAAAAATTTAGATTTGTTCTCTGATACTCTTGAGAAAAGTACTACGCAAGTACAATATTTATTAGAAAAAAGTCATACAAAAGAAAGTAACTTAAAGTTTCTAAAGACTGTTTTTTTTTTTTTTTATTGTGCGGAATTCCCTTCGGATACCCCCCCGCCGGCCAGCGGGGGTGGTTATGTCGGGCTTGCACCGACTAAAACCGCACGCCGTCTCGGGTCTTCAGACGCCGGGGTGTAAGGTTACCCATAGAGCATATCCCTCGCACCCCGGCTGACCCTGGGCCATCTCACCACTAACAGCATCGCTCTCCTCTGAAAGCAGAGGAGTACGGAGAGCGATGTGTTCCCGTCACGTTGGGTATTGGCCGACGATCAATGCCAACCCTATGAAGGGGTGAAGGGGACTAAAGACTGTACCTAGAGGAGTACTCGTCTCCACACTTATGTATGGTAATGAATGTTGGGTGTGGCAGAAGGAACATGAAAGTAAACTGAATGCTGTTGAAATGAGAAATCTGAGAACTATAACTGGAGTATCCCTGATGAGCTGAGTGAGGAACAGTGTGATAAGGGAACGTTGTGGTATGGTAGAAGATGTAGTGACCAAGATAGAGAAAGGGATGCTTAGATGGTTCGTCATGTAGAGAGGATGGATGAAAGGAGATTAACGAAACAGATTTATGAGGCGAGGGCTACTGGGCAACCCGGTAAAGGTCGACCTAAGCGTACATATGCCAATCAGATCTAGGACGTTTTGAGGAAAGGCGAGGTTAGAAGTACCCGTAACCGGCGTGCATGTTTAGAAAATAATTATGAAAGTGGAAGAAGCCAAAGGGTTATGCCAAGATTATAGCAAGTGGAAAGATATTGTCTCTGCCTACCCCAATGGGAAAGAGGCGTAATTTATTAGCTCTGAAGTAAAAATAGAACTATATTCGATGTAAACGGAATTAGATTTATAAATAAGGAAATGTTTACATTTCAATTCACAAGCTTGGTTTATAATTGAATTATCGTAGGTGACCTTCATTAGTTGCACTTTATTGCAGAGGAAATAAGATCGATAGTAAAGTGACGTATAATTTTATAGTAGTTCATAAAATATTGTGCTTGTGTGGAAAAATATCAAACCACTCTAGGGTTGTCAATGTAATAAATGTAAAATTGCGGCAGGAAATAGGAGAAGCTTCCAGTCTAGAGCGTCGTGCGTCGCGTTTATAGAAACCCTTCCAGTGTTCAGAACTCCAGTACTTCTGAACTGCGGGAGGGTTTAAGCGCTTGAAAACGCAGTTTGATGGGTTAATAGCTACCCTGCTTTTAGTTTTGTAATGCGGGAGGCTTTACAAACCTCATATTAGCGTTATGGATAAGAATTCCTAACGCTACTCAGACTAAAATTGGGCTTTTGGGTTTACCAGATACACTCAATAGCACAGAAATAATATTATTATTATGATGCTCGGTATCTTAGGACTTCAATCTAATCGAGCGAATAGTAGAGGAAGGTCAAAATTATAATATCTACTATAAGATATTAATTATTATAATGCACCAAATACATTATCACAAGTAACGTATTCCTGAAGTAATTGTCATAATGCGCGAAGAGATAGGAGCCCCGTCGAAATCTCTTAGTAATTATTTTTCATTATATTATATAGTATTATAGTAATTATTTCAAAAACCTCGGTAGCCTAGTGGTTTGGGTAAAGGACTGCTGAGACGAGGTCTCGGGTTCGATCCCAGGTATTACCATGGCACACACCAATGACTTTTCGATGCTTTTCGAAGTTATGTGTGTGTTTATCGCAGGTTTTCGGCACCTATTACATTGGGACCTAAAACATAAACTGGCGAAACGTGGGTGCTAGCACCTCTGCCTACCCCTTCGGGGATATAGGCGTGAGTTTATGTTATGTTATGTTATTTTTCATAAGATAGAAAACTATCTATAACTAGTAGAGACCTGAGTAGAGGAAACATTTAAAATTTAAGATTTTGAATACTACACCGGAAACAATACCCGAATCCAGATCGTTCGCATCAAATCAAATCAAATCATTTGCAGAAAGCACTGTTACATTGGTGTTGTCAAAATATATATGAATATGTTCCAAGAGTTTCGACCTTAGAATAGGCATGCAACATTTTGTAACTTTGTAACTTTTGTAACTCTGAATAGTGGAAAGTTTTAAAGTTACTTTTTATGAATTGCGCTTATAAACCTTATCGCAGCTCAGAAGTACTGGAGTTCTGAATACTGAAAGGGTTTCCGTATACTCAGTGCTGTCTGTCAATCAGCTGGTGTACTAGCTTGCATGCGCGGTTGACTTGACTCCCAAAGATCGCAGTGGGACCCCACAAACTCTTCTTGACTGTAGTTATCAATAAAACAAGTTGAATTCCTGAGACGAGCTCAGCCGAATACAAGGGATTTTCGATTTTGCGTTTTTTTTTTGCGATTTTTTGCGATTTTTTCTTTATCTTGCAATAGTTCACCCCAGCACGAATCTATTACCGAAAACAGCAACTCGATAGCTCGCCTCCTTCATACCCAAAACCGTGACAGAAAATTGGCAACGACGACGTCGACGACGACAACTCGATAGCAAGAGGGCTTTTCTAAAGAAAATCCCTAAAAACACGGGAAATTATTAAAAGTCCCAACGAATGTGCGAAAGAGAGTCTTTGTTTGTTACGCATTTACGGCTTAAGTACTCTACCGATCAATATAAAATTTTGCAAACACGTTGTCAAGGTTACAGAAAGGTACTGTTCCTAACGGATAGAAAACTAAGTTTCAGAAGGTCGTCTGGCTTAACAACTCGGTCTGCTCACATGAATAAATTGGCAAATAATACCTGAAGTATAAAATTAACATTAACGCGAGCGAAGATTTAATTTAGACCTTACGATCGAGAAGTTCAGGATTCGTATGCTGGCCATTACTCTACTGAAGTACGCCGCTCTTAATACAAGCAATTTAGCTTAACTTTTTTTTTATATATTTAGGACACGTCAATTTGACTTCACCTCGCCTGATGGTAAGCTGAAGGTAAAGTCTCAGGAAAGAGGGTCACCATTACATACACGTACCATGTTAACAATGGTGGCACTCAGCTTGATGGCTTCATCAGAAGAGGATTGTCGTCGCAGCACCACGTGACACCCACCGGTCTCATTAGTGCTGCGACCACAATCCCCTTCTGATGAGGCCTGAGGAACTGGAGGGGGTTGGGTTAGGATAAGTTATTTTACAAAACAATTGTTACAAAGAGGTGTCCAGGGCCCTACCAAAGTCTTCAGGGCGTCAGTCCATCTCTTGCCAGCTGGTATGCCTGCCAAACAATGGGCAAGACTCTGGTGCTGGTTTTCTCTTGGGGTTTGGGTATCAGACTGCAGTCGCTCCCGTGGTAGCCAAGTCAATACATCAAACGTAGGAAACTGAAACCCTTTAACATCGGCGGCAACTGGAACTTAAAAAAAAAAATCCGTTCCCGCAGGGGGAACGCACAGGTAGATTTCGTGAAGTAATTAATATAATTTTTTAACATGTTTAATTTTTTTTTCTCGAAAATGGTACCTTTTAGCAAAAAACTTTTCAGACATTTATTTTAGACTTAAAAATGGCCTATCGATTAAAAATGTTTCCTACAGCAAGAATGTTCACCGGTTAGAAGTTATGATTTTTTTCCCGAAAAAATTTGGTTTTTCCCCCCTCCACTTTTAGTTAAAGTTTTAATCTTATAGGTTTATAACTAAAAGTTGTTGGTATTCATGTATACTATGGGATAAAATTAGAACGGTTCGAATATCTTTCATGGAACGTGAAATTTTGAGGAATAACTGATTTCACAAAAAGTGAGGCCCTACCGTCCCCTTAGGCCGGATTCCACCCGTTCACGAACTTAAACTAAGTTTACACCCAAGCAATTTTTGACCGCAGTTTGAAAGCGATCGGGGCAAAAATGCGACCGTGAGAGTGCCGCAAATTTTGGGAAGTGGAACCATACATACATATATATATATATTTAAACTTTTTGACCAGTGCTCATTTCGGACTCAGGGGGTCATAACTAGACCTCCTATGAAGAAATTTTTTTTAAATTCGACAGTAGTCAAGAAACCAATAGGTAGATCGATTTCATCGAAATCTACCTAAAAGCTATAATGAAGAAGAAAACAAAGTCACAAACTACGAGAGAAAAAATTGATTTAACAACACCTAATACTGAACTAAACGCTTCCATCCCACACAACCCTGACAACTTTATACGTGACTTTGAAAACTATCAGTACAGAGACACATTTTTATAGCGACCCCCGTAGTGTACAATAACTAGCCGATTTATGGTTAAAATAATTTACTAACATTTGTATAGGAAACAGTTTTATGGCATCGTTAAAAGCGATAATGGGGAGATTTTTTAACTGAACGTCAAAACATATGTTCACGAAAACTGTTGAATTTTAGATATTAATTCTATCAACATTGTGAATTTAATTTAACATCAATTTGATTGGTAATGTCGTAGTGGAATGCCCACCTCTCGTGTTTTTTGTAATTGAAATTTATGATAGAAGTTATTGTAATTGAAATCAATTATCTTGTGTCGTCTTACATTCTGGTACCATCTCGATTTTAAATGGTAATTGATGAAACTTTGAATCAATTAGTGCTAGTCCAGATACGACAGAATCCGCGCGGACGTAATCTAGAAGGTTTTTATCCGCGAGAATCGAATGTGGTCCAATAGGCGTGGGGTGTTTGCATAGAGAGTAGGGTGACAGCTGCCTCAGCTCAATAATGGAGGTCAAAAAAGCAATTATGTCTGTAATTGTTGTAACTGAACGCGCCGAGGGCATGTCTAGTAAATACATTCGCGCGGAAACCGTGCGTACCTATTCATTTTCCAGCGGTTGAGAGGCGGCTTCCACGCGGATATAGCGAGGTGTAGTATGAACGTTTTAGTACGATGCTACTATAATAAGCTCCGCGCGGTTGATCCAATTGGCTCCCATGCGCGTGGATTCCGGCGCGAATAGATCGAAAAAATATCGCTTAAATCGCTAAATTTCAGATAACAATTTCAGATTCGCGGATTCTATAGAATCACGACATCTATTAGAGAAAAAACTGTACTAAACTTGCCAGGCCAGATACGTGACTAACAGTGGCTGTAAATTTTTTTTTAGTTTGTGTATTTGTAAAGACTATATTACTTAGTCTGTGTTAATATTTAAACAAGTTGAATTCCTGAGACGAGCTCAGCCGAATACAAGGGATTTTCGATTTTGCGTTTCTTTTTTATCTTGCAATGGTTCACCCCAGCACGAATCCATTACCGAAAACAGCAACTCGATAGCTCATCTGCTTCATACCCAAAACCGTGACAGAAAATTGGCAACGACGACGTCGACGACAACTCGATAGCAATAGGGCTTTTCTAAAGAAAATCCCTAAAAAGAATCAAAGAAAAAAAGTTGACACAGTCTATGCTTCAAAATGTATTAACACAACAGTTTACGTTATCAAATAACAGCACGACCATGCTTATCTAAAACGGAAATATGAAATTGTAAGCAATTAAATCACAGGGATTTTATCATCCCTGTAGTGAAACACACGTATGTTGGTTCAATACTGATTTATTTCTTATATACCCACATTTACATAGACAAACATTAAATATACTACATCTCCTCCCTACAAAGTAAACAAAATATCAACACATATAATATAAACAAAAATTAAACTACAACCACTCAAAAGTAAATTGTACAAAAACATAGGCAGGTTACACAGTTTAAACTATAGTTAATTAATCGATTTCTGAAAGCATCTGCTTAAGCATTCGTGCAGTTCTTTCCGTCGACCTTGTAATAGGTACTGTAGGTGGCGACGGTGATTGGTCACTACTGCTTCCACCTGGAGTGTCAAAAGTGCCACTGACATCTAGCAGTAATGACTGACTACCACTAGCCACCTGAGGATTTTGTGCCACATCAGGATCTAAAACTACATTTTGCTGTCCAATAACAGGTATTTGTTTACGCCTACGCATACTCGGGCGTACCGACCATTCGGTATTGACAGTGCCAGATGAAATAATAGTACGCCGTGGAAATTTGTCGGCACTAGCCAAGGATTCAGCTGAGCGGACTACTAACTGACTACGAGTACGCCGAAAATGTCTGCCCAGCTCATCTTCCACTATATACGAGCGAGGTTGTGATGCATGTGCTACTATTGAAACCGGTTTCCTAACACCATTGGTGATTAAGGTTGCCTTATCACCAGGTAACAGATGCTTAAGCGGCTTCGCTGACCTATCGTAATTTTTTTTAACTTTATCTTTGTTAGACATCAATGCATTATAATTTTTATCATTATCTACTTTTTCACATAACAACTCTGAGCTTATAGGTAATTTTGTGTTTAAACGCCTACCCATTAAAATTTGTGCAGGTGAATCTAAGCCGTTTCTTGGTGTGGCCCTAAAATTTAACAAAGACATGTAAAAATTCTGACCGGAATCCACGCATTTCTTCAGCATATTTTTTATTGTCTGAACGGTTCTTTCACTTTTACCATTTGATTGAGGGTAATGTGGGGATGATGTTTCATGCCCTATTTCCCAATCACGCATAAAGTTTTTGAACTCTCGTGAGCTATAAGCCGGACCATTATCAGTTACTAGCTCCGATGGTATGCCGTGCCGAGCAAACTGTTCCTTCATGAATTTAATTACATTTTTAGAATTTGTATGCGCTAATTGTCCTACTTCAACATAATTAGAAAAATAATCCACCAAAATGATATAACTTTTTCTTTTATATTCAAATGTATCAGAAGCTAGTTTGTGCCAGGGTAATGGAGGAACAGCGTGTTGCAGCAAAGGCTGGCGGCACGGGCGCGGTGCATACAGCCTACACGTGTCGCAGCGCCGCACCAGGCGCTCCACGTCCTCGCCCAGCCCCGGCCAGAACATGACCTCGCGCGCGCGCCGCTTACACCGTTCGATACCTAAATGTCCCTCGTGCACGCGCGACAACATATCATCTCTCAATGCATATGGAATAAACACACGTTCACCTTTCAATATAATCCCATCCATATAATTAAGCTGCTCCCGGTAAGGCCAAAAAACCTTTATTTTTTCATTAACATCACATCTATGTTTTGGCCAACCGTTAGTTATGTACTTGATCAGCCATTTACAATGCCCATCTATTTTGGTTTCATTTCTAATGACACCCATTTTTTTATCGCTATATGGCATATTCTTTAACATAAAACATGTTTGTGTTTCAACTTCAGCAGACACTCGGTCATGCATCATTTCATTCAAAGGAGCTCGGGACAACGTGTCTGCTATATACATATATTTACCCGGCGTGTATACTACTCTAAAGTCATAACCTTGCACTCTTAGCATCATTCTTTGCAGCCGGGCTGGAGCTGAGGCTAATGGCTTACCGAATAAAGCCTCCAGTGGCTTATGGTCCGTATGAACGGTGACGTCACTTCGACCATACACATACTGCCTGAACCGCTCGAGCCCAAACACTATGGCCAGCATCTCCTTCTCTATATGAGCATACCTAGTTTGAGTCTCGGTAAGTGTAAGCGAAGCGAACTCCACCGGCCGCCCGCCCTGCAGCAGGACCGCGCCCAATGCCACGCTAGATGCATCCACCGATACCACTATCGGTATGTTCTCACTATAAAGTGCCAGCACTGGCGCGCTGCTCAGTTTACTCTTTAAATTATCAACGGCCTCGGAGTGCTGCGATTCCCATAACCATAAGGACTCCTTTTTTAACAGAGCTCTTAATACCTTTACACTCTCCGAATAATTTTGAATAAATTTTGCGAGATAATTGACCATACCTAAAAATCTTTCTAGGGCCTTCCTATCACTTGGATAAGGCATCTCCGTTATGGCTTTAATTTTAGTGTCATCCGCCCGCATACCATTCGCATCAAACTTGTGTCCCAGATATGTAATTTCCGGTACACCGAATTTACATTTTTCACGATTAAACCTAATACCTACATCCCTAGCTCGTCGTAAAAGGCACTTTAATCTGCGGTCATGCTCCTGAACAGAACTTCCCCACACGATGACGTCATCAATGAATGACTCAACACCATCTAAATCTTCTAAATGCTGCCTAAGCCTCGCATGGAAAACTTCAGGTGCACAATTTATGCCATACGGTAAGCGTAAGAATTGGTACCTGCCATGCGGAGTGCTGAACGTACACAGATCAGCACTGGCATCGTCTAGTTCCACCATCCAAAACCCACATCGTGCATCTAGTACACTAAACACGGTAGCACCTCGCAAACGCGCTGCCAGCTCGGGTACAGTCGGCAGCGTGTACTGTGCGCGCCGTACCGCACGGTTCAAAGGTCGAGGGTCTAAACATACACGAATGCTTTCATCCTTTTTTGCGACTAGAACAATTGCACTCACCCAATCGGTTGGGTGTGTCACCTTCCTAACTACACCTAACCCTTCCATTCTATGTAGTTCATCCATCAGCTTACTCTTGAGCCCTAATGGTATTTTTCTAGCAGGACACACAACGGGTTGAACATTTTTATCTATTACAATACTATATTTACCAGGTAATTTGCCAAGTCCCTTAAACAAATCAGAGAATTCTTCAATATTTATTGCATTTACTTGATTAATTAACCCTAACGCAATACAGCTTTCTAAACCTAAAACGTTCTGACAATTTAAATCAGCCACAACAAAAGAGAAAAAATATTGCTTATTATTGTAAACAATCGGTAACTCCTCAATACCTATAATTGGCAACCGATTACCTGTGAAGGAGTGTACACGCTTAGTAAACGGCTTAAGGTTTACAATCGATAAACCTAAATTTACATAATCCTGTTTCGAGATAACATTTATCATAGAACCTGTATCTATTTTTAATATAATATTTTTTCCTCGGCATTTTACAACTTCAACCCATTCATTATAGGACTTACATAGTTTTTGGTTAAAATCAATAGTATTGATATAAAAAATGTCTCGATCGCTGTCCTCACTAGCACTGCTCTCGGCACTGACACTCAAATTTAAAACCTTGCGAATTACCTTCTTCTGCTCACATACACGTGAGAAATGTCCTGCCTTATTACAAACATAGCACGACGCGTTACGTGCTGGGCATCGCTCGTCGCCTGCGCACCGCCTGGCGCCACAGCGCGAGCAGGCGCTATGCGGCGCACACGCCTCCACCGGTCTGCGGAAGCCCGCGCCGCTGCCGCTTGCATCGCGCCGGCGGCCTCTCGAAGACCGACCACCTCTATAACTACTGCTACCCTGAACTGCGTTCACCTGCACGGTGTCTAAGACACTGTCAATGCAGCTACTTTCTTCCCGAGAAATCTCGGCCGCCTGACAAATTCGAACTGACTTTGCCAAGCTTAAGTCTTCAGTACGAAGAAGTCGATCTCTCACCGTATTGTTTACGATACCGCACACAATCCTGTCTCGTAACAAACTTTCATGCAAGTCACCGAACTCGCACTGTTGACTAAGTACCCTCAACGCAGTTACATATTGATCGATGTTTTCGCCGTCTTCTTGATTGCGAGTAAAAAATTTAAACCTGCTTACCGTGATATTCGGCTTCGCATTAAAGAAACTTTCAAATTTTTTCAAGACACAGTTTATGTCATCCTCACTTTCACCTTCGTCAAAAGTAAACGTCGTAAACGCCTCGTAACCGGCTGAACCAATGAGATTGACCAACAAGCTAGCCTGAACTTCCTTAGGCTCTTTGCTCACTCCTGAAGCTTTGAGAAACACTTCGAACAGTTTCCGCCATTGCCGCCACGCCTCGGCCCGTGCGGCCGGACCACCTTCAAGTGCTAATTCTGATGGAGGACGCGCGTGTTCCATAATTATTACGTAAAAGCACAGTGTACTAATGCACTTATAACGAATGTCTACTGGTTTGAATATGTTTTACAACTTAAGTTTGTAAAAAATAACGCACCGCTGTCACCATGTAGTGAAACACACGTATGTTGGTTCAATACTGATTTATTTCTTATATACCCACATTTACATAGACAAACATTAAATATACTACAATCCCCCTATTGTTGTACTTCCGTTTTATATAATTAATTGCTCGAGTAATAAGTTTATTACATCACAGCTACAATATTAACATTTAATGGTTCTTAAACTGAGCTTTAAAAAAATAATACAAACCACATAATGTTTTGATGTCAAATTATTGCAGAGATAATACTACGACATACTACACAGCACTTGTAAACATAGCTAATTAGATTATGGGTTCTAAAATGCGAGTAAACATACTTTAGATACATTTTATTTCGCAAATACATACTCATACATAGAAACACCAGGCCAATGAAAATACATACATTCATGCATCCAAATATTAACAATGAGCGGGAATCGAACTCTGGATCTCCGACTTATGTAGCAGTTGAACTGCCTACAGCTTCGCGAGTTCGTCAAGAGATAGGCGGATTACTCGCTGTGTAAATGACTGTGTGGCTCCCATTGGGATATACCCAGTCTTAAACGCCACGTCAATTTCTCTTCCTCTTGTCTCTTCCTTTCGAGTATCGTAGATGACACATGATGAGATCAGTAAAAGTCAGCAGTTTTTTTTAGTCCGTCCTTAAGCTGTGGTGAAGTCTAAAAGGTACGGATTCCCAGATGTTGAGGATCCTAAAATGGTGCTCACCACCTTGACGGTCTCGACAGATGCCTTTATACGCCCAGCTTGAACAATCCGGGATTGTAAGAAGAAGGAAACACGTGTGCGCATAGAGCATTCCAACTCTTCATCGTGCGTTGTTCTGAGTTTAAAAAATGTTAGGGGGTATGCAATGGGGGTGTGTGTTGGGTAACCTCCTCGAGTGTCGCTCCGATTCCGATCCCGCTGCAGTCCGGGGGGAACGGAATCGGAGCGGCCGGTACACCCTGGGCGGCGGTCAATGGCTTCCCCTTCACCCCTTCATAGGGTTGGCATTGATCGTCGGCCAATACCCAACGTGGCGGGAACACATCGCTCTTCGTACTCCTCTGCTTTCAGAGGAGACAGGATGAGCGATGCTGTTAGTGGTGAGATGGCCCAGGGTCAGCCGGGGTGCGAGGGATATGCTCTATGGGTAACCTTACACCCCGGCGTCTGAAGACCCGAGACGGCGTGCGGTTTTAGTCGGTGCAAGCCCGACATAACCGCCCTCGCTGGCCGGCGGGGGGGTATCCGAAGGGATTTCCGCACGATAAAAAAAAAAAAAAAAAAAGGTGGTATGCAATGGTCTATTAGCTTTCATGGGTAATACACCTCTGCCTACCCCTTCGGGGATACAGGCGTGAAGTTATGTTATGAAGTTATACTTTTATGGGTTAAAATAACCACTTACTAACAGGTGGAGTTTTAGATAGACAGACTAAGGGGAAATGAAAAGTGTACCTTTCTTTTTCGTACAGAAATGCCCTCGGGTACCCCCACGCCGCGCCGGCCAGCGGGGGCAGTTATGTCGGGCTTAAACCAACTAAAACCGCACGACGCCTCGGGTCTTCAGACGCCGGGATGTAAGGTTGCCCACACGGCATTTCCCTCGCACCCCGACTGACCCTATACATAAATAAGTAGTAACTAAAAACTAAAAAGTTTTATTGTAAAATAGGCGGCCTTATCGTTACAAGCGATTTCTTCCAGGCAACCCTAACTTTCAACCATATCTTACAGGATTTTCACGACTACAATGGAAATACCTGAAGGACCACATTATACCCCGGCGTCAGAAGACCCGAGACTGCATGCGGTTTTAGTCGGTTCAAGTCCGACATAACCTCTGGCCGGCGGGGGGGCTTTGAAAGTATTTCCACACGGAAAAAAGGGTGGGGCAAGTCATATGCCTGGCTGCTAATTGGTATCAATTGTATATGTCCTTAACAGGCTGTCTCGCTTACCATGGGAACTTATTCCAGGGACAATACTAGCCTATGCGTTATTCCAAACTATAATAATCTATCCCTGTACCAAATTTAAGCTAGATCCGTTCAGTCGTTTTTGCGTGAAAGATTAACAAACATCTATCCATACATCCATCCATCCATCCAAACTTTCACATTAATGACATCAGTGTGATGAAACATTTCGGAAGTTGGATTTTCATATTTCAGCAAATAATGACATCAAAATATATTTTATCATTGAAGTGTCCTAAATAAATTATCATTTTTTACATTCCAATGAATATAAATCAGATTAGATTTCAAAATGATTCTGCTCTTATACAAGTTTACAAGCAGTCGTTTATTCATTATTTATACATAGGATTATATATTATTAATGACTATAAAGATATTTAAGCCTAGTTGCCCGAGTTCAGGCCATCAGATTTGACATAATTGCAATTACTTTACACAGTTAAAAAGCGGCCAAGTGCGAGTCGGACTCGCCCATTAAGGATTCCGTAGCAGCAAGTAATATAATAATGTTTTTTTTTAAATTTTTGTATTTGAGTTGATGGAAAATGGCGGTTTACGAATTATGACGTACTAAAAAAACTACTTACTAGATCTCGTTCAAACGAATTTTCGGTGGAAGTTTACATGGTAATGCACATCATATATTTTTTTTAATTTATTATTCTCTTATTTTAGAAGTTACAGGGGCCCCCCCCCTGTGACACATTTTACCATTTTGGAAGTGTCTCTCGCGCAACTATTCAGTTAAGAAAACAATGATATTAGAAACATCAATACCATTTTACATAGATACCACACACAATATGGGTTCGTTGAAAAAAATTGTTGAGATTTAGATCGGAAAAAGAGAACATCTAGGACGGGACTTGAACCCGCGACCAGTCCCTTACCAACGTCGCCTTAAGACGTATATGATATATCGGAGAATTTCGAATATCTGGGACGTGTCTAGGTAGCTCAGTTGGTCATAGCATTCCCCCTGTAAGGGACTGGTCGCGGGTTCAAGTCCCGTCCTAGATGTTCTCTTTTTCCGATCTAAATCTTTAGAAAAAAAGTAAGCATAAAAAATGCTTAAAAATTTAATTGAAAAAAAATAAATTTGTAGAGTTTCAGTTCTAAGCATGGAACCAAAATTTATTGCTTTTTTCTATTTTTGTGTGAAAATCTTAATGCGGTTCACATAATACATCTACTTACCAAGTTTCAACAGCATTGTTCTTATAGTTTCAGAAAAAAGTGACTATGACATACGGACGGACAGACAGACAGACATGACGAATCTAAAAGGGTTCCGTTTTTTGCCATTTGGCAACGGAACCCTAAAAAGGTTCGAAAACCCATTACTTAGAATTACGTTATGCTAATGTGGCGTGTTTAAATATAACTAAAAAACACGTTAATTCTCTCACAGAACTCAATTATAGACTGACTTTTACTAAATGAGATAAAAATAACCTCTATAACCAAATCATCGCTCCATTAGTTACGACATCCCTGATCACAGACCTATCCAATCGAGGACGTAACAAGCGTGAAGTGAAATTAAAATCCCTTAATCAAAGAGAAATTAAGGTTTACATGGATGACCTTATCATTTCTTCAATTTGTGTTCACCAATGGTGGGAATGCAATAGTTTACGTTGTCTAATCCTTCCGTTAATGTTTAAGTTATGTGTGAGTGCATGTTTGTGGCCACGAGATTAGCGTTAAAAGCTGAAGCGGATAATGATAAGAAGTAACTTATTGTGTACTATGTTTAATCGATCAACTTACAACTATTGAGCACAATCAAGTGCACACAATATAAGTGGTTCTCTTGTGATTTTTATTACTACTAGTCAAGTTTAAGTTAATTGTTTTGACACTGGGTGTTATTACACGACTATTGAAAAAATTGTGTTATTTTTTCAGGCTTCATTATGTAGGTGTATTTTATTCTATTATAACTTTTAAACGCCTAAACAGATTACGATGTATGGGAGATCGTTGTGACGGAATACTTACATCATTAAGAGTGACGCAAAATTCATCCATTTTCTAATTCGTGACGTGACCAGCCTTTGTAAAAAAGTAAAAAGTGCTTGAATGAATCTGAAGATTTTCTACGTAACTACATATTTAAATTTGCTAGTCTTTAGTATACTGTTAGACTATATTAATTACATTAATTCAATATATTAAATTTGATGCTAATTGCAATTCAAAAGTCCTATATTTAGTGCGAATTAATAATTTGCATATCAAACTTACGAGTTAGGGCGTGATCATTATAATATGTTAAAGCAATTCATTTATTTACCCTTATTTATTGGTTTTACTGCTATGAAATTATAATATTGAATATTGTGGTATGATAATTGTGTAAATTTTGTATTTTGGACACTATAAATATTTATATGCCTGAGTGTTCATTTGCATTGGTCTGATATTTTCAGTAAACCGCGTGTAGCGTATACATATTAGGTCGTAACATATGAAATTGCCGTTTTTCTTGAAGAAATTGGAGGAAACCCAATTTTCAGTAATAACTTTTTTTAATTTTTTTTAGGAATAACAAATCCAAATTTTGTTTTTTTTTTGTGTATGAATGAGACAACATTAAGCTAACAAACAGCTACTTCCATTACATTTTTGCCTCTTTGAATCACAGTATGTTCATTAGTTTTCATGCAAAAATGGCTGCACACAGATAGATATAGTCTGAAATATATATTACTTTATATTTTGAGAGTTCCTGTGGGTTGCAGGGAGGGAATCAGTATTTCAAAAGCAGTTGCGAAGCAAGGGTGGAATGCCAGTAATGGTATAAAACGTACGAAGGAACATTTTTCACGACTTCACAAGCGTAGCGTTATTTAGGCAGTCTTTTTAATAGCCCCAAATTAAAAGTGGCAAAGTAATTTATAGGATAGATAAATTGATCAATAAAATAAAGGTCTGTACGATTAATTATATATATCGAGTCTTTTTGACGATAAATTGAGGCTTGATTTATTATAAATTTATGAACAGTCGTAAACTGGAATTGTTTCAATTTCACAGATATATTACAGTCTTATTTAATATCTTTTTGAAGTGATGAATCACATGAGTATCACATGAGTCTTTTAGATATGTTTGTAATTTAACATAAAGTTTAAACATCGAATAGGTAAAAAATATGAATGATTGAAGTTAAAGTACGAGTAAAGTTAACTAATTCTATCGTGATTTAATTAAACTAAATTGGGAGAGAATCCGTTGAATATTGTTTTATTTCAATTTTATTTTACATTCGCACAGATGTTCGACAATATCAAATTATGAATTAATTCATGTTGCAAGTTTCGTATGCTGTTTTTCTTATAAATTTGAATCAGTGGCGAGTGTTCCGATAAGCTCCTCCAATTAGTTTCACAATCTCCTTTCCGATACAGGACAACACGTGCAAGACTGACCTCACCCGCTGGCCGGCGGCGGAGGGGGGGGGGGGGGCTACCCCTCGTATGTATATTTCGGCATATTAATAAATATAGATGAAACTAATGATTTTCATTTATATTTATTATTGTCCACTAAGAAAGGATTTTTGAAAATGTTAGCAAAGTAAGTGATGACCGTTTGCATGAAAGTCCGTCATTTTCAAAGTTAGAAGCACGAAATTACATACACCTGCTTTTGGTTAAAAATGAATGAACACATGCATCAGTGATTTTCAAAATTTTACCCCTAAGAGGGTGAAATAAGGGTTGTGTTAAGGACCGTTGTTCATAACAGTCTACCCCTATGACGGTTCCGAATAGACTGCCACTTCGCGGTCGCCTTCAGTGGACTGTATGTTGAGGATGTTGAGTCGAAGAATGAAACACTTTGGATGGGTGGCTTGTATGACGTCAGCGAGGCATTGGATGGTCTTGGCCCAGCACTACCCTTGATGTACTACTTCCTGTTGAGCTTCCTTGTTCTGTGAGAGACTCTTGTTGTCCATGTTGCCCATTGTCCATAATTTCCTACCAAATGGTCCCTGCTTTTATAGTCTTTCATAGTGCTGGCCCGCGATCCAAACTACCTCACCTCCGCATTTCCATTTATTTACAAAACTCATGTTATACATATTAATCACATAGCATATATGTATATTGGTAGCAATAAGAGTTGCACGACAATAGGTATTTACGCCTGTACCGCGCGAGGTCGGGCTACTGAATGACGGGCGGAATGACCCCTCAGACTTATATATGGCCCCTGCCTCCCGCGAGCCACTATATAATAAAATGGCACCAGCCGGGGGAGCGCATATTCGCTTCTTACGTCGTGGGAGGCAGTCGCGGGGCGTAATTAAGCTTACATACTAGTATACAAAGTCGTATTTCCTATTTATACGAAGTTATGATAGATTCTGAGTAATGCATTGACGTAATTATATTTGCTACTTATGCTTTTCAGGGAGTGTAATTTCTTTATTAAATTTGGCTCTAACATACTTAATTACTCAGAAAACTAACTCATAACAGTAGTAAGCTATTTATCTTAGCTTAATATCAAAGTAATTACATAATTACGTTTTTAATTTACGTAAACCTAACATTTTCATAATTCATTCATTATATTCACGCTTACTAATCTACATGTCACTGGCACATGTGTCCATAGTCTATTTGTGTCGTGCACAGGTTGAAAGTTGAAAGGTAGTTATGGGAAGTTCGTCATTTTTGAAGATAAAAGCATGACAATTCATATAACTACTTGTTACTTGGTTACTTACTTGGTACACACGAACAAATTTTTCAAAATTTTGCTACTAAAGGGGTAAAATAGGTGATGAACGATTATAAAGAAAGTTCGTCATTTTCAAAGTAAGAAGCACGGATTCAATGGGAAAGCTTATTATAGCTTTCTTATATTTACCATTGGATCAGGAAGGTGGCGCCTGCAATCGGGTTATAAGTCATATTATACGAATTTATCCCCGTGCGAATCCGGGTTCCGGGCCGCAAGTAATCCAATAAAAAGTCAACAATCGATCTCTCTCAGTCAGTTTAATGCACTGTGAAGGAGTTCAAACTAGTTGAAAGCAGATATTTGAACTTAAACAAAGAGTTTCGTCTATATGAAGAACGTTATTAGTTGTTGATCAAGTAAAATCAGGTTAAACTTACATAAATCAAGAAAATTCTTGATGGTTAATTGATTGATAAAAGTATCAAAATTATTGTTATATTTTTCTAAAAGAAATCTGCTCAATATGGTACTATTCCTCTAGCTAAACTATAAAATTGATAATAAATACGTTGTTAAATCTTCATAATATGTATAAAAAATATAAGATGCAAAAAAAGGTGACAAGAAAATCGAAAGCTATAGGCAACTGTTTAGTCCATTGGGATGTTACATTTTTTAGGCCTTACCTTGCGTTTTTTAGAGGACGCAATTTTATTTTTTTAATGTGTAGTGGGGGTCAGTGTAAAGCTAAAACCAAGTTTGTGGGGTCGCCACCCTTGTCCCACGGCCGCCATCTTGAAAATAGGGGTTGAAATGGTTTTTACGATATATGTCTTAAACCACAGATTACTAAATAGTTACTACGCTTAAACTATGGTAGAGTCAAGCAACAGTCATTTTGCCCGGCAAAATGACTCAAGGATGCACCACCCTCTCACAGAATATCGACACCAAGTAACAGTATTTGAACTGTTGCGTTCCGTTTGGTGAGTGACAGTGCCAGAGCCCAAATTCCTTTCCCATCCCCTCCCAAACTCCTTTCCAGGAAAGGGGATGCCTTTCCTTTACAGGGTCGGCAGCGCGACTGTGACGCCACTGGTGTTGCACTCGTCCATAGGCCGCGGTAACCGTTTCCCATCATGTGGGCCGTGTGCTTGTGGTATAAAAAAAAAAAAATATCTGATAAAAAAAAAAATTTTTTTTTTAACATTTTTTGTTGCAAATTAAATTCTCTACAATTTTGGTCTAGGAACTTCTTATTTTTTTTATTTTGTTATTATAATTTTTTTAATTATTAATTTTGCAATATTATTAATAATTAATTATTGACTCTTTTCACCACCACCCACGAGGTAGAGTCTGGAGGCGCGTTTTTTTTACGTGATATCCCCAATAGGCATAATCCACGGTGATTTTCTAAATTTGAACTAGTCCGTCCTCAGTCTTTTCGATGGACCAGGCCGCGGCTCAGCATCTGATCGGCTTTTTGAATTAAATATCAGTCGGAGAACTGGAGAAGGAAGGGTTGTTAATGTCGGCGGTTCATCATCAAAGTCATTTTCATTTATTAATTCTGAGAGCCCCATTACGTTGCTGCAAATCTCTCCAGAACAATGGAAGCACACTGCAGAACATTTCAGCCCTGCTTTTCACCATCCACACATCGCGCCACAGTTTCCTTTGCATTTGCAAAAGATCAATTTTAGAAGCTCAGGGGCGTTGGAGACCATGGTGAGGGCCGTGGTCTCCGACGGGAGCAAGTGGCACGCCGCCGCCTCTTTCTGCGAGCAGGTAATGCGCGCGAAAGAGACGGCGGAGAGGGAGCGGGAGAGAACCCTGCCCCCGAGTTTCGCAGTCTGCGGCGAGGACGCCGCAGACTCATCTACGCCCGGGACTACCGACCTCCATGATCGGGGCCTGAGGACGGCAGTTGGCCGACTCGCCGTCCTGACAGAAGCAGGCCGTGGCGGAGGCGTGTCGTGTGGCCCTACACACGCCTGCCAACTCACCGAAGCGGGATAAAACCCGACCCCACCAGGCGAGGCCGCGGTGGTGGCCAAGGTCCGCCGGCAACCCTGGGGTTATCCTTTCGAGGGCTAACCCGGGGTGCCCGGCAACGGACACTTGGGGAGGACACCGTGCGGTTTTAGTCGAGACACGACATAACCACCCCCGCTGGCCAGCGGGGGGGTATCCGAAGGGATTTCCGCACGTAAAAAAAAAAGGGGGTGCTGGAGGTTTAGAGCTCTGCACTAGCATCAATAATTTTCCAAATGTTGATGATGGTAGACTCGGAAAGTATGAAAGCGAGATGTGTGTGGAGGTGATTGTGTTGGAGGAATTGAAGATAAGTTAATTGTTGTCACTGCCTTGGCGAATTGTTTGTATCTTAGGCTGTCAAGAGAATTATCATCTTTATTACCACCGTATAAAGAGATTAAAAAAACGTTTCTGAACATTTTCGCTTATAACTTTTTTATTTCTAGTTCCACGACAAAATGTTACTGGACCAAAGTTGTAGAGAATTTAATTTGCAACAAAAAAAGTTAACAATTTTTTTTATCAGATAAATAGTTTAAGAGATATATCGAAAAACCATTTCAACCCCTATTTTCAAGATGGTGGCCGTGGGACAAGGGTGGCGACCCCACAAACTTGGTTTTAGCTTTACACTGACCCCCTACACATCAAAAAAATAAAATTGCATCCTCTAAAAAACGCAACCCCAAATGTAACTTTTCAATGGACTAGTTTAGCATCAGGTGGACTATGTATTATAATAGTATAGATTAAGACATTAAGTCTTAATCTATACTATTATAAAATGGTAAATTAGTTGTGTCTGTATATTGGAAATATTTAAAAATAAAACTTGGGTTAAGTTGAATGAATGATTCTGAACACAACAATGTTTTTATTGCAATTACTGTCTCTTAACCGCGGTAGCCTAGTGGTATGGGTAAAGGACTGCTGAGTCGAGGTCTCGGGTTCGATCCCAGGTATTACCATGGCACACACCAATGACTTTTCGATGCTTTCCGAAGTTATGTGTGTATTTATCGCAGGTTTATAAGTGCCCAGTTAATAGCAATAGGCTCGCCACCTATTACATTGGGACCTAAACATAAACTGGCGAAATGTGGGTGCTAGCACCTCTGCCGACCCCTTCGGGGATATAGGCGTGAGTTCATGTTATGTTATGTTATGTTCGCGATGGATGCAAAAAGTACTGAACGGATTTTAATGCGCTTTTTCTATTAGAAAGGTCTTGGTCAGACTTCAAATCTGCCGTATGTTTTATTGCAAATGGTTAAGTAAAACCGGAGATATGACCAAAAAACCATAACCGTTGGACATCACCCTAGTTAATTTAATAAAAGTGAAAGTGAGTTTGATTGTTAGATTTTAACGACTTAACTACTCAACCTTTCATCACGTAATGTTTAATATAAGAGGAAACCTTCGGATACCCTCCCCCCCCCCCGCCTGCCAGCGGGGGCGGTTATGTCGGGCTTGAACCGACTAAAACCGCACGTACGGGTGTAAGGTTGCCCATAGAGCATATCCCTCGCACCCCGACTCATTATAATACATTACCTACCTTTTTTTTTTTTTATCGTGCGGAAATCCCTTCGGATACCCCC
The DNA here is from genome assembly GCA_946251805.1 of Cybosia mesomella. Lineage (NCBI taxonomy): Eukaryota > Metazoa > Arthropoda > Insecta > Lepidoptera > Erebidae > Cybosia > Cybosia mesomella. The sequence continues at coordinate 26,438,040 of OX276408.1, forward strand.
CCGCCGGCCAGCGGGGGCGGTTATGTCGGGCTTGCACCGACTAAAACCGCACGCCGTCTCGGGTCAGACGCCGGGGTGTAAGGTTACCCATAGAGCATATCCCTCGCACCCCGGCTGACCCTGGGCCATCTCACCACTAACAGCATCGCTCATCCTGTCTCCTCTGAAAGCAGAGGAGTACGGAGAGCGATGTGTTCCCGCCACGTTGGGTATTGGCCGACGATCAATGCCAACCCTATGAAGGGGTGAAGGGGAAGCCATTGACCGCCGCCCAGGGTGTACCGGCCGCTCCGATTCCGTTCCCCCCGGACTGCAGCGGGACCGGAATCGGAGCGACACTCGAGGAGGTTACCCAACACACACCCCATACATTACCTACCTACCCACAAAAACATCTACTGTTCCTTAGAAATTCGATTAAAAAGACAATCAATATTAATGCAAACGAAGCCGCGTGCAAACACGGTAGTAGTAGTAGCATTAAAGAAAAGGGGGCCGGGCCTCCCGAAAACACATAACATTTACTTATTTATCGTATTTAATTTGAATAATCTATAAAATACAAACCTCTTCCCGATTCTATTCATAAAATACTTAACCAAACAAATACCCAAGTCCTTAACTCGAATAGGATCTCTCAAGAGCCTCTTTGTTAACAAAATTCGCGTTTCCACATTAACTATAAAGATCCCTGGTGATAAATTAACATTCTGATCGACCCATCTCGTGTTATAGAAGTCATTTACTCGGGCAATGTGCTCCTTCCTATCAATTTCATAGAAAATTTACTGTCTTCCATCAAAATTAGGGGCATCCCTTTTTGTTTATGCTGGAGATAGGCCGCTGACTTGGAAGTAATAAAAGTCTTAAGGTACCTGTTTTACATGTCTTTTCTTGATCTTGAATCTAGAACGTCATTGATCTTGAACTTAAAATGGCGACGCTGGCCGGTGCTGATTATTTTTTTAAAGCTTAAAATGGCGACGCTGGCCGGTGCTGATTATTTTTTTAAAGCTTAAAATGGCGACGCTGGCCGGTGCTGATTATTTTTTTAAAGCTTAAAATGGCGACGCTGGCCGGTGCTGATTATTTTTTTTAAACTTAAAATGGCGTCGTTGACCGGTGCGGATTTTTTTTTTATAATTGTTCCGTCAAAATGTCTTCGCCTGTTCGTGAAGCTAAATTTTTATAGATCTTATTATATCTGGAAATAAAACTATGTTTACTAAACGACCAACGAGATAAGTATGTACTAATAATTACATGTAATAGTTCTTGGCTGTGTGTACAATCAGTGAAAAAAAATCCACTTAATATAAATTCCAATTTATAGATCAACTTAGAGCGCATAATAGGTACAGTCGACGACTAAAGTAGCTTAGCAAATTCTAATTTATGATCAACTTAAAGTAGGGACAAGATAATAGGTCACTTTTGACATTTCATCAAAATTCAACAACGTAACCTTGTAACGGCGGGCATAAAATAAGAACTGCACAATTGCTTAACTTTTTTCAATTACGTTTACATATTTATTGTAATAATGACCGATACGAGTAATTTTACGATTTGCTTTCACTAATAAACCATTCTAAACATAATAAACAATTTCTGATCTAAAGAACTGAACGTCGTTACAATGTTGCGTCAGTCAACCCTTTTTCTTTTTAAACACTAGGGATGTTACTCTAAAAATCGAAAGCTGATAGGACTGTAAGTTGAATCGAATGCAATGATTACTTGTGAAGACAAATTACCATAAATTTATAACCACGTTGTGATTATAATAAAACCTAATTATACATATTTATTATTATTTTAACTAACTATAAAAATACAAAAAAATAACTAAATAGAAAGGTCATTGATGTTGGGTGCAATTTAGGTGGATGTTGCTGGCAACACCAGTGCCTGTCGATGACGCATGTCATGTCGCCATAACATGATGATGACGCAGTCTTTTGTTGTTGTGCGAAGTGACTGTGCGTTTTTGGTGTGCTCTCTGTTATTTTCTTCTGATCCGGCTTTTTCATTGAACTGATCTTACTGACTACGTTTACCTGGCTATAAATTAGACTCCGATTGCTTAACGATTATTAAACAAGAAAAACATTACAGTCTTACTATGTCGAAACGGGGGAAAACTCTAAACAGTCAATCTCGCGAACTAGTGCTGAAATTGTACAATTATTTTGGACGTGAATCAGTTAACGATGGGCCTCTTTTACCATTGAAACCACCGAGAGAACGCGTTGCCGAAGCATTGGGAATAGGGAAGAAGACAGTAACTCAAATTCTGAAAGAGAAATACGGACCATCAGGCTCAGAAGATAATACTTTACGTACACCGAAAAAACGAAAGAGGGAGAAGAAAATTGTTGACGTTGATAATTTTGATGCTGCTGCAATTCGCAACCACATTTATGGATATTACTCGAGAAAAGAATATCCTACACGGGAAAAGCTATTGAGTTCGTTAAAAGGCGCAGGCTTATTTTTTGGAGGCAAATCGTCTCTATCAAAGGTTTTAAAATCGATTGGCTTTAGATTTAAAAAATCCGACAAGCGGAAAATCCTGCTAGAACGCTACGACATTATTTTGAAGAGAATAACATTCTTACGTCAGGTAAATAAAATTACGGATTGGGACAATGTCGTGTTTATTGACGAAACATGGTTGAATGCGAACCATACGGTTGCGCGGACATGGACCGATGATACAGCGGCCTCCACCTCAAAAGTTCCATCGGGAAAAGGAGCCCGACTTATTATATGTCACGCGGGATCAGCTTCTCAAGGTTTTATTCCAGACTGCCTCCTCGCATTCGCCTCTAAAACTACAACAGATTACCATGAGGAAATGAACTTTGATGTTTTTAAAAAGTGGTTTGAGAAGCTGCTAGTCAGCTTAGAAAACCCATCGAAAATTATAATGGACAATGCTCCGTATCATTCTGTACAAGTTGATAAACCACCAACTCAAGCAAATAAAAAGCAAGAAATTGTCTCGTGGCTGGTAAGAAATGGTGTGGAGGCAAGTCCAACTTTATTAAAAGTTGAGTTGTTAAATCTGGTAAAAGCAACTAAGCCGTCCAAGCTCCGCTATGTAATCGATGAACTAGCCCTAGAGCATGGACACGAAGTTATTCGATTGCCTCCCTACCATTGCCAGTATAACGCCATCGAGCTTATTTGGGCACAAATAAAGGGTCATGCAGCGCGGAAAAATACTGAACCACCCTTCAGTACTGCTAAAATGATGACTCTGCTACAAACTGCATGTGCAGAAGTCACTACAGAAGACTGGCGAAAAGTCGTGGAGAAGACAAAGAAAATAATTTTACAAGATTTTGAACGAGATGTGAGAATAGACAATATTATTGAAAATGAATTAATAATATCTCTGAGTGCTGACAGCAGTGATGAAGATAGCAGTTCCGATAGTTCAAGTGAATAAAAGCAATTTTTTTGTTAAATTACGTAGGTACTTGTCTTATTTTGCTCCTTTAATTTATGAAAGAAAAAATAATAATGGGACAGGGATTCGCATGATCATTTTTAAAATTCACATATGTTTCAAGTCTGTATCGATTCATTCGATTCATTCATTTAATCGATGTTTTTAAGCAGGTCACCTCACTATGAATATAAAACTGACATCTGTCAAAAGTGACCTATTATCTTGTCCCTACTTTAGCTCTTAAACCTTTCATTAAAAATAAACAAAACATGAATGATATTAACTTTGTCTTCTGGGGAATATAAAATTAACTATACATCAATTATTAGAAAGGTTTTTAAACATTTTAGTGTACATCAACTTTTGTCGTTGACTGTACATGTCTAATACGATAACAGAACCGACTAAAGTTGTCAGGCCCTATAAATACCTGCGTCAGGACTAGGACAGGCTACCGTGGTGCCTCCTCAACGATTCCTTCATAACGTGTCATATCACCACAATTATGGCGTGTCCATAGTTGCCTAATTTGTTCCACTCCTTCATTTCATTTCATGAGTATTTGAACTGTTGCGTTTCGTTTGGTGAGTGAGAGTGCCGGAGCCCAAACTCCTTTGCCATCCCCTCCCAAACTCCTTTCCCATCCCCTTTCCTTTACAGGGTCGGCAGTGCGAGTGTGACGCCACTGGTGTTGCACACGTCCATAGGCCGCGGTAACCGCTCCCCATCAGGTGGGCCGTGTGCTTGTCTGCCACCTTAGTGGTATAAAAAAAAATGAGCACCTGGTGAAGGTGATATCGCTGCTCTCCGATTTCTCGTCACTAAGGCACCATTCCAGTCTTGTGAAATACATGAATCATCATCCCAGCGGCTTTTTCATTTGCATCCAAAGCAGGTCCTTGTGAGCCTATATTTTTGGAGCCCATTTAATAGGGGTGAACGTATTTTCATCATTTTTAGGGTTCCCTAGCCAAATGGCAAAAAACGGAATCCTTATAGATTCGTCATGTCTATCTGTCTGTCCGTCCGTATGTCACAGTCACTTTTTACCGAAACTATAAGGCCTATGCTGTTGAAACTTGGTAAGTAGATGAATTCTGTGAATCGCATCAAGATTTTCACACAAAAATAGAAAAAAAAAAACAAATTTGGGGGACACTTAGAACTGAAATTCAAGATTTTTTTTCATGAAATCCATACGTGTGGGGATGTGGGATCTATGGATAGGTTTTCAAAAATGAAATTGAGGTTTCTAATATATTTTTTTCTAAACTGAATAGTTTGCACGAGAGACACTTCCAAAGTGGTAAAATGTGTCCCCCCCCCCCTGTAACTTCTAAAATAAGAGAATGATAAAGCTAAAAAAATATATATGAAGTACATTACCATGTAAACTTCCACCGAAAATTGGTTTGAACGAGATATAGCAAGTAGTTTTTTTAATACGTCATAAATCGTAAGCCGCAATTTACCTTTCATTCAATCAACTCATATATAAAAATTAAAAAAAACGTTATTAATATGTTACTTGCTGCTCCCTTCATGAGCGAGTCCAACTCGCACTTGGCCGGTTTTTGAGACCACTGCGATAACATCTGAACTGAAAAATCCAATAGCAAGTTGCCTGTAAAGAATCAAACTATCATCTGTAACTGTGCAATCGAGAAGTAGTCTAAAAAACGATGCAGGTATATAACAATGTGGGGTGCGACTGGTTGGATCACCTCCAAGTTTGGTGCACCCTGGGCAACGTGGGCGATGACGCATCATTGATTGCTCCTCTGGAGTGGCTGGCGTCAACGTCAACGGCCAAGAGTCTGACCAACCGGCCCTTTTCAGGGCCAGCTGACCCCATTGCACGAGGGGGTCGGGGTATGGCGGGCCTACAAGGCCCGAGGGAGGGCGTGGTCACTCCAGGTACCCCTCTGCTGTTTTCAGAGAGGACACTGCGAATGGCCCAGGGTCAGTCGGAGTGCGAGGGATATGCTCTATGGGTGACATTACACCCCGGCGTCTGTAGACCCGAGACGGCGTGCGGTTTTAGTCGGTTCAAGCCCGACATAACCGCCCCCGCTAGCTGGCAGGGGGGTATCCGAAGGGATTTCCGCACAAAAAAAAAAGGTATATAACAATGTACTATAGCTATGAAAGAAATAGAAATGACATTATTACCTGTCTCCTGCCATCTGGCCTATATTAAAATGCTGTATTAACATCATAAACTAGGTTTAATTACAACGATAAAACACGTCAAAAGCATAACGTTTAAAACCCACAATGAATTTTGAACCTTAATTTAAGTAAGGTAAGGTATTTTTTTATTGAAGTACGGAGGCCTGTTCGATGCACACTGTTTGGATAGAGCTGAGGATAAAATAAATATTGTTATGTAAAATATGGTAAATAATAGAATCGCCTGCGTTTATAGACATTTTAATGTTAACTTTTTTATTGACTACAAAAACGAGTGAATGCTAGCAATTCATAATAGAAATGCTTGCAAGTACATCATCATAGTTATAATTATCTTATCTTATCCAAAGTGGCACCAAAGTATGCTAAGTTTTGAGATCTCAGAACGATCTTCGTCCTTCATGAGCGCGGACCTGGGGATGACGGTTCAGGGCTAGCAGTTCACCTTAGTAGCAGGTCCAGAGTGATGGTGAATTGTGTCTTCGCACTTATCCCTATAGGGGAAAGGCTATTTAACTCCCAACTACACATCGGAATCGCCACAGTTGGTGTCCAAGGCTAATTGGGGCGTACCTAGATCCACGGTAATATATATAGGTAGACGTACCGAAACACTATACAGTTTTAGTAAATTCGAGTCCGACATACCCATTTGCGTCTTTTTGCGTTTTGCGTCTTTCAAGCGGAAGTCTACGCCATAATGGAATGTGCTGAGATGGTCGAACACTGAACAACATTAACAGGGTGACCGACATACACATACAGGCGGCGCTGAAGGCACTAAGCGGAAACGAACTCAGCAATTGTAAAGGAATGTAAAGAGTCACTAGAGAAACTGGCCAAGAAAGTCGACTTAACGATCGCCTGGATGCCCAGACACGAGGCCACGTGGACAACGAGACAGCTGATATCCTAGCCAGAGACGGCGCCTCTAAAAACTTGGTGGGGCCGGAGCACTGGCTCGTATATTACACAGATTTACGAAGGGAGTAATCAGCAGAAAACAACCAAAGATGGAGATCATCGACAGGTATGAGACAGTCGTAGATCTTCATCAAGGGCATCAATAAGAAAATGACGAGCAAATTGACCAAACTCTCAGGAGGGAATATGAGGTTCATCATAGAAATAATAACAGGAATGCAGACTAAAACAGACACCTAACAGTTATCGGAGTGAAGACTGATCCCAATTGTCCGGAGTGCATGGAAACAGAAGAGACCAGTTTCCACCTGCTGGCTGAATGTCCCATGTACTCACTAATTAGATGAAAACTTTCTGGGATCGGATACACTGGACTTGAAGGATCTGAACGTGGAACAGATCGCAAGATTCTGCAAAAAGGTTTGAAAGGGCGATGAAAAGGCTGGCGTAGGTTATACGCTCTGCCCAACTTGAGGGTTGGGGAAATGTATGAAGTGGCCCGCAAACTTCCTGCTTGAATCGTCCGTCCGACTTCCGGCGTCCCCGTTTGAAATAATAATACTCATTTCATCGTTAACCCCGGTGAAATATAGCGAAGGAGTAGAAAAAAAGGGGCCACAGTAACCATTTAATGAGCTAGCATACTCTAACACTTTTCGAAATTGATTTAAAGACATATTAAGAATCAGGAAAAAAGGCATATTTGCTCATTTTTTTGTGTAATTTGTATGAATGAAGCTGTATCTTCACTTTTTTGTGAAAACCGCCGACTACGCGGCGACCGCGGCTCGATAGAGTGATTAAATCGTAGACAAACCGATAAAAATACCTTTATAATTATAATACTTACTTCTAGCTTATTCATCGTTTCTCATTCATGGTATTTGCCTATTAGAAGAATACCCTAGAATTTATCATTTATACAAAATTTGGTAAACTACAGATACACAAAATTACCATTACTTTTATGTATGTTTTTTTTTGTTTATATTCGTGATTAAATAATAATAAATTAAAGTGGCGATTGCACAGTAGCGTACGTAACGGACTGCTGAGACAAGGTCTTGAGTTCGATCCCCAGTCGCTCCGGGCATCTCTCGGGACCTCTGACTTTTCATAGTTATGTGTGCATTAGTAAATGTTAATTATCGCTCGCTTAATGTATCCGGTAGATGGCAATAGGCTATTACATTGGGACCTTAACATAACTGGCGAATCGTAGGTGTGGCGTGAAGTTATGTAAACAGTAATATATATGTACAGTACGAGATTTCTTTATGTAAGACAGCGTCTTCATAGCTTTAGAATATCTGTACGATCGGTCTCGATTTAGTAAATAATTAGCAAAAGTCTATAAGAAGTAAAGATGTAAAAAATTAGTGAAATACTTATTATGATGCTTAATATCAAGAATTATTTGCAAGAACTTTAATAACCAAACATTTCTGCACTATGTTCTATAAAATAAAAACTCTAAACAATTTAATAAGAGACCAGAGACGTCTGAGTACTAGCTTATTCTGCACTTTAATCTTGCAAAAACAATATCGCACTTATTGCTTATGGTGCTATAATTGCTTTATAAGGGCGCTGAATGAAATAAACGGTGTTGAAGTTTAATTAAGAAGCTGTCAGATAGTCTCCTGGGGATCCGGCCTTATGCGGAATGTTTAGAACTTGGCGTACTGAATTTTGTAACAGCGGTTCTGTTGGTTTACGTCATCTTCCAAGTTTACGGTTCGATGTTGGGCAATTGTTGGTAAATTAAACGTTTACCTACAATCACGATAAGCTTTTGTGTATAAAAGAGGTTTTGACAGGTCCCGATATCAGTAGGTACAGTCGCCCTCAGAAGTTGCTGAACACTAACAAATTGTTAAATGATCTTTACATTGAAATAAATCAACAAAATTGATGTATAATTATTTTAGTATTCTTAACTATAGTGTATTATTAGTATAAATTTAACATTTATCAATTTTAGTTTTTTTTATGGTTTGTGTTTATGTTATAGATGTGGTTTAGTGAAATGTTGTTGTTCGACTGCTTAGTTAGAGTTGATGGTTTCGATTCCTGATCAATGCAAATATTTGTAGGCATGAATATATTTGTATTAAGTAATCAATAGCTATACCTACAATTATCCGCATTCTAGAAACCATACTGCAAGCTAGCTATTTAAAAAAAATCCCACTGTGCAAATGGCAATAAAATCTGACATCTCTAGTGTTGCCATCATTCATAATGCACTGGAACTACTTACCATCACGTGGGCTGTGTGCCCAAAAAGAAACAATTTAAATAAAATCTCCATATAACTGTGAAACTGGTGTTATTATAATCATCCGGAAAATATATCTGAAGATTAATCCGCACATTTCTTTCTAATTTACACAATTTTAACGTTAATGTATACAAATTATTGTTTAACAAGCCCACTCTAAAACCAAAACATTTCATAATAGAAAGTTGAACCAAAAAAATAACCATCACCTTAAAACAATAAAAATATCGCATTAGTTAATGAGCTATTAAAACGCTAATACCTTGTTTGAATTGTCACCTGTTACTCGAAGCGATTCTAATCGTTGCATGTCGTAAAAAAGTTCGTTTCCGTTGAGGCACAATGGATAGACGAGGGCGGAAGCTGATTTACATTTCGGAACGATTATCTACAAATTAGTTTTGAAATCAGTTTTGTAATATCAGAGTATTACTTTATCTGACAAAGATAAGCGATAGCCCAGTGGCGTACGTAATTGACTGCCGAGACGAGGTCTGTGTTCGATTCCTACCTCTCACCTCTGACTTTTTATAGTTATATGTGTATTAAAATGTGAATTATCGCTCGCTTAGTAATGTGCCCGTAAGATGGCAATAGGCTCGCCCCCTATTATAACATTGGGACCAAACATAACTGGCGAATGGTGGGTGTGTAATACATCTCTGCCTACCCCTTCGGGGATACAGGCGTGAAGTGCGGTTTTAGTCGGTTCAAGCCCGACATAACCGCCCCCGCTGGTAAAAAAGGTACAATTTAAGTAACTCTAATTATAAAGTACTAGTGACCTGCCCTGGCTTCGCACGAGTGCAATGCTGATACTAAACTACAGAATGTACAGAACTATAGAATGTCTTTACATACAACGTTCACAGCATTTTTATTATTAGACAATACAAATATGTTATTGAATAAGTATTAATGCTATATTGCTTAACATGGCTTCGCAAATAAGTAATTATTTCTCGTAAAAAGTAAAGGATAAAAAATGGTTTTTATGAGTTATTTCTAAGAAATAGACCTATACCATCGTGGACTTTTTCGTAGACCTTTTTAAGGTATACAATACTGTAGTACATTATTTTGATCAATTTCGTAGGGTTCAGTCAGCGTTTAAAATGTAAACTCAAAAAAAAAATTACATCACATTATAAATCTCTAAAATTATCAGTGTTTCTCTACTATATTATGCATTTAAACCTTGTGCTTGAATCAGTCTACCTATTTTAAAAAAAACGTATTAAAAGCACACATAGGGACAGACAGACAGTGGGCCACCGCCACCTGCATGTGATGCTCGCGAAGGAGATGGCGGAGCGCGCCCGGGAGAGGCTCAGAACCTTCCCGGCCCGCCGAGCCCGCAACATGCTCGCCGCACGTCGCAGGCGACTCAGGCGCCGGAGGTCGCTCAACGACCTCCGTCCTCCATGAGCGCAGGCCTGGCGGTGGCAGGTGAGGCCGCCTGTCACCCCAGCAGAAGCAGGCCGGGACGATGGGGCGACTAGCGCCCCTCCCCCAAACCGGGGCAAGACGAGGACACCGTGGTTCCCAAATCCGAGGGGGCCATCTCGAAATCGGAGATGGCCCAGGGTCAGTCGGGGTGCGAGGGATATGCTCTATGGGCAACCTTACACCCCGGCGTCTGTAGACCCGAGACGGCGTGCGGTTTTAGTCGCTTCAAGCCCGACATAACCGCCCCCGCTGGCTGGCGGGGGGGTATCCGAAGGGATTTCCGCACGAAAAAAAAAAGGGACAGACAGACAACGGAAAGCCATTTTATTTTATACTATGTAGTGATACTATGATAATATTGTGTTACTGAGAGACATAGTTCTGCTATTCATTCTAGATATTTTCTGCGGTGTTAGTGTATTTATATAAAAATATTTTTTGTATTATTTCTTTATGCTGCCAATGTATCAAATAAGCACACTGTGCAGAAGCGCATTAAAATAGTTTCTTTTTTCGAATATTTTATTAATTAGAAACCAGCATAATATATCTATTGTGCAGCAGTAAGCACAGTACGTAAATAAGCATACCGACTACTGTTTATTTAAAGAAAGAAGAAAGAAAAAAGAAGAAAGAAAGAAGAAAGAAAGAAGAAAGAAAGAAGAAAGAAAGTAGAAAGAAAGAAATTTTTATTCAGCCTGCTTTGAGACATACTTAATATATAAAAAAGAATAGCCTAAATTACAGTATGTGAGTACCTTTTTTTTTTCGTGCGGAAATTGTGAGTACCTATCTCAAAAGCTTGCCGAATAGGACCTGGTTCAGCATAATGACTGATGCCTAGCGCTGATTTTCAACCAGGACCTTTAAAGAAAATATCATCATCTTAATATAAATCTTAATCTTAATCCCGGTCACGGTGTTCATTAAATAACATGTACATTAATAATAGTGAGTTATCCGCTACATTTTACACCTTGCACCACAACAAAACAGTAAATACAAACACACAACTTGTCATGGGCACGTGTCACAGTTTGTCGAACAACTTCTTATAAACGGATTAAACTGAGACGACACGTGTAGATATTTAATAACTCGAAGTAATTTGTAAGATTTAGTTTGGTGAACGACGGATACTGTTCACTGTTGATCCTATGAAGTGGTACAATCCTTAAGGAGCACCATGTTCCTTTGCTGTAGGGAGGCTTTTGAAACTTCCTATGCATGTTTGCCAACTTAATAGCAACAATAGAAAATAAATACAGCAGTGTTGATAAAAAAGTGTAAATTGAGATTAGTACAATTATGATATTGTCGGAACATCAAATAAATCGCGATAGAATCCGTTAAAAATAGTTTTATTTCAAAGTACAATTATAATTTGTCTGTCCATCTGTCTTTCTGTCTGTTTGAATTAAGTCGATTTTGAGTGGACTATCACTAGTCGATAGTTAATATTACAAGACGATTACAAAAAGATTTCGTTTTCCGCACAAGAAAATTAAAACTCAGATCTACTTCCACGTGGGTGAAGTCGCGGGCACAGTTCTAGTTATATCAGTAGCTCTACATCTGGTATTTAACCGTACTTATACAAATTGAAAAACAGCCACTTGATCACGAACGCGTAATTCAAACAGTGCTAAGAATATAAAATTTAAATTTATTTATATAACAAATTACTTAAGCCTCTTCATATTAAAAAGGTTATGAGTTATTTGTTGATGTTAATCAAAGAATCTAAACAACTTCACAAAAAAGTGAACAACGAACTGTAGACGTACATCATCATCGAAAGATGTTAGGATCTTGCGACGTGTGTTAGTAATTTAGTATGACTGATTTTGTGATGACATCCCTGATCCCCGTGATCCTACAATAGACCAACTAGGTCTGCAAGGCGAATCACTGCTTGCAATGTTGAGCTGAGTGAGAAACCAGATTTTGAAAATTTTGAACAGTGATCATTCCTCCGTGGCAAGTCCGATTTTGAAAATTCTTTTTGAAAGTCACAACTCTGGACATGCTTTCTGAGCGTGTAAAGTTTGGTCACAGTATCTCGAGCGGTTATTATGTAATTCCATCTGGAATTTTGTTAACGGTGATCATTCCTCTGTGGTAGCATTCATTTTTTCACAATATATCCATAAACCTTCCTCGGATTGACCTCTTTAATCGTGCCAAATTTGGTTCTGATTGGATTAGTAGTTTAGGAGGAGACCTGTGACAAAGAAAATCCTGACGTCTGGTATGAGGAGCTTTCGCTCGACTTCGTCTCACTCAGCTCAAAAATTATATATAGTGGTAACGGTATAAACATTGGCCACTCGTACGAATGTCTATATGCTAATAAAATATTGTGTCATGGTAAGAAAACTGAAGTAGTACTTAGGTATAACTATAGATAGTATTTTAACTGGCAACCACATATTAACTCTGTATGCAATAGATTGCCAGTGCTCAGACAATTCTGCCACCTTAACAGAATAGTAGACAAGCGTTGTTCATGGTTTACTTTGCGTTGGCAGAGTTATTAATAAGTTATGGACTGAGTTGCTATGGCTTAACATTTAAAACATATACTGAAAAATTCAAGAAACTTCAAATGAGATTTCTGAAAATGATAGTTAATAAAAAAAAATGTAAAGATGATTACAGTAAATTTATTTCAGAATATAAATTAACGCCAATCGATGTAAAAGTGAAATACTTAATTACTTTAGAAACTTATTACAAAGAAGAATTTAAAAGTATGAAGAAATATAATTACAGTGTGAGGTCAACTAAGATAGGTAAATTGGTTAAGAATAAAGTGAATAATTATTATGGTGGAAGAACAAGAAAATATATAGTGCCCAGGTTATACAACAATTGCATGTTTTTAAGAAGCTATAAAAAAAATAAAAGTAGTGTTCTTAAAAAAAACTTAGGAATTTGTTTATTGCATGATGCAATAATGTCAATGTTGCATCATGCAATAAACTTATCATGTTAATAACAATTAGTACATACAATAAGTTAGGTGGATGAGTAGCATTTAATTACTATACTGCATATTATGAGCGTAGCGCCTACAAACTGCCCTAGCAGTTTGGCGAAATAACGTATTGTAAAAAAAAAGTGTGTTTGCTGAATAATTAAATAAATAATTTTAAAAATAACTTGTAGGGCTGGGACCATAGGTACTTCCATTATCGGGGTGCTTGGTTGGGGACCTCCACGCGGTGCACCCTGGGCAACGGAGACGGCAGCGCCTCTCTCCTAGGGTGGGAGAGACGCTGCCGCCTACGGCCAACTCCGACCGAGGCGAGGACGGCCCTGTTGAGGGCTGTTCGGAAGCTTTCCACGTGTCCCTCTGATTAGCAGAGGGCACAGTGGAGAGCAAGTAAGGGGGCCATCTCGAAACCGGAGATGGCCCAGGGTCTGTCGGGGTGCGAGGGATATGCTCTATGGGTAACCTTACATCCCGGCGTCTTAAGACCCGAGACGGCGTGCGGTTTTAGTCGGTGCAAGCCCGACATAACCGCCCCCGCTGGAGACCCCCCGCTCTCCAACGGGGGCGGTATCCGAAGGGATTTCCGCACGAAAAAAAAAAAAAAAAAAAGGTACTTCCATTATCTCTAGGGGTCCATGGAGCCGGATTATAATTTGACGACCTTTGTGGCGTAACTGTAGTGCGTTCGACTGCCAAGCCAAAAGTCGCGGGTTCGATTCCCGCTCGGTGTAAATATGCATATTTGCATTGGTTTGGGTTTTTCTGTGTATAATATGTATTTATATACAAAAAAAAGTATTTAAGTATGTTTATCCGCATTCTGGAACCTATATGATAAGCTCAGCTTAGTTTCGATTATTCCGAACCTGACCCGGTCGCGGGTTAGGTTAGAAACTTGAAAAAAAAATTAATATTTGTTCCGAACGTAACCCTCTTCCTAACCTGACCCGATGGCTCGTTACTATCATTACCCGAATTGCGCAGATACGTTTAATTACTTGCTATTTAATCAAACAGCTTAGAAAATGACTTATTTCTGCATGGTTATAAAAGAAATAACCACGAAGGGTTACCTAACCTAACCTATCCAAGTCGGATACTAAATATTAAATACAGATTTGACACATATATGTACTTTTTATTTTGAGAAAGATTAGAGAGAATGACCAATCTGCGCAATTCGGGTTATGATAGGGACGAGACGTCGGGTCAGGTTAGGAAGAGGGTTACGTTCGGAACAAATATTACTTTTTTTTTCAAGTTCCTAACCTAACCCGCGACCGGGTCAGGTTCGGAATAATCACTTAGTTTGGGCCTAGATGGCGTTGTGTACTTTGTCCTACAATATTTATTTATATTTATTATAGTACCTTTTTTATACGGAAATCTCCACGGATACAGGTAAGTTGCCTTGGCCCCGAAAATGTTAATGGCTATTTACTAACATAATGGTCACATATGTAAAAACACTTACCTAAAACATGTTACACAAGACAGATAAGGCCCCTTACCGTGTGGAAATCCTCACCGGCCAGCGGGCGTGGTTATGTCGGATTCGAACTGACTAAAACAGCACGCCATGTCGGGTCTTCAGTGGCCGGGAGACAGTTAAGCCCCTAATAAACTAGTTGTATTTGTTAATTAATTATACTGTTAAGTAATTAACCAACGGCAGGACGACCGTTCTCGTAATCCTTTAACCGCTAAGACAGTTTCATGACCTATATAGCTACAATCTCTATCCAGTTCGAAGCGTTGCAACAAAATATTTCGTTTTCACAAAATTGCGGAGCTTTTAAAACAGTTAAAGAATTAAATTCCTCTTTCCACTGTGTCTTTAATCCAGGTGGAATCGATTGAGCAGTCTGCACTCTCAATAATGCAGCTGGAAATGTTTGAAAAGATTTTGTGAAACAAGTGGAGAGCTCTTACTGAGCTGTTGCGCTGCTGTTGTTTAAGGCTTTGGTGTAAATGATGGGAGATGAAATGATCCTTTGGAAAACAATAGTCATTCTGTAGAAGATAATTATTACACAGCGTTATTTAGACGTAAACTAAATATAACTTGTAATATGGATTCTAGAACACGGATGAACACGCTTAGATTTTCTTCTTTGTTCCAAATATATACATCTGTAGAAAATAATATGTAAGTGGCGATAGCCCAGTGGCGAACGTAACGGACTGCTGAAACTTGGTCTCGATTTCGATCTCTAGTCACCCAGAAACACACCTCTGACTTTTCGTAGTTATGTGTGCATTAATAAATGTTAATTATCACTCGCTTAATAATGTGCCCGGTAGATGGCAATAGGCACGCCCCCTATTTCATTAGGACCTTAACGTAACTGGCGAATCGTGGGTGTGTAATACACCTCTGCCTACCCCTTCGGGGATACAGTCGTGAAGTTATGTTTACTGTAGAAAAATGTAAATAGATAAATTCATGCACACAAAATATTTCCATTGAGGCGTGAACTTGATGTAAATATAATAAGGTTTCGTAACACACACATAGTCACAATAGTCACTGTACCAGAAATATCATTTATGCTTTGTCATTTCCCTGTCAACTCACCCCAAAAGTTATCTACCCATTATGCTACTTTCTTTGGAATGACACATTCTACTACATTCATTTGAAATAATTCAACAATAAATAGTATAGAAAAATTGGTCATCGCGTTCAATAGTAGTCCTTGTAATTTGAATGTGTACGTGATACACGATGATATCAGGAAATTCCGATTCCGGATGATTCCGAAAATGTGTGAATGTGTCCGTGTTATTTTTTTGCGACTTTTTATTAAAAAAATGTGTGATGTATAGTGTTTGATAGATTTTAAACGTATATCTACCGTAGAACTACCTTCAACTTTATTGTTCTCAAACCGTTGGAGTGTGTCGAAAGTGAATTATGGGAGGTAGGTAAATTTTTTAAAATATTTAGTTTGATGGTAAGCTAAGGTGAAGTCCAAAAACCACCATTGCCAGAGATTTTCTCTAGAATAAGCCAGGATTCTAGGAAGAAGGGAACACGTGTGTGGGTAAAGCGTTCCAGTTCTTTATGGTCCGACAAAAAAAAGGAGTCACTAAACCGCTTGGTTATATTCGTGGCGGAGGCCCTGAAGGCCAACAATGCCCGACTGGTGCGGGAACCGCAGCGGGTGATGGCCAACAGGGTCATAAGGGGCTACCGCACGATCTACTTCAAAGCGGCGAGTATCCTTGCTGGAAATCCAACATGGGACGTGGAGGCGAGAGCCTTTGCAGTCCTTTACAAGTGGCGCAAGGAGGCGCTGAAGCTGGGAAGGAATCCAGAGTCTCCAGAAATCGAGGCCCAGAAATCCCAGCTTCGCCAGGCCATCCTGGTGGAGTGGAAGGAACGAATGCCGCGAGGAAGGAGGGCATGCCGTTGTAGAGGCGGTAAGGCCCGTCATGGAGGATTGGCTCGAGAGGCAACACGTAAGCCTCACGTACCGACTACCGCAATTGGTCTCCGGTAAGGGGAGCTTCGGGGACCATCTGCTCCGGTTCAGGACGGAGCCAACCTCTGAGTGCCATCACTGCGACGCGAGCGAAGACTCGGGGCTGCACACACTGGCAGAGTGACCAGTGTGGGAGATCCCAAGGCGAAAACTCGTGGCGGCAACCGGGGTGAGAGTCCTCTCACTCGGCGCTATGATTGCGGCCATCGTGCGGAGTACGAGCACGTGGGCCACCGCCGCCTCCTTCTGCGAGCAAGTAGTACTCGAGAAGGAGGCGGCGGAGCGCGCCCGGGAGAGATTTAGAACATGCTCGCCGCGCGGCGCAGGTGACTTAGACGTCGGAGGTCGCTCAACGACCTCCGTCCTCCATGAGTGCAGGCCTGGGGCGACAGATGAGGCCGTCTGTCTCCCCAGCAGAAGCAGGACGGGGCGGCGGCGCGACGCGCGACCCCCCTCTCCAGGGCCAGTTGGGGACACCGTGGTTCCCATACCTGAGGGGGCCCTCTTAAAGCCGTAGATGGCCCATGGTCAGCCGGGGTGCGAGGGAATTGCCTTATTAGGCCACCTTACACCCGGCACCTGAAGACTCGTGACGGCATGTGGTTTTAGTCAGTTCAAGCCCGACATAATCACTTCCGCTGGCCGGCGGGGGGGTATCCGAAGGGATTCCCACACGAAGAAAAAAAAACGTACGTATATACAGCCTGCTCCTGTTTACAGAAAATAAATGCTGGATTTTTTTTACAAAAACCTCATTAACATTTTTATCGGGAATCGACACCGGAACGACACTATTGCACGCAATCATAAGTGCGGCATTAAGCAATAAATAAACTCTTTTTGATTTATAATAGTAAACTGGTATTATATTATAATATTTTATACACAGAACAATTTTATCGTACAAAGTTCAATCAACAATGTTCCATTATTTACAGGTATAAACGTCAGTTTTCAACCAACTCCTGAAAACTGAAACGCTCATAGTTCAGCTTGAAACATTTGTAATTACAGAGCCCCCAGCACTAGGGCTGACACTCTTCACCCAACCTAATTTTAATGTTATGTAATTTGAAATATACAAATGAAAGTTTCAAGCTACAATAACAGATTGTGCTGGACATTCTGTAATTTTCTAGTCTGAGACTGTCGTGGGTTGAGATCTTATACTAGAAGTTTAGTTTTCTATTTTAAGTTTGTGCTTTAATAAGATTGTATCATCTCTTACGATCAGGTGTGGTAGTGATTAAATGCTTACCTTTGTATATATACTCACGCCCGTGGGTAGATATGTACAGGAATATCGTCAAAGGAGTACACAGATAATGTGTATTAATACCTACACTTTTTTTACTGTTTTCGGTTATACAAAGAGATGTATATGTTACCGGAAATCTATGAAATCTAGGAATTGTATACAAATCCTAGGAAATTTATATATTTCCGAAGCTATTTAGGAAATGTATAAAATATTGTTTCAAAAACTATTTTATGCATAAATGTCCTAGGAAATGTGCATAATTCCTAGGAATTGTATATAATAGCCATTTTGAACATCAACCCATTGATATCTCAAATATTTACATTTTCGATTGCTATTTAGGCAATGTATAGATTTCTTAGGAAATGTGTCTAATATAATTTATTTTATACATTTCCGTGCGATTTTAGGAATTACATACATTTCCTAGACATTGTATACAATGACGGATTACATACATTTCCGGTAACATTTATACTACGAATTATCGAACAGATACTTTTACCGGACTATCAGGCTATTGTGAATTTCCTAAGAGGAAAAATTGAATAACACTTCACAAACACTATAAATAAAATTATTGTATTTGTCTACAAATAAACTTCTATGAATGAACTTGCTGTGTGTTGTAACGAAACCATAAAATTGATTGGTGTCAACCCTACCGCGACTGATGGCCTGATTGCGAAAGTTCTGGGAAAAATATCGAAACCTTTTATCGTATTTTTATTCACATACTAGTATACAGGCAAATCTAGAGGAACATTATTGCTATTATGGTTTGTCTACATATGTAATTGAACCTCATATTCCTGCTGTGTTCTATTTATAACGGGACAAACAGGGAACTATTTTTTGAATAAATATAATATGGAAGTATGATTTATTTCATAAAGAGTTCAAGCAAAGAGAACTATTAAACAGAGTATAGAAGAGTGATGGCGAAGTTAGAAGTTATTACAATTAGATGTGCCCACGATATCGTCCACGTGGTTTTCGATTTTAAGAGTTTTAGTTCTTTTGCGCGGAAGCCTAATTTTTTTTTTCTAAAATAAAAGTAGCATATGTCACGTTACCCATCTGCCAGTGAAAGAAATTTGCCCAGCCGTTCAAGAGTAAATCAGATTTTCTTGACAATTTTGTGGGTTTTAATTTTTATGAGCGGATCCCTGATATTCTTTATAAAATCAAAGTAGCCTATTTTACGACTTGTAACATTACCTATCTGCCAATGAAAGTCCCGTCAAAATCGACAATCAATCAGTCAAGTCGATTATATAACATAACATAAACTCATAACATAGACAAATATACAAATTTATTAAAAACACTTAAAAATATACTGCGGTTAATGGTCATTTACTTCAATACTTTACTGCGGCGTGTAAAGTGCCAGTGACACCTCTGGCGTTGTAGTTGCTTATGAGTTACTTGCCATCAGGTGGACCAAACGCTAATTTGCTTAGCTCTAAGCAAAAAAGAAACCCAGAGGGCTAAGTAATATAACAGTAAATATCATTATTAAAAGTAAGGGTACCTGTGGAAAAGATGCGAAAATCCATACTTCTATTATAAATGCGAAGGTAACTCTGTCTGTCTGTTATGCTTTTACGCATAAACGAACGAACTGATTTTGAAGAAATTTGGTACAGAGAACTAGAGCTTGGGAAAGATTATAGGTTCCTTTTATGGCAAAAAAAAGATTTGAAGGTATTCAAATAGGCGCAGTCGGGGTGCGAGGGATATGCTCTATGGGCAACCTTACACCCCGGCGTCTGTAGACCCGAGACGGCGTGCGGTTTTAGTCGGTTCAAGCCCGACATAACCGCTCCGCTGGCCGGCGGGGGGGTTTCCGAAGGGATTTCCGCACGATAAAAAAAAGGTATTCAAATTAGCGATGAAAGTTTGTATGAAAATTTATCATTTTCAAAGATATCGCCATGAAATTTTGTATTATTATAGACACTTTATTATAAACATTTTGACATTTCGACCTATATGGGGATGCAATAGAAGATGATAGTTTTAGTGGACGTCCACGCACGATAGCCGACATTCACGCGGGCGGAGCCGCTGGCAACTGCTAGTAGTTTATACTTTATAAAGAATATACGCTTACTGCCATATTTATTGTAGATATGTGGACCCATTAGTATAAACCAACTTACCCCAGTTCACCAGCCACTAGACGTTTGGAATCGGGGGTTATTTGGTTACAGAACGAAAACTCCAGGATTCAAACTCGGGACCTCTCGATTTTAGGGTCGACTCCTTAACTACTAAGCTACCGACGCTTGAAGATATATATATGATATACCTTTTTTTTCGTGCGGAAATCCCTTCGGAACCCCCCCGCCGGCCAGCGGGGGCGGTTATGTCGGGCTTGAACCGACTAAAACCGCACGCCGTCTCGGGTCTACAGACGCCGGGGTGTAAGGTTGCCCATAGAGCATATCCCTCGCACCCCGACTGACCCTGGGCCATCTCCGGTTTCGAGATGGCCCCTCGGGTTTGGGAACCACGGTGTCCCCGTCTTGCCCCGGTTTGGAGGAGGGGCGCTAGTCGCCCCACCGTCCCGGCCTGCTTCTGCTGGGGTGACAGGCGGCCTGACCTGCCAACCCCAGGCCTGCGCTCATGGAGGACGGAGGTCGTTAAAAGACCTCCAGCGCATGAGTCGCCTGCGACGCGCGGCGAGCATGTTGCGGGCTCGGCGGGCCGGGAGAGTTCTGAAGCTCTCCCGGGCGCGCTCCGCCATCTCCTTCGCGAGCATTACATGCTCGCAGAAGGAGGTGGCGGTGGCCCACGCGCTCGCGCTCCGCACCATTGCCGCAATCATGCTGCCGAGCGAGAGGACTCCCACCCCGATGGCTGCCACAAGGTCACGCCTCGGCGCCTGCCACGCTGGGCAGTCCGCCAGCGTGTGCAGCCCTGAGTCCTCGCTAGCGTCGCAGTGCTGACACTCAGGCGTTGGCTCCTTCCACGATGAGATTGGATCCCTCAGGTGGCTTGCTCTGAGGCTCATGAAAGAACAGGGCCTCGGTTTTATGCAAAGCCACCTCGAGACCGAACCGCCGGATCCACTCCACAACTTGGGCAACCGCGGTCGTGGCCTTCAGTGTCGCTTTGCGGTACGTCGCCCCGCACGCCGTCACGAGCGTGTCGTCCGCGTAGCTCGTCTGCGAGCTCACCGCGAAGCACCCAGTCGTATCCGATGTTCCACAGGAGCGGCCCCAGGACCGGTCTCTGCGGAACACCGCACGACATCTCACGCCAGCCGAGACCGGTCACGGTTGGGTAGAAGACGGCTCTCTCCGTCAAATACGACCCGACTATGCGGCGGAGGTAGAGAGGCACTTCATGATACACGAGCGCCTCCCTAATGCAATTCCAGGGCAAGATGTTGAACGCGTTGGCGATGTCCAGGGACACCGCCAACGTCACCTCACCCCGGGCTACTGCATCCTCACGCGCATGATGGCATCCACGGTGGAGCACCTCTGGCAGTCTTATACCTATATTCCACAATGCGCGAAACGCAAAAATAGGAAAACCGCACTCCGAAGAAAACAAACTTCTTGGAAATTTTGGTTTTGGAAAAAGAAGCCCTAGAGGACAACAGCTGATATATTATGCTCAAGAATACAATTTATCCATTATGAACACTTTTTTTAAGAAAAAGTTCAGTCGAAAATGGACATGGAAGTCTCCTGACCAGGTAACCATGAACGAAATTGATTTTATACTAACAAATTTTCCATATCGTTTTCAGGATGTGCATGTTTTAAATAAAATCAAGTTCCCATCAGATCATAGAATGATTAGAGCAAAAATATCATTTACACAAACGAAAAAAAGTCGTCTGAAGTACAAAAGCCCGATCTACTCACTAAAAAATCAAAATGAAGCGAGCTATTTCCTTGAAAAACTAGAGAAAAATATACGATCTATAAAAATGGAAGAGACATGTATATGGGTTAAAATTTATACAACAAATTAGAAAAATGGCTACAGGAAAGTATAAAACCAGACACAGAAACAATATAGAATAAAATAAATAATAAATTTCTCAGCCATCTGTGCTTTTCTGATGATATTATATTCTTCTCAGAATCAAGTCTACAACTGGAACACATGATACAACATTTACAAGTAGAAAGCGCACGCGTTGGACTAGAGATGAACCTGCAGAAAACTAAATTGATGACCAATTCCTTAAAACCTACAATAAAGGTAGGATATAAAAATCTTGACTATGTAGATACTTATGTATACCTTGGAAAACAAGTAGCATTCCACCGAAACAACAACCTTGAGGAAATAAATAGAAGAATAAATATAAAATGGCAAAAATATTGGGCTCACAGAGAAATAATGAAAGGAGACATGCCACTTTCTCTAAAAAAGAAAGTAATGAATAGTGGTATTATGCCCTGTTTAACATATGGTGCACAAACCTGGACATACACAAAACAGGTGAAAAAAAAATTAGAATATGTCAAGCAGCCATGGAAAGATCCATACTCGGTATTCGCAAAATACAAAAATACGCCACACAACGATAAGAGAGAAAACAAAACAAACTGATTTTCTTCTACACTCTATGAAACTAAAGTGGAAATGGGCAGGACATCTCGCTAGAGCCGATGACGCTCTGTGGACAAATCGTGCCGTTGTATGGAAAGGAGCCGAGGGAAAGAGAAAGCGAGGAAGACCACCAAGAAGATGGGTCGATGACATAAAAGACATAGCAGGAGACGACTGGCAAACAAAAGCTAGAGACAGAAAGCAATGGCAAGAAATGGAGGAGGCCTTTACCCTACAGAGGGGTTCTCATTTGCAAAATTTAACAAGAAAGTAACAAATATTGAAATGATAAATTAATGAATAAAATAAAATTTACTAATTTAAATATTAAAAAAATTATATAGGTATATAGGCATATAATGATAACATCATAAATAGACATTGTTACCAAATTGATTAATATATTATTTTATTTGCATGTAAAAACTCATAAGAAAAATCTGTATTGAAATGTAATTGCATGTAATAATGAGAAATAATAAAAGGCTTATTTATTATTATTATTATATTATTATTATGTTCCACAATGTAATACAAAAATAAATAAATAAATGTATTGTCATCCTTTAAAAAATTGAATGAAAATATTATCCCTAGGTAGGGGTTTTAGTCGGTTCAAGCCCGACATAACCGCCCCCGCTGGCACGCGGGGGGGTATCCGAAGGGATTTCCGCACGATAAAAAAAAAAAAAAAAAAAAAGGTAAGTCAATTGCACTTAATTTTACTGCTTTTGCTAGCGAAGTAGCAAAAATATAAGCCTTGATGCTGTATAGTTTATCTTTACTTTATAATACTCGTAAAATCGTTATAATAAAAAGCGGCGATAGCCCAGTGGTGTTCGTAACGGACTGCCGAGACGAGGTCTCGAGTTCGATCCCCAGTCGCCCCGGGCACACACCTCTGACTTTTCGTAGTTATGTGTGTATTAAAAATGTTTATTATCGTTCGCTTAGTAATGTGCCCGGTAGATGGCAATAGGCTCGCCCCCCTATTACATTGGGACCTAAAAACATAACTGACGAATCGTGGATATGTAATACACCTCTGCCTACCCCTTCGGGGATACAAGCGTGAAGTTATGTTGTTTGTTGTTTTTTATAACAAAATCGTAACAAGATGAAAACTGTACAGTCAACGACAAAAGGGGCTTAACAAATTCTTTTTTATTAATCACTTTAGCTCTTAAACCTACATGAATTTTAACTTTCTCCTCTTGGGATTGTAAAAGTTCTTAAACATTCACTATTGACTCATATATTCCTATGTATGATTTGCAAATACTTAAGTGTTAACCAACTTTTGTCGTTGACGGAATATGTTTTCAAAAAAAATATTGCTATGTGCTCTAGGAACGAAACCGATGCCGAAAATGTGATATTTAGAATTCTTGTCCGTCTGCTTTTATTATCGACGTTCGAGCATCACTTAAAAACCACTTTCACATACATTTTGCATGCAAATTCTACTAGGGTATAGTCATAAACTTCGGTATATATTATCACGCTATTACAGGTATGATAAGAGCAGCAAAGCGAAATTGAACTAAACTAATATTGATCATAATTTCATAATTACAAGGCAGATCTTCACTTACTTTTGCAGTTCGGTAGAGCTCAGAAATGGTCGAAATTCGGACTAATCATCACGCTTAAGTAAAAGGTTATGAGCAGTAATATATAAAATCTGGAAATTTCACAGAGTAACCAAGTATAAACGATAATCATTAATTAAGAGACTCATAAGCCTTTCATAATGAATATATACGCGGTACGCGGTAAATTAAAGAATCAGCAGAATTTGGTTTGTTATTACATATGAACTTCTATTTCGAATAATACCTCAACGATGTTTGTGGCTTAGCGGGTCTGTAGTGGCCTGCCGATTTGCCTGATCGGCGTTCGTATCCTACCAAAATATTCAATTCAAATTTATTTGTGGATCATAGGTTTGTACAGTTCTAATTCTACGTTACATTCAAGTGCGCTATGTCCTACCATGGAATATGGTGTACAAATTTGATTACAATTATATTATATTATTATAATTTGATTATAAGAAGCAAAACTATAAGCAGACAAACAATAAACAAACAGTAATCAAACGCATGCAAAAGAAATATCCCTGAGATACTCGTCAATGGTGTAGTAAGCTTTATTTGCCAGAGATTTAATAAGCTTACTCCTAAATACTGCAATATTTTGCGATCGGATCGTCACAGGTATTTTATTGTATATGGCCGTTGCCTTACAAAAGATACTACTACATAATAACTGCGTTTTGCTTGGAACGACCTTTAAATTGCCTTCACGCCTAGTACCAGGAGGTTTGGCAGTAAATAAATGTGGGTTATTTTTAACAAAGGTAGCTACTTCGATAATATATATTGATGGAACTGTTAAAATACGTAGCTCCCTGAATTTAGTCTTGCATGATTCCCTTTTCCTTAAACCTGTCATAGAACGAATGCAGCGTTTTTGGGCAATGAGTACTCGCAACCTGTCAGTTGAGTTGCCCCAAAATATTATTCCGTACCTAATAATGCACTCCACATGGCCATAGTATGCCGTGATAACTGTTGACCGATTTCCTACCCGAGACAATTTATACAGAGCATATGAGAACTGATACAGTTTTGTACATAAATTGTCAATGTGTGCTTTCCAATTCAGTTTACAATCTATCGTTAGTCCCAAAAA
This sequence comes from Cybosia mesomella, assembly GCA_946251805.1. Lineage (NCBI taxonomy): Eukaryota > Metazoa > Arthropoda > Insecta > Lepidoptera > Erebidae > Cybosia > Cybosia mesomella. The sequence goes on from OX276408.1 coordinate 26,463,378, forward strand.
ACGCGTTGTGCTAGTTCCAGTCAATGTCATATCCATGTATTTAACCTGCGGTACAGTATCGGTATTTCTTTGATTAAAGTCCATAATATGGGTCTTTGTTATATTGATTTTTAAATTATTAAATGTCAGCCAGCTTTCAATCGATATCAATGTTTTAACTATGTCTAGTTCTAAATTAATATGATTGTCATTTATAAATAAAATATTATATTCTAGGCGCCTTCAACCACCAGGCGAGGCCGCGGTGGCGGCCAAGATTCGCCGGTAACCCTGGGGTTATCCTTTTGAGGGCTTACCCGGGGTACCTGGCAATGGACACTTGGGGAGGACACTGTGTGGTTTTAGTCAGTCCGATTCCAACACGCCCACCCCATCGTTGGCAACAATGGAGTGAAGTCCGTGGGTTTCCACACGTTAAAAAAAGCGCCTACAAAACATCTTGATTCAAATTCTTACCATTATTTAATTTCCTGATTTTTCACGTGATTGGTTGTTCGCGTTTCAGAACTTAGTTTTCTGTTCAAAAGTTTTGTTTTATACAAAACTAGCTTTCCACCCGGACTAAGCCTGGAATCCTTAAAGGGATTTCTAACACTGTTGAACTTTGATTGATCGGGGCCTGAGGACGGCAGTCGGCCGACTCGCCGTCCAAACAGAAGCAGGCCATGACGGAGGCGTGTCGTGTGTGCCCACACAAGGCGAGGCCGGTAACCTTGGGGTTATCCTTTCGAAGGCTTACTCAGTGTGCCCAGCAATGGACGCGTGTGGTTTTAGTTGATTCGATTCCGACACACCCATCATCGTTTGCACCGCTGGGCTTCAGCCCGTGGGGTTTTCCGCACGTAAATAAAGAAAAAACAAAAACATCATTATCATTAACCATCAATTCAACAGGTGTAACTAATAGCCTCGGTCTACTCTTGCAAAAGTGTATCATATCTTTGTTACGATTAAGTAGGTTTTAGATTGTTTATCGCATTTAAAAAAAGGTCGTTAATCCAATAGCTTTCTGCTACTTTAACTAGCTTCTCATTGCTTATGCTAGTTTGACTACCCCATTTTCCGTCAACTCAAATTGCGCTGTAAATGCCAAGTTAAATAGAAGACGTAGTGTACATAAAATTTTTATTGTTAAACATTACCCCTCCGTCTACGAAGGCTTGATTAACAAACATAGGAATACTTTATCTAATTAAGAAGCACATTTTTATGATCAACAGGCAAACGTTACTTTGGAACAATGGGTATTTGGCTTTTATTACTACGTACTAAAAATTTACTCACCTCGTATTGCCATCCTGTCTTGTCGCCAGTGCCAACATTTAAGTTGAATTACAGAATGGATAGAAAACAAACTTATTTATAATTTTGTGTCGTGTGTTGTTTTGTAGTTTACTGATTGATAAAGTACAGCCATTTTATTTATACCACTTAGATTGCAGACAATCACCAACATGCTGGGAAGCTGTTTTTTTTTTTTAATATTTAGGACACGTCAATTTGACTTCACCTCGCCTGATGGTAAACTGAAGGTAAAGTTTCAGGAAAGAGGGTCACCATTACATACATGTATGTTAACAATGGTGGCACTCAGCTTTACGGCCTCATCAGAAGAGGATTGTCATCCACCGGTCCCACTAGTGCTATGACCACAATCCCCCTGCCCGGCTATGCACTTGCTGACCCCTGAACGCAATCAAACCGAAATTGGATTACTATGGAGGGTTTTTCGCAATCGTGCACGGTGGTACCTACCCGGCCGAATTTTGTAACAAATTTGTGTCATCAAATTTCTACCACCAGTAAAAGTTACCGCAGCGTATGGACGTGTGTAGCAACACACGTAGCGTCACACTCGCGCTGCTAACCCTATATATAAGTAGCGAATAAGCCATATCCCTTAGTCGTATGGTACAGTACCCACGGAAAGAAAGGGGGTTGCCCTTGTAGTGTGGGTTCACTGAAAACCACGTCGTGAAGTACGCAGCCATTTCATCTTGAAATACGTGGCTATTTTGCCGTGAACTATACGGGCAGTATTGCCGTAATTCTCGACATTTGAAGTAAATTAAATATTTCAAAAAGTACAACAATATATGTTTACAACCTTAGAGACTATCTGTGCCTTAATGCCGTAGTGGTAGTGAATGCATTAAGTCCCGGGATCGAAACTCGGATCGGGTGTTATTCGATTTAAAAATAAAACTATTTTTTGGTAATTATGAGAAAGTATTATAGAATAATTTATACCTCCATATGTTAGCATGAATGTCCATTACATTTATCACATAAATTTTCCCGTAACAATATATTTTGAATTTCATTTCTAACCATCAATTTTCTAATTGGATTTATCTTTTTCATAAATGGAATTAAACTCTTAAAAAAATTAAGGTCATCGTCCATTTTGTCTGGATCTTCTACTAAGGACAATCTTTTACATCTTATTGGATCTTGAGCTCCTTCTGAGGCTTTTCTTTTCCTAATTTCTTTAATGTTTTCATCTTCTGCAGATTCACCTTCTACGATCTCTGTTTTACATGCTTCAGAAGGTGATATTTCATAAATAGGACGTCTTGAATTTAGATCATAGGTGTCTGTATATTCTATTAACGGTTCCTCTTCGTATACAATGAGCTCTTCTTTAATGTCATTATCTACAATTTCCACTTCTTCTATCTGACCTCTAGGTGCTTTAATTTTGATGGTATCTTTATGGAATAGAAGCTGTTCAAAATATATCCATTTCCCAGTATAATTATCCATATAAGATCTCTCCGAGTCTCCAACAGGAGTTACAACTTTCTTGAGTTCCTTCTGAAATTGGTCTCTCAAATTTTTCCATTTTTGTCTTAAGAAGTCCTCTGAAACAAACACATTTATATTATTGCCTGTCATATATTAAATAAAAGTGCTTTTATTAAAGATGTACTCTTAGAGGTTGATTTCACTGAAACAAATTAACATAGATCAATGCTTTTACGAGTAATCTCGTAAAAAGAAGTATATACTGGTGCTTAAAAATTATCAGTCAACCAGGCTACTTTGCCAACCTCCACGTAAGCACGACTGCAACGGTACATGCATTTTGAAGAAAGAGGTATGAAATTCATAGTGATAAATTGTGTGCGCAAATGAATGCCCACATAGTTTAGATTCATATTGGACCGGGTAGGTGGCGCTGCAATGATGAAAGTAAAAGTTTTTTTTCACAATTTCATATATGTGCTAGAAGCTAGTTAAACTGTGCTTAATTTGGGTCTAGAATGCGCTGTGTAGTACCAGGCCACTCAGAAAGTATTGCGGAAAAAAGTTTTTATATAAGAGAGACTGGTCAGTTATAATCTATTTCTAAAATATGATTATTTATGAGTAAAAATAACTACGTTCCAATTTCAAAATTTCTCTCTGCATTTTTTGCAAGATAATTTCAATTATTGTGTCTCATTGAAAAATGGATCTGCGTCGGGAACATTTTCGCGCTATGATTTTCTATGATTTCAAGTGTCGCCTGAAACCAGACGAATCGTACGATAGACTTTAAATGGCATTCATGGATGAAGGCCCTTCCAAGGCGACCGTGTATCGTTGGTATAACGAATTCAAGCGCGGTCGACTGACTTTGGAGGATGAAGAAAGAAGTGGTCGCCCTTTGACGGCTGTTACGGAAGAAAACGTGCTAGCAGTGAAAAATTTAATCCAAGATAATAGACGAGTCACATATCAAGAGATTCAGCACATTCTTCAGATTGAATCGGGAAGCCTTCACGAGATTCTACACGTGCATCTTCGTGTGAGAAGGATAGTTTCACGCTGGGTGCCGCACAATCTCACCGATGCTCAGAAGCAGGCCCGGGTGGAATGGTGTCGTGATATGATAAACAAGTTTGAAGCAGGCGCGTCTCGGCATGTTTATGACATCATTACAGGTGATGAGTCGTGGATTTATCAGTATGATCCAGAAACAAAACGCCAGTCGACGGTTTGGGTGTTTCAAAACGAATCAACACCTACCAAAGTGAAGCGATCTAGAAGCGGAGGAAGGATTTTGATCGCGAGTTTTTTCAATTTGTCTGGCTACTTGTTATCAATCCCTTTACGAAATCAAAGAAGCATCAACGCTGAATGGTACACTACCAAATGCTTGGCAGAAGTTTTCTCTGTAGTGAGCTACACGCGACCAAACACAGGGCTCCGCGGGATACTACTCCACCATGACAACGCGCCCGCACACACCGCGCTTAAAACGAGGGACTTCCTGGACAGCACTCCGGTTAAACTCCTAGGTCACCCTCCTTACAGCCCTGACCTTGCACCGTGCGACTTCTTTTTATTCCCGAAAATAAAAAATCAGCTCAAAGGGATACAATTTTCGTCGCCGGAAGATGCGCTGTCAACGTTTGAGCAGGCTGTAAACGAGGTATCTGCGGCGGATTGGAAAAAGTGTTTTGAAAACTGGTTCAAATGCATGAAACTTTGTATAGAGGCTGGTGGAGAGCTATAGAACACTTTTTTTTATTTTCGCAAAACTTTCTGAGTGTCCCACGTATGTCTTAGAATATTTATTTATTTATATTTGTCGATTTATAAATAAATAGCAGATACTTATTAAAAATAATAAGGTCAATATTTTAATGGTAAAACTACCTGATGCCCGCTGCTCCGCTCGCGCGGAGGTTGGTAGTGGTTTTTTGGTTACTTAACCAATTGCAATCAAACATACGGCAGAATTTAAATGTAAGCAAGACCTTTCTAATCCCTTGAGGAACCAGGGCCTCAAATGGTGGCGCTCTTTAGTGCATTCCTCGAAAGGGGCCAGTGTCAAAAGGCGTGGAAGACGGGGAAACTGGTCCTTATCCGGAAAGCGGGGATTCCGATCGTTTTGCTCGACGAGGTGTGCAAACTCTTTGAGTAGATTATTGCATAGCGCTTCGTCGAGCATCTCACCAACGTGGGGCCAGACCTGGCGGACAACCAGTTCGGTTTCCGCCGGGCGCACTCCACCGTGGAAGCGATCATGCGCGTTGGGCACCTGGCGAAGGAAGCTGTATCGCGGGGTAGGGTGGTGGTGGCGGTGTCTTTCGACATTGCCAACGCCTTCAACACCCTACCCTGGAGCTGCGTTAGGGAGGCGCTCGCGTATCACGGAGTTGCTCTTTACCTCCGCTGCATTGTCGAGGCATACCTATCCGAGACGGCCATAGTTTACCCGAGCTGGCTAAGGCCAGGGCGGCGAGAAGTATCGTGCGATGTTCCATAGGGGTTGGTCCTAGGGCCACTTCTGAGGAACATCGGATACGATTGGGTGGTGCGGGATCCGTTGCTCGAGGGCGTCAGCATAACATGTTATGCTGACGATACTCTCGTCATGGCGCGAGGAGCAACGCCCCGAAACGCGGCGCTTAAGGTCACGGAAGGGGTTGTTCAAGTCGTGGGTTGAAGGTTGCGGCCGCGATATCGAGGCTGATGCCAAACGTTAAGGGACCCAACGCCCCCACTAGGAGACTGTACATGAGAATCATTCGAAGCATGGCCCTGTACGGGGCCCCCGTGTGGGCGGAGACTCTGGCGGCCCGCAACGTGGCTGTTCTAAACAGTCCGTTGAAAGCGATGGCTGTCAGAGTCATCAGGGGGTATCGCACGATCTCCGTCGAGGTGGCATGTCTCCTAGCCGGGACCCCCCCATGGGACCTGAAAGCGAGAGCCCTTGCGTCGTTGTAACAATGGCGCAAGGAGGCGCTGGAGCCAAAAAAAAAATTACTCAAGTTTTTTTTTTTATATCTCCAAAGTATTATTTTATAACAGTACCTATAGCTAGAAGTGATAGATATAGTACTACGCTCATTAACTTTCTTTGCCCGCGCGGCACGGCGACACCGCATGGTTATGTGGGGCTCTCACCACACTAAAACAACCTGCCGTGTGCCAAACACCACGACTTATTGAGTAAACCGTCAGAAATTCTACTCACTCATCGACAGAACACCCATGCGCCGGCCCGCAAGGTGCGGTGCGGGCCAGTTTTCGGTTGGGCGATGTCCAGGCACACCGGGACCTCACCCCTTCGCGGGGGGCTCTACTACGGTTGGAGGGCGAACCCCGTCCCATCCACCCGCGACCTCACTAGGGCGGCATAAGGCGCAGGAATACGCGCGTACGCCGTCTAGTTCGCGGATGGTGGATCGGATCAGTGAGGCTGTCTGCCTTCCTGATCCGCTCTACCACCTCCTTCTGCGATGGCCGGCAGCGAGATATCGACTTCCACTACTGCCACGAGATCTCGGCGCAGCACCGCCTAAGCTGGACAAGCCTCGAGCGTGTGCTGAGTCGAATTCTAGAGGCAGGTAACACTCAATAATTTGCCCCACCGCTGCCGCCGCCCGTCCCGTACCTTTTTTTTTTTCGTGCGGAAATCCCTTCGGATAGCCCCCCGCCGGCCATCGTGGGTGGTTATGTCGGGCTTGAACCGACTAAAACCGCACGCCATCTCGGGTCTTCAGACGCTGGGGTGTAAGTTTGCCCATAGAGCATATCCCTCGCAACCCGACTGACCCTGGGCCATCTCCGGTTTCAAGATGGCCCCTTCGGGTTTGGAAACCACGGTGTCCCCGTCCTGCCCCGGTTTGGGGGAGGGGCGCTAGTCGCCCACCGTCCCGGCCTGCTTCTGCTGGGGTGACAGGCGGCCTCACCTGCCACCCCCAGGCCTGCGCTCATGGAGGACGGAGGTCGTTAAGCGACCTCCGGGCCCGTCCCGTACCATTATTTTTTCGTGCGGAGAAAAATCCGGCCAGTCGGGGTGGTTATGTCGGACTCGGACCGAACAAAACCGCATGCCGTCTCGAGTCTTATAATTGGCGGGTTTAAAGGTGACCCAATAAACCAATTCCCTGGCACGGGAGATGACCCCGGGGCCGCCTCACCGCACCTTTCCGTAGGTAAACGTACGTATCGTATGCAACAATAAACCCTTTATTCGCATTGATCAATCGTAACGTAATATTAACGTATCGTAACATAATGTAATATTAACTAATTGAAATCTACCGATTATACTCATTATGACGTCGATTAATCCTCGTATTCATACAAAATAATGCGCCTGGGCATGCACTAATCAGTGAGAGCGAACTAGAACAAACTATCACTACTGTCATGGAACGCGGTATATTTTTGACATCGTGATTTTCATATTAGACTAGGGGCCCGGGACCCGGCTTCGCCCGGGAATAAAAGCGCCACCAATGGTAAATGTAAGATAGCTATAAGAAGCTAAAATACATTTCGTGCTTCTTACTTCGAAAATGACGAACTTTCCATATAACCGTCAATCGCCTATTTTGCCCCCTTAGTAGTAAAATTTTGTAAAACGCTGATTCAGAGGAGTATTCATTAAATTCTGAAAAGACGTACTTGTAATGAAAATGAAATTTCTTGATTCCATCTTCAAAGGTGACCAACTTCGCATATAAACTTTTAACCCCTATATCACCCTCCTAGGGGTAAAATTTTGGAAAACATAACATAACTTCATAACTTCATGCCTGTATCCCCGAAGGCAGAGGTGTATTACACACTTAAGATTCGCCAGTTATGTTAAGGTCCCAATGTAATAGGGGGCGAGCCTATTGCCATCTACCGGGCACATTATTAAGCTAGCGATAATTAACATTTATTAATGCACACATAACTACGAAAAGTCAGAGGTGTGTGCCCGGGGCGACTGGGTATCGAACTTGAGACCTCGTCTCAGCAGTCAGTTACGTACGCCACTGGGCTATTGACGTTGATACACGTTAATTCATTTCTAAACCGAAGCAAGTGTATGAAATTTCAAGCTCCTAACTTTTAAAAATGACGGACTTCCATACAAAATGCTCATCCCTTGTTTTGTCAGCTTTGAAGTGAATTTTTCAAAAATCCTTTCTTAGTGGATGCCTACAATATAAAAAGTATGTATTGCAAAAAAAAGCGGCCAAGTGCGAGTCGGACTCGCTCATTGAGGGTTCCGTAGCAGCAAGTAACATAATAATGTTTTTTTTTTTAATATTTGGAGTGATTGAATGAAAGGTAAATTGCGGGATACGATTTATGACGTAAAAAAAAACTACTTACTAGATCTCGTTGAAACCAAATTTCGGTGGAAGATTATATGGTAATGTTCATCATAATATTTTTTTTAGTTTTATCATTCTTTTATTTTAGAAGTTACAGGGGGAGACACAAATTTTATCAATTTGGCAGTGTCTCTTGCGCAAATTATTCAGTTTAGAAAAAAATAACATCAATATCATTTTTAAAGACCTATCCATAGAACCCCACACGTATGGGTTTGATGAAAAAAATATTTTTGAGTTTCAGTTCTAAGTATGGGGACCCCCAAAATTTATTGGTTATTTTTTATTTGTGTGTAAAAATCTTAATGCGGTTCACAGAATACATCTACTTACCAAGTTTCAACAGCGTAGTTCTTATAGTTTCGGAGAAAAGTGGCATACGGACGGACAGACCGACAGACATGATGAATCTATAAGGGTTCCGTTTTTTGACATTTGGCAACGGAACCTTAAAAACAAGTATGTAGGTTTCATGTATCAGTCAGTCTGTCAGTCAGTCGGGCCAAGTTATTATATATGTATAAAAGGAAGATAGCACATTGGATATATTAAATATCTCCTTACTGGCTGTAGAGGGTTCTACCAACACCCACTAAATAGGACGAGGCACTGAAGCAGGATTTTCTATCCCTCCACCCGCTGGTCAAACCACCCGCGAAGGGGTCGACGTCCATGTGTGCCTGGACGTCGACCAAGTGAGAGTTTGTAAGGTGTGGTGCCTGCGGTAGTGGATACGCGTTTGGGGCGGTCGCCATAAAAGAATTCCTGCATAGTTTCAGGCCCCCCCCGTCAAGGCGCAGAGTATGGCACACAGTGGGGTTTAGTAGGTATATCCATCCGATTACGGGCTACCACCCCGTAGCCGACGGTGCCGTGCGTAAAAGCATTTCCCAAGAAAAAAAACCGGCCAAGTGCGAGTCGGACTCGCACACCGAGGGTTCCAAATTCAAAATCAAATTAAAGTATAAACCTGTAGGTATATAAGTAAAATTTCACTCATCACGACAATCGAGTTTATATAATAATACGAGTATATAATTATAACAAAGAAAAGAAGTAGTAACTTTAACATTTTCAAAAATATTTTTTATTATATGATGTAACTAAAAATTTACGGTTTTCGCAATTTTTCCTTTATCTGTACTATAAGACGTTACTTCGTACCAAATTTCAACATTCTAAGTTTACGGGAAGTACCCTGTAGGTTTTGATTCCCGTGCGAGTTTTGAACATTTGCGGCATAAACGGCTGTATCTTTTGATTGCTTTGGCTTAGAAGTTTGATTTTTTCACAGCTCTAAGGGACAGTAGACCTGAGTATTAGATATAAATTTCAATTTGATACCTCCACGCATTACTGAGAAAAACGGTCTTGATCCTATAAGGGTTCCGTTTTTTCCTTTTGAAGTACGGAACCCTGCACCCAGAGTCAGTCGGGGTGCGAGGGATATGCTCTATGGGCAACCTTACACCCCGGCGTCTGTAGATCCGAGACGGCGTGCGTTTTTAGTCGGTTCAAGCCCGACATAACCACCCCCGCTGGCACGCGGGGGGGTATCCGAAGGGATTTCCGCACGAAAAAAAAAAAAAGGTACGGAACCCTAAAACAGGCTTTTTGTTGCTCAAGGCCAGACAATCGCCCTCGGAAAAGCCAATACAAAAACAATAAGCGGACCTCGGGGCTCCACTCTGAAAACTTTGTACGGGCAATCGCTATGCGGATGATGCGTTACTTACTATGTTGCTTCATAACTATGGATAGGTTGTCCCACTCGCAGTCCGTGGCACAACGGTTGTTGTACATATCGTGGTATTTGTCCCATAATAGAGGTGTGGCTTTTACTTCTTCAATTAATTTCTCTGTTAGATTCTTTGGTCTGCTTTTTTCCATTGTAAACGTGCTATAAACTGCTTATAACTGCCTACTATGCTATGTTGTGGTCTGTAGAATACACTTCCAATATCAATTTATATCTTCCTTAATTAACACAAACTTATTAACCAACAACTCAGAAGTTATTATCTTAATTATATTAAACTAATAATTATATAAATATAAAACTTTAAGTTAATTTTGTTAACGTGAGATACGAGTGATACGACCGACACGAGAGACGCGGACGGTGTACTAAAAATAGACACGCCGCGTTGCCAGTTCGTGCAACACGAGCGACGCGGCCGTTAATGGCGGGACGGCAGCGTATCTCGCGATGGCCGCGATACCATCGTGTGTGTGTGCAGTTTGTCTCGTAAACATTTGTCTATGTGTGCCAAAAATATGCGCGGTGATCTAACAACGTATTGGTTGAGCTATTTAGAGCATTAGCTACAGTTTTTATTTATTTATTATTTTTTATTTATTTATTATTATTTATTGAGTTTGCAAAATCCCAGGACCGGCAACTATGACCAGATTTCTATTCCCGAGACCCCAAATAACTACAAAACATATCTTGCCACCAGGTGTGATGATCCCTTTACATCTATTTTTTTTTAACTTTTATTCATAAAAAATATTAAACCGTTTGAAAAATCGTCTTTGGTAATTTTGAAATGTTTTTTTTGGCCAAGGCTATAAAAATTTTTCGTCACTTTCATCTGCGGTTTTTTTTTATTTTATTATAACTTACAGGAAATTTTAAGGTCTTTTAAAAGCTACAACATGTCCAAGTTTCAACTTTTCATATTAATTGCAAACTCAAAAACCTGTAGCGCTTGCTTTACTTGATGTTTTACTTACACACATCGTATCGTATATTATAATATATACATACATAAACTCACGCCTATATCCCCGAAGGGGTAGGCAGAGGTGCTAGCACCCAGAAATTCTCTCATTAGGCCACCTAACAAAACACCCCACAAATTATTATTAAGGTGCATTCGGGTAATTCCGAATGATTTTTATGATAGTTGACATGATGTCTGCATTTTAATCAACCAGTCAAAATCGGTGGAACTAATTCTACAAAGTAATGTTCTTTCCTCAACTCAAATATATAGGCTACAACAGTACATTAAAAACTTTCATAAATATCATAAAGCTTTCGAAATACAAGTGATTCAAAACCTATTCACCTATTATTATGTAATTAGTTCGTGGATCGCGTTACGTTTGTCTATTATCTACCTTTTTTTTTTATCGTGCGGAATTCAATTCGGATACCCCCCCGCTGGCCAGCGGGGGCGGTTATGTCGGGCTAAGAAACAAAAATTGCAATATTGAAAGAGTTATGCGGTTTTCTCTAACGACCACCCCCCTGTATCTCGAAAACTATAAGTCGTATCAAAAAACTTTTCAGACAAATAATTTAGAGCAAAAAATAAGCCTTCATTTGAAAGCCTTTCCGATCTTTCAGGGAAAAAGTTATGAATTTTTTTCGAAAAAATATTCAGTTTTATGAAAAATCTCCCAAAATTTTCGATTTTTCAAAAAGTTTATTTGGAATGATTTGTAGGTGATAAGAAAAAAAAATGAAATCAAAATTTTCCATACATTAAGAGTTATGACCATAAAACTGTTTTCAGAAAAAGTGAGTTGCTGACTCAACAATGGGCCCGATTGTGCCGGTTCACGAACTTAACCTAAGTTAGAACGATTTTTGGTTAAAATTTGAAAACAATCAGATCAAAATTGCGATCGTGAGAGTGCTCTCAAAACGAACTTCTACGTTAAATTTTTTTCAAAATTCGAAAGTAAAGAAAACCAATAGGATTTCTATACGAAATTTACCTAAAACTGATTTAACGAAATATTTCTGTATTTCAATAGATTGAGAGCCACTGACAATGGCTATGGAAAAATCATAACGGGTTATTCCGAATGAATTTATAGTTCGCATTTGCCCTCTTCGTTCAATTCCGAAAAAAACAAAAAACATGAGATATCTTGTTCTGAAGCTATTTAACAGAGTATCAAAAACGTTAATTTAACTGACAAAGAAACAACGAATTGGTTAACTTACCAAATTTCAAAGTTGTGAATGTTCGGGTAAATGCGAAAATCCAAAAAGGCGCGATAATCCACTCCTTCTCTAAAAAACGACAGCGTACACGAATATTCACTTGTAACGACCTGAGTCAACCGAAGCAGAGGAGCGGAGTAACATGGCGCCTAGGTGAAGGTTCCCAGAGTAAAATATACTTTCTCGTTTTTTAGAAATTTGGAATTTTTGGAATTACCCGATTTTCGGAGTTAGCCGAATGCACCTTATATATTTCTATATCAATAATTTACTGGTGGTAGAAATTTGATGACACAAATGTGTCACATAATTCGGCCGGGTAAGTACCACCGTGCACGATTGCGAAAAACCCTCCATAGTAATCAAATTTCGGTTTGATTGCGTTCAGGGGTCAGCAAGTGGCATAGCCGGGCAGGGGGATTGTGGTCGCAGCACTAGTGGGACGGGTGGGTGTCACGCGGTGCTGCGACGACAATCCTCTTCTGATGAGGCCGTCAAGCTGAGTGCCACCATTGTTAACACGGTACGTGTATGTAATGGTGACCCTCTTTCCTGAGACTTTACCTTCAGCTTACGATCAGGCGAGGTGAAGTCAAATTGACGTCAATTTGACTTCACCTAAATATAAAAAAAAAAGAAGTCAATAAACGTCACAAAAAATCAAATATCATGAAAATCAGTTGCTTCCACCTGTTCTCGAGTTATATAGGGTGCCACTAACACGACTTTGTTTTAGTAGGTAAGTATGTTTTGGCACAATTGAAAAAATAATTTGGCTGGCACGGGACTCTCGGAATCATCGAATTTGTAATTATTAAAACAAGTAAAGAGATATCCACGGAGTAAGATACGGTACTTAAATTAAAACCATTAATTACCTATGTTAGCATCTTACTATGATAAAATTGTAAATAACATCAATACTATTATAAAATGTACAATGGTGATATTTAAAAAAAAATACTTGGGTTATGTTAAACGAACGATTCTGAAAGCGAAAATATATTTTTTGGACTTTTTTGTTTGTTTGTTTGCGATGGACGCAAAAACTACTGAACAGACTTAAAATGCCGTATGTTTGATTACAATTGGTTAAGTAGAATCGGAGATATGACCAACCCTACATATAGCTATGTAGGGTTCAAGCCCGACATAACCGCCCCCGCTCTCCGGCGGGGGGGGGGGGGGTATCCGAAGGGATTTCCGCACGAAAAAAAAAAAAGGTACGATAGGACGTCCATCTTTTATTATTTCTGCCCTCAATACGATTAGAATTATTAGCCACGTAAAAAGTGAAATAAAACATGTTATAAAACAGACGATTTTTTTATATGGCAACATAAAATTAGATTGACGACTGTCTATCAATGTTTTAGTTCTGTGATAAATTACTCTCAGGAGAAGTGTGATAAAAATACGAAGATATAAATATAGCATTTAATCATCATCACAATAAGCGGCGATAGCCCAGTGGCGTACGTAACAGACTGCTGAGACGAGGTCGTCTCGAGTTCGATCCCCAGTCGCCCCGGGCACACACCTCTGACTTTTCGTGATTATGTGTGCATTAATAAATGGTAATTATCGCTCGCTTAATATTGTGCCCGGTAGATGGCAATAGGCTCGCCCCCTATTACATTGGGACCTTAACATAACTGGCGAATCGTGGGTGTGACAATACACCTCTGCGTACCCCTTCGGGGATGCAGGCGTGAAGTTATGAAGAAGAAGAAATGAAGAAGAATCATCATCATCATCATCATCTGATCTTTGTTCCAGCTTGCATTTCTGGCTTTCACTTCCCTTCCGCTTGCTTCTCCTTGTGATTTGATTTGTACGACTTTTATTTTAATAAATGTTAATAATCGCTCGCTTGATAATGTGCCCGGTAGATGGCAATAGGCTCGCCTCTGTTACATTGGGACCTTAACATAACTGGCGAATTGTGGGTGTGAAATACGCCTCTGCCTACCCCTTCGGGGATACAGGCGTGAAGTTATGTTAATGTTGTATGAAGTTATGTATATTTTTTTGACCTGGAAGTTCAGATGACAGTCCCTGGGAGGAAAGCATCAGAGCCTTGTCTGGCAACAGCAGGTGTGTCCATGTGTGAGGATCTTAGTAGGGCTCATACGCCTATCACGTTGAATATAATATAAAAATATTATAAAATTGTAAATAAGTAATGTCTGTATATTGGAGATATTTAAAAAAAACTTGGGTTATGTTGAACGAACGATTCTATACACTTTTTTTATTTTTTATGTTTGTTCGCGATGGATACAAAACCTACTGCGAACATATTGGATACGGATTTTATATTAGAAAGGTCGTGGTCAGACTTAAAATCTGAAGTAAGTATATTTTTTTGCAACTGGTTAAGTAGAACAGGAGATATGACCAGAAAACGCTAAACCGACTCAACACGGGTAGAGCCGCTAATTCGCCGTAAATTCTTATGCATAAGTACGCAGAGTATTATATAGTATCTAACTGCAGCTTCTGTTACTGAGCTAGGCCAGTAGCCTGTATTTCAGTGACCAGTTGCAATCACCCTGAAGACATGCTGAGTAATTTAGAAAAATACTTGAGCATAGATGTTCGAAAATTACATTTTAAAATAAAATCAATACATAGTAATCAATTAAAATTTATTCTAACACATTATATTTTACATCTTAGCCTTAGTTGGCAACATAAATTATAATGAAAAGCAAAAGATAAAATAATAAAATATAAATTTTTATCACACTAGGTTATACATCGCAGTATAAACCGCTTAAACTAGTTGAATCGAAGTAACTACATATTCTTCAAAGAACAGAACTTAACCCAAACCTAAGTTCGGAAATAAAATAAAAGTGAACCAAACTCGATGTTCAAATAGCGGAACTCCTGTCCCGTTTAATCTGCAAAACTTGGCTGTTTCGTTTGAACAAAACGCAACAGCCCGCATGGTGGTGTTTGCGCAGTATTAGCTGATGTAGACATACTTATCGATTCGCTCATTTTCGCGCTAGAGCCTCACTAAGAACAAACTATGATACAATGAATGATATCGACGATTTTGCTCCTTTTGGCGTTTATAATTTTTTTTTTGAACACGCTTTTTGACGTGACAACGTCTTATAAATCGATGGAGCCGGCTGCACTCACGAAAAAACATGACGTATGCGGCGTTACCACATGACGTATGCGGCGTTACCGACGTATGCGGCGTTACCACATGACGTATGCGGCGATAACTTGCGTTCTTATGACGTTGTCACGTTCAACTATCGTCAGTAAACCGACTTTACAGACAACCGTTTTTTTTTTAGCACGTTTGTATGTAATGGAATTTTTAAACTGGATTTTGTAGCACTTTCAAATGTCCAATTGATTTGAAATTTTGCACACTTGTCAAGGACCGATGGACAATACAATATTAAAGAAAAAATTAAGAGTGTGTTTTTTAGTTTTTTAAACTAATATTTTTATGAAGACCCGAGACGGCGTGCGGTTTTAGTCGGTTCAAGCCCGACATAACCACCCCCGCTGGCCGGAGGGGGGGTATCCGAAGGGATTTCCGCACGAAAAAAAAAGGTACTCAGCTAGTACCTTTTTTTTAATCTAATCTAATCGTGGTTCCTCAACGGAGGTCGGTTATTGGTTTTGGTCATATCTCCGCGGCTCCGGTTCTACTACCTACACCAATTGTAATCAAATATACGGTAGATTTTAAAAGTCTGATCAAGAACTAACTGATAGAAACTACTTCAAAGTCAGTTTAATAGTATTTGCGTTCATCGTGAGCAAAAAAACGTGTTCTAAAAAAAATGTATTCAGAACCGTTCATTTAACAATGTATTTACTTAAATTAGTTGTGTCTGTACATTAATAAAAAAATACATTGTTAAATGAACGGTTCTGAATACATTTTTTTTAGAACACGTTTTTTTGCTCACGATGAACGCAAATACTATTAAACTGACTTTGAAGTAGTTTCTATCAGTTAGTTCTTGATCAGACTGAATGCATACTGGAATGAAAAATTTAAATTAATAATTAATAAAAACAAAACAAAAATCCCGACTGCCCTAAAAAGACCGAAACAAGTTTGATGGCATGCGGAAACAATTTTCTTTCGGTTTATGATTTGCAAATTGGTCCCGCCTGCTATCAAACTTGTTTTGGTCTTTTTAGGGCAGTCGAGATTTTTTATTTTTTTATTCATAATTTTATTGTATACTTTTTAGTTATGGTATATATATTTTTGAATTCTCCCTTTAAAGCTCTTCATTTTGATACCCAATTCGATAAGTTTGAGTGAAAATATTTGTTTGAAAACATAGATTTTAGCGCCAAAAATCCGCTTTTTTTTTTGATATATCCTGTAGCTCTCTCACAGTAAATACGAATCTAACGACACCTCTTTAGCTTAAACCCATCGAGCCGACCATACATACCTACATACATATTCTCGAAAAACATAACCCTCCTTTGGAGACAAAACTATTACTCTTCATTTGGCTTATCTCTCCCAACCCCGAGTTAAGTCTATCCTAGAGAACATCTATCGATCAGTAAGTGTACCGCCTTGAGGTTGACTCGGCCGCAAGGGTCTAGATGAGCCTATGTATATCCACCTCTTCTGTTCTTGCAAATGCTTATGGCATAAACTGAAATTTGAAAACCATAAAGTTCTAAAGATTTAGATCGGAAAAAGAGAACATCTAGAACGGGACTTGAACCCGCGACCAGTCCCATAAGGGGGAATGCTCTGACCAGCTGAGCTATCTAGACACGTGCCAGATATTCTTAATTCTCCGATATATTATATACGTCTTAAGGCGACGCTTCTAGATGTTCTCTTTTTCCAATCTAGATCTTTAGAAAAAGTAAGCATACAAAATGTTTATAAATTTAATTGAACCATAAAGTCCTCACAAAGATAGCGTAAAAATTGCCGACTATTAACTACTCTTAAACTTATAGGCTGACTCACGCGGTGTGGATACGTTTTTAACCGACTTCAAAAATGGTTAACTGTTTGTTTGGTAACTTTGTATGTATGTTTGTTCGAGATTTTCTCACATTTGGCTGAAACGATTTTGATGCGGTTTTCAGAAAAGTATTTGTTTTTGAATAAAAAGGTTTTATTCAAATATCAGTTTATGTGGAAGGTTTATGCAGCAAACATTTGTAAGAACAGAACGGGTGGCTGTACAGGGACACTACGACCATATTAACGCGGATATGTATTTACATTTACTTAAAAAAAATACTAGCTAATTCATAAATAAAAATACAACCAATAGAACTAAGAATGAAGTCGTATTAAAGTCAAAAGCTCGGTCATTTATAGTAAAACTTTATCTATTTATCATTATATACCGTGACCTATAGAAATTGGGAGGAAGACAAATGTCGCAACACATTGGCGGTATTATTCTGGAAGCACTGGTATCCAGTTGCAGCGAATTTAGTGATCAGTTTATGGGCATTCTTTGAAATGAAATTCTTTCATTAATAGAACTGGCAATACTAGAAGAAAAATCAGTTCTGGAATGATTTTACGTGTATGCTAACCAACATTATAATATACTTACTAACCTGCGGCTTCACCCACGTGGAATTCTAATCCCGTTCTCGCTACCCGTGGGACCCTATTCCACCAAAACTTATATCTCAAAGAGTTTAGGCAGCGTTTTCGTTGAAAGCTCCCAAATGGCTTATTTTTCTCCAACAAATATCATTATACATTAGACAATGTATACAAAAACTTGACAAATACACTAAAACCTTTCTCGAGAACCACTCTATCCATTGGTGAAAACAGCATGAAAATCAGTGCAGTAGTTTTTGAGTTTATCACGAACAGACAGACATACAGATAGACGCGGCGGAGAACTTTGTTCTATAATATATAGCGATGTTACAGTGAGGATTTGTAAATGTTGCATTACGCTGCGTAACACCGATTATAACGCTGCATAAGGCATACCTACCCTCTTGGTATTGAACATAGATTAGAGGAGATACCCATTAAATTAATGCTATAAGAAATTGTACATACTAGGTCTGCAAGGCGAATCGCTGCTTGCAATGTTGAGCTGAGTGAGACATCGTGATTTGAAAATCAGATTTTGAAAATTTTGAACAGTGATCATTCCTCCGTGGCAAGTCCGATTTTGAAAATTCTTTTTGAAAATCACAACTCTGGACATGCTTTCTGAGCGTTTGGTTTGGAGAAGTTTGGTCCCAGTGTGTCGAACGGTTATTATGTAATTCCATCTGGATTTTTTTTAACGGTGATCATTCCTTTGTGGTAGCATTAATTTTTTCAAAATATATCCATAAACCTTTTTCTGATTGACCTCTTTAATCATGCCAAATTTGCTTCTGATTGGATTAGTAGTTTAGGAGGAGACCTGTGACAAAGAAAATCCTGAAGTCTGGTATGAGGAGCTTTCGCTCGACTTCGTCTCACTCAGCTCAACTAATGATAATAATACTTTAACTTAAGAATAAGACTTAGAGAAAGAATAAGACTTTAAGTTAAGGAGATAATGCCACTGACATAAAAGCAAAAAGAAGAAAATCTTTTAAAAATTGAAACAAAACATACCTTTTTTTTCGTGCGGAAATCTCTTCGGATACCCCCCCGCCGACCAGCGGGGGCGGTTATGTCGGGCTTGAACCGACTAACACCGCACGCCGTCTCGTGTCTACAGACGCCGGTGTGTAAGGTTACCCAAAGGGCATATCCCTCAAGAAAACAAATCACAAAACATACCTAATATCAATATGGTCCTATAACTGGTAGAAATAAACAAGAATTTATTTTCCGATCACTGTTCCGGATATCATACACGCCAATAGACTAAAAATACCTCCAATTGATAATTACATCGATAAATCTATAAAACGAGTAATATCAATTATAAATTTCGACTAAATCCTTAACTCACAACCGATCAAAGTAATATCGATGCCAACAAACCGATTAAAATCGATTATTAACATCGGTTCCAGAATAGGTCCGTACCGAAACCGGTTTCGTAAAGTTCCGATTACTCAAATACCGGGACTTTTGTTATGGAATCGTTGTTCGTTACATTGTACCGTATTGTTATCGTAACGGTTATAGAACATACGTCTTATATTTTATTTGTTCGACTGTTGGGACCTTTGCACTCGGAAATTGTATTATTTTAAACCGGTTCGCTTAGAATGTTCATCGTAAGTGAAAATATATTGTAGGCAACACAATGATATTTAAAGAATTACGAGTTACATTAACACTTGAGTGTTTACTGCAGTGGCGAGTACGTTTTTTTTTTTTTTTTTATATAGGACACGTCAATTTGACTTCACCTCGCCTGATGGTAAGCTGAAGGTAAAGTCTCAGGAAAGAGGGTCACCATGACATACACGTACCATGTTAATAATGGTGGCACTCAGCTTGACGGCCTCATCAGAAGAGGATTGTCGTCGCAGCACCGCGTGACACCCACCGGTCCCACTAGTGCTGCGACCACAATCCCCCTGCCCGGCTATGCACTTGCTGACCCCTGAACGCAATCAAACCGAAATTGGATTACTATTGAGGGTTTTTCGCAATCGTGCACGGTGGTACCCACCCGGCCGAATTTTGTGACAAATTTGTGTCATCAAATTTCTACCACCAGGATTCTCTTCGCAGAGATGCAAAGCCCAAAGCATGAGCTTCATCAATGGGCTTTTTTAAATGTAAGACATTGTCGTATACATAAATAATGCTTAAATTACGTATAGTTATAGCGAAAGTGGTAAAACTCGAAACATTGTGTAATACACCTCTGCCTACCCCTTCGGGGATACAGGCGTGAAGTTATGTTATATTATGTTTTAAGTTTATGAAGCGTCGGTAGCTTAGTGGTTAAGGAGTCGACCCTACGATCGAGAGGTCCCGGGTTCGAATCCTGGCCATTACACTATCGACGTGAACCCACTCCTAACACAAGCAATTTAGCTTAGCCGGAGGGGTTATTAGTAATTTCGATAGTTAATATTCTTTCTAAAAAAAGTTGATTTATCTATCTATATATATATAATTACTTGTCCTAATACTTGTCCCGACTGACTGACAGACTCACAGATTTATCAACGCAGAGCCAATAGTTCGAGGGTGAAATGGGTGACATTCCCCCGAGCTAAACACTCTACTTTTCATTTCGACGATGTAAGGAAAATAAAATACTACACACACATTTAATGAAACAGGTAAGCGTCGGTAGCTTAGTGGTTAAGGAGTTGACCTTACGATCGAGAGGTCCCGGGTTCGAATCCTGGCCATTACACTACCAACGTGAACCCACTCCTAACACAAGCAATTTAGCTTAGCTGGAGGGGTTAGGAGGAATATTAGAAGTTTCGGTTACTAATATTCTTTAAAAAAAAAAATTGATAATCAGTTCAAATTTAAAGTAAAATTGGAAAAATTGGATATAGATTATTAACAACAGCTTTTGCCTGTTCTTTAATCTCATCGGGAGTTAAATTAATATCCATGTCACTGGAATCACTTGCCGAAACCATTTTTAACCACAATTAACACAAGGTCTTTATTTATATTGAATCTCGTTTTCCCGCGTATTATTTAGCAAACCTAAATTGTTTTTTTTTTAAATTCTGAAACAAAAAGGTAAAATTCACGTACATACTACCAACATTAGAAAAATTTTGAAAATCGAATATATTGGTTACATTGTAATCGAGTTGGTCACGAGATGTGCATCTAGGCGGCCATGTAAAAAAAAAGTGTCATGATATCAAGGCAGTATGAGCATTTAAATTATCATGGACTCCCTAGCAAAACTTAAAATTAAAAAAAAATATATTTTCCACCCTAGAGACGAAATAAGCTACTTTCCACCCGGCTATCTACTCATGAAAATTAAACTTTCCGAACAGGAGGGATGAAAATTTATTATACTCCACTCTATTTTGCTAATTCTTTTTTAAGAGACACATAATGTTACACGACCACTTCAAAACAATGTTGCAACAAAATTGCAATGACTAATGATTAACAAAATAAAGTGCAAACTGCTGGACCTCCAAACTTGAAATTTCAGCAGTTTTTTTTTGTTCTTTTTCGCTTCGTGGCAATCTGTTTTCTATAATTTCAGCAGTAGATGCTTTTTATGTTGTAGGCATCCACTAAGAATTTTCACTTCTCATGTGGCAATATAAGGGTGAACGTTTATTTGGAAGATTGCCATTTACAAAGCTAGAATCTCGAAATTTCCTACACCTTCTTCTGGTTACAAATGAATGAATATGTGTATCAAATTTTTCCGAAATTTTACCCCTAAGAGGGCGAAATAGAGGGGAAGTTGGGCACCTTTGAAGATTTCATATAAGTATGTGTTAATTGTGGTTAAAAATGGTTTCGGAGTGATTCCAGTGACATGGATATTAATTTAACTCCCGATGAGATTAAAGAACAGGCAAAAGCTGTTGTTAATAATCTATATCCAATTTATACGATTTTAGATTGACATGGTCATTTACATTAAAATTAGAATTATAAACGGGATATTTACCATGTTTAGTATCTTTTTCGAGAATCCGATATTTCGGCACTGTTACAAGTACCATGATCACGGATGTACAAACATAGAGATACTAAACATGATAAATATCCCGTTTATAATTCTAATTTTAATTATATCCAATTTTTCCAATTTTACTTTAAATTTGCACTGATTATCAATTTTTTTTTTTAAAGAAGTAACCGAAATTACTAATATTCCTCCTAACCCCTCCAGCTAAGCTAAATTGCTTGTGTTAGGAGTGGGTACACGTTGGTAGTGTAATGGCCAGGATTCGAACCCGGGACCTCTCGATCGTAAGGTCAACTCCTTAACCACTAAGCTACCGACGCTTACCTGTTTCATTAAATGTGTATGTAGTATTTTAATTTCCTTACATAGTCGAAATGAAAAGTAGAGTGTTTAGCTCGGGGGAATGTCACCCATTTCACCCTGGAACTATTGGCGCTCTCACTTCGTTCGAGCGCCAGAAATATCTCGGGTGAAATGGCTGGCTTTCAACCCTTGTGTAACAATCTACTATTACGCTTGTGCGATTTATCCACTCAGCAAAGGGTCATGTACACATTGTACATTTTATTTAAGTGTTAAGCTGATTTTTTACATGTGGTTTCATTTTTCAAACAAGTATTTTACAGTACAGTAAAGTATGCAGGTAGGTATAATTAATAACAAAAGTGGCTTAACAGATTCTAATTTATAAATCACTTTAACTCTTAAACCTTTCATAAATGAAACATGAAATATATTAAGTTTGTCCTCTGGGGATCATAAAACTACATGTATATTTATTATACACCGTGCGGTTTTAGTCGATACACGACATAACTTATGTCATGTATCTACTAAAACCGCACGGTCACCGCAATTTCACATAACCACCCCCGCTGGCCGGCGGGGGGGTATCCGAAGGGATTTCCGCACGTAAAAAAAAAGGGTATTCATATTCCAAAAAAAAATGTAAAGCACTTTGTAAATATTTAAGTATTGCTCCTGTGGCGAACAGGCCTCACGTGACGCTCTATCTGGTCATAAACGCAGATCTAAACGCCAGCGATCAGCTTACGTCCGCCTTAGGTCCATTTAAAGGGACTGGCCGTCAGTATGCACACTCTTTCCCTGCCATGCAGCGGAGGTGTGGACTGTATCTTTCGAACGAGGTCAGGGAAAGTAGAATTACTCGTCCCTGTGCGTCTCTCTAAGCGAAAGGATAAACCGACCGCGAACGGTACGGTTCCGAATTGGTTGAACAGGAACACCAGTAAATAAGACACAGAATTCGGTTGAATAATATGGCTTTAATAATGGCCCATCCATTCAGTGCAGTCTGAGAGTTAACTCGAAGACTATTGCTGGCGACTCAGCTAAGATGTCGCAATCGTTCAAATGTGGTGCCAGCTTAGGTACTCTCAGACTTTACCATGACGAGAGCCGTCAAAATACAAACAAATTACACGGTATTTACACTGATTTTTCTTTATCTATTTTACGGTTTTTTACTTCTATTTTAAACTATGTACAAGAATTATATAAAATAAAGGCAACAAGATGGGTAGGGCCACCCATCCCATGGTAAGGGTTTTTAATATGTATTTACTATTGTTTAATAATTACAGCGGTTTACAATTGAAATTATGAGTGGCTGGGCTCTATCATGCGACATTATTGGTCGATTACATAAAGGTTATACATCGTACAGTATTAAATGGATTGTTATATGGTAGCCACTCATTGGCTCTATATAGTGAATAAACTTTATTATACACACAACAGCGCTTTCATGGCTGATTTACTAAAATTATGATACAGTGATTTTACATAATAAAATTCTTATAAACTATTAACAAAAAGGTGCTGCGACCGTCTCATGCGTACGGTGGCTATATTAATTGAATGTCTAAATAATCATTTACTGTTTTGTCACAAATCACTTGTTTTACGATTTAGTTTCATTTTAATTTCATTTTTACGATTCACAAAAATCATTTTCACTTCACTGAGTGTCTGTCGCGAACAGCTCCACTTGAAAGTACTATTATTGTATGAAAATCTGCGCTTGGTGTGGGATGTTCCTCACGAAATACTGCATGACAGCATTAAGCTGAGAAGCGACCAGTTTTGGAAACTATAACGCACAACGTAATGTAATTGTTGTAATATACGTTTTTTAAATTTTAAATTTAGAAGGAACCGTAGACATGTAACTTTAAACCAATTTAAACGTACAGAATAAAAGTAAACAGTGTTGCCAGGTGTTTAAAATATGTCCTAATTTTCTCTGTCTACGGTCCTAAAACAGTTATAGTTACAATTTTAATCTGTAGTTCGTAAGTACACAGTGTATAAATGTATCATAATGATTATATTCCTGCGTTGAAGTTTATGAAAACAAATATTTTTCTTTCTTTCTTTTCTTTGAAGTCAACCTTCATAAAAATTTTTATTGCCTAACTAACGACTCACCACAGCTGCAATTCCTCTTCTTCAGACGCTTATTCATAAAATATTAGTTATGTGGCGATACTACATATACCCAGCGCCATCTAGCGAAAACAAGTTGAACTACTTTGATACTACTACGTCACCAACAATCCTGAATCGCGAAAGTGAAGTTCGCGCGCTGGTATAACATATATACAACATCCCAATGACAACCATTGCGCCGTGGCCCGCCAAGCGTGATCACCTTGCTCCCTTTGTGTTGGAGGAACATCACACCCCTGTTATATATTATTTTACACAGTTATATATTATGTTACAATTATGTTTTTTTTTTTATACCACTAAGGTGGCAGACAAGCACACGGCCCACCTGATGGGAAGCCGTTACCGCGGCCTATCGACGTGTGCAACACCAGTGGCGTCACACTCGCACTGCCGACCCTGTAAAGGAAAGGGGATGGGAAAGGAGTTTGGGAGGGGATGGGAAAGGAGTTTGGGCTCCGGCACTCTCACTCACAAAACGGAACGCAACAGTTCAAATACTGTTACTTGGCGTCGATATTCTGTGAGCGGTTGGTGCTTCCCCGGTCGAGTCGGCCCATTCATGCAACGGCCAAAATGACTGTTGTTTGACTCTACCACTCACAAATGTTAAAAGTTAGAGCACTTGAAATTCTCAGCAACAGCCAGTTAGTGAAGTCACTTTTTCACTTCCAAGAAAACATCTACAAGAAGTGTCCGACAATTTGTAAAGTTCGTAGTAAGTGCACTTGTGATCGTTTATCAAGTGCTCCTTGCGAGTCGAATAGATTGGAAGTCTAAATTTTTTGCTCTTTTAACCGATTTCAAAAATTAGAAGGTTCAATTAAATTTTTAAGCAAGTTGTATGCTTATTTTTCCTATAGATTTAGATCGGAAAAAGAAAACATCTAGGACGGGACTTGAACCCCTGACCAGTCCCTTACAGGGGGAATGCTCTGACCAACTGAGCCACCTAGACACGTCCCAGATATTCGAAATTCTCCGTCTTAACCCACTTATGCCTGAAACTATTATTTTCGGAAATTTTTGAAAAAATATATATTTATCATGTTTGTAGGTCATAAATAACATGAAAAAATACAAAAAAAAAATCTGCTGTAAGGCTTTCAGGGAAATAGCCGTCCTGTATATAGGACAGTAGGATAATATAGGTAAAAAAAAATTGTATTACAATTTAGCACTATAATCAATCAATCACTAGAAAAATGTTTACAAATTTTGATAATATATGTATAATGTATATAATGTATAATGTACATATATGTATATAATATTTTTTAGTATACGTTGTTACAACCAAGATATTTTATTTTATTTTAGGAATGATAAGATTCAAAACACTTGACACACACTCCAACGTCACATTTTTTGCAGCGAGTCAAACATTTTTTATGACATTGGCGGCAGCGTGTTTGCTTGGGTTGAGGAATAACTAAATGGTTAATTTTATCTTTTCGACTATCAGCATGTTCATGTTGAGAGGGTCGGGTTGTCCCTCTTTTTCCCATCTTCCTGTTTGATTCTATCAAAGCTGTTGCTACCCTCCTGCGAAAACCTAGGTGATCAAGTTTTCCATGGTTAATTTTATACAATTGCCATGCATTATGTTCGGCTAGGTCGATCATGTGTGTAAGTATTGGCATGTACCATTTCTTGCCTCTTATACCAATCCGATAATGAGAAATATTTTCGTCAGATCGATCCACTCCTCCCATATGTTTATTATAGATTGCAACCAAATTTGGTTCCTCTATGACTATGTTTCTCTTTTCACTTTGAGAAAAACGTTTAGCAGATTGCATGGGATTTATTCCCACAGCATTCGAAGCAATGCTAAATATATTATTATCATGCCATTTAGCTATAATAAATGAGTTATCATGAGTAGTTCTGTAATCCATAGCACCACGTTCCTTCTTTTTCAATAACTTCGACGAAATAAGCGGACAATTAGATGTTCTGTTTTCTCTTATAGTTCCAGTGCAACGCAGCCCTTTCTTTGTTATCTCTGTCAGTAAAGGTGTTCCAGTAAAAAAGTTATCAAAAGCGATGTGGTATGGAAGGTTGAACCCACGAGAAATTAGCACGTCACAGCAAGTTAGTACAACGCTAGCACCTAAGCCTAAATCTTTGTATATTGGATTGCACATAGTTGTGGCACCTTGATAAGGCTCAATCCATAACGCATAACCTAGACGAGTAGCACCGACCCAAGATTTGAACCCGTACCTTATAGGCTTACCTTTTATGTGCTGTTTGCAACCATGCCTACCGTAATAGGGAATCATGGCTTCATCCACACTGTAGTGCTCGTCAATAGGAGAAAAGTCCAAAAACTTTTTATTTAGCATTGTTATGAGTGGACGTATTTTCGTGTATTTATCTTGCAAGTCCAAGTTATCGTTGACATGAAGGTGGCGAAATATAAAGTCGAACCTATCCCTGGTCATAGCAGAGCTGACTAATTCGTTTTTAGTATCGGGAGAGTTTTCCCAATACATTCTTCTACGCGGGACCCAGGAGTATCCGCTCACTAGTAATATGCCAATAAAACATTTCATATCCTCAGGGCTTATATCTCCTGGCAAATTTTTATTTATGGCATATTTGTTACTCTCAGATACTAATAAAGAAATAACATCATCATCCACAAAGTTTTCGAACCACTCGATCGGTCGTTTATCTTGGAGAGGTCCATGGACTTGAGGCCAATCCACTGGACATTTTTCCAAGTCCTGTTTTTTCCATACGAAGGTTCGTCTTCGTTTTGGTCGACTACTAGAAGGTTCTTCCTCAGTATCAGAGCCTGGAACCTCTATTTGAACTACTACTTCTGCAGGTTGAAGCAATATGTTTTGTGGCAAGTTGTTTAGGGTCACATTGTCCTCTTCCCCTGAATCTTCATCAGTAGGGCAGTCAGGATCAACAGGAGGTGGTAGAATGCATATCACTCTTTCCCGATAATCTTCATCATCAGGAATGTTTTCTAGAGCATCTAAGATTTCATGTGCAGCTAGTGGTCTGTAACGAAAATATTAATTGTATTATCCTACTGTCCTAAATATAGGACACCACTATTTATGACCAATAACCATGAGTTAGTGTTGTCTTATTTCCAAAAATTCTTTGCAAGTAGTAAACAAGAGGTTATCAAGTATATATAAACATCGATAAACATAACTTAGTTCTTTAAATAAACATATTATACATACCGTTTGTTTGACATCTCTGCAACACGACCTTATCACACACTTTACAATGATATATTTTACAAACAATAATTGTAAAATCAGTTCTTTATTTTTATCACGAAAGCACATACGTCTACACACTTCAAATCACACAGAGAACTATATTAGTTCAAGTGGGTACTGTAAAATATTTTTTTATTTTTACTGTACTACATGTAGGACGGTTGGCTTATCTGGGTTAAGGCGACGCTGGAGCCATCTACCGTAATTCTTGCGAACTACAAAAACAATGGATGATTTTACAGTCATTTTTAAACATTGTTTTTTGATGACTCCGCCTAATTAATTCAATTAAATTACTCTATCTTAATCTATAGGAAAAATTAGAAGGTACGCAATTCGTTTTTTATCATAATATTTTATCTATTATTTAAACCACTGCTACTAGCAGCTTTAGCAGCGTAGAAAGTTGCTATTTTCTGAAATAAAAAGTATCTTACATTCTTATTATGGAGAGATAGAGCAACAGAGAAAGAGAGTCCCTTCTGTATTTATAATATTATTAGCTGTTGTCCACAGCTTCACCCGTGTGGAATTCTAATCCCGTTTCCTCTTCCCAAAGAGATCCCTATTTCACCACCACAATCTATATAAGATACATACACCATTTTGTTATGAGTCTCAAACGGTTTGGGCAGCGTATTTATTAAAAGCTCCTAGAAGGCTTCTTTATTCGATACCTCCAACAAATATCAATATATTTTAACCAATGTATACAAAATCTTGTCAAATTATATACTTAAAACTTCCTCGAGAACCACTTTATCCATTGATGAAAACAGCATGAAAATTGTTGTTGAAATTTTTTAGTTTATCGCGAACAGACAGATAGCTAGACGCGGTGGAGGACTTTAGTTTATAATATGTGGTGAAATATGGATTTATTTAAGGAGCCAGTTTTGGACATGGACAAATTTCTGACCAACACTTCCATATTATAGAATTAAAAAAACTACATTATAAGAATTCAATTAAATTTTTAAGCATTTTGTATGCTTACTTTTTTCTAAAGATTTAGATCGGAAAAAGAGAACATCTAGGACGGGACTTAAACCCGCGACTGTATCTATTCGCAACGATGATGTATGGGAGAATTTTGAATATCTGGGACGTGTCTAGGTGGCTCAGTTGGTCAGAGCATTCCCCCTGTAAGGGACTGGTCGCGGGTTCAAGTCCCGTCCTAGATGTTCTCTTTTTCCGGTCTAAATCTTTACTTTTTAAGAATTCAATGGAATTCAATTTTGAAACAATTACATAGTATACTTATTTTTCTTATAGATTTAGTTCGAAAAAACTGATTCACTTTATAAATCTAAATTATAAGAAGAGAATATAAGGCTGCGGTAGCCTAGTGGTATGGGTAATGGACTGCTGAGACGAGGTCTCGGGTTCGATCCCAGGTTTTAACATGGCACACACCAATGACTTTTCGATGCTTTTCGAAGTTATGTGTGTATTTATCGCAGGTTTATAAGTGCCCGGTTAATGGCAATAGGCTCGCCACCTATTACATTGGGACCTAAACATAAACTGGCGAAATGTGGGTACTAGCACCTCTACCTACCCCTTCGGGGATATAGGCGTGAGTTTATGTTATGTTATGTTATGTGAATATAAGGTTCTATAGAAAGAGCGAAAAGTATTTAGAGTCATCTCATATAAAATTTAGTGGTATAAAATGGTGTTGGGCTTCATAAAAATCGGGGAATTCGGGGTCCAAACCTAGTTTACCTGCAAGTCGGCACTCACGCTGATCGACTGATGAGGCTCTGGGGCAGGCTTACCTCCTGGGGTTGGGGGGTCAGACAGTTGTTACTTCACTAAAAGCCAAGATAAGCCAAATCAAGAGAAATAGTAAGAGCATAGTGAGAGCGGACCCCGGGATTCAAAGTACAAGTTTTGTATGCACACGGGACCTACAAACTGATGATGATGATGATGAGAAAGGTCAAGATTAAAATAATAATCTAAGGCATGTATTTAAATCGATATCTGTGTATTCCTTTTTGAGGTGACAACGTCTTATAATTGATGGACCTGGCTGCACGCACGAAAAAACATGACGCATGCGGCGTTACCTCGCTCTGAGGCGCTCCATTTAAGGCTTGAAGTGCAAGCGAGAGCGCGGAACGAGCGACAAAGAGGCACAATCGGCCTCCGCGTTCGGCAGCGTTCGACAATGCAAATGCAACCATTCCATCAGTATTTTCTTATCGTCAGTACACCGACTTTACAGACAACCGATTTTTCGAACAAAATATTTCCAAGTTAAACCAAAAATATTGACTTGTACACTAATTATGCAAACGAAATAAATCTAATTAGTATACTGTTTAATGGTATTTGCGGAACTGTTTTACTGAACGAATAACTATTATCAAAATAGTGTGTCTAACAATTCCTTAGTTCAACAAACATAATCACAAGTGACCTAACACGAAGGGTTATAGCGGAGGTCTCTTTTTTTTTTTTATATTTAGGACACGTCAATTTGACTTCACC
This sequence comes from Cybosia mesomella, assembly GCA_946251805.1. Lineage (NCBI taxonomy): Eukaryota > Metazoa > Arthropoda > Insecta > Lepidoptera > Erebidae > Cybosia > Cybosia mesomella. The sequence goes on from OX276408.1 coordinate 26,493,274, forward strand.
TCGCCTGATGGTAAGCTGAAGGTAAAGTCTCAGGAAAGAGGGTCACCATTACATACACGTACCATGTTAACAATGGTGGCACTCAGCTTGACGGCCTCATCAGAAGAGAATTGTCGTCGCAGCACCGCGTGACACCCACCGGTCCCACTAGTGCTGCGACCACAACCCCCCTGCCCGGCTATGCACTTGCTGACCCCTGAACGCAATCAAACCGAAATTGGATTACTATGGAGGGTTTTTCGCAATCGTGCACGGTGGTACCTACCCGGCCGAATTTCGTGACAAATTTGTGTCATCAATAGCCCTTCTAACCTATATCTATCCATGTTGGGGCGCGCGGTGTCCACTAACTCGCAAAAAAACGCCTCATTGCGAGGTAACACCTCATACGTCATGTTTTTTCGTGCGTGCAGCCGGCTCCATCGAATTATAAGACGTTGTCACGTCATAAAATCATATATCCGATGTACCATATATTACATTTTTGATGTGAATTCGATAAAAAAGGTAACTTCGTTTTGTGTGATTTTTTAATTTTTTTTTGTAGGATATCTTTAGTTAATCAATTGTTTTTTTTTGCACACCATTATTTTTTCTGGTATGCATTCAGTTAATTAGTGGAGTTATCTAGTGTGCTGAAAAATTATACAGATGTGCATTTAAAAATATCCTATAATCTAACCGTATTGGTTCCACATTCATGTATGGAAGTGAATGTTGGGTATGGTAGAAAAATCATAAAACTAGAGTTAATGCAGTGGAGATGTGGTCATTGCGCAGAATCTGTGGAGTAAGGTTGGCTGATAGGAAAGGAATACAGATATACGAGGATGGTGTGGCCTGAAAGAGATGTTGTAACAAGAATTAAAAAGGGTATGCTAAGACGGTTTGGGCAATAGAACGAATGAGTACTGAGCGAATGATACACCAAGTATGTAAGGCAGTTTTAAGTGGGCAAGCAAGCCGGGGTCGACCTCGTAGAACATACACTGATCAAATTAATGACGTATTTAAAAAAGGGCAGATCAAAAGCACTCGAAACTGGCGTGCTTGCATGAAAGGATCAATGACAGTGTACAGGAAGCTCGTGAAGTATGTAAGGACAGAAGCAGTTGGCGGGCTGCTGTCTCTGCCTAACCCGGAGGGAATAAGGCGTAAGTGTGTGTATAATAATATTTATATTTTTCATATTTATAAATATATTTGTTTTTTTTTGTATAGAATGTATTTAAAAATACTTATAATTTAATATGTATTTAAGTTTAATAAAGGGAATAATAATAATAAACATTTATTTTCAGAATTACTTCCATAAATTTGTTAGTATCCAAAATAACTTACGACTAGTGTTAGTAATATCAAAATAATAAAGAAACTTTAGATCCACATTCATCAGATTTGGTGGGCCACTCCGAAACCAGGACGATGTCTACTTGACTGCATGCAACTGTATCCATCGCCCTACGATCGGAGAGTCCGACCTATCAGTCAGCGCTTTGATTATGTTATTGCGAGTACGGCATAAAAGAGAGGCGCTTCTTTTGCGCATGATCGCCGAAAAACTGTCCATATATGAATGTAAGAACTACATTTTAGGGTTATAAAAGAGTGTTAAAGCACCCCGGATAAGCCCTCGAAAGGATAACCCCAGAGTTGCCGGCGGACATTGACCGCCACCGCGGCCTCGCCTGGTGGGGTCGGGTTTTATCCCGCTTCGGTGAGTTGGCTGGCGTATGTAGGGCACACACGACACGCCTCCGCCACGGCCTGCTTCTGTAAGGACGGCGAGTCGGCCAACTGCCGTCCTCAGGCCCCGATCATGGAGGTCGGTAGTCCCGGGCGTAGATGAGTCTGCGGCGTCCTCGCCGCAGACTGCGAAACTCGGGGGGCAGGGTTCTTTCCCGCTCCCTCTCCGCCGTCTCTTTCGCGCGCATTACCTGCTCGCAGAAAGAGGCGGCGGAATATAAAAATTTAACAGAAAGAAATGAGGAAGTAGAAACCCAACATAAACCAATACAGGTTTTATGGGTGTATTAAGATTTATATAACAGTTTTTCTTATTTAAATAGATAAAAAAGAATAAAAATATATATATATATATATAAAAAGAAGGACTATAGTCTTCGGGTATAACTTGTTAATTATGATTAACAGTAGATGTACGCCTAGATTCTTCATATTTTCGCTAATTAGGAGTATGTTCCAATCAGTATTATCTTATAAAACTTTACGTACCCCGTATAGCTTTTGCCTTTTCGCTGATAACAAGTTTAACTGGAATTTCTTGCTAAAACTTTACTAGCTCAACAAAAATCAACTTTAATGTGTGATTTCATACGTATTTCTTCTAATAAGATTTGAAACAGTTTTTGACTTATAATCCCAGTAGTGATCCTAAAGAGATTTAAACCTTTCCAATGTTTTCCAAAGTCCACTTTACGAGTTACCGAAGTTCGATGTCCACCTGTCGTTGCCAACAAAATTCTCTCGCCAAAATGTTTACCCAAAACAAGTATATATAGAATATGTATAAACTATGTACTTCAGTTCAGCTAACTTAATATTTGAAACCATCTGAAGGTGTTGGATTTGCCACTTAAAAGATTCTTAAATAAGACTCGTGAAAAGATTTTTTGTTTTCTACACTCGGAAACCTATCAGGTTTCGTCACCGGAGCTAACATTGGAGTCGGTGGGTATGTTGGACTCGAACCAACTAAAACCGCACGGTCTTTTGTCACGTCTCTCGATGTTTTTAGGGTGCCGTAGCCAAATGGCAAATTAAACGGAACCTTTATAGATTCGTCATGTCTGTCTGTCTGTCCGTCCGTATGTCACAGCCACTTTTTCCGAAACTATTAGAACTACGCTGTTGAAACTTAGTAAGTAGATGTATTCTGTGAACCGCTGCGTTAAGATTTTCACACAAAAATAGAAAAGAAAACAATAAATTTTGGGGGTTCCCCATACTTAGAACTGAAACTCCACATTTTTTTTTCATCAAACAAAATGGATAGGTCTTCAAAAATTATGTTGAGGTTTCTAATATAATTTTTTTCTATGAATAGTTTGCGCGAGAGACACTTCCAAAGTGGTAAAATGTGTGTAGGTAACTTCGAAAATAAGAGAATGATAAAACTAAAAAAAATACATGATGTACATTACCATGTAAACTTTCACCGAAAATTGGTTTGAACGAGACCTAGTAAGTAGTTTTTTTAATACGTCATAAATCGTAAATCGCAATTTACCTTTCATTCAATCAACTCAAATATAAAAATTTAAAAAAAGAACATTTAATTTCATAAACATAAACCGTGAACCATTATTTTCTAATAATAAATCTGTAATGTATATTATAATAGGTGCCTAAGTAAATAATAATTATGACTCCCGCGTGACTTCATCGAACTACAAGAACTTTTATATTATTTTACTTGCTACTACGGAACCCTTTTATTTTATTTTTTTATTGGTATTACGCTCGCATTTGACCACTATCTCACCTGTTGGTGATGATGATGTGGTCTAAGGTGGTGCACGCTTGCCTAGAAGTAACCTGTTCACTCTGGACTTGAAGACTCCCAGAATATAACTTTAACGTTTTGTGCGCATGAGTGGAATATCCACCAAGTATCGGTGGCGCGTCGCCGTACGTCTAGTCGTTCGGTGGTGAAAGGGGCTTGGAGGAATTAGGTTATGCAACTCCAGTGCACACTACCCGAAGTGCATCCGATAAAAAACCGAAAGGCTCCAAGCTCCAAGGTTCCAAGCTCTGAAGCTTAGTCTCAACTAGCGCATCGCTGTTGATGAGTCTCTTGGCCCGTCTCTCTATCAACTCAAGCGCTTGAAGTTGCTATTTAGCTGAGCAGTCACAGAGATGCAAGTAGTACTCCATACACGAGGGCAACCAGGTAAACACCGAGTAGGATATTCCTGAGACCTTGTTTGACTCTGACCACCAACGCCAATCACATCCCTCTCCTTTCTTGTTCTGAAATAACGTGAGTATTATGATGTTTTGTATGAAAATGTATAATTTCTGACAACTTGTTAATCCGTTACAATCATGTTTATCCGTTGTTTCACTAATCCGATGCCAGCCAGGAGTTTGTTTTCAGTAATGGATTACTGTTCAAAGCAAAACTCACTAATTTTGTAATGAATCTGCTTAATAATATATTTATTTCTTGGTTTGAATTTTTGTTTTATTAGTTCTTGGTAGAGTTTCAGTGATTTGAAAAAAAGTACTGTATCTATTTATGTTGTTTGTCCGTTAATGGTATATTTATAAAGATTTGCGGATCCAGAAGTAATTCCTAGGTAAGATGCCATTAGATGGCGCTGCAGTCGAGTTCAAGGATTGTTTTTACGAATTTATAACGAAACCCGGGAGCTGAGCCGCTAGTCTATACTAATATTATAAGGAATAAGCTTGCTTTTGTCTTTTTTTTCCTACGGCACACCAGATTCCCCGTACCACATGGCTGATGCAAGAGACACCGTGCGGTTTTAGTCGGTCCGACATACCCATCTTACCGTTAGCTCCGGTGGGGTGAAGCCCGTGTAAGTTTCAGCACGTAAAAGAAAAAAAAAGGAGGTAATATTTGTGAGTTTGTGAGGTTGTAGGGGCTAATCTCTGGATCTACTCACTGATTTTAAAAAACATTTTACCAGTAGAAAACCACATAATTTGTGACTGTCATATGCTATTTATCATCACGCTACTATCCAGGGGAGTGTAGTAGTAATCATAAATTTCAAGAAATCCAGCTGATGCCCATACATTGAGAATATGATTATATGGTTATGAGTTAAAGGTGAGCAACGGAGGTTCAAAATATGCCACGGGTGAACCGGGGAGGGTCCACCGTAAGTATGCTAAAGTATCCCTGGGTATCATACGCTACTTTCTATCCTGATTTTCCAACGAGATCAGAAATCTACGCGGGTGTAGCCGCAGGCAACAGTCACTAACTTTTACCTCGGATACCCCCCACCGGCGAGCGGGCGCGCTTATGTCGGGCTTGAACCGAATAAAACCGTACGCTGTCTCGGGTCTTTAGACGCCGGGGTGTGAGGTTGCCCGCCCATAAGGCATTTCCCTCGCAACCCGACTGTTTTGGGAACCTTGGTGTCCTCGTCTTGCTCCGATTGGGGGGGGGGGCGCCAAGCGCTCATGGAGGACGGAGGTCGTTAAGCGGCCTGCGGCACCTGAATTGCCTGCGACGCGCGGCGTCACACCTAGTTTTTAATAAAGATATCTAAAGTTAATAATCACGTCAATTCCTAACAGGACCTTTATGAGTTTACATCTGTTTTATGCTTTGCCTTTAAATGAATATGAGCGGTAAACAACAGTTAGGCAGTGATCTCATACATTACTTGGCACCCACTGAATCAGTGGGATACTAGAAGCATACGAGCCCATAAATATTCATTGGACGACGGCCGCTGTGACAGAAACATTACGGGCTGTGTGGTATTATAATTCAATCGGTATTGTTTTGATTTGTATAGTCAGCAAAAAAAGGATCGTAGGTTTTAGATTTTTTTGTAAATATATACAAATAAATAAAATTAAAGCGTCTTCTTGTAATATTATGATAATTAATAAATAAATAAATATTCTACGACATTTTACTCAGCGCATTCTCGACCCAAAGTAAGCATAGTTTAACTAGCTTGTGTTATGGGTTCCAGACTGCGGATAAACATATTTAAATACTTTTTTTTGTAAATATTATTATTATTATTTATCAGGCAGGCAGTCGACTGCAACTGATGATGCCTGTATCCAGCTTCCTACTTTTTATTTTGGAGTTGATTTGATGCAATATTCATCCAGTCTGTTTTTGAATTGTGTAGTACTGTCAGCTGATACGACATACTCTGGGAGCTTGTTCCACACTCTAACCACTCTGTTCGCTATGAAATGCTTGTGAGGATTGTTGTTGGAGAACCTAGTGCACAACTTTAGATGGTGTCCTCTAAGATGGACATTTTCATTACGCACAAACATGGTGTCAAAGCTCTTTATGTCATAGTGACCATTCAAGATCTTAAATGTTTCAATAAGATCTCCACGGTTCCTGCGATCCTTCAGAGTTGAGAGTTTTAGCATCGACAAACGCTCTTCGTATGTCCGTTGTTTGAGCTTCCTAGGGACTTTGGTAAGGGGTGCTTGGTTGGGGACCTCCACGCGGTGCACCCTGGGCAACGGAGACAGCAGCGCCTCTCTCCTAGGGCGGGAGAGACGCTGCCGCCTACGGCCAACCCCGATCGAGGCGAGGACGGCCCTGTTGAGGGCTGTTCGGAAGCTTTCCACGTGTCCCTCTTATTAGCAGATGGCACTGTGGAGAGCAAGTAAGGGGGCCATCTCGAAACCGGAGATGGCCCAGGGTCAGTCGGGGTGCGAGGGATATGCTCTATGGGTAACCTTACACCCCGGCGTCTTAAGACCCGAGACGGCGTGCGGTTTTAGTCGGTTCAAGCCCGACATAACCGCCCCCGCTGGAGACTCCCCGCTCTCCAGCGGGGGCGGTATCCGAAGGGATTTCCGCACGAAAAAAAAAAAAAAAAAGGGACTTTGGTAAATCTTCGTTGCACTCTCTCAAGGAGCTCTATATCTTTAACAAAGTAGGGACTGAAGACTTGGAATGCGTATTCTAGTATAGGTCTTATGTAAGTTTTGTGGATTTTCAACATCATTTCTGGATGATATTGTCGGAAGTTTACGCGAATGTTACACATTGAAATAAAACTATTTGTAACGGATTCTATCGCGGTTTATTTGATGTCTTCAAACTTCAAGACAACAACCATCTTTAGTCTACCCGTGACCATGGCTGCTGAAAAGCAACCGCAACGTCGGGTTCAATGTAAAATATAAAATAACATCAAATAAACCGCGATAGAATCCGTTAAAAATTGTTTTATTTCAATCATTTCTGGAGTTAAGGTTCCAAATGCTTTTCTGGTGAGGTAGATTAGGCTGTTAGCTTTCTTAGTAATTGATGTTATATAGGCCTCCCACTTCAGGTCTTCAGTAATTTTCACTCCTAGATCTGTCTGAACTTTGACTTCCATTAGTTGTGTGTTACCTAATGTGTATGTACAGTGAGGATTGCGGTTTCCTATGTGCAATACAGTGCATTTCGAGGCATTCAGATTAAGGAGCCACAAGGAAATACATACATATTATAGATAGAAACACCCAGACCAATGCAAATAGATATATTCATGCATACAAATAATGAAGAATCGAACCCGCGTCCCCTGACGTAGAAGTTTTAATGATTGCACGTGGATAAAACAAAACATTCAATTTTTAAAATTGTTGTCTGTCTGTCTGTTTTTCTGTCTGTTTATTACGGGGAATCTCCGAAGTGGCAATACCGATTTTGATAATATTTTTACTGCAGATAGCTGATGTTATAAGGCGTAACTTAGGCTACTTTTAAATATAGCCGGGGTGCGAGGAAAGTGCCTTATGGAGCACACCTTACACCCGTCTCGGGTCTTCAGACAACGGGCCCGTTGACTGAAGACCCGAGACGGCGTACGATTTTAGTCGGTTCGAATCCGACATGACCACCCCCGCTGGCCATTGGGGCAGGAGATTTCCGCATGAAAAAAGACAAAAAGGCCGCTTTTATTTGAGAAAAGTATTAGGGCTCCGCCAAAAGAAAATTAAACCCAGCTCTAAGTGCGAGGGAATTGCCTTGTTGGATGATCTTATAGCCGGAATATTACCAAAATAACCAATCCCGTTGGCCGGTGGAGGGGTTATCGCAGGGATTTCCAACCAAAAAAAGGAAGTAGGTAGGTGATTGTATCAACAACGAAAACAAGACATTAAGTACTTTATTATTTGTGTTAGCCTCGAAAAATATTCCAGTCTGTCCAGCTGTTAAAGAGGTGTATTTTTAGGACCGTAATGCCAGCTGACTTTATTATGGAAAATAGTAACTTTTCACTTCACATTTTTCGTAATTATTTAAAATGGTGGAGTTTTTGTCCCTCGATTTAACTTGCTGCGATGGGGTATATTTCAGTCTCTTTCCAAAAATAGGTACGATAATAATTATTGTACATAATCGAAAAGTTTTTTTAATTTATTGAAGTGAAACTTCTTTAGAATCGTTGTGATTTCAAACTCGATGAAACGAAAAAATAAGTCCAGTTTTTTTTATTCAGGGACTTTTCAGAAGTTTCATTGCCACCGTGTGTGACTTGCACACACACACCCACTATAAAAGGGTATAAAGGGGAATTGTGTAAAGGGTAAAAAGGGGAAATGTGGCAAGGGTAAAAACGGGAAATGTGAAAAAGGGTAAAAAGGGGAAATGTGGAAAGCGTAAAAACAGCAAATATAGAAAGGGTAAAAAGGGGAAAAGTGGCAAGGGTAAAAAAGGAAAATGTGACAAGGGCAAAAAGGAGAAATGAGGCAGGGTTAAAAAACGGGAAATGTGGAAAAGGGGCAAGGGTAAAGTGGGAAAAGAGGCAAGGTTAATTTTTTTAATTTTATTTAGCAGACACATTATTTACATAATGTTTTTGCTACGCTCATAATATATGTAATATAGTCCTTAAATGCTAACCATTCACCGAATTTTATTGCATGAAGCAACATTGATATTATTGCATCATGCATACGACAGGGGGCGCGGATTCGATTCCTGCTCAGTGCAAATATTTGTATGCATGAATATGTCTATTTGCATATATTATGTAAGTATTTACGAAAAAAAATGTTTATTCGCATTCTAGAACCCATAACACAATCTAGTTAAACTATGCTTACTTTGGGTCTAGAAAGCTCTGTGTACAATGTCGTAGAATATTAAAAAAAAACACCCAATCATACAATCTATACCTACTTAAACTGAGCGAACCGAACCCACAACTTCGAACTTAATAGGTAATATAAACAAGTTGAATTCGTGAGACGAGCTCAGCCGAATACAAGGGATTTTCGATTTAGCGTTTTTTTTTTTTGCGATTTTTTGCGATTTTTTCTTTATCTTGCAATGGTTCACCCCAGCACGAATCTATTACCGAAAACAGCAACTCGATAGCTCATCTCCTTCATACCCAAAACCGTGACAGAAAATTGGCAACGACGACGTCGACGACAACTCGATAGCAATAGGGCTTTTCGGAAGAAAATCCCTAAAAATATTACTTTTTGTAATATTAATAATATTACTTTTTGGACTTGACCTTAGCTTACCATCAGGCGAGATGCAGTCAATTTGAGGGACTAAATATATTTAAAAAAAAACTAATAGTTATAGCAATATGTCAATTTGAGGGACGTTATAGCACTATTTAATTGTTGAGTTCTGTACAACAATATTAACTCACTTTTGTATAATAAGATAAGTTATTTATTTTTGTTGCTGACCACACTCAAAATTAATTATAGTTCACACTTTGCACTATTTTGTAGAGCAATAACAATTGAATCGTATTCAATTTGTATCGCACGCTATCGTGTCAATCACTAAAATAAAGAGCAAATCATGTTTCTATTGTCATACGAAATACATTTGTTACTACTTCACTGGAAGTAAACCTTGAGATCGTAGTTTAATAATTTATGGTTGGATCTTTAAAAAGTATTGTAACGCCATCTATCCTATGTAATGGGAACTGTGAACTGAAGATCAAAATCCCAGGATTCATAAAAAAATGATTTGGATTACGTTAGTATCGATTTTCTATGGATGTGTTTTTTTTTTTCACGGGACGATTGGTCAAAGTGAAGTCAAATTGAGGTGATTGTTATGAAAAAATAAAAACAATATTGTGTTCGTTGGAATCATCCGAATCACCTATCTAAGATAGCAAATAGATCAGTTTCTAGGTTACTTTTCTTTCCTAATAGAAGACTTCACAGATATTATTTTTATTGCCTTAAATCCAGCCCTGTGCGTCCTCTCGACAAAGCACACACGTAAAAAAATATTAATAAAAAAACCGGCCCAGTGCGAGTTGGACCCCATGAAGGGATCCGTAACACCCTCGTGACAGTACGAGGCCGGACGCACCGCGAGGTAACCATGAAGGCCACGGCCGGGGTTGCCCAAGTCGTTGGACGTATCCGGCGGCTGGGTCTTGAGGTGGCCCTCCACAAGTCCGAGGCCCTTTTTTTCTATGGGCCCCGGACTCGGAATCGACCACCAGAGAGATCCAGTCTTATCGTAGGAGGTGTACGCATCGCTATCGAGTCCTCGATGAAGTATCTAGGGCTCGTACTCGATGGGCGGTGGGACTTTGGATATCATTTCCGAAGTCTGGCCCCTAAGCTTAAGTGGGTGGCGGTTGCGCTGTCGCGGCTGCTGCCCAATCTGAAGGGGCCCGACGCCTCCTGCAGGAGGCTCTACGCTGGAATCGTGCGGTCCATGGCTCTTTACGGGGCACCAGTATGGACAGTGAACCTGAGGGCTAGCAACGTCGCAATCCTGCGATCCCCCCTGCGGTTGCTGGCCGTCAGGATTATAAGGGGATACCGCACGGTCTCCTTTGAGGCGGCGAGTCTCCTTGCCGGGACGCCTCCATGGGACCTGGAAGCGAGGGCCCTTGCGGCACTGTACCAGTAGCGCAAGGAGGCGCTGGAGCGGGATCTAAGGACTGCTCCACGAGAAATCGAGGGGCAGCGATCCCAACTCCGCCAGGTGCTCGTGGAGGAATGGAAGGAACGACTTGGGCAACCAAGCGCAGGGCACGCCACGATTGTGGCGGTAAGACCCGTCATGGAGGAATGGCTGGAGAGGCGCCACGGAAGCCTCTCCTACCGGCTGACGCAGGTGCTCACCGGACATGGCTGTTTCGGTGAGTTCCTGCATCGTATACGCCGGGAGCCGACGCCCGAGTGCCACCATTGCCGGGGCTGCTCTGTGGACACGCCACTTCACACACTGGCAGAGTGCCCTGAGTGGATGGAGCAGCGCCGTGTCCTTGAAGCAGCCGTCGGAGCGGGAAGCCTCACGCTGCAGACCCTGGTGCTGGCCATGGTTGGCAGCGAGAGTGTGTGGAACGCCGTCGCCTTCTTTTGCGAGGCAGTGATGCGCGCAAAAGAGGCGGCAGAAAAGGTACGGGAGAGAGCTAGCATTGTCCCGTGCCGTAGAAGGCGCACCGGGCGGCGGAGATCGCAGAACGATCTCCGTCCTCCATGAGCGCGGGCCTGGGGGTGACGGTCGGGGCTAGCCGTCACCCTAGCAGAAGCAGGCCCAGGGCGGTGGCGCGTCGTGTTTCTGCGCACGCTTCTCTTAGGGGGAGGGTGGATTACATCCACAATAACGTGTTAGGGTCGCCAGCGCTGGCGACCGGAGCCGTTCGGGGTCTCTGGGATATCCTTCCTAGGGCACACCAGATTCCCTGTACCACATGGCTGACGCAAGAGGGACACCGTGCGGTTTTAGTCGGTTCAAGTCCGACATACCCATCTCACCGTAAGCTCCGGTGGGGTGAAGCCCGTGGAGGTTTCCGCACGTTAAAAAAAAAAAAAAAAAAAAAAAAAAGGGATCCGTAGCAGCAAGTAAAATTTTAATATTTGAGTTGATTGAATGAAAGGTAAATTGCGGTTACGATTTATGTATTAAAAAAAACTACTTACTAGATCTCGTTGAAACCAGTTTTCGGTGGAAGTTTACATGGTAATGTACGTCATATATTTTTAAAATTGTATCATTCTCTTATTTTAGAAGTTACAGGGGGGGGGGGGACACATTTTACCACTTTGGAAGTGTCTCTCTTGCAAACTATTCAGTTTAGAAAAAAATGATTTTAGAAACCTATATCATTTTTGAAGACCTATCCATAGATACCACTCACGTATGTGTTTGAAGAAAAAATTTTTTGAGTTTCAGTTCTAAGTATTTTTATTTTAACCCCAATTTTTTTTCTTTTTTTTTTTCTTTTTTTGTGTGAAAATTTGAACACCAAGTTTCGACAGCATAGTTCTTATAGTTTCGGAAAAAAGTGGCTGTGACATACGGACAGACAGACATGACGAATCTATAAGGGTTCCGTTTTTTTGCCATTTGGCAACGGACTAACCACACGGTGTATTCTCTAAGTGTGCATTACCAAGCACCCCGGGTAAACCCTCGGAAGGATAACCCCAGGATTACCGGCGGACTTTGGTCCAAAGACACTATCGCCCTGCCCTAAATTCAGCCCTGTGCGTTCCCTCAACGAAAGACAAGCGTGAACATTAAAATAGGCATATTGTTTAACTTACATTACCACTTTCAACCTCATCAATCTTTAAGGGCGTTGGTAATAATCTTAATGGAACGTAACAGACATAACAAATAGCTTTGGCATTTAACAAATAGGTGGCTGAAATCAATTCTGGTGAATTGATTAGTTGGGCAAATGGCTACTACTAATTTAAGATTCTGTTTGGTTAAGTGCCTCTGACTAATGAACTTAGGTGTAGTTAATAAATAAATACATAAATGCTACGAGGCGATTGTTGAATTCATGATTGATGGTAACGATGTATTGGTTTGTATTTTGAAGTAGAAAAGCCCACTAATGAATAAAACAATATGTTTTTTAGTTGGGCAACATAATAGCTTTAAGCCCGTTAAATAAAGAGAAAAAAAAATGTTATGTGCAGGTTCTTATTTATAGATTAAGATGGTACGGTCACATCATGCGACGAGACGACACGCACACTGTCCAAAAAGTGCTTGACATTCCAAACCCGCCCAGAGGAAGAGGAAGACCGCTTGCCACGTGGTGGTCCAATGTCCAAAGGGATTTGAAAACCAAGAACCTGCCAGATTCGACAACCCAGGACATATCGTCCTTGCGCCGTGCCATTAGGAGGCCCGACCCCAAATGAAATGGGAACAGGGACAGAGAGAGAGAGTTATATGCAGGTTCTTAAATATGACTGTTTCGATGCATAGCGATTGTGAAATGTGAATACTGCTTTGATTATATTCTTCTTTTTCTTCTTCATCATACCAAATCTGACTAAATCTTGTTAATATTTAGGCATAAATATCTGAAGTGTGAAGATTCAATGAAATTTTAAAGCAATTAGTTTGCTAACTTTTCCAATCGATTTAGTTCAGAAAAAGCGGCTAAATGCGAGTTAGACTCGCCCATTTTAAGGGTTCTGTGGCAGCAAGTATTTTTTATTTTATATTTGAGTTGATTGAATGAAAGGTAAATTGCTGTTTACGATTTGTGACGTACCTATTAAAAAAATCTACTTACTAGATCAAACCAATTTTCAGTGGAAGTTTACATGGTAATGTACATCATATATTTTTATGTTTTATCATTCTCTTATTTTAGAAGTTACAGGTTTTTTTCAGGGGGGGGGGGGGGGCACACACATTTTACCACTTTGGAAGTATCTCTCGCGCAAACTATTCAAGTTCGTATAGTTTGTAATGGAACCCTAAAAAAGATTAACATTCCTTAGCTTCAAATATTAACTTTTATTGCTATCTAAATAAATAAATAAATAATAAATATTCTAGGACAAATTACACAACGCCATCTAGACCCAAACTATAAGCAGAGCTTGTCATATGGGTTCTAGAATGCGGATAAACATACTTGAATACTTTTTTTTTGTAAATAAATACATATTATACATAGAAACACCCAGACCAATGAAAATATACATATTTGCATTGAGCGGGAATCGAAGCCGCGACCTCTGACTTAGCAGTCAAGCGCACTACCGCTACGCCACAAAGGTCGTCAAAGAGCAGTTATTCTACATCTGTTAGTAATAGATATTTGTTGGGTCTAGTTTGAGCCTTAAATAATACAAAGTGTTCGTTTAAGATGCTGGGCTAAGCTTCGCATTAAATAGCTGGCTCGACTCTAATTAGAGTGCATTAAGCGCATAATTTGCAAAGATATTACTAACTTGATAATAACGGCTCTTTGCTTTTAAATGGGAGGTGTAAGCTTAATAATACCGTAGTTATCCTTTTATGGGAGTCAAATCTATTTATTTCATAGTTACTTCGGGCCACCAACCAAGTGGACACTGAAGTCTCACGCAAAAAAAAAAACAAAATCTTACACCCACTTTTTATCACTTTTCTCGACGTTTCCCATGAGTCTAAGTCTAATTAAGCAAAAAAAAATTTTGTGTCGGTCTGTCTGTTGGTCTGGATGACTGGATGTCTGGATGTCTGTTTACGCAATAATTCAAGAAACACTTATCCGATTTAAAAAATTCTTTTGCCAATCATGTTGTTTGGTTAATGGGAAGAACTGATTAGATTTTGGGGTTTGTACGTTCAAGGTTACGGGTACCTACCATACAAATTGTCCCTAAAAAATCATTTTTTTGTGTTTTTGACGTCGAAGACGTTTGATTTGATTTCATTTTCTTCATATTTATTGCTCAATATATAAAGACGCGTCGAATAATATGCATAAAGCCTAAGGTCTGTAATTTTGAATAAAATACTGCAACAAAAATTTCTAAGTTTGGCCCGAAGTTTGACAATCACTGTGTGATTTCCGCCCCACTAGATTTTTAAAGTATTTAAATAGACCACGAGAGAGTTTTAGGACCACGGGAACTTACAAATTCCTATGGAACCTACGAATTGCTGTTATATTGCGATAGTTTTGGAAACTATATTTGTGAATGAAGAAATGGATTTCAAGTGTGTTAACCCTTTTATAAGTATTTTATATTTTCATTTTATTTTTATGGATAGGCTCACGTTTGACCTCTATCTCACCTGATCGTAAGTGACGATGTGGTCTACGATGAAGAAGGAACCTATTCACTCGAGACTTGAAGATTTCAAGGTTATAGCTTTCCGGCAACACAGACTCAGGCAGGCAATTCCACTCCTTAGCTGTACGCATAATAAATGTGTCGCCGAAACGTTGCGTGCGTATGAGTGGAATATCCACCATGTAGCGGTGGCGCGTAGCTGTGCGTCTGGTCGTTCGTTGGTGGAAAGGGCTCGGAGGTATCAAGTTGTTGACCGCACGCCGTCTCGGGTCTACACCCCGGCGTCTGTAGACCCGAGACGGCGTGCGGTTTTAGTCGGTTCAAGCACGACATAACCGCCCCCGCTGGCACGCGGGGGGATATCCGAAGGGATTTCCGAACGATTTAAAAAAAAAAAAAAAAAGGTATCAAGTTGTGCAATTCCAGTGCACACTCTCCGAAATATGTGTTTGATACACCAATTAAACTATAGCACTTTATCATTAATTAATACTAGCTTTCCACAGTAATGTAATACAAATATTGCTTATTCACTATTATATTATAATTGTCATCAATTACAAATAATTTGATTGAAATCGACAGACAGACACACAGCTCAACACTGTCTAGGAATATTTTTTTTTTAATTACATTAATGGATGTAATTAAAAAATATCAGTTCTAGAACTGCCACGTTTTACAATATTCTTTTTTTAATTTTAATTTGATATCAAAAATAAAAATTGGCCTTCAACAATTTGGTACGTCTTTTTTTTTTTTTTTAGAATTCATATTTGTTTTAATTATGTATAAGGATATAAAATGCTCGCTTTCTATTACGTTACTGTGAAAATAAAAACTAATTTTCAAGCTATAGCTAGTAATTAATAATAAAGTACCATAGTTTAATTGCTGTATCAATACCATATAAAATGCCAGGTTGACACACTTGACACTGATAACTTTCCACAAACCATACTACAGCACTAGTTTCATAGGAATTCGTAGGTTCCCGTGGTCCTTAAACTCTCTCTTGTTTTATATATACTTTAAAAACTATAGTATGGATAGGCCACTGTTGCATGATTGAGTAACAAACAGACAGTTTGCAATTTGCAAATTAATGTGGCGGAGTAATCAAAAAACAATGTTCAAAAATGATTGTAGCATCATTCATTGTTTCTATAGTTTGCAAGAATTGCCATGGATGGCTCGAGCGTTGCCCCGAAACGTATATAATAATATCGGAGAATGTCGAATATCTGGGTTGTGTCTAGGTAGCTCAGTTGGTCAGAGCATTCCCCCTATAATGGACTAGTCGCGGGTTCAAGTTCCGTCCTAGATGTTCTCTTTTTCCGATCTAAATCTATAGAAAAAGTTTGTAAACTTCCACATTTTTAATAAAAATCTAGTGCTACGGAAATCACACAGTAATTGTCAAACTTCGGGCCAAACTTAGATATTTTTGTTTCAGTATTTTTATTCAAAATTACAGACCTTATGCATATTACTCGACGCGTGTTTATATATTGAGCAATAAATATGAAGAAAATGAAATCAAATCAAACGTCTTTGACGTCAAAAACACAAAAAAAAAAAAAAAAAATTCAGTTTTTTTCAGAGTCTGGTTGTTTTATGTATATATACAATATACGTATTGTCATTGTCACTCAAATGTCAAAGTCAAATACGCGTTACTCTGATAATTCGAAAGAAACTCACTTGTAAAAGTTTTTTAGGGACAATTTGTATGGTAGGTACCCGAAACCTTGAACGTACAAACCCCAAAATCTAATCAGTTCTTCCCATTAACCAAACAAGATGATTAGCGAAAGAATTTTTTAAATCGGATAAGTGGTTCTTGAGTTATTGTGTAAACAGACATCCAGACATCCAGACATCCAGACATCCAGACATCCAGACCGACAGACAGACCGACACAAAATTTTTTTTTGCTTAATTAGACTTAGAATCATGTGACACGTCGAGAAAAGTGATAAAAAGTGGGTGTAAGATTTTGATTTTTTTTGCGTGATTTTAAGACTTCGGTGTCCACCGGGTTGGTGGCCCGAAGTAATAAGACTAAAAATGAACAAGCGTGTCGTACAAGAGCGAGAAGGCATCCATCTTGCATTTAACATCAACCACAGCATTTGATTCAATAAATAAAAGACAAAAGGTCAACAACGAAAGCGGGTTTAAAACTTGCATCCCCAGTTACTTACAGAACTAACCGAGAAAGAGCCATGAGTTGGCACACGTTTCAGTCTAGCCTGATAAACTTCCCAGCAAACACACAGAGTTGAGGACGAGTTTCCAAACAACTAACGTCTTAGTCCTGGTTAGTTAACAACCGCTGGTTTGGACGTAACAGAGGCCTTAATATTTCGACACCAAGTGAAATTTGAAGCTTAAATCGAAAGTTGGAATATCGACTGTTCGGTAGCCAAATAGTTCAGACGCTTTTGAAGATAGATAATTTAATCTAGAATCTAATTCTAGAGATATGCTATAAGCGCCAATATATTCGAGGATCAGTGGCACTTAACGAGCGACCTTGGTCGCTTTCAAAGATATTGTTTAACAGAATTTTACTTTCTGCGTTTGACGATGTACTATGGCAAACTAGCTGCACGCCCTGACTTTGCCCCGGTGCAATTATATTACTTTACCAGTGGACTTTAAAAAAAACCATTCATACAAACCTTGTACTAACCGTAACGAACACAACGAAAAGTAATTATCCAATTTAGTGCAGTCTTTTGGTAGTTACGCATGTACATATGGTCTCCTGCTGTGGGGCTCAGCTGCCGATATTGATTATATTCTATTCATATTACAGAAACGAGCTATACGAGCAATCTATAGCCTCGGACCCCGCGACTCGCTGAGGGAACTACTTAAAGAAATTAATATTTTAACTGTTGCTTCCCAATATGTGTACGACAACATCTTATATGTACGGTAGAACCTAGATCTGTTCAAAAAAAAATCGGACGAACATAATTTTAATACCAGAAATAAAAATAAGCTTACAGTGCCAAAACTCAGACTTCATAAAGTTGGTAATTTGTTTGTAGGCAAATGTATAAAAATATTTAATAAAATCCCTCAGGATTTGGTTGACCTGCCACTTAATAAATTTAAAATAGAAGTGAAGAAAGGTTTAATGAAAAAAGGTTATTATAAAGTAGATGAATATCTTAATGATAAAAATGTATGGTCAACCTAATTAATCTCTTGCTTTATATAATAAATATAATAATAAATATGTGCAAGAGCACATATTTATTATAAATAAAACAAAACTATATATTAAAAAATAAATAAAAAAGAAAGCATAACGATGATCTACCTGAGTTTCTTGCTGGTCTCTTCTCAGTAGATCCAACTACCAAACCAGCGAAAGAATCATTTTCAAATGATTTATTTGCATCTTTTTGATATTTTTGACAAACGCAAATGTAAAACTTTGACATTCATAAATATGTGCTCTTTATGTGCCTAAACTGAATAAATGAAATTGATTCTTTGATTGATTCTTTGACATATATTTCGGTGATGAATTTTTATTTTTATTAAACAGTGAATTAAATATATGAGTGGTTTTTTTTTATTAGTACTATACCTTGGTAAAGAGAAATGTTTAAACTTCTAGATATTTGTGATTTTTAATAGAAATATGACACGTATTAGTTGAACACTTATTTGTGATCCTAATAATTCTGTTTTTAGTCAATCACGCTCAAACGGCAGAACGGATCTGGCTACAATTTGGTACAAGGTTCGATTATACTCTGGAATTATACATAGGTTACTTTTTATTCCTAGAATAGGTCCATATAGATTGTGTGAATCAGAATTCCATGCATGCAGGATAACATTATTACATTTTACTTCTCTTCTTGCAGACAATTACTGCACAAACCTTCGTTTTGATAAAATGTAATCCGCTGAAGAATTTTTACTAAAGTAGAAAATATTCAAAAATAAATTCTATTTTGAAAAATAGGACTACTTTTGAAAAATCAAAAATGTGTGTGACCGGGGATATATTTAACTTAAACCAAAGATATGAGACGCCGACACCACTTGGTGACTATTACTGCTTAATTCTGCTGATATTCATTATCATCACCAACCAAATATGGGGTTGGCGCAACATGTCATTTTCTTTCATAAATTTCTGTCACGCTGTTCCTTGCGTCTGACACAAACATCCATTTATTAGACTTAGGAAATATAGCACTTAATAATTTAAATTATCCTTTTTTCTTTTTCGTGCGGTAATTCCCTCGGAGACCCCGCCTGCCGGCCAGCGGGGGTGATTAAGTCGGATCCGAACCGACTAAAACAGCACGCCGTCTCGGGGCTTCAGACGCCGGGGTATAACGCCATAAGGAATTAACCTCGCACCACGGCTGACTCTCTGGTTTCAAGATGGCTCCCTGGGGTTTGGGAACCACGGTGTCCCCATCTTGTCCCCGAAAATAGGTACAGGGAGAGCAGCGATACGCCGCCCTGGCCTGTTTCTGCTAGGGTGACAGACGGCTCCACCTGTCACCCCCAGGCCTTCGCTCATGGAGGATAGACATCGTTCAGCGACGCCTGAGTCGCCTCAGCGCCTTGCGGATGCGATCTGTAGATCGAGAGAGATCTGAGTCTCTCTCGGACCCGTTCCGCCGCCTCCTTCTCGAGCTCTCGAGCATTACTTGCTCGCATAAAAAATTATGAATATTCTAAAAGAAAATAATATTAAAGTCGTATAATACGTAGTTATTGACGCCGAGGCGAGCCTGAACTGTCAATTATTAATGCTCGTCAGACAGAGTTACTTCGCCCGCAATAAAACAAGTTCGCACAAATTATAATTTCGCATTGACAGCAACGATCAAAATGTCAGAATAAATTCTAACAAAGTTTGTACCATAATCAATCATCTGGAAGTCACGGTGTCAATAAGTTTATTTGTCCCTAGTGAAATTCGTGACATAGATAAATTAGTGAGCTAACTTCGTTTACTGAACTGAATAATGGTGATGAGAAAAAATTGTTTTGTCACCTTCGTAATAGGTATGATTCGAATGGTTTATCATTACTAGTTTTTTTTTGAAGTGAAAACTTCTTAAGCGGCGTTGTGCACTTTTTTGTAATGGGTAAAAAAGGTTAAACTCGCGTCAGGACACGTGACCTGATCGAAAATTAGTAAGACTACCTAGACCAACCAACTAGGGGGATTGTGGTCGCAGCACTAGTGGGACCGGTGGGTGTCACGCGGTGCTGCGACGACAATCCTCTTCTAATGAGGCAGTCAAGCTGAGTGCCACCTATGTTAACATGGTACGTGTATGTAATGGTGACCCTCTTTCCTGAGACTTTACCTTCAGCTTAACATCAGGCGACGTGAAGTCAAATTGACGTGTCCTAAATATAAAAAAAAAGACGTTTGCAGACAAATATAGAAGCGCTAATTTCACACTGTAATTAACAACCTTGGTGGCGCATTCGTCTAATGAGTGGTCGTTGACTTCGTCAAGACTGAGATCGATTTTTTGTCATCATATAACTTTTTGTAATATTTATTCTATTTTGTGCCATAAATCTATTGATAGATTAATTAATTAAATGGAAAGTAAACAAAGTGCATCTATTACCACATAAATGATAGTACTCTTATACTGATAATTAAAGCAATTCGTGCAAAATTATTCCCTAACCATTCCAAAATATCAAAAATGCACAACGTTGATATTCAAGTTTTCACTTCTTCCGGCACTCCCGGAGTGCAACCCATCGTTTTTTTTTATATTGGTCACGTCAATATGTCTTCACCCCGCCTGATGGTAAGTCTAATCTCTCAGAAATTAGGGTCACCATTACAGACACCGATAATGTTACAATGGTGGCTATCGAACTATCTAGTTATCGAAATCATCCGAAACGGCTTGACCGTTCTTATAAAATTTTTGTGTAATTAGTAGGTCTGAGAATATGTCGTAAGCAATTTTTCATACCCCTAGATGAGCGGTATCAGAATTTCATGCGAACGCAGCCGCGGGTAATAGCTAGTTTAGGTATATTTATTGGAGGTGGCAGGTGAGGCCGCTTGTCACCCCAGCAGAAGCAGGCCGGGACGGCGGGGCGACTAGCGCCCCTCCCCCAAACCGAGGCAAGACGGGGACACCGTGGTACCCAAACCCGAGGGGGCCACCTCGAAAACGGAGATGGCCCAGGGTCAGTCGGGGTGCGAGGGATATGCTCTATGGGCAACCTTACACCCCGGTGTATTAATACCCGAGATAGCGTGCGGTTTTAGTCGGTTCAAGCCCGATATAACCACCCCCGCTAGCCGGCGGGCGGGGGGAGGGGGCTATCCGAAGGGAAGATAAAAGGTATATATTCTTACTTACTTACATTACTATTCTGCGAGTGGATGTACAGTACTCTACCAACACCTTCACGACAACAGGCCAACCTCAGCTCCAAGTCAGCTGCTTAACAACGGACGATGCTCTTGCGCAGGTTTTCTTACCAAAGTTGGGAGGTAAGATGGTAGTCACCCCCAGAAAAGTCCACGTACCAATCAAATACACTAAGCAGATCTCGAGCTAAGTGTCGACTTACCAAATAAGTCGAAGCGTCGGTAGCTAGTGGTTAAGGAGTCGACTCTACGATCGAGAGGTCCCAGGTTCGAATCCTGGCCATTACACTACCGACGTGAACCCACTCCTAAAACAAGCAAATAAGCTTAGCTGGTGGGGTTATGGAGAAAATTAGTAATTTAGGTTACTAGTATACTATATATGGCCTGGTGGCGTGCGTAACGGACTGCTGAGACGACATCTCGAGTTCGATCCCCAGTCGCCCCGGGCACACACCTCTGACTTTTCGTAGTTATGTGTGCATTAATATAATATATTATTAACATATTATGTTAATTATCGTTCGCATAATAATGTGCCCGGTATATGGCAATAGGCTCGCCCCCTATTACATTGGGACCTCAACATAACTGGCGAATCGTGGGTGTGTAATACACCTCTGCCTACCCCTTCGGTGATACAGGCGTGAAGTTATAATAAATAGGCATCGTCCAATGTGAAACCCGACCCCACCATTTATTATTTATTTATTTTACAATTTCGAAAACTTACAGCTTTACTTACAGAAGTTAGCATTGAGTCGTGATTTTACGACACTTAGGCCCGTATTCTAGAAGTCTCTCAGACCTGAGCGTTCATAAAACTCCACTCAATTGAAATAGAATATTTTTACCGGATTCTATCGCGATTCATTTGATGTATTTTTATACTCTACATTGATCCCGACGTTTCGGTTGCTTTTCAGCAGCCATGGTCACGGGGATACTAAAGTCTTGTAGTTTGAAGTGTAAGTTATCTCAAAGTACCCGAACTATGTTGAATTGTTAGTGTTACTATTTACACAGAATAAATAAATATAAATAAATAAATAAATATTCTAGGACATATTACACAACGCTATCTAGACCCAAACTAAGCAGAGCTTGTCATATGGGTTCTAGAATGCGGATAAACATACTTAAATACTTTTTTTTTGTAAATAAATACATATTATACATAGAAACACCCAGACCAATGCAAATATACATATTTGCACTGAGCGGGAATCGAACCCGCGACCTTTGGCTTAGCAGTCGAATGCACTACCGCTACGCCACAGAGGTCGTCAGTCAGAATGAGCTCACAGTGTCATGAAGTCTTGTTGTATTTTGATTTTTCTTGGAATTTATCAAGTGAATGACTGGGTTCCAAGCTGGTGGTACATTTCAACCATCTTCTCTATTAAAATTAGGATTGTTTTTTACTGTCAATAGCTTCGTGGAGCATCCTAGGTAGGAATCGATTTTGGTGAGTGTCTGTGGTTTATCAAATCTTAAGTAATGTTTGGTCCCCTGTTGCACGTGGTCACACCCGTTAAAAATAGTTTTATTTCAATGTGTGACATTCGCGTAAACTTCCGGCAATATAAGTCCACTCAAGTTTAGTTCCAGAATGCAAGCTGTAATAGAGATTCAAGACTGAGAATCGATGTAGAATACGGACCTTAGTATAGAAAACACACATTCCGTAGGCTAGGTAGAAAAGTATGCGTTATAAAAAGTCTTTGAAACCTGAATTACTGTTGAAGATATTAGGTCGTTACATATGAAATTGTCGTTTTACTTGCAGAAATTCGAGGAAACCCAATTTTCAGTACTAACATTTTTGCATTTTTTTTAGTTATGACAAATCCAAATTTTATGATTTTTTTGTGTATGAATGAGACAACATTAAGCTAACAAACAGCAACTTTTATTACATTTTAGAAAAGTGACAGCTGTTAAGTAATACGAAATTTATCATCAAAATGGATAGCATTTAGGAAGTACTGTTTTTGAAGATCGAATTAATTTATCAAGCGGCCAATAAAAACAAAATTTAATACAGAGTTGTAAAATCCTGAAATCAACTTTCAAACAAAATATAAATAATGGAAATAGCTATTAAATTACAGGAATAAGGAACTCGTGAATTTGTAAGAAAATTTCGGCAATTTCATAGGTAGAGACCTATTATTAATGTCGACTCTCCGGCAAGCTACATTGTACGCGTGGCACACCCTTTTTTTCCGTGTGTACATCCATTCTTATACCCCCCCCCCCCACCGGCCAGCGAGGGTGGTTATGTCGTATTACTGACTAAAACCGCACGCCTGATCATGAATGTGTTCTGTCTGTAGATTGTTTGGGCGATAGGAACATGACATGATATGTCCAAAACAATGGGATAAATTGATTAAAGCAAATGTAAAGTTAACTATACGCCTTGTACGACGACATTTTAAGTAGTAGGCAGAATAGATGCCAGAAATGTCGTTACCGCTCCTATTTTCCTTTTGTCTAGTGCCCCCTTCCTTTACTTCCGAGAATAATGTGCGAGTGAGTTGTTTAAAATAATCTATACTAGTTGTTGAGTTGTTGCCCACGGTTTCTTCCGATAACGTCCCGCAACCCAAGGTACCCTATCCCAGGAATATAGCCTGTATGTTATTCTTTACTATAATCTATCCCTGTACCAAATTTCAGACAGATACGTTCAGGCGAGGGCACGCCGCAATAGCGGCGGTAAGGCCCATCATGGAAGATTGGCTAGAGAGGCGACACGGTAGCCTCTCGTACCGACTGACACAGGTGATCTCCGGGAAGGGGTGCTTCGGAGATCACCTGCATCGGATCAGGAAGGAGCCAACGCCTGAGTGTCATCACTGTGACGCGAGCGAGGACTCATAGCTGCACACGCTGGCGGACTGCCCGACGTGGGAGGCGCCGAGGCGTGACCTCGTGGCAACCATCGGGGTGGGAGTCCTCTCGCTCGGCAGCATGATTGCGGCAATGGTGTGGAGCGCGAGTGCGTGGGGTGCCGCCACCTCCTTCTGCAAGCATGTAATGCTCGCGAAGGAGATGGCAGAGCGCGCCCGGGAGAGATTTAGAACTCTCCTGGCCCGCCGGGCCCGCAACTTGCTCGACGCGCGTCGCAGGCGACTCAGGCGCCGGAGGTCACTTAACGACCTCCGTCCTCCATGAGCGCAGGCCTGGGGGTGGCGGGTGAGGCCACCTGTCACCCCACCAGAAGCAGGCCGGGACGGTGGGTCGACTAGCGCCCCTCCCCCAAACTGGGGCAAGACGGGGACACCGTGGTTCCCAAACCCGAGGGGGCCATCTCGAAACTGGAGATGGCCCAGGGTCAGTCGGAGTGCGAGGGATATGCGCTCTATGTGCAACCTTACACCCCGGCGTCTATAGACC
The DNA here is from genome assembly GCA_946251805.1 of Cybosia mesomella. Classification (NCBI taxonomy): domain Eukaryota; kingdom Metazoa; phylum Arthropoda; class Insecta; order Lepidoptera; family Erebidae; genus Cybosia; species Cybosia mesomella. Next base: position 26,517,821 of record OX276408.1, read on the forward strand.
CGAGACGGCGTGCGGTTTTAGTCGGTTCAAGCCCGACATAAACGCCCCCGCTGGCCGGGGGAGGTGGTATCCGAAGGGATTTCCGCACGAAAAAAAAAATAGATATAATAATAAATAATAATAAATATTGTAGGACAGAGTACACAACGCCATCTACACCCAAACTAAGCAGAGCTTATCATATGGGTTGTAGTATGCGGATAAACATACTTAAATACTTTTTTTTTTGTAAATAAATACATAATATACAGAGAAACACCCAGACCAATGCAAATACGTTCAGGCGTTTGAGCGTGATTGAATAACAAATATCAAAACATCTTGACAAACTTTTACATTATTTTATAATACTAGCTGATTATGGCGGAGGTTGGTTATGGCTTTTTTGGTCATATCTCCGGTTCTACTTTACCAGTTGCAAGCAAATATAAGGCAGAATTTATTTCTTTCCAACAGTAAAAACTGCATCAAAATCCGTTCAATAATTTTGTGTCCATCGCGAACAAACAGATAAACCGACAGATAAGAATTCCAAAAAAATATATTTCTGTGTTCATAATCATTCATATAATATCCAATGCACATACACACAATTTGACAATTTTATAATACTAAACAAACAGAATGATTTTAAAACCTGAAATTGTAATTTTGTGTAGAACAAAATCTCTACAGATCAATGGAGTATTAGGTCTGCAAGGCGAATCGCTGCTTGCAATGTTGAGCTGAGTGAGACATCGTGATTTGAATTTTGAAAATTTTGAACAGTGATCATTCCTCCGATTTTGAAAATTCTTTTTGAGTCACAACTCTGGACATGCTTTCTGAGCGTGTAAAGTTTGGTCACAGTGTCTCGAGCGGTTATCATGTAATTCCATCTGGAATTTTTTTAACGGTGATCATTCCTCTGTGGTAGCATTATTTTTGTACATCTATTACCAGACTTGCAAAACATATTACATAAGATCCGGTCTATTGTGTAAAGAGAAATAAATTTATTAAAAAAAAATTTTTTATGTACTAATGCGTTACTTAATACTAAGTAAAATTTTCTTCATCCACAAACAATGTAAGATCGACCTAATCTCACGGAAAAGGAGATTTTCCACAAAAATCGTGGTAAAATTTATTAACATTTAAGTGAAGAATTTTTCCGCTGACAAGGGTCTGAATTCTGCGGTGTAATTGAACTCAGTAGGTACAAACGTAGCTGCGTATAGTACGTATCATTCGACTTGACCATGTTGCAGTTAGAATTTGAAATCTGAAATTTGTTTGAATATCAAGAATCAAATAGCAAGCATCACGCTCGGTAACCTTTATATCTGTTTATAGAGATGTTCGTCAACACCTTTGCACTCTAGAGCCTGAGGTCCGCTTATTGCCGCCTGTCACCCCAGCAGAAGCAGGCCAGGACGGTGGGGCGACTAGCGCCCCTCCCCCAAACTGGAGCAAGACGGGGACACCGTGGTTCCCAAACCCGAGGGGGCCATCTCGAAACCGGAGATGGCACAGGGTCAGTCGGGGTGCGAGGGATATGCTTTATGGGCAACATTATACCCCGACGTCTGAAGACCCGAGACGGCGTGCGGTTTTAGTCGGTTTAAGCCCGACATAACCGCCCCCACCCCCGTCACCCGGCGGGGGGGGGGGGTATCCGAGGGGATTTCCGCACGAAAAAAAAAAAGGTCTGCTTATTTTGATTTGTATGTCAACTTTTCCGGGAGTGACTGCCGCGCGATCTTCCCTGGGAGGGAAGTTCGGGATTATATAGATTTGTTTATAAAGATTTAATTATGTATCAGTGTGACATGCTAATTATAGTTCAGACAACTATATTTTCACTATTTTATTGTCTTCATTCAGCGGCGATAGCCCAGTGACGTACGTAACGGACTGCTGAGACGAGGTCTCGAGTTTGATCCCCAGTCGCCCCAGGCACACACCTTTGACTTTTCGTAGTTATGTGTGCCTTCATAAAAAATGTTAATAATCGCTCGCTTAATAATGTGCTCAGTAGATGGGAATAGGCTCGCCCCCTATTACATTGGGACCTAAACATAACTGGCGAATCATGGGTGTGTAATACACCTCTGCCTACCCCTTCGGGGATACAGGCATGTAGTAATGTTATGTAATGTTGCCTTCAATTATCTGGCAAATTCATGATTCACTTGATAGGAATAAACTTTTCGTTTCACCTCTAAATGAATACAGTTTTAAGAGAAATCTGACCGATCGTAATAATTTGTCCGTAAATCCCTGTATCCGTCAAATTAATACAACGCCCATTAAATAATTAATTTCAAGTCCATCACGAAAACCATGCCTAGGTATTATATTGTGGCAATTTGTCAAATCTATAATTTCGTGATTTTACAGTAACAAATAAGACTGACTAAATGGCTTTGACATTAATAACAGTTATGCATATGTTTCGACGACAAAGAGACCTGGGACGAAGGTTTTTAAAGCAGTTGACGGAGTTATGACGCCAAATGTGTGTGTGTTATGGAATGAAAAAAAAAACGATGAAAAATCATTTTTCGCAAATCTTTGGAAATTTAAAGAGCCAGTTGACAAATTAGATAAATTTATGACTTTGAAGAAAAAGAATTAATGATTATTCGATAGTATTTAGTCATTGATTGAAAGCGAAAATTTAGACCTGAACTCATAACATAACAAAACTTCACGCCTGTATCCCCGAAGGGATAGGCAGAGGTGTATTATACAAACACGATTCACCAGTTATGTTAAGGTCTCAATGTAATAGGGGGCGAGCCTATTGCCATCTACCGGGCACATTATTTAGCGAGCGATAATTAACATTCATTACCTGAACTCATGATAGGGTATTTAAAAAAGTTATTATCTGGAAGTAATAAAAAACAATACCATATAAATTATTACAGCAAGCAGAATTGTATTAGCTTCATGTGATCAGAAAGTAAGTAATAACTACGATTTTAGTGAAATCATTACACATACCGCATTTTCAAATCGGTTGAGTAACAAGGCTACAAATTTAGTCAGCTATTTACAATAATATACTTGTAACTCGATTATAAAGCACATTGATAAACAATAAATTGGTTGGATTTTAAAATTATATAATCGAAAGCTTTTAGGTTCCGATTCAATCGGTATTGATAGACCACTTTAAGTAAAAGTCTGAGTTATAGGAGGTAGCGATAGTGGTGAGATTATTACAAATAATTAGTTTGTAAGTTGAAGTTCTCCAATAATTATGATTCTAAATCCCTATTTATATTTTATTTAAAATCGTTATAGACACGAAATAGTACAATGAACATCCAAATTAGTGTCAACTGTATAACTAACAAGCAGTGATAAGTGTACTCATCAACATTAATTAAATGTAACACAATAGTTACTAAGACATTTTTATTTATAGATTTTACAGAATTATACAGGTTTAGATGGTAGAGGAATATTTTGCTCAAATATAATGTGCTGGTTCGAGTGGTAAAGTACCATTTACCTGCTTAATATGACCATCAGGTAGGTCTTTTTGTTTGGTACAAATCAATCTGTAAAAAAAACAAATAAATAATTATTTTTTAAATACCTTATTAAAGTTTCAATATTAAGGCAGTGGAGAATACGCGGGTGCACAAACATGGTTCACCAGACAACAACCGCAATAGCAAGATTTATAGATTATACAGGTATCTATGAGATAATTATAATGCTATATTTAGAGATTTTACAAAGCGTATAAAAATATTTTTTCACGTACAAATACCCAAACCAATGAAATAGAAATATTCATATATATAATTATTTGCACTGAGCAGAAATCGAACCCACGACGTATAACATAGCAATCGTATAAGGATCGTTCTTAAAGTTCAGTCAGTTCTTTCTGGTAAGTTATTAATACTAACAATATAAACGCTCTCTCTTCGCCCATCACATACGCCATTGTTAATATAAACGCCAATATAAACGCTCTCTCTTCGCCCATCACTTACGCCACTGTTAATACTAACACGCACAGTAGCAATTTGTACGGTTTTTTTGTGCGTGCTACTCGAGTAATTGTTAGTATTAATTCAACGCCCTACGCACGCGATCCAAATATTGTTAGAGCCCTTTAATTTATTCGTAGGAATATCATTGTGGTAATAGCACTCAAGAGAGGGTGATGCTGCCATGCTGCATAACAAACAGATTTAAATTTCAAAAAATCAGCCAAATGCGAGTCAGACTCGCGCACAAAGGGTTCTGTATCTTATTTTTTTCGTGCGGAAATCCCTTCGGATTCCCCCCCGCCGGTCAGCAGGGGCGGTTATGTCAGGTTTGAACTGACTAAAAAACCGCACGCCGTCTCGGGTCTTAAAACGCCGGGGTGTAAGGTTGCCCATAGAGCATATCCCTAGCACAGCATATCTAGCTCTGAGAATATTTCAAGCGTATAACTGTTGCTGTTAGTAATATCCAGCAAAAACGAGCAAAAAAAATCAGCTTTGGCCCCTAAATATTAATTTAATTATGTTTTTAGGGTTCCGTTACCAAATGGCAAAAAACGGAACCCTTATAGATTCGTCATGTCTGTCTGTCTGTCTGTCCGTATGTCACAGCCACTTTTTTCCGAAACTATAAAAACTATGCTGTTCCAACTTGGTCAGTAGATGTATTCTGTGAACCGCATTAACATTTTCACACAAAAATAGAAAAAGGACAATAAACAACATATGTGGTATCCATGGATAGGTCTTCAAAAATGATTTTGAGGTTTCTAATATTATTTTTTTCTAAACTGAATAGTTTGCGCGAGAGACACTTCCAAAGTGGTAAAATGTGTGTCCTGTAACTTCTAAAATAGGAAAATTATAAAACTTAAAAAAATATATAATGGCAGTTGGCCGACTCGCCGTCCTTACAGAAGCAGGCCGTGGCGGAGGCGTGTCGTGTGTGCCCTACACACGCCTGCCAACTCACCGAAGCGGGATAAAACCCGACCCCACCAGGCGAGGCCGCGATGGCGGCCAAAGTCCGCCGGTAACCCTGGGGTTTTCCTTTCGAGGGCTTACCCGGCAACGGACACTTGGGGATGACACCGTGCGGTTTCAGTCGATACGCGACATAACCACCCCCGCTATCGGGGGGGGGGGGGGGGGTTTATTCGAAGGGATTTGCGCACGTAAAAAAAAAATGTACATTACCATGTAAACTTCCAACGAAAATTGGTTTGAACGAGATCTAGTAAGTAGTTTTTTTAATACGTCGTAATTCGTAAACCGCAATTTACCTTTCATTCAATCAACTCAAATATAAAAATTAAAAAAAATACATTATTATGTTACTTGCTGCTACGGAACCCTTAATGGGCGAGTCTGACTCGCACTTGGCAGCTTTTTTAGTATTTGTAGTTATAGTAATGGCAATAGAAATACATCATCTGTGAAAATTTCAACTTAGAGATACAGCCTGATGACAGGCGGGCAGACAGCGGAGTCTTAGTAATAATAAATACGGAACCCTAAAAGGGTTATGAAGGGTCTCGAATCCATGATAGGTCTGCCAATTGAGCTACCATTTTGTTTATCTCTTTTTTACTCAAGCCTGTTGTGTGCCGAAGCGGGATAAAACCCGACCCCACCAGGCGAGGCCGCTGTGGCGGCCAAAGTCCGCCGGCAACCCTGGGGTTATCCTTTCGAGGGCTTACCCGGGGTGCCCGGCAACGGACATTTGGGGAGGACACCGTGCGGTTTTAGTCGAGACACGACATAACCACCCCCGCTGGCCAGCTGGGGGGTATCCGAAGGGATTTCCGCACGTAAAAAAAAAAAAAAAAAAAAAAAAAAAAAAAAAAAAAAAAAGCCTGTTGTGTATGTGTTTTTTCATAAAGTATTAAAGTGATACATATTCTCACCTATATTCTGTATGTATAGGTGTACCTACCTACATGTTATTATTACAGCATTACCCATGGGACCGATATTCTTAGCAATCCATGGATTCTCCGTGCGGGTGCCGGGTCCATCGTGTTGCTGAGTTGGGAACTCGGGACAGTGCCTGGGACTTGCGACCCAAGTGTAGGTTTAGAAGGGGCCCCTTTTGTTGATGTACATCAACACTCACCTTCACTACCCAAGTTCCCCTCCCTGCCTAACCAAATTTGATGCGAACCTACTAGTGCCGCTTTAGACATTCGTCCTAGTAATGAGCTTATTGTAGCTCTCGATAGGCCTAGATCTTTAAGTAGGTTATAAAGAGATTTTGCTGGTTTAACTCTCGCTCCCACTTCCACTGCATACAAATTAACCACGTAATCGTTTTTGGTTAATTCGTTTTTGAGATCATAGTATTCATTGGTCCTGCGGGATATTTGTTTCCCACGGTACAGTAAGTTCCACAAGGACCACATATTTTATCGCTCTCGAGTAAAGAAATATATCAGGTCTAGATGACGAAACCCCAACATCCTCCGGAATTTTGTAGAGCTTTTCATACGTGTCCATTAGGAGAGTCCAATCTGGGGCAGTATCTAGGATTGAATAAGGTTTATTCCTGGATGTTATGGATGAACCTTCAGACACAAAGTTGATATGACGTCTGTTAGTAGTCAATCCTTTTTGGGCTCTAGCTACTGCCAGACTCATTGCTTCACGTATGATGAATAAGCACCTTATCGTGGCGGCGTGAGTATTGGCCTGTATCCAGGAGCACCCTACATCCTACTAATATGTGCCTAGCCGTCCCTATTGCCTCGCCACAAGTATAAAATTGTTTTTCTGTGGCCTTCCCCCACCTTACTAGGTTACTCTGGTCTGGGAGGGTCAATTGAAAGGCGTTAAATCTCGCACAATGAATTTAAAAAGCAAGCTATTTCATCACTTCTCTAATTTAAAAATACATTTAAGGAAAGGATTAGCACAACTTAACTGTTTCCACCCACTACATTATTCTGCGGACATAAGTGTGGGTTATCTACAAAGTTTGTTACATTTACCTTTTACTGTATGATAGAGTGTATAACTGTTTTGTGTCCCATTAAGAAATAAATAAATAAATAAATCTTTGGTACCTTTTTTTTATTTTCACAACTCATATTATTAAAGCATTTAAGAAAAAATATAATACTTTTACAGTCAGACTCGTTCTGACACCCTAAAACACGTAGTAACACATGATTGATTGAGTACATGAGTAACTAAATCAAAGCTGACATGTGGCATGCCAGATAAAACATTGTGAAAATAATTGGACACCCAATAAACTTAAACGCACGGTTACAAATAAAAAATTCTATTATTAAAAACACGCAATGTTATTGCTTGTGTGGGAACCATGTATTCGTATTAAAAGCGGACAGTCCTGAAATCAAATTTTATGCAATACTAGTCGATGCCCATTCATAAGAACCTATTTCCAAGATATAAACCCTATTTTCAGTTGTACTCCACCTGTGTGCATGGTTTCGGCAAGATCCATCCAGCCGTTTATAAGTAGCGTAGTTTAGTAATTAGGTAAGACACAAAAATTAATTTCGCATTATTTATTATTTTAGTTAGGACTAGCGGGTCCAGGCTAGAACTCTCCCGTTATAAATCGACTTCTTTGTTAAATGAAAAGTCGACAACATCTCTTATCTTTCAACCTGAAACCAATCTACACTTTCACAAAATGAAATCAGTTCTGCTTGTTTGGCTTATTACCGTTTATAATATGAAAGTTATCATCGGTCATGACTTGCAAAAAGAGTTACAGAAGATTGACCAACTATAAAGGATTGAATCTAAGGCTAAGAGAGTAGTCTTACGAAACATACGAATATAGCATTGTGCAACTTTTTATGAACACTAAGTGAGACTGTGCTACTTATCTGGTCAAGCTAGTCTATTTTTAATCGAAAAGCATAGCTCAGATTTCACATTTTTTGGGTTTAGATACAATTTTCATTTGTCTTCTTGGAGATCCAGTGTAACACTTCTGCCTAACTTCGTGGACATACAGCTCTGAATATAAATCTAGAATCCAACAATTCCAATGTTTTTACATCATTTTGGTTCTCCTACTCCCAGTTTAAGTGGAGATTGGTAATATGACCTTGAATATGCCCTTTACAAATTAAACATCATATATTTATATTTATAAAGCACGGTTCAGGCGCTTAAACTTATTCTGAATTCCCTTTACTGTGTTATTTTAGATTACTTTAATTTTCTGATATTGGTTTTTAACATTTAGTGTTAAGGTAGCTAAAAAAAGCGCTGATGAGCGGTTGTTACTAACAATCCCATCGATAAGCACAAAGCATCCTCACGACCATAAGCCGTTCCTCTAAAGTATCACGTTTTTAAGCTCCCCGGAGAGCACCACGCCTACTTCATTCTCCCTAGAAGTCTGTGTAAATCAGCTTGTAGTCATTTCCTACTACTTGGAACGTCTATTTAGCAAAACGTCTAATTAGCAAATCATCTTCACAACAAAACAAACAATATATACACGTATATATAGGTATGTACTTAATAAATGAGGTTTGAATTTGTCTACACTTTTTTTTCAATTGAATAACAAATATACAGAATTTTCCCCACAGGTAACCAAAATACTATATTTAAAATTCAATTATGTGAGTCTGCGTTGGGATTAATATTGGATCACCTGGCTTACGAATATTACAGAAAAATCCTCCGTACATGTATCATGTACATTATGAAAATTTGTAATATGATGAACTCGCGGGAAGCAGTACTGAATAACTAATATTTGTTCGCATGTCTATAGTACTTGCAATCGTATAACATATCACTTTTTTGTTTATTTTGCTACGGTTGTTTTATTTTTGCTATTAGTTTCGAGCCCATATAAGACAACAATAATAACAAGTCACGAATAGACTATGCATTCTACGACATTCTTCACATCGCTTTTTAGACCCAAAGTAAGCATAGAGTAAGTAGCTTGTGTTATGGGCTCCAGAATGCGGATAAACATACTTATATACTTTTGTAAATACATACATATTATACATAGAAACACCCAGGACAATGCAAATAGCCATATTCATGCATACAAATTTTTGCACTGAGCGGGAATCGAACCCGCGCCTCCTGTCTTAGCAGTCGAATGCACTACCGCTACGCTACAGAGGCCTTAAAAGTGTCTTCCCTTCGTTTTTGGTAGCAGTTGTACAAATTTCTTTAGATACCTATTGCAAATTATTAATAAAAAAATAAAAAAAATCCAACTGTACTAAAAAGACCGAAACAAGTTTGATAGTAGGACTAAAAGAAAATTAATAATATATATTGATATATGGCCTCTGTGGCGTAGCGGTAGTGCATTCGACTGCTACGTCAGGGGGCGCGGGTTCGATTCCCGCTCAGTGCAAATATTTGTATGCATGAATATGTCTATTTGCATTGGTTTGGGTGTTTCTATGTATAATATGTATGTATTTACAAAAAAAAAGTATTTAAGTATGTTTATCCGCAGTCTGGAACCCATAATACAAGCTAGTTAAACTATGCTTACTTTGGGTCTTCTAGACCCAAAGTAAGCATAGTTTAACGCGCTGTGTAAAATGTCGTAGAATATTTATTTATTTATTATTTATTTATTTATTATTTATATATATTTAAACATATATTTGAAATCACCCTTTAGAGCTCTTCATTTTGATATTCTACTCGATAAGTTTAAATGAAAATATTTTCTCAACCACAAAAATTTTAGCGCCAGAATCCGCCATCTTGCTTTTTATTTTATTTTGATATACCCAGTAGCATTCTCACAGTAAAATACAAATCTAACGACACCTGTCAAGCTAAAATCCATCGAGTCGTTCAGGTTGCAGAGCGTGCCAAATAATAATACATACACACATACATACTCTCGAAAAACATAACCCTCCTTCTGGTGCAGTCGGGTATAAAGAAAAGAGTTTTTTTAATATTTTACATTCCCTGGGGTTATCCTTTCGAGGGTTTACCCGGGGTGCCAGGCAATGGACACTTGGGCAGGACACCGTGCGGTTTTAGTCGGTTCATGCACGACATAACCGCCCCCGCTGGCCGGCGGGGGGTATCCGAAGGGATTTTCGCACGTAAAAAAAAACATCCTATCCTAGCGATTACCTAGTTGCGTCTAAAGTGGTACTTCAGAGCCCGAGGTCCGCTTATTGTTTACTTCAGTCGACTTTTGCGGGAGTGACTGTCTTCTGACCTCCCAACCTTGACAGGAACGCCTGCGCCGGAGCCTTGTCCGTTGTTTAGCAAGTCCACCGACTTGGCCTCAAGGATGTTGGGTGAAATATGGGAGTACAGTCGCCCTCAGAAGCAGCTAAACACTAACAAATTAAAAAAAGCTGCGAAGTGCGAGTCGGACTCTCCCATGAAGGGTTCCGTAGCAGCAAGTAACATATAATGCTTTTTTTAAATTGTTATATTTGAGTTGATTGAATGAAAGGTAAATTGCGGTTTACGATTTATGACGTATTAAAAAAACTACTTACTAGATCTCGTTCAAATCAATTTTCGTTGGAAGTTTACATGGTAATGTACATCGTATATTTTTTTTAGTATTATCATTCTCTTATTGAAGAAGCGAAGACCATGTGGTCCAAATTGCGCTAAACCTGCCCGAACACAAGAGAGGAAGAGGCCGCCCACCATCAACCTGGTGGAAAAACCTGGAAAGAGACCTCAGGAATACCCAATTGCCTGAATCGACAACCCAAGATCGCATGACTTGGCGCATGAAAGTGAGGAGACCCGACCCCAAATAATGGGATAAGGAGAGGAGAAAGAAAAGATTCTCTTATTGAAGAAGTTACACATTTTACCACTTTGGAAGTATCTCTAGCGCAAACTATTTGATCAAAAAAAATATTTGTGAGTTTCAGTTCTAAGTATGAGGAACCCCTAAAATTTAGTGTCTCTTTTTCTATTTTTGTGTGAAAATCTTAATGCGGTTCACAGAATACATCTACTTACCAAGTTTCAAGAGCATAGTCCTTATAGTTTCGGAAAAAAGTGGCTGTGACATACAGACGGACAAACAGACAGACATGACGAATCTATAAGGGTTCCGTTTTTTGTTGCCATTTGGCAACGGAACCCTAAAAACGATTATTACATTGAAATAAATCAAAGTAAATAAGTTGTTGTATAATTATTTTTGTAATCTACAGAGCATACATTTTACATTTTATGTACATAAAGTTTTAGCGTTAAGTTTGTCGGTACGGCACGGTACGGTACGGTAAGCTGGAAATACCGGAGGCGACTGTACAACACATGTTTTGTAGTTAGTATTTGAAGTTTCTACTGTTACTACTAATAGGTCACTACTCGTAGTAAAACTGATAGTCAAACGAGTACATAACGAAGATAAAAGTACATTTTTTTTAACCGCACGCCGTCTCGGGTCTTAAGACGCCGGGGTGTAAGGTTGCCCATAGAGCATATCATTCGCACCCCGACTGACCCTGGGCCATCTCCGGTTTCGAGATGGCCCCCTCGGGTTTGGGAACCGCGTTGTCCGCGTCTTGCCCCGGTTTGGGGGAAGGGCGCTAGTCACTCACCGTCCCGGCCTGCTTCTGCTGGGGTGACAAGCGGCCTCACCTGCCACCTCCATGGAGGACGGAGGTCGTTAAGCAACCTCCGGCGCCCGAGGCGACTGCGACGTGCGGCGAGCATGTTGCGGGCTCGGCGAGCCGGGAAAGTTCTAAATCTCTCCCAGGCGCGCTCCCCCATCATCTTCTCGAGCATTACATGCTCCCAGAAGGAGGTGGCGGCAGCCCACGAGGATAAAAGTACCAAAGTAAGTACATTGGGGTGTATGACCCCCCCCCCCCCGATCATCGGACGACAATCTGGCGCAGGCGTTACTCACGTGGTTGAGGTGTCAGGGAGCAGTCATTCCCATAAAAGCCACATAAGCTAAACCAAAAAGTTAACTCAGCTTTCGGGCTAAAAGTCTCAGATGCAACCGGGAATAACGGTAAAATAATAATAATGATAATTTATGAGGCGAGGACTACTGGGCAACCCGGTAAAGGTCGACCTAGGCGTACCGGACGACATTCCCTGGGCAGGCCCCCTACAAGGTGGACCGACGATCCAACCAAGGTCGCGAGAAGCCGCTGGATGCGGGCAACGCAGGACCAATCGTTGTGGAGATCCTTGGGGGAGGCCTATGCCCAGCAGTGGGCGTCGTTTGGCTGACATGATGATGATGAGGCGTACGTATGCCAATCAGATCGACGACGTTTTGAAGAAGGGCCTGGTCAGAAGTACCCGTAACCGGCGTGCATGTATGAAAACAATTATGAAAGTGGAAGAAGCGAAAGGCGTATGCCAGGATCGTAGTAAGTGGAAAGATGTTGTCTCTGCCTATTCCAATGGGAAAAAGGCGTGACTATATATATGTATGTATGTATGTATAATGAGTACATTATTCTGCTATTAACCTATTTATTGGAGACTATATCCTATATCGCCTACCGAGTGACAGGACTATGAAAATTTGCTGAAACCTAACCTAACCCTTAAAATACGAAAAAACCGCTTTTATATTTGAGCAGAATTCTGTAAACATTTTCCTGCAAGCCTGGAGCTGTGTGACACACTAGAACCTCAAAGGCTGGAGGTTTGAACATGTATTGACGTGTTCTCTTCAAAGGGTAAACTGGCTATTGATATTTACGTGTTCCAGTGAAAAATCCGTAGCGTCCGTCAGTACAAATGTAGAGGCTAGATAGTTGTTTGCTTAACCAATTTGTACGATAGGCACTAGACCGGGATACATGAAAAAACCCGGCCAAGTGCGAGTTGGACTCGCCCATGAAGGGTTCCATAGCAGCAAGTAAATTTTTTATATGTGAGTTGATTGAATGAAAGGTGGAAGTGTCTCCCACGCAAACTATTCAGTTTACAAAAAAAATGATATTAGAAACCTCAATATCATTTTTGAAGACCTATCCATAGACACGTATGAGTTGAGAAGTATGGGGAACCCCCAAAATTTATTGTCTTTTCTGTTTTTGTGTGAAAATCTTAATGCGGTTCACAGAATACATCTACTTACCAAGTTTTAACAGTATAGTTCCTATAGTTTCGAAAAAAAGTGGCTGTGACATACGGACGGACAGACTGACAGACATGACGAATCTATAAGGGTTCCCTTTTTAGCTATTTGGCTACGGAACCCTAAAAAGCTACTAAAATTGCTTATATATACACATGCACAATGAGAGAGCTATAGTAATAGTAAATATTATAGAACATGATATTGGCGGAAGTTTACGCGAAGTTCACTTTACTAAGTCAAAAAGATCACATCGGATTTTCGTACCGTGGTGCGAAACGACGAAGTACAAAATAGACATTCGTCGATTCACACCACTGCACTGGTCCGAAACGACGAATTCAAAAAATTGCCTTGAGCGTGGCACCGTGGTGCGAACAGCTTGTGGTGTGAATCGACGAAGTACCCGACATAGAACTACTTTTAACGGATTCTATCGTGATTTATTTGATGTTATTTTATTATTTACATTTTCATGACTGATTTAAATACTAAAATCATCAAATAAATCGCGATAGAATCCGTTAAAAATATTTTTATTCTAAAACATTTTACACAATACAAACTAGACCCAAACTAAGCATAGCTTGTAATATTTCCCTCGCACCCCGACGGACCCAGGTCCTCTAGGGTTTGGGAACCACGGTGTACAAAAACAAAAATTTTACAAAAGTAAGTGACATTACAGACAGAAATCTGCGTAATAAAAATAAACTTATCCTTCCATGTTATCGGCTTAGCAAAGTTAGTGATTCTTTTAGGGGGGAAGGTATACGCTTTTATAACAAATTGCCTGAATCGGTCCTTGGTATGCCTGACAATAAATTTAAAACCTTTGTTAAGACCACCTTATGTAAAAAAGCATACTATAGGACAGATGATTATCTTAAAGACAAAAATGTCTGGTTTGAGCATGGTGCAGGCTCCTCCTAAAATGCTAAAATGTTACAACTACAGCATAGTATTGTAGTAGGCACGCGACCTTTTTACCATATTTTAACTTTTTTCAATTATTTGAACGATTAACTTGGGTTAAATTTTATTATAACGTTTTTTTATTATATACCTTTATTTATCTTGACACGAGACAAAAATGTACATTCGTCCATATTTAGTCTTAAGAAATCACTATTATAAGCTGACGTCTCGAAAATGCCGCAGTGGAGTTTGTTGCGCCGTTTCTTCTCCACTAGCGCCTAGGAAGCGGTGGTAAACTTAGTATTAAGCAATTATTGACGTCAAAAAGATGTAATTACGTTGCACTATTTTGAAAAATAAAGACTTTGACTTTGACTTTGACTTTGTCCCCGTCTTGCTAGCGGAAAAGGGGGGGGGGGGGGGGGGTACACATCGTGCCATCGCTCCGGCCTACTTCTGTTAGGCTAACAAGCGGCTCCATTATCACCCCGTACTTACTGAATTTAGACAGACGATTATTCGACAGACAATACTTAGACAAGACACATCTTCGAATGAGCACTACTTCGACATATTTTTTTAACATTCTCCCAAAACCATGGTGGAGTATATTCAATATAGCTTCTGGGTTAGGTTAGGTTAGAACTGTGACCCCAACCGCCGCCGGCGCCGCTGGCGCCGGAACCACATTATTTTGGGATAATGTTAAAAAAATCTGTCAAACTAGTGGTCATTCGAAGATGTGTCTTGTCTAAGTATTGTCTGTCGAATAATCGTCTGTCGAAGTAGTGGTACTTCGAAGGTGTGTGTTGTCTAATAATTGTCTGTCGAAGCAATGACTTGTCGAACTATGTGTTTTCGAAGTTCGCTACATGTCGAAGTATTGTACTGTCTAAATTCAGTCCGTAAGTCCGAAACTAAATCAATAAACAATATAAATACAGTGCATTATCAAGTGATCTACACTACAATTAAGTAAATTAAACTTCGATGTTTTGATACAATTGCCACCAAAGCTTTTTTAATTTCGGTGTCCTTGAGTTTCGTATGGAAACTAACAAAGACATTTATTTACCGGCGTTTTTTGTGAGTAGGTTTATTAATCGTGACTTTTACAATGGAAATAGTGTATCACTTAATTTACAAGTTTAACATTCTGCCGAAGTAAATCTAGATAGTAGAACATCAATAAAGGCGGTTTAGGTAAAAAAGCTACGTAAAATATAGTTTGAATGATTAGTTTGCAAAAAAAAAACCAAAATCCTTCCTTACTTTTATTACTACTTCCTTTACTAGTATTCGACATTAAACCCATCCAAGTTTTTTTTTTAAAGATTGTTAGTAACTAAAATTACTAATATTCCCCCTAACCCCTCCAGCTAAGCTTAATTGCTTGTGTTTGGAGTGGGTTCACATCGGTAGTGTAATGGCCAGGATTCGAACCTGGGACCTCTCGATCGTAGGGTCAACTCCTTAACCACTAAGCTACCGACTCTTTATTTATTATATTATATTATATTACCGACTAAGCTAAATTGCTGGTGTTAGGAGTAGTTTGACACCAGGAGTCTAATGGCCAGTATTTCAACCCGGGACCTTTCGATGATAAGGCCGACTTTTAAACCACTAGGCTACAAATTATGCTTCACTGATTGTTACTCAGTCACGCTCAAACAGCTGAACGGTTGAAATTTTTGCACAGGGATGGAATTATAGTCTGGACTCAAACATAATCGACCTTAAGGCACTGCAATGGGTTCCTATGGGTTGCAGGAACGGGATCTGAATATCTACGCGGCCGAAGCCCCAGGCAACAGAAAGTAAAACATAAAATATGAAAAACAACACAAAACATTGTTGAAGGAAGCCACATGATGTTATCCGACTTCGTATACTTACTTCAGTTCAAGGTCCACTGAATCGATAACGCCCAAACTGTGATTAAGTGAGGGTTGCTTGTTGGTTAAAGCTTCGAGTGACCTTGGCTTTCTCAGGTCATGGATGTGATTGCCACGTAGCAATCTTTCATAGGTGATAATATATAATGGTGTATTTGTTAAGACGTTGCGAGTTCAAAACCACCCTGTATTTTTTTTTACTACTTAGATGGCAGATAAACACACGGCCCACTTGATGGGAAGCGGTTACCGTGGCCTATGGACATGTGCAACACTCGCGCTGCCGACCCTGCTTCTTGAAGAATCCCATATTGTAATCACTTGGGAAAAACACAGAAGGGAGATAGATCATGCCAGAGCCTGAGGGTGTGCGAAATGAAGTGCGTCTCATACTTCACTGTACGCACCGTTTCCGGTCGCAACGTGTGAGGATAAATTCCCTGTTTTTGGCGAGATGCGAATCCACATTTAAGACAAGCATTTTTATTTTACTTAGCTTAGCTGGAGATCTTAACGAGAATACAAGTTTATTTTAGTTAGTAGAATTCATTTAAAAAACTTACAAGATCCACGGACGCCGAACGGAGGCGTTTCTTGCATGTCGATCAGATTAAGAATATTTCCAGAAAAATCGAGGTTAAAAGTACTCACAACGGGAGAGTATGAGCGAAAACAAATATGAAAATTAAAGAAGCGAAAAGCGTATGCGAGGATAATACTATACTCGTATATGCAAATAGCAAGAAGTTGTATGATATTGTCGGAAGTTTACGCGAAAGTCACACATTGAAATAAAACTATTTTTAACGGATTCAATCGCGATTTATTTGATGTTATTTTATATTTTACATGAATCCCGACGTTTCGATTGCTTTTCAGCAGCCATGGTCACGGGCAATAAATCGCGATAGAATCCGTTAAAAATAGTTTTATTTCAAAGAAGTTGTATGTTTATACAGTTGGTTTTCACCATTAAAAACTTTGCGTTCAGGTTAAACTAACGTTTTAACTCGGCCTATATTGAATTAATCACAATTACTATCTGCTCATAAAAACAACACGTACAATCGTGTCTTAAAGTGTCCAACAACCGCACAGTACAGAAGTACATGTAACCTCAACGTGTTTGCGGTTACTACCAACATTAATTGAATTCCTCGCTCACGCAATGTAATTTTTACGCTTTAAGACTTAACGCGGTTTCGCGCTTAATTGGAAGTTTCTGCTTGACACTTGGTTGAAGGGTGAATTAACTGTTGTTTAACTACACTAGGTACTTTGTGTTGCTTTGAGTTATGTGTTTTCATAATTGGAGATAGGAAAACTCGATGGGGCGTTGTAAAACATGTTTAAATTATTACATGAGAGACATGACGACCTCTCTGGCGTGTTAGAGCGTTCGACTACTAAATCAGAGGTCGCGGGTTCGATTCCCGCTCAGTGCAAATATTTGTGTGCATGAATATGAATATTTGCATTGGTTTGGGTGTTTCTATGTATAATATGTATGTATTTACAAAAAAAAATGTATCTAAGTATGTTTATCCGCATTCTAGAACCCATGACATAAGCTAGTTAAGCTATGCTTACTTTTGGTCTAGATAGCGCTGTGTAGAATGTCGTAGAATATTTATTAATAAAAACAATATATTTTCATTTATAAACTAGCACGTAGTTATGTAGGTACGGTAGTGTTCGGACTCCTTCGAACACTATAATTAATTCCCTGGCCATCATGCGTCAGCGATATAAAAATAAAACTGTTTAATAAATATTTTGAATTCTGAGAATGAATTTTGAGTGAATAAAAGTGCATTAGTTAAATAAATGATATATCTTATATAAATATTGGAGTTATAATTTAATTAACAAGAGAAGTTGTGAAGTCAGACCCCAGACGTCACAGTACCAAGGGCCGATTGATGGATGAAGCTTTGACGCTGGTTTTTCTCTAAAAGAGGGGTTGGAAGGTCAAGTAGCATTCGTTCCCCTAAAACCCCAAATAAACGAATTAATAGAGTTATAGAAGAGCAGGGCCCGGCTTCCAAAGTTACAAGGTTTAGATGGTAACGGGACTGCTCAGATGAAAAAATAAATAAACTCACGCCTATATCCCCGAAGGGGTAGGCAGAGGTGCTAGCACCCACATTGAAGAAAAGACTTATTATTATTATATAACATAACATAAACTAGCACCCACATTTCGCCAGTTTATGTTTAGGTCCCAATGTAATAGGTGGCGAGCCTATTGCCATTAACCGGGCACTTATAAGCCCGCGATAAATACACACATAACTTCGAAAAGCATCGAAAAGTCATTGGTGTGTGCCATGGTAAAACCTGGGATCGAACCCGAGACCTCGTCTCAGCAGTCCATTACCCATACCACTAGGCTACCGCGGCTTGCGGCGTGCGGTTTTAGTCGGTTCAAGCCCGACATAACCTCCTTCACTGACTAGCGGGGGGTTTCCGACGGGGCTACCGCACAAAAAAAAAGTTAGATTGATTTTGCAAAAATATGTGGGAGATTATGAAAGAGTAATACGAGAAAGCACTCGAAGGGACCATTTTAAAACTATCATATCAAGTAAAAAAGCTGTTTAATTGGCTGCCCAGTGACTGACATTTACAATACCAATTCTTTCAAGAAAAAGTTAAAGTCTTTTCAGTTGAAAGAATGTTATTACACAATACATGACTTCATGAGTGGTGGATTTTTTTACGTGTGGTTACCCCCCTATGGTGCCGGCGATGAGGTGGGTATGTCGGAATCGAACTGACTAAAACTACACAGCTATCTTTCCAAGCGTCCATTGCCGGGCACCTCGGGTACGTCCTCTAAAGGATAACCCCAGGGTTCCCGGCGGACTTCGGCCCCAATCACGACCTCGCCTTTGGGTCATGAGTGGTGGCTGCAATGTATTTTAATCTCATATAATTAATTTATAATTGCAATATCATTTATTTAATTTTTTTATGTTATTTTGTATGTTTGTTCGGACTGTTATTGTGTTAAGTTTTACATTCAGACACAATTTGTAATTTTGTTTTATTTTTAATAATTGAATTCAATATCAACATCGAAATTTAAATAATAATAATAAATATTGTAGGACAAACTACATAACACCATCTAGAACCAAACTAAACAGAGCTTGTCATATGGGTTCTAAAATGCGGATAATTTGACATTTATTATGCGTACAGCTAAGGAGTGGAATTGTCTGCCTGAGTCTGTGTTTCCGGAAAGCTATAACCTCGGAATCTTCATGTCTCGAGTGAATAGGTTCCTTTGAGGCAAACGTGATCCATCGTAGACCACATCGTCACTTACGATCAGGTGTGATAGAGGTCAAACGTGAGCCTATGATCCATAAAAAAAAAACACATTTCAATACTTTTTTTTGTAACTAAATACATATAATACATAAAAACGACTCCGCTACTGAATGTCGAAGTTTAAAATGTCGACGTATGTTAGTTCTAAAGTACAGGATCTCGATGTACGCCAGTTCGAAAGTTCACTGCAGCGAAGTATGCAAGGCCGACGTATGAAAATTTGATAAAACAATATCACGAGACACACAACAATTAATTTTCTAGGTGGTTAAAAAAAATAACCACGAAGGCTTAGCCTTCTAACCTAACCTATCCGAGTCGGGGTACTCTGAGTCGGGGTGTTAACAATAATGACGTTGGTATGCTTTCGAACTAACGATACGTCGGCCTTGCATACTTCGCTACAGTGAACTTTCGAACTGGCGTACATCGAGATCCTGTACTTTAGAACTAACATACGTCGACATTTTAAACTTCGACATTCAGTAGCGGAGTGCATAAAAACACTCAGACCAATGCAAATATACATATTTACACTGAGCGGGAATCGAACCCGTGACCTCTGGCTTAACAGTCGAACGCACTACCGCCACGCCATGTTTTAGTACTACGAAAATATAGGAGGCGGATTTGATGGTATCACAAGCATATACCAATGATTCATCTGATCTTATATCAAATCGTATCTCAAATCTCGTCTTCCCACGCAATAAACTTATGACAGAACTTAACAATATGAATATTAATGCTTTAACGTATTCGAAACCGCCATCTTAGTATCACAAAAGCACAAACAACTAATGCACAAATAGGCAAGTTTACCCGCAGCTCAACTTAAAATAAACTTGTACGAATATTGAGCAAGTCAGGTACCTATGCAAGTTATTAGCCGACGGAGACAAGTTTTAATGAGCAATGCAGGGTGGCAGTGCTCGTTTATATTGACTTTTGTTGTTAAGATTCATGAGTTTGGATTTGTGAAATGTATGCGCTGCGGCTTACGAGTTGGTTTGCTTGTTCTGAGTTTGAAGAGTGTTTGATTTGAGTAATGTCGCGATGGGACGCATTATGGTTTGAAAAATCTAGAGTTACTTTACTTTGACTCATGTCTTGAAACTATCTTTACGTAAAGATTACATTCTAGAACTTACTCAACTTGAGCGGAGATTTAATGAACGATCAGGTGTTTTTTTTTAAATATTAATAACAGAAATTACTAGAATTCCCCTAATCCCTCCAGCTAAGCTAAATTGCTTGTGTTAGTAGTGGGTTCACGTCGGTAGTGTAATGGCCAGGATACGAACCAGGGACCTCTCGATCGTAAGGCTCCTTAACCAATAAGCTACCGACGCTTATGTTCATTTTGTTGTGTGCGTGTTAGTTGAATCTACAACTCCTATCAGGGCCTAGCAATTTCTTACGGCGGCTTATTTTTTATTTATTTTTTACGTTTGGAAACCCCCACGGGCTTCACCCTATCGGTGCCAACGATGAGATGGGCGTGTCGGAATCGGACCGACTAAAACCACACAGAGTCCTCCCCAAGTGTAAATTACCGGGCACCCCGGATACGCCCGGGTAAGGGACGCCGTTTAATTACGCGTTATGCGTGCGGATAAAGCAAATTTAGACGAACGAGCTCGCCACACATCGTCGTATGCGGCCCAAAGATGCGAGTAACAAATAAAACATAGCAAACTGTGGTTCCGCAATTAATTTATTTTATTCACAAAGCTACATTAGCAATGAATTATATATGCTTTTATTTTATCTTCATATACACACGGTATCGGTACTTACGCAAGTGAAACTGCGGTGCGATGCTAGTATATATAAATAAATAAATATTCTACGAAATTCTACACAGCGCTTTCTAGACCCAAAGTAAGCATAGTTTAACTAGCTTGTGTTATGGGTTCCAGAATGCGGATAAACATACTTATATACATTTTTTTTTTGTAAATACATACATATTATACATAGAAACACCCAGACCAATGCAAATAGACATATTCATGCATACAAATATTTGCACTGAGCGGGAATCGAACCCGCGCCCCCTGACGTAGCAGTCGAATGCACTACCGCTACGCCACAGAGGCCATACTCGTATATATAACTGTTCATACAAGCAATAACTTTTTAAACGGCGATCATATTTTCATCTTATAATGTATAACAGTAGTGCATATAATGTATAGCGGCGATAGCCCAGTGGCGTACGTAACGGAAGATCTCGAGTTCGATCCCCAGTCACCCCGGGCACACACCTCTGACTTTTCATAGTTATGTGTGTATTAATAAATGTTAATTATCGATCGATTAATAATGGCAATAGGCTCGCCCCCTATTACATTGGGACCTTAACATAACTGGCAAATCGAGGGTGTGTTATACACCTCTGCCTACCCCTTCGGTGATACAGGCGTGAAGTTATGTTATGTAACTTTTTTAGACGCAGTACTAATGACCATAATAGCGAATGCAATCACTTGGACATGGTTAGCAGTAGTCGAAATGTTTATAAGACAGATTTACGAGCAATGTTTTTATTAAAGTTAAATAGTTAGTCCTTGTTTAGGGTTCCGTTGCCAAATGGCAAAAAACGGAACCCTTATAGATTCATCATGTCTGTCTGCCTGTCCGTCCGTATGTCACAGCCACTTTTCTCCGATAGTATAAGTACTATGCTGTTGAAACTTGGTAAGTAGATGTATTCTGTGAACCGCATTAAGATTTTCATACAAAAATAGAAAAAAACATTAAAATTTGGGGGTTTCCCCATACTTAGAACTGAAACTAAAAAAAATTTGTTTCAAACCTATACGTGTGTGGTATCTATGGATAGGTCTTCAAAAATTATATTGAGGTTTCTAATATCATTTTTTTCTAAACTGAAGAGTTTGGAAGAAAGACACTTCCAAAGTGGTAAAATGTGTGTCCCCCCCCCCCCCCCGTAACTTCTAAAATAAGAGAATGATAAAACTAAAAAAAATATATGATGTACATTACCATGTAAACTTCCCCCGAAAATTGGTTTGAACGAGATCTAGTAAGTAGTTTTTTTATAATAGCCCGACATAACCGCCCCCGCTGGCCGGCGGGGGGGTATCCGAAGGGATTTCTGCACGATAAAAAAAAAAAAAAAAAAAAAAAGGTACGTCATAAATCGTAAAACGCAATTTACCTTTCATTCAACAAGTCAAATGTCAAATTTAAAAAAAAAGCATTATTATAAAGATTTAGATCGGAAAAAGAGAACATCTTGGACGGGACTTGAACCCGCGACCAGTCCCTTACAGGGGGAATGCTCTGACCAACTGAGCCACCTAGACATGTCCCAGATATAGCATTATTATGTTAATTGCTGCTACGGAACCCTTCATGGGCGAGTCCGATTCGCACTTGGCCGCTTTTTTTTCCTTTTTGTTTGTGTTTTGTTTGTGCAGCATGCAAGTTGTAGCAATATCTTATTGTTATCGTAATATTTTATGACACTCTAAGTCATTAAGAATCTCATGTTATTTAGCTAATGAATGACAGTTTGTTTCCTAAATAAACTAGGAATTCAGTGCAGGGTGCGACTGAAATAAATTGAGCTAAGCGAGCAGGACTCTTACTTGAAAATAAGACATCTTACTACGGTCGCGCGCTTAGCTAAGGCCACGCGCTCGTGAAACTGTTTTTCGGTGATTATTTCTCAATGGTACATCGGACATGAACCATCTCGTTTCAAAACACTCGTCAGTGTCCACACTATCATCATGGTAAATTTGGTCAAGATCGCGCGAGTGGTTACGGAGGAGTTCAGCCACCAACAAACGGCTATGCCGCGTATAAGAATATAAAAATAAAATAAAAATGCCATAATCATGCATGCATGCATCGAAAGCTTTCATATCGGAGCCCGAGGTCTACTTACTCCTTGTCCTCCTCTGAGTTTCGCTTATACGGCTTTTATGAAAGTGACTCCTGTCTGAACTCCTCACCCTGAGAGAGAAGCTTGCGCCTGAACATACAAAGTCAATCAGCAGGTGCATTGACTGACACGTCAATGCACCTGCTGGTTTCGGCCCCAAAGAGCTTGGTGGGGTCCGACAACCACCTAAAACAAGTTGAATTCCTGAGACGAGCTCAGTCGAATACAAGGGATTTTCAATTTTGCGTATTTTTTTTTTTGCGATTTTTTGCGATTTTTTCTTTATCTTGCAATGGTTCACCCCAGTACGAATCTATTACCGAAAACCGCAACTCGATAGCTCATCTCCTTCATACCCAAAACCGTGACAGAAAATTGGCAACGACGACGTCGACGACGACGTCGACGACAACTCGATAGCAATAGGGTTTTTCTAAAGAAAATCCCTAAAAAACGGCCGTATTCTAAAATGGAACGAAAATTATTTGAATTCCGTCATAGAAATCACTATAAAGATAAATTACAAATAGTGTTGATTAGGTAGAATCGAAGATACGACCAAAACGCTCACTAACTTCTACACGGGCCGAGATGCGGGATCAGCTAGTAAAACAATAAAAAAATTAACAGATTCTATCGCGATTTATTTTTTATTATTTATACTGTTCCGACGTTTCGTCACGAGGAGACGGGGCGATTATAAAATAATAAAATAAATCGCGATAGAATCAGTTAAAAGAGTTTTATGTCAATGATATCTTACTACTAAAATAAAGCATTTGAATTTGAATTTGAAAATAAATGTGAAAGTATGGATGGATGATAAGATGGATGATTACTCAATCACGCATTCACGCCGGCTGGCAGGCTGAACAGATCTGGATGGAAATCTGGAATAGTACATAGGCTACTTTTAATTTCAATAATATATTCTTATTGGAACCCCAAAGCATGTTTAGCGTAACTTTTTATTTCTCTTGCGGAAATCCCCATGGATAAACTGACCAGCAGGGGTGGTAATGTTGGAAACGACTAAA
Source organism: Cybosia mesomella (assembly GCA_946251805.1). Classification (NCBI taxonomy): domain Eukaryota; kingdom Metazoa; phylum Arthropoda; class Insecta; order Lepidoptera; family Erebidae; genus Cybosia; species Cybosia mesomella. The sequence continues at coordinate 26,541,997 of OX276408.1, forward strand.
ACCGCACGCCGTCTCGGGTCTTATTTGCCGGGTGTGACCTAATAAGGTAATATCCGTGCGGCCTGGGCCATCTATGGCTTTGAGATGGCCCCCTCGGGTGTGGGAACCGCGGTGTCCACATCTTGGCCTGCTTCTGCTGGGGTGACAGGCGGCCTCACCTGGTACCCTCAGGCCTGCGCTCATGGAAGACGGAGGTCATTGACTTGCATTCTCAGCAGACCGGGAGAGTCCGAAATCTCAATTCTTTTTTTTTATGAATGCTAGGCTCACGTTTGACCTCTATCTCACCTGGTCTCACCAGACTTGAGGATTCCGAGGTTATAGCTTTCCGGAAACACAGACTCGGGCAGGCAATTCTACTCCGTAGCTGTACGCATAATAATTGTTCAAGTTCTCACTTCTGTCGGCACTCCCAGAGTGCCAATGTCTTTTTTTATAAGCTAAAAGTTGTTTAATAACAGCTCCTGAAAGTTGTAAAGTAATTTGTAACTTAAGCCAGGACCAATACCTACTTCGATTGATCATGTTGACAGAATGATTTTGAAAACTTTAAGCTTTGAAGAGCAAGTTAGAAGGTCATTACTATCCCGGCCCTCTCACCAATCTGCAGAGTTAACAGATGGTATTACATTTACATTTCAAATTCAAATTCCGAACTCATTTATTCAGTTAAATTCAATTAATAATTCTTTTGAAACACCTGAAATAAGTAACGCACAAAAGGAACGACCTTTCCTGGTACAAAAAATTCAGAATACTCATTTTATATACATATAGTCCTGCCTCTTTATCATAGGGGTAGGTAGAGATATCCGGAGTGTCGCTACGATCGGACGATCTGCGAGGTTTCAGAAGTTTCCGCGAGTTCTACTCCAAAGAGGTTCTACTCAAGGTATAAATCCTACCACCTGGTAAGATCATTGATCTTATGATCTACAATTCTGTTCTATATTTGAATTTGGATTTGATTCAGTTTCGTAACGTCAATAGGTGTTGTTCCAGTTGACACGTTGACAGCGCATCGTGAAGAGTCCTAAAATTCCCAAGAGTTTGTAGAAGTGTGCATGTTATCAAGTTTTCCTAAAGTATCGTACCACTATAATCGCGAGTGTGAACTGTATTTGTTTCCACGTTGGGAGCTGTAACTTGGCGTGTTCGTTACACGTTGGAAACGTAACGTGTTGGTCTGCACGTCGTAGGCCGAAAGCGCTCTGCGTGGGATAGGCGAGCTGAGAATAGACGAGCTGAGTATAGTGTTTTATTGGATCTAATGTTTGGTTTCTAGCTGACGAAGGCGTCCAGCTGATTTTCCTGGATTTTCATGCTGGTTCAGGAAGGTTCTGGAGCAGGGTACGATGTGCCCTATCTCCGCGACAAGGCGCGTGACAGATTCTGTCACGCGCTGGTATTTGGCCACACTCATAGCTTCTCGAGAGGTGTGGATCGGACCCCTCCGTCCGGGCCACGTCGCGGAACGGAGGTATTGTGTGATTGTTGTTCTCGTATGAGATATTGAACCGTCAGCGCATTTGCTTGTATTGCAGCAATGTCAAGAGGACATTGCAAGTTCACTCAAAATGTGTCTAATGGAGACATCTGTGAGATCCTAAAACCATTGCTCAGCTTATTCCTTCTTGGAATAACAGATATCCTTTTGTTTACAGGTAAAAGCTAGGGAGATACGACAGATGCGACAGGAACAGCTGTAACCGCGTGCTCACCCGTATTCCCCATTTGGTGAGCCAGATTTAAGTTACTACGTTGAACCCAAGTTGCTTCGCGACTTGGTATAGATACCAGGTTGCTCGCGACATGGTATAGATGCCTAGCTCGTCGCGACATGCGAGGGTTGTTTGATAACTACCCGTTTATGAAAAAAACAATCAGTCGTTTTTGTAAATATGCATTTATTTTTCTACGTAGTCTCCTTTTAACTCTATACATTTATTCCACCTATACTCAAGCTTCAATAAACCATCTAAAAGGTATGATTTGGGAAAGTCATTAAAATAGGCCTCTGTGGCGGCAATGACTTCGTCATTTGATCTAAATCGCTTACCACCGAGCCATTTTTTCAGGTTGGGAAACCAAAAGAAATCGCATGGGGCCAAATCTGGAGAATACGGGGGGTGAGGCAATAGTTCGTATCGTAATTGTGTAATTTTGGCTATCACGACTCTGGACGAATGAGCTGGGGCGTTATCGTGATGAAACAGTACTTTTTTCTTCTTTAAATGGGGTCGTTTTTCCTTCAACACAGCTTCAAATTCATCCAATAAATTGGCATAGTATGGCCCTGTTATCGTTCTTCCCTTTTCTAAGTAGTCAATATGTATAATACCCTGCGAATCCCAGAAAACGGTGGCCATGACCTTTCCAGCCGATGGGACGGTTTTTGCTTTCTTTGGAGCAGGTTCACCCGGTAAAATCCACTGCTTTGACTGCTCTTTCATTTCCGGGGTATAGTGGTGAACCCACGTTTCGTCTACGGTCACAAAACGACGCAGAAACTCCTTCGGGTTACGTTTGAACACTGCTAAACACTGCTCCGAAGTAGTCAGTCTGTTCCGTTTTTGCTCCTCCGTGAGTAAACGCGGCACCCACCTCGCCGATACTTTTTTCATACCCAATTTTTCTTCTAATATGTTTTGTACTCGCTCAATTGAAACGTTTACAGTATCAATGATTTCTCGAAGTTTAATTCGGCGGTCGGCTAGAACGATATTTTTAATTTTTTTAACCATATCGTCTGTAGTCACCTCAATTGGGCGGCCTGGGCGATCCTCGTCAAAGACGGTTGTTCTCCCTCGCTTGAACTCGTTGTACCAGTATCTAACGGTTGTCATAGACTCCATATTCATGGTAAACCGCTTGCATTCTTACTTTTATCTCATCACATGTTTTCCCTTCCAAAAACATAAACCTAATTACAGACCGATACTGTTCTTTCTCCATTTTAACAATTTTACATTTACGCTTCCACTGAATCGCTATCAAATGAGAAAAAAAAACAAAAGACTGCGGTTTTTTTTTAATTTTCCCGCCTCTGAAGAATGGCTTAAAAAGGTGGTATACATATTTTCGGCCAGTGATATTAGTACATTTAGAAAACGGCTACATATCAAACAGCCTAGGTAATAATAGCTTCCATTTGCCATGAAACTGGCAAACCTATCACTTCTTGTAGTTTTATAGTTACTTTCAAATATGCTCGCCGGGTACTTTTATATTTTGTAATATTAAGTGGCCGATGGATGGTAAGTGGTCACCAGTGCCTATAAATTTTAGCATAGTTGGCTAGCTGATGTTTGGGATACAATTTTTTTCGGACACTTCTAGGAGGACTAGAATTAGGAAGAGGCTATCTCGAAACCGGAGATGGTCCTGGGTCAGTCGGGGTGCTAAGGAAATGCCTTATGCCTTACTACTTAAAGATACGAGACGGCGTGCGTTTTTAGTCAGTTCGAGATTACCTCCCCCGCTGGCTGGTGGGTGGGGGAGGGTATTTAAGGGAATTTCCACACGAAAAAAAGGGTTATTTTACATAACAGCAGTGTCAGGCTTTACTTCCACCCCTTCACTTTTCTTCTCCTCTTTATAGTTGACTAGCTGTCGTCCGTGGCTTCTCCTGCAGAGAATTTTGATTTCGTTCCCGATTCCCATGGGACCCTATTCCAGGGATAAAAGCTAGCCTAAGTGTTATTCCAGACCATAATATATCCCTGTACCAAATTTCAGCCAGATCTGAGCCGTTAGAGCGTGATTGAGTACAAACATCCAAACTTAGAAAACATCTTTTTTTTTTGTTCACCAGTGGAAACCTCCTTGGGGGTCTTCAAATCACAGAAAACATCTTCACAAACTTTCATGTTTATAATATTAAGTAGGAGAATAGGATCGTAGTGTAAAGCCAATTATCCAGAAAAAGCACTTTAGCAAAAGCTTCAATATTCCACCCAAAGCTAGTTCGAAGTTCAACAAAAATAAACCATACTGTAGTATTTTCTTTTATTCCACACTCCGCCCTAATTGCACCCAATCAAATTGAATCGGACGCATATCAGACCACACGCAACCCTGTTCGTGAACGCAGGGTTCTCAGTGAGTGTATTTTATGTTGGTTGTATTAAATACATTGAGGTATTGTACTAAGTTTTATATTTAACTAACTGTTGCCCGCGGTTCCGCCCATGTAGAATTCTTATCCCGGTCCTGGTACCTTTTTTTTTTTTTTTTTTATCGTGCGGAAATCCCTTCGGATACCCCCCCGCCGGCCAGCGGGGGCGGTTATGTCGGGCTTGCACCGACTAAAACCGCACGCCGTCTCGGGTCTTCAGACGCCGGGGTGTAAGGTTACCCATAGAGCATATCCCTCGCACCCCGGCTGACCCTGGGCCATCTCACCACTAACAGCATCGCTCATCCTGTCGCCTCTGAAAGCAGAGGAGTACGGAGAGCGATGTGTTCCCGCCACGTTGGGTATTGGCCGACGATCAATGCCAACCCTATGAAGGGGTGAAGGGGAAGCCATTGACCGCCGCCCAGGGTGTACCGGCCGCTCCGATTCCGTTCCCCCCGGACTGCAGCGGGATCGGAATCGGAGCGACACTCGAGGAGGTTACCCAACACACACCCCTCCGGTCCTGGTACCTATGGGAACTTATGCCAAGAATAAAATGTGCTATAACAGACTATGATCTGAAAATTACGAACGAATGAGTACTGAGCGAATGACACACCAAGTATATAAGGCAGATGTAAGTGGGCAGGCAAGCCGGCGTCGACCTCGCAGAACATAGGCTGATCAAATGAACGAGGTTTTGAAAAAAGGGCAGGTCAAAATCACTCGAAACCGGCGGGCTTGCATGAAAGGTTTAATGACAGTCATGGAGTAAGCTCGTGAAGTATGTGAGGACAGAAGCAGATGGCGGGCTATTGTCTTTGCCTACCCCGGAGGGATAACGGCGTGAGTTTATATACATCATTCAGATCCGTTCAACCGTTGGGACCGTGAACGATTAAGAAACATCCAAACATACAAACATCTCCACAAATTTTCACAATTATAATTTTACTAGCTGTTGCCCGCGTGGATTTCTGAGCCCCTACTCGCTTCCCATAGGAACCTACTACAGTGATAAAAAGCGGCCAAGTGCGAGTCGGACTCGCCCATGAAGGGTTCCGCAGCAGCAAGTAACATAATAATGTTTTTTATTTTTTTTTATTTGAGTTGATAGAATGATAGGTAAATTGCGGTTTACGATTTATGACGTATTAAAAAAAACTACTAACTAGATCTCGTTCAAACCAATTTTCGGTGGAAGTTTACATGGTTATGAACATTATATATTTTGTTTAGTTTTATCATTCTCTTATTTGAGAAGCTAGAGGGGGGGGGGGGGACACATTGTACAACTTTGGAAGTGTCTCTCGCGCAAACTATTCAGTTTAGAATTTTTTTTATTCGAAACTTCAATATCATTTTTTAAGACCTATTCATAAATACCACACGCGTATGGGTTTGATAAAAAAAAAAATTCATTTCTAAGTATGGGGATCCCCAGAATTTATTGTTATTTTTTCTATTTTTGTATGAAAATCTTAATTCACACAGAATACATCTATTTACCAAGTTTCAACAGCATAGTTTCGGAAAAAAGTGGCTGTGACATACGGACAGACATGACGAATCTATATGGTTTTGCCATTTGGCTACAGAACCCTAAAATGTAGCCTAGATGTTATTACAGAGTATAATCTATTCTTGTACCAAGTTTCAGTCAGATTCGATCAGTCGTTTTTGTGTGAAAGAGTAACAAATACCATACATTCATACATGTATACATCCCGACTTACAAACTTCAAGGATAGCGACGGTAGCTTAGTGGTTAAGGAGTCGACCCAACGATCGAGAGGTCCCGGGTTCGAATCCTGGCCATCACACTACCGACGTGAACCAACTCCTAACACAAGCAATTTAGCTTAGCTGGAGGGGTTAGGGGGAATATTAGTAATTTCGGTTACTAATATTCTTTTTAGAAAAAAAAAAGGATAGGATCTTAGGAGGTATGATAGTAGGACTATGTCCAGTGGCGGACAATATGCAGAAAACGGTCTTGCCCGACAATCCCCAAATAGTGTGTCGATTCGTGGTTTTATTGTCCTTGATTCTTTTATGAATCGCCCTCACGTGACACACCGGCTGACTGTTGATCGCCTACCGGGGCTATCTTGCTTACCGCCTTGCCCTGGTTTTGGAATATCTAAAGATTTACTTAAAATGACATTAATATAAACCAGAAAAGTTAAAAATAATTATAAGGGGCGAACAAAAATATAATCTTAAAATAAAGCACAAATATTTTCCCCAGACACGGGGAGTCAAAGGTGACTCCAACAATCACAGTTGAGAAAAACTTTGGAAACCAATTAAAATGTTACAAAAAAGAACGAGTTGAAATGTTCCAAACTTTCTTTTAGTATTGTTTTTGAACGTACACTGTTTATACTTGCATAATGACGATATTTTGTACAAAAAATGAACTGATATATTAGAACTGTCTATCCAACCAACGAAATTCCTTTGTACAGTTGGAGAAAACTTTGCAGTAAATATTCTAGCCGCGATAGCCCAGTGGCGCACCTTTTTTTTTTTGTGCGGAAATCCCTTCGGATACCGCCGGTCAGCGGGGGTGGTTATGTCGGGCTTGAACCGACTAAAACCGCACGCCGTCTCGGGTTTACACACGCCGGGGTGTAAGGTTACCCATAGAGCATATCCCTCGCACTCCGACTGACCCTGGGCCATTCGCAGTGTCCCCTCTGATAACAGCAGAGGGGTACCTGGAGCGACCACGCCCCCCCGCGGGCCTTGTAGGCCCGCCATACCCCGACTCCCTCGTGCAATGGGGTCAGCTGGCCCTGAAAAGGGCCGGTTGGTCAGACTCTTGGCCGTTGACGTTGACGCCAGCTACTCCAGAGGAGAAATCAATGATGCGTCATCGCCCACGTTGCCCAGGGTGCACCAAACTTGGAGGTGATCCAACTAGTCGCACCCCTCCAAACAGTCGCACCCCAGCCCAGTGGCGTACCTAAGGGACTGTCAAGACGAGGTCTCGAGTTCGATCCCCAGTCGCGTCGGGCATACACCTCTGACTTTTCATAGTCACGTGTATATTAAAAATGTAAATTATTATCGCTCGCTTAGTAATTTGCCCGGTATATGGCTATATGCTCGCCCTCTAATACATTGCGACCTAAAAGAAAACTAGAGAATCGTGGATGTGTAATGCTACTCTGCCTACCCCTTCGGGGATACAGGCGTGAATGTTATTTTGTTTAAATATTCTAGATGAGCCTGAGCTGCAAGCTAACATTTCAAAATTAGTGCTTAATTTCGAGGTGCGAGGGAAATGCCTTATGAACCCACCTTACACGCTGAAGACCCGAGACGGCCCGCTGGCCGGCGGGGGGACGGGGAGATTTCCGCACGAAAAATGGTGCTGAATAGGAAATTTGATGTGATTTAAAATGGTGATAAACCTTTTAAATGAAGCCGTATCATGCGATCTGCCACCTTCCGCCTCTCGTCTATCCTCACTAACTTTTTCAGGTCGTCAGTCCAGATAGTTCTATAAACGGAGGGTAACCTCTTATATTCTGTATGTAGATTCCCGGTCTCCATTGAAATGAAATGAATTGAAATTTATTCGATTAAAGTACGGTAAGTACATTGAAATGTGATGGTATAAGAGTATAATAATGATTTCACATACTTGAAAGAAAGAAAATATGTTTTGTTAATATTGTGGATTAAGTACATATACTGGTGGTAGAAATTTGATGACACAAATTTGTCACAAAATTCGGCCGGGTAGGTACCACCGTGCACGATTGCGAAAATCCCTCCATAGTAATCCAATTTCGGTTTGATTGCGTTCAGGGGTCAGCAAGTGCGCGCAGGCACGAGCGCAGGCCTGGGGGTGGCGGGTGAGGCCGCCTGTCACCCCAGCAGAAGCAGGCTGGGACGGTGGGGCGACTAGCGCCCCTCCCCCAAACCGGGGCAAGACGGGGACATCGTGGTTCCCAAACCCGAGGGGGTCATCAAACCGGAGATGGCCCAAGGTCAGTCGGGGTGCAAGGAATATGCTCTATGGGCAACCTTACACCCCGCCGTCTGTAGACCCGAGACGGCGTGTGGTTTCTCAATATTAAAATGGAAACAATATTAACATTACTTCGCTGTAATGATGAACAACATAGGCACCCTTTTTTTTGTTTTCGTGCGTGGGTGGTTATGACTGATTCGAACCGACTAAAACCGCACGCCGTCTCGGGTCTTCAGACGCAGGAGTGAAGGCATTTCACTCGTACCCCGGCTGACCCGGGGCCATCTCTGGGTTCGGGTGGCCCCCTCGGGTTTAGGAACATTTAAGTTATAAAATTTAGATGTGTCCAATAACTGCGTGACTGACTGTACCCTGTACATTTTTAATAACATACAGGAAATTACAAAAAGGTAGGTGATCTTTACCCATAGCTCTGAACTCAGACCGATTACATGTCCAAAAACCTTTAGCATGTGTTCCGGTTCGTAACAAGTTTCGACATGTCGCGTGATGAGACGCTGTCCTGACTCCCGTGACACCGTGTTCCCACACGGCACGGACATCCCTGTCCGTGCCGTGTTTCGACGACTTGGAAATGGCGCATATTCTAAGGGACGATTCCTATACGGTTTATAAATATAAAAACATCAAAGTTACTATAGTTGCTTTTTATGTGTCGTATTTTTTTTTCATTGTTTGGCCACACCAGCGTCATAGGTACACCACACTGCGCTTACGTTCCTTGTAAAAAGACCACACTCTCCCGTCTAGCCAGCAGCTAGCCACTATGCAGCAACTCACTTCCAGGCTTATTGGGGACTCACTTCGACCTACTGAGGAATTGCTCCGACTGACTTAGGATTTCACCGCAGCACCGCTGCACCGCACCCAGCCTCGCATCTCCAGGCCTAGCAGTAGTCCCAACTCACTGAGACTAGCGAGGAAGACTGTTCTATCAATCGAACCAGCGGCATCCAGTTCCGGCTTACCAGAACTACTCATCATTGGTACTGGTACGCTCCAGAAGAGAGCTAAGACAGCCGTCTCATCGCAATAAACCTCTGGTCTTGGAGGGAAGTTTTTTTTTTTTCTTTTTTTATATTTAGGAAACGTCAATTTGACTTCACCTCGCCTGATGGTAAGCTGAAGGTAGTCTCAGGAATGAGAGTCACCATTACATACACGTAACATGTTAACAATGGTGGCACTCAGCTTGACGGCCTCATCAGAAGAGGATTGTCGTCGCAGCACCGCGTGACACCCACCGGTCCCACTAGTGCTGCGACCACAATCCCCCTGCCCGGCTATGCACTTGCTGACCCCTGAACGCAATCAAACCGAAATTGGATTACTATGGAGGGTTTTTCGCAATCGTGCACGGTGGTACCTACCCGGCCGAATTTTGTGACAAATTTGTGTCATCAAATTTCTACCACCAGTATGTCATGTGGCGATGCACATGTACCCAGCGCCAAGTTAAACTACTTTGATTCTACAATATGTCACTACCCTTAGTCACTACCGATATAGGTATTTAAACTATCATGGTCACTTACATAAGTATTAGAGTTAACGGGATATTTGCCATGTGTTTTTAAGAGTGTCCGATCATGGCGCTTGCAACAGTGGTGAAATATCGGATACTCTTAAAAACACATGGCAAATATCCCGTTAACTCTAAAACTTATGTCACTACCGATCCTGAATCGCAAAAGTGAAGTTTGCGCAGTGGTATAAAATGTATACAACATCCCAACGATAACATTTGGGCCGCAGCCCGCCATGCGCGTTCACCTTAATCTGATCGCAGGATCCTCCATTTGTGTCGGAGGAACATCACGCTCCGGTCGTCCACAGAATCATACCACTAAATCCTGTGTACCGAAGACTAACCTCTACAAAATTACCCTGATGGCATGACCGTGACGGGCTTGGGAGTCAGCAGACTCCTGTACCACACATGTTTCTTGAGAGAAAGTGAGCTTATTTTCGCTCAATAAGTAACAGTCAAGAGAAACGGTAGTCAAGACCTACCGGAGGCTTGGAAAAGGGCAGGTTAAAAGTACTCGAAACCGGCGGTCCTGCATGAAAAGTTTAGTGAAGTAGAGTAATTTCGTGACGAATGTAAAAATAGATGCAGATGGCGGGCTTTTGTCTCTGCCTACCCCGTAAGAAAAAAGACGTGAGTATTGCATGTATGTATGTAGATTATAACTATTATTTTACTCTTAATTTTTCTATCCCTCACAAACTACGATTCTATCCATTAACTTTTGAATATACAACAAAATTAAATAATTACCCACAAAATTACAACTTCCTTCTTGAACTTGCAACCTTATAAATAACGTTAACAACCTTCTGTCAGAATACTCTTCAATACCGATATACCCGAGCACCCTCCACCTCTTTTAAGTAAACTTCCTGTAAGGTTCCGTGCACCGGAAAGAGCAGGCGAGCCGGTTACAAAGCGAAGCAATATTGTACTACATAACTCGCTACTCCATAGATTCTGTGAGAGTTTTGTACGGTAACTGTTGTTTTATTTTATTTATCATTTATTATTTAATATAACATAACATATATACATATACGTCTTGGTGATGTCATCCTCATAGCGACTAGTAAGTCGTTTTGTATTTTCCAACCCTAAGAGGAATTCTGATTCATTTTTTACTCCCCATGGAAACCTTTTCCAGGAATAAAAAGTTGTTCCAGACTATAATCTATCCCTGTATCAAATCTCAGCCAGATCCGTTCAGCTGTTTGAGCGTAATTGAGTAACAAACACTCATACATCTTTACAAACTTTCACATTTTTAATATTAGTAGGAGTAGAAATAGTATAGGATTATATTAATACTAGCTTATGACCGTGGCTCCGCTCGCACAGAGGTCGGTTATCGTTTTTTGGTCATATCTTTGGTTCTTCTTACAGATTTTGTAATGAAAAATAAAACCGCATTAAAATCCGTCTCGAAAAAGCTGACTGAGTTTTTGAATTCAGAATCGTTTAACACAACCCATGTATTTTTTTATAAATATCTCCTATGTACAGATACAACTAATGTATAATTTTATAATACTATACATATATATTTCTCCTTTATATAGAACAAAATACAGGATCAGTAATTCCGAAGAAGTTCAACTTGACTGCGCTAGATGGCGCTGACTACATATTATTATGTCATCGTCACAATGTTGACTTGACTTGAAACGCCACATGAATGTATAAATTAGATAGCATAGATACAATATTTTATCTTTCTATTCCTATTTGACGTAACGGATTACTTTTAGCCCTATTATACAAAAACACGGTCTATAAAATAAGCTCATTTGTAGCAGTATTAAGATCTAAATAGCTCGTTAAAAGGTAACGAGTACAGTTAAAAAGGAGAAAAAAATAACTATAGAAAAGAAAATCACAACTAAAACGTAATAGGACTACTATAAAAGTATTCAAGTTCCTAGAGATAATGAAAAAAGTTGTTCAAATGATCACCCTCCTTCCGGCCGAACAGGGGCGCGTTTTTACAAAATAGGATACGCTGAAACGGTTTATGGATGGAACAAAAGTTCGGTTTTAACCTGCTTACTACCCTTTCAGGAGATGTAGCATAAAACTAGGCATTCAGTGCAGGGTGCGACTGAAATAAATTGTGCTGAGCGAGCAGGACTCTTACTTGAAAATCAAATATCTTACTACGCTCGCGCGCTCAGCTAAGTCTGTGAGTTCGTGAAACTGTTTTTCGGTGATTATTACTCAATGGTATATCGGACATGAACCATCTCGCTTCAAAACACTCCTCAGTGTCCACACTATCACCGTGGTAAATTTGATCAAGATCACGCTAGTGGTTACAGAGGAGTTCAGCCACCAACTAACGGCTATGCCAGGTATAAAAGCTTCGCTCGCTCAGCTCAATTAGTCATTTGTATTTTTATTTAGGTACTAAGGTAGTAAAAAAAATACCTTCTAGCTAATCTTATCTATAGTAATAATAAAACTGAAGAGTTTGTTTTCTTGTTTGAATACGAATGTCTAGAATACCAGTGTGATTTATAAAAATCATAAAATAAAATGCAAAGTGTTAAATCCAAGCGCACTGCCAGAAAAAGTTTTCACCTTTTTTATCAAAAAAACTTATAACAATGAATATTAATCATCACAATTGACACTTCTGAAAAGGTTAGATAACAATGCTTCAAATTTCTTGTTTTCACATACAAATACGTAAATAATTGTTTGTGTTATGTAGAACTAAATTCTGTACCTACTGTGTGTTTTTAAGTGATAATAAAAAAGATCATAATATTTAATAAATACGCATCCTATCCTCCACTTCTGATTCGTTACAACTTCACAGAGATAATTACTTCCTAGATGTAAAAACGGGAGTATTTTATACACGATACAAGAAAAAGAAAATACTTTTTAACTCCTATCATAAACTGGGAAGCTGTTTTAAACTTGGGGGATAGTTTGCTGATTCTTAACGATATAGTTAGCCATTTAGTTTCACGATCTTATAATTTTTTTATGATAACTAGTTCTGTAAAAAATTTACTTAAACCTATCGACCTATATACTTCTGTAAAAGATACTTCTGTAAAATCACTACTTTACAGGACATCGATTTAAAGCCTGTTTTACACAAAACTTGCTGTAACGTTTTTCTTTATCTCTAGAGATTATTCTTTTACCTGAACATTTTAAAATAAAACTATTTTTAACGGATTCTATTGCGATTTATTTGATGTTATTTCAGCAGTCATGGTCACGGGGAGACTAAATATGGTTGTCTTATAGTTTGAATATTAAGTTATCTCAAAGTACCCGAACTATGCTGAATTGTTGGTGTTAATATTTACGCAGAATGAGCTCACAGTGTCATGAAAATGTAAATAATAAAATAACATCAAATAAATGTTTCTTTTTTTATGTTTAGGACACGTCAATTTGACTTCACCTCGCCTGATGGTAAGCTGAAGTTAAAGTATCAGGAAAGTGGGTTCCATGTTAACAATGGTGGCACTCAGCTTAACGGCCTCATCAGTAGAGGATTGTCGTCGCAGCACCGCGTGACACCCACCGGTCCCAGTAGTGCTGCGACCGCAATCCCCGGCTATGCACTTGCTGACCCCTGAAGGCAATTAAACCGAAATTGGATTACTATGGAGGGTTTTTCGCAATCGTGCACGGTGGTACCCACCCGGTTGAATTTTTTGACAAATTTGTGTCATCAAATTTCTACCGCCAGTAAAATCGCGATAGAATCCGTTAACAATACGCCCCCCCCGCGCGGAATCGAAGTGAACAGACGTGCTATCAGTTGTCTCCTTATTTTTAAATGCAAAAGTGTGGTAAAGTGAGCTTTCATAGTCCAAATAATTTACTGAACTATTTTATAGTGTCTGAGTGACCAATCGGTGTATAAACAATAGTGGAAAAAGTGCCATAACTTTATATAAATCATTTTTTAAATAACAAATTGTACGGTGAATTTAAAAACTCGAGTCATATGTGAACTTTGGACCCATTAGTGTTAACAAAAGAATCCGAGCATTCTATTTACAAGTGTTTACCTACTATGCACGGGTTATATATGAACGCAATTTTTAGCCACCTTTAGCAGAGCTTCCGTGGCCCCGTTTGTAACATACTTGGTGGTGGCCTGTCTGGCCCGGGTTCGAGACTCGCTCAACTTCACATATCATTTTGCATCTGAAATAGACTTTTTGCACGTTTATGCAATTTTTACTTTAGTATTTTTTCTGTATTACTGCATACTCAGCAAAGAATTTTGCCGTGCCGTATATATACATATATATATTTTTCATCCATTGGACACAAAAATGCCGCGTATTAAGCTGTCTTCACCACATTCTGCCGGTATATGTGAAGCTCGCTCGGAACCGAACATGGCGGCCATTGTGGAAAGTGAGACCAGTGATCGCGTTAAAATAACGCCGAGCGCGAAGCGTCTACGTCATGATGAGTCCTTCACGCAGTCCACCGAAATCGACCAATTAAAGGAAATGCTGGTTATATGGAAAAACGAACAGGCAACGATATTATTTGAACATTCCGCTACGTTAAGAACTATAGTTGCAGAAATTTCAGATTTAAAAACACAATCACTTCAAATTCAAAAAACTAACTTAGAAATTGAAAAATCTATAGAATTTTTTAATACAAGCTTTGAGGAAGTACAGCGACGAGTGGAAGTCCTGGAAAAAGAAAAATCCTATTACAAGCAGGCTTTTGAGAGCCTAGAGACCAGACTGCAAGATCTAGAACTCAGGTCCCGTTCAGCAAGCATCGAGATCCGAAATGTACCCTTTAAGGAACCTGAAAACACGAAAGATCTAACCAACATCGTATTGCAGATTGGCTCTGAGATAAAAATGAATTTACAGTCGAATGAAATAAGAGATATATATAGGATGCCTGGAAAACCAAATTCAGACAGGTCTATAATTGCTGAGTTTTCTTCAGTTCCCATAAAAAATGGGTTCATCTCGTCGGTGCGATCATACAATAAAAACCGTGATAAGGGAAACAAGTTGAACTCCATGAATCTTGGTCTAAAGTGTGAAAGTCGCCCAATATACGTAAACGAGCACCTAACCTCTTCTGTCAAAAAAATATTTTACGCTGCGCGAAGATTCGCAGCCGAATTTAAGTACAAATTCTGTTGGTGCACAAATAATAGAGTATTTTTGCGGAAAACAGAGGGCGAAAAACAAATTTTTATTAAGGCTGAAAATTGTCTTGAAGATCTTAAGAAACAACAATGACTAAGCTTGTTATTCTATATCAGTTTTATTTACCGAGTTTCTTTTTATTGTTTAACTTGCTTTTCTTCAATATATTCTAACTGTACATTTGAAGCTAAGTTTGCTCGCACAAAGGATATAATTAACACCCTTTTATGTTTTTTAAGAATTACACAAACACTAAACACACGTATACCAAAAACACAGATAATTAAACACTCAAACACATTGACAACTATCACAAAATACACATATATTACAAATAAGTTACACGAATCAGTATCGAGAGACAGTCTGACGCCGCTTCTACATTGCTTCCGTTATTGCAATCTAAAGTATAAAACCCTCATGGTAATTACCTCAAATTGTTATAAATGGCTCATCACTTAGATAGCCTTGCACTTGAATTAAATGCTTACCAAGTATCTAAATCATATATAGTCCCGATGGGGGATTGCTCTAATTTTGTAAATAATACACAGAAGCAGATATCACTGATACACCTTAACATATGTAGTATAGGTAAAAATTTCGACAGGTTTACAGTTTTTCTTCAAGACTCAAAACTTGACTGCGACATTATCGTATTTACTGAATGTTGGCTCAGTAAAGCCCCTATAATTCCAAAGATAGATGGCTATAACTCACACTATACTGCAGACCCAAAAAATCAAAACGATGGAGTTGTTATGTACGTGAGGTCTTCAATACAATGCGCCGTTTCAGAGCCAGATATTATCGATGCCACCAGCCTACTTTGCAAAATCGGAAATAATGTTGCCATATTAGCTATATATAGATCCCCTTCATATTCTCACATTGACAATTTCTTAAGTAGCCTTGATACTGCTTTGCTTTCCCTATCAAAAATGTCATATATTGCCCTAGTAGGCGACATAAACATCGATATAAAACCCAACAATATAGACGGACACTCGAATGAATACCTCACACTTACTGCCTCCCACGGACTACTACCAGCTCACCAGTACCTTACTAGGAAGGAAAAGTGCCTAGACCACGTCCTACTAAAAACAAAACTATTAGCTACCACTGTCGTGATAAAGACGCATATAACCGACCATCTACCAGTATTTCTAAATCTTATATTGCAAGAGCCAAAACCAAAGTATTCATGTGCTTCTAAAATTGTAGACATAAGAAGCATACAAAAAGACATCGAATGCACAGACTTCACCGCTGTTCTCTTGACAAATGACGCCAACGAAGCAGCTGACATCTTAACTTCCACCCTAACTCAAATAATAGATAGACACACTCGGCACTCCAAAGTTCCTAAAAGAAATCGCAACATAAAGCCGTGGATTACCCCTGGCCTACTCCGCTGTATCCGAAACCGTGACAAAATGCATCAAGCGCTTAGATTACAAATAGACAATCCTATTTTAAAGCTAACATACTCTCGCTACCGTAACTTTTGCAATACTCTGCTGCGAAACCTAAAAACAAACTATGAGAAAGCTGAATTCCAGAAAAGGAAAAATAACCCAAAGGAGACCTGGGATTTAATAAAAACCATTATACACTCCAAACAAAAACCACCTCCCCCCAGAGAACTCTTAACAGGGGAAACAGATGAAGTTAGAGCTGCTAACGCAGTCAACAACTATTTTGCCAATATAGGAAAAAGTTTAGCTACTGCTATACAAACACCCAGTACGACCTCAGCAGCTTACTCTAATCCTAAATCGATATGCAATTCCATATGTATTTTAAAAACAGACTACATAGAAGTAGAAAGTATCATAAATAATCTGAAAACTGATTCAGCTATGGGAATTGACGCTCTCTCCACTAACGTCTTGAAATTAACACGTAAAACTTTAATTCCGTACATCACTCACATATGTAACCTCACAATTGCAACTGGTGTGTTTCCCGACGCCTATAAAATAGCGTTAGTGCACCCAATACACAAGGGTGGTGACAGAGCCAAAGTCGGAAATTACAGACCCATATCGGTATTACCATCCATCTCCAAAATTCTGGAAAAACTCCTAAACACCCGTTTGCTCAACTATCTTCGAGCTAATAACCTACTGTCAGAAAATCAATATGGCTTTAGAGCTGGCATTTCCACAGAAGACGCAGTAATACGCTTTTCTGAAAAGACATCTAAGCTCATGGATAACAAGCGGAAATGTCTGGGAGTTTTCTTGGACATATCTAAAGCATTCGATGCGGTTTCTGTCCCAATACTCTTGTCCAAACTTGAACGCATGGGAGTACGTGGGATCGCACTTGACATATTCACAAGCTATCTAAAAAATAGATATCAACACGTTAAGATAGGCGATATTGTGAGTGAAAAATGTAAAATTGAATACGGGGTACCCCAAGGCAGTATTTTGGGGCCCACACTCTTCCTAATTTATATTAATGACCTGTGTTCCCTTTCACTCACAAATTGTTCCTTGTTTACCTACGCAGATGATACAGCCCTATTGGTGCATGGGAATGACTGGAGTGAGGTGGAAAAACATGCTCAGGTGGCTATGGGCGTGATTGTGGAATGGTTTGCTAATAACTTACTAACTTTAAATACCGATAAGACGAAAATAGTAACATTCTCAATCAGCAACCGAACTCAGCCAAAGACGCCGATTGCCATAAAGGCTCACGCTTGCTCTGAGCCCCATTCTTGTACTTGTCCCGCGCTACAAACAACATCTCACTTAAAATACCTGGGAGTACTCATTGATCAGCATCTCAAGTGGTATATACACATAGACAATTTAGTAACCAGAACAAGGAAATTGATCTATGTTTTCAAGAAAATACGTTGGTCACTGGACACCGATACCCTTATGTCAGTGTACTACTCGCTGTGTCAATCACTGATCACATACTGCCTGCCGGTGTGGGGTGGTGCTCGTAAGTCCCACTTTCTAAAAATAGAGAGGGCTCAAAGGGCCATTCTTAAAGTAATGTTCTGCAAGCCCTTCAGGTATCCTTCAGTAGAGCTGTATAAAATGTGTCAGGTTCTTACAGTGAGGAAACTGTTTGTACTCCTTGGTGTACTGCGACAACATCATGTACCAATGGAAAGTACTAAAAGGCGAAGAGCTGATATTGTCTTTCCATCTACAAGAATCTACACCTCTTTTATCAAATATCAATACCACTACCTAAGTACTAAATTATACAGTAACCTAAATAAATTACTCGATATAAAAAAACTCACCTTATACGAATGCAAAAATAGAGTAAAGTCATGGTTGCTGGATCAGACTTACGACAGTATAGAAACACTACTTCTTACTTTAAATTAAACACGTCTTTAAAAAACACAAATGCACATGCAGTCATATCTTATACAACACACATGCACCTTCCTTAAACACGCAAACACAGCACCTCTCTCTCTCTCTCTCTCTCACACACACACACACACATGCACACATACACACACACAATCCTTGCACCTAACATTTCTAGGTTATGTCATAAAAATAAAAATGCAAGGAATGTAAATTTTGTTAAATTATGTTTAATATATAAAATCATAATTAGTATAACACATAATGCTATAATTATATTATTGTGTTTCACTTCTTTTCCGACACTTTGTAAATTACATACATACTTATAACGTCATATTTAACAGGAGGAACACTGATTCCCAAGTCACAGGCGATAGCCTAGTTTGGGAGACAGGGAACCCAAAATTATCATACTGCTCAATTTCTGTGTGTAATAATATGTGTAACCCTTTGTATGCTTATGATTGAAATAAATTATTATTATTATTATTATTATTATAATAGTTTTATTTCAATGTGTGACATTTGCGTAAACTTCCGACAATATTATTTAAAGCATTATTAAGTATGGGTAATATTAAAAATACAAAAAAGTGACACAGTTCAAAAACATGTGTAACTTTATTCTATGCATTGGTAGCAATGTAGTATCTGTGTTCAACGTGTAATTCTACTTGCGTGCAGAAGTGTTTCATACCAGATATGCGACATACGCGTTCAAAAATTGTATGCCTTTTTTGATACCATGAAACGATGATGCTGTCTCTCAATGAATGAAATATATAATAATCTCGATATTTTGCATTTTAAAAAATCGTAGAAAAGGTACGTTCTTGAAACATTTTTGATAGTTTGATAGTTTTTTTTTTCTTTTTTTTCATATTTAGGACACGTCAATTTGACTTCACCTCGCCTGATGGTAAGCTGAAGGTAAAGTCCCAGGAAAGAGGGTCACCATTAAATACACATACCATGTTAATAATGGTGGCACTCAGCTTGACGGCCTCATCAGAAGAGGATTGTCGTCGCAGCACCGCGTGACACCCACCGGTCCCACTAGTGCTGCGACCACAATCCCCCTGCCCGGCTATGCACTTGCTGACCCCTGAACGCAATCAAACCGAAGTTGGATTACTATGGAGGGTTTTTCGAAATCGTGCACGGTGGTACCCACCCGGCCGAATTTTGTGACAAATTTGTGTCATCAAATTTCTACCACCAGTGTCTACCATCAGTATTTCTATATTTCAAAATTTTAATCCTAAATATTATTTACAATAATTTTATTAGACACTTACAACATCTTAAGCTCGCAGTGTAAATGCTTAGTACTAATTCTATATATAATTCAAATGAAAAGTTATAAAAAAGATAACGATGACCTACAACGTCGGTATGCTTCTTGAAAGTGAAAACAAACAAAGTTGAAGGTGGATTTTTCATTTCGAAGTTCGTTAAGTAACTCGTAGAGTTAGTTAAGTTTTCTATTTGTATCTTCAATTGTAGAAAAACTATTTTTGATGAACAATATAAATTTTATTAGGTTTTTGACTTTATCGAAAATTGACGCGAATATTACCTACTCATTAATATAAATCTGCATTACTACTACTTAATCGGTATCACATTGTGATACATTATATTACTATATTATTATTATCTTTATTACAATTAAAATACATATAAATTATATTTTTAAATACATTCTATATAAATAAAAAACAAATATATTTAAAAATATAAAAAATAGTGGCCCACCGGCATCGGGTACAGGGACCAAGCTACCGGTGGTTAGGGCTCCAGGGAGAGGAACCTCCTCACAATACGTGCCGTATCGAGGAGCACTGCCTTCTGCATCAAGCCCTTGACCCAACTGCCTAACGCGAGCCTCTGGAGATGTTTATCGAGGCTCTTGGCAATCAGTCCGTGAACCGATACGACTATCGGAACAATAATTGCTGAATCCACATCCCACATGTCGACAATCTCGTGAGCCAAGTCCAAATATTTTATTTGTTTGTCTTTTTCGGCTTTCACGAGATTGTCATCATGGGGGATGGTGATGTCAACAATTATTGCGAGACGCTCTGATCGATCAATCACCACTATATCAGGCTTATTGGCTACAATAGTCCTGTCAGTGATGATTGATCGATCCCAGTACAACGTGACACGACCATTTTCAAGAACTGGGTCGGGCACATACCTGTAATACGGTACCTCCGAATCTACAAGATCATACTTTAGAGCAAGTTGTTGATGAACGATTCTGGCCACTTGGTTGTGTCTATGCAAATATTCTCCGTTGGCAAGACGAGAACAACCAGAGATAATATGTCTTAGGGATTCTCCGGGACGGTGACACGCCCGACATATGTCAATCGTGCCGTCCTTAAGGATATACCTCCGATAATTATTCGTCATGACAACTTCATCTGTAATTGCACAGACAAAACCTTCGGTTTCTCCAAAGAGATCACCGAAGCGTAGCCAGAACACTGATGCTTTTATATCTACGTCGGGCCCATTTAAGGCCCGATAAAAACGTCCATGCAGCTCTTTGCTCTTCCATATTTCCTTGCGATCAGCGATGCTAAGTATTACCGGTTTGTGCCAGTTCTCTTTTGCCAGAGCGAGAGGGGTTAGTCCGTTGTCTATTGCCACTACATCTCGGTGCACACCCACGTCAACGTGTAGGAAATATTCCCTAAGGTTGCATATCTCACGGTTGTGGAGAGTCTTGGCGTTTAAAAAACCACGACCCCCACATTTCCGTGGGATATACAACCTCATTACTGACGAGCGTGGGTGGTGCATACGATTAGCAGTTAGCAACGTACGGACTTTCCTATCCAGGGCATCTAATTCGGTCTGAGTCCATCTTAGTATGCCAAAGGAGTATACTAAGACTGGCATGACCCAGCCGTTGTAGGCTCGCACTTTGTTACCGCCCGATAAAAGACTCTGAAGTACTTTTTTCAGGCGCCCAAAGAAACGATCCCGCAACGTCTGTTTCATGGCAGTCTCAGTAATACCTAGCGCTTGTGACATACCAAGATATTTATAGGTTTCAGTTGCCGAGAGAGATTTCAGTTGTGTAGAATCTGAAAGTTCAATTCTTTCAGATTCCACAACCCCACCCTTCTTAACATGCATGACTGCACATTTGTCTACACCAAACTCCATTCTGATAGAATTACTAAAGGCTTCAGTTACCTTAAGTAATTCTACCAGCTGGGAGTCGGTGGGGGCAAATAATTTCAAGTCATCCATGTAAAGAAGATGGGATATAACTTGACCTCCTCTCCGCAACTGATAGCCTAGTCCTGAATTCTCCAGTATTGTACTGAGAGGATTCAGTGCTAGGCAAAACCATAACGGACTCAGGCTATCACCCTGGAATATACCCCTCTCGATCTTTATCGGTACACCATCCCCCAGGACCTGACCACACCCTGGAGAAAGAAGAACCGTCCTCCATTGCCTCATACATTCCTTTAAGAAGGTGCATAGAGTTGTATCAATTTTATACAACTCCAGCACCCTCAACAGCCATGTATGTGGCACGGAATCGTAGGTTTTCTTGTAGTCAATCCAGCATGTCGTCAGATTCTTTCGGTTACGGCGGACCTGTTGGCTAATGGCCATATCAAAAATAAGGAGCTCCTTCGTACCACGTACCCCACTTCTACATCCATTCTGAGAGATAGACATTATAGAGTTACTCTCTATGTGAGCTGACAATTTAGCTGTCAGAATGGATGTAAGAAGTTTATATATTGTTGGTAAACAGGTAATTGGTCTATAATTTTTGGGGTCCGTGGTACTACCTGATTTGTAGAGTAGGTGGGTTATGCCTGTAGTCATAAAAGCTGGGAGCGATCCTGATTCGAGTGATGACTGGAACTGTGATGCCAAACAGGCATGTGAGCTGTGGAGCCATTTTAGCCAGAAATTGTGCAGTCCGTCCGGTCCCGCTGATTTCCAGTTTGATAACGAACGGACTGCACTGGCGACATCATTTTCACTAATAACTATTGGCTCCATTGCTTGTATTGACTCACATGACTGCCTGACATCCCGTATCCATTCACCCTCTGTATGACTAACAGGCACCGACCAAATGCTACGCCAGAATGAACTGGTGTCTTTAGCATTGGGTCGGCACATATTAGCCACATCTGAATTAGGTTGCTCCCATCTTCTATAAACCCACCTCTCATCTTTTTGGAACGAACGATTCAAGGTGTATCTATCCACTCTCTTCTTGTAACGTCGTATACGGTTTGCCCACGCATAAACTTTCTGCTTCAGGAAGTCAATGCGCTCTGTGACTCGTAGCAAATATTCACGAGGACTAACATTAGTCCCTGAAAATGCTCGAGTTACAAAGCGCATTACTCTCGGGCGTGTATTGCCAGACCTGAAGCAGCACAGCTTGCCAATGAGTGCCCTAGTCTCGGCGATACGACGCTCAATTCTGCATTGCCAGCCAGGCACGGTGGATTTAGGTCGAGTAGCTGTCTCAGTACCTGAGAATTTCACGCCAGCTACTCGACATACCGTGACCGCCGCACAATACAGAATTGAATGTGTATCAGTAAGATCGACACTGGACTCGAAATATTGTGGTAACATCGAGTCTAGGGCACACACTAGCGCTATGTTTTTTCTATGCGTAGGCAAACGCGGTAGCCGCGGTCTGTTACTGCTACAAGTGGATCGAAATTCATGAATCGCAAGCTCCAAAGCGCTCCTTAATTTATCATTGTACTGAGTACTTACGGTTATAGATCCGTCATCCGTTACTTCATCATCAGGGGTAGCCTGTGGTGTTTCACTAGTATTAGTATGACCCACAGGTCGTGACGAAGAAGGGGTGACGAGGCTACACTGCACGTCTGAGCGAAGTCTCTCAAGTACGGCGTCATACAATAAGCGACAGCGTTGTATGGCCCGCACCTGATCCGATAGGCGTTGTGCCGAAACGTTGATAGATGGTTCAAGTTCCTGAAACAGAGGCTACATACGAACACGGTACGCAGTGAGGTTAATTCCTCCCTCTGTAGCCACAAAATATGCCCGCATGACATTTTCATTTATGGAGTTAGTCCATCGCATGCGGTGCACATCACCACCGGTAGCGGGGGCCCTATTCGAAGCCGGTGGGCGTCGGGGTCCTAAGCCATTCGGTGGCCGGCCTCTCCTCGGCCGACGTTCAGGTGTTGGCGACGTCGGCGGAGAGAAGAACTCGTCGCTTGAACTAGAGCTCGACGCCTCTGCAATACCCGTTGTCGGAGATGCCGCTGCACGGGGATGGGAGGCGGAGCTGGGCGACGAGTCCGGAGGTGTAATTTGTGCTTCTCGTGCCCTGGATCTGGTCAACATAATTTTATCTTGTTTGTCTTGTATCTTTCCATAGTCCGGGTTTGACACTAGCTGTCAGAAGCGTATATTCTTGATTTTTTGGTATTGTGTGTAATATTAGACTTAAACATTTTATTTTCTTGATTAAACGGTAAATGGTATATTTGGGTCTTTTTATTGTAGTAGTGTATTTATTAAAAACGTGAAAAAAATGAATTTAGGTACAGAGCAAGATAAAAATGGCCTTGTTGACGTAGTGTTGCCAGGTTATTATTATTATTATTAGTATATGTATAAAATATTTGCTTGTTTGTAATCGATTTTTTTTTCAAATCGTGGGTGTGTAATACACCTGTGCCTACCCCTTCGGGGATACAGGCGTATGTACCAGTTATGTAATCGATAAATCCTGAAACTACTAAACCGATTTCTAAATTTTTTTCACAACATTATCACTGGCTACTTTTATCCGATATTCCTACGGGATCAGGACTTAATCGGGTGAAACCACCTGGCGATGCTATTTTTCTATATTGACCATGGCTGCTGAAAAGCAACCGGAAATTGGTGTCGGTTCACTTTTTTTTTTTCAACTGTTTTGTTTTTGGTGGAAAATACTTTTTCCATTCCTACTATTTTTTTGTATACAATTATTTGAAAGGAAACAAAAAGCCTAAAACCAAGGATAAAACCGAGTAAATCTAGTGGTGGACAATCCATTTAATCCGGTGTGCGGTTAACCGGGGTCGGTTGGTTCAAATCAAGCGGAAACTTAACCCTGATTAATATCAGTTCAACTGTTGGTAATGATTTAAATTCGGAATTAAAATTTTTGTAGTACCTCCGACTTAATACGTAACTATTGATATACAGTATTTCGAAAGGCTTATGAAGTGCTGGAATTCGCTTCTCTTTCTTTAATACAATTTCCTTTTCGCCTCTATGTCCGAATAAGGTAAGTAATAATTTGTCACGAATCATCGAAACACCCAAGCGTATATCTAATCGGAACTAAGAGAAAAGAAGTTATAACATTATCGAGCCAACTAAAATCACATACACTATCTCGTGGTCTTGCTGCATCCATGCAGTGCATTCTACTTGTGTATGGAGTGCAGTATCCTAGTGACTACACCCCCAACGATGACACCCGGGCATTGGCTCTCGGCTTATTTTTTGAAGTGAAAACTTCTTTAGCGACGTTGTGCACTTTTTTTGTAATGGGTAAAAAAGGTTAAACTCGCGTCAGTAAACACGTGACCTGATCGAAAACATGCGTAAGATTTTACACCATACTTGATAACCTTGGTGAGGAGTTCGTGTAATGAGTGGTCATTGACTTCGTCAAGACAGACATCGATTCCAACCGAGCCCCAAGAAATGCTTTTTGTCATCATATAACTTTTTGTAATATTTATTCTATTTTGTGCCATAAATCTATTGATATAAAATGGAAATTAAAAAAAATGCAAAGTGTAAAGAAATAGCGAAAGAAAGTAGAAAATGAGTGAGTATTGACGATGATGGTTCTGGTAATAATGATGGTGAAAAACTCGTTGAAATTATTGATGGAAGTTGGTTTTTCTGAGAGATAAACTTTTTAATGTAAAATAATTTTAATAGTTCAGAAGTGTTAAATGTTTAATGTAATATAAATTGCCATGTTTGTGTACGACAGCGCAATAAATGAATATTGTATGTTACCACATAATTAATGATAGTACTTTTATACTGATAATTAAAGCAATTCGTGCAAAATTATTCCCTAACCATTCCAAAACACCAAAAATGCACAACGTTATTATTCAAGTTTTCTCTTCTACTGGCACTCCCGTAGTGCAACCCGTCGTTTTTTTTTAAATTAAGAAACAAACGTATTCAACGTATTTCAATATATTGACATAATATATTGAAATACAGATGCATATTTTACATCCTAGACCTACAGTTTTCTGTATTTATTAAAAACACGTACTTCCAAACCTGGTATTTAAGGCCTCCATTCGGGAAGGTCAACAAGGAATATGGTAGTAACTTGCAAACTTCGTTGGAGGGATTTCATATGCCAGTCCCCAACCGGAACTCCACTAGCGGCCGATAAACTTCGGCAAATATTTTAGCCTTCAAATCCTACGGGGGTGATCTGGTTAACGCGTTCACCGCACCGTATCACACACTGTTAACAAACTTATACTGACCTAAGTCGAGTTAATAAAACACAAAAAAAAAGAATTTAGTTAATTTTACCTAGTTCAGCGTTACATAGAAGGGTTAAATTTCATAAAATAAAAGCTAGCTATTTGTTCTAACCCGTCGTGCGGCCACATGGGTCTGCCAGACTAAATCGCACGGAAACACAGCGACAGTTATTGGAAGCGATGACCGCCCGAATTAAGTTCGATTGCGTTCGGAAGGTTATATACGGGTCTATGTACTATTTTATGTTATTAGCTAGAAGGTTACCGATTTAATTTAGAAAAAGGTATTATGAAACTTAAGCCTATAATAATTTACCTACTTGAATAATCCAGAGAACTAATACTTAGTTTAAACAGATAAGAAAGCGATAGCAGTAGAAGTACCTTTGTTTTTTTTTTACGTGCGGAAATCCCTTCGGATACCCCCCCGCCGCCGGCCAGAGGGGGCGGTTATGTCTGGCTTGAACCGACTAACAGCCTCACTTGTCACCACCAGGCCTGGTTCAGCGTAAGTCGCTAAGCGACCTCTGGCGCTTGAGTCGCATGCGACGCGCGGCGAGTAAGTTGCGTACTCGGCGGGCCGGGCGAGTTCTAAATCTCTCCCGGGCACGCTCCGCCATCTCCTTCGTGCGCATTACATGCTCGCAGAAGGAGGTGGTGGCGGCCTTCACGCTGGCGCTCCGCACCATTGCTGCAATCATGCTGCCGAGCGAGAGGACTCCCACTCCGATGGCTGCCACGAGGTCACGCCTCGGCGCCTCCCACGCCGTGCAGTCCGCCAGCGTGTGCAGCCCTGAGTCCTTGCTCGCGTCGCAGTGATGGCACTCGAGCGTTGGCTCTTTCCTGATCCGATGCAGGTGGTCCCCGAAGCTCCCCTTACCGGAGATCAACTGCATCAGTCGGTACGAGAGACTTCAGTGTCGCCTCTCTAGGCAATCCTCCATGATGGGCCTTACCACCGCTATTGCGGCGTGCCCTGCGCTTGATCGCCCAAGTCGTTCCTTCCACTCCACCACGATGGCCTGGCGGAGCTGGGACTGCACGGACTCGATTTATTCCGTCCCTGCTCCCGCGCCACTGGTACAGTTGCGAAAGGGCTCTCGCCTCCAGGTCCCATGGCGGAGTTCCGGCAAGGAGATTCGCCGCCTCGTAAGAGATCGTGCGGTACCCACGGATGACCCTGATGGCCATCACCCGCTGCGAAGCGCACCGCATCCGCACACTTCTGGCCTTCAGGGCCTCCGTCCAGCAGTAGAAGTATCTATGTGTCAGAATTTGATACAGAACCCCTAGGGCACCTTAAACCTTGCAATATTCCTAGGAATGTGAAAATCTTGGCTGCTATAAACCAATAAAACTATTTTTATGTATTACTAGCTGACCCGGTTAACTTCGTTCCACCTTAGAATCAAGTTATGTTGGTTACCTTATCAACTGAATTTATTTCGCGAATGTCTCCATGCACCCCGGCATTAAAGACCCGAGATGGCGTGAGGTTTTGGTCGGTTCGAGTCCGACATAACCTTCTCCGCTGGCCGGCGGGGGTAACCGTGGACGGAAAAAAAGGGAACTGAAAATTAGGTAATCTCTGGAACGGCTATGCTGATTTTTACGGGATTTTCACTCGTAGATAACTAGTATTACAAGGCATAATATAGGCTACTTTAATTTTACAAGAAGCCCAGACCTAAGACTACGCGGGCGAAGTCGCGGGCACTACTAGTCTAAAAATGAAATAACTTCAATTTTTGCTGTCCATTTTGGAGGTTTAATAACTTGGCTATTAATAAACGCCATGATGAATCATTCCTGTAACATAGTAGGCAAGTGTCAGATATAAATCGGGACTAAATGGGGTAACATTTATAAAGCACAATACCTTTTGTTTAGCCGACGTTTCTATTGAAATGCATCGATCGTGGCATTCGTGGACTGTGGACCCGTGATGGGAATTGGTAACAAAGGGTACTTACTGCACATTTTATGAGTAATCTATATATATATATATAAAACAAAGACGTGTTGATGACCGGCATAAACTCAAGAACCGGTGGACCGATTTTCATAATCTTTGATTTGGAAATAAAATTATTTTTAACCGCGATTTATTCGATGTTCTTTTATTAATTAGATTTGTCTTCGCCTATACTTTGCGATTTTGTGTTGTTTTTTGGGGAAAACAACATTGTTTCACCCCGGCCAGCCAGTGGGGGTGGTTAGGCGTGTAGTATTATATATTTTCAGAATAATGAGAGGAAAGTTACATAACCCAGTAATACTGGGTGTGCTGTCCCTGTGTGTGCCGGACCGGTACGTATGGTACCGGCGCGGCGGCGCCGGCCGCCACTGTTGGCGATACCGCGCTGGTATAGTCGTTCATTGTTTCCGTAGTTCGCAAGTATTTCGGTAGATAGCTCCAGCGTCGCCCCTAGACGTAAATAATATATCGGAGAATAGAGGCTCTACTTATAAACCCCTCAATACCACATACGATTCTCCTAAGTATACAATGGTAGGAGTTTCTCAACCTCGTTAGGCCAGTGGGGTGGGCAGACTTAACAAAACTTTAAGAACTTTAAGAAGAACTTTTAGATATGAAGATTATCTCACGTTTCCTAACAAGTGAATATTGATTTGTAATATGCACATAAAGTTTGAAAAATCAGAGTCGCATGACTGGGAATCAAACGGCTTTCACTGATTCGAATATCATTGCTTTTGACTAAACTGTTTTCTTCATTCTTTAGACTTTCACGGCTGGCGTTGCATTTAGATTATACTGCTTCCGGGCTCTTTGGCCGTGGTCAAGTCTGGTTGGCGATTCTGCCCTCGTCGCCGACCGGACCTGTACCACTGAAGATGTCGACCGCAGTGATCGACGAAACGTTTGGAACACAAGTTTCATATGGACCACGGCCAAACAGCCCGGAAGCAGTATATTCTACATGTTTTCTTCAGTTTAATAAGACAGCCAGAGACCACTTGGTGCAACTGACAGAAGGTATTTGCTACTATTACATAACATAACATATAACATAAACTCACGCCTATATCCCCGAAGGGGTGGGCAGAGGTGCTAACACCCACATTTCGCCAGTTTATGTTTAGGTCCCAATGTAATAGGTGGCGAACCTATTGCCATTAACCGGGCACTTATAAGCCTGCGATAAATACACACATAACTTCGAAAAGCATCCAAAAGTCATTGGTGTGTGCCATGGTAAAACCTGGGATCGAACCCGAGACCTCGTCTCAGCAGTCCATTACCCATATCACTAGGCTACCGCGGCTACTATTACTTAACAGTAACCGGTTTTTGAATTGGAACGTTGGAAAAAGAGTGAAGGTTCGGTTGAGATCGGTTTATTTCGGTTTTGTTAATCGTTCTCTCTATCACACAGTGCTATTTTATAAATATAAACGGTTTTGTACAAACACCTAACTGTCAGTCGGAGTTTTGGCGCCAATGCGGGAAAATGCACATCGAGACAGCGTTTGATTTACGCAAAATTTGAGTTTTTTTAGATATAACGTCTTCGCCAATGTGCACAAGTATAGAAAAGTGGCTTATTTACCCTAAATTGTGATTTCCGTGTTGTTTCCAAAACTCCACAGAAAACTCTAGCAAAGTCTAAACTACTTTTGTAGGGCAGGACTTTGATTTGACATAAGTCAAATCAAAGTCCTGCCCTAGTAAAATAGTTAAATAGTAAAATAGTTATAGTCCTTCATAGTCTTATGGCTATGAAGGACTGTCAGTCATATGTACAGTCGCCTTCGGTATAAGCTGAATACATTCTAAGTTACGGATCACAAAACCTCAGAATCTTTACATAATAATACATAATAAAGATATCTACGGACTGTATGAATAACTAGCTGAAGCCCGTGGCTCCGCCCGCGCGGAGGTCGGTTATCGTTTTTTGGACATATCTCCGGTTCTACTCAACCAATTGCAATCGAACATAAGTACGTCACGTAAGTCTGACCAAGACCTTTTTAATAGAAAAACCGCATCAAATTCGTACAGTATATTTTTACGTCCTTCTCGAACAAACAAAGTTCAAAAAAATACTTTTGTGTTCAGAATTGTACACTTAACATAACTCAAGTTTTTTTATAACATAACATAACATAACTTCACGCCTGTATCCCCGAAGGGGTAGGCAGACACCCACGATTCGCCAGTTATGTTAAGGTACCAATGTAATAGGGGGCGAGACTATTGCCATCTACCGGGCACATTATTAAGCGAGCGATATTAATAATAATACACACATAACTACGAAAAGTCAGAGGTGTGTGCCCGGGGCAACTGGGGATTGAACTCGAGACCTCGTCTCAGCAGTCCGTTACTCATGCCACTGGGCTGTCGCCAGTTTTTTTAAGTATCTCCAATGTACAGACACAACTTATGTACAATTTTATAATAGTATAGATAGACACATTCATATAAACTATGTCACCTCAATCGGTTAACTCCAATGCAACTAATCTCAGTTAACTGGCTGGCGACGATCTAATGTCTGTGACCAAGAAAATGTCGTTTAACTTGTCGCTAAAGACTTATTAGGTTCTTTGCTATTCGTTTTCGATAAATTGGATTTGATTCTACCGATTTGATTCTCAAGATCTCGGGGGCACCAGAGAAAAAGATGTACAGATATATTTGTAAACAGAGTAGGGTCGCATTAATGATGGTCGCGTTGGATGTGTAAGGCCAGAGATAGGTGCAAGCAGCCGTCGGATCGGGAAGCCTCACGCTGCAGACCCTGGTGCTGGCCACGGTCGGCAGCGAGAGTGCGTGGAACGCCGCCGACTTCTTTAGCGAGGCAGTGATTCGTGCAAAAGAGGCGGCAGAGAGGTACGGGAGAGGTCTAGCACTCTCTCGTCCGTAGAAGGCGCACCGGGCGGTGGAGATCGCAGAACGATCTCCGTCCTCCACGAGTGCGGCCCTGCGGGGGTGTTGGTCGGAGCTAGCCATCACCATAGCAGAAGCAGGCGCAGGGTGGCGGCGCGTCGTGTTTCCGCGCGCGTTTCTCTTAGGGGGAGGGGGGATTAGATCCCCCCAGAAAGACGCGTCAGGGTCGTCAGCGCTGGCGACCGGAGCCGGTTGGGGTCTCTGAGATATACTAGGGCACACCAGATTCCCCGTACCACATGACTGACAAAAGAGAGGCACCGTGCGGTTTTAGTCGGTTCAAGTCCGACATACCCATCTTACCGTTAGCTCCAGTGGGGTAAAGCCCATGGAGGTTTACGCACGTATAAAAAAAGGTCAGGGATAGGTGGTACTGGAACTCAATGGGGGGGGGGCCTAAGCCGTAGAGGCGAATGCTACATAAAGATTTAAAATGTACCAGGTGGACACCGAAGTCTTAAAATCACGCAAAAAAAAATCAAAATCTTGATGACCCACTTTTTATCACTTTTTTCGACGATTCACATGATTCTAAGTCTAATTATTAAGCAAAAAAAATTTTTGTTTCGGTCTGTCTGTTGGTCTGGATGTCTGGATGTCTGTTTACGCAATAACTCAAGAACCACTTATCCGATTTAAAAAATTCTTTCGCCAATCATCTTGTTTGGTTAATGGGAAGAACTGATTAGATTTTGGGGTTTGTACGTTGAAGGTTTCGGGTTTTTTTTTCGTGCGGAAATCCCTTCGGATACCCCCCCGCCGGCCAACCATACAAATTGTCCCTAAAAATATCTAAGTTTGGCCCGAAGTTTGACGATTACTGTGTGATTTCCGCCCCACTAGATTTTAAACATGCAATTGTGTAGTAGAATAACTGGATATTTTATTTATTTCTTTTATTTATACGTTACTATTAGCTGGTAGCCCCACAATATGTGGGTTTGAAAAATATAGATATTATATACACCTGCCTTCCCCTTATGGGAGATACAGGGGCGTATGTAAATATTCCTATCCTTTCATACTTCCTACTGTTATAAATGGGAAAATTTGTGAAAATGTTTGGATGTTTGTAAGTCAAACGCGTACTAA
Source organism: Cybosia mesomella (assembly GCA_946251805.1). Taxonomy (NCBI): domain Eukaryota; kingdom Metazoa; phylum Arthropoda; class Insecta; order Lepidoptera; family Erebidae; genus Cybosia; species Cybosia mesomella. The sequence goes on from OX276408.1 coordinate 26,573,753, forward strand.
TGTACGAATTATAGTCTGGAATAATACATAGGGTACTTCTGATCTCTGGAATAGGTTCCCATGGGTTGCGGGCACGGGATCAGAATATCACGCGAGCGGAGCCGTGAGCAATAGCTAGTAATAAATAAAGGGATATTCTAGAATACAGTAACTATACGGCGCCATTTAAACACAAAATAACTTCAACCAAGTCTTTGGTATAGTGGTAGTGCGTTTGAGTGCTAAGTCAGAGGTCGCGGGTTTGATTCCTGGTCAATGAAATATGTATATTTGGTCCGGGTGTTTCTACGTATAATATGTACCTATTTATAATTGTATCTCAGTATGTTTATCCGTATTCTAGAACCCATATGACTAGATCTGATTAGTTTGAGTCTAGATGGCGTTATGTAATTTGTCCTAGAGTATTTATTTATTTATTTTTCAATACGTTTATTCGCAATCTGAAACCTATTCCACAGATTAAATAATAGTTACCACGTCCTAAATACATGGATTTTATAACGCAGAAATTACACATAGAAATACCCAGAATAATTAAAAATGTGGAAAATAGTCAGATTTAAGTAAAAAGAAACATTTGCATTGAGCGGGAATCGAACCCAACATAGCAGTCGAACGTTCAACCATCACGCCATACAAGTTGAATATATATGTGTACATGTATGTACATAATATGGTATACATTGCTCCATATTTACAATCGAAAGTAAACATACTATAATTATCTACAAACTTCAAACGAATTCCATTAATAAAGAATTAAATAAGATTTTTCAATTAGAGCGAAACGTTCGGATATCAAAGAGAATGGTATGAAACGATACACAAAATAATTGCGGATGTTCTCTCCGTTACAGGCGAATGGGAGAACTCCCTTCCGTCGGGTGTAGGGCACCAGCGGAAGTTTACTTAGCCCGCGCGAAACCAACGGTGCCCGCGTCACCTCCGGTAATATCGAGGGAGGCTGGTTTCGGTGACGCGATTCTGGAATGAGGCGTTTGAATTATTTAAATGCGATTGGTTGGTATTGTCAGCACTAAATGTTCGAGGAAATAAAGTAACTGTGAGAAGTTTTTTGGAGTATTATACATAGAGCTTAAAAAAATTCTAGCACATTTTTTAGGGATTTTCTTTAGAAAAGCTCTATTGCTATCGAGTTGTCGTCGACGTCGTCGTTGCCAATTTTCTGTCACGGTTTTGGGTATGAAGGAGATGAGCTATCGAGTTGCTGTTTTCGGTAATAGATAAGTGCTGGGGTGAACCATTGCAAGATAAAAAAAAAAAAGATAAAATAAAAGAAAATCCCTTGTATTGGGCTGAGCTCGTCTCAGGAATTCAACTTGTTTTAGGGTTAGGACCCTTATAAGATCCGTCTCTTGTCCGTGTGTCATTACTGATTTCCTCAGAAAAGGTTTAACCTAGCAAAATGAAATTTATACTAGATACTGAGGTCTATAGTCCCTATTATGTGTATAAAAATCAAGGTCCCGAGTCAACACAATTAAAATATATATGATTTTTTTTTGCGGAAACTTGTAAGTACCAAAATTTACGTTTTAATGTTTCAAGTTTTTTAATTTTTCGCCATTTTCCCTTTACTTGTGCTGTAAGACCATGCTATATGCAAAATTGACAATTCTGAGTTAATTGGAAGTCATATACCCTATATGGTAGTTCCCGTTGACCGTAGGCAAAAAGCAAGGTCTTATAGCACAATAGAAGGAAAAATTTAAAAAACTAAAAAAGATAAAAAATAACATATATGGAAAGTCAAACAATACATGTACAAATGGCGGCCTTATCGCTAAAAACAATATCTTACAGGCAATAAATAATAAAAAGATCGGTTGGTACGGAACTCTCACGTTAGTAGTGTATTACACAGCGGCATCTAGATTAAAAACATAACATAACATAACTTCACGCCTGTATCCCCGAAGGGGTAGGCAGAGGTTTACTACACACCCATAATTAACCATAGCTTGTAAAATGGGTTATAGATTGCGCCAGTTGAATAATAAGTCACACAAATTAGAGTATTACATCGGATGTATGGGTTTCTACCAGGAACATTTACATCTGATTTGTTCTCTACTAAAAAATTTGACCAATCGCGTTACTTTTATGTGTGTCGTCATATGGTAGAGTTTTGCGACACTAGTTTCCATAGCAACGAGGTTTAAGAGCTCTTAGTATTTACATTCCGTCGTTGAGTTCAAACGACTTGCCTACTCAAATTTACTTTAGTACTTGGATGATTTTCTTGGACGTTTTCTTAAAATTTAACCTAGATAGATCAATTTATCGCCCCCAAAACCCCCTGCATACGTCTACATTTCATGAAAATCGTTGAAGCTGTTTCCGAGATTCAGATTTATACATACAAGAATGACTCGTTTAAAGGTATTAAATATACGAGTATGTACTCAGTTTGTCATTCATTCAGTACGCATTCATAAATCGCCTCAACAAGATAAAACAAAAAATTTCCTCAACATATTGAATTAAATCACTTGTACTTTTCCACAATATTTATTTATTAATCGTTTTTTGGTCAGTTAGTTAGTTCTACTTAACTAATAGCAATCAAACATACGGCAGATTTTAAGTCAGACCAAATCTATCCTAATAGAAAAAACCGCAACAAAATCCGTTCAGTAGTTTTTGCGTCGACCAACAGACAAGAATTCAAAAAGGAATATTTTTTTTAATCTAAATCTTTTTTTGACACAACCTTTACTATTTATATTATTATGAATGACATATGACAATAACTTTCATAACAAGCTTTGAGAATGCCGTGAGGAAACCGGTCAGGTTTAATTAATAAATAGCAAGTTTAATAAGTACTCGATGGCACAAAGGCAAATATTTTGAGGAACATTTTTATACTGTATTTTTATAATGTTCCTCAAAATATTTGAACAATGAGCCGCTGTACCAGAACCCATCCTTAACAACTGGTGGTAGCTTGCGTGCGCTCAACAGTTCCAGCAAAGCGAAATACACAAAAGAAACGATAAGGCACCGACATTAGAGCCATCCCTCTCACAATGTATAGAAATTACGCCCCTAGGCCTCTAAGATAAATGGACTCACTCGGAGATCGCATGGACTCGCCTAATGTTTAGATGCGGAACAAAATTAAGTGGGTAACAAAAGGTATGTTCCTTTGGAAGCAAGGTCACTTTGTTACTGAAGGCTGGATATAATAGAACTACCTTTTTACTGCATATTAGTTAAGTCTATTTCCTGTGCTGTATTTAAAAGTAAGCTTAGAAAATGCGTACACACAATTTCGACATAGGATCCTTAATGTCAACCGAACTAAGCTTATATGTAAAAATTCAACTCCGTTGGTGGAGAGGAGAAAGAAAGAAAGAAAAGTGTTTTTATTGCGGATTAGGTACAAACGCCGCTACCTCTTTCTGCGAGCATGTAATGCTCGCGAAGGAGATGGCGGAGCGCGCCCGGGAGAGGTTTAGAACTCTCCCGGCCCGCCGAGCCCGCAACATGCTCGCCGGGCGTCGCAGGCGACTCAGGCGCCGGAGGTCGCTTAACTACCTCCGTCCTCCATGAGCGCAAGCCTGTGGGTTGGCAGGTGAGGCCGCCTGTCACGCCAGCAGAAGCAGGCCGGGACGCTAGGGCGACTAGCGCCCCTCCCCCAAACTGGGGCAAGACGGGGACACCGTGGTTTCCAAACCCGAGGGGGCCATCTCGAAACTGGAGATGGCCTAGGGTCAGTCAGGGTGCGAGGATTATGCTCCGTGGGCAACCATACACCCCGGCGTCTGTAGATCCGAAACGGCGATTTTTTGCGATTTTTTCTTTATCTTGCAATGGTTCACCCCAGCACGAATCTATTACCGAAAACAGCAACTCGATAGCTCATCTCCTTCATACCCAAAACCGTGACAGAAAATTGGCAATGACGACGTCGACGATAACTCGATAGCAATAGGGCTTTTCTAAAGAAAATCCTTAAAAATAACAGTTTTTAACGGATTCTATTGCGATTTGCTTGATGTTATTTCATTATTTACATTGAATCCGACGTTTCGGTTGCTTTTCGGCAGCCATGGTCACGGGGAGACTGAAGATGGTGGTTGTCTTATAGTTTGAAGTGTAAGTTATCTCAAAGTACCCGAATTATGCTGACTTGTTGGTGTTATAAAACTGTAAATAATAAAATAACATCAAATAAATTGCGCTAGAATCCGTGTATAAATAGTTTTATTTCATTGTGGGACATTCGCGTAAACTTGCGACAATATCATTTAAAGCATTATTAAGTATGGGTAATATTAGAAATAAAAAAAAGTGAATGTCGTGAAGTCTTGTCTTAGAGTATACATTTAAATTAGTTAATGTATACTCTAAGAGTCTTGTTGTATTTTGATTTTTCTTGGAATAATTAAGTGAATCACGATAAAATCAAACTGGTAGTTCCGTGCTTTTCACAGTACGAATTGGAAAGCCAGACTAGAGAAGTCGCAAGCTCTAAGTTTATATCATATTAACAAAAATAATCCATATGTTACCTTCCCTCTGCAGCTAACGACGGTAATCACTTACCATCAGGTAGACAGTGTATATATTTACTATATTCATCATCTTCCCTGCCTTTTCCCAACTCAGTTGGGGCAGCTTTTCAGTCTAACTACTTCGAAATTTCCTGTGAAACGACAGCCACCGAACCTCCACGACGCACTGGCGATATCAAAGATTTTAGGACTTCAACTACCCGTGAAGGCAACTGGGACCGATGGCTTAACGTGCTCTCTGAGGCACGGAGGAGTCTTAATGTGTTAAGAAGTAAATACAATCAATTTTGGAACTTAGATGCTCTTTGTGAAGCATCTATATAATAAATAAACTAGGTCTGCAAGGCGAATCGCTGCTTGCAATGTTGAGCTGAGTGGGACAATCAGAGACAATGAGAGAATCAGATTTTGAAAATTTTGAACAGTGATCATTCCTCCGTGGCAAGTCCGATTTTGAAAATTCTTTTTGAAAGTCACAACTCTGGACATGCTTTCTGAGCGTGTAAAGTTTGGTCACAGTGTCTCGAGCGGTTATTATGTAATTCCATCTGGAATTTTTTAACGGTGATCATTCCTCTATGGTAGCATTATTTTTTTCAAAATATATCCATAAACCTTCCTCTGATTGATCTCTTTAATCATGCCAAATTTGGTTCTGATTGGATTAGTAGTTTAGGAGGAGACCTGTGACAAAGAAAATCCTGAAGTCTGGTATGAGGAGCTTTCGCTCGACTTCGTCTCACTCAGCTCAATAAATAAAATTAGTTTATTTCCATAACATATTTTTACAAATTAGTTCGTGTCCAGTGGCGCCACACTAGGCAAGCCTGTCCTGTGGGTACCTTTTTTTTTTTTTTTTATCGTGCGGAAATCCCTTCGGATCCCCCCCCCCGCGTGCCAGTGGGGGCGGTTATGTCGGGCTTGAACCGACTAAAACCGCACGCCGTCTCGGGTCTGCAGACGCCGGGGTGTAAGGTTGCCCATAGAGCATATCCCTCGCACCCCGACTGACCCTGGGCCATCTCCGGTTTCGAGATGGCCCCCTCGGGTTTGGGAACCACGGTGTCCCCGTCTTGCCCCGGTTTGGGGGAGGGGCGCTAGTCGCCCCACCGTCCCGGCCCGCTTCTGCTGGGGTGACAGGTGGCCTCACCCGCCACCCCCAGGCCTACGCTCATGGAGGACGGAGGTCGTTAAGCGACCTCCGGCACCTAAGTCGCCTGCGACGCGCGGCGAGCAAGTTGCGGGCTCGGCGGACCGGGAGAGTTCTAAGTCTCTCCTGGGCGCGCTCCGCCACCTCCTTCGCGAGCATTACATGCTCGCAGAAGGAGGTGGCGGCGGCCCACGCGCTCGCTGCCCTGTGGGTACCTAGTCCGATTTACATTAAATAAAAATTAACAACACTGTCCAATGGCTGATCATACAAATACAAAACAAATAGAATTAGAAATAAAGTGCTAAAAGAACTTATGTAAGTAAGGATAGTATATTTTTGTTAGAGACTCCCAGGACCCACCAGGCGAGGCCGCGGTGGCGGCCAAAGTCCGCCGGTAACCCTGGGGTTATCCTATCGAGGGCTTACCCATGCCCGGTAATGGACATTTGGGCAGGACACCGTGCGGTTTTAGTCGGTTCTTGCCTGACATAACCACCCCCGCTGACAGGCGGGGGGGGGGGTAACAAAAAAAGCATCTATATGTAAGTAAGTATAGTATGTGTGGGATAGTAGTATAGTATATGTAGTCAGGGACTCCCAGGATGGATGTTATAACCTTCTACATATACATATAACATAACTTCATGCCTGTATCCCCAAAGGGGTAGGCAGAGGTGTATTGCACACCCACGATTCGCCAGTTATGTTTAGGTCCCAATGTAATAGGGGGCGAGCCCATTGCCATCTACCGGGCACATTACTAAGCGAGCGATAATCAACATTTTAAATACACACATAACTACGAAAAGTCAGAGGTGTGTGCCCGGGGCGACTGGGGATCGAACTCGAGACCTCGTCTCGGCAGTCCGTTACGTAAACCACTGGGCTATCGCCGCTCTAACCTTCTAACATATTAAATAGTTTCCTTACAGAAAACCCGGTTACACCGAAGATGTACAATGATACTTAATCCTCGTTTAAAAATAAGTCGAACCTATAATTAACATTACTAAAACATCAATAGAAAATGGGCAATATACAGGGAAATACAGATATATAAAGTAAAGGGCCTCAGACGCGAGCCATTTGTCGATCTGTCCGTTACACTTAACTCGGGAACCTCATTCGCTTAACACTCACCTGGGGATCCGGGGAAAAGGATACAAGGGAATACGTTTTAGTCGGACCTGTTGTCATAGAATGCAATGTTCAAAGAAGAAGGTAATGTTATACTTCTGCAAGCAGGTAATGCGCGCGAAAGAAACGGTGGAGAGGGAGCGGGAGAGAACATATGCCCCCCGAGTTCCACAGTCTGCGGCGAAGACGCCGCAGACTCGTCTACGCCCGGGACTAAAGACCTCCATGATCGGGGCCTGAGGACGGCAGTTGGCCGACTCTCCGTCCTTACAGAAGCAGGCCGTGGCGGAGGCGTGTCTTGTCTGTCCTACACACGCCTGCCAACTCACCGACGCGGGATAAAACCCGACCTCACCAGGCAAGGCCGCGGTGGCGGTCAAAGTCCGCCGGTAACCCTGGGGTTATCACTTCGAGGGCTAACCCGGAGTGCCCGGCAATGGACACTTGGGAAGGACACCCAGGGTTTTAGTCGGTCCGATTCTGACACGTCCACCCCATCGTCAAATTAAAATTCACAAATTAAAAACATCTTCTACATAAGCCTTATACGAATTCATTATGCTTGTTTATGATTAAATAACATAACATAAACTCACGCCTATATGCCCGAAGGGGTAGGCAGAGGTGCTAGCACTCACGTTTCGCCAGTTTATGTTTTAGGTCCCAATGTAATATGTGCCGAGCCTATTGCCATTAACCGGGCACTTATAAACCTGCGATAAATACACACATAACTTCGAAAAGCATCGAAAAGTCATTGGTGTTTGCCATGGTAATACCTGGGATCGAACCCGAGACCTCGTCTCAGCAGTCCTTTACCCATACCACTAGGCTACCGCGGTTATAACAAATATTACTAAATAGTTATTAGGTTTTGTATTGTCTGAGAGGTGGGAGCTTCCAGTCCTACAAAGGTGGATGCGACTGCATGCTAGCGCATCCCCGCGATTTATTCTGTGATGTGCTGATTCGTTTATGTTTATTTACTTTAATTTTTGTTTGTAATGAAGCACTAACATAGTTGTAAGATCATTGTTACTAACACATATGGACCTATGTCTGAAATAAATGAATTATTATTCTCTTTATTACTCTTAAAATACATATAAATTATATTTTTAAATACATTCTATATATAAAAAAAAAACAAATATATTTAAAAATATAAAAAATAATGGCCCACCGGTATCGGGTACAGGGATCAAGCTACCGGTGGTTAGGGCTCCAGAGAGAGGAATCTCCTCACAATACGTGCCGTGTAGAGGAGTACTGTCTTCTGCATCAAGCCCTTGACCCAACTGCCTAACGCGAGCCTCTGGAGATGTTGATCGAGGCTCTTGGCAATCAGTCCGTGAACCGATACGACTATCGGAACAATAATTGCTGAATCCACATCCCACATGTCGACAATCTCGTGAGCCAAGTCCAAATATTTTATTTGTTTGTCTTTTTCGGCTTTCACGACGATTATTATTATTATTATTATATTTGTGTCCAGCTTCCTATATTATACTTCATAATATTGGGAAGGATTGGTAAGTTGTGTTGTTGTAATAATTTTTCATTTATTGTAATCACGACGATATCATTACTATCGTGATGCACGATCTGATTGGCTAGATGGCGCTAAATACATGTAGCTTTTTGTAGTTACAATTTTACTGTGATCAACATACAAGCGAAAACATTTGCATACTTTAAAGTGGCTTGACAAAAGTAATAATTATTATAAAACTACTAGCTTATTAATTTATTCCAAAACATATTCACAAAATAGTATTTTATCGTTTATAGCTGCTTTTTTTTTTTCACGTGCGGAAATAACTTCGGATACCCCCCGCCGGCCAGCGGGGGTGGTTATGTCGTGTCTCGACTAAAACCGCACGGTGTCCTCCCCAAGTGTCCGTTGTCCGTTTATAGCTGCTGAGTTAAAAATATGAATTACCTATGTATAAGGTGTCGCAAAATTAGGTCTCTGAATTTGGTAAGATGACTTGGTATCGACACAATTTGTATTTGAAACAAAAAAAAATCGGGTAAAATAAATTTAAATAAAAAATAAAAAAAAATTTTTTTTTTAAATACCAGCGACGAGCTCACGTGACGCTGTTCGCGATTTAGGTATTTCCCACACATCCGCTTGGAGAATACTGCGAGGAGGACTGCACGCTGACCACTTTCTGCGGGTGCAAGAGCTCCTTTAGCTTTTGAGAGAGCCCGTGGTGTTTTTTTTTTTTAATTATTTTGCCCGTTATTTTTTTTGTTTCAAATACAAATTTTTTTTCGATACCAAGTCATCTCACCAAATTCAGAGACCTAATTTTGGGGCACCTTATATACTACACGGAGCCGTCCAAAATATTGACACATATATTTCTAATTTATTCCAAAACATACTCATAATACAGTATGTTTTCGCTTACGACTGTTGAGTTAAAAAGATATTAAGACCCGAGACGGCGTGCGATTTTTAGTCAGTTCAAGCCCGACATAACCGCCTCTGCTGGCCGGCGGGAGCGTATCTGAGGGGATTTCCGCACGAAACAAAAAAAAAATGGTACTTGACGGAGCCGTCCACAATATTGGCCTGTATATTTCTAACTAATACTAGCCCTTCCCTGCCTCTTAGTTTAGATGAGATTAGATTAAACGTTTTGCTCTTAACAATACACAAGGGGCAACATTTTTTGCTACAAGGGCTTTTAGGGTTCCTAGAGAGTGGTTCTTCGCAGAAATTGGGATGCGAGGAATTGAATAATTTATTCTATTTGGTATGTATTGCTGGTTTTTTTTAAATGATGTTTGTATTGGGTTTTTTTTATACAAGGAGTGAGTAAATAAGCTCGTAGCTTTCTGATGGTAAGTGGCTATCGTGATCTAGAAACGCTGCAATCACCATTGTTGCTATTTTTGGGTTAACACCTAAAGAATTGGAGTTGAGGGATACTAGAAAAGAAGAAAAACTCGTGCGGTGTTCTTATAATCAACACTATTCTACAGAAGTTAATATTTGTATATCATTACTAGCTTTTGCCTCCGACTTCGCCCACGTGGAAATCTGTTCCCGTTCCCGCTTCCCATGGGAACCAATCCCAGAAATAAAAAGCATCCTATGTATTATCCCAGACTAAAATCTACCCCTGTACCAAGTTTCAGTCAGATCTGTTCAGTCGTTTTTGAGTGAAAGAGTACACCGTCCATACGTCCAAGAATCTATATACATCCTTGCATCCATACATCCATGCATCCAGGCATCCATGCATTCAAGCAACCAGGTATCCAAGCATCCAGGCATCCAGGCATCCAGGCATCCAGGCATCCATGATGAACACAAAACTATTTTTTTATGGAATTCTTGTCTTTTATCTGTTTGCCTGATTGTACACGATAGACGCAAAAACTACATAACGAAATTTGATGCAGTTAGTTATTTTTATTATAAAGGTCTTGATCAGACTTAAAATCTACTATCCGTTTGATTGCAATTGATTAATTAAAACCGGAGATATGGCCAAAAAACGATAACCGACCTTCGCGCGGGCGGAGCCGCGGGCAGCAGCTAGTTGTTCTAATAATTTTATGCAAAGCCACATTTACAAAACAAACAACAAAACTAGAGGCTCCGCGGTGAAGCGAGCAGATCCATCATAAATCTCTTGTATTACGAATGGGTACATAAAAATTCATTGCTTCCCATCGATTTATCTGAACAGTTTTCTTTTCATTGTAAGAGTATTATTTTATGCACCCCCAGTGAACGGTGCGACTTGGAGTACGTTAAGCTGGAAAGGCAGTATCTTGTCATGTTACAAAATTACTAGGACGGTTACCAGCTTCGCAATCAACCCAGAGATTTGCCTATCCGACAATAGGTCAACGTGACCAGTCGACTTTATCCATTGATTTGGTTTTTCGGTGATTATTCCTCGATGGTAAGACCGATCTGGACATTCGACCCCTTACGACACTCAGTAATGTCTACTTGATCACCGTGGCTAATTTGGTCGAGATCGGTCAAACGGTCTCGGAGGAGTATCATTTGTTTGAAATGCAACTTTGAAACCAAAGACGCTTCGCTCGCCTTCGGCTCGCTACGCTTAATAAATCCTTCTTATCCTGCCTATTATACTACTACGGATAGCCTCATCATCATCATCATCAACCTATGCTAGTCCACTGCTGGACATAGGTCTCCCCTAATGAGCGTCATAGCGCCCTGTCTTCAGCTTGCCGCATCCAGCATCTGCCCGCAGTCTTTCGCAGATCGTCATTCAAAGTCACTCAGCGAGCTGTGGAAAGAGCTATACTCGGAGTTTCTCTGAAGGATACGATTCGTAACGAATACACCCGACAGAGAACCAAGGTTATCGACATAGCTCAAAGAATTAGCAAGCTGAAGTGGCAGTGCGACGGCCATATCTCGCGAAGAACCGACAACCGCTGGGGTAAACGTGTTCTTGGGTGGAGACCGGATAGCCTCAAACAGCGTAAATATTTTTTTTTTACCGTTTGGGGTTTAGAAGTTGTGGTCATAGAGTCCAAGCGCTCGTTTTGTCTACAAAGATTTGACAAAGTGGCTGATCGACGCTATACGTCAACTTCTTGCCTATGGAGCGACTAGACTTGTATTTCACTATGCCGGGAACCACAGAAATAAGCTGTAATAACGATCTCTGTGGCGTCTCGGTAGAGTGTTCGACTAGTCAGAGGTCGCGGGTTCGATTTCCGATCACTGCAAATATTTGTATGCATGAATATGTATATTTGCATTGGTCTGGGTATTGGGTAGGTATGTATTTACAAAAAAATAGTATCTAGAACCCATAACACAAGCTAGTTAAGCGATGATTACTTTGAGTCTAGATAGCGCTGTGTAGAATGTTATAGAATATTTGTTTATTTATTATTAAAATAAATTATTGCCAACTGTTAGGTTTGTCTATAAAGATTTGAATTCAATTCTCGCGCATTGGAAATATTTGTAGACAAAGTCAAAAATCATTCTGTTTAGAATATTAATACGCCACTTACAAAACGTTTAAAATAAACTAGATTTATGTTTAGCAAATGGATCACCGGTCCATAACGCGGCCCGTACTGAGAAGACACCGGCAAGGAACTCAGCGGGCTTATTGAAACAAAAAATGGTCTGAGTACGTCTAACTACTCGTTGAAAAGGAAAAAAGTAGGTACAATATGACCAATATAATATACAAAAAAAAAATTAAAAAATTACAAAACCCGACTGCCGGTAAAAATACCGAAACTTGTGGGACCTGTTAATTTTCTTTCGGTTTATGATTTGCAATTGGATACCGCCTGCCACCAAACTTGTTTCAGTATTTTGTAAATATTTTAATTATGTTATGACATATTGGTATATATTTTTGTTGTCTCCTTCTAATTTACTTAATTTTGACAACAACAACACCAAAAATCCACCCTATAGTTTTTCTTCGAACTTTATGTTCCCTATAACACTCGGGCGATGAATAACTGTCATTTAAAACCTCATTCTTCGAAATCTGGCCAGTGGTTAGGCTTATAAAGGGAAAAAAAAAACTACATACATACATACGCGCGAAAAACATTACCGTCACTAGCGCAGTTGGGTAAAAAAACTGTATTGAAGTATATTTCTCTGAATTCCAGGACTAACTAGCTATGCTATGCTCAGATCTAGGTAGTAGTATATAATAAATGTTACCATCCCTTCTCTGCCATCCCTTGCTCATGCTTAATTTATAATATCTATAGAGTTGCTCTGACCAACTGAGGCACCTAGACACTGTGTCTAGGTACTACAGTTGGTCAGAAAATTCCCCCTGTAAGGGACTGGTCGTGGGTTTAAGTCCCGTCCTAGATATTCTCTTTTTCCAATCTAAAATCTATACTTAGGCACCTAGACACTGTGTCTAGGTGCCACAGTTGGTCAGAAAATTTCCCCTGTAAGGGACTGGTCGCGGGTTTAAGTCCCGTCCTAGATATTCTCTTTTTCCAATCTAAAATCTATACTGAGGCACCTAGACACTGTGTCTAGGTGCCACAGTTGGTCAGAAAATTCCCCCTGTAAGGGACTGGTCGCGGGTTTAAGTCACGTCCTAGATATTCTCTTTTTCCAATCTAAAATCTATACTGAGGCACCTAGATACTGTGTCTAGGTGCCACAGTTGGTCAGAAAATTCCCCCTGTAAGGGACTGGTTTAAGTCCCGTCCTAGATATTCACTTTTTCCAATCTAAAATCTATAGGAAAAGTAAGCATATTAATTGCTTAAAAATTTAATTGAATTTATTATACCTTTCCTGATTTTATATAATCCAAAAATAGCTAGCTCGTTTTTACTACCAATTGGAAATGAGTTACAGTTCAGCAGAGCTATGGATTTCATCTGTGTATATTGCCGCTAGAGTTATGATATGGAATATATGAAAGTGGAATAACTACGGCACGGTTTTTTTTGGATGTACGGTTTGTATACCGATTGATCTCGTGTTATATCTGTTGAGCGCGATTGGAGCTTACTAAGATAATATTGTGTCTCAGCGAAGATTGAAACGGTATTGATTTTTAATAGTCATTGCTTATTTTCGATATTCGAATTGTTGATTCTGCAAGTTCATGATTCGTTTTGTTTGTTGTGTAATTGTGGACTTTATAAGCAAACTCGGTATGTATGGGGTTCAGGCTAAACGTGGATGAGTCTCGTCCGTTTTTTCAAACTCATTCTACTCATCAAATGAATCCCAACATAATTTCTCACTTTTGTTGGTTTGACCGAATGAACAAATGAATGATTTGACCGAATGAACCTGAGAACTCCTCCAGGTTCACAATATGCTTAAAAAGATGTCATTTCCAGTGAATGTTTAACTTTTTCTGGAATATTATATTTCATAACATACATATGTACAGGCGTGAAGTTATGTTATGTTATGTGACAATCGCGTAATCTTCAGACAATATCGTTGCAGTAGTTGTTGGACCCATGGGACCCTATTCCACCACCACAACCTAGGTATTCCTTATGGTGCGTATTAATCGGTGTTAGGTGGTGTAATGTAACATTTACGTAATCTACTACGTACGTAATCTACTAAAGCGCGGACGGACAGACAGACGTGGCAGAGGACTTTATTTTATAACATGTGGTGATGAAGGAGCTGATTTTGATGTTTTTTCTACAGGTAATTACATAACATAACTTCACGCCTGTATCCCGGAAGGGGTAGGCAGAGGTGTATCGCACACCCACGGTAATTAAGATCGTGTGAAACGTTGTTATGGTAGTAAGTATTCATCATTATCATCTTAACATTATTCCTGTTTGCATTCAAGGCAATCACCCCTTTTTGGTTTGGATTATATGGCTTCGATGGGAGCGACTGTCCGCTGACCTAGAGCCTTCTCCGTTAATCAGTAGTCGTACGGATCTGTCTTGCGAATGAGGTTGCCTTGTTCCCATAGAACTCTTAATAACATCTTAATATGAAGATTTCTATCCTTTTTATCGTTGAGCTGAGAGTGAGGCGAAAAGCTCTCTATACTCCACTCGGTGTATTTCGGTCGAGACGCTACTCCTCGATACTTGGCGTGTAAATACAACTTGGTACCCGGAAGGTTTAGAAATAATAAAATTGAAAATCGAACATACCATGGTGGAATAATCACCAAAAATTTCAAATTCCGATTTCTCTACAATGAGCAATGTTAAAACCACGATTTGGGCGCCAAAATGTGCAACTTAACTATTGGCTTAAGACAGTTAGAAAAATAAAATTGAAAATCACTGAAAAAACAATTCAATAGTATTCAATTGAAAAAAAAATGCACTCTCAGCTCAACATTGCAACAGCGGAATGCATTGCGCCCCTAGTCGGTTTTAATAAGGCTTCAAACACACGCTATAGAATTTAAATTAATAATTTACCTATACGTTTTTCTGCCTACAAGGTAAATAAAGATAAAATAGATTTCGTTTCTAACCGTACACACTTCACGAGCTTCCTCTACTATCATTTAACCTGTCATGGAGTGAACCCACTAGTTTAGAGTGCTTCTAAAATGCTCTTTTCAAAACATCAAGATGTCAAGTCTCATTCGTTCATTACTCATTAGTTACTAATATCAGAAGCTTATTAACGGATATTCGGGTATAATCTATTCTTGTTTTTTTTTTCGGCAAATGCAAGTTCTATATTAATCGCGATAGGTCCCGAGACGTTATAATAAGTATAACCTATTCTTTCTCTCGAATAATATCTCTGTGTACATTTATTTTGATTTTTAATGCTTAATTTACTTACTTTTAGCTCTTTATCGTGCGACAAAGAAAGGAAGCACCGAACCGCTGAGTTCGGGACTGTATGGTTTCCACCGTGTGCGGATGGCATCGCAATTCAGCACGTGTTGTTCTGGATCGAAATGGAGAAGGTGGGATCAGTTGAAAGAGCTCCTCAGAACACTCGCCGTGGTAGAGGCAGTAAAATACAGCCAGAGAGGCAATGTCTCTACGCAGCTGCAGAGGTTCTAGGCTATTGGTAATCTCAGGACTCCCAATAATACGGATAGCACGCCGCTGCAATCTGTCGAGAGCGTCTAATAAGTACTTTGCGGAGCCATCCCAGAGATGAGAGCAGTATTCCACGCAGAGGCGAATTTGTGTCTTGTACAAAAGACACCGCTGGTCCGGCGTGAAAAACCATCTCACCCTGTTCAGAACTCCGAGTTTTCGTGAAGCTGTTTTGATGACGCTCTCGATGTAGTTTTTGTTGTTCAGTTTGCAGCGAACGTCCATTCCGAGCATGTTAATGTGGTCTTGCAGTGGTAGCGGTGTGTTCTGAAGAGTTGGGAGAGGAAGGAAGGAGGATACTTTAGCTGTGAACGCGCACGCTTGTGTTTTCTTGGCATTGAACTCGACCAAGTTCTCAGATCCCCATTGGGAAATGCGGGTGAGGACCTGGTCGAGCTCAGTGACAAGTTGTCGTCTGTTTTCCTCAATATCGGTCCGCTTGGCCGCAGGGTGTCCTTAGTATCCCCCATGCAGAGTGCTATCGTCTGCATAGCAATAAATGCTGCCAGTAGACAGCATGTCATTGATATGCAGAAGAAAGAGAGTGGGTGATAGGACGGACCCCTGAGGCACGCCAGCATTAACCTGCATGAACTCTGAAGCTCAGCCGTCATAGAGAACTCGGATGCTGCGCTCATGCAGGAAGCTGGCAACCCAATTGCACAATCGAATAGGCAGACCGTAGGCCGGAAGCTTGGAAAGAAGCGAGCTGTGCCAGACTCTATCGAAGGCTTTGGCGATATCAAGGCTGATAGCCAATGACTCGCCATGCCTGTCCATAGCCTCACCCCGTCATGTGTGACGTACGCCAGAAGATCACCCGTTGACCGCTTCGGTCTGAAGCCATATTGCCGGTCATTAATTAATGAGTGACCTTCTAGGTAACGCATGAACTGTGTGTTTATGATATGCTCAAACACTTTACAGAGGACTGAGGTGACAGCTATGGGTCGATAGTTGCCCGGGTCCTAAGGGTCTCCCTTTTTAGGGACCGGTTGTATGTTCGCCTCCTTCCAAGCCCGTGGGACTTTTCCTGAGGAATAGGACAGGCGGTACAGCCGTGTTAGCGTTGGAGACAACTCCGCTGCACATTTTTTTAGGACCAACGCAGGAATACCGTCAGGTCCACTGGCCTTCCGGTTGTCGAGTGACTGTAGGGTTGTTCGAACGTCGCGTTGCCTGATGCGAATATCAGGCATTGAGTGGTCGCAGCTGGGTAGCGTTGGTGGCTGTTGTCCACAGTCATCGACACGGGAATTAGCCGCGAAGAGGTTAACCAGCATGTCTGCTTGCTCTTGCGGCTCGTGAGCCAGTGAACCATCAGGGTACCGTAGTGGCGGTAGCGAAGGCTGGCAGAAGTTGGATTGCACGGCTTTGGCCAGTCGCCAGTAGCCGCGGCTGCCTGCGGGATGCGACATGAGTTCTTGACCAAGCCGTACTATGCGCTGAGCATCCGCTCTAATGTATGCCCTCTTGCAGTCCTTTGTGGCTCTGTTATACGCCGCCTTGAGGTGACAAACATTTGGATCGCACATTGCGCGTGCCCTGACCCAGGCGCGGAACGACGACTGCTTTTGTTGAACAGCGTCATTGCACTCACGCCCGAACCAGGGGTGAGCTCTGCGAGCACTGGTGACCTCGGTGTATGGTATATAATACTCCATACCCAAGCTGATTTCACCAGCGACGGCAGAGGCGCAATCTGATGAGTCCCCACCATCAAAGCAGCGCTGAGTCCACGTAACGGAAGCGAAGTAGTCACGTAGTCCGTCCCAATCTGCTGACGAATAGTGCCATAGTCGCCGCTTTACCTCCACAGGTTGCGGAAGTAGAGCGACTGGCACGTTGGCACACTGTACTGGGCTGGGTGGGTCGTCAGCAGAAGGTCAAGCAAAGAGGGCGCGTGACTTGCTGTCTGGTATCCTGGTGGTCTGGAGTACCAGTTGTGTCAAGTCATGCGTGATAGCGAATGCGTGGGCGGTCCGACCCGCATGGTCCGTTCTGGGAGATTCCAGCCACTCCTCGTGGTGGGTATTAAAATCTCCCAAAAATACCAATTCCGCGGACGGAAACCGCTCCTGCGCAACGTCTGCCGCCTGACTCAGGTGGTCAAAGAGTCGAGTCGTCTCCGTGTCTCCTCCTTTATGGGAGCGGTAAACATACACGTAGACCTGGCTGGACGGGCCATGGTCCACGTATAGCGAGAGGATAGAAAAGGATGGGTCCTCCAGGCAGCGCAAGCGACCACAACAAACATCCGCCCTGACAAACGCACACACCCCAGCTTTTCCCAGGAAGTTTTCCTCTATCACATAGCCGGGGTAGAGTAAGTAAGACGTGTCATTAGGGCGGCGTATTTGTGTCTCCGTCAGGAAAAGCAAAGCTGGCCGTACCGCCTCTAGGTGATGGTGGACGGCTGTGAGGTTTGAATGGAGTCCACGAATGTTCGTGAACTCTACCTCAAATGGTGTTGACTTGGTGGGAGAGGGGTATGCCGCTGTAGAAATTGTACTTTTACTTTGCGCTGCCATAGTGTGAAAAAAGGGAATGCGTGAAAAAGTGGTGACAGACGCCGCAGCAGTGTGTGACAAGGCGTGGGGTTTGGTTTCGTCGGCGATTATGCGGCATGGTGGTAGCCAACCCGCCGAACGGAAGGGCCCCCGTACCCTCCCGAATGTGGACGCCGGGTCCACCGTCCGGTCACCAACCGGCACGACGAGCCACATCGAGATTATGCGCGACCTGGTGGGGCAGCCTTCCGGGGTGGTTAGTCCTAGTCGGGCCCCTGTACTATGCCGCGGGCGGCTAGCGGCACCACCGTTTCTACGAGTCTCCCTGTCCGGCGGGTTGACCCAAACCATGACCACACTCGACTCCACCAATACTCCGCTGGTCCCATTCCTGATGCATCGTCTGCCCCCTCATCCCCGGCTGTGCAGTTGCTGACCCCTGAACACAACCCAACCGAGGTTGAATTATTTGGAGGGTTTTTCGCAACTGCATGGTGGTACCAACCCAGACCAAAATTGTGCCACCAGTATCTTGCGCCAGAGCCTCGTCCGTTGTTTAGCAGGTGCAACGACTTGCAGGTGAGGTTGGCTTGGGCCTCTAGGATGTTGATGGGCCCTATACACCCAAAAAATATATTGTACAGATTATATATTAAATATATTGTACAGAAATTCACATAATTTTTTTTTTTTATTTTATTATTATTGAATTGTACTTTTAATTAGTATAATTCATTTTGTACTTATTTTATATCATAACTTCTTTATTATTATTTTGGTTTTGTAACATAAGGCTGCCGGGAAGAAATCGCTTTCAGCGATAAAGCCAGTTGTACAATCAACTATTTGTGTAATATCTACTTATTTATGTCTTAATGGTTTTTTTTTTCGATATACAATAAAGATTCATCTACCACCAGTTGAAGCTGAAGCTGTCTATCAACAGCTTCACCGGGAGCACGACCAACCGGTCAACCACACTACCTCATAAAGTACACCTCGTATTACGATAAAAATACTAATTCCATACTAGTATATTGTGCATATTATTATAGCACATAATAACGCAAGCCGCCATCTGACCGAATAATCTTTATTACTGCTTGAAAATATCACCAGTACACAAGTGAACGGTTTACACCGCGGCAGGCAAAATAACACTTATTATGCAAATGACTGTCGATTGAGACACAATGGCGTGCTTAAAGTAAAGCTGCGCCTACGGTAGACGAGCCGAGCGCAAGGGAAGCACAAACCGAGAACTTAATCGTGTAGTGTGGACCGACTTACGAGTCACAAACGAGCACGTATAGAGTGTTTGACTCATGCTCGACTGTGCTTCGGCAATATTTGGTTTTTTGACGAACACAAATGGGAGCACACTACGGAAAATTACGTTTCAGGACAGTGATTGTTGTAGGTTGATTGTAAGTCCATACTTGAGCCGCGAACGACGACGTCAAGAATGGCTCCGTTCGTGCTCGACTCGTCTAGTGTAGCCACAGCTTTATAATGAGGTATTAGTTAGAGCGGTCTTGCATGCCACTTTACGAGATTTTTATTGTTCTGAAATTAACTTTTTTAGAATTGAACTATGGAATCAAATACCTTAGTCATAGTTAGTTAAATCAGTATTGGAATTAAATGTGATCTTCTATACAATAGGTACTCCGCATATAGGTATGCGAAAAATTAAATATAAAAACAGCGGCGGCAGCCCAGTGGCGTACGTAACGGACTGCCGATATGAGGTCTCGAGTTCGATCCCTAGTCGCCCCAGGACTATTCGTAATTATGTGTGCATTAAAAATGTTAATTATCGCTCGCTTGTAATGGCCCGGTAGATGGCAATATGCTCACCCCCTATTACATTGGGACCTAAACATAACTAGCAAATCGTAGGTGTTTAATACATCTCTGCATATGTAGAGGTGTATTATACACCCAAGATTCGCCAGTTATGTTAAGGTCCTAATGTAATAGGGGGCGAGCCTATTGCCATCAACCGGGCACATTATTAAGCGTGCGATAATTAACATTTATTAATTTATTTAAAAATGTGTAATGTAATGTAATATAGTGAGATTACATAAATGTTACATTACACCACCTAACACCGATTAATACGCACCATAAGGAATACCTAGGTTGTGGTGGTGGAATAGGGTCCCATGGGTCCAACAACTACTGCACCAATATTGTCTGAAGTTTACGCGATTGTCACATAACATAACATAACTTCACGCCTGTATCCCCGAAGAGGTAGGCAGAGGTGTATTATACACCCACGATTCGCCAGTTATGTTAAGGTCCCAATGTAATAGAGGGCGAGCCTATTGCCACACATTGAAATAAAACTATTTTTAGTGGATTCTTTTTTATTATATTCTTTATATATAGATTCTTTTTTATATATATTCTTTTTTATATATTTTTATATTTCTTTCTATCGCAATTTACTTGACGTTATTTTATTATTTTCATTGAAGGCCTGTGATCATGGCTGCTGAAAGCATCAGAACGTCGGGTTCAACATAAATACAATCGGAATTCCACGCGAGTAAAGCCATGGACAACAGTTAGTCTTCTACAATACATCCACGCCTTTTACAGGACCTTTAACAAGAATATATCTGCAATACGTGATGTAATCTCCCACTAATAAGACAGGTAAATTGCTCCTTTTTGTGCGAAAAAATGGATCTCTAAACTGGTTCTGTCACTATATATATCGCTCGGTTACTAGACGCGTTTTTAAAAACGGTTTTTTACTCAGATAACTTTATTATGTTCAATATTACGTGCAATTTTTTGAAAAAATTGTTAGAAAATGTAACAGAGAATTGTGCCTATCCTACTAGCGAAGGCTTACATGTAATGAAATAAATAAATGTAATTTAAGCAATAAATACAAACAATACATTTACTAAGAATACCAGTTATCGTGTATCAACATCAATCAATCAATCAATCAATAAGCCTATTGCAGTCCACTGCTGGACATAGGCCTCTCCCATTGTACGCCATAGCACCCGATCCTCCGCCTTGCGCATCCAGTCTATCCCAGCTACCTTTTGCAGGTCGTCGGTCCATAAACATAATATATGATGTATGAATGCACAAAAAACAGTATCAGTCATAGTTACGACATGAAGTTTTTCAAACGAATAAAACAAAGTCCTCCGCCGCGTCTGTCTGTCTATCTGTTCGTGATAAACTCAAAAACTACTGCACCGATTTTCATGCTGTTTTCACCAATCTATATCCGTAATCACTACATATAATAAAAAACTAAGTCCTCCGCCGCGTCTGACTGTTCACGGTGAACTCAAAAACTTCTGCACAAATCATGCTGTTTTCACCAATGGATTGAGTAGTTGTCGAAGAAAGTTTTAGTATAATGATTAGTCAAGTTTTTGTATACATTAGCTAAAATATAATGATATTTGTTAGAATTGTCAGAAAAAAAGCCGTCTGGGAGCTTTCAACGAAAACGCTGCCTTAAACCCGGTAGATGGCAATAGGCTCGCCCCCTATTACATTGAGACCTTAACATAACTGGCGAATCGTAGGTGTGTAATACACCTCTGCCTACCCCTTCGGGGATACAGGCGTGAAGTTATGTCATGTATAGTGGGATTGTGTATCTTATATAGGTTATGGTGGTGGAATAATTTTAGATAAGACATTGTGACTTGATGAACTAATGAAGATTATTGATTTCTTGTTCGTATAAGCATTTCTTAGTAATGGCGTGTCAAGTGTATGTAATAATAGGTTTAGCCGTTGCTCAGAGTTCGTCAAGGCTAGCATTTTCATATCAGGAAATTCGGTGACTTAATATTCTCAAAATTACAGATATAATAGCCCATAGGGGCTTGAGTCATCATCATTATCTTAGCTAGGTAACCTGTTGCATAACTTACACATGAAAAAAAAAAGGTAAGATTCCGACACGCCCACCCCATCGTTGGGGTGAAGCCCGTCGGGGTTTCCACAGGCCAAGAAAAAGGTACCCGGTTGCATCATCATAGTCATAGGTCTGCCTTTGACAATGACAACCTTTGAATTTGACATCTACTTATTGATATCTAATGTAATTTTATTATTTGACATTAAATTTTCATTTTTATTTTTAATGCTCTTGACATAAATATCTTTTACTCGCTAATATTCAATGACATTCTTATTGAGCTGAGTGAGACGAAGTCCAGCGAAAGCTCCTCATACCAAACTTCAGGATTTTCTTTGTCACAGGTCTCCTCCTAAACTACTAATCCAATCAGAACCAAATTTGGCATGATTAAAGAAGTCAATCAGAGGAAGGTTTATGGATATATTTTGATAAAATTAATGCTACCACAGAGTAATGATCACCGTTAAAAAAATTCCAGATGGAATTACATAATAACCGCTCGAGACACTGTGACCAAACTTTACACGCTCAGAAAGCATGTCCAGAGTTGTGACTTTCAAAAAGAATTTTCAAAATCGGAATGATCACTGTTCAAAATTTTCAAAATCTGATTCACAATGTCTCACTCAGCTCAACATTGCAAGCAGCGATTCGCCTTGCAGACCTAGTTTAAGTTTACTTTATTTTATTTTCATTTTTTGTTTTTATACCTCTATTTTTTTTAATAATATGGCCATTGAAATGTATTTTTCGTATGCCTATAGGCGGAGCATAGAACAGCATATATATTTTTGTTAATGTTACACCTTTATTTACCTATGTTTACGAAATAAACTGATTACTGATTACTGATTACTGCCTTCTCCTTCTCCTCCTCTTTGTTTGTCTTATACAATTTTATAGAAGCGACTACCATCTGACTTTGCAGCGTTGAAAGGAAAGCATCATCCGTCAATCACCCAAGTAGAGCAGAATTATTCGTCAATCAAGCGAATTTGGCTTAAGCCCTGATGATCTTGGTGGAGCCTCAAAAGACTGAGCAGAGGCAGGCCCAAGAGAAGATGGCAAGGAGTGACTTATGAGACGACGTTTGATAGGGACGTATGGAAAGGAATGTCTCATGATTGAGTGCGAATCGCCTCAACTTTATTCTAAATGTCTCGATTCGTTATTTAAAAAAGGGTCGTTTAGCATGAGAAGTTCGAATATTTTACTATTATGCCAAATAATTGGGGTAAGAGCAGGCAGACAGGAAGTCGGCAGATAATCTCATTTAGTAAAATATTATTTGATTAGTATACAAAACTTAAATTAGATATTATAAAGTTTGGCATTTTAACTCAAGACTTCGGGATATCTCGCTCTTAATAACGCTAGCTAAATTAAACTCAAAATATCTTTTACTAACTGTGCCCCGCAGCTTCGCTCGGGGCATACTTCATCCTCGTTTCACCCATTTGTCCCAAACGTATCCGAAATTTTTTAGTTCTACAATAATAAGTATATGAAAAGCCCGATTTCTTGACGATTACTGCTCCGCTCTCCTAGGTAGTTGCGTGATGTATATATAGCCCTTCCTCGATGAATGGGTTATTCAACCAAACAAACAAACTCTTCGGCTTTATAATACTGTACGTTATAACTTCACGCCTGTATCCCCGAAGGGGTAGGCAGAGGTGAGGTTATGTGACAAAAAAAAACAGGATCCGGCCAGGTGGGATGACGATCTGAGAAAGACTGCGGGCAGATGCTGGATGCGGCAAGCTGAAGACAGGGCGCTATGGCGCTCATTAGGGGAGACCTATGTCCAGCACTGGACTAGCATAGGTTGATGATGGTGATGACTAAAAAAAAATAACATAAAAGTTTGATATTGTAACTCAAAACTCAAAAACCGGCCAAGTGCGAGTCGGACTCGCCCGTGAAGGGTTCCGTAGCAGCAAGTAAAATTTTAATGTTTGAGTTGATTGAATGAAATGTAAATTGCGGTTTACGATTTATGACGTATTAAAAGATACTATAATACTTACTAGATCTCGTTCAAAACCATTTTCGGTGGAAGTTTACATGGTAATGTACATCATATATAGTTTTTTTGTTTTATCATTCTCTTATTTTAGAAGTTACATTTTACATGTATATTACATTTTACCACTTTGGAAGTGTCACTCGCGCAAACTATATAGTTTAGAAAAAAAAAAAATTATCAACCTCAATATCATTTTTGAAGATATTTACTCATATGGGTATGATGAAAAAAAAGGTTTGAATTTCAGTTCTAAGTATGGGGACCCCCAAAATTTACTGTTTTTTTTTTCTATTTTTGTGTGAGAATCTTAATGCGGTTCACAGAATACATCTACTTACCAAGTTTCAACAGCATACTTCTTATAGTTTCGGAAAAAAGTGGCTGTGACATACGGACGGCCAGACAGAAAGACATGACGAATCTATAAGGTTTCCGTTTTTTGCCATTTGGCTACGGAACCCCTAAAAATGTGTGTATTATTTACGTATTCACTGCGAATAATACTGTCTTCTATGATTGCTTATGAAGTTAAATTCAAGTTAATTGAGCTGAGTGAGACGAAGTAGAGCGAAAGCTCCTCATATCAGATTTCAGGATTTTCTTTGTCACAGGTCTCCTCCTAAACCACTAATCCAATCAGAACCAAATTTGGCATGATTAAAGAGGTCAATCAGAGGAAGGTTTATTTGAAAAAATTAATGCTACCACAGAGGAATGATCACCGTTAAAAGAATTCCAGATGGAATTACATGCATTTTTTCGTAGGCCTGAGTTAATCTATACTCCTATTGCAAGAACCACGTATCGCCAAAACTCATATATGATCAGAGCTGGTCGCATATACAACGAAGCATCCCAGAGTGTTGACATTAATATCTTTAACACCAGTGTGCCTATATTAAAGAAGCTTTCTTGTGATAACTTTTTCGGCGATAAAATGAATGTTTGAGGGACAGATTGATTTCTGTACTCATTCTATTTTTGTCTCTGTTTTTTTGTATTTTAATTCCTTTTCTTTTATTATTGTTGTTTATTTTTTGTGTTTTTTTTTTTTTAATATTTGCTATTGTTTTAAGTACCTAAATCGGTTGTTTCTACTGATGTTTCTTGAAAGCTAACACTTAATCGTAACATGTACATGTGAAAACTTGTAACTGCCTCGCATGCTATATTATACACTTTGCTCATTATACTAGCTGTAAGTTTTCCGAAAATGTAAAAATAAAATAAAATAACATAAAATAATAACCGCTTGAGACACTGTGACCAAACTTTACACGCTCAGAAAGCATGTCCAGAGTTGTGACTTTCAAAAAGAATTTCCAAAATCGGACTTGCCACGGAGGAATGATCACTGTTCAAAATTTTCAAAATCTGATTCACGATGTCTCACTCAGCTCAACATTGCAAGCAGCGATTCGCCTTGCAGACCTAGTATGAACAGCCACTAGTTATTCTACCATTATAACTGGTTATACATGATGAATACACTATAACAATTTTCACACCATATTTTTTATACAGGTCGATAAATATGGTAATGCGTGGTTATCGTAATAGTTCCCTGAGGGAAGCTATTATCGAGACCAGATGTATTGAAAGCTTATTCATTGTACAAATTGCACGGCACGTCAACATAAATTCTGGAAATTGTACGACGAATAATTAACAGTGAAAATAATTTGACGCGATTTTTTTTAAAGATGAATTTGTAATCGAAATCTATAATATTAAATTAAATTAAATATTAACTAGACCCGAAGTAAGCATAGTTTAACTAGCTTGTGTTATGAGTTCTAGAATGCGGTAAATATACTTTTTTTTTTTAACAACTAAAACCGCACGGTGTCCTGCCCAAGGGTCCATTGCCGGGCACCCCGGGTAAGCCCTCGAAAGGATAACCCCAGGATTACCGGCGGACCTTGGCCGCCAGTGCGGCCTCGCCTGGTGGGGTCTGGTTTTATCCCGCGTCGGGGTAACCAGCCAGTAGGTAATCAGGAACCAAAAAGGTAAAAAAAGTAGAATAATTGTCCAATATAATTTGCAGAATTATGTAACATTAAGAATGTTGCTTAGACTTTTTTGATGTGTGTACATACATTTATTATACATAGAAGCATCCAGACCGATGCAAATAGACATGTTCATGCACACGTGCAATAGGGAACCAAACATTACTTCCTCCTAATTGCGTCGATTTCCTCAATTCTGAGGGTCGTGACCACTACCATGGATCACTTTTCTGCGCACTATATTTCGCCATCGGTGCCTATCCTCCGCGGCATGTAGAGCGTCGTTGAGTTTGTTGGACTCAAGTGTGGTGCGGACTTGATCAGACCATCTAATCGGACTGCGGCCTCTGGGTCTCTTCCCTTCCATCTTTCCAGTCACAATTAGTTTTTCGAGATTATCGCCGTCTTTCCTTGCAATATGTCCGAAGTATTCCAGGATCCTCTGCAGATAGATGGTGGAGACTCTTGTATTCACATTGAGTTGTTTTAATATTGAAGCGTTTGTCCTACGAGCAGTCCAAGGGATCCGCAACATTCTCCTCCAACACCACATGTCGAAGGCGTCGATGCGGTTTCTGTCTGCAGCTTTCAGAGTCCAGGTTTCCATAAAGGAATATGGAGAATACCAGAGTGCGGACGAGTCTGGACTTCGTCTTTAGCGAGATGTTCCTGTCCTTCCAGATGCGTAACAACTGGGTCATGGCATTTTTGGACATCCCAATCCGTCTACGCACTTCCGCCTCACAAGAACCGTTCTTGCTTACAGTTGAGCCCAGGTACATGAAACTGTCTACTACTTCAAGGTCAAGTGTCCCACTGAGCTGTATGCTGTTGAAACGATCCACCACCACAAACACCACAAACATTACTTAAGACTTGATAAACCACAGATACTCGCCAAAGAAAATCGATTCCTACCTAGGATGCTCCGCGAAGCTATTGAAATTAAAAAACATCCTAATTTAAATAGAGAAGATGGTTGGAATGTACCACCAGGTTGGGACCCAGTCATTCACTTAATTAATTCCAAGAAAAATCAAAATACAACAAGACTTCATGACACTGTGAGCTCATTCTGTGTAAATAGTAACACCAACAATTCAACATAGTTCGGGTACCTTTTTTTTTTTCGTGCGGAAATCCCCTCGGATACCCCCCCGCCGGACAGCGGGGGCGGTTATGTCGGGCTTGAACCGCCTAAAACCGCACGCCGTCTCGGGTCTGCAGACGCCGGGGTGTAAATAGTTCGGGTACCTTGAGATAACTTTCACTTCAAACTACAAGACAACAACCATCTTTAGTCTCCCCGTGACCATGGCTGCTGAAAAGCAACCGAAACGTCGGGATCAATGTAAAATATAAAATAACATCAAATAAACCGCGATAGAATCCGTTAAAAATAGTTTTATTTCAATGCATAAAAATATTTGCACTGAGCGGGAATCATACCCAAATGCCAACGATCATGTGAAATAGAGAAGGAATAGTAAAAAAGCTGACCCCGGGCTCTGAGGTAGAGGCCTCGGATGCAATCGGGAGACAGAGCTGGTTGGACCCAGACTTTTCATCCAACGACAATTCATCGACATACAATTGGTCGATACCAAAAATGTGTCAACTAATTATAATGTCGACTAATAATCTGTCAACCAATTGTCGTGAACCTGAGCTGATGATGACAGTAGAACTTTCGTTCGCTTATGCTAATATTATCGAACTTCGGTTTAAGTAGTTTTTTTATTTTTTTTTTTTATTCATGTTATACATAATACATATAACACCCCTTCGTTTTTGTGTCGGGGATTAAAACAAGAATATTGGTCAGTCGTTTCATATTTTCATATTTGTCATAAAATTCAACAATAAAATTAATACATTCAATTAAATTTGATAGTTAATTTAGATCATTAGCAGAACAACAGTTTAATTACGTGACGTCACTAGACAAATTTATGTTATGTCATTTAATTTTAATAATTAGTAAGTATGTCCTAATACAGTTGATTAAACATGCTTGTTATTATTGTGATCATGAATTATGATGAACCGTTTAATTATATTTATTAAAATAACTTGGTGGCGATAGCCCATTGGCGTACGTGGAATGCTGAGACGAGGTCTTGAGTTCGATCCCCAGTCGCCCCGGGCACACACCTCTGACTTTTCGTAGATGGCAATAGGCTCGGCCTCTATTATATTGGGACCTAAAACATAACTGGCGAATCATGGGTGTGTAATACACCTCTGCCTACCCCTTCAGAGGTACAGGCGTGAAGTTATGTATGTATGTATGTATAATAACTCATCATATATTATATTCCAAGCTCAATTTTCGTCATTGGTCGCGATTCTAATTTCCGTTCAATGCATACAAATAATTGTAAACATGTATACCTATATACCTACATTTTTACTTTGGTCTGAGTGTTTCTTTGAAACTATAATATTATATATTTTGCAAAAAAACCATATCTGAAGTATGTTTATCTATATTCTAAAACGCATAATTCATAGGACTACTACGACTGGGGGCGCGGGTTCGATTCCCGCTCCGTGCAAATATTTGTATGCATGAATATGTCTATTTGCATTGGCCTTGGTGTTTCTATGTATAATATGTATGTATTTACAAAAAAAATGTATATAAGTATGTTTATCCGCATTCAGAAACCCATAACACAAGCTAGTTAAACTATGCTTACTTTGGGTCTAGAAAGCGCTGAGTAGAATATCGTAGAATATTTATATTTATTAAGGTACAAGCTATGATCATTTCCCAGTTACTGTGGTCCGCTTTATGTTTTTGATTGGTGGTTGCCTGGCTTTACCAGGAGCGACTGTCATCTACCCTCTCGAACCCAAGAGGAAAGCTTATACCATAGGCTAGTCTGTTGTGTAGCAGATGCACCGCCTCGCAGGTGAGATTTTCTTGGGCCTCAAAGGTGTAGGGTAGGACCCTGCACACCCCCGTAGTACAAGCTACCACGGAATCAAAAACGGGTCAAGTGCGAGTCGGACTCGGTCGGTTCCGTACAAAACTGGATTAAATTTCGGTTGCTAATATTCTTTTCATAAAAAAAAAAAAAAAAAAAAAAAGGGTGCACTGCGTTGCTGTAGAGCTTCTAGTTTTGGCAGACAGACATACAGATATTTTTTTGTGATGTGGCTAGCTGGATATTTACTGTTTTCGGGTTTTCCCCTCACTTGTACTATAAGACCTTGCTTCCAGCTAAATTTCATGATTCTAGCTCAAAGGGAGGTACTCTATATGTGGGGTGCGACTGGTTGGATCACCTTCAAGTTTGGTGCACCCTGGGCAACGTGGGCGATGACGCATCATTGATTGCTCCTCTGGAGTAACTGGCGTCAACGTCAACGCCCAAGAGTCTGACCAACCGGCCCTTTTCAGGGCCAGCTGACCCCATTGCACGAGGGGGTCGGGGTATGGCGGGCCTGCAAGGCCCGCGGGGGTGGATGGTCGCTCCAGGTACCCCTCTGATCTTATCAGAGGGGACACTGCGAATGGCCCAGGGTCAGTCGGAGTGCGAGGGATATGCTCTATGGGTAACCTTACACCCCGGCGTCTGTAGACCCGAGACGGCGTGCGGTTTTAATCGGTTCAAGCCCGACATAACCGCCCCGCTGGCCGGCGGGGAGGGTATCCGAAGGGATTTCCGTACAAAAAAAAAGGTACTCTATATGTTTTGCTGCCAAGGGCAATTAGGTGAATTTTTGCTACATAAACGGTTGTACCTTTTGATTGCATTGACCTAGAAGTTTGATTTTTTCACAGCTTCAAGGCGTTTCAGACTTGAGTATTTAGTATGAATTTCAACTTGATGTATCTACACGTTCCTGAGAAAAAGGTTTTGATAGACAGACAACGAAACGATCCTATAAGGGTTCCGTTTTTAGGGATTTTCTTTAGAAAAGCCCTATTGCTATGGAGTTGTCGTCGACGTCGTCATCGTTGCCAATTTTCTGTCACGGTTTTGGGTATGAAGGAGATGAGCTATCGAGTTACTGTTTTCGGTAATAGATTCGTGCTGGGGTGAACCATTGCAAGATAAAAAAAACGCAAAAACTCGCAAATAAAAAAAAAACGCAAAATCGAAAATCCCTTGTATTCGGCTGAGCTCGTCTCAGGAATGCAACTTGTTTCTTTTTGAGATGCAAAAACATTGAATACGAAAGTTAAAAAATCAAAGAACAATTTATAATAACAAAAATATAACCACCCTGTATCTCACCCAATAAAGGCTGAACTGTACAAGAACTATCTAATAGACTAAGACTTGGCGTCGAGTTTTTCCGAATGGGATACTACATCCGGTTTCCGGGCGTCGCTCGTTCCGGAAGTTTGTCCGGGCCGGAGTGGCGCGGGGAGTGGGGATTTCCTGTGACGTCACTGCCTTTGGTCCGTCACCGCAAACCTTTCGATTTGTATTATTATTTGGTGTTATGTATTTGTTCTAATGGATTTATTGATAGATATTGTATTGTTGAGTTGTTTGATCTGACGTGTGGGAGTTGTTGAGCTAGTGCTCCACTGTATTTTACGTTATTAATCTTTCTCTTTTTATACTTTTAATTTTTAGGGTTCTGAACCTCAAAAGGTAAAAACCCTCATAAGATCGCTTTCTTGTCCGTCTATCCGCCTGTCATCACACATTTTCTCAGGAACAGGTGGACCTAGCAAGTAGCAATTTATACTACATATTGGGGTCTGTAATTCCTATTAGGTATATAAAAATCCTGGGTTCGAATCCCGGCCACGACTCTACCGACGTGGACTTTTTTTTTTCAGGGTTGGCCCTGAAACCATTAATTCAGCTCAGCTAGATCGATCAGGGCGAATAGTAGTAATTTCGGTTACTAATGTTTTTAATAACATATAGCGGGCTCTTCCCGGTTTCACCCGTGGCGTCTTTCGAACCCCCTTGCACCCCTATAATCTATGTACCTTTTTTTTTTCGTGCAGAAATTCCCTCGGATTCCTCACCCCCCTCCGCCGCCAGCAAGCGGGGGTGGTTATGTCGGGCTTGAACCGACTAAAACCGGGGTTATCTATGTACCTTTTTTTTTTCGTGCGGAAATCCCTTCGGATACCCCCCCGCCGGTCAGCGGGGGCGGTTATGTCGGGTTTGAATTGACTGAAACCGCACGCCGTCTAGGGTCTTAAGACGAAGGTAAGATTACCTTCGTCTTAAGACCCTAGACGAATCAATCACGGACATAGGTGCATAGATATGCACCTATGTCCGTGATTGATTCGTTTTCATATATAATGTATCGGCATCTGCCGGATTTGTTTGACAT
Organism: Cybosia mesomella; assembly: GCA_946251805.1. NCBI lineage: Eukaryota > Metazoa > Arthropoda > Insecta > Lepidoptera > Erebidae > Cybosia > Cybosia mesomella. The sequence continues at coordinate 26,604,947 of OX276408.1, forward strand.
TTATGATTACTGCTCCAACCTCTTGGATAGGAGCGTAAAAATATATAGCCTATGACATTCACGAATAATATGGCTCTTTCTATTGGTAAAACAATTTTCAAAATCGGTTCAGTAATTCCAGAGATTATCCCCTACAAACTCACAAGCTTTAACTCTATAATATTCATATAGATAACTCAGCCCACTAGGCGAGGTCGCGTTGGCGGCCAAAGTTCGCCGGCAACCCTGGGGTTATCCTTTCGAGGGCTTACCCGGGGTGCCCGGCAACGGACACTTGGGGAGGACACCGTGCGGTTTTAGTCGAGACACGACATAACCACCCCCGCTGGCCAGCGGGGGGGTATCCGAAGGGATTTCCGCACGTAAAAAAAAAAAAAAAAAAAAGGGTGTTAATGTGTTGTTAACTGTTAACTCTGCTTATTTAGTTATTTTATAGAACTTCACTGTAAGCGTATGTTTCTCCATGCCGGCTATCCGGCAAAATTGAGGGTAAAGTGGGACTGAACTCCACGACACAGGGTATCCTAGTGTGGGGTTCGAGAATCATTGGCTTGTACTTAAATTATTATTATTTTGCTATGTTTTCTGTATGCTTCTAACACAGTTATGTATATGTTCATTTGAAACCAATAAATTGACATAACATAACATAAACTCACGCCTTTATCCCCGAAGGGGTAGGCAGAGGTGTTCGCACCCACGTTTCGCCAGTTTATGTTTTAGGTCCCAATGTAATAGGTGGCGAGCCTATTGCCATTAACCGGGCACTTATAAACCTGCGATAAATACACACATAATTTCGAAAAGCATCGAAAAGTCATTGGTGTGTGCCATGGTAATACCTGGGATCGAACCCGAGACCTTGTCTCAGCAGTCCTTTACCCATACCACTAGGCTACCGCGAATAAATTGAATTATTATTATATTATCAATTTTGCCGTAGTCGGTGGCTCTGATGAGTGGTTCTGCTTCCAGTTGGTCCAGATTCGCTTCACTGTGTATGCCGTGGTCAACCCACATCCTTTGACTGGGGTGTGACAGTACTTGCCGTCTTGGAACTCTAAATAACAGGTATCTGTCCAGGGTGAGGAACCCTAAGGTTGTGGAATGATCTCCCTGCTGTGGTTTTCCATTTTTTTTTCTAGTGTGAAGCCCCTGGTGTTGCACACGTCCATAGGCCGCGGTAACCGCTTCCCATCAGATGGGCCGTGTGTTTATCTGCTATCTAAGTGGTTTAAAAAAAACAACATACTGACGGTATTAGAAAGGGCACAGAGGTGGCCGATACTATTAGTTGGGTGGATAGTTTTTTAATTTCATCGTGAGAAAGATCGCTTGAATTTTGTCTGGAGCAAATGTGAGTTTTTTGTTTAGTGTGTAATTATCCTGAGCGCTTCGTTCATTTTGTGTTGGACTTTACAGTCTGTTTTGAGTCCTCTTTTATTATTATGATGCCGTCTGCAAATGCTTGGATATGAAGCCCTTGCCTCCCAAACACTGGACCCACCGTGTACTGGACTATGTCTTATATGTCATTTAATTAGCTGCAGGTTTTCCCGAGCAGCTGGGGTGGATCTCCTATATATGCTCTTCTAATCTAGACCTACTATCAGACCAAAGACATCATAAGGGTCGAATTACACACCATCAGGACCGACAGGAGGGTGTCGCCGGGCACAAAGGCAAACTGGGGACTGTTGTGGGGACTAAAAATTGTTGTTGTTTCTGGAATCGTTTAAACAATAACATGTGTTATTTTCTATCAATAAATTCGTATAAGAAATAGTACTCCCATTTGTTGTAAACGATTATTATCATCCATACGAATAAATAAAATTGAAGTGTCTGTGTGATTTTAAAATAACAGAATTTTAATGATTGCACGTAATTATACATAGCAATGTTTGTGCTGGCACCTCTGCCTACCCCTTTGGGGATATAGGCGTGAGTTTATGAGTTTATGTTAATTATACATACATGATGTATACACGAAACTTATAACAAAATACAATGTTTAAAAATGTTGTCTGTAAGTCTGTCTTTCTGTCTGTTTGAAAGAGGTAATCTTTGGAACGGCTGGGCCGATTTTTACTGGCAGATAGGTACTGTTACAAAGCGTAATATTGGCTACTTTAATTTTAGAAAAATAATTATGGATTCGCGCAAAAAAATTAAAACCCACAAAAAAAAAAATCTGATTTACTCTGGAACGCCTGAGCCGATTTTGACAGGACTATCACAGATAGATAGGTAATGTAACAAGGCTTTACATAGGTATCTTTATTTTAATAAAAAAATTGTGGCTCCGCGCCAAAGAACTAAAACATTAAAAATCGAAATCCACGCGGATGAAGTCGCGGGCAGAGCTAGTTAATCTATATAAATAAAAATGAATCGCCAAAATGTATGTACGCGCATAATTTCTGTACGACCGCACTAAATTGGATATTTTTTTTTTGGGTTCGTTATGGTCAGAAAAAATTATTCATGAAAAAATTGTGTTGGAAAAGTCCACAGGTAAGGTGCTGTGGAGTCCCGGGGTCGGACTGTAACTAGAGGAACCAATGAGTAAACTAAGATTTGTGAACAAGGTAATTTATTAGAGTGTATGACCGACACGCAGCCCGACAAGCCCGAGACTGGGTCTTCGTTGCAATTCAATACAATATTTGCTTACTTAGCAGGTACAGTACAGCTGTGTCCTCGCAGTACGTAAAGCTGTGTCCCCACAGTATTCCCCCCTTTAAAAATTTTTACATTACAAAGGTAAAAATATTATTATTTAGTTAGCTATTTCATAATACACAACAATTATCTTAATTATAAATTTCCTACCAAAATCATGGTCACCCTATTCGGTTATGATACATATACAATTTGTCCTGAAAAAATTATGGTCACCCTATCATTACATTTATTTTGCAATGCATTGTTCGTTGCACTTTTATACAGTTAGTCAAAAGAATGTGCTGATGCTACGCATTTGATGAAATACACAGTCGTATGAACTAAAATAATCTATGTTATATTGTGTACTACTATTGTAGCAAAATGTTATTATAGTTTCACTGGATTTCCATATTATATATGACAATTAATTTCACAATATTAATAAAATTTAAAAGAACATTATTTTCATGCTATCACTAAGTTCACATTACCCAAGATTACCTTTTAGCACATTAATCATATATATTGTTCGTTATGAAAAGAATTTGTTTAAACATTTTTACATATTACAGACATTAATTATTTTTTTACAATATTCACGAAAAAGTGGTGCGAGCGTTAAGCGATTCGCGATTTAGAACTTCAGTATCTGTTCGAGTATTATTATCTGTATTTTCACTAAAACAATATGCTGGTTTCAATCTGTCAATAGATATGTTAACCTTTTTTTTTTGGGTTCGTTATGGTCAGAAAAAATTATTCATGAAAAAATTGTGTTGGAAAAGTCCACAGGTAAGGTGCTGTGGAGTCCCGGGGTCGGACTGTAACTAGAGGAACCAATGAGTAAACTAAGATTTGTGAACAAGGTAATTTATTAGAGTGTATGACCGACACGCAGCCCGACAAGCCCGAGACTGGGTCTTCGTTGCAATTCAATACAATATTTGCTTACTTAGCAGGTACAGTACAGCTGTGTCCTCGCAGTACGTAAAGCTGTGTCCCCACAGTATTCCCCCCTTTAAAAATTTTTACATTACAAAGGTAAAAATATTATTATTTAGTTAGCTATTTCATAATACACAACAATTATCTTAATTATAAATTTCCTACCAAAATCATGGTCACCCTATTCGGTTATGATACATATACAATTTGTCCTGAAAAAATTATGGTCACCCTATCATTACATTTATTTTGCAATGCATTGTTCGTTGCACTTTTATACAGTTAGTCAAAAGAATGTGCTGATGCTACGCATTTGATGAAATACACAGTCGTATGAACTAAAATAATCTATGTTATATTGTGTACTACTATTGTAGCAAAATGTTATTATAGTTTCACTGGATTTCCATATTATATATGACAATTAATTTCACAATATTAATAAAATTTAAAAGAACATTATTTTCATGCTATCACTAAGTTCACATTACCCAAGATTACCTTTTAGCACATTAATCATATATATTGTCCGTTATGAAAAGAATTTGTTTAAACATTTTTACATATTACAGACATTAATTATTTTTTTACAATATTCACAAAAAATAATTAATAAAAAATATAAAATATTCATATATAGAGTTTTATATATTTATAACAAATTATAATAATAATTGTTGTCTATTGACAAGTACAGTCGCAAATCATTCCTAGTACTACAGTTTTACGTCAGAAATCGGACAGGTTGCTTAACGATTCTTCCACAGCGTGTGGTGCGAGCGTTAAGCGATTCGCGATTTAGAACTTCAGTATCTGTTCGAGTATTATTATCTGTATTTTCACTAAAACAATATGCTGGTTTCAATCTGTCAATAGATATGTTAACCTTACGACCTAATACCTGAATTTTGTATACCTTATTTTTTTTATCCAACACACGATATGGACCGTCGTACGTTGGCTGTAAAGGCTTACGAATCGCGTCATGTCTGACAAATACATATTCACAAGTTTCTAAGTCTGGATGAACAAATATTTTTAAGTTGCTATTATGATTAAACATTGATTTTTGAAAATTCTGTATCGTTTTTCTTAATTGGTCTACGTATTCACAAGCGTCATCAATTTTTGCCTGCTTTACGCTATCATAAAAATCTGCGGGAAGACGTAGAGTAGTTCCGTATGTCATTTCCGCTGCGCTTATACCGTTCTCACTCCTCGCTGCAGTTCTGAGACCTAATAGTACAGTTGGTAACTCTTGTACCCATGAGTGTGCTACTGTATTACATAAGCGAGCGGTTAATGCAGCTTTCAGACATCTATGCCAACGTTCTACTATACCGTTGCTTTGTGGTCTATAAGGAGTAGTCCGTATTTTATCTATCCCTAGTAATTTCATTAAGGATGAAAATAGTTGACTTTCAAATTGGCGTCCTTGATCACTGGTCAGCCTTTTTGGGCAACCAAAACGGGATATCCAACCTTCGTATATGACTTTAGCTACCGTTTCCGCGGTCATGTTTATCGTAGGAAAACATTCAGGCCAACGTGTGCCTCTATCTATCATAGTGACACAATATCTAAACCCTTCTTCCGAAGTCCGTAAAGGTCCAATTATATCGACATGAATTTGTTCAAATCTGTCACATGGTGGAAAAGAGCTTAATGCAGATGTGGTATGCCGGCTAACCTTAGCACGTTGACATTCTATGCATCTCTTTGCCCATTGTCCTACATCGCGATTCATGCTAGGCCAATAAAAACGATCCTGCACTAATTTACGTGAAGTTCTTATACCGGGATGGCTTAAATTATGAATAGAGTTAAAAGCAATGCGTCTAAAACTCTCAGTTAAATACGGTCTAACCTTATCATTAGTAATGTTACAGTATATATATTTTTGACAACCGGGAATCAAGATCTTCTTAAGTCTAACCTTATCATCGTTAGTGTTTGTTAGTCCTAAAATATAAGTATCGACTTCTTGCGCGTGGGCGAGCTCCTCGTAATTAATAACTGTGGGACATTCTACGGTCGCTACGCGGGATAAGGTGTCAGCAACAATGTTATCTTTGCCGTTGATGTGTCTTATGTCGGTTGTGAATTCACTGATATAAACTAATTGACGTGTTCTCCTAGGCGTTTCATTTTCGTTGTTACCTTTTGAGTATGCGAAAGCTAAAGGCTTGTGGTCAGAATATACAATCAATTGCCGTCCTTCTACCATATATTTAAAATGCCGAATTGCTAAATAGATTGCCAATAATTCGCGATCGTACGTGCTGTATTTGCGCTCAGTTTTTGACAAACTTTTGGAAAAATAGCCTAACGGTGTCCACGTGTTGTTTATAAATTGCTGTAATACTGCACCAACACACGTGTCCGAGGCGTCCGTCATTAATGCTATCTCTGCATCCGGTACTGGGTGGGCAAGCGTCGCTGCATTGCGCAAGCTCAACTTACAATTCTCGAAAGCTTGGTCAGCGTTCGAGTCCCAGACTATAGGTGTCTTATCTTTCTTTTTCCAGTTATGTATATAACTATTTAAAATTGACTGTGAAATAGTTGCATTAGGAATATGTGAACGATAAAAGTTTACCATGCCCAAAAATCGTCTTAGTTGCTCGATGGTTTGGGGTTTCGGAAAGTTTACTATCGGTTCCACCTTGTCATCCAAAGGACAAATTCCTTCTGATGTGACATGATACCCTACAAAGTCTATTTCCGGTTTACCGAAAGAGCATTTAGCTATATTAATGGTTATGCCATATTTACTAAATTGCTGAAATAATGCTTCAAGGTGTTTCCGATGACTTATATCGTCTAAACTTGCTATGATTACGTCATCGACGAAACTGAATATGCTGTCCCTACAATCGTCATCTAAGCCTTGCAATATTGTATGTTGCATGAATCTGGAAAAAGTCGCCGATGAATTCCGCAAACCCATGGACATTCGAGGAAATTCCCATAGCCCAAAACTTGTTATTATTGCAGTCTTTTCAACGTCGTCCGGATGCACAGGAATACAAAAATATGCTTTGTTAATATCTATCTTAGAAAACACTTTCTTACCTGCCAGATTGTAGGTGAAATCCTTCATTCGAGGGATTGGGTACCTGTCTGGCTTCGTCACCGCGTTCAACTTCCTGTAGTCACCGCATGGACGTATCTCTCCGTTCTTTTTGGGAACGACGTGCAGAGGACTGGCCCATGGACTTTTGGACGGTCTGCATATGCCGAGTTCCTGCATCATACAAAATTCATCCCTAACCTTCCTATACCTATCCGGTGCTAGTGGTTCTAGCCCGAGCATATACTGGAGGTCCAAATGTCTCAATGTGATGAAAAATTCCATGACTTGGTACTTCCTTATAGGATACAAGTTTTGTTAGGTCTTTATATTTACACAATAAATCATGATAAGGATGATTATCATTCACAGATTTCACAGTAGGTTGACATGATTTCACAATAGAGGCTATAGAATTCATCTTAGTTAAACTATCAATTAACTTACGTGAGGCCAAGTCCACTACAATACCGTGATGAGCCAAAAAATCTGCACCTAATATCGGTTGTGTAATGTCCGCTATCACAAATGACCACGTATACGGTCTACGTAAATTTATATTCAATTTCAGCGTTTTAAGTCCGAATGTTCGAATTTCTGTACCATTTGCCGCATACAGTTTGTAATCGCTATCACCACACATATTCCGCTTCACCTTAGATACAGGTATAACCGAGACGTTTGCACCAGTGTCCACCAAAAATCGCATACCACTATTACAGTCAGTAATGCACAGACGGTTTGCAGGTGAAACTGCGCAGACACCCGTCGCTGTCTGCACGAATCCTAGTTTTTTTCTTGTGCCTTAGGTTTGTATGCACACGGTTTCAAACATTTAGTGGCTTTTTCCTTATAGCGAAAATGATAAAAACATTGCCAATTGGGATTGCTCCTCTTCCTAGACTGCGATTTTCCGCCGCGATTTCCGTCATGCGATGATCTCGACCTTGATCTCGACCTTTCCAAATTTTGTAAGCGTTTCGTCAACTGATTGATTTGGTCGCGTAGGTCATTCTTCATGCTTGTACTAGAGTTAGAGACTTCTGCTATTTCGCCAGCACGCGTGGATTCTATGATCTTATCTGCCATTTCTGCAAGTTTCTCCATATTCACCACCTCACTAGCTGTCAAAATGGCCCGTTCTTAACTCTGCTTATTTAGTTATTTTATAGAACTTCACTGTAAGCGTATGTTTATCCATGCCGGCTATCCAGCATCCCACTTTACCCTCAATTTTGCCGTAGTCGGTGGCTCTGATGAGTGGTTTCTGCTTCCAGTAGGTCCAGATTGGCTTCACTATGTGCTATGCCGTAGTCAACCCACATCCTTTGACTGGGGTGCGACAGTACTTGCCGTCTTGGAACTCTCTTGGAACAAATAAATTGCTATTACAAATTATTTAAAAAAATTTACTTATAACGAGACTGAGCAACTTTTTGGCTAATCTAAACGCTGAAGATTATTATTATTTTATATTATTTTGTGACATGAAAATCGCAAAACTCATACACCGGGTAGGTGTGCACTCTCAAAACTCATCCGCTACAAACACGCTGAGAACATGCAAGCATGCGCTCACCCACCTACACACAATCACACATACCTACACCCTCACACACACAAACTCACCCTCTTATTATACATACAAACACTCATACAACATATTACAAGGCTTACACTACAATATTGTTTTTTCTGGTTAACACTACTCACAATGTCAAATTAGATATACCTTCGAAAATAATACTATGATATTTACCAAAACAAATTTGTAATTACAGGTAACAGAAACTCAAATCGTTCATAACAATATAGATATGAACCTGTAAAGGGGTAGGCGCCAGTGTCTGTAACACAGTTAATACTAGCACGGGCACTGACGTTCACTCTGTCTCTAAAAAAGTTTCATCCAAAATGGTATTTTGTTATGTTTGTTGGAGATAGACACAATGTACAATTGCGCTCTTTGAAAATAAATTTATTATTATTATTATTTATTACTCTAAATAACAGGTATCTGCCCAGGGTGAGGAACCCTAAGGTTGTGGAATGATCTTCCTGCTGTGATTTTCCTTTTTTTTCTAGTGTGAAGCCCCTGGTGTTGCACACGTCCATAGGCCGCGGTAACCGCTTCCCATCAGATGGGCCGTGTGTTTATCTGCTATCTAAGTAGTTTAAAAAGAACAACAGCCTGACGGTATTAGAAAGGGCACAGAGGTGGCCGATACTATTAGTTGGGTGGATAGTTTTTTAATTTCATCGTGAGAAAGATCGCTTGAATTTTGTCTGGAGCAAATGTGAGTTTTTTGTTTAGTGTGTAATTATCCTGAGCGCTTCGTTCATTTTGTGTTGGACTTTACAGTCTGTTTTGAGTCCTCTTTTATTATTATGATGCCGTCTGCAAATGCTTGGATATGAAGCCCTTGCCTCCCAAACACTGGACCCACCGTGTACTGGACTATGTCTTATATGTCATTTAATTAACTGCAGGTTTTCCCGAGCAGCTGGGGTGGATCTCCTATATATGCTCTTCTAATCTAGACCTACTATCAGACCAAAGATATCATAAGGGTCGAATTACACACCATCAGGACCGACAGGAGGGTGTCGCCGGGCACAAAGGCAAACTGGGGACTGTTGTGGGGACTAAAAATTGTTGTTGTTTCTGGAATCGTTTAAACAATAACATGTGTTATTTTCTATCAATAAATTCGTATAAGAAATAGTACTCCCATTTGTTGTAAACGATTATTATCATCCATACGAATAAATAAAATTGAAGTGTCTGTGTGATTTTAAAATAACAGAATTTTAATGATTGCACGTAATTATACATAGCAATGTTTGTGCTGGCACCTCTGCCTACCCCTTTGGGGATATAGGCGTGAGTTTATGAGTTTATGTTAATTATACATACATGATGTATACACGAAACTTATAACAAAATACAATGTTTAAAAATGTTGTCTGTAAGTCTGTCTTTCTGTCTGTTTGAAAGAGGTAATCTTTGGAACGGCTGGGCCGATTTTTACTGGCAGATAGGTACTGTTACAAAGCGTAATATTGGCTACTTTAATTTTAGAAAAATAATTATGGATTCGCGCAAAAAAATTAAAACCCACAAAAAAAAAAATCTGATTTACTCTGGAACGCCTGAGCCGATTTTGACAGGACTATCACAGATAGATAGGTAATGTAACAAGGCTTTACATAGGTATCTTTATTTTAATAAAAAAATTGTGGCTCCGCGCCAAAGAACTAAAACATTAAAAATCGAAATCCACGCGGATGAAGTCGCGGGCAGAGCTAGTTAATCTATATAAATAAAAATGAATCGCCAAAATGTATGTACGCGCATAATTTCTGTACGACCGCACTAAATTGGATATTTTTTTTTTGGGTTCGTTATGGTCAGAAAAAATTATTCATGAAAAAATTGTGTTGGAAAAGTCCACAGGTAAGGTGCTGTGGAGTCCCGGGGTCGGACTGTAACTAGAGGAACCAATGAGTAAACTAAGATTTGTGAACAAGGTAATTTATTAGAGTGTATGACCGACACGCAGCCCGACAAGCCCGAGACTGGGTCTTCGTTGCAATTCAATACAATATTTGCTTACTTAGCAGGTACAGTACAGCTGTGTCCTCGCAGTACGTAAAGCTGTGTCCCCACAGTATTCCCCCCTTTAAAAATTTTTACATTACAAAGGTAAAAATATTATTATTTAGTTAGCTATTTCATAATACACAACAATTATCTTAATTATAAATTTCCTACCAAAATCATGGTCACCCTATTCGGTTATGATACATATACAATTTGTCCTGAAAAAATTATGGTCACCCTATCATTACATTTATTTTGCAATGCATTGTTCGTTGCACTTTTATACAGTTAGTCAAAAGAATGTGCTGATGCTACGCATTTGATGAAATACACAGTCGTATGAACTAAAATAATCTATGTTATATTGTGTACTACTATTGTAGCAAAATGTTATTATAGTTTCACTGGATTTCCATATTATATATGACAATTAATTTCACAATATTAATAAAATTTAAAAGAACATTATTTTCATGCTATCACTAAGTTCACATTACCCAAGATTACCTTTTAGCACATTAATCATATATATTGTTCGTTATGAAAAGAATTTGTTTAAACATTTTTACATATTACAGACATTAATTATTTTTTTACAATATTCACGAAAAAGTGGTGCGAGCGTTAAGCGATTCGCGATTTAGAACTTCAGTATCTGTTCGAGTATTATTATCTGTATTTTCACTAAAACAATATGCTGGTTTCAATCTGTCAATAGATATGTTAACCTTACGACCAAATACCTTTGGGGATATAGGCGTGAGTTTATGAGTTTATGTTAATTATACATACATGATGTATACACGAAACTTATAACAAAATACAATGTTTAAAAATGTTGTCTGTAAGTCTGTCTTTCTGTCTGTTTGAAAGAGGTAATCTTTGGAACGGCTGGGCCGATTTTTACTGGCAGATAGGTACTGTTACAAAGCGTAATATTGGCTACTTTAATTTTAGAAAAATAATTATGGATTCGCGCAAAAAAATTAAAACCCACAAAAAAAAAAATCTGATTTACTCTGGAACGCCTGAGCCGATTTTGACAGGACTATCACAGATAGATAGGTAATGTAACAAGGCTTTACATAGGTATCTTTATTTCAATAAAAAAATTGTGGCTCCGCGCCAAAGAACTAAAACATTAAAAATCGAAATCCACGCGGATGAAGTCGCGGGCAGAGCTAGTTAATCTATATAAATAAAAATGAATCGCCAAAATGTATGTACGCGCATAATTTCTGTACGACCGCACTAAATTGGATATTTTTTTTTTGGGTTCGTTATGGTCAGAAAAAATTATTCATGAAAAAATTGTGTTGGAAAAGTCCACAGGTAAGGTGCTGTGGAGTCCCGGGGTCGGACTGTAACTAGAGGAACCAATGAGTAAACTAAGATTTGTGAACAAGGTAATTTATTAGAGTGTATGACCGACACGCAGCCCGACAAGCCCGAGACTGGGTCTTCGTTGCAATTCAATACAATATTTGCTTACTTAGCAGGTACAGTACAGCTGTGTCCTCGCAGTACGTAAAGCTGTGTCCCCACAGTATTCCCCCCTTTAAAAATTTTTACATTACAAAGGTAAAAATATTATTATTTAGTTAGCTATTTCATAATACACAACAATTATCTTAATTATAAATTTCCTACCAAAATCATGGTCACCCTATTCGGTTATGATACATATACAATTTGTCCTGAAAAAATTATGGTCACCCTATCATTACATTTATTTTGCAATGCATTGTTCGTTGCACTTTTATACAGTTAGTCAAAAGAATGTGCTGATGCTACGCATTTGATGAAATACACAGTCGTATGAACTAAAATAATCTATGTTATATTGTGTACTACTATTGTAGCAAAATGTTATTATAGTTTCACTGGATTTCCATATTATATATGACAATTAATTTCACAATATTAATAAAATTTAAAAGAACATTATTTTCATGCTATCACTAAGTTCACATTACCCAAGATTACCTTTTAGCACATTAATCATATATATTGTTCGTTATGAAAAGAATTTGTTTAAACATTTTTACATATTACAGACATTAATTATTTTTTTACAATATTCACAAAAAATAATTAATAAAAAATATAAAATATTCATATATAGAGTTTTATATATTTATAACAAATTATAATAATAATTGTTGTCTATTGACAAGTACAGTCGCAAATCATTCCTAGTACTACAGTTTTACGTCAGAAATCGGACAGGTTGCTTAACGATTCTTCCACAGCGTGTGGTGCGAGCGTTAAGCGATTCGCGATTTAGAACTTCAGTATCTGTTCGAGTATTATTATCTGTATTTTCACTAAAACAATATGCTGGTTTCAATCTGTCAATAGATATGTTAACCTTACGACCTAATACCTGAATTTTGTATACCTTATTTTTTTTATCCAACACACGATATGGACCGTCGTACGTTGGCTGTAAAGGCTTACGAATCGCGTCATGTCTGACAAATACATATTCACAAGTTTCTAAGTCTGGATGAACAAATATTTTTAAGTTGCTATTATGATTAAACATTGATTTTTGAAAATTCTGTATCGTTTTTCTTAATTGGTCTACGTATTCACAAGCGTCATCAATTTTTGCCTGCTTTACGCTATCATAAAAATCTGCGGGAAGACGTAGAGTAGTTCCGTATGTCATTTCCGCTGCGCTTATACCGTTCTCACTCCTCGCTGCAGTTCTGAGACCTAATAGTACAGTTGGTAACTCTTGTACCCATGAGTGTGCTACTGTATTACATAAGCGAGCGGTTAATGCAGCTTTCAGACATCTATGCCAACGTTCTACTATACCGTTGCTTTGTGGTCTATAAGGAGTAGTCCGTATTTTATCTATCCCTAGTAATTTCATTAAGGATGAAAATAGTTGACTTTCAAATTGGCGTCCTTGATCACTGGTCAGCCTTTTTGGGCAACCAAAACGGGATATCCAACCTTCGTATATGACTTTAGCTACCGTTTCCGCGGTCATGTTTATCGTAGGAAAACATTCAGGCCAACGTGTGCCTCTATCTATCATAGTGACACAATATCTAAACCCTTCTTCCGAAGTCCGTAAAGGTCCAATTATATCGACATGAATTTGTTCAAATCTGTCACATGGTGGAAAAGAGCTTAATGCAGATGTGGTATGCCGGCTAACCTTAGCACGTTGACATTCTATGCATCTCTTTGCCCATTGTCCTACATCGCGATTCATGCTAGGCCAATAAAAACGATCCTGCACTAATTTACGTGAAGTTCTTATACCGGGATGGCTTAAATTATGAATAGAGTTAAAAGCAATGCGTCTAAAACTCTCAGTTAAATACGGTCTAACCTTATCATTAGTAATGTTACAGTATATATATTTTTGACAACCGGGAATCAAGATCTTCTTAAGTCTAACCTTATCATCGTTAGTGTTTGTTAGTCCTAAAATATAAGTATCGACTTCTTGCGCGTGGGCGAGCTCCTCGTAATTAATAACTGTGGGACATTCTACGGTCGCTACGCGGGATAAGGTGTCAGCAACAATGTTATCTTTGCCGTTGATGTGTCTTATGTCGGTTGTGAATTCACTGATATAAACTAATTGACGTGTTCTCCTAGGCGTTTCATTTTCGTTGTTACCTTTTGAGTATGCGAAAGCTAAAGGCTTGTGGTCAGAATATACAATCAATTGCCGTCCTTCTACCATATATTTAAAATGCCGAATTGCTAAATAGATTGCCAATAATTCGCGATCGTACGTGCTGTATTTGCGCTCAGTTTTTGACAAACTTTTGGAAAAATAGCCTAACGGTGTCCACGTGTTGTTTATAAATTGCTGTAATACTGCACCAACACACGTGTCCGAGGCGTCCGTCATTAATGCTATCTCTGCATCCGGTACTGGGTGGGCAAGCGTCGCTGCATTGCGCAAGCTCAACTTACAATTCTCGAAAGCTTGGTCAGCGTTCGAGTCCCAGACTATAGGTGTCTTATCTTTCTTTTTCCAGTTATGTATATAACTATTTAAAATTGACTGTGAAATAGTTGCATTAGGAATATGTGAACGATAAAAGTTTACCATGCCCAAAAATCGTCTTAGTTGCTCGATGGTTTGGGGTTTCGGAAAGTTTACTATCGGTTCCACCTTGTCATCCAAAGGACAAATTCCTTCTGATGTGACATGATACCCTACAAAGTCTATTTCCGGTTTACCGAAAGAGCATTTAGCTATATTAATGGTTATGCCATATTTACTAAATTGCTGAAATAATGCTTCAAGGTGTTTCCGATGACTTATATCGTCTAAACTTGCTATGATTACGTCATCGACGAAACTGAATATGCTGTCCCTACAATCGTCATCTAAGCCTTGCAATATTGTATGTTGCATGAATCTGGAAAAAGTCGCCGATGAATTCCGCAAACCCATGGACATTCGAGGAAATTCCCATAGCCCAAAACTTGTTATTATTGCAGTCTTTTCAACGTCGTCCGGATGCACAGGAATACAAAAATATGCTTTGTTAATATCTATCTTAGAAAACACTTTCTTACCTGCCAGATTGTAGGTGAAATCCTTCATTCGAGGGATTGGGTACCTGTCTGGCTTCGTCACCGCGTTCAACTTCCTGTAGTCACCGCATGGACGTATCTCTCCGTTCTTTTTGGGAACGACGTGCAGAGGACTGGCCCATGGACTTTTGGACGGTCTGCATATGCCGAGTTCCTGCATCATACAAAATTCATCCCTAACCTTCCTATACCTATCCGGTGCTAGTGGTCTAGCCCGAGCATATACTGGAGGTCCAAATGTCTCAATGTGATGAAAAATTCCATGACTTGGTACTTCCTTATAGGATACAAGTTTTGTTAGGTCTTTATATTTACACAATAAATCATGATAAGGATGATTATCATTCACAGATTTCACAGTAGGTTGACATGATTTCACAATAGAGGCTATAGAATTCATCTTAGTTAAACTATCAATTAACTTACGTGAGGCCAAGTCCACTACAATACCGTGATGAGCCAAAAAATCTGCACCTAATATCGGTTGTGTAATGTCCGCTATCACAAATGACCACGTATACGGTCTACGTAAATTTATATTCAATTTCAGCGTTTTAAGTCCGAATGTTCGAATTTCTGTACCATTTGCCGCATACAGTTTGTAATCGCTATCACCACACATATTCCGCTTCACCTTAGATACAGGTATAACCGAGACGTTTGCACCAGTGTCCACCAAAAATCGCATACCACTATTACAGTCAGTAATGCACAGACGGTTTGCAGGTGAAACTGCGCAGACACCCGTCGCTGTCTGCACGAATCCTAGTTTTTTTCTTGTGCCTTAGGTTTGTATGCACACGGTTTCAAACATTTAGTGGCTTTTTCCTTATAGCGAAAATGATAAAAACATTGCCAATTGGGATTGCTCCTCTTCCTAGACTGCGATTTTCCGCCGCGATTTCCGTCATGCGATGATCTCGACCTTGATCTCGACCTTTCCAAATTTTGTAAGCGTTTCGTCAACTGATTGATTTGGTCGCGTAGGTCATTCTTCATGCTTGTACTAGAGTTAGAGACTTCTGCTATTTCGCCAGCACGCGTGGATTCTATGATCTTATCTGCCATTTCTGCAAGTTTCTCCATATTCACCACCTCACTAGCTGTCAAAATGGCCCGTTCTTAACTCTGCTTATTTAGTTATTTTATAGAACTTCACTGTAAGCGTATGTTTATCCATGCCGGCTATCCAGCATCCCACTTTACCCTCAATTTTGCCGTAGTCGGTGGCTCTGATGAGTGGTTTCTACTTCCAGTAGGTCCAGATTGGCTTCACTATGTGCTATGCCGCAGTCAACCCACATCCTTTGACTGGGGTGCGACAGTACTTGCCGTCTTGGAACTCTCTTGGAACAAATAAATTGCTATTACAAATTATTTAAAAAAATTTACTTATAACGAGACTGAGCAACTTTTTGGCTAATCTAAACGCTGAAGATTATTATTATTTTATATTATTTTGTGACATGAAAATCGCAAAACTCATACACCGGGTAGGTGTGCACTCTCAAAACTCATCCGCTACAAACACGCTGAGAACATGCAAGCATGCGCTCACCCACCTACACACAATCACACATACCTACACCCTCACACACACAAACTCACCCTCTTATTATACATACAAACACTCATACAACATATTACAAGGCTTACACTACAATATTGTTTTTTCTGGTTAACACTACTCACAATGTCAAATTAGATATACCTTCGAAAATAATACTATGATATTTACCAAAACAAATTTGTAATTACAGGTAACAGAAACTCAAATCGTTCATAACAATATAGATATGAACCTGTAAAGGGGTAGGCGCCAGTGTCTGTAACACAGTTAATACTAGCACGGGCACTGACGTTCACTCTGTCTCTAAAAAAGTTTCATCCAAAATGGTATTTTGTTATGTTTGTTGGAGATAGACACAATGTACAATTGCGCTCTTTGAAAATAAATTTATTATTATTATTATTTATTACTCTAAATAACAGGTATCTGCCCAGGGTGAGGAACCCTAAGGTTGTGGAATGATCTTCCTGCTGTGATTTTCCTTTTTTTTCTAGTGTGAAGCCCCTGGTGTTGCACACGTCCATAGGCCGCGGTAACCGCTTCCCATCAGATGGGCCGTGTGTTTATCTGCTATCTAAGTAGTTTAAAAAGAACAACAGCCTGACGGTATTAGAAAGGGCACAGAGGTGGCCGATACTATTAGTTGGGTGGATAGTTTTTTAATTTCATCGTGAGAAAGATCGCTTGAATTTTGTCTGGAGCAAATGTGAGTTTTTTGTTTAGTGTGTAATTATCCTGAGCGCTTCGTTCATTTTGTGTTGGACTTTACAGTCTGTTTTGAGTCCTCTTTTATTATTATGATGCCGTCTGCAAATGCTTGGATATGAAGCCCTTGCCTCCCAAACACTGGACCCACCGTGTACTGGACTATGTCTTATATGTCATTTAATTAGCTGCAGGTTTTCCCGAGCAGCTGGGGTGGATCTCCTATATATGCTCTTCTAATCTAGACCTACTATCAGACCAAAGACATCATAAGGGTCGAATTACACACCATCAGGACCGACAGGAGGGTGTCGCCGGGCACAAAGGCAAACTGGGGACTGTTGTGGGGACTAAAAATTGTTGTTGTTTCTGGAATCGTTTAAACAATAACATGTGTTATTTTCTATCAATAAATTCGTATAAGAAATAGTACTCCCATTTGTTGTAAACGATTATTATCATCCATACGAATAAATAAAATTGAAGTGTCTGTGTGATTTTAAAATAACAGAATTTTAATGATTGCACTTAATTATACATAGCAATGTTTGTGCTGGCACCTCTGCCTACCCCTTTGGGGATATAGGCGTGAGTTTATGAGTTTATGTTAATTATACATACATGATGTATACACGAAACTTATAACAAAATACAATGTTTAAAAATGTTGTCTGTAAGTCTGTCTTTCTGTCTGTTTGAAAGAGGTAATCTTTGGAACGGCTGGGCCGATTTTTACTGGCAGATAGGTACTGTTACAAAGCGTAATATTGGCTACTTTAATTTTAGAAAAATAATTATGGATTCGCGCAAAAAAATTAAAACCCACAAAAAAAAAAATCTGATTTACTCTGGAACGCCTGAGCCGATTTTGACAGGACTATCACAGATAGATAGGTAATGTAACAAGGCTTTACATAGGTATCTTTATTTTAATAAAAAAATTGTGGCTCCGCGCCAAAGAACTAAAACATTAAAAATCGAAATCCACGCGGATGAAGTCGCGGGCAGAGCTAGTTAATCTATATAAATAAAAATGAATCGCCAAAATGTATGTACGCGCATAATTTCTGTACGACCGCACTAAATTGGATATTTTTTTTTTGGGTTCGTTATGGTCAGAAAAAATTATTCATGAAAAAATTGTGTTGGAAAAGTCCACAGGTAAGGTGCTGTGGAGTCCCGGGGTCGGACTGTAACTAGAGGAACCAATGAGTAAACTAAGATTTGTGAACAAGGTAATTTATTAGAGTGTATGACCGACACGCAGCCGACAAGCCCGAGACTGGGTCTTCGTTGCAATTCAATACAATATTTGCTTACTTAGCAGGTACAGTACAGCTGTGTCCTCGCAGTACGTAAAGCTGTGTCCCCACAGTATTCCCCCCTTTAAAAATTTTTACATTACAAAGGTAAAAATATTATTATTTAGTTAGCTATTTCATAATACACAACAATTATCTTAATTATAAATTTCCTACCAAAATCATGGTCACCCTATTCGGTTATGATACATATACAATTTGTCCTGAAAAAATTATGGTCACCCTATCATTACATTTATTTTGCAATGCATTGTTCGTTGCACTTTTATACAGTTAGTCAAAAGAATGTGCTGATGCTACGCATTTGATGAAATACACAGTCGTATGAACTAAAATAATCTATGTTATATTGTGTACTACTATTGTAGCAAAATGTTATTATAGTTTCACTGGATTTCCATATTATATATGACAATTAATTTCACAATATTAATAAAATTTAAAAGAACATTATTTTCATGCTATCACTAAGTTCACATTACCCAAGATTACCTTTTAGCACATTAATCATATATATTGTTCGTTATGAAAAGAATTTGTTTAAACATTTTTACATATTACAGACATTAATTATTTTTTTACAATATTCACAAAAAATAATTAATAAAAAATATAAAATATTCATATATAGAGTTTTATATATTTATAACAAATTATAATAATAATTGTTGTCTATTGACAAGTACAGTCGCAAATCATTCCTAGTACTACAGTTTTACGTCAGAAATCGGACAGGTTGCTTAACGATTCTTCCACAGCGTGTGGTGCGAGCGTTAAGCGATTCGCGATTTAGAACTTCAGTATCTGTTCGAGTATTATTATCTGTATTTTCACTAAAACAATATGCTGGTTTCAATCTGTCAATAGATATGTTAACCTTACGACCTAATACCTGAATTTTGTATACCTTATTTTTTTTATCCAACACACGATATGGACCGTCGTACGTTGGCTGTAAAGGCTTACGAATCGCGTCATGTCTGACAAATACATATTCACAAGTTTCTAAGTCTGGATGAACAAATATTTTTAAGTTGCTATTATGATTAAACATTGATTTTTGAAAATTCTGTATCGTTTTTCTTAATTGGTTTACGTATTCACAAGCGTCATCAATTTTTGCCTGCTTTACGCTATCATAAAAATCTGCGGGAAGACGTAGAGTAGTTCCGTATGTCATTTCCGCTGCGCTTATACCGTTCTCACTCCTCGCTGCAGTTCTGAGACCTAATAGTACAGTTGGTAACTCTTGTACCCATGAGTGTGCTACTGTATTACATAAGCGAGCGGTTAATGCAGCTTTCAGACATCTATGCCAACGTTCTACTATACCGTTGCTTTGTGGTCTATAAGGAGTAGTCCGTATTTTATCTATCCCTAGTAATTTCATTAAGGATGAAAATAGTTGACTTTCAAATTGGCGTCCTTGATCACTGGTCAGCCTTTTTGGGCAACCAAAACGGGATATCCAACCTTCGTATATGACTTTAGCTACCGTTTCCGCGGTCATGTCTATCGTAGGAAAACATTCAGGCCAACGTGTGCCTCTATCTATCATAGTGACACAATATCTAAACCCTTCTTCCGAAGTCCGTAAAGGTCCAATTATATCGACATGAATTTGTTCAAATCTGTCACATGGTGGAAAAGAGCTTAATGCAGATGTGGTATGCCGGCTAACCTTAGCACGTTGACATTCTATGCATCTCTTTGCCCATTGTCCTACATCGCGATTCATGCTAGGCCAATAAAAACGATCCTGCACTAATTTACGTGAAGTTCTTATACCGGGATGGCTTAAATTATGAATAGAGTTAAAAGCAATGCGTCTAAAACTCTCAGTTAAATACGGTCTAACCTTATCATTAGTAATGTTACAGTATATATATTTTTGACAACCGGGAATCAAGATCTTCTTAAGTCTAACCTTATCATCGTTAGTGTTTGTTAGTCCTAAAATATAAGTATCGACTTCTTGCGCGTGGGCGAGCTCCTCGTAATTAATAACTGTGGGACATTCTACGGTCGCTACGCGGGATAAGGTGTCAGCAACAATGTTATCTTTGCCGTTGATGTGTCTTATGTCGGTTGTGAATTCACTGATATAAACTAATTGACGTGTTCTCCTAGGCGTTTCATTTTCGTTGTTACCTTTTGAGTATGCGAAAGCTAAAGGCTTGTGGTCAGAATATACAATCAATTGCCGTCCTTCTACCATATATTTAAAATGCCGAATTGCTAAATAGATTGCCAATAATTCGCGATCGTACGTGCTGTATTTGCGCTCAGTTTTTGACAAACTTTTGGAAAAATAGCCTAACGGTGTCCACGTGTTGTTTATAAATTGCTGTAATACTGCACCAACACACGTGTCCGAGGCGTCCGTCATTAATGCTATCTCTGCATCCGGTACTGGGTGGGCAAGCGTCGCTGCATTGCGCAAGCTCAACTTACAATTCTCGAAAGCTTGGTCAGCGTTCGAGTCCCAGACTATAGGTGTCTTATCTTTCTTTTTCCAGTTATGTATATAACTATTTAAAATTGACTGTGAAATAGTTGCATTAGGAATATGTGAACGATAAAAGTTTACCATGCCCAAAAATCGTCTTAGTTGCTCGATGGTTTGGGGTTTCGGAAAGTTTACTATCGGTTCCACCTTGTCATCCAAAGGACAAATTCCTTCTGATGTGACATGATACCCTACAAAGTCTATTTCCGGTTTACCGAAAGAGCATTTAGCTATATTAATGGTTATGCCATATTTACTAAATTGCTGAAATAATGCTTCAAGGTGTTTCCGATGACTTATATCGTCTAAACTTGCTATGATTACGTCATCGACGAAACTGAATATGCTGTCCCTACAATCGTCATCTAAGCCTTGCAATATTGTATGTTGCATGAATCTGGAAAAAGTCGCCGATGAATTCCGCAAACCCATGGACATTCGAGGAAATTCCCATAGCCCAAAACTTGTTATTATTGCAGTCTTTTCAACGTCGTCCGGATGCACAGGAATACAAAAATATGCTTTGTTAATATCTATCTTAGAAAACACTTTCTTACCTGCCAGATTGTAGGTGAAATCCTTCATTCGAGGGATTGGGTACCTGTCTGGCTTCGTCACCGCGTTCAACTTCCTGTAGTCACCGCATGGACGTATCTCTCCGTTCTTTTTGGGAACGACGTGCAGAGGACTGGCCCATGGACTTTTGGACGGTCTGCATATGCCGAGTTCCTGCATCATACAAAATTCATCCCTAACCTTCCTATACCTATCCGGTGCTAGTGGTCTAGCCCGAGCATATACTGGAGGTCCAAATGTCTCAATGTGATGAAAAATTCCATGACTTGGTACTTCCTTATAGGATACAAGTTTTGTTAGGTCTTTATATTTACACAATAAATCATGATAAGGATGATTATCATTCACAGATTTCACAGTAGGTTGACATGATTTCACAATAGAGGCTATAGAATTCATCTTAGTTAAACTATCAATTAACTTACGTGAGGCCAAGTCCACTACAATACCGTGATGAGCCAAAAAATCTGCACCTAATATCGGTTGTGTAATGTCCGCTATCACAAATGACCACGTATACGGTCTACGTAAATTTATATTCAATTTCAGCGTTTTAAGTCCGAATGTTCGAATTTCTGTACCATTTGCCGCATACAGTTTGTAATCGCTATCACCACACATATTCCGCTTCACCTTAGATACAGGTATAACCGAGACGTTTGCACCAGTGTCCACCAAAAATCGCATACCACTATTACAGTCAGTAATGCACAGACGGTTTGCAGGTGAAACTGCGCAGACACCCGTCGCTGTCTGCACGAATCCTAGTTTTTTTCTTGTGCCTTAGGTTTGTATGCACACGGTTTCAAACATTTAGTGGCTTTTTCCTTATAGCGAAAATGATAAAAACATTGCCAATTGGGATTGCTCCTCTTCCTAGACTGCGATTTTCCGCCGCGATTTCCGTCATGCGATGATCTCGACCTTGATCTCGACCTTTCCAAATTTTGTAAGCGTTTCGTCAACTGATTGATTTGGTCGCGTAGGTCATTCTTCATGCTTGTACTAGAGTTAGAGACTTCTGCTATTTCGCCAGCACGCGTGGATTCTATGATCTTATCTGCCATTTCTGCAAGTTTCTCCATATTCACCACCTCACTAGCTGTCAAAATGGCCCGTTCTTAACTCTGCTTATTTAGTTATTTTATAGAACTTCACTGTAAGCGTATGTTTATCCATGCCGGCTATCCAGCATCCCACTTTACCCTCAATTTTGCCGTAGTCGGTGGCTCTGATGAGTGGTTTCTGCTTCCAGTAGGTCCAGATTGGCTTCACTATGTGCTATGCCGTAGTCAACCCACATCCTTTGACTGGGGTGCGACAGTACTTGCCGTCTTGGAACTCTCTTGGAACAAATAAATTGCTATTACAAATTATTTAAAAAAATTTACTTATAACGAGACTGAGCAACTTTTTGGCTAATCTAAACGCTGAAGATTATTATTATTTTATATTATTTTGTGACATGAAAATCGCAAAACTCATACACCGGGTAGGTGTGCACTCTCAAAACTCATCCGCTACAAACACGCTGAGAACATGCAAGCATGCGCTCACCCACCTACACACAATCACACATACCTACACCCTCACACACACAAACTCACCCTCTTATTATACATACAAACACTCATACAACATATTACAAGGCTTACACTACAATATTGTTTTTTCTGGTTAACACTACTCACAATGTCAAATTAGATATACCTTCGAAAATAATACTATGATATTTACCAAAACAAATTTGTAATTACAGGTAACAGAAACTCAAATCGTTCATAACAATATAGATATGAACCTGTAAAGGGGTAGGCGCCAGTGTCTGTAACACAGTTAATACTAGCACGGGCACTGACGTTCACTCTGTCTCTAAAAAAGTTTCATCCAAAATGGTATTTTGTTATGTTTGTTGGAGATAGACACAATGTACAATTGCGCTCTTTGAAAATAAATTTATTATTATTATTATTTATTACTCTAAATAACAGGTATCTGCCCAGGGTGAGGAACCCTAAGGTTGTGGAATGATCTTCCTGCTGTGATTTTCCTTTTTTTTCTAGTGTGAAGCCCCTGGTGTTGCACACGTCCATAGGCCGCGGTAACCGCTTCCCATCAGATGGGCCGTGTGTTTATCTGCTATCTAAGTAGTTTAAAAAGAACAACAGCCTGACGGTATTAGAAAGGGCACAGAGGTGGCCGATACTATTAGTTGGGTGGATAGTTTTTTAATTTCATCGTGAGAAAGATCGCTTGAATTTTGTCTGGAGCAAATGTGAGTTTTTTGTTTAGTGTGTAATTATCCTGAGCGCTTCGTTCATTTTGTGTTGGACTTTACAGTCTGTTTTGAGTCCTCTTTTATTATTATGATGCCGTCTGCAAATGCTTGGATATGAAGCCCTTGCCTCCCAAACACTGGACCCACCGTGTACTGGACTATGTCTTATATGTCATTTAATTAGCTGCAGGTTTTCCCGAGCAGCTGGGGTGGATCTCCTATATATGCTCTTCTAATCTAGACCTACTATCAGACCAAAGATATCATAAGGGTCGAATTACACACCATCAGGACCGACAGGAGGGTGTCGCCGGGCACAAAGGCAAACTGGGGACTGTTGTGGGGACTAAACATTGTTGTTGTTTCTGGAATCGTTTAAACAATAACATGTGTTATTTTCTATCAATAAATTCGTATAAGAAATAGTACTCCCATTTGTTGTAAACGATTATTATCATCCATACGAATAAATAAAATTGAAGTGTCTGTGTGATTTTAAAATAACAGAATTTTAATGATTGCACGTAATTATACATAGCAATGTTTGTGCTGGCACCTCTGCCTACCCCTTCGGGGATATAGGCGTGAGTTTATGAGTTTATGTTAATTATACATACATGATGTATACACGAAACTTATAACAAAATACAATGTTTAAAAATGTTGTCTGTAAGTCTGTCTTTCTGTCTGTTTGAAAGAGGTAATCTTTGGAACGGCTGGGCCGATTTTTACTGGCAGATAGGTACTGTTACAAAGCGTAATATTGGCTACTTTAATTTTAGAAAAATAATTATGGATTCGCGCAAAAAAATTAAAACCCACAAAAAAAAAAAACTGATTTACTCTGGAACGCCTGAGCCGATTTTGACAGCACTATCACAGATAGATAGGTAATGTAACAAGGCTTAACATAGGTATCTTTATTTTAATAAAAAAATTGTGGCTCCGCGCCAAAGAACTAAAACATTAAAAATCGAAATCCACGCGGATGAAGTCGCGGGCAGAGCTAGTTAATCTATATAAATAAAAATGAATCGCCAAAATGTATGTACGCGCATAATTTCTGTACGACCGCACTAAATTGGATATTTTTTTTTTGGGTTCGTTATGGTCAGAAAAAATTATTCATGAAAAAATTGTGTTGGAAAAGTCCACAGGTAAGGTGCTATAATTGCACCAGGCATAGCCAGGGCGCGAAGCTAGTCTTTCATAAAGCCCTAAGTTATAATTCGAACTCAACAGTCATTAAAAACGAAACTAGGTAGAGCAAGTCGTAACTTGGCGAAATCCAAGTCGGACGCTCTCAGAACTTCTCTTTAGTAATTGGAAACGTATTGGGTACAGTTGCCATCGATATTAGCTTAACGCATGCCAAGTTAGCATCTACCGTAGCTCTAAAAATTTACATTAAATAATAAATAACAATTGAAAAATGTTAAATTTGTCGTTTAAAGATTAGAAAAATAAATAAACATCAAATTATTTATTTATTTATTTCAATGTAAAGATCGTTTGTAACATTGTTTTTGTTCAGCAACTTTTGAAGCCGACTGTACAAACAGCCATGTCTCGCATTTGTACGTTTGGGAATCAATGAATCTCGTATTCCGTCCACCTATCGGAGTTGGGCCTTGTGTCAGTTTGTACGTTTGTACGTAATTGTGTGTTGTCTTCCTCAAAGTTTGTTATTTGCCCGATGGGGTTAGATATTATCAAGATTTGGTTCTTGTACATTTTAGTACCTGCACGATTTGGTCGTAATTGGTGCGCAATTGATTGGACCCTTAATATTTCGTTTTGTTTGGGAAAGTATCTGTTGTCAATATCTGAGTGTCATCAAAAGGACTACATATCCTATAGTCACAAGAAATGCAATTTCTCTCCCACTGTGCTCACAGTTGGTGAGGTAATGATCGTCCTTTGACTCACAGGTGAATACTAATAATACAATCAGTGAAAAAATTAAATGAAAAATTTAACAGACTAATTCATATTTCAAACAAAAACAAAATTGGTTCATCCGTTCGGAATCTAAGATGCCACAGATAGACAGACACAAACTCGTCAATCTTATAATACCCTGTCGTTTATGCGTATGGGGTTAAAAAAGAATCTTTAGAAAACCTTAGGCTTTCATAAAGAAATAGAGAATATTCGAATTTTTTGGAGGATTACAGAAAACTTAGATTTATGTTCACTGTCCGCCAAATGGTTGCCTGCAAGAAATGACTTTTAGGGATAAGGTACAAGTAAATTGGGTTGAGTGTTGGGTAACCTCCTCGAGTGTCGCTCCGATTCCGATCCCGCTGCAGTCCGGGGGGAACGGAATCGGAGCGGCCGGTACACCCTGGGCGGCGGTCAATGGCTTCCCCTTCACCCCTTCATAGGGTTGGCATTGATCGTCGGCCAATACCCAACGTGGCGGGAACACATCGCTCTCCGTACTCCTCTGCTTTCAGAGGAGACAGGATGAGCGATGCTGTTAGTGGTGAGATGGCCCAGGGTCAGCCGGGGTGCGAGGGATATGCTCTATGGGTAACCTTACACCCCAGCGTCTGAAGACCCGAGACGGCGTGCGGTTTTAGTCGGTGCAAGCCCGACATAACCACCCCCGCTGGCCGGCGGGGGGGTATCCGAAGGGATTTCCGCACGATAAAAAAAAAAAAGAAAAAAAAGGTACAAGTATATTTTAACTGTGTATTTCATATATTATGCATATTTTGATTGGTGTACAATACACTTTATTTATATTCTATTCTATATCAGCTATTCTATTATCTTTATTTATATTCTAAAACAATCTTTTGGTTTGTAATAGTCGACTCCACAAGATTAGTAATTCTTTTCAGGGTAACTGTATACGCTTCTACAGCAAGCTTCCTAGTGAAATGAAGAATCTACCTCTTCATAAATTTAAAAGCCAAATTAAAAGTAAACTCTGCCAAAAAGGCTATTATTAAATTCAAGAGTATTTAGACTGACAAACAAGCTTGGATATGAACTGTTAGCTCTCTCTCTATGCTACTCAAACGAAATATTGTACTTAGGTTAAGTAAATATGTTTGTAAATAGACCAAAAAAAAACAGCCCGCTAAGTTTCTTTCTGTCTTCTCAGGACAGGGCCGCGTTTCGAACCGGTGGTCCATTTGCCAAACATTAGATTAAAAAATTTTTGACGTTTTGTAAGTGCCGTATTAATGGTCTATACAGAATAAATGGTATTTGATTTTGACTTTGATCATTTATTGTATACTTGTTCAGTAATTTTTGCTGCTGACTGTACTCATTGTAAAAAAATAAAAGACGCCACCTTGTAGATGCTCTGAAAACTGCAAAGTAAAAAAATGACAAACCATTAAGTTTGCAATATTTAAAATATTGAAAATAAAACCGAAAATTAAAACATGCTGAGAAACGCTCGTCGAACTGAACAAGCTTAAATTAGATATGCAAATCGAAAATTAAGTGACTTTCCGATCGCATTGCACCAATCGTGACCACGGGTGAACAACTGTACTCCTCATTTCATACGACGTTCGACGCACTACAGTAATGGCGTCAGGTTATTGGCGCACTCTAACAGAGATAATTATTAATACTGCCTAACCTGGAATAACCCAGCATCACACGTGCATAATATGCAACAATCAGATCCTACTACCTGCAACGCAGCTGTTCTAAATAAAACTTAAACTTTTTGGTGCTCGAACGCTTACAAGTAGTAATGAACAAAAACCCAGCATCACATGCACATAATATGCAATAATCAAATCCTACTACCTGCAACGCAGCTGTTCTAAATAAAAGTTAAACTTTTTGATGCTAGAACGCTTAAAAGAAGTAATTAACAATAACCCAGCATCACATGCACATAATATGCAACAATCAGATCCTACTACCTGCAACGCAGCTGTTCTAAATAAAACTTAAACTTTTTGATGCTCGAACGCTTAAAAGAAGTAATTAACAATAACCCAGCATCACATGCACATAATATGCAATAATCAGATCCTACTACCTGCAAAGCAGCTGTTCTAAATAAAAGTTAAACTTTTTGATGCTGGAACGCTTACAATAAGTAATTAACAATAACCCAGCATCACATGCACATAAAATGCAATAATCAGATCCTACTACCTGCAACGCAGCTGTTCTAAATAAAACTTAAACTCTTTGATGCTCGAACGCTTACAAGAAGTAACGAACAAAAACTTATTCGAAACTGGTACGTGGCTTTCATTCAACTCGTTATACATTTCTGGGACGCCCCACTAGACTTTGGCACAAGTTTACAGCCAGGACGTTTGGAGAAAATTGTTCGTATAATGATTGGTGACTATAGTTAATAGTGCTATATTTATTTTTAGGCTTCCGTTGCCAAATAGCAAAAAACGGAACCCTTATAGATTCGTCATGTCTGTCAGTCTGTCCGTCCGTATGTCACAGCCACTTTTTTCCGAAACTATAAGAACTATGCTGTTGAAACTTGGTAAGTAGATGTATTCTGTGAACCGCATTAAGATTTTCATACAAAAATAGAAAAATACATTAAATTTTGGGGGCTCCCCATACTTAGAACTGAAACTCAAAAAAATTCTTTGTGTGTATCACAGTGTAGTACAGTGTGTGGTATCTATGGGTAGGTCTTCAAAAATTATATTGTGGTTTCTAATATCATTTTTTTTCTAAACTGAATAGTTTGCAAGAGAGACACTTTCAAAGTGGTAAAATTTGTGTCCCCCCCCCCCCTGTAACTTCTAAAATAAGAGAATGATAAGACTAAAAAAAATATATGATGTACATTACCATGTAAACTTCCACCGATAATTGGTTTGAACGAGATCTAGTAAGTAGCTTTTTTTAATAAATCATAAATCGTAAACCACAATTTACCTTTCATTCAATCAATATAAATATAAAAATTAAAAAAAAAAACATTATTATGTTACTTGCTGCTACGGAACCCTTCATGGGCGAGTCTGACTCGCACTTGGCCGCTTTTTTTTGTTTATTCGTTTCTTAATGTATTTATAGAGGATAATCTATGACTTCTAGGTACACTAGACAGGGGTGTGTGTTGGGTAACCTCCTCGAGTGTCGCTCCGATTCCGATCCCGCTGCAGTCCGGGGGGAACGGAATCGGAGCGGCCGGTACACCTTGGGCGGCGGTCAATGGCTTCCCCTTCACCCCTTCATAGGGTTGGCATTGATCGTCGGCCAATACCCAACGTGGCGGGAACACATCGCTCTCCGTACTCCTCTGCTTTCAGAGGAGACAGGATGAGCGATGCTGTTAGTGGTGAGATGGCCCAGGGTCAGCCGGGGTGCGAGGGATATGCTCTATGGGTAACCTTACACCCCGGCGTCTATAGACCCGAGACGGCGTGCGGTTTTAGTCGGTGCAAGCCCGACATAACCGCCCCCGCTGGCCGGCGGGGGGGTATCCGAAGGGATTTCCGCACGATAAAAAAAAAAAAAAAAAAAAAAAGGTACACTAGACAAGGAGTTCAGAACAAAATGTGTGTCACACTTCGGGGGTGAGGCAGGAACGGGGGAGGGGTACGGAACGTAAATAAATTGGAATTGCAATGGAAGTGGGAGCAAGAGAGAAGTGGGTTATAGAGAGATTTTGCTGCTATGCAGCAAAATCTCTCTATAACCTACTTAAAGATCTAGGCCTATCGAGAGCTACAATAAGCTCATTACTAGGACGAATGTCTAAAGCGGCACTAGTAGGTTCGCATCAAATTTGGTTAGGCAGGGAGAGGAACTTGGGTAGTGAAGGTGAGTGTTGTTGTACATCAACAAAAGGGGCCCCTTCTAAACCTACACTTGGGTCGCAAGTCCCAAGCACTGTCCCGAGTTCCCAACTCAGCAACGCGATGGACCCGGCACCCGCACGGAGAATCCATAGATTACTAAGAATATCGGTCTCTGTGGCTATGACAGCAACGAAAAGTGGCGCCAAAGTTGTGTACAGTAGCGTCCAGAAATATATATCAATTTTTTTGTTCTGAACAGCTAGTCTAGTATAGGTACATAAACTCACCGAAGCGGGATAAAACCCGACCCCACCAGGAAAGTCCGCCGGCAACCCTGGGGTTATCCTATCGAGGGCTTACGCGGGGTGCCCGGCAACGGACACTTGGGGAGGACGCGCTTTTAGTCGATACACGACATAACCACCCCCTCTGGCCGGCGTGAGGGTATCCGAAGGGATTTCCGCACGTAAAAAAGAAAAAAGTTTAGGTACATAGAAGTCATTAGTCATTAGGGTGTATGGTTACCCCACAAAGATCTTCGGGATCCTAGTCAACCTCACGTTTTAGCCTCACATCTGCTGATTAACGGACTAGGCTCTCGTGTAGGCTTTCCTTTCAGGGTTGGGGGGTTAGACGGTAGTCGTGCTCGTGCTTGACGCTTTGGCAATATATTCATTATGCGTACCGCTAAAGAGCGGAAAGCCCTGCCTGAGTTTGTTTCTGGATAGTTATAACTCGGGAGTCTTGAAGTCTACAGTGAACAGGTTACTTCTAGGCAGTCGTGCTTCACCAAATACATCATCACTTACCAACAGGTGAGATAGTAGTCAGACGCGAGCCTATTCCCAACAAATAATAGGCAGTGGCACTCCTGGAGTGCCGACAGAAGTGAAAACTTGATCAATTACGTGTGTATTTTTTTAATCATTATTCATAGTCCCTCATTCTCTCCCTCAGCCCCTTTCTCCCTCCCTCCATCCATCCATCCATCTAGCTACAGCAAAGATCGGTCCATTGCCATATCTATGGATAGGTCTTCCGCTCTTTAGCGGTACGCATAGTGAATATATTGCCAAAGCGTCAAGCGCGAGCACGACTACGAGGCGTGAACTCGTGGCAGCCATCAGGGTGGAAGTCCTCTCGCTCAGCAGCATGATTGCGGCAATGGTGCGGAGCACGAGCGCGTGGGTCGCCGCCGCCTCCTTCTGCGAGCATGTAATGCTCGAGAAGGAGATGGCGGAGCGCGCCCGGGAGGGATTTAGAACGCCTCCCTCCAATAGGATCCACAATTTAGATCGACATGTGGATCAGAACTCTCCCGGCCGGCCGTGATCGCAACATGCTCGCCCGCGCGTCGCAGGCGACTCAGGCGCCGGAGGTCGCTTAACGACATCTGTCCTCCAAGAGCGCAGGCCTGGGAGTGCCAGGTGAGGCTGCCTGTCACTCCAGCAGAAGCAGGCCGGGACGGTGGGGCCTCTAGCGACCCTCCCTCAAACCGGGGCAAGACGGGGACACCGCGGTTCCCAAACCCGAGGGGGCCATTTCGAAACCGGAGATGGCCCAGGGTCAGTCGGGGTGCGGGAATTTGTTTTATGGGCAACCTTACACTCCGGCGTCTGAAGACCCGAGACGGCGTGCGGTTTTAGTCGGTACAAGCCCGACATAACCGCCCTCGTTTTTACGTCAGGGGTTAAAAAAGGAAAGTACTTAGTATAACAGAAATAAAGCCTTGAGCAAGACTTTTTAAGTTTGTAGTGTCTCTAGGGACCTAAACGTTTACCCAACAAATTCTATTTAAGTTGGAACCGTCCCCCAGTAGGTCCAATCATAAGGTTGCCAACCTGGAACTAGGTCTGTGGTTCTAATTAATCCAAGTGTGTCCCTTGCGACAAAAAAAATTGGTTCCGTAAAAGTTTTTCCATTTCAAATTGTAAGTAGGTTACGTTAATTTTCTTTTGATTGTACCTTCTTTGGAGATGTTTCCTCAACTTTGATTAGTGAAGTAGATATTTAAATGAGATTTGTTGATGGATGGAAATTAAAAATGCCAGTTTTATAAAGGTACTAGCTGAAGCCCACGGCTCCGCCCGCGCGGAGGCCGGTAATCGTTTTAGGTCATAATATGTCCGGTTCTAGTAAACCAATTGCAATTTTAAATCTGACCAAGACCGCATCAATATATTTTTTTATTTATTTTATTTAAAATTTTATGCACATGGGGATGTAAAAAGGCGGACTTAATGCCAAAGGCATTATCTACCAGTGTACCTTGGGGCGATGCAGAGGTAAATTGAAGTAGGTGCTTGTATGGTTTTGATGTAACATTATTATTATTAGCTGGTACAATAAATAACTATATGCATAATATACAACAACACACACATATAAATATATATACATTGAATATAATATAATAACATAACATAACATAAACTCACGCCTATATCCCCGAAGGGGTAGGCAGAGGTGCTAGCACCCACATTTCGCCAGTTTATGTTTAGGTCCCAATGTAATAGGTGGCGAGCCAATTGCCATTAACCGGGCACTTATAAACCTGCGATAAATACACACATAACTTCGAAAAGCATCGAAAAGTCATTGGTGTGTGCCATGGTAAAACCTGGGATCGAACCCAAGACCTCGTCTCAGCAGTTCATTACCCATACCACTAGGCTACCGCGGCTACATATAATATTAAAATATTATTAATATATATACCTAATATTGTAGTTCTAATGTAGTTGTAATGTAGTTATAATCTTTTAAGTAGTTTTAGCGTATGTCGCAAACAAACAGACAAACCGAAAAAAAAAACATACAAACAGATAAGAATTCCAAAAAAGAATAAATTTTGGGTTCAGAATCGTTCATTTAACTTAAAACAAGTTTTTTTTTATTTCTCCAATGTATAGATTTAACTTATTTACAATTTTATAATAGTATAGATTATTGCGTTTCAAAACTCATTTATGGTTATGCTATAGTAATCGTCTGTATATGTATATATATATATATACATTATATTTTTTTTCAAAATGTTTGAAGTACAATATTAATAAGTATAAATCGTATACTGCACCCACAGGACAGGCACAGTATAACGTCCGCCTGTCACCCCAGCAGAAGCAGGCCGGGACGGTGGGGCGACTAGAGCCCCTCCCCCAAACCGGGACAAGACGGGGACACCGCGGTTCCCAAACCCCAGGGGGCCATCCCGGAAACGGAGATAGCCCAGGGTCAGCCGGGGTGCGAGGGATATGCTCTATGGGCAACCTTACACCCCGGCGTCTGTAGACCCGAGACGGCGTGCGGTTTTAGTCGTTTAGGAGTTTAGTAGTTTAGGAGGAGACCTGTGACAAAGAAAATCCTGAAGTCTGGTATGAGGAGCTTTCGCTCTACTTCGTCTCACTCAGCTCAACAACTTATAAATGAAATGTTAGCCGTTAAAACGGAGTAATTCGTGAATAAAATCATTATAATGTAGCCTGAAAATTAATGCGTCTGGAATTTTAAAAAGAAATAAATGTTTTTACGTCCTAAGTTATATTTAATATTAGGAGTTTAAGTTGAACTTTGTTCGGCTACAGGGCACTTTAAGTAAAATATGTACCTATATGTACAAGTCACATAAAAAAATAAGTACTTTATAAGTTACGAGTACTGTTCATATCAGCCAACATGCATTTCATCTGCAAGCATGAAACACATCATCATCACCTACCTTACTGGTGGTAGAAATTTGATGACACAAATTTGTCACAAAATTCGGCCGGGTGGGTAACACCGTGCACGATTGCGAAAAACCCTCCATAGTAATCCAATTTCGGTTTGATTGCGTTCAGGGGTCAGCAAGTGCATAGCCGGGCAGGGGCATTGTGGTCGCAGCGCTAGTGGGAACGGTGGGTGTCACGCGGTGCTGCGACGACAATCCTCTTTTGATGAGGCCGTCAATCTGAGTGCCACCATTGTTAACATGGTACGTGTATGTAATAATGACCCTCTTTCCTGAGACTTTTCCTTCAGCTTACCATCAGGCGAGGTTAAGTCAAATTGACGAGTCCTAAATATAAAAAAAACCTACATTAAATTTTAATCAATACTCCACTATGTTAACAATGATGCTGATTATGTGATGTAATCATCATCATCATCAACCTATTCTAGTCCACTGCTGGACATAGATCTCCCCTAATGAGCGCCATAGCGCCCTGTCTTCAGCTTGCCGCATCCAGCATCTGCCCGCAGTCTTTCGCAGATCGTCATCCCACCTGGCCGGAGGGCGTCCTACACTACGTTTGCCGAGTCGCGGTCTCCACTCAAGAACACGTTTACCCCAGCGGTTGTCGGTTCTTCGCGAGATATGGCCGGCCCACTGCCACTTCAGCTTGCTTATTCTTTGAGCTATGTCGATAACCTTGGTTCTCTGTCGGATGTATTCGTTACGAATCCTATCCTTCAGAGAAACTCCGAGCATAGCTCTTTCCATAGCTCGCTGAGCGACTTTGAACTGGTGGACCAGCCCTACCGTGAGTGTCCACGTCTCAGCTCCGTAGGTCATTACGGGTAGGACGCACTGATTGAAAACTTTCGTTTTCAAACACTGCGGTATGGATGACGAGAAAACCCGACGTAGTTTCCCAAACGCTGCCCAGCCTAGCTGGATCCTCCTCTTGGCCTCCTTCTCAAAATTGTTTTTACCCAACTGCACAATCTGCCCGAGGTAAGTGTACTCAGAAACAATTTCAAGAAGGTGGCCATCCACGACGACCGGTCCTGGATCAATGTGGCCATTGATCAAGACTTTGGTTTTATCCAAATTCATGCCAAGACCGATGCGTCGCGAGGCTGAAGCTAGGCCGTCCAGCATCTGGGTTAGCTCCTCTAGCGACTCCGCCATTAAGACTATGTCATCAGCGAATCGCAGGTGTGAGATGTAGTCGCCGTTTATATTTATGCCCTTACCTTTCCAGTCCAGCGTCTTAAACATATCTTCCAATGCGCTCGTGAACAGTTTCGGGGATATGACATCCCCATGTCTCACTCCTCTGCGCAATTGGATGGGTTTAGACTGCTGACCCTGTACTTGGACACTCATAGTGGCGGCTTCGTAAAGGCATCTCAGCACCTCGACATAACGATAGTCTACTTGACATCGCTGTAAGGATTCCAGAACAGCCCAAGTTTCAACGGAGTCAAATGCCTTTTCATAGTCCACAAAAGCGAGACACAGGGGCTGATTATACTCTTCGAACTTCTGTATAATCTGCCTCAC
Organism: Cybosia mesomella; assembly: GCA_946251805.1. NCBI lineage: Eukaryota > Metazoa > Arthropoda > Insecta > Lepidoptera > Erebidae > Cybosia > Cybosia mesomella. Next base: position 26,639,811 of record OX276408.1, read on the forward strand.
TGTGTGAATGTGGTCTATGGTGCCATATCCTCCGCGGAACCCAGCCTGTTCCGGTGGCTGGAACTCGTCGAGTCTCCTGGCGAGACGATTCGTGACCACTCGTGAAAATAGCTTATAGACGTGGCTCAGGAGTGTGATGGGTCTGTAGTTTTTAAGGAGGGTCTTATCACCCTTCTTAAAAAAGAGAACAACCAAACTCCCGCTCCACGCCTTAGGAGTTCTCCCACTGTGAAGGACGGCGTTAAAGAGCTTCTGTAACTCCTGTATGACAGGAGCTCCTCCTGCCTTCAGAAGCTCTGAAGTAATTCCATACTCACCGGGGGCTTTTCCATTTTTAAGCTGCTTCAGAGCTAACACGATCTCGTCTTGACTGATATCAGGCAGTTCGTCGGTATAGTGGCGTGTCAGGGTGGCTCTGGAATCATGGTCGTCTCGTCGAGGACGGGGAGCATGTGCAGTATACAGACGGCCATAGAAATCCTCTATCTCGGCGGAGATCTCCGGCTTCGATAAGACGGTCCTCCCATCATGCGTTATGAGCTTCGTCAGATGGCTCCTTCCAAGCTGCTGAGTGAATACTTTGGACCCTCGGTTTCGCTCTATCGCCTCTTCAATGAGGCGTGTGTTGGAGCTCCGAAGGTCGCGCCGTACCATCTTCGCAATTTCCTTGTTTACGTGTGACCTGTCTGACGAAGTCGCTTGGGTGGTTTCCCGTCTTCTTGCCATCAGCCCCAGAGTCTCATCCGAGAGTTTGGACTTCCTGCCAGTGCGCTGTTTTTTGCAGAACTTGATGCCCTCGTCTCTCAGCGTTTCGACCAGATTGTGTAGGGTCTCGTCAGCGTCATCAGTGGGTTCCAAGGCAACAAATCTTTCCCCGAGAAGCTGCTGGAACTTCTCGGTGCCCGCCATGATTTGGGTTGGGTTAGGTCGGAGCGTGGACATCATCAAACGGTTTCTTTCAAGCTTTAGGTTGATATTCAGAGAGCCTCGGAGCAGTCGGTGATCAGATCCGGTATTAAACCTGTTGATCACTGAGACATCTCTGAATATGTGCTTGCTATCCGTCATGATGAAGTCGATCTCATTTTTTGTCACAGCGTCGGGGCTTTGCCATGTCCACTTCCTTTGAGGCTGTTTCTTAAAGAAGGAATTCATTAAGAATAGTCCCTCTTTCTCAAGGAAGTTGACAAGCATTTGTCCCCTGTGATTCCTAACTCCATAACCATGCGGGCCTATACGGGATTCGTACCCAGACTGGGTACCCACCTTGCCGTTAAAGTCCCCCATAACAACGTTGAAGTGAGCCTTAGTGGTGTTGTGCAAGGCTTTGGATATGTCTTCATACATATCCTCCACTTCATCATCCGAGTGTGCCGAGGTCGGTGCGTAGACCTGAATAACCTTCATGCTATACCGCTTGGATAGCCGAAGGATCAGGTACGCTACCCTGTTCGACACGATGGAGATTTCTTGAACGTTGTTAGAGAGGGCCCTATTGACGAGGAAACCTACGCCACCCTGGGATGTTTTATCACCCTCGCGAAAGTAGAGAAGATGGCCCGAGTCAAGGGTTACGGTGTCCTCTCCCTCTCTACGGACTTCGCATAACCCGAGAACATGCCATTTAATGTTCTCTAACTCCACTTCCAACTGCGCTAGATGATGGTCAAGCCTCAGAGTGCGTCCGTTATACGTAGCCAGGGTCAGTTTGTGAAGGGTTTGGTAGCCTATTGTAGCCCGGGGATTCTTAGCACCCCCTGCCCCGCCGTTACCATGTCCGCTACCATGACCAGGGATAGCGAGGCGGCCGGGAACTGGGGGCCATCTTTTGGCTGTTTCCTTCATTTGGGGGTAGTGCCCATAATCCCCACGCTGGGCAGGCGGGTTGGGGATCGCAGTTTGTTGGAGGGGTTGTTCTGCGGGGGTGCTGCTGCCCGCCCCCGGATATGTCCCTTAGTGGCCTCTTACGACACCCACGGGAAGACTTGGGTTGGTGCTATTCTCTTCTAGGCCGGCACCACACAGCCAGTGATGTAATACTGGGATCAAACTAGAGATTACGTAAATTTTCTTAATCGTATGTCAACTAAGACATTTATTTATTTAATGGGACAATACTTATAACACACTCAAAGATTGCTTTTGGTTGGATCGCGTTTCAAATCGGCAACATTTTCGGCATCTCTATGCTATTGGAAGCTTGGTGGAACAATATCAAAAAAGCTTGGATATATGACAACTACTTAACATCACGTCAGACTTGGCTTTTCTGGTTTATGATTTCGACAAAACCTTACTAGCGAAAATAGATGCAACTGTCACAAAATCACTAAAATCGTGGCTTGGACTAGCACATTCTGCTGATCCCTCTGTTCTATTTAGGGATCAAAATAATTTTGGGATGAAATTAAAGAAAACATCGGAGCTCTATAAATTCAATCCTAAATACTGCCCCAGATTGGACTCTCCTAATCGACGCGTATGAAAAGCACTATAAAATTCAGGAGGATGTTGGGGTTTCGTCATCTAAACCTGACATATTTCTTTAATCGAGAGTGATAAAATATGTGGTCCTTGTGGAACGTACTGTACCGTGGGAAACAAATATACCAAAGGACCACACTATAAAGAAAAAGAAATACTATGATCTCACAAACGGATTAACCAAAAACGGTTATGTGGTTAATTTATATGCAGTGGAAGTGGGAGCGAGAGGCATACCAGCAAAATCTCTCTATACCCTACTCAAAGATCTATTCCTATCGAGAGCTACAATAAGGTCATTACTAGGATAAATGTCTAAAGCGGCACTAGTAGGTTCGCATCAAATTTGGTTAGGCAGGGAGGGGAACTTGGGTAGTGAAGGTGAGTGTTGATGTACATCAACAAAAGGGGCCCCTTCTAAACCTACACTTGGGTCGCAAGTCCCAAGCACTGTCCCGAGTTCCGAACTCAGCAACGCGATGGACCCGGCACCCGCACGGAGAATCCATGGATTGCTAAGAATATCGGTCTCTTAATTGTGTCTATGTTTCTGCACGTCACGTCACTACGTCAAACTCAATCTTACTCTAAACTGTAGGCTAAGAGAGTAATGCTCAATTCAAATTACAGCTTTGACAAGCAATAACGTGTTAGATCCGTATAATGTATCGAATTAAGCAGGTAATCAAATTTTGTGATTAAATACAAATTCACCAATCCAGTCAAAATTCAATTAAACTCACGTTCAAACAGTTAAACAAGTCGTTTAATTAATATCACGCAATAAACCCATTGGATTGTATTTCTAAATTACGAGATATCGCTAATCACACATCGCGAACAATCGATCGGTGACAGAAACATTAAAGCGTTGACAAACATCGTTCGAAATGCAATTAAAGACTCACGCACTTGTCTTACAGTTTGTAGCTTATTTTTTGTTAGCTGACTATCATCCTTCTCACTTGATAATAATCTTAGCATTCGGTGGTCGTGTTAATACTACGGATCTTATATGAAAACCAGTGCTGGGTTGTATGATATTAAGAATATAACCATTAATATCTCTAAAACTTGACGTGAGTTTGGTGGTATTAAAGTAGAAATGTTTTTGGGGTTACAAATGTTACAAAAAATATTTTTGAATATCCAGACCGGTTTTGTGAATACATTTTTTTATTTAAGTGATTATTTTGTGAAATATTAAACTTATAAGAGCAAATTTTTGTTTGTAATGATAAGATTAGTTTTAAACAAACCTCTCCCTTTTCTCTCACCCTCTAACCCCAAACACCGTTTACCTACGTCTACGTGCATTGTATGATTTACTTGGTATCTTCAAACTACAAAATAGTATACATCGTATCAATCAAAGCAAAGAATCAGCTACAAACTAGACGCTTAATAGAATTATGCCCTTTAACAGATTTTATAGTTATTGTGTTTGTATCGTAAACCAAGATTGGGTTGAAGATTGTGTCTATTGTAATATATTACTTATGTGTTCCAGATATGTAGTGTATTAGGTGAGCTAGTAAGCTAATACTCGTACAAGGAAGTACAAGCTAATACAAGTCTCAGGCATAGATCAAATAAACAGTACTGTTAATTTTTAAACTTTCGCGTTCCATAACATACAATTATTTAACAGGAATTAACGCGATCATGTATGGTACGTCCCTCGCTGGTTGGCGGGGGGATTCCGAAAGGATTTCCACACGAAAAAAAAAGGTATATACGTACCTTTGGATTGCCTGACGTTTCGACCAGGTAACACTGGCCACTGGCCGTGGTCACAGTCTGTGATCGCGTTACATGATCATATACATGATCGCGTTAATTCCCGTTAAATAATTGTAAAACAATACTGTTAATGTGGATTAACGCGACCGTGATAGGTATAGGTATATACATAGCTTTGAGTTGCCTTACGCTTGACTAAATTACACTGATTGTGGTCACAGACCCACTGCGTTACAATGGTACTCGTAAATACCTATAGGGGGCCATCTCGAAACCGGAGATGGCCCAGGGTCAGTCGGGGTGCGAGGGATATGCTCTATGGGCAACCTTACACCCCGGCGTCAGAAGACCCGAGACGGCGTGCGGTTTTAGTCGGTTGCAGCCCGACATAACCGCCCCCGCTGGCCGGCGGGGGGGTATCCGAAGGGATTTCCGCACGATAAAAAAAAAAAAGGTATTACGATTTCTGCGAGGGATATGCTCTATGGGCAACCTTACAGACCTTGAAGACCCGAGACGGCGTGCGGTTTTAGTCCGACATAACCGCTCCCGCTGGCCGGCGGGGGGGTATCTGAAGAAAAAAAAAGATATTATGATTTCCCTACTTCGGAGAGCACTTTAATCCGTCAGTCCCGGTTGCCATACTGCAGCCGGAGCAGTGGTGTCTTCTACACATTACTGCAATACTGTTCTCATCTCTGCGATGGCACTGCTCAGTACTTACAGCATCGTGTGGTCCACATTATTGGGAGTCCTGAGATCACCAACGCTCTTGAGCCCTTGCAGTTGCGTAGAGATATTTTTTTTATAAAGAATATTAGTAACCGAAATTATATTCTGTGAACCGCATGTTCACAGAATACATCTACTTACCAAGTTTCAATAGCATAGTTCTTATAGTTTCCGAAAAAAGTGGCTGTGACATACGGACGGACAGACAGACAGACATGCCGAATCTATAAGGGTTCCGTTTTTTGCCATTTGGCAACGGAACCCTAAAAACCCTCGGGCTCCGTTGGACTTTGAACGCAACTGAAAAATCATTGTGAGAATGCTGATGACAATTATTATGTAGTAGTGAAAGTTTGAAACTTACATAGTTTAGATCAAATAGTTTTAAAAATAACGAAATAGCTTCTAATACTTTAATTAAATACAGCCGTTATGTAAAACCGTTTACCACAGAAGTGTAGCTATGTGAAATCCAGATTACATACAAGTGTTTAATATTAATTAATATTGCTCATTAATTATTTAGTTTAAGCAGTTCATTAAAGCTACGTACGATTTTAATGACGGTATTACATGAGTATACTGGTGCTATAAACGTACTGGGGTTTCAGAGATTGGGCTGGTTAAACTAAACGATGTCCTCAGTGGCGCAGTGGTAGTGCATTCGACTGCTATGACTGCGAGGGTTCGATTCCCGCTCTGTGCAAATATTTGTATGCATGAATATGTCTATTTGCATTGGTCTGGGTGTTGCCATGTATAATATGTATGTATTTACAAAAAAAATAGTATATAAGTATGTTTATCCGCATTCTGGAACCTATAACACAAGCTAGTTAAACTATGCTTACTTTGGGTCCTAAAAGCGATGCGTAGAATGTCGTTTTTTTTTCTTTTTTTAATATTTAGGACACGTCAATTTGACTTCACCTCGCCTGATGGTAAGCTGAAGATAATGTCTCAGGAAAGAGGGTCACCATTACATACACGTACCATGTTAATGCCCGGCTATGCACTTGCTGACCCCTGAACGCAATCAAACCGAAATTGGATTACTATGGAGGGTTTTTCGCAATCGTGCACGGTGTTACCCTTTTTTTTCTATTTTTTTTTATCGTGCGGAAATCCCTTCGGATACCCCCCTGCCGGCCAGCGGGGGCGGTTATGTCGGGCTTGCACTGACTAAAACCGCACGCCGTCTCGGGTCTTCAGACGCCGGGGTGTAAGGTTACCCATAGAGCATATCCCTCGCACCCCGGCTGACCCTGGGCCATCTAACCACTAACAGCATCGCTCATCCTGTCTCCTCTGAAAGCAGAGGAGTACGGAGAGCGATGTGTTCCCGCCACGTTGGGTATTGGTCGACGATCAATGCCAACCCTATGAAGGGGTGAAGGGGAAGCTATTGACCGCCGCCCAGGGTGTACCGGCCGCTCCGATTCCGTTCCCCCCGGACTGCAGCGGGATCGGAATCGGAGCGACACTCGAGGAGGTTACAAAACACACACCCCTGCACGGTGGTACCCACCCGGCCGAATTTTGTGACAAATTTGTGTCATCAAATTTCTACCACCAGTATTATATCGTAGAATATTTATTTATTATATTTATAACTATTCGATTAACTGGAGCTAACAATGAAGAGAAAGAGAAAAATAAGAAAAAGTATTTATTCTGTTAAACACACACAGCTATGTTTACATTTTTTTCTTTGGTGAAGGTGAGGTGGGTAGGTTTATCGAACTTGAACCGATTGAAAGAGCACTTGGTGTTTCATCACATCTGCCTGTGTGGCTGAACTGAACCAGGTGTACCCAAAAAAGAGGATATCATTACATCATATGATCTGAGACTCCGAAAAGTTGCGGCCGCCGACGTTGGCGAACGTGCCGTGTTGTCCCAACAACACGTCACGTTCGCCAACGTCGGCGGCCCCAAATGAACACCCCTCCCCTAAAAGGTCACTCTGGACCTGGTTCTGCTAGGGCAACGGCTAACCTTAACCTAAGCTCCAGGCCCACGCTCACGCTCATGGAGGACTAAATAACTAGGTCTGCAAGGCAAATCGCTGCTTGCAATGTTGAGCTGAATGAGACATCGTGAATCAGATTTTGAAAATTTTGAACAGTGATCATTCCTCCGTGGCAAGTCCGATTTTGAAAATTATTTTTGAAAGTCACAACTCTGGCCATGCTTTCTGAGCGTGTAAAGTTTGGTCACAGTGTCTCAAGCGGTTATTATGTAATTCCATCTGGATTTTTTTTAACGGTGATCATTCCTCTGTGGTAGCATTAATTTTTTCAAAATATATTCACAAACCTTTCTCTGATGAACCTCTTTAATCATGCCAAATTTGGTTCTGATAGGATTATTAGTTTAGGAGGAGACCTGTGACGAAGAAAATCCTGAAGTCTGGTATGAGGAGCTTTCGCTCGACTTCGTCTCACTCAGCTCAATTACTCTTTATATCTCATCTAACGCGCCGCAACTTAAAAATGATAAATCTAACTTATAATATTTTTTTTTCAATTCAATTCAAATTTATTTGTGGATCATAGGTTTGTACAGTTCTAATTCTACGTTACATTCAAGTGCGCTATGTCCTACCATGGAATATGGTGTACAAATTTGATTACAATTATATTATATTATTATAATTTGATTATAAGAAGCAAAACTATAAGCAGACAAACAATAAAAAAACAATAATCAAACGCATGCAAAAGAATTATCCCTGAGATACTCGTCAATGGTGTAGTAAGCTTTATTTGCCAGAGATTTAATAAGCTTACTCCTAAATACTGCAATATTTTGCGATCGGATCGTCACAGGTATTTTATTGTATATGGCCGTTGCCTTACAAAAGACACTACTACATAATAACTGCGTTTTGCTTGGAACGACCTTTAAATTGCCTTCACGCCTAGTACCAGGAGGTTTGGCAGTAAATAAATGTGGGTTATTTTTAACAAAGGTAGCTACTTCGATAATATATATTGATGGAACTGTTAAAATACGTAGCTCTCTGAATTTAGTCTTGCATGATTCCCTTTTCCTTAAACCTGTCATAGAACGAATGCAGCGTTTTTGGGCAATGAGTACTCGCAACCTGTCAGTTGAGTTGCCCCAAAATATTATTCCGTACCTAATAATGCACTCCACATGGCCATAGTATGCCGTGATAACTGTTGACCGATTTGCTACCCGAGACAATTTATACAGAGCATATGAGAACTGATACAGTTTTGTACATAAATTGTCAATGTGTGCTTTCCAATTCAATTTACAATCTAACGTTAATCCCAAAAAACGCGTTGTGCTAGTTCCAGTCAATGTCATATCCATGTATTTAACCTGCGGTACAGTATTGGTATTTCTTTGATTAAAGTCCATAATATGGGTCTTTGTTATATTGATTTTTAAATTATTAAATGTCAACCAGCTTTCAATCGTCAATGTTTTAACTATGTCTAGTTCTAAATTAATATGATTGTCATTTATAAATAAAATAGTGCTGTCATCCGCAAATAATGTCATAGAATGGTCAATTACATTTGGCATATCATTAATATATATTAAAAAGAGAAGAGGTCCGAGAACACTTCCCTGGGGAACTCCATAGTGCACTGGCTTCCTATCAGAGGCAGTGATTATGTCTGTGCGCGTTTTTGTGCATATTTTATTGATATGAATAATTTGTGTTCTATTACACAAATACGATTTTAATAGCATATGAGCATTTCCTCTGACTCCATAGTCATAAAGTTTCTTGAGTAGGATGTCATGACCTACCCTGTCAAAAGCTTTTGACATATCTAAATACAGTGCTGTAGCTTTTTTCCTTGCGTCGACTGCGATCGTTACTTTAGACAAGAAGTTATAAATTGCCATATTTATAGTTTTATTTTTACGAAAGCCAAACTGTATTTCTGATAGTATGTTGTTGGTTTCAAAATAGTTGGACAGCTTATCATATATAACCCTCTCAAAAACTTTTGCTATTATTGGGATTAATGCAATGGGTCTATAATTACTAATTTCTCTTGGATCTCCTTTTTTGAGCAATGGTTTCACTATAGAGATTTTTAGTTATTCTACTCTAGCTGTTGCCTACGGCTTCACCCGCGTGGAATTATGTTCCCATTCTCGCTTTTCATGGGAACCTATTCCAGGGATAAAAGTAGCCTAAGTGTTATTCCCGACTATAATCTATCCAAGTACCAAATTTCAGAAAAATCGGTTCGGCCGTTAGCAAGTTATTGAGTAAGAAACATCTTTACAAACGTACACATTAGTATCACTACATATTATGAAACAAAGTCCTCCGCCAAGTCTGTTTATCTGTCTGTCTGTAACTTTAAAACTACTGCACAGATTTTCAAGCTGTTTTCACCGATCGACAGAATGGTTCTCAAAAAAGATTTTTTTTTTGACTGAAAATTATAATTTTTATAATTTTTTTACTGAAACCTTTACTTTGGCCAAAATATAACGATATTTGTTGGAGGTGTCGGAAAAAATAAGCCGTCTAGGAGCTTTCAGCGATAACGCTGATAATACTGATAATACTGATAATACTGATAACCCTTTGATATATTGTGTATCTTATATAGGTTGTGGTGGTGGAATAGAGTTTCATGGGTAGCGGGAACGGAATCAGAATTCCACGCGGATGAAGCCGCGAACAACAGCTAGTTTATAATATTAGTAATAATTAGAATGGTTTTATGCAACATTTTCAGGTATCTATTGAAGGTATTTACTTCTAAGTTTTTCATTTTCATTTTCTTTTATTTATTTTATTCATCTTACTAATATGTGTAGAATTTTCTTCTCCTACCTTTTTTTTTCAATTTTTTGACGTGACAACGTCTTATAAATCGATGGAGCCGGCTGTATGCACGAAAAAACATGACGTATGCGGCGTTACCGACGTATGCGGCTTTACCATATGACGTATGCGGCGTTACCTCGCATTCTTATGACGTTGTCACGTTGAACTATTGTCAGTAAACCGACTTTACAGACAACGATTTTTTTACACCAATTATTAGGCAGACAAGTACACGACTCACCTGATGGGAAGTGGTTACCGTGTTATATTCTCATGACAATCAATAAGTCTAATAAAGTCACATCTTTTATGTATTTCCTTAACAATAATACGATTAAGTAGCATAAAAAACTGAAATATTGAGAGACATCCTAAACGTCACGCAGTCCATTCGTCACTGTCATAGAAATGTCAAATTAGTATAGAAGCGAGTGATGGAACTTAAGTACTGATTGTCGCATCGTCTATCATTGGTGGACACAAATACGACAGATTTACTCGTACAATTTGTGGAAATGTTTCTGATTGTGAACATTTAAAAATTACGTGTAAGTTATAAGATAATAATGTAACATTTTGGGACAAATTTTGATTAGATTTTTATTTTAACAATATATTTAGTCGAGAGTAGCTTAGCCATCAGGCGAGGACGCAGTGGCGGCCAAAGTCCACCGGTAACCCTGGGGTTATCCTTTCTAGGGCTTACTCGACTCACCGACACCATCGTTAGCACCGATGGGCTGAAGCCCGTGGGGGTAACCATATGTTAAAAAAAAAGAGTAGCTTGTGTTAGCATATTCAATATTCGGGTTCATAATATTTATTGACACAACACCAACTTAGTACACCTTTTTTCACTTTTGGTCTGGCAACACCGACTAAAACTAGCGAATATAAAGTATGAGCCATTTTGTACATTATTCAATTTTGTTCAACCTTTTTTCGAGCTACCGACGTTGAAGGTTGTCTCAGAAGTCACATAAATTATATTAGTTGTGATACAAGTAAATAAAGTGATGGAAATATGCAAGTAATGGAGTATTATTCTTACAAGTCAGAAGTGGAATAATCATCTACGTCCTCCAATGTGGCTGTCTCCTGAACAACAACGATGGTAAACCACCATCTCCAGGTCACAATTTAATGCATTACACCCCACCTGAAGATTTAGCTTTGCCGTTATAATAATTGTGGTATATTGTTATAAATTTAACCGCCAAAAATTTTCATATATTTGCTGTTGTTTTAATGCTACTGAACTAGATATACAAATATGATGCTGTGCAGTGAAATAAAGTGATACTAGCGCGAACTATTAATCTATCTTCAAATTATTTGTAATTGACACGTGTGTGATGTGACAATTTGTGAGTTGTTATTACAGGGTGTAATTTACAAACTGTTAACTAAGTATAGTAAAATAAATAATCTGATGTTGATCACTATCATAAATAGATAATAGTTTAAAGGTACAGTTTAGGTTACAGTAATACTTAAGCAATATAGATAATCGTGTTTTACTTGGTGTAATTATTAGTGAATTATATTTAAAATACTATGCTTAATTTATAGCTGTCGCTATTTATAGCATCTAGATTTTACTGTGAATAAATTATCTGGCGTTAACGAATATTGTAAGTGGGTAATAGCTTGAAGTTATAGGTTATATTACTGTAATAATTACGCAATAATTATCTATGTAAGTTTATTTCATTTGGGATGATTATAAGTGAATTGCTTATGTTTAAAATACTTCGATTAATTTTGTTGTTGCCGTTATTTATGGTATTTATATTTTAATGTGAATTGTTTCGTATCGTTTGAACTGTAATAATGGGTAATAATAAAAGAAGGCGACGTGACTCAAGTGAGAGCAGTGAATCTGTAGGCTCTAGTGACAGTGATCGGCCGCGGCATCACAAAAGCCGTCGCGATAAAAGGCATAGTCGTCGTAGAAAAGTCGTGAACTTGCTAAGACACCTCCATTAACGACAACACAACTGAGTGACTCTAACTTAGTAAATAACAATAGTAATTCAACAAATGATCTCTCGATAGCGAATAAAATCATCGGAGACTCTACGTCAGTAACAGTCCCCAACTTCTGGGCTCAAAATAATTTTCCTGTAGATTTTAGTGTTGTACCTGAGTTTGACCCAAGCGATAATAGCCAAACCATAGATAATTGGATAAACAAAGTTAATGAGTGTGCGCAGATCTATTGTTGGAATGATCGTCAGATATGTCACTACGCGCTCCCTAAATTAAACGGTTTAGCCAGGGTCTACCTTCAGTCCTATATACTTGGGACGGATGGGTCCAAAAATTAAAACTGGCTTTCCCGTCTAATGAAAATTATGGGGACCTATTGACGTCAATGTTGAAACTTCGATGTAAATTTGGTCAATCGTTAGAACATTATTATTACGATAAAATGGCGCTTATAAATAAATGTCAAATTACGGGTAATAAAGCCGTGGGCTGCCTCATACATGGGATTGATGACAAATTTGTAAGAATGGGGCGAGTGCTTGCATGTTTAATGAACCGGAACAGATCCTCAATTATTTGCGCACAATCTCCCAACATGAGAATAGTTCATCGATGTCTACCTTTCGAAATAAAAGTAACACAATATCTAAGAATTCCAATAAACCCACTAATGAAATAATACATAGAAGTGATAACATTCGTTGTTTTAATTGCAACGAAACGGGTCACATAAGTTTAAAATGTAATAAACCCATTAAAAAGTGTAATTTTTGCTTTAAATTGGGACATGAATCCAAGGATTGTTTTAAAAGAAAAGGGGAAAATAGCGATAAAATAAGTAAAAATAGCTACACAGAGGAACTTAATAAGACCGTCTTGTGCATTACTAACAGTGAGTCTGGTAATTCAAAATATTACAAAGATATAAAAGTCAATGACGTTGTTCTACAAGGATACGTTGACCTGGGCAGCAAATGTACTCTTATACGGGAATCGGAAGCAAGACGTTTGGTCGATAATTGGGACACAATGCATCTGCCGATTTTACAGGGGTTCGGAAATTCTGCAGTAAAGCCTCTCGGAAAGTTTATGGCGACACTAGAGATAGAATCGGTTAAAGCTGAAACAGAACTCTTAGTCGTAGATAATCATTATTTGAGAACACCAATTTTAGTATGTCAATCATTTACGGAAAAACCAAATGTGATACTCTTAAAAACGGTAAAAGAGTTGAAGTTTTTGCATGCATTCGATTTAACCGACAATGACTATAAAATTAAAGTTTACGCAGATTGTGATGTAATTGTTAAACATAAAACTACGATGCCAATAGATGTTAGAGTCGAAAATAAATATAATGGCGGCTTATTGTTGCAGTACAGTCTACGTATTTTACCGTTTAGTGAATATGCTATTTTATCTGAGGTTTTTGCCTTTAAAGAGGGTTACGGATACGTCATGTTAACTAACTTATCACCTAATGATTTAAAGATTCATAAGGGAATGTTATTAGCTCGTGGGCAAAAGTATCAAGAGGTCAATAGCGAATACTTAGGATTAACAACAGAAACTAAACATTACGAACAACTACCCTTAACCGATATAATGATTAGCACTGAGGTGACAGAACAACAAAGGTGCAAATTATTTAACTTGTTAGAACAGTACAGGGATTGTTTTGCAATGAATTTAGCAGAGCTAGGTAAAACAAATTTAACAGAAATGAATATTACGTTAAGTGACAGTAGACCCGTAGCATATCGCCCGTATAGGATATCACAGAGTGAGCGTGATCATTTAAATAAAATTATCGAAGAACTATTAACAAATGGTATTATTCGCGAGAGCACATCCGATTATTCTAGTCCCGTTATCTTAGTAAGTAAGAAAAATGGCGAAAAGCGATTATGTGTTGACTATAAGGTCACTAAATCGAAAAACTTTGAAGGATAAGTATCCATTACCGCGCATTGAAGATCAATTGGATAGACTAGGTGGCAATAGGTTCTTTACTAGCCTTGATCTTACATCAGGGTATTATCAAGTGTCTATGAGCGAGACTAGTAAGAGGCTTACCGCATTCGTCGCGCCTGATGGTTTGTATGAGTTTCAGAGAATGCCGTTTGGTCTGGCCAATGCACCAAGTGTCTTCCAGAGGACAATAAATTGTATGCTTAAGGGTAAACAAAATCTGGCATTAGCTTATATGGATGACCTACTGGTGATGTCCCGGTCGGTCGATGAGGGCTTAGATAAATTAGCACAAGTCTTTCAATTATTAAGGTCGTCTCATTTAACACTAAATTTGAAAAAGTGTAACTTCTTTCAGACTCGTATTAACTATTTGGGCTATGAAATTAGTTCCGATGGTATACGCCCCGGGGCTGCCAAAATCAGTGCCGTGATAGACTTTCCGTTACCGAAAAACGTTCACGAAGTACGGCAATTCGTAGGCCTTACAAGTTATTTCCGGAGATTCATTCAAAATTATTCTATAATAGCAAAACCACTAACATCTCTCACAAAGAAAAACACTCCCTAGTGTTTTGATGAAGCTCAGATTAATGCGTTTAATGACTTAAAAACTAAATTGACAACGCGACCGGTATTGGCTCTTTACGACTCGGAGGCTGAGTTGGAAATACACACCGACGCTAGTAAAATTGGTATAGGAGCTATCTTGCTACAACGTGGGAAGTCCGATGACAAACTTCATCCTATCTCGTATTACAGTCGTCAAACAACAGCTGATGAAAGCAAATTACACTCCTATGAGCTTGAAACCTTGGCGGTTGTTTGTGCGTTAAATAGATTTAGAGTTTATGTGTTAGGTAAATCATTTAGAGTAATTACTGATTGCGCAGCTATACGTAGTACAATGACCAAAAAGGATTTGATACCGAGAGTGGCGCGTTGGTATATATTGATGCAGGAATATGACTTCATTGTCGAACATCGAGACGGTGCCAAAATGACTCATGTAGATGCACTGTCACGTAACCCCAGTCCCTTTGAATCTCAAGACAAAACAAAATCCGTAGATATTTTAGTAATAGATGATGACGCATGGCTGCGCACAGTTCAGGAACAAGATTCTGAAATTCAAAGAATAATTAATGTACTAGGTGATCCAACAACAAAAGATGTTGTCGATATTCATGAGAACTACACTGTTAAGAATGGCCGTTTATACAGAAAAATTAAAGATAAAAACGAATACGTAGATTTAAAATGGGTAGTTCCAAAGTCAGTAAGATGGCAGATAGTTCGTATGAATCATGACGATGCCGGACACTTTAGCTTTGATAAGACATATAGTAGGATTAAGCAAACTTATTGGTTTAAGGGAATGAGACGTTTCATTAAAAAATATTGTAAGTGCTGTTTAAGCTGTGCTCATAATAAGTTACCAGTGGGAGCTAAAGAAGGGGAACTTCATCCCATCCCCAAAATTAACAAACCGTTTGACACCTTACATACCGACCACTGTGGTCCTTTCCCACTCAGTAAAAAGAAGAACTGTCATATTTTAGTAATAATTGATGCATTTACGAAATTTATTTATATAAAACCGGTTAAAAACGTTAAAAGTAGCACTAGCAATCAGATATTTACAGAATATTTCTCATTATTTGGTGTGCCACGACGCCTAATATCTGACCGCGGAACTGGTTTCACTAGTAGGGAGTTCTCCGATTTTATTAATAAACGCGGTATAAAACACATCTTAAATGCTGTAGCATCTCCTAAGGCTAATGGCCAGGTGGAGAGGTACAACCGGACCATAGTTGACGCAATAACGACAGCAAACCATGACAAACCGGATAACGAGTGGGACTTGTGTCTACCTCAAATAGAGTGGTCATTGAATAACACCATAAACAAATCAACCGGTCGTACTCCCTCGGAAATGTTGTTTGGCGTTCAAACAACTGGTGCCTCAGATAGCTATATGAACTCCCTAGTTTCAGAATCCCATTCTTTGCTAGATCGCGATATAATAAGATCCGACGCAGATTCACTCATTCAAATAAACCAACAGAAACAAAAAGAGCGTTTTGACAGGTCTCATAAGAAACCTACCCAATATAAAATAGGTGACCTAGTTCGCATCGAAAAAAATATCCGTACAGATCCTGGGCAGAGTCGCAAATTGTTACCTAAATGTGTGGGGCCGTATAGAATCTCTAAAATAATTGGTAATGATCGGTATGAGATAGAGGATACTCCAATTACTCGAAAAGCAGGTTCAAAACCGTATAGGTCCATTTATGCCGTCGATAAATTATACCCCTGGCTTGTCTATACTTACGATGCTGTATCGAGTGACTCAGAGTAAAAGTTTGCAATGTTTCATAGATTACGAAAGCGAAGTACGTTCATGATTATTGTGACTGCATAATATATATATTAAGGGCCGTTACTATGTTTTACACTAAATTAAGTTAAAGCGAAGTGAATTGTTGTTTTAAACAAATAATACATGCCGCAAAATGCAATCTAAATTATTGAATAGTATAGAAGAGATATATCTATTTAAGTGAATTAATATTGTAGCTGTATATGATCGATGATATAAAAATGATGATATATTATAGAGGCAGTGATAGTGATAAATCACCTAAAATATAATAGTGATGATTACTGAGCTGCTACAGGTGAGAGTGCCTGTAGTCCATGTTTAGTTTTAAGAGTGAGTCGCTACAGGTGAGAGTGCCTGTAGTCGATATTTAGCTTTAAGAGTGAGTCGCTACAGGTGAGAGTGCCTGTAGTCGATGTTTAGCTTTAAGAGTGAGTCGCTACAGGTGAGAGTGCCTGTAGTCGATGTTTAGCTTTAAGAGTGAGTCGCTACAGGTAAGAGTGCCTGTAGTCGATGTTTAGATTTAAGAGTAAGTCGCTACAGGTGAGAGTGCCTGTAGTCGATATTTAGCTTTAAGAGTGAGTCGCTACAGGTGAGAGTGCCCGTAGTCGATGTTTAGCTTTAAGAGTGAGTCGCTGCAGGTGAGAGTGCCTGTATGCGATGTTTAGTTTTAAGAGCGAGTCGCTACTTTAAGTGATTGAATAATCAATAGTTATCTAATTATTTGTCAATTATTTGTCAAGTGTTTAGTTTTAAGAGTGAGTCGCTACTTCTAAGTGATTGAATAATCAATAGTTATCTAATTATTTGTCAACTAAGTAATTTTGTGATTGTTTTAAAATTCTCTGGTTCGTATTTCTCTTGTTTTAAACGTGAGGCCACGTTTGACGTCAGGATTAGCCGAATGTTAGCATATTCAATAATCGGGTTCATAATATTTATTGACACAACACCAACTTAGTACACCTTTTTTCACTTTTGGTCTGGCAACACCGACTAAAACTAGCGAATATAAAGTATCAGCCATTTTGTACATTATTCAATTTTGTTCAACCTTTTTTCGAGCTACCGACGTTGAAGGTTGTCTCAGAAGTCACATAAATTATATTAGTTGTGATACAAGTAAATAAAGTGATGGAAATATGCATGTAATGGAGTATTATTCTTACACTTGGCTATGTCAGGGGTTTTAAAAATAATAATTTTTAGTCCGAAAATAACTGTAAGATTGATAGGTGGACCTAGGTTTCAAAGATATGTTCACTATAAGGTAGTTTCCTATCAAGAATTTAAGACACTGAGTATTACTTTAAAACTTTTTCTGGAACTAACCTGAATATAGCAACCATTAATCAGCTCAAGTTACAAAATGTTATATTTAATAATTTATATCCCCCCCTAACCCCTCCAGCTAAGCTAAATTGCTTGTGTTAGGAGTGGGTTCACGTCGGTAGTGTAATGGCCAGGATTCGAACCCGGGACCTCTCGATCCTAAGGTTGACTCCTTAACCACTAAGCTACCGACGCTTAAACTTATTAAAAACCTTACATCTAACCTAACCTAAAGATTTTTCCGATCTAAATCTTTAGAAAAAAGTAAGCATACAAAATGCTTAAAAATTTAATTGAATCTAACCTAACCGTTTTAATTCATCATCGTCATCATTAACCTATGCTAGTCCACTGCTGGACATAGGTCTCCCCTAATCAGCGCCATAGCGCCCTGTCTTCAGCTTGCCGCATCCAGCCTCTGCCTTTTTTTTATACCACTCACGTGGCAGACAAGCTCACGGCCCACCTGATGGAAAGCGGTTACCGTGGCCTATGGATGTGTGCAACACCAGGGGCATCACACTCGCGCTGCCGACTCTGTAAAAACCTTCTAATGCCCTTCTTGAAGAACCCCATATTGTAGTCGCTTGGGAAAACCACAGCAGGGAGATCATTCCTGCAGTCTTTCGCAGATCGTCATCCCACCTGGCCGGAGGGCGTCCTACACTACGTTTCCCGAGTCGCGGTCTCCACTCAAAAACACGTTTACCCCAGCGGTTGTCGGTTCTTCGCGAGATATGGCCGGCCCACTGCCACTTCATCTTGTTAATTCTTTGAGCAATGTCGATAACCTTGGTTCTCTATCGGATGTATTCGTTACGAATCCTATCCTTTAGAGAAACTCCGAGCATAGCTCTTTCCATAACAGAGCAATTATTTCGTAGAGCAAACTATAACGTCAAAACTACTTTTTCTTGTTTCACAAATAGAAAAAAATACTCTCTTTGCAAATATTATCACCTCACGTTCAAGGTTATTGCGTAAGAGGACATCCTCTATACCTTATTTCTTCTTATTTCCTTCCACTCACCTTGAACGTCGAGAAAACATCCAACTTGCGTTATAATAACGTCACACTGTAGTTATGGATAGCTTTATTTATTTCTGACCATTACCTCGTTACAGTGGAAGTAAAACTAGCAGTAATTCAACTGTGGACAACATTTATTGAGTTATTTAGTTACATTGGGACCTAAACATAACTGGTGAATCGTGGGTATGTTATAAACCTCTGCCTTACCCTTCGAGGATACAGGCGTGAAGTCATGTTATGTGAAGTTATGTTATTTAGTGTTTAGAATATAATTGTATCTGTAGTCTAGACGCCATTTTAGGTACAATAGATTTCATACTCTAAAAGTTGACTTCGTCGGTTTGTGTGTTACAAAGATGTACTCGTATATTTAGAACTGTAATGGCTAGTCTATTTGGATTACAAAACTTACATAATTTGCATAGCTATGATCGCTGCAGTAATAAATAACTAGGGTCGCAATGCATTCTGCTGTTGCAATGTTCAGCTGAGAGTGCACTACATGATTACCTACAATTCACCCGCAATTTTTTGTCAATTGAATACCATTGAATTGTTTTTTCAGTGATTATTCCTCCGGTGCTAGACCGATTTTCAATTTTCTTTTTCTGTCTCAAGCCAAAAGTTAAGTTGCACATTTTGGCGCCAAAATCGTGGTCTCAACATCGATCATTTTGGAGAAATCAGATTTTGAAATTTTTGAAGGGTGATTATTCCTCCATGGTATGTGTGATTTTCAATTTTATTTTTTTTAAACCTTGAGGGTATCAAGTTGATAAGTTTGGTCAAAATTGGTCGATTAGTTTAGGAGGAGTAGCGTCACAACCGAAATACACATAGTGGAGTATAGAGTTTTTCACTCGACTTCGTCTACTCTCAGCTCAATAATATCAATAAAAACAAAGCTGACTATCCTAGAAATGTGAAAGGATATAAGCCAGTGTTTAATACTTCTTCACATTGCAAGAGATCAATAAATGTCATACTCACTTCATGTTTCAATTAGAAAAAAAGTGTGTCGAAATACCTTTTTTTCCGGAAATCCGCCCCCCCCCCCTTGGCCAGCGGGGGAGGTTATGTCGGGCTTGAACCGACTAAAATCGCACATCGTATTTGGCCTTCAGAGTGTAGGGTGTAAGGTTGCATGTCTCTCGCACCCCGAAATACCTAGCACATTTACATTAGTTGTATAATAAAAACTTGTTTTAAAAATAAAAAAATGCGAATACCGTATTCAGATAAAAGTATTCAAAATTAGTTGACAAAGAAAAACATTTGGATATTGCCACAGCAGCCGGTAATACCGCTAGATCCCAACCCCATCGAGGACGCAGGGGATATGCTCCGGAAAATATGTTATGAAAGATTCGGACAGCGTAACGACATTACAAAAGCTGCATGAATTGTTAAATTTCCATTGGGAACGTTTACCACGAGAGCATAAATATTCAATTTATGTTGC
The DNA here is from genome assembly GCA_946251805.1 of Cybosia mesomella. Taxonomy (NCBI): domain Eukaryota; kingdom Metazoa; phylum Arthropoda; class Insecta; order Lepidoptera; family Erebidae; genus Cybosia; species Cybosia mesomella. The sequence goes on from OX276408.1 coordinate 26,659,783, forward strand.
GTACCTTTTTTTTTGTGCAGAAATCCCTTCGGATAACCCCCCGCCAGCTAGCGGGGGTGGTTATGTCGGGCTTAAACCGACTAAAACCACACGCCGTCTCGGGTCTACAGACGCCGGGGTGTAAGGTTGCCCATAGAGCATATCCCTCGCACCCCGACTGACCCTGGGCCATCTCCGGTTTCGAGATGGCCCCCTCGGGTTTCGGAAACACGGTGTCCCCGTCTAGCCCCGGTTTGGGGGAGGGGCGCTAATCGCCCCACCGTCCCGGCCTGCTTCTGCTGGGGTGACAGGCGGCCTCACCTGCCACCCCCAGGCGCGACCTCCGGCGCCTGAGTCGCCTGCGACGCGCGGCGCGCAAGTTGCGGGCTCGGCGGGCCGGGAGAGAGGACTCCCACCCCCCAAATTTGTTTGATAGTAAATTTTTGTATAATATTATTCATGGAACTTATGTACCTCTTTTGGAAAGTAAATCAAGGAAAACATATTAAGGAAGTGTTTAACCCTCGACGTAAAAGGCGGCCAAGTGCGAGTCGGACTCGCCCATGAAGGGTTCCGTAGCAGCAAGTAACATAATAATACTTTTTTAAATTTTATATTTGAGTTGATAGAATGAAAGGTAAATTGTGGTTTACGATTTATTTTTTTTATTTTATTTAAACTTTATGCACAACAATAAAATTGTACAAAGGCGGACTTAATGCCAGAGGCATTATCTACCAGTCAACCTTTGGGTGATGCAGAGATAAACCCAGTAGGTGCTCGAAGGATTTCCATAAAAGAAAAAGAATGGTACAAAAAAAACAAATTGAATACAAAAAAGAATATTATGCCTATAATGCTATCTATGTAGTTTAAGAATACAATATAATATTATATGTTATATTTAAAATATAAATATAGATACATATTTATTATATAATATATATATACATATATACACATACCTATAAATATTAAATACATACAAATATACATTTAAAAAATCTTAAAGATATTGTTCTGCCTATGGGTTATAATAGAGTTGACGTACTCTGTTTTTGAAAGTGGTACGGTCAGTCAGCATCCTGATTTCGAGAGGAAGGGCATTCCAAAGAAGAATGGATTGCACTAGAAAAGAGGAGTGGACGCGACTTGAAATATGAGTTGGACAGTGCAGAAGAAGATTGTTAGAGGAGCGCAGATATTTATCATGATTAGAGCCAAGTAGATGAAGATGAGATTTTAAGTAACTAGGGGCGTTGATAGAATTGAGAAGTGTAAACAATAAACAGACAGCTCGCAAACTGCGTCGCCGACGAATCGGCAACCAACCTAGCTCTGTACGGTAAGCCGAAATGTGGTCGTACTTCCTAAGATTGTAGATGAAACGAATGCAATTGTTGAGAAGTCGGTCAAGTTTATCGAGCAGATCTGCATTCAGGTCGAGATAGCACACATCACCATAGTCGAAGACAGGAAAAAGTAACGTCTGCACAAGCATTATCTTGGTTTTGGCTGGAAGAAAATTTTTGAGGCGATAAAGAGCCCGGAGTGTCCCAGTTACCCTCTGGCAGACGTTAGTGACCTGAACCTGGCGGGTTCAGAACTCAGGGTTGAGTCAAGGTGTAACCCCAGGTTCTTAACACTAGGTGTGACCGGAATATTTTCCCCGTTAAAGGTAATCGATGGTAGATTTATATCGGTCAACCGGTTGATTATATGACTACTGCCAATTATAATACTCTGGCATTTGTCAGGGTTGACGGCCAGTCCAAACCTATCACACCAACTACCTATCAAGCCTAAATCCGCGTTTAAGCTATCAATAGCCTCCGAGAGATTGTCCAGAGAGGCTTGGCTGTACAACTGCAGGTCATCGGCATACAAGTGATACGCACACTGAAGATCGGAGGTTACGAGGTTGATGAATATAGAAAACAGAAGAGGAGAAAGTATGCCGCCTTGAGGGACCCCAGAGTCAAGTTTACACCAGCTCGATGACTTCTCATTAGCACAAACTGACTGCTGGCGACCCTGAAGATATGAGGAAAACCAATCCAGCTCGTCTGAAGAGATCTTAATATGGGCAAGGATTGCCAAAAGTATGTCATGGTCCACGCAATTAAATGCATTCGAGAAGTCTACTAAGACCATTACTGTGGCCTTAGTTTTTTCAATTCCATCCCTGATATCACCCGTTACTTTTAGGACTGCAGTGGTCGTGCTATTATATTATTTATGACGTATTAAAAAAAAACTACTTACTAGATCTCGTTCAAAGCCATTTTCGGTAGAAGTTTACATGGTAATGTATATCATATATTTTTTTAGTTTTATCATTTTCTTATTTTAGAAATTACAGGGGGGGGGGGGACACATTTTACCACTTTGGAAGTGTCTCTCGCGCAAACTATTCAGTTTTGAGAAAAATGATATTAGAAACCTCAATATAATTTTTGAAGACCTATCCATAGATACCACACATGTATGAGTTTGATGAAATAAAATTTTTGAGTTTCAGTTCGAAGTATGGGGAGCCCACAAAATGTTTTGTTTTTTTTTTCTATTTTTGTGCGAAAAATGTAGGGTTCCGTTTTTTGCCATTTGGCAACGGAACCCTAAAAACGACGGGGTGTTATAAGTTTGACGTGTCTGTATGATGTATATTTGTGTGTGGCATCGTACCTCTTGAACGGATGAACCGATTTTGAAAGTTGATATGATCAAGATGGTTCTTAGCTATTGTGTTGTGTCGGGGGATTTTTTTCCCTAATTAAGTACTGTAAACAATACTCTATTTATATTACAATCTAGCCTTGTTGACTAATAAGTAAAAACATTTCAACTAAATTACTACGTAAACATAATTCTAAGAATGCGTCCATTAACACTCACTTAGCTTTTAGGGTTCCGTACCTCAAAAGGAAAAAACGGAACCCTTATAGGATCACTTCGTTGTCCGTCCGTCCGTCCTGAGAAAACCGGTCTTGACAGACGGACGGACCCGTCTGTTAAGACCGTTTTTCTCAGGAACGCGTAGAGGTATCAAACTGAAATTTATATCTAATACTCCGGTCTACTGTCCCTTGGAGCTGTGAAAAAATCAAACTTCTAAGCCAAAGCAATCAAAAGATACAACCGTTTATGCCGCAAATTTCCGCAAATTTTCGAAACTTGCACTGGAAACCCTACAGGGTATTTCCCGTGAACTTAGAATCTTGAAATTTGGTACGAAGTAACGTCTTATAGTACAGATAAAGGAAACATCGCGAAAACAGTAAATTTTAAGTTACATCATATAATAAAAATTATTTTTGAATGAATGAAAAGAATAACTATGACTCGATTGTCGTGATGGGTGAACTTTTACTTATATACCTACAGGTTTGTACGGAACCCTCGGTGTGCGAGTCCGACTCGCACTTGGCCGGTTTTTTTTATTAAGGCGAAGACACTTTGTTCATGTGTTCTTTATACGCAGCACTTATCACTACATTTATTTATTTGTCTCTAAAACACTACACTAACTCAAATGGTTTCGTCCGTTTCAGTCTTCTTACAATATTATTGATGTCAAGAAGCTGGATTGCTTCAACATACACATGGTGATGAAGATGAAACTGTTTTCGTGAGCTTCTGCATATTTGTCGGGGGTTTTAAATTTTTAAATTTAAGTTTCATTATTTCTCTCTTCTTCCGAGCGTCAACGATTTTGAACGTCCTCATTTTTTTATATTAAGGACACGTCAATTTTACTTCACCTCGGCTGATGGTAAGCTGAAGGTAAAGTCTCAGGAAAGAGGGTCACCATTACATACACGTACCATGTTAACAATGGTGGCACTCAGCTTGACGGCCTCATCAGAAGAGGATTGTCGTCGCAGCACCGCGTGACACCCACGTGACCACAATCCCCCTGCCCGGCTATGCACTTGCTGACCCCTGAACGCAATCAAACCGAAATTGGATTACTATGGAGGGTTTTTCGCAATCGTGCACGGTGGTACCCACCAGGCCGAATTTTGTGTGTGTTGTGGATTTAGTTGACTTTTACGGGAGGAACTGCCGTCTTATCCCCCAACTTCGAGAGGAAAGCCTGCGCCAGAGCCTTGTTCTTCAATCGGCAGGTGTGTACCGGCTTGCAGGTGAAATTGACTTTAGCACCATGGTGGGACCTATTTCTACGTGACTTTGTCCGCGTGGATTTAGATTTTACAGGTTTTTTTTACGCGGAACCCTAATTTATTTCTGAAATTAAAGTATCTTTGTAACATTACCTATCTGCCTGTGAAACTTCCGTCAAAATTGGACCAGCCGTTCCAGAGATTACCTAATTCAAAGATACAGAAAGATAGACAAAGAGACAAAATTTTTAAAAATTGTATTGTTGTTACTCGTATTGTGTATAAATTCATATGCAATCAATAAAAGATAAAAATAATAATAATGTATTTGAAGTTTAATAAAGAAAATCAAAATAATAATATTTCGTTTGGTTTACATATGGATAATAAATAAATAAATATAATACATGGTTTTCCTTTTATTTAAATAACCATGTTTGTTAAAGAGATTTGATTCTTACGATTGACCCATCGATTGATGCCAAAAAAGTACAGGATGTTAATTTTTCGAGTTTTAGCCGATTCGATAACCGAGTGTGGCAATCGAGTTTTTGAAAAACTATTAATGCTGCATTCATTATTTTTAAAACCAAAATTAAATCTTCCTTCAGGAAAATTGTCTATCTACATTATTTAAGATACTTTCCCTCCATGTAGCATCGCCGTGGGACGCCCTGTATAATCCACCGGCATTTTCACGTCGACGATCGACCGACATTGTTAAACGTAGATTAAAGTAGAAGCATTAATTTGAGGAAACGCTGGAACGGATGATTAGTACCTTTTTTTTTCGTGCGGGTCTACAGTAACAGACGTCGGGGTGTAAGGTTACCCATAGAGCATATCCCTCGCACCCCGACTGACCCTGGGCCATCTCCGGTTTCGAGATGGCCCCCTCGGGTATAAAGCAATAATCTTTCAAAAATTAATTGTGTGGGCTTTTGATCGAGAGGTCAATAATCAGGAGGTGTGTTCGAACCCCGGTTATCACATAATATAAATCCTCTCCAAACATAAGCAATTCAGTATTGAAAATACAAGTAATTTTGTTACAAGTATTCCTAAGAAAATCATCTGCAATTATTTATGAGGAACTTGAAAGACTTCAAAGACTAGTTGTGGTACTGTTTACTGTCCCACTGTGGTTCAGAGCAGAAAGGGACCAAGATTAATAAGTACTCAGCCAGTAATGGTGGCTTTTTGTTTTATTGTACAAAGCAGTCTTGACGTGGCCCATTACCCGCGCCCGCCTATTCATTCGTCCTTCACTCGTTCAACCATTCACTCAACGATCACCTGGGGACTAAGCTAGGTTTCAAATAATCAGACGTATTTCTTCTTATTTTGCTTTTCGTGGAATCCATTTTGTTTTCTACTATTTATTTGTTAGGAATAATATTTATTGTACCCATTAGGAATAATATATATATAAATATTAATTGTCAATTACTGAGTCAATTGTATAACAATGTAATCCTACGATATTACTAATATTATAAATGTGAATGTTTGGATGTATGGATGGTTGATACTCTTTCACGCAAGATCGGCTTAACGGATCTGGAGGAAATTCAGCACAGGGATAGATTATAGTCTGGAATACACATAGGCTACTTTTTTTCTCGGGAATAGGTTCCATGGGAAGCGGGAACGGGAACAGAGTTCCCCGCGGGGTTCCTAAAATATAACCCGAATTGTACATTATTTTTTCTTCCCACACGACCACCAATCATGGTTGTATTAGAATGTCTGCACCTTGGAGCTCTGGATCCTGTCGCCTTCATTCTAGGATTTAGTTAATTTTGACTTTCACAGGGGCAATTATAATTGCATTATGAATGTTAAGGCAATTCCTAGATCATCTCTAATACATGTCAGACATATTATTTTGTAAAAATTTCACAACACGCTTGTCACAAAAACATACATGCTGTATAAACAGTAATATGAAAATATCGAGCAGTTTAACTTTACGAAAAAATATTTAATTGTAACATCTATACATATTAACACATTGTATTTTAATAATATTTTACATTTATAGCTCTACATAATTAAAACAAATATGAATTCTAGAAAAATGTTTTTAATACGTACCAAATTGTCGATGGCACATTTTTAGGGATTTTCTTTAGAAAAGCCCTATTGCTATGGAGTTGTCGTCGACGTCGTCGTCGTCGACGTCGTCGTCGTCGACGTCGTCGTCGTTGCCAATTTTCTGTCACGGTTTTGGGTATAAAGGAGATGAGCTATCGAGTTGCTGTTTTCGGTATTAGATTCGTGCTGGGGTGAACCATTGCAAGATAAAAAAAAAACGCAAAATCGAAAATCCCTTGTATTCGGCTGAGCTCGTCTCAGGAATTCAACTTGTTATTTTTGTTTCTTGTTATTTTTAGGTCTAGTTATGTGTGTGTTTCGGCCTAGTTATGACCCCATAACTAGACCTCCTATGAAGAATTTTTTTTTAAATTCGATAGTAGTCAAGAAACCAATAGGTAGATCGATTTCATCGAAATCTACCTAACAGGCGAGTTCAAAGATAGTACCTACCATGTTATCAAAATTAAAAAAAAACATAATTTTCTCTTAATATTTGCGACATAGTAGCCGTAGGAAATATTCCCATTTACAGCAATACCGAACTTAAGATAGAAAGACAAACAAAATGTCATACTACAAAATCCCAAACTCCTACAAAATTTACGCGGTATCAAAATTAGATAATCTTCAAATTTCCATCTAACCAAAGCAAAGGAAATTGCCGACGACATTTTAAAAGCGATACCTACAACAAGCGTACCTACCCGATCCTAAACAAGAAACAAGTCAGGTTCGGCTCAATAAATTCCCGATGTAGTCCCAACTCTAATTAGCGCCGCAGCTGAGCGGTGTAGACACAACGCAGATAACTTAATTGCCTAGCCGCTCCCTTCTGATGGTACGATACGATACTGGTAATCGGAGGGTTAAAATGTTAATCAAAAATATCTTGAACTATCTTTGTGCACTTTGTGCAACACTACTGTTCTCGTCAAGACGAGTTAAAATAAGCAAGATCTAATTTTTCAAGAAGCAATATTTTCAAAACCTTGTAACTTGGATCTGACTAATACTAAACAGCCCAATTTTTTCCTCCTGCATGTGGAATATCTTCTATCATGGCAAGTAATCGTAAATCACGCTAACGTCTGATCAACAGGTAAACAATGTACTTACTTGCTATTTTATATCAATTATGCTCAATAAAATAACCTGTACGTTCACTAATAATTTCATAATGGGAATGTGACTAGTCTTGCTACTATTAAATACAAAAGACAAACAAACGAAATGTGGAGGAGAGGGGCGTGATGTTCCTCCAACACAAAGGGAGGATCCTCCGACCAGGCAAGGTGATCGCTCCTGGCGGGACGCTGCCCAACGATTGTCGTTGGGATGTTGTATATATATGTTATACCACGCGAACTTCAATTCCGCGATTCAGGATCGGTAGTGACGTAGTAGTATCGAAGTAGTTCGACTTGTTGTTGCTAGATGGCGCTGTGTATATGTGGTATCGCCCCACGTAACATTACTGAAATCGCATCTACTAAAATTCTATATTATCCAAAAATGAAAGCGCCAAATATTAATTTTAACAAAGTTAATCAACAAATGTAGCGGTGTCGACCAGATGGCCTCTTACAGGCTCGATGGCGCATCAAAATGCTATTCTACAATAATTTTCATTCACTAATTGGAGACCGTGGTCTGCCAAGAAGGGATAATTAGTAAATTGGATGATGATATTATTTTTGGTACTGATAAAGGTCGACCCTTAATGTGGTGCAAAAAAAATGGTTATTATGTGCCCTTATATCTTTCTTAATATTAGAATAGAATAGTATAGAAATAAACTTTATCGTAGACCAATCAGAGTATGTATAGCTACTTGGAATACACAGTCAACATAATATATGTACAAATGGCGGCCTTATCGCTAAAAGTAATTTCTTACAGGCAACCTTTGGATGAACACGAATTGGAACATTTATGATTCATGATTAAAAATAAAAATAAAAGATAAACCTTATAAACTAAATTACATAAATAGTTATTTATGGTCGTCTAAAGAAAGACCGCCCAAACCTGTACCTGGTGCAAAAGTGCCCATCACACTGGCGGCATTACCTCTTTGAATGGCGATGGCCAGCCTCTGCACCAGGTACGATCCGGCGCGGGAGTCACCCGACTTCTCTCTCCAGTGAAAGATAAACTAAATAAATAAAAATATTTGTCATTCATATAAAATAAATATCAATGTCAACTTATAGTATATATAAGGTGTCGCAAAATTAGGTCTCTGAATTTGGTTACATGACTTGGTATCGACAAAATATGTATTTGAAGCAAAAAAAAATCGGGTAAAGTAAAAAAAATAAAAATGAAAAAATATATTAAAAAAATATAAAAAATGAAAAAAAAACACCACCGGCGACCAGCGTCGCCTGACGAGACGAGCCCGTGACGACCGTGGTAGGCGTGCAGTCCTTCTCCTCGCAGTATTCTCCAAGCGGATATGTGGGAAATACCTAAATCGCGACCAGCGTCACGTGTGCTCGTCGCGTCACGTGACGCTAGTCGCTGGTGGTGTTTATTTTTTTCATTCTTATCTATTTTTTTTTTTATTTTTTTTTATTTTACCCGATTTTTTTTTGTTTCAAATACATATTTTGTCGATACCAAGTTATCTCACCAAATTCAGAGACCTAATTTTGTGACACTTTATATACATGCATAAACATACATATATACGACGGCCTCTGTGGCGTAACGGTAGTGCATTCGACTGCTACGACAGGGGGCGCGGGTTCGATTCCCGCTCAGTGCAAATATTTGTATGCGTGAATATATCTATTTGCATTGGTCTGGGTGTTTCTATGTATAATATGTATGTATTTACAAAAAAAAAGTATATAAGTATGTTTATCCGCATTCTGGAACCCATAACACGAGCTAGTTAAACTATGCTTACTTTGGGTCTAAAAAGCGCTGTTTAGAATGTCGTAGACTATTTATTTATATATTTATTTATAAGATATATACGATATGTGGCCGATAGTGAATTCTCCGTCGCCTTAAGACGTATATAATATATCGGAGAATTTCGAATATCTGGGCCGTGTCGAGATAGCTCAGCTGGTCAGAGCATTCTCTCTGTAAGGGACTGGTCGCGGGTTCAAGTCCCGTTCTAGATGTTCTCTTTTTCCGATCTAAATCTTTAGAAAAAGTAAGCATACAAAATGCTTAAAAATTTAATTGAATTAATTAAGTGGAGTCATCAAAAAACAATGTTTAAAAAGGACTGTAAAGTTATTCATTGCTTCCGTAGTGCTCACTGCCAGGTACGTTTTCAGTTATTTCACTGCTACCTATATTCTTTTGATAAAAATCTTTCTAAAAATCTTATCCTTCGCGTTATCCTACGTTTGTAGATATAATAATGTACAAAAAACTGATGAATCGTGGGTGTGTAAGACACCTCTGCCTACGCCTTCGGGGATACAGGCGTGAAGTTATATTATATTATGTTTGTTTCAAAATATTTTAGTTTATGATGTAAACAAATAATACATACCGTCAACTAACCTCAAATTCTACAAACGTACTCAAAGTATAATATTGACTAGCTAACTTCAGGGTGTCGGTTTTCTAGCTAACTTCATGGTGTCGGTTTGCGCACATATCGTAAAAAATTACCCTCACCATTTTTACCTAAAGCGCCAAAAGAAGTATAACTTAAATAATATGGCGTTTGCACATCAATATCATTAATATTATCAATATAGGCATATTTGCGTAACCCATGGGAACCTTACCTTGGGTTACGGGAACGGAATCAAAATTTCACGCGGATGAAGCCGCGGGCAACTGCTAGTTACCAATAATTTGCAGTTATCAGAATTCTTTGAAGTGAAACTTTTGAAGTGAAACTTCTTAATGAAAAAAAATTACCGTCACATTTTTCGGTTACGCCTCACATTTTTCCGTTACGCGCCATCTTTAAAAAAAAAGTTGATTTATTCGACTGATAGTGATCAGCAAAATCAAAGCGTTTATTTTAATTCTAATTCCAGTGAATTTCTAAAAATGTAAGTAATTATATCTGTTTTTCTAATACTTGGGTGTGATCGTGGTATTTATTTTTCTAAGTTATTTAAAGTTAACCTCAGTTTTTGATTGTAACTATCGGTCAATGTATATAATTCCAATAAAACTAGTTATTATTAACTAATAAGACTATTTTTTACATTAATGAAATGCTGTAATAATCTTAGTAGTAATAAGGTAAAATGAAATAATGGTATTACTTGTATTCATGTCTATGATAATAAAAGCCTTTTGTTAAACTTTATCTAATTTAACTTTATTTAAGCAATTTCTGTAAAGTTGCATATTAGGTAGATCATTTTTTGAAAAATAAGGTCATCTAGAAGTTTCACTTTTATATTTTATTTTTTCTTTTGTATACACCTCATAGTCTATCTTGATGCAAAATATCAAGTTTCTAGGTCATAGGGAAGTCGGTTAGGTGTAAGGGTGTCGGATTTTCGTAACGGTGTGCGCGGGCATCATAAAAATATACGCTCATCATTTTTCCCTAATGCGCTTAGAGAAATATATCTTCAAAAACGTACACGTGCCCACGTCAGGTCAAGGGTTAGATTTTTGAATTGGGAAAATAATGAATAGGCGTGTAACTAAGTGCAAATTTATGATATGATACCAGTGAAATATTTAAAAGATTTTTGAAACAATTCAATATTTCATACCCGCATCCTCTCTTATCTTGCACCTCAAAAGGTCGGTAAATCTACCTCATTTTAAATTAAGCAACTCAGATATCGTTTACGATAATCCGCCCCAATGTGGGCCTTTTTGCGGATTCATTATATTTTATTCATTTAATGCAGATGCTCGTAATGTGATGTAAGTTCTCTCGTTAAAACGTTTTAATTATTTTAGAATTATATGAAAATACACGAACGATATTGTATTCTCATTACGAATTTATACAAAATCTTTAAATAATTATTTTTTCTAATTTGTGACTCACATCTGTAAGCCATTGTAAGCAAATTTTATCATTAAGTTTTTCAATCCGACGTAATAAGGGGTGGGCCGCTATATTGCCGCCAACCAGACACTATTTCAAAAGCTTTATATTTATTAAAGTGAAACTTTAATTACATCGTCTCAAACTTTTTCGTCTGTGTGTTGCATGTCACGTGACGGTCAGCCGCGGAGTAGGGATAAAGTGAAAGGCGCTCGTCATAGCAGCCAAGGCCAATATGGCGGCGCCTATAGTTAGCAGCAGCTGACCGTGTAGTGTATAGTGTGCCAGTGCTCCACGCTATTTTGTTTGTTTTTGTCAGTGTTTAATGTAAATGTTGTTTGTCAGTGTTCAATGTAAATGTTGTTAAAAACACAGAGTTCAATAAAAATATTAGTTGAAGACTTAGTCTACTTCCAATTTTCCAAGTATAAAATTAAGATTGATAAAGCGATTTTTATACCCTTAAAATGGAATATTATCCAAAAATTTTTAGTTAAATGTCTATAATGTGAAAAAGTTTCACTTTTACCGTGGTTTCATGAAACCACACTATCCTTTTTTTATTTTATTTATTTATTATATCTGATGGAAAAAAGCTCAATATCTTCCTCACCATATACGATACCTGTGGTAATAGATGGAACAAAATAGAAAACAGAAATTATATACTTATCTTTTTGAGAAATTCTACCCCTACAATAGACATGATAATCATTAAAATGAATGTACAAAAATTGATCTAGTCCAAGATTCAAAATAATTACCAGTGAATGACACAAACATTTATTCCTTTTTCTGCGAGCAAGTAATGCGCGCGAAAGAGACGGCGGAGAGGGAGCGGGAGAGAACCCTGCCACACGAGTTTCGCAGTCTGCGGCGAGAACGCCACGCTATTTTGTTTGTTTTTGTCAGTGTTTAATGTAAATGTTGTTTGTCAGTGTTCAATGTAAATGTTGTTAAAAACACAGAGTTCAATAAAAATATTAGTTGAAGACTTAGTCTACTTCCAATTTTCCAAGTATAAAATTAAGATTGATAAAGCGATTTTTATACCCTTAAAATGGAATATTATCCAAAAATTTTTAGTTAAATGTCTATAATGTGAAAAAGTTTCACTTTTACCGTGGTTTCATGAAACCACACTATCCTTTTTTTATTTTATTTATTTATTATATCTGATGGAAAAAAGCTCAATATCTTCCTCACCATATACGATACCTGTGGTAATAGATGGAACAAAATAGAAAACAGAAATTATATACTTATCTTTTTGAGAAATTCTACCCCTACAATAGACATGATAATCATTAAAATGAATGTACAAAAATTGATCTAGTCCAAGATTCAAAATAATTACCAGTGAATGACACAAACATTTATTCCTTTTTCTGCGAGCAAGTAATGCGCGCGAAAGAGACGGCGGAGAGGGAGCGGGAGAGAACCCTGCCACACGAGTTTCGCAGTCTGCGGCGAGAACGCCGCAGACTCATCTACGCCCGGGACTACCGACCTCCATGATAGGGGCCTGAGGACGGCAGTTGGCCGACTCGCCGTCCTTACAGAAGCATGCCGTGGCGGAGGCGTGTCGTGTGGCCCTACACACGCCTGCCAACTCACCGAAGCGGGATAAAACCCGAGCCCACCAGGCAAGGCTGCGGTGGCGGCCAAAGTCCGCCGACAACCCTGGGGTTATCCTTTCGAGGGCTTACCCGGGGTGCCCGGCAGTGGACACTTGGGGACGACACCGTGCGGTTTTAGTCGATACACGACATAACCACCCCCTCTGGTCGGCGGGGGGGGGGGGTATCCGACGGGATTTCCGCACGTAAAAAAAAAAGAAAAAATGGCATCTAAACAATCCATATTTGACGTTGTCACATCATCATCATCATCAACATCACAAAATAATGCAATATTGCGAAGTGTTGTGTAGTGATGAATCTTTATCTACGTACCTTTACCTCGGTTCTTACAGAAGCAGGCCAAGATGGAGGCGTGTCGTATGTGTCCTCCACACGCCTACCAACTCACCGACGCGGGATCAAACCCGACCCCAAAGACGAGGCTGCGACGGGGCGGCCGAAATCCGTCGGGGACCCTGGGGTTATCCTTTCAGGGCGTACCCGGGATGCCCGGCATTGGACACTTGGGGAGGTCACCGTTTGGTTTTAGTCGGTCCGATTCCGACACGCCCATCCCATCGTTGGTACCGATGGCGTGAATCCCGTGGGGGTTCCACAGGTAAAAAAAAGGTACCTAAGTATAACAGACACCAATTGAAAATGTTAATACATGAACGTAAAACACGCTCTTAGGCAAATAAATTAATTATACTTATTAATAATATACTATAATAAACGATGAAAAATACCAAATACTTATACAAAATATTTCAAGTTTTTCTACACTTTTCTTCAAATACCAACCAACTTCCAAAATAAATTCACATCTCCCACCTCGCACTGCTGCCATACATTTTATAAAACCGAATTCCCAACACATTTTGTACCAACAAAGCGCACATTCGATATTAAATCGAAATAATCTAGTACATGGCATTGAACACCGAGCAAACGGAGTCTACCTAATTTTAGATAACTCGAAAGGAATTTATCTGTCGTTAGCAAAAAGTGGAATACAAAGGCACACGATACCGCCTCCTTTGAATTAATTCCCCTGCCCGCATTTTGTTCAGACTTACCTAGGTTTACCCTTACCATCGGTGAGTAAATTATTTTTACAAAAAGTTTTTGCTCAATAAATTGTTCTGCTCGCTGTGTTTTTAATCTTGTAGAGGCATGTGACAAACAGAAGATAGATATTCTGGATACTACAGTAGCAATGTATAAGGAATCAGGAAATTCAAGCCACGGGCCAATAGTTGATATTGTATAATGAGATTTTTTTATTGATTTATTTATATGATTATAAATGTACAAGTGCTACATTCTTTGTTCCCCAAAATCGAGTTGATAGGGGGATCTAGTCTCCGTACAATTGGTCTGGTTCGTTTAAATAACACTATTACATAATTATAATAACCACAAACCGCTATCGTTATGATAACGGAATGTACCCAATCATTCTTGGAACAATATATCTGCCGGTGGTCATCGAACGTGTTCATTAGTGACTTTCGTCAAGTTAGTCTCGCAATTTCCATGATTATTGACTAAAAGTAGGTACCTGTGTTTTACCCGAGGGGGCCATCTCGAAACCGGAGATGGCCCAGGGTCAGTCGGGGTACGAGGGATATGCTCTATGGGTAACCTTACACCCCGGCGTCTTAAGACCCGAGACGGCGTGCGGTTTTAGTCGGTGCAAGCCCGACATAACCGCCCCCGCTGGCCGGCGGGGGGGTATCCGAAGGGATTCCTGCATGAAAAAAAAAAAAAGGTACTTGTGTTTTAATGAAATTGGTAAGATTTACATATTTTGTATAGTTTAGTGTATCTAATCATTCTTATATTTTTCTTAAACCTTTTTGCTAATGAGTAATTTTATGAACCTAATTTGAATTGCTTCTAGTTTCTCAATGTACAATCGAATACGTAAGATATTTTTTAGGGTTCCGTAGCCAACTGGCTAAAAACAGAACCCTTATAGATTCGTCATGTCTGTCTGTCTGTCCGTCCGTATGTCACAGCCACTTTTTTCCGTAACTATAAGAACTATGCTGTTGAAACTTGGTAAGCAGATGTATTAAGATTTATTAAGAACCGCATTAAGATTTTCACACAAAAGTAGAGAAAAAAAACAATAAATTTTGGGGGTTCCCCCCATACTTAGAACTGAAACTCAAATTTTTATTTTTCATCAAACCCATACGTATATCATTTTTTTAAACTGAATAGTTTGCTCGAGAGACACTTACAAAGTGGTAATGTGTGTGTGTTTGTGTGTGTATGTCCCTGTAACTTCTAAAATAAGAGAATAATAAAACTAAAAAAAATATGGGCCATCTCGAAACCGAAGAAGGCCCAGGGTCAGTCGGGGTGCGAGGGATATGCTCCATGGGCAACCTTACACCCCGGCGTCTGTAGACCCGAGACGGCGTGCGGTTTTAGTCGGTTCAAGCCCGACTTAACCACCCCCGCTGGCCGGCGGGGGGGTATCCGAAGGGATTTCCGCACGAAAAAAAAATACCCCTTTAAAACGAGGGCGTACCCTGGGTGTCTGGCAATGGGCGCTTGGGAAGGACACCGTGTGGTTTTAGTCGATTCGATTCCGACATACCCACCTCATCGCCGGCACCGGTGGGGTGGGACCCCGTGGGGGTTACCACACGTAGAAAAAATCGCTTAAAGAACCGGGGATTGTAAGAAGGAAACACGTGTGGCAGTAGCATTCCACCTCGATATTTAGGTTTCTGGGCTTATTATTATTACCATCAACACTTTTAACAACAACAACATTGGCGTTTCTTATTATTATTATTAACATCAACTGCTATTATTCTGTATGCTTTGAATACTTAGGAAAGGTTATTAGAAATTTTAATTGATTAAATATTCTATGTCCGTTGCTGAATGCCATCTGACAATATGAGCCATTATATTAATACATGGAAGCAAAAAGATGGAAAGCAAAAGTCAGGTCTGCTTGGGAATCGTTCACGGGACGATATTAACTTCTTTGACACGATTAGTGGAATAGGAGAGAGAAATATTCAGACTTGCCCCCTCAAGTGGTATGGTTTGATGACGATCGAATGAGTATATAAAATTAGCTCTAAAATAAAATTATTAATTAAAAAATCAAATAACCCGACTGCCCTAAAAAGACACAGTATTAAGCGAGCGATAATTAACATTTATTAATGCACACATAACTACGAAAAGTCCGAAAAAGTACGAAAAGTGTGTGTCCGGGGCGACTGGCGATCGAACTCGAGACCTCGTCTCAGCAGTCCGAAACGTACGCCACTGGGCTATCGCCGCTGTTATATTAATGGTTTTCACCAAGTATCATCAGAAATTACTAAACAATTTTTGGCCTCTTTTGATCCTAGTATGGTCATTTTACCACGCCCCAGTGAATTGATGTCCGTAGGGGTTTTTTCACGGCAGTAGAAAAGTATTTTCGATCTATGATATCAGTAAAAAGATTCACGAAGAACTTGTTTCGGTCTTTTTAGGGCAAAAAGACCGAAACAAGTTTGATAGCAGGCGGGACCCATTAATTTTCTTTCGGTTTATGATTTGCATCTGGGTCCCGCCTGCAATCAAACTTGTTTCGGTCTTTTTAGGGCAGTCGGGTTATTTGATTTTTTAATTAATAATTTTATTGTATACTTTTTAGTTATGATATACATATTTTTGAAATCCTATTTTAAAGTTCTTCATTTTGATACCCTACTCGATAAGTTTGAGTGGAAATATTTTTTGAATAACATACATTTTAGTGCCAAAAATCCACTATTTCGTTTTTTTATTATTTTGATATACCCAGTGTCACTCTCACAGTAAATACAAATCTAACGACACCTCTCAATCCATCGAGCCGTTCAGGCTGCAGAGCGTGCCAAACAATTATACATACATACATACATACTCTCGAAAAACATAACCCTCCTTCTGGCGCAGTCACTATCCATCAACAAAATTTGCATATCTGATGAAAAAAACTGACTCGCCTAACTGTTTAGTATGCGATTAAATTGAGAATGTGCAACATTTGCTGATGGATTGTGACCGAAATAAAACTGAGCGTGAGGCTCTTCTTAAGGAACTAAAATTAAATTATCTGGATGTGGGTTTCATACAAACTACTATGAGTTTTCCAACTTCAGAAGCAGCCTCCTCAGCAATGATACACCTATTACAATTAATGTACTAGACTGTATTAATCGTAAGACTTTTTTGTGTTTAACTTAGAACCTTTTTTGTGTCAACCCCATCGTACCTTGATGGGGTTGACATATCCTTACTGGATCAAAACCCCTAAAAACAAAAATTAAAAAAAAAAGGAGAGAGAAATGGAAATATTCGCGGGAGGTTTTTGCTCAGCAGTGAGACGCTCTTAAGAAACTCATTCCTGTGCGTTACTGCGTTACCGATACTAGAGTGTGTTCCCTACCAGACTCTTTCAAAAAGGTTTTAATGACTAAATTAAAAACATGTTTTCTTCCTTGCAACTCAAAAAGCTACCTTTCCTGTATGTTACCACGAAAGTTATAAGTTACGGGTTGCTCAAAGCAGAGGAAAACTATGTGCACAGCGCAGTCCATGCACGCGAAGTAATCGAAAACTGCTTTAGCCTCTGTAGAAAATGCCCCTACCAAAGAAAACTAAAGGGGCGTTACCACTTCAATTTCTTATTACATCCTCGAGTATATTATTCCTAATTCATGAATCTTTTTACTGATATCATAGATCGAAAATACTTTTCTACTGCCGTGAAAAAACCCCTACGGACATCAATTCACTGGGGCGTGGTAAAATGACCATACTAGGATCAAAAGAGGCCAAAAATTGTTTAGTAATTTCTGATGATACTTGGTGAAAACCATTAATATAACAGCGGCGATAGCCCAGTGGCGTACGTTTCGGACTGCTGAGACGAGGTCTCGAGTTCGATCGCCAGTCGCCCCGGACACACACTTTTCGTACTTTTTCGGACTTTTCGTAGTTATGTGTGCATTAATAAATGTTAATTATCGCTCGCTTAATACTGTGCCCGGTAGATGGCAATAGGCTCGCCCCTATTACATTGGGATCTTAACATAACTGGCGAATCGTGTGTGTGTAATGCACCTCTGCCTACCCCTTCGGGGATACAGGCGTGAAATTATGTTATGTTATTTTTTTTTTTTTTTTATATATTTAGGACACGTCAATTTGACTTCGCCTCGCCTGATGGTAAGCTGAAGGTAAAGTCTCAGGAAAGAGGGTCACCATTACATACACGTACCATGTTAACAATGGTGGCACTCAGCTTGACGGCCTTATCAGAAGAGGATGCTGCAGTGCTGCGACCGCAATCCCCCTGCCCGGCTATGCACTTGCTGACCCCTGAACGCAATCAAACCGAAATTGGATTACTATGGAGGGTTTTTCGCAATCGTGCACGGTGCACCTACCCGGCCGAATTTTGTGACAAATTTGTGTCATCAAATTTCTACCACCAGGATTATAGTAACATGGATTATAGTAACAGTTTTGACAAAAATATTCCAAGTTTTAATAAGAAATAAGCTTCGGCCTGGGGAGACCAACCATATCTTCACCGTTTTTGAATAAGCCTCTTGCTTATCTGAGGGATACGCAAAGAAATCGAGAGCTGCTTTGGCCTTGGTAGAAAATTAGCAGGAACCAAATACCCAAAAAGAAACGTACCAGAATGTTTCTTCTTTTTTTTTCAATCAATTTCTTCAGCTGCGTAGAGACCCCTATGGGTATGAATGCCCATTGAGGCATGGCAAAATTACTATACCAGGGTTAAAGGAGGTCACAAATCATCAATTAATCAGATTTTTGAATACTTATATATTCCAAGTTTTAATCTATCTATGCTGTTATAAAATTGCAAATTAGTTCTGTCTGTACAGTGGAGATATACAAAAAAATACTTGTGTTATGTTAAACGAATGATTCTGAACACAAAAAATATTTTTTTGGAGTTTTTTCGCGATGGACGCAAAAACTACTGAACGGATTTTGATGCAGTTTTTTTATTTGGAAAGTTCTCGGTCAGAATTAAAATCTGCCGTATCTTTTATTGCAATTGGTTCAGTAGAACCGGAGATATGATCAAAAAACGATAATCGACCATCGCGCGGGCGGAGCCACGGGAATATATAGCCACATACATACATACATAACTTCACGCCTGTATCCCCGAAGGGGTAGGCAGAAGTGTATTGCACACCCACGATTCGCCAGTTATGTTTAGGTCCCAATGTAATAGGGGGCGAGCCTATTGCCATCTACCGGGCACATTACTAAGCGAGCTATAATCAACATTTTTAATACACACATAACTACGAAAAGTCAGAGGTGTGTGCCCAGGGCTACTGGGGATCGAACTCGAGACCTCGTCTCGGCAGTCCGTTACGTACGCCACTGGGCTATCGCCGCTTCCACGGGAATCAGCTTGTAAGAAATAAGCTTCAGACATAGCTAATTGAGTTTATATTCAAATCACCGTAACAGTTACTGAGCACGGACCAGAATAATGTAATTTCGAACTACTTTTGAAATCTCATCAAACTTTTTTTATTGTTAGATGTTAGGAGTCATGTTTTAAGGACAGGTTTTTGCTTATATTTGTTTCATTAGGTGCTAAGTTTTTATTTTATAATAGTAGGTACTTGCTGATGCCCGCGGCTCCGCCCGCGCGGAGGTCGTGTGCGATTGTTTTAGACTTATCTCCGATTCTACTAAACCAATTGCAATCAAACATACGGCATATTTTAAGCCTGACCAAGACCTTTCTAATAAAAAAACTGCATCGGAATCCGTTCAGTACTTTTAGCGTCATTCGCGAACAAACATGAACAATAGCTACAAAATAATACGACACAACGTCTGTACATTGTGTACATTGGAGATATAAAAAAACTTGGGTTTTTAATAAACGAACGATTCTGAACACAAAAATATTATTTTGTAGCTATTGTTCATGTTTGTTCGCGAATGACGCTAAATGTACTGAACGGATTCCGATGCAGCTCATTTATAATTTTTAATAGCATAGATAGATTAAAACTTGGAATATAAGCAAAGAAGAAGTCGCGACTCATGAATGTGTATAGTTCTAAATTACGGGCCCTAAAGGTTGAAAGCTACATTAAACTTAAAGTGGTCAGTTGCCAGGCTAAATACTCACACTTCAATAAACCGACTTCAAAAACCAAAAACGAACTGAAAAAATCGAAAATAATCGATTTATAGATTTAATTCAAAAGACAAAAATGCGTTATATGTATTTTGTCCAAGAAATGGTCTATCTATGTGACAATTTTGTAACATTTTACGCATGATTGAATAATAAACATGCAAACATTCAAACATCTGTATTATAGTGACGACCTCTGTGGCGTTGCGGTAGTGTGTTCGACTGCTAAGCCAGAGGTCGTGGGTTCGATTCCCGCTCAGTGCAAATATGTATATTTTCATTGTTCTGGGTGTTTCTATGTATAATATGTATTTATTTAAAAAAAAAGTATTTAAGTATGTTTATCCGCATTCTAGAACCCATATGTCAAGCTCTGCTTAGTTTGGGTCTAGATGGCGTTGTATACTTATTCATACAAAAGAAAAAAAAATAGTAGGATTTGCAGAACACGTAGTAGCGCACAAAAATGCGTGTAAAGCATTATATGTATTAATTTTGTCCAAGAAATGGTCTATCTATGTGACAATTTTGTAACATTTTAAGCATGATTGAGTAATAAACATGCAAACATTCAAACATCTGTACGATAGTAGGATTTCCAGAACACGTAGTAGCGCTAAGACCACCCACGTGGCTCCAGATGCACGACTTCCGATAAATCCATTTCTCGCTATCAATTCGCGACTGTCCGCCATTATGACGTCACGAAGCACACGCCCCTTAAGTGAAACCTTACGGGATGACTTATTGTTATTGTCTTATTTTTTTTTGTTTATGACGTTCAACAAATGGCTGCGTACGAGGTGAACAATGTGATGGATGTTGGTAAATTTTTTCTTGTTCCTTGTTTTTGGGCTTAAAAGAAATGCCAGTATGTGAAAGTATTTTCGCTGTCATTTTAGAGTTATTTGTGAGAGAGTATTGGTGATGAATACAGTTTTGAGGATTTTTTGATGCATTAATTATATTTTATGTTCTACCGTTCATTTTAAGACTGCTGTGCCCGCGACTTCGTCGGTTTTTGTTCATTTGCCGCTAGGAACCCTAACTTTTTTTCTAAAATTAAAGTACCTTTTGTTACCCTTGTAAAATTACGTATCTGCCAGTGAAAGTCCCGTCGAAATCGGTCCAGCCATTTCAGAGATTAGCCGGCACAAACAGACAGACAGATAGACAAAAAATTAAAAAAAATGTCATTTTCGTGTATATGAGATGAATGCATATATGAATACCGTATATATATATTCATATACATATAGTAAAAAACGGTTATTTCGATATTACAAACAGACACTCCAATTTTATTTATTTGTATAGATAAGATTGAACTGTGCTGGTGAGACTGTTTATATCAGGTAAATACAGTGTGTTGAAGGATTTATGTGAGAGAAATTGATTCTCTATAATAATATTCTATAAATAAATAAATATTTTACGACATTCTACACAGCGCTCTCTAGACCCAAAGTAAGCATAGTTTAACTAGCTTGTGTTATGGGTTCCAGAATGCGGATAAACATACTTATATACTTTTTTTTGTAAATATATACATATTATACATAGAAACACCCAGACCAATGCAAATAGACATATTCATGCATACAAATATTTGCACTGAGCGGGAATCGAACCCGCGCCCTCTGTCGTAGCAGTCGAATGCACTACCGCTAGGCCACAGAGGCCGTCAAAAATAATGAGAGTTATAATCAAAGGAATCAATCTGGAGGGCTACCATGAAAATTCAAAACTTCGGGCCGCAAGAAACAACAACGAAAGACGTAGCATTCAAATATGGTATAGCTACAATGCAGTGAAAATGTTTAATAAACTGCCCTTAAAAATAGTAATTAAGTATTAAAAACTTTTAGAAAAACAAGCTTTTATTCAATTGTCATCCAAGCTGAATCAATCAATCAATCAATCAATTTTTTATATTTTTTTTATACTTAGGACACGACAATTTGACTTCGCCTCGCCTGATGGTATTACATACACGTACCATGTTAACAATGGTGGCACTCAGTTTGACGGCCTCATCAAAAGAGGATTGTCGTCGCAGCACCGCGTGACACCCACCGGTCCCACTAGTGCTGCGACCACAATCCCCCTGCCAATTAGCCTATTACAGGCCACTGCTGGACATAGGCCTCTCCCATTGCACGCCATAGCACCCGATCTTCCGCCTTGCGCATCCCAGCTATCTTTTTCAGGTGGTCGTCCGTCCATCAAGCTGAATGTGTATGCAAAATTTCAACTTAATCGGATGCCAACAAACGATCGAAAAATGATTTACAAACTTTGACGGGCAACTTACATACGAACAATGAAAGTTAAATAAAAGAATTTAAATCACTAATGTTGGAGCATAGAATGAAAAGAGTTTTTAGGTAGATTTCGATGAAATCGATCTACCTATTGGTTTCCTTGATTACTGTCGAATTTAAAAAAAAATTCTTCATAGGTCTAGTTATGACCCCCTGAGTCCGAAATGACCACTGGTCAAAAAGTTTATATATATATATATATATGTATGTATGGTTCCACTTCCCAAAATTTGCGACACTCTCACGGTCGCATTTTTGCCCCGATCGCTTTCAAACTGCGGTCAAAAATTGCTTGGGTGTAAACTTAGTTCGTGAACGGGTGGAATCCGGCCTAAGGGGACGGTAGGGCCTCACTTTTTGTGAAATCAGTTTTTCCTCAAAATTTCACGTTCCATGAAAGATATTCGAACCGTTCTAATTTTATCCCATAGTATACATGAATACCATGAATACTTTTAATTATAAACCTATAAGATTAAAACTTTAACTAAAAGTGGAGGGGGGAAAAACCAAAATGTTTCGGGAAAATAATCATAACTTCTAACCGGTGAACATTCTTGATGTCGGAAACATTTTTAATCGATAGGCCATTTTTAAGTCTAAAATAAATGTCCGTTCCGTCCTAAAAGTTACCGTTTTCGAGAAAATTAAATTAAACATGTGCCTCACGAAATCTACCTGTGCGTTCCCCCTGCGGGAACGGTTTTTTTTTGTAGTTAAATGTTTTTAATTACCATTGGTAATATACAGTCAATTTTAATGTTTGTTTATATTATGATCGGACACGAGCTCGCTCCTTGCTTGTGTTAGGAGAAGTGAAAGACAGACGGCCATCGACGCCGGGCTGTCCTTGTCGCGGCGCGGCGCCCGCGCATGCGCGGCGCGACGCTGTGATGGAGCTATGGCGCGCGTATTTTTTATTGACGAGTGTTTTTTTTCATTTGAGAATTTTGCAGTGACCTTTTTTAGGGTTCTGTTACCAAATGGCAAAAAACGGAACCCTCATAGATTCGTCATGTCTGTCTGTCTGTCCGTATGTCACAGTCACTTTTTTCCGAAACTATAAGAACTATGCTGTTGAAACTTGGTAAGTAGATGTATTCTGTGAACCGCATTAAGATTTTCACACAAAAATAGAAAAAAGCAATAAATTTTGGGGGCTCCCCATACTTAGAACTAAAACTCTAAATTGTTTTTATCATCTAACCCATACGTGTGAGGTATCTATGGATAGGTCTTCAAAAATGATATTGAGGTTTCTAATATAATTTTTCTCTAAACTTAGTAGTTTGCGCTGTGTTTGTTACTTCCAAAGTGGTAAAATATGTGTCCCCCTGTAACTTCTAAAATAAGAGAATGCTAAAACTAAAAAAATATATGATGTACATTACCATGTAAACTTCCACCGATAATTGGTTTGAACGAGATCTGTCAAACAGTTTTTTTTAATACGTCGTAAATCGTAAAACGCAATTTACCTTTCATTTAATCAACTGAAATGTAAAATTGCAAAAAAAGCATTATTATGTTACTTACTGCTACGGAACCCTTCATGGACGAGTCCGACTCGCACTTGACCGCTTTTTTTATAAATTCATTTTTATTTAATATTAGACTTTTATCTTTATGACAATTTTTATTACAAACGTTTATTTTTATTTGATTTAATTGAATTTGATTATGAATTGTATATTATTCTGCAACTTTTCTTTAATTGAACTATTATTTCTTTATCTCATTATTATCGAATGATTTATGTAATGTTCTTTTTCCTTTTTACCCGACTGCGCCAGAAGGAGTTCAAAAGTATGTATGTATGTATAATTGTTTGGCACGCTCTGCAGCCTGAACGGCTTGATGGATTTTAGCTGGAGACGTGTCTTTAGATTTGTGTTTACTATGAGACACTGGGTATATCAAAATAAAAATACAAACAAACTGGCGAATTTTTCGCGCTTAAATGTATGTTGTTAAAAAAATGTTTTCACTTAAACTTATCGACTAGGGTATCAAAATGAAGAGTTTTAAAAGGTGATTTAAAAAAATTATATATATAACTAAATACGAGTAGTATACAATACAGTTATTAATAAAAAAAGAAAAAAAACCGATTGCCCTAAAAAGACCGAAACAAGTTTGGTAGCAGGCGGTACCCAATTAATTGTAAAAATGTATGAACCTGATAAAAAACCTGAAATAAAAATTATTGTGTACCGCCTGCTACCAAACTTGAGTCAGTCTGTTTAGGGCAGTCGGGTTTTTGATTTTTATATTGTAATTTTTTTTAAATATATTTAAAGTGAATTAGTTCTAAATCTAGTAGAACAATTTCAAAACAATGTATTGTTGTAACGAATAAATAAATGAAAAGTTATTTCAGATTTCGTTTGGTATGGTTTAGTCCAAACGAAGTGTCACGTGCTGTCTTCGGGCTTGTCTTTGTGCTTTGTCTTCGTAAATATACAAGCACGAGTATAATATATATATGAACAATACTGCTACTGTTTCACCGTGGTCCATAGGAAGAAGACTGAAGACGAAACGTTTGGAACACAAGTTTCGTTTGGACCACGGCCAAACAGCCCGGAAGCAGTATATTCTACATGCAACGTCGGCCGTGAAAGCCTAAAGATTTATAATATAGCTAATGATATTAAAGCTTCTCATTATAATTTGAAACCTCCAGCATTAATGTATGATGATATTTTACCAAGTCGTACATTATGTAAACATAAATTTGACATAGTAAACCCTGCGATTAAATGATGCTAAATTTGAATCACATGAATGAAATTTATGACATTTGGGTAAGTATAATATATTATTGCAGGAAATAGTCCATAGTTTCAAACTATTTAATCCCTTCTGACGTATAAAGGTCTGCCATAAAACAGTCGTAAAATAGTTTGGACATAAAATATGAAGGGTTTAAAGAAAATTTTCAATATCAGTAGAGATATTTATTTTCGCCCTTACGATCCATTAGCCAGGGTGGGGTAATTCCAGTTTCCGGTAAGCCGCCGGAAGTAAGAGCACATGAATGCTTAAGCCGTTCAATCGTAAAAAATGTCTTATGAAAGACGTCGCCTAGTGGTCGGCTCAAATTTATTCAACCCTTGCTGTAACGGTTATCCGGTTTTAAACTTGTATAGAAACTATCTATCTCATGAAGATTTACATCGGAAAAATCTCTCATGAATAACATAAACATAACAGAACTTCACGCCTGTATCCCCGAATGGGTAGCCAGAGGTGTATTACACCCACGTTTCGCCAGTTATGTTTAGGTCCCAATGTAATAGGGGGCGAACCTATTGCCATCTACCGGGCACATTACTAAGCGAGCGATAATCAACATTTTTAATACACTTTGAAAAGTCAGAGGTGTGTGCCCGGAGCGACTGAGGATCGAACTCGTACCTCGTCTCGGCAGTCTGTTACGTACGCCACTGGGCTATCGCCGCTTCCTCATGAATTTAGTGGTAAAAACGGCGTAAATCAAAAAATAATTAACATAACCTTTTATTTGAAATCCCTTGTTATTTGTGAATGGAACTGCATTCAAACTTACAAAAATAACAAGAGTTTTATTTAATAATGGAACTCCCTGGCTGAGTCTGGGTTTCTGGAATCTACGAGTCTCGAGTGAATAGGTTTCTTCTAGCTAAACGTGTTTCATTGTAGACCAAATCATCACTTACGAGCAGTTGAGATAGGGGTCAAAAGACACCTGTTCAGTGATAAAAAAGAAAAAAAAGGGAAAGGCGAGAGCGATTTATACATGTTGTATCAGGGATGTTATGGTAATGAAATTTCGAATACGGATTGAATATGTATTAAGTAATTATTATTATACCAGATTCGGATACCGATATGAAATTATGTCGGATTATCCGTTAGTTTTGGATAGTTTCGGTTATGGATATTAGATTTTTATTAATTTCAAAAGTAATATAATAAATAGATAATAATATGGTTTTATTTATATGTCATCATATGGCGATAGCCCAGTGGCGTACGTAACGGACTGCTGAGACGAGGTCTCGAGTTCGATCCCCAGTCACCCCGGGCACACACCTCTGACTTTTCGTAGTTATGTGTGCACTAATAAATATTAATTATCGCTCGCTTAATAATGTGCCCGGTAGATGGCAATAGGCTCGCCCCCTATTACATTGGGACCTAAACATAACTGGCGAATCGTGGGTGTGTAATACACCTCTGCCTACCCCTTCGGGGATACAGGCGTGAAGTTATGTTATGTTATGTTTGGTCTCCGACGGGAGTAAGTGGCACGCCGCCGCCTCTTTCTGCGAGCAGGTAATGCGCGCGAAAGAGACGGCGGAGAGGGAGCGGGAGAGAACCCTGCCCCCCAAGTTTCGCAGTCTGCGGCGAGGCCGCCGCAGACTCATCTACGCCCGGGACTACCGACCTCCATGATCGGGGCCTGAGGACGGCAGTTGGCCGACTCGCCGTCCTTACAGAAGCAGGCCGTGGCGGAGGCGTGTCGTGTGTGCCCTACACACGCCTGCCAACTCACCGAAGCGGGATAAAACCCGACCCCACCAGGCGAGGCCGAGGCCAAAGTCCGCCGGCAACCCTGGGGTTATCCTTTCGAGGGCTTACCCGGGGTGCCCGGCAACGGACACTTGGGAAGGACACCGTGCGGTTTTAGTCGAGACACGACATAACCACCCCCGCTGGCCAGTGGGGGGTATCCGAAGGGATTTCCGCACGTAAAAAAAATAAATAAATCATATGGTAATTTTTACAATCAGTCTATGCGTAAGTATTAGAGTTAACGGAATATTTACCATTTAATTTTTTATTTTTTTATTTGTGTGTTTTTAAGAGTGTCCGATATTTGGGCACTTCGGCACACGGATAAAAACACATGGTAAATATCCCGTTAACTGTGACACCTATGTTAGTGACCATGATAGTTTCAATAGTGTATGCGTAATTACATATTATAGCTATTTAGTAAATTTTGAGTGTTATTTCCAAAAAATAAAAATGTGATAATAAAGTTAGCAGGGGTGGGTGTCACGCGGTGCTGCGACGACAATCCTCTTCTGATGACGCCGTCAAGCTGAGTGCCACCATTGTTAACATGGTACGTGTATGTAATGGTGACCCTCTATCCTGAGACTTTACCTTCAGCTTACTATCAGGCGAAGTGAAGTCAAATTGACGTGTCGATAATAAAAATAAAACAAAATATACTTAATCAGTCATTCTGTATTACAGGGAAATATTAAAATTAGAATTAAATATGGAATGCACATTGCACATATTTATTAACTATAATTTAAATATAACATTACAATCATAGCTTTCTTGTATTCTTTATTATATTTATCTATCGGAGTCATCAATATCAACAATTAAAACATCAACATCATAAGACCAACGATTAAAAATCTCAATACTTCAGAATGTCAGCAGCTTTGTAGGTCAATAGTTCACAAGGTCAAAATTTAAAATCTCAAAGTGGTTCCGGCGCTTCGCCGGCCGCTGCCGCGGCACGCTCCCTTCGCTCGCTCGGCTCGCGCTCGGTTGGGGTCACAGTTCTAACCTAACCGGAACCACTTTGAGATTTTAAACTTTGACCTTGTGAACTATTGACCTACTAAGCTGCTGACATTCTGAAGTATTGAGATTTTTAATCGTTAGTCTTATGATGTTAGTGTTATGACTGTTGATATACAGTATCAAATCCACATTTTTCTACCACTGACAATAATCGGGAATTCATAACTCAAACGTCACCACTGGAAACAATTAGGATTTTCCTTAATCCCGATTGTCACCACTGGTGACAACTAATATTTCATTTTCCCTTTCGTCACCACTGGTGACAACTAATATTTCATTTTCCCTTTTGTCACCACTGGCAACAAATGTTATTTTTTTCTCGTTTGTCCCCAGTGGGAACGAAGCCAGTGGTGACGACTGGGAATAAGCGCCTGGCGAATCGTGGGTGTGTAATACAGCTCTACCTACCCCTTCGGGGATACAGGCGTGAAGTTAATATGTAGTCATATTATTATTAACAAAAGAAGAAAACAAACAATGTAAAAGACTCTCCTCCCGGCCGATCAAAAACAACTTGTTATAACATATCTCATTTAGACTACACTATATTCAACTTTGGAATTGAAATATTGACGTCATCCACTCATTACCGTTTTGCACCACCAACCACAAAATTAATAATGTAACACCTAAAAATGTACCTTCCTAGATATAGAAACCATTGAGTGTGAAGTCATACGTGGTATTAAATTCTGAACTTGGACGTACGTAACGTATTGTCACCCGTTGACCTCACTGTGTAACTATACAGAGTACTGCCGTTTTGTATTGGCTTAAATAATACCATAATTATCAAGAATACAACTATTAATTATTTTTAAACTGGTAATTATTTAGTAGTATTAATTATTAACGTTTTAGATACCAACGTTTTCTTTATTTCTGACTGTAAAGTCTAATCAGTTTCTTTTTAATAAATGTCAGAAATATCAAATGATAGAAAACACCACACATCGTTATTGACAATACTATTAGTGGTTTGGGTAGGGTATTAAAAGTCTGTCGGCAACCCTGGGGTTATCCTTTCGAGGGCTTACCCGGGGTGCCCGGTAACAGACACTTGGGGAGGACACCGTGCGGTTTTAGTCGAGACACGACATAACCACCCCCGCTGGCCAGCGGGGGGGTATCCGAAGGGATTTCCGCACGTAAAAAAAAGGGTATTAAAAATAATCTAAATATAATATTAATTATAAATAAATATTCTACGACATTCTACACAGCGCTTTCTAGACCCAAAGTAAGCACAGTTGAACTAGCTTGTGTTATGGGGTCCAGAATGCGGATAAACATACTTATATACTTTTTTTTTGTAAATACATACATGTTATGCATAAAAACACCCAGACCAATGCAAATAGACATATTAATGCACACAAATATTTGCACTGAGCGGGAATCGAACCCGCGCCCCCTGTCGTAACAGTCGTATGCACTACCGCTACGCCACAGAGGCCGTTAATGTTGTGTTAATTTTTAATTGTGTTCAATAAATTATCTTACCTTATCTTATCTAATTATTTTGTTGTCACCGCCGCATCTCATTCCATTTCGACCTTGCCCTTTATCGCTCTTTTTCCTTTCAAAATAATTGAAAGCTTTCAAAACAAATGAAACGTCGGTAGCTTAGTGGTTAAGGAGTCGTGCTTACGATCCAGAGTTCCCGGGTTCGAATCCTGGCCATAACACTACCGACGTGAACCCACTCCTAACACAAGCAATTAAGCTTAGCTAGAGGGGTTAGGGGGAATATTAGTAATTTCGTTTACTATAAAACTAATAACTAAGATATTCTTAAAAAAAACATCTTTTCTTGGCCCTACCTCTGCTCCCAAAACCTTTCACATTCATACTTTGAACCTATATATATGTTATAATTCCAAAAGTAATAATTTTAACTATTAACTGACTATACAAGGGCCAACTCATTCTTACCCACTTCATCTCCGACTGATCCGATATTCATCGCGTGCCACCCTTTAACTTAAGGGTTGGTATCAGGACGTGTGTTCGCCGTCTGTCCCAAACTTGGCAACTGAACAACTTATCAATTGTTACTTTTAGTTTGCACCTGAATCATCGGGTCAACGGTGAAAAGGCTACTTACAAGTTAAGAACTGTATACTTAGTTTATTTGTTTTCAAGATTTTTACATGTAAAATTATAACTTTTTTACCTAGCCTTTTTTTTTTTTTTTTTTTTTTTTATCGTGCGGAAATCCCTTCGGATACCCCCCCGCGTGCCAGCGGGGGCGGTTATGTCGGGCTTGAACCGACTAAAACCGCACGCCGTCTCGGGTCTACAGACGCCGGGGTGTAAGGTTGCCCATAGAGCATATCCCTCGCACCCCGACTGACCCTGGGCCATCTCCGGTTTCGAGATGGCCCCCTCGGGTTTGGGAACCACGGTGTCCCCGTCTTGCCCCGGTTTGGGGGAGGGGCGCTAGTCGCCCCACCGTCCCGGCCTGCTTCTGCTGGAGTGACAGGTGGCCTCACCCGCCACCCCCAGGCCTGCGCTCATGGAGGACGGAGGTCGTTAAGCGACCTCCGGCGCCTGAGTTGCCTATGGTAAAAACTTAAAAGTATAAAGCTGTGAATGAAGTACACCGTTGTAGATTACAAAAAGCGGCAAAGTGCGAGTCGGACTCGCCCATGAAGGGTTCCGTAGCAGTAAGTAACACAATAATGCTTTTTCTTTTAATTTTATATTTGAGTTGATTGAATGAAAGGTAAATTGCGTTTTACGATTTATTATTATTAAACTTTATTTCAGATCATTGATCCATAAAATGTTAGTAGTACACAACACTTAAAAAACTATGTTAGTAACAAAATAACACAAAAAACGTACACTAATTCAATTCAAATACCGGTTGCGCCTACCTGACACACCGGGCGCATTGGGTGCATGTATATGTACATGCACCCAATTAAAAAAAATACAAATTATAAATCTTTATTTCTTTAACTTGTACAATTTTAAACATATCCATGACGAGAGTATCCTTTTAAGTATACACTATACTTGTGTTAGGATACCCCCACTTCCATAACAGTTGTAATATAAACTTGTACATAATACCTTACTGTACCAGGCTATATAGTAAGACTAACAGAACATGTATATGTAGGTATATATATAAAAGTACATCACATGCTTGTGTAAATAGGATTATGAAATAGTGTTCATAAGGACCTCCGTTTCATCATAGCTTTTACTTTGTAACCATACCAGTAGCGTCTTTTTGCCTTTGTGGTAATTCATATGATATATATCAAGATGTTTATTTATTGTGTTGTATAAGTGTGCCGATTGTCTAGCAAATTGTCTCCTAGCATAGCTACATTTTACCGCGACAACAGGAGCAGCAGAGTATTTGCGCCTTCTATTCACAATGTCACGATTATAACTTAATGAATTATGTAATTTTAGGACAACGTGTAGGATATATAGTTTTCTAATAGAAAGGAGATTACTAATTGCATAAAGTTCACTTGTAGGGAATCTATATGGCTTACGGTACATAACTTTTAATAACAATCTTTGTGTAAGTTCCAGTTCTAAGGTTTTAATTTTGGTAGCTCCACCCCATATGGCTATACAATAGGTTAATACGGATTGCGCTAGTGAGATGTAAATTTTATTTAAGAGGTTCTTTGAGGCGATATGTCTCAAGTTCTTAAAGGTCCATACTAGTTTTCTGGTTCTGGACATCATCATTTCCATGTGACAAACTTTAAACTTAAGGTTAAACGCTGATCCACCATGACGCCTAAGTATTTGGTTTGAATAACTTTAGTAATTGCGTTGCATAGACAATTACCACTATCCTTACACGTGTGAATTTTTAATACCAGGTCGTTTTTAGGTTGAGTTGAGTTATATTTAGTGAATGTTATGTAATTTGTTTTTGTGATATTTAAGGTGAGAAGAATAGCATTCAACCAGTCAGCAATTTGGGAAAGTCCTTTTTCGGTAGTTTGCTTCACAGCAGCCCAGGTGTCACCAGTGAAAACTATTGCTGTGTCGTCAGCGTAAGAAAAAAATTGTCCTCCAATGTCCTTTCTATAGCAGAGACTGTTGATATATATTAAGAACAGAGTAGGACCAAGAACACTGCCCTGCGGCACGC
This sequence comes from Cybosia mesomella, assembly GCA_946251805.1. Classification (NCBI taxonomy): domain Eukaryota; kingdom Metazoa; phylum Arthropoda; class Insecta; order Lepidoptera; family Erebidae; genus Cybosia; species Cybosia mesomella. The sequence goes on from OX276408.1 coordinate 26,691,874, forward strand.
CACAGGTGACAGAGACCTCCTCACTTGTATATTTGCCTATTTTTACGCACTGCTTACGATCCTTAAGGTAGTCTGTGAGCAATTCTAGGGGTAAACCTCTCACACCGACGTCCGTAAGTCGCTTCACAAGGATGGTGGTAGAAACCGTATCGAAAGCCTTTTTTATGTCTAAAAACACTGCCAGACATTTTTTGTTGGCATCAACTTGTTTGATAATTTGAGAGGTGAGTGCTATTACCGCGTCTTCAGTTGAAATTTTGCGTCTAAAGCCGAACTGTGAATTTGAGAGTATACCAAAGTTATCAAGATATTTCAGTAGACGATTATTTATTAATTTTTCTAGAACCTTAGATATTGCTGGTAAAACAGATATAGGCCTATAATTACAGGGATTGTCTCTATCACCACCCTTGTAAACAGGTGTGACGACAGCTTGCTTAAGAGGTATAGGGAACTTACCCTTTTTAAAACACAAGTTAGCCAAGTGCGTTAGTACTGGCACAATTATTCCACTAGCGTGTTTTAGAAACTTTGTGGGGATATGATCCCAATGCGCCATGACAGCGCAACACGGCTTCTAGCTGATGACCTTCAGAATGCCGTTAGCGCTCGCACGTACCCTTAGCTTAGCTTAGCTTAGATTTATGACGTATTAAAAAAAAACTACTCGCTAGATCTCATTCAAACCAATTATCGGGGGAAGTTTACATGGTAATGTACATCATATATTTTTTTAGTTTTATCATTCTCTTATTTATGAAGATACAGGGGGGACATATTTTACCACTTTGGAAGTATCTCTCGCGCAAACTATTCAGTTTAGAGAAAAAATATATTAGACAACTCAATATCATTTTTGAAGACCTATCCATAGATACCTCACACGTATGGGTTAGATGAAAAAAAAAAACTGAGTTTGAGAGCCCCCAAAATTTAATGTATTTTTCTAATTTTGTGTGAAAATCTTAATGCGGTTCACAGAATACATCTACTTACCAAGTTTCAACAACATAGTTCTTATAGTTTCGGAAAAAAGTGGCTGTGACATACGGACGGACAGACAGACAGACATGACGAATCTATAAGGGTTCCGTTTTTTGCCAATTGGCAACGGAACCCTAAAAATGTTTAATGTTGTTCGGACTACGGGAATGAATTCTTTGAATAGAAGTGTAGACTTATTTCGTTAAAGTAAAGTTAAAGAAATATATTATTGTTTATTTTACTTCTTATTGTACAATCGCTGACAAAAAGTACTGAACACAAATGAAATCACACGCAATATTTACATAGAAATACGTTGATATTTGTCTTGCTAATCTTTATATATATATTTCTTGTGTGCGTGTGTATGTCACTGAACTCCTCCTAGACGGCTGGACCGATTTTGATGAAATTTTTTGTGTGAGTTCAAGGGGATTCGAGGATGGTTTAGATTCACAATTTGGTCGCGGACGAAGTCACGGGTAACAGCTAGTTATTGATAATATCACCTAACGGACTGCTGAGACGAGGTCTCGAGTTCGATCCCCAGTCGCCCCGGGCACACACCTCTGACTTTTCGTAGTTATGTTTTCATTAACAAATATTAATTATAACTCGCTTAATAATGTGCCTGGTAGATGGCAATAGGATCGCCCACTATTACATCGGGACCTTAACATAACTGGCGAATCGTGGTGTAATACACCTCTGCCTATTACTTCGGGGATCCAGGCGTGAAGTTATGTTATGTTATAGGAGAAATCTTTAGGTCCTAATAAATAAGTAAATGAAAATTTGCAAAATTAAGTATTACAAAAATAATGAAATATTAGATAGGACTGTAAAGAATATTGTTATAAAGTGACATAACACAACATAACTGCACGCCTGTATCCCCGAAGGGGTAGGAAGAGATGTATTACACCCCCACGATTGACCAGTTATGTTTAAGTCCCAATGTAATAGTGGGCGAGCCTATTGCCATCTACCGGGCACATTACTAAGCGAGCGATAATGATCATTTATTAATGCACACATAATTATGAAAAGTCAGAGGTGTGTGCCCGGGGCGACTGGGGATCGAACTCGAGACCTCGTCTCGGCAGTCGTACGCCACTGGGCTATCGCCGTTATGCAGTGATATATAACTAAATAATGTAATAATAATCAAATGAGTATACTAGTATTAAATATTCCAAATATGGGTGCGGCTTATTTTTATTTAATGCAGTGATATTGCATTTAGCATAAGAGATAATAATATATAATATATAATATTCAGGTCACGTTCTAGACTTCAGTAATGGCATAACGATTATGACCGTAAGAGCCAGTGCAGTTATAAAATACGTATTTAACGATACTAATATTGCTAGGAGGGAAGATTTGTTTGTTTGACGGCCGGTGTGGCGTAACGGTAGTGCGTTCTACTACTACGTCAGGGGGCGCGGGTTCGATTCCCGCTCAGTGCAAATATGTATATTTGCATTGGTCTGGGTGTTTCTATGTATAATACGTATTATTTATTTACAAAAAAAAAAACTGTATCTAAGTATTCAATTAAATTTTTAAGCATTTTGTATGCTTACTTTTTTCTAAAGATTTAGATCGCCTTAAGACGTATTAATGTATCGGAGAATTTCGAATATCTGGGACGTGTCTAGGTGGCTCAGTTGGTCAGAGCATTCCCCCTGTAAGGGACTGGTCGCGGGTTCAAGTCCCGTCCTAGATGTTCTCTTTTTCCGATCTAAATCTGTATCTAAGTATGTTTATCCGCATTCTAAAACCCATAACACAAGCTAGTTAAGCTTTTTTTTTATATATTTAGGACACGTCAATTTGACTTCGCCTCGCCTGATGGTAAGCTGAAGGAAAAGCTATGCTTACTTGGGGTCTAGATAGCGCTGTATAGAATGTTGTACAATATTTATGAAAAAATAAATTCTGTAACTAATGAACCGATTCAAATATTTCTTTCACCATTAGAATGCTACATTATTCCTGAATAACAGGCTACTTTTTATCCCGACATTCCCACGGGATCAGGACTAACTCGGGTGAAACCGCGTGGTGATGCTAATTTTATTTGAAATCGTCGCTCAACAATTCTTTCGAAGCCGTTGCTGCTGCACACTACCTCAAACTTTGCTAAAATAATTTCTTCAGAACCGCATAATAAACTAATCTTTTACGTGCGGTTATTCCAAACCGATAAACTTTAATAAGTAGATCTCAAGTTAACTTATCATTTTAGATTTATAAGACACTATCCGTGACCTGCAACTCCACCCGCGTGGAATACTGATCCTGTTCCCGTGAACCACATAAACCTATTCTCGGGTTAATAGATCTGTGGTATGGCGGTAGAGCGTTTAACTATTTACTAAGTCAGAGGTCACGCGTTCGATTCCCGCTCAGTGCAAATTGTCATGCAAATTGTGCATTGGTCTGGGTGTTTCTATCTATAATATATATTTATTTACAAAAAAAAGCATCTAAGTCCGCATTCTGGAACCCATAGGTATACCAAGCTCTGCTTACTTTAGGTCTAGGTGGCGTTATGTAATTTGCCCTAAAATATCTATTATTTACGATATTGTCGGACCCGTGACCATGGATGCTGAAAAGTTACTGAAACGTCGGGATCAATGTAAAATATAAAATAACTCGCAAAAGAAGTCGCAATAGAATCCGTTAAAAATTATTTTATTTCAAACTATTATTTATTTCGAACTATGAAACCCTACAATCTCGGTTTCATTAGACAAAGAGTGAAAAACTATCTAACGAGGCCGTCATGCTGAATTGTAGCATTATTAGTATCTGTGATGGTGACCCTCATTCCTGAGACTTTAGTTTTAGCTTACCATCAGGTGAGATGTAGTCATAATTAAAGAAAAGAAGAAAAATGCGTTTATTTAGGCTTACTGCAGCACACAAAACAGATCAATTTATAATATACCTATTGATGACAACATTTTAAATAATGTTAGTTATAATCAATGATATTTAGTACAGTGTGATATATAAATATTTTTACATTATAAAACTATAAAATATATTAATTTAATTTTGTTTATGGCAACATTGACCATCATTCCCTCTTCAGCCATTACGTAATCTATGACCAACATGAAAACAAGTTAAATTCCTGAGACGAGCTCAGCCGAATACAAGGGATTTTCGATTTTGCGTTTTTTTTTTTTTGCGATTTTTTGCGATTTTTTCTTTATCTTGCAGTGGTTCACCCCAGCACGAATCTATTACCGAAAACAGCACTCGATAGCTCATCTCCTTCATACCCAAAACCGTGACAGAAAATTGGCAACGACGTCGACGACAACTCGATAGCAATAGGGCTTTTCTAAAGAAAATCCCTAAAAATCTCTAACGGCCGGTTTCAATAATCCATCTATCCTTTACCAGCAGTTAAAATAGCTACCATTACTATCTATCGGGGATTTTTTCTGTTTCAATAAACAAAGATAAGCATAAAATGACTTTGATAATATTGAAACCGCAGTTACAGATAGATTAATGAGGACTATTTATCTGGGATAGCTTCTACCTTTAACTGTAGGTAGATTGTTCATTCAAATTCGTTCAGCTGTGCTGACGTGAATAAATAAAAAACTTTCATCTATCTATCCTTCTAAGTGTTCGCATTTATAATATTAATTTGATAAGGTTTGATATAAACTATATACCAAATGAATTAATGAATGAATTATTTATTTGTATGAATATGGTAAGTACATCGAGATATTATATTACGTTATGTTGTGTACATACATATTCTGCCGTATGAGGCGTTGAAATATTAAAGTTTTACAATAATGCCAATAAAAGTCAATCAGCGAAAGTCACACATGCAGTCAATTTATTATTTAATTAGTCATATCATTGTAATAAATTTATTTTTAATTATCAATCATTATATCTTTAATATTAAAATTGGTATCCATAAATTCCCCCACCGAGTAAAAACACGTATCTATAAGGAAACTAAATATATTGAATTTGAATTTATTCAGGGTAACGCTCTCCATGAGCTCCCTGGGGTTATCCTTTTGAGGGCTTACTCGGGGTGCCCGGCAATTAATACTTGGGGAGGACACCGTGTGGTTTTAGTTGGTCCGATTCCAACACGCCCACCCCATCATCGGCACCGATGGGGTGAAGCCCGTGGGGGTTTAAACACCCTACAAAAAAAGGGGAAACGCTCTCATACCAACTGGTAGTTTATTGTAGATTTTAATGGCCATACATTCTGCATTTGCGGAATTTAGATGTAATCTTTGCCGGGGTACTAAAAACTTGGGGTGCTTGGTTGGGAACCTCCACGCGGTGCACTCTGGGCAACGGAGACCTGCCGTCTCCGTTGCCCAGGGCGTTGTAGGGTGGGAGAGACGCTGCCGCCTACGGCCAACTCCGACCGAGGCGAGGACGGCCCTGTTGAGGGCTTTTCGGAAGCTTTCCACGTGTCCCTCTGACTAGCAGATGGCACAGTGGAGAGCAAGTAAGGGGGCCATCTCGAAACCGGAGATGGCCCAGGGTCAGTCGGGGTGCGAGGGATATGCTCTATGGGTAACCTTACACCCCGGCGTCTTAAGACCCGAGACGGCGTGCGGTTTTAGTCGGTGCAAGCCCGACATAACTGCCCCCGCTGGCCGACGGGGGGGTATCCGAAGGGATTTCCGCACGAAAAAAAAAAAGAAAAAAAAAGGGTACTAAAAACTTGTCGGGGTGCGAAGGATATGCTCTATGGACAACCTTACACTCCGGCTAACAGAGTCTGAAGACCCGAGACGGCGTGTGGTTTTAGCCGGTTCAAGCCCGACATAACCGCCCCCGCTGGCCGGTGGGGGGATTTCCGAAGGGGTTTCAGCACGAAAAAAAAGTTACTAAAATCTTATAAGGACCTCTACTGTTTGTATTTTATAAACATTTTGTCATGTAGCCGAAACCCTAAACATCGCTAATTAAATACTGTTTATTAGATACTACATGCGTAATGAACATTATTTGCAATGTTATTTATGTTGTGTTAATTTGTGTGTATATTATATTTGCTGACCGTTTTCACAACACGGCTTTATCAGTTTCAATACCACCAGTTGTTGCATAATAGATTTAAACTGTAACATCATTTATGGATGAGACCAGCATGTGTCATCATACTAATCCTACTAATATTATAAAAGCAAAACTTTGTAAGTATGGACGTGGACTCTGTCATGCAAAAATAACTGAATGGATTTGGCTGCAATATAGTACTGCGATAGATTAAACTAATATTTAAGTTTAAGCTTAGTGGTTAAGGAGTCGATCCTACGATCGACAGGCCCCGGGTTCGAATCCTGGCCATTACATTATCGAGGTGAACCCACGCCTAACACAAGCAATTAAGCTTAGTTGGAGGGGTTAAGGAGAATATTAGTAATATCGGTTATTAATATTCCTTTATAAAAAAAACAGATTATAGTCAGAAATAGGGTACTTTTGAAACCTGGAATAGGTTTCCATGGGAAGAGGGAGCGGGAATAGAATTTCATGCGGGCGAAGCCCTGCACACAATATTATTATTTTATGGGACAGTAGGATAAAATCAAAGACTCCAAAAAACGATAATTTCGCGCAAAATAGAAACACAACAACACAAAGGACAGATTGGTTGACACAAACAAATCACGTCCGATGTTCTAAACTAATTGTACTCAGAACTATCGTTCGAGATCCGCAGAAACGTGTTTTTGTTGTTATTAACAAAGGACTCAGTAAAACAGAGATATAAATGACTGGAAGGGGCAAATTTCCCATCTACATTCCCACTACTGTCTCTTTTGAACATCCGGTCTATAGTAATGATCCACAAAATACCCAACAATGACACTCGGGAAGTTTCAGGGATAGTTAAACTATCTTGGAAACCGAATCGAAATTAAATAGGAGTAAATATGAGGAGTTAGAAATATAATAAATTCAAATATAAATCTTAAGGCTTTCACGGCCGGCGTTGCATGTAGAATATACTGCTTCCGGGCTGTTTGGCCGTGGTCCATCGGAAACTTGTATTCCAGACGTTTCGTCGATCACTGCGGTCGACATCTTCAGTGGTACACGTCGGGACGCCGTCGAATGCGGAGAACTATCCTCGGCGGCGAACTCGGTGCGACTGATGTAAAGGCCCGAGTCACTGGCGTATTTATAGGCGCAATGGGAGGGGGCAAACAATGTGGTCGCTCCTGATTGGTTGAGAGCTGCGCAACCGATGCGCTCGATACTGATTGGTCGAGGCTAAGCAAGGGGGATACCGGGGATGGAGGCGGCTTCGTCATGTTTGAATTGTGATGACGCGCGGCTCTCAGTGCTGGATACCAGCGCTGAGATCTTTTTGGAGATGAAAACCTTCGTTTTTTCTATTACAATTATTGGGATGCTTGAATATTTCGATGGCTTCTCGACATAGCCGTGGGAAGAATTGTGAAGTGGTGGCTAGAACCTTCGTGTTCTGAAATTTGATGGTATGATTACCACCCAGGAGGATGGATACACAAAGAAAACCACAATAAGAAATTACACTAATAACCTAATGATACTACTACTAGAATATCAAAAACAACACGACGCTACCACACATGGTGACTGGTATTTACAAAACATTACATTACACATTACATTACCTACCTAGTCCTAGGCCTAGAATCGCTACACAGGTATACATATTATATATGCAATATCACAAGAGTGTTGTGTAGTTTGTTATTCACTTGCTGCCTCCCCACTAGGAACATACCACTGTAAAGTAAGCCATACTGATTGATTCTATTGTGATGTGACATACTTTATACGTACCTTGCTTAGGTCTGTTCGTTAAACGAAACGTTTTTGGCTGTTTCTATGTGCTTGGGCTATTTTTTCTTAATATTAATGATTAGCTCCTTATTATATCAACTTTAAATACAGCTATATTGCATTTATTACCATTCTTCACTCCTTCTTCCTCTTAGAATTTTGTGAAGTGCGAGTGACGCCACCTTTGGAGTCCCAAGCGTTTATAGATCATAGTAACTTTAACGAAAATACTTGTAATTTCAGTTACTATTTATTCTTAAAAACAAATTACCGCTACCACTTCCATTCTTCTTACATTCCGAACAGTTACTGGTCGTTTACGTATTCGGTCCCAAAACTATGTATTTGATTAAGTACCGAAGTAAGTTTTATAGGGTCACCCTGGACCTTGAACTGGTAACTTAGTTTAGAGCCAACAAAATAGATACTTTGCTCATGATTAAATGCGACTTACTATCTGCTGTTGGAGATTACGAATTGCTAATTGAATTTTAATGCGCATAACTTTTAACTTACTTTCCAGAAGAAGAATTTTGGATATCTGCAGGACAGATGACTGACAGATGACAGATGACTGACTATCCACCACCACCAACGGTACTACCTGACGCTAGTCCCATTAGTCATAGTTTTCACCCTAGAAACAGCTAGTCAAAGGGTTAAACTCCTGTTTTGAACATTGAATTGTTCTAATTTTGTAAATAATTGTAAATGAGTCCACGATCAAACTGATCGGATAAGATAATTGGTTACTGTCTAGGATCACTTGCCTATTAAGTTAGAATTACCAAGATGCTGTTCAATCTACGACAGGATTGAAGTGTGAAAGACAAAACCATATTATTAAAAGTTGTTTGTACTATCATTTTTCATTATTATAACGATACTTGTATTAAGATCAGCTTCCAGTATCCATAAATCCACCGACACAAAAACGACGAAGTGATAAAAGTTTGACGTGTCTGTCCATGTGTGTGTCTGTCTAAGGCATCGTAGCTCCCGAATGCATGAACTGTGGGCCTACCGCCCAAGTGTCGTCGATATCACAGCCGTCGAAATGTTGTGTTGGTCAAGGTCGACGGCCATTTTGTACCGCCCCATTGATAATCGATGCCGGCGCGGCGTAAGAATGAATGAAACGCTGTTTTTGACAGTTAAATAGCTGCCGCCTAAAAAAATTCAATTACGATGCCGATTGCACCTAACACTGGGCTACTATGGCTTTTATGGGTGCGACTGCCGACGAGCGGGTTCTGCCGTCCTATTGCACCTAACACTGGGCTACTATGGCTTTTATGGGGGCGACTGCCGACGAGTGGGTTCTGCCCTTCTATTGCACCTAACACTGGGCTACTATGGCTTTTATGGGGGCGACTGGGTTCTGCCCTCCTATTATACCTAACACTGGGCAACTATGGCTTTTATGGGGGCGACTGCCGACCAGTCGGTTCTGCCCTCCTATTGCACCTAACACTGGGCTACTATGGCTTTTATGGGGGCGACTGGGTTCTGCCCTCCTATTGTACCTAACACTGGGCTACTATGGCTTTTATGGGGGCGACTGGGTTCTGCCCTTCTGGTTTAGGTGCAATAGGAGGGCAGAACCCAGTCGCCCCCATAAAAGCCATAGTAGGCCAGTGTTAGGTACAATAGGAGGGCAGAACCCAGTCGCCCCCATAAAAGCCATAGTAGCCCAGTGTTAGGTACAATAGGAGGGCAGAACCCAGTCGCCCCCATAAAAGCCATAGTAGCCCAGTGTTAGGTGCAATAGGAGGGCAGAACCCAGTCGCCCCCATAAAAGCCATAGTAGCCCAGTGTTAGGTGCAATAGGACGGCTGAACCCTCTCGTCGGCAGTCGCACCCATAAAAGCCATAGTAGCCCAGTGTTAGGTGCAATCGGCATCGTAATCAACCGTCGGAAAAGAAAATAATATTCAAAAAGACAGCTCATGAGGTGCCGTAATGAAATGACACTTCAAAGCGACGCCGTCGATTTGAATTTTTTTAGGCGGCAGCTATTTAACTGTCAAAAACAGCGTTTCATTCATTCTTGCGCCGCGCCGGCATCGATTATCAATGGGGCGGTACAAAATGGCCGTCGACCTTGACCAACGCAACATTTCGACGGCTGTGATATCGACGACACTTGGGCGATAGGCCCACAGATTTAGAGGCGAATATTTTTGTTCGAAAGCCAATATGGTCGAAATGGTTCTTAGCTATAAATAAATTTGTGTTTAATGTTATGTGTATGAGCATCTGCGGGATTAAATACCTTCGGAATCTTTCTGTGCCAATCTAATTCTTATTGCATATGATAACTAGCATCATCGTCATTCTCCTAGCGACATTCTGGTTGCATCAGTTTATACTTTGGAGCCCAGGATTCACTTATAATTTTGATTGATTTGTTGACTTTCACCAGAGCCACTTTCGTCTGACCTCTCAACTCCAGGAGGAAAACCTGCGCCAGGGCCTCGTCCACCGACTAGCAGGTGAACTCGACTTGGGCTCCAAACGTTACTGTATTATGTTAAAATTTAGTAAACACAATTCAAAATCAAAATTAACATTCCACGGTTTTCGAACTACGCTCTACATAAAAAATTTAAAACTTAAATATCGCTGAAACGAAGTGGTTTAAAAGTGTATTTTGAATGGTGATTCATTAAAGGCATCCTGGACGGGGCTGTTGCGTCGTGATAGCGATCGTGAAGAAATTACACTTCCTTCCTTATTGCTGGCGAGCGAAACACGCTCCTCAGGCGCTAAACAGAAATATTCATCGGAATAGTCTAAGAGCTGGTGAAGATCGACCTTCATTCATCTGATAATCAGATGGGATATATTTTTTATAATTAAATTATTCATCTATTATCATACCTATCAAAAAGTGTTCATGGCTATTTTAAATTAAAGCCAAGCTTGGAGCACAGGTGTTGGAAGCATTTGTAGCCTACCGTAACCACTTATAATCACGTGTATGAAAAAGTGTTTTTAAGAAAAAAAAATTTATTAAACAAGAACATGAAGGAATCATTTAATAAACTGAAAGATGTACTTATAATAAAAATAATACTAATTATAAATAAATGTAAAAAGAACTAAACCTAAAAAATAGAAAAATATTTACAAAATGCGTCATAGAATTCCTCCGCATCATCACCGACTGGTAATGTTCCCAGAAAACTGGCAGCATTGCCACGTTGAATGGCAATGCTAATTCTTTGTGCAAGATGAAGTCCAGCTTTCTGGTCACGTGTAGCGTCGATCAGCCGCTTTGCTTTGTAATAATTGTTAGATAACCGATTTATTTTAAATTCCAACTGATAATTTTTAACATAGAAAATATACCTCGATAGTTTTGTGATTAAATTACATAACGTAACATAACATAAACTCACGCCTATATCCCCGAAGGGGTAGGCAGAGGTGCTAGCACCCACATTTCGTCAGTTTATGTTCAGGTCCCAATGCAATAGGTGGCGAGCCTATTGCCATTAACCGGGCACTTATAAGCCTGCGATAAATATACACACAAAACTTCGAAAAGCATCGAAAAGTCATTGGTGTGTGCCATGGCAAAACCTGGGATGGAACCCGACACTTCGTCTCAGCAGTCCATTACCCATACCACTAGGCTACCGCGGCTATTACATTATTGATTAAATTATCTTTATTATAATACCACTTTCGAGTGGTTATTAGATCGGTGTAGTTACCTATATCGACTTATCAGTTTATACCTGCTTGCCAGGTAGCCATGAATTAAAATAAGTAGGCGAGCCTACCGAGTCATATTTACTATGTTAAAAATTATCTGTTTGGACGAAAAATTTTCCGGCTATCAAAAAAACATACATACATAACTTCAGGCTTGTATACCCGAAGGGGTAGGCAGAGGTGTATTACACACCCACGATACACCAGTTATGTTTAGGTCCCAATGTAATAGGGGCGAGCCTATTGCAATCTATCGGGCACATTACTAAGCGAGCGATATATACAAAGTTCAAAGTTCAAAGTTCTTTATTTGTTGAATATGGTACAAAAAAGTGATGTTTACAATATAATGTAGGATCTCATATTCTGCCGGTTCTGGCGTACAAATTTTACATTTTGATTTAATTAAATACACACATAACTACGAAAAGTCAGAGGTGTGTGCCCGGAGCGACTGGGGATCGAACTCGAGACCTTGTCTCGGCAGTCCGTTATGTACGCCACTGGGCTATTTCCACTTTTTTCAAAAAAATAACTAAAATTTAATTATGATATTGTCGGAAGTTTACGCGAATGTTACACATTGAAATAAAACTATTTTTAACGGATTCTATCGCGATTTATTTGATGTTATTTTATAATTTACATTTAACCCGACGTTTCGGTTGCTTTTCAATGTAAATTATAAAATAACAAAATAAATTTAATTAATTAAAATTAGCCATTAACACCTTTTGATAGGCAAGTCATCATAGGCATGTTAATAGATGAATTATATTTTATAAAAAATATATCCCATCTGGTTATCAGATGGGTGAAGGTCGATCTTCACCGGCTCCTCTACTATAACGACATGCCGTTAAACATTTACTGTGAAAAATAGTTGTACAATTTTTTTTATGCTTATAAATGATAGTATAAACATTGTTGGAATATGTTTAATTTTTGTATTGAAGATATATGATACTTTTGGAAGTTTACGCGAATGTCACACATTGAAATAAACATAACATAACATAACTTCACACCTTTATCCCCGAAGGGGTAGGCAGAAGTGTATTACACACCCACGATTCGCCAGTTATGTTAAGGTCCCAATGTAATAGGGGGCGAGCCTATTGCCATCTACCGGGCACATTATTAAGCGAGCGATAATTAACAATTATTAATGCACACATAACTATGAAAAGTCAGAGGTGTGTGCCCGGGGCGACTGGGGATCGAACTCGAGACCTCGTCTCAGCAGTCCGTTACGTACGCCACTCGGCTATCGCCACTATTGAAATAAAACTATTTTTAACGGATTCTAATCCTAGTCACCCCGTGACCATGGCTGCTGAAAAGCGACCGAAACGTCGGGATCAATGTAAAATATAAAATAACATCAAATAAATCGCGATAAATTCCGTTAAAAATAGTTTTATTGTTGGAATATGTTTAATTTTAGTATTAAAGATTTTTTCTTATAAGAGAACTAATTTCAGAACTTCTAGTATTACCATTAAGCCCCCCAGTTAAGCTAAATTGTTCGTGCATGGCCATTGCCAGGATTCGAACCCGGGACATCTCAATCATTCAAATCATTCCGGTAATTCCTTCCGTTTATTGCTTACGATCCGTTTTACTTTATTACTTTACGATAAGTATATTATGAACTCACGCGATTCTTCTTTTTTTTTTAACTCGGTTAATAAGAAAACATAGCATTGTGAATGAATCTACTTTCAAATTAAAATAGCTATGCCCAAAAATATTCTATTCATTTCAAATGAAAAATGCTCGAACTCCATTTTTATTTCGGTTCGTTGATTAACTTTTTAGGGTTCCGTTGCCAAATGGCAAAAAACGGAACCCTTATAGATTCGTCATGTCTGTCTGTCTGTACGTCCGTATGTCACAGTCACTTTTTTCCGAAACTATAAGAACTATGCTGCTGAAACTTGGTAAGTAGATGTATTCTGTGAACCGCATTAAGATTTCATACAAAAATAGAAATAAACAATAAATTTTGGGGGCTCCCCATACTTAGAACTAAAACTCTAAATTTTTTTTTTCATCTAACCCATACGTGGGAGGTATCTATGGATAGGTCTTCAAAAATGATATTGAGGTTTCTAACAAAAAAGTCTCTAAACTGAGTAGTTTGCGCGAGAGATACTTCCAAAGTGGTAAAATGTCCCCCCCCCTGCCTGTAACTTCTAAAATAAGAGAATGATAAAACTAAAAAAAATATATGATGTACATTACCATGTAAACTTTCACCGATAATTGGGTTGAATGAGATCTAGCAAGTAGTTTTTTTTTAATACTTTCATTCAATCAACTCAATGTAAAATTTAAAAAAAGCATTATTATGTTACTTACTGCTACGGAACCCTTCATCGGCGAGTCCGACTTGCACTTGGCCGCTTTTTTTTACTCAATTATGCTTCAGGAAAATTTGCATGAGGTCTCTAAATCTATTTTGCATAGAAAATATATTACTTACTTAGAGACCAAGCGATGAAGTTTTGTTGGTAAGATTTTTGATTAAACAATGTTTTAACCTTTTATTAAAGAACCTAAATTATTAAAAGTTTCTTCTTTGTAACGCTTATAAGTGTTTTACACCACAGGCATTTTCTTTAAGTAAAGTTTAGTTGAAGTAATCGGTTGAGAGAATAATATAAATATAATTTGAATATAAGTATTCTACGACATTATACACAGCGCTGTCTAGACCCAAAGTAATTAAAGTTTAACTTGCGTGTATTATGGGTTCCAGAATGCGGATAAACATACTTATTAACTTTTTTATGTAAATAAATAATTTCTATAAGCATTAACTTTCTAACTTCAGAAGTACATAATAACTATATGTTACAAACTTTTGATATAAACACACACACTCATTGCTTTATTCCTATTATTAGGTAACTGTAAAATGAAATCGCGATAGCTATAAATATACATACATACTAGCTGTGCCCGCGACTTCGTCCGCGTGGATTTCGATTTTTATGGTTTTAGTTCTTTTGCGCGGAACCCTAATTTTTTGTGGACCAAATTGTGAATCTAAACCATCCTCGAATCCCCTTGAACTCACACAAAAAATTTCATCAAAAACGGTCCAGCCGTCTAGGAGGAGTTCAGTGACATACACACGCACACAAGAACTTCTGATCCCATTTATGTAATGACAATTCATCTTGTGAAATTCAAACTGACATGATGAAATTAAACAAGTTCCTTTTTACTAAAAACCTTGCCAATTAAAAAGTTAAGGGCAACCAATTATCGTCTGGAGCATCAGTCAAAAATCTTGATAAATTGACTCACAAATTCGCACATACGTTTCCTACGTAGGGTTGTCAAGGATCACTTTAAGTATTAAATATCATAATATTTTCAGAATAGGTATTCTACCCGCGACATATCATTTTCCTAAAACATTATATTTGCTGACATCTTTTTAAAAAAAAAAAAAAGAATATTAGCAACCGAAATTACTAATATTCCCCCTAACCTCTCCAGCTAAGCTAAATTGCTTGTGTTAGGAGTGGGTTCAGGTCAGTAGTGTAATGGCCAGGATTCGAACCCGAGACCTCTCGATCCTAAGGTCGACTCCTTAACCACTAAGCTACCGACGCATCTATACTAATATGAAATTGTAATTTAGTTGGGTCTGTACAGTACATTGGAGATAGATTCAGACATATTCCAGTGCAAGATTCTGAGGGCCCCCACGGAAAACTGACGCAAATAAAACTTTATTTTTTCAGTCTTTGTTGTAGAGTTTTTAAAACCTTAGGCATTCGAAGGATATAACCATTTTTAGAATGGTTTTTCGGTGAAACAGACGCTTGAACTACCTTTTTTTTTTTTTTTTTTTTTTTCGTGCGTATATCCCTTCGGATACCCCCCCGCCGTCCAGCGGGGGCGGTTATGTCGGGCTTGCACCGACTAAAACCGCACGCCGTCTCGGGTCTTCAGACGCCGGGGTGTAAGGTTACCTATAGAGCATATCCCTCGCACCTCGACTGACCCTGGGCCATCTCACCACTAACAGCATCGCTCATCCTGTCTCCTCTGAAAGCAGAACTACCTAACAGCTAGTAGAATTGTGGTATATCGATGAATATAAGGGATTCGGACAATTCGGACGCTCGAGCTAATGACTTCGAATACTTTCATTGCCGTGCATTAAATTTAAATATTAAATAAAATATTCTACTACATTCTAAACAGCGCTATTTAGACCCAAAGTAAGCATAGTTTAACAAGCTTGTGTTATGGGTTCCAGAATGCGGATAAACATACTTACATACATTTTTTTTGTAAATACATACATATTATGCATAGGAACAGACAAATGCAAATAGACATATTCATGCATACAAATATTTGCACTGAGCGGGAATCGAACCCGCGCCCCCAGTCATAGCAATCGAATGTACTACCGCTACGCCACAGAGGTCGCCCGTACCGAGATTACTATAGTTATCTTCATTATTTATGGAGAAACGACGATTTATTGACGACATCTGTGTCGTAGTGGTAGAGCATTCGACTGCTAAGTCAGAGGTCGCGGGTTCCATTCCCGCTCATTGCAACTATGTATATTTGCATTGGTATTTCTATGTATAATATGTATTTATTTACAAAAAAAAAGTATCTACGTATGTTTATCCGCTTTCTAGATCCCATATGACAAGCACTACTTAATTTGAGTCTAGATGGCGCTGTGTAATATGTCATCGAATATTTATGACTTATTTATTAAACTATTCAAGGTAACAGATAAATATTTACACACATGCGCTATAGAATTCCTCAGTAATATTCCCAAAAGGCTGCTAGCATTGTCACGTTGAAGAGCATTGCTTATTCTTTGTGCAAGATAAAGTCCAGCTTTCTGGTCACGTGCAGCGTCGATCAGTCTTTTAGACGAAACGGCACTTTGGACTCCATGACCCCAGTGTCTCAACCCCAAACGGGTCAAAAGCATAATAACATACATGTTAGAGTATTTACGCCATATAAAATTGTACAATTGAGGTTATTCTGTTACATTTTATGTATTAATAGATAAGAAGCGTATTTATCAACCTTAATAGTATAGCTTAGTGGCGTATGTAACGAACTGCTGAGACGAGGTCTCGAGTTCGATCCCCAGTCGCCCCGGGCACACACCTCTGACTTTTCGTAGTTATGTGTGTATTAATAAATGTTAATTATCGCTCGCTTAATAATGTGCCCGGTAGATGGCAATAGACTCGCCCCCTATTACAATGGGACCTTAACATAACTGGCGAATCGTGGGTGTGTAATACACTTCTGCCTACCCCTTCGGGGATACAGGCGTGAAGTTATGTTATGTTATGTTGTTAATAGTACAGTAGTTTGAACATATAATTTGATTTAATTAATGTTCGTATTTTATCTGAAAGACCTTGCTTTGTTTAAGTTGCAGCCGGCACGTTCAACTAGTCATAAAGTTTAATGAAATATCTCTTTTACTTCAAATTAAATACTTCAGTATCGCATACATATCATAAAGATCAATCGCCATATTATTATCTTTTGGGAGTGCTAAAATTCCAAATCTAAACCTTACATACTTAAACTAGGTCTGCAAGACGAATCGCTGCTTGCAATGTTGAGCTGAGTGAGAAAATTTTGAACAGTGATCATTCCTCCGTGGCAAGTCCGATTATGAAAATTCTTTTTGAAAGTCACAATTCTGGACATGCTTTCTGAGCGTGTAAAGTTTGGTCACAGCGTCTCGAGCGGTTATTATGTAATTCCATCTGGAATTTTTTTAGCTGTGATCATTCCTCTGTGGTAGCATTAATTTTTTCAAAATATATCCATAAACCTTCCTCTGATTGACCTCTATAATCATGCCAAATTTGGTTCTGATTGGCTTAGTAGTTTAGGAGGAGACCTGTGACATGCAAAGAAAATCCTGAAGTCTACATGAATTACGGTTCCTTATTAGAAATTGCTACGTTAACGACCCTTAGAAGTGGCTTAAAACTAACCATTTTACAAACGTTATTTTCATTACAATATATAAAAGAATAATTCTAATGGATTTTTTTTTTGTTCATTCATTGGTTTTTTAGGATCCCGTTGCCAATTGGCAAAAAAACGGAACCCTTATAGATTCGTCATGTCTGTCTGTCTGTCCGTCCGTAAGTCACAGCCACTTTTCTCCGAAACCATAAGAACTATGCTATTGAAACTTGGTAAGTAGATGTATTCTGTGAACCGCATTAAGATCCTCCCCCCCCCCCGCCCTGGAACTTCGAAATTAAGAGAATGGTAAAAAAAAAATATGAACTAAAAAAAAAAAAAAAAAACTTCCACCGATAATTGGTTCGAACGAGATCTAGCAAGTAATTTTTTTTACGTCATAAATTCTTCTTCTTTCGTCTAAATCTTAGTAACCGATATTACTAATATTCCCCCTAACCCCTTCAGCTAAATTAAATGCCTGTGTTGTGAGTGGGTTCACGTCGGTAGTGTAATGGCCAGGATTCGTACCCGGGACCTTTCGATCGTAAGGCCTATGCATTGCTGCACCAACTATGCACTCATAAGGCAAACATAAATTTTTGACTTTAGAATCAATATTCACGCCTTTTTTCTAAAGGGTAAGCAGAAACAACAGGTCACCATCTACTTCCATCCTTAATTACTTCACGAGCTTCCTCTACTGTCATTTAGTCCATTGAAATGTTACATTTTTTAGGCCTAACCTTGCGTTTTTTAGAGGACGCAATTTTATTCTTTTGATGTGTAGGAGGGGTCAGTGTAAAGCTAAAACCAAGTTTGTGGGGTCACCACCCTTGTCGAACGGCCGCCATCTTGAAAATAGGGGTTGAAATGGCTTTACTATATATCTCTTAAACTATTTATCTGATAAAAAAAATTGTGTCTTGCTAATTAAATTCTCTACAACTTTGGTCCAGTAACTTTTGTTTTTTCTTTTTTATTTTGTTATTATAATTTTTTAAATTATTAATTATGCAATATTATTAATAATTAATTATTGACTCTTTTCCCCACCACACACGAGGAAGAGTCTGGAGGCGCGTTTTTTTTACGTGGTATCCCCTCCCCAATAGGCATAACCCACGGTGATTTTCTAAATTTGAACTACTCCGTCCTCGGTCTTTTCGATGGACCAGGCTGCGACTCAGTATCGGATCGGCTTTCTGAATTAAATATCAGTGGGAGAACTGGAGAAGGAAGGGGTGTTAATGTCGGCGGTTCATCATCAAAGTCATTTTCATTTATTAATTCTGAGAGCCCCATTACGTTGCTGCAAGTCTCTCCAGAACAATGGAAGCACACTGCAGAATATTTCAGCCCTGCTTTTCGACATCCACACATTGATTCATAGTTTCCTTTGCATTTGCAAAAGATCAATTTTGGAAGCTCAGGGGGTGCTGGAGGTTTAGAGTTCTGCACTGGCATCAATAATTTTCCACATGTTTTTCCAGCCCCAGTCTCCAAGATCATTGTTATTACCAAGCCACGACTGGACCTGATGGTAGACTCGGAAAGTATGAAAGCGACCTGTGTATTGTATTGGAGGAAGTGAAGATAAGTTAACTGTGCTTTTTGTCACTGCCTTGGCAAATTGTTTGTATCTTAGGCTGTCAAGAGAATTATCATCTTTATTACCACCGTATAAAGAGATAAAACAAGTTTCTGAACATTTTCGCTTATAACTTTTTTATTTATAGTTCTACGACAAAAAGTTACTGTACCAAAGTTGTAGAGAATTTAATTTGCAACAAAAAATGTTAACAATTTTTTTTTATCAGATAAATAGTTTAAGATATATATCGTAAAAACCATTTCAACCCCTATTTTCAAGATGGCGGCCGTTCACAATGGTGGCGACCCCACAAACTTGGTTTTAGCTTTACACTGACCCCCCCTACACATCAAAAAAATAAAATTGTGTCCTCTAAAAAACGTAACCCCAAATGTAACTTTTCAATGGACTAATTAAACATTAAAAACTTTTAGTTAAATCTACCTTTTTCTTTAAAAAAATATCACAGCCACAAAAATATAGAAATGGACATGCAATCTATACCTACTAAATAAAAAAAACTAGAAATCACTACACTGGATCCGTTGTTTTATTTTGGACAACCTTACTCGCTCAGTGTGGACGACAACTGGTCGTTCGACATTGAACGGTAATTGGCGACGAGACGCGTTTAACACTAACCATTGGGCTCGGTTCGCACCTCGCTGCATTAATATGCGTACTGCCTGGTATAACTCATGCGATAAAAGGATATGCAAGTGCTGACGAGTTACAAGAGACAAGGCAATGGGTGGGGTAAATAAATAAATAAATACTCTAGGACAAATTACACACGTCCATCTTCCGCGGTAACCGCTTCCCATCAGGTGGGCCGCGCACTTGTCTGCCACATTAGTGGTATAAAAAAAAAAAATACAACGCCATCTAGACCCAAACTAAGCAGTGTTTGTCATATGGGTTCGAGAATGCGGATAAATATACTTAGGTACTTTTTTTGACGTGACAACGTCGTATAATTCGATGGAGCCGGCTGCACGCACGAAAAAACATGTCGTATGCGGCGTTACCTCGCTATGAGGCGTTCCATTTAAGGCTTGAAGTGCAAGCGAGAGCGCGGAACAAGCGACAAAGAGGCACAATCGGCCTCCGCGTTCGGCAGCGTTCGACAATGCAAATGCAACCATTCCATCAGTATTTTCTTATGACGTTGTCACGTTCAACTATCGTCAGTATACCGACTTTACACCCGAGGGGGCCATCTCGAAACCCGAGGGGGCCATCTCGAAACCGGAGATGGCCCAGGGTCAGTCGGGGTGCGAGGGATATGCTCTATGGGCAACCTTACACCCCGGCGTCTGCAGACCCGAGACGGCGTGCGGTTTTAGTCGGTTCAAGCCCGACATAACCGCCCCCGCTGGCACGCGGGGGGGTATCCGAAGGGATTTCCGCACGAAAAAAAAAAAAAAAAATAGTATACCGACTTTACAGACAACCGATTTTTTGTGAATAAATACATATTATAATTATAAACACCCAGACCAATGCAAATTTACATATTAGCTCTGAGCGGGAATCAAACCCGCGACCTCTGACTTAGCAGTCGAACGCACTACCGCTACAACACAGAGGTTAGATGGTAACAGAGGTAGCAGTGTTTAGGTTTACTAAAAAAGATTCATAGTTTGAGCGAATATTAAATGGCAGATGACAATTTGATGACCATTTTAATCTAAATTATGAATTTCTCTATCAATTAGTTGTTGAAAGCGGTTTCGCTAACATAGAATTCCGCGTCCGATCCCGCAGGTAACCTCCAGGGATAAAAAGCAGCTGTAATTCCTGACCGTAATATATCCTTGTACTAAATTTCAGCCAGATCCGTTCAGCCGTTCGAGCGTGATGCAGTAACGAACATCCAAACATACATACGTCTTCACAAACTTCCACATATATAATGGTAGGAAATAGGAAGAATAGGATAGAAAGAAGGACAGGATAGGAGGAAGTAGTATAAATAATCTTTCTTTATATATAAAAATGAATTGCTGTTCGTTAGTCTCGCTAAAACTCAAGGACGGCTGGACGGATTTGGCTAAATTGGTCTTGAATTATTTGTGGAGGTCCAGAGAAGGTTTAAAAGGTGAATAAATATGGAAGTTGTTATCGATAGGCAGTACTAAGTCTGCCGGGTCAGCTAGTCTTTTATATATAAAAATGAATTGCTGTTCGTTAGTCTCGCTAAAACTCCAGAACGGCTGGACCGATTTGGCTAATTTTGGTCTTGAATTATTTGTGGAGGTCCAGAGAAAGTTTAAAAGGTGAATAAATATGTTGTATGTATGAAGTTGTTACCGATTGAGGCAGTACGAAGTCTGCCGGGTCAGCTAGTAAATAAATAAATATTCTACAACATTCTACACAGCGCTCTCTAGACCCAAAATAAGCATAGTTCAACTAGCTTGTGTTATGGGTACCGCGGTATGCGGATAAACATACTTATATACTGTTTTTATTTCGTAAATACATACATATTATACATAGAAACACCCAGATCAATGTAAATAGACATATTCATGCATACAAATATTTGGGCTGAGCGGGAATCGAACCCACGCCCCCTGTCATAGCAGTCGAATGCACTACCGCTACGCCACAGAAGAATTAAATAATTAAAGAGTGTAAAAGCAAATTCGGTAAGTCGTAGTAAGATTGGCATCTTACTGACTGTACTGAGTCCTCTAAAAAATTGTATAACTAGGAATTCAGTGCAGGGTGCGACTGAAATAAATTGAGGTGAGCGAGCAGGACTCTTACTTGAAAATAAGACTTCTTACTACGGTCGCGCGCTTAGCTAAGGCCGCGCGCTCGTGAAACTGTTTTTCGGTGATTATTCCTCAATGGTACATCTTACACACTCCTCCGTATACACACTATCACCGTGGTAAATTTGGTCAAGATCGCGCGAGTGGTTACGGAGGAGTTCAGCCACCAACAAACGGCTATGCCGCGTCATAAGAGAAAAAAAAAACAAAAAACTGACAAAAATTTAAATCTAAGAACCATCTTGATCATATTGGCACTATTGAACAAAAAAATACGCTTCAAAATCGGTTCTTCCTTAATAAGCTACGATGCCTCAGATAAACACACACAGACACGTCAAACTTATAATACGCCGTCGATTTTGCGTCAGGGTTAAAATACAAGAAGTTCGAATTATTTCAACAACTTGCCGGTCCCACAAAATTCTTAGAAATCAAATAAATGAAAACCTTACATATATCTATACTAATTATTATAAAGAGGAAAGAATTGTATGTAAGTATGTTTGTAACGACTTGGCTCCAAAAGTACTGGAGCGATTTCAAAAATTCTTTCAGCATTACAATGCAACATTATCCCTGAGTAACATGGGCTACTTTTAATCCCGATATTCCCACGGGATCAAGACTTACGCGGGTGAAACCGCGTTGCGATGCTAGTTTCAAATAAAACAAATGTCAACGATTGTAGGAAACTTAGCGTGTCGTATTTATCCACTGGCGTAAACTAGTTTGAAAGTTAGCGTTTGAAACTTGCATTTTCTATTCATTAGTTAATCGTTATCACTTCTGTCGATTCGCTACCGGTTTATCGATTTATCGTATTATCTTACGAACTTTGTTGGTTTTGAAGATATGTAACCGGAGATGGCCCTGGGTCAGTCTGGGTGCGAGGGAAATGCCTTACATCCCGGTATTTAAAGACCCGAGTCGGTTCAAACATAACCACCCCAAATGGTCGTAGCGGGGGGGGGGGGGGGGTGTATCCGAGGGGACTTCTGCACGAAGAAAAAAGTCAAATAAGATGAAAGGAAACTATGTAATAGAGTTGTTCTCCATTTAGCATCAAATATAAATTTAAGTAGTCCAAACTTGTTAATCGTCTTAAATATTATTTCATACTGTAATAACCTTTTTGGTAAAGTCAAATTTTAATTAAAACTTTTAAATTATATTGTCGAAACTTTTTTCATTTACACTGATCCCAACATTTCAGTTGCTTTTCAGCGGCATGATCACGGGGATCGTGGTGGTAAAATAATAAGCGATAAAATCTGTTAAAAATAGGTATTCTAATTTATTTATTAAGTAAATTTCTAATTTCATTTGGGAGATTGTTTTAGTTACTAGTTCTGAAGTTAGAATTCAATTATGTCAACACTAGCTGTAGCCTACGTGTTATTTCAAACTATAATCCATACCTCTACCAAACTTCGGACAGATCCGTTCAGCCGTTAGAGCGTGATTGAGTAAAAAAACTTCTCAAACTTTCACATTTTCAGATACTATTAAGATACGATGAAAATTTATCTGACTTGCTGTTGCCCGTGGCTCCGCCCGTGTGGAATTCTGATCCCGTTCCCGCTTCCCATGGGAACCTATTCCCGAGCTGAAAAGTAGTCTATGTGTTATTCCGGACTATAGTCTATCCCTGTACCAAATTTCAGCTAGATTCGTTCAGCCGTTTTTGTAGCACTACAAACATACATACGTATATACATACATACTCACAAACTTTCGCGTTTATAATATTAGTAGGATAAATATTTCCATGAAACATTACTTATGTGTAACTCTAGCAGTTTTGGCAGCGCACGCCAGAATAGCTCGCAGATGGAAGATTTTTTCCTACTTGCTTGACACTTATCGTCATATTTTAGACAATTCACAAAATATCTTTATAAATTGTAGCCTATGTGTTATTCTGATGTATAAGCTATATTATTGTATAGTTTCATTAAAATCCATTCAGTAGTTTTTGCGTGAAAGAGTAACAAACATCCATCCATCCATCCATCCATCCATCCATATTTACAAACTTTCGCGTTTTTGATATTAGTAGAATTAAGTATATATTATGTAGAATGAAACTGAGTGTGTAATACACAAGTAATACACCTCTTTTTATTCTTTGTAAACTGCTGCCGGTTCATGAGCGGGTAATGTTGTCTATTGCATCAGAACAGTACGCAAAAAAATGAGTTTATGACAAAACATAACACACGGTAGGCCACAGAGTAACATCATACTTAAACGCTTTGAGGTGCGTACTTGCAATAACTATTATGGTCTAAGGCTTAGCAAATTTATAGTGCGTACCATAAATAGTTTGCCACCTGATCAAGACAACAGCTGCCTGACAAAAACAACTTTTAAAAAGAAATTAGGCGGATTCCTCTAGGACATGTTTCAAGAGCACAACTCGTCAAATTGAATATAATAAATTGTACGTGCCTACATATCCTAAACATACCTATTTCCCTCATGTGTATATTTATTATACCTATGTACCTAGTTACTCACCTATCAGGAATAATGATATCAATAACATTAATTGTATGTAAAAGTATATTGTCTTTATTTTAATAACCAAACATACCTACCAATTGTTTGAATATTGGTGTAAAGATGTTCTTCATCTTGATATAATATTACTATTATAGATAAAATAGTATAATGAATCTTATCACTATACAATACATAATGCCTAAATTACAATAATAATTGCTCGTTGTTTATAACTTTTACGCTTTCACGGCCGGCGTCGCATGCAGAGAAGTCGCCGCTGATGAGAGTTCTACGCACTCGTCGCCGCCCGGACCTATACCACTAAAGATGTCAACCGCAGTGATCGACGAAACGTTTGGAACACAAGTATCATATGGAGCACGGCCAAACAGCCCGGAAGCAGTATATTGTAGATGCTCGTTGGTTATACTGAAAAAGTAATTGTAAAACGTACATACCTACCTACTGTATGGGAGCTAAAGTCTCCCATAAAACCCGACCCCACCAGGCGAGGCCGCAGTGGTGGCCAAAGTTCGCCGGTAACCCTGGGGTTATCCTTTCGAGGGCTTATCCGGGGTGCCCGGCAACGGACACTTAGGGAGGACACCGTGCGGTTTTAGTCGATTCACGACATAACCACCCCCGCTGGCCGCTGGCATTTACATGCAAAAAATGTAAGCATAACTGCGTGTTTCATTGAATAAATGCTCTTTCTGCTTTCTTTCTTTATTTCTGCCTACCCCTTCGAGGATACAGGCGTGAAGTTATTTTATGTTATGACACTGAGAAATATATTTGCTGAGTCGAGCTAAAAGTACTACATACTTGCTGAGGTAATAAAAAGGACTACATAAAATTATAGAGTTAAGGTGTAGCAAATCCCTTCAACGCACAGAGGTAAAAGGAGCGCGCTCATCGGCCGCACGCCTATTAAGCGTCTACAGAACCTGTTGATCTGATCGGCGCGTTATTGAGGCGATTTGATCGCAGCGATATGTCGTTATCGCCTCGGGCGCATAATTTGCGCCTTAATGTGGCAAATGAAGGCAGGTTATCCTTTTTTGTGAGAAGTAATTTTAGTTAAATCGATGGGCGAAGAATGTAATTTGTGATGAGAGTTTAAGAAGTGTTTTAAGATGTGCCACTTTGATAGCGGTATCTTTAAAGTTTATTAGATCTTGTTAAGAACAAAATGTTGATATGTTTCCTCTTCGTTTACTTATGTATACTAACTGTTAACCGCGACTCCGCTCGTGTGAAATTTGGATCCCGTTTCCGGTTCCCATAGGAACCTACTCCAGGGATAAAAAGTAGCCTGTGTATTATTCCAGATTATAATCTATCACTGTACCAAATTTCAGCCAGAGCCGTTTAGCCGCTTTTGCGTGAAAGAGTGTAACAAACATTCATACATCCATACAAACTTCCGCGTTTATAATCTTATTATGAATTAATACTATTGGGTTTTCGGTACTTACACCTTTTTCGCTCCGGGGTAGGCAGGGACAACAGACCGCCATCTACTTACACACTTCACGAGCTTCCTTCACTGTCATTAAACCTTTCATGCAAGCCCGCCGGTTTCGAGTACTTTTGACCTGCCCTTTTTTCAATACATCATCAATTTGACCCGTAATAATGCCCTCAGCGAGGTCAACGTCGGCCTGCCTGTTAACTTACAAGAGCCCTAAATACTTTGTGTATCATTCGCTCAGTGCTCATTCGTTCTAAGTGCCAAATTACCTTAGTATACCCTTTTCAATTCTTGTTACAACATACTCTTTCAGGTCACATATTCCCGTATACTTCATTCTCCTATGGCTATACCATTTGCCACACCATTCTCCTATTGCTAATAGTAGGGAAATATAAATATAAATAAATGAATATTCTACTACATTCTACACAGCGCTTTCTAGACCCGAAGTAAGCATAGTTCAACTAGCTTGTGTTATTGGTTCCAGAATGCGGATAAACATACTTATAAACTTCTTTTTTGTAAATACATACATATTATACATAGAAACACTCAGACCATACATACAAATATTTGCACTGAGCGGGAATCGAACCCGCGCCCCCTGTCGTAGCAGTCGAATGCACAACCGCTACGCCACAGAAGCCGTCGAATATGAAAGGGATATGAGAAATGAGGTTATGATTTTTTTTTCAACCTAGGAATGTGTCAATTAATACATGATGTATACGGTCCGTTTTAATAAAAGTAACCTAACCTACGGGCTTTTAGAATAAATTATGATCGATCATCGATGTGGAAAACATTAAACTCTTAAGAGGAACACTACACACAACGTTCTCATCAACGTAACATATTTCTCTGATTTATCCGAATAGCAAATTCGACGATGTCCTGTTCATATTTGTTACAAACGTGAAGAGACCAGGGGAAGTAGTGACAACACCGTCAGTATAATTCTGCATTCCTGATATTTAGTCTTTAAATAAGTTATATAGATTTCAGATAATTGTTTTACGAGTTAATTTCTGATTAGGCAATAATAATTAAGTGCTAAATCGAATAACGATGTATCGAGTCGCATATTTTTTTGAGTTGGTATCATTGTATGCGGTTATAAAACAAGATGTACAATCATTTAAGGGCTCAGTTCGCTGTGAGACGCTGAATAAACAACAACTGTATTGACGCTGCGTATTATTTCAAATCTACACATTCGCCCAATCTTGGCCCATTCCTCTTCCCTATTATTCTTGATGGAAAGAATTTTAAAGTTGATCCAGTTTTGGTGTAGGAAACAAGAGAATACGAGATTGCGATTTCGTGTATTCTACATACAAAAACGTGAATAAACATACCGAGTTCTAGCCATTTCTCTCTCGCCCTCGCAGATCGGACACGTAGACCGAAACCAGATACCTGTTTAAAACCTATTCATCAATTGAATCGTTGTATTTCCTTTTAAATTTGTAAATACAATTTACTGGTATTCATTTCATCTTCAAGCTTAGTGGTTAATAAACCGACATAATACTAGCATTTTAGCTTAGCTGGAGGGGTTAGCAGTAATACTAGTAATGTAGGTCGATAATACTCTTTTTAAATAAAGAAGAATTGAAATTTTAAAATAATTTTTTTTTTAACTTTTAAACCACTAGCGACATGGGCTATATTACGACTATTTTGGATAGTACTTCCAGTTTTGACATTTTTTTGGTGTCCCATAAAGATATTCTACAACATTCTAAACAGCGCTTTCTAGACCCAAAGTAAGCATAGTTTAACTAGCTTGTGTTATGGGTTCCAGAATGCGGATAAAGATACTTATATACTTTTTTTTTGTAAATACATAGATATTATACATAGAAACACCCAGACCAATGCAAATAGACATATTCATGTATACAAATATTTGCCCTGAGCGGGAATCGAACCCGCGCCCCCTGTCGTGGCAGTCGAATGGACTACCGCTACGCCACAGAGGCCGTCATTTGATCATCGGTCAGGTCTTCGAGATCTTTGGTACCTAAGCCAATCTCTTCTGCAAGCTGGTATAAATGCTGATTAAAGTAGAAGGGTCTGGTGCAAGCTTTCCTCCCGGGTTTGGGAGGCGATGGCCATCGCTCCCGCAAAGCCAAGATAAGCCAAATCAAGAGGGAGATTAGGACAGTGGACCATGTGCTTCTCTTATTATCGAGACCCAAACTAAGCAAGTCTTGATTAATGAGTTCTAGAATATGGGAAACATGGATACATCCAGATATTCATGTAGGGGAGCTGGAAGTCTTACGCTGCAGAACCTTGTTGGCACTGATTGGCAGTCGGATCGGAGAGTGTGTGGAAGGTGCCCTTCTTTTGCAGTGAGGCGCGAGGTCTAGCACTCTCCCGTGCTTCCACGATCGCGGGCCTGGGGGTGATGGTCGGGGCTAGCTGTCATCCCAGCAGAAGTAGGCCCAGGGTGGAGGTGCGTCGTGTTTCCGCGCGCGCCTCTCTTTAAAGGGATTAGATACCCAACAATGCGTCGGGCTCTTCATCGCTGGTGACCGGATTTTTGGGATTTTTGGGATTGTCTTTCTAGGGTACACCAGATTACCCGTAGCAGATGGCTGATGTAGAAGTCACCGTTTGGTTTAAATCGATTGAAGTCCGACATATGCACTTCTCTATTAACTCCGGGGGGATTACCGTACGTTAAACATAAGATATTCTTGGACCTATTGGCACAGAGCGAGAATTGAATCCACGGCATTTGACATTTTACCGCCACTCGATACAAGTCGTCATAATATTGTCGGAACTTTACGCGAATGTCACACATTGAAATAAAACTATTTTTAACGGATTCTGTCGCGATTTATTTGATGTTTTTATACATTTTACATTGATCCCGACGTTTCGGTTGCTTTTCAGTAGCCATGGTCATGGGGAGACTGGAGAATGTAAACTATAAAATAACACCAAATAAATCGCGATAGAATCCGTTAAAAACTGTTTTAACTGTAAAAGTCGTCGTAAGTTAACATTTAAAGAATAAGTTCTTTTTTAAGATAACTTCAAAATTCCTTTTACTCAGCTACCAGGCAAATATAAACGCTAAAAGGTTTCATATTTCTGAGAAGTTTCGGCGACTGCCCACAAAAGTCAAACTATTATAAAAACGAAGTTAAACTCAGCCCAAGTATGACGACTGATAACAGTGAATTCTCAGGGGCCAAGTGAGTTACTGCACAAGTTTTATGTGGGAATGAGGAAGGAGGTCAGCACTGTGAAGATGAATGGATTTATTTATGAAATTTGGTTGCTTCTTGAATTAAAATAGCAAAACTTCGTTTTAGAATATCGTCAAAAGAAAATTAAAGTCACAATTTCGCTAACCAAAAGAAGGTAGACCAAGAAAATTACACACATTACGTCAGCTCTTACGTCCTTTTATGGCCCTCTACCGCAGACATCACCAGTATTCGTGCTTCTACTACGAATGGATCTATCAGACAAGCCCAATAAAGTCAAATACAAAGTCAAAAGTCATTTATTCTGTATAGACCATTAAAACGGCACTTACTTACTTAAAATAAATAAATATTATTATTATTATTATTATTACTTACAAAGCGACAGTTAAAAAAATAGGCTAATGTTTAGCAAATGGACCACCGGCTTGAAACGCGGCCCTGTCCTGAGAAGACTCCGGCAAGAAACTCAGCGGGCTGTTTCTATTTTCTTTATCTTTTAATAAACGTGTTTCTTTGAAACTTCATTTATTTATTACAATGTTTTTTTGAGTAGCGTAGTGATAGAGTTCATATCCAAGCTTATTTGTCATCTAAATATTCTTCAAATTTATAATAGCCAATTGGCAAAGTTTCATTTTAAATTTCTGAAGAATATAAATTATACATACCTTTTTTTATTTTTTCGTGCGGAAATAAATCATACATACCTTTTTGTTCGTGCGGAAATCCCTTCGGATACACCGACTAAAACCATAACCCACAATTATTGCACGACACGCACACTTCATAAACAGAATACACGACAAACAAAGACAAAAACAAACCAATAAGTAAACAGAAATGGACCCCGGCGTCTGCGGTGAAGGCACCGGATGCGACTGGGTCACAACGCTGAGATGATGACTATGAGTGAAAAAGGTTATGTGTATTATTGTAACTAGCACAAAAATTTGACCATTTTAAGTAATACTATTACTATTTATACTATGAACCTTGTTGGGTACGACCATAAAATCGTACGTATATGTCTTTTAGGGGGCCTGGTGTTCTGTGTAGCAGGATTTCAGGTCCGTAACTTAATTTTGGAGATACATATGTTAGATATGCAATAAACTCTATTCGCACAATCTTTCAGTCGATATTTCAATAATATCGACTGAAAGATTGTGCGAATAGAGTTTATGGCGAAACAACTTTTTGTCGCCAAACGCTGCTTCGACTGAACGATTCTTCGAATATTTATCAATCGATTGACTGATGTTTCGCACTTCTTAAAGTGGGTTAGGTTAGGTTAGAACTGTGACCCCAACAGAGCACGAGCCCAGGATTTCCTTGTCTAGTTATTAGTCTTCCAAAAAGAATTAAAATTGTAATATTAGATAGATAGATAGATAGATAGATACTCTGGGTGTCCTGAAATACAGACCCCAAAGTCTAGTTTAGGCACCAGTCTCACCACAATATATACATTATGTTATGTTATATGAAGTGCTTAAAATGTATTTTGTGTACCTTGTGGAAGAGAACAAATAAATTATTATTATTATTATTATTGTACACCAACCAAAGGATACAAATGTGTTAATATTATATAGTTTTGAATAAATTTCGTGTGTAGAAGGGAAATAAATAATTATCTTCTATATCATTCTATACCTCTAATTTGTTAGTATCAAAAATCAACTTTTCAAGTACCTACGCTTGAACATTAAATTTTTGTTACTAACAAATAAGTCAGATTATAAAATTCTTATTTAAAACGCAAAAAAACCCTTTATTTAGTTAATTTTCTTTCGGTTTATGATTTGCAAATGGGTCCTGCCTGCTATCAAACTTGTTTCGGTCTTTTTAGAGCAGTCGGGGTTTTTTTTTCTTTTTAATCAATAGTTTGATTGTAAACTTTATTTATGACATATGTATATTTGACATCACCCTTCAAAGCTCTTAATTTTGATACCCTACTCGATAAATTTAAGTGAAAATTATTTAACAACATACATTTTAGCGCCATAAATCCGCCATTTCATTTATGTTTTTATTTTGATATATCCAGTAGCACTCTCCAAGTAAATACGAATTTAACGACACCTCTAGAGCTAAAATTCATCGAGCTGTTCAGGCTGCAGAGCACACTAAACTAATATAAATACATACATACTCTCGAAAAACATAACCCTCCTTCTAGCACATTCGGGTAAAAATACAACAATTAATATCCTTTGTTAGTATAATTAAGAACACAGACAGGCCGAAACTAAATCCCTAAGGTCATCTAGTTATGTTAGAGAAAATTCTAGACATGCCTTTG
Source organism: Cybosia mesomella (assembly GCA_946251805.1). Taxonomy (NCBI): domain Eukaryota; kingdom Metazoa; phylum Arthropoda; class Insecta; order Lepidoptera; family Erebidae; genus Cybosia; species Cybosia mesomella. The sequence continues at coordinate 26,723,336 of OX276408.1, forward strand.
TGAATGTAATTAAGGATTTTATTGTGTTAATGATTAAGAGGACAATAGGCTTACCGAATATAAGACGATAATGGAAAAAGAATAGTAGATTTACAAAGGAAAAGATTATTTTGCTAACCAGAACATTTTTGGACAAACTAATTGATGTTCGTTACGAGAATATAACCTCCGTCTCTCTTTATCTGTAGCGGTCTTCATGAAATGGTAATGGATTTCACAATAAAAAAAAATCAAAGAAATTTTATTTCGTAAGTAACTTAATTTCGAGAGACATATGTTAGATTATTGTTATATTGACTGAAAGATTTTGCGAATAGAGTTTATTGCGAAACCATTTTTTGTCGCCAAACCACAGATTAATAAATAGTTACTAACGTAAGCCAAACGCTGCTTCGACTGAACGACTCTTCGAATATCTATCAATCGATGTACTGATGTTTCGCACTTCTTGCCTCGCTCGGCTTATATTCCAAAAATAAGTAAAGTGGGTTAGGTCCGGTTAGAACTGTGACCCCAACAGAGACCGGAACCGGAACCACTAGTCCGGAAAGTTTATGGCAAGAAGTGCTGCGAATCGTTCAGTCGAAACAGCGTTTGGCGACAAAAAGTTGTTTCACAATAAACCCTTTTCGCACAATCTTTCAGTCGATATTCCAATAATCTCCATTAGTCTACGATTATATTATATTATTATAGTCTAGATCTACGATTTATGACGTATTAATTAGAGACGAATATCATTTATGTAGACCTATCCACGTATGAGTTTCATGAAAAAAAATGTTTAATTTATTGTTTTTTTTTTCTATTTTTGTGTGAAAATCTTAATGCGGTTTACGGAATACATCTACTTACCACGTTTCAACAGCATAGTTCTTATAGTTTCGGAAAAAAGTGGCTGTGACATACGGACGGACAGTCAGACATGACGAATCTATAAGGGTTCCGTTTTTGCCATTTGGCTACGGAATCCTAAAAAGGTACTGTAATCGTGATTTGTCGTGAACGTGATCGAGTTCGAGTCTGTAGTGAAACCAGTAGTAGTAGTATATTACTCGTCAAAAACGATTACGAAAGAGGGCAAATCGATATATTTACTCTTAAACCCGTTCACCGTTAACCGCCTGTACTTCAATTCCTCCGTTATCATGGCACTTGCAACAGTGCCGAAATATCAGACATTCTTAATAATACATGGTAAAATATCCCGGTAACTCTAATGCTAATGTTAGTGACCATAATAATTCCGTAGTCGTATGTAGTTTCGAACGCCGCTGTGGCGACACACGCCGTTGCGAATTATTTTTCCACTGCCTCACAGGTTCGAAAGCTCATGGACTCGAATGTAATAGTCGCGGAAGACCGACAGATTGTTGCGATTAGAGTGACTAGTGGTTCCGGCGCTTCTGGGTTAGGTTAGGTTAGTACTGTAGTGTTCGGACTCCTTCGAACACTATAGTTAGTTGCCTGGCCATCATGCGTCAGCGGTATTAAAATAAAATTGTATAAATATTTTACATACATACATACATACATATAGTCACGCCTTTTTCCCGTAGGGGTAGGCAGAGACAACATCTTTCCACTTGCTACGATCTTGGCATACGCCTTTCGCTTCTTCCACTTTCATAATTGTTTTCATACATGCACGCCGGTTACGGGTACTTCTGACCTGGCCCTTCTTCAAAACGTCATCGATCTGATTGGAATACGTACGCCTAGGTCGACCTTTACCGGGTTGCCCAGTAGCCCTCGCCTCATAAATCTGTTTCGTTAATCTCCTTTCATCCATCCTCTCTACATGACCGAACCATCTAAGCATCCCTTTCTCTATCTTGGTCACTACATCTTCTGCCATACCACAACGTTCCCTTATCACACTGTTCCTCACTCGGTCCATCAGGGTCACTTCAGCTATACTTCTCAGACTTCTCATTTCAACAGCATTCAGCTTACTCTCATGTTCCTTCTGCCACACCCAACATTCACTACCATACATAAGTGTGGGGACGAGTACTCCTCTGTGAACAGCCAGTCGCGCCTCTTTAGACACTTTCTGGCTGCTCATAAAATTATGCAGGGCCCCATTCACTTGATTACCAGCCAAAACTCTTCGCTCAATATCACAGTCATACTTTCCATCCCTCGTAAACTTTGAACCCAAGTAAACACACTCTTTCACTTGTTCTACTGTTTCTCCTTCAATCAGAATTCTACAATTTGTCATGTTTTCTTCTCTTTCAAAAATCATCACTTTCGTCTTACTTACATTTATTTTCATTCCTTTGTTTGTTAAGGCCCCATGCATAATATTAACCATCGCCTGCAACTCCTGTTCCGATGATGCCAATATTACTTGATCATCAGCGTACAGGAGGCATTTGACGGTCAAGTCATTCATTCTTAATCCATACGCACTCTCTTTCAGTTCTTTCAAGCAATCGTCTATAAATAAGTTAAACAGTCCCGGCGATGCCACACATCCTTGTCTAACACCTTTTTCGATGTTAAACCAGTCTGTGCAAGCTCCGTTTATCCTGACACAAGCACTGGAACCCTCATATAGAGATCTCAGTGCTCGTATCAAGCTGCTGCTTACCCCATTCATAGACAATGTTGACCACAATTCATTCCTCACCACTCTATCATAGGCCTTTTCCAAATCTACGAAAGCGCAATAGACTTTTTGGTTGTGAGCCAAAAATTTCTCGGCTATACTTCGTAGGGAAAAGACCTGATCCATGCATCCCCTTCCTTTCCTAAATCCCGCTTGTACATCCCACAACTTTTCATCAGTTTCATTCATCACTCTTTTCATCAAGATTTTTGCATACAGTTTGCCAACGATGCTGAGTAAGCTAATGCCTCGGTAATTCTTACAGTCTTGCTGTGACCCTTTTCCTTTGTACAGCGGTACGATGACGGCTTTGCACCAGTCTCCTGGTACACAGCCGCTCCTCCAGCAAAGGTTAAAAAGGAGGTACAGCTGACTAGCTACCACGCCTTGTCCAGCTCTCAGCATCTCAACCGTAATCCTGTCACACCCTGCAGCCTTGCCCAATTTCATGCTGTTCAATGCTTCCACAATCTCTTTCATACTGATATCGCTTTCATCACCTACTTCTCTCAAGTCCCTGGGAAGAACTTGTGCCGGCACATCTTCTTTCTCAAATAGGCTTTCAAAATATTCCTTCCATCTCTTTAGCATGCATTCTTCTCCTCTCACAAAACTTCCGTCCTGGTTTCTGACTTTGGCCAGTTGTGAAGTCGTATTTGCACCTCTGGATGTCCTTATTGCCTTCCAGAAGAACTTTCTGTTCTGCTGGAAGTTGTCAGATAACCTTCTACTAAACTCATCTCTCTCACTCTCTTTCTTTCTTCTCACAACCTCTTTTACCACAGTTTTGTACCTCTTATACTCATCCCTTGCCAGTTTTACCTCTTCATCCGTTGCTTTCTGCACTCTCTGATTGGCTCGTACCGCCAACCATTTCACCCAAGCTTTCTTCTTCTCAGACACTGCCTTTCGGACTTCCACGCACACAGTCTCTAGTTTACACCCTTTTCTTATCTTGCATACACCACACGTTTCAACTGCAACTTCCACAATTCCTTCCTTAAACAACTTCCAGAATTCTTCAATCTCGCTTATTTTGTTCAAATTGACAAACTTCTTCCTCAACTTACTCACAAACTCCTCTTTCATACCTTTCTCTTGCAAATTCTCAACTTTTATGCGCTCTAGTTCACTAATGGACTCATACACACGATGCCGCCATCGCTTAAATAGGCCTCTTATGCGGCTTACCACCAGGAAGTGGTCTGTGTCAATTCCGACACCGCGGTAAGCCCGGGTGTCTAGCACTTTCTTTCTCAACCGTACATCTACAATTACAAAGTCAATCATACTTCTCCGATTTCTTTCTTCTCTAGTATACAAATGAATCTTTTTGTGGTCGAACATCGTGTTTGTTACCACCAGATTCATTTCCAAACATATTTCTAGCAAACTTTCACCGTTTTCATTCACTCTTTCATCGCCAAACTTTCCCACCACACTCTCATATCCATCACGTTTCACTCCTATCCAACTATTAAAATCACCAAGCATTACAATTCTTTCATTTTGATTACATTTACTCAAGACATCTTTCACACTAGCCCAAAAGGTCTGCCTCTCGCTCTGGGCTCTCGAGGACCGGTTCCACGCCGCATCTTGTGGAGCATATACTCCTACAATGAAGATGCGGGTAAGGCCAACCTTCAACCTCACCCAGAGGAGTCTTGGGCTCAAACACTCAAAATCAGTCATACATTCATTCATTCTGGCGGAAAGTAGTACACCAACACCCTTGCTGGCTCTGCAGGATTCCGCCACTCCTGACCAATAGGCTGTATACTGGCCATGCGTGGTGATGTCACAACCTTTCCGCTTTGTCTCATTCACACATAGAACATCTAGATGTCTTTTACTCATCATCTCACATACTTCCTCAATTTTATCATTCATGCTTCCCCTAACATTCAGTGTAGCAAAGTGGCTGTCCGTAGCCCACTTTTCGCCCCCTCTGGAAACAAGACGTGACGGGTTGCGAACCACGTCGCCGTCATTACGGGAGTTAAAAAAATCCATTGAGTTCCCACGAGGAGCTAGGGAAATATGTGGTCCACCCAGACAGAGCCCCGCATGTCTGGGTAAGGCTAGCCTAGTTCTGGGGTTGCCCGGTCCCAGGGCATGACCTAACCTAACTTATATCTACGACGCTAACAACTAGGCTCGCCCCTAGCCACGCAGCCCTCGGCACGACAACCACTGGCTTGGCATATACACTCCTATCTTTCCGTTCTTCGTTCCAAATATTCCAGCATCCAGGACAGTTATTATGCTCTCTACAAATTGATCTCTGCAGTCCAGGAATTCTGCAGTCCAGGAAATGCAGTCCATAAATATTTTAAATATAGAGAATAGAAAAAAACAAATGCTTGGCGGAAAGTTCGAGTCAGCGGGTGACCAGGGGCTTCGGCCTCGACCCGCCGTACGAAGAGAATGTCAAGCAAGTGGTATCTTAGGCTCAATCACTGGGCAGAATCCGCGTTCCTTTATAGTTCCTTGAGTAAATCTAAATAATCTCTCGTAAAGTCCCCTAAAATACGTTGAATAGAGTTGTGTTGGTTAATAAAGGAAATATCTAATACAAAATATTTGTGTTGTAATTTAATTATCTTTAGTTGACGACGAAAAGCTGTGAAGTCAGACCCCCGACATCACAGTACTGTGATGGGGTCACAGTACTGTGATGTTGGGGGTCTGACTTCACAGGTCTGACAGAGTCCGAAACCACTAGTCCGGAAAGTTGGATTTCGATAACGTGATTATATTCGAGCGTATGAGGCAGAGACAATATTTTTCGAAACAGCGTCTTTCGCGACTATTTCATTCGAGTCCATGAGCTTCCGAACCTGTGAGGCAGTGGAAAAATAATTCGCAGCAGCGTGCGTCGCAAGGACGGCATTCGAAACTACATAATGTATCCCTGATAATTCAAATACCTATTTGTGGTATAATTCTTCAAAGTGTTACACAACATGTTCAATTTTATACCCTCCACTGGTATTGGTATACAAATACATATTGAATGTAAAGCTATATTAAGATCGCTGTCTGAACTAACCATGTCGAACAGAAAAAAAAAATCCAAGGTGAGGCCAGACCACAGCGAAGACGAAACTGAAATCTTATACGGCATGTAACAAAATTAGTGTCCGATCAATAAAGGGCACATACGTATCCTTAATAGGGGGTGGCAGGTGAGGCCGCCTGTCACCCCAGCAGAAGCAGGCCGGGACGGTGGGGCGACTAGCGCCCCTCCCTCAAACCGGGGCAAGACGGGGACACCATGGTTCCCAAACCCGAGGAGGCCATCTCGAAACCGGAGATGGCCCACGGTCAGTCGGAGTGCGAGGGATATGCTCTATGGGCAACCTTACAGCCCGGCGTTTTAACACCCGACACGGCGTGCGGTTTTAGTCGGTTAAAGCCCGACATAACCGCCCCTGCTGGCCGGCGGGGGGGTATCCGAAGGGATTTCCGCACGAAAAAAAAAAGGTGTCCTTAATACATAACAAAATTAATGAATAATGAAAATAAATATATTATTGGAATTTAAAATGCCATTTCCCTATATCATAATTACCCACAATCTTCCCAAAATCTGGTACTGTGAAAACACCATAAAGTAGATATTTAATAATATTAAGCGGTGGCCTAAAACACCGCCCCTAGCTGGTTGTGTTACCACGCCTTTTTATTGCAATTTTAGTGGCGTAATTTTTTTATCTTATTTTCAAAATATTACATAAACGGAACCTAATATTGATACCTTTATACACCTTCACTAATCGGACAATAGTTTTGTTACATATTGTATAACATACATAAAGATGGCTTCCAACGCTCGTCAAGCACGTAGGAAACAGGGTTTCGACATAACGAGCATAAAACTACAGTAACGTACGTACTTCTTATTACGCCAAAGCACACAATTCACTCTACGTCCCTCGCCCTCCGTCAAGTAAGCAGTTCTCACAAAACTTTTGATATAAGCCCTGTGTAGCCTACTGAATATTTCATTAAGAAGCCACCGTTTTTTTTGTCGTGACACCAAATTTACATGTTATGAGTTAGGCAAGCATGATGACGTGATTTCAGGCTGTTTATTAAGGATTACTTGTACAATCTATTACAAATATTCAATTTAAATATTCTCCGCAGATTATCTCTTCTTCGATACAGACGTATATTAAACAATTATAAAAAACAATCTGAATGCGGCAGTTCGTCCCAAACATTCGCCGTTCAGATTTTTCATAATTTTAATTAACCCATTGATACTATAAAAATGAATAAGACGTTTAACTTCAAAAATAAAATCAATACAGTCATATTTTTCCAGCACGGTACTGTCTTTTTGGGGTTCCGTTGCCAAATGGCAAAAAGCGGAACCCTTATAGATTCGTCATGTCTGTCTGTCTGTCCGTCCGTATGTCACAGTCAATTTTTTCCGAAACTATAAGATCTGTGCTGTTCAAACTTGGTAGGTAGGTAGGTAGATGTATTCTGTGAACCGCATTAAGATTTTCATACAAAAATAGAAAAAAAAACAATAAATTTTGGGGGTCCCCATACTTAGCTCAAATGAAACTGATACTCAAAAATTTTTTTTTCATCTAACTCATACGTGTGTAGTACTATGGATAGGTCTTCAAAAATGATATTGAGGGTTCTATCATTTTTTTCTAGACTGAATGGTTTGCGCGAGAGACACTTCCAAAGTGGTAAAATGTGTCCCCCCCCTGTAACTTCTAAAATAAAAAAAATAAAAAATAAACTCACGCCTGTATCCCCGAAGGGGTAGGCAGAGGTGCTAGCACCCACATTTCGCTAGTTTATGTTTAGGTCCCAATGTAATAGGTGGCGAGCCTATTGCCATTAACCGGGCACTTATAAGCCTGCGATAAATACACACATAACTTCGAAAAGCATCGAAGAGTCATTGGTGTGTGCCATGGTGAAACCTGGGATCGAACCCGAGACCTCGTCTCAGCAGTCCATTACCCTTACCACTAGGCTACCGCGGTTCTTCTAAAATAAGAGAATGATAAAACTAAAAAAAATAACCAACGAAAATTGGTTTGAACGAGATCTAGTAAGTAGTTTTTTTTTAATACGTCATAAATCGTAAACCGCAATTTACCTTTCATGCAATCAACTCAAATATGAAAATTAAAAAAAAACATTATGTTACTTGCTGCTACGGAACCCTTAATGGGCGAGCCCGACTCGTACTTGGCCGTTTTTATTTTACGTGCGGAAATCCCTTCGGAGACCCCGCGACAGCCACGGGGTTATGTCGAGCATGAACGGACTAAAACCGCACGCAGTCCTGCCCAAGTGTCCATTGCCGGGCACCCCGGGTAAGCCCTCGAAAGGATAACCCCAGGGTTGCCGGCGGACCTTGGCCGCCAGCGCGGCCCCGCCTGGTGGGGTCGGGTTTTATCCCGCGTCACACGGTACTGTCTAGTATAACATCATATCGCTTAGGCTAAATTTTACCAATGAAAATCAGTTTAAATAAAGTGCGTTTTCACGTTTCACTCAATGAAATTGATTGAGTATAACGTGATATCGCAGTTTAGTTCGAATCGCAGTTCCTATAATTGGTGAAATCTACTTTCTTTTAGTATAGGTATTACTCTGTGATACCTGTTTTGTACCACTGGTGGTAGGATGGGTAAAACTTTTATGTGCCATGGTTCCCCTTAGGGGTACAATGGACCCATGATAACAAAATAAATTAATTGATTCGAGTGTACCACTTTTATGTATTTTAGTATCAACTTACATACAATATAGTCAGCCTAACTGCTTCCCTTTCCTTTTACCCATTTTTACCTTCCTTTTTAGGGTTCCGTTGCCACATGGCAAAAAACGGAACCCTTATAGATTCGTCATGTCTGTCTGTATGTCCATCCGTATGTCACAGCCACTTTTTTCCAAAACTATAAGAACTATGCTGTTGAAACTTGGTAAGTAGATGTATTCTGTGAACCACCTTAAGATTTTCACACAAAAATGGAAAAAAGATATAAATTTTGGGGGCTCCCCATATATATACTGCCAGTGGGGAAGCCGTTTGACCAGACGGGTGATCAGCCCTTCTATGTGGGGCCATTTCACCCATTTCCCCTATAACGACTGTCATACATATTCGTATGGCAACCGGGACCGACATGTTAACGTGCTCTCCGAGGCACGACCAGACCAATGCAAATACTCATATTCATGCATACAAATATTTGCACTGAGCGGGGATCGAACCCGCGCCTCCTGCGTAGCGGCCGCTTTCAATACCTTAACGCCACGGAGGCTGACGGGGGCTCCCCATACTTAGAACTGAAACTCAAAAAAAAATATTTTTATCAAACCCATACGTGTAGGGTATCTATGGATATGTTTTCAAAAATGATATTGAGGTTCATATATCATTTTTCTCTAAACTGAATAGTTTGCGCGAGAGACACTCCCAAAGTGGTAAAATGTCCCCCCCACCTGTAACTTTTAAACTAAGAGAATGATAAAACTAAAAAAAATATATGATGTACAATACCATGTAAACTTCCACCGATAATTGGTTTGAACGAGATCTAGTAAGTAGTTGTTTTTGAAAACGTCATGCATCGTAAACCGCAATTTACCTTTCATTCAATCAACTCAAATATAAAATATAAAAAATAGCATTATAATGTTACTTGCTGCTACGGAACACTTCATGGGCGAGTCTAAATCGCACTTGGCCGCTTTTTCTTTTCCTTGTCACCCTGCAGGTAGCAACACAATACACAGGGCGAAGTGTGTTCAGCCGATTATATTGGATTTTACTTTTTTAATGTTTATATTATTTTTCTTAAAATATTATGCCTATCAGACTAGTGAATAAACCGTGCCATTTAAAGTAGAAATAGTTAACACATGCCAATATATGTCTTATAACTATTTTTTTTTAAATTTGTCTTTTTTATTGATTATGCAATGCAGACTACATATTAATTAAAAGTTTTGCAATATCTTTAAAATTGACGAAATAATTATCTGTACCCAATTTGACATTTTCTAATTTTTGTTTAATATACCGATTAATTTCTTAAACCAATTCATTAATATTTTAATCAATATTAATATTTCTAAACTTATTAAAATGACTAACGCTGAATCTTGCATTTATGGTATTGAAAAGTGTGTTCAAAATTCTTTTCTCGATTGCTATTTGCTATAACGACACATAGTAGCCACACCGGATGGGCTAGCTCGCGATAAATATGAGATTTCCGTATAAGTTTCATATAACAAGATGTTTTCGGAATACTGATGGGAGTATGAGAGGAATTTTGAGTTATGGAATGTTTGTTATCGCGTTATTTATACATTTTCGCAAGATAAGTAAAGTGTAGATGATCAATACCATGTAGAAAATTGTTACGGTATAGTTTGAGTTTAATATAATATTATAATATATAATAATAATATATCTTTAATACGCGGCGATTTAAATCAAGTGGCGATAGCCTAGTGGTGTACGTAACGGACTGCCGAGACGAGGTCTCGAGTTCGATCCCCAGTCGCCCCGGGCACACACCTCTGACTTTTCTAAAAAGGTTGATTATCGCTCGCTTAGTAATGTGCCCGGTAGATGGCAATAGGCTCACCCCCTATTACATTGGGACCTAAACATAACTGGCGAATCGTGGGTGTGTAATACACCTCTGCCTACCCCTTCGGGGATACAGGCGTGAAGTTATGTTATGTTATGTTATCTTTAATACGTGATTTGACGTATATTGTACTTATAATTCCTAAAATAACAGTTGTTAAAACTGTGATATGATAATAATTAGGTCACAAAGTAACACTTTTTTTTTTTTTTTTACGTGCGGAAATCCCTTCGGATACCCCCCTGCTGGCCAGCGGGGGTGGTTATGTCGTGTCTCGACTAAAACCGCACGGTGTCCTCCCCAAGTGTCCGTTGCCGGGAACCCCGGGAAACCCCTCGAAAGGATAACCCCAGGGTTTATTTAAAGGAACACTTATGAACATCAAGATGACATCAATGCTTGTACATTTACAGCCAGCTTCTCAACGCAATAGGTGAAACATGTGAGGAAAGAATGTAGCAATACAAACTTTTTCGTAATTCTCAGTGCTTTTTTTGTGGATGATAGACTCACGTTTGACCTCTATCTCAGCTGATCGTAAGTGCCGATATGGTCTACGATGGATCACGTTTGCCTAGAAGGAACCTATTCATTCGAGACTTGAAGATTTCGAGGTTAACTCCTTAGCTGTACGCATAATAAATGTGTAGCCGAAACGTTTCGTGCGTATGAGTGGAATATCCACCATGTAGCGGTGGCGCGTCGCTGTGCGTCTGTCGTTCGTTGGTGGAAAGGGCTTGGAGGTATCAAGTTGTGCAATACCAGTGCATTGTAGCATGTAACGGCAAACAAGATATTACAAGGAAGGAAGGATAATACTACAAGGAAATTAGTATACACCTTTACATTAAAAGGTATATACTACTACTATTCCTTCTACTATACTACCTTCTACTATATATTCCTTCCAATTGCCACTTTCGTTCCAATTGCCACTAAAGTTGCGCTCGCACAATCGCTTCTTCTTCCTGTCCTCGACTACGCCGATGTCAGCTATCCCGATCTCACGGAGGAGCAACTTGATAAACTTGAGCGACTTCAAAATTTTTGTATTCGATTCATATTTGGTCTGCGCAAATATGATCACGTTTCAGATTTTCGTAAACAACTCAAGTGACTCCCAATTCGACTTCGCAGGAATGCCCACACAGTAACATTATTATATAATGTATTATTTAATCCCGCTACTCCCTCTTACCTCAAAAAACGATTCAAGTTCCTCCATGACACACATACAAAGTGCCTGAGGTCATCCGAGAACTTGAGGCTGAAAATTCCAAGGCATTCCACTGATTATGCTGGCAAGTCATTCACAGTTAAAGCTGTGCGCTTATGGAATGCATTGCCATTAGACATCAAACGGGCAAAATCCATAAATATCTTCAAAAAAATGGTTAAAGAACATTGCCTGTCATCGGGTACTCCGTGAAAGGTCATAAATTATATGCTCACTCGTCACTTTTTCAGTTCATATTAGTTTTTTAATGTTTATTTTATTTATTTATTTTTATTATTTTATTTATTTTTTTATGTTTATTTTATTTTCTCCTTCTTTATTCGATTAATTTGTATATTTCATTTTGTATTTAATAACTACACCATAACATTTTGCTTCCGTCACATTACTGTCCATCCTAAGGTTGCCTGAAAGAAATCGCTTTTAGCGATAAGGCCGCCCATTGTACATTCAACTGTTTACGTACCACCTACTACTTATATTTTATTGTAATTTTTTTGGTGTACAATAAAGAATTATCTATCTATCTATCTATCTTATTTTCTTGGCCGTGAGGTCGAATAAAATATATTTAAAACTAGCTGTCCGCATCGCGACTTCGTGCGTGTGGATTTCGATATTTAGAGTTTTAGTTCTTTTTAGATTTTTTTAACATAAATGTAGCCTATTTTGAGTATTATAATATTACCTATCTGCCAGTGAAAATCTCGTCAAAATCGGCCCATCCATTCCAGAGGTAATCAGATTTTATCCCCAATTTTGTGGGTTTGTTTTTTTTGAGCTAATAATCCCTAATTATTTTTCTAAAATTAAAGTAGCCTATGTGACGCCTTGTAACATTACCTATCTGCTGGTGAAAGTCCCGTGAAAATCGGCCCTGCAGCTTCAGAGATTACCTCTTTCAAACAGACTGAAAGACAGATAGACAGACAGACAGACACAAATTATAATAATAAGACAGATTATAAGACAAAAATAATAAGTATCGTGTAGAGATTCATGTGCAATCATTAAAAATCTATTATTTTAATATTACAGACATTTCAATTTTATTTATTTGTATAGATTATTTACTCATTTATTTTATTTATTAATTAATTATTGAGCTGAGTGAGACGAAGTCGAGCGAAAGCTCCTCATACCAGACTTCAGGATTTTCTTTGTCACAGGTCTCCTCCTAAACTACTAATCCAATCAGAACCAAATTTGGCATGATTAAAGAGGTCAATCAGAGGAAGGTTTATGGATATATTTTGAAAAAATTAATGCTACCACAGAGGAATGATCACCGTTAAAAAATTTCAGATGGAATTACATAATAACCGCTCGAGATGCTGTGACCAAACTTTACACGCTCAGAAAGCATGTCCAGAGTTGTGACTTTCAAAAAGAATTTTCAAAATCGGACTTGCCACGGAGGAATGATCACTGTTCAAAATTTTCAAAATCTGATTCCGCAATAGCGGTCAAATCTATTGGACAAGAATCACGATGTCTCACTCAGCTCAACATTGCAAGCAGCGATTCGCCTTGCAGTCCTAGTTTATTTATATTTCCACTCCTAATATAGATGAAATATCTACTTTACGGAGATTGAAAAAAAAAAGATAAAATAATCAAAAATATATCTAAACGTTTGCTTACATAAATTTAGTCATTCTTTTGACCGATAAGCAACTAAAGTCCCTCATAATTAAACTGAAATATTTACAAAAACAATTACTAAACAAACAACAAAATATATGAATCTGTTGACCTGGTAATTGAAATCCCATTAGTGTTGGGTGATGAAAATGAAGCGGCCCCTGAGCGAAATCAGATGGCAAATAAAATGCGAATTGCCCTTTTGTCTGCCCTGGGCGGACAAGCAAGATTCAATTTGTCAGGAATTTGCGTGTGGCACAAGTCATATACTTTATATCTAAAAATAAATGTTCCTACTATTAGATGAGACTCACCAGACCCTGCAGACAAATTGTGCAAACTGTTTTCCGAGCCCGCAACATGCTCGCCGCAGCGCGCAGGAGACTCAGGCGCCGGAGGTCGCTTAACGACAGCTAAGCTAAGCTAAGCGCAGGCCTGGCAGGTGAGGCCGCCTGTCACTCCAGCAGAAGCAGGCCGGGACGGTGGGGCGACCAGCGCCCCTCCCCCAAACCGGAGCAAGACTGGGACACCGTGGTTCCCAAACCCGAGGGGGCCATCTCGAAACCGGAGATGGCCCAGGGTCATTCGTGGTGCGAGGGATATGCTCTATGGGCAACCTTACACCCCCGCGTCTTAAGACCCGAAACGGCGTGCGGTTTTAGTCGGTTCAAGCCCGACATAACCGCCCCCGCTGGCCGGCGGGGGGGTATCCGAAGGGATTTCCACACGAAAAAAAAAAGAACCAGTGTCTACATATATTTGTATATATTGTAAGAATAATAATAATAAGGTAGTCCTCCTTGACACGGCACGCATTGTGAGGAGGTTTCTATCTCTGGGGCCCTAACCACCGGTAGGTTGTTCGTTTTTTTTCGTGCTGGTATCTCTTCCTATACCCCCCCACTGGCCAGCGGGGGCGGTTATGTCAGGCTTGAACCGACTAAAACCGCACGCCGTCTCGGATCTTCAGACGCCGGGGTGTAAGGTTTGCCCATAAGGCATTCCCCTCGCACTCCGAAGGTAGCTTGGTAAATTTCTTTATTTATTTTTAAATATTTTTTTTATCTTTTTTATTAAATTTATTTAAAAATATAATTAAAAAGTTATAAAATTAATAATAATAAAAAGCTCAGTGCTTGTTTCAAGCTTGTTACTCTTTTTTACCTGTTTAAGTGTCTTGGGCAATTTATCAATGGGCTCAGTGCTTGTTTCAAGCTTGTTACTCTTTTTTACCTGTTTAAGTGTCTTGGGCAATTTATCAATGGACTTTGAAGAAATTCTTTTGAACTTAAAGATCAATCTATCAAGCAGCTAAATTGCAAGTTATTATAATTCAGATAAAAGCTTCGTAAACTTTTAGCTTTGAAGTAAAAACTGAGATATGTATTTTTTAAAGAAATAAATACTCTACATAACTTAACTAGCTTGTGTTATGGGTTCTAGAATGCGGATATAAATACTTAGATACATTTTTTTGCAAATACCTAATTTCATACACAGAAATACACAAACATATAAATTTATGCATAAAGTTATTTGCATTGAGCGGGAATCAAACCCGCCCGACGCGACGTTGCAGTCGATCGTTCTACCGCCACGCCACGGAGGTAGTCGGAGATTAATTACTTCAAAGTCTAAAAAAAAGCCTATTACGCGTAAAATTTAACACTGATAATGCTGCTTGTCTTTTAGGACGTTACCAGTGTATTCAATAATGACGCCGATAAGTTTCTGATGCATGTTAAATTAACTGAACAAACTTAAACTATTAAACTATTGAATTATTGAACTTTTGAATTTTACTGAAAATATTGAACAATCTTATCCAAAAAAAAATCTTCTTACTGTCAGGTTGACTTACCTTTCGAATAGTTGTGCCTTTTTTCGACGATTTTAATCCCAAAGAGTAATTGACCACCTAATAGTGAAATTTAAACATAGTCTGTGAAACCCTAAAATATTTTGTACGTTACTAAGTAGTAACGTACAAAATTGGAAGTCCAAAGTAAATATATACTAGGTCTGTAAGGCGAATCGCTGCTTGCAATGTTGAGCTGAGTGAGACATCGTGATTTGAATTATCAAGAGCGATTTATTTATCAGGAGTTTTGGACGACTGTTTTGGCGCCAAAACTTGTCCAATAGATTTGACCGCTATGGCGGAATCAGATTTTGAAAATTTTGAACAGTGATCATTCCTCCGTGGCAAGTCCGATTTTGAAAATTCTTTTTGAAAGTCACAACTCTGGACATGCTTTCTGAGCGTGTAAACGACGGCCTCTGTGGCGTAGCGGTAGTGCATTCGACTGCTACGTCAGGGGGCGCGGGTTCGATTCCCGCTCAGTGCAAATATTTGTATGCATGAATATGTCTATTTGCATTGGTCTGGGTGTTTCTATGTATAATATGTATGTATTTACAAAAAAAAATGTATATAAGTATGTTTATCCGCATTCTGTAACCCATAACACAAGCTAGTTAAACTATGCTTACTTTGGGTCTAGAAAGCGCTGTGTAGAATGTCGTAGAATATTTATTTATTTATTTATGTGTGAAAAAAAAAAAAAAAAAAACTTGGTCACCGTATCTCGAGCGGTTATTATGTAATTCTATCTGGAATTTTTTTAACGGTGATCATTCCTCTGTGGTAGCATTAATTTTTTCAAAATATATTCATAAACCTTCCTCTGATTGACCTCTTTAATCATGCCAAATTTGGTTCTGATTGGATTAGTAGTTTAGGAGGAGACCCGTGACAAAGAAAATCCTGAAGTCTGGTATGAGGAGCTTTCGCTCGACTTCGTCTCACTCAGCTCATTAAAAAAAATTATTAATAAATAAGTAAATAATATTTTACTTCTTCTGTCTAGCTTTGATAAGCCCTGCTTTGATAAGCTCTGGCGGGCCGCAACGTGGCTGTACTAAACAGCCCGTTAAAAGCGATGGCCGTCAGAGTCATCAGGGGGTATCGCACGATCTCCGTCGAGGCGGCATGTCTCCTAGCCGGGACCCCTCCATGGGACCTGGAAGCGAGAGCCCTTGCGCTGCTGTACCAGTGGCGCAAGGAGGCGCTGGAGCAGGGCCTTAGGCCAGAGCCCCGAGAAATCAGGGCTCAGCGGTCCCTGCTCCGCCAGGAACTCATGGAGACATGGAGGGTGCGACTTGAGCACCCCAGGTGGGGGGAATCCACCATTGCGGCGGTGAGACCGATCATGAAGGAGTGGTTGGAGAGAGACCATGGGGACCTCTCCTACCGGATGTGCCAGATGGTTACCGGACACGGGTGTTTCGGTAAGTATCTGTGGCGCATCCACCGGGAGACGACGCCGCAGTGCCAGCACTGCGAGGATCCTGGCGAAGACACGGCGCTCCGCACGTTGGTGGAGTGCCCTGCGTGGGCGAGTCAACGCCGGGATCTCGTTGCGGTCCTGGGCGTGGACGTTCTCTCGTTGGAGACCATGGTGAGGGCCGTGGTCTCTGACGGGAGCAAGTGGCACGCCGCCGCCTCTTTCTGCGAGCAGGTAATGCGCGCGAAAGAGACGGCGGAGAGGGAGCGGGAGAGAATCCTGCCCCCCGAGTTTCGCAGTCTGCGGCGAGGACGCCGCAGACTCATCTACGCCCGGGACTACCGACCTCCATGATCGGGGCCTGAGGACGGCAGTTGGCCGACTCGCCGTCCTTACAGAAGCAGGCCGTGGCGGAGGCGTGTCGTGTGTGCCCTACACACGCCTGCCAACTCACCGAAGCGGGATAAAACCCGACCCCACCAGGTGAGGCCGCGGTGGCGGCCAAAGTCCGCCGGCAACCCTGGGGTTATCCTTTCGAGGGCTTACCCAGGGTGCCCGGCAACGGACACTTGGGGAGGACACCGTGCGGTTTTAGTCGAGACACGACATAACCACCCCCGCAGGCCGGCGGGGGGGTATCCGAAGGGATTTCCGCACGTTAAAAAAAAAAAAAAAAACCCTGCCACTTATAAAATATTGAATCCATAATTATTATATTTCATGATTAAACGTAAATTTTACTGATACAAAGATAATCGCCTAGTTGTTTAAAATAAGGTTTAAACTTGGTTCGTCTTGACTTTACTTTGGAAACAGGCAAGACAAAACAACCTAAAAACTTAAGTGAATCTTAAAATACTATATTTTAACTCAGCACATTTAATAAGAATTAATCCTCACTTATTTGTTCGCCAACATTTCTTGCCACTAGTTTCTTGTTAGCGCTTCTAACTTGGACTCACAAATTGGTGACACGGAGAGGACAGCCCCCGGGGGTCCAGGGTTTTTGTCGTCCGACACCTGCCCAAAAGATCCAGTTTCTTGTTTGTGAGTTCTTATTGAAGACAACTGATCAGTTTTCTTTTAGAACACACGATGTTTAGTAGTGTCAAATGAAGAAGTCCGTATTTTAAATTATTGCCTAGGAAAACGTGACTTGTCACGCTTATTTAACCGCAAATAGTAGTTTCAAGTCTATTATCTGTTAACATCGTATTGGTGTAAGTATATGGTGACCTCTGTGGCGTTGCGGTAGAGCGCTCGACTGCTACGTTTGCGGGTTTGATTCCTACTCAATGCAAATATTTGTATGCATGAATATGTCTTTTTGCATTGGTCTTTGTGTTTCTATGTATAATATGTATGTACTTACAAAAAAAATATTCATGTAAGTATATATATTCGCATTCTAGAACCTATAACACAAGCAAGTTAAGCTATTTTAACTTTGGATCTAGATAGCGCTGTATAGAATGTCAGAGAATAATTGCTTATTGTAGGACATTGTGCTCTTATACCCAGCATAGTCGTTTGTTGGTGGCTGAACTCCTCCGTAACCACTCGCGCGATCTTCATCTCGGCCGATGTACCATTGAGGAATAATCACCGAAAAACAGTTTCACAAGCGCGCGGCCTTAGCTAAGCGCGCGACCGCAGTAAGATGTCTTATTTTCAAGTAAGAGTCCTGCTCGCTCAGCTCATTTTATTTCAGTCGCACCCTGCACTGAATTCCTAGTTTATTTTTATATATATTCGCATAAAAATACACATCTTGACTCAGTTCCGCTCGCGTTATATTACCCAGTGTTTTACCGAACCCAGGATTAAAGTAGGTAGCTTATGAGCTATTAGTTACTCTGTGGCGTAGCGGTAGTGCATTCGACTACTATGGCAGACAGTGCGGGTTCGATTCCCGCTCAGTGCAAATATTTGTATGCATGAATATTGCATTGCTTTGGGTGTTTCAATGTATAATATGCATGTATTTACAAAAGTATGTTTATCCGCATTCTGGAGCCCATAACACAAGCTAGTTAATATATGCTTACTTTGGGTCTAGAAAGCTGTGTAGAATGTCGTAGAATATTTATTTATTTATTTTATTTTATTTATCATCTATGCTATATTTCACCCAGATGAACGGATCTGGATGAATTTTAATGAATCAGTTCACGCTGTGGCACCTGGGAATCTTCAAGTCTCGAGTGAATAGGTTCCTTCTAGTCAAACGTGATTCATCGTACCCAATAACTTCACTTACCACCAGGTGAGATAGTGACCAACGTGAGCCTATCTATTACTAGGACTGCAAGGCGAATCGCTGCTTGCAATGTTGAGCTGAGTGAGACATCGTGATTCTTGTCCAATAGATTTGAACGCTATTGCGGAATCAGATTTTGTCAATTTTGAACAGTGATCATTCCTCCGTGGCAAGTCCGATTTTGAAAATTCTTTTTGAAAGTCACAACTCTGGACATGCTTTCTGAGCGTGTAAAGTTTGGTCACAGTGTCTCGAGCGGTTATTATATAATTCCATCTGGATTTTTTTTAACGGTGATCATTCCTCTGTGGTAGCATTAATTTTTTCAAAATATATCCATAAACCTTCCTCTGATTGACCTCTTTAATCATGCCAAATTTGGTTCTGATTGGATTAGTAGTTTAGGAGGAGACCTGTGACAAAGAAAATCCTGAAGTCTGGTATGAGGAGCTTTCGCTCT
This sequence comes from Cybosia mesomella, assembly GCA_946251805.1. Taxonomy (NCBI): domain Eukaryota; kingdom Metazoa; phylum Arthropoda; class Insecta; order Lepidoptera; family Erebidae; genus Cybosia; species Cybosia mesomella. The sequence goes on from OX276408.1 coordinate 26,742,493, forward strand.
GTTACGGTTCCCTCCTGCTAGCGAAAGTCCCCAGTCAGCCCGAATCTCCCTGTCCTGCACAAGGTGCTAGATCAGCAATCTGTCCACTCCCCAGCTCGGGCTGAGTTTAGTTTCAGTCTCATCCTATCTTCCGTCGCGAACATATCTACCATCTTACTTGCCAATTCTCGCGTCTCTCTGTATCTTTATTTGATAAGTTTTTGTGACAGTTTATAAGAAATTAATACAAGTTTGTGAACAACTTTTGAACAACTTTTATTAAACAATTGTGTATTAAACAGTGTTTTTTTTAAAAAGAGAGTCGAATCGTCTCTCGTAACATTGGTGGCAGCGAAAAGGGATTTCAATAAAGAAATCCGGGTTAAGTCTCCGATACTCGTAAATAATTATATATACACGCGATTGTTTTCTTGGTGTCTCGTGTGTGCTGTGCTGTGTACTTACGTGTTGGCGATTCCTAAAAAGGAATACACCGGTCCTGCAACCCCATACAGAAGGTGAACATGTTACATTCAACCGACATCACCATCTTCAGCATCCTGTAAGTGCAGTGAAGTACGACAAACTCATATAGCCATAACATCCGCGAATTCCCCGAACTCGCCGTCGTGTGACCTTATCAACTCCAGACGACGACGCTCGTCACTGATAACTGAACTGAACTTTGTATCAATCTCGTGTGAATCTAATCCTTTTAACCGACTGTGAAAAGGAGGAAGCGCTGCATACATTTTTTAAATGAACTATTATTTTCTTTTTCTTTTATATACTATTTGCTTTGTGTACTGTACTATTTCCTGTGTAGCATATCTTTTTAGTGTACTTTATTTTGTTGTGTATTTTGTGTGATTTAGGGATACAAAATGGCCACAAAGGAACCAGTTGTAACTGCAACTCAGGTACCATTACCAACGAGTAAATCAGTACCAGTAAACGGTGTCAGTATTGATTTAAACAGTTTATTTAAATTTGTTAAACCTTATAATGGCGATAGACAAACTTTAAATTCTTTTCTCTCAAATTGTAACAATGCTTACGACCTTGCCAGTACCGAACAAAAACCAATTTTGTTCAGGTATATTCTCAGCCAATTACAAGGAAAAGCTGAGATCGCCTGTTCAATCAAAGCTTTTACCCAATGGGAACAATTAAAATTATTTCTAAAAACTCAGTTTGCTGACACAAAGCACTACTCACATTTATTAGCCGAGCTGCAAGAAACCAAGCAGGGGCAAAACGAAACAGTCAGCCAGTTCGGATTTAAAATAGAAGAGTGTTTATCACAACTTCTAACCGAAATCGTATTAACAAAAGCTAAAGAAGCCCCAGGTCGTACGGCAGCTATGGAAGACCTGGCTCTCCACCACTTCCTAATAGGGCTTTTACCGCGAATTTCTAATATCGTCAGATGTAAGTCGCCCAAAAACTTAAACGAGGCCATAAGTTTCGCCATTTCTGAAGAGAAAATTCAAAAACTTATGTACAAAAGAAACACAAACGTAAATTCATCAAACTCACAGCGTCGTTATTACGACTATAACAAGCCCGCTAATGTTAATAACGTGAAGACTGAAAGTCAGTCTCCGAAAATCTGTAGGTATTGCAAAAACATAGGTCACGTGATAGAAGAGTGCCGAAAGCGCGAATATAACAATAACCGCGCAAGGTACCAACAACATAAACCCCAAAATCATGGTCAAACTAATAATAATTCGAGTTTTTTGAACCGCCAACAACCCCGCATTCATTACTTGAACGAGGACCCCGAACAATCCCATGGAAATACCCCTAATCAAAACCAATCCATCCAAGATGACCATTTAAACGAATAACGGGCTCACGGCGGTGTCTCGTGAGACCTCAACAAGAGAACATGACTTCCTTAAACGTCAATGGCACCAATTCAAAATCCTCTGTATCCACTGTATCTGCTAAATCCGCTGTATCTACTAAATCCACTGTATCTGCTAAACCCACTGTATCTATTAAATCCGCTGTATCTACTAAATCTTCTATACCTTTTAAATCCTCTACATCTACCAAATCTTCTGTTCTCCTGAAATCCCCTGTATCTACTAAATCTTCTATACTCACCAAATCTTCTGCACCTACCAAATCTTCTGTATCTACAAATTCCCTCTCACTATCGGCTCACACTGCAACGAACCAGGTAACTTCAAACCCTGTAACAGAAAATGATTATGAGAATAAAATATATGAAATCACTTTTAATTCTACTAAAAGATACTTACCCCACGTAATCCTTAAAACTCAAGTAAATAGTCGAAATCTTACCTTCTTAATAGACACAGGTTCCTGTGTCAGTTTGATAAAAGAACAATCAATTAAAAATATGCCTAGTCTAGAAAGAGATATCATTCACCTTAAAGGAATAAATACTAATACGGAAACCATACCCACCTTAGGACATTTCCAATTGCAATTATTCGCAGATACTGAATCTGAAGTATCATACCAATTCCACGTCATTAAAGAAATTGATTTGAATTACGATGGCATAATCGGCACTGACCTTCTAAATAATCTTGATGCAGTGATTGATTACAATTGCGACACCCTTCAAATCCGACACATTGCGATTAAACTAAAATACTGCCAACCTGTTTATAATATTTTACCTCGTTCGGAAACGATAATAGAGTGCATGGTGGATAATCCCGAATACCATGTAGGACTCGTTTTAGATCAACACATTTCCGACTCACTCTTAGTCGCTAACTGCATCGTGAAAGTCAAGGAAAACAATAGAGTTAACATATCAGTTGTTAATGTCTCCGAAAAAACGGTCACTGTATCCTCAGACATTAAAATAAAATTACAACCCCTTGAACTCAACCCTCTTCAAACTCATGCTATTTCCGATTCACCTAAATCTTCTACGGTCCAAAGAGATGAAGTACTGAATATGCTGCGGACGGATCACCTCAATACCGAAGAAAAATCCTACCTTTTAGATATCTGTTCACAGTATTCTGACATATTTCATCTCCCCCATGACAAATTGTCAGTAACTGACTTGCTTCAACACGAAATAAATACATCTCCTTCAGAACCCGTTAACGTAAAATCATATAGATTCCCCGAAATTCATAAGAAAGAAGTTGAAACTCAAATCTCTAAAATGCTCTCCCAAGATATAATCAAACCTTCTGTCTCTCCTTGGTCTTTCCCAATATGGATTGTCCCTAAGAAAATGGACTCGTCCGGACAAAAGAAATGGAGAATCGTTATCGACTACAGAAAATTAAACGATATCACCATTGGAGAAAGTTACCCGATACCTCAAATAAGTGAAATATTAGACCAATTAGGTCATAGTAAATATTTCTCTACTCTTGACCTTTGCTCTGGCTTCCATCAAATTGCTGTCTCTGAAAAAGATGCTCCTAAAACCGCTTTTACAGTTCCCCAAGGACATTTTCAATTCCAAAGAATGCCTTTTGGCCTCAAAAATGCTCCAGCAACATTTCAACGGCTTATGAACACCGCTCTTGCTGGCCTTCAAGGCGTTCATTGCTACGTTTATCTTGATGATATAGTTATATATAGTCATGACCTCATTTCCCACTGCGACAAATTATCAAAAATCTTTGATAGATTGCGTAAACATAATCTTAAACTGCAGCCCGACAAGTGCGAGTTTCTTCGTAAAGAAGTCTGTTATCTTGGTCACATAATAAGTGACGAAGGGGTCAGTCCAAACCCTGACAAAACCCGAGCAGTATCCCAATTTCCAATCCCTAAATGTCCCAAAGACATCAAATCGTTTTTAGGACTCGTATCTTACTACCGGCGCTTCATACCGGACTTTTCCAAAATTGCAAAACCCTTAACTACATTACTAAGAAGAGACATATCGTTCAATTGGTCAAATGAACAACAAATTGCGTTTGATGACCTAAAAGGAAAACTCGCATCCGCTCCAATCCTCATTTACCCCAACTTTTCCGAACCTTTCGTACTCACTTGTGATGCTTCTAATTATGCTATTTCTGCCATCCTCTCACAAGGGGACATCGGAAAAGACCGCCCAATTGCATATGCGTCTAGAACATTAAACAAGGCCGAAGTTAACTACTCCACTACAGAGAAAGAATGCTTAGCCATTGTATTCGGTACTAAAGTATTTAGGCCTTATCTATATGGGTACAAATTCACGATCGTCACGGACCATAGACCTTTAAAGTGGTTATTCAATTGTAAAGATCCCGGCTCACGTCTAGTCCGGTGGCGACTAAAATTAGAAGAATTTGACTACAAAATTGAATATAAAAAGGGAGTTATTAATAGCAACGCTGATGCACTATCCAGATTTCCTGTAAACCCAATCCAAAACTCGTACGACAACCCTATTCCGTCTACTTCTGGAATGAACCGCCAAACTCTCTCTCCTACTTTTAGTCCAATAACCTTAGATGACCTCGATATCCAGTTACCTTTCGAACCACTAGGTTCCGACGACATACCATCGGTAGACTTATTAGAAAATAATGACAGTATATCAGAAATCCTAAGTCCTGAGACAAGACAACACTCACCTTCACAAACTTCTCCTTCTAATCCTAGCACAGAACCAAGACTTTCTCCCACTCCGAATCCTACCAGCATTCCTTGCCCTTCAACGTCCCCCACTTTTAGTGCTTCTCCTCCTGATACCGTCGCTCCCTTAGACGACAACTACAGTAATTTTCTGAAAACAATGTCCAACAAACAATTTAATAGTAATGCAATCATTTTCGAACATAACGATAGTATACTAAAATGTAATAATAAAATCATTGTAATACCTACCTCAATAGATCTAGATCACTCAAACCCGTATATAGGAGAAATACTAAGTGAAATGGAAAACTCACAAATTATTCTAAATCAAGAAAGAACTCTGCATTCCACAATACCTTTCACTCATAAAGAAAAGAAAATGTACTTTCTATTCACTAAAGTTTACCATTTCAATGATAGCTCATACCAAGACATATTTAGGTGTCTATTAAACCTTAAATCTGAGATACTTCAAAATTCAGATGTTAATGATGGTTTTGCTATCACAGATTTCCGGAATCCGTTCGACAAACACACTTGGATAAAAATATATAACATGTTCTGCTATATATTTAATAACATACAAATCCCAATTCATATATACCGCAATACTACAATTTTCCCTACACCTTCCGAAATTGCAAAAATACTCCGAGAAAACCACGACATTCCTATCGCTGGACACTTAGGATCAGGCCGTATGTATAATAGAATTAGAGAAAGGTATTACTGGAAACATATGCGTAGCGATATTGACACATATGTAAGAAATTGCTCCCTATGCCAGAGCAATAAAGCCCTAAGGCAGTTGAATAGATCCCCAATGCAGACCACTACTACCTCTACTAAACCCTTTGAACGATTGAGTCTCGACCTTGTAGGTCCACTACCTGAAGCAGGTCTAACTAAACTGAAATTTATCGTTACCTTGCAGGATGATTTAACAAAATTTTCCTTTGCCTATCCGGTATCTAATGCAACTGCAGAAGATACATGTGAATGCCTGGTACATTTCATTTCGATCTTTGGTATCCCAAAATCCATCTTAACTGATCAAGGCACCAATTTCACAGCAGAATTGTTTAAGAAAACATGTGACTTTCTTAAAATCAAACAAATATGGTCTTCTCCATACCACCCACAGACCCAAGGCGCCCTCGAACGGAGTCACTCCACTCTCAAAGAATACCTTAAGTCATACGTAAGTGAAAACCATTCAGATTGGCACAGATACGTATATACCGCAATGTTCGCTTATAATACGTCTGTTCATTGCACAACAAACTTCACTCCATATGAACTCATCTTTGGTCAGAAAGCCTTTATTCCTGATTCCATCTATGAGTTACGGGCAGACCTCACGTATCCAGAATATGTAAAGGTACTGAATCACAGGTTAAAACTCTCAAGAGAAAAAGCCCTTGAAAACATCCAACGATCAAAAGAAAGATCCAAACAATATTATGACGCTCACTCACGGCCAGTTCAATATACTTAGAGTTGGAGATTACGTCTATCTCAAGAATCACGTACGCCTTCGTAAAGCCCTTTCACCGATCTGGAAAGGACCATATAAAGTGATTAAAATCAACGGTAGAAACACTAACCCTGCTCATAAATAGACGTCATGTGACTCATCACTACGACCAGTTAAAATTAGCGCGGAGAAGCGAAACTTTTTAAATTAGATTAAAATAAACATAAGTTAGAATTCATTAAACTAATATTAGTTATACTTCTATTACAGTATTTCTGCTTCAAGAATCTTGAGCCAAGAACTCATCGAAGCCCTGACGAACAATTCAGGAATTTACTTTGACCCTTTAGGTTCTTTAAATCTAGTAGATAGTTACCTTAATGTAATCATCCCTGTGGACATATCATATATAAAACCACATATCAATAACTTATATTATGTTCTTAATACTTCTAAATCGCTTTGCGAAAACAGCAAAGCCCTAGATAATGTAGAATGCTTCAACCTCTTTCAACCTCTGATAACACGCTATGAAGATATAGCTCGCGATAGTGATGCCATTCTTTACCTTACCTCTAACAAATCTAAAAGAGGAGCACTTTTAGGTTTCGTCGGTACCCTATCGAAAAAGTTATTCGGAACCAGGGATGAAGATGATGCCTCACGGTATGACAAGGCAATCCAAGAAGTCGAATCCGATCAGAAGAAATTAGCATCCCTTGTAGAACAAAATATCCTGATCACTCTTAATACCTTTAATAAAACCATCCACATCATAAAATCAAATGAACATGAATTGAATGTTGCCATTGACGCCTTGTATGCAGATGTTCGCAACCTAACGTACTTGACCAATGAATTGGGCATAAGATCACGTATTTTAGAACTAACTTCCATGATAGAAAATAGCCTTTTAACATTATCTTTTAAAATAGAAGATCTTATAAATGCAATAATATTCAGTAAATCTAATATACTTTACCCTACTATTTTAACACCTAAAGAACTCTATAATGAGTTAAATAAGAATTATAAATTTATTCCCAGTCCCAGACGACTTCCTGTTGTTTTAAGCTTGAATAATATTCAAAGTATTATCAATATATCTTCAGTGTCGTGTTATCTAACCGAGAACAAAGTGGTATTTGTCCTCGAAATACCTTTAGTGAATCCAACTCACTTTCTTTTATACCATAATTTACCTTGCCCGGCACCTTACGAGCAAATGGATCCTGTTTCTTATACTACTATTATACCTTCTTCTAAATATATGGGAATAAGTAAGGATAAATCCACCTTTTGCAAGCTAGACAATTTAAATAGCTGCAAACTAATAAAAAGTGGACATTACCTTTGTGATACTTCTATTTCCTATTCTTCTATCGCTACCCCTTCTTGTGAAACAGAAATTATTAGTAAAATACTTACGTCAATTCCTGATATATGCTCGACTAAATTCTTTCCTGGAAACGTTAATATTTGGCAACCATTACAAAATAACAGATGGTTATTTGTCATGTCCGAAAAAAGCAAATTAAGCATAGAATGTAACTCATCAATTACCGATATAAATATAAGTGGTACTGGAATCATGAACTTACCTCAGGGATGTCTTGCCTATAATAGAGATACAAGATTAATGTCTAAGAATAATGTAAACTTATTTTTAAGGCCTATATATACTAAATTAAATATAGTCAACGATGTGTGCTGTAACAAGTTAAAATATACGAATATTGTATCGAAGCTATCTCCTGTAAATTTAAACAATATTGATTTAGATACTGTTGCTTTTAAAAATCCAAAATTGTTAAAAGAATTAAAAGAAATAATTCAAAAACCCAACATTGTTTTGTATGAAGATTATTATACTACTATAATCATTTTAGTTCTAAGCCTCATTTTATGTTATTTCGTATTTAAACTCTGTAAAAGAACTGGCACTTATAGAAAACTCCCCTTTTTTAGAATTCCAGTAAGTCAAAATCTCGAAACCGAGATCGAAGAAATCGAAATACCTGACTCCATTCCAGTCCCTACTCTTCGCATTGGCTAATTGCCGCTATATCTTCTCTTTTCACGTAAACTTCATTATGAGACGTAAAGTTTACTCTTATTCGGGGCGCTGTTACGGTTCCCTCCTGCTAGCGAAAGTCCCCAGTCAGCCCGAATCTCCCTGTCCTGCACAAGGTGCTAGATCAGCAATCTGTCCACTCCCCAGCTCGGGCTGAGTTTAGTTTCAGTCTCATCCTATCTTCCGTCGCGAACATATCTACCATCTCCAATACTTGCCAATTCTCGCGTCTCTGTATCTTTATTTGATAAGTTTTTGTGACAGTTTATAAGAAATTAATACAAGTTTGTGAACAACTTTTGAACAACTTTTATTAAACAATTGTGTATTAAACAGTTGTTTTTTTAAAAAGAGAGTCGAATCGTCTCTCGTAACAGCTCGACTTCGTCTCACTCAGCTCAATAAAGATATACTTAAAAGTGATTTCTTCAGTAAAACAGACTTCACAATTGATCGTGTTGATTAAATTTCTTCTCTTCAACATTTCCATCTGTCTTCCGATTAATCGTCACGTCTAAAAACGATCAGTTAGGGATTTGCCTCGCACACGACACAGGGGGGAATCTATTGGCCATCGAGTCGAGACGTATCGAGGCATCGAATCACTTGTTTGACACATGTATACTAACCGTGTCGAACACTGTGTCTGCTTGTATTAGACAAGAGACAAGATTTAATATTCTGTCGATGTGCGTTTGTAATTTGAGTATTATTTTGGTACAGTTACCATAATCTGCATCCTCATAGTGACTTCAAAGTTGAGTTTAAAGTTTGGAGCCCGAGGTCCGCTTATTGGTTTTGATTGGTTTATCGGCTTTTCTGGGAGCGACTGCAGTCTGGCCTCCTAACCCCGAATGGGAAGCCTTCGCCAGAGTCTCACATAACATAACATAACATGACTTCACGCCTGTATCCCCGAAGGGGTAGGCACAGGTGTATTGCACACCCAAGATTCACCAGTTATGTTAAGGTCCCAATGTAATAGGGGGCGAGCCTATTGCCATCTGACGGGCACATTATTAAGCGAGCGACAATTAACATTTATTAATGCACACATAACTACGAAAAGTCAGAGGTGTGTGCCCAGGGCGACTGGGGATCGAACTCGAGACCCCGTCTCAGCAGTCCGTTACGTACGCCACTGGGCTATCGCCAGAGTCTCGTCTATGGTAAAGCGGGTGAAGTAAGCTTGGGTCTCAAAGATGTTGATAGGATGGTACACCCACAAAAAAAAATCGTAAATGACATCCAAATACAGTTCTGGTTGTTGTCCGTAACTTTATTTACTTGAACTTTGTGTAACTTTCAGTTAACATTTTGTTCAATTATTTCAATAATTGTTGAAGTCAAGGTCAAAGTCAAAAACCATTTATTCTCCATTTATTATCTTACAAAACGTCATTAAAAAAAACTAATGTTTGGCAAATGGACCACTGTTTCGAAACGCGGCCCTGTCCTGAGAAGACTCCGGCAAGAAATTTCTTATTTACAAACATATTTACTTAACCTAAGTACAATATTTCATTTGAGTAGCATAGAGAGAGAGCAAACAGTTCATATCCAAGCTTGTTTGTCGTCTAAATAGTCTTGAATTTTATAGTAGCCTTTTTGGCAGAGTTTACTTTTAATTTGGCTTTTAAATTTATGAAGAGGTAGATTCTTCATTTCACTAGGAAGCTTGTTGTAGAAGCGTATACAGTTACCCTGAAAGGAGTTACTAATCTTGTGGAGTCGACTATTACAAACCACAAGATTGTTTTTATGTCTAGTATTTACGTTATGTATATCAAAAAGCCTTAAAAAATTGGAAATGTTTCTTCTAACATAAAAAAGATTTTCAAAAATATATTATTAAATGAATGATTGAGTAATTAACAAACGAATAAGTGTACAAACTGCCATGTACATTACATTACTGGTATTACATGTGGTTTTATTCGCAGTTTATTCTTCAGATTAAAAATGGTACAATATCTGTATTAACCCGTATTTACCCAGAATATGAGTTCAATTAAATTTTTAAGCATTTTTGCTTGCTCACTATAATTATGCTCACTATTTTCTTTTAGATTTAGATCGCGGGTTCAAGTCCCGTCCTAGATGTTCTCTTTTTCCGATCTAAATCTACCAGAATATGAGGATTTTTTATCCAACTCAGGTGGCAGACAAGCACACGGCCCACCTGATATTAAGCGGTTACCCCGTCCTATGGACGTGTGCAACACCAGGAGCGTCACCCTCGCGCTGCCAATCCTGTAAAAACCTTCTAATGCCATGACTTGAGCTGACTCCATTTTGAAAATACGATCTGTAACATACACTCCTAACACAAGCACTCAAAAAGTTACAGTTATAATATTAATTGGAATAAATTAATAATAGAATGACTTGTAAAAACAGAATAATACATTACACTCATCCGAATTCGTCAAAAAGGATACCAGAACATGACAAGGGTTTCGGAACATTTTTCGACGAATCCGTATAAGTTAGTTAATTATTACTGCTACCTTTGGATAACTTATTTCTCTCGCTTTTGTAAATCCCCTTTCCATGTCATTAAAATACTAGCTTGACGACCTCTGTGGCGTAGCGGTAGAGCATTCGACTGCTAAGTCAGAGGTCGCGGGTTCGATTCCCGCTCATTGCAAATATGGATATTTGCATTGGTCTGGGTGTTTCTATGTATAATATGTATTCATTACAAAAAAATAAGCATTTAAGAATGTTTATCTGCATTCTAGAACCCATATAACAAGCTCAGCTTAGTTTGGGTCTAGATCGCGCTGTGTAATATGTCCTAGAATATTTATTTATTATTATTATTATAGCTTTGGTATACATTATCAACCACCAATTTGATTTACCTAGTTTAAATTCAAACATACACGTCACTTACGTTTTTTTTTATATTTGTTCCGTCAATTGACTGCACCCCGCTGGATGGTGAGAAGCTAGGGTGAAGTCCAGAAGATATGGGCCACCATCCCAGATGCTGACCATCCTAAAATGGTAGCCCCTACCTTGATGGCCTCAAAAGATGCTTTTTCACTCTCCGCTTGAAGAACCCGGGATTGTAAGAAGAAGGAAACACGTGCGCGGGCAGATCATTCCAGCTCTATATCGTGCGACAAAGAAAGGAAGCACCGAACTGCTACGTTACGTGTATGTCTGTGATTCATAAATGGACAAGCATCATCGAAATAGCACTCGCACGGGGAAAAGTGTGGTTCAGTTGCGGTTGCCTTGCAATCAGGTAATAGGAATATTTTTTAAGATTTTTTTCCATGTGGCAGTATAATAATAATGATGCATACTACAAATTAAATATTATAAATGCGAAAGTTTGTGAGTATGTATGTATGTTTGTTGCTCTTTCACGCAAAACCGCACCGTGGTTCCCAAACCCGTACAAATTGTTCTAAATACAATATACTGTGTATATTTTTCGTCGATTATGAAATACGTTGTTTATGAGTGAATGAGAGAGTTATTTGAACACCTTAAAATCGACACAAAATAAATAATAAATAATCTACGACATTCTACACAGCGCTTTCTAGACCCAAAGTAAGCATAGTTTAACTAGCTTGTGTTATGGGTTCCAGAATGCGGATAAATATACTTATGTACTTTATATTTGTAAACATATACATATTAGGTATTTAAACTATCATGGTCACTAACATAAGTATTAGAGTTAATGAGATATTTACCATGTGTTTCTAAGAATGTCCGGTAAGCGTCGTGTGTCGCGATCGTGATCGAGTTCGAGTGTGTAGTGAGACCAGTGGTAGTGGTGTTGCGCGTCAGAGACGAGTACGAAAGAGGGTAGATCGATATATTTACTCTTAAACTCGTTCACCGTTAACCACCTCTTCAGTTCCTCCGTGATCATGGCGCTTGCAACAGTGCCGAAATATCGGACATTCTTAGAAACACATGGTAAATGTCCCGTTAACTCTAATACTTATTATATACATATTATACATAGAAACACCCAGACCAATGCAAATGGACATATTCATGCATACAAATATTTGCACTGAGTGGGAATCGAACCCGCACCGCCGCACATTTCGTAGCAGTCGAATGCACTAGCGCTACGCCACAGAGGCCGTCGTAGTAATGTCGTAAATGGTACTTCCTCGCTCAAGCCTCCTAGGAAAAGCGTAAGTCTACCACATTTTGGAAATATAATACCAATGAAAGGAAATTGCAATTCAAAGAAAGATAAATGAGTTTCAAAACTAAACTTGAACTTCTAAATCTTTCCAGAACAAAAAAAAGAACGTAAGATTTCACATTTCAACACTTCACAAAGTTTTGTAAAGCGCGGTGTTTGCTCAACAGCCGTGAAGCAACGAGTTACGGGCCCTTGCACCTCAAGCGCTTAAGCACTCCAAGCGATCGTTCACGTTACAAGGGGAAGGAAGTGTAATTTTACACAGCAGATAGTATCTGCTGTAGCGCTGAATAATGAATGTAGTTTCCGACTGGTCGGAATGCTTTATTGATTACCACTGTGATACTTGAAGAAGGGATTGGTATTTCGTTGCCGTACGTTTAGTTAGTTAATTGTATACTAATAATAATTGCAATATGATAGGTGGTCTCACAAGGCCATTTTAATATTTAAAATTTAAATTGTGTGTTTACAGGCTGACTCCATTAGGCACGTAAACAGTATGAACATACTAGTGAAAAAGTTGAAATTGGTTTTTTGACATCATAAGTTATCGTAGTAGAAGTTCTAAGATTTTTTTTTGTACCTTTAGGTGGCAGACAAGCACACGACCCACGTGATGGGAAGCGGTTACCGTTCTTCTTTTTTAGCGTTTGGCAACCCCCACGGGCTTCACCCCATCGGTGCCGACGATGGGTTGGGCGTATCGGAATTGGACCGACTACGATGTCCTCCCCAAGTGTCCATTGCCGGGCACCCCGGGTAAGCCCTCGGAAGGATAAACCGGTATTCGCTTAGAATATGAGGTTTTTTATCCTATTCAAATGGCAGACAAGCACATGACCCACGTGATGGGAAGCGGTTACCTTGGCCTATGGACTTGTGCATTTGCACTGCCGACCCTGTAGAAACCTTCTAATGCCCTTCTTGAAGAACCACATATTGTATTCGCTTGGGAACACCACAGCAGGGAGATGATTCCACAGTTTGAGCCTGCGCGGAATGAAGTTTCTTTCATATAATATAATCACGCTATAGTCGTCGGATGAATATTTTCAGCAGCTCTACAGTGTGTCCTACACACGCCTGCCAACTCACCGACGCGGGATAAAACCCGATCCCACCAGGTCGCAGGAGCGGCCAAAGTCCACCGGTAACCCTGGGGTTATCCTTTCGAGGGCTTACCCGGGGTGCCCGGCAATGGACACTTGGGAAGGACACCGTGTGGTTTTTCGACACGCCCACATCATCGTCGGCACCGATGTGGTGAAGCCCGTAGGGGTTTCCACACGCTTAAAAAAAGGCTCTACGGTTTTGTATGCTTAAAGACATTAGATATTCCTCTTAAATAGTAATAATGGTTTTAGACAACTAGAGTACACATCATACTAATTATTACATTTGAGTTATAATTGTAGCCGCAACCGCTTGGGGTGCCACTCCTGCGCTGCAGTCTGCTAACCATTGCATGTTAACAGTTCGGATTAACAGTTGATGTAAACCATTCATCCACCATCAGGTATCCCCTCGTATTCCGACTGACCCTGGGCCATCTACTGACCCTGGGCCATCTTTACTGACCCTGGGCCATCTTACTGACCCTAAGATGGCCCAGCGTCAGTAAAGATGGCCCAGGGTCAGTCTGGGTGCGAGGGATATGCTCTATGGGTAACCTTACACCCCGACGTCTGTAGACCCGAGACGGCGTGCGGTTTTAGTCGGTTCAAGCCCGACATAACCGCCCCCGCTGGCCAGCGGGGGGGTATCCGAAGGGTACTTACTTTTTTTGTCGCACGATAAAGAACTAGAATACACTATCCACACATGTGTTTCCTTCTTACAATCCCGCATTCTTTAAGCGGGGCGTAAAAACAATATATCTACCCATTAAGGTAAGGACCACGATTTGAGGGTCGATACTACCTGAAATGCTGGCCCATGTCTTCCGGTCTTTACCCTAGCTTCTTACCATCCAGCGGGGTGAAGTCAATTTATGGGCTAAATATAAAAAAAAACCGGCCAAGTGCGAGTCGGACTAGCACACCGAGGGTTCCGTACAAACCTGATTATAGACCTGAGTATTTGATATGAATTTCAATTTAATACCTCTACGCGTTCATGAGAAAAGAAGTAGTAACTTTAAAATTTTCATAAATATTTTTTATTATATAATGTAACTAAAAATTTACGGTTTTTACAATTTTTCCTTCATCTGTACTATAAGACGTTACTTCGTACCAAATTTCAAGATTCTAAGTTCACGGGAAGTACCCTGTAGGTTTTGATTCCCGTGCGAGTTTCGAAAATTTGCGGAATTTTGCGGCATAAACGTCTGTATCTTTTGATTGCTTTGGCTTAGAAGTTTTATTTCTTCACAGCTCCAAGGGACAGTAGGTAGACCGGAGTATAAGATATAAATTTCAGATTGATACCTCCACGCGTTCCTGAAAAAACGGTCTTGACAGACGGACGGACGGACAACGAAGTGATCCTATAAGGGTTCCGTTTTTTCCTTTTGAGGTACGGAACCCTAAAAATAAACAAAAGTAGCAAATGCACATGTCTAAGCGTCGGTAGCTTAGTAGTTAAGGAGACGACACTCGAATCAAGAGGTCCCGGGTTTGAATCCTGGCCATTACATTACCGAGGTGAACCCACTCCTAATACAAGCAATTAAGCTTAGCTGGAGGGGTTAGGGAGAATATTAGTACGAGTAATTTCGGTTAACAATATTCTTAAAAAAAATGTCCAATCTGAAACTAAGCGGCTTGCAACACCGATACTTCACTCATGCATTCCCACCCGCAGATTTAAGCAGGGAGTGAAATAGCATCTGTCGAAGCCGTCAATATAGGGACCACTATTTAAGGATCGACAGAGTCTGGAGTCGTGGCCCATATCTTCTAGACTTCACCCTACTACTTAAAGTCTATAATAGAGACACTGATACTTCAGCAGTAAAATTCCAGTAAAGTCAAAAACTTCCAGCAGGCGGACCCTGGGCTCCGGAACATCAATAAGACGATGATTATGATACTCATACAGTAAATTTTACCATTTTCCCTTATCATAGAATCGACACACCACTATATTCCTTAAAAGGTAGGTAGGTAAAATATGGTTTTCGGTCCCACATAAAAGGGGGCAAGCCTATTTACCAGAATGGTTTACCTTCTCGTGTTAATATTACTTTGACGGCCTCTGTGGCGTGGCGGTAGTGCATTCGACTACCACTACAGGGGGCGCGGGTTCGATTACCGCTCAGTGCAAATCCATGTATATGTCTATTTGCATTGGTCTTGGTGTTTCCATGTATAATATGTATGTATTCACAAAATGTTTATCCGCATTCTGGAACCCATAACACAAGCTGGTTAAACTATGCTTACTTTGTGTCTAGAAAGCGCTGTGTAGAATGTCTTAGAATATTTATTTCTTTATTTTATTTATTATTAACTAAAATTTCATTCCAGAAGGTGACCAGTTGCATACAAAACAAAAATGCTTGTAAATCTACTAACTTATTAAATGAAATTGCCGCATATTACGTTACAAAATTCTACCCGGCCACCATAAACGTTTCAGAATTATTATCCACTATATAATAGTATTATAACTCGACCATAAAAGTCGGCGGCCAGTCCGTAACTAAGCCTATCTTGGTTTATAACCACTAAAACTAGTGGTATAAATTGGTACTATAAATAGTTTCGAGTTAGACGCCTAGTAACAAGTTTCATTAATGAATATTACGGGGATATAGAATTTGTTTCGAACTCAATACTTTGATGTAACACTAGCTTTTCGCACACGGCTACGCTTGAATAAATTACAATATTATTAATTATATCATTTAGCGTTTGTCCTGGTAGTACCATTTTTTTTTTCGTGCGGAAATCCCCTCGTAATCTCGCCCCCCCCCCCCGCCGGCCAGCGGGGGCGGTTATGTCGGGCTTGGACTGACTAAAACCGCACGCCGTCTCGGGTCTTCACACGCCAGGGTGTAAGGTTGCCCTGTAACATTGATAGTTAAATTTAAAGGTAGATAGTGATTTTAAGTTATTAGAAGTTAATTGTTGGTTTGATATAAGGTTATAGTAAATTAAACATGAGAATAGTTTTACCTTTCATATATTAATTATAATTATAAGTGGTCTCAAGGGTGAGTATGCATCATCATCATCATCATCATCATCAACCTATTCTAGTCCACTGCTGGACATAGATCTCCCCTAATGAGCGCCATAGCGCCCTGTCTTCAGCTTGCCGCATCCAGCATCTGCCCGCAGTCTTTCGCAGATCGTCATCCCACCTGGCCGGGAGTATGCATAGATTCAATTAAAATTTGAAGTTGAAGAATTAAAAGAAGGAATGTGAGGACGACCCGCGGCAGCCAGGAATCTGCACTTAGCTCAAGTCCCCTGCCCGGCGTGTCGCGCTGGCACCAACCGCTGCGTGACTCGCTCGGCGGATCTGAAAAAAGAAAGCAAAGCTTTCAGTATGTGAATACATACTGCTAGTGCAGGCCGGGCATACCAAAGGCGTAAGAAAGGTGACAAGCTTCCCCAGGCACGTGATGCTTATGGTCATTATTGCAAAGCAGGCAGGTCACAGCCTTTGCAAGCAGCAGGAACAGATGCACAGAAACATAGATACAAGGAAGGATTGTTCACCATGCGGTCACTGACCGCGTGGCCCGCACAGGTTATTGTCCTTTTGACAAGCGTGAAAAGGGAAAGCATGCCTTGCGTATAAGCTACACAATTAAAACACATAGATACTGCTGGTGTGGAATTCGCCTCGGATACAGGCCAACGGGGGAGGTTATGCAGGGCTTGAACCGACTAAAACCGCACACCGTCTCGGGTCTTCAGACGCCGGGGTGTAAGGTTGCCCATAAGGTATTTCCCTCGCACCCCGACTGAACCTGGGGCATCTCCGGTTTCGAGATGGCCCCCTCAGGTTTGGGAACCACGGTGTCCCGTGGGGGGGGGGGGGGGGCTAGTATCCCCTCCGTCCCAGCCTGCTTCTGCTAGGGTGACAGGCGGCCTCACCTGACACCCACAGGTGAATTTTTTATTTGTTTAATCGCTGCTATCTGTGCGACTGGAAGAAATATAGCGGCAACGTGACGACTTATTCTGTCTGTACAGTTTAACAGCAAAAGTAATGGTGAAATAATTATATTAGCAGCATTTCTCAGAATGAGGTGAATATTTGGTTTATGTATATATTTAACTTGCTTCACTTTACTTACTTGCTTTTACCCGCGGCTTAACCTGTACCAAATTTCAGCCAGACCCGTTCAGCTGTTTGTGCGTGATTGAGTAACAAACGTCTTCACAAACTTTCACATTTATTATATTAGTAGGTAGTCCCTTTATTCTCCTAAACTAATTTGTCCGAAAATTCATTTCAGTAGCCATAATGTTCAAATATTCGAAATGACATCTTACATAATTATCTTTACTTCTAAAACTATTCTATCATTGAGCGAAGCTAATCAGATCTTTGCTCTATTTTAGATGACTCATGTACCTACTTCGTTAGACCATCTTCTCCTCCCAAACGGCTGAACCGAATCTAATGAAATCACACTAGCAAAGATGTTACTGATGGGACGGACATAGGCTATGTAATTAAAAATTCATGTGTACCACGGAGGAATAATCACCGAACAAAATTTTCAAAATCTGATTTCTCAATGAACAAAAAAGCCTCATTGACGCGATTGGTATTACATTAAGTAATTTATTCATATATCTACATAAGACAAAAAAGTAAAACGAAAATCTGACGAGCCATTGAGGAATTATCACCGTTAGAAAAAGTCCTGGTGAAATTGCTTCGCTCAATTTTTGCAACAACAAAATGAATTGCAGACCTAGTAATACCAAGTACTATAATAATTGAATCTCTTAATTTTGTATGAAATGAAGTCATATGTCCTAAGGTATTGTATTATTTAATTTGTATTATTCCTAATTTTCATTTAAAATAAAATTGTTAGTCCTAAAAAACTAACTGAAAACGAACAGGAACGTTTCTTGTAAATCCAACTTCACCCAATTTTGTGAGGTTAAGCCGGCCAACAAGCCGAAGCTGCGGTGGTGGGTGAAAGCCGTCTGCGACAATTAGCACGCGTGAGACCGCCTAAGACCCGCAGCGCCGGAGTTGTGACAAAAGTGTGAATCCGACTCCACGTGTTCTTGTCCGCCTTACCCCTAGGGGTTAATTCAGAATCGTGTAGGCGCGAGACTTTGTAATACATTATCAGGATAAATTTTTAACGTTAAATAATTAGAATTTAAGATCAAATACTTTTATGGAAAAAGCTTTTAAGTCTTTTCAATATTATTGATTGTAATATTTATGACAAAATAATTTAGGGCATATTGTATTTAGGGATTTCCATTTCATGGCTTGTGATATTATGTGACATTAGATTCGGGTAAGTTATCATTCGGACAAATGATGATTAGGACAAAAAAGTTATGACACTTTAGATTATTTATAATATACACTTTAGATTATGTATAATATGTATATATTTAGAAAAAAAAGGATATAAGCCATTCTGCAATCCATAACACAAGCTACATTGGGTCTAGAAAGTTAAAAAAAAAATTAATAAACAAGTTAGTAAGTAAGTTATCATATTATTGGTTGCAAAAAGCGGCGATAGCCCAGTCGCGTACGTAACGGACTGCTGAGACGAGGTCTCGAGTACGATCCCTAGTCGCCCCGAGCACACACCTCTGACTTTTCGTAGTTATGTGTGCATGAATACATGTTAATTAACGCTAGCTTAATAATGTGCCTGGTAGAAGGCAATAGGCTCTCCCCCTATTACATTGGGACCTCAACATAACTGGCGAATCGTGGGTGTATAATACACCTCTGCCTACCCTTTCAGGGATACAGGCGTGAAGTTATGTTGTTACTTATTTTAAATTTTTGATCGGAAAAAGACAACATCTAGAAAAAAATAATTAAAAATGACTGTAAAGTTATTTATTGTTTCCGTAGTTCGCAAGAATTAAGGTAGATGGCTCCAGCGTCGCCTTAAGACGTATATAATATATAGGAGAATTTCAAATATCTGGGACGTGTCTAGATAGCTCGGCTGGTCAGAGCATTCCCCCTGTAAGGGACTGGTTGCGGGTTCAAGTCCCGTTCTAGATGTTCTCTTTTTCCGATCTAAATCTTTAGAAAAAATCCGTTCCCGCAGGGGGAACGCACAGGTAGATTTCGTGAAGCAATTACTATTATTTTATATAGAGAACTACGGACGGTTTTTTTTTCCTCGAAAACGGTAACTTTTACCGAAAAACTTTTCAGACATTTATTTTAGACTTAAAAATGGCATATCGATTAAAATTTTTCCGACACCAAGAATGTTCACGGGAGATCCGATTCTCAGCACTCCATGGATTCACCGTGCGGTCGCCGGGTCCATAGCGTGGTACAGAGAGGAACACCATGACGGCGACTGGGACTTGCGACCCAGATGTAGGTTTAGGGTGGCCACCTTTTGATGCATCAGCGCTCACCTCCACCGTCAGTAGTGTCCCCCCCCCTACCTATCCAAATTTGGTAAGATCCTAACAATGCCGCTTTTGATATACGTTTTAATAAAGAGCTTACTGAAGCTCTTGGCAATCCGAGGTCTTTAAGTAAGTTGTACAGGGATTTAGCTGGAATTCCCCTTGCTCCTACTTCTACGGCATAGAGTTTAACCACGTAGCCGTTTTTGGTTAACTCGTTAGTCAAATCAAAGTATTTGTTTGTCTTTATAGCGTGGTCTTTAGGTATATTAGTTTCCCACGGTACTGTGAGTTCTACAAGCACTGCACGCTTATGCGATCGTGAAAAAAGGAATATGTCGGGTCTGGATGATGAGGCACAGACATCCTCCGGTATCCTATAGTGCTTCTCATACGTGTCTACGAGTATTGTCCAGTCAACGGCAGCTATCAAAATTGAATAAGGCTTTTGAAGTGATTTCTTTGAGCAGCCTTCCTTTACAAACGCAATTTCATTTCTTTGGTTTGTGGTTAATCCTTTTTTCGCTCTAGCTACCGCCAAACTTACAGCCTCACGTATGATTTCTAATACCTTATCATGACGGCGCGAGTAATGACCCCGGTCTAATAGCGTTTTACAACCCACTAGTAGGTGCCTAGCCGTACCAGTTGCTTCACCACATGAGTTACATGTTTTATCTGTGGCTTTTCCCCATCTGACCAGATTGCTTTGGTCGGGGAGGGTCAACTGGAATGCATTCAGGTAAAATTTAAGTAAGGCCGGTGACCAGTCGTATATTATGGTACGCCATTTTAAGGCTATGGGAATACAA
This sequence comes from Cybosia mesomella, assembly GCA_946251805.1. Lineage (NCBI taxonomy): Eukaryota > Metazoa > Arthropoda > Insecta > Lepidoptera > Erebidae > Cybosia > Cybosia mesomella. The sequence continues at coordinate 26,763,152 of OX276408.1, forward strand.
AATTCACCTAGAGTCAACCATTCGTTTTGCATTTCTAGGTTCATTGCGTGCACCTTATAGGTGTTGTTTTCGTCTGCTTGAAGAAAAGATTTTGTTATTTCTTTATCTGTTTGTCTCTGAATATTACCTAGACCTACTCTACCAGTCTGCGAGCCTATCATGAACCTTTTATGGAACTGGAGGCGTGATTCGAGCTCCGATGCATTTTTATCTTTTGGAAGGACTTTTACTATTTCGTCTTTAGATTCCGATAAGACGTGCATTTTAGTTACTCTTAGGTGTTTATAGAGTTCTGATGGCTTCTTAAGCGTCATTCCAAAATTATTCGCGGATCTATATAGTGCCGACGGGTCGGCCGACTGAGCTAGCCCTAGCCACGACTTCAGTGTCTTCGTGACACTCGCATCTAGTTTTTTGAGGAGGCTCTGGTTTATATCATATATAAGAAACGGCCAGTTAAGACGCGAGGTTAAATAATTGTCATAGATCCAAGCTTTTTTAACATTACTTATTGGTTGTTGGTCTACCTTTTTTAAATCGATAATGAAACTATCAATTAATTCGTCCAAAGCTGGAGTGCAACCTCTGTTGTCAATCTTTCTTCCGAGGAATTTAAAAGGCACGGTTTCAGATATAGTTGAAACGTTTTCCCCGCCTATACTAAGCCCTGGGTCGTATGAAGTATACCTGGTACCCCGCCTACCCAGACATAGACAGTAGCATTTGCTAGGTTTTGCTCTCATTCCATCTGTCCATGTACAGAAATCGTCTACTCTACGCAGTAGGTCCTGGCACTGCTTTGGGTTACGAGTCAGTATTGCCAAATCGTCCGCGAAAGCGAGGATAGACTCCGTATATTTACCGTTTAGCTTAAACCGATAGCTCCACTTCTTGTCGTGTGTGGAAATGTTGTCTATTAAAATATTTATTACTATATTGAAAACTATAGGTGATAAACAGCAACCTTGGAACAAACCCACATTATAATTTAAAGGTGGCGTGTATCCATCTTTGGTATTAATCACAAACTTTAATTTACCATAATAAGAGGATATTATTTCCCAAATGATGGACGGAAAGTAATACCATTTTAATGCAAACAACATAAGCTCGTGTTGTACTGAGCCAAAAGCGTTTTCTAGGTCTATCCAACAAACTGTTATTTGCTTTTCATTTGATCTGGCATCTTTTAAACTTTCCGCCAGTAAAGAATTGTGTTCCAGACATCCTGAAATTCCGGGTAGGAACCCTTTTTGGTGGTTTGGTCTGAAATAGTTATTATTGATCATGAAATTTGTCATTTTAAATTGAAGCCATGAGAAGAAAATTTTAGAAATTGTATTGGTTAATGCTATTGGTCTAGCGTCTTTTGGACTAGTTACTATTTCTTTCTTTGGAATGAGCACAAAATTAGCCTTGCCGAAGGCCGCTGGGACTTCTTTACTCGACCAGATCCTATTGAATATGCTTAGAACATGTTTACGTACCGATGGGCATTTTTTATAGATAATGTAAGGTATGCCATCAGGCCCTGGGGCGGTTTTTGTTGGTTTCTTTTTGATTTGGTGTTCTATTTCGTCTAAGCTAGGTGGATTACAGTCAAATGTGAAATGAGGGCCTAATGGTTTTTGCGCGTTTGGTTTACTGTATTGTTTTTCGTATTTAGGCACCTCATAATTACTTTTATAGTAGCTATGGATCTGATCGTTACTTAGCAGTAGCCTATCTTGCTTTCTGTCGCTAAAGTTGTGATTTTTTTCCCGAAAAATTTTGGTTTTTTCCCCCCTCCACTTTTAGTTAAAGTTTTAATCTTATAGGTTTTATAATTACAAGTTGTTGGTATTCATGTATGCTATGGGATAAAATTAGAACGGTTCGAATATCTTTCATTTCACGTGAAATTTTGAGGAAAAACTGATTTCACAAAAAGTGAGGCCCTACCGTCCCCTTAGGCCGGATTCCACCCGTTCACGAACTTAAACTAAGTTTACACCCAAGCAATTTTTGACCGCAGTTTGAAAGCGATCGGGGCAAAAATGCGACCGTGAGAGTGCCATATATTTATATAAACTTTTTGACCAGTGGTCATTTCGGACTCAGGGGGTCATAACTAGACCTCCTATGAAGAATTTTTTTTTAAATTCGACAGTAGTTAAGAAACCAATAGGTAGATCCATTTCATCGAAATCTACCGAAAAGTAAGCATACAAAATGCCTAAAAATTGAATTGAATTATGTTATGTTATGAAACTCTAAATGACATTTTGTTGTCATCGAAATATTACTTTGAATGAATTGTCAAGTAACGAATGTAGCTGCTATGCGTTCACACTCTATTACGTGGGAACCGAAAACACCAGATGAAATGTGAATACACTCCTGTTTGCCCCTTTGGGGTGCTACATGCAATATCAAAAATCCATTGAAAATAAGTGGAGAAACTCTTTGAATATTACTTGAAAGTAAAAAGACGGAAAGAATTATAAATTGAAAATGACAATAACGCAAAGAAATAAAATAATTAAAACAGATGATTAAATACCTTATTTCAATGTGTCTCATACGGAATTAAAGGTACATCCAAAATAAAAAATTTGAAATAAAAACAGACTCATTATCAACTTCAAACTATTATTTTCATCAAACTGAAAGACAGGGAAGCTTGAAACACAAACACACTTTAGAAACACTAAAAGACACACATTCCAAAACTATCCCCTGAAACACACTCCGACTTCTTTCAATCTCTAAAACACTCAACGAAAGAACGCTTGAGCTCACATTCAATTCGGTCGACGGTTTTCGTCAAACACACTCGTTGCAATTCGCAACGAAAACATCCCTTTATAAGGCCAAACTGCAATGCGAGCGCAAAAGGCTTATTCGGCTCCGTACGCGCTCCATTCAAGGAGCTAAGTAAGGAAAAATCGGGTCCCCTTTTTTCCCTAGCTTTTCAGTGTAGAATGAAAGGGGTTGTCAATATTTTGAGCGGTATGAATGGCCTCTGTAGTGGATGTCAATGCAGGCTTGAAGTACGGAGTGCTGTTTTCCATTTCGCGGGTCGATGCGTATTAAAAAAATAAGAAACGAAAAAAAATTTTTTTTTAAAACAAAATTTTATTTTTTGATGAAGAATAAAGTAAAACACTTAAAGTCGATACCTCATCAACGCAAGTAGAAAACATACAAGTGTACACCAGTCATAACCAAAATTATTCGTGCAATTCACGCATCGATTGCATCGAATCAGCTAACATTTAGTTAAATATAAATTGGGGCCCTAATTTAGATAATATCTACGTAAACTTACGATACTTTTTGTTTCCCCCATCACTATTCGTTTTCACCGAACGTGGTAGAGTAGATTAGGGAGATTAGTAGATTAGTAACGTAGCGGTAGTGCATTCGACTACTACGACAGGGGGCGCGGGTTCGATTCCAGCTCAGTGCAAATATTTGTACGCATGAAAATGTCTATTTGCATTGGTCTGGGTGTTTCTATGTATCATTTTTTTTTATATATTTAGGACACGTCAATTTGAGTTCACCTCGCCTGATGGAAAGCTGAAGGTAAAGTTTCAGGAAAGAGGGTCACCATTACATACACGTACCATGTTAACAATGGTGGCACTCAGCTTGATGGCCTCATCAAATGTATGTATTGTTTGTATGTATTTACAAAAAAAAATAGTAACCTATAACACAAGCTAGTTAAACTATGCTTACTTTGGGTCTAGAAAGCGCTGTGTGGAATGTCGTAGAATATTTATTTATTTTATTTACATTATATATGGGTAAACGAGACCATGCCATGGTATTATCAGGATTAAGACTGCTTAAATCACATAACGGACATTTTTCCCACCTGAAGGAGTATTTCCCTGCATAATCTAAAACACTGTTAACCAAACGTTCATATTACAACACAAACTAGTACTGAACAAGTAAACTAGTTAACAAGTTGGGTGTAACTTGAATACTCTTACAACCCAACTATCGCTCTGAGTGTACATAAAATGTGCACTGTGTTAATATTTGCGTCTAAACTTGGAAACAGTATTATAATTGAGTGCATAAATGAAGTACATCGCTCACAATAAGTGTTTAAGGTATAAAAAAGTATTCCCCGTAGGGGTAGGCAGAGGTGTATTACACACTCACGATTCGCCAGTTATGTTAAGGTCCCAATGTAATAGGGGGCGAGCCTATTGCCATCTACCGGGCACATTATTAAGCGAGCGATAATTAACATTTATAAATGCACACATAACTACGAAAAGTCAGAGGTGTGTGCCCGGGGCGACCGGGGATCGAACTCGAGACCTCGTCTCAGTAGTCCGTTACGTACGCCACTGGGCTATCGCCGCTAGGATAGCCCAGGGATGAAGTACATCGCTCATAATAAGTGTTTAAGGTATAAAAGTATTGGATTGGAATTGTTATATTATTTTATGGTGTCAAGTAATTAAACTGGCCTACAAACACTGTTCTGATATCAGGAATATACATAGTCAGTGGTAGAGAGGCAATTTCAGGGATTGAAACAGAAGAATGAAGTGGGGCAAAGCAGACAAGGCCTCTTCCTGTCTTGCAAACGGTCGATATTGATTAAGATGGTGATACTTCATAGGGTAAGTCGGTCTCTTCCCATAACAAGCTTCTTATTCTCAAATATACTAGAGCTGTTTACAGTCTACGCAGTAAGCAGCTTAACAATGTTTCATAATTTAAACAGTTCCACAGCGCAATTGAAGGTACTAACACCTAGACAAACAGATTTCCATAACACAATAGAAGAAAGACTTCCCTTTAAGAAGAATCCTGATGGCTCCCTGATCCTTGTAGGTGACGTTTATCATGTATTAAAAAAGGCAGCGGCACTCTGGGAGTGCCGGCAGAAGTGAAAACTTGAACAATTTCGTGTGTAGTTTTGAATCTTAATCAAGATGTATCACTCTACCCTCCATCCATCTTTCGCTCTCTACGTCCCTCCCTCACTCCCTCCCTTCCTCCTTCCATTTATTTATCCAGTTACAACAAAGATGGCATTGCTATAAAAAAAATAATGGAAAGCGTCTCAGTGACGTAGGCGTCTCGGTGACGAATGGTGAAATTTAAAAAATATACTGTTCTCAACGCGCCTTAACAAGTTTTCACTTCAAAAACCCGTGTCGTCACCAATGGCAAGACACGTATATCGCGCCTTACTCTTTTGAGATAGCTCAAAGCCAATTAGATGCGATGACAAGCCGAGCGCCCTGTGCAGGCTGTATGCGTCGGTGCGCCTTTACAAAGTTTGTTACTGCATGTTTAGATGAATCTGGTGATAGTGTATCAAGATTTTTACATCAAGAGGGAGATCACGATAATACTTTAATCATATGAATTTGGATTTTAAAATTTTCAATTAATGAATTCGGTTCGAAATGACAAGAAATTTGTTGCTAGAAAGGTTTAAAGCATGAATGTAGAGAGAAGGCTTAAGGAGTATACCGGAGAAGAAGGTTAGCTGAAGAATAATACTGTTCACGAATATACCAGCCTTGCTCATGAGCCAAGACGGAGGCGTGTCGTGTGTGTCTACACACGCCTGCCAACTCACCGACGCGGGATCAATCCCAACGCCAAATGCGAGGCCGCGATGACAGCCCGCAGCCGAAGTCCACCTGGAACCCTGTGGTTATCCTTTCGAGGGCGTACACTGGGTGCCCGGCAATGGACGTTTGGGAAGGACATCGTGTGGTTTTAGCCGGTTCGATTCCGACGTACCTACCTCATCGTTCACACCGTTGAAGCCCGTGGGGGATTCCACACTTAAAAAAAACCATAAACCAAACCCTTATACTTAAATTAAAATAATCCTGTAATCAGACCGAACCTTAAACACTTAAAAACCCACTGTTCACCAACGTCGTTCTCACTGATAATTCGATCTAGTCTGTAAGTCTTAATTAAATATCTAAACTTGAATGAGCGAAATTCGAGCCAGTTTCGAGCACCTATTCAGGTGTCGTCTATAATAAAACACAACTTAGCCGTTGAAGTTTGAGTATATAATGGCGTTGTTGTCTCGTACTAGTTTTAGCTTTGACATCGAACGGTAGTTGATTTTGAGTGTTACAGTGGAGACAAACAATAGTACCTAGGTTATGTAAATTGTTTTCTTTAGTGAAATTATATTCTTATTTATTTTATACTACTGACGACTATACTGAAGATTTATAATAATACTTTTTTTATTTATTTATTTAGAAACTCAACGGCTTTTTTACATTAGATAGATAGATAGATAGATAATTCTTTATTGTACACCAAAATCTTTAAGGATACTAAAACTGTCACTAAAAGTTATCTCTTCCAGGCAACCTTAGGATGGACAGGCATGAAGAGTACATAATACTAGGTCTGCAAGGCGAATCGCTGCTTGCAATGTTGAGCTGAGTGAGACATCGTGAAACAGATTTTGAAAATTTTGAACAGTGATCATTCTTCCGTGGCAAGTCCGATTTTGAGAATTCTTTTTGAAAATCACAACTCTGGACATGCTTTCTGAGCGTGTAAAGTTTGGTCACAGTGTCTCGAGCGGTTATTATGTAATTCCATCTGGAATTTTTTTAACGGTGATCATTCCTCCATTAATTTTTTCAAAATATATCCATAACCCTTCCGCTGATTGACCTCTTTAATCATGCCAAATTTGGTTCTGATTGGATTAGTAGTTTAGGAGGAGACCTGTGACAAAGAAAATCCTGAGGTCTGGTATGAGGAGCTTTCGCTCGACTTCGTCTCACTCAGCTCAATAAGTGAGTGTTGGTGTAGTTTTATGAACATTTAGAAGGATTCATCACATGAATAATAATTACATAATATACAAATAGATGTATGTAATAGAAATATGTATCATAATATGACAAATAAATAAATAGAATGTGAATGTGAATAGTGTTTTAATAGACTACAATAAAGAAAGGTAATGATTGTTTAACATTTTTCAGAATTTTTTTATGGATTGCGCCTGTCTAATGGTCTCTCGCAATGCATTCCATAGACCAACAGCCTTTACAGTAAAAGATTTGCCATAATAGGCGGTAGAGTGCACTGGCACTTCCATCGTCAAGTTTTTAGCTGACCTCAAGGATCTCTCATGTGTGTCACGAGGGAATCTAAAACGTTCTTTGAGATACGTAGGAGTAGCGGGATTGAAAACAATTTTTTATAATAATGAAAAATTATGGGCATTTCTGCGAAGATGAATTACATTTGACATGGAATTGTGAAAATGACATTAGATTCTTAAGGCCCTGTCTGGACGTAAGCTACCATAATTATGCTTATTTTTTGTTTCTAAGATTATTTCTCTCTCTCTCTAAGATTACTGATGCTAGACAGTTGATTTTTTTTATATATACAGCTAATTATCTAGTGTTCACGCATATTCACAAACATTTTGGATAAATAGAGCAGATTCTTGTTAAAAAAAATGCAAAGAAACACTCTTTGAAATAAATCTTTCGTTTCAATTATCTCAATATTTTTAGCGATGAAATATATATTTTTTGTTACAAATATACAGAAAATTTAATCAACTAGTGGGATATCTACAAATTAACATCCTCAAATCCGTCATATTTTTTAAATGATTTATTTATCCGTTTGCCGCCAAACAAATCAAACAGATAAGAAACTGCTCTATTTATCCAAAATGTTTTTGAATGTGCGTGAACAGTAGATTATTTAGCTGTATATATAAAAAAATCAACTGTCTAGCATCAGTAATCTTAGAGAGAGAGATAAATCATCTTAGAAACAAAAAATAAGCATAATTATGGTAGCTTACATCCAGACAGGGCCTTAAGCTAATTACAGAGTTCATGACATTTGTACAGGCACGTGAAATTTCAAAGCGGCAGCTGCTAGAAATTTGATGACACAAAATTGTCACAAAATGCGGCCGGGTAAAAAAAAAAGGTAACTACCGCTGTGCACGATTGCAAAAGACCCTCAATAGTAATCCAATTTCAGTTTGATTGCGATCAGGGGTCAGCAAGTGCATAGCCGGGCAGGGGGATTGTGGTCGCAGCACTAGTGGGACCGGTGGATGTCACGCGGTGCTGCGACGACAATCCTCTTTTGATGAGGCCGTCAAGCTGAGTGCCACCATTGTTAACATGGTACGTGTATTTAATGGTGACCCTCTTTCCTGAGACTTTACTTTCAGCTTACCATCAGGCGACGTGAAGTCAAATTGACGTGTCCTAAATATAAAAAAAAATTACATTAAAAAACAAATAGTCCGAAACAAAAAAGAAATAGTAAACAATAACGTTGAATTTCGATTGCCAGTGAAACCATTTCATAACGTTGAAAGCTTACGCGAATGCTACACATTGAATACTCCCTTTGACCATAGCTTCTGAAGCCCAAACAAAACGTCAGAATCAGTGTAAATAATAAAATAACAACCAATCAATCACGATAGAATCGATAAAAATACTGTACTTTACCAAAGAGCTTACTTATCCATTATAATTCCCATATATAAACCAGACATTTATGAGTGGTAGAGTCAAGCAACAGTTATTTTGGCCGTTGCATGAATGGGCCGACTCGACCGGGGAAGCACCACCCTCTCACAGAATATCGATACCAAGTAGCAGTATTTGAACTGTTGCGTTCCGTTTGGTGAGTGAGAGTGCCGGAGCCCAAACTCCTTTCCCATCCCCTATCAAAATCCTTTCCCATCCCCTCCCAAACTCCTTTCCCATCCCCTTTCCTTTACAGGGTCGGCAGCGCGAGTGTGACGCCACTGGTGTTGCATACGTCCATAGGCCGCGGTAACCGCTTACCATCAGGTGGGCCGCGTGCTTGTCTGCCACCTTAGTGGTATAAAAAAAAAAGACAGGGGATAAGGATAGTTATCTATACATCTTCTATACATATAAATAAAATTGGAGTCTGTTTGTAATATTGAAACAACCGTTTTTTACTACATGTATATGAATATACGGGTCGTTTGATAACTACCCGTTTATGAAAAAAACAATCAGCGGCCCGATCGCCGTAATTTTATGCAGCGCGTGTTGACTGCGTTTGCGTCTTAACGCTTGATTTCGTATTGCCGTAATTAAGTAATGGCGCACACGTCACGCACACGTCACGCTCACCTAAACGCAGTGCACCGCCGTATTGTCATAATAGAACGTGACTTGCGCGTATTTTGTATCGAACAAAAACGGTATCGCGCTAAATTTTGACATTTCATAAATGTCAAACGAAATGTCACTTTGCAGTGTTTATTACTTCTTGATCAAGTGTTGGTCACGCATTGCAGAAGTGTACGGATTGTTAACTTTGCAAAGCTTGTAAGTAACTTTTATGTCATTTCCTAGTTTTCCTACAGATATCTAGTAAAATCATACACAATTACCGAGTAATGTACTTACCTATTTTATAATACCATACCTTTTTTTTTTTTTTCGTGCGGAAATCCCTTCGGCCACCCCCCCGCTGGCCAGCGGGGGCGGTTATGTCGGGCTTGAACCGACTAAAACCGCACGCCGTCTCGGGTCTTCAGACGCCGGGGTGTAAGGTTGCCCATAGAGCATATCCCTCGCACCCCGACTGACCCTGGGCCATCTCCGGTTTCGAGATGACCTCCTCGGGTTTGGGAACCACGGTGTCCCCGTCTTGCCCCGGTTTGGGGGAGGGGCGCTAGTCGCCCCACCGTCCCAGCCTGCTTCTGCTGGGGTGACAGGCAGCCTCACCCGCCACCCCCAGGCCTGCGCTCATGGAGGACGGAGGTCGTTAAGCGACCTCCGGCGCCTGAGTCGCCTGCGACGCGCGGCGAGCAAGTTGCGGGCTCGGCGGGCCGGGAGAGTTCTAAATCTCTCCCGGGCGCGCTCCGCCATCTCCTTCGCGAGCATTATAATACCATACCTTTCTACTTTTAGGGCATAAAATTTGAACATGAACGATTTGCGTTGGCAAATTTTAGATTTGGATCATCATCATCAGGAAATCATCAGGAAGATCGCCGGCGTCGCCATCGTATTGAGGCAAGGCGAGCCCGACTTCAGGCAAGGGATGCTCACTTCCGTGATATGACAGAGACCCAATTTATAAAAACATTTCGGCTTAACAAAATTGCAGTCCGAAGGCTTGTGACAATGCTCACATCCTATGCTTGCTTACACATACTATGCTTTATCCAAATCTGTTCAGCTGTGAATGTAAATGTTATTTTTTAAATGTTTGTTGTCTGCGAGGATGCTTCACTACGATCCAGTATTTGCTGGGCAGATCGTGAATGCATGTGCTGTACTGCACAACATGGCTCTACGTACACAAATTCCTGAACCTCAACTTACTTTACAAGAACGCAGACGTGAGGCTTTAAATCAAGTCCGCAGGGTGGCTGATAAGGCAGTGTTGAGACTGACTCAAGCACCACAAATGCTCGATAGACGTGTAAATGTTGAGTTAATGCAGGGGAGAACAGTTCAACAGGGTCTTATTCAGAGGCTTTGGAACGAGAGGAACCTCATATAATTAAAAAAATATATAACGTTTGATTGAAACTTGTTTATTATTTTTACATCTGAAATCATCTTAATTCTACACTTATATTAGGGCTTTGGTTGGCTCATCGTCATAACGACGACAGCGACAGCAGCAACGTTTACTCTGTAAGCAAAATATACATTTTTAACAGTGGTCTACTATCTTCACATGACAAAAGCTCTTTTTCTTTTCGCATCCCTGACTTCAAATAATGATAACTCACCTTTTCTAACCACATGGATTGTGCAAGCTCCCTAGTGGTCTCTGCAGTTTGGAAGCTGCCAATTGCTTCACGCTCTCAGCTAAAAGCTATGTGCATTCGCATCAAAGGGTCTCCATTCTTATTAGCATTCTTCTTGACTCCTCTAGTGCACTATTTTCAGTTTGAGGCTCCCTCAACCTCTTCGTCTCGGTCTTAAATATATTTAAATGTTTGATAATATTTCAATTTACTCATTCTATTGAAACCTTAAATTATTTATATAATTGTTTGTTGTTAACGTAAACATACCATAAACATGTTATGTCATGTAACCCATAACAACCAGCTATAGTGCTTTTTTAGTCTACGGCTTTTTTCTAAATAGGATGGTATGCAAAGGGATACTATCATACATCCATATTTTGTGTTCAATATCTTCGTTTTAATACCATTTTTACCATGCTTAAAACAAAACCAAGTGTTTTGTTTGTGTATAAACTTAGATCCAAGGTTATTAAGCGTGATGTAGCCTTGTAATAACAACGTTATTCGTGGACATAATCGATTACATATCGAGTAATTAACTAGAAGATTGTCAAATCTTGCGTACGGCAACACACACTGGTATCACGCGTAGGTGAAGTAGACGTGCAGTGTACTTGACGTTGACGCGCAGTTCTATTTTACGGCAATACCAACGATTGTTTGCGTTTAGGGTAAACGTCGCTTATGCGTGAACTGCACGTACACTCGACTAATGCGTCATAAAATTACGGCGATCGGCCCGCAGTCGTTTTTGTAAATATGCATTTATTTTTCTACGTAGTCTCCTTTTAACTCTATACATTTATTCCACCTATACTCAAGCTTCAATAAACCAACTAAAAAGTATGATTTCGGAAAGTCATTAAAATAGGCCTCTGTGGCGGCAATGACTTCGTCATTTGATCTAAATCGCTTACCACCGAGCCATTTTTTCAGGTTGGGAAACAAAAAGAAATCGCATGGGGCCAAATCTGGAGAATACGGGGGGTGAGGCAATAGCTCGTATCGTAATTGTGTAATTTTGGCTATCACGACTCTGGACGAATGAGCTGGGGCGTTATCGTGATGAAACAGTACTTTTTCTTCTTTAAATGGGGTCGTTTTTCCTTCAACACAGCTTCAAATTCATCCAATAAATTGGCATAGTACGGCCCTGTTATCGTTCTTCCCTTTTCTAAGTAGTCAATATGTATAATACCCTGCGAATCCCAGAAAACGGTGGCCATGACCTTTTCAGCCGATGGGACGGTTTTTGCTTTCTTTGGAGCAGGTTCACCCGGTAAAATCCACTACTTTGACTGCTATTTCATTTCCGGGGTATAGTGGTGAACCCACGTTTCGTCTACGGTCACAAAACGACGCAGAAACTCCTTCGGGTTACGTTTGAACACTGCTAAACACTGCTCCGAAGTAGTCAGTGGGTTCCGTTTTTGCTTCTCCGTGAGTAAACGCGGCACCCACCTCGCCGATACTTTCTTCATACCCAATTTTTCTTCTAATATGTTTTGTACTCGCTCAATTGAAACGTTTACAGCATCAACGATTTCTCGAAGTTTAATTCGGCGGTCGGCTAGAACGATATTTTTAGTTTTTTTAACCATATCGTCTGTAGTCACCTCAATTGGGCGGCCTGGGCGATCCTCGTCAAAGACGGTTGTTCTCCCTCGCTTGAACTCGTTGTACCAGTATGTAACGGTTGCCATAGAAGGAGCATATTCATGGTAAACCGCTTGCATTCTAACTTTTATCTCATCACATGTTTTCCCTTCCAAAAACAAAAACCTAATTACAGATCGATACTGTTCTTTCTCCATTTTAACAATTTTACATTCACGCTTCCACTGAATCGCTGTCAAATGAGAAAAAAAAACAAAAGACTGCGGTTTTTTTTTTAATTTTCCCGCCTCTGAAGAATGGCTTAAAAAGGTGGTATACATATTTTCGGCCAGTGATATTAGTACATTTAGAAAACGGCTACATATCAAACAGCCTAGGTATATACGGTACTGTGGTACCGGGGGATTGGGTACCACGCGTGTATGAAGTGACGAAATTATACGACTTTAAGAGGAAAAGATATTATTTATTTATTAACCACACGCACTTCCTACTTATATTATTAGGGATTTACGCGGTTGTTTTAACTTTAAATAGCGGACTGGGACGTATAACGCGGTCTCGGCCCAAGGATAGGGCTTAAAGCGGGGCAAAGTCAAAGTCAAAGTCAAAAACCATTTATTCTGCATAGACCATTAATACGGCACTTACAAAACGTCATAAAAAAAATAATAATCTAATGTTTGGCAAATGGACCACCGGTTCGAAACGCGGCCCTGTCCTGAGAAGACTCCGGCAAGAAACTCAGCGGGCTGTTTTTTTTTTTTGGTCTATTTACAAACATATTTACTTAACCTAAGTACAATATTCCATTTGAGTAGCATAGAGAGAGAGCAAACAGTTCATATCCAAGCTTGTTTGTCGTCTAAATAGTCTTGAATTTTATAGTAGCCTTTTTGGCAGAGTTTACTTTTAATTTGGCTTTTAAATTTATGAAGAGGTAGATTCTTCATTTCACTAGGAAGCTTGTTGTAGAAGCGTATACAGTTACCCTGAAAGGAATTACTAATCTTGTGGAGTCGACTATTACAAACCACAAGATTGTTTTTATGTCTAGTATTTACGTTATGTATATCACAAAGCCTTAAAAAATTGGAAATGTTTCTTCTAACATACAAAAGATTTTCAAAAATATATTGGGAAACTACAGTTAGAATGTTTATTTCTTTGAACTTTTCTCGGAGGGAGACTCTTGGGCCCAACTTATAAATTGCCCGCACCGCCCGCTTTTGCAGTACAAAGATTGTATTTAAATCTGCGGCATTACCCCAAAGGAGAATGCCATAGCTCATAATACTATGGAAATAACTGAAATAAACTATTCTAGCGGTATCTATGTCTGTTAAAGTCCTAATCTTTTTCACAGCGTAGGAAGCAGAACTTAACCTACTAGCTATTTTTTCAATATGTGATCCCCACTGTAATTTAGCATCGATACTTAAACCTAAGAACACGGTTGATTCCACAAGGCTCAACAACTGTCCATTAAGTTGTACATTGGTTTCCACCTGTGTAACATTAGGTAAGGTGAATTTAATACATTTGGTTTTTTTTTCATTAAGGCAAAGATTATTTATATTAAACCAATGAACCACTCGTGAGATTGCGTTGTTCACTTCGTCATAATTATCTAATTGTCTTTTAATTTTAAATATTAAGGAAGTATCATCAGCAAACAAAACAATACTATTTTTATCCCTTACGTAGTAAGGGAGGTCATTTATATAAATTAAAAATAAAAATGGTCCAAGTATCGAACCCTGTGGAACGCCCATCGAAACCAAAGATCCCACCGAGCGTGTACCGTTCACATCAACCCTCTGAATTCTATTGTTTAAATAAGAAGTCAAAAGGTCGAGAGCCTTGTTCCTTATTCCGTAATAATCTAATTTCCTGACCAATGTATCATGGTGGACGCAATCGAAGGCTCTGGATAGATCGCAGAAAACACCTAATGCATCCTGCTTATCCTCCCAGGCCTCGTAAATACATTTCAATAACTCTATACCAGCATCCGTCGTTGATCGTCCTTTAGTAAACCCAAACTGTTTATCATGAAATAATTTATATTTATTAAAATGGGTTAGCATTTGGTCTAGAATTAATTTCTCAAATACTTTACTCAAGGTTGGCAACACAGAGATGGGTCTGAAATTCGAGGGATCTGAGGTGCTGCCTGCCTTGAACAAAGGTATGACTTTACTATGTTTCATTAAATCAGGAAATATACCGCTACTGACGCAGTCATTATACACAGTTGCTAGATGGGGAGCAATGACATCAATGATGCTTGAAACAGTTTTGACTGATAATCCCCATAGGTATACATATTCGAGTAGGTTCCAAAAATACATTACCAAGATTAAAGGACTTGAACAGATTCAACATTTTATTTTTCTCTACTGGCGCTAAAGTGTTATCTAATATATTAACATTAAAGTCTCCACAAACTATTATTGACTTTTTAGAGCAACGGCATTTAAAAAGCGCTTCTTCCATCGTTTCTTCAAATCTTGCATAAGGCGCGTCCGGGGGACTGTATACGCTTAATACAATGAAGTGCTCAAACTCAATACCAGCTATCTCAATAACTCGCTCAATAGAGAGGCTTACTAGGTCTTTACGCTCTTTAAATTTAATGTTCTTATTAATAATAATTAAGGTGCCTCCACGTTTGCAATTTTTTCTACTGAACGAGCTAGCCACCTGGTGATTTTTGAAGTTGAAGATGACCTGATGGTCTGTCAACCAATGTTCAGTTACACAAAAAATATCAATATCATTCAAGGTCATGTGCAACTCCAATTCCAATTCTTTACCATTTGTCAGACCTTCGACATTTTGGTGCACCAGGTTAAATACTTTATTTTTACAATTTGAATTAGATTTGGCCATTAACGGGCCGCTTTTTATATCAATATTACTAGAAGACGGCTCAATAGCCTCAAAAGCCTCGTGCCCATATCCGTTAATTTCGGATATACAGTAAAAAATGTCGCTAGATTTTTTATCTGTTGTCAAGTAATTTAGTTTTTTTTTTGGATACCGCTATCCATTAAGTCAGAATTTATAATATTTATTTGCTTATTAACTAAAAATTTAGCTTCGCATAATAAAAAGTTAGCTAAACACTTAGCTATCTGTCGTCGTAAAAAATTTGATAGTAAATAACTATCCAATGTCAAGATATAGTTTTGTAATACAATATTACAGTCAAATAATTGTATATTCCTACAATATGTAGTCAAGGTATGCAATTTTCTATTCAAATTATATCTAATTTCATTCTCCTTATGTGTGAAAGCTTTACTGTAAGGGAATGCACATAGTATTACTTGCTTTACTTGCAAGTTTGATAGTTGTTCATGAAACTTTATGACAGATTGAATATTTGCATTTTCTCTTCTACCTATAAGTAACACTAATGTTGATTGTGGGCAATGTATACCAGTTAATACTTTATCGATGATTTGAGAGTATGACGCCCCAGGAAATGAATGAGTTGTGACCGATTTACCCAGATGTTCGGCCAAGTGATAACCTAGACTTCTACCAATTTCATCACAATATATGACAACCTTTGAAGCTTGTGTTATTTTTGTTTCAGGGTGAGCACAGGAAGGCCTGTTAGATTTTATGTTGATATTGTCACACATATTGCCCACATAGTCAACTGTTGGAGAAGTTAACTCAGGCTGGGGAGTTACCGACAATGAAGAAATTGGCAATGACTTTTCACAGTCTGATGTTTGACTGTATAATTTTTCAAGCGAGTAGAACCTTTGTTCATTGCTGTGACAAGTCTCCACCAGGCTATTCAAAGCCTCAATGTATTCCCCAATTTCTTTTTGAGAAATTTTATATTTTAAGGTAATTGAGTCTAATGAGTCATTTAAATGCCTAATTTCAGTCTGCAATTGATGAATATCAGTTTCATATTGGTCAGATTGGGTATCTAATTCTTTTCTACTTATTCCTATTAATTGTCTTAGTTGTAAATTCGATTTACTCAACCTACGATATTTGTTGACACCTATTTTAAGTTTTTTTATGTGTTTTTGTGATTTGCAAATAAATTTATTTAGTTTTATATATTTTTTTAACTTATTCCTGCTAGTATTAACTAATCTTATTGATGAGTTTAATATGTGTTGGTCGTCACAGGTTGTATCTAATAATTTAACAGGAATATCTGGTGTTGAGATATCTATCAGGTCTGTGGTAATGGATGGCTCAAGACAAATCAGATCAGGCTCGGTACCCACCAACTCATCATAGAGACTGTTCGAGAGGGCAGTCTGATCTGCCAATTTGAGATTTTCCATGTGAGTGATAGAGTTGTGAACATCACTCAGCTCGCACTCCAGAATGCTGATGCGTTTTAAAGCACGCTCATGAGTGTTGCTGCATTCTTCTAGACCTGACAATGTTGCCTGGAGGTGATCCCGTTGTAGTGTGAGCTCCCTAACCTGTGTATGTAGCTCAGCCAACTTGTGTTTGAGTTGGGTGTTTTTTTCTATTACATTTAATACTTCCTTCTCACTGTCTTCCCGTTCTTCTAACAACTGCTTGTTGAGATTTTTGCAAATCTCCAGTTCCTTCATTGTCAGATTGAACTTTTGTTGTAAGTCACGGGCTACAGCACTGCGGGTCATCATTATGTTGTGCTTCTTTTGTAGTAGATCAGTGAGGAATTAGTGGCACTGAAATGAAAGGGGTGGTGATAAGCAACTGTGTACAGAATTGATTAAGTTAAGGGAGTAAAGAAGCAATGATAAAAGAGATAAAATTATTATATGAAAGGAGGGTTAATTAAAAAAAACAAAAAGTTCTAATTTATAAGGAAATAAATGTTAAATTTATAGGAAGTAATCTATATTACAAGGAAAGTAAGTATAGCTATTATTTTAGAGAATAAAAGGGCACAAAAAAGAAACACATTGGAACAAGGGTTAAGCGAGGTAGGTAAGCAAATGACAGACAGGATGTGCAAGAACTATTAAATTAGATAACAGATTTATGTGAGTAACTGTTAAGTGAGTGTGTTATAATTTGTCTGAGGCTATATTGTTGGTGTCATCGAGTTGGCTTCCAACTTGTCAAGGCAACTGAGACTGTAACAGAGCCTGCTGTGTGGAATGACGTTACTCACAGCGGTGTGAGCGTTTGTATAGTACTGTACTGTACGAAAAGTGTAAAAGAATAAATAAATCACAGAAATACTCCCCTGACAACAGAAGTCTTAGAGAAATTTTAAACTAGTCCGCTAACGAACTTTCCACTCCTTGTGTGTACCGCAATTTTTGAAGCACACAATATTTACAGAACACTTACTGTACTAAATATACTAATTACTTAACTTTACGGAGTCTAATTATAAGAAAAATACTTTATTTTATTTAAAAATCTTACGAGCTAAACACTTTACGACCGTTCAAGCCTGTGTTGCCAGACCAAAAAAAAAAAAAGGGCTCTTCCTAGGATACTTTTCCCAGCTTCAATCGGAACGGCTCCACTAGGCCCGTTCAGATCCCGAATGTCCAGGCCGCGATTGTTTTATATCGTTCCTAAATCAAATTGTTTAAAAGGTACAATAGTTTTATTTAAACTCTGACACATGATGGCCAGGTAAACGAACCGTAGTGTTTGAACGAGGTCCGAACACTTACAGTACATACACCAAAATAACATTTTTTTCAATTTTTGTCTGTCTGTCCGTCTGTCTGTCTGTCTGTTTGTTCAGGCTAATCTCTGAAATGGCTGGACCGATTTTGACGGGACTTTCACTGGCAGAAAGGTAATATAACAAGGAGTAACATAGGCTACTTAAATTTTAGGAAAAATAATAGGGCTCCGCGCAAAAAAACTAAAACCCTAAAAATCTTAATCCCCGCGGACGAAGTCGCGGGCACAGCTAGTCTTTTTATAAGTTTTTAATTCTAGTGAATTCTAATTAGCGAGTTTTTTTTTATCATTTAGCCAGAAATACAAAAGTAATTTTTACATTTAGAATTCGTTGTGTATAAATGAAAATCGGAACTTGTCAACGCTTTTTATCAGATGGATAAATATCTAATCAGAAATAAAGCCTTGATTATTATCATTGTAAAGTTTATTTTCTCTGCTCAGTGCAAAATAAAACTCCATAAAACTTCAAAACTGTGCGTTCAACGATCCCTTAAAACGTTGGCATCAATTGGCTGACTTATCAATCTCAGTTCTTCACCTAATTAGAGTTGGCGCCAGTAAACTTGGTACTGAAAGAATCTACAGGGAAAATAAGGTTAATTTCCAGACTCCTTAAGAAATGAAGGTTCCGTACCTTTGTTTACTTATTTTATTGATTTGCATAAAACATAACTTCAAGCCTGTTTCCCCGAAGGGGTAGGCAGAGGTGTATTGCACACCCACGATTCGCCAGTTATGTTTAGGTCCCAATGTAATAGGGGGCGAGCCTATTGCCATCTACCGGGCACATTACTAAGCGAGCGATAATCAACATTTTAAACATAACATAACATAACATAAACTCACGCCTATATCCCCGAAGGGGTAGGCAGAGGTGCTAGCACCCACATTTCGCCAGTTTATGTTTAGGTCCCAATGTAATAGGTGGCGAGCCTATTGCCATTAACCGGGCACTTATAAACCTGCGATAAATACACACATAACTTCGAAAAGCATCGAAAAGTCATTGGTGTGTGCCATGGTAATACCTGGGATGGATGCTTAACAAGTGCAGGACTAAACAAATAGAAATTTAGAATTCGTTATTTAGAAATTGATTCCATAAATATATAAAATATAGCAGACCCGACAGACGTTGTCCTGTACACACGTCGTTAATTGTGTTAATTTTTTTTTTCCAGTGGACCAAATTGTGAATCTAAACCATCCTCGAATCCCCTTGAACTCACACAAAAAATTTCATCAAAATCGGTCCAGCCGTCTAGGAGGAGTTCAGTGACATACACACACACACAAGAAATATATAATATAAAGATAGCATAAACGCCTAAACTCACGGCAATACAACTTCAGTTGATACGAGATCTGAATAATATACAGTTCCCCACTCGGTAAACTATTAATAAATTGCTATCTTTCCTTTACCAAACTACACTCCCAAAGTATATAATACGCATTTTGATCATATTTAGCAACAGGTATTGATCAGCCCCCTGAATTCCGCAGTCTGCGGCGAGCACGCCGCAGACTTGTCTACGCCCGAGACTACCGACCTTCATGATCGGGACTGAGGACTACCGAGTCAGCCGACTCGCTGTCCTTACAGAAACACACGCCTGCCAACTCACCGTCGTGGGATCGAACCCGACCCCATAGGCGAGCCAGCGAAGGCCAAATTCCGCCGGTAACGCTGGGTTTATCCTTTCGAGGGATTACCCGGGGTGGAGGACACCGTGTGGTTATAGTCGGTCCGATTCCAACACGCCCATCCCATCGTTGGCGACGATGGGGTGAAGCCCTTGGGAGTTTCCACATGTAAAAAAAAACAGGTATTGATCACTGACGAAGCAAAAGTTGAACAAATTGCAGCCGGCTTTTGAATTTACCATAACAGCGACACAATGATCCACTTCATGTTATGTCATCCTCAGTCAACTGTACATACCGCACTATTAGTGAAATTTGATCTCTCACACGTAACAACTCTTTGTGTGATTAGTAATGGTCTAACTCGTTAGCACACGCAAGTGTGTGGCCAGTGAGCTGAAAATTTGATGGTGGGGTGGGGCTGAGTGTGTACTTGCCCGACACCCACAGGGAGAAATAGGGTGACCTTTGTCAAGTATTTGATCGGAAATAATGGTCTGATCTATCTGTCACGGATCTCCAAAACGACGTGCTTCACATTGAACAACAAAGTAACTCTGAGTAAAATGTTGGGATAAATTAGATAGCTCATATTTCTATCATAATACTTCACTGTTTTTTCTATAAATATGAATATCAATCATGTTGGTTGGTGCTATGATTTCTGGCTTATTGAATACAAGGATCCGAGGGGCGTTATTTAAGATTAATGCGATAATAAATAAATAAATATTCTACGACATTCTACACAGCGCTTTCGACCAAAAAATAAGCATAGTTTAACTAACTTGTGTTGTGGGTTCCAGAATGCGGATAACCATACTTATATACTTTTTTTTTGTGAATACATATTATTATACATAGAAACATCTAGATTAATACGAATAGACATATTCATGTATACATATATTTGCACTGAGCGGGAATCGAACCCGCGTCCCCCGTCATAGCAGTCGAATGCACTACCGCCACGCCACAGAGGCCGTATATAAGTCATATAGCTGAAAGTTTTTTAGTGACGTATTGGATGAGTTCAGATTGGTTCAGATGCACAACTTCACGTTCTGTAATTCAAATGATAATCAATTATATTATTTAAAAAAAAAAAAATGTAAATTATAGTTGTGTCTGTACATCGGAGATATTTAAAAAAAAACTTGTGTTTCTATGTATATGTTGCGTTCCTAAACGAAGTAAAAAAAAAAAAAAAAACATAATTTGCGTTGACAGATCTACGACTGTCACTTGTTGTCAACTTGTTGAAAGAATTGTCTTGAGAAAAAGTTTGTTGAAATAAGTTTTTGTTCGAATAAAGTATAATCCGTGAATATCATATTTGGCCAGCGTTGGATTGGTTATATTTTGGACTAATTAACGTAATCGATTGGGAGTTGTTCGACTAAATCACATATTTGGTTGGAAGGGCTCCATTTGTACCACGCGCTCTGCTGATCTGTCCACACAAACCTTCATACACCCCTACACTTCATAAACACACGAATACAGACACAGACAGGTAAAGCGTTGTGTTTCGGGCGACTTCAAGTAAATGGTAAGTGAAATCTATTTATTAACAATTTGCTCTGTGAACCGCAGACTGCTCACTTCCCCATTGTACCCAGGAGGGCTAAACTTCCACTGCGCAATATACCTCCTGGCCCGGAATTGAACATTTTGGTAGCGAAGCGTGGTTGTGTCGGATTCGAACCGACTAAAACCGCAGTCTCGGGTCTCATAACCTTAAAATAAATATTAGTATCTACGGTCAGTGTAGCAGATATAAAACAATATTTTACATTTATAAACGCTATACAATACCAGGTGTTAGGTAAATTGTTGACAATATTTCAATAGTTTATTAGTTGTAAACAAGTTAATATCAGTTTGGTGTGCTGATTTGGAGTCATTGCTGGGGAACCATTATGACTAATTAATTGGCAATCTCTTGTTAAGGCATTTGATTTAATCTTTAAGCTATATTGAATTATATTGTATTGGTGTTTGTATCAGTGTTGGATAAAATAAATTGAACTAACATTGTTTAAATAATTCTTTGTTTGGGTAATCTCTTGAATTTTGTTGGAATGTCTCATTTAAGTGCAGCGAAGGAGGCCATAGCCGGTATAACCACACAATTGAGGTGGTTCACGTCGGCGGCGGCCACCACTACTCGACCAGAGCTGGCAGAGACCACTCTTACCAGGTTCGGCGGTATGGAGAACAGGCTTGGGGCTGTAGATGCCCTGTTCACCCGCTTTAGCCACCTGGCTGAGGACCTCGGGTTGGACCAGCTGAGTCAGGCAGCGCGGGACAAGGTTGTTGGCGACTACGACCAGATCCTGGCGTTGGCAGACACGATTTCCCTACGTGCTAGGGAAATATTGAAGAGCCGGGAGTCTGTCCAGGTCAAGCCGGAGACCTCTGTCGCTGGCCCGGGACTTTTGAGCAAGCTGCCCACGCTTGAACTGCCACATTTTGATGGTCGGATGGACCACTGGCTGGGCTTTCAAAATTTATTTGTGAGTCTGGTCGACTCGCGCTCGGACCTTGGACCCGCCCAAAAGTTGGCCTACTTGATGTCCGTCCTCAAGGGAGAGGCCCGAGCCTTGGTGCAGCACTTGCCGGTGACGGATGCGGCTTACCCTACTGCTCTGGAGCTGCTCTCCCGGCGGTACCACAATAAACGGTGTTTGGCTGACGCTCACATTAGCCATATTTTGGGGTTGCCCTTTATTACTGGAGTGTCGACACTGCGTACCGACCTTTTGAACCCATTGGTGGCAGCCACCAATGCCCTCAAGCGACTGGAGCTGCCGGTGGACCATTGGTCCTATTTATTGGTGCACATAGTGCTGCAACGACTGCCTGCAGACTTGAGGTCTCGCTTTGAGCAGAAGTATGGTGGGGATAGTGCCACCCATCTCCCCCGCTTTGATGACCTAGTCAAGTTTTTGGAGGATGAATGTAGGATCCTCGACAACTCTGGCCTTGCCTCGGGGTCACGCCAACCGCCTCCCCGGCCCAGAGACCAGGGACGGACCGGGGCTCGGGGGCCCCTTGAGGGTCGCCCCGCCCCCCGTTTCGCCGGCACCCAGAGTCGTCCCAGTTGTGACTACTGCAGGGTCACGGGACATGGCATCATATCTTGTGCGGCCTTTTTGGACTTGCACGTCAGTGCCCGCCGCCGAATTGCCAAGGCACGCCGACTGTGCTATTCTTGTTTGGGGGCTCATCTTCAACGGGAATGCCCCGACTTCCGCCCTTGTAGAATTTGCAGGGGGTCCCATGTGGACGTTTTGTGCGCTAACGCGAACCGCGCTGGCAGTCCAGCCTCTGATGTGGGTTCGCGCACGGGCGGGGATCGCGGAGACGAGCACCAGGTCCGCTCGCCGGTTCCAAACCGGCAAGGGGCCCGCACTTTCGAGCACCGCTCGCCACCCCCCGCGCCGCGGGACCGCCGCCAGGTCTCCCCACATGAAGGCGACTATGCAGCCGCTGCTCGCCGGCAATGGCCGGACCAGCACCGCCTGCACTCCCCTCCGTTGGCGGAGCGCCCCAGGTTGGAGTCGCGCCCTCCGCCATTCAGGCATCCGGTGGGATATGCCCCTCCAGCCATGGCACGCGGCTCGGGACACCGCGCGGATGAGGAGTTTGCGTCCAATCCTCGTCGGGAGAGATTACAGCCTGGGTGCGGCGATCGGTCGCCGCCCAGAAATTAGGAAGTTGGCGCCTGCCCCACCACTGCAACCTCCCAGATCGACACGGTTTTGTTGCCTACGGCATCGGTTAGGGTCTGGGGACCAACGGGGTCCTCTGTTGTGGTCCGTGCCATTCTGGACACGGGATCCCAGGGTTGCATTTTGTCGTCTTGGTTGGTGGGACAGGTAGGCCTAGACATACGTGGCTATTCAGACACGATTAGGGGAGTTGGCAACGCAGCCGTCACCACTGTTGAGGGACAGACTTTGTTTGGGCTCACTCCAGTGAATTGTTTGGCCCCTAAAATTGCTACCTCGGCCATTGTGATGAAGAATATTTTGGGAAGGCATCCCCAAGTTCAGCTGTCTTCCGAAGTTGTCCGGTTGACGTCAGGCCTAGATTTGGCTGACCCTCGGTTTGATTCCCCTAGCACAGCGCATTTGTTGTTAGGTTCCGACGTACTCGGGAGGATAATTTTGGATGGTAAACAGATCTTGCAGCCGAACGGTTTGGTGGCTGTCTCGACCATTTTTGGCTTTGCAATGATGGGACCGGTGTTGAAGGTCCCCCCTCCACCTGAGCTTGATGTTGCATTGGTGTCCGGCTCCGCTCTCTCTGACGCCGTTCAGAGGTTTTGGGAGGTTGAGGAGCCCCCTCAGGTAGCCCGTTTGAACCCGGAACACCAGGATTGCGAATTCTTCTATCAGAACAACACGGGTCGACTCCGTTCCGGTCGGATTGTTACCAGGTTGCCCTTTGTCGCAGTGCGACCACCTCTCGGTGAATCTAGACCTACGGCCGAGAAGAGATTGTTGGCAATGGAGCGCCGCATGGGCAGGGACCCTGTGTTGAGGCAGAAGTACTTGGATTTCATGCAGGAGTACGCGGATTTGGGACACATGTCGGTGTCAAGGTTGGATTGGCGCTCAGTTGAACATTACTTCCTGCCCCATCATGCGGTCCTCAAGCCGTCCACTGGCAAGCTGCGCACGGTGTTTGATGGGTCTGCGCGAACTTCTTCGGGTGTCTCATTGAATGATTGCTTACATTCAGGCCCCAAATTGTTAAAGGACCTTTGTGACGTCATCACGTCTTTCCGTCGACATCAGGTTGTCTTTGTGGCCGACATCAAGATGATGTTCCGACAAACGGTCATTCACCAGGATGACAGACGTTATCAGTTAATCCTGTGGCGCGAGAACCCCCAGGACCCCATGATTGTGTACGAGCTCAATACGAATACATACGGCCTTCGTTCTAGCCCCTTTGTTGCCATTCGTTCGCTTTGGGAGCTCGCGGACCGAGAGCGTTTGAAGTTCCCTCGGGCGTCCGCCATCTTGAAAACGGACCTGTACGTCGATGACGTCTGTACTGGGGCTTCCACGGTTGGGGAAGCCATTTTATTGCGTGACGAGTTGATTGGGATCCTGGCTTCCGCAGGATACGAGTTGCGTAAATGGGTGTCCAACTCTCCAGCTCTATTGGAAGGTTTGCCGGAGGATCATAGACAGGACCCGCATTTGTTTGAAGACGTTGACAACCCCGCCATGATGGCCGTCCTCGGTGTTCAGTACAGACCTGTCCAAGACATCTTTACATACGATGTCGACCTAGAGTCGCCCCACACTTGGACTAAACGACTTGTGTTGTCTACTGTCGCAAGGACTTTTGATCCTAATGGTTGGATTTGTCCGGTACTGTTTTGGGCGAAATGCTTTCTCCAGCGCCTCTGGACCGCGGGACTTGGTTGGGACGAGCCGCTTCGGGAAACCCTGTTGAAGGATTGGATCCACTTTGTGTCCACACTCCCTGCGGTCAATGAGGTCGTGTTGCCCCGCGCCATCCTCCCCCCTGGGAGTTACACTGCTACCCTCCACGGGTTTTGTGACGCGTCGTCGCACGGTTACGCAGCCGTTGTTTATCTGCGCACTGTCAGCGCGACAGGCCAGGGGAAGCTCTCGCTGGTCATGGCCAAGAGCAAGGTAGCCCCTCTTCGAACAGCATTGACCATTCCCAAATTGGAGTTGTCAGGGGCAGCTCTTCTTGTGCGTCTATTGAATCACGTTGTTAATACCTTGGGTGAAACTGTGGACATTCGATCCTCTTACGCCTGGACGGACAGTCAAATTGTTTTGTGTTGGTTGAAGACGTCCGTCCACACTTTGGAGGTCTTTGTGGCGAACCGAGTGTCACAGATACAAAATTCTGCAACACCTTTAACTTGGAGGCATGTCCCTGGGGACCTGAACCCCGGCGACGTGGCCTCACGTGGGTGCACGGCCCCTCACTTGATTGATCACCCCCTCTGGTGGGGGCCAGAATGGCTGACTCGGTCCGAGGATGCTTGGCCTCGAATGCCAGTCTTGATGACGGATCCTTTGCCCGGGCTAAGGGTGCTCGCTGTTGAGACGAAGGACCCGCCGTTTGATCCCGACCTTTTGTTGAATCGGTACAGCTCCCTCGATAAACTGTTGAATGTCACATCTTGGATCAGGCGCTTTCGTCACAATTGTAGGAACCGTGGGGACAAACGCCTGTCGCCGGTCCTTTCTCCTCAAGAGCTCCAGGAGTCTCTCCTCCTTTGGGTCCGCTCTGTGCAGGCTGCACACTTTGAGAAGGAGATTGAAATCTTGAAGTCCGGTATGGCTAAGTTGTCGGGAGCTATCAGTAAGCTGAGCCCCTTTTTGGATGATGCGGGTTTCTTGCGTGTTGGAGGACGTTTGAGGCACTCTAGCCTCCCCTACGGAGCTCGTCACCCCCTTTTGTTGCCCAAGGAAGGCCATTTGGTCAAGTTGTTGGTGACTGATCGTCACATTAAGAACTCGCATGCCGGTTGTAATGCGCTGTTGGCCATTCTGCAGCGGGACTTTTGGATTTTGTCGGCCCGTCGTACTATCCGCAGCATTGTCTTTCGTTGCATGCCATGCTACCGGACTAAGGCCCCCACTATGCAGCCCATGATGGGAGACTTGCCGGCTGATCGTGTCAATGAGGCAAGGCCTTTTGCAGGCGTCGGAACGGACTTTGCCGGTCCCCTTTTGGTGAAGACGTCTACTCTTCGTAACAGTAAAATCCTTAAGGCTTATTTGTGTGTGTTTGTCTGCCTGTCAACGAAGGCAGTACACTTGGAGCTAGTAACCTCGCTCTCGACGGAGGCCTTTGTGGCAACTTTGGATAGATTCGTGTCTCGCCGTGGGTTGCCTTCTTTAATTAGATCTGATTGCGGTACCAATTACAGAGGTACAAGTAACTATTTGAAGGAAGTTTACGCCTTCCTTGCGGAGAACCGGGTTGACATAGGCAACAAATTAGCCCGCAAGGGGGTCACTTGGCTGTTTGACCCGCCAGCCTGCCCCCATTGGGGGGGGGTATTTTTGAAGCCGCGGTGAAAGCGGCCAAGGGACTCTGGCGGAGATTATTGGGAGACACAGTTCTCACCTTTGAGGAATTAGCTACGGTATTTTGCCGCATTGAGGCCGTACTAAACTCGCGTCCATTGTGCCCGCTCTCTTCGGACCCTAATGATTTGGAGGCCCTAACCCCGGGCCATTTTTTGATTGGACAACCACTTGTCGCCCTGCCGGAGCACCCCCTTGTCGATGTGAGCCGAAATCGGCTATCGCGGTTCCAGTTAGTGCAACAGCTCGCTCAGAGCTTTTGGAAGCGTTGGAGCTTGGAGTACTTGCACATCCTCCAGCAGCGCGTCAAGTGGACGGATAAAACTTATCCTCCCAAGGTCGGAGACCTCGTCCTGATTAAGGATGCCAACCTAATGCCGTTGTATTGGCGCCGGGGGCGCATTCTCAATCTAGTGGCTGGCACCGATGGGGTTCCTCGATTTGCTGAGGTTTTGGTTGACGGATCGGTGATGAGGAGAGCGGTCGCAACCTTATCAAGATTGCCAATTGATTAGCGGACGGGAAGGCCCGTCCGGAGGGGGTAGATGTTGCGTTCCTAAACGAAGTAAAAAAAAAAAAAAACCATAATTTGCGTTGACAGATCTACGACTGTCACTTGTTGTCAACTTGTTGAAAGAATTGTCTTGAGAAAAAGTTTGTTGAAATAAGTTTTTGTTCGAATAAAGTATAATCCGTGAATATCATATTTGGCCAGCGTTGGATTGGTTATATTTTGGACTAATTAACGTAATCGATTGGGAGTTGTTCGACTAAATCACATATTTGGTTGGAAGGGCTCCATTTGTACCACGCGCTCTGCTGATCTGTCCACACAAACCTTCATACACCCCTACACTTCATAAACACACGAATACAGACACAGACAGGTAAAGCGTTGTGTTTCGGGCGACTTCAAGTAAATGGTAAGTGAAATCTATTTATTAACAATTTGCTCTGTGAACCGCAGACTGCTCACTTCCCCATTGTACCCAGGAGGGCTAAACTTCCACTGCGCAATATACCTCCTGGCCCGGAATTGAACAGTATAATATGTATTTATTTACAAAAAACAGTATCTAAGTATGTTTATCCGCTTTCTAGAACCCATATGACAAGCTCTGCTTAGTTTGAGTGTAGATGGCGCTGTGTAATATGTCCTAGAATATTTATTATTATTATTATATTATGAGTTATGTGAAATAAACGATTCTGAGTACAAAAAAAAAATTGAATTGTTTGCCTGTTCATCTGTTTGTTCGCGATGGACGCAAAAACTACTGAATAGATTTTGACGCAGTTTTTCTATTAGAAATGTTTTGGACAGACTTAAAATTCAAACCAGTAGTTCCTGAGATTAGCACGTCCAACTACAGAAACAAACAAACTCTTCACATTTATCGAAAACGTATATATTTGAGACATAATATAACATACCATAAACTCACGCCTATATCCCCGAAGGGGTAGGCAGAAGTGCTAGCACCCACATTTCGCCAGTTTTATGTTTAGGTCCCAATGTAATAGGTGGCGAGCCTATTGCCATTAACCGGGCACTTATAAACCTGCGATAAATACACACATAACTTCGAAAAGCATCGAAAAGTCATTGGTGTGTGCCATGGTAAAACCTGGGATCGAACCCGAGACCTCGTCTCAGCAGTTCATTACCCATACCACTAGGCTACCGCGGTTTAATTTGAGAGATTTATATATATATATATATATATTTAGGTTTAATTCTTATCTCAAATCACCAAGCAAATAGCAAATCATCCAGTTAACTCAAACACCAACATATGTTTCTTATATACCCGTATGTACACACATCGTAACACACGGTACAAATGAGATTTGAACGCAGCCCCTAGTCTGACCACAGTGACCACATGCACTCGGTAAGACAGAAGATACTACGAGTTTGAACTGGATTAACTACAGTAGGTATAGTATTCATCGATGACAAGGAGACCGGTCATAATATGTAGATGACAAAACATTGCAAGCATATTATTATACTAACTCCTGTTTACCTCGAATATACGCCTGTTTACTGGTGGTAGAAATATGATGTCACAAATTTCTCACAAAATTCGGCCAGGTACGTTCTGCGAGCATGTGATGCTCGCGAAGGAGATGGCGGAGCGCGCCCGGGAGAGGCTCAGAACTCTCCCGGCCCGCCGAGCCCGCAACATGCTCGCCGCGCGTCGCAGGCGACTCAGGCGCCGGAGGTCGCTTAGCGACCTCCGTCCTTTATGAGCGCAGGTCTGGGGGTGGCAGGTGAGGCCGCCTGTCACCCCAGCAGAAGCAGGCCGGGACGGTGGGGCGACTAGCGCCCCTCCCGCAAACCGGGGCAAGACGGGGACACCGTGGTTCACAAACCCGAGGGGGCCATCTCGAAACCGGAGATGGCCCAGGGTCAGTCGGGGTGCTAGGGATATGCTCTATGGGCAACCTTACACCCCGGCGTCTGTAGACCCGAGACGGCGTGCGGTTTTAGTCGGTTCAAGCCCGACATAACCGCCCCCGCTGGCCGGCGGGGGGGTATCCGAAGGGATTTCCACACGATAAAAAAAAAAAAAAGGTACCACCGTGCACGATTGCGAAATACCCTCCATAGTAATCCAATTTCGGTTTGATTGCGTTCAGGGGTCAGCAAGCGCATAGCCGGGCAGGGGGATTGTGGTCGCAGCACTAGTGGGACCGGTGGGTGTCACGCGGTGCTGCGACGACAATCCTTTTCTGATGAGGCCGTCAAGCTGAGTGCCACCATTGTTAACTTGGTACGTGTATGTAATGGTGACTCTCTTTCCTGAGACTTTACCTTCACCTTACCATCAGGCGGGGTGAAGTCAAATTGACGTGTCCTAAATATGTAAAAGAGGGTACAAGCACAGTTCGGGGTGCGAGGGAAATGCTTTATTGGCTTACACCCCGTCTGAAACTCGAGACGGCGTTCGGTTCTAGTCGGTTCAAGCCCGACATAACCGCCCCCGCTGGCCTGCGGGGAGGTATCCGAGGGGATTTCTGCACGAAAAAGAAAAAAAAGGTACAAGCACAGTTGTTGTTAAGACGATTTTAAGGCAGTCAGATAGCCATTGAACTAGCCAACGGGTTTTAATTAAAAGTAAAAAACCGGTACTAAATTTAAAAATGGTACAGAGTTAGGGTTTGCAATACAATAATAGGCATGTGGTAGTGTTAAAGGTGTTCATAGACTACAGAGACATTTTATCATCAGCTGCAAACTTATTAACTGAACTGCCTATTTACTAAAATTTTACTAATAAAAGTAAGTAACAAATTTAAATAACATTAATGGCTTCTGTGGCGTAGCGGTAGTGCATTCGACTGCTACGACCGGGGGTGCCGGTTCAATTCAAAGCGGGCAAATATTTGTATGCATGAATATGTCTATTTGCATTGGTCTGGGTGTTTCTATGTATAATATGTGGGTATTTACAAAAAAAATATATAGGTATGTTTATCCGCATTCTGGAACCCACAACACAAGCTAGTTAAACTATGCTTACTTTGGGTCTAGAAAGCGCTGTGTAGAAAGTCATAGAATATGGATTTATTTATAACTAATTAATTTTAAATCTTAAAATGAAGTTGTCTATTGTTGGTGTTCATTAAACAGCCTTTAAATTATTTACTATATTGAAATAAAACTGTTTTTAACGGATTCTATCGCGGTTTATTTGATGTTATTATTATCGCGGTAGCCTAGTGGTATGGGTAATGGACTGCTGAGACGAGGTCTCGGGTTCGATCCCAGGTTTTACCATGGCACACACCAATGACTTTTCGATGCTTTTCGAAGTTATGTGTGTATTTATCGCAGGTTTATAAGTGCCCGGTTAATGGCAATAGGCTCGCCACCTATTACATTGGGACCTAAACATAAACTGGCGAAATGTGGGTGCTAGCACCTCTGCCTACCCCTTCGGGGATATAGGCGTGAGTTTATGTTATGTTTTATTTTATATTTTACATTGATCCCGACGTTTCGGTTGCTTTTCAGCAGCCATGGTCACGGGGAGACTAAAGATGGTTGTTGTCTTATCGTTTGAAGTGAAAGTTATCTCAAAGTACCCGAACTATGTTGAATTGTTGGTGTTACTATTTACGCAGAATGAGCTCACAGTGTCGTGAAGTCTTGTTGTATTTTGATTTTTCTTGGAATTAATTAAGTGAATGACTGGGTCCCAAGCTGGTGGTACATTCCAACCATCTTCTCTATTAAAATTAGGTTGTTTTTTAATTTCAATAGCTTCGCGGAGCATCCTAGGTAGGAATCGATTTTCTTTGGCGAGTATCTGTGGTTTATCAAATCTTAAGTAATGTTTGGTTCCTTGTTGCACGTGTTCACATACAGCAGACTTTTTTGAGCGTTTTGGTGTTTATATCAGCTATGTGTTCTTTGACGCGAGTGCCAATGCTTCGCTTGGTTTGACCAATATAAGACGAAACGTTGGGATCAATATAAAATATAAAATAACATCAAATAAATCGCGATAGAATCCTTTAAAAATAGTTTTATTTCAATGTGTAACATTCGCGTAAACTTCCGACAATTTTATTTACTACAGTTGATATCGAATACATCTGCAACTCGTGGTACACCCCAATTCCCCTGGATCCATTTCGTAGTAGGAGGTGCACAGGAAATTGGTCTAAGCTGCACATAACTGTTCTGTTACAGGATAACTTGCTTAAGTGATGTGATAGGCTGCCATTTGCTGTTTTATATTAATTAGAAAGCAATTTATACATCAATATATTAGTATGTAGTAAATCTTGTTATATTTTGTATTAGCTGATGCCCGCGGCTTCGCCCGCGTGGAATTCGGATTCCTTTCCCGCTACCCATCGGAGCCTATTCCCGGGATGAAATGTAGCCTATGTGTTATTCCAGACTATAGTCTATCCCCTTACCAAATTTCAACCAGATCCGTTCAGCCGTTTTTGCGTGAAAGAGCAAGAAACATACATACACACATACAGACATACTCACAAACTTTCACGTTTATAATCTATATATTGTAAAGTTTCATTAAAATTCATTCAGTAGTTTTTACGTGAAAGAGTAACATCCATCCATCCATCCATACTTACAAACTGTCGCGTTTATTATCTAAGTAGGATTAGCTGATGGCCGCGGCTCCGCCCACGCATAGGTCAGTAATTGTTTTTTGGTCATATCTCCGGTTCCACTTAACCAATTACTATTAAACATACAGCAGATTTTAATTCCAACCAAGACCTTTCTAAGAGAAAGAACCGCATCAAAATCTGTTCAGTAGTTTTTGAGTTCATCACGAACAAATAGACAAACAGCCTTGGTTATTTAACATAACCCAAGTTTTGTTTTAATCTCCAATGTACATACATACACAGCTTCTTTACAATTTTATAATAGTATAGATGAAATCTCTGTACGTGTGAGTAACGAGTGAGCATTCCGACTACTGACATTTCGCCAATATCCAACTATATTTGGGATGTACCCTACTACAAAAACTCGAACAATTCTAGCAAAAATAAATATATAATGATAACCGCGGTAGCCTAGTGGTATGGGTAATGGACTGCTGAGACGATGTCTCAGGTTCGATCCCAGGTTTTACCATGGCACACACCAATGACTTTTCGATGCTTTTCGAAGTTATGTGTGTATTTATCGCAGGTTTATAAGTGCCCGGTTAATGGCAATAGGCTCGCCACCTATTACATTGGGACCTAAACATAAACTGGCGAAATGTGGGTGCTAGCACCTCTGCCAACCCCTTCGGGGATATAGGCGTGAGTTTATGTTATGTTATGTTTTAATAAATATAGCAATTAAATTAGAC
Organism: Cybosia mesomella; assembly: GCA_946251805.1. Taxonomy (NCBI): domain Eukaryota; kingdom Metazoa; phylum Arthropoda; class Insecta; order Lepidoptera; family Erebidae; genus Cybosia; species Cybosia mesomella. Next base: position 26,795,863 of record OX276408.1, read on the forward strand.
TAGTTCACAAGTTCGCTCTCTCACTTCCACCTTCCAGAATTAATTTATTTTAGCATTTACGAAAACTTACGCCAGAGCCTCGTTCGTGAAGCAGGCACACTCCTGCCAACTCACCGTCGCGGGATACAACCCGACCCCATCAGGCGAGGCCGTGGTGGCGGCCAAAGTTCGCCGGTAACCCTGGGGTTATCCTTTGGAGGGTTACCCTCGAAAGGGTGCCCAGCAATGGACACTTGGGGAGAAAACCGTGTGGTTTGTCGTTCCGATTCCGACACGCCCATCCCATCATTGGCATCGATGGGGTGAAGATGTTTGAGATTTCAACACGTAATAAAAAATAAAAAGAGAGAATCATCCGTAAATCAGTAATTTTTAGGGTTCCGTTGCCGAATGGCGAAAAACGGAACCCTTATAGATTCTTCATGTCTGTCTGTCTGTCCGTCCTTATGTCACAGACACTTTTTTCCGAAACTATAAGAACTATGCTGTTGAAACTTGGTAAGTAGATGTATTCTTTGAACCGCATTTAGATTTTCACACAAAAATAGAAAAAAAGATATAAATTTTGGGGGTTCCCCATACTTAGAACTGAAACTCAAAAATTTTTTTTTCATCAAGCCCATACGGGTGTGATTATCTATGGATGGGTCTTCAAAAATGATATTGAGGTTCCTATTATCATTTTTTTTCTAAACTGAATAGTTTGCGCGAGACTTCCAAAGTGGTAAAATGAGCGCCCCCCCCTGTAACTTCTAAAATAAGGTAATGATAAAACTAAAAAAATATATATGATGTACATTATCATGTAAACTTCCACCGAAAATTGGTTTGAACGAGATCTAGTAAGTAGTTTTTTTTTTAATACGTCATAATTCGTAAACCGCAATTTACCTTACGTTCAATCAACTCAAGTACAAAAATAAAAACACATTATTCTGTTACTTGCTGCTACGGAACCCTTAATGGGCGAGTCCGACCCGCACGTGGCCGCTTTTGCTTTTTTTAAACTGCTGGTCTGCATAAAAATCTTTGAACAATATATCAGTTCTATATCAAATACTGTCTATTGGGTAAAATAAGGAATGATGGGCTTTTTTTTTACGTGCGGAAATCCCTTCGGATACCCCCCCGCTGGCCAGCGAGGGCGGTTATGTCGTGCATCGACTAAAACCGCTCGGTGTCCTGCCCAAGTGCCCATTGCCACCCCGGGTAAGCCTTCGAAAGGATAACCCCAGGAAGGAGGAAAGATGGGCTAATGTATCTTATTACAGTTATAATCAGCATCCTCCAAGCCTTTTACCAACACAATTGACGTCAGCTTTTTGATCTAACTATGAAGCGTCCTAACTTCAATACTTTCCTTAAAACAACTGCCTGACCTGAAATAACCCCCACAACAGATCAGTTAGATTAGATTAGTTGTCGGACTTTTTAGGGCTCCAACTATCTGTAAAGACTACCATAAATATTAGTTTGGCGACCGGGACCGACGATTTAACCTTCTCTCCGAGACACGGAGCTTTCTCAATGTGTTAAAAATGGTCATCCATCCTAAGACTGACCCAGCTTGTATTTCTAACCTACTCAGTCACAAGTTATTCACGAGCTTCGTCGCTTAGCTCATTCTAGTAATAAGTTTAAACTTATTTAGTAAACCGATTAAAATAACTTGGTCTGGTTTAAATCAGTTCCGCCCCGCCTCCGTTCTACTCTCAGCGGAGTAATAAATAAGAAGATATAACTTATGCTCTGCTGGGCCTCGAAATGGCCAAATTATATGTCTGTTCTGAGCACCACTGTTGCTTCTTGCTCTTTTAATTCATTGCAGGGACATATCACAAGAGTAATTTAAATACGATGTCCTTTCTGATGTCTGGAATAAATAAATTAATATTCTAGAACATATTACACAGTGCCATCTAGACCCAAACTAAGCAGATCTCATATGGGTTTTAGAATGCGGATAAACATACTTAGATACTTTTTTTGTTGTAAATAAATACATATTATATATAGAAACACCCAGAATATTGCAAATATACATATTTGAAATGAGCGGGATTCGAACCCACGACCTCTGGCTTAGCAGTCGAATGCTCTACAGAGATTGATTGCAATATCTGTAGAGCATTCGGCAAAGAGAAGTCCAGTTCAGTCCAGTCGCAGAGAAGTTGCCACCGAGGAGAGTTTTAAGCACTCGTCGCCGCCCGGACCTATACCACTGAAGATATCGACCGCAGTGATCGACGAAACGTTTGGTACACAAGTTGCATATGGACCACGGCCAAACAGCCCAGAAGCAGTATATTCTACTAGGTTTTTTATCTTTTTTTTTCTTTTCCAGTCCCTTTAACAGTAAACTGGATATTTTTTATGACATATATAATACAAACTTGGGCATATATGTCACTATCGGATGGAGCCAGATGGACTGCTATCCGTTAGTCACATGGTTAGAAGCAGCCAGCAGGCGAGGATGGCTTGGGACCTGAAGATGTTAATAACCCCATACATCTACTATCTTGGTTTATCTTGTTTTCTAAGTTACCATTGACGAATTTTTAAAAGATAAAAATTTCGGTTACTGTTATAATTAAGTGTGTATTGTTTAATTTGTACACCATACTTTAGGGTTGGACATAGCGGACTTATAAAAATCCGTTCCCGCAGGGGAACGCACAGGTAGATTTCATGAAGCAATTAATATTATTTTATATAGAGAACGGACTTACACACACAAGTAAACACAGTAACATTTTTAACATGTTTAATTTTTTTTTCTCGAAAACGACTCATAGCGAAAAACTTTTCAGACATTTATTTTAGATTTAAAAATGGCCTATCGAAGAATGTTCACCGGTTAGAAGTTATGATTTTTTTCCCGAAAAATTTTGGTTTTTCCCGCCTCCACTTTTAGTTAAAGTTTTAATCTTATAGGTTAAAAATTAAAAGTTGTTGGTATTCATGTATACTATGGGATAAAATTAGAACGGTTCGAATATCTTTCATGGAACGTGAAATTTTGAGGTAAAACTGATTTCACAAAAAGTGAGGCCCTACCGGACGGTAGGGCCTCACTTTCATGGAACGTGAAATTTTGAGGAAAAACTGATTTCACAAAAAGTGAGGCCCTACCGTCCCCTTAGGCCGGATTCCATCCGTTCACGAACTTAAACTAAGTTTACACCCAAGCAATTTTTGACCGCAGTTTGAAAGCGATCGGGGCAAAAATGCAATCGTGAGAGTGCCGCAAATTTTGGGAAGTGGAACCATACATACATATATATATAAACTTTTTGACCAGTGGTCATTTCGGACTCATGGGGTCATAACTAGACCTCCTATGAAGACATTTTTTTAAAATTCGACAGTAGTCAAGAAACCAATAGGTAGATCGATTTCATCGAAATCTACCTAATATGTAACATAGTATCAAACTTGTGCACAAATAAATGATTGATTGATTGATTATCGTCACGGGCTTAGCCTCGGTTGCATACAAAGCTCACACATTGGGGTGAGGGGTCCGCTCTCCCACTCTTTCTTTTACATGACTTTAATGGGAGCGACTGCCATGTGATCCCTCCCTCCCCTCAATCAAAAAGACTCAAAGCCTCACACGTTCATCAGTAGGTGTCCCTATACTTCCTTTGTAATCTTACCTATACTAAATACCATTTCAAAAATCAAATCGCTCCGCACGAGACTCACGCTAATCCTGCTAGGCGTAGTATTCCAACATTGTATTGCTGACACAGTAATTCCCTCATTCAAAGACGTTGGTTATAACACCAGCTGTATTCTAACTGTATTCTAAACACGAATCTGTATTCTGCGAACAATAGTAACGCCAGCTAAGATTAGACAGAACCGAGACAGTTTCATTTGGCGTGTCTGCATCGGTACAAGCCCTGAATAGCAAGGAGCCAGCTGAAACCGCTTTAAACCGGATCATCCTGACAAAATGGACGCCCCGGATTGTATTAAACTGAAGAATTGTTTATGAGAAATGTACTGTTTACTTTAATTAAGCTTTATATTTAAAAGAAAGTGGACGGATTATGAAGTGAGAATTATAACGCTATTCCTTAGAGGTTCTAAGAGACCTTTGCTTGAGGTACAACCTAAAACTATATACTTTTGATGATGTTTAGAAACTTTTTACTCAATTAATAAACAATTAATTCAAATTCTCAATTAATAATTATAGTGCACTAGCAATGTAAAAAGATAAATGATATAATCTCCTACATAATAAGATTTTGCATTGTTAGGAGCGGGTTCACGTCGGTAGTATAATGGCCAGGATTCGAACCCGAGACCTATCGATCAAGAGGCCGACTCCTTAACCACTAAGCTACCGACATTTTTTTCTTTTCAGTTTAATTGTAATAGTAAGGAGTTAAAAGTAATTACTATCTATCTATATATATAAAAATGAATCGCAAAATGTGTTGGTAAGCGCAAAACTCAACAACACCTGGACCAATTTGGCCAATTCTTTTTTTTAAAGGTTCGTTGAAGTCCAAGGATGGTTTTTACGGCGACAAAATTTCGAATAAGTACCGGGAAACCCCTAAAACAGCCCTTTTCTTTTTCCCATTCAAACATTTTCTAACTAAAATGTAGAATCAATTTGTCATCAATCAAATATTAAATTACAAGCACTCACTATTGTCTAAGGAATGTAGGTGTGTTCTTAATGTCAAAGAGTCAATTTGCACTTTATTACTGCTGCACAAAGTTCAAATTCAATCATATGTGTCAAAACAGTGTGAGTTGCGCGTCGGAGGATCTAATGTCGTCATTACATCAGTCAAACACAAACCGCGTTACCAAAAGTGATTTGTTATTTTTAATTATTAATTTAATATCTCTATCTGTGCATAATTATTATGTAAATGAGATGTACACCGAATAAAATAATAAATATAGGAAAATGAAAACTTTACACACATACAACACTGGTATGGCTTAAAGGACTTGACTCCAAATCATATCAAATTTAAAAAAAGTTGAAAACTGAAACAACAACCTGTCGATTTGGCGGTGTACACGTGTTGTTTTTCTTGGATTTTCTGTTACCTACTCTACTGAGTTTTCTTTTGTCAACTGATAAACGAATCAAAATTCCGCAGCTTTCTTCGATTTATTTGTGATTTATTGTTTTATATCGTGTTTTGTGCAAAGTGATCATAGGTAATTAATACCTATGATCACTAATTATTGCATGTGACACAATATATATTCGATATGCCTCCTATAAGACGAAGCAATTTAGGTAGAAGAACCCGAAATGCTACAAACCATGTCGTCAACTATCCACCGGAATTTTTAAACTCGCTGGATTTGCCAGAATTGCCACCTCACAATCTTCAATTAAAGGTTGGATCGGTAGTTATAATGTTGCGAAATATCAACCAACCGCGTCCTTGCAACGGCACACGGCTAGCGATAAAAAAATGATTGAACAACGTGATAGAACAACTATACTAAAAGGAAAGTATAAAGGAGGAAATGTTTTGATACCACGCATCGCAATGATTCCGACTAATGTACCATTTGAGTTTAAACGACTACAGTTTCCAGTGCAGCTTGCTTTTGCTATGACCGTAAACAAGTCCCAGGGGCAATCATTAAGTGTTTGTGGTTTAAAAAACCCATGTTTCTCACATGATCAATTGTATGTTGCCTGTTCCCGTGTTGAAAAACCATCAGATTTGTTTGTCTATCCGCCAGGTAATCAAAGAAAAAACATCGAATATCACAAAGCACTACAATGAAAATAAAACTGATTTTTGTTGATAATTATGATTCACTTGATTAACAATAAAGCGATTACTTACTTTTAAATGCTTAAATACGTTTTATTTAACTATTACCATCACAAGAACATAACCAGAATAGATGAGTTTGTCTGTTGTAATAAGTTATTGATTATTGTATGTATGTTTATTAAATCCGCATAATGACTTCCTTTGCAGATCATTTTCTCCACTATTCGAGCGAGCCACCCACTTTTTAAATATTTGTCACCTTTAGGTTCCCACTGTCCCTTAAGATGATTTTCCAATCAGGTTTGAAACCAAAGTTCACCTCTTAGTTTGAAGCCTTCTGGCAGACATCCCAGTTGGGGCTTTTTAGTGGGTCCCTGAAAGGTGGCCAAAGTTCGTGGAAGCGAAGATACTTTGATCACCCGAGCTGAACCCCACACACCGCCCTATCACCAGGGTGACGGTTCTGTTCAGGAGATTTTTTTGTCCCGACTATAAAATAGGTAGGACTGAACAGGGGTGTGTGTTGGGTAACCTCCTCGAGTGTCGCTCCGATTCCGATCCCGCTGCAGTCCGGGGGGAACGGAATCGGAGCGGCCGGTACACCCTGGGCGGCGGTCAATGGCTTCCCCTTCACCCCTTCATAGGGTTGGCATTGATCGTCGGCCAATACCCAACGTGGCGGGAACACATCGCTCTCCGTACTCCTCTGCTTTCAGAGGAGACAGGATGAGCGATGCTGTTAGTGGTGAGATGGCCCAGGGTCAGCCGGGGTGCGAGGGATATGCTCTATGGGTAACCTTACACCCCGGCGTCTGAAGACCCGAGACGGCGTGCGGTTTTGGTCGGTGCAACCCCGACATAACCGCCCCCGCTGGCCGGCGGGGGGTATCCGAAGGGATTTCCGCACGATAAAAAAAAAAAAAAAAAAAAGGTAGGACTGAACAAAAAACTGCCACATTCCAAATTTTTTTGACAGAACGAAGTCTGTCGGGTCCGCTAGTACTATTATAAAATTCTAAATTAGTTGTGTCTGTATATTGGAGATACTTAAAAATACTTAGGTTGGGTTAAATTAACAATCCTGTACCCTAAAATATTTCTTTGGAATTTTAGTCTGTTTATTTGCGATGAATACAAGAACGAATCTTGGTCCGGGTTTTTTTTATCAGAAAGGTCTCGGTCAGACTAAAAGTTGCCGTGTGTTTGATTGCAAGTGGTCGGGTACTGTGACCAAAAATAGATGATAACCGACATCCACGCGGGTGGAGCCGCAGGTATCAGCTAGTCAATAATAAAAAGTCGAAAGGTGACGTCTTTATGTATCATAATAGAAGCATCATCTTTTGTAAATTTATTGTGAAGAGCATCTACGAACACCTCTACGGGCCGCTACGAATCCTCTACGGGCGTAGACAAATATTGAGATCACATAGATTAAAAATGTATTATAACTTAAAATATGATTGCTATTGTTTTTAAAAATATATTGGAATGTGAAATTTTAGCTACAAGTCGATAATGGATATAACTGTAAAATGTCTATAGTTATTGTCTTAGAAATGATTGGATTTGTTGATGTACGCTGAGAGTTGAGGTAGTTATTGAGAAGAACTAGAATTCTAGTGCTGCCTCACAGAAATCATGAGTAGCATTTCGACACCAATAACTAACACTACGCTAAATTAAAATTTGACCATTTAGCACTTTAGTGCCAAATAGTTTGTCGTGGCTCTTTACATAATATTTACTAAATTTTCGTGTAAAAAATCCTTTGAAATGAAGAAAATTTTAACGCTAAATAAACCTTCATTTCGCGATCAACGCATATATAGTGATATCTCTCCCGGATGTATGATATGCATGAATATTATGTCTATTTGCATTGGTTTGGGTGTTTCTATGTATAATATGTATATATTTACAACAAAAAAAAGTATATAAGTATGTTTATCCGCATTATGGAACCCTTAACACAAGCTAGTTAAACTATGCTTACTTTGGGTCTAGAAAGCGCTGTATAGAATGTCGTAGAATATTTATTATATTTATTTATTTATTATATCTGTAGTTAGAGGCATGTACAATGCAAGAGAGCGGGATACGTAGCCTTACAAGGCTACGTTATTGGAAAGTTAGCGTAGTGTAGTTTGTTCATAGCTACTGGTTTAAAGTCTTCCAGAAAGTGGACTGAACAGTTAACTTTAATTTGCAATACGTTAAGTAAACTTGCTGGTTAAGGTATATACTCAGGTGTTTAAATAATTGTCAAATTGGTAGGATTTTGTAAGTTGTAAGCTTGAAGGTTTTAACATTCTATAATATGGTTCGCTAACTATTAATTGGCGTAAGTTATCATGAATTATATGAGTATCCGATGAATACCCGGGTGACCTATGGTATCTTAAAAACTAACAATTTAAAAAGTTTATAATGACATTCTATGCAGCCCTAAAATTAGTAACACCAGAAGAAATTTTATAACATGATCTTTATTTAATTAAAAGTTATCAAGTTTTTATTTTTACCTTTAAAAAGCTCTGGTGAAAAATTAGAAATATAGTAAATAGCCGCGGTAGCCTAGTGGTATGGGTAAAGGACTGCTGAGACGAGGTCTCGGGTTCGATCCCAGGTTTTACCATGGCACACACCAATGACTTTTCGATGCTTTTCGAAATTATGTGTGTATTTATCGCAGGTTTAGAAGTGCCCGGTTAATGGCAATAGGCTCGCCACCTATTACATTGGGACCTACACATAAACTGGCGAAATGTGGGTGCTAGCACCTCTGCCTACCCCTTCGGGGATATAGGCGTGAGTTTATGAGAGTTTATGTTATGGTGAAAAATTGACATTTGCGAGTTAGCGTAGTGTTAATTGCTGGTGTCGATTTATGAATGAAAAAGGTATTTTGGGACAACGAAACAGTCACATAACGGACAACTCCTCAATTTCAATAAACCGTTAAAACAAGCAATCAGGCAACACGAGCCATCATTCCCCATTGCCATTTACCCATCACTGGATCGTGTCATCGCCGAGTAAATTCCGGAATGTTATAGATTTGCATAAAAATCCCTTCGGATACCCCCCCGCCGGCCAGCGGGGGCGGTTATGCCAGGAGGCTTTCATAAAAAATATATTAAGGGACACCTGGTCTCAGCGTAACTTTTGCCTCTAAAAAATTATTTATATCAAACTTCTTTCATAAATCAGACTAAAGTTGTTTACCAAGTAATCCCGGTTCTGGGTCTCGTGAATATTTTATATTGCTACTGTATAAATATAAACGGCACTTTCAGTTTGAACGCTGAAGTGATATGTTTCACGGGAAGCCTAGCATGATGTTGGATTGCTTAAGTTTCGGGTGTTATGGGTTTCCGGAAAGTCGACCGTCAATTTTTTCTGTGGGAGCTATTGATGCGTCTCGTGGCAATATTAAATATTAACTATGCAATTTTTCTTGATAACGTCAAAGTTATTCTTTCATGAAATTAATATGAATACTATATTTAATATAACATTCTTATCCATTGAGAATAATAAAAATACAAATATATAAATATTACTAGGTCAAGCTGGAGGCGCGGCGGTTTGTTAACGTTTTTAGGTCATATCTCCGGTTCTATTTAACCAATTGTAATCAAATATACGTCACATTTTAAGCTTTAGCAAGATTTTTTAAGTGAAAAAACCGCATCAATATCCGTTTAGTAGATTTTGCGTCCATCATGAATAAATGGCAAACAGATTAACAGACAAGAATGAACAAAAAAAAATGATTTTAGTATTGTTCATTTAATATAACTCAAGTATTAGTAAACAATCATATTCTCCAATGTACCGACACAACTAATTTACAATTTTATAATAGTATATATTTATTGATGCATTTCCGTGTGAACATCATTTGCATATTTTTCAAGCAACTTATTTTGCTCACACTTACTTATTATAACTTATTATAAAAATATCCAAATGTTCTATCTTCCCAAAAAATCTTCATTTTCCTCACAAAATAAGCTTATCAATTTGAAATGGAAAAACTCAGGTCAGGCCTTGAACTCAGGTAAGAAACAAGCCGTAAGATGTATACATCTGTATATACATATATAATGTATATACGTCTGTATACATCTGAGTTATCCGAGCATTGGAGACTTGTTGAAATTTTCGCCTACGTACGTCTCAGGCAAAGTAGGATCAAATCTAATTTAAGTTGATAAGTAAGATTTACCATAGCAATATCGTGAAACGGTATTCGAAAAATAGACCTAATTTTATTTTATTTATTTATTGGGACATAAAACAGTTACACGTTAGGTACATTGCTAGTGGGGTGTGTGTTGGGTAACCTCCTCGAGTGTCGCTCCAATTCCGATCCCGCTGCAGTCCGGGGGAACGGAATCGGAGCGGCCGGTACACCCTGGGCGGCGGTCAATGGCTTCCCCTTCACCCCTTCATAGGGTTGGCATTGATCGTCGGCCAATACCCAACGTGGCGGGAACACATCGCTCTCCGTACTCCTCTGCTTTCAGAGGAGACAGGATGAGCGATGCTGTTAGTGGTGAGATGGCCCAGGTTCAGCCGGGGTGCGAGGGATATGCTCTATGGGTAACCTTACACCCCGGCGTCTGAAGACTCGAGACGGCGTGCGGTTTTAGTCGGTGCAAGCCCGACATAACCGCCCCCGCTGGCTGGCGGGGGGGTATCCGAAGGGATTTCCGCACGATAAAAAAAAAAAAAAAAAAAGGTACATTGCTAGTATAAAATTAGAGTAAGTTATAACTATTGCGTTAATGTATAACCCACAGCAATATCCGCGACAAACGTATATTTATCTCAATAAATTCATTTAATAGTCTAGAATATTATTAGGACTGGTGGGTGCATTGTGCATATTGTATATTATTACTTATGTATTAGGTTGATTCACATTGCGAATATTGAGTTAGGATAAAACAAGTTGAATTCCTGAGACGAGCTCAGCCGAATACAAGGGATTTTAAGTTTTTTTTTGCGATTTTTTCTTTATCTTGCAATGGTTCACCCCAGCACGAATCTATTACCGAAAACAGCAACTCGATAGCTCGTCTCCTTCATACCCAAAACCGTGACAAAAAATCGCCTGGTGACGTAATTATAGTCAGCCTCAAAAGTAACTGATAATTTCCAGTTTTTGAGATTATTTTTTGAGGAAAGAAATCTTATTTCTTAGTGAATATGATGTTTAACAACTCAGTATATAAAAATAAAAGGCTTTAGGACATTAATTTAAAAAATAAAAAGCCCCGACATATATTTATTTATAGCTAAAAACACAATATTTTTCTATTCTATTTATTTCTTTTTACATTTATTTATAATTAGCTTTAAATTGTATTTTTATTATAAGTACATCTTTCAGTTTGTTAATTAATAAATCTTCTAAGAAAAAATATTTACGCTAAAAACCATCTCGATCATACTGGCTTTCGAATTAAAAAATCCGTATTAAAATCGGTTCATCCGTTCAGGAGTGACGATGCCACAGACAGACACACACAAACATGTCAAACTTATAACAACACCCCCTCGTTTATGCGGGAGTTAAAAATGTTGATTGAAATATAATTAATATTGAAATAAAACTGTTTTTAACGGATTCTATCGCGGTTTATTTGATGTTATTTTATATTTTACATTGAACCCGTCTATAAAATATAAAATAACATCAAATAAACCGCGATAGAATCCGTTAAAAATAGTTTTATTTCAATGTGTGACATTCGCGTAAACTTCCGACAATATCATATAATTAATAATTTTCATTCATATCTTTAATTTCGAAATCTGTGTGATCATTAATCTACTTTTGCATTAGTATAATGTGAACTTATTATAAATATGAGTATGTGTTGATTTGTATGTACGGTTGTTGTTTTTTTTTTATTTTTTTTGTATGTAATGAACATACCTATGTATTGTAGATTGGCAGTTGGCAACCCCACTTGGATACACACGTCTGACTAAGATCCTATCTTTAAATTCATAAATAATTTTAAAAAGTTAATAAAAGCAGTGCTACATCAAGTTGAAAGTTACAAAACCTAACCTACAAATAGTGGAACAAGACAATAGCAACTTTACCTGGACATACTGTGAGTTATACAACAATAACATTCTCATAGATCTGTTATCAAAAATTTGAAAATACGCACACATTGATAAGTTCACTGTGAGATAGCTGTTATAATTTTCAAAATACACTCACACAAGCCTAAACTCAAAATATCAAAACAATATCAACTGTTTTTGACATAACGAAAATATTCCAACGCTACCAACATAACAGAACACTCAAGTACAGATATTCTCGTTTTGAAATACTAACAATTGACACCTGCGTTTAGTTAAGTTACTCATGGTGCTTTCGGCATCGATATTAGTTCACTGAGTTAAGGGTGCGTTCGGAAAAAGGTTTTGGTATATTAAATAGAATATTGAGAACTGGAAACTTGTAAAAATTAGTCGAAAAAATACCTAAGACAGATTAATATAATCTAAGCTTGCTGGCGCGGTTTCTAACAAATATACAGCAGCTTAAATTAAAAAACCCCTCCTATCTACATAGCCTATAGAGCAACAACAAAAAAATAAAAATGCCTTTAAAGCGAACACCCCCTGTTTCACCCGCTACACCAGCGCCCGTGGGAGTGCCCAGCAACACTAAGGCAGATGAAGTGGCAGCCAATCTTCTTGCAACCTCGGCAAACCCAGGAAGGAAGAGGAGGAAGGTTGACGAGAGTGGTACTTGTACTACTTCAATAAATTCTATAATAAAGAATAATTTTAATGAGTTCTCAAATAAACAGGATCTACGTTTTCGTGAGTTACAAGAAACAATAAACAAAATTACAGAACAAAACTTAGAGCTCCAGAAGAGTGTGGAAATGATGTCGACTAAATATGATGATTTCCTTCAAAAAATTACTTGCCTCGAAAGGGAGAGAGAAGAAGACAAGAGGACGATCAGGCAACTAGAGGATAAAGTTGAACTGTTAGAGCGTAAAGCGCGCATGACGGGTATCGAAGTAAGAAATATCCCCAAACCCCAACAGGAAACAAAAGACTCCCTCTGCAATGTCATCGTAAATATTGGAAAAACACTTGATGTTAACATCCAACCAAGAGATATTCGTGACATATACAGACTCTCTACTAAAGATAACGCAAACCCAGTTGTAGTGGACTTTGCATCAGTACTGCTGAAAAATAAAATGATACTGGGAGTTAAATCTTTTAACAAAAACAAACCTATTAACCAGAAGCTAAACACCAGTCATATTAATATTAAAGAACCTATCAAACCATTGTACATATCGGAAAGCCTAACCCATAACACACAAAGATTATTCTACCTGGCTAGAACTTTTCAAAAAACCCATAATTACTCCTTTTGTTGGTCTTCAAATGGAGTGGTTGTAACAATGCACATTGTACTTTTAAGAATATTAGTGGAATATGTAGTCGATTCCTTAGTTGATATCGATTCATAGTCTACTAATATTATCTGTATTCTTTCATCGACTCTGTCTATGTTAGCTGTGGTCAACCCTATCGGCTGTGGTTCATTATCTATGAACTCCCACCAAGTCGCTGCTTTCAGCCGACGTTATAAATTACGGTGCAGCGGTTTTGCGAGCCCCTAATTTTCTGCATCGCTACCACTAGTGCATAGCTGGTACTGAGCCGTTGGTGAGAATTTTACAATTTATACATTACGTGTGCTAATCATTTTTATTACAGAGTGCTCATTAGTATTGGAGGGTGACGTGGTACCAATGGCCCAGCAGGGATATTCCCCGTGGCCTCTTCATCTTCACCAATGGTGCCACGTCAGGTTCCCACTGCTATGCTAAGCTACTCCAGGCATCGCCTCGTTTTTTTTACGTGAGCGAGGCTTGCCAACATTTATCCATGTGTTGGAATTAAATAGAATGTTATCATGCCACACTACACCTCTGTAGTCGTGGCAAAGTTTTCTAATTGGGATGCTGCTTTTTACGTGAGCAGTATCTATTTGTTTTAATTGTGTAGCTTATACGCAAGGCATGCTTTCCCTTTTCGCGCTTGTCAAAAGGACAATAACCTGTGCGGGCCATGCGGTCAGTGACCGCATGGTGAACAATCCTTCAGTGTCATCTATGTTTCTGTGCATCTGTTCCTGCTGCTTGCAAAGGCTGTGACCTGCCTGCTTTGCAATAATGACCATAAGCATCACGTGCCTGGGGAAGCTTGCCACCTTTCTTACGCCTTCGGTATGTTCGGCCTGCACTAGCAGTATGTATTCACATACTGAAAGCTTTGCCTTCTCTTTTCAGGTCCGCCGAGCGAGTCACGCAGCGGTTGGAGCCAGCGCGACACGCCGGGTGGATACAGGCAGAGCTAAGTGCCGATTCCTGGCTGCTGCGGGCCGTCCTTCACGTCCTCCACGTCTTTCACATCTCTTAACTTCACTTCCTTAACTTCAATCTTAATAAAAATTATGCGTACTCACCCTTGAGGTCACATACAATTTATTACATTTAATATATGAAAGGTAAAACTAGTCTCATGTTTGATTTGCTATAACCTTATAAACCAACTACTAACTTCTAATAACTTGTAACTTATAATAAACCTTAAATTCAACTATCCCTGTTACAAATGGCGCCCAATAATCGGTTTTTTTACAGTTTTTAAAGTGAAGGACGGTCCGTGAGTATTAATTTTTAATTTTTAATTGTTTTTATGGACTTACCAGTGGTTAAACATTGCTTAACTTAGTACAACAATATTTAAATGTTGTAGTTCTTGAGAATTTAAGTGTCTTTACTTTTAGCACTTATTATTTTGCTAATGCTTATAGCATTAGACCAGTATTAGTACTACTGGGATTTATAATCCTTAAGGCTTTAACTTTCAAGCCATAAGCGAGTGACATTTGTTACTGTTTCTTTATTTTACTTTTATTACCACTGGTAAGCCAATAAAATTCCATTATATTCTAGTGCACTGTGTGTAAATTGTAATTCTCAACCTCATTATGTCCGCGTATACCATTAAGTTCCTCTCACTACAAAAAGCAGAGCTTCAATATGAAGTGGCTGTTTGAGGTAGTACTAGCTCTGAATCAGTACTTGATCTCAAAAACCTGTTAACTTAATATAAACTACCTAAATTACACTATGGGGTATAGTGTTGTATCCCCTCTTTACTGTCCACAGTCTAATACTGTTGAGCGGTATAACCGTACTGTTATACAATCTTTATCAACCTTTATTGAAAGCGACCATAGAATTTGGGATATTCTAATTCCTAAAATACAATTTGCTATAAACAGTTCTGTTAATGAGGTCACTGGTTTCATACCTTCATTTAGTACATGGTCGTGAACTTATTACTTGTGGTTCCTTCTATGGCGATAAGTTTGATGACTCCCTTATCTTTGAACCACGAGAGTCCTATGCTGAAAACCTTGGCTATCTATCGTCTATTTTTGATAAGGTCCAGGCTTCCTTGATAAATGCACACAGTAGGAACTGTCAATCTTACAACCTACGCAGAAAGAATGTTGAATTTAATGCAGGTGATATAGTTTGGAAAAGAACATTCTATCTCAGAGATAAGGATAAGTACTTTACTAAAAAATTAGCTCCCAAATTTGTTAAATGTAAAATACTAAGAAAAAAATCTCCTTTGGTGTATGAACTTATTGATATGTCAGGTAAACCGCTGGGTGACTGGCACATAAAAGATATTAAACTTATAAATTATAAAGACCAATAATTAAAAGTAAGTGTGTTGTGTTATAGTTTATTTCACAATTGTGATACATTACCTGTATAAACCAGTTACAAACTTTTAAAACTGAAAAATAAATTTGTTATTTTGTTGTTAGAAATGAAGTCTGGAATGATTCCAGATCTCTGAAACCTTAGACTCCATTGTTATATTGTTGTAGGAGATTAATTATCTTCAGTTGTTTTGTTAAGTTACACAAATTTCCTTCTGGTTGTACACAGATGGCATATAAGCAAGTGTATGTTCATACTTGTGATAAACCTCTTAGTGTAGTTAATTACCAATAAAACTTCACCTCTTTATAATAAAAGAGTGCACTAAGTTGTCTGGTAGCATTGTTGCCTATAAATTAAAGTTTAATCATTTAAATCACATCAATAACTTAATTGGTAAAATTCTATTGTAGTTACAAAAACTTGCATACATTCCCACTTTACATGATAAGCTGGTCGCTTATTTTGTTGTATATGCATATTATGCACGGTTAAACCGTAATTCCGGATAATTTATCTATATTTTGTATGTTCAAAACATTGTTATAAACTTAATTAACCTCACTTGTGTAACTTGTCAATGACGTTAGTGTTGACAGTTCTGTCAAACTTGATCACGTTCCGTTATAATTATAATAACATGCTTAACCATAGCATAATAACATACCTTATCTTAACTTCTTTTATGGAACGAAACGTAATTTTGTATTGGATTCGAACTGTCATACAATGAATGACAATTACGTTGTTTCGAGGTTAAATTATTGTTGTATCATGGTAAGCTAAACTTAAATATTTTAAACTTATCTCGTCACATATGAATATTTATGTGGAAATTTAATTAGTGTTGCAATTCCTAGTACCCTGTTGCTACTGTGTAATTTCAACTTGTATTTTCTTCTATTAAACCATTGGTTTTTAAACAGGTTATTGAAAGACAGGTCTTCCACGATTATTGTACAATAGTTGTTTTTGTTCGTTGGTGATTCAATCAACGAATTGTCTGCGGCGACGGCCATTAACCATCGACTGTGGAATTCATCTTAGATCTGGGAATTCAACCAGTATCTGGGAGTTGTTATAATGGTTTTACCATTGTTTTTCGAGCGGCTTACGACTCGTAAAATAAGCCTTCAGTAGATGCGGATGTAAACATCTAAAATAAGCCTTAATACAATTTTTTTCTGCTTGGATCTGGGAATTCAACCAGTATCCGGGTGTTATTGATGGTTTTACCATTGTTTTCGAGCGGCTTACGACTCGTAAAATAAGCCTTCAGTAGATGCGGGGTATACATCTAAAATAAACCTTTATACAAAAACTTAACCTTATCTTCTTTTATTAGTTGAAATTACATAGTGGAAATTTTGCTCATGTTCTCTTCTAGTTGGAACAGTTGTATTCTGGTCCTCCGGTGCCTAACACCTTCAATTGGTCTATGTTGAGTCTCCAACGGCAGTTATGTTGGAAACTCTGTCTAAAAGGATGCGTCTACCATATTCTTTAATGGTAACCGCTTGTTTGAATGATGATGCATGTATGAAAGTATAAAAGGTAAGCGTAGATTGATTGTAGTACTGAGCACAGTATCGAATTTCTGAATAACAGAAATTCTTCCTGATGGGACGGGGTATTGTAACAATGCACATTGTACTTTTAAGAATATTAGTGGAATATGTAGTCGATTCCTTAGTTGATATCGATTCATAGTCTACTAATATTATCTGTATTCTTTCATCGACTCTGTCTATGTTAGCTGTGGTCAACCCTATCGGCTGTGGTTCATTATCTATGAACTCCCACCAAGTCGCTGCTTTCAGCCGACGTTATAAATTACGGTGCAGCGGTTTTGCGAGCCCCTAATTTTCTGCATCGCTACCACTAGTGCATAGCTGGTACTGAGCCGTTGGTGAGAATTTTACAATTTATACATTACGTGTGCTAATCATTTTTATTACAGAGTGCTCATTAGTGTTGGAGGGTGACGTGGTACCAATGGCCCAGCAGGGATATTCCCCGTGGCCTCTTCATCTTCACCAATGGTGCCACGTCAGGTTCCCACTGCTATGCTAAGCTACTCCAGGCATCGCCTCGTTTTTTTACGTGAGCGAGGCTTGCCAACATTTATCCATGTGTTGGAATTAAATAGAATGTTATCATGCCACACTACACCTCTGTAGTCGTGGCAAAGTTTTCTAATTGGGATGCTGCTTTTTACGTGAGCAGTATCTATTTGTTTTAATTGTGTAGCTTATACGCAAGGCATGCTTTCCCTTTTCGCGCTTGTCAAAAGGACAATAACCTGTGCGGGCCATGCGGTCAGTGACCGCATGGTGAACAATCCTTCAGTGTCATCTATGTTTCTGTGCATCTGTTCCTGCTGCTTGCAAAGGCTGTGACCTGCCTGCTTTGCAATAATGACCATAAGCATCACGTGCCTGGGGAAGCTTGCCACCTTTCTTACGCCTTCGGTATGTTCGGCCTGCACTAGCAGTATGTATTCACATACTGAAAGCTTTGCCTTCTCTTTTCAGGTCCGCCGAGCGAGTCACGCAGCGGTTGGAGCCAGCGCGACACGCCGGGTGGATACAGGCAGAGCTAAGTGCCGATTCCTGGCTGCTGCGGGCCGTCCTTCACGTCCTCCACGTCTTTCACATCTCTTAACTTCACTTCCTTAACTTCAATCTTAATAAAAATTATGCGTACTCACCCTTGAGGTCACATACAATTTATTACATTTAATATATGAAAGGTAAAACTAGTCTCATGTTTGATTTGCTATAACCTTATAAACCAACTACTAACTTCTAATAACTTGTAACTTATAATAAACCTTAAATTCAACTATCCCTGTTACATGGTTTATCTTCGCAAAGAAACTGGCAGTCCCCAGATTCGTGTCACATCGGAAGCCGTCCTCGATACACTAAAGAAAAAGATATGACTATGTGCAGCGTACGAGGACTACAAAACTTATCAAGTGACCATGCATCTCTATGTTTTCATATTTTTAAAATTGTATACTCATGCCCACTGTGTTCAATATAGGTTAGATTTTTGCATGTTCTTAATTAAGGTATCACACAAACAAAACAAACTCTTCACATTACCTTACACGTGTCATAAGTGCTCACTCAAACAAAGCATCACCTCACCTGAAAAACACACATACAACACAAAAAATAATATACCTAAAAACAGAAACTATGTTGCTCCAACGGCTGCTGTAGTTAGGCAATTATCTTATAAGCTTACCTGTAGTGGTCAAATTGGATGTAGGGTGTGTCTTACCGATAAACTTTACTGGAAAAAATGCCTTTCAATCTACTCTCATGGCTAACTTGAACTGTATCTTGGAGGACGTAGACGATTTTGCTGCCTCTAACTCAATTACATGTCCAGTAAGTGCGACTAAGGAATACTTTCCAACTCAGCCCTCTCTATCTATGATTACCCAAAACATTCGTAGCATAAACTGTAACTTTACAAGCTTTGAGGTGTTATTGGCGGATCTCGGGATCGAGTGGGATGTGTTAATTCTCACAGAATGCAGGTTGTCCGGGGCATCCACGGTTCCATACATTAGTGGATACAACTCGTTCTCTTCCACAAGAAACCCAATTCAAAATGATGGAGTTGTTGCATACATAAAAGACAATCTCACCTTCTCTGTTGAAGAAATAGAGATGCAGGACTGCAACAATCTCGTCATAAAAATTGGGCGTAGTGACACTGTGATACTGGCGGTTTATCGATCCCCCTCCTACTCGAACTTGGAACCTTTCCTGGTATCTCTCGATGAAGTCTTAAAAGGCTTGAAAAACTTTAAAAATGTCATAGTCATGGGTGATCTTAATATTGATATAATGCCTGTCAACCCTCCGGAGTCTACGTGTCAATACTTGGATTTAGTTGGCTGTCATGGTTTGCTGCCAGCTCATCGATTTGTCACGCGGGATGCTGGCGGGACTTGCATTGATCACGTGATGCTGAAATCTAAAATCCCTGCCATCGCCATTGTACCACAATCCTCCATCACAGATCACAGGGCTGTCATTCTGTGTCTTGAGAAGAAAGTAACTCGAGAATATTCGTCAATAACTCGCGCACGGATTGACCAGGAGGGCCTGAGGAGGGACATAAGTAGCATTAGTTTTGAACCAGTCTATGCTACTGATAACTGTAACACAGCAATGAGTTATGTTATAGGGGAGTTACAAACAGCGTTGATAAACAACTCTACAACTGTCACCTTGGCACGACGTAAGCGGGTGATAAAACCTTGGATCACACAGGGTTTATTGCGATGCATGCGAAATAGGGATATTTTACACAAAAAAACACACGCCTGTCCGGAAAATAACGTGCTGATGATTACATATAAACGGTACCGTAACTTCTGTAACTCAATTCTGAAGAAAGTGAAACTCAGTTATGAAAGAGACCTCATGCAAAGGGCAGGAAAGGACAGTAAGAAGATTTGGGAAGGTATAAAGCATATCACTAATAGCAAGAAAGACATGAGATTTCCAAAGGAACTACTCAAGATAACAGACACTCCACTTGACTCAGTAAACGCTGTAAACATTTACTTTTCCAAATTGGGTGAGACACTTGCGGAAAGTGTTACTAATCCACAAACCAGTTTTGCAGAAAAGTCAAATTCCACAAATGGACCTCTGGATTCATTTGTAATCCTAAATACGGACGAAGGTGAAATAGACAGTCTTATAACAGCAATGAAAAGCGATTGTGCTGTGGGTTGGGACGGTATATCGAGTGAGTTGTTGAAGCAACATAAAGACATTCTTATCCCTCACTTATCATATATTTTCAATATGTGTCTGGATAGTGGAGTCTTTCCCGATGACCTTAAAAAATCACAAATCCTACCGGTATATAAGGGTGGTAGCAGGGATGGTGTTGAAAGCTATAGACCAATCTCTATTTTGACAGCTCTTTCCAAAATTCTGGAAAAAATTATTAACTCCAGACTAAGTGACTTCTTGGAACGTAGTAATACCTTGACAAATAATCAGTATGGATTTCGAAGGGGTAAGTCAACTGATGATGCGGTTTCAGAACTCACGGATTATGTGACCTCGAATTTGGATAAGGGTAATAAATGCATATCGATATTTTTAGATTTGGCTAAGGCTTTCGACACCGTCTCTGTTCCGATCCTGGTGAATAAGTTAGAGAAAGTGGGAGTTAGAGGGACTCAGTTAAAACTTATCTCTGACTACCTTAAAAATAGAACCCAGAGTGTTAAAATTGGCCCTTACACCAGCACTAGTCTTCCCGTCACATATGGCGTCCCGCAAGCATTCTTGGCCCGACATTGTTCCTCATCTACATAAATGATTTGCCATGCCTGAGCCCTTTTAAAGGTAAATTGATCTCTTACGCTGACGATACAGCCCTCATCTTCACAGGGAAAACGTGGACTGACACCTATATCGCAGCCCAAAAGGGTTTAAATACGGTCACGAAATGGCTCAGGAACAACGTCCTTACCTTAAATCCCGATAAAACCAAATATATTACCTTTTCAATTCGTAGCTCTCAACAACCATGCTCATCTCTGACTGCACATAGCTGTGCTATTGCACCCCTGACTGGCGTGACCTGTAACTGCAAGCCTTTAGAGCGAACCCAAACTATAAAATATCTGGGAGTTATGATTGATGAAAAATTTGGTTTCGGAGCGCATATTCAGCTAATAACTACAAGACTGCGCAAACTGATCTATATGTTCAAGAAGCTGAGATGTGTGGTCGCACCGACTACTCTTAAGCAGGTTTACTTCGCTCTTTGTCAGTCTTTGATCACATATTGCATTGCTGCGTGGGGTGGCGCTCTTAAAACGTCTCTCATTCAAATTGAGGTGGCGCAACGGACTATACTAAAAATATGTACATTTAAACCGTTCCGTTACCCCACCAAGCTCCTTTATGAGTATTGCGAAGTTCTGACCGTGCGACAGTTGTTCCTGTTAAGAGTAATTCTGAAACAACATGCCATTGTAGAGTATAAAGCTGCCTCACAGGTGAGGCGAAGAGATTACGCGGTGAGTGACCGGGTTCTTGCACCTAGAACGTCGTTTGTTCGGAGATTTTTCCCTTTCCTGGGTCCATATCTATATAATAGAGTAAACAAGGTAAATAATATCTACACCTTATATAGAATAGAGGCGAAAAAAATCCTTACTGAGTGGCTTAGTAAACTGTCATATGACGAGACAGAATCCCTAATAAAAATTATTGAATAAATCTCACTTAAATTCACGATTTTGATTGTCCACTACATTGTACACCATGTACTTACTAATTATAAAGTAAGTATTCTGAATTTATACATACAGGGCTCATCCTGCTTTCAATACCTGCGACCATAATACATTGGATCTTACCTATATGCATACAACATCCACAATACCTATATCATGCACACTCCACACACACACTCTCTCTCTCTCTCTCTCACATACACACACACACACACACACACACACACATTCAAGCACACAATTGTTCCAAAATGTCCTTTTAAGTGAAATAGTTCCAAAAGCCTAACAATAAGTAGTTACAATAATGTACTCTTGATACAATTCTTGGGGTTGCTGACTCTGTATGCTGAAATACAGGCTAAAAGCCTAGTTCGGCAGCAGACGCATGATTGTTACATTACAAAATAATTTAATAGAAGTTTTTTAACATTAGATTTAACATTAGATTATATGTATATACCTACCCATACCTATTGTAGCCCTTTTATTACTAGGTCTGCAATTCATTCTGCTGTTGCAAATATTGAGCGAAGCAATTTCACCAGGACTTTTTCTAATGGTGATAATTCCTCAATGAGTGTCCGATTTTAGTTTTTCTATTTTATACGCTTTTTATCAGCTTCACCTGTATGTTTGTTTGTAACCGACTCCTTTGGGCGCGATTTTGACCCACTTTAAACGGCCAGATTTCGTTCAAACTTTATAGATTTATCGAGGACCGATGATGAAAAAAAAAAGATTTTAATTTGCAGAATAAGATTTTTGTTAATTTATATAATTTTGATCTATAGTCGATAAGGCAGAAATTTTAATTTCCAACCATTATGTTTAGCCGATTTATATAAAGTTTACAAATTTTCGAACACCAAAGAGAATTTTTAATTCAACAAAGCATAATATAGGTATTTAAACTATCATGGTCACTAACATAAGTATTAGAGTTAACGGGATATTTACCATGTGGTTCTAAGAATGTCCGATATTTCGGCACTGTTGCAAGCGCCATGATCACGGAGGAGTATGTTTTTTCAAACTATTATGCTTTGTATTAGAGTTAGCGCCATGATCACGGAGGACTCCTCCGTGATCATGGCGCTTGCAACAGTGCCGAAATATCGGACATTCTTAGAACCACATGGTAAATATCCCGTTAACTCTAATACAAAGCATAATAGTTTGAAAAAACATAAAAAAAAAACAAAACTAAAAAGTAGGAAATAAATAATAGTTTAAAAAAACTAAAAAAACACGCTTTTTATAGAAAACCGAACTAAAACAATAGAACTTAAGTTTTCATGAATTTAAATTAAGAATAGTGTTAAAATTTTTAATGACTATAAATAAAATTTAAAATTTAAAAAAAGCGTGGGGTGCTTTTTAAGATATTTTCAAAATGATAATCACTCTACTCATGTCTGTCAATAAAATATTTATATCTATTGACCCATGCACCACACGATTTTTTTTAAATGAAATATTTTTTTTATTTACACTATTATTCATTTATACTTGTTGAAATTTTTAACACTATTCTTAATTTAAATTTATTAAAACTTGTTTTTTAGGTGGTGTTAAAAAAGGTGTTTTTTAGTTTTTTTAAACTATTTGTCTTGTGTATATAAACAAATTACTTAATTTAATACCAATCACGTGAATGAGGCTTGTTTGTTCATTAAGATATCAGATTATAATTATTTTTTCCGGTGATTCTTCCTCCGTAGTATACATGAATTTTTAATTACATAGCCTATGCCCTTCCCATCAGTAACATCTTTGCTTATGTGAAATTTCATTAGAATCGGTTCAGCCGTTTGGGAGGAAAAGATGGTCTAACGAAATACATGAGTCGTCTAAAAGAGAGCAAAGTTATGACAAGCTTCGCTCAAAAATATGTCATATTATTTTAATTTATCTTTCTTGATAATTGAGGTAACCTGGTCACACTTGTAAACGGGTAACCTACTGAAGTTATCGAGCCGGTTGCTTGAAAAAATTGCAAAAGTTTATTTTCCCGATTTCAACAAAAGACAACGCAAAACAATTCACCAGCTTCCTCAGCTTCAGCTCATAACACTTAAAATAAAAATAGATCTGTGTTAAAAATCTAATCTACAAACTTGGTGAATATAAGAATATTATTCAGGTTCAATTTTGAGGAACAATTTACGATTATTTCAAAAGTAATCCAGATATCTGCCAACCCGGGCCTACTAAGATATTATATCTTATTACTCCCTGGGGAAGGTATTACCTTTCTTATGACATTTCTTACAAGTCTTTTTGTTAAGCATTACTTTTTTTTATAAATAATAGGCTCACGTTTGACCTCTATCTCAGCTGGTCGTAAGTAACGATGTGGTCTACGATGGATCACGTTTGCCTAGAAGGAACCTAATCACTCGAGACTTGAAGATTCCGAGGTTATAGCTTTCCGGAAACAAATGCTATCTTACTAATATTATAAATATGAATATTTTTTTAATAGAATCTTAGTAACTGAAATTACTGGTATCCCCCTAGCCCCTTCAGCTAACCTAAATTGCTTGTGTTAGGAGTGAGTTGCCGGTAGTATAATAAATAAATAAATATTCTACGACATTCTACACAGCGCTTTCTAGACCCAAAGTAAGCATAAATAATTAATAAATAAATATTCTACGACATTCTACACAGCGCTTTCTAGACCCAAAGTAAGCATAAATAATAAATAAATAAATATTCTACGACATTCTACACAGCGCTTTCTAGACCCAAAGTAAGCATAAATAATAAATAAATAAATATTCTACGACATTCTACACAGCGCTTTCTAGACCCAAAGTAAGCATAAATAATAAATAAATAAATATTCTACGACATTCTACACAGCGCTTTCTAGACCCAAAGTAAGCGTAGTTTAACTAGCTTGTGTTATGGGTTCCAGAAAGCGGATAAACATACTTATATACTTTTTTTTGTAAATGCATACATATTATACATAGAAACATCCAGACCAATGCAAATAGACATATTCATGCATACAAATATTTGCACTGAGCGGGAATCGAACCCGCGCCCCCTGTCGTAGCAGTCGAATGCACTACCGCTACGCCACAGTGGTTAATTAGCTTGTGTTATGGATTCCAAAATGCGGATAAATATACTTATATACTGTTTTTGTATACCCATAGAAATACCCATACCAAAGCAAATAGACATATTCATGCATACAAATATTTACAATGAGCGGGAATCGAACCCGCGCCCCCTGTCCATCAAAATACCGTCCACCACAGAAGCCGTCAAAATAATGATAATGGCCAGGATTCGAACCCGGGACCTCTCAATCGTAACGCTGATTCCTTAACCAATAAGATACTGATTTGTTTTATTTAGTTATTTGTCACACAACCCCGCTCCAATGGCTGAACGGATCTGGTTGAAATTTGGTACATGGAAAGGTTAGTTTACAACAACACATATTGAACTTTTTACCCCTGGAATAGGCTACCATGGATAATAGGATAACAGGATCAAACTTACATGCGGGCGGAGGGACGGGCAACAGTTAGTATAATAATAATAAAGTATTATTTATTTGGAACATGTTCGTGGATTCAAAGTGTTAGTTACTTTCTTACTGATAGCTACGGTTGGTAGACATACCAGGGTGCGTATTGAAATGCCTTATGGGCCCCTTACATCCGGCGTCTGAAGACCTGAGACGGCATGTGGTTTTAGTAGGTTCGAATCTGATATGACCACCCCTGGTGGCCGGTATTCGGGGCCATTTCCGCACGAATCAAAAATTGTTGGGAGATATATCATAAACTTCTGAAGTTTGCTGAAGTCGTTTTAATGTTCCTTTATTGAGTAGGGATTTCCGCACGATAAAAAAAAAAAAAAAAAAAAAAAAAGTATGGCTGGTTTACTTCTCTTTCATTTTAATTTAAAAGAGAGCTTGAATCTAGACTCATATTCATTTGGTTAATTTAATATGTCAGTGCACATTTTTCGAAATGTATGCTAGTTATTTGTGCTTTGGGATACATGTCCTCAGTTCTTCACGGCTGTCACCATCTGACTTCAGTTTTCCCGAGTTTTCACACATTTACACGGGGTTTATCGAATTTTTGATTTGACCAAATTTATTAAAAAAAAATTATGCGGCTATTGTTTTACTCACGTTCTTGTGAGCACACGTTGAGCTGGGACCTATAATCGCGATAGTATCTACATTTACAGTCAGTTTGCTCATTTCGAAATTTAGTTCTACACATTTTTTTTTCAAATTTTCTTTATAAAGGACCATAGTTTTCACAACACCATTGTAGGCACGCTGATGATACGCGTCTACTGATACCTAAACTGTCTCTCTGGAACTTATACTTTTTCAGAAAAATTTCTAGTTTTGAAAAAAAAATCGAACCAGCAACCTCTGACTCAGCAGTTTAACGCTCAGTAACCACATCACAGACGTCGTGAAATACAACTTGTTATTTACATCCTGCCCTTTTGGACAGGATGTAAATAACAAGTTATCCCAGCCTACCACATAAAGAAAACAACCTTGAGTATATATTATGTACAAATAATATGAACATAAAGTAATTTACCATACAACTAACCCCGCAATAACTCAAAGCCATTAACACAATCTCAACGTTTTAAATAATCACCCAACAAAACGTTTTATACTCTCCACAATTTTCCTTGTTCCAGAACAAGCGAATACAGTTGAAAGTCACAACTGTACAGATACTTAGCGTCGCCTATAAAATACGTGGAGTGGTCAGGGTTTGCAACGCCCCGCTGTTTATACGCGGGCAAATAATGGCTCTAAGAGAGAAATTGTCTCCGTTTGAAGTAATACCGCCTTCTGCCATTGGTTGGCTAGCCTTCTTGTAGCTGAGGAATTCCGTTTAGTGTTTGTGATTATTTAATTTTAAGATTTATTAAAATTAAATAATTTAAGGTACATATCTAATACAAGCGTCAAGAGTGAAGCGTCGGTAGCTTAGTGGTTAAGGAGTCAACCTTACGATCGAGAGGTCCCGGGTTCGAATCCTGGCCATTACACTACCGACGTAAACCCACTCCTAACACAAGCAATTTAGCTTACCTGGAGGGGTTAGGGGGGATATTAGTAATTTCGGTTACTAATATTCTTTAAAAAAAAAACAAGATTAAACGAGCAATTCTTGTACATTTGTACAGTATATCTCGGAAACGGCTACGAAGATTTTCATAAAATTTTGTAGGCAGTGGATTTCGAGGTTGAGAAATCGATACGGCTAGGTTTCATTTTAGGAAACGTCAAAAAAAATTCTAGGTCCTCCTGGTACTTACTTTTTCTGTCACGAAAATAGCAAAGAATAAGGATCTGTAACTAAGTGGTTACGAAGTTGACATTACCTTCGTTTGGTCTCGGGTTTGAATACTGGCGAATATATTCAAGTGACTGAACAGATAGTTGAACTTATTGTAGTAGACGGACCATTGGCATACCGAAGTGAATCCTATCCTAGAAAAAAATAATTCAATTTAACTAGAGGAGTTAGGGTAATTTCTTGCTAATATTCTTTAAAAAAACTTAACATAACATGACATGACATGACATGACATGACATGACATGACATGACATAACTTCACGCATGTATCCCCGAAGGGGTAGGCAGAGGTGTATTACACACCCACGATTCACCAGTTATGTTAAGGTCCCAATGTAATAGGGGGCGAGCCTATTGTCATCTACCGGGCACATTATTAAGCGAGCGATAATTAACATTTATTAATGCACACATAACTACGAAAAGTCAGAGGTGTGTGCCCGGGGTGACTGGGGATCGAACTCGAGACCTCGTCTCAGCAGTCCGTTACGTACGCCACTGGGCTATCGCCCATATTATAAATCTGCTATCAAGTCAAATTTAATTACTAACTGAGTATGTCACAATCCTTTTGCTAATTCTAAAATAACATTGACACTGTCAGACATCTATCACATAGTTTAGCAGTGAAATTGTCGTATACAAAAATCATATTAAATTATTTATGAATATGTAAATAGGAATACATGTTGTATCAAAATTCCGGGCGTTATAAATAAATGGAGTAATTTACGGGGCTCTGAGCAATGTTTCTATGACGTCATACATGATAGAGACAGGGTTGTCAAGTTCTCAGAGTTTTTTAAATAATTTAATTTAACATTTAGTTGCACTTTCTAAATAATCGTCCTCATAGCGATTTCTGAGTTGCGTATAAAGTTTGCACTATGGAGTCCGAAGGCCGCTTCCTGTTTTAGATTTGTATTATATTATATATATATATTAAATTTGGCTTTTCCAGGAGCAACTGCCATCTGACATCCCAATCCTCAGAGGAAAGACTGTGCCAGAATCTCGTTCCTTGTTTAGGTGCAAAAGCTTGCAGATGAAATTGGTAGGGCCTTGTAAATCGTGCACTTGGACTTTCTAAATATTTCCTTCTATATATATATATAACCATCAAACGTACTGCACCCTAAAAATATAACTGAAATTCTAGGTATTGATTCGATTTTCAGCTACTCACTCAAGAACTCATCAGACAATGAAAGTGACACTGCCATAATTGGCAACAACTTTCTAGAATGGAATGTAGTTTATTAGACTGCGAAGGATGCGGACACCAGATATGGTAACTATAGCTTTTTAATTCGATATCTACCACACTTCCAGATAATTGCCTCTCTTGGCAATAAACATGATTTCGAAGACACTATGTATACCCAGATAGGTTTTGACGCGTATAATTAAAGAAAATCAAAAATCACAGCGATATAAAATAAAATTACAGCGAAAATGGAGGGGCTTTGTCTTCCACATCCAGGGTCGCTACAGCCAATAGCAACATTCAAACCACCTCCCCTCCCCTAAGGGAAACACAACCTTGTCGCAAATTCTGTTACCAAATTACTATAAATTACACAAACATAAAAACCATAGTCAAAGAATGTTGTACATGTTTGTGACAGAAATGTAGCCATCCAAAAATTAAAATGTATATCACGATCTAGCGTACGCAGTCCCTCAAACAGTTTCTAGCATCTCTAGAGTGAGCGACAAAATTACTTCAAGCAATTTGCTCAGAACTGTCGTTCTCACCTAATTTGACCCCATAACTTGCTGAAAAATACAACACGGGAAATAAAAGTCAGACACGTGGCAGCCCTAAATTCTAGTCAAATTGCTCTTAATGCTTCCATGTGCTAGGGCTGTGCTCGTATTTCGTCGTGACATTTTACACGTTAATTAAAGTTTTTAAGCTTCGTTATGCGTGCCGACTTTCAAAGGTATGATCAATGTTTTACGCACATGATGATACCACAATTCCAAATCATGTGTTATGTAGTCGAAAAGCTATTTAGAACATAAATGGTTCATTCAAATCAAAGTTCCCATAATTATTTTAAGTTGACGCTATGATATCAATGATTCCCTCACACACACAGACTCACTCTTTGATTTATATTTATTTGATTTTTTAATTTTGTACTAAATACCTTTTTTTTTTCGTGCGGAAATCCCTTCGGATACCCCCCCGCCCGCCAGCGGGGGCGGTTATGTCGGGCTTGAACCGACTAAAACCGCACGCCGTCTCGGTTCTTAATACGCCGGTTGCCCATAGAGCATATTCCTCGCACCCCAACTGACCCTGGGCCATCTCCGGTTTCGAGATGGCCCCCTCGGGTTTGGGAACCACGGTGTCCCCGTCTTGCTCCGGTTTGGGGGAGGGCGCTTGTCGCCCCACCTCCCGGCCTTCTGCTGGGGTGACAGGCGGCCTCATGTGCGGAGAGTAGTAACTCATCCAATATATTAATGTAGAATAACAACCATCATAAAGATTTAGATCGGAAAAAGAGAACATCTAGGACGGGACTTGAACCCGCGACCAGTCCCTTCATGTTCCCTTCAGTCCCTTCAACAACCATCATGTTTTTAAGTGTGCAACATTTGCTTGTAAACCTACAATTTTATTTTTATATTCTATATATTCAAAAGCATTGGTTTGTCCAATTACCACAAATCAGTGACGTAAAGTTTTTATAGTATTTCAAAAAATGCATCCTTGAGACAGCAGTAATTAGTGTGACTACTACGCATAATTTGGATTCAATTCTCGAGTTGGCACAGTTTTACTGAGATTTTTGAGAGTGTGGAAAATAGCACAGTCGAGGAAAATTTCCAACTGTTCACGTGGAAAATAGAATACGTACTCGCCTTAAAATAGAAAACAAAAAAAAACACAATGCTCACTTCCATCCACGCCCTGCAACCCAAATACAAAACAAAACCGACGGCAATTAAAAAAAATGCACAAAACAGCGTCGCACTTGAGCAACCTTACATAATTACACTACAAAGTTTGTAGTACGCGCAGCATGTCAACAGTCACAAACAATAAACGCTATGGCACTGGAGACCGTAATCGTCGGTAGCTGAGTGCCGAGTGTCGAGCTGTGGAGTTACATTCTGTTTTAGTTTTAAAGTAATTTTAAATATAGAACTCATGAACTAAATTTTGAATGTACTCCTTTTTTTCGAGTTCTTTTTATTGTTTTTAATTTAGTTCTGTGCAGCCAGCTACTTGTATTGTGTACGTGGTTGCACCACAGAATATATATAGCGTCGCACTACTTGTTTTCAGAGGAAAATATTACGTAAGACAAGGAGTTAGTGTCGTTTTTAAATAACTGTGGTAATGTATAGTCATTTCAAGAAGTTGGAAAGTTGCAATAGTGAATTAAAATTTCAGAAGTACGCGAAGTAGGAAGTTCAGGTAGTTTTTTTTTATTCGTAGGCGATCAAGATATACACACAAAAAAAAACTTAATTAAGAATTATAGGTGCATGAAAGATGCGTGAAAGAGGGACTGTCAAGGAAAGTAGTGACTGAGGAGATGACGTTCGATAAATGATGATTATTTCTATTAATTCATCATTAATTTTTAAATTAGGGTATTAGGTAGTACGATACTAAAATGATCTTTATATGACTGACAGAATGAGACCATTTGCTAGAGATCATGGTTTTGGTCATGTTGAGTGTATGGGACCCACCGAAACGTCAGGGTCTTGGTGAAAGGTAATTACCCTACCCCAGGAACACCTGCCGGTTTTTCGGACGGGGCTATGGTGTAGGCTTTCTTCTTGGGGATGGAGCGTTCGACGGCAGTAGCTCCTATCAAAATAGCAGAAGTCAATCTAAAGAATGAGATTGAGTAAATGGACCTCAGGTTTCGAGATGAAAGCCTAGGATGCAAACGAGAACTACGTTATAATGATGATGGTTTTAGTCATGTTCATATGACCATTTTCAGAAGCAAGAAGCTGAAAGACGGAGGAGAAGGAGCAATACGAACAGGATCAGAACTCTCCTGTCCAACAGAAGAAGTTATAGCGCCGGAGAGTGTTAAATGATTTCCACTGTCAATAAAGGCGGATCAGAAATCGAGAACGGTGCAAAGGTGTTTCACGTCTGTGGAATAATTCTATCCACATTACAAATACTATAACCCATCAACAGTAGTGGTCAACGAACACGCCGAGTATTGAAACTCAGGGAGTCTTAGGTAAAGTCACACTGTCTTGGAACCCGCATCGAAATTAATCAGAAGTAATTTGAAAGAGTTTGAAATATAATAAATCCAAAGATTTAAATCGGAAAAAGAGACCATCTAGGCCGGGACTTGAACCCGCGACCAGTCCCTTACAGGGGGAATGCTCTGACCAACTGAGCCACCTAGACACGTCCCAGATATTCGAAATTCTCCGATACATTAATACGTCTGTCTACTGTCTACTACTGTCTGTCAGGCGACGTTGGTCTGGACTGGTCGCGGGTTCAAGTCCCGTCCTAGATGTTCTCTTTTTCCGATCTAAATCTTTAGAAAAAAGTAAGCATACAAAATGCTTAAAAATTTAATTGAAATATAATAAATCTACTTTCGTCTGAAGTAAAGGGAAGATAATAGATACAAATAGGGAAATTACCGATAAGTACATACCTCTGTGGACTGTAATTTTAGGGCTCTACTCCAAGTAGACAAAGCTGACCATGTTTCAGGTATTTGACATAGGCGTTCTACACCAGTCAACAGTGGAGCAACCACACGAAGGGTGCCTACAAGACCTTCCGCGTACAATACCAACACGCTCTTAATGTTATGGTCGTTCTGTCATGGCGGTGTAGCACGTCTGTCATGTTCGAGGAGAACAGGATCAAAAATATGACGGAGCTGTTAAAAGGTTGCAAAAACTCATTCCACAGACGTTTATACTCCTCAAAGAACGAGATAATTCGCATAGTATAGAGACATTGTTCAGGATAAGTGCCTGAAGGATTATTGACCGCAACACAAGCGATGCGTTTGTTGCGATAATTTAAGGCACGGCGTCGCCGGTCGTAGGTAGCTTTAAGTTTTACATTGTACTTTTTTTTTCACTTGTCGTTGAACTGAGTTTAAGCAAGGATATACACGTACAGTTCCAATTCGCTGCAGTTTTATTTCATCCTAAACAGACATAGTTACGTATTTGACATCTGGTAGACCTATTACATAACAACTGACCAAGGATGTCTAAATGTGTATAAATATAATAAAAAAAATTGTATGAATGTTTTAAATAATTGTATCGATTACCTATAATTTAATATAATGTAATTTATTATAAATTCTAGATAATACTACTAACTTTTAATCACTCTAATATTTTTTGAGCTAAGTGAGACGAAGTCGAGCGAAAGCTCCTCATACCAGACTTCAGGATTTTCTTTGTCACAGGTCTCCTCCTAAACTACTAATCCAATCAGAACCAAATTTGGCATGATTAAAGAGGTCAATCAGAGAAAGGTTTATGGATATGTTTTGAAAAAATTAATGCCACCACAGAGGAATAATCAGCGTTAAAAAAATTCCAGATGGAATTACATAATAACCGCTCGAGACACTGTAACCAAACTTTACACGCTCGGAAAGCATGTCCAGAGTTGTGACTTTCAAAAAGAATTTTCAAAATCCGACTTGCCACGGAGGAATGATCACTGTTCAAAATTTTCAAAATCTGATTCACGATGTCTCACTCAGCTCAACATTGCAAGCAGCGATTCGCCTTGCAGACCTAGTTATTATATTCCATAGATAACATATTACAATGTAAATGTAACTATGGGATAATTGCCTGATAATAAACGTTTATCAATTCCTTTATTGAAATCACTGATTTACATGAAAATATTACTGTACCTTATATTAATTCATTGTTTGCATATATAACTTTTTTTTTCGTGCGGAAATCCCTTCGGATACCCCCTCGCCGGCCAGCGGGGGAGGTTATGTCGGGCTTGAACCGACTAATATACCTTTTTTTTTTTTTTTTTTTTTTATCGTGCGGAAATCCCTTCGGATACCCCCCCGCCGGCCAGCGGGGGCGGTTATGTCGGGCTTGCACCGACTAAAACCGCACGCCGTCTCGGGTCTTCAGACGCCGGGGTGTAAGGTTACCCATAGAGCATATCCCTCGCACCCCGGCTGACCCTGGGCCATCTCACCACTAACAGCATCGCTCATCCTGTCTCCTCATTGTAATTTATTAAGGCGACCAACCCACCCTTACAACTAGCAATAGACCTCTCTTGATGAAATACTGTAACTTTTTTGTGAAATCGGTCAAAAGAAGGCCAATTCACTGTTAGTTCCAGTAATTCCTTGAAGCTGCCTCCATGCGCCAAAGATAACTACGAGTAAGATCTATTACTTAGTTTTGTTGGAAATAAATTTATGATTATATTAAAATTTTGTTAGCCTACCACGTAATCCTACTAATATTATAAACGCGAAAGTTTTGTGAGTAAGTATGTATGTATGTTTGTTGCTCTTTCACGCAAAAACGGCTGTACGGATCTGGCTGAAATTTGGTACAGGGATAGTTTATAGTCCAGAATAACACATAGGTTACTTTTCATCCCGGGAATAGGTTCCCATGGGTAGCGGGAACGTGATCAAAATTACACGCGGGCGGAGCCTCGGGCAAAGCTAGTTACCTAAACATTAATAAAACATTAATTTAATAAATGAACGTCAAAACAACAAAGTGACTGGCAGCTACATGA
Organism: Cybosia mesomella; assembly: GCA_946251805.1. NCBI lineage: Eukaryota > Metazoa > Arthropoda > Insecta > Lepidoptera > Erebidae > Cybosia > Cybosia mesomella. Next base: position 26,829,880 of record OX276408.1, read on the forward strand.
CATGAATTGGAAATAAATGTCTCTACTAATTATTTTCATATTCTATTTTTGAATCATCCTAATTTCTTACGAATATTATAAACTAGCTGTGCCCGCGACTTCGTCCGCGTCCGCGCGGATTTCGATTTTTATGGTTTTGGTTCTGTTGCGCGGAACCCTATTTTTTGTTACGCCTTGTAACATTACCTATATGCCAGTGAAAGTCCCGTCAAAATCGGTCCAGCCATTTCAGAGATTAGCCGTAACAAACAGACAGACAGACAGATAGATAAAAATTGTAAAAAAATGTTATTTTGGTGGTTCATATGCATGTAGTAAAAAATGGTTATTTCAATATTACAAACAGACACTCCTATTTTATTTATATGTATAGATGTGGAAGTTTGTGCAGATTTTTGTAAGATTATTATATAATTTATATATTTAATATTATATAATTGATACTAAATCATGTAAAGATGGCCCATAAGATATCCCCCCCCCCCCCCCCTGACTGCCCACGGCCATCTCCGGTTTCGAGATGGCCCCCTCGGGTTTGGAAACTACGGTGTCCCCATCTTGCCCCGGAAAGGGGGGGGGGGGTGCCAGTCACCCCGCCGCCCGGGCCTACATCTGCTGGGGTGAAAGGTGGCCTCACTTGCCACCTCCAGGTCTGCGCTGATGGAGGAGGGAGGTCGTTAAGCAACCTTCGGCGTCGGAGCCGCCTACGGGGCGCGACGAGCATGTTGCTCCACCACCTCCTTCTCGAGCATTACGTGCTCACAGAAGGAGATTTGAATGATGCTGGGTATCACTAAGGAAGTTGCAAAGTTTATAACAGAATTTACGACGACTCACCACTGATTATTTAGTATTGCTAACTAATCTAGTAAAAATACTACTAGATTATTGAGCAACACTAAATAAACTGTTTCTAAAACATACATATTCAAATCTTCCTATTTAATAAAACAAAATTCGTAGCAGCAATATATTATTTATATAGTTCCCTGTTGGCACCCTCCACCATTATTGTTTTAAAATGTTGACCCGAGCATCAAGAGGCAAGCGACGACGACACTAGAGCTAGAGATGTGGTGTACATTCGGATATTTGTTAGCGGATACGCGAATTTTTTACTAGAATTATTAAATTTGATAGGGCATTTTAAACTATCTCTCTTTTTATTATAGGAAATATTTCTTAATTATTAATCTACAATCCAAATTGAATGAATGAGTGCTTTCTATTTGCTATCAATATTCATATTCCTATTTTGCAATTAAATACATTTACAGAAAGCGCTAGAAAGCGCTGTGTAGAATTTCGTAGAATATTTATTGATTATTGTTATTTATTTATAGTTAAAGTAAAAAAATGTATTTTTTTATAATATAAGTAACCGAAATTACTAGTATTCTACTTATCGTTAGGAGTTACGGTTCAATTTTTAGGTTTGCAGAAAAAATTCAATTGAATTTTTTGGTTCGGAAAATCTCAGTAGACACAGATACTGTAAACCATTACCGATAAATACCAATACATTTAGCCAGTTCACGTGGGCGCTGTAGTAGACATCGCGGGGGATACCAAACCTTAAAACGATTCTATTACATGAGATACCAATAAAAAATAGAAAAGATTCAAATCAATTCAGCAAAATGGCAATATTTGTCAGTACACTTTTTGAGCTAGGAATCAGATTTCAAAATAATTAATAAGAGATTTAAGACTAAACTTTTTAGACTCATGAAGTAGGCGAGCATGTTACAATTTCAAATCCTCTAATAAATGTCTCATAAAAAAATAAAAAATATTTCTCGCGGATATCTGCTGTACACCTCTATTGGAACACGGCACAGCACTTGAGAGTTATAACAACATTATATGAAAAATGAACTTATGAATGCTGTTCTTTTTTCGTACGCAATTTATATGAGTTTACGAGTTGGAATTTTTGTATTTTTCACGTAAATGGAAATATAAGTTGGTTAATGTAGTTTTTGTGGAAAACAATTCCGAAATAAACATTTATGGACCAATTACGCTTTTCTGTTTTATAATGAATAATTTTCGTGTATGCTGATAATAGATAGGTACTGCAGTGGTGGGGTAACCTCCTCGAGTGTCGCTCCGATTCCGATTCCGCTGCAGTCCGGGGGACCGGAATCGGAGCGGCCGGTACACCCTGGGCGGCGGTCAATGGCTTCCCCTTCACCCCTTCATAGGGTTGGCATTGATCGTCGGCCAATACCCAACGTGGCGGGAACACATCGCTCTCCGTACTCCTCTGCTTTCAGAGGAGACAGGATGAGCGATGCTGTTAGTGGTGAGATGGCCCAGGGTCAGCCGGGGTGCGAGGGATATGCTCTATAGGTAACCTTACACCCCGGCGTCTGAAGACCCGAGACGGCGTGCGGTTTTAGTCGGTGCAAGCCCGACATAACCGCCCCCGCTGGCCGGCGGGGGGGTATCCGAAGGGATTTCCGCACGATAAAAAAAAAGTGGTAGTGTGTAGTGGTGGTTAGTGGCAGGGGTATTTATACCAAGCTATTTATTGTTTCACTGCACTTGCAGTGGCTGCAGCACCATACATCATCCTCAAATGGACCAATTAGGCTTTTAAGTTTTATGAAGAATAAGTTTCATGTATAACATAACACAACTTCATGCCTCTATCCCCAAAGGGGTAGGCAGAGGTGTATTACACACCCACGATTCGCCAGTTATGTTTAAGTCCCAATTTTTATAGTGTTATTATTACACATATATCGATATTGTTGAATATCTATAAATGATCTGAATTATATTCAGATTATTTATAGATATAAGCACATACTTTACTTTGCAACTCAAAGTACTATGTATGTTAATAGTACAATAATGACTTAACATGTGCGAACGGGATGAGTATTACTTATATTAAATTATAATGATCAAGTTAAGTTCTCAGCATTGTATTCTCAAACCTAGGGGAAGCAGCGAGACAACCCCGTCACAAGTATTTTTTAACTTACTAGGGTTCGTCTCAATATTTGGATGTTATAACAATGTATGAGTTGGAGAATAAAACTTTTTGATTTGAAGTCCCAATAATAGGCGGCGAGCCTATTGCCATTTACCGGGCACATTACTAATCGAGCGATAATAAACATTTTTAATGTACACATAACTACGAAAAGTCAGAGGTGTGTGCCCGGGGCGACTTGGGATCGAACTCGAGACCTCGTCTCGGCAGTCCGTTACGTACAACACTGGGCTATCGCCGCTTTGCGTCCAACGTTTTCAATTTGGAGCCTTGGGGTCCGCTTGTCAGATTTTTCGGGATCCTCTGATATCTGACTCCCAACTTCGAGATGAAAACCTGGGCCAGAGCCTCGTCCATTGTTTAGCAGGTGCTGCACCAGACATATGTAATTAAAATTAATTATTAACATAAATTAAGTACGAAAACCCACACCCATTTTCATCTTATCGATAGTTTTATAGCGAAAAGATGGGCAGAGCCGAACTTTAATTCGGGTTAAGTGTAAGCAGCATCAGTTAAGCAGACGACACGATGCTGCTGAGCGCCTCAATCGGTGCCTTAAGAAAATTAATAGCTGTGTGACTCATATGCCTTAAGACACGGTTTAGTATATAATTCTAGTAAAAGTGTGATCGTGGTGTTTACACCAGGAAATTAAAAACTTTGTTATGTACCTCCTGTTTCACTAGCTGGGCAAACTCTTAAAGTAGTCAATCAGTTCAAATACCTGGGCCACATTATCACAAGCTCTATGAGAGATGATGTGGATATGGAACGAGAAAGGCGGGCATTGGCAGTGAGAGGTAATATGTTGGCCCGCACTGTACGAAACAAGTGAAAATAACCTTGTTCAAAGCTTTTTGCCAGGTCTTCTACACGAGCGCCCTGTGGGTCAGCTATACTCAGAAACCTTACAATGCTCTCCGAGTTCAGTACAACAATACCTTCAGGGCATTGTTGGGGCTGCCCCGATACTGTAGCGCGTCGACGATGTTTGCACAGGAACGCACAGATGACTTTTACGCTATACGGCGTAAAAGAATCTCTTCATTGTTGCACAGGACGCGGGCTAGCTCTAACAGTGTCCTTAAGGTAATTGTTGCAAAAATAGACTGTCCCATATTGAGACATCGGGTGGGACAGATAATTAAATAATTCAATGCAATGTTACTATGATTTAATTTTACTAACATAGGTTAAGAATTAAATTGTTACTAACAAAATGGATTAATGTTGTCTGATAAATAAATATATTATTATTATCTCTTTATTCATTTTAAAATTACTTATAAATTAAATTTTTCTTTCAACTTTTAAGCCCAAATTTGCAATTTTCCAATGACACGAAATGAAAGTTGAACACGTGTTTCACCACTACCGAGGCGTTAGGGTGAGTCCAGATTAAGTAACATGTTTTATATAACTTAAGCTATATACTATGTTAATATCATTTAAAATTGCTACATAACATGTTTCATAAAACTGCTTTATTGATGCATATCGTCTAAACTAATAAAATATGTTGAATATACTGCTTCCGGGCTGTTTGGCCGTGGTCCATAGGAAACTTGTGTTCCAAACAGTCGCAGAGAAGTCGCCGCTGAGGGGAGTTTCCCGCACTCGTCGGCGCCCGGACATGTACCACTGAAGATGTCGATCGCAGTGATCGACGAATCGTTTGGAACACAAATTTTCTATGGACCACGGACAAACAGCCTGGAAGCAGTATATCCAACATGCAACGCCGGTAGTCAAAGTCTTAAGATTTATAATAAAATCTGTTAAATAACTTTGTTTTATCACATGTTTTGTTATATAGTCACCTTTACAGGGCGTGTGAATGTTACTCACCGCAAGTATGTCGTTTCACCTTCTGCAAAAACCCATGTAGGTATACAAGTGGCCTCGAGAGATCGAAGCCGTGCAGTCTAGTCGGATTTCCGCACAAAAAAAAAAAAAAAAAAAAAGGTATACACGTGGCTTCGCAGGCGACTCAGGCGCCGGAGGTCGCTTAACGACCTCCGTCCACCATAAGCGCATGCCTGGGGGTGGCAGGTGGAGCACCTGTCACCCCAGCAGAAGCAGGCCGGGATGGTGGGGCGACTGGCGCCCCTCCCCCAACCGGGGCAAGACGGGGACACCGTGGTTCCCCAACCCGAGGGGGCCATCTCGAAACCGGAGACGGCCCAGGGTCAGTCGGGGTGCGAGGGATATGCTCTATGGGCAACCTTACACCCCGGCGTCTGAAGACCCCAGACGGCGTGCGGTTTTAGTTGGTTCAAGCCCGACATAACCGCCCCCGCTGTCCGGCGGGGGGGGGGATGCGATGGGATTTCCTCACGAAAAAAGAAAGGTATGCACGTGGCTCTTTGCTCACTGTTATCGCGGTACTGACATACAGACCGAGTTACACAGCGAGCATTCGTGTATTCATTACAGGGAAACAAAAGATTAGCACTACTCTTATATTGATTTATGGGACTCACTCGCTACCCGCTGCGAATGTTACATTACAGTATGTTACACCGGTTATGAAGTACAAGTATTATAATAAGTATTCTACGACATTCTACAAAGGGCTGCAAGCTAGTTAAACTATGCTTACTTTGGGTCTAGAACCCAAAGTAAGCATAGTTTAACTAGCTTCTGTTATGGGTTCTAAAATCCGGATAAACATATTTATATACTTGATATTGTTGGAAGTTTACGCGAATGTCACACATTGAAATAAAACTATTTTAACGGAGTCTCCCTGTGACCATGGCTGCTGAAAAGCAACCGAAACGTCGGGATCAATGTAAAATATAAAATAACATCAAATAAATCGCGATAAAATCCGTTAAAAATAGTTTTATTTCAATACTTATACTCTTTTTTTGTACATACGTACATATTATACCTATAAACAAATGTAAATATTAAAATTATAATTATTAACGGGATATTTACCATGTTTGTACTACAGTCAGTACATCCGTGATCATGGCACTTGTAACAGTGCCGAAATATCGAATACTCGATTAAGATAATAAACATGGTAAATATCCCGTTAATAATTATAATTTTAATGTAAATGACCATGTCAATTTAAAATCATATAACATGTAAATAGACATTTTCATGCATACAAATATTTCCACTGAGCGGGAATCGAATCCACGATCCCTGTCGTAGTAGTGGAATGCACTACCGCTACGCCTTATGCATCATTACATTATACATCTTAACACCGGTTTTAGAAGTTCAATTGTATCATTGTTTCTCTCCAACTTTTCAGATTCTATTTTCAGATGCGATATATTATTGTAACCCTTTCTAGGCACACGTTAAATCAAACACAAAAGCATCCCCAACCAAAAGAAATAAAATACCTAATATATTGCCACATTATGCTTGGCACATATCCCAATATATATTCAAAATACAATTTGAGCGTAAAACTAAAGTTTTCTAAAGGTTTTATTCGCGTATATAAATTCAAATCGAGTGGGAAACGCTGCAAAGGTGGTTCTAGACAACTTCACGGTATCGTAGAACAGTACCATTTTATTGGTAAAATTTTATTTGCACCTTTGCACTTATGTGTGAAATGTGCTTAGATAATACATTTTGTTGGGCGTTTCATGTAGTTTTCAGCTTTCCCAGTATTCGATAGTAAGTTACTTGCAGAATGGAAATTTAAAAAAAAATGTGCTAGATGATTTTATAGCCAGTTATATTTTTCTCTAGGTAAAACTTATAAGTAAAATAACTATTATAAGTAATTATTTTGTCTTTCATAAGCGTACTGTTACAGAGTTCCACTTCTCAACAGCTTAACAGTATGCTCGATGTACGAGTTGTCAAAGCCTTTTGTGCGTATGAACGTTAGGTATAACAAAAAAAAACATGATTATCTTGGCCACCAGAACAAAGTAATTAGTTCAATTTAATTATGATGCAATTAGTATGCTAACTTTTCCAATAGATTTAGTTTGTAAAAAGTGAACATCCGGGACGTGACTTGAACCCGCGACCAGTCCCTTACAGGGGGAATACTTTCACCAACTGATCTACCTGAACATGTTCTGTTAGATATCCATCTACCGTATTTCTAGCAAACTTACGGAAAGAATTAATGATGTTACATTCATTTTTAATATTAATTCAATGAAATTATTATTTGTTATAAAAATTAATGTGCTAACTTGTCCAATAGATCATTAATTAATTTAGTTTGGAAACAGTGCACATCCAGGACGGGACTAAATTTAGAGTAATTTGTATTCGTAAGTAGTACCCTTAGAAAGTAAATAAAGCAGTTGAAAATATAATTTCACCCAAATCTTTGAAATTCTATTTCTATTTGATACATATTAAGGCCTTTTTCTCAAATACCAGCAAGAGATAGAAAGAGGCTGTATTCTCAAGCTGCGCCTTCGTATGCATTGCGGAAGAATTAGTATTCGAATAGTGTTTGTATCGCTAGCTGAATTCATGATTCATTCGTTACTTATTCGGTACTTATAGAAAACAGTATTTGTGTAACAGAAAAGTATAATTAAGGGACAATATTTATTCCTTGTTCAATTTTGTTGGGTCTACCAACACCCTTTTGGCCCAAGCCAACTTCATCTGCAAATAAGTGCACCTTCTAAACAACAGATGAGAATCTGGCTCAGGGAAATCCGGGTTAGGAGGTCAGAAGGCAGTAGCACCGGCAGGGTACACCGCAATAGCTGCGGTAAGGCCCATCATGAAGGATTGGCTAGAGAGGCGACACGGAAGCCTCTCGTACCGACTGACGCAGGTGATCTCTGGTAAGGGGAGCTTCGGGGACCACCTGCATCAGATCCGGAAGGAGCCAACGTCTGAGTGCCATCACTGTAACGCGAGCGAGGAGTCGAAGCTGCATACGTAGGCGGACTGCCTGGTGTAGGAGGCGCTGAGGCGTGAACTCGTGGCAGCCATCGGGGTGGGAATCCTCTCGCACGGCAGCATAATTGCGGCAATGGTGTGGAGCGCGAGTGCGTGGGCCGCCGCCACCTTCTTCTGCGAGCATGTAATGCTCGAGAAGGAGATGGGGAAGCGCGCCTGGGAGAGGTTTAGAACTCTCCCGGCCCGGCGAGCCCGCAACATGCTCGCCGCGCGTCGCAGGCGACTCAGGTGCCGGAGGTCGCTTAACGACCTCCGTCCTCCATGAGCGCAGACCTGGGGGTGACAGGTGAGGCCGCCTGTCACCCCAGCAGAAGCAGGCCGGGACGGTGGGGCGACTAGCGCCCCTCCCCCAAACCGGGGCAACGGGGACACCGTGGTTCCCAAACCCGAGGGGGCCATCTCGAAACCGGAGATGGCCCAGGGTCAGTCGGGGTTCGAGGGATATGCTCTATGGGCAACCTTACACCCCGGCGTCTGTAGACCCGAGACGGCGTGCGGTTTTAGTCGGTTCAAGCCCGACATAACCGCCCCCACTGGCACGCGGCGGGGTATCCGAAGGGATTTCCGCACGAAAAAAAAAAAGGCTCTGGAATGATTTCCCTGCTGTGGTTTTCCCAAGCGACTACAATATATGGCTTTAGAAGATTTTTACAGGGTCGGCAGCATGAGTGTGACGCCCCTAGTGTTGGCAGTATGCTTGTCTTTCACCTAAGTGGTATAAATAAAATACATATTATAATTATTGTAATAACATCATAGCGATTTACTATTGGCTGCTTCCTGATACCTGTATTGGCCACAACACAATTTTCCTACACCTGTATATTTAACAATAAATATCAAAATAAATTATTAAATTAAAAACATCCTTTTTTTAACAAGCTTTCTACTAAGTGCATAGCAAGACCAATCAAATGAGCCGAAACATGACAGGTTTATCTTGTTTAGTTCAGAAGTTCCTGTGACCGCCTACCGTTTTCATCTTCAGACCCTGGATATCATGTAAAATCAGAGTATTTATTAAGATAATAAAATGATATTGTCTGATAAGTTTACGCGAATGTTACACATAGAAATAAAACTATTTTAATTTCCTACCTAGGATGCTCCGCGAAGCTATTGAAATTAAAAAACATCCTAATTTTAATAGAGAAGATGGTTGGAATGTACCACCAGCTTGGGACCCAGTCATTTACTTAATTAATTCCAAGAAAAAACAATATACAACAAGACTTCATGACACTGTGAGCTCATTCTGCGTAAATAGTAACACCAAGAATTCAACATAGTTCGGGTACTTTGAGATAACTTTCACTTCAAACTTCAAGACAACAACCATCTTTAGTCTACCCGTGACCATGGCTGCTGAAAAGCAACCGAAACGTCGGGTTCAATGTAAAATATAAAATAACATCAAATAAACCGCGATATAATCCGCTAAAAATAGTTTTATTTCAATAATAAAATGATCCCAAACTCGATTGGTTTATCTTGTTTAGTTAAGAAGTTCCTACGGACACCTTCTGACTCCTCAGATCTCATCTCATCAGACCAGCTTCATACTACCACATCATTGCATTGTTATCAAAGGCACGTAAGTACATTATATTAAATTTGAGTCCAATCTTACACCAGGAAGTGGTTCTAATTGGATTTCCAAGATTTAACCCATTCTGACTAACAGACTAAACAGAGCAAGTTAAATAATAGCATGTAAATATGAGGATGTTAAGTTCTTTGAATTTAAAACGAAGTAATAGCTTTAAAAAAAAAAAAAAGGTATTACTTCGTTTTAAATTCAAAGAACTTAACATCCTCATATTTACATGCTATTATTTAACTTGCTCTGTTAGTCAGAATGGGTCAAATCTTGGAAGCCTAATTAGACTTCCAAGTCATCTTCCAAATATACATTTCGGCCAGTAGTCATGACTTTATCTATTTCAAGTAGACTTGTGGATATGAACCCGTGCAAGTGGTTAAAATTCTTTAATATTGCAATAATTTTTAAAATCATATGACATTATATTCTAGGTGTTTATAGAACCCGACTTTTGATGGTTCGCTATTGTGGCGATACCACATATACCCAGCGCCATCTAGCGATAACAAGTTGAACTACTTCGATACTACTACGTCGCTACCAATCCTAAATCGCGAAAGTGAAGTGAACAGCACACCCCTTTCCTCCACACTATCATTGACGTTTGCTTATTCTTAAGTACGTTAAGTAGATAATGTATCTCGTTCCAGCTTTTGATGGAACCCTTAGTGCGCGAATCCGACTCGCACTTGATCGGTTTTAGGGTTCCTAATAGATTGGTCATGTATGTCTGTCTGTCTGTCCGTCCGTATGTCACAGCCACTTTTTTCCGAAACTATTAAGAACTATGCTGTTGAAAGTTGGTGACTTCTAAAATAAGAGAATGATAAAACTAAAAAAAAAATAAGATGTAAACTCCTAAAATAAGAGAATGGTAAAACTAAAAAAAAATGATGTATTCCACCCAAAATTGGTTTGAATGAAATCTAGTAAGTATTTTTTTTAATACATTATAAATCGTAAACCGCAGTTTACCTTTCATTCAATCAACTCAAATATAAAAATTAAAAAAGAAAACATTACTATGTTACTTGCTGCTACGGAACCCTTAATGGGCGAGTCCGACTTGCACTTGGGCACTTTTATTATATAGGTCATGTCAATATGACTTCACCCTGCTACATGGTAAGAAGCTGTAAGTAAAGTCACTAATAGATGACAACATGGAACAATAACTAAAATGCTGGTCTTCAGTTTGATAGCGTCAATAGATGCTTTTACACGATTGGCTTAAAATACCCGGGACTATTCGTTGGTAAAGAATCTTTAAAATACAGCAAAGAAAAGAGGTACTCTACTTTTTGGTCCTAGATGAAAATGCTTGCACCATAATTATGATATGACATGACATGATGTCATGCGTCCGCTACAAATTTCTGCTCAATGCTAAATCATGTCACATGCCCTTAAAATATAAAATATTAAATTAAATTATATTAATATTAAAAATATTAAAAGAACAATATCATCTGCAATGCAGGTAAATAAATATCGTTTTATTATTATAAACAGCTAAATGGATTTATTCCACAAACACACTGCATATTTGGTACCACTTAACACCGTACACATAAAACCCAGCATTCAGCAAGTCGGATCCACATGAAATCAACTGCTCGAGACCATAAGTCAAGAGAGGTAATGCGGCCATAAAACACTGGCCCGCATCCTGCCCTCAGATTAATCAACAAACTGGATGGTACTACTGGTGGTAACACCTTAGCCCTGCACGATATTACAGTTCTTCCACTGATCATCAACATCTCAGCCATCATCTAAGCGTTGTTCTCGGTTGCTTATACTTCGGAGCCCGGGTCCTCCTTCTACTCCTCTTGGTTTGGTTTATACCTACGGCTTTTATGGAAGAGACTGTCATCTGACCTCCCACACCCAAAAGAAATGTCTGCGCCAAAGCCTCGTCCGCCACACAACTGGTTTACTTGCAGGTGAGGATGACTTGGGCACCGAAGATCTTAGTGAGTTCCAAAAAATATCCAAAAATAATTAGCTGTTAAAGTTTTTCCACAGATCTACAGGGATAAAGCGAAGAGCATCGGGGTACGAGGGAAGTGCCTTATAGGTCCACCTTACATCGGAAGACCTTAGACGGCGTACAGTTTTAGTTGGCTCGAGACCGGCTGGCGGCAGGGGGTCCGAGGGGAAAAAAAGGGTTGAGTTGCAGGGCGGCATGGCGCGGAAGGTCAAATGGGGGCAATTTGATCATCAGACCGCATTCGCCAGACAAGTTCACCTTGTATAATATCGTATTACTCCCTTTTTAATGAGGAATACCAAACTCCACGCCCCATAAAATGTATAAAATCCAGTCAGCTTTCGACATGATATCATGATTGATATGACGATGACCATGCGTCTGTCACAAATTTCTGCTCAACGCTAAATCATGTGACATGCCCTTCAAATATTTGAAGGGCATGTCACATGATTAAACATATTAAAAGAACAACATTCGGCATTTACTGGTGGTAGAAATTTGATGACACAAATTTGTCACAAAATTTGGCCGGGTAGGTACCACCGTGCACAATTGCGAAAAACCCTCCATAGTCATCAAATTTCGGTTTGATTGCGTTCAGGGGTCAGCAAGTGCATAGCCGGGCAGGGGCATTGTAGTCGCAGCACTAGTGGGACCGGTGGGTGTCACGCGGTGCTGCGGCGACAATTCTCTTCTGATGAGGCCGTCAAGCTGAGTGCCACCATTGTTAACATGATACGTGTATGTAATGGTGACCCTCTTTCCTGAGACTTTACCTTCAGCTTACCATCAGGCGAGGTGAAGTCAAATTGACGTGTCCTAAATATAAAAAAAAAACATCTGCAATGCAGATAAATAAATATTATTTTATTATTATAAACAGCTCAATGGATTTCGCATTCACAAACTTCACAAACCCACTGCATATTTACTTTACTTACTCGAGACCATAAGTCAAGAGAGGTAATGCGGCCATAAAACACTGGCCCGCATCCTGCCCTCAGATTAATCAACAAACTAGAAGGTACTATGAAAATATGTGGTTGCGCTTTTGAAATACCAAAGCGGTTTCCTTTTGTTCGGAATAAAAGTGGAGAAATAAATTTATTGCTGTGTATTTGTTGTGTGTAAAATAATTCTATGTGGTGCCGGTTTTAAGTACCAGTACTATTGCGATACTGTTAAACGTGAGCGTACCTTTTCTGTTCAAAAGAATTATTATTTTCCTTGCTTTCTTATATTGCAAAAGTCGCGAATAAATGAGATTTTAATTATGAACATTTGCAACTCTAAAAATTCATCATTAACGTTCTTAGATAAAATATTTTTAAACTATACATGATATAACTTTTAACTATAAATTACTTGTACTGACTGATCTGAGAATGACATAACATAACATAACTTCACGTCTGTATCCCCGAAGGGGGTAGGCAGAGGTGTATGCACACCCACAAGCCATAACCACTGAGAATAACGCCAGCATCAAAACCTTAACCTGACTTAACCTTAATCACATATAACAATAAAAATATTTTTTAAGTTTAATACCATGTCCTCCCAGGTAAACTTTGCCTATTTTTGACATATGTTATACATTTTTATATAGGTCATTCCAACTATGATAAAACTTATTGCTATGTTTTATAATAATAATTGTATTTATTTTCGGATAACAAAAATGATCCAATGAAAATTAAAATTATTTTTGGTTGCAAAATAGGGATTGCATTTATTTCTTTGCATTGTTTATTCATAATAAATTAACTTGTAAGCCAGTAGGTGAACAAATCACAACCAAATCACCCATTAATTACGTATTCAATAGAAATCAGATTTGAGCATAACTATACCAATTGAGTTAATACAAATACTTATTAGCTGGTAGTAACATATTAAATTTGAGAACAAGGTGAGAGCTGTGGTTTCCGACGACAGCAGCAAGTGGCACGCCGCCGCCTCTTTCTGCGAGCTAGTAATGTGCGTGAAAGAGCGGCGGAGAGGGAGCGGTAGAGAACCGTGCTACCGGAGTTCCGCAGTCTGCGGCGAGGACTACCAATCTCCATGACCGTGGTCCGAGGATAGTAGTCGGCCGACCCGCCGTTCTTACAGAAGCAGGCTAAGACGGAGGCAAGTCATCTGTATCCTACACACGCCTGTTAACTCACCGTCGCGGGATAATCCCGACCCCACAGGCGAGTCCGCGATGGCGGCCAAAGTCCACCGGTAACCTTTCCTTATTATATCTATCCTTTCCAGGGCTTACCCAGGTTGCCCGGTAAGGGACACTTAGGGAGGACACCCTGTGGTTTTAGTCGGTCCGATTCCGACACGCCCATCCCATCGTTGGCACCGATGGGGTGAAGCCCGTGGGGCTTAAGCTTTGGTTAAAAAAAAGCCTAGAAGATATTTATGAATTCAAAGCATTCCATGTTAATCTAATTGGTTAAGTGTAAAAGTGTTTGCTAAGTACCACCAGTTATTATCAATGTTGAGTGGCAGAATACTGGCTTTCGTAACGGTTTGTAAGAGAACCTCTTTCTCGCCTTACTACGTATTTCTATAGGTATTTATTTGCCTGATTCGCTTTCGGTGTTGCTAGTGTTCATAAGAGACAGTAACCACTCATCATTAACTGGACACGTTTACTACCTTAATCTTTACTAATGTTATAAAGAGGGAAGCAGAATTTTGCATTCATTCTCCGATATATTATATACGTTTTAAGGCGACGCTGGAGTCATCTACCGTAATTCTTGAGAACTACGGAAACAATAAATAACTTTACAGTTTTTCCGATCTAAATCTTTAGAAAAAGTAAGCATACAAAATGCTTAAAAATTTAATTGAAATGATTTCATCACTTGAAAGGTACATTATTCCCGATGGACATAGGCTATGTGTTATGTATAAATTCCGATGACTTGAATTAAAAAAAAACTACAAACAAACCGGTGCAAAACGAGGGTGAGTTGCTGGTGGGGTGTGTGTTGGGTAACCTCCTCGAGTGTCGCTCCGATTCCGATCCCGCTGCAGTCCGGGGGGAACGGAATCGGAGCGGCCGGTACACCCTGGGCGGCGGTCAATGGCTTCCCCTTCACCCCTTCATAGGGTTGGCATTGATCGTCGGCCAATACCCAACGTGGCGGGAACACATCGCTCTCCGTACTCCTCTGCTTTCAGAGGAGACAGGATGAGCGATGCTGTTAGTGGTGAGATGGCCCAGGGTCAGCCGGGGTGCGAGGGATATGCTCTATGGGTAACCTTACACCCCGGCGTCTGAAGACCCGAGACGGCGTGCGGTTTTGGTCGGTGCAAGCCCGACATAACCGCCCCCGCTGGCCGGCGGGGGGGTATCCGAAGGGATTTCCGCACGATAAAAAAAAAAAAGGGTGAGTTGCTGGTATTTTATTAAAAAGATCACTTGATGATATAACGCAGTTGAAAATAAAAATGTAATGGCTACCATAATTTTCTTCACAATAAAGGTTGACGTTATCACATCGCGTCGTGAGCACGTCGATGTCGTCGCCTAAACACGTCGGACGTCAGGGCACGTACCGTCTTGTCACGCGCCTCGATCACGTGACCGAATGAGCTCCGTGATCGAACCCATACCTGTCCATTATTATTTATAGCTTGCAGTGTAGTGTTAGGATTTTCGGTAAATCTTTTGATATAGCCATTTGTGGAGTTGGGTAAAATGGGGGAACAGAGACGGAAGTCTAATTCCTCATTTTCTTTCTGCCATGATTATAGTCCTCTATAGTAGATCTTGTCGCCAAGCAGTAGTGCGAGCATTTAGTAAGTAGTGCCATATTCTTGGTTATAATCTAGTGCTTATGATCTGTCGTCTATAGGTTCGAATATTAAAGTTTTTTTTTTTCGATTCCATATGTCTCCTCCTATAAATAGTAATGTGCAGCATCTGAAACATTTTGGCTCTCAATTATTATTATCAAAATCCATATAACACATACAAATTATAGTCATAAAAAAAAAAAACAAAAAAAAATTATTTCCTAAAATCATTTACAAATTGAAAAAGTTTAGGTCCTGTGGGTACCGTGACGTTTGTGAGGCGGCTTGCGCAATCGCAGCCAGTCTACCGTGGGATCTCGAAGCGGGGGTAGTGTCGCAGGTTTACCGGCGAAGTACTCTGGTACGCAGGGGCGGGGGTTGGCCAACCGTGGAGGAGATCGGAAGCTGGAGAGCGCAAGCTCACGACGTTCTCTTCGACAGGTGGTTGGCCCGACTAGAGGGGTCCGCGGTGGGGAAGGAACTGGTTTCTGCCATCCAACCCATTCTGCGGCCCTACGTCGAAAGGCGGCACGGGACTCTAACGTTCCACCTTACACAACTCTTAACGGGGCACGGTTGCTTCGGGAAGTACTTGTGGGAGGTGGTCGGCATCGAGCCGGAGCCTACGTGCCGCCACTGTAGCGGTGGGGCTGTGGACACGGCGGAGCATACGCGCGTCGTATGCACGGCTTGGAGCGGGGAGCGTTCGGCTCTAGTAGGTAGGGTAGGACAAGACCTCTCGCTGCCGGCCGTGGTTCGCGCCATGGTCGACAGCGAAGATGGCTGGGCCGCCGTCGTGTCATTCGTTGAGACAGTCATGACGGAAAAACGAGAGACGCTCACCTGATCTGACCTGAAGGCGATGAAGTGGACATCGTGAGGTTTAGTGGGTATGCCCCGAAGAGGTGAGTCCCACATACGGCCTCCAGATACCCCCCATATCGGAGGTAGCATGCCTAATAGCATTCCTCACGTTAAAAAAAAAAAAAAATTATATATTATATGTATATATAAATAAATAAATACTGGGCAAATACTAGTAGCTATTCCAACTTAGTGCAGTAGAAGAATTTCTGTAGCCTCGTATGTCAGTGATATGAGCCACTTTGTAACCACCATTTTCGCCTCTTTTAGTGAGCAGTTTCTGATGTCACAAGACTTAGCTACCTTATTATATATAAAATACTCAATGTGTGCCAAACCGTTCTGCAAATGTGGTATCAACTTTAGGTACCGTCACTCTATATACCCGGCGTTTAAGGAGATGTTCATAGTGTTCGCTATTTATAACTGTTTGATGTGCTTTAAGAAACGTTCTCAATATAAACAATTGGCGTACAGTAGGTACCTTGCTGTCCTTGTAGAGCTGTGTTGTGGGATACCTAACGGGCTTTTGGTACATGGCTTTCAGTACTGCGCGTTGGGCTCTTTCCAATTGCATAAGGAAGGTTTTCTGAGCAGCACCCCAGCTTCCTATACAATACGTCATAAGCGACTGACTCAGGGCAAAATAAACGGATTTCAGGACGTCAGTTGGCGCTCAAGAACGTAGTAGTTTCATTATGTTTGCAGTTTTCCGCACTCTGTTTGACAAAACTATGATATGCTCCCTAAAGCCCAAGTTTTGGTCAATGATTACGCCAAGGTATTTAATGCTAGCTGTCCTTTGGATGAATTCACAGTTGCAACCTTTCGTTTCTTTGCAGTTGTGTAATTTGATGCCAAGAGACGTGCAAGGGGCCGATGCAGCTGTTTTGTGAAAGCAAACGTATTTAGTTTTACTGGCGTTCAGTGTCTATATATAAAGGTTGCGTTATAATAAATTATAACGCAACCATGCTGATACTTGCCCCAGGCCTGACTCAGCTTTTGAAAATGCCTCAGCCCAGTTTGCACCATCAAATATGACAACAGTGTCATCAGCATAGCATATTGTATTGGCATTGATCGCATCGTGAATATCGTCCATATACATTATAAAAAGCGTTGGGCCAAGCACGCTACCCTGTGGGACGCCAAAATTGATAGTATGCAGATCACTTTTAGAGTTACTCACTTTAACACACTGCTTCCTTCCCGATAGATAGCTCTCAAACCATTTCAAGGCTATACCACGTATGCCAAATTTCTTTTCCAATTTACAATTTACTTTTACAATGTACATAGACCGTTTAGGTACCTGTAATCTGGGGTGCTTGGTTGGGGACCTCCACGCGGTGCACCCTGGGCAACGGAGGCGGCAGCGCCTCTCTCCTAGGGCGGGAGAGACGCTGCCGCCTACGGCCAACTCCGACCGAGGCGAGGACGACCCTGTTGAGGGCTGTTCGGAAGCTTTCCACGTGTCCCTCTGATTAGCAGATGGCACAGTGGAGAGCAAGTCAGTCAGCAAGGGTCAGTCGGGGTGCGAGGGATATGCTCTATGGGTAACCTTACACCCCGGCGTCTTAAGACCCGTGACGGCGTGCGGTTTTAGTCGGTTCAAGCCCGACATAACCGCCCCCGCTGGAGACCCCCCGCTCTCCAGCGGGGGCGGTATCCGAAGAGATTTCCGCACGAAAAAAAAAAAAAAGGTACCTGTAATCTAGAACTCTGCCGGCCCGCCGAGCCCACAACATGCTTGCCGCGCTTCGCTGGCGACTCAGGCGCCGGAGGTCGCTTAACGACCTCGGTCCTCCATGAGCGCAGGCCTGGGGGTGGCAGGTGAGGCCGTCTGTCACCCCACCCCAGCAGAAACAGGCCGGCACGGCGGGGCGACTAGCCCCCCCCCCCAACCGGGGCAAGACGGTGACACCGTGGTTCCCAAACCTGAGGGGGCCATCGAAACCGGAGATGGCCCAGGTTTGATACGATGGTGATGGAATTATAACCACAGACAGTCAATCAAATTCACCTAAATCCATTTGCAACACATAAAACTAAAGTGAAGGCTGCTCTGTCAATCTGATTGACACACAACATATTGTATTTTTTCGTCGATATTAATCAGTTTTGGGAGCACAGTGGATTGGATTGGTGTGGTTTTTAGTTTTTAGAGAGTATAGGCTTTCGGCAAACGTAGTGTAGGACGCCTTCCGGCCAGGTGGGATGACGATCTGCGAAAGACTGCGGGCAGATGCTGGATGCGGCAAGCTGAAGACAGGGCGCTATGGCGCTCATTAGGGGAGATCTATGTCCAGCAGTGGACTAGAATAGGTTGATGATGATGATGATGATGATACGCTTTTGAAAATTGTCGATTTTGACGTTTACTGTATTAACGACAAACCCTTGTGTTCGTTTTTATAGTGGACCTTTATTTGTAGAGGAACAGGTGTGATGTTTCTCCAACACAAAGGGAGGATCCTCCGACCAGGCAAGGTGATCACGCCTGGCGGGCCGCGGCCCAACGGTTGTCGTTGGGATGTTGTATATATATTATAACAGCGCGCGAACTTCACTTTCACGATTCAGGATTGGTAGTGACGTAGTAGTATAGAAGTAGTTCAGCTTGTTGTTGCTAGATGGTGCTGGGTATATGTGGTATCACCACATCACTCCCCTCCAAGACCGGAAGTTGATTGTGATGAGTTAGCTGTCTTAGCTCTATTGTGGAGCGTGCCAGTGCCAGTCTTGTGTAGTTCCGGTGAGCCGGAACTGGATGCCACTAGTTCCATTGATGGAACAGACTTCCTCGCTAGTCCCAGTGAGTCAAGACTAACCGCTGGTCTCAAAGATGCGGTGCTGAGTGCGGTGATGCGGTGCTGCGGTGAAGTGCCCAGTGAGTCGGGGCGCGAAGCGTCGAGGTGAGTCCTCGGCAGTGAGACGGGGCGAATCCTCTTGAGTCGAGGTAAGTCTCTCTTGTATGGGGCGAATGCTGCGTAGACGGGAGAGATGTGCTCTTCTTATGGGGGCCGTATATGCCGTAGGCAATGACTGCTACGTAGACGGGAGAGATGTGCTCTTCTTACGTGGACCGTATGTGCAAGTGTGCTGTGCCTTAGAGGCTGATGTGGTCGTAGAGTAACCAGGCTGCAGCGGTCGCTGCATGCTGAGGTATCCCAGTTGAGACCGAAGCTGCTGGATGGCGAAGATTTAATTACCGCTCATGCGGAAGAAGTAAATAGGATGGTGGCGATAGGAATGCTGCTAATATTTTCAGCGAAGGTTACGTGATCAGATCACGTTGGGATCACCACTGTAGAGGAACACGTGTGATGTTCCTCCAACATAAGGGAGGATCCTCCGAACAGGCAAGGTGATCACGCCTGGCGGGCCGCGGCCCAACGGTTGTCGTTGTGATGTTGTATATATGTTATACCAGCGCGCGAACTTCACTTTCACGATTCAGGATTAGTAGTGACGTAGTAGTATCGAAGTAGTTCAACTTGTTGGTGCTAGATGGCGCTGAGTATATGTGGTATCGCCACATATTTTCCTGCAAATTCTATTCTAGCCTAGATTCTAGCCAAAAAATTCTAACTTTTTCATAACATTCAATCAGGTTGCATGGACGAGAGTCAAGGTTCCGTTATTGCATCAGATATACAACAGCAACATATCAAAATATGTTTATCCGCGTTATAGAACCAACATTACGAGTTAAGCTTAGTTGGGTCTAGGTAGTATGTCATAGAGTATCTATACTATTATAAAATTGTAAATTAATTGTGTCTGTACATTGGAGGTATTTAAAAAAAATGGCAATAACACAACGTTAAATGAACGATTCGGAACACAAAAATATTTTTTAGGAATTTTTGTCAGTTTGTTCGTGATGGACACAAAAACTACTCAACGGATTTTGATGCGTTATTTTTTTCTATTAGAAAGATCTGGGTTAGAATTGATATCTGCCGTATGTTTGATTGCTATACATATTGCAAAACGAAAACCGACCGCCGCGTGGGCGGAGCTGCGGTCATCAGCTAG
The DNA here is from genome assembly GCA_946251805.1 of Cybosia mesomella. NCBI lineage: Eukaryota > Metazoa > Arthropoda > Insecta > Lepidoptera > Erebidae > Cybosia > Cybosia mesomella. Next base: position 26,850,112 of record OX276408.1, read on the forward strand.
TTATTTATATGAAGACTATATATATATACTTGTAAAGCACATAACTTACATGGTTTACTAATGTTTGGCAAAAAACGTTCCCCAAAGCGTCACATGCCAAAGTATGTTTCCCAAATTTTCATTTGGCAAAAAAACATTTGGCAAAACAACTTCTCGCAATTTTACAGTTAGCAATAGTATTTTTGGCAATTTATTGTTTAACAAATAATTACATGGCAAAGTTTAATTTTTCCAAGTATTAGGTAGTCAAATATGGGTGTTTGTTTCACCTTGGATAAATAATTTACAGGTAAGAACTTCTATAATAATTATATTGCTTTTATACTAATCAATTCCTCTGGTGGGGCCACAGTTCTAACCTAACCTAACCCACTTTTTGGCAGTTCCGATCTAGCCTACGTAACTTATAGGAAAACATTTGAACGAACTTACTTTTAGAATATATTTTTTGACAAAATAAAGCATTTGTGATCCTTCGATAGCTTAGTTTAGGGTTGATAATCGTATAGCAGAGTAAATTGAAACGCACGTTATGTTCCTTTGGCTTTGTATTGCAGACTACTGGTTTACAATGATTTGTTATTACCTTTATACATTCAATTTTAACCTAACATACACCGCCCACCAAAAGGCCATTGCCTTTATCACACAAATTTGTAAACTATCTCAAATCAAATTACAAATAATATAAATGTATTAAATATTTAACATTTTTGACAACCCTACACAATTGTTAGAGTACAACAGAACTACAATATAAGAAATTTCCAAAAAGAAAATAAAGTTTACGAATCATTTTACAATACTTTAAACCAAACAAGTAAATTATTTAGCAAGCAATTTATCTTGAGTTTTTTTTATAGATTTCCAATTATTTACTAGTCTCAGATTACTAACTCACATGCAAACTGTTAAACACAATTAATCAAAATATTAAATATATTGGCTAAATTAATTACCTAATGTACCTAATGGTTTGGTAATATGACATCACTACAGTATACTAAACTTATTTTTGTAAAAGCATGCAATGCACATTTTTAGTTACTAGAAAACATATTTAAGTACTGGTCTCGTCATCTTTAACGTTAATCAAAGGACACAGTTTACTAACACATCTCTTAGTAACACTATCACCAGACTTAACACTGTAAACACGAGTAGATCCGTCAGGCCCAGGGTGTTTGGCCACAACACGGCCCATCAACCATTTTCCTGGAGGTAGACCATCGTGTTTGATCAGGACTATATCGTTTATTTTGAATTCAGGTTGCTTTCTTAACCACTTAGGACGCTGTTGCAAGCGCGTTAAATATTCCGATTGCCAAATCTTCCAAAACGTTTGAACTAATTTTTGTGAATGTTGCCATCTTGTCAAATGATTTATATTTAACTTTGTTAGGTCTGGAGTAGGTACTTCAATAGATTGTTCGCCAATTAAAAAGTGAGCAGGTGTTAATGGGCTCAAATTATTTGCATCCGTATCATCTATTGGCGTCAAAGGTCTTGAGTTGAGGAGGGATTCGATCTGACAGAGTACTGTCGTCATTTCCTCGAAGGTTAAATTAGTGTTAAGGATCTTTTTCAAGTGCGACTTTACCGATTTCACACCGGCCTCCCAAAGTCCACCGAAGTTCGGGCTGTAGGGAGGAATGAAGTGCCACTGGGTGCCGTCCAATGCTAATATCTGGGAAACTTCATCTTTAAACTCAAGCTGCGCAGCCTTCCATGCCTCCACCAGTTCCCTGTTTGCTCCAATAAAATTGCGACCCTGATCGCTGTAGATGTGTGAACATCGTCCTCTTCGTGCAATAAATCGACGGAATGCTGCGATGAAAGCTTCAGAGGTAAGATCTCCAACAAGTTCTAAATGTATGGATTTAGTGCACATACATATAAATATAGAAATGTAAGCCTTACTTGTCTTCGCCCCACGTCCTCGAGACATCAGTATATTAATTGGGCCAGCAAAGTCTACACCGCTGTACTGAAACGGACGAGATAGGTTTACTCTCATGTGGGGCAAGTCACCCATTATTTGGTTTCTTGCCTTGACATTTGCTCTGGTGCAAACTATGCATCTGTGAAGATGTCGTTTCACAACGTTTTTTGCTCTGAGAATCCAAAATCTTGACCGAAGATAACACAGCATGAGCTGGAGTCCACCGTGCAGAGTTTTCTGGTGCGCATCTGAGACGATTATTGAGGTAAGTGCATTTTTATTACTTAGTATCATAGGATGTTTTGTATCTCTTTCTAGGTTTGCATGTCGTAATCTACCGCCCACCCTGAGGATCTGTTCTTCATCAAGGTAAGGATTTAACGATTTCAGATAACTGTTTCTCTTGACTGCTTTGAATTTTTTAATGTCTTCTATTTCTTCCTCAAAATCCTCTTTCTGTGCTTTTCTTACGCATAGTTTCAACACTTCATCAATTTCTTTTGTAGTTATTGCTTTATTGTTTTCGCTTGACCTCTTGTAATTTAGAAATCTTTTCATGTAAATTATAATTTTTGTTAGTTCTTCCATGTTTTCATAGTTTTCAAAATTCAATACGCCTTTGCTATCTGTTTTATCTTCTGCTATGTTCATGACTGTCAATTTAGTTTTCCTTTTTTCCATATCAGTAGGTATTATATTTAGCCTTGAAAATCGTATTTGCTCTTCTAGTAACCATTGTGGTCCATGCCACCATAGATTATTTTGTTTCAGGTCTGATACTTTAGCACCTCGTGATGCAACATCGGCTGGATTCAAATTTGTTTGGACGTGATGCCATTGACTGCTGGGCACGTTATCTGAGATCTCAACTACCCTATTCGCAACAAATTGCTTCCAGCGGCTGGGTTCACCGAATAGCCATGATAATACTACTGATGAGTCAGTGTAAGCAAATACTCTATCAAAGGGTATTCTCATTGCTTGAGCTGTGTGGCGTAGAAGTTTGGAAAGGAGCACTGCAGCGCACAACTCAAGGCGTGGCAAGGAAATCGTTTTTACAGGTGCTACCTTTGTCCTTGCCGCAACAATATTGACATCTATGGTTCCATCTGATTGTACTACTCTGCAGTATACTACTGCAGCGATGGCACGCATTGACGCATCGCTATATCCGCGCAATGATATGGTTTCTTTTGAACTGTTCAAGGTGTTTAGCCATCGTGGAACTGTTATGTCTTTGACCCTTTTCAAATCATCTCGTATGGTTCTCCACTCAACTTGTAAGTCGTCATCGATGACGTCATCCCATCCAACACCTTGTAACCACAATTTCTGTACAAAAATCTTTGCCAGTATGATTGCTGGAGCAATCCATCCTAGTGGGTCAAATAATTTTTGTAAGTCTGATAAGACATCTCTTTTAGTTATATCGATCGGTTGCGGATCTAAGTTAATATTGTATTTGAATTCGTCTTCGCCTAAATTCCATGATACTCCTAGAGCTTTAACTGTTCCATCTAGTGTCACATCAACATGTGCCCTTGTAGATCTATCTGCTTCATCTAACGATTTTAGGAATTCAGGGCTGTTTGAGCACCATTTTTGCAGTCGTAATTTGCCTTTGTCTAGTACAGTTTTTAATTGTTTGCTTGCTTCTATCGCTTCTTGGACAGTATCAAATCCTGACATGATATCGTCGACGTAAAAATCTTCTTGTATCATTTTTGCAGCAATAGGAAAGTCTTGACCTTCATCAACTGAAAGCTGAATCAGTGTTTTTACAGCGAGATACGGCGCCGACGTTGTGCCAAAAGTAACTGTCAATAAACGGTAATGTTTGACTTCATCAGATTTTGAAGTATTCTGTCTCCATAATACTCTCTGGAAGTCTACATGTTCTTTGTTAACGAGAACCATTCTGTACATCTTCTCGATGTCGCTTACAAAACAGACCTTATGCATTCTCCATCTCATTATGATACTTCTGAGATCTTCTTGTAGGACAGGCCCGTTCATTAGTTCATCATTTAGCGACACACCGTTCGTGCCCTTGCACGAGGCGTCAAAGACAACACGCGTCTTAGTTGTTTCCTTTTCAGCTCGCACGACTGCATGATGTGGTAAGTAGACGGATTTCTTATTAATTTCTTCTTCAGGTACTAATTGCATGTGATTTAATCTAATATACTCTTCCATGACTTCACTATAATTCTTCTTTAGTTCTGGGTGTCTTTCAAATCTTCTTTCAAGCATTTCTAATCTTTTCATTGCTATGTTTTGTGTATTTCCCTCTAATGATTGTAGTTTTTCTGTCTTTATAGGTAGTTTTACCACATATCTTCCTTCTTCTGTTCTAGTATACGTCTCCTTGTAAAGTCTTTCGCAGTTTTCTTCTTCTCTTGTTAATTTTCTTTTTGTATCTGTTTCAACTTCCCATAATATCTTTAACATATCGTCGACTTCAATTTGTTGATGCAATACTATGATTGATTCTTCTTCTGAATTCGCACAATTGTTTACTTGTCCAAACAAGATCCAACCTAAAGTTGTTTTTTGTGCACTTGGTGACCCTGGCGGACCCTTGATGACATCATTTTGCAATATTTGTGCGTATTCATTCACTCCTAGAAGTAAGTCGACGTTAGCTGGTTGGCCGTAATTAGGATCAGCAAGAGTTATTCCTTCTAAGTGATTCCAATGACTCGTTGTTATTCTTTGAGTGGGTATTTGAGTAGTCAGTTGCTTAGATAAGACGTACGCTTTCACGATGAGGCTGAATTCTTCGCTTCTTGATGAGACCTCGACCTGAACTACTTGATTTAATTTTGATTTCACTTCGCCCACTCCAACGATACTTCCCTTGACAGGATATCGTCTCGCTCTGATTGTTTGTGCCGCTCTTTGGCTTATAAAACATCCTTGTGATCCAGGATCTATAAGGGCTCGCAGAATTGTGGTGTGACCATCTTCACTCTTACACTTCACAAGGGCAGTTGCTAATAAAGCAACAACTGTATTTTGAGCTGTATTAGTTTGTGACGTCATCACTGCTATATTTATTTCTTCCTTTGTTCTATCTTCTACATTTGTATGTAAAACCTTTGGCTGTTCATTTTCTTTCTTCTGAGTTGGGCCACAGGCATCATTTGTCTTCTTCGAATGTAGGAGGGTGTGGTGACGTCGCTGACATAATCTGCACTTGGTGGGTAGTCGACATGCTCTAACACTATGTCCAGGAACCAAACAATTGTAACATAAGTACTTCGATTTGGCAAACTCGGTTCGTTGTTCTGGTTCCAGTTTTCCAAAGTCTTTACAATGACTAAGTGTGTGTTTATCTTGGCACAAAGGACATATCTTTTCTGTAGCAGTATCAGAACTGTGATAAGATCTTACTACTTTTTCTTTAGTAGAAGCTGGTTGTTGCACTAGTTCTAGCGTTCTAAACTTGGACTCTAAAAACTCCTTTAACGTTTCAAATGTCGGTAACGCTTCACTCGATGTACTGCTGACGTGTTCTTCCCATTCTTTATGCGTTTCAGCGTCTAATTTTTGCACCAACATGAAGTTTATAAGTGGGTCCCAATCTTCTGTTTTTATGTTTAGATTTTTTAGACTGCTTAGGCATTCAGATGTAGTATCAATAAGTGATTTTATTTGGTTAGAGTTTTGGTTGGTTAATTTTTTTTGGTTGAACATGCGCTTTAACAATGATGTAACAATAAGTCGTTTGTTACTATAACGCCTCTTAAGTATGTCCCAAGCTTGAACGTAATTTGCTTCACTAATCTGTATATGACGTAACAATAATTCAGCTTCTCCGCCAACGCTTGTTTTCAAATAGTGTAGTTTCTGGACGCCGCTCAGGGTATTGTTGTGATGGACCAGCGATGTAAACAAATCTTGAAAAGTCGGGAAGGCTTCATAATTACCGAGAAACTTCGGTATTTCTATACGCGGTAATCTCACTTGTGGAGAATGTGCTTGCTGTGCTAAGGTTATATTCATTGCCTCTTGTTCACCAGTCGGTCTTTGTTGTGATTCTATTGTAAACAGTAGGTCTTGCATTTCTGACTTAGTATCCATAATCAATTCTTCACAAACGTAATATTGATTTTGTTCAAAATAAGGCAATAGCTTGCGTTGTTCCTTCTTCACATTCTTCATTAAGGTGGTATGTGCATTACGAAATTGTTGCCAATATTCTGCAAGGGCTTGCATTTTAACTGTGACGTAACCACGCGTGAGTCGTACCTTGGGGCATTTTTTGAAGTTATCGCGAGTTTTTGCGATGATGTTAAATAAGTCTTCTAATTCACACAAATTTTGTTCGACGATTTCCATAGTTAAATTCCGGTGAAAAACTGTCCAAAATCACAATTTTGTTGATCAGCTACGAAGTTATAAAATGTAAGATAATAAATTGCACTTGTTTACGCATAACTTGTAGGCATTAGGCTCTTCTTCATAGCAAAAAAAAGGTCGCCTTTTGTTCTCTTATCCATAGGTCGCTGGTTCAAATCCGGCTCGAAGGACCACTATGATCCTTCGATAGCTTAGTTTAGGGTTGATAATCGTATAGCAGAGTAAATTGAAACGCACGTTATGTTCCTTTGGCTTTGTATTGCAGACTACTGGTTTACAATGATTTGTTATTACCTTTATACATTCAATTTTAACCTAACAATTTGCTTAATGTATATTTGACTTAATAAATATTGAGCAAGTAAAAAATTGCCAAATGAATATTTGACGAAGCGATTAAAATGCGAAATATAAATTTGCTAAAGATTCTTTTGGGAAATGAAACTATGCGATAAGTTTTTTGGGACGAGAAATTTGACGAAACATATTTTGCCAAACGGCAGGATCCCAACTTACATAATATTATAAAAACTATGATGACAACAGATTCAGTAAATCCAAATTAATATCCCTTCACATGTTTGTAGCTTAATTCACGAAAATACAAGGTACATTTTTCATCCGGCCGCAACACTCATTGTACCGTAGTATTAGGGCGCACATACATCAATTCATGATAAAAGATCGGAATCTCTCGGCCCAGTTCGTATGCTACGCAAGTCCATGGTAATCTCTGCACGTCCTGAATTAAAGCGACCAATTCTTAGGGCTGGAGCAAACATTTTTGGAACTAAACTTCTGTACAATAGATTTAGATCGGAAAAAAGGAACATCTAGGACGGGACTTGAACTCAGTCCCTTACAGGGGGAATGCTCTGACCAACTGAGCCACCTAGACGCGTCGCAGATATTCGAAATTCTCCGATATATTTTATCGATCTTAATCTATAGAAAAAGTAAGTATACTAATTGCTTAAAAATTTAATTGAATTCTGTACAATAACCAAAATAAACCAAATATGCATCAAGAGTACATTATACTAATTATTGTAAATGTGAAAATTTTGTGACGATGTTCGTTAGTACTACTACTACTAAACTAATTTAATGTAATTTAAACAACGGCACACGCCACAAAACAATTTGAACATATCTTGTCAAAACACAAAAATCAGAGATTGATGTTACAAAATTCTTGGGCCTTTACATTGACAGTAAAGTGAATTGGAAATCTCATTGCGAACATATCGCTCATTGAATACAAAAGGGACACAAATCGAAATTTACTAATTTTACAGGACAGATAAAACAAATTTTTGAAAGTGTTTTTTTTTTAATATTTTATATTTTTGTCTTTTAAATATAAGATATTAATATATCATTAGATGCGTTTTTATAAGCCCTATCTTTGTACATTATGAACTTTGTAATAACTGCTACTCATTGTGATAAAAATGCACAAAAGTCCTTTTTGCATTCAACATGTGAATCAATATCATGAAAATTATGTCAAAAAATAAACACAATTTTATAAAAATAAATGGTTTATTAGAAAATGTATTAAAAACTTTAATCTTATTACTAGGTTAAAACATAAGTAAATTAACACAAGTAATTAAATCACTGTATTAAAAATCTAAACTATAAAATCTTTGCTTATTGTTAAATTGAGTTCACCTGGGTACGTGACTATTATTCAGTCAAATTAAACATCTATCTAAAAATTTTTTATTATAAATTTGTAGAATTCTAACAAAACAAGAAATGAAACTATAATAATCATATCAATATAAACATAAAAAATCATATTAATTAATAAATCCTCTAAAGAAATCAACACCTACACACATCACTTCTGTCTCTGACACTTTAATATTAATAACCTACAAAATATGAGATCAGTTCTAATGGCACAGAATCCAGTAGCAAAATATTATAACTTATAGTAATATTACACAATAACATGCAGTCTTACAAAATCACAATTTTAAATAGTATAATAATAGCCACTTTTTGCGTTAACTATATAGAATTATATTTTAGAATAATTATTTAGAATCTTAGTTACTTATTATTATTATGTACTTACTTAAATGTTTTTGTAAAATTTATTAGAATTTTTTTTATAAAAGGGACTTTCAAAGCTAAATATTCTAAATACATTATCACAATTTTATAATTAAAGCTACAAATTTTCGTAAAAGCTTTGGTAATATTTAGGTATGATATTTTTCTCAATAAGTTTAACTTTAAAGATATTTTAAGATTTTTTGTACAGTTTTTTGGCACTGTAGAATTAGCAGGCCTTTTCTTTGTCTGCGTGACTATCGAGGCGAACTCTTCTGTTTCATAAAAAGTCTTAAAGAAAAAATTATTGTCGTAATCTCGACGAACTTTAATAATTTTTATATCAGTCCATTTAACTTTTTGACCCTCTTCTGTAGTAGTGTAATTGCCGATAGCCAGACATTTTAAATCCAGAGAACTGTCATGTGTAAGTTCGTGAACAACGTAGGGTCTTCCTTTCTTCGTTGCGGTTTTAATAAGAGTCATATATTGCTTCGGCACATATATTAGGAGAATATTTTAAAGCATTTGAAATGTTGCGTTGAATTAGAGAGTGAGCAGCATCTCCTTCATTTTGCGTGTGCCCTTTTATTAAAAATTTATGAGTAACACTCCTTAACTTCGACAACACATTTATGTTGTATTGGTACATCGCTTACAATAAATATGTTTTTCTGTTGGCCGCAACAGTTGTCGCTGTAAAATACTACGTCAAAATAATCAGAAGCTTTCTCATTCAAATTCTTCAAATACGCGAGCACACACGATACTATTTCATTCACACCACGAGCTCCTGCACCTTCATGCCAAACGTAGCAGTTCGTATTATTTGTACCCAGCTCAGTAATAGTGAAATTCAGCATATTTAATTTCGAAATATTGTAAAAACTGGAGAACCTCACCTTGCAGACATGGCATTGCAGCCTGTAAGTCATACACACATATCACAAAATGATTACTTATATTTTTCTTGTTATTTTTCTTATCAGCTCTGGCTAAATCTTTTTCTTTCAAATGCAGGTCGTATTTTAATGATAGGCTAAGTTCATGTTGACTGTCTGGTATGGAATTTGTATCTGATAAATCAATAGGTGTCGTGTCTGGTTGACTGAGTGCTGGAGTATTAGAGTAGATGTTATTTTGTATATTGTTGTTGTGACCAGGTAATGGTTGACTTTGTTCTGATGCTTGAATGGAGGTTGCCATAGTAAACATTCATTGTGTAAGTAATCTGTAATAAAAAATAACTTTCAAGTATTTTAATTAAAAAACAGATAATATGTATGTTTATCAGTTGTCTAGAACCTATAACACAAGCTTTAATTGCTTGCTTTGGGACTTAATAGCGCTGTGTGTAAATGGCGAAATATATATTTATTATTTGGTTAAAAAAGTACACATTTATTTGGTAAATAATGACATTGTTTAATTTTATATTGGAAAGCAAAATGTACAGATATCGAAATATGGCTAAGTTTTATTTCATATTAGAATGCAATATGTACAGATATCGAAATATGGCTAAGTTTTATTTCATATTAGAATGCAAAATGTACGGATTCCGAAATATGGCTATGTTTTACTTCATATTGGAAAGCAAAATATACGTATTTCAAAATAAGGCCTTGTTGCATTAATAATTCTGACTGTACTTACTTGAAATTTGAATGCAATACGTCCGTATTCCAAAATAAGGCCTCTTTGCACAGAACACTAGATTTAGCATTGGGTATTTTTTCAAAATGTGACCGTTTTGTATGAAACTGGCGTGCGTTCACTTCAAGTTCTGGGTCGCAACTGACAAAATGGCGGTTTTGGTTTGAACTTCACACGTAAGTCAGTCCAATGCTAAAACGGCAGTTGATCAGTTTTGCATCAAAATGAGCGAAAATGACGGGTGTCTTCAGCAAAACGTAAAATATTACAGTTAAAAAGTCCAATTTTGTAATAAAACGATTTTCAAAAAAAATTGATTTGTGGCTGTATTGAATTCAATGAGCGATATATGTAAAAAACTATATCAATTCTCATACGCACTCTATAGATTATGTAAAATCAGCAATCAGCCCACTGTACTAACTGCTTACCATGGCTACGTAGGATCTTCCTTACGATATGGAATAATCTTTTGGGGTAGCTCAACATAATATAGAGGCCAGGTTTTTATTGCCCAAAAACGTTGTATTAGAAGCATCTGTCAACTTAAACGTACCGATTCATGTGTACCTCATTTTAAGAAACTGAACATATTGACATTACCTTCTCTTTATATATATATAGTTGCAATATTTATTAAATCTAATATAGAATTGTTTGAGTTCCGGACTAGGGCCCGAAACTGTGATAAATTGGCCATAGTAGCAAGTAAAACAGAATTGCTACATAACAGTTTGTTTTGCCTAGGACCACGGATATATAATAAAATACCAGTAACAATTAGAAATGTAATTGAAATGGACAGTTTTAAAATAAAACTTCGCAAATTTTTAATAGAAAAATTTTATTATACTATAAATTAATTTTTGGAGGATAACTCACTGTAATTAATACCTATGACAACTTGAATATGATGCATGATAATTATTAATGAATTCTATTATTGTTTCAATTTTTATATTGTATTATTATTTATATTTATTTATTTGGATTTATTTGTATTATTTATTTAATTTTATGTGATGACTTAATTAATAACCTACTTAATATTGTATACCCAAATGGTGAAACATAGCTGAACTCATTATTCTGTGAACATCTTTTGTACCTATGATTTACAATAAATATGATTATGATTATGATTAGTTTGTTACTCAATCACACTCTAATGGTTTAACGGATCTGGCTGAAATTTGGTACAAGGATAGATTATAGTCTGGAATTACACAAAGGCTACTTTCATCCCTGGAATAGATTGTGAACAGAATTCCACTCCGGCAAAGTCGCGGGCAACAGTTATAATCATAATATTTTTTATTGACAACGATAGCGATCAGCAGTCGGTAGTCACGCTGAACCACACCTGTCATCATCATCATCATCAAGATTTGCGTGTTCCTGGTTACATCCGAGATTGTCACCTTGGAAGCCAATGTCCTTTTAGTCCTCGTTATCTTCGTTTGGCTTATACGGCTGTCATAGGAGTTACTGCCGTCTGACCTTCCAACGCCAAAAGGAAAGCCTGCGCCAGAGTCTCCTCCGTCAATAAGCAGGTTTACCGGCTTGCAGGTGAGGTGGAATTGGACCAAGAAGATCTTTGCAGATAACGCTTTAATTACAGCAATTAGCGCCAGACCTCCGTCCTCCATGAGAACAGGCCTAGGGCCACCTGTCATCCCAGCAGAAGCAGGCCGGGACCAACCTTACAACCCGGCATCTGAAGACCCGAGACGGCGTGCGGTTTTAGTCGTTCAAGCCCGACATAACCGCCCCTTTTTTTTTTGTTTTTTCGTGCGGAAATCCCTTCAGATATCCCCCCGCGTGCCAGCGGTGGTGGTTGCTGGCCGGCGGGGGGGGGGGGTATCAGAAGGGATTTCCGCACGAAAAAAAAAAAAGGTACATGCCTGTATTTGTATGTTGTGTTCTCTTTTTTTTTCTTTTTTTTTGTATATGTGTATTTCGTAGGTTAAGGTTGAATAAATACTTTTTTCCTTTATTGAGTGACATTATTGGATATTTGCAAAAAAAAATATATGCCGCGGTAGCCTAGTGGTATGGGTAATGGACTGCTGAGACGAGGTCTCGGGTTCGATCCCAGGTTTTACCATGGCACACACCAATGACTTTTCGATGCTTTTCGAAGTTATGTGTGTATTTATCGCAGGTTTATAAGTGCCCGGTTAATGGCAATAGGCTCGCCACCTATTACATTGGGACCTAAACATAAACTGGCGAAATGTGGGTGCTAGCACCTCTGCCTACCCCTTCGGGGAATATAGGCGTGAGTTTATGTTATGTTATGTTTATGTTAAAAAAAAAACAACTATTTGTATTACATTCAATAACACTGTGTGGACGAGAGTGATCTCATCAGGGTGCCGTTATTGTATCTGATATGGAAAAAGTACAAAAATGAATGTACAAAAATGAATGTACAAAAATCCAATCCTACTAAAACAGTGTAAAAATATTCGTTTCCAGTACGTGAAAGGTAGGTAATACAGCAATGCTTTTCGGCATAAATTTCAATCGCTGTATACTGCATTTTCTACGGTATGGGAGATTTTAAAGGTCTTGACCTTCTTGAATTTTTTAAATTCAATAATAGTCAAGCGCGTCAGATTAAGTTTTAGTAGGTCGAATATATATGTGAATTAAAAAAAAACCGACTATTTGAGCGTGACTTGAGGAAGTAATCAAAGACATGGGGTAAATATCAATATCTGATGCGCTCGTGTAGTTTTATACAAGTATTAATGTCTGAATACCAAGTCCATCGGTAAAAGGATAGATTTGTATCTGACCATTAAAATAGAATAGGTTTCCTGACCTCGACAAGGCTGCGATTTTGGTATGATCCCTCTCCAACTTTAATGATATACAGAAAAATATACGTATTCATAAGATGCGTAATATTATAGATAGCATGAAGGGCTTCTCAATAAAATACCATATTTCCGACCTCTCTCCGGCCAGCCCTAAGTTATATAATCCTTCCATTCATCTGGATTCCAACCCTGATCGAAAGGTATACCTTAATCGTTCAATTGGAATTTATTTGTTTGTTTCTTAGATAGAACAAATTGTGTCAATTGTTCAACTGATTCAAGTGGAGCTGGGATTCAGTTGCCTCATTTGCTTTGCAAATCTGCTTTCAATTGGATAGAGGTTTGGTGTATTTCATGTGCTTTGTATGGTTCCGTTTAAATAATGCTTCTTTCTTCAATTAAATTTTTAAGCAAAGAGTATGCTTACTTTTCCTATAGACTTAAAAATGATTGTAAAGTCATTCATTGTTTCCGTAGTTTGCAAGAATTACGGTAGATGGCTCCAGCGTCGCCTTGAGACGTATATAATATATCGGAGAATGTCGAATATTTGGGACGTGTCTAGGTTGCTCGGTTGGTCAGAGCATTCCCCCTGTAAGGGACTGGTCGTGGGTTCAAGTCCCGTCCTAGATGTTCTCTTTTTCCGATCTAAATCTGTAATGCTGACCTGTGTTGAGACTCGATGAGTAGATTGGGTTTATTTAAATCTTAGAACACCAATGGAAATTTAGCCCAATATACTGTGATTTACTGTGACTCCTCTCGTTCACGCCTACTCTTACAACTAGGACGGTTACCAGCTTCGCAATCAACCCAAACTTAAGCGTAGCGAGATTTGCCTATTCAACAATAGGTCAACGTGACCGGTCGACTTTTTCCATTGATTTGGTTTTTCCGTGATTATTCCTCGATGGTACATCGGACATCAACTTTCGACCCATAGAAACACTCAGCAAACTGAGCTTGATAACCGTGCCAAGTTTGGTCAAGATCGGTCGAGCCGTCTAGGAGGAGTATGGTTTCACGCGAAAACCCGATTTGTGGAGAAAGACGCTTCGCTCGCCTTCGGCTCGCTACGCTTAATAAGAGCATGGAGAAGTAATAAGTATAACTGTCCTTGAAGATCAAAAATGTTCAACGTATCTCTGCTAATATCTGCTGATCCAGTTCAGAGGTGTACAGAAGTATAATTTAAAATTGTTAGAATCTGGTAACTGGAGACTGATTATGATTTTAACATGAAAATGGTCATAGCTGCAAGCGGTGTTAATAAATTAATTTATTCACCGCCAGCTGAGAAAATACAAACCTATAAATGTTTCCCAAAATTAGGTGTCATGCATCTTCCATGTGGACGAAAAGAGCAAAAATATGCCATCCTATTTTTGTCATTGCGCCTAAAACCGGTATCATTTAACATTAATTACCGCTGTGCAATCCACATTTTGCAGTATTATATTTGTGACATACGGGTCTTTATTGTCATGTGCAAATTGGCTGACACTTTTAGATTTAGGGAAATTAAATTCTGTAGCTTTGCATTGAAAATAAAATCATATATGTATATAATCATATGCGTAGCCAGCAGCGGAAAGGCAGAAAAAAGGTGAGCAGGGGAAGGAATGGAAATAAGGGCCGTGTATAATAAGGAAAGGAAAGTGATATTTTTCTGTATTTATGTACCAGTTGGCGTATACAATAGCGTATTAACAGTGATATTTCTTTTTTGATCGATCGTAATCGAGCCTATTGCCGTCAACAGATTATTCATCCATATTTTATCATAGCTGATGCCCGCGGCTCCACTCGCGCGAATGTCAATGATTGTTTTTGGTCATATCTTCGGTGCTATTAACCAATTGCAATGAAACATAATTATGACAGATATTAAGTCTGACTAAGACCTTTCTAATAGAAAAAAACCGAAAAAACAGACCAACAGATAAACAGACAGGCAAAAATTCCAAAAAGAATTTGTTGGTTCTGAATTGTTCATTCAACGTAACCCAAGTATATATATTTTTTTAATCTCGTATGTACAGGCACAATTAATTTATAATTTTGTTGAGCTGAGTGAGACGAAGCCGAGCGAAAGCTCCTCATACCAGACTTCAGGATTTTCTTTGTCATAGGTATCCTCCTAAACTACTAATCCAATCAGAACCAAATTTGGCATGATTAAAGAGGTCAATCAGAGGAAGGTTTATAGATATATTTTGAAAAAATTAATGCTACTACAGAGGAATGATCACCGTTAAAAAAAATCCAGATGCAATTACATAACCGACACACTGTGACCAAACTTTACACGCTCAGAAAGCATGTCCAGAGTTGTGACTTTCAAAAAGAATTTTCAAAATCGAACTTGCCACGGAGGAATGATCACTGTTAAAAATTTTCAAAATCTGATTCACTATGTCTCACTCAGCTCAACATTGCAAGCAGCGATTCGCCTTGCAGACCTAGTAATAGTATAGACAGATTAATTAAAATGAAAAATAACAAGTTTAACATTACATTAGGTACGATGACTAACAGTTTCATTGAAATAATTTTATTCAATGAAATTTTAAACCAATTAGTATGCCAATGCTTTTCTAATAGATATACTTAGGAAAAGTGAACATCCTGGACGGGAATTGAACTCGCGACCAGTACCTTACAGGGGGATTACTCTGGCAAACTGAGTTACCTTGACATGTCCTAGATATTCGAAATTCTCCGATATATTATGCAATTCGGGATGACGCTGGAGCCATCTAACGTTACGAGACTTGTCAGGGTTCAAGTCCTGTCCTGGATATACCCTTTATCGAACTAAATCTATCATAAAATAAAAGGAATATGAGAAATAAAATGGTCAAATCTAGTGGGGCGGAAATCACACAGTGATTGTCAAACTTCGGGCCAAACTTAGATATTTTTGTTGCAGTATTTTTATTCAAAATTACAGACTCAGGGTTTATGCATATTATTCGACGCGTCTTTATATATTGAGCAATAAATATGAAGAAAATGAAATCAAATCAAACGTCTTCGACGTCAAAAACACAAAAAAATGATTTTATATTTCAGTTTCTTTCAGAGTCTGGTTGTTTTATGTAAATATACAATATACGTATTGTCATTGTCACTCATGTCAAAGTCAAATATGCGTTACTTTGATAACTCGAAAGAAACTCACTTGTAAAAGTTTTTTAGGGACAATTTGTATGGTTACGGTTGTATGGTTGTGCCGAAACCTTGAACTTACAAACCCCAAAATCTAATCAGTTCTTTCCATTAACCAAACAAGATCATTGGCGAAAGAATTTTTTAAATCGGATAAGTGGTTCTTGAGTTATTGCGTAAACAGACATCCAGACCAACAGACAGACCGACACAACATTTTTTTTGCTTAATTAGACTTAGAATCATGTGAAACGTCGAGAAAAGTGATAAAAAGTGGGTGTAAGATTTTGATTTTTTTGCGTGATTTTAAGACTTCGGTGTCCACCTGGTTGGTGGCCCGAAGTAAATATATTTTTAAATCATTTCTTCAACTACATTGAAGTACTAACCAAATATTTGACCTGTTTATTAATGGATTGAAATATTTCAAAGTAATGTAATCTTCTCTATTCACTTCTTTTATTCTCTCCATTTTACCGATACCAAAGCAGCAGGTTTTATTAACAACTTGTTCGCTGTACAAACCATTTTTTTTATTGTGTGGGGTGTGGTTGTTGGCCGACTGTGTGGCGAGCGCATAGAGTTCTCAGCGAAAGTAAAAACCAACTAGCTCGCCCACCTTTATACCCGTATTACTGCTCGTGAACCGTTGCCAATGCTCAGCTCATTGCAGCAACTAGAATTTATAGCTCACATTTAGTTCACATACTTTACTCGTTGGCCTCTTAACAGTACTATATTACGACTGCAGCGTTACGATGCGCTTTATGCGTATCGCTTGACAGCGGAAGGACATCAAGCAGTTTTAGAGGTGACGGACTTAGATTTACCGGCAATAGTGTAAATTCCAGATAACCAGACGTGACAATATACCTATTCTCTTTTCTTTTTTAAAATAAAGAATAGTAGTAATATTAAGAGTGGGTTCACGTTGGTAGTGAAATGGCCAGGATTTAAACCCGGGACTACTTGATCGTAAGGCCAGCTCCGTTTACCACTAAGGTACCATACCATACCAGGGGTGACAGGTGATGCCGCCTGTGACCCCAGCAGAAGCAGGCCGTCCGGGCGCTACTAGTGCCCCCCCCCCCCCCACCCCCGTTTGACCCCCTTGGCAAGATGGGGACAACGTGGTTCCCAAACCCGAGGGGGCTTTGTCGAAATCGGAGATGGCCCGGGGTCAGTCGGTGTGCGAGGGAAATGCCTTATACCACCTTATACCCCGGTGTCTGAAGAACTGAAACGGCGTGCCATTTTAGTCAGTTCAAGCCCAACATAACCACCCTCGCTGGCCGGCGGGGTATCCGAGGGGATTTCCGCACGAAACTAAAAAGGTACCATACCATACTTTACTACTATCCTGTCCTGCCCTCTTCAACGAAAATGATGTTTAATAGTAAAAATTGAATTATATTCATTATTTACGCACACAAGAATTTTTTTTTTAAACAATAAGTAACTGAAATTACTAATATTCTCCCTAACCCCTCCAGCTAAGTTTAAATGCTTGTGTGAGGAGTGGGTTCAGGTCGGTAGTGTAATATCCAGGATTCGACCACTAACCTCGGAACCTTTTCTCAGTCTAACTATGAAGTAACTGAATTTCGATCACAATCTGCTGGCGACATCAAAGTTCTGTAGTTGTCGAACTTCTTAGGGCTCCAACTAGCCGTAACGACAGCCATGGATGTTCTTATGGCAACCGGGACAAACGGGTCGGTCTCCCTGCATTAAGAATGGTCACCCATGCTAACACTGACCGGGCTAATATTGTTTAAGTATAAAATTTATACCTTGCATACACATAACACATACATAACTTCACGCCTGTATCCCCGAAGGGGTAGGCAGAGGTGTATTACACACCCACGATTCGCCAGTTATGTTAAGGTCCCAATGTAATAGGGGGCGGGCCTATTGCCATCTACCGGGCACATTATTAAGCGAGCGTTAATAAACATTTATTAATGCACACATAACTACGAAAAGTCAGAGGTGTGTGCCCGGGGCGACTGGGGATCGAACTCGAGACCTCCTCTCAGCAGTCCGTTACGTCCGCCACTGGGCTATCGACGCTGCACCTTAAACACCTTAAGCCTTGCATATTAAAATATCTTATGTCAAGGAAGAGCTGCAGTGTCAAATGAGTTAGTAAACACTAATGCTTTAGGTAAACGTCGCTTCAGACTGAGTAGCGAAAATAGAAGTGTACTAATAGTATATATAAGTGTAGATTTTGTCCATTAGCAGGCAAGTACCTAAATAAAGAACTCTATTTCTTATGCTACCAATTTTAAATTGGTGATAGTCAGTTTGGCAGTTTCAGAGATGCTTTTTAACACCACGTATATGCGTGGCATTAAGGCGAAAATACACACTTTGTCTGACACTTTTACCGTACGTAATAATAATAGAAGCGTTGGTAGCTTAGTGGTTAAGGAGTCGACCCTATGATCGAGAGGTCCCGGATTCGAAACCTGGCCATTACACTACTGACGTGAACCTAGTCCTAATACCAGCAATTAAGCTTAGCTGCATGAGTTAGGGGGAATATTAGTAATTTAGGTTACTAATATTCTTTAAAAAAAAAAGAACCCCTGTACTACTTTCTCTACTAATGTACTTTATGATTGATTATGTATTGTGTGTATATAAATTTAAATAAATATATATTCTACGATATAAGCACTATCTGGAGCAAAATAAGCATAGCTTAACTGTCGTCTAATATGAGTTCGAGCATGTGGATAGACCAATGCAAATAGACATACTCATATTGTTCATGATGTTTGCAATATTTGCACCGAACGGGAATCGAACCTGCGATCACCGACGTAGCAGGCGGACGTTCTACCGCCGCACTAAAGAACTCACCTTTACCTCACTTATATAGTAGTACTTTAACTTTTAAAATAGTCATATTAATATAATCAAATTATTGTTAATATGTGAATAAAGTTAGTAGTAGTTAAAATTAACTAGCGGATGGTGCTTTTCTCATCCCGAGAATAAAATCACAGACTTCACAAATTAACACTGAGTTTGTCTTCATTTGTGACTGTTTGCAATTTACTCCGAGCTAAACCAGTTATATATTCTATAAATAAATGGTGATGGCATTTATTTTTAAATTAGCAACACAAGTCAAATCGTGTTGAGCAATTAATATTCAGTGAAATATTAACTAATAAGGAGACCTCGTCGCTTGTCTCCAGTGATAAATGAGCGGTCAATGCCACTGGACAGCGGCGGCGCTGGTGAGCAACGGAATTAACTGGTTTATATAAGCAATGCTAGCCGCCTTTCAATTCAGTGATAATTTGCGTAGACACAACGGGATCTACGCGTCACTGGTTAGTTGCTTCATTTGTTTCGTTAGCTTATAATATGAGCAGAAATAAGTTGTTGCTTTTTACACAACTGCCTTTTAAAGGAGTATAACGTTTTCAGGGTTATTTATTTACTTATTACTTTACTTTTCAGGGTTATTTAGTTATTTATTTACTTTAGGGCATTAGTTATTCATTTTCTCAAACCCACGAAAAAGCACATGTAGCGGTAGTATATTAACATATGGATATAATTACATACTTTTAAGAATAAAAATGTTGTATAAATAAGCGCCAATCAGACGTATCACAGTTGACCTCTGGCATAGCCCCAAATCTCTAGCCGGGCTACGTTTCATTATTATTAGGCCCGGATTTACAATCTGTCTATGCGATAAATACGATTGTGTGATCTGCATCAAAGTAAGCATTTAGAACGACGTCTGTTACCTACCAACCTATGAAGGACGAGTTCGAGAGTCTGGAGACAAAAGACGTAACCCCTGGATCCAGGAAGCCGGTGACTTATTAGTACGGATTCGCTGTGAGCTCTAGTGACGCCTAAGTGCACACGAAGACTGAATTTTCTAGTGATGGTCATTACGATAGGACCGCGTCAGTGTTAGAATAACCATTAGAAGTAGTCATAATAATTTGAGGTTTAAAAGTAATTGTTACTAGTATATCTGTATAACATAATTTGACCCATCCACTGTCATTTATATGTTCGTGTAACCGAGTGTATTACCCAGATTAAAAGTCGTATAACTTTATCTCTTTGAAACTTTCATTTAAGGCCTCCATAGACTATTGATATTTCATGTGCAAGCTTCGTTAAGAAACCCACGACCCAATCGATAGTAAGTAATACAGTCACGAACTTGCATATTTGGCGATTCAACGTGAAGTCAGTTTTCTAACAGACACATTTGTTTATATTGTAAACTCACCTTTAGAACCGATACATACTTGCGCTTGTCAAACGGAGACCGGGGTTCGATTCCCTGACGGAGAATAAAAACATACGTTATATTAATATATGTTACACACAATACAGCAGTATCGGATATCCCACACCATCTAGCGAAAGTAAGCCAAACTACTACGGCACTAATGAACGTACATCGCGCTATGAAAGTACGCACGCTGCGACGCTGTTTAGTACTCATACATCGTTTAGACATCATCCAGTTGCGCCAGGGCCTAACTTGAATCGAACCGGGCGGCGGAGGCGCGAGTTTTTGCACCTCATGCCACCTTGAGTGAGGCTGCGTGTGGAAGGGACGGGGTTGGTCCTCCACCCGCGAAGAGGCGACGTCCATGAGTACCTGGACGTCGCGTAATTAAAACCGTGACACACCGCGAGCACGCGATAGGGATGCTCGCCATGGAAGTATTCTTGTATAGTTTCAGGCCCTCCCGAGAAGGCGCAGAGTATGGCACACCGAAGGGGCTTTAGTGTGTGAGAGCCACACATAAGAAATTTCGACTACAATATGGGGTTCTTCAAGAAGGGCATTAGAAGGTTTTTACAAGGTCGGCAGTGCGAGTGTGATGCCCCTGGTGTTGCACACGTCCATAGGCCACGGTAACCGCTTCCCATCAGGTGGGCCGTGAGCTTGTCTGCCACCTGAGTGGTATAAAAAAAAAGCATAGCGCGGTATGCCTAGAAAGTTTCCCCTGACGCAACAAAAAAAGGGCCTACTTTGCCTAATCGGAGGAACAACCCCTCCTCCACATGATTTTAACCAACCTTTTCGGAGTAAGCCAGTAACAGTATCATCACAAACATCCCAATCATTCCTGCAGCAATAAACTAAATCAACTCCTGCCAAATTCAATGTAACAAGATATCAGCTACCAGATAGCAGGGGGATTGTGGTCGCAGCACTAGTGGGACCGGTGGATGTCATGCGGTGCTGCAACGACAATCCTCTTTTGATGAGGCCGTCAAGCTGAGTGCCACCATTGTTAACGTGGTACGTGTATGTAATGGTGACCCTCTTTCCTGAGACTTTACCTTCAGCTTACCATCAGGCGAGGTGAAGTCAAATTGACGTGTCCTAAATATATTTAAAAAAAAATATCAATGTTTTATTCTTTGTATCGGTGAAGCTTAATTGTTATAAAAGTTCATAATATTACGATAGATTATTTAGTAGCTTTTAATTAAACCATTTCATTAAATTTAAATCAGTCACTTTAGTTAGTGGTCATTATGTATTAATTCATAAACTCACAAACGAATTTATATTTGTCTTTGTTATGCTTGCATATAATTTCAGAATACACGTTCTATCTGACTGCACTATTACCGTGACACGTCGTGCAGACTGAAATGTCACCCGTCACCTCAATGAAAGCAGTTACCCAAAACAGGACAGCGCATCAACCACTTGAATTTGAACTGCTAGTTGACTCAAATTTGCATTTCAGGCTGATATTATTTCGAGCTATTCTTGGACAGGGGTTGAAAACAGCCATTCACGGGCTTCAGCAGGCATGGTCAAAGGAAGTATTCAATGTATGGCAATCGCGTAAGCTTTCGACATTATCAAATGGTCTCACTGGCAGTTGAAGTTCAACGTTATTGTTTACTATTCCTTTTCTAATTTTTTAAATTTCGCGTTTCACGATATAACATAATTTAACGGGAATTAACGCGATCATGTATAGGTATATACATACCTGGGGTGGCAGGTGAGGCCGCCTGTCACCCCAGCAGAAGCAGGCCGGGACTGTGGGCGACTAGTGCCCCTCCCCCAAACCGGGGCAAGACGGGGACACCGTGGTTTCCAAACCCGAGGGGGCCATCTCGAAACCGGAGATGGCCCAGGGTCAGTCGGGGTGCGAGGGATATGCTCTATGGGTAACCTTACACCCAAGAAGACCCGAGACGGCGTGCGGTTTTGATCGGTTCAAGCCCGACATAACCGCCCCCGCTGGCCGACGGGGAATTTAGGAATCCGAAGGGATTTCCGCACGAAAAAAAAAAAAAAAAGGTATATACATACCTTTGGATTGCCTGACGCTTCGACCAGGTTACACTAGCCTTGGTCACAGGCTGACTGTTTTATTTTCATTAACAAAAAATAATAATCAGTATTTGTCACAATAATGTCATATAAGTCAACCAAGGTGGGAAGGATAAGTGTCATATTTTTTTTTCATTTATTTATTTAAAGATACTGTCTCTTGAAGTACAGATTTAAACAGCACGGGGCTCAATCAGGGTTTGTCCGCGTGTATTAGTTACAGTATCAAAAAAAAAAAAATTACCAAATGTTACCTCACCACATTTATTCTTTTCCACATTCTTCTTTACGATAATCCCCTTCTGCTCCAATGCGCTCCCAACATCTCGCGCAACCTATCGTTTTGCCAGCACGGGTTCACCCGAGGTCGCTCCACCTTAACGGCACTTCGAGCCCTTCAGGACGCAGTTGCCATAAGTCCGGCAAAATATGTCCAGGCAGTGTTCCTGGACATATCGGGTGCTTTCGACAATGTGTGGTGGCCCATGATCCTGCTGAAGGCAAAGAACGGCGGATGTCCACCGAACATATACAGTATGCTGGTGACCTACTTTGCAAACCGGCGGGTAGGGTTCTTTGTCGGCAGTGAGGTCTTGTGGAAAACTTCAACCATGGGATGCCCGCAGGGCTCGGTGTTGGGACCCTCACTGTGGAACCTCCTTATGGATGACCTGTTTCGCCTGCCGTACCCACACGGAGTTCAACTCGTTGCATACGCTGATGACGTAACGGTACTTATTGAGTCGAACTCTCGGGCCGGCATTGAGGCTTCGGCCTCGTGCGCCATGGCACTAATAACGGAGTGGGGTGTGCGTAACAGGCTGGGTTTCTCCCCCGGCAAGTCATTTTCAATGACCTTGAAGGGGAAGCTGCCCGGCCCGTGATTCGGCTTAATGGTATCGCAGTCAAGGGAGTGCGGTCAACCAAAGTGTTGGGTGTGGTTGTCGATGCAGGCCAGGGTTTCGGGGAACACGCCCGATCCATAGGCGAGCGTGCCGCAGCTGCATTCGGGAAAATGTCGCGTGTCTCTGCCTCATCCTGGGGTGTCCGACACAGGGCCCTTAGGGTCCTGTACCAAGGTATCTACGTCGCGACGGTTACGTACGCGGCGGGGTGTTGGTGGAGGCGCACGACCACGTACATGGTGAAGAGCACGCTATTGCGAACGCAACGGCCGGCACTGATACTACTTACTAAGGCCTACCGATCGGCTAGCACCGCAGCCTTGCCGGTGCTGGCAGGGGTGCTGCCCGCCGCCCTCGAGGTCGCCCGGGCTGGCAGAATTGATGACATCCGGCACCTCAACCGGGACGAGTTCAGGACAGGGAGGAAACAAATTTCGAAGGAGACTGTTGTCTGATGATGATGATGAATGGAATCACCCGGGAGGGAGAGGTGCCTGCATACTACTGCGATCTCGTCAGTTCGGAGACGAACTTCCGTCGGTTGAGAGACTTCGCGCACGCCTGGCACAGGATTAGAAGCAGGCTCGAACACGAGGAACGGACCAGGGCCAGCGACGAAGCCGTCACGTGTGTCGTCGGCCGCCTCGGCGGCGTAATGCACGATAGTAGCCCCAGAAGGGGGAGAGGGCTCGGGACACTAATAGAATATTTGTAGGGAGTCAAGAGAGTGCGCGCCGGAAAGAGCCATCGCAAGTACGGCGCGCATCTCCCGCGATTCGGTCCATATAGCCAAGACGGCTGGAGGGACCATGGGAAGGTGGTGGGAATCCCCTTCTGCTCTAAAACACATGTAGTATTATTTTATAAATATTGCAAATACTTAAAACTTGAACACCGGTCTTCAAAACACCCAAAATTGCTATTTAGTTGTAGAAATATGTCAAATGTCGTAAAACATGAAATTCCATGTTCCATGTTTCCAATAGCGATTTGTGTATTTGTTTATATTGTAAAATAAATGATAAAAAAACCAACAAACACGACCACAATACAATTGCGACACTGAAATGTAATTTGCAGTTCTAAATCGGATTGTGTTATAATCCGGTGCTTACACAAATTTATGACATGTCCGAACATGTCACCGCGTGTAACGTTAAACGTTACTGCAGGTGTTGAGCGATGTTAATCCTCTGACGTCGCGTCGCAGTGTCACTTCCGTGCCGTTGTTGTGTAATATAAAGCTAACATTTAGGAAGCTTGTATATAGGAGTATTACAATTGTATTCCGTAATTTAGTTATTTGCACTAATATACGTGTGTTTGCTTATTGGAACAGTTGCTAAAGTTCTTATGGATGGTGGAAAAATATAGAAATGATTTCCCAGTTGGGTGATAAAAAAATTGTATGGAGAATTCAGTTTTACTACATTTAAATTGAATAAACTCAAGGCTAGATGTATTCATTGTTTTTAGGGATTTTCTTTAGAAAAGCCCTATTGCTATCGAGTTGCGAAGTCGACGTCGTCGTTGCCAATTTTCTGTCACGGTTTTGGGTATGAAGGAGATGAGCTATCGAGTTGCTGTTTTCGGTAATAGATTCGTGCTGGGGTGAACCATTGCAAGATAAAAAAAAAAAAAAAAAAAAAAAAAAACCTTGTATTCGGCTGAGCTGAACACATGTATCTAGCCGAAACTAATAGAATCTGCGTAGGTAGTCACAGTGGGATGTTACAGGCTGTCAAGGTATGTAGGTATAATGCTTACCCCCGCCGAGCCCGCAACATGCTCGCCGCGCATCGCAGGCGACTCAGGCGCCGGAGGTCGCTTAACTACCTCCGTCCTCCATGAGCGCAGGCCTGGCAGGTGAGGCCGCCTGTCACCCCAGCAGAAGCAGGCCGGGACGGTGGGGCGACTTGCGCCCCTTCCCCAAACCGGGGCAAGATGGGGACACCGTGGTTCCCAAACCCGAGGGGGCCATCTCAAAACCGGAGATGGCCCAGGGTCAGTCGGGGTGAGAAGGATATGCTCTATGGGCGACCTTACACCCTGGCGTCTGAAGACCCGAGTCGGTATGCGGTTTTGGTCAGTTCAATCCTGATATGACCGCTCCCGCTGGCCAGCGGGGGGGTATCCGAGAGGATTTCCGGTATAATGCTTACCTTTGTTTTGCTTATCTTTGGAACCACTGCACGTGGTCCCAAAGATTAACCTAAACATATTAATAAACTCACAAAATTCGGCCTCTCTCTTTATAATATTGGTATAGATGCCCAAAGCAAAATGTGATGCATTTATCGAAAAATTAAATGAAACTATTAAAAAAATAAATCTTTTTGTAAATTCACTGTACGTATAATATTAACAAACAATGTTACAAGTGTGAACTGGAGTGATTGACATTGTCAGCTCGGCTGCAGTAAGCCAGATATCCAGTTAGAGCATGAGTGACAGATATGCAATGGCTGAAATTGTTTTAGAATATTGGTACAGATGGTCAAAGCCAAATGTGATGCATTTATCGAAAAATTAAATGAAACTATTAAAAAAATTAATCTTTTTGTAAATTCACTGTACGTATAATATTAACAAACAATGTTAAAAGTGTGAACTGGAGTGATTGACATTGTCAGCTCGGCTGCAGTAAGCCAGATATCCAGTTAGAGCATGAGTGACAGATATGCAATGACTGAAATTATTTTAGAGTTGAATTCTGTTCGAAAAGTATACATATCGGTGATAACGGGTATGTCAGAGCTGTCCATATAATTGCTCTATTTAGCTGTTTTCGTATCAGCAGTTTTACATAATATTAGTAATACTTTTTAGGGTTCCGTTGCAAATGGCAAAAAACGGTACCCTTATAGATTCGTCATGTCTGTCTGTCCGTCCGTATGTCACAGCCACTTTTTTCCGAAACTATAAGATCTATGTTGTTGAAACTTGGTAAGTAGATGTAATTTGAGAACCGCATTAAGATTTTAACACAAAATTAGAAAAAAAAAACAAGTTTTTTTTCATCAAACCCATACGTTTGTGGTATCTATGTATAGGTCTTTAAAATGATATTGAGGTTTCTAATATTTTCTAAACTGAATAGTTTGCGCGAGAGATACTTCCAAAGTGGTAAAATGTCCCCCCCCCACCCCTGTAAGTTCTTAAATAAGAGAATAATAAAACTAACAAAATATATGACGTCCAACGAAAATTGGTTTGAACGAGATCTAGTAAGTAGTTTTTTTTTAATACGTCATAAACCGTAAACCGCAATTTACCTTTCATTCAATCAACTCAATATAAAAAAAATATAAAAAACATTATTATGTTACTTGCTACTACGGAACCCTTAATGGGCGAATTGCTTCTATAACAAGCTCCCTAATGAGTGATTATTTATAAATATAAAACTGGTGGTTCATAACGGCGTGCTAGTCCCCACATTAATGTATGGAAGTGAAAGTTGGGTATGGCAGAAAAATCATGAAAGTAGAATGAATGCAGTGGAGATGCGTTCATTGCGTAGTATGTGTGGAGTAAGGTTGGCTGATAGGAAGAGGAATACAGATATACGAGAATGGTGTTGCATGAAGGAGAATGTTGTTACCAGAATTGAAAAGGGTATGCTAAGGTGGTTTAGTTACTTGGAACGAATGAGTACTGAGCGAATGACTCACCAAGCATATAAAGCAGATGTAAGTGGGCAGGCAAGCCGGGGTCGACCTCGCAAGATATACACTGATAAAATTAATGAGGTATTGAAAAAACGGCAGGTCAAAACCGGCGGGCTTTAATGAAAGGTTTAATGACATAGAAGGAAGCTGTATTTAAGGTATGTATGTAAGGACAGAAGCAGATGGTGGGCTGTAGTCTCTGCCTACCCTGGATCCTAACTATGTATGTAAAAAATATTTTACAGCGTAATCAAAACAAAACTTTGCTAAAAAGTCTATAACAAAAAATAAAATTAATACTAGGCCACTTTATCGAAAACATTGTAGTGTTCAATTATGTGATGGTGAATTCGAGCGTTAAATTTCAGGACGCCTTGTATATCTATTTCGTGATTAAAATAAGTTTAAGCTACAAATATTCACATATCGGTTTTGCGTAGTACACACGCATGTGCATAAAACTGCAGCCTACAATCATAATGATAAAACTGAACATTTTATTTGCTGAATAATATTCATTTATGTCATTTATCAATGAATATGTTTTTAAAATTTTCCATCTGCCATTTTAATCTGAAACGCAACATGATCACTCATGACAGTGGTATTCAGAAATTTTTACATTCTCTCGCATTTATCATTAATTCCAGACAATAAATCATTTGTATGAAACTTTCCTCAACTGTTCACAATGTCTGCTAATGATGCACATACGGTAAGTGTGATTAATTAATAATGATTAATAAGTACCAATCATTAATAACAAATAACCAAGATAACAGGTAAAATTAATAAAATATTTTTTCGTATATTGATAATTAACCAAGTACACTTTATATTTCTGGTAAGGTAATAAATTTTAAAAAATCCACGCTCGTATTTCTGATGGTTATAACAATACCCACAAATTATCCTTCTAACCTAATATCCAAGTTGAACTGATGTGACCCGGGGTGTTAAACTTGATGGTGGTTTGAACATTTTTCTACGATATACTCGTAATAAAATTATGTATTGATTTGATTTGATTTGAATAGGTCAGTACTGACATCCCTAGGGTTATCCTTTCGAGGGCTTACCCGGGGTGCCCGGCAATGGACACTTGGGAAGGACACCGTGTGGTTTTAGTCGGTCCGATTCCGACACGCCCATCCCATCGTTGACACCGAGGAGGTGAAGCCCGTGGGGGATTCCACACGTTAAAAAAAAGTACTGACGTACTAAAGTATACCATTATAAATAAATATTAAATAAATATTTTACGACATTCTACACAGCGCTTTGCACAGCCAGAATGCGTATAAACATACTTATATACTTTTTTTTGTAAATACATACATATTATACATAGAAACACCCAGAAAATTGCAAATAGACATATTCATGCATACAAATATTTGCACTGAGCGGGAATTGAACCCGCGCCCCTTTTTTTTTTTTTTTTTTTTTTTTTATCGTGCGGAAATCCCTTCGGATACCCCCCCGCCGACCAGCGGGGGCGGTTATGTCGGGCTTGCACCGACTAAAACCGCACGCCGTCTCGGGTCTTCAGACGCCGGGGTGTAAGGTTACCCATAGAGCATATCCCTCGCACCTCGACTGACCCTGGGCCATCTCACCACTAACAGCATCGCTCATCCTGTCTCCTCTGAAAGCAGAGGAGTACGGAGAGCGATGTGTTCCCGCCTCGTTGGGTATTGGCCGACGATCAATGCCAACCCTATGAAGGGGTGAAGGGGAAGCCATTGACCGCCGCCCAGGCTGTACCGGCCGCTCCGATTCCGTTCCCCCCGGACTGCAGCGGGATCGGAATCGGAGCGACACTCGAGGAGGTTACAGTCGAATGCACTACCGCTATATACGCCACAGGGGCCGTCAATTATTATACCCGCAAAGGCCGTTTCTTGTTTATTATATTACTTATATCGAAACCAATAGTGTATTATTTATTATGAAAATACGGAAATTATAAAGAATTTCATAATTTTCATCACAATCATTTACCAAACATTTTACTGTTCAATAAAAGCGACGATAACCCAGTGGTGTACTTAATTGACTGCCGAGACGAGGTCTCGAGTTCAATCCCCAGTCGCCCCGGGGACACACCTCTGACTTTTCGTAGTTATGTGTATATTAAAAATATTGATTATCGCTCGCTTAGTAATGTGCGCGTTAGATGCCAATAGGCTCGCCTCCTATTATATTGAGACCTAAACATAACTGGCGAATCGTGGGTGTATAATACACCTCTGCCTACCCCTTCGGAGATACAGGCGTGAAGCTAAAGCCAAGCTTCTGCTAGGATGATGGAACCTTTCGCCCTCAGGGCAGCGCTGGATGAAGACTCGAGATCGTTTAGTAGTCGGCGCGGCGTCAGTCATCATTTTCACTACTATTTATGTAAGTTATTTTACAATTTCGAATTCTTAGATGACCTCTTACACGGCTCATAGCCGTTTGTTGGTGGCTGAACTCCTCCGTAACCACAAATTTACCACGGTGATATTGTGGACACTGAGGAGTGTTTTGAAGCGAGATGGTTCATGTCCGATGTACCATTGAGGAATAATCACCGAAAAACAGTTTCACGAGTGCGCGGCCTTTTTTTTTTTACGTGCGGAAATCCCTTCGGATACCGCCGGCCAGCGGGGGTGGTTATGTCGTGTACCGACTAAAACCGCACGGTGTCCTCCCCAAGTGTCCGTTGCCGGGCACCCCGGGTAAGGTAGTAAGATGTCTTATTTTCAAGTAAGAGTCCTGCTCGCTCAGCTCAATTTATTTCAGTCGCACCCTACACTGAATTCCTAGTTATATTCACTCTATCTTTAATATTGACAAAAAGAAATGTAATACTGCTCAAATAAGTTAATCTCTTCGTTATATATTAATGCCAGTTCATCAATCCGGGCGATTGTTTCGTACGAAATAAATTGTACGTGAATACGCGCAAAACTTATATACGAGTACAACACTACATTACGAAAATATTCATTTGGAAAATCCGGACGTTTAAATTCGGAAACTATACTGTCATTTGCCATCCCGAATGCGTCGTCCGCAAAGCGATAACGTATCCCTGTGACGTCATCGTTCAATAAAAACTGTAAAACTTATTCATTCATTGGAAGTCTTTTAAAAATATAATATTTTAATTGGCTTTATATTTGTTGTAGCCTGAGGGTGTGGATAGGTGTGGATACTTTAGATGCGCAGTAACGAGCATTTAGATCTCTTTGGCGGTCAGCGGGCGAGATGGCGAAGCGCGCGAATCAACCAATCATAGATATATCGAACTAATCACAGACTCAAAGGACTCGCGTCATTGGTCGCTCAGTCCTGTTATTGGATTTATGATTAGCCAGTTCACATGCGCGAACTTTTTGACGTTTGTTCAAGATTTTTGCGTCGAGGTATTTTTTTTTTCTTAAAAGAATATTAGTAACCGAAATTACTAATATTCCCCCTAACCCCTCCAGCTAAGCTTAATGGCTGTTGTTGTTGTTGTCCTAATAATACACCTCTCCTAGATGCTAGAGGTTCAGAAATAGCGCGCTCTTATCTCTTGTGCAGTAATTGAGGGGGGAGCAATGAAAAAGTGGCCTTGGGCTTGATGCCGGACTGACCTAGGCCATCATTGCTGGCAACTTCATCGCCTCCGGTAGGTCTTGACCTACCGTTGTGGTCATCTAGATCCGCGGACAAGCCACCTCTTCAGTCAATAGATGTAACCGTAAACCCTGCGGTTTGAGTCGGTTCAAATTCGAAATAACCGCTCTATCCTGTCCAAGGCGTGGTGAAATCAGAAGGTTTTCATGCGGAAAAAAGCTCTGGCAAAGCTCAGACGACGGACTTAACAAAAACATCGTCAGCTCGTTTAAAAAAACGTCATATGCCTTTTGAGTCGGTATAGAGAGGAAATAAGGCTATGATCAGTTGTTTAGGAGTCTGCAGTTTTAGTGCCTTAACCACAAAGCTACCGACGTCTTATGATCTAGATGTCCTGGGTTCGAATCCTGACACTTCAGACGTGAATACACTCCTAATACAAGCAATTTAGATTAGCTGGAGGGTTAGGAGGGTATTACTATTTTCGGTTACTAATGTTCCTTAAAAAATAAAATAAGATACATAACTTCACACCTGTATCCCCCAAGGGATAGGCAGAGTTGTATTACACACCCACGATTCGCCAGATATGTTTATATATATGTATAGCCTATTGCCATCTGCCGGGCACATTACTAAGCGAGCGATAATTATCGTTAATTATATAAATTAGAATAAGATAGAGCTCTGGAAGGGCATTCATATTCGCGAACGGTTCATCGATACTTATCAATATGAGAAGAAACAAAGAAAAGAAAAATTCCTTTACTTTGGTGCAACACAATTTACATAACTAAGTTACAAAGCACATACACCACATTGCACCAAAAAAGGAGCCAATTCAGCATAATTCCAGGCACAAGTACCTGGCGCTGGTTTTCAACTGACTCCTATGTGGAGGACATCCGACAAACATATAAGTTCTTAAATTTAAAAAAATCAAAAAAGAAAAGAAAAGAAACACAAATACATCAATAGAAACAAAATAAAAAAATAACGACGGGTTGCACTCCGGGAGTGCCGGCAGAAGTGAAAACTTGAATAATTTTGCACGAATTGCTTTAATTATCAGTATAAAAGTCACCATCATCATCATATCAGCCGTAGGACAACTCAACTGCTGAACACATGGGGGGAGGGGGGTTGGACTATAACCCTAATAATAAGTATAAAAGTACTATCATTTATGTGGTAACATACAATATTCATTTATTGCGCTATCGTACACAAACATGACAATTTATATTATATTAATTTTAGCACTTCAGAACTATTACATTTATTTTACATTTAAAAGTTTATCTCTCAGAAATATCAACTTCCATCCATAATTTCAACGACTTTTTCACCATCATTATTACCATCCAACCATCATCGCCAATATATTTATAAAGTACTCACTCATTTTCTTTCGCTATTTCATCGTCATTTTTAGGGATTTTCTTTAGAAAAGCCCTATTGCTATCGAGTTGTCGTCGACGTCGTCGGTGTCGTCGACGTCATCGACGTCGTCGTTGCCAATTTTCTGTCACGGTTTTGGGTATGAAGGAGATGAGCTATCGAGTTGCTGTTTTCGGTAATAGATTCGTGCCGGGGTGAACCATTGCAAGATAAAAAAAAATCGCAAAAAAAAATAATCGCAAAATCGAAAATCCCTTGTATTCGGCTGACCTTAATAGATGCTTTTTGTATAATTTAAATTTATATCAATAGATTTATGGCACAAATAGAATAAATATTACAAAAAGTTATATGATGACAGAAAGTGTTTCTTGGGCCTCGGTCGGAATCGATCTCAGTATTGACGAAGTCAACAATCACTCATTAAACGAACGCGCCACCAAGGTTGTTCTGTAGACCCGAGATGGCGTGCGGTTTTAGTCGGTTCAAGCCCGACATAACCGCCCCCGCTGGCACGCGGGGGGTATCCGAAGGGATTTCCGCACGATAAAAAAAAAAAAAAAAAAAAGGTACAGTGCGAAATTAGCGGTTCTATATTTGTTGTCTTACGAGCAGGTCACGTGTTTACTGACGCGAGTTTAACCTTTTTACCCATTTGAAAAAAGTGCACAACGCCTCTTAAGTAGTTTTCACTTCAAAAAATAACTCGACTTTGTAATTTCTCTTCTATTTTCCCAACATTCTTTACACGCGAATCTAGATCAGAGCACAAGTGGGTCATCGCAGGTCACAGGAGTACAGGTGTGGTTGATTTATGAACCTATTTGTCATTGCGACCACACTGGCCGTGTGTGGATAGTGTGGTCAGCGGTGAACGGCCACAGATCCCGCGGTCGCGATATTGGTGAGGTCAAAAGTACGTTGGCTGGTGGTTGAATGGGTATTGTACGATTTATAACGTTGTTACGTTGTAATTGTTGCGTAAAGTGCAGTATGGATTTCGTATCCTAGAAGTTCGAATTGTACCCATTGTAAGCATTTGGTTAACGGCTTCTGTGGCGTAGCGGTAGTGCATTCGACTGCTACAGCAGGAGGCGTGGGTTCCATTCCCGCTCTGTGCAAATATTTGTATTCATGAATATGTCTATTTGCATTGAACTGTGTGTTCCTATGTTAAATATGTATGTATTTACAAAAAAATATATATAATAATGTTTATTCGCATTCTAGAACCCATAACACAAGCTAGTTAAGCATGCTTACTTACCCTAGATTGGGTTATGGTTATGTGTTTATTTACTGAAATGTACTTACTTTTAAAGATAATATTTATTTATTTTTTATTTATTTATTTATTTCTTCATACTTGCAACCATCATTACAGGATTACCTAATATAATGGCAGAATGAAACTAAATAATAAAAATAATAGTTTACAATAACAACAAAACTTAAACTTAAACAAATTTTATACAGTTCAATGCGAACTGAATTCACTACGCGTACAAAAAAACAAATCTATCCTTTGAGATACCGTGTTGAGCACACGCAATAAATATAATAAAAAAATAAAAATATAATAATGAAGTTATATAATAATGGGACACTCTTAGAAACACATGGTAAATATCCCGTTAACTCTAATACTTATATATACTAGGAATCAAATAAATAATAATTAATGATAGATATTTACGGCAAACGTAGTGTAGGACGCCCTCCGGCCAGGTGGGATGACGATCTGCGAAAGACTGCGGGCAGATGCTGGATGCGGCAAGCTGAAGACAGGGCGCTATGGCGCTCATTAGGGGAGATCTATGTCCAGCAGTGGACTAGAATAGGTTGATGATGATGATGATGATGATAGATATTTAAGGGACGACGAATTGAAACTTTCATTTTAGATAGATAGATAGATTAGATTAGATTAGATAAGATTAGATTAGATACTCTTTATTGTACACCAACGTTAGATTTGAACACAATGTAGTATGGATAACAGTAACTCAGTTTAATGCACAATGGGCGGCCTTATCGCTAAATGCGATCTCTTCCAGGCAACCTTAGGACGGAAAAAAATATTTCAAGACATGCCTGTTAGACGGTGGTTTAGTTGTCAGGATGAAATCACTAAGTAGACAAATATAAATAAAGAGTAATAAGAAAAGTAATAAGAAGAAAAAAAACATACATATAAATTACAATACTCCATACTAAAATAGTTAATAAACTAAAAAAAATCATATAGATAAATTCAAATAAGTACAACCTCCGAGAGTTGAAAATTTTTGTACCTACGTAATTTTCCCTCGCGAATACTCATGATGGTTGAATAATACCTAAGTAGTGGTTTTTCAACATATTTTAAATGTATAAAGTGATTTTGCCTGTCTACTATTTAAGGGCAGTGCATTCCACAGGCGAATCGCACTAATGGTGAATGATTTCCAAGCATAGTTGGTGGAGTGCACTGGCATCTCTAGTTCCAAATTCTCAGACGACCTTTACTGAGAATTCGGACGCCATCATAATATTAAAGCTATTATGTACAGATAACATAGGAACTTTAATTTTTTGATGATGTCAGTAACATTGGGGTTATACTTTCGAGGGATTACCCGAGGTGGCAATGGACACTTTGGGAGGACACCGAGTGGTTTTAGTCGGTCCGATTCCGACACGTCCACCCCATCGTCGGCACCGATGATTTGCCCCGGGGCACAGTTACGTAAAAAAAATGTTGTCAGTAACTGTCAATAAAAAAAATATTAAAAAGTGTAAATTCGGACAAGTTGAAGTTGAAATTTGTGTCCCTAACGTCGACTAGCTTCTTCTATAAGTACATACAAAAACAACTCTAGTCTATAATTCTCCCTTATTTCCTATAAAACAAATTTCCCTTATCTCTGTATGGGGAATACCGGTCGAATATATATTTACCTGCCCATGTTCGGATACAACTTTTGAGAGCCGTCGAAGACAACGTCGCCCCTGGGATTAAGTCAGTGATTAATTACCGTAATAGAGTACTGGTATAATTAGTTCTACAGTACAAAATCTAAATTAACTAAAGCTTTTAGTTGACTTTTTATACCATAAAATTAAGTTATCTACACATATATTTATATTATAATTATACATTCTTGTTTGTAAATCCCTAAAGAGGTAGTTAGAGGTGTATTTACACCCACATTCTGCCAACTATATTGTTAGAAATAATGTGGCTAGAAAGATACGCCAATCTATCTAAATTTGTCTAGTTTTTAGGGTGCCGTTGCCAAATGGCAAAAAACGGAACCCTTATAAATTCGTCATGTCTGTCTGTCTGTCCGTCCGTATGTCAAAGCCACTTTTTTAAATTTCAGCTCTAAGTATAGGGAGCCCCAAAAATTTATTGCTTTTTTTCTATTTTTGTGTGAAAATCTTAATGCGGTTCACAGAATACATCTACTTACCAAGTTTCAACAGCATAGTTCTTATTGTATCGGAAAAAAGTGGCTGTGACATACGGACGGACAGACAGACAGACATGACGAATCTATAAGGGTTCCGTTTTTTACCATTTGGCAACGGAACCCTAACTAGGGTCTACTTACGTGACTAGGAGTCACTTAATACGAATGCGCGTGTTTACATGACGATTAGTCAATCCGAATAAGGCGGCAGGTTGCACTACCCGTCGTCGTGGTCACAGGCTGACTGTGACTACGGTCGGTGTGGGTATTCCGACAATTAATCACACAACCGCTGACACCATGTGTACTACTCATACGGCATCATAAATACTGGACTCTTTAGTTATGACGGGACGGACACGGGATTAACGTTTTAGAAAACGAATTGTGTTGTAGGGCTGGTTAACGGTAGTGTGTATCTTTTAAACATTTAGAATAATTAATAAAAAGATAATCTTAGGGCTTTCACGGCCGGCGTTGGAAGTTCAATATACTGCTTCCGGGCTTGTAGGCCGTTGTCTATAGGAAACTTGTGTTCCATACGTTTCGTCGATCACTGCGGTCGACATCTTTAGTCCTGCCCGGACCTGTACCACTGAAGATGTCGACCGCAGTGATCGACGAAACGTTTGGAATACAAGTTCCCTATGGACCACGGCCAAACAGCCCGGAAGCAGTATATTCAACAATTAATAAAATATCTGTAAGCAATTGCAGGAATTTTGTGGAATAGATGGTATACAACAAAAGCTCTTGGTCCATAAAGCACAACAAAAGCTCTTGGTCCATAAAGTCTATATAATGCTTTATTTGAGACATAATATTACTCGTAGAAAAGTCGATATGCAATAACGGGAAGAACATTCAAGAAAATTGTAAGTTAATAATTATATTGTGATAATTGTGCTAAGTGTGAAGTTGAAGTGGTAGAGTCAAGCAACAGTCATTTTGGCCGTTACATGAATGGGCCGACTCGACCGGGGAAGCACCACCCTCTCACAGAATATCGACGCCAAGTAACAGTATTTGAAGTCAGTGCCGGAGATCAAACTCCTTTCCCATCCCCTCCCAAACTCCTTTCCCATCCCCTTTCCTTTACAGGGTCGGCAGCGCGAGTGTGACGCCACTGGTGTTGCACACGTCCATAGGCCGCGGTAACCGCTTCCCATCAGGTGGGCAATGTGCTTGTCTGCCACCTTAGTGGTATAAAAAAAAATTGTGCTTTTTCAAGAAGGGTGTACTCTTTTAGTTTTTATTTTTCATGATAACTAACTTAGAACTATACAGCGCGAGCGGCGATAGCCTAGTGGTGTACGTAACGGACTGTCGAGACGAGGTCTGAAGTTCGATCCCCAGTCGCCCCGGGCACACACCTCTGACTTTTCGTAGTTATGTGTGTATTAAAAATGTTGATTATCGCTCGCTTAGTAATGTGCCCGGTAGATGGCAATAGGCTCGCCCCCTATTACATTGGGACCTTAACATAACTGGCGAATCGTGGGTGTGTAAAACACCTCTGTCTATCCCTTCGGGGAAACAGGTGTGAAGTTATGTATGTTATGTAACTTAGAACTTCTAAATTTGTGTAGAGACGTTGCCACTCTAGCTCTTTTGACCGCGTGCACCACGGCGAGTGTTCTGATGAGCTATTTCAGCTAATCCTTCCGATCCAGAACAACGCGTGCAGGACTGTGAGTGACACCACAGTCACACACGTTCGAGACGGTATTCTTTCTACCGTGTGTGCGTGTTCTGGTACCAAACGGTTTGGTACTTACTTTTTGGTCGCACGATAAAGACCTGGAATGCTCTACCCGCATATGTGTTTCCTTCTTTTTAAAATCCCGAGTTCTTCAAGCGGGGCGTAAAAAAGCATCTACGGAATTTTGGCCCATATCTTCCGGACTTCACCCTAGCTTCACATCCCGCTGTGGGGTGAAACCAAAATTGACGGACTAAATAAAAAAAAAAAAATCTGTGTTATAACTGTGAATATGTTGAATAGAAATGATTTAGAAACATATTGATACAGAATCCGGATACTTATATTCCCGTGGATATACCGCTAAGCTTTTCTTTATGCCTTAGCTAAATTACTTGTGTTATAAGTGGGTTCA
Source organism: Cybosia mesomella (assembly GCA_946251805.1). Classification (NCBI taxonomy): domain Eukaryota; kingdom Metazoa; phylum Arthropoda; class Insecta; order Lepidoptera; family Erebidae; genus Cybosia; species Cybosia mesomella. The sequence goes on from OX276408.1 coordinate 26,887,663, forward strand.
CTTCAAAAGTGTAACAACCAAGATTCAAACCCGGGGCCTGACGATTTTATTGATTGAAATAAAACTATTTTTAACGGATTCTATCGCGATTTATTTGATGTTATTTTATATTTTATTTCAATGTGTGACATTCGCGTAAACTTCCAACAATATCATGTAGATTTTATTGATGTAATTTGGGGGTGGCGGGTGAGGCCACCTGTCACCCCAGCAGAAGCAGGCCGGGACGGTGGGGCGACTAGCGCCCCTCCCCCAAACCGGGGCAAGACGGGGACACCGTGGTTCCCAAACCCGAGGGGGCCATCTCGAAACCGGAGATGGCCCAGGGTCAGTCGGGGTGCGAGGGATACGCTCTATGGGCAACCTTACACCCCGGCGTCTGCAGACCCGAGACGGCGGTTTTAGTCGGTTCAAGCCCGACATAACCGCCCCCGCTGGCACGCGGGGGGGTATCCGAAGGGATTTCCGCACGATAAAAAAAAAAAAAGTATTAGGTAATTATTTAAGTAACATCTCAATCGTGTATCTTTGAAATCTTACTTACAAGTAATGCAATAAGAAATAAAACAGTCCACGTTCATCCTAAATGAATTTAAAATTTATCAAATTTTTGTTTCTAGAACACAGTATATTCTGTATGTTAACTTTGTGTGTACAGTCAACAGCAATGTTGGGAATAAAGCGAAGAACACACGGTGTCGGTGTGGGTAATTCGACTATTAATCACACAACCGCCGACGCCATGTGCACTACTCATACTGCATCATAAATGCTGGATCATTTAAGGATGACGGGACGGACACGGAACGATAGTTTTAGAAGACTAATTATGTTGGAGGTCAGGCTGGTGATTTTTTGATGGTTTGTGTACATTTATGTATACGCATCTTTTGAGTTTTAAACGCCAAATATTTACTTAAAGAACTGTTTCTGGATTACACAAGCGTGTGAATAAGAATCAATATACTAATACTTCCGCTGGTAACCCTGGGGTTATCCTTTCGAGGGCTTACCCGGGGTGCCTGGAAATGGATACTTGGGGAGGACACCGTCTGGTTTAAGTTAGTCCGATTCTGACACGCCCATCCCATCGTTGGCACCGATGGGGTGAAGCAAGTAGGGGTTTCCACACATAAAAAAATACTAATACTACAGCTTGTTTACAAATGCTTCTTCAGCCCAACACTGTGTTTGGCTAAAGAAACTTTTGAGTTTAGAAATTGTGCATATGACCAACGCATCCTTCTTTACACACATTATTTTCAGGCATAGGAGGCAAAGCGTCCTCTTGGCACACTAACTGGTTCCCGAAAACATCTTTAACGATAAAAACAAACATTTCCCACCTATTGTTCGTTACACTTTTTACATTCCCGTATCGTAACTTGTAAGGAGCCTCCAGAACCTTCATTTTTCACAAGCCGCATGCATAGTTCACGAGGGAAATATTAGTAGGAAAAATGTTGAACTTATATATTTTTATGTTCGCGCTGGATGAGGCTGGATTAAAATTGTATGAGTTAAAAACTGGTGGTGAAGGGCAAAATGAATGGGGTGTTCTAATGATTATCTTGTCAGAGGCTACAAGGGTTAGGTATACTTAAGTATATGTATGTGTGTTCGTTAATAATAATTTTATTGTATAGCATTTTGAGAAATCGTAAATGACAACCTAATCCTAATGTCACTTTTTTTTTAAAGAACATTAGTAACCGAAATTATTAATATTCCCCTTTACCCCTCCAGCTAAGCTTAATTGCTTGTGTTAGGAGTGATGTGAGTTCACCTCGGTAGTGTAATGGGTTCGAACCCCGGACCCCTTGATCCACTAAGCTACCGACGGCTATTGAAATCGGTTAAAGTCAACTTCTAGGATAGGACTTGGATCCAACACAGTCACTTTTTGGAGGAATACTGTGCCAGCTGAGCTGCCTTTTTCTTTTCTTCGTGCGGAAATCAATTCGGAGGCCCCCCCGCCGGCCAGCGGGGGCGGTTATGTCGGGCTTGAACCGAGTAAAACCGCACGCCTTCTGAGCTGCCTGGACCTGTTTCAGGTAGCTGAAATTCTCGTCTACATACTTTTTAAGACGAAATAGAAGTCCTCTATCAATGTCAAACTACAATGATTGTATACTCGTTACCTTAGAACTTACAAAATAACCAAGTAATTAACAGCGTTTATATACAGGGATCAGATGTTGCAGGCGGTGTATGGGGCCCATCAAGATTTTCGAAGTCCAGACCAACCTCACCTGCGAACCGGTACAGCTGCTGATTGACATACAAGACTCTTGCGCCGGCATTCCTCTAAGGCTTGGAGGGTCAGACGACATTCGAATAGATACACGAACCTAAATAAGAGTCGTATTTAAGTGTCAGTGGCTTAGTGGTTAAGGAATCGACCCTACTATCGAGAGGTCCCGAGTTCGAATCCTGGCCATTACACCACCGACGTGAACCCACTCCTGACGGAAACATTTAAGCTTAGCTGGAGGGGTTATGTGGAATATTAGTAATTTCGGTTACTAATATTCTTAAAACAAGTTGAATTCCTGAGACGAGCTCAGCCGAATACAAGGGATTTTCTTTTATTTATATTTTTGTTTTTTATTTTTTTATTTTTTATCTTGCAATGGTTCACCCCAGTACGAATCTATTACCGAAAACAGCATCTCGATAGCTCATCTCCTTCATACCCAAAACCGTGACAGAAAATTGGCAAAGACGACGTCGACGACAACTCGATAGCAATAGGGCTTTTCTAAAGAAAATCCCTAAAAAAAGAGTAGAAGAAATCACCCAGGGCCCTAAAGCAATCTTTGAATCTATCGGAAGCTCAGATGAATTAAAACCAGATCTTGTACATAATATCAGCCATTAATATGAATTATTTATGTCATTGATATAAAAACTATTGCATTAATTCTTATGGGTGTAGCACCGTGCTTCACCTAGGATCTCCAACTGGGTGAAGCACGGGGTACTAACAGGTCCTTATGCTCCAACTGAAAATAATAATGTACAGTTGTTAAAATAATTGTTAAGTGCACATTATTATCTATAGTTTTTAATAATATGCACATAACAAAAAATTACGAGTTATCTATCACACTACAATAATTCCTCTTAAACAGCACACTTCTAAATAGTTTCATTGCAGTGTAGTACATCAAGATCTCTTTGGTGCTTTATTATTTACATATAACTTCATACATACATAACTTCACGCCTGTATCCCGAAGGGGTAGGCAGAGGTTTATTACACACCCACGATTCGCCAGTTATGATTAGGTCCCAATGTAATAGGGGACGAGTCTATTGCCATCTACTGGGCACATTACTAAGCGACCGATAGTCAACGCTTTTAATGCACACATAACTACTAAAAGTCAGACGTGTCTGCCCGGGGTGACTGGGGATCGAACTCGAGACCTCGTCTCGGCAGTCCGGTACGTACACCATTGGGCTATCGCCGCTTTTGATTCTTAATTATTTTAATTCTTATTTATTTTTTTATGTTTCATTTTTATTTATTTTGCAAATGTAGGGTGGTTCATGTTCGAAGGCGACCCAGACGTCAGAGGTCGCTCAACAAGCTCCCTTCCTCCATGAGCGCAGGCCTGGGGGTGATAGGTGGAGCCGCCTGTCACCTTAACAGAAGCAGGCCGGGATGGCGGTGCCATGTGCCCTCCCCTTTTTCCCGAGGTACCTAAGACAAGGACACCGTGGGAGAAACAACCGTCCCACACCCGAAGAGGCCATCTCGACACTGGAGATAGCCCTGAGTCAGTCAGGATGTGAGAGAAATACCTTTTGAGGCCACCTTACGCAATATGAAAACCCGAGACGGTGTGCGGTTTTAGTCGGTTCGAGGCGAGGATTTCCATACGGAAAAAAGGGTTGGTACATGTTCAATATTTGGCATTTCAGCATGCAACAATAACAAACAATGTAGACATACATTTATATATCAATCCAATTATTATTACATTACTTCAACTTATGTATACAAAACAGGCTTAGTTACATTTACATAATCTCCATTTAATCTCACGACTGTCTCGAAAACAAATACAACTACAAATATTGCATGCATTGCTCTAATTAACTTTAAACAAAACATGAATCATTAAAGGGTATAAAGCTCCACTACAGGGCGCGGGAGTCGGGGAAGCACATCCCCTCGTGATTTATACCCCGATTTGTCGTCGAGCCAAACCGCCTCTGATTCACCGCCGTAATGCTGTGTTTACCGATAAACAGTGGGAAATACCGAACGCCCTTGTGGATGAATTTTCATTAAGTGGTTTCCTTGTTGTAGAATATGTTGAGATTATTAATTTTAACGAGACATGACTGCTTTAATCTGAGCTTTAGGGATTGAAATTAAGGTGGTACTCTGTGTGAAGGTCGGATGTCGAGTTATTTTAATGAAATAAACAACAGTTCTTGAATGAAGAAAATTTAATACGAAATTACTTAATAAATTGCAACTTTATCAAGTGGCGTACGTAACTGACTGCTGAGACGGGGTCTCGAGTTCGATCCCCAGTCGCCCCAGGCACATACCTCTGCCTTTTCGTAGTTATGTGAACATTAAAAAATGTTAATTATCGCTCGCTTAATAATGTGCCCGGTAAATAGCAATAGGCTCGCCCCCTATTATATTGGGACCTTAACATAACGGCGAATCTTGGGTGTGAAATGCACCTCTGCTTACCCCATCGGGGATACAGGCGTGAAGTTATGTTATGTTATTGTTATGTGCGATGTATGATAAAAAATCTTTATATACCTTTTTTTTTTCTTTATTAATTTGAGTGGAAACCTTCGGGGCATGTAGAAGGTGACCCCGACTATAATCACGTGATTTCATTGACATCAGACTAAAAAGGGCAGGGAGATTGTGGTCGCAGCACTAGTGGGACCGGTGGGTGTCACGCGGTGCTGCGACAATACTCTTCTGATGAGGCCGTCAAGCTGAGTGCCACCATTGTTAATATGGTACGTGTATGTAATGGTGACCCTCTTTCCTGAGACTTTACCTTCAGCTTACCATCAGGCGAGGTGAAGTTAAATTGACGTGTCCTAAATATATAAAAAAAAAATATAGATGTTGACCAGTATTATACGCTGGCCCCTGTGGCGTAGGCGTGACAGGGCGCGCGGGTTCGATTTCCGCTTAGTGCAAATATGTGTATGCATGAATATGTCTATTTGCATTGGTGTTTCTATTATAATACTCGTATGTAAACATTTACAAAAAAAAAAGATTATAAGTGTAGTTATCCGCATTCTGGAACCCATAACACAAGCTAGTTAAACTATGCTTACTTTGGGACTAGAAAGCGCTGTGTAGAATGTCGTATGTAGAACATTTATTTATTTATTATAAGCGATCTCGCTCCTTTAAAGGAAAGCAAATTGCTCTGTGAGCAATGAGATGAATGAGAAAAAGCGTGTGCGGGATACGAGGACGCCGTGTTTTCTATTTATAAGTGTGAAGAGTTGCCCAGCCTATCACAATCACAGTCAAAGTCAGGGTAATTTTAAAGGCGTTTTCTTTCTCGAAACCCCAAAAACTACTGTTTCTGTCCACTAATGGTTAAGCTTCTGGTGGATATTCCACTCATACGCACGAAACGTTTTGGCGACACATTTATTAATCGCACAGCTAAGGAATGGAATTTCCTGCCTGAACGTCTGTGTTTCCGGAAAGCCTACCATTCATAAAAAAAAAACGCGCCCCTCTTCTTACAGTTTTTTGGCGGTGTTTCCTAATCAGTAACTCAACATTTGAGTCACTACAGCAGCTGCCGGCAGAATATTTATTAGAAGTGACAACGTCGTCCACTCAAATATAAACTAAGACTGCAAGGCGAATCGCTGCTTGTAATGTTGAGCTGAGTGAGACATCGTGATTCTTGTCCAATAGATTTGACCGCTATTGCGGAATCAGATTTTGAAAATTTTGAACAGTGATCATTCCTCCGTGGCAAGTCCGATTTTGAAAATTCTTTTTGAAAGTCACAACTCTGGACATGCTTTCTGAGCGTGTAAAGTTTGGTCACAGTGTCTCGAGCGGTTATTATGTAATTCCATCTGCATTATTTTTTTCAAAATATATCCATAAACCTTCCTCTGATTGACCTCTTTAATCATGCCAAATTTGGTTCTGATTGGATTAGTAGTTTAGGAGGAGACCTGTGACAAAGAAAATCCTGAAGTCTGGTATGAGGAGCTTTCGCTCGACTTCGTCTCACTCAGCTCAATAAATACACTACCGGATCCTTTGGCCAGAGGAGTCAACTAGTTAACAAACTCTTCTACATAATTATAACCTGCCCATTATAAGGTTTTCCAAATAGTACCTACTATTTTCTGCTATTCATCATGTCCTTCAGTTCGTGCCTTTGGTGCCATACGCATTATGGAATTGACAGATCTAAATGTCGAACAAAAACTTTGTAAATGTTCTCATGACTGTTTGTGATCATGACTTTTTTTTTTGTTTTTTTTTTACGTGCGGAAATCCCTTCGGATACCCCCCCGCCGCGCCGGTCAGCGGGGGTGAGAGTAAATTTTCTTGTGCCATCAATATACATAAATAAAATTGAAGTGTCTATTTTGCAATATTGAAGTAACCGTTTTTTACTACATGTATTTCTATATATACGGTACATACACCAAACTAACATTTTTTACAATTTTTGTCTGTCTGTCTGTTTGTTCAGGCTAATCTCTGAAATGGCGAGACCGATTTTGACGGGACTTTCACTGGCAGATAGGTAATGTTACACGGCGTAACATAAGATACTTTAACTTTAGAAAAAATGTACCAAAACCATAAAAATTTAAATCCACGCGGACGAAGTCGCGGGCACAGCTAGTTTATTATAAGAATCGTGTAACTCCGCCATTCGTAATACAACCAGCTACTGATAATTCCATCCACGCACGAAGTACCAAATAAAGGACATTATGCCCTATATAAGGCAATCCATTGCAGCAAGCACTTTAGTATATAAAATCCTTGGAATAGCAGCTGTAGTAAGTTGGTCATAAAGTAGGGACCGTAGTAGCACCGCACGTGACCTCTGGCGGCCGGCAGCTGGTACCACGGTCCTGTTCGTTAGTCATTACAGTTAAGAGAATATCGACGCCAAGTAACAGTATTTGAACTGTTGCGTTCCGTTTGGTGAGTGAGAGTGCCGGACCGGTGAGAGAGCCCAAACTCCTTTCCCATCCCCTTTCCTTTAGAGGGTCCGCAGCGCGAGTGTGACGCCACTGGTGTTGCACACGTCCATAGGCCGCGGTAACCGCTTCCCATCAGGTGGGCCGTGTGCTTGTCGGCCACCTCAGTGGTATAAAAAAAACAAGAGGATTGATATTTTTTGACAGGGTAGTAAAATAGAAACTATTGGTACGTAAACTGGGCTGGCCAGATCTGCCGAAGGACCGATGGCCGATGGAGCAAATAAATCCTAGAGTGGAGATTACGAATCGGTAAACGGAAAGTAGGACGTCCTCTAGCAAGATGGATGGACGACCTGAAAAAGGTAGCTGGGATAGACTGGATGCGCAAGGCGGAGGATCGGGTGCTATGGCGTAAAATGGGAGAGGCCTATGTCCAGCAGTGGACTGCAATAGGCTTATTGATTGATTAATTGATACTTAATAAGTAATACCCGCGGCTCTGCCCGCGTAGATGTTAATCATCGCGACTTTTGGTCATATCTTCGGTTCTACTCAACCAATTGTAATCAAACATACGGTAAATTTAAGTCTGACAAAATCTACATCACGATCCAATCAATAGTTTTTGCATTCATCGCAAACAAATAAACAGATAAAGAGAGAAAAAATCCAATAAAAATATTTCTGAGTTCAGACTCGTTAATTCAACATAATCCAAGTTTCTTTTTAAATATCTACAATGTACAGACACAAATAATTTACAAATTTAAAATAGTATAGATATTCATAGCTTCTGAAGGAGTAGGTAGAGGTATATTAAATACCCGCGCTTTACTGTAAGGAGTTTTTACTGTCAATCGGGCACTTTTCAATACTGAACTGTTACTGAGATATATTTAAAAGGAAACGTAAAACCACTTTTGCTTGCTCATAAAATCAAACCCTAACGACAATAATTTAAATTGTGGCAAGAGAAATGAAGAAAATTGACTTCAGAAAGACTTCTATAAACTCATTACCCACCTGCGATAAATCCTATATAAATCCATAAATCGCGATAGAATCCGTTAAAAATAGTTTTATTTCAATGTGTGACATTCGCGTAAACTTCCGACTGTAACTACTAGCATCAAAAGAAACTCATAGTAGGAGTTATATAACTCATGAAACAGATTGCAACGCCTTTGTGGCTCTGTGAATAGCTGCTATTACAGGTGTTTGTATGTTAAGTTGAAATATGAGCGTAGACGGCTTAAATTTAAAAAGATTTAGAACTGAGTTATTCTCAGTTTGGAAAAAGGGTAAATCGTAACTAGGTATACTTAAGATAAATATTTAAATATTAATATATTATTATTAATATATTATTTTATTAATATATTATTTATTATATTATATAGTAATATTAAAATATTACTTAAAGATAAAGCCGCGGTAGCCTAGTGGTATGGGTAATGGACTGCTGAGACGAGGTCTCGGGTTCGATCCCAGGTTTTACCATGGCACACACCAATGACTTTTCGATGCTTTTCGAAGTTATGTGTATATTTATCGCAGGTTTATAAGTGCCCGGTTAATGGCAATAGGCTTAATACACACATACCTACGAAAAGTAAGTGATGTGTGCCCGGGGCGACTGGGGATCGAACTCGAGACCTCGTCTCGGCAGTCCGTTACGTAAACCACTGGGCTATCGCCGCTTATACTTAGAGTTTTGATGTTAACGTGAATATATGATCATCATTGGTTTTCTTTGACTTCTACGGGAGCAACTGCCACCTGACCTTCCAAGCCTGAGAAGGAAGCCTCGTCCGTCCGGCTTGGGCCCCGATGATCTTAGTATGGGCCCCATACAACCAAAGATATCTAATATTAGGTAAATTAGAATTTATTTACCTATGCATACATATAATACTAGCTGATGACCGCGGCTCCGTGCGTAATCGGTTTTTCGGTCATATCTCCGGTTCTACTTAACCAATTGCAATCAAACTTACATTAGGTTTTAAGCCTGACCAAGTCCTTTTTTAATTTATAATGAAAATCCGTTCAGTAGTTTTTGCGTTCATCGCGAACAAACAGACGAAAAGACTGACAAGAATTTCAAATAAAAAAAAATATCCGTAGTTCGCAAGAATTACGGTAGATGGCTCCAACGTCGCCTTAAGACGTAATAATGTATCGGAGAATTTCGAATATCTGGGACGTGTCTAGGTGGCTCAGTTGGTCAGAGCATTCCCCCTGTAAGGGACTGGTCGCGGGTTCAAGTCCCGTCCTAGATGTTCTCTTTTTCCGATCTAAATCTTTAGAAAAAAAAAAAATATGTTTCAGAATCGCTGATTTAACATAACCCAAGTTTTTTTAAATATCTCCAATGTACAGACACAGCTAATTAACAATTTTATAATAGTATAGTCGATAGTAGTAGGTTGATAATGTTATTATTTTTATATGTTAGGGCCGCCTTTTGCGGTAAAAGACCTTCGTCCTCCATGAGCGCAGGCCTGGGGGTGGCAGGTGAGGCCGCCTGTCACCCCAGCAGAAGCAGGACGGGACGGCGCGGCGGGACGACTAGCACCCCCCTCCCCAAACCGGGGCAAGACGGGGACACCGTGGTTCCCAAACCCGAAGGGGCTATCTCGAAACCGGATATGGCCCAGCGTCAGTCGTCTGTAGACCCGAGACTACGTGGGGTTTTAGTCGGTTCAAGCCCGACATAACCGCTGGCCGGCGGGGGGTATACGAAGGGATTTAGCAACGTAAAAAAAGGTATATACATATCTTTGAATTGCGTATATGCCTATACGCGAAATAGGTATATACATGGTGGCCAGGTGGACCTGGTCCACGTGGACCAGGTAACTACGGCCAGTGGAACCTGGTCGAAACTTCAGACAATATACGTTTTTTTTTTGCGGAAATCCCTTAGGATACCCCCCCGCTGGCCAGCGGGGGCTTGAACTGACTAAAACCGCACGCCGTCTCGGGTCTACAGACGCTGGGGTGTAAGGTTACCCATAGAGCATATCCCTCGCACTCCGACTGACACTTTTTTTTTTTTTTTTTATCGTGCGGAAATCCCTTCGGATACCCCCCCGCCGGCCAGCGGGGGTGGTTATGTCGGGCTTGCACCGACTAAAACCGCACGCCGTCTCGGGTCTTCAGACGCCGGGGTGTAAGGTTACCCATAGAGCATATCCCTCGCAACCCCGGCTGACCCTGGGCCATCTCACCACTAACAGCGTCGCTCATCCTGTCTCCTCTGAAAGCAGAGGAGTACGGAGAGCGATGTGTTCCCGCCACGTTGGGTATTGGCCGACGATCAATGCCAACCCTATGAAGGGGTGAAGGGGAAGCCATTGACCGCCGCCCAGGGTGTACCGGCCGCTCCGATTCCGTTCCCCCCGGACTGCAGCGGGATCGGAATCGGAGCGACACTCGAGGAGGTTACCCAACACACACCCCACTCCGACTGACCCTGGGCCATTCGCAGTGTCCCCTCTGATAAGAGCAGAGGGGTATCTGGAGCGACTACCCCCCCGCGGGCCTTGCAGGCCCGCCATACCCCGACCCCCTCGTGCAATGGGGTCAGCTGGTCAGACAATACCTATACCTTTTTTTTTTTTTTTTTTTTCCTATTCTTTCTTTCTTTCATAACATAACATAAACTCACGCCTATATCCCCGAAAGGGAAACATAATAATGTCTTTTTTTTAAATTTTTATATTTGAGTTGATTGAATGAAAGATAAATTGCGGTTTACGATTTATGACGTATTAAAAAAAGGTACTTACTAGATCTCGTTCAAACTAATTTTTGTTGAAGTTTACATGGTAATGTACATCATATATATTTTTCAGTTTTATCATTCTCTTGTTTTAGAAGTTACGGGGAGGGGGGGGTTACCACTTTGGAAGTGTCTCGCGCAAACTATTCAGTTTAGAAAAAAATGTTATGAGAAACCTCAATATCATTTTGAAAAAATAAATTTTGAGTTTCAGTTCTAAGCATGGGGAAAAAATTTATTATTTTTTTTCTATTTTTGTGTGAAAATCTTAATGCGGTTCACAGAATACAAGTTTCAAGTTTCAACAGCATAGTACTTATAGTTTCGGAAAAAAGTGGCTGTGACATACGGACGGACAGACATGACGAATCTATAAGGGTTCCGTTTTTTGCCATTTGGCAACGGAACCCTAAAAATTACTTGGGTTATGTTAAAGGAACGATCCAGAAAACAAAAATTAATTTTTTTGGAATTCTTTGCTGTTTGTCTGTTTATCTGTTTGATCGTGATGAACACAAAAAGTACTGAACGGATTTTGATGCGGTTTTCTATTAAATAGGTCAAAGTCAAAGTCAAAGTCAAAGTCAAAAACCATTTATTCTGCATAGACCATTAATACGGAACTTACAAAACGTCATAAAAAATAAATAATCTAATGTTTGGCAAATGGACCACCGGTACGAAACGCGGCCCTGTCCTGAGAAGACTCCGGCAAGAAACTCAGCGGGCTGTTTTTTTTTTTGGTCTATTTACAAACATATTTACTTAACCTAAGCACAATATTTCATTTGAGTAGCATAGAGAGAGAGCAAACAGTTCATATCCAAGCTTGTTTGTCGTCTAAATAGTTTTGAATTTTATAGTAGCCTTTTTGGCAGAGTTTACTTTTAATTTGGCTTTTAAATTTATGAAGAGGTAGATTCTTCATTTCACTAGGAAGCTTGTTGTAGAAGCGTATACAGTTACCCTGAAAGGAATTACTAATCTTGTGGAGTCGACTATTACAAACCACAAGATTGTTTTTATGTCTAGTATTTACGTTATGTATATCACAAAGCCTTAAAAAATTGGAAATGTTTCTTCTAACATACAAAAGATTTTCAAAAATATATTGGGAAACTACAGTTAGAATGTTTATTTCTTTGAACTTTTCTCGGAGGGAGACTCTTGGGCCCAACTTATAAATTGCCCGCACCGCCCGCTTTTGCAGTACAAAGATTGTATTTAAATCTGCGGCATTACCCCAAAGGAGAATGTGATCGAACTTAAAATCTGCCGTATGTTTGATTGCAATTGGTTAAGTACAACCGGAGACATAACCAAAAAACGATAACCAAAATCCGCGCGGGTAGAGCCACGGGCATCAGCTAGTTTAAAAAAAAAGTTATTCAGAAACTAATTTTTAAAATCTGAAATAAATCATCTACTTCTGACCCTGACTAATACGTGTTGTATTTCAAAGTTTGTGCTCCGTTTACGTGTAACACTAGGTCTTTTGCTTAATAACATCAAGCGAACACGAAATGCCCTGTGCCGTTGTCAACTAAATGCTCATTATAATGAATTATTTCCGTACCACATGCCCTGCATAGTGGTTCGAATGGCATAAATCATCGTTTAAATGTTAAGTCCGCGTTATAATGCCCATTTGTTGTATTGAATTAGGAATATCAGGCGGTAAATTTATTTCGATTGAGTTGAATTTATTTGATATGGGGAACGACAAATTTTGAATTGATTGTAGGATTTTTGTAATATTAATGTGTTTCTGTTTTAATTATGTATAATTGTTTTTAAAATAATGTGAAGTATGTGTATGATTATATAAATAAGCTTAAATTAGAATCTATTGAGAATGATAAGCATTCTGCCCTCTGGTCCTACACACGTACATACATTGGTTATTATTTGTGTGATATAACACATTGGGAATTGAATATTTTTCTCGTAGCTACTTTTCTTCTTTTTTTTACTTTCGAGGGTCGTAGCTGGTTAGCATTTCATTCTGTAGATCGGATGGTGCAATGGCTGCGACTAACTTCACGCCTACCCACAATTGGTGTGAGTATTGACATCCTGTCAATCTGAGATCGTTATACGCGTTCCCGCTGGACGGCCGTGTCGCCAGCGCCTCCCAGCGATTGTTGATAGACATTTTGAAAACAGTACACTTCATCTATGTGTTTGTGAATAGACTATAACCCCCAAAGACCTATAGACTCCTTATGTTGTGATAGTGTGGCTATCCGACTCCTGCAGGATTTTTGAAAACCTTTCGCCGGGCCGTATGTGCGCCCTACGATCTGAAGAAATCAGGTGAGTGTTAGCTAGCTAGACCCGCTACGTTGTCTTTTTACTGAATTGTAATAATCAATTTGGCTATTTCTTAATTCATAATCGGTAGCATGACAGTTTATTACCGTAATGTTATGACTTCCATGAGCCACAACCAGCATGAACTTGGTTGTTATCACTGATCATTACTTAAGTCCATGACCTGCTTATCAAGACCTGAAGAATAACACATATAACATACCTACACATTTTATCATATGGCAACATTTTGTAGCAATATGTCGGACACATAAAATCTAAAAAATAATCGAACACAAAACTGGACGACACAAAATATTTCAAATAATAATAATAATAATAACCTGGCAACACTACGTCAACAAGGCCATTTTTATCTTGCTCCGTACCTAAATTCATTTTTTTTCACGTTTTTAATAAATACACTACTACAATAAAAAGACCCAAATATACCATTTACCGTTTAATCAAGAAAATAAAATGTTTAAGTCTAATATTACACACAATACCAAAAAATCAAGAATATACGCTTCTGACAGCTAGTGTCAAACCCGGACTATGGAAAGATACAAGACAAACAAGATAAAATTATGTTGACCAGATCCAGGGCACGAGAAGCACAAATTACACCTCCGGACTCGTCGCCCAGCTCCGCCTCCCATCCCCGTGCAGCGGCATCTCCGACAAAGGGTATTGCAGATGCGTCGAGCTCTAGTTCAAGCGACGAGTTCTTCTCTCCGCCGACGTCGCCAACACCTGAACGTCGGCCGAGGAGAGGCCGGCCACCGAATGGCTTAGGACCCCGACGCCCACCGGCTTCGAATAGGGCCCCCGCTACCGGTGGTGATGTGCACCGCATGCGATGGACTAACTCCATAAATGAAAATGTCATGCGGGGCATATTTTGTGGCTACAGAGGGAGGAATTAACCTCACTGCGTACCGTGTTCGTATGTTGCCTCTGTTTCAGGAACTTGAACCATCTATCAACGTTTCGGCACAACGCCTGTCGGATCAGGTGCGGGCCATACAACGCTGTCGCTTGTTGGATGACGCCGTACTTGAGAGACTTCGCTCAGACGTGCAGTGTAGCCTCGTCACCCCTTCTTCGTCACGACCTGTGGGTCATACTAATACTAGTGAAACACCACAGGCTACCCCTGATGATGAAGTAACGGATGACGGATCTATAACCGTAAGTACTCAGTACAATGATAAATTAAGGAGCGCTTTGGAGCTTGCGATTCATGAATTTCGATCCACTTGTAGCAGTAACAGACCGCGGCTACCGCGTTTGCCTACGCATAGAAAAAACATAGCGCTAGTGTGTGCCCTAGATTCGATGTTACCAAAATATTTCGAGTCCAGTGTCGATCTTACTGATACACATTCAATTCTGTATTGTGCGGCGGTCACGGTATGTCGAGTAGCTGGCGTGAAATTCTCAGGTACTGAGACAGCTACTCGACCTAAATCCACCGTGCCTGGCTGGCAATGCAGAATTGAGTGTCGTATCGCCGAGACTAGGGCACTCATTGGCAAGCTGTGCTGCTTCAGGTCTGGCAATACACGCCCGAGAGTAATGCGCTTTGTAACTCGAGCATTTTCAGGGACTAATGTTAGTCCTCGTGAATATTTGCTACGAGTCACAGAGCGCATTGACTTCCTGAAGCAGAAAGTTTATGCGTGGGCAAACCGTATACGACGTTACAAGAAGAGAGTGGATAGATACACCTTGAATCGTTCGTTCCAAAAAGATGAGAGGTGGGTTTATAGAAGATGGGAGGAACCTAATTCAGATGTGGCTAATATGTGCCGACCCAATGCTAAAGACACCAGTTCATTCTGGCGTAGCATTTGGTCGGTGCCTGTTAGTCATACAGAGGGTGAATGGAAACGGGATGTCAGGCAGTCATGTGAGTCAATACAAGCAATGGAGCCAATAGTTATTAGTGAAAATGATGTCGCCAGTGCAGTCCGTTCGTTATCAAACTGGAAATCAGCGGGACCGGACGGACTGCACAATTTCTGGCTAAAATGGCTCCACAGCTCACATGCCTGTTTGGCATCACAGTTCCAGTCATCACTCGAATCAGGATCGCTCCCAGCTTTTATGACTACAGGCATAACCCACCTACTCTACAAATCAGGTAGTACCACGGACCCCAAAAATTATAGACCAATTACCTGTTTACCAACAATATATAAACTTCTTACATCCATTCTGACAGCTAAATTGTCAGCTCACATAGAGAGTAACTCTATAATGTCTATCTCTCAGAATGGATGTAGAAGTGGGGCACGTGGTACGAAGGAGCTCCTTATTTTTGATATGGCCATTAGCCAACAGGTCCGCCGTAACCGAAAGAATCTGACGACATGCTGGATTGACTACAAGAAAGCCTACGATTCCGTGCCACATACATGGCTGTTGAGGGTGCTGGAATTGTATAAAATTGATACAACTCTATGCACCTTCTTAAAGGAATGTATGGGGCAATGGAGGACGGTTCTTCTTTCTCCAGGGTGTGGTCAGGTCCTTGGGGATGGTGTACCGATAAAGATCGAGAGGGGTATATTCCAGGGTGATAGCCTGAGTCCGTTATGGTTTTGCCTAGCACTGAATCCTCTCAGTACAATACTGGAGAATTCAAGACTAGGCTATCAGTTGCGGAGAGGAGGTCAAGTTATATCCCATCTTCTTTACATGGATGACTTGAAATTATTTGCCCCCACCGACTCCCAGCTGGTAGAATTACTTAAGGTAACTGAACCTTAACTGAAACCTTTAGTAATTCTATCAGAATGGAGTTTGGTGTAGACAAATGTGCAGTCATGCATGTTAAGAAGGGTGGGGTTGTGGAATCTGAAAGAATTGAACTTTCAGATTCTACACAACTGAAATCTCTCTCGGCAACTGAAACCTATAAATATCTTGGTATGTCACAAGCGCTAGGTATTACTGAGACTGCCATGAAACAGACGTTGCGGGATCGTTTCTTTGGGCGCCTGAAAAAAGTACTTCAGAGTCTTTTATCGGGCGGTAACAAAGTGCGAGCCTACAACGGCTGGGTCATGCCAGTCTTAGTATACTCCTTTGGCATACTAAGATGGACTCAGACCGAATTAGATGCCCTGGATAGGAAAGTCCGTACGTTGCTAACTGCAAATCGTATGCATCACCCACGCTCGTCAGTAATGAGGTTGTATATCCCACGGAAATGTGGGGGTCGTGGTTTTTTAAACGCCAAGACTCTCCACAACCGTGAGATATGCAACCTTAGGTAATATTTCCTACACGTTGACGTGGGTGTGCACCGAGATGTAGTGGCAATAGACAACGGACTAACCCCTCTCGCTCTGGCAAAAGAGAACTGGCACAAACCGGTAATACTTAGCATCGCTGATCGCAAGGAAATATGGAAGAGCAAAGAGCTGCATGGACGTTTTTATCGGGCCTTAAATGGGCCCGACGTAGATATAAAAGCATCAGTGTTCTGGCTACGCTTCGGTGATCTCTTTGGAGAAACCGAAGGTTTTGTCTGTGCAATTACAGATGAAGTTGTCATGACGAATAATTATCGGAGGTATATCCTTAAGGACGGCACGATTGACATATGTCGGGCGTGTCACCGTCCCGGAGAATCCCTAAGACATATTATCTCTGGTTGTTCTCGTCTTGCCAACGGAGAATATTTGCATAGACACAACCAAGTGGCCAGAATCGTTCATCAACAACTTGCTCTAAAGTATGATCTTGTAGATTCGGAGGTACCGTATTACAGGTATGTGCCCGACCCAGTTCTTGAAAATGGTCGTGTCACGTTGTACTGGGATCGATCAATCATCACTGACAGGACTATTGTAGCCAATAAGCCTGATATAGTGGTGATTGATCGATCAGAGCGTCTCGCAATAATTGTTGGCATCACCATCCCCCATGATGACAATCTCGTGAAAGCCGAAAAAGACAAACAAATAAAATATTTGGACTTGGCTCACGAGATTGTCGACATGTGGGATGTGGATTCAGCAATTATTGTTCCGATAGTCGTATCGGTTCACGGACTGATTGCCAAGAGCCTCGATAAACATCTCCAGAGGCTCGCGTTAGGCAGTTGGGTCAAGGGCTTGATGCAGAAGGCAGTGCTCCTCGATACGGCACGTATTGTGAGGAGGTTCCTCTCCCTGGAGCCCTAACCACCGGTAGCTTGGTCCCTGTACCCGATGCCGGTGGGCCACTATTTTTTATACTTTTAAATATATTTGTTTTTTATTTATATAGAATGTATTTAAAAATATAATTTATATGTATTTTAATTGTAATAAAGAGAATAATAATAATAATAATATGGACCAGATCCAGGGCACGAGAAGCACAAATTACACCTCCGGACTCGTCGCCCAGCTCCGCCTCCCATCCCCGTGCAGCGGCATCTCCGACAACGGGTATTGCAGAGGCGTCGAGCTCTAGTTCAAGCGACGAGTTCTTCTCTCCGCCGACGTCGCCAACACCTGAACGTCGGCCGAGGAGAGGCCGGCCACCGAATGGCTTAGGACCCCGACGCCCACCGGCTTCGAATAGGGCCCCCGCTACCGGTGGTGATGTGTACCGCATGCGATGGACTAACTCCATAAATGAAAATGTCATGCGGGCATATTTTGTGGCTACAGAGGGAGGAATTAACCTCACTGCGTACCGTGTTCGTCAGGAACTTGAACCATCTATCAACGTTTCGGCACAACGCCTGTCGGATCAGGTGCGGGCCATACAACGCTGTCGCTTGTTGGATGACGCCGTACTTGAGAGACTTCGCTCAGACGTGCAGTGTAGCCTCGTCACCCCTTCTTCGTCACGACCTGTGGGTCATGCTAATACTAGTGAAACACCACAGGCTGCTCCTGATGATGAAGTAACGGATGACGGGACTCCACTTGTAGCATTAACAGACCGCGGCTACCGCGTTTGCCTACGCATAGAAAAAACATAGCGCCAGTGTGTGCCCTAGACTCGATGTTACCAAAATATTTCGAGTCCAGTGTCGACCTTACTGATACACACTCAATTCTGTATTGTGCGGCTGTCACGGTATGTCGAGTAGCTGGCGTGAAATTCTCAGGAACTGAGACAGCTACTCGAGCTAAATCCACCGTGCCTGGCTGGCAATGCAGAATTGAGCGTCGTATCGCCGAGACTAGGGCACTCATTGGCAAGCTGTGCTGCTTCAGGTCTGGCAATACACGCCCGAGTGTAATGCGCTTCGTGACTCGAGCATTTTCAGGGACTAATGTTAGTCCTCGTGAATATTTGCTACGAGTCACAGAGCGCATTGACTTCCTGAAGCAGAAAGTTTATGCGTGGGCAAACCGTATACGACGTTACAAGAAGAGAGTGGATAGATACACCTTGAATCGTTCGTTCCAAAAAGATGAGAGGTGGGTTTATAGAAGATGGGAGCAACCTAATTCAGATGTGGCTAATATGTGCCGACCCAATGCTAAAGACACCAGTTCATTCTGGCGTAGCATTTGGTCGGTGCCTGTTAGTCATACAGAGGGTGAATGGAAACGGGATGTCAGGCAGTCATGTGAGTCAATACAAGCAATGGAGCCAATAGTTATTAGTGAAAATGATGTCGCCAGTGCAGTCCGTTCGTTATCAAACTGGAAATCAGCGGGACCGGACGGACTGCACAATTTCTGGCTAAAATGGCTCCACAGCTCACATGCCTGATTGGCATCACAGTTCCAGTCATCACTCGAATCAGGATCGCTCCCAGCTTTTATGACTACAGGCATAACCCACCTACTCTACAAATCAGGTAGTACCACGGACCCCAAAAATTATAGACCAATAACCTGTTTACCAACAATATATAAACTTCTTACATCCATTCTGACAGCTAAATTGTCAGCTCACATAGAGAATAACTCTATAATGTCTATCTCTCAGAATGGATGTAGAAGTGGGGCACGTGGTACGAAGGAGCTCCTTATTTTTGACATGGCCATTAGCCAACAGGTCCGCCGTAACCGAAAGAATCTGACAACATGCTGGATTGACTACAAGAAAGCCTACGATTCCGTGCCACATACATGGCTGTTGAGGGTGCTGGAATTGTATAAAATTGATACAACTCTATGCACCTTCTTAAAGGAATGTATGGGGCAATGGAGGACGGTTCTTCTTTCTCCAGGGTGTGGTCAGGTCCTTGGGGATGGTGTACCGATAAAGATCGAGAGGGGTATATTCCAGGGTGATAGCCTGAGTCCGTTATGGTTTTGCCTAGCACTGAATCCTCTCAGTACAATACTGGAGAATTCAAGACTAGGCTATCAGTTGCGGAGAGGAGGTCAAGTTATATCCCATCTTCTTTACATGGATGACTTGAAATTATTTGCCCCCACCGACTCCCAGCTGGTAGAATTACTTAAGGTAACTGAACCTTAACTGAAACCTTTAGTAATTCTATCAGAATGGAGTTTGGTGTAGACAAATGTGCAGTCATGCATGTTAAGAAGGGTGGGGTTGTGGAATCTGAAAGAATTGAACTTTCAGATTCTACACAACTGAAATCTCTCTCGGCAACTGAAACCTATAAATATCTTGGTATGTCACAAGCGCTAGGTATTACTGAGGCTGCCATGAAACAGACGTTGCGGGGTCGTTTCTTTGGGCGCCTGAAAAAAGTACTTCAGAGTCTTTTATCGGGCGGTAACAAGGTGCGAGCCTACAACGGCTGGGTCATGCCAGTCTTAGTATACTCCTTTGGCATACTAAGATGGACTCAGACCGAATTAGATGATCTGGATAGGAAAGTCCGTACGTTGCTAACTGCAAATCGTATGCACCACACACGCTCTTCAGTAATGAGGTTGTATATCCCACGGAAGTGTGGGGGTCGTGGTTTTTTAAACGCCATGACTCTCCACAACCGTGAGATATGCAACCTTAGGGAATATTTCCTAAACGTTCACGTGGGTGTGCACCGAGATGTAGTGGCAATAGACAACGGACTGACCCCTCTAGCTCTGGCTAAAGAGAACTGGCACAAACTGGTAATACTTAGCATCGCTGATCGCAAGGAAATATGGAAGAGCAAAGAGCTGCATGGACGTTTTTATCGGGCCTTAAATGGGCCCGACGTAGATATAAAAGCATCAGTGTTCTGGCTACGCTTCGGTGATCTCTTTGGAGAAACCGAAGGTTTTGTCTGTGCAATTACAGATGAAGTTGTCATGACGAATAATTATCGGAGGTATATCCTTAAGGACGGCACGATTGACATATGTCGGGCGTGTCACCGTCCCGGAGAATCCCTAAGACATATTATCTCTGGTTGTTCTCGTCTTGCTAACGGAGAGTATTTACATAGACACAACCAAGTGGCCAGAATCGTTCATCAACAACTTGCTCTGAAATACGATCTTGTAGATTCGGAGGTACCGTATTACAGGTATGTGCCCGACCCAGTTCTTGATAATGGTCGTATCACGTTGTACTGGGATCGATCAATCGTCACTGACAGGACTATTGTAGCCAATAAGCCTGATATAGTGGTGATTGATCGATCAGAGCGTCTCGCAATAATTGTTGACATCACCATCCCCCATGATGACAATCTCGTGAAAGCCGAAAAAGACAAACAAATAAAATATTTGGACTTGGCTCACGAGATTGTCGACATGTGGGATGTGGATTCAGCAATTATTGTTCCGATAGTCGTATCGGTTCAAGGACTGATTGCCAAGAGCCTCGATCAACATCTCCAGAGGCTCGCGTCAGGCAGTTGGGTCAAGGGCTTGATGCAGAAGGCAGTGCTCCTCGACACGGCACGTATTGTGAGGAGGTTCCTCTCCCTGGAGCCCTAACCACCGGTAGCTTGGTCCCTGTACCCGATGCCGGTGGGCCACTATTTTTTATATTTTTAAATATATTTGTTTTTTTTTTATATAGAATGTATTTAAAAATATAATTTATATGTATTTTAAGAGTAATAAAGAGAATAATAATATCTTTATTTTTCATTAAAAGGTGACAAAATTACTACAACTAATAGTATTATACAGTTCAGCAAAAGTTACTGCACGCCTGGCAAAGACAATATCCCCACTCCCGTGCTAGGCGTGAACCTGTATTACGGGTAGAAGAGAGACGGTCCCTGCCACGCATATGCAGCAGGCGCTATGGCGTATAATATTCAAGTAGTAGCAGGAAATACTGGAATCCCAAGTTAGGCAAGCCTGTTATTTTGGGAACCAGCTAAGTTTTACTTAATGCTAGGAGTACAATATTATGTCTCGACTTCACTAATAATATGTATGTGGGTGTGAGTGTGTGGTGTATTTGTGTTAATTGAGCGTGTTATTATTTGAGTATGTATGTGTATGTTGCTGGTGAAACTAATAGATATACGAAAATATTATTGTAACTTATCTTGTCAGATTTAAAAATGATTTCATGTTTGAGAAATGTTATCTTTTATTATATTTATTATATCTCTAAGTGTAGAAGGTTTTCGGTGTCCTGGTAGGTCTTACTCTCTAACCACTCTTTCAGTCTGTTTTTACAATTGAATTTGGTCATAGGATATATGTCAAGGACTCTATTAATTCCATTATACAGGAAACCGGAGATGATTCTATAGTGTTTTTTGGCTAATTTAGTTCTGTGTTTGATTACGGGGCAGACCCTATCGTATCGTCGCTTGCGAGTGTATATGTTGGGATCGTATTCTAGAGTTGTGTGTTTTTTATATACGGTTTGCAGGACATATAACTGTCTCACGGTTAGGACTGTAACATCCGCGTAAAGTTTCGTTGTTGGATAACGAAACGGTTTCCTAGCTATAACCTTGAGTACATATCTCTGTGCCCTCTCCAGGGGTAGAATTGCAGTTTTATCTGCACCACCCCAGGAGGTGATGCAGTAAGAAATAATCGATTGACATAGGGCGAAGTAAGTGAGCTTTAGTGTCTCCAGATCAGCGGCATTACGAAGTAATTTGAACACATATATGAGTTTTCTCACACGAGCAGTTAAATCTTTGATATGTTGGCTCCATTTCATAAACTGATCTATATGGATACCGAGGTATTTGATGTGTGAGACTCTTGAGACCATAAGGCAGTTACAGCTGTCAGTAGGAAATACGCATTTATGTGCCTTGATATAGTATGAGTCAGTTGGTAATGTACGTTTAGTGTGGGCAAAGGTTATAAAACTGGTTTTAGTGAGATTGAGTGTCAGCATATTACCGCACAGCCAATTCATAACTCGGGCAAGTGCAAACTCAGCGCGAACTTTCACTTCGTCCCAGTTTGGACCTCGAATTAAAAATGCAGCATCGTCTGCATAGGCAAAAACTTTACCGTTAGGAATGTTGAGTTCACACAGTTCATTTATGTATATTGTGAACAATGTGGGGCCCAATATTCTCCCTTGTGGTACACCAAAGTCTAAGATTTCCGCTGAGCTAATGTAACTACCGATCTTGACACTTTGAGTCCTATTCGACAAATAGCTCTCAAAAAGTTTGAGTGTGGTTCCTCTGATGCCAATCTTTTCAAGCTTAGACACAAGAATGGGGATGGAGACAGTGTCAAATGCCTTGGATAAATCCAAAAACATTCCCAGGCATTTATCCTTGCCGTCCAGACCTTCCACAACTTCATTAACTAAGCCTAACACAGCATCTTCAGTGGAAATAAATTTTCTGAAGCCGTATTGATTACTTGAAATGAGGTTTTTACTTTCTAAATAATTAGTCAAGCGGTTATTTAGAGCTTTCTCAAGTATTTTGGACATAGTCGGTAGGATCGATATTGGTCTATAATTATTGACTTGACCTCCATCACCACTCTTGTGTATTGGGTGGACTATGGCTCTCTTAAATGCATCCGGGAAAATTCCAGTAGCAACTGCGAGATTACAGATATGTGTGAGTAAGGGGACAAATACGGCAGACGTCAATATTTGTTTACCCACCAATGATTGCAGCGCACTTTAATTTAAAAGTGTAGCACAACAGGACAACTACGATGCGTAATCATTGGGGCTCAAACTTCACACTGGTATACGCATACACAGTGTATTCACTTTCCGACATGTTGGCCAAAATCAATGAATATTTGCTGCGAACGTGAATGTCCTGGCGTCCGTCGGATATTTGTTTTTTTTTTTATGGATTTAATCTATGGCAATTGATTGCATGGAAGTGTCATATTTTATTGTGCTTTTATTTTATACTAGCTAGTACCCGCGACGGCGTCCGCATTAATTTCGGAATAGATCAAGGTAGGTACTTATGTTTACTTGTACAGTACTATCCATTCCGACTGTAAGTTATTTCATCATTATATTTTCAATTAAATATTTTTTGATGGTTTTGGAGTCTAGATGTAACATTGATATAAAGTGTGTTCGGTTCTTAACATAATAGTGTAATGATATTCATTAATAAAGGTTTAAGGGTCTCTAATCAATTGTCATTTATACGTAGGTAACTCTGTGGATTTTCGATACTTTGAAATTTGCCTGGCCATCCCCTTTTAGTTATAGTGTGATAATTGATAGTCCGGATATTGACCATACCCGAGTTCTACCGATCTGCAAAATTTAGTGGTGATCTATCTTAGAATAATAAATCTATGATTAATAAATAGTTTAGGAATCCTCTCGCTTGAGACCATGGTACTGTCCATGGCACAGAGCGAGTGTGCATGCGATTTCACCGCTTTGTTTTGTGAGGAGGAGGTGAACGCAAACGAGGCGGCAGAAAGGGTACGGGAGAGGACTAGTACTCCCCCATCCCGCAAAGGACACACGAGAGCTTTAAACGATCTTCGTCCTCCATGAGTGCGGGTCTGGGAGCGAAGGGGAAGGGCTACCCTAGCAGAAGCTGGCCAAAACGGTAGCGCATCATATTCCTCGCAAACCTTTCTCAACGAAAGGACGACTAAGCCTCCTGCACTTCATGGTGGCTCGCCTGTTGTACGATAAGTAGCGACCTGGTGGAGTTGCAGTAATAGTACCCTTGACAGAATACCGTGTGGTTTCAATCAGTTTAATTCCGACATAGCCACGTCACCGTTTAGCCCCAGTAAGGTGGTTTCCGTGGGGGATCTCAAAAATTCGTCGGTAGCTTAGTAGTTAAGGAGTAGACACTACGATCGAGAGGTCCCGGGTTCGAATCCTGGCCATTACACTACCGACGTGAACCCACTCCTAACACAAGTAATTAAGCTTAGCTGGAGGGGTTAGGGGGAATATTAGTAATTTCGGTAACTATATTCTTATTAAAAAAAAATAATATTAAAATTTTGTGTGTTGAGAATTCTGTTACAAAAAGTACCCTCGAGCTCAACAAAATTACATTTGTTGCAGCTGCTACCCGCGGCTTATCCGCGCGGAATTATGCTCCCGTTCCCGCGAATTCTGTTCTCCATGGAAACTTGTTCCAGGGATAAAAAGTAGCCTATCTGTTATTCCAAACTATAATGTAGCCCTGTGCCAAATTTTAGCCAGATTAGATCGTGATTGAGTGACAAATATCTAAACATCTTCACAAACTTTCACATTCATGATATTAGTAGGAAGTAGGATAGAATAGAAAGTTAATGATTTCTTTATATTGCTCGTAACTGGAAAGTGTAGGTAGCTTAGTAGTTAAGTATTCAACATCGAACTCGAACTCGTACTATGTGAAAATATCGATAACTTTCATTACGAGCTCTTGAAAAAATAAATTTGACTTAAAAGCAATCAACTTTCGAAACTATCCATTTAACCATTTTATTAGAACCAAACTGTTGACCAGATTACGTTGTACAAAATACACAATAAAATACCACTTCGATAACAAACCACTTTGTAACACGAAGTGCACAACCATTTATGAGTCAGAAACTTCAATATAACCACTCAAAAATATTTCAGAGCCTAACGCAATTAGAGGCATAAAGCGAAACGCGTTCGGAACATACATGTCATGTTATTGGTGTACAATCCACTGCCTCACAAACACGATAAAAAGCCTTATTCATATGACAATAATGTAGAAAATTCAATTGTGCGAATGTGAAGTAAATTTTTGTTCCGTAAAGCTGGCTAGAGACAAATGACGGTGATATTGGCAGTTAAACCGACTAACGTCAGTGGACATTTTTTATCTGCAGTTTTGAGTTAAGACCACTGTGCGGTTTAAAATATGTAACGTTTGATAGATGGAATGTCGTACATTTGAGATTTTAGTGTTATTCTTCAGGTTTTGATAAGCAGGTCATGGACTGGCCTGAGGACGGCAGTTGGCCGACTCGCCGTCCTTACAGAAGCAGGCCGTGGCGGAGGCGTGTCGTGTGTGCCCTACACACGCCTGCCAACTCACCGAAGCGGGATAAAACCCGACCCCACCAGGCGGGTTATGGGGTTATCCTTTCGAGGGCTTACCCGGGATGCCCGGCAACGGACACTTGGGGAGGACACCGTGCGGTTTTAGTCGAGACACGACATAACCACCCCCGCAGGCCGGCGGGGGGGTATCCGAAGGGATTTCCGCACGTTAAAAAAAAAAGCAGGTCATGGACTTAAGTAATGATCAGTGCTAACAACCAAGTTCATGCTGGTTGAGGCTCATGGAAGTCGTAACATTACGGTATATAACGACTGTAATGTGAACGACTTTAAAACTAAATTGTGAGAAGTGAAAAAAATATCTTTCAATTGAATTGATAACAAAAAATTAATTAATTCTTATAGTTTCACGAAGTTCATTACAGTATACATATATACCAATATAATATTTTGAATTAGTTGTGTCTGTATATTGGAAATATTTAAAAATAAATACTTGTTTTTTTTTTACATTAACGATTCTGGATACTTGGATACAAAGCCAGGCGGTCAGCCGGGGTAGTTATGTCGGACTTGAATCGACTAAAACCGCACGCCGTCTCGGGTATTCAGACGCCGGGGTATATGGTGGCCCAATAAGGCGTTTTCCTCGCAACCCGGCTGAATGATTCTGAAAATATTTATTTCTGTTTTTTTATAACTAAATAAATAACTAAATAAAAATTACTGAATGTGATTTTTATTAGAAATGCATTAGTCAGACTTAAAATCTACCGTATGTTAGATCGCAATCGGTTTAATAGAACCGGAGATATTACCAAAAGTCTCGATAACTGACATCCACGCGGGCAGAGCCACGGGCATCAGATAGTAAAATATATTAACACTAATATAATTACTGCGGAAGTTTGTATGGATGAAAGTATGGGAGTTTGTAACTCTTTCACACAAAACTACAGAACGAATCTGGATGTTTGGCACAGAGTAGATTGTAGTGTGGAATAGAAGATAGTTTACTTGTATCCCGGGAATAGGCTTCTGTGAGTCACGGGAACGGGATCAGTATTTAACGCAGGTGAAAAGGTGGTGAAAAGTATTTTTTTTTCATGCCGAAATCCCTTCGGATAACCCCCCCCCCCCCCCGTCAGCCAGCGGGGTATGTCGGGCTTGAACCGACTAAAACCGCACGTCGTCTCGGGTCTTAACACGCCAGGGTGTAAGATTGCCCATAGAGCATATCCCTCGCGCCCCGACTGACCCCGGGCCATCTCCGGTTTCGAGATGGCCCCCTCATATCCCTCGGGTGCGAGGGATATGCTCTGTGACAAGTTTTTTTTTTTATATATTTAGGACACGTCAATTTGACTTCACCTCGCCTGATGGTAAGCTGAAGGTAAAGTCTCAGGAAAGAGGGTCACCATTACATACACGTACCATGTTAACAATGGTGGCATCTAAGTATGTCCGCCCTCGTCTTGATAGCGTTTGAATATATTTGCTAACTTCTTCAAATAAATTGCTTGTGATAAGAATAAGCTTACGATATCAGAACTAGATGGATTCGAACCCACTACATAAGGTTGCAGGTTCGAATAGCAAGAGTCAGACAAATTCTATTACCGCTTATCCTAATAAATTCTTAGAAGGTCTTCAATCAACTGAAAATTCCATAATCGGCCGGAAAATTTCTCATTTATTTTATTAATTACATAAAATTAATAACAATAAGTAATACATATTGAGTTACTTAATTAAAATGTTAAACTGCAAAATGTATTTTGTTAACTAATGACCTGTCAATCAATATGATCGTTCCAATTATTTCTTAATTAGGAAAATCTGCATTATAATAAAACGTTTTAGAAAACTGGCTTGCTGGCTAATAAATAGTGCCGGGTACACACCAAATGAACGTAGGCATATGCTGGTAAGCAAACGAATCAGTGTGGTTGAGGCGACGAGTGCAAAAGGATTCATTACATTCAGGACTAAGCGTTTCGGCACCTGTGACGGCCTATGATGGCCTCTGTGGCTTAGCGGTATTCGACTGCTACGACAGGGGTTGTGGGTTCGATTTCCGCTCAGTGTAAATATTTGTATGCATGAACATGTCTATTTGTTGTATCTGGGTGTTTCTATGTAAAATATGTATGTATTTACGAAAAAACAGTATATAAGTATGTTTATCCGCATTCTGGAACCCATAACACAAGCTTGTTAAACTATGCTTACATTGGGTCTAGAAAGCTGTGTAGAATGTCGTAGAATATTTATTTATGTACCTTTTTTTTTTGATGCCCAATAAAGACATCAAATTCTCTACCAGTTCCTTCTATCGACTGTTTCTGAGATCCCTACCAAAATTTTCTGTGCACCAACCCCCTCGCCTGCAAGCCGGAACACCCGTTGAATGATGGATGAGGCTCTGGCGAGATTTTCCCTCGGGGTTACAAACCCATAGCGGCGGACGGCAGTCGCACCCACAAAAGTCAAAAAAGCAAAAAAAAAATGGCGACTTACACAATTTTCCAAAGTTCCATAAGATTTTCCAAATTGGGACTTCCTTCTTCCTACCGTCCTAGGTCGGCCTTAAGAGGCGGGGCGTCAAATAAAACCTGATAAGGCCGGGCCGTCAAGCCGGGCCACCATTGTAACCACCATCTATAATGTTAACCTTCATTCCTGCACCTTTAGCTTACCATCAGAGGAGCTGAAGGCATATTACGTGCCATGAATAGTACATGAATAGTATGAAGTAATTACGTTTTGTAAACGAAACCGTCGAAATGGAAGTCGATGCGGGAGGCCTATGTTCAGCAGTGGACTTCCTACGGCTGATATGATGATGATGATATGATGACGTTTTGTAAAATGCTATTGAGAAATAAAACGTAAACATTCTGTAATTGTTGTCACGAAGAAAGAAAATCTTCAGTAATTTAGCGTCTCAGCTGTACAAATTTCTCTAGAAATTACTATTTTGCAATCAAAAATGAACAATTGTTCGTTGTCGACTAACGCAGTCGAACTTGACAGCCGTTGTCAAGCTTTACACGAAAAGGTATTTTGAAACGCGTTCATCCGTTTTGTCTTTTTGAATCACTGGTTTAAGTATCTCCAGGTATCTCCAGTTTGCCGCGGTGGACAGGGGGCAGCAGTTGTCGGCTGCCCTATCGCGGCGGCCCAAAAGGTCGCAGACGGGCGGAGCCTCCTGGTGGGAGGCTTCCTGAGGGCGCAGGCACGGCTCCTGCAGGCCCGATCGGCCAGGTGCTTCAGGTGCCTGTCGGTGGGCCATGTGGGGTGCACTGCACGGCGGAAGTGACGGCGGGTGACCGTTGCTTCCGCTGTGGCCAACCCGGTCACAAGGCCGGCACGTGCGATGCCCCGCTGCACTGCTTTAGGTGTGCAGCGGGAGGCAAGCCGGCCGACCACAGGGTTGGCAGCAAGGCCTGCGCCGGAGGGGAGCCGAAGCCGGGAAGCCGGCCTTCCGCCTCCAGTTCACAGCGGGATGCGGAGATGGGGGTTCCATAATGGATCCTCAACTCCGCATCCTGCAGGTGAACGTTGGCCACGGTGCCCATGCTCAGGATCTTCTGCGCCAGAGCATGGCACAGTGGGCCATAAATGTCACCGCTGTCGCCGACCCATACACCCACCGGTTCCTCGGGCCTACCTGGGAAACCGCGCTGGATGGGTCGGCGGCACTGGTGCACAACCCTGCCGCCGGCAGCCCCCCTCTTGCCGTCGTTGCAAGGGGACCCGGCTGCGTGGCGGCGGCGGTTGGGGATATAGCGGTCGTGGCCGCTTATATCACGCCGAACCGAGACCAAGCTGCATATGAGCAGTGGCTCCGTCAGCTGGCCGTCGTCGTCAATGCCTGCCAGCCCCGTCCGGTCCTTGTGCTCGGGGACTTCAACGCCTGGTCGTATGCCTGGGGTTCCCGACACGAAAGGGGCGCGACGGGGCATAGAGGCAGGGCACTGGTGGACTGGGCCGCACGACTCAGCCTAGTCCTCCTAAATCGGGGAGCCGTGGACACGTTCGTGACCTCGAGGGGTAGCTCCATCGTGGACCTATCGTTCGCGAGCCCCTCGTTGGCGCGACGTGTTCAGGGCTGGCGCGTCGTTTTGGGGGAGGACACAAGTTCGGATCACCGATACATTC
The DNA here is from genome assembly GCA_946251805.1 of Cybosia mesomella. Taxonomy (NCBI): domain Eukaryota; kingdom Metazoa; phylum Arthropoda; class Insecta; order Lepidoptera; family Erebidae; genus Cybosia; species Cybosia mesomella. The sequence continues at coordinate 26,917,475 of OX276408.1, forward strand.
GGTTTGACGTGTCCCCCCCTGCGAGCGACGCGCCGGCTGCACCGGCTCCACCCGAGCCACGTTGGGCGCTTTAGCGACTTGATCGGGAGCTCCTCCTGGAAGCCGCCATCGTACAGGCCTGGGCAGGGGCCCAGGCCTGTCCGGCGCAGGGGCGCCGGACAGGCCTGTCAGCATAGACGATGAGGCGGAGTGGTTCCGGGAGGCCATGACCCGTGTCTGTGACGCGGCGATGCCTAGGGCTCCGCCCTATAATCCGAGGGGTCAGGTCTACTGGTGGTCGTCGGAGATCGCGCAGCTCAGACGGGGCTGCGTGATCACGCACCGCCGGTGGGCCCGATTCCGTAGGAGGCGTCGCCGCCCCGCAGATGCGGAGGCCCGAGAGGCGGAGTTGTACGAGGGATACAGGGAGGCCAGACGAGCCCTCCGAGCGGAGATAAGGCGTTCCAAACGGGACGCCTTCCGTGAGCTGCTGGAGACGCTGGAGCGGGACCCTTGGGGGCGGCCCTACCGGATGGTGAGGGGCAAGCTGCGCCCCAAGGCCCCGCCGTTATCCCGGTGTCTCCAGCCGGATCTGCTCGGAGGAGTTGTTGGCTCCCTGTTCCCAGCGCGGGCGGTGGAACATGTACATGTGATGGAACACGGATGACTCCGCCTCGGTTGCGCATGGCGCCCGACGTGGAAGACGACGACGTGCCCGAGGTCACTTGGGTAGAACTAGAGCTGGCGGTGAGAAGGCTAAGAGCCAAACACACCGCCCCGGGACCCGACGGCATTCCAGGCCGAGCGTGGGTCCTAGCTCTAGTCGACGACGCTCTCGAGCCCCGACTGAGAGGGCTTCTCAGCGCATGTTTGGAGCGGGGCCAGTTTCCGAAATTGTGGAAGACGGGGAAACTGGTCCTCATCCGAAAGGAGGGGCGCCCGGCGGACTCGCCGTCCGCCTACCGGCCCATAGTGTTGCTCGACGAGGTGTGCAAGCTCTTTGAAAGAGTAATTGCGAAGCGCCTCGTCGAGCACCTCTCAAGAGTGGGGCCGGACCTGGCGGATGGCCAATATGGCTTCCGCCAGAGGCGCTCCACCGTGGATGCCATCATGCGCGTGAGGGCTCTGGCGGAGGATGCAGTAGCCCGGGGTGAGGTGATGTTGGCGGTGTCCCTGGACATCGCCAACGCGTTCAACACCTTGCCCTGGAGTTGCATTAGGGAGGCGCTCGTGTATCACGAAGTGCCTCTCTACCTCCGCCGCATAGTCGGGGCGTATTTGACGGAGAGAGCCGTCATCTACCCAACCGTGACCGGTCTCGGTCGGCGTGAAATGTCGTGCGGTGTTCCACAGGGATCGGTCCTGGGGCCGCTCCTGTGGAACATCGGATACGACTGGGTGCTTCGCGGTGAGCTCGTAGGCGGTGCCGCCGTCACGTGCTACGCGGACGACACGCTCGTGACGGCGTGCGGGGCGACGTACCGTATGTAGCGACCCGAAAGGCCACGACCGCGGTTGCCCAAGTCGTTAGGCGGATCCGGCGGCTGGGTCTCGAGGTGGCCCTGCATAAAACCGAGGCCCTGTTCTTCCATGGGCCTCGGAGCAAGCCACCCGAGGGATCCAGTCTCATCGTGGGAGGAAATCGCATCGGCATCAAGCCCCAAATGAAATATTTGGGGCTCGTGCTCGACGGCCGATGGGACTTCGGAGAGCACATCCGAAGTCTGGCCCCCAAATTGAAGGGCACAGCTTTTGCTCTGGCTCGGCTGTTGCCCAACATGAGGGGGCCCGATGACTCTACGCGGGGATCGTGCGGTCCATGTCCCTGTATGGGTGCCCAATATGGGCGGAGGCCCTGAGGACCAGAACTGTGCGGATGCTGCGCGCTCCGCAGCGAGTTCTGGCCATCAGGGTCATCCGAGGGTACCGCACGATCTCCTTCGAGGCGGCGAGTCTCCTTGCCGGAACTCCGCCATGGGACCTAGAAGCGAGAGCCCTTTCGCAACTGTACCAGTGGCGAAAGGAGGCGCGGGAGCAGGGATGGAACCCCGAGCCTCGAGAAATCGAGGCCGTGCAGTCCCAGCTCCGCCAGGCCATCGTGGTGGAGTGGAAGGAACGACTTGGGCAACCAAGCGCAGGGCACGCCGCAATAGCGGCGGTAAGGCCCATCATGGAGGATTGGCTGGAGAGGCGACACGGAAGCCTCTCGTACCGACTGACGCAGGTGATCTCAGGGAAGGGGTGCTTCGGGGACCACCTGCATCGGATCAGGAAGGAGCCAACGCCTGAGTGTCATCACTGCGACGCGAGCGAGGACTCAGGGCTGCACACGCTGGCGGACTGCCCGGCGTGGGAGGCGCCGAGGCGTGACCTCGTGGCAGCCATCGGGGTGGGAGTCCTCTCGCTCGGCAGCATGATTGCGGCAATGGTGCGGAGCGCGAGCGCGTGGGCCGCCGCCGCCTCCTTCTGCGAGCATGTAATGCTCGCATAGGAGGTGGCGGAGCGCGCCCGGGAGAGACTTAGAACTCTCCCGGTCCGCCGAGCCCGCAACTTGCTCGCCGCGCGTCGCAGGCAACTCAGGCGCCGGAGGTCGCTTAACGACCTCCGTCCTCCATGAGCGCAGGCCTGGGGGTGGCGGGTGAGGCCACCTGTCACCCCAGCAGAAGCAGGCCGGGACGGTGGGGCGACTAGCGCCCCTCCCCCAAACCGGGGCAAGACGGGGACACCGTGGTTCCCAAACCCGAGGGGGCCACCTCGAAACCGGAGATGGCCCAGGGTCAGTCGGGGTGCGAGGGATATGCTCTATGGGCAACCTTACACCCCGACGTCTGTAGACCCGAGACGGCGTGCGGTTTTAGTCGGTTCAAGCCCGACATAACCGCCCCCGCTGGCACGCGGGGGGGTATCCGAAGGGATTTCCGCACGATAAAAAAAAAAAAAAAGGTATCTTTTTTTACTCTTATCTTTAATTGAATTTTTTATTCAACATTTCACTTTAGTGTGACATTTTTGTATTATAACAAGCTTTCTAAATAAATAAATTGAAACGAGTGGAAAATTAGGTGGGCTTTTAAGGATTTGTTACAATGTAAAAAAAAAGGGAAATATGTAGTGAAACTTCTTTAGAATCGTTGTGATTTCAAACTCGAAAAAATAAGTCCATAGTTTTTTTTATTATCAGGGACTTTTTAGAAGTTTCACTTCTACCGTGTGACTTGCACACACACACACTATAACAGGGTAAAAAGGGAATTGTGTAAAGGGTAAAAAGGGGAAATGTGGCAAGGGTAAAAACGGGAAATGTGAAAAAGGGTAAAAAGGGGAAATGTGGAAAGCGTAAAAACGGGAAATATAGAAAGGGTAAAAAGGGGAAACGTGGCAAGGGTAAAAAAGGAAAATGTGGCAAGGGTAAAAAGGGGAAAAGAGACAAGGTTTTTTTTTCTATTTATTTTACTGGAGTCGTTTGACTAAAATCTTCAAAAATCAGCAATTATGTACTCGTGCACTTCGAGATTGTGATACACAGTTCGATTTCATATATCCCTAAGAGTAAATGACACACTCTTTAAACATACTTTCATACAAACTTATCAAAACTAAATGACTGATCGAATTTTATAAAATTTAGGTGTTGCGTATTTTAAATACACAATAATAAATTTACATGTTTCAAAAATTATATTTAGGACACGTCAATTTGACTTCACCTCGCCTGATGGTAACCTGAAGGTAAAGTCTCAGGAAAGAGGGTCACCACCGTACCATGTTAACAATGGTGGTACTTTGCTTGACGGCCTCGTCAGAAGAGGATTGTCATCGCCGCACCACAATCCCCCTGCCCGGCTATGCACTTGCTGACCCCTGAACACAATCAAACTGAAATTGGATTACTATGGAGGGTTTTTCGCAATCGTGCACGGTGGTACCTACCCCTACCACCTACCACCAGTGACTTAAGATTTTTGGTTATTGAAATGTATGTTGCAAAGCCTATGAGATTTTAATGCTAAAATCACTACCTGTTTTGCGTATTTTGCCCGTGGAAACACGTGGGGTGTTTCCACGGGTTCAGATTCGAATAGCCTAAAAACACTTCCTGAGTTGCCTTGAACCAGATATGATAACTATATACCTATTATGCCACATAGTACTGGTTTCTACGCACCATTTTTTTTTACTGATATACAAGTGAAACTCAAAAAAGACTAAAAAAATAGATTCTGTTTTTTTTAAACACTTGCATGAGTAAATATCACTTTCTTAACCTTTTCACTAACACACGTTAACCAGTGAGTCTTACCTCACAGAAATAACAAAGCTGTCTAGAAAATAAACCAACAACCATAAACCTCATAATTTACAACCGCGGCTAATCACAAAACAAGAACAAAGTTGCGATAAAATTACACCTTTCCAACATAAAATTGACCAAGTTTAACGAGAAAACAGTCGTTTTGAAACTCATGTACTGTACATGAACGTAGATGGCACAATAAGTAACATTGTTGTATGTTTAACATAATCGAACGAAACACTCCTTAGATTGAGTATTATAAACGTATTCTATCGCGATTTATTTAATAACTAATAATATAATAATGATACATTTTCTAGGATATTCTACACAGCGCTGTCTAGACCCAAAGTAAGCATAGATTTACTAGCTTGTGTTATGGGTTCTAGAATTCGGATTAACATTTTTTTTGTTAATATGTACTTTTATATTTTTATTTTTATTTATTTATATTATATATATATTCGCTTGTGTTAATATTATACATAGAAACACCTAGACCAATGCAAATAGACATATTCATGCATACAAATATTTGCACTGAGCGGGAATCGAACCCGCGCCCCCTGTCGTAGCAGTCGAATGCACTACCTACAAAACTATCGCTTAATGGTCATAATCTCATATTTACTTTGGGCATTGTATGTTTACATAATCGAACGAAACACTCCTTAGATTGAGTATTATAAAAGTATTCTATCACGATTTATTTAATAACTAATTATATAATAATAAGGTTTTTTTTGAAATATTCTACACAGCGCTTTCTAGACCCAAAGTAAGCATAGATTAACTAGCTTGTGTTCTGGGTTCTATAATTCGGATAAACATACTTACTTTTTCACTTACATACTTTTTTTTAAATTCATACTATTATTTGTTTCAAATACATATTTTGTCGATACCAGGTCATCTCACCAAATTCAGAGACCTAATTCGGTGACACCTTATAAATTAAACATAGTTTTTTTTTATATATATGTACTTTATATGCACTAACCCGGAATTGAACCCGCGCCCCCTGTCGTAGCAGTCGAATGCACTACCTCTACGCTACAGTAACAGCGGCCGTCAAAACTATCGCTTTATGGTCATAATCTCATATTTACTTTTGGTCATATATCCGGTTCTACTCAACCAATTGCGATCAAACATGCGGCAAATTTGAGGACTGACCAAGACCTTTCTAATAAAACCACATCAAAATCCGTTTAGTAGTTTTTGCGTCCGTGGCGATGAATCTGACAAGAATTCTAAAAAATATTTTATTACCAAAAGGACTTTTTTTATAAAATATCCTGTCTCCAATGCACAGACACAACTAATTTTCCATTTTATAATATGATTAATTGACATTTTTTTGTGTCAAAGAAGTGTTTACAAGATGGTGTCTGTTGGCGTCCTAAACAAGATTGGGGACAGTAGAATCAAGTCAAGTAGAATCGCAAGGTGTAAGGTTAACTTAAGAGATGTTTGTAAGGGCTAAATAAGGAGTTCTTTACCAGTATGTTTAACACCAAAACTAGTGTTGCTCAACAATATTGTGTTAACACTTTATGCAGGTGTTAATTGGATTTAAAAAGATAGGTATACTAGTTAATACCTGCGACAATGTTTTTTAATTATACGACGACTATGTAAGCATCAAATTGTTGTATTGAAAAAAGCGGCGATAGCCCAGTTGTGTACGTAACGGACTGCCGAGACGAGGTCTCGAGTTCGATCCCCAGTCGCCTCGGGCACACACCTCTGACTTTTCGTAGTTATGTGTGTATTAAAAATGTTGATTATCGCTCGCTTAGTAATGTGCCCGGTAGATGGCAATAGGCTCGCCCCCTATTACATTGGGACCTAAACATAACTGGCGAATCGTGGGTGTGTAATACACCTCTGCCTACCCCTTCGGGGACACAGGCGGGAAGTTATGTTTATGTTTATGTGATGCAAATTTTATGTTCTTTTTACACTTTCACTCAAAACGACAAAACTAATCTGGATGAAATTTGATGATAATAGTAGTTATTTTAGCTGTAAGTCATGTTCGTATTTTATTTTATTCTTTTGGAAACCTTGCATTTAATACTGTTCATATTCACAAATAATATATCGCTGAATTCCATTTACAAGTTTACACGAACAAATTTTAATTTATATATAATTAAATAATAAACTATAATTTATATAATTAATTATTTATAATAAATTATATTATTACATAATAGGCATTTTGACTATATTTAAAATATTGTACGAATTGTTGTCATCCTAATAAAATGTACCGTAAAAAACATATTTTATTAATTTTAAATATAAAATAAGTTTCTTTTTTGTTAAAAAATCAAGATTAAAATCTCATTTTTTTTTAGATTTGATCACGTGCTTATAAACACTTTAATTGGTTGCAACTCTGATGACGTCACACATAAGTAAACGGAGTTTTTCAATACAGGCTGTCTGCATTTCCTAGTGTTAATCGACTGGTTCAATTATTAATTACTAATAATGTTTCACTTTTATCTTATATATCTCAAAATAAGATTTGCATGTCAAAATGGAGAAAAATTTTGTGCAAGCCGACAGTAGAAATCTACCTAAAGTAGATGTCCTACTAATGATTGGACAATTTTTAAAAAATAATCAAGATTTTTATGCAGCGGAACTTAAAAATATAAAAACGGCAGCGTAAGTACCTATTATTTGTTTACAGTAACTTCAGAAAAATTATTCATTCAAAAAAAAAATTTGGTTTAGGTCATGTTGATTAAATTGATTTATTGACAAAACTATGTTTATATCACGTTCAAATTGAACATAGATGATGAACATTTTTTGTTGGAAGTCGTCGTTTTTGTTGAAAGTTTAATAGTTACATCACTGTAATAGATTATGAATAATACTTACATTAAAATGATCTTCACACATATAAACATTTGAATTAAATTATATAAAGAAAAAAAGAAACGGACAGTCGATAAACCAAATACCCATCGGGTTCAATGTAAATAATTAAATAACATCAAATAAATCGCAATAGAATCCATTAAAAATAGTTTTATTTCAATACATAAGAAAATGAAAACCACTGCAAACAGTTAATCCTCGTCCAAGAACCGTCCCGCTAAATCCTTCTTTAAATGTGAAATGTTAGTGTGAAATAGATCCAAGTCTAGTTCACAACAAATTCGACGACAAAAATGAGCTCTCACTTTCGATTCAATTTCAATTAGATCATCGTTTTGCTCTGTTAAATTATAAATTACAAGTAAGTTAAATCAATGGCAACAATCGAAGTACCTCAAAACGCAAACACAACGGTGTTAGCGTTATAATTTTGACGCAATTGAGTTTTTTAAACGTATTTTTTAGGATACCGTACTCATAGGGTAATACGGGACCCTATTACTAAGGCTCCGCTGTCAGTCCGTCTGTCACCAGGCTGTATCTCATGCACTGTGATAGCTAGACAGTTGAATGTCTCGCTATAACAGCAAATACCTACTAGAAACAAAATAACATAACTATTTAAGGGGGCTCCATAGAAAGAGATGGCGGAGAGGGAGCGGGAGAGAACCCTGCCCCCCGAGTTCCGCAGTCTACGCCCGGGACTACTGACCTCCATGATCGGAGCCTGAGGACGGCAGTTGGTCGACTCGCCGCCCTTACAGAAGCAGGCCAAGACGGACACATGCCTAAGAACTCACCGGCGCGGGATAAAACCCAACCCAACCAGGCGAGGCCGCAGTGGTGGCCAAAGTTCGCCGGTAACCCTGGGGTTATCCTTTCGAGGGCTTACTCGGGGTGCCCGGCAGTGGACACTTGGGGAGGACACCATGTGGTTTTAGTCGGTCCGATTCTGACACGCCCACCCCATCGTTGGCACCGATCCATGGGGGTGTCCACACGAAAAAAAGGGGGGAAGTTTCCCCCCTTTTTTCTAAATACAAGAAACATGATTTATTGCCATTTTTTGCTCGATACTGACCACGGTAATAACCAGGCTGTATGTACCTCATGAACCGTGATTATAAGACAGTTGAAATTTTCACAGATCATGTAACGTTGCTGCTATAACAATAAATACTAAAAACGTCGCCGTTTTTTTTTGCTTGATATTAATAAAGACAACAGGGGAGCTCCCATTGTATAAATAATGGGACGAACCCTACGTGCGCGAGTCCGACTCGCACTTGGCAGCCTTTTTTATTGTTTTAAATCTCGTTTTGTTTTTCATGGGATACCCCTATAATATTGATGGGCTTGTGGTTAAGAGTTAATCGAGTACTTTAACACATTGCATAGCTAAGCAACACTAGCTAGGTCGGTCTTAGGATGGGTGACCATTCTTATCACAAAGATGATGATGATGATATTTATATAGATACAGTCTAAGTAAGTTAAAAAAATACGCATTTCCATTGAAACCAATAGAGCAGTTTCCAAGATTCTAATCCTTTTTTATAAATCTTAAGGCTTATCACGGCCGGCGTTGCACTGCTGTGATTGACGAATTTTTTCGTCAATCACAGAAATGCCCTCGTATACCCCCCGCCGGCCAGCGGGGGTGGTTATGTATTGCTTGAAAAAACCGCACGCCGTCTCGGGTCTTCAGACGCCGGGGTGTAAGGTTGCCCATAAAGCATATCCCTCGCACCCCGACTGACCCTGAGCCATCTCCGGTTTCGAAGTGGCCCCCTCGGGTTTGGAAACCACGGTGTCCCCGTCTTGCCGCTTGTAATGTATACCTAAATATAATAATAATACAAGAATAACTGTGTGAATTATATACGACATTGCATTTTCTCCATTAAAAACTTTTCAAGTTTGTAGTTACTACCTTGCCTTTAATTCCTTCACCAATCTTCTCCCAACTTTCAAAACTGATTTTATTAAGAACAGTCAGTGTCTTAATTAAGAATTTATGAAAGTTGTCTCCGTCGACGGTGTTCATTTTAAATTCGTGTACTAACTATATTCTGTTATTATTCGTCCCAGTAATTGCGATGTCGGAACTGTCCAGTATTTACTTGTACAACTACTTAACGCCTTCTTTAATGACGTCTTATAATAGTATATAGCACATTTTAGTGTGTTTGAGACGTACCCACTGAAATTTTAAATTGAATGTTTCATTATCATTACATTTCATAAAACTGTATCATTTTATTTTGTTCGGGTTCAAGGTGAACTATCTTCTAAATTTTATTAATATTCTACGACATTCTACACAGCGCTATCTAGCCCCAAAGTAAGCATAGCTTTGACTAGCATTTGTTATGGGTTCTATAGTACGACTGTGTTGACATTGTCAATCAAATCAGCTATGGATTGCCACTCAGGTCACACACGCGAAGCTGTCGTAAAACCCCACTATTTTTCACCCGCACCCCGCGTACTTAACGCAGGCGTGCGCGCACCTCTTCATCGCATACTTAACTCTCATAACAATAATTTCAGCGAATTGTATATAAATGCAAATAGTTGCAGTATCTATAGAAGATTGGTGATTGAGAGGCTTCATGACATGACACGAGCCCTCGGGTCGTGAGGTCTTTCAGTCACTAATCTAATCTAATCTAATGTAACCTACTCTAATGTAACCTAATCTAATCTAACGTAATTTAACACTACCACCGTCAAACAGATGTATTACTGTTAACCTTTAAGATAATTATGTATTTATCATACTTGTGGTAAACGCTGTGGATGTCACAATTATGTGTAATTATGTTATCGCTCAACTATCTTAAGCCTTTTTATTGTGATGTTGTTTGTTTATCCAATAAAGAATTTAAAAAAAAAGAATAAACATAATTTGGTACATTTATTATCATCATCATCTTTTCAAGGTAATAAATAATAGAAAGCAGGAAAGAAAGAAAGAAAGGAAGAAAGAAAGAAAAAGCAAAAAGTAAGAAAAAGCAGGAAAGAGAGAAGGAAAACACAGAAAAGTAAGAAAAAAAATGCGGGAAGGAAAGAAAAAGCAGGAAAGAAAGAAAAGGCTATAAAGAAATAAAAAGCAGGAAATAAAGACAGAAAAAGCAGTAAAGAAAGAAAAAGCAGGAAAGAAAGACAGAAAAAGCAGGAAAGAAAGAATGAGAGAAAGAAAATATATTTTATTGCAAAACAACGACGTTTTAGAAACAAATACAATAATGGATTTGTTCAGTAGATTAGTAGAACCCCCAACGGTTCTTAGCTACCAATAAATTATAATCGACGGTTTTAATTTTTGAATAAATTTTATTACATCTCTATTAAATGAACCACTTATAGTTATAATATGATATAATATCGTGGACAGGCATGCTGTCTGTGCATACATATTTTGCCCTGACCGGCACTCCGAGAGGATGGTATATTCCACTTTGTTCATCCAGGTGAAGAAAGTGGAAATTGTAGTGTCCTCATATCACCTCGGCATCATTTCACTAGGGTGATATCAACTGGGTGAACAAAGTGTAATTTACTGAGAGGATAGCCTGCGCCACAGCCTGAACCGCCAACAGCAGGTGTACCAACTCGCTGGCAAGGATTTTTCTCTAAATATCTTGTTGGGGGGATTTAGGAAATGCGAATAGCCTTAACGCCCTCCCTTCCATTTTTAGGGTTCCGTTGCCAAATGGCAAAAAACGGAACCCTTATAGATTCGTCATGTCTGCCTGTCTGTCCGTCTTGACTTGACTTGTACTTTTTTCCGAAACTATAAGAATTATGCTGTTGAAACTTGGTAAGTAGATGTATTTTGTAAACCACATTAAGATTTTCTCACAAAAATTAAAAAAAAACAATAAATTTTGGGGATTCCCCATACTTAGAACAGAAACACAAAAATTATTTTTCATCATACTCATACGTGTGATGTGTCTATGGATAGGTCTTCAAAAATGATATTGAGGTTTCTATATTTTTTTTTAAACTGAATTGTTTATGCGAGAGACACTTCCAAAGTAGTAAAATGTGTGTCCCCCCTCCTGTAACTTCTAAAATAAGAGAATGATAAAACTAAACAAGTTGAATTACTGAGACGAGAGATTTTTTTTGCGATTTTTTGAGATTTTTTCTTTATCTTGCAATGGTTCACCCCAGCACGAATCTATTACCGAAAACAGCAACTCGATAGCTCATCTCCTTCATACCCAAAACCGTGACAAAAAACTACTAATGTACATCATATATTTTTAGGGATTTTCTTTAGAAAAGCCCTATTGCTATCAAGTTGTCGCAAAAAAAAAAAAACGCAAAATCGAAAATCCCTTGTATTCGGCTGAGCTCGTCTCAGGAATTCAACTTGTTTTAAACTCAAGCAATCTCTATCTAAAACTCTAGTACCTTTTGTTCCTTTCCTATTAACCACACCAAATAACTACCCATAAATGTTCAAATTCATGTCCATCCAAAGGTTTCCTGTAAGAAATTGCTTTTAGCGATAAGGCCGCCTTTTGTACATAATGTTGACTGCGTATTCCAAGTACCTATGCATACTCTGATTGGTCTACAATAAAGTTTATTTCTATTCTATTCTTTTATGTTCTATCCTAGTCCATTCAGGATAACGTACCTTTCAAATGGTAAAAGATTTTTCCAATAAGCGCCGTTTTTTTTTTCAGTCCACTACTGGACATAGGTCTCTCCCAATATGTGCCATAACTCCCGATGCTCCGCCTTCCACAACCAGTCTATCCCTATTTTAGGTCTTCAGTCCATCTAGCTGGGAGGCATTCCATCTTCCGTTTGCATAAGTATAGAAGCACATAAGTGCAGTGGTTCCGAATATTACCCTAAACATATAAACAAACTCACAATATACGGCCTCTTTTTTTACAATATTAATATAGCCTAGATCTAAATGCTCCACTGTTCTAAAAACTTAGTACAAAACTCAACGATTTCTGACTATATTGGACAATAAAGTAATAATATAATAATAATACTAGTTTATTGTCTCAATAATACAATAACAATGAAAATCTTAGAACTAAGGCGTTTTTTATTTTCACATGAAAGTACTGTAACTGGTTCCCAAACTAGGCTGGATCCTGTATTTTGAAAGTCAGTGCTCAGACGATGAACTAACACATACGTTGTCACAGATATAAAACAATTTTTATTTTAAATAAAATAAAAACTACGAAATTCTACACATAGCTTTCAGGACCCAAAGTAAGCATAGTTAAACTATCTTGTGCTACGGGTTCCAGAATGCGGATAAACATACTTATATACTTTTTTTTGTAAATACATACATATTTATACATAGAAACACCCAGACCAAGTCAAATAGAAATATTCATGCATACAAATATTTGCACTGAGCGGGAATCGAACCCGCGCCTCCTGTCATAGCAGTCGAATGCACTACCGCTACGCCACAGAGGCCGTCGAATAATATAACAATAAGTTGACACTGTATTTAAGACTTATGTGAACATAATAAAGGGCGACAGGGATTTTTATTTTATTTTATTTTGGTGTGTGTGTGTGCGCGTGTGTAAGGCCTTGTGTGTGTATGTATGTGTGCGTGTGTAAGGCTTTGTGTGTGTGTATGTGTGTAAGAGGGTGTTTGGTTGTGTGTGTGCCAATGTGTGTATGAGGTGTGTCTGTTTGAGAGTGTGTACGTGCGTATGATTAATAAGTGATCGATCGGTGAATTGGATTGGTGTGAAGTGCGAGCGACTGTAGAATGTGGAATGAGTTGTGGTTTATTCTATGAATTTGCGTAGGGATTCAAGTTCCTTTCATTTCCTTGCATTTCAGCGACCAACGACTTTCAACCCTCCCGGTCTAACTCACTTAGCAAGATAGTTAATTCAATAACGAGCAATAGCACGAATTTAAGTTGTAAAATGGTGAAAGATCCTTTTAAAAGCTTGGATAAGTGTGGAATATCTAATGGAATGTTCAGTTCGTTGTATAATTTAGTTACGGTCCGTTTTTAGGGTTCCGTACCTCAAAAGGTAAAAAAGAACCTTTATAAGAACACTCTCTTATCTGTATGTCTGTCCTTGTGTCACCACCGATTTTCTCAGGTATGGGTGAACCTAGCAAGTTGAAATTTATACCAAATACTGAGGTCTATATTCCCTCTTAGGCGTATGCAAGGTCCTGAATCAACACGGTAAAATGATATGGGCAAATTTAGACTTTCGCGAAAACTTGTAACTACCGAAATATACCTTATTTTTCAACTTTTTTATTTGATATTATCGAAAGTTTACGCGAATGTTACATATTGAAATAAAACTATTTTTTAACGGATTCTATCGCGATGTCTATTTCGTGATTCAGCAGCCATGGTCACGGGGTGACCGTGGCTGCTGAAAAGCAACCGAAACGTCGGGCTCAATGTAAGATATAAAATAACATAAAATAACACATCAAATAAATCGCGATAGAATCCGTTAAAAATTGTTTTATTTCAACTTTTTATTTTTCGGAATTTTCCTCTTACTTGCACTGTAAGACCTTGCTTTTAACCTAATTGACGATTCTAGTTCAACCGGAAGTACCCTATAGGTTTTGAAAAAGCAAGGTCTTTTAGCATATTAAATATCCGCGAAAATTTGAATTTACGCATATCTTCACACTTAAAACTTGGCCAATAAAGAATCAGTATACCTAACCACCAATTTTATTATGGCGATATAATGGGTGGGTACGGAACCCTCAACCGCACGAAGGTTTCCGTACCATTATCTATACAATGGGAGTCCCCCTTAATTTATTTTATCTTAATTTTTTTTTAATTGAATAAGCACCTAAATATTCAGTGAATATTTCATATATTGTGTTGTATATTTTATGTCGTTTGTAATATCGACAAAAAAGCCAGAAAAAATTACGTTTCTTGTGTGGGTGCCACCTTAAACATTTATTTTATTTTTTGTATTTGTTGTTATAGCGGCAACAGAACTACATCATAATATGTGAAAATGTTAACTGTCTAGCTGTCACGGTTCATGAGATACAACTTAGTGACAGACTGACGGACGGACGGACAGACAGCGAAGTCTTAGTAATAGGGTCCCGTTTTACCCTCTGAGTATGAATCCTTAAAAAGGATGTAATACAAACCAATCCGAATATATCAATTTACAAAACCGCTCATTAGTAGCGCCATCTAGTTAGTCACTTCGTAAGCTTTACAAACGACCGCATCAACAAGGCTGGTGTACATAGCGCCTCAGTTTAATTGTTTGGGTTCAGTGAATTCGAGTTTCGAATTAGACGAGACAGTCGGAGAGCTGGCTACGAAAACGTGAACTGATAAGGTGTAGTAACGAATTATATATATAATTAAATAAAATTAAAATATAAGTGGGTGGGCGGTCAAAGTCGTAAATTTTCAATAAGAAAAAAAAGTTTTAAACTTTCGCGTTCCATGATATAATAATTATATTATGTAATACCTTTAAATAAGTGATCGCGTTAATCCCCGTAAATATAATTATTATAAGAAAAAAAAGATTAGGTGCAGTTCTGAAATTTGGTAGAGTTATATTTTTTTACTGTAAGAATCTAGGAAAATTATTGTCATGTCAGGGCTTAAAGACTGTCAGAAGTTGACAAAGTTGTAAATAAATTGTTTAAATTTAAACCACAAGGTGCAGTTCTGACAAATGCATTTTTATATTATTTGCTGCTTATCGAACCTGTATATAAATTGTCAGAAGTCTTAATAATGGCTAAGTACATAAAATTGATGATATAGTCAGAAGTTGCTGAAGCGGCTATTGCGGCGGAAAGCAACGTTTCGAATCTAGGTTTGAGTTAAAATAACAAGGTGCAGTTCTGACAATTGCATTTTTATATTATTGAGCTGAGTGTGACGAAGTCGAGGGAAAGCTCCTCATACCAGCCTTTGTCACAGGTCTCCTCCTAAACTACTAATCCAATCAGAACCAAATTTGGCATGATTAAAGAGGTCAATCAGAGGAAGGTTTATGGATATATTTTGAAAAAATTAATGCTACCACAGAGGAATGATCACCGTTAAAAAAAATCCAGATAGAATTACATAATAACCGCTCGAGACACTGACCAAACTTTACACGCTCAGAAAGCATGACGTCCAGTGTTGTGACTTTCAAAAAGAATTTTAAAATCGTACTTGCCACGGAGGAATGGTCACTGTTCAAAATTTTCAAAATCTGATTCCGCAATAGCGGTCAAATCTATTGGACAAGATTTGGCGCCAAAACAGTCGTCCAAAACTCCCGAATAACTATCAAAAAAAAAAAATATCGCTCTTAATTATTCAAATCACGATGTCTCACTCAGCTCAACATTGCAAGCAGCGATTCGCCTTGCAGACCTAGTTTATAGCTTACCGAACCTGTACATATATTGTCAGAAGACTAAATAATGGCTAAGTACAGAAACATTTATGATATGGCCAGAAGTTGTTGAAGCGGCTATCGCGATGAAAATGAACTTTCCAATCTAGTTTGAAAATTAAATAACAAGATGCAGTTTTGGCTTTTTATTGTTTTTATTATTTACACAGTCCTTTCAATAAATATGCAATGACAAAAGGTCAAGCGAGGGAGATAAATTTTTTTATAAAATCTGTGATGCCGAGTAATCGCTGACTTAGACGACGAACTTTTAAAAAATACTTCGTACTCAAAAAAAATATAGAAAGTAAATTAATAATATGAAAAATGTATCTTATATACAGGTTCGGTGGGCAACAAATAATATAAAAATGCATTTGTCAGAACTGCACCTTGTGGTTTAAATTTAAACAATTTCTTTACAACTTTGTCGACTTCTGGCAGTCTTTAAGCCCCGACCTAAACTTCTGACAATAATTTTCCTAGATTCCTACAGTTAAAAACTATAACTCTACCAATTTTCAGAACTGCACCTAATAATTTTTTTCTTATTGAAAATTTACGAGTTTGACAAAAATTCTGTTTTTTGTGCTTATTTAACATAATCCAAGTATATATTTTTTTTAAGTATCTCCAATGTACAGACACTACTAATTTATATTTATATATATATATATATATATAAATGATAGAACATTTACTCAACATAGAGTTAAACGGTAGCAGACCCGGCAGCTATTAGTAAAAGCGTGAAGACGTTTCACACAAGCTGATTGCCAACGAGTTAACACACTCAAGAACGCGAATGAGAGTCATTAAGTCGAACATCAGTTCGCAATTTTGCTTACTAATTTGCATTTTCGCCTCTAGCTTCTTAATAAGCCCTCGCTATGGCGGAGAACCCTGTAATCTTTTCGCGAGCCAGTTATATCCGGATGAAAGCGGCGAGAACCGGTTATAAATGCTGTAAACCGGTTGCAACTGGATTATCATATTATTTTTGTACTGCTACGTTTTATTATAATTTTCTTTGTACCAACTTGTATTATCATTTTGTTTTTCTTACATAATTTTTGAGTTTCTCGAAAGACTATTCACCATAACAGGTCTTACCAAGACTTCTTTTATCTAGTTGGGGGGAATGAGTATTCTTTAAGCTGGTTTTAATTGGAAGTCAATTAGGTATACTGCGCGAGCGCGTGGGCCGCCGCCACCTCCTTCTGCGAGCATGTGATGCTCGCGAAGGAGATGGCGGAGCGCGCCCGTGAGAGGTTCAGAACTCTCCCAGCCCGCCGAGCCCGCAACATGCTCGCCGCGCGTCGCAGGCGACTCAGGCACCGGAGGTCGCTCAACGACCTCCGTCCTCCATGAGCGCAGGCCTGGGGGCGGCAGGTGAGGCCGCCTGTCACCCCAGCAGAAGCAGGCCGGGACGGTGGGGCGACTAGCGCCCCTCCCCAAAACCGGGGCAAGACGGGGGACACCGCGGTTCTCAAACCCGAGGGGGCCATCTCGAAACCGGAGATGGCCCAGGGTCAGTCGGGGTGCGAGGGATATGCTCTATGGGCAACCTTACACCTTGGCGTCTGTAGACCCGAGACGGCGTGCGGTTTTAGTCGGTTCAAGCCCGACATAACCGCCCCCGCTGGCCGGCGGGGGGGGGGGGAATCCGAAGGGATTTCCGCACGAAAAAAAAAAGGTATACTCCTATTACAATAGTAGAATGACAACAAAAGAGTGATTTATCATCGTCATCATCCCAACACCAATCCGGGTACATCCAAATTTTGCATTTTAGAGCCTTTTTTCCATCCGGAAATCCTCTCAGAGCCCTCTCCCCTCGCCAGCCAGCAGGGTGGTTATGTCGAACTTGAACCTACTAATGCCTGCCATTTCGAGTATTTATGTGCAAGGTGGCCCATTAGGCATTTCCCAGTTGACCCAGAGAATCCGGTTTCGAGATGGCCGCCTCGGGTTTCCACGGTGTCCCATCTTGCACCCAGGAAAAGAAGGGGCGCGCAACGTACCTCAGCTCCGGCCTGCTACTACTAGGGTGAAAGGTGGCTTCGCCTGTCACCCCCAGGCCTGCGCTCATGGAGGGCGGAGGTCATTGGGCTTGAGGTCCGCTTTCACGTTTCTTCCCTTGCTAAAATGTATTTGATTCATCTTGGCTTTTATGGGAGCCTACGCCAGATGCTCATCCATCAATGAACAGGTGTACTGTCTTGCAGTTGAGCCCCACACACCCTACAAAAGACTGATTATTACCTATTTTATTGATGAGCTGTTTGAATCGTACCAGTTTCTATACTTAGAGGACTGCACATATAGTTATTCAACAGACCATCAACAGCGAAAACTTCTTTTTAAACCCACAACTTCAGCAATCGAATTAACCATGAGTTTGTGCAGTAGACGTCCGTGCCACACGTTGCAGGCTCTTTACTAAACTTTATAACGCTGTTAGTGACTTGTCACCACACCACGCCAGATCGGTAAATGGAACCTTCGGGACAGAATGTCATTGGTAGTGACTTCAAAACTAGATACGTAACACGATTTAAAGCATACTGAAACACAATATATCGGAGAATTTCGAATATTTTGGACGTGTCTAGGTGGCTCTGTTGGTCAGAGCATTCCCCCTGTAAGGGACTGGTCGCAGGTTCAAGTCCCGTCCTAGATGTTCGCTTTTTCCGATCTTAATCTATACTGAAACATATTGTTATTCCTACATGTATATTAGTTGCAGCATCTTACTTAATACAATTTGAAACAAAACCTAAAACAAAATCAATGTAATTACTGGCGATTAAAAAAGACTGGCCTGGTTCTTTTCTCAAAGGCATAACCTATTGCCTTGGGAATCTGACAGTAAAGGTAGAAGCAATTGTCTTGACGTTCATAAGTGTTACTTTGTGACCTACATAGATATGTTATTTTTTTTAAATTTTGGTTTAATTAATGTAGTTATTGTTTAAATGCACAGCGTAAATAGTATCACCCCCGTATGATACCATGTGGAATTTGCGGTCGAGAGGTCGCGAGTTCGAACCCAAGCTGTTCCATTATCAGCGTAAACATACTTCGCATCGTAATCCCAGCATTTTATTCCAACTTCCAAGTTTTTTTTCCTCCTTTCTTTATGGTTTTCGGTATCGCTGATAGTAAGACCAAAAGTGAGTTTATTTATTTGCTACTAGTGTTGCTCGTGGCTCCGCCTGCGTGGAATTCTGATCCCGTTTCTGCAACCTTTGGGAACCTATTCCAGGAATAAGAGGTAGCCTATGTGTTATGCCAGACTATAATCTATCGCTGTAACAAATTTCACGCAGATCCGTTCAGATGTTTGAGCCCTAAATTATTATTACTGCCAACAGTATTGACTAGTTAGTACTTTTCGTAGACTTGTTCAATTATAACCTTTACATGCTTTTACGAAACGAAACTTGATAAGAAATTAATGAACTTAAACAAAAATGAGTTGACGAGACGCTTGACGGGTCGAAAAAATTTTCAGACTTTACTGATCACACCATTGATTTTTTTTTTCGTGCCTAAATCCCCTCGGATACCCCCCGCCGGCGAGCGGGAGCAGTTATGTCGGGCTTTAACTGCACGGGCATTCCGCCAGCGTGTGCAGCCCTGAGTCCTCGCCTGCAACACAGTGATGGTACTCAGGCGTTGGCTCCTTCCTGATCCGACACAAGTGGTCCCCGAAACACCCCTTCCCAGAGATCACCTGCGTCAGCCGGTACGATAGGCTCCCGTGTCGCCTCTCTAGCCAGTCCTCCATGATGGGTCTTAGGGTGCTCTGCGCTTGGTCGTCGTTCTTTCCATCTCACATGATGACCCAGCGAAGCTGGGACTGCACGGTCTCGATTTCTCGAGGCTCAGGGTCCCATTCCTGCTCCCGCGCCTACTTTCGCCACCGATAAAGTTGCAAGAGGGCTCTCGCCTCCAGATCCCAAGGTGGAGTTCCGGCAAGGAGACTCGCCACCTCGAAGGAGATCGTGCGGTAACCTCTGATGACCCTGATGGCCATCACCCGCTGCGGAGCACGCAACATCCGCTCATGTCATGTTCTCCGAAGTCCCATCGGCCGTCGATAACAATCACACCCTAAATCTGATTGTTTAATAAACATACAAACATCTTCACAAACTTTCACATTTATAATATTAGTAGCATCACTTTCTTATCCTCTTTAAAGATACAATCGTTTTTGGGTTGTTCTCAGTAGTCCCAGTGTCAATTTGTCCCATGGAACTAGTGAGATTTTTTTTCTCCCTTGTTCCATTGATTTTTTAAACGGAACAAATGAAACTAAACATTAATTATCATGTCTCACAGTTTTTATTTAGTGACTCATTCACCGCCGGGGAAGTTGTATCACTATTATATTTAAAAAAAACAGACTGCTGTCGTAAAAGGGTACCGATGGTAATTTATACTAGACGTAGAAACGCAGTTCTGCAAAATTGGATGCGACTAACGTCCGTGAAACTCAAGTAAATGAAGATGAAGTTCTTTGTTGGTTAAAATCCCGTTCCTTATTGTGCACTATGATGGGATGAATTCAGATACGTGACTCGGGAACTACAGCTGAGGTTAAAGTGCCCTCGAAGGGACTTTTAATTTGTGACGTAATGGCGCTGATTAAATTGTACAGATTTTCAGTGTAACAGAGGTAAATTAGTATTATCTTTCTATTTTTTTAAAGAATTATAGTAACCGAAATTACTTATGTTCCCCCTAAAACCACCAGCTAAGCTAATTTGCTTAGAGTTACTTTGGTAGTGTAATGACCAGAATTAGAATCTGGGGCCTCCGATCCTAACTCTACTCCTTCACGACTAAGCTGCCGAGCTATTTGTAAACTTGAAGTGATTTTCTGGCAACACAAAATACGAAAATAAGTTTATTCATTTGTCATGATATGTTCAATATTTGCATACACATCGTCAGAGGTACAAAGAAGGTTGAAAAGACCTTTCATCCAGAAAAAGTAGCTACTCTTCTTAAGGGATAGTAAAGTAACTGAAATGGCCGTAAATTAATGCCAATGGAACAACAGTCGAAAGTTTCACTCTGCACTATAGTATTCTTTCATGGGTTCCTATCCTGTCACTTAACGATTACATGTGGTAAAGTAAGTTTACTGCTAAGATAGTGGGTTTGATTCCCTATCAATACATATATCTGTATGTATGTATATATGTGCATGAATATGTATATTTGCATTGTTCCGAGTGTTTCTATGTATAATATGTTTGTATTTCCAAAAAAAAAACTTCACCTTTTCTATCCACATTCTAAGACTTTCTTAAAATATAATAATTATTATTTTAGCTTACAAATATTGAAACTGAAAATTCAAAATAGTAAAACAAAATTAACCCTTCCGTCGCGCTTCCAATTTGAATTCGCGTAATCAGATTAGAGGCAACGCGTAATACATCACAGAGCATATTTCTCTCATTCATTCATCAAAACGAACGAACGAGCGATCAATCTTCTAGCACAATGACACCTCGTTAGACTGACATTGTCCATGTATCATAATTTTGTTCAGATGGTATAATGAGGGTTTCTATATGCTACTTGGGAGTGAACGTTTCAATATTGAAGGGTTGAATGGGTTATTGGGGGCTTAGTCTTTTTGTGCTCTAAGTGTGTGGTGCCGAAGTCATTGAAAAAAAAAATAACGGTATAGAATATAGATGGGACTAGTCGCAAAAATATAAATACAAAAAAAATTGTCAACAAAAACAAATTCTAATCTATTGATCAACTTAGCTCTTAACACTTTCATAAAACAATAAATAAAACATGAATAATATTAACTTTGTCCTCTGGGGATTATAAAAACACTTAAACATCCCCTTTTGATTCATGTATTCCTATGTAAAAAAGGTTTGCACATATTTTAGTGCTAGCCAACTTTTGTCGTTGACTGTACCTAGTATAAAAACTCGCTTTAACTCCGATTGATTAAAAATTAAACCTTTCAATGTTGGAAACAAATTTTTGCTCAAAAAAAAAAAAATTTATGTCATCATAATGCTGACAAGCAACATTTTTCAACCTTTTGAGTATTATTCAGCTACGTATATTATAAGGATGCTGATAATCCATCCATGTATCAAATTTTAGCCAAATTAGTTCAGCCGTTTGAGAGTGATTGAGTAACAAAGAACATGAATAGTAATTTTGAGTTACACAAAATTAATAGGATTTGATTTCTGCTCTATTCACTTTTGTAGCTGATGATCCGCATTTTAATTGAAAACGTCCTATAGACGATTTTACTTCATAATTTGAACTAAACTAAACTACTTTTAGACTTTCAGCAGACGTTGCTCCTAACGTTGCTTTCATAACTTTAGTCAGTAGTTCAGTGTTAAATCCATTTTAAGCTACTTGAAAAGGTAATATTTATTCAATATTTAAACAAAACTCAAAAGAAAAAAGTAAAACGATATTAAAAGTAATTCAAATAAAACAGTTTATTAAGCAATATTTTCAAAGTCCCTACATTATATTAGCGTAAAATTCTAATACACAGGCTTACAAAAACTTCAAACTCCACTTGAAGACAAGGTTTCGTTTTCTAATACAAAGCATTTCAAGTCATTCATTTTATTTTTCTACGAATTGGACTAAAATCTTTCAATCAAGTCATGAAATAGCTTCGATATTAGTTTCGGAGTAGAATTTTACAATTTAAACACGACGATTGAATACAAATAGAAGAAAAAGGCTCCTCGACTACATTGCATATTTTAATTTTCTAACCGAGTTAAAAAAAGACTTAGTTACTTTGACACGTATTGTATATAGGTAGATTTTATTGATCTGGATTTTTCTATGTATAATATATAGTATGTATTCAAAAAAAGTATGTAAATACAAAAGTAAGTATGTTTATCCCCATACCCTATAACACAAGCTAGTTAAGCTATGCTTACATTGGGTCTAGATAACGTTGTGTAGAATGTCGTAAAAAAATTACAAAGTATGTTATATTCGTATGTTGAGTCGTAACTGAAAATATTGTGACTATTGTCTGAATTTTTATGTAAAATTTATATAATCTTATGTTAAGTGTATATATGACAAGAAATACTCTTAACCAGCCCTGGGATAAGTAACTTAATCCCAGACACACAACCCACAGAAACCAATTCCTGAGATAAAAGGCCAATATGCTGTACTAAATTTAATTTACCGTTCAGCTGTTCTTTTATTTTTTTGAAGTGAAACTTCTTTATCGGCGTTGGAAAAAAAAATACCGTCACAATATGTAACGTTTTTCGATTACGCGCCATCTTAATTTCTATACATTTTTCCGTTACGCGCCATCTTTAAAAAAAAGGTGATTTATTCGACTGATAGTGCTCAGCAATTTGAAAGGGTTTATTTTAATTCTAATTTCAGTGAATTTCTCAAAAAAGAAAGTAATTATATCTCATTTTCTAACACGTGGGTGTGATTATGGTATTTATTTTTTTCAAGTTATTTAAGGTTAACCTCAGTTTTTGATTGTAACTATAGGTCAATGTATATAATTACATTAAAACTAGTTATTATTAACTAATACGACTGTTTTGTACTTTAATGAAATGATGTAATAATCTTAGTAGTAATAAGGTAAAATGAAATAAGTGTATTATTTGTATTCATGTCTATGATAATAAAAGCCTTTTGTTAAACTTTATAAGGTCATAAAGAAGTTTCACTTCTTACCTGTGTACACTAGTACTCGTACACATTTTTTTTTATTTGTTTATAGTCAATTAAAACGGATTCTGGCATGATTGAAGTCAGACTCAAAAATAATTTATTTTGTATAGACCACGGCACTTACAAACCGTCAAAAAATTAATAAAAAAAATAGTATTAAATATCCATACGTCCATCTTAATTAGCATTTATAATAGTATAATACTTACATACCTTGATCTCATAAAAATTGAAATCGATACAGTATATGTAGCTCAATGAGCAGCCTCCGCGCTCCACGCGAGTTTCAACACCCGTGGGAAGGTTAACCTCGACATATCTTTAGACTAGACGAGTCTGGGTAAATCGAAAAACTTTAAATGGGTTCAATTTCTAATACCCCGCTACCCCGCGCTCGTTTCGCCTCAAGAGACGTGGGGCAATTAAAAGAATTGCCCCGCAACGATTCAGTGCACAGACTTCTGAAAACATATGGATGAAAACTGTGCGTCGGTTAGGGACCCAAACTGTAACCGTAATAATGTGTTTTAACACTGTTTTTTTAAACTATTTTAGAAGAAACCCATTTATAAATGTAACAGATCATCATTCAAAGTGGTACGTTTGACATGTGTTAATAAGTGTAAATAAGTGTAACAAAAAAAACATCCTAAAGTACAAAATACCTTTATTTAAAAAAAAATGATTATAGTAAATTTGGCAACGTGGCATTTCGGTTAACACTTATTAACACTGTTGACAGATTAATATCTGTTACATATATATAACTGTTACAGAATTGAAAGTGGTAGCGATTAACAAAATCAAAAACACATTTATAAGTGTTACACTTTCATTCTGTAACCTTTTCATAGTGTTGCCCATATAATTATGTAACCTTTATGAATGGGTTTTTAAGTCCCTGGCGTCGGTATTAAACGCATAAGTATAATTATATCGGACATATTAAGTTGACACTTTGAGATTTACTAAAAAGTATTGCATAAATAGTGACTGTTTAAGCTCAAATGAGCTTAAACAGTCACACTTAGAATAGAAATCTATAGGTAACTAGCTAGCTGCGGGTGCCTGCGTAGAATACTGAAATAATAGATAATTTTTTAAGAAATTTGCCAATTTTCTGCGGAAGTTTCCATAGGAACCTTCTAAATAAATAAGAAAACTAAACATAAGGATGCTTGTAATCAGTATAGTCATATACAAGTTCCTGTTACATTTTCAGTTACACACAAGCGCAAAAGATTCACAAAGAATTCAAAAAGAACTGAAAATTTAAAATGAAACGAGCCGAAACTCGATTGGGTTGCGTCGTTTCATTATGAAGTTCCTACCTTCTAGCTCCAACATCATATTAGCATGCTATACTGTATGACATTGTCGGAAGTTTACGCGAACGCCACACATTGAAATAAAACTATTTTTAACGACAGTTAAAACAGTGTGTGACAGCTGACTGGTGAGTCTCCCCGTGACTATGGCTGCTGAAAAGCAACCGAAACGTCGGGTTCAATGTAAAATATAAAATAACATCAAATAAACCGCGATAGAATCCGTTAAAAATAGTTTTATTTCAATATGCTATACTATGTTATCATAGTTAACGATGTTTGTCATCGTATCTCACAAATTAAATTTGATCTACTGCCCGTTTACCGATTGAGCTGAAATGTTGCATATATGTGTAAATCTGGTGACAATTCAATCCTATGTTATCATTTATATGTGTAAATCGGGTAACATAGGATTGAATTGTCACCCGATTTACATATTCAATTCAATCCAATCCTATGATAACATAGGATTGAATTGTCACCCGCTTTACACATTCAATTCAATCTAATCCTATGATAACATAGGATTGAATTGTCACCCGATTTACACATTCAATTCAATCCAATCCTATGATAACATAGGATTGAATTGTCACCCGATTTACACAGATATGCAACATTTCAGCTCAATCGGTAACCTGGAAGTGGATCAAATTTAATTGGTAAGATTTTATGACAAATATCATTACAGGTGAAAGTAAATAAAAGCTTGTGAAAAGCGAAGAAAAATGGAAAAGCGTAGTCTAAATCTATCTTACTCATATGCGATTCTGCCTGTCATCCCTCGCTACGTAGGTAAAGTTTCATCATTTAGTAAATTACCTTTTCTTATTATTATTTTAATAGAAACTATAATCTTTCATAGATATCCTAAAAAATCGCCATGTTTTTTTGTTGAAATTAGGACTCGTATATTCCTTTTGAAATAGCCTGAACCCGGCATTTGTGTTTCAACATCGTTACACTAAGAATTAAGTCTTGATGGGCTAGTTGAAACACCTTCAATTACAAAGCGAATAACTGACTTTTTTACGTTTATTGAAGAGAAATGATTCATTGTAACTTTATTGAATACAGCTGTTTCTACCCGCGTGGAATTCTGATCCTATTCCCCAAACCTATGGGAACCTATTCCACGAATAAAAGTACATTATATGTTATTCCCAACTATAATCTATCCCTGTAACAAATTTCAGTCACATTCATTGAATTAATGTGACGGAGTAATATTTTTTTTTACACTGGTGGTAGAAATTTGATGACACAAATTTGTCGCAAAATTCGACCGGGTGGGACGGTGGGGCGACTAGCACCCCTCCCCCAAACCGGGGCAAGGCGGGGACACCGTGGTTCCCAAACCCGAGGGGGCCATCTCGAAACCGGAGATGGCCCAGGGTCAGTCGGGGTGCTAGGGATATGCTCTATGGGCAACCTTACACCCCGGCGTCTGAAGATCCGAGACGGCGTGCGGTTTTAGTCGGTTCAAGCCCGACATAACCGCCCCCGCTGGCCGGCGGAGGGGTATCCGAAGGGATTTCCGCACGAAAAAAACAAAAAAAGTGTACCACCGTGCACGATTGCGAAAAACCCTCCATAGTAATCCAATTTCGGTTTGATTGCGTTCAGGGGTCAGCAAGTGTATAGCAGGGGGATTGTGGTCGCAGCACTATTGGGACCGGTGGGTGTCACGCGGTGCTGCGACGACAATCCTCTTCTGATGAGGCCGTCAAGCTGAGTGCCACCATTGTTAACATGGTACGTGTATGTAATGGTGACCCTCTTTCCTGAGACTTTACCTTCAGCTTAGCATCAGGCGAGGTGAAGTCAAATGGACGTGTCCTAAATATAAAAAAAAAACAATGTTTAAAAATGATTGTAAAGTCATTCATTGTTTCCATAGTTCGCAAGAATTAAGATAGATGGCTCCAACGTCGCCCCGAGACGTATGTAATATATAGGCGAATTTCGAATATCTGGGACGTGTCTAGGTAGCTCAGTTGGTCAGAGCATTCCCCCTGTACGGGACTGGTCGCGGGTTCATGTCCCGTCCTAGATGTTCTCTTTTTCGTTCTTTTCCTCGTTTGAGTGTGATTTAGGAACACACATCCAAACATCTTCATAAACTTTAACATTTATAATATTAGTTGATGCCCGCGGCTCCTACACATGAATCGATAGGATTAATATCAATATAGGAGGATTATCTCCTGATTCTTTTTAAAGTGATAGGTAGGGTCAGCAATATGAGATGCAATCCGCTTCTCATTATTTATTTTTGATATTTTAATTATTATTTTGTTCTTCATTTGATTTTAACGCCATCTCGTAAAACTTGGAGGTACTTGTAGGTACGGTTAGTATTGATATTAACATACTGGTACTTCAATACTCTATGAGATGGCGTTAAAAAAGGAAAATGGAGCACAACTTGAACGCCTATAGGTACTAAATTAGCGTTGAAACGTCGGCAGCTTAGTAGTTAAGGAGTCGACCCTACGATCGAGAGGTCCCGGGTTTGAATCCTGGCGGTACACTACCGACGTGAACCCAATCCAAACATAAGCAATTTAGCTTACTGGAGGGGTTAGGGGGAATATTAGTAATTTCGGTTAGTAATATTCTTTAAAAAAAAATATTTTATGTAAACTACAATGATAAATACAGTCGTCATAATTCTCATATTGACTGCCCAGTTGCATTAATGTGGAACCCGAGGTCCGCTAATTGTTTGTGATTGGTTTATCGACTTTTCCAGGAGCGACTGCCGTTTGACCTCCGAACCCTTAGAGGAAAGCTCGTACCAGAGCCTCGTCTATTATTTAGAAGATTCACCGACTTGCAGTTGAGGTTGACTTGTGTTTCAAAGATGTTGGTAGGTTGATACATCCATAAAACAGTAATAGTAATGAACGTGTTTGAATTCCAAACTTAACATACATACAAACAAACATACATACATCTTTGCAGGATGACCTCAACCTCAACCGACTTACCTTATACTGTTCCCTTGATAAACTACAGCTTAGTCTACCCAAATGCAAACTAATAACTTACACAAAAAAGAGAATAGTTGTAACTCATAATTATACGATACAAAACTTGACTCTGCAAAGGATTAATAGCATTCGCGACCTAGGTGTTACCCTTGACTCTAAACTCCATCTGGACCTGAATTGAACATTGAAAAGTAAGGCAATTGTAAGTAAGGCATACCAAATGTACGGCTTCGTCATGAGATCCTCTAAGGACTTTAAACGCCCCTCTACCTTATTACTCTTATACAACACTCTAATAAGATCTCAGCTTGATTTCGCTGTCCCAATTTGGGATCCTATATATGATAAGTATATAGAAAGACTCGAAAGGGTTCAGAAAAAGTCTCTACGTGCAATTCATTACAAATTACACCACTCTAAATATCCTTATCAACATTTATTGAAGGAGTACAACTTGATGAGGTTCTAGTCTAGACGCAAGCTTCTTATGTCCATGATGTTGCATGGTATATGCCATAACAAGTTTGACTGTAGTAGCATCACTAACCAATTATGTTACGCGGTGCCCAGAACTGTACTGCAGCGAGAGGTTCGCGTACCGTTCGGCTTTTCTACACTAGAGGGTGCAGAACGAACGCGAGCACGCGGGCACCTATTCGGCATCTTTTAGAGACGTACATCACACACCTGGCCGATGTTGACATATTCGCAAACTCACACTTCAAATTTAACGCTGCAGCGAATGAAATTTTAAAAGCCTCGAAATAATCTACTGTCTATATTTATATACTTGTTTCTTATAAACATAAAACTCGCATGCATTTTACTCACTTGCATATAATATTACTTGGCGGACATTGGTATGGGTTATGCGTTTACCTAACAGACACATTTACTGTATACTTCTAATATCAATGTATAACGCATAACTGTTGAATGTTCCAATAAATAAATAAATATACTCACGTCTTTTTCCCTCCGGGGTAGGCAGGGACAACAGCCCGCCATCTGCTTCTGTCCTTACATACTTCACGAGCCCCCTTCACTGTCATTAAACCTTTCATGCAAGCCCGCCGGTTTCGAGTGTTTTTGACCTGCCCCTTTATCAATACCTCATTAATTCAGTTGTAGTTAATGGATATGAGTCAAATGTTAAGCATATTTCCTCCGGTGTTCCTCAAGGCTCGCATCTCGGTCCAGTCCTGTTCAATTATTTTATAAACGACGTTCCCGAATGCTTCCATTTCTCTGAGGTCTTTATGTACGCAGATGATCTCAAGTTTGTAAAAATAATGAAATCAGATCTAGATGTGGCTCACCTGCAAAGTGATTTGGACAGACTTGTTTCATGGTGCAAAAATAATGGGATGCTTTTAAATGCAAAAAAATGTTATCATATAACTTTTACGAGAAAACTTAAAATTCAAAATAACAGTTATTATATCGATGGTGACAAAATAACTGAGGTGGAGACTATCAAGGACCTTGGAGTACTGTTTGATAAGAAATTAACATTCACGCCACATTTAGACAAGGTCATTGCGAGAGCTTCTAAGTTGTTAGGTTTTGTGCTCAGAAATTGTAAAAGTTTTCGCAATACCTATACGAAAATTTTGCTATACAACAGTTTAATTCGTAGCACCGTAGAATACTGTAGTGTTGTATGGCGACCACATTTTGCGACACATGCATTGCGCCTCGAACGTATTCAGAAGCGTTTCGTTTGGCATCTGGCATTCTCGGTCGGTGTTGCAAAAAAAATACGCTCTTATAGGGGTAGGTTGGAGTGGTTCCGCATTCAAACCCTAGAGTACCGTGCAAGGCTAAATGATGCATTATTTGCCTATAAGATTCTTCAACACCAAATTGATAGTCCTGGGTTGTTGGCACTGTTCAGGTTTAATGCTCCAACGAGATTACCTCGACGCTCAATTACTCCTCTTTGCCCACCGTTAAGGAGAACAATTCTAGGTTCTAGTTCTCCTTATGCTAGACTTAGCAAAATTGTGAATAGTGTCAGCGACCTGGTGGACTTCAATTTTGACCCCATTCGCAAGCTGATAATGAGCCTATCCGACGACGTCAATTAAATTAATTTTGGTTAATTTATCATTTTCTTTTTCTTGTATTTTTTTTTAGTTAATTAATTTTGTGTTTCTTTTTAACTTTTTAATTTACATTACTTTTCTCTAATTTGTAATTTGCATGTGGTGTTTATCTATAAGTAATTATTGCACTGTCCGTTGTTTGTTTTTATTGTAATTTGTAATTGTTTTAGTGTAAATAATTGTTGATAAACCAAATAAAAAAAAAAAAATAATAATAATTTAACAGTGTGTCTTGCAAGGTCGACCCCGGCTTGCCTGCCCACTAACATCTGCCTTATAGACTTGGTGTGTCATTCTCTCAGTACTCATTCGTTCCAAGTGCCCAAACCACCTTAGCATACCCTTTTCAATTCTTGTAAGAACATTCTCTTTCAGGCCACACCTTTCTCGTATATCTGTATTCCTCTTCCTATCAGCCAACCTTACCCCACACATACTACGCAATGACCACATCTCCACTGCATTCACTCTACTTTCATGATTTTTCTGCCATACCCAACTTCCACTTCCATAGTTCGTCGTGCCTTCTTCGGCAAACTTAACATAATATTTTGTAATATGCATTCTAGAGAGTCGACCTTCGTTCTACCGCTACACCACAGTTCCCGTTAATAAATAATAATAATATTCTACGACATTCTACACAGCGCTTTCTAGACCCAAAGTAAGCACAGTTTAACTAGCTTGTCTTAGGGGTTCCAGAATGCGGATAGATATACTTATATACTTTTCTTTTTGTAAACTAATACATATTACACATAGAAACACCCAGACCAATGCCAATAGACATATTCATGCATACAAATATTTACACTGAGCGGGAATCGAACCCGCGCCCCCTGTCGTTGCAGTCGAATGCACTACCGCTACGCCACAGATGCCGTCATTAATAACACCCTGTCTCAAATGTGTATTTAATACTATTAATAGTTTTGTTAAACTGACTGTAACACAAGCACGAATTACTAATTCAAACCGAACAGTGCAACTTCAGTCCCGTTGCGATCACAAATTCTCACTGAACAACCTAACAAATCCCGAAGGTAAGGATAGCACTTTAGAATGCAATCACTAAACCTAACTTTTAAACTGTAATCCTTGCTAAAATAGTTCACATCTTTTCGCATTTAACTTCGAATTAAATCAGACTGGTGTGTTTCTGTTTTCCTCACTTTAGGACACGAGGGAGGGTTATGTGTTTAGTAGTCAATGCATGTTCTGTTGCTTCTCTAGAGACGAAACCGATTCTTATGCGACTTACGTCAGTTTTACGCGATTCTTGAGGGTCTCACTAAAAGTTACAATTGTCATAGAAAAAATATTACTGACTCATTTGAAATGGAATTAATTGAATAAATCTTCAAAAAGTACCTAAATTTCTTTTTAGGGTTCCGTTGCCAAATGGCAAAAAACGGAACCGTTATAGATTTGTCATGTCTGCCTGTCTGTCCGTCCGTATGTCACAGCCACTTTTTCCCGAAACTATACTATTAAAACTTGGTATTTAGATGTATTCTGTGAACCGCATTAAGATTTTCACACAAAAATAGAAAAAAGAACTCTTTTTTTTCTCATCAGTCTCATACATGATGCGAAATGGTTTTTCATCACACCCATTTCTGTGGAGTATCTATGGATAGGTCTTCAAAAATGATATTGAGGTTCTAATAAAAAAAAATTCTAAAAGGAATAGTTTGCGCGAGAGACACTTCCAAAGTGTTAAAATGTGCCCCCCCCCCCCCCCTGTAACGTCTAAAATAAGAGAATGATAAAACTAAAAAAATATATGATGTACTACCATGTAAAATTCCATTGAAAATTGGTTTGAACGAGATCTAGTAAGTAGGTATTTTTAATACGTCATAAACGTAACGTACACCGCATTTTCCCTTCATTCAATCAACTCAAACATAAAATTTAAAAAAAAGGCATTATTATGTTACTTGCTGCTACGGAACCCTTCATGGGCGAGTCAATCTCGCACTTATTTCGCGTGGCTATTTTGCATCTGTAACGATTTTATGTGATTTCACATAGTTACTTAAATTCAACTTTGTTAGTTGAATAAAATAAAAGGTTTTTAAAGAAACAAAGTGATATTAAAGTCAGTGGCGTAGCGGTAGTGCATTCGACTGCTAAGCCAAAGGTCGCGGGTTCGATTCCCGCTCAGTGCAAATATGTATATTTGCATTGGTCTGGATGTTTCTATGTATAATATGTATTTATTTACAAAAAAAAAGTATTTAAGTATGTTTATCCGCATTCTAGAACCCATATGACAAGCTCTGCTTAGTTTGGGTCTAGATGGCGTTGTGTACTTTGTCGTACAATATTTATTTATTATTTTATTTATATTTACTTTTACATTTTAAGATTTTTATTTATTTATTTATATGCTACTGTATGTTCATTGTGCGTGTCCAGAATTAAATATTTTACTTTCTTTCTTTCTTTCAAAAATACCAGCTGTATTGGGCAGAAATATGCCGGTCAACATTTTTAACGCGTTTTGTCTATAACGCAGACGTAGCGTACTTATTTTTGTTTCTTGTCTGCTTTTTTATTTTTATTTATTTATTTATTTTTGTACTAGTGTACCATTATTAAGCACGATTATGGCATCATGGTCAAGGTTTTCTTTTTGTATTTGTAGCAAGTTAATAACTAGTAATACTGGTATGCTAGTAAACTCGTGCTATTTGTGGGATCTTGACAGACTTCACATCGTGTCAATACTTGTTAAAATATATGAAACTAACATCCTGCCCTCGCTTCGCTTCGTAATTTACACATAATATACTTAATGTACTTTTCAAATGCAGAGGTTAAGAAGATTACTCCAAACATTTAAACAAACTAACAAAATTTGGCCTGTCTCTGACGAGAGAGGCCAACTACGAAAGAGATACGTTAAATAATATTAGCATCGATAATAGTATAGCAATATAACTTTAATTTCAATTTAGCAACATACTGTTCTAACACTGTTTTATCACCCTATAAAATGTTCTTAATACACTACAATGTTGTAAGAGCAACCTCAATCCACTTGTTACAAGTTGGTTCAAGGTAATGGAACAGTTTTATCTATCATATAATTATTGACCTGAGTGAGACGAAGTCGAGCGAAAGCTCCTCATACCAGACTTCAGGATTTTCTCCTCCTAAACTACTAATCCAATCAGAACCAAATTTGGCATGATTAAAGAGGTCAATCAGAGGAAGGTTTATGGATACATTTTGAAAAAATTTATGCTACCACAGAGGAATGATCACCGTTACAAAAATTCCAGATAGAATTACATAATAATCGCTCGAGACACTGTGACCAAACTTTACACGCTCAGAAAGCATGTCCAGAGTTGTGACAATCAAAAAGATTTTTCAAAATCGTACTTGCCACGGAGGAATGCTCACTGTTCAAAATTTTCAAAATCTGATTCACGATGTCTCACTCAGCTCAACATTGCAAGCAGTGATTCGCCTTGCAGACCTAGTAATATGTAGGTATCGGTTGCAGCATTTTAATTGCTGATACTTGTTTTTTTTTATATACCCACCAATTGAGTCAAATAAGTAACTGCACTCCGCTGGATGGTAAGATGCTAGGGTAAAGTCCAGAAGATACGAGCTACCATTTCAGATGCATGCTGTTCTTAACTAGACGGCTTTTTCATATCGCTCATAAAGAGCCCGGGATTGTAAGAAAACACCGGCCAAGTGCGAGACGGACTCGCCCATGAAGGGTTCCGTAGCAGCAAGTAAAATTTTGATATTTGATTTGATTGAATGAAAGATAAATTGCGGTTTACGATTTATGAAGTATTAAAAAAAATTACTTACTAATTCTCGTTCAAACCAATTTTCGGTGGAAGTTTACATGGTAATGTACATCAATTATTTTTTTTAGTTTTACCATTCTCTTATTTTAGAAGTTACAGGGGGGGTACATTTCAAAAATGATATTGAGGTTCTTAATATCATTTTTTTCTAAACTGAATAATTTGCGCGAGAGACACTTCCAAACTTTCAATAAATAATTTGAATTTGAATTAATTTGAATTTGAATAAAGTGGTAAAATGTGTCCGCAATTTACCGCAATTTACCTTTCATTCAATCAACTCAAATATCAAAATTTAAAAAGAAACACTATTATTTCAATTTTTTTTTTTTTATGGTAAATCATATATAATCAAGAGATACATATCCAAAATAATACTAAATTAAATTAACACTACACACTATTATTACTAAAATAAACTAAATTAAATAAATAAAATATTTACATGCATAATGCGTCATGAAATTCCTCTACATCGTCACCGACCGGAAACGTTCCCAGAAGGCTGGCAGCATTGCCACGTTGAATGGCAATGCTTATTCTCTGTGCAAGATAATAACCAGCCCTCTGGTCACGCGTAGCGTCGATTAGCCGCTTTGTTAAATCTTTGTACACGAAGCGGGCACTTGGGCCCCATGTCCCCAACGTTTCAACCCCAAACGGCTCAAAAATATAATCACCTGTTAAATTACAGTATTTGCGCCGTTTGAGGTTTTCCGCAGATGCAGCAGCAGCACCGGCACAGCCCGCTGTGCCTGAAAGATGTGAAGGCGCAAGGGTGTCGACGCATGTTGCATCCCACACCAAAGGCCTACCCATCTTCCAAGGCAGCAACGACATACCATCCGGTCTCCTGCCATCCTCACGCGCCAGCCCATTAGGTTCACGAATGGCTGGCACGCCAGCAGAGGCAAGAGCACGGCGGATAATGTCGTTGATGCAGGCGTGTCGTGATATACGCCCAGCGCTTCTGCCGCATGAAAGGCCATGGTGCCCAAGGCTGTCGACAGCTTCACCGCAGAGGCAACGATGGGGAGAAACACACGGCGCTCCCAGGCGAAGGCAAGTGGCAAGGCGGAAAGTAGTATCGTCCAACATAGTACCTATGTATTTCAATAAAAATTTTAAGCATTTTGTATGCTTACTTTTTTCTAAAGAAAGGTGTCTAGGTGGCTCAGTTGGTCTGAGCATTCCCCCTGTAAGGGACTGGTCGCGGGTTCAAGTCCCGTCCTAGATGTTCTCTTTTTCCGATCTAAATCTTTAAACACTATTATGTTACTTTCTGCTACGGAACCCTTAATGGGCGAGTCCGACTCGCACTTGGCCGCTTTTTTATTAATGTTGTCCTTTAGATTTAATATGCTGAACGTTGACAACCGTACTAGTGAAAACTGTATGACAGCTGTCAGCGCATTCTATGGTATAATTAGTACAATAACTTGATAATTTTATTATAAGAAACAAATAATGTTTGCCTACAAAATTTGAAGTTATGACAGTATCTTGTAAAAATAATAAACTGAAGTCGGTGTAAGTATGTGTGAGGGTGTCTCTGTGCGGGGGTTTATGTGTGTGTGAGGGTGTCTCTGTGCGGGAGTTTATGTGTGTGTTTGTGGGTGCGCGTAGGGGTGTGTATGTGTCTGTTCGTTTATTCAAGAGAGTGTGTATGGGATAGATGGCTACAGTGTATCCCCAAGACTTAAAGTATAGAAGAATTTCGAATATCTAGTATGTTAACTTTTCCGATCTGAATTTATAAAAACT
The DNA here is from genome assembly GCA_946251805.1 of Cybosia mesomella. Lineage (NCBI taxonomy): Eukaryota > Metazoa > Arthropoda > Insecta > Lepidoptera > Erebidae > Cybosia > Cybosia mesomella. The sequence continues at coordinate 26,952,865 of OX276408.1, forward strand.
AAAGGGTTTATCGCAAGAAAGAATAATCCTTAGCTGTGGCTCAAGTAATTTTAGTTATTCAGGCAATATCAAGTGTTTCAGCTTCTCCATATAATGCTCACATTCTTCGACCTCCGCAGCAAGATAGAATGCAATAACCCGACCACGGTGTCGCGGTTCTATGATCTATGGGTACGGAGGAATGTCGCGGATGAATTTGAAATTAAATTAAGCATGTTATTTACGAACGTTATGTATTTAGCGTGTGGTTACGTCGTCGCCACGACTTGCTGTGGTGTTAAAGTTTTAGATAATGGACGTCGTATCTTATGAATTATTTTTTCGCTCTCGTAATATTGAATCAAGAGTCGGTTTAGTGGTTAAGGAGTCAGTGTTACGATCAAGAGGTCCCGAGTTCGAATCCTGGTCATTACACTACCGACGTAAAGCCATTCCTAATAGTAGCAATTTAGTTTAGCTGAAGGGGTATGCTATACTGCTGTAAAGATATTCAATATCTTTATTATATATATATTTCTTGTGTGCGTGTGTATGTCACTGAACTCCTCCTAGACGGCTGGACCGATTTTGATGAAATTTTTTGTGTGAGTTCAATGGGGTTTGAGGATGGTTTAGATTCACAATTTGGTCCACAAAAAACTAGAGTTCCGCGCAAAAGAACTAAAACCATAAAAATCGAAATCCACGCGGATGAAGTCGCGGGCACAGCTAGTAGTTAATAAAACTGAAAATCGAATGCGTTTTGTTTATAATAGATTGTGGCCGAATTTCAGCAACGACAGGAACTATGACTAAGATAAACTAAACTTCGTTAACACATTTTACATAATGAATTTCAAAACTCAGTTTAGTCATAGTATACTATGGTTTAGTCCAATAGATTTCACACTGATGATATCCAGCCTTATTCAAACGTTTGTCTACAATAAATATTTGCAATATTTCTGTATTGTATATTTACGTATTTATTGTGAACATTATACCATAGAACCAACAACTTCATTATGGGACAAAAATACTAATACAATTTTTTACGTGCGGAAATCCCTTCGGATACCCCCCCGCCGGCCAGCGGGGGTGGTTATGTCGTGTATCGACTAAAACCGCACGGTGTCCTCCCCAAGTGTCCGTTGCCGGGCACCCCGGGTAAGCCCTCGAAAGGATAACCCCAGGGTTGCCGGCGGACTTTGGCCGACTATGGCCTCAGCCACGGTCTCCTTCTGTAAGGACGGCGAGTCGGCCAACTGCCGTCCTCAGGCCCCGATCATGGAGGTCGGTAGTCTCGGGCGTAGACGAGTCTGCGGCGTTCTCGCCGCAAACTGCGGAACTCGGGTGGCAGGGTTCTCTCCCGAAGACCATGGGACTTGGATAAAGTCTCATTCTATTAGCTATAACGCCAATGGAAAAGTCCAAATGTATGGAAGTGACATTATTTGTCGAGATGTCACGTGTAACAAATAATGTCACTCCTGTACATTTCGGAATTTTGCGAATTCGCTTTGAAGCGATTCCACTAGTAGAATGTCACTTTATCTATCGGCCGAGGTGTTTAATCGACTAAACTAATAATTAATGACGTATAATTTAAAAAATATATTGAAGAACGTATTTTAATGGTTTTTACATAAAATAATAACAAATTTACATCCCTCACTAACACAAGTTCTTCATTATTCTGCACGAAAAAAACAAAAAAAAATAGGTACATGAATCTATAACTACAAACGTAAGGCTAATATAATCGAAGTAAATGAAACTAAAAGTAAACGATTACATACGATTCATTGATTTGTAGTGAATACATTCGATCCCAACACTAGATTTGGTAGAATGTAACTGTTTTTATTATACGACTGAACTATCGTATACCTATTATAATTTAACCGAGACATTCAAAGCATTTTAATAATTTTAATGGATATAAGCCATGAGGTAGAGGTAGGACATGATGGTATTCCCTTCCAACTGAGCAGTCCGACTGGGGAAGTACCTCCGCCCTACAGAATACCGCGGCCATAATAACCTCGTGTTGTGTTCCCGGCGGTGAGTAGGGTAGCCAGAGCTCACTGGGAGTTTTTGTGCTGTCAGAGGGAAGAGTCTTCCTTCTGACAGCACAAAAACTAAAAAAGAAGGGAGAGGCGGGAGTAGCCTTTGGTCTTCCTGGAAGACTAAAGGCTATTCCTGCTTTGCAATTTCTTTTTTTGGGGTCGGCAGCGCGAGTGTGACGCCCCTGGTGTTGCACACGTCCATAAGCCACGGTGACCGCTTCCCATCAGGTGGGTCGTGAGCTTGTTTGCCACCTGAGTGGTATAAAAAAAGAAGAAAAAAAGGGTAAATGCCAAAATAGGGTAGATACATATGATTAGGAACTCGATAGAGTAAGCTCTGTAAATAACATGCAATTTATTTTCTTTTTTTTATTACTAATTTCTGTTTAATTCTTTTTTTAACATGAATTTTGACGACTATACCTACTTTAACCCCCCCTATGAATGATTCATAAATACAAACACATTGTATACACCACGCATAATATTATTGTATTTCAATATCATCAATAATTTACAGAATTCAAAGTTCAATACCTCTGACATAATCTTCTATCAATAAAACTCGTGTCCAATCATTTGGTAATCGAATTCCCTTTCAACGTTCAGCCAACTGTCATTGTACGTAACAACGAGACATGCGCTATAATTATGCTCTCGTGTGCAAACTGACAGTTTTCGAGAGAGATTATCTGTCAATGATCATTATATCAGACAGTTTCAAAAGTTATAGCACTCCATATTCATCTGTGTTATATTCTTTTGTAATATTACCAAAACTAGTACCCTTATAAGCCTCTTCAATTACCTAAGCCTAAGACTATGTTTTTTTTTTGTTTTTTTTTAATATTTAGGACACTTCAATTTGACTTCACCTCGCCTGATGGTAAGCTGAAGGTAAAGTCTCAGGAAAGAGGGTCACCATTACATACACGTACCATGCTAAATATGGTGGCACTCAGCTTGACGGCCTCATCAGAAGAGGATTGTTGTCGCAGCACTGCGTGACACGCACCGGTCCCACTAGTGCTGCGACCACAATCCCCCTACCCGGCTATGCACTTGCTGACCCCTGAACGCAATCAAACCGAAACTGGATTACTATGGAGGGTTTTTCGCAATCGTGCACGGTGGTACCTACCCGGCCGAATTTTGTGACAAATTTGTGTCATCTTTGTCATCATTATGTTTGCGTAAAAAACTTATTGGATATGATTTGAACCAATGGGGTTATAAAAAGAGAGATAACATGAGATCTGGGGTCCTAAAGGTGAGGTAGTACGTTAGTACTACCTCACCTTTAGGACTAATTGTAGGCTGTGTGTATTTGGAGAATCTCCGACTCCCTCTGGACAAGACAATTTATTATAGCGTTACTTTTAGCGTTTTTTTACTGCACGGTTTCAAATTTAAATCTGCATACTTTTTTCTTAGAGAACACCCTTTATTTATTTTTTTACGTGCGGAAATCCGAGAGAACACCCTGACATATTTTTTGTCTCAGTGGCGCAGCAGTAGCCAGTGCGACTCTTATGCACAAGGTCCCGAGCGCGATTCCCCAAGTTAGTCAAACCGTTATTGACTTCATCTCTTTTGGGATTTTCAGCAGCAATAGGATATTTGAAAAAAGTGTCACCATCTTTAACATGGGTTTAAAACATCAAATCATAATTGATGAAATGTTAATACAGTAACACTCCGGATTTACGCGATAGGTCGGACTGAACGATGACCGTGTAAGTTAAATTCGCGTAAGTCGGGGTGCAATTTTGCATATAAAACGTATTATTTATGTTTAATTAGGTCTAAAACGTTTAATAAAATATACGATAATTCATTAATTCACATAGTTTTGGATAAGAAAAAACATAAACCGTAGTTATTTTGACGTAGAAGTACACCTGACAAGTTTACTTCATTCTTTTTCTTCTCACGTCAAATTTGCACGTAGCGCACAATTTTATTTAGTTCCTGTTTTCTTTTCTCTTTGTCAGGAGGACTTCTGTTAAATTCGCAATCATTTTTTGATTTTCCGATTCAACTGGGTCAAAAAATCGAGTGATGAAAATCGCGTACCCCGGATTCGTGTAACACGAGGTAGCGTAAGTCGGCTATTACTGTATGCCTATTTTATTCGTGCGGAAATCCCTTCGAATAACCCCCCGCCGGACAGCGGGGTGGTAATGTCGGGCTCGAACCGACTAAAACCGCACGCCGTCTCGGGTCTAAAGACGCCGGGGTGTAAGGTTGCCCATAGAGCATATCCCTCGCACCACGACTGAACCTGGGCCATTTCCGGTTTCGAGATGGCTCCCTCGGGTTTGGGAACTTGGGTCTTGCCCCGGTTTGGGGGAGGGGCGCTAGTCGCCCCACCGTTCCAGCCTGTGGCTTGGATACCTTCGTATTCTAATTACAACAAAGCCTAGAAATGTTTTAACATTCTAAACATTTCAGTTGCCCATCAAATTGCTAGCTATTACAATGTTATCCCACTACTGTACTGGGCCTCAATTCTGCTATTTTGTATTAAAGCTAACAACTGTTATTTCACTGACACTTAATTTTAGATTTTATTTTAACGCGATTAATGTCTTAAATTAAATAGCATTTTGTAGTGTGAATGTAAAAGTGTTATAAACTGTCTTCATTAAATTTTAGACTTTAAGCTAAACTAGATAATGTCTGTAATTAAATGGCATTTTTAGATTGACAGTGGTATGATAGTGGAATACAATGTAGATGACAACCTCTTTGTTTATAGGGATACAAGGTTGCTTAACGATATATTTTAGACTTTTTACGTTTTACGCAGTGGATAGGTAATAGAATAAATTTAACACATTTAGGTAGGTACTTGTAGAATATACCGCTTCTGGGCTGTTTGGCCGTGGTCCATATGAAACTTGTGTTCCAAACGTTTCGTCGATCACTGCGGTCAACATCTTCAGTAGTATAGGTCCGGGCGCCGACGAGTGCGAAGAACTCTCCTCAGCGCTACTTTAAGTACTGTTTAGTTAGTCACAAATGCAGAACTAATACTGAGGCTCCAGTCGCGTGAATGTCGGTGGCTGCAACTTTTGGTTATATCTCTGTTTCTACTCAACCAATTGCAATCAATCATACAGCAAATTATAAGTCTGAGCAACCTTTCCAATAAAAAAACCACATCAGAATCCGTTCGGTAGTTTTTACGTCAATCGCAAACAAACCGACAAGAATTATGAGTTTCGAATCGTTCATTCAACTGTTGAATTAACGATTCTAAACTACACCTAACACTGATTTTCCAAATACCTGGAATTTATACTAAACTGGGTACCCGGCAACGGACACTTGGGGAGGACACCGTGCGGTTTTAGTCGGTACATGACATAACCACCCCCGCTGGCCGGCGGGAGGGTATCCGAAGGGATTTCCGCACGTAAAAATAAAAAACAAAAATACTAACCTAATGGTATGGTATGGTATGGTTTCGCGAGCTGGTATCCGCAACTCCACGACAAGGCGCGGTTTTTGCGTGAGGGTGGGCATTTCACTCGATCCACCCCAACTCATTGAAAAACGCCAGCAGGCTATTTACGCTGCTGGCGATCTCCCGGAGCGTACCTGTATTTCCGAAGTACTTAACCCTGTATGTGGCGGTTGCAGGGCAGTGTAGGAGCACGTATGCCGCTGTTTCTTCCTCTCTCATGCAAGTTCTGCAGAGAGGGCTGTCGGTGATTCCTAAAATAAAAAGGTGTTTATTGAAGGAGCCGTGCCCCGTGATGGCAGCTGTGGCCGTGCGCAGTTGCCGTTTGGTCATTTGTCGAAGACGCCTGGTCAGTCTATTTTCAAGCACGGGGAGTGCTTCCCTCGCCTGTCTGCAAACTTCCAGATTTATCCAATAGCTGTTGTGTTGATCTCTCGTTCGTTTGTTTACTATGGTTCGAAGTATGCAAAGGGGATCGGTATTATAGGCTCAGGTCCCATTACTACCATGTCAGATCCTCTCCTGGCAAGCTCATCTGCTGCATCATTGCCGTGCGAGCCGCTGTGGCCCTTAATCCACTGCAAGGTTATGTTGTTGAAAAGGCCTATTTGGTTCAGTTTACGATGGCACTCCAATATTAGTCCCGAGTTTATAGTGTGGCTGTTTAAAGCTTGCAGCACGGCCATGCTATCGGAGAGTATGCGTATTGAGTGGCTTTCCACTCTCCTGGCCATTACCGCTGAAGCTGCTAGGGTAATCCCCATGCATTCAGCTTGAAATACTGTGTTATGGGTCCCCAGCGGTGTTGAAATGGATACATTGAGGTCCTCCGAGAAAACGCCGGCCCCGGTGCCTGTACCAGTTTTTGATCCATCTGTGAAGATGCGTACTTCCGTTGGGCATAAAGCCTCACAGCGGTGGTCCTCATGAAGTTGGATCTTGTATTTTTTGTCGAATACGTGTTGTTTGGGTACACGATCATTCATTGCTCCTATCATGGGTATCTCCTTTATGAGATCTGTGAGCAGTGAGGTGTGTCGTGTGTTTCTCTCGCTCCATAGGTTGAGTGCCCTTAGGCGTATAGCCGCAGCTGTTGCTTCTTGGCGGATGAACAGATCCAAGGGTGGGAGTCCGAGCATGGCTTCCATTGCCGCGGTGGGGGTAGATTTCATGCATCCAGTGGTTGCCATGCAGGCTAGTCTTTGGGTCCGTTGTAGTTTAGCCGCTATTGTGCTGTTTTCGGTCCTTGGACCACCAGACGATAGCGCCATACGCTATCATGGGGCGAATTACTGTTTCGTAAAGCCACAGGATGATTTTCGGTGATAGCCCCCATTTTTTACAAATCATTCTTCTGCACTGCCAGAAGGTAATCCCGGCCTTTTGTAATTTATTGTCTAGGTGGCTACTCCATTTTAACTTGCTGTCAAAAATAACGCCAAGGTATTTGACCTCTTTCGACTGTTGGAGTTCCGTGTCAAAGAGTTTGGGTAATCGGTATTCGCCTAATACTCTTTTGTTCGTAAACATGACTAACTCGGTTTTGTTCGGATTCACCGATAGTTCGAATTCCCCGCACCATTTTTCTACGATGCGCAAGGCTTGTTGGGTTAGGTTACAGACCGTTCCCGCTACCGCTACTAACCTAATACTTGAATTATGTTACATAAACCAAGTTTTTTTTAAACATCTCCAAAGTACAGACACAAATAATTTATAATTTTATAACAGTATATAAGTTCATTTTATTCTAGAATGTTGTCAGTCTACATAAAACTTTCAACAACCGCTTTTATGAGTTCTTAAAACAGTATGAGCACTTCATCTCCAGCCGTTATTGTGCACTTTTTAAAACAGTAAAATTTTCTGCGAAACCTACGTTAACGTCTTCGAAGTGCAGTTCAAATTTAAATGACTATTATTTACTTAGGTCATAAATCAGTATCCTGTGAGCCTTATCCCACATCAATAGAGATCAGTTTTCAGTCTAACGGTGAAACGGCTGCATTTCAAAGCGACTGGCATCTGATCTCCACTACCCAATATCGAAGACTGGTGGTAGAAATTTGATGACACAAATTTGTCACAAAATTCGGCCGGGTGGGTTGCCACCGTGCACGATTGCGAAAAACCCTCCATAGTAATCGGATTTCGATTTGATTGCGTTCAGGGGTCAGCAAGTGCATAGCCGGGCAGGGGGTTTGTGGTCGCAGCACTAGTGGGACCGGTGGGTGTCACGCGGTGCTTCGACGACAATCCTCTTCTGATGAGGCCGTCAAGCTGAGTGCCACCATTGTTAACATGGTATTTGTATGTAATGGTGACCCTCTTTCCTGAGACTTTACCTTCAGCTTACCATCAGGCGAGGTGAAGTCAAATTGACGTGTACTTAATATAAAAAAAAAAAATACATCTTACTGCGTCTAATAGTAGAAATAATTCGGTATCCAAAATGGTTACGAAATTTTCGAGAATACAAGCAAAAGCTATAAAAGTTGCAACATGCCAGCAATAAATTAAGTCCAAACAACTCCATTAGGAACGCTAATACAAAAGCCTTAAAAATGTCGTTAAATGGTCATAAAGTGCAAATAGAGCAATCGACTCATTAAAATTGACCTGAATAACCCCCACAATAAATGATCTTCAAGCTCTAACCCTTCCAGTTGAGTTTAATTAAAAAAGCGGTCAAGTGCGAGTCGGGCTCGCTTATGAAGGGTTCCGTAGCAGCAAGTAACATTATATTTTTTTTTGTTTTTTTATATTTTAGTTATTGAATGAAAGGTAAATTGCGGTTTACGATTTATGACGTTTTAAAAAAAACTACTTACTAGATCTCGTTCTAACCAATTTTCGGTGGAAGTTTACATGGTAATGTACATCATATATTTTTTTTAGTTGTATCACTCTCTTATTTTAGAAATTTCGGGGGGGGGGGGGACACACATTTTACCACTTTGGAAGTGTCTCTCTTGCAAACCTTTCAGTTTAGAAAAAAATGATATTATATGAAACCTCAATATCATTTTTGAAGACCTATCCATAGATACTACACACGTATGGGTTTGACGAAGAAAACATTTTTGAGTTTCAGTTCTAAGTATGGGGAACCCCCGAAATTTAATGTTTTATTCAATGTTTGTGTGAAAATCTTAATGCGGTTCACAGAATACATCTACTTACCAAGTTTCAGCAACAGCATAGTTCTTATAGTTTCGGAAAAAAGTGACTGTGACATACGGACGGACAGACAGACAGACATGACGAATCTATAAGGGTTTCGTATTTTGCCATTTGGCAACGGAACCCCAAAAAGGTTTATGTAAGCCAGTCTTTTGGTCAGTAGTTGCTATGTTTAGCTTAGATTGTGTCCATTAATTCTTCTTCAATATCTTCTTATACCCGGCATAGCCGTTTGTTGGTGGCTGAACTCCTCCGTAACCACTCGCGCGACCTTTACTAAATTTACCATGGTGATAGTGTGGACACTGCGGAGTGTTTTGAAGCGAGATGGTTCATGTCCGATGTACCATTAAGAAATAATCTCCGAAAAACAGTTTCACGAGCGCGCGACCTTAGCTAAGCGCGGGACCGTAGTAAGATGTCTTATTTCCAAGTAAGAGTCCTGCTCGCTCAGCTCAATTTATTTCAGTCGCACCCTGCACTGAATTCCTAGTTTAAACAGAAATAAGCACGCCTCCGCCACGGCCTGCTTCTGTAAGGACGGCGAGTCAGCCAACTGCCGTCCTCAGGCCCCGATCATGGAGGTCGGTAGTCCTGGGCGTAGATGAGTCTGCGGCGTCCTCGCCGCAAACTGCGAAACTCGGGGGGCAGGGTTCTCTCCCGCTCCCTCTCCGCCGTCTCTTTCGCGCGCATTACCTGCTCGCAGAAAGAGGCGGCGGCGTGCCACTTGCTCCCGTCGGAGACCACGGCCCTCACCATGGTCTCCAACGAGAGAACGTCTACGCCCAGGACCGCAACGAGATCCCGGCGTTGACTCGCCCACGCAGGGCACTCCACCAACGTGTGGAGCGCCGTGTCTTCGCCAGGATCCTCGCAGTGCTGGCACTGCGGCGTTGTCTCCCGGTGGATGCGCCACAGATACTTACCGAAACACCCGTGTCCGGTAACCATCTGGCACATCCGGTAGGAGAGGTCCCCATGGTCCCTCTCCAACCACTCCTTCATGATCGGTCTCACCGCCGCTATGGTGGATTCCCCCCACCTTGGGTGCTCAAGTCGCACCCTCCATGTCTCCATGAGTTCCTGGCGGAGCAGGGACCGCTGAGCCCTGATTTCTCGGGGCTCCGGCCTATGGCCCCGCTCCAGCGCCTCCTTGCGCCACTGGTACAGCAGCGCAAGGGCTCTCGCTTCCAGGTCCCATGGAGGGGTCCCGGCTAGGAGACATGCCGCCTCGACGGAGATCGTGCGATACCCCCTGATGACTCTGACGGCCATCGCTTTTAACGGGCTGTTTAATACAGCCACGTTGCGGGCCGCCAGAGTCGCCGCCCATACTGGGGCCCCGTACAGGGCCATGCTTCGCGCGATCCCCAGGTACAGTCTCCTAGTGGGGGCGTTGGGTCCCTTAACGTTGGGCATCAGCCGCGATAGCGCGGCCGCAGCCCCCCTCAGTTTCGGGACCAGACTTCGGAGATGAGGTCCGAAGTCCCATCGGCTATCGAGAACGAGCCCAAGGTACTTCATCGTGGGCTCGATGCCGATGCTTACGCCCCCTACGGTTATGCTGGTTCCCGCAGGTGGCCCCCTCCAAGGCCCGTGGAAACACATAGCCTCGGATTTGTGGAGAGCCACCTCGAGTCCCAGCCGCCGTATTCGACCCACGACTTGAGCAACCCCTGCCGTGGCCTTTAGTGCCGCGCTTCGGTGCGTTGCTCCCCGCGCCATAACGAGGGTGTCGTCAGCATAACACGTTATGCTGACACCCTCTAGCAACGAACCGCGCAGCACCCAGTCGTATCCGATGTTCCACAGGAGTGGCCCTAGGACCGACCCCTGCGGAACACCGCACGGCACTTCTCGCCGCCCTGGCCCTAGCCAGCTCGGGTAAACTATGGCCCTCTCGGATAGGACTGTATGTATACCTAAATTAACACATTTGGTAAGCTGTGTGTCTATAATCATCCAAACATATCTTTGGGTTCTTGACTTCACCGTACACCATGCGGTTATAGATATCTGTAGGCCTACCAGCGGACCAAAGTTTCGTGCAATTGGAACTATGAAATGCATTTATCCTGTAACCGGGCACGATACCGGTATGTGATACTTCGTTCAGCTTAAACCCTACCGAAAGAAATCCAAAGTAAATTCATGGTGACTCAATGCTACGTCTTTCATTCGAGTTTTGCGTAGGTACGAAGTTATTGGCGTGCTTGGTTGGGGAGGGGTGCTTGGTTGAGGACCTTTTTTTTTTTTTTTTTTTTCGTGCGGAAATCCCCTCGGATACCCCCCCGCCGGCCAGCGGGGGCGGTTATGTCGGGCTCGAACCGACTAAAACCGCACGCCGTCTTGGGTCTGCAGACGCCGGGGTGTAAGGTTGCCCATAGAGCATATCCCTCGCACCCCGACTGACCCTGGGCCATCTCCGGTTTCGAGATGGCCCCCTCGGGTTTGGGAACCACGGTGTCCCCGTCTTGCCCCGGTTTGGGGGAGGGGCGCTAGTCGCCCCACCGTCCCGGCCTGCTTCTGCTGGGGTGACAGGCGGCCTCACCTGCCACCCCCAGGCCTGCGCTCATGGAGGACGGAGGTCGTTAAGCGCCCTCCGGCGCCTGATTCGCCTGCGACGCGAGGCGAGCGTGTTGCGGGCTCGGCGGGCCGGGAGGGTTCTGAACCTCTCCCGGGCGCGCTCCGCCATCTCCTTCGCGAGCATCACATGCTCGCAGAAGGAGGCGGCGGCGGCCCACGCGCTCGCGCTCCGCACCATTGCCGCAATCATGCTGCCGAGCGAGAGGACTCCCACCCCGATGGCTGCCACGAGGTCACGCCTCGGCACCTCCCACGCCGGGCAGTCCGCCAGCGTGTGCAGCCCTGAGTCCTCGCTCGCGTCACAGTTATGACACTCAGGCGTTGGCTCCTTCCTGATCCGATGCAGGTGGTCCCCGAAGCACCCCTTCCCGGAGATCACCTGCGTCAGTCGGTACGAGAGGCTTCCGTGTCGCCTCTCTAGCCAATCCTCCATGATGGGCCTTACCGCCGCTATTGCGGCGTGCCCTGCGCTTGGTCGCCCAAGTCGTTCCTTCCACTCCACCACGATGGCCTGGCGGAGCTGGGACTGCATGGCCTCGATTTCTCGATGCTCGGGGTTCAGTCCCTGCTCCCGCGCCTCCTTTCGCCACTGGTACAGTTGCGAAAGGGCTCTCGCCTCCAGGTCCCATGGCGGAGTTCCGGCAAGGAGACTCGCCGCCTCGAAGGAGATCGTGCGGTACCCGCGGATGACCCTGATGGCCATCACTCGCTGCGGAGCGCGCAGCATCCGCACACTTCCGGCCTTCAGGGCCTCCGCCCATATTGGGCACCCATACAAGGCCATGGACCGCACGATCCCCGCGTAGAGTCTCCTGCAGGAGTCATCGGGCCCCTTCATGTTGGGCAGCAGCCGCGCCAGAGCGAGAGCTGTGCCCTTCAGTTTGGGGGCCAGACTTCGGATGTGCTCTCCGAAGTCCCATCGGCCGTCGAGCACGAGCCCCAAATATTTCATTTGGGGCTTGATGCCGATGCGATTACCTCCCACGATGAGACTGGATCCCTCAGGTGGCTTGCTCCGAGGCCCATGAAAGAACAGGGCCTCGGTTTTATGCAGAGCCACCTCAAGACCCAGCCGCCGGATCCGCTCCACGACTTGGCAACCGCGGTCGTGGCCTTCAGGGTCGCTTCGCAGTATGTCGCTCCGCACGCCGTCACGAGCGTGTCGTCCGCGTAACACGTGACGGCGGCACAGTCTGCGAGCTCACCGCGAAGCACCCAGTCGTATCCGATGTTCCACAGGAGCGGCCCCAGGACCGATCCCTGCGGAACACCGCACGACATCTCACGCCGGCCGAGACCGGTCACGGTTGGGTAGAAGACGGCTCTCTCCGTCAAATACGCCCCGACTATGCGGCGGAGGTAGAGAGGCACTTCGTGATACACGAGCGCCTCCCTAATGCAACTCCAGGGCAAGGTGTTGAACGCGTTGGCGATGTCCAGGGACACCGCCAACATCACCTCACCCCGGGCTACTGCATCCTCCGCCAGAGCCCTCACGCGCATGATGGCATCCACGGTGGAGCGCCTCTGGCGGAAGCCATATTGGCCATCCGCCAGGTCCGGCCCCACTCTTGAGAGGTGCTCGACGAGGCGCTTCGCAATTACTCTTTCAAAGAGCTTGCACACCTCGTCGAGCAACACTATGGGCCGGTAGGCGGACGGTGAGTCCGCCGGGCGCCCCTCCTTTCGGATGAGGACCAGTTTCCCCGTCTTCCACAATTTCGGAAACTGGCCCCGCTCCAAACATGCGCTGAGAAGCCCTCTCAGTCGACTAGAGCTAGGACCCACGCTCGGCCTGGAATGCCGTCGGGTCCCGGGGCGGTGCGTTTGGCTCTCAGCCTTCTCACCGCCAGCTCTAGTTCTACCCAAGTGACCTCGGGCACGTCGTCGTCATCCACGTCGGGCACCATTGGCAACCGAGGCGGAGTCATCTGCGGTGGAACATGTTCCACCGCCCGCGCTGGGAACAGGGAGCTAACAACTCCTCCGAGCAGCTCCGGCTGGAGACACTGGGTCAACGGCGGGGCCTTGGGGCGCAGTTTTCCCCTTACCATTAGGTAGGGCCGCCCCCAAGGGTCCCGCTCCAGCGTCTCCAGCAGTTCGCAGCGGGCCTCCTTTTTGGCCCGCCTTATCTCTGCTCGGAGGGCACCTCTGGCCTCCCTGTATCCCTGGTACAACTCCGCCTCTCGGGCCTCCGCATCTGCGGGGCGGCGACGCCTCCTACGGAATCGGGCCCACCGGCGGTGCGTGATCACGCAGGCCCGTCTGAGCCTCGCGATCTCCGACGACCACCAGTAGACCTGACACCTCGGATTATAGGGCGGAGCCCTAGGCATCGCCGCGTCGCAGACACGGGTCATGGCCTCCCGGAACCACTCCGCCTCATCGTCTACGTTGACAGGCCTGTCCGGCGCAGAGGCCCAGGCCTGTACGATGGCGGCTTCCAGGAGGAGCTCCCGATCTAGTCGCTTAAGTGCCCAACGTGGCTCGGGTGGAGCCGGTGTGGCCGGCGCATCGCTCGCGGGGGCGGAGACGTCAAACCGAATATATCGGTGATCCAAACTTGTCTCCTCCCCCAAAACGACACGCCAGCCCTGAACACGTCGCGTCAACGAGGGACTCGCGAACGAGATGTCCACGATTGAACTGGCCCTCGAGGTCACGAACGTGTCCACGGCTCCCCGATTTAGGAGGTCTAGGCCGAGTCCTTCGGCCCAGTCCTCCAGTGCCCTGCCTCTATCCCCCGCCGGGCCCCTATCGTGACGGGAACCCCACGCCAACGACCAGGCGTTGAAGTCCCCGAGCACAAGGACCGGGCGGGGGTGGCAGGCATTGACGACGACTGCCAGCTGACGGAGCCATTGCTCATACGAGTCGTCAGCTATGTCTCGGCTCGGCGTGAAGTAAGCAGCCACGACCGCTATGTCGCCAACCGCCGCCGCCACGCAGCCGGGTCCCCTTGCAACGACGGCAAGAGGGGGGCTGCCGGCGGCAGGGTTGCGCACCAGTGCCGCCGACCCATCCAGCGCGGTTTCCCAGGCAGGCCCGAGGAACCGGTAGGTGTATGGGTCGGCGACAGCGGCGACATTTATGGCCCACTGTGCCATGCTCTGGAGCAGAAGGTCCTGAGCATGGGCACCGCGGCCAACATTCACCTGCAGGATGCGGAGTTGAGGATCCATTATGGAACCCCCATCTCCGCATCCCGCTGCGAAATGGAGGCGGAAGGCCGGCCTCCCGGCTTCGGCTCCCCTCCGGCGCAGGCCGTGCTGCCAACCCTGTGGTCCGCCGGCTTGCCTCCCGCTGCACATCTAAAACAGTGCAGCGGGGTGCCACACGTGCCGGCTTTGTGACCGGGCTGGCCACAGCGGAAGCAACGGTCACCCGCCGTCACTTCCGCCGTGCAGTGCACCCCCACATGGCCCACCGACAGGCACCTGAAGCACCTGGCCGGTCGGGCCTGCAGGAGCCGTACCTGCGCCCTCAGGAAGCCTCCTACCAGGAGGCTCCGCCCGTCAGCGACCTTTTGGGCCGCCGCGATAGGGCAGCCGACAACTGCTGCCCCCTGTCCACCGCGGCCGAAGCGTATCGCTCCGGCCTTGACTGTGTCCGGGGAGCAGTCCCCGGCCTCCGCCACGGCGAGCCTGAGCTCTTCTGCCGTGACGGAGTCGTCCAGGCCCGTAATGCGCATTTCTGCGCATTTAATGGGTCTGGACACCCGGACGTCGGCTGCATCCAGCGACTCCCTTAGCCGAGCCGCTAGGGCATCGGCCTTGGGGCCACTGGCGGTGCCGGGGACCTCGAGTAGCCGGGCTCCCGTCCGTGTGCTCTTGCACCGGACACCCGGGATCTCGAGGGCCTTCAAGTCGACGTTGGCCTTTACTTTGGCCAACACCTCGGCATACCCCATGCCCCTCGACGCTGCCTCCGCCGTCAGAGTGACGACGACGGCCGTAGTTCTAGGGGCACGGAGCTTCCCCGGCGCTGCCTTCGCGGCGGCCGCGGCCCTTCTGGCCTTTTTGGCGGCCTTCTTGGCGGCCTTCCGCCTGCTTTTATTGGCTCCAGCCACCTCCCAGCCCCCTTCCAATAGGGTGGAGGTAGCTGGAACCACGGCTGGGGCTGGGGCTGGGGCTGGGGCTGGGGCCAGGGCTGGGGACGTCTTCCCCTTGCCCTTCCCCTTGCCTTTGCCCTTCCCCTTACCCTGAGCGGGAGGGAGCTGAGGAGCCGGCCCCGGCAGGGTCGCACCCGCACCCGCAGCGGGGCGGGTGGGGCCCCTCCGGGCTACAGCCGCGTAGCCGGCCGCTGGTGGCGCCAGAGGCGGACGGCGGATGGAGTCCATTAGGGCCTCCATCCGACACATCATCCTCTCCTCCAGCGCCTCCATATAGGGGAGCCAGGACTCCGCCGGCGGTACCCTTGGCTGCGCCGGCCGCACCGACTGTGCCGGCTGCTGCACCGGTTGCTCTGGCTGCGCCGACTGCCTCGCCAACGAGCGAGTCACGCGCGGCGTCTCCACCGGTTGCACCCGCTGCGCCGGTTGAGCCGGATTCGCCATCGCCCTCTTGAGCTCCTCGACGGCTGCAGCTAGTCGAGCCGTCTCCCGACGAGACTCGGCCAGCTGCGCCGCCAGGCCCTCATTCTCGGAGGCGATGTCGAGCACAATGCGCAACATCGCCTCCTGCTCAGGGTTTGGGGACCCCTGGAACGACGCGGTCACCCTCTGGAGTCTCTCCAAGAGCGACCGCGTCCTCCCGCACGGCTCCGACACCGCCGAGGTGGAAGGCCTCGGCGGTGACATTTCCTCGGCCCTCCCAAGAGCCGAAGGGGCTCGGGTGGCCTGCACAACCCTCGCTCCACCTCGCGCCCCTCGGCGGCCAGCAGCCACTTTGGGCGCCGGCTTTGACACCTCGTCACTGCTGGAGGAGGTCGTCCCGGTGAGGGTATAGTCCTCATCCGACACGCTCTCCCCCAGCCGGGCCTTTGTGCGCCGTCTCCGCTTACGGGTCTGCTTCAGACCGAGACCCGCCGGGCTGCTCGCCCCACTTCTCTCGTTGGCGGTGCCAGCCGTTGACGCCGCAGACACAGTGTCCGCGTCGGTTTCCCCGCCTAGTGGCAGCGGAGTAGCGGGTCTGGGGAAGGTGGCCCTAATTGACCGCGAGTGAGACCGCAGCCTCACCTTCTCTTCGCCCCCCACTAACTCCACTCCATCATTTTCGGTAGTGCCATTGTCCTTGCATTTGTCGTCGTTATTTAATCCGTCCAGTTTATTATTTTTTAGGTTTGATTTCTGCATATCATATCCCACGAGTATGGGGGAAAGGTGGTCCATCCAGGCGGAGCCCCCTGCACCT
Organism: Cybosia mesomella; assembly: GCA_946251805.1. Taxonomy (NCBI): domain Eukaryota; kingdom Metazoa; phylum Arthropoda; class Insecta; order Lepidoptera; family Erebidae; genus Cybosia; species Cybosia mesomella. Next base: position 26,969,502 of record OX276408.1, read on the forward strand.
GGATAAGCCTATATACTATGGAGGTCGGCTGGTATCCATAGGTTTTTACGACTTTGCTGTCGGGTGTCATAGACTTTTCCTTGTCGTGGGCCGACCAATAAAGGCAAGCCCTCCGGTCGGCAAGTTCACAGCGTACCCCTCTGGAGCCACCAGTCAGGTCGTTGCTGATCATCTGCCGATTACGGAACGCGAGAGGATGGCTAGTCCTCTCTCACCGGCGGCGGCACAAGTGCCCGTCGGCCCCTGCGTTAGCAGTGGGCCAACCCGCCCCTGGATCCCGCAGGACCCTATGGTGGCCTCAGCCACAAACACCATCGCTCATCCTGTCTCCTCTGAAAGCAGAGGAGTACGGAGAGCGATGTGTTCCCGCCACGTTGGGTATTCGCCGACGATCAATGCCAACCCCATGAAGGGGAAGCCATTGACCGCCGCCCAGGGTGTACCGGCCGCTCCGATTCCGTTCCCCCCGGACTGCAGCGGGATCGGAATCGGAACGACACGCGAGGAGGTTACCCAACACACACCCCGCTTGGTTGAGGACCTCCACGCGGTGCACCCTGGGCAACGAAGACGGCAGCGCCTCTCTCCTAGGGTGGCAGAGACGCTGCCGCCTACGCCCAACTCCGACCGAGGCGGGGACGGCCCTGTTGAGGGATGTTCGGAAGCTTTCCACGTGTCCCTCTGATTAGCAGATGGCACAGTGGAGAGCAAGTAAGGGGGCCATCTCGAAACCGGAGATGGCCCAGGGTCAGTCGGGGTGCGTGGGATATGCTCTATGGGTAACCTTACACCCCGGCGTCTTAAGACCCGAGACGGCGTGCGGTTTTAGTCGGTGCAAGCCCGACATAACTGCCCCCGCTGGCCGGCGGGGGGGTATCAGAAGGGATTACCGCACGAAAAAAAAATAAAAAAAAAAGATACGAAGTTATTTTCCGCACGAAAAAAAGAAAAAAAAAAGGTACGAAGTTATTGAGGTGTTTGAAAAGATGAAATAAAGTTCCACAAATCGACTCTGACTGAGTCTCTTTTCGTGTCCTTGACCTGGGTATCAGTAGAGGCAAGCCCTACGCAAAATATATATTTCATTAAATTAATTTCCCATGTAAATATTATGAAGTTACATCCATGGCTGGGTTAAATGTTTACATGTTTATGATTCACCAAGTACACAACATAACAGTAAATTAAAACAACCCAGTAACAACAAAATAAACTCCGGATACAGATGAACAATCGGAAACGACAATGGGGAAACGGGAAAAAATATATTTATACCCATTGGGCAGCGGACGCCGCTCAATTTAATCAGTCTCAATTTCGTAGCAAAACACACTTTAAACTCCCAGTAGAGTCGTGTTTATGCGATTTTTTTTTCACAAATATACCCAACACGGTCCCGAAGTGCATTTGAAATTCAGATTTTTTCGCTACCAAATCCGGGCCATTATTCAAATTATTTCAACTATGGCCAATGAGGAGACGAGACCGTCGGATCGTGCGATCAACACGGTCGCGCTTGTTCAACGCGCCAAATGGATTCTCAGCATGTCTGATTACATTACATGTTGTGCTGATACATATTGAGCTTTGTTGCCAGTGTAAATTTGATGTAAAACATCATAGAAAGTCTCGAAGTTGACCGTTCAGTCAACTCAGTTACTTTTTTATTAAACGTCAGAACGATAATTGATATGGAAATTTATTGAAAATAACAAAGTCTAACGTCATAACATATTTACCGCTCTTTTACTAGTTTTTGTAGTAACTAGATGTTACCCGCGGCTTCACTCGCGTGGAATTTTGATCCCATTCCCGGTACCCATGGGACCCTATTTTTTTTTTTTTTTTTGTATTTATTCATGTTATACATAATACATATATTTAAATGTAAATTTATCCTGTAAACCTAGATTAGGTTTGTGTAGGATAAATAATTCTCATTTTAAAATATTACAATATACTTACATACTGCATAATCTACTATTTGTGAATATCAAAAATTACAGAACAAAATAAGTATGTGGGTACTCACTAAAACGTGCGTGCGTGGTGTTTACGTGAGATGCGGCGCACGGCCGCCACCAACACATGATGCAGATCGCTATAGCTATACTATACGGGATGCTCCAATTCATGTGGTCGTTGGGTGTAATATTTTTTTAGGGTTATTTTAATGTTACGTGCTGTTATTTTATTTTTAACCTCTAGTGGCAGCTTATTTATAAGGTTTGGTAATATATACTCAGAAGTTCTTCTACCATAGAAGTTCCTAAACCTGGGTATTGTAAGCATTTTATTGTGGATGCTTCTGGTAACCATGGCCGTATTATTTGTTTTAAGGATCTGGATTTCCGTTCTAAAGTACTGTTCCACTAGAAGACTGAATTCCACTTTTTGGTGTATTGGCATGACCTCACAAAACTTGAAAAGACCTAGAGGATCATCTTTATATTTTAGTCTTATTTTAAGGGGTACGATCAATTTAAGTAACCTATATTGCAAGTTAAAAATTTGGTCCAAATACGTCTTGTATGTCCGTCCATAGCTACTCAACCCATACGATACAATACTTTCCACCAAAGCTTTGTACATGGTCAACAACACGTCAAAAGGTATCCTATTTTTAATAATATAAAATTTAGCTAGAATAGCACGTAGTTTGCTACTGATCTTGTCAATGTGTTTAGCCCAGTTGAACCTATTATCTATCACCAGACCAAGGTATGTAACATCGTTCACCTGCTCCAGGTAACGACACTCGGTTGTGCAAGGTGCTTGGTTATAGTGCAGGCAATCGTGGCTGTGAGCTGTAATTTTGACAACGTCCTCATAGGGATTAGGGTTATGACTCGAGTGGATATGGATGAGTTTTGTCTTGTCTGCGTTCAGAACCAGGCCCGCATCGTGCGACAGATGGTTGTAAAATCTTTTTGAATATATTCATGCGCCACATTTAGGTCCCTATTAGCAGCCATCAGACAAGTGTCATCTGCAAATTGAAACACAGTGCAGTGCTCAATCAAATTCTTAAGGTCATTTACGTAGGCTAAGTAGTGCAAAGGGCCGAGAACCGATCCCTGAGCTGTGCCTTCTGTAACCTCAACACTATCACTATATGCCTTGCCGACTCTTACTTGATAACTGCGCTCACATAGGTAATCTTTACACCATTCCAATAAAGGGCCACGAACACCACTGGTGTTTAGTCGCTGAACCAACTGGTCGTGTCGCAGAGTATCGAATGCCTTACTATAGTCGATGAGAACTAGGAGTACATGCTTCTTGTCATTTAAACAACTATTGACCATGTCAGTGAAACGAGACAACAGGAGCGTTGTACTTTTTTTAGGTTGAAAGCCGTACTGTTGTGGACATAGGACGTTGTTAACCGCATAGAAATTTTGAATGACCTCGCACAAGTACTTTTCAACGATTTTGTCTAGCACTGGCAGTATTGTGATGGGGCGGTACTTAGAATAATCTTGAGCACCGCCACCCTAGTGAATTGGTCTGACAATACCTGTCTTCAGATGTTTAGGGTACCGTCCCGTTTTTATAGTCGTATTTACACTACCACAACCCATATAAGATACACAATTCCACCATACATCATTTTGTATCTCAGGGATTTAGGCAGCGTTTTCGATAAAAGCTCCCAGACGGCTTATTTTTCCGACACCTCCAACACATATCATGATATTTTAGCAAATGTTTACAAAAACTTGACAAATTATATTTCCAAAACTTTCCTCGAGAACCACTCTATTCACTGGTGAAAATAGCATGAAAATCGGTGCAGTAGTTTTTGAGTATATAGCGAACAGACAGACAGACAGACGCGGCGGAGGAATTTGTTTCATAATATGTAGTGAGGTTAGGTAGACAATTTATTTTAAGTAAGTATTAGAAACCATCCTTTTACAATTTTTACAATCTTCTTGTATTGTCTTCATCTTTTGCTATGATGGCACTACAAAGCACAGTCAATGAATAAAAACTCTTAACTCTTTAAAATTTATAAACCATTTTAGCTGTGAAACTTTCAGTAAAATGATCAACAAAACACGAAATAATGAACTCTAATCCTATGATTGTTATGAATATTTTTACACAACAATTTATTTACTAACGTATATCAATTAATATATCAGTGTTCTGCAACTTTTGTCAGTGACTGTACATGAAATGAATAATAAAATGTATCAACACTATTCTCTTTCAGCAAAAATATAAAACAAAAATACTAGTTATTTAAATCAGTCGATAATGAAACATTTGGATTAACCAACAATCAAAGAACTAAAAATTACTACTATGCACTATACACTATACACTATACACTATACACTATACACTATACATTATACATTATATTCATACGCATATTATATCCCATGTACTCGTACCTACTTAAATTACTCGTGTGTACTTTATGCGTCCCAAGAAAGATTGTGTTAAAACCGCGATGATATATTTAGCTCTTTTTACGCCAATAAAATGGCAAATATGCTTTCAGTCTGGTTGATAAATAACACTGGATTTCACCAAGGATAGGAATTACGATTTAGACGAACTAAATTGCGTCATTACATTTAGGTGTCTACGCAATGATTTTTATTCATTGTGGGTGTTTTAAGGGCCCTACCAACCTCTTCGGGGCCACGGGTTCGATTCCCGCTTATTGCAAATATGTATATTTGCATTGGTCTGGGTGTTTCTAAGTATAATATGTATTTATTTACAAAAAAAAGTATCTAAGTATGATCATCCGCATTCTAAAACCCATATGACAAGCTCTGCTTAGTTAGGATCTAGATGCCGTTGTGTAATATGTCCTAGAATATTTATTTATTACTAGCTGACCCGGCAGACTTCGTACTGCCTCAATCGATAGCACTTTTTAAACCTTCTCTGGACCTCCACAAATAATTCAAGACCAAAATTAGCCAAATCGGTCCAGCCGTTCTCGAGTTTTAGCGAGACTAACGAACAGCAATTCATTTTTATATATAAGAAGATTTCAATATCTTCTCTCAGAAACTATTCAAGATGCAGTATACTTATACATAAAGTAGATATCAACAAGTATGAATACTCCATTTTCAATGGGAAATTGTGAAATGCTACCCATTTTTGAAATTCTAAATCACCGTAAAATTAACTCAACCTTTTAAAAATTTTTTTTTTTAAATAAACAGTGGAATGATCCATGCTTGGGCCATAAATAAGTGGTGGGGGCCGTAGATTCTCATATGTACACCCGGCAAATTAAGTCGGCCGACATAAAAAACATAAATGTTTATTAAAGTGCTGAAGTCTGGCATGAGAACTGTAATTTGGAATTTAATGCTATGCCAGTGACCGAGAACTGCGTGAATAAAAAGAGAAAAGACAGTCGGCAAGAGTTATGTGGGTTCCGTTCAATGTTTACGGCATTATAATACTCTTCTATCACAAAAACATTTTGAATAGACTTCAAAAAAAAGATAGATCGCAACCTAAAATGTATAATGTTTAAAAATTTCAATTTCATTATGTTTGATAAAGTAATATTTGTTAGGGAGTTTTTACTTAATTTTTTTCTTAGTACCCGTTTCAACTTTGCGAACTTGTGATCCTTTGTCTCCTGTGTTACGTTAGCCAGTTCATAAAAAAATCCGTGTTACTTTTAGGACGACGACGAAGCAAGAATACGAGTGCCATATTGAAACAGTTTTTTCAACTTAATTCTTATTTATGCTCTAAAAAGTTGAAAATAACTAGGTCTTAGTAGTGAGAAAAACTACAGTAAAAATAATATAATATTATGATAACTAAATAGCGATATAACTAATTTAAAAAAAAAAGCGGCGATAGCCCAGTGACTGGCGTAACGGACGGCTGAGACGAGGTCTCGAGTTCGATCCCCAGTTGCCCCGGGCACACACCTCTGACTTTTCGTAGTTATGTGTGCATTAATAAATTAGTGCGGTAGCCTAGTGGTATGGGTAATGGACTGCTGAGACGAGGTCTCGGGTTCGATCCCAGGTTTTACCATGGCACACACCAATGACTTTTCGATACTTTTCGAAGTTATGTGTGTATTTATCGCAGGTTTATAAGTGCCCGGTTAATGGCAATAGGCTCGCCACCTATTACATTGGGACCTAAACGTAAACTGGCGAAATGTGGGTGCTAGCACCTCTGCCTACCCCTTCGGGGATATAGACGTGAGTTTATGTTATGTTATGTTATGTAATTATCGCTCGCTTAACAATGTGCCCGGTAGATGGCAATAGGCTCGCCCCCTATTAAATTGGGACCTTAACATAACTGGCGAATAGTGGGTGTGTAATACACCTTTGCCTACCCCTTCGGGGATACAGGCGTGAAGTTTTTTTATGAAGTTTATGTAAATATTAATAATGATATTATCGGTTTTTTTTTCAAATGAACAAAGCAATTGGGTTTTTAAATGCTACTACAGATCACCAGAAAATAATCAGATTTCAACACAATAATTTTAAATCAGACTGAAATACGATGCCTGGTATTGTAAATATTTCATTTTTTGAAGTAAATTTCTTCACAAATTTGGAAAATGTTATTGTTAAATACTAAAATTACTGAGGCAGGCCATGGCCTGGAAGATGGTACAGAATAGTACATTATTCATATAAGGGATAAAGATACCGATTACTAACGAGGGTGTAGTTTGAGGCCCGCCGCGCAGCGGAGGGTCTCAATACACACGACTTAGGAATCGCTACACCTATGAGTAAAATAAAAAAGCAGCCAAGTGCGAGTCGGACTCGCCCATGAAGGGTTCCGTAGCAGTAAGTAACATAATAATGCTGTTTTTAATTTTATATTTAAGTTGATTGAATGAAAGGTAAATTGCCTTTTACGATTTATGACGTATTAAAAAAAAACTACTTACTAGATCTTGTTCAAACTAATTTTCGGTGGAAGTTTACATGGTAATGTACATCATATTTTTTTTTTAGTTTTATAAAAAAAAACACGTTAATAATAATGTTTCATCCCTTTTGTTCGGATAGTTTAATTTTCATGGGTAGATAGCCGGGTGGAAAGTAGCTTATTTCATCCCTATGGTGGAAAGTATTTTTTTTTTAATTTTAAGTTTTGGCATGGAGTCCGTGATAATTAAGTTACGTCATAATGCCTTGATATCATGATGCTTTTTTTTACGTGGCCGCCTAGATGCACCTCTCGTGACTAACTCGATTACAATGTAACAAATAGATTCAATTTTCAAAACTTTTCTAATGTTGGCAGTATGTACGTAAATTATAACTTATTTTTCAGAATTAAAAAAAAACAATTTAAGTTTGCTAAATAATTTGCGGGAAAACGAGATTCAATATAGGTAAATACCCTGTGTTAGTTGTGGTTAAAAATGGTTTCGGAAAGTGATTCCAGTGACATGGGTATTAATTTAACTCCCGATGAGATTAAAGAACAGGTAAGCTGTTGTTAATAATCTATTTCCAATTTTTACAATTTTACTTCAAATTTTAACTGATTATCAATATACCTGTTTCGTTAAATATGTGTATAGTATTTTAATTTCCTCACATAGTCAAAATGAAAAGTAGAGTGTTTAAGTCCGGTGAATCAGTTGAATGTCACCCATTTCACCCTCGAACAATTGGCGCCAGGGTTACCGGCGGACCTTGGCCGCCAGCGCGGCCTCGCCTGGTGGGGTCGGGTTTTATCCCGCGTCGGTGAGTAGGCAGGCGTGTTTAGGACACACACGACACACCTCCGCCACGGCCTGCTTCTGTAAGGACGGCGAGTCGGCCAACTGCCGTCCTCAGGCCCCGATCATGGAGGTCGGTAGTCCCGGTCGTAGACGAGCCTGCGGCGTCCTCGCGGCAGACTGCGGAACTCGGGGGGCAGGGTTCTCTCCCGCTCCCTCTCCGCCGTCTCTTTCGAGCGCATAACCTGCTCGCAGAAAGAGGCGGCGGCGTGCCACTTGCTCCCGTCGGAGACCACAACCCTCACCATGGTTTCCAACGAGAGAACGTCCACGCCCAGGACCGCAATGAGATCCCGGCGTTGACTCGCCCACGCCACTCCACCAACGTGTGGAGCGCCGTGTCTTCGCCAGGATCCTCGCAGTGCTGGCACTGCGGCGTTGTCTCCCGCTGGATGCGCCATAGAAAAAAGGTACTTACCGAAGCACCCGAGAGGTCACCGTGGTGCCTCTCCAACCACTCCTTCATGATCGGCCTCATCGCCGTAATGGTGGATTCCCCCCACCTTGGTTGCTCAAGTCGCACCCTCCATGTCTCCATGAGTTCCCGGCGGAACTGAGACCGCTGAACCCTAATTTCTTGGCGCTCCGGCCTATGGCCCCGCTCCAGCGCCTCCTTGCGCCATTGGTACAATGACGCAAGGGCTCTCGCTTCCAGGTCCCATGGAGGGGTCCCGGCTAGGAGACATGCCGCCTCGACGGAGATCGTGCGATACCCCCTGATGACTCTGACGGCGATCGCCTTTAACGGCTTGTTTGTGTGCTTACTTTTTTCTAAAGATTTAGATCGGAAAAAGAGAACATCTAGGACGGGACTTGAACCCGCGACCAGTCCCTTACAGGGGGAATGCTCTGACCAACTGAGCCACCTAGACACGTCCCAGATATTCGAAATTCTCCGATACATTATTACGTCTTAAGGCGACGTTGGAGCCATCTACCGTAATTCTTGCGAACTACGGAAACAATGAACAACTTTACAGTCATTTTTAAACATTGTTTTTTGATGACTCCGCCTAATTAATTCAATTAAATTTTTAAGCATTTTGTATGCGCGCGGGTTCAAGTCCCGTCCTAGATGTTCTCTTTTTCCAAGTATTCTTTTTAAATGTCTCCAATGTACAGACACAACTAATTTACAATTTTATAATAGTATAAGATATTTTTGGAGATTTTAAAAAATTTAAATCCATTTATTTTGCCTGTTATCTATACATATAATAATCAATAATATTAATAGGCGAATAAGAAATAGTACACTTTTTTTTTTCAACTGCTTTGGAATCGATTAGCTAAGCTAAGCTTTTTTTACAATTTTCCTAAATTTTCAATAATGATTAGGCTAAATTTCGACCAATGGACAAACACAAGTCTATTTAAATAAGGAAGAAAAAGTGGCACTAATATTCACAAAAAACCTTCCAACTGCTGCCGTAATGTCCCCTTATTACCTCATGGAGGTCACGTGCGTCCCTCCTTGCCTTCAAATGCGATGCGTGACTTTATTCAGCACGTGTCCTGACGGGATGTGTTAGAGACATTTTGGATACACAGAATTGGGACGGATACATAGTTTTATGTATTCTGTAGTTTATTTAATGATACAATTTATGCTTTTGAAATTGTTTTTTTAATGTATTTAATATTATAATACAATTGTATATCTTCAAGTCATCGGAATGAAAGCATGTATGTATTAAAAATGTGATGATAGAACTGTCAGTCTTATCATACAATTTTTAGGGTTCCGTTGCCAAATGGCAAAAAACACTTATAGATTCGTCATGTCTGTCTGTCTGTCCGTCCGTACGTCACATCCACTTTTCTCCGAAACTATAAGAACTATGCTGTTGAAACTTGGTAAGTAGTAGTATGTGAACCGCATTAAGATTTTCAAACAAAAATAGAAAAAAGCGGCCAAGTGCGAGTCGGACTCGCACATTAAGGGTTCCGTAGCAGCAAGTAACATAATAATGTTTTTTTTTTAAATTTTTATATAATTGAGTTGATGGAATGAAAGGTAAATTGCGGTTTGCGATTTATGACGTATTAAAAAAAAACTACTTACTAGATCTCGTTCAAACCAATTATCGTTGGAAGTTTACATGGTAATGTACATAATATATTTTTTTTAGTTTTATCATTCTCTTATTTTAGAAGTTACAGGGGGGGGGGGGGGACACATTTTACCACTTTGGGAGTGTCTCCTGCGCAAACTATTCAGTTTAGGAAAAAATGATATTAGAAACCTCAATATCATTTTTGAAGAGCTATCCATAGATACCTTTTTTTTTTTTTTTTTTTTTTTATCGTGCGGAAATCCCTTCGGATACCCCCCCGCCGGCCAGCGGGGGTGGTTATGTCGGGCTTGCACCGACTAAAACCACACATATATGGCTTCGATGAATAAAAATTTTTGAGTTTCAGTTCTAAGTATGGGGACCCCCAATTTATGGTTTTTGTTTCTATTTCTGTGTGAAAATCTTAATGCGGTTCACAGAATACATCTACTTACCAAGTTTCAACAGCATAGTTCTAGTTTCGGAAAAAAGTGGCTGTGACATACGAGCGGACAGATATACAGACATGACGAATCTATAAGGGTTCCGTTTTTTGCCATTTGGCAACGGAACCCTAAAAACATTAAATGTTGGGGGTTTCCCCATACTTAGAACTGAAACTCAAATTTTTTTTTTCATCAAACCTATACGTGTGTGGTATGGATAGGTCTTCAAAAATGATATTGAGGTTTCTAATCTATTTTTTTTCTAAACTGAACAGTTTGCAAGAGAGACACTTAAAATAAGAGAATGATAAAACTAAAATAATATATGATGTACATTACCATGTAAACTTCCACCGAAAATTGGTTTGAACGAGATCTAGTTAGTAGTTTTTTTTTAATACGACATAAATCGTAAACCGCAATTTACCTTTCATTCAATCAACTCAAATATAAAAATAAAAATAAATACATTATTATGTTACTTGCTGTTACGGAACCCTTCATGGGCGAGTCCGACTCGCACTTGGCCGCTTTTTTAAAGACAGCTTTATATAAATAATTGTTTGTATTTTTATAAGTCGTCAAGGTTGCCGGAACTCTTGACTTTGATTTTCCTGAACATGACTTCGATTAAATTGCCACTCGTCATCCATAGCCGTACCTTTATAGGTTTCCTATTCTCCTTCGCCGAATTGAGCTGTTTTATCTATGCTCTCTACGTGTTCATACCACCTGTACGGGCCACGTACATTATAAAATACTGGCCCTAGCAACTTACGCGGAAACGGCGCGGTCGGACCGATTGCCATATAATTAAACAGTTCAACCTGAGATCTTACGGGAATCGGGCGCGACCAAACCGTAGCTTCACGGCATAACGTGTATTACCTATTATCATTTGTGATCTATGATTACATTTTCTAACTGCTAAAAACTTATCTTTTATTTGTCGGGAATCGAAACCCCCTACACCACCCAAACATCCCTTTTTCACTCTCTTGGTAACTACATCTTCTATCATATCAGAACGATCTCTTATCACGCTGTTCCATACTTCATCATCATCATCATCATATCAGCCGACTAAAACCGTACGCCAACTCGGGTCTTCAGACGCCGGGGTGTAAGGTTGCTCATAGGGCATTTACCTTGCACCCCGACTGACCCTGGGCCATCTCCGGTTTCGAGATGGCCCTCTCTGGTTTAGGAACCACGGTGTCCCCGTGTTGCCCGGTTTGGGGGAGAGGCGCTAGTCGCTCCGCCGTCCCGGCCTGCTTCTGCTGGGGTGACAGGCGGCCTCACCTGCCACCCCCACTCTCGAGTATATCTAGCTGCGTAGCTGTTTAGAAGACTATTCCTAAATAAGGTTATTTGTACTTGTATCGTAAAGGACAATTTAAAAGTAATAAAAATTATACAATTAATACTTATTTTGAAACATAAATTACATAGAGATCTATCTATCTAAGCTTGTACCACAATTTGTTTTTTCAAATATACATTTTTTTAAATCATCATATCAGCCGTAGTAAGTCCACTGCTGAACATAGGCCTCCCCCATCGACTTCCATTTCGACCGGTCTGTAGCGGCCTGCATCCACCGAGTCCCTGCGCTCTTTGCTAGGTCGTCTGTCCACCTTGCAGGAGGCCTTCCTACGCTGCGCTTGCCGTCACGTGGTCTCCACTCAAGAACCTTTCTTGGTGTATCAATATCATTCCTAACACAAAATATATAACACTTATACTAATAACATAACATAACTTTACGCGTTTATCCCCGAAGGGGTAGGCAGAGGTGTATTACACACCCACGATTCGCCAGTTATGTTTAGATCCCAATGTAATAGGGGGCGAACCTATTGACATCTTCCGGGCATATTACTAAGCGAGCAAAAATCAACATTTTTAATACACACATAGCTAAAAGTCAGAGGTGTGTGCCCGGGGCGACTGGGGATTGAACTCGAGACCTCGACTCGGCAGTCCGTTACTTACACCACTGGGCTATCGCCGCTTTTTATGCTAATACTACTAATTATACTAATACTATACTATTTAGGGTTCTTACTTACACAGTATAAATGAAACACCCCTAAGTACCTTTTAGGTAGATTTCGATGAAATCGATCTACCTATTGGTTTCGTGACTACTGTCGAATTTAAAAAAAAAATCTTCATAGGAGGTCTAGTTATGACCCCCTGAGTCCGAAATGACCACTGGTCAAAAAGTTTATATATATATATATATATATATATATATGTATGTATGGTTCCACTTCCCAAAATTTGCGGCACTCTCACGGTCGCATTTTTGCCCCGATCGCTTTCAAACTGCGGTCAAAAATTGTTTGGGTGTAAACTTAGTTTAAGTTCGTGAACGGGTGGAATCCGGCCTAAGGGGACGGTAGGGCCTCACTTTTTGTGAAATCAGTTTTTCCTCAAAATTTCACGTTCCATGAAAGATATTCGAACCGTTCTAATTTTATCCCATAGTATACATGAATACCAACAACTTTTAGTAATAAACCTATAAGATTAAAACTTTAGCTAAAAGTGGAGGGGGGAAAAACCAAAATTTTTCGGGAAAAAAATCATAACTTCTAACCGGTGAACATTCTTGGTGTCGGAAACATTTTTAATCGATAGGCCATTTTTAAGTCTAAAATAAATGTCTGAAAAGTATTTCGCTAAAAGTTACCGTTTTCCAGAAAAAAAAAATGAGACGAGACGGCGTGCGGTTTTAGTCGGTTCAAGCTTATATTTAGGACTAGCTGTGTTGCCCGCGACTTCGTACGCGTTAAATTCGGAATAGATCAAGGTATGTTTATTTCTGCAGCATCGAGACTTTTTTATTTTTGTGCGGAAATCCCTTCGGATACCCCCCCGCCGGCTAGCGGGGGTGGTTATGTCGGGCTTGAACCGACTAAAACCGAACGCCGTCTCGGGTCTACAGACGCCGGGTTGTAAGGTTACCCATAGAGCATATCCCTCGCACTCCGACTGACCCTGGGTCATTCACAGTGTCCCCTCTGATAACAGCAGAGGGGTACCTGGAGCGACCACCCCTCCCGTGGGCCTTGCAGGCCCGCCATACACCGACCCCCTCGTGCAATGGGGTCATCTGGCCCTGAAAAGGGCCGGTTGGTCAGACTCTTGGCCGTTGACGTTGACGCCAGCTACTCCAGAGGAGCAATCAATGATGCGTCATCGCCCGCGTTGCCCAGGGTGCACCAAACTTGGAGGTGATCCAAGCAGTCGCACCCCGCATCGAGACTAACATGTAAGTATTAAGTTATTTATTTAACGGGCCGGATGAGTTGTATTGTAGCATTCGTTTTACATTGAACATTCGTTCGAAATACATGGAAAAATATGTAACATCGAAATTAATTCTTTTTTTTTATACCACTAAGGTGGCAGACAAGCACACGGCCCACCTGATGGGAAGCGGTTACCGCGGCCTATTTACGTGTGCAACACCAGTGGCGTCACACTCGCGCTGCCGACTCTGTAAAGGAAAGGGGATGGCAAAAGTAGTTTGGGAGGGGATGGGAAAGGAGTTTGGGCTCCGGCACTCTCACTCACCAAACGGAACGCAACAGCCAAATACTGCTACTTGCCGTCGATATTCTGTGAGAGGGTGGTGCTTCCCCGGTCGAGTCGGTATTCATGCAACGGCCAAAATTACTGTTGCTTGACTCTGCCACTCATTCTGCTCGACTCCTTAATATAATAGCGTGATGATAATCATAATGACATCTTTTATACGTGGGTAACTCTGTGGAGTTTCGAGATTTTACATTTTACTGCTCAGTACCTCTCAGGTATAGCGTGATTATTTATAATCTGGACTTTGACTATGTCGGAGTTCTGCTGCACTATACAATTCTGTAAATATCAAAAGTTGTCATCAATAACAGTTCAGACCAATTTTGCTCTACTGCTCCTATCATACCTATAATAGCGTGATAATATATAGCGCAGTTTATGACCATGCCCTAGAACAATGTTCATGCTAAATTTCAGCCAAATCTGTTCAGCGGTTTTCGAGTGATGCTCGGACATCGATAAAAAAGCAGACAAACGGATAAATAGACAAACAGACATAAATTCTTAAAATCACATTTTCGACATGGTATAGAACATAGAACTGTATCAATTATTTTTTTATAGAACACATCAATTATTTTTTGTAAAAATATTATATATAAATAATAAATATTCTAGGACACATTTACACAGCGCCATCTAGACTCAAACTAAGCAGAGCTTGTCATATGGGTTCTAGAAAGCGGATAAACATACATAGATACTTTTTTTTTGTAAATAAATACATATTATATATAGAAACACCCAGACCAATGCAAATATACATATTTGCAATGAGCGGGAATCGAACCCACGACCTCTGAGCTAGCAGTCGAATCCTCTACCGCTACGCCACAGAGGTCGTCCTCAAGGTCGTATGATGGAGTGGAAGTGATATTAGAAACCTCAATATCATTTTTGAAGACCTATCCATAGATCCCACACGTATGGGTCTGATTAAATTTTTTTTTGGTTTCAGTTTTAAGTATGGAGAACCTCCAAAATTTATTGTATTTTTTCAATTTTTGTGTGAAAATCATAATGCGGTTCACAGAATACATCTACTTACAAAGTTTCAACAGCATAGTTTTTATAGCCGCGGTAGCCTAGTGGTATGGGTAATGGACTGCTGAGACGAGGTCTCGGGTTCGATCCCAGGTTTTACCATGGCACACACCAATGACTTTTCGATGCTTTTCGAAGTTATGTGTGTATTTACCGCAGGTTTATAAGTGCCCGGTTAATGGCAATAGGCTCGCCACCTATTACATTGGGACCTAAACATAAACTGGCGAAATGTGGGTGCTAGCACCTCTGCCTACCCCTTCGGGGATATAGGCGTGAGTTTATGAGATGAGATGAGAGTTCTTATAGTTTCGGAAAAAAGTGGCTGTGACATACGGACGGCTAGACAGACAGACATGACGAATCTATAAGGGTTCCGTTTTTTGCCATTTGGCAACGGAACCCTAAAAAGTTATACCTCTAGAAAAATCTGAACGAATTCACGGGTATATATCAGTCACATATATACTCCCTCTAATCAAGAGTTACCTGTTGAAAAGACCAGTAATAAATGAGAACCGCTTAACGTGATAACTGAGGATCCGTTAGGAATAGATCTCTCACATCAGGCCATTAGCGTGGCTTACATGCTCGAAGATGTTAAATCACTATTGATGTTGAAAAACTTTATACACTGTTTTTATAGCGAAAAGAAGAGGGTTATGTATTTGAGCTGTATAATATGTAATCTATGTATAGACAACGACAAAAGTTGCTTAACAAATTCTAATTTATTAATCACTTTAGCTCTTAAACCTTTCATAAAATAATAAACAAAACATGAAATAAATAAATAAATAAATAAATATTCTACGACATTCTACACAGCACTTTCTAGACCCAAAGTAAGCATAGTTTAACTAGCTCGTGTTATGGCTTCCAGAATGCGGATAAACATACTTATATACATTATTTTTTTTGTAAATACATACATATTTTACATAGAAACACCCAGACCAATGCAAATAAACATATTCATGCATACAAATATTTGCACTGAGCGGGAATCGAACCCGCGCCCCCTGACGTAGCAGTCGAATGCACTACCGCTACGCCACAGAGGCCGTCATACAATACTTTATCCACTGGGGATGATAAAACTCCATGTGTATTCATTATAGGGTATTCATACTCCAAATATTAAAAAAACGTTTGGAAATATTTAAGTGTAAATCCAATTTTGTTGTTGACTGTACTGAACGGTTGAGTTGATTTTAATGAGTGTTGTGTTATTCGATTTTTATTTTTTCGTAATTAGCACTGAATGGATCCCCACCTAGACCTTTGGAGCCAAGCCAACCTATCCTACGAACTGGTACACATGGATAGCCGTCCGAGGATTTGGTCCTGGCTCTCCTCTCGAGCTTGGGAGTTCAAACGGCAGTCGCTTGCATAAAAGACATATAAACCATACCAATAGGAAGAGTAGGAGTAAGCGAACCTTCTTTTTCAATGCGGAAATCCCTTCGGATACCCCCAGCCTGCCAGTGTGGGAGGTTATGTCGGACTTGATCCGGCTAAAACGTACGCCCTCTCGCGTCTTCAGACCCGAGACAGGTGGCCCCATAAGGCATTTCCCTCGTACCCCAAGGACCCCAAGGACCCAACTCCATCTCCGGTTTTGAGATGGCCCCCTATGGTTTGAGAACTACTGTGTCCCCGTTTTGCCCTGGGAATAAAGGGGGGGAGGGGCCTGCTTCTGCTAGGGTAACAGGCGGCTCCATCTGTCACCCCCTCGCCTGCGCTCATGGAGAATCGAAATCGCTAAGCGACCTTCGACGTCTGAGTCGCTTGCGTGCCTCGCGGGCTCTGCGGATCGGGAGAGACCCGAGTCTCTCCCGGACCCGTTCCGCCGCCTCCTTCTCGAGCATTACTTGCTCGCAGAAGGAGGCTGGAGCAAGGGGACCCTGGACTCCGAGGTGAAAGCTTCGGATGGAACACGCTAAGATGATGATGATACGCAAGTATCTACCTACCACTAGTCATATTGATAATGGTTTTTTGTCTATTAAGTTTGTTTTCTAAAAGTATAGCTGAATATTTTTTAGTTTTTTCATTTCAGTTCTGAACAATAGTTTAACGTTAGGAGAAGGGACTTAACAAATGTGGAGAATAATTCTACCAAATCGAAATAAAAGGCTTAACAAGCATTATAGTTGTCGCTACATAAACCTCAACATCACAATACTTTCATAATCTCGATTGTTGTCACGAATCTATCCGTCACTCGCGCTCCGTTTGACGTCTATAAAAGAATGAAGTCACTTCGAGGAGCTGTAAATCTACAAGGACAAGGAATTTTAGGCCTTAAGAGTTGTCACACTACAAGAGCACGACTATAGTCAATACAATATAGCTTGATATCTGTGACAGATGGCTACGGAACCGACGAAGTAACTTTGTCATGTGTATCACCTATATTTGCATTCTTTACGAGGCAGTTTTACCACAAGCGGTGATACGTAACGGACCGCTGAGACGAGGTCTCGAGTTCGATCCCCAGTTGCCCCGGGCATACACCTCCTACTTTTCGTAGTTATGTGTGCATTAATAAATGTTAATTATCGCTCGCTTAATAATGTTCCCGGTAGATGGCAATAGGCTCGCCCCCTATTACATTGGGACCTTAATATAACTGGCGAATCGTGGGTGTGTAATACACCTCTGCCTACCCCTTCGGGGATACAGGCGTGAAGTTATGTATGTATGTTTTACCACAATTGAAGTGTAATACATTATAAGATATTAAAATTCGCACCTAAAATGTACTTCGTAACTTCTAAAATACCTAATAATCGTTTTATAAAATAGAACTCTTACGCACGTACAATACTGATTACTTTCTCGTTTATTTTGCTACTTTTCATCACAAAACCTATTACTGTAATAAACAGTAGCAGAAGTGTAATTTCCGACTACAATCAAAATAAAAATCTCAAAATCTCGTGTTAGAGTTTTTGCTATCGAACTCTTCCAAAACGGCTTGACTGATTCTTATGATTTTTTTGTGTATATTTGGTACCTACGCCTGAAAATAGGTAGTAGACTATTTTCATACACCTAAGTGTACGGAATTTTACGTGAGCAGAGCAGAACAGCTAAACTTTTTACTGGTGGTAGAAATTTGATGACACAAAGGACAATGCCCATTTCAGTATGGAAATCGGTTGCACACTTTTTTTTGCTATGTCACATAAGTATAAACTGCATTAAATAGCCTGCATTAAGTATTATCTGAAATATAAACGCATATTGTAACAGAACTTGGGGTTATTGAGAAATTAAATTATTACAACGAGAAAAACAACAAACAAGAAAATATTGTGACACAGACTGTTGAACTGACGTTTTAGTAAGACAGGGATACCATGTATAAATTAAGAGAAAAGTACCACTGAAGCACACAATATTTTACTACTTTAACTGATTATCACTAATAATTTACGAATACATACACGAAATATTAAGATTTCATAACTGCAATATATTTGAATGTCACATTGCGAATTATTATCACGTATTATTATTTAAACATTTTATTTTAAAAAGATTGGTATATTTGCATTCTACCGCCAATGGTTTGTTTTATATAATGGTAACAATTAAATTAAAATGGAAACGATTATTCATTCAATTTTCATATCTTTATAAGTTAAATTCAAACCCCAAGTTTTTTAGAAGCGATTTAGTGTTGAAAAGTCATACTATAATCAATATTATTTTTTAACATTTGAAATATTGACGCGTACGTCTAAAAGCGCAACCAAGAATGGGCATTCTCCTTTGTCACAAAATTTGGCCGGGTAGGTACCACCGTGCACGATTGCGAAAAACCCTCCATAGTAATCCAATTTCGGTTTGATTGCGTTCAGGGGTCAGCAAGTGCATAGCCGGGCAGGAAGATTGTGGTCGCAGCACTAGTGGGACCGGTGGGTGTCACGCGGTGCTGCGACGACAATCCTCTTCTGATGAGGCCGTCAAGCTGAGTGCCACCATTGTTAACATGGTACGTGTATGTAATGGTGACCCTCTTTCCTGAGACTTTACCTTCAGCTTACCATCAGGCGAGGTGAAGTCAAATTGACGTGTCCTAAATAAAAAAAAAAAAAAAAAACACTTATTATGACTCAGGTTTTACAGTATACCACGCTGAAAGGGATCGTGTAAGTGGCTCCATAAGTGTCATAAAAGACTGATGACCAATCACGGTTTGCCAGGACCAATCCTGGAGATATACCGTCTCGTGGCGTTTCCATTATAATATAATATTTTACGAGAATTTCTACGAAAGCAAAAGCTTTTACCCATGTCTCAGCTCTTATGTGCATTTTCTTATGCGTAGTCTGCAGAGATCCCTAGTCCCATATTAGAAAACTTCTTTGCAAAAAATATTTATTCAACCGTTGGATTTTTGCTGTTTCAAAGAAAGATAACACTACTAACATAGTTTTTTAGGGTTCCGTTGCCAAATGGCAAAAAACGGAACCCTTATAGATTCGTCATGTCTGTCTGTCTGTCAGTCCGTATGTCACAGCCACTTTTTTCCTAATCTATAAGATCTATGCTGTTGAAACTTGGTAAGTAGATGTATTCTGTGAACCGCATTAAGATTTTCATACAAAAATAGAAAAAAAACAATACGTTTTGGGGGTCCCCATACTTAGAACTGAAACTCAAAAAATTTTTTTCATCAAACCCATACGTGGTAGTATCTATGGATAGGTCTTCAAAAATTATATTGAAGTTTCTAATATATTTTTTATTTAAACTGAATAGTTTGCGCGAGAGACACCTCCAAAGTGGTAAAATGTGTGTCCCCCCCCCTCTTGTAACTTCTAAAATAAGAAAATGATAAAACTAAAAAAAATATATGATGTACATTACCATGTAAACTTCTAACGAAAATTGGTTTGAACGAGATCTAGTAAGTTTTTTTTTAATACGTCATAAATTGTAAATCGCAATTTACCCTTCATTCAATCAACTCAAATATAAAAAATGAAAAAAAAACAATATGTTACTTGCTGCTACGGAACCCTGAATGGGCGAGTCTGACTCGCACTTGGCCGCTTTTTTATTAATATGTATAGTCCATAAACAGTTACAAGTTCCTACATTTAAGGCGCTTTCAATTAAATGTGAGTTTAAACTTGAGTTTGTTTCGCAAGTGAAGAACAAACTCGCGCCAACAGACTCTAGTGTAGTTCCCGTGTCGTTACCGAATCGTGGTCTGTAAAGAAACTCAATCCGTTCGCTGACTCGGCGAGCAGACGCGTGTACTTTACGAGGGGCCGCAAAATATCGCCGCCTTTATTCGAATCTCAATGCTATCATCCGATACTCAAGACCGAGTTGAGAGCACCCTTCACCCTAAAAATATTCTGTAAATATTTACTTATATACTTTTAGTTATATTTGTGATGTTACATACATAGGGCCGGTTAGAGAGTATCTTTATACATAGATTGATACATAGGTTGGTGTTATTTTTAACAGTATAGTTTGATAATCTTCCGGGAATCTGTCATCATTATCCTCATAGCGTTGGATCGCTTTGAACGAGTTTGCACTTTGGAAAAGTACGCTTAATGCCGGGGACACCGTGGTTCCCAAACCCGAGGGGGCCATGTCGAAACCGGAGATGGCCCAGGGTCAGTCGGGGTACGAGGGATATGCTCTATGGGCAACCTTACACCCCGATAATTGAAGATCCGACCCATCTGAAGACCCGAGACGGCGTGCGGTTTAAGTCAGTTCAAGCCCGACATAACCGCCCCCGCTGGCCGGCAGGGGGTATTTTTTTTTTCGTGCGGAAATCCCTTCGGGTACCCCCCGCTGGCCCCTCTGGCCAGCGGGGGGTATCCGAAGGGATTTCCGCACGAAAAAAAAAAGGTGCGGCTGTTGAGAATTTCCTAACCAGGATAATCCAATGATATTTTAATCGGCCGAGGAATCAAACCCAATATCTCAAGTAATACAACAACTGTACTAACTGACGCTTCACCACAAGATTAAAAAACTATCACGAAGAAAAGAATAGCTAATTTTAAAATTTTGCACAGCATTTTTTATATTTTCTTCATTCAAGTCGGTTGAACACTTTAAAGTACAAACTACACCAAAGTACAATGTATATATATACTTTAAGTACAGTCACAATACAAAAACCAGCTCATTTTAAGGAATAGCGTTATCATAGTTCATACATCATTAAAGTCTTCGTTCAGTGGAGTACTGTTACCGAGAAAATGGTAATTTGATGTTGTACACTCGCTTGGCGATGTATAAAAAACAAACCAAAAAATTCTACACCAAAAGAGAGTGTATTTTCTGCGCAGATGCTGTTTAACTGTTTTCTTGTGATGCCGTTAAATGTGTATTCTACATAACATAACATAACTTCACCCCGAAGGGGTAGGCAGAGGTGTATTACACACCCACGATTCACCAGTTATGTTAATGTATATTTATTTATGTGTATTCTAATGTAATAGTTAATTATGTGTATTCTATCGTTATGTATTGCTAATGTCTGAATTAATTTTTCTACATGATTAGGAAGGTTGCAAACGAGTTGCAAACGGTGATATCGACGGTGAAGTATCGTCACAGAAGCCACCGAAGTGCAGACGAAAAATATATTTAACCACGATATTAAAATTCAATCTGTGTCATGACACTGACTGATTGACTGACTGCGATTATGATATAAAAGTCTACCAGTTATCAGAAGTAAAAATAATAATATTCTAAGACATCTATACTATTGTAAAACACTTAATTAGTTGTTTTTTCTTTATATATACATATAGTCCATCAAATTGACTACACTTCGCCTGATGGTAAGCTGAGGTGAAGTCCAAAAAGTAGTGACCACCATTTCCAGAGATTGTACTTATAATGGGGGCCCCATTTTTTTTAACGCCGGTGTGTAAGGTTGCCCATAGAGCATATCCCTCGCACCCCGACTGACCCTGGGCCATCTCCGGTTTCGAGATGGCCCCCTAATGGTGGCCCCTTTGACTAACTAGACGGCCTCGACAAATACTTTGTGTCTGTACATTGGAAATATTTTAAAAAAATAGTGGGGTTATATTCAATGACTGATTTTGAACACAATTTTTTTTTTGTGGAATAATTGATAGTTTGTCTGTTTGTGTGTTTGTTCACGATGGACGAAAAAACTACTCAATGAATTTTAAGTTTAAGGTCTTGGGCAGACTTAAAATCTGCCGTAACCGGAGATATGACCAAAAAAAAGGATATCCGAACTCAGCTAATACTCGTACATAATAAAATTCTATGGACCTTTGGTAAATACGAAATTCTACGAAATGGAAAAATAATACCCATCAGAAACGAAACGGACGATTTTCTAATGAGAAACTCGCATTAATTATCCAAATTCTGAACTTTATAGAAATTTAATATGTTAAAGTACTTACTACAATAATAAGGGTGCCTGATATAATTTTAAAACTGCTAATTGGCAAGATTTCTTTGTATACGTACCTTCAAATAGAAATAAATTCTGCTAATTAGCAGTTTTGAAATTAAAGGGTTGTTAGGGCATAATAAATAAATAAATGTTTATTGCAAAACTTCAGAACTTACAGTATTTTACATTGCACCCACAAAATATTTATATTAATGGGGATGCCGACGCAAAACTAATTGTAGATGGCCAAACAAAATAACAATAATATGGAGGCCATAAACAATAACAAACTCATAGCTGTCAGATTTGAAGAGACAAATCTACAATTACAGCTAAGATTGGCCATTACGATGCGCCCTCAGTAGGGATAAATGTGCAGTCGGCATCGCCAATGCACGTCCATGAAGGTCAAAGGTTAATACATTCTTTTTTTGTTTTTTTTTTTCTTGTTCTCCGGACACGGTCAATAATATTGAGTCAATCCTGTTAAAATATCTTATATTTGAATATTTGAATATGTTCACATTTATTGACGTCCAGTTATTGATGGTTATTTGACCGTGTCCGGAGTTCACACAATTTATTGTCTGTGTCTCAATACGCATATTTTATTTTACTCTATGACCAATATACTCTGTGTCTATGACTGACCTCTTGACGTGGCGCCATGTGCTGTCAAAAGTATGTAGGGGTTATACATTAACAAATATGATAACAAAATTTCTGTTCGCTGAGCTTGCAATGGGTCGACATTCAGCAAAACTATGATGAAAACTATGTACCTTATTTTTATTTATACTAAGACAATCCGGTAAGTATGATTCCGTCAAGTTCATAGATAACTAACCAACTGCCCTCGCTTCGTTTCGGTTTATATGAGTTTTTAGGGTTCCGTTGCCAAATGGCAAAAAACGGAAGCCTTATAGATTCGTCATGTCTGTCTGTCTGTCCGTCCGTATGTTACAGTCACTTTTTTCCGAAACTATAACTTGGTAAGTATATGTATTCTATGAACTGCATTAAGATTTTCACACAAAAATAGAAAATAAAACATGAAATTTTGGGGTTTCCCCATACTTAGAACTAAAACTCAATTTTTTTTTTTCTATAAACCCATACGTGTGTAGTATCTATATATAGGTATTCAAAAATGATATTGAGATTTCTAATAACATTTTTTTCTAAACTTTGTTGCAAGTTTTCAAGAGAGACACTTCCAAAGTGGTAAAATGTGTGTCACTGTAACTTCTAAAATAAGAGAATGATAAAACTAAAAAAAAATATATGATGTACATTAAATGTAAACTTCCACCTTAGTTTTTTTTATATGTCATAAATCGTAAACCGCAATTTACCTTTCATTTAATAACTCAAATATAAAAAATTTACTTGCTGCTACGGAACCCTTCATGGGCGAGTTCGACTCGCACTTGGCCGGTTTTTTTTAACTCAATTCATCGTAATTTACACATAATATTATAACCTATATCCATCGAGGATAATGAATAAGTACAGTGGTTCCGAAGATTACCTTTAACAAATAAACAAACTCACACAATTCGGACTCATCGAATGCGACGTCAAGGTACGTATTACCGCTGCATGGGCCAAGGCCATGGCGTTAGGTGACTGGTATCATCCGTGACCCCAAAAATTCCGGTTAAGTTAAAGGATCTATAAAACCATCATTAAGCCTTTTACACAGCTGTGAAGCGTGGTCTTTGCTAGAGCAACATAAGCAAGAGCTGCGTAACATGAAGATGAATATTGCTGCTATGGATGTGAAGAGTCATACGTAAAGATTCCAGGAATTTTCCAGGTGGTAGAAATTTGACGACACAAATTTGTCTCAAAATTCGGCCGGGTGGGTACCACCGTGTACGATTGCGAAAAACCCTCCATAGTAATCGAATTTCGGTTTGATTGCGTTCAGGGGTCAGCAAGTGCATAGCCGGGCAGAGGGGTTGTGGTCGCAGCACTAGTGGAAACGGTGGGGGTCACGCGGTGCTGCGACGACAATCCTCTTCTGATGAGGCCGTCAAGCTGAGTGCCACCATTGTTAACATGATACGTGTATGTAATGGTGACCCTCTTTCCTTAGACTTAACATCAGGTGAGGTGAAGTCAAATTGACGTGTCCTAAATATGAAAAAAAAAAGATCGCATGAGAGTCTCCATGTCCAGGACATTGCAAATAAAATGCAGGAGTGTCGCCTTCGCTGGTGCGGCAACGTTTTGCGGCAGCCGCTTGTCTACGTGGGTAACGAATGTCTGGTTATGGCACTTCCACCGGGCCGGTGGTAGGAGGAGAAGATACAAGAAGTGCTGGTTTGACGCCGTTAAGGAATGCCAATGATCTCACTACCATGCATGCCCAAGATCTTGCGAAGCGGAGAGGACAAGCAGAAAAGCGGTCGTTGTCTAAAATTTACACACTGTCCTTTGTGAAACCATACAGGAATTTAACTAGAAATTCAGTGCAGGGTGCGACTGACATAAATTGAGCTGAGCGAACAGGACTCTTACTTGAAAATAAGACATCTTACTAAGGTCGCGCGCTTAGCTAAGGCCGCGCGCTCGTAAAACTGTTTTTGGTGATTATTCCTCACTGGTACACCGGACATGTAACATCTTGCTTCAAAACACTCCTCAGTGTCTACACTATCATGGTGATAAATTTCGTCAAGGTCACGCGAGTGGTTACGGAGGAGTTAATCCACCAACAAACGGCTATACCGGGTAAAATTCAGAAAAGTTACTTACATTTGATTCTATCTACGCCACGATTTTCACCACGTGCTACTCTGACGTATCAGAGATGTAGCACCGCGAGCAGTGACGCCATAAACGCTGAATCGCTTGTTGGTGGCCATTTGCATAAACATAAACCGGATGTGCCATTTTCGTGTCAGAACGAACGTGTGACAAACTGCACTTGTAACTGGCGGTGACGACTATCGGTAAAAATAAACGGCTTAGCTTTCAGTTTAACGCTATATCGGTGCAACGATGCGAGAATTGAAATATATGTATTATATGCTGAAGAATATCGTCGAAATGGCAATACAGCGCCGAGTCTGTGTTTCCGGAAAGCTATAATCTGTCTCGAATGAATAGGTTCCATCGTCGACCACATCGGCACTTACTACTAAGTAATATAGAGGTCTAACGCCTAACAACGATAAAAAAATGTATATCCCCCCTGAATACAACCTTTTTTTACACAATAGAAATGAATTTCATATACGTAATAATAGAAGTGGTAAAAATCTGATACAGAATTATAAAACAAAGTCCTCTCCCGCGTCTATCTATGTGTTTGTTCACAAGAAACTCAAAAACTAAAACACCGATTTTCCTGCTGTTTTCACCAATGGATAGAGTGGTTCTCGACGAAGGTTTTAATATATAATTTGTCTAGTTTTTGTATACATTGGCTAAAATACAATGATATTTGTTGGAAGTGTCGGAAAAAAATAAGCCGTCTATAAGCTTTTAATGAAAACGCTGCCTAATCCCTTTGAGATGTATACATATACTGCCAGTGAGGACGCCGTTTGACCAGACGGGTGATCAGCCCTTCTATGTGGGGCCATTTCACCCATTTCCTCTATAACGACTGTCATACATATTCGTATGGCAACCGGGACCGACATCTTAACATGCTCTCCGAGGCACGACCAGACCAATGCAAATACTCATATTCATGCATACAAATATTTGCACTGAGCGGGGATCAAACCCGCGCCTCCTGCGTAGCGGCCGCTTTCAATACCGCCACGCCACGGAGGCTGCCTTTGAGATGTAACAAAATGATGTATGATGGAATTGTGTAATTTATATAGGTTGTGGTGGTGAAATAGGGTCCCATGGGTAGCGAGAACGGGATCAGTGAGACCAGTGAAATCGCGGGCAACAACTAGTCTGATAAAAAATAATAAAGATAAGTTCAAGGAAAGTCGAAAAATTAGTGTATTTTTTGGCGATACCGCATGTACTCGGCACCATCTAGCGATAGTATCCATATAACAACATCTACTGTTCTGCCGCGGCCCGCTAATCATGATCATATTGCTTTGTCGAAGGATCCTCCCTCTGTCTCGGAGGAACATCTCAACCCGTTCCGCCACATATTCAACTGTCTGAAAATTAAAATATACAGCTATCTAAATAGACAAACAGCTATCTATACTTAGGTTGTACTAAGTAAACAATTATGTCAGAAAAGTTTTTGAACAATAATCTTTGACTTTTATTTAACAACGAAAGGAAATTAAAACCATAAATATTAAAACCATTAAAAAGATCGTAATCTAAAAATTTTAGCTGAAAAATATGAGAGAACACTTTAAGACTTATTAACTTTTTAAAACATCCTCAAAGTGAATCTCCGAATAAACAATTTCGAAGTCACGTAGCCATCATAATTTTTCTTTGACACAAAATTTAATCCCGATTAAATCACTATCGGAGATTAAACTGTAGAATTATGCAGACACCAGAAAGATTGGGGGAGAAAATAACTGCGTCCTGCTACAAAATACGTGTTTATTTTTAACATTTTTTTATGTTAATTATATTAGAATGGGTACATTTTTCTCTGTTTTCACGAGTAGGCTACATTTTCCCGCTACAGAATTTGAATTTCAAATTAAGAACAAATCCTGCTCCACGGTTATTCAGATTTATATTCGGTTGAGGGCCAATGACGCAGAAATATGAGTACCATCTTTCATTTTACTTTAACCCAAATTTATTTGAAACACTTTTGTTCGGGATTGTACATTTGGAATTATTGAACTTCGTGTTATTGACTAATTAAATGTTCGCCGTTGTTGGGCCAATTGTTATTCCGGTCTATGTTTTAGCTTTTGTATTCGGAGAACGTGTACTCGTGTATAGTTACTGCCTATGAGTCCCGCTAATAGGAAAAACTTCTGGAATAAAAGCTGGAAATTTAATAGTACTTAAGCTGTAGTCACTGGAGTTCACCAGTAAAAATTACTGCGATCTAGGTAGTCAAACAAGTAATTAATATCCTCCTCTCCCCAACCCCGCCGGCTAGCGGGAGTGGTTATTTCGGATTCGAACTGACTAAAACCGCACGCCGTCTCGGTTCAGGGCCATCTCCGGTTTCGGGATGGGCCAAAAATATTTTAGTTAACTCCTCGTGTAGCTCAGTTGTAGACACCATGATGGTATAACGTTGTTAAGGCTGCTTGCGGTACAACAGGGGGTTTTGCCAGGGTGCATTACAACTTTCTCTTATATCCTATGGTTTTAGTCAGTTCTTTCGATATCCACCATTAACCATAGTAAGGTAGTACCAGTATGCGTATCCACACCCAAAAAGAAAAGAAAGAGAAAAATACAGGTAATAGTTGAATAGCCCCGAGGGCGAGATGGCCCAGGGTCAGTCGGGGTGCGAGGGATATGCTCTATGGGCAACCTTACACCCCGGCGTGTTAAGACCCGAGACGGCGTGCGGTTTTAGTCGGCTCAGGCCCGACATAACCACCCCCGCTGGCCGGCGGGGGGGTATCCGAAGGGATTGCCGCACGAAAAAAAAAAGGTCTCGAACAAAATTTAAAAAAATACAAATAAAAAAGAACATACGAATCGAATCTTCTCCTTTTTTGAAGTTGATTAATTTGGTTTAACTTCTTGATAAATGAGCCTTCATTCATCGTTTAAACTATAAAAATAAAGAATTCGTTTCTGTAATACTTCGAACAATACCCAATGAAAGCCTTGGTAAACACTATGTAACTAGTTGCATTACAGTTGCCCTTTGACGTAGGTAATTACCAGCGAGTCAACACCAGCAGAACTCATTAAGTCACCGGTCGGTGACCCCTCCTAAGAGGACTCACAGAAGCGTGAGTGCAGTTCCACAAAGGTATATGTTATTATCAAAATTTGTGCAAAAAGTTATATTTACTTGTGACTGTGAGAATAGAAGAGATTTTGGTAATACTAAAACGGAATGTTATATCTACATGCAAATAAAGTAATTACACCGGTTTGTATCGCGATTCTTTTTTGTTTTTAGGTTCATCAACGACCGGCGTGGGAGGTGCCGAGGCGTGACCCGTTTGCCGCGCCACCACCTTCTGCGAGCATGTAATGCTCGCGAAGGAGATGGCGGGGCGCGCCACGGAGAGATTTAGAACTCTCCTGGCCCGCCGAGCCCACAACATGCTCGCCACGCGTCGCAGGCGACTCAGGTGCTGGAGGTCGCTTAACGACCTCCGTCCTCCATGAGCGCAGGCCTGGGGTATGGCATGGCCCAGGGTCAGTCGGGGTGCGAGGGATATGCTCTATGGGCAACCTTACACCCCGGCGGTTTAAGACCCGAGATGGCATGCGGTTTTAGTCGGTTCTAGCCCGATATAACCGTCGCTGCTGGCCGGCGACGGCGGGGTATCCGAAGGGATGTCCGCATGAAAAAAAAAAGGTCATTAACGAAAAATTCGACAATCAAACGAGTCAGATTATAAACGGTCGAAATATTATCAACAGCATACGCAAAAACGATAAAATACCTATCTTCGACCAAGGCTTTGGTCGAAGGTAAAACAAAGTCTGGCTGTAGTGTTGTGAACCCTGAATAAAGACATCAAATATTATTCCGACTCGGATATAAAGAAATAAAGAAAAATATATTTATTAGACACACAATAATAACAATATCAATCAATCAATTAGCCTACTGCAGTCCACTGCTGCATATAGGCCTCTCCCATTGTACGCCATACCTCCCTCCGCCTTGCGCATCCAGTCTATCCGAGCTACCCTTTAAAGGCCGTCCGTTCATCTTTCTGAGGGGCATCCCACCTTATGTTTGCCGATTCACGGTCTCCACTCTAGGACTCGTTTGCTCCATCGGCCATCGGACCTTCGGCAAATGTGGCCAGCCCATTGCCACTTCAGCTTGCTTATTCCGCGAGCTATGTCGGTGACTTTAGTTCTTTTTCGGATGACCTCATTTCGAATTGTATCCTTTAAAGAAACCCCAAGCATAGCTCACCCCATAGCCCGCTGCGCGAGTTTTAAGTCGTGGACTAGCCTCACCGTCAATGTACACGTTTCAGCAGCATAAAAACAAGATAAACAGAAGGTTAAGGCGGAAAAAATGCAAAGCGGACTTCTTTTTTTCCGCTCATCAGTCCAAATGGCCCTTAGTCCCTGTCCCTAGAGTGGCGCTCTAAGAGAAAAGCATGTACCAGAGCCTCATCCATTAATTAAGAGCTGTATCAGGTACCAGATGAGGTTCGCTTAGGCCCTTAAACCCTATTTTTTCCAAACAAATAAATTCATTTTTATTTAACTGTATGGATCGAATTAAAATCACCCTAAACTGCAAGAAACACGTAGGTCTACCCGAACATTTTCCCGTAAATATTGCATAATTTCGTATATAAAAGATATATCCTTATGTCCAAACAAATGACAATAATGTACTCCATAGTCCAAACTAAAGGCATGAAGCGGGTGTGTTTGCAATATGTAAGCAGTGCAATGGCGGATGTCTACCGCCAGGTGGTGCTCGCTGACTTGTTTGCGCTAACACAACAGATGTGACTTTCGGAATCAGGGATGTCGCTGAGATGAAAACTAGGACTTTTTATTTAGGGCTGTGTAAAAGTATTGATAAGTACTACTTTTGATTATTTCGTGTCAAACATACGAGTAGTCTCGCCAATGACGGTGCCACAACGCGAAGTGCTATAGACAAAAGACACTTGGTTTCACCTGTAGTAAATACATTAAAGGTAGAGAAATTCAAACCGTATTTCCATATTGAAAACACGCACGAGACTTAAGCTATCGCATATGTACAACCGTTGATCGAGGAACATGCTAACTAAGTACCTTTTTAAACTAAAATATGAATAATTGATTTATTTTTTAGTCTTGTTGTTTTTGGGTTTTTGTCTAGATGACATAAAATATCTTCCCCAACATTGTCATCTTATATTTAATTATTTATTTATAAAAAAATATAATAATTTCACGTGACGCGTCTATATGGTACAAAATATATAATTTCAGAAGTTGAGGTTCACTACCGTAGACTAGGATACGTGGACTGCTGATGCCAAACAACAATTTCTTTTCGCGATATCTGAGCTAATATGCATCTAAGTCACAACTACCGAACTGTAAAATAGAGACCAAAATCTCTTAAGTAAGATATCCATTCCAATTGTGAGCAAATGTAGAATGCAAGAGAACCAAATGACATTGTCTCGATTCCAATCTACAATTATAAATGAAATCGGGTGTCGAGAGTAAACCAGGTCAATTTGCAATTCAAATACATTTTATTCCGCCATCTTCTGCCGTACTATAACACCATCTATAAAAAATTTGATATTCAATTTAAAAAATAAATACAACGTGATAGAAAAATGAATTCGATATTCACATAGTTATTTTATTAATAGATTACAAGAAAAAATAAGTAAATAGCCTTTTTCTTTACGTGAGTAAACCTCCACCCCACCGGAGCTAACGGTAAGATGGGTACTTGAACCGACTAAAACCGCACGGTGTCTCTTGCGTCAGCCATGTGGTCCGGGGAATCTGGTGTGCCCTAGAAAGGATATCCCAGAGACCACGACCGGCTCCGGTCACCAGCGCTGGTGACCCCGACGTATTGTTGGGGATCTAATCCCCAACAGGTTTCCCCTTAAGAGAAGCGCGCGCGGAACCACGCGGAAGCGCCACCGTCAGTCGGTAGGAGAGGCTTCCATGGCGCCTCTCCAGCCATTCCTCCATGACGGCTCTTACCGCCACAATCGTGGCGTGCCCTTAAGTAAATAGCTGGCTCCGGTCGCCAGCGCTGGTGACCCCGACGTATTGTTGGGGATCTAATCCCCAACAGGTTTCCCCTTAAGAGAAACGCGCGCGGAACCACGCGGAAGCGCCAACGTCAGCCGGTAGGAGAGGCTTCCATGGCGCCTCTCCAGCCATTCCTCCATGACGGCTCTTACCGCCACAATCGTGGAGTGCCCTTAAGTAAATAGCTGGCTCCGGTCGCCAGCGCTGGTGACCCCGATGCGTTGTTCTAATCCCCAACAGGTTTCTTCTTAAGAGAAGCGCGCGCAGAACCACGTGGAAGCGCCAACGTCAGCCGGTAGGAGAGGCTTCCATGGCGCCTCTCCAGCCATTCCTCCATGACGGCTCTTACCGCCACAATCGTGGTGTGCCCTTAAGTACATACATACATATATAAAATCACGCCTGTTTCCCATAGGGGTAGGCAGAGATCACGGATGTCCATTTGCTACGATCATGACATACTACTCCCGCTTCATTCACTCTCATTACATTCTTCATGCATGCTCGTCGGTTTAGGGTATTCCTGACCTGCCCCTTTTCTAAAAGTTCCCGGATTTGATCCAGGTATGTGCGCCTAGGTCTTCCCCTTCCGACGGTACCATCCATACTCGCCTCATACACCTGTTTCGTTAGTCTTCTTTCATTCCCCCCCGCTCGAGCTGTCAACCTGAGTGGACGTGTTGTGTTGTTGCTACAAATTATATTATTATTATATTATTATTATTATGTGTTCAACACACCACTCTAATCACAACTTTAGACTGCATATTGTAATCACTCCAGCATTTATTTTACATATCAAATACAAATATATAGAGAATAGTCTGAATCATTTACTTTCTCCATTTGCTCAAAGTTACACATCCATAGAGACACAATATCCAAACACTCACAATATTTATAATAATGGATGATATACGATCTACTATAGAAAATCTAGATGAAATTAATCTATTTGCGTCTGCCATCTGTGAGCCTGAGGAGTGTATCTCGTATATAAAATCAGCACAAGGTAACTTAAAGATAATTACACAAAATATACGAAGTGTAGGTTGCAATATATCAGGATTCATGGGTTTACTGGTTAGAATAGGTATCCCACCGGATATTATTATACTAACAGAATGTCGGCTCTCATCCAATCATATCATACCCCAAATTGACAACTACTCATCAATAGCTTCCTCAACACTTTATAACCAAAACGACGGAGTTGTTGTCTACGTTAAAAATGACCTAGTATCCAACAGCTATGAACCTACTTTCGCTGAAGCCAACTGCATTGTAACTACAATACAAAATATATTAACAATCATAGCTATATATAGACCACCAGCATTCACGAAAACCGGCGTATTTGAGAATTCTTTAAATGACCTACTAAATTCACTCAGTAACAACAAACACATTGTACTCATTGGGGATATAAATATTGATATAAAACCTGAAAACAACAACACGGGCTCCTACAACTACCTGAATCTTACCTCTTCACATGGTCTGCTCCCAACCCACACAACAGCAACACGGTTCGGAACTTGTCTGGATCATGTTTTTGCAAAAACTACTTACCCATGTACAACTTTGGTAATAAAAAATAGTTTGACAGACCACTATACTGTGCTATTGTCTGCCGCTCTCAAGCAGAATATAAATAAAAACTTTACCAAAAAGAGCATTGTTAAAATTAATTATCAAGGTGTCACAAATACATTGACTAATGCAGACTTTAGTCCAATATTAAACTCAAATGACCCTAATGAATCTGCTGCATTACTGCAAGACATGCTCACCACAACCATAAATAAAAATTCTAACACACTCACTTTACCACGTAGAAAAACTCCTATTAAACCTTGGTTGACACCGGGCTTACTACGTTGCTTGAGGACGAGAGACAAAATGCATACCAGGTTGAGAAATGATACTGAAAATGCAATCCTGAACGTTACTTATCGTAGATACAGAAACTTTTGCACCTCTTTACTTAGGAAATTAAAAATTCAGTACGAAAAGTCAGTGCTAGAGATTGCAGGTAAAACTAGTATTAAGAGGACCTGGGAAGCTATAAATTCTATCACTAACTACAGAACCAAGTCTCATGGATCTCACGACTTATTGGCACGGTGCTCCACACCACTGGCTGCCGTTGACTCCGTAAATGATTACTTTGTAAATATAGGTCATACCTTGGCAAATTCAATTAAACAGTGTAATGACTCTAAAAGCACTACAGACAAAGCATTACCGTCTCCATCTTCATCGTTTGTCCTTTTGGAAACAGATCTTACAGAAGTTATAATTTTAATCAACTCTCTCAAGAATACTAGTTCGGTAGGGTCGGATAACATCTCGGCTAAAGTTATAAAACAAAATAAAGAAATTCTGGCTGGTCCCATAGTCCATATTTGTAATCTATCCATTTGGAAAGGCACATTCCCTAGAATATTTAAGGAGTCTATCATAACACCTGTATATAAAAGTGGAGACAAAACAGCTGTAAGTAATTATCGGCCCATCTCTATACTCCCCACTCTCTCTAAAATTTTGGAAAGGATTCTTAATAATAGACTCGTTATGTATCTTGAGAAAAACCGGCTTATCTCGGACAATCAATTCGGATTTCGGAGAGGAAGATCAACTGCCGATGCAGTGTTTGAATTAACCGACACAGTGGTAAGAAAACTGGACGCGGGGAAAAAATGCCTGTCAATCTTCTTGGATCTTGCCAAAGCGTTCGACACCGTTTCAATTGATCTGCTAGTTAAAAAACTCGAGCTCATGGGAATAAGAGATCTCCAGCTAAAGCTGTTTCAAGACTTTTTAAAAGAAAGAACACAGTGCGTGCGTGTTGGGCATGTGACCAGTAGTCCTCGTGAGGTCACTTTTGGCGTTCCCCAGGGAAGCATACTTGGCCCAACTCTCTTCTTGGTGTACATAAATCAGTTATGTAATATGCCAGTTCCAAACGGCCGTATAATTACTTTTGCTGACGACACTGCGTGTGTTTTTTGGGGGGAAAGCTGGAGCGAAACTTTTAATAATGCCTAAATTGGTTTCAATAACATCGCAAAATGGCTTCAAACAAATCTGCTTAGCCTCAACACCGATAAAACTAGGTTCTTAACTTTCTCCATGAGAAACAATGCACAGGCCTTGGTTGCAGATGCCTTTAATATAAAAGCACATTCGCATAACTGTCCTGCCCTACACATTCAGTCTATAATATGTTCTTGTAAAATCCTGAATAAAACAGCAAGCATCAAATACCTCGGAATCATAATAGACCATAATCTGACTTTCAAATCGCATATTGAGCTTTTGACCTCCCGTATCCGAAAATTAATAGCCATTTTTAAAAATGTTCGTCATGCAGCCTCTCCAGGACTTATGAGGACCATATACTTGGTCCTTTGTGAATCTCTGATTACTTATTGCATCGACTCTTGGGGAGGTGCAGACCAAACCCACTTGCTCTCTCTGGAAAGAGCCCAAAGAGCCGTCCTTAAGGTGAGTCAATTCCGCCCTTTCTTATATCCCTGTAGTATATGTTATCTATGTGAGGGTAGTAAATAGGATTTGTATACTTATGTCAGTCTGAGTGTAAAAGCGAAGTAAAAAATACGTACGTGCAAGCTCTGTCTTTATATTTAAATATCAAATACTACATTGGCGACGAGGACGATACCTACGTGTAAGAAAAAGACGATGGCACAAGGAAATATGCTGTTCGGAGGCAATTTAACATTCGACCACCGTACCCAGGAATGGAGCATTTTCAAGAGCCGATTCACCCAGTTTTGTTTGGCGAACGACATTAACGACGACACCGATAAGGCTGGAGTGAAACGAAGATCGTTGGTATTGACATGTTTGGTGGAAGAGACCTACCGCGTCGTAAAGGAGTTAGTATTTCCAGACGTGCTCGAGGAGTTAGAATTTAAAAAATTAACGACAAAACTTGATAGCTATTTCGTTGCGAAAAAGAGTACATTCGCAGAGCGCTACAAGTTTTATAAAGCCGAGCAGCGTCCAGGAGAAGAACTGGCTGAATGGGCGGCGCGAGTGCGACATCTTGCACAATACTGTGGTTTCAAAACGGAACTCGACACAGCACTACGAGATCGGTTTGTACTGGGCTTAGAGAATATTAAGGAAAAAGAAAAGCTGTTTGCAGAAAGTGTGGATGCGTTGTCCTTAAATCGTGCTTTAGAAATAGCTCAGAGCGTAAGATGTGCGCGGCAAGCTTTGCAAGAATCTCAACAGGTCGGGGTTGCCGAGCCCGGGGCTTTGACAACCGAGCGGGCGCAAGCTGTGTTCGCGATAGCACCCGGTAGTAATAACAGCGACGGCGCCACGAACACAGCGCGACGCGGCTCCGCTACTGTATTTTTTCAAGGCGCAAAAAGTTGCAGTGTGTGCGGTTACAAAAACCATACCAAGGACCAGTGTCGGTTTATAAACTATGTTTGCAGAAGATGCAACGTAAAAGGGCATTTAAGGCGCATGTGTAAAACTAAAATTAAGAACAGTAATTTCTTAGCGGCGGATGAAATTGACTCGTATGAAGGTATTTATGATTTGTTTAATATTAAATGTATAGACGGTAAACCGATGCAGCAGGTAGTGTCTATAGGGAATAAAATACTTGTGTGTGAAGTGGATAGCGGTAGCTCCGTCTCTGTCTTGTCAGCTGTTGTTTATCGTTTAAATTATATGAATGAATACAATCTACAATCCTGTAACACATTATTAAATTGTTATAATGGTAGTAAAATTGTTCCACTGGGTTATACGCTGTTACCTGTTACGTACGAAGGTCGCACGGAATGTATAAAATTCTATGTTGTGGATACCGGACTAATGAATAAGGAGAATAAACAGCCGTCGCTGCTTGGTCGGGATTTCATTGCTAAGTTCAGTTTACAACTGTGTACTGTTCCTTGTAATAGCATAACAAGTACTAATATAGCGAAACATTTGAAGTTAAAATATAAACGACTGTTCACCGACGAATTAGGAGCATTTAACAAACACAAGGTTAGTTTGAAAATAAAAACCGACGCACAATTAAGATTTTTCAAGGCGCGCCCGGTACCCCTTGCGTTAAAACAAAAAGTGGAATTAGAATTAGGTAGATTAATAAAGTTAGGGATATTGACTAGGGTCGAACATTCAGAGGTTGCGACACCCATCGTACCGGTTTTACGTCCTGACGGCAACATCAGAATATGTGGAGACTACTCCATCACCTTGAATAAGTGGCTGTATGGAGATAGCTACCCCTTACCGCGTATTCAGGATTTATTTGCTAAGCTCCACGGGGGGCTACAGTTCTCAAAATTAGACCTTTCTAGAGCATATAATCAAGTATTACTTGACGATACCAAGAAATTGACTTGTATTAAC
This sequence comes from Cybosia mesomella, assembly GCA_946251805.1. Lineage (NCBI taxonomy): Eukaryota > Metazoa > Arthropoda > Insecta > Lepidoptera > Erebidae > Cybosia > Cybosia mesomella. The sequence continues at coordinate 27,006,114 of OX276408.1, forward strand.
ACTCATAAGGGGTTATTTTGTTTTAATAGATTGGTATTTGGACTTTCGGTGGCGCCAAGTATATTTCAAAGAATTTTAGAAGAATTACTAGGCGATATCGAGGGAGTTTGTATATTCTTAGACGATATTTTAATATCGGGCCCTAATAGCACATTACACTTAAAAAGGTTAGAAGAAGTGTTAAGTAGATTACAGAATGCGGGTTTTACTCTTAAAGAAAGTAAATGTGAGCTATTTAAAGATTCTCTCGAGTACTTAGGGTTCATTATCGACAAAAACGGGCTACGTAAATCTAATTCTAAAATACAAGCGATTCTTAAATGTCATTACCCTTTTTTTTTTTTTTTTTTTTTTCCGTGCGGAAATCCCTTCGGATACCCCCCCGCGTGCCAGCGGGGGCGGTTATGTCGGGCTTGAACCGACTAAAACCGCACGCCGTCTCGGGTCTACAGACGCCGGGGTGTAAGGTTGCCCATAGAGCATATCCCTCGCACCCCGACTGACCCTGGGCCATCTCCGGTTTCGAGATGGCCCCCTCGGGTTTGGGAACCACGGTGTCCCCGTCTTGCCCCGGTTTGGGGGAGGGGCGCTAGTCGCCCCACCGTCCCGGCCTGCTTCTGCTGGGGTGACAGGTGGCCTCACCCGCCACCCCCAGGCCTGCGCTCATGGAGGACGGAGGTCGTTAAGCGACCTCCGGCGCCTGAGTTGCCTGCGACGCGCGGCGAGCAAGTTGCGGGCTCGGCGGACCGGGAGAGTTCTAAGTCTCTCCCGGGCGCGCTCCGCCCCCTCCTTCGCGAGCATTACATGCTCGCAGAAGGAGGCGGCGGCGGCCCACGCGCTCGCGCTCCGCACCATTGCCGCAATCATGCTGCCGAGCGAGAGGACTCCCACCCCGATGGCTGCCACGAGGTCACGCCTCGGCGCCTCCCACGCCGGGCAGTCCGCCAGCGTGTGCAGCCCTGAGTCCTCGCTCGCGTCGCAGTGATGACACTCAGGCGTTGGCTCCCTCCTGATCCGATGCAGGTGGTCCCCGAAGCACCCCTTCCCTGAGATCACCTGCGTCAGTCGGTAGGAGAGGCTTCCGTGTCGCCTCTCCAGCCAATCCTCCATGATGGGCCTTACCGCCGCTATTGCGGCGTGCCCTGCGCTTGGTTGCCCAAGTCGTTCCTTCCACTCCACCACGATGGCCTGGCGGAGCTGGGACTGCACGGCCTCGATTTCTCGAGGCTCGGGGTTCCATCCCTGCTCCCGCGCCTCCTTTCGCCACTGGTACAGTTGCGAAAGGGCTCTCGCTTCCAGGTCCCATGGCGGAGTTCCGGCAAGGAGACTCGCCGCCTCGAAGGAGATCGTGCGGTACCCTCGGATGACCCTGATGGCCAGAACTCGCTGCGGAGCGCGCAGCATCTGCACAGTTCTGGTCCTCAGGGCCTCCGCCCATATTGGGCACCCATACAGGGCCATGGACCGCACGATCCCCGCGTAGAGTCTCCTGCAGGAGTCATCGGGCCCCCTCATGTTGGGCAACAGCCGAGCCAGAGCAAGAGCTGTGCCCTTCAATTTGGGGGCCAGACTTCGGATGTGCTCTCCGAAGTCCCATCGGCCGTCGAGCACGAGCCCCAAATATTTCATTTGGGGCTTGATGCCGATGCGATTTCCTCCCACGATGAGACTGGATCCCTCGGGTGGCTTGCTCCGAGGCCCATGGAAGAACAGGGCCTCGGTTTTATGCAGGGCCACCTCGAGACCCAGCCGCCGGATCCGCCTAACGACTTGGGCAACCGCGGTCGTGGCCTTTCGGGTCGCTTCGCGGTACGTCGCCCCGCACGCCGTCACGAGCGTGTCGTCCGCGTAGCACGTGACGGCGGCACCGCCTACGAGCTCACCGCGAAGCACCCAGTCGTATCCGATGTTCCACAGGAGCGGCCCCAGGACCGATCCCTGTGGAACACCGCACGACATTTCACGCCGACCGAGACCGGTCACTGTTGGGTAGATGACGGCTCTCTCCGTCAAATACGCCCCGACTATGCGGCGGAGGTAGAGAGGCACTTCGTGATACACGAGCGCCTCCCTAATGCAACTCCAGGGCAAGGTGTTGAACGCGTTGGCGATGTCCAGGGACACCGCCAACATCACCTCACCCCGGGCTACTGCATCCTCCGCCAGAGCCCTCACGCGCATGATGGCATCCACGGTGGAGCGCCTCTGGCGGAAGCCATATTGGCCATCCGCCAGGTCCGGCCCCACTCTTGAGAGGTGCTCGACGAGGCGCTTCGCAATTACTCTTTCAAAGAGCTTGCACACCTCGTCGAGCAACACTATGGGCCGGTAGGCGGACGGCGAGTCCGCCGGGCGCCCCTCCTTTCGGATGAGGACCAGTTTCCCCGTCTTCCACAATTTCGGAAACTGGCCCCGCTCCAAACATGCGCTGAGAAGCCCTCTCAGTCGGGGCTCGAGAGCGTCGTCGACTAGAGCTAGGACCCACGCTCGGCCTGGAATGCCGTCGGGTCCCGGGGCGGTGTGTTTGGCTCTTAGCCTTCTCACCGCCAGCTCTAGTTCTACCCAAGTGACCTCGGGCACGTCGTCGTCTTCCACGTCGGGCGCCATGCGCAACCGAGGCGGAGTCATCCGCGGTGGAACATGTTCCACCGCCCGCGCTGGGAACAGGGAGCCCACAATTCCTCCGAGCAGATCCGGCTGGAGACACCGGGTTAACGGCGGGGCCTTGGGGCGCAGCTTGCCCCTCACCATCCGGTAGGGCCGCCCCCAAGGGTCCCGCTCCAGTGTCGCCAGCAGCTCGCGGAAGGCGTCCCGTTTGGAACGCCTTATCTCCGCTCGGAGGGCTCGTCTGGCCTCCCTGTATCCCTCGTACAACTCCGCCTCTCGGGCCTCCGCATCTGCGGGGCGGCGACGCCTCCTACGGAATCGGGCCCACCGGCGGTGCGTGATCACACAGCCCCGTCTGAGCTGCGCGATCTCCGACGACCACCAGTAGACCTGACCCCTCGGATTATAGGGCGGAGCCCTAGGCATCGCCGCGTCACAGACACGGGTCATGGCCTCCCGGAACCACTCCGCCTCATCGTCTATGCTGACAGGCCTGTCCGGCGCAGGGGCCCAGGCCTGTACGATGGCGGCTTCCAGGAGGAGCTCCCGATCAAGTCGCTTAAGCGCCCAACGTGGCTCGGGTGGAGCCGGTGCAGCCGGCGCGTCGCTCGCAGGGGGGGACACGTCAAACCGAATGTATCGGTGATCCGAACTTGTGTCCTCCCCCAAAACGACGCGCCAGCCCTGAACACGTCGCGCCAACGAGGGGCTCGCGAACGATAGGTCCACGATGGAGCTACCCCTCGAGGTCACGAACGTGTCCACGGCTCCCCGATTTAGGAGGACTAGGCCGAGTCGTGCGGCCCAGTCCACCAGTGCCCTGCCTCTATGCCCCGTCGCGCCCCTTTCGTGTCGGGAACCCCAGGCATACGACCAGGCGTTGAAGTCCCCGAGCACAAGGACCGGACGGGGCTGGCAGGCATTTACGACGACGGCCAGCTGACGGAGCCACTGCTCATATGCAGCTTGGTCTCGGTTCGGCGTGATATAAGCGGCCACGACCGCTATGTCGCCAACCGCTGCCGCCACGCAGCCGGGTCCCCTTGCAACGACGGCAAGAGGGGGGCTGCCGGCGGCAGGGTTGTGCACCAGTGCCGCCGACCCATCCAGCGCGGTTTCCCAGGTAGGCCCGAGGAACCGGTGGGTGTATGGGTCGGCGACAGCGGCGACATTTATGGCCCACTGTGCCATGCTCTGGCGCAGAAGATCCTGAGCATGGGCACCGTGGCCAACGTTCACCTGCAGGATGCGGAGTTGAGGATCCATTATGGAACCCCCATCTCCGCATCCCGCTGTGAACTGGAGGCGGAAGGCCGGCCTCCCGGCTTCGGCTCCCCTCCGGCGCAGGCCTTGCTGCCAACCCTATGGTCAGCCGGCTTGCCCCCCGCTGCACATCTAAAACAGTGCAACGGGGCGCTACACGAGCCGGCCTTATGACCGGGCTGGCCACAGCGGAAGCAGCGGTCACCCGCCGTTACCTCCGCCGTGCAGTGCACCCCCACATGGCCCACCGACAGGCACCTGAAGCACCTGGCCGGTCGGGCCTGCAGGAGCCGTGCCTGCGCCCTCAGGAAGCCTCCCACCAGGAGGCTCCGCCCGTCTGCGACCTTTTGGGCCACCGCGATAGGGCAGCCGACAACTGCTGCCCCCTGTCCACCGCGGCCGAAGCGTATAGCTCCGGCCTTCACTGTGTCCGGGGAGCAGTCCCCGGCCTCCGCCACGGCGAGCCTAAGCTCCTCAGCCGTGACGGAGTCGTCCAGGCCCGTGATGCGCACTTCTGCGCATTTAATGGGCCTGGACACCCGGACGTCGGCTGCATCCAATGACTCCCTAAGCCGAGCCGCTAGGGCGTCGGCTTTGGGGCCACTGGCAGCGCCGGGGACCTCAAGAAGCCGGGCTCCCGTCCGTGTGCTCTTGCACCGGACGCCCGGGATCTCGAGGGCCTTGAGGTCCACGTTGGCCTTTACCCTGGCCAACACCTCGGCATACCCCATGCCCCTCGACGCTGCCTCCGCCGTCAAAGTGACGACGACGGCCGTTGTTCGAGGGGCACGGAGCTTCCCCGGTGCTGCCTTCGCGGCGGCCGCGGCCCTCCTGGCCTTTTTGGCGGCCTTCTTGGCGGCCTTCCGCCTCTTCTTACTGGCTCCAGCCACCTCCCAGCCCCCTTCCAATGGGGTGGAGGTAGTCGGAACCACGGCTGGGGCTGGGGCTGGGGCCAGGGCTGGGGACGTCTTCCCCTTGCCCTTGCCCTTCCCCTTACCCTTCCCCTGAGTGGGAGCGGGGCCCTGAGCGGGGCCCTGAGTGGGAGCGGGGCGACGAGCCGGCTCCGGCAGAGCCTCTACTGCAGCCGGGCGAGTATTACCCTTCCGGACTGCAGTCGCGTAGCCGGCCACTGGTGGCGCCAGAGGCGGACGGCGGATGGAGTCCATTAGGGCCTCCATCCGACTCATCATACGCTCCTCTAGCGCCTCCACGTACGCGAACCAAGGCTCCGCCGGTGGTATTTTCTTCGGTGCTGGTGGCCGAGCCGGCTGTGCCGGCTGCTGCACCGGTTGCACCGGCTGCTGCGCCGACTGTCTCGCAGACGAGCGAGTCATGCGCGCTGGCTCTGCCGGCTGCGCTCGCTGCACTGGCTGCGCCGGTTGAGTCGGGCGCACCATCCCGCTCCTCAGCTCCTCGACGGCTGCAGCTAGTCGAGCCGTCTCCCGACGGGACTCGGCCAGCTGCGCCGCGAGGGCCTCATTTTCGGAGGCGATGCCGAGCACAATGTGCAGCATCGCCTCCTGATCGGGGTTCGGAGACCCCCGGAAAGACGCGGTCACCTGCTGGAGTTTCTCCATCAGAGACCGCGTCTTCCCACCTGGTTCCGACACCGCTGAGGTGGAAGGCCTCGGCGGTGACTTGCCCGCGGCCCTCTCAGGGGCCGAGGAGACTCGAGTGGATTGCCCAGCCCTCGTTCCACCTCGCGCCCCTCGGCGGCCTGCTGCCACCTTTGAAGCAGGCTTTGACGCCTCGTCACTGCTGGAGGAGGTCGTCCCGGTGAGGGTGCAGTCCTCATCCGACACGTCCTCCCCCAGCCGGGCCTTAGCGCGGCGTCTGCGCTTACGGGTCCGCTGTACGCCCAGACCCGCCGGGCTGCTCGCCCTGCTTCGCTCGTTGGCGGTGTCGAAACTCTCCGACACCGCCGAGGTATTTAGCGTCACCTCCACGCATGACTGCTGCGCGATCTCCGCGCAGGCTCCGTCATTCTCATTGTCCATTTTCGTAGCCATTTTGTTGTTATTTAGTTTTCCGTCCGGTTTTCTGATTATGTTTGGATTAATATTCATATCATATCCCACGAGTATGGGGGAAAGGTGGTCCATCCAGGCGGTGCCCCCTGCACCTGGATAAGCCTATATACTATGGAGGTCGGCTGGTATCCATAGGTTTTTACGACTTGGCTGTCGGGTGTTATAGACTTTTCCTTGTCGTGGGCCGGCCAATAAAGGCAAGCCCTCCGGTCAGCAAGTTCACGGCGTACCCTTCTGGAGCCACCAGTCAGGTCGTTGCTGATCACCTGCCGATTACGGAACGCGAGAGGATGGCTAGTCCTCTCTCACCGGCGGCGGCACAAGTGCCCGTCGGCCCCTGCGTTAGCAGTGGGCCAACCCGCCCCTGGATCCCCTAGGATCCTATGGTGGCCTCAGCCACAAACACCATCGCTCATCCTGTCTCCTCTGAAAGCAGAGGAGTACGGAGAGCGATGTGTTCCCGCCACGTTGGGTATTCGCCGACGATCAATGCCAACCCCATGAAGGGGAAGCCATTGACCGCCGCCCAGGGTGTACCGGCCGCTCCGGTTCCGCTCCCCCCGGACTGCAGCGGGATCGGAGTCGGAACGACACTCGAGGAGGTTACCCAACACACACCCCTAAATGTCATTACCCTAAAAATGTAAGTGAATTAAAATCATTTTTGGGAATGATTAATTATTATAGATGTTTTGTTCGGGATGCGTCTAGCATCTTAGCACCTTTACATTTACCTCTAAAAAACGGGGTAAAGTGGAATTGGGGTGAGGAACATAAGCGTATTTTTAATCAAATTAAACGGGAGCTTGCATCCGAGCGTACATTAGCGCATTATAATGCCAAATTTCCAACAATAATTACGGCTGATGCCGGGCCTCGCGGTCTCGGCGCCGTGCTGTCACAGAGACACACCGATGGAACGGAGCGCGTCGTAGCCTATGCATCACGTTCACTATCTAAAGCGGAATGTAATTATTCACAGATACAAAAAGAAGCGGCGGGCATTGTTTTTGCGGTTAAGAAATTTCACCACTACGTATACGGTAGGGTTATACCTTTCATATTGCGGACGGATCACAAACCGCTGTTGACAATATTTGGAAATAAGAAGGGAGTACCGGAAATAGCCGCAAATCGTTTACAACGTTACGCGTTGTTCTTATCAGCCTATAACTTTAATATAGAATACGTGAAAAGTGATGAAAATGTTGCAGATTTTTTGTCTCGTTCCGTTGCAGAGTGTGTAGACAGTAGTTCGCAGGCGGATGAAGGTGAAGACCAGACAATGTATATTAATCACATTAAGGATAGCTTGTTGAAACCTATCACTCTTGAGGATATTAAGCGTGAAACGTTACGAGATATTATATTAAGTAAAGTTATAGGGTTTGTTGTGAATGGTTGGCCAAAGAAAATGTCCGATACAAAACTTAAACCATTTCACACTTGTAGAATTGATTTGAATTATGAAAATGGCTGTTTATTAAGAGGACATAAATTAATAATACCGTCTGTTTTTAGGGAACAAATATTAAATGAATTACATAGCCCTCATTTCGGGGTGGTAAAGACAAAAACGGAAGCCAGATCGCGGTTTTGGTGGCCAAATATTGATAAACATATAGAAGAAGTAATAGGTTCATGTACTAAATGTACTTCGTTACGCTACAGTCCCCCACGCACCCCGCTAGCTCCGTGGCCTTACCCTACGCTACCTTGGGAACGGCTACACTTAGATATGTTCACACTCGTCGGTAGGCAGTTCTTAGTCGCTGTAGATGCACACTCTAAGTGGGTTGAATGTTTCTTAATGAATCAAACCGATAGCGAGGCGATTATTGCAAAATTAAGCGAAATGTTTAGTAGATTCGGATTAGTACGTACCTTGGTAACAGACAACGCTAGAAACTTTTGTTCTAATCAATTTGAGCAATTTTGCGTAGCAAACGGTATACAACACCTAACAAGCGCTCCTTATCATCCAAATTCAAATGGCCAGGCAGAAATAACAGTCCGGTCTATAAAGCGTGGTCTAAAATTAATTTTGAATGAAAATAATTTGAATCTGAAGGAAATGGAACAAAAACTTAGGGCTTTACTATTTAATTATAGAAATTCTGTTCATTGTACAACAGGGTTTTCACCCGCTAAATTGTTAATAGGTCGTTCATTACGCTGTAGAATCGACTTGCTGCGTGTTTCGGGTACTCATTGCGAAGCAATGAGTCACACTGATAATGAACCTATTTTACCATTCGCATCCGCCGCTGAGAATAATGTTGTCCACAAACAGACATTACAGCGTAGTCAGTACGGAGGATGCCGTAAATTAGATTTTTGTGTAAATGATAAAGTTTTAATAAAACACTTCTATAATAATGGCACAAAACATACATGGCTACAGGGTGTAATTAAAAATAAAATTGGAAATAGACTATATAGTGTTTTCGTCCCAGTGTTAAAGACTGTTGTAAAGAAACATATAGATCAATTGGTGGCCTATCAGGGAACGTCGTTCACCGAAGTCGATGACGTTGGCGACTATATACTGACGGATACATCACAAGCTCAAGATATCCCAGGGAGCCAGGTGACTGAACCAGCTGCAGAAGTCCATAACGACACATCAGTCAGTGACAGCTCCTTCAGTTCAATTCCCGACGAACCTCGGGAGTTTCAGGAAGTAGAGGACTGCGAGGGCGGTGTGCTAATAGCAGATAGGAGTTCGCCGATGAGGCCGGAGAGAGAAGATGGAAGAGCCGATCCTGACCAGGCGGATTCGACAAGCGCAGGATTGCCACCCTTACGCCCACGCCCATTTCGAACTTGCAGGGCACGCCATGTTAATTATAAGACTTAATTCTTAATATTCTTTAGTTATTATTTTTATTCTAGTGGTGGAGGGATTGTAGTATATGTTATCTATGTGAGGGTAGTAAATAGGATTTGTATACTTATGTCAGTCTGAGTGTAAAAGCGAAGTAAAAAATACGTACGTGCAAGCTCTGTCTTTATATTTAAATATCAAATACTACAATCCCACTTTCACTTTATATCAGGATAGTAATTTCCTGACGGTAAGGCAACTTTTCATTCAGAGACTAATGCTAAGATACCATAAACTTGTAGACCCTGAAAAGGTGAAGAAAACACAAAGCAGACGTATTAGCCATAAAGTATTTAGTGTGACAAAATTTAATACCATCTACACAAATAATTTCCCTTGTTTTCTGGGCAGCTTTCTATTCAATAAGATAAACAAAGAGCTTAAACTACATACAGTGAACTATCACAAAAGTAAAACATCTCTATATGAATGGTTGCATTGTTTAAACTACAGTGAAACTGAAAATGTAATACAAGTTAAAAAATTATAAAAAAAAGGACACAGTCACCTCATTCTCCTTTCAAGTCCTCTCATATGTATAATAAGTATATATTTGTGCACAATACACACCCTCACACATACACACCCTCACACATACACACCCGCACATACACTTTCATACAACATCACTGTACAAAACCATGCATGCACTCTACTGGAGATAAGATGAGTGTTTAAATATGTTAGTTTTATTTTTGCAGTCTTGTGCTTTAACGCCAATAAAAATTTAAAAATAGGGGCAAGTGTTCTGATACCTATATTACAGGTTTCGACCTAGTTTAGGATCAGGATCGCTTACCTTCCGAGTACTTGTCATTTTAATGTTAAACTGCAAATATTGTAAACTTTTTTTCTTTTGTACTTAAGTTAGCCTAGTGGTATGGGTAATGGACTGCTGAGACGAGGTCTCGGGTTCGATCCCAGGTTTTACCATGGCACACACCAATGACTTTTCGATGCTTTTCGAAGTTATGTGTGTATTTATCGCAGGTTTATAAGTGCCCGGTTAATGGCAATAGGCTCGCCACCTATTACATTGGGACCTAAACATAAACTGGCGAAATGTGGGTGCTAGCACCTCTGCCTACCCCTTCGGGGATATAGGCGTGAGTTTATGTATGTATGTATGTATGTACTTAAGTTTGAAACCCTGAATAAATTATTATTATTATTATTATTATTCATTCTCTCATTCATTCTCTCAACATGACCGAAACATCTTAACATACCTCTCTCAATTCTCGTCACTACATCTTCTGTCACTCCACATCGCTCTCTTATCACGCTATTTCTCACTCTATCTCTCAAAGTTAATCCACACATACTTCGCAACGCACGCATTTCTACTGTATTCACTCTACTCTGATGCTTTTTTTGCCTCACCCACCTTTCGCTACCATACCTAAGAGTCGGCACTAATACTCCTCCATGTACAGCCAGTCGTGCCTTTTCGACACTTTTCGGTTGCTCATAAAGGTATGTAGTGCCCCATTCACTCTATTTCCAGCTGTCACTCTCCTTTCAACATGTTCTTCATACTTTCCATCTCTCGTAAACAATGTTCCCAAATAAATGAACTCATTTACTTGTTCCACTCTTTCTCCATCTATCCAAATCCTACACTCTGTCACGCATTCATCTGTTTCAAAAACCATAACTTTTGTCGTACTAACATTCACTTTCATTCCTTTCCTCTCAAAAGCTCCATGCATAGTTGTTACCATCTCCTGCAACTCATCTGCCGATGACGCAAGTAAAACCTGATCATCAGCACAGAGGAGACATTTGACGAGTAACTCATTCATTCTTAAACCACATTTTTTATCTTTCAAATCTTGCAAACAACTGTCCATGAATAAGTTAAATAGCCATGGTGACGCTACACATCGCTGTCTTACACCCTTTTGGATGCTAAACCATTCAGTGTATGACCCATGTATCCTCACGCAAGCACTGGAGCTAAAGATATTAAATAATTAACAGAAAATGTAATAATACTGTGCCTATGAGGTATCCAGAGACCCGAGACGGCGTGCAGTTTTAGTCGGTTCAAGCCCGACATTACCGCCCCCGCTGGCCGGGGGGGGGGGGGTATCCGAAGGTATCCAGGGCCCTAATAACACCTTTGAGGCAAAAGCAAACCTCCTGTTGTCTACAGGCCCTTATTAGCTGAATTTATTTCATGAATGTCTCATATTTATAATTATCCTAATTACTAGTAAATATAGGTATGTATCCCAAGGTATCTGAAAGCCGTAGATAGTCCAGAATTGCCCTATTCTACCACCTTGCACCCCGGCATTAGAGACCCGAGACGACGTGCGGTTTTGGTTGGTTAGAGTCCGATATAACTACCCCCTGGTGAGGTAAACGTAGACATTGCCGCAAAATAATGTCACAGTATAGGTGGAGACATATCTAAAAAGACTAAAATCATGAAAATCGGTCGACTCGTTCTACGAATCGACGTTGTTTCATATATATAGATATCTCTATACAAGTAATTCCTTATTCATGAAAACAATAAGGTTAAATTGTAAGATGGTACGTCGTTTCCCTCTCAAATTATTAATATATTTATCAAATAAGACAAAAAGAATAAACATACTTACGCAACAGCTTTGACTACATACTTTAGTTTTGTAAACGTAATAAAACATAGGTCTCCCCTAATGTGGGGTGCGACTGGTTGGATCACCTCCAAGTTTGGTGCACCTTGGGCAACGTGGGCGATGCGCATCATTGATTGCTCCTCTGGAGTAGCTGGCGTCAACGTCGACGGCCAAGAGTCTGACCAACCGGCCCTTTTCAGGGCCAGCTGACCCCATTGCACGAGAGGGTTGGGGTATGGCGGGCCGCGGGGGGGGGGGGTCGCTCTATGTACCCCTCTGCTGTTATCAGAGGGGACACTGCGAATGGCCCAGGGTCAGTCGGAGTGCGAGGGATATGCTCTATGGGTAACCTTACACCCCGGCGTCTGTAGACCCGAGACGGCGTGCGGTTTTAGTCGGTTCAAGCCCGACATAACCGCCCCCGCTAGCCGGCGGGGGGGTATCCGAAGGGATTTCCGCACAATAAAAAAGAAAAGGTCTCCCCTAATGAGCGCCATGGCGCCCTGTATTCAGCTTGCCGCAACCAGCATGTAGCAAAAGCGGATCACAAAAAATGAAGAACATTTGTAATAATTTGATTATAAAGAAGAATTATTTTTATTTGTCTCAAACCCCGGCTGTTACAGTCCTAAACTCGCAACCCTATTCACAATACACAAAACAAGACCTGTTTTGTAAAGGACTCTTCTTCACACCGCTCAGTATCATATGGAACTCGATTTGGCACGTATCTGTGTACAGATAAGAACCTTTAGTTTGTGAGCTTAAATTTGTAATGTATTCGTAAAGTAGAAAGATATTTTTTAGCTAGAGACTCAAGTCTCTCCTTATTCGCAAAGCCCGCTAGGCGCGGAGGCGTCTCAAGCGTCGGACAGAGTAGTCTTCACAGCGACCCCGCAGGGGGCGCGTGGAGTCGGCTTTTGGGATGTTTCCCTTTCCCGAGGCTTCTTTCTCGACGCCTGAAAAGGCGCCGGTCCTGTGGGCGGGGGTATTCCCCTTTGGCTTGTGACGCCGGCAGGCCGCTAGGCTTCACGCCGCTCGGCGGTCGAGCCGGGTGAGATCACTGGTTACCCAGTGAAGGCTCAGCTACGAGTGACCAGCGACGAGGCGGCGGCTTTCCTGCGACCTCCGGCGTCCGTGCGTCTTCTATTTTCAGCGACGGTCGCCCGTGAAGCGACTCGCCACCAGGTTGATGGACGAGATGATTGCATCCACCAATAATTGGGTGTCCTCGTTTGCGATGGCTTGTTTAGCCTCAGCGAGGAGTGCCTTCGCCGTCACCAACATGGCGGAGGGGCTGGTCGCTGGGGCACTTGCTGCTGCGGCCATTTGGGTCTTCCTCTCCCTCTTTGGAGTGGACTCCGTCTGACACGCCGCCTCTACCAGCTCCAAGGCGGGCTCCGGTGGGATAGACGGCGTGTTTCGCGACGAGGGTGCCGGCGTGGCGGCCTCCTCCTCCGTCGTGGGCTGCGTTTTGCGGGACCTGCGGCCCCCCCTTCTGCGGCATCTCCTTCCGTAAGAGGCTGCGGGGTTTGCCCCTAGGGTAGAGGGCGCATTCGCCTCCCCCATGAGCGACGCGCCTTGCCTCTCCCCGAGAGGCTGTGGATTCACCGGCGCTTGCTGGCAGTGCGGCCCGCTGGTGACGGCGGCTGTGCCCGCCTTCCTATTCCGGGCCTCACGTCGGAAGACGGGGCACCGGAAGTGGTTGGCGGGGTGATCGCCACTGCAGTTTGCGCAGGTGGCGGGTTGTTCTCGCGGCCGGGGGCAGTCCCGCGCAGCATACTCACCGCCACACCGCACGCAGGCCTGCATGCGGTGGCAGTGATGGCTGCTGTGGCGGAACTGCTGACAGCGATGACATTGTGCGGGCTTCCGCTTCCCGCGCCAGGCTTCAACTTTTATTCCGGGCATTCCGAGAAGTTCACGAATGTCGTAAACTTCCGGGATGACACCTCCGGTCTTCTTAAGCACCACCAGATAAATGCAGCCGGGTCGTCCGCCGCGACCCCGAATAGCACGAATATATTCGGGCTCGAACCCCAGCTCGCGAAAGTCGGCCGCTATTTCGTCCTCGTCGTCGGGGGCGGCGTCCTCTTGAGACGCGGCGGCGTTCGAATAGCGCGTCTTGGGGCGCTTAACATCCTTTTCGGCGGAGTCACGGCTATGCGGGCAACGCGCAGGTCCGGAGGCCGATGGGTCAGTGTCCATCAGCGACGGCTTAGAGTGACGTCTGACGAACAGTCGCAGGTCCGGGGTGTCCGGGGCTGCAACTGCGGGCGTCCTGAACCCTCCAGGTCCTCGCTAGGCGCGTGAGCCCACGCGCGGGAGGCTGGAGACTCGCAGGCATCTTGGCGCGGGGCAGCCGCGGCCTGATACTTCGCCACCGGCGTCCGGATCGCCTTCGACGTCGACGCCGTCACGGACGGCGGAGTCGCGGCGGTCGAAGCGCGCGGCGGCGGTTTCGGAGCGGAGCGCGAGTCACGGATGAGCCGCAGCAACCTGCAAAGTATAACTCATCGTGATCTTAGCGCTGTTCTCGATTGTATCTGAGGCTTTCAAGTCGGAGTCGGTAGACCACATGCTGCTTCGCCTCCTTTTGGTTTTGTTATATGATTTTCTGGAAGCGACTGCTGTCTGGTCTCCCAATCCTGAAACAAAAGTCTCCATCAGACCCTTGTCCGTCAATCAGAAGGTGTACCATATTGGGCCCCTAAGATCTGGAACACCCAAACACCCTCGGCAATTAACACTCTCTCACTTAATGTTGTCTTTAAATGTATCTGTGTGGTGTAGCTGTGATGCATGCGACTGCTACTACATGGGGCGTGGGTTCGATTCCCGCTCAGTGCAAATATTTGTATGCATGAATATGTCTATTTGCATTGGTCTGGGTGTTTCTATGTATAATATGTTTATGTATGTATTTACAAAAAAAAAAGTATTTAAGTATGTTTATCCGCATTATGGAACCCATAACACAAGCTAGTTAAACTATGCTTACTTTGGGTCTAGAAAGCGCTGTGTAGAATGTCGTAGAATATTTATTTATCTTACAATTCGTCCAGTTGCTGTTGTACGTATGGCTTCTAGGAATTCATACTATGGTTGCGTTCAGGGGCCAGCAAGTGCATAGCCGGGCAGGGGGATTGTGGTCGCAGCACTAGTGGGACCGGTGGCTGTCACGCGGTGCTGCGACGACAATCCTCTTCTGATGAGGCCGTCAAGCTGAGAGCCACCATTGTTAACATGGTACGTGTATGTAATGGTGACCCTCTTTCCTGAGACTTTACTTTCAGCTTACCATCAGGCGAGGTGAAGTCAAATTGACGTGTCCTAAATATAAAAAAAAAAAAAAAAAATGGACGCGATTCTTGAATACAAGCATATGGTTCATCTGATGATAAGTGATTACCGTAGCCTATGAAGAGTTGTAACATCAGAGGTACTACGTAATCCTATCGTATCATTACTGCAAAATAAAACAAATAACTACGTTAGAAATGGTATCTAAAATCTGCTGTAGGGTATTTTTTATGTAGGGCTTACCCGGGGTGCCCGGCAACGGCCACTTGGGGAGGACACCGTGCGGTTTTAGTCGAGACACGACATAACCACCCCCGCTGGCCGGCGGGGGGGTATCCGAAGGGATTTCCGCACGTTAAAAAAAAAAAAAAAAAAAAAAAAAAAAAAAAAAGGGCATGTCAATATGATTTCTCTTTGCTTGATGGTAAGTTAAAGGGTATTGATGGGCAGACATCACAATATCCATTGCGTGTATACTGACTCATTCAGCAACAAAACTAACGTGTTGCATTAAAAGCTTTTTAGTTACAATTTTCGTCGTAGCAACGTTATTATACAAAACGTAGTTTCATCTCCATTTCACCATAAGTGTTTCTGGTAGTAACTATCACCAGATTGTTTGATTTATTTTTCACCTTGGTAGAAAAAGAGTTTGAAAGATAATGATGAAAAAAAAAGCGGCCAAGTGCGAGTCGGACTCGCCCATGAAGGGTTCCCGTAGCAGCAAGTAACATAATAATGTTTTTTTTAAATTTTTATATTTGAGTTGATTGAATGAAAGGGAAATTGCGGTTTGCGATTTATGACGTTATAAAAAAAAAACTACTTACTAGATCTTGTTCAAACCAATTATCGTTGGAAGTTTACATGGTAATGTACATCATATATTTTTTTTAGTTTTATCATTCTCTTATTTTAGTAGTTACAGGGGGGGGGGACACATTTTACCACTTTGGAAGTGTCTTTCTTGCAAACTATTCAGTTTAGAAAAATATGATATTAGAAACCTCAATATCATTTTTTAAGACCTATCCATAGATACCCTAATAAAATGAATTGAAAGATATTTTTCGAGGTAAGCAATGGGCAGCCTACAATTAATCAGAATAGATCTTTTTGTACTGGACACGTCAATGTGCCTTTACCTCGTCTGGTGGTAAGCTAAAGGTAAAGTCTCAGGAATGAGGGTAGTGCGCTCGACTGCTAAGTCAGAGGTCGCGGGTTCGATTCTCGCTCAGTGCAAATACGTATATTTGCATTGGTCTGGGTGTTTCTATGTATAATATGTATTTATTTACAAAAAAAGTATTTATGTATGATTATCCGCATTCTAGAAGCCATATGACAAGCTCTGCTTAGTTGGGGTCTAGATGGCGTTGTGTAATTTGTTCTATATTTATTTATTTGTAATAAAGGAGAGGTAGCCTAGTGGTATGGGTAATGGACTGCTGAGACGAGGTCTCGGGTTCGATCCCAGGTTTTACCATGGCACACACCAATGACTTTTCGATGCTTTTCGAAGTTATGTGTGTATTTATCGCAGGCTTATAAGTGCCCGGTTAATGGCAATAGGCTCGCCACCTATTACATTGGGACCTAAACATAAACTGGCGAAATGTGGGTGCTAGCACCTCTGCCTACCCCTTCGGGGATATAGGCGTGAGTTTATTTTTTATGTTATATGTAAAGGAGAGGATGGCACTAATTGGGAAGTTGGGAATACGTTTGCAGCAAGTTGGTCAAAATAGAACCAAAGTCATAATTAAACTTTGACCTGAATTAAATGTGTGGGCGGCGCTATAGGACGTGAAATACGTATGTGTCAAATATTTAAAAGCTATAATTGATCAATTCAGTTATTGAAAGCTGCTCCAATTTCCACAGTTACTGCTTTCAGCGAGGTTGTACAGACGTATGTAACTGGTGAAGGAGCGATATATTATACAGGCTAGGTCCCTGAAAGGATAGGCAGAGGTGTATCAATATCCAAATCACGCTAACTATGTTTTTGGTCCCATATAATAAATAAAGAACGAGCAAAACGCAAAAGATCCATGTTCAGGATATAGTTTTCCTGTTACTATTCATGAAGTCTGATATATGTAATGTCAAACATTTTATTACGACAACCATTGGTCTATCTTCACTGATGAATTTGGCAACCAATATCTCTATAACAGGACTTACGTCTCAAGATACTCATGACTACTAAACTGACGTTCATGGAATACGAGAGGAAAATGAATAATTTGAAGTATTCTCTCTATTATTATCGATATATTATTTCGACGGCCTCTGTGGCGTAGCGGTAGTGCATTCGACTGCTACGACAGGGAGCGCGGGTCAGATTCCCGCTCAGTGCAAATATTTGTATGCATGAATATGACTATTTGCATTTGTCAGGGTGTTTCTATGTATAATATGGTATTTACAATATAAAAGTATATAAGCATAGATTTAGATCTAGAGACTTGATCCCCCGACCAGTCCCTTACAGGGGAACGCTCTGACCAACTGAGCCACCTAGACACGTCCCAGATATTCGAATTTCTCCGATATATTATATGCGTCTTAAGGCGACACTGGAGCCATCTACCGTAATTCTTGCGAACTAAATCTATAGGAAAAGTAAGCATATAAAATTGTTAAAAATTTAATTTCAGTATATAAGCACGTTATCCGCATTCTGTAACCCATAATATAAGCTAGTTAAACTATGCTTAGGTACTTTGGGTCTCGCTTAACGACCTCCGTCCTCCATGAGCGCAGGCCTGGGGGTGGCAGGTGAGGCCGCCTGTCACCCCAGCAGAAGCAGGCCGGGACGGTGGGGTGACTAGCGCCCCTCCCCCAAACCGGGGCAAGACGGGGACACCGTGGTTCCCAAACCCGAGGGGGCCATCTCGAAACCGGAGATGGCCCAGGGTCAGTCGGGGTGCGAGGGATATGCTCTATGGGCAACCTTACACCCCGACGTCTGCAGACCCGAGACGGCATGCGGTTTTAGTCGGTTCAAGCCCGACATAACCGCCCCCGCTGGCCGGCGGAGGGGTATCCGAGGGGATTTCTGCACGAAAAAAAAAAAAAAGTAGAATATTTATTATTTATCTCTAACAATAGTAGGAGGTAAAAGAAACGTCACATCGTCCTTAGATCTGAGTTGTCACTAATTTGTTAAAATAAATTTATTCATGACAGTATCCTACCGCAGTGCAGCTCGCGCGCCCGGCCATCGAAAGTTTAATTAAAGCGAAACGAATAAGGTGTAATATTTCTCGCGATACGAAGCTTCAATTATTAACATCGCAGTCTCACAATTACGTTTCTATTTTTTTTATTACATCACCTTTATTTTGGTTTAAAAAGAGATTGCTCGAAACTTAGTTCTCCTAAGTAGCTTTTTTTTTTTTTTTTTTCGTGCGGAAATCCCTTCGGATACCCCCCCGCCGGCCAGCGGGGGCGGTTATGTCGGGCTTAAACCGACTAAAACCGCACGCCGTCTCGGGTCTAGAGACGCCGGGGTATAAGGTAAGGTAATATAAAGCATATCCCTCGCACCCTGGGCGATCTCCGGTTTCGAAATGGCCCCCTCGGGTTTGGGAACCACGTGTTTCCCGTCTTGCCCCGGTTTGGGGGAGGGGTGCTAGTCGCCCTGCCGTCCCGGCTTGCTTCTTCTTCTTCTTCAGTTCCCCTAAGTACCTAATCGGTTTTCAGTTTATTTGAGTAGGTAACCCAATTTGAAATCAACGGGTCGTTTTTGGAGACATGCCCTCCGGCCGGGTCATCAACTTTGAAGCCTTAACCCGACTCTACCCGACTCATTTGGGGTGTGCTTTCAGTCTACAAAACAGCTGGCCAGATGGGATGACGATCTGCGAAAGACTGCGGGCAGATGCTAGATGCGGCAAACTGAAGACAGGGCGCTATGGCGCTCATTAGCGGAGACATATGTCCAGCAGTGGACTAATAGAGGTTGATGATGATGATGATGAAATACCAGCTGACCCCCATAACCTACTGACGATATCAAAGTTCTGTAGCGAGACCTAGGGTAAATGGCCGGCAATTTTGAGTAAATACATGTACGTAACATTTGTTTGCGAAACGATCTCAAAATGGCAACGCTTCTTCTGCGTCGTGATACGTCAGTCTTCACTCAATGTAATAAATGATTTGATCTTTAACAAAAACAAAGTGTGTCGTTGGATCTACGGAATCGATTTTGAAAATTCTTTTACCAATAGAAAGCCACATTGAGTATCATATAAATTATTACGCTACCACCCAAGGAAGTGGAGCTGTAATCATAAATGTCAACAAATCCGCCAGATTCCCAGACATTATATGAAAAACTTATAAATTTTAAAAACATGGGTATTTAACCCATTAAAGGAGTGCGACAGGGCCGGGTTCGACCCATACACCACAAGCGAAGCCGAAGAGGGCCAGCCCGTATAGTATAAAGTGAAGACAGTTAAAGATATTGTCGGAAGTTTACGCGAATGTCACACATTGAAATAAAGCTATTTTTAACGGATTCTATCACATAAATATCAAATAAATCACGATAGAATCCGTTAACATAGTATTATTTTAAGTTTTAAGTGACAAAGAGATTGCAACAGATATTAAGCTGTAGCACCTTTATCAAGAAGGGCGCCTACATAAAATGTTTTAGCCACTCGATGGAGTGAAAATTTACACACATTATAATATGAATCTTCTTCTTCTTCTTCTCTCTTATATATAAAAATGAATTGCTGTTCGTTAGTCTCGCTAAAACTCGAGAACGGCTAGACCGATTAGGCTAATTTTGGTCTTGAATTATTTGTGGAGGTCCAGAGAAGGTTTAAAAGGTTTGTCATCGATTGAGGCAGTACGAAGTCTGCCTGGTCAGCTAGTACTATATAGTTTTAGTTGGCGATTTTACTTGTGATTGTTTACTGGTTATTTTTCTACATTGGTGATTGTGTAAACATACCTTAATCGGTCAGGCCGTTAAGGAGATACACGACGAATAATATACAAACAAATATATTTGGAGAAAATATTTACTCTAAAATCTAACATTTTTTTTTGCGCAGAATTAACAGATTTAAAAAAAGAGTAACTTACAAAAATCTACTTTCTTTTAATGGTGGTTTTCGTAACAAAGCACTTTTATTTTTAAATTCCCATTTCCATTTTCCAACAGTGTAACAGTATTACTGAAGACGTCCACTTAACGCTATTATCATTTACCGGAAGGAAATTGTTCGCAAACAAAACAGGGGTGGAAAAACCCACGTGAACGTTGAGAGGGTTAACCGTTAAATGCTCGATGCAAATTGCTCCCACGGGACTTTCCGCCCGCATTTAAAATTTCAAGGACAGGAACAAAAATGTACTCGTATACCTTTTTTTTATGCCGGGCTTGAACCGACTAAAACCTCACGCCGTCTCGAGTCTTCAGACGCCGGGGTGTAAGGTTGCCCATAGAGCATATCCCTCGCACCCCGACTGACCCTGGGCCATCTCCTGTTTCGAGATGGCCCCCTCGGGTTACTCGCATACCTTTTTTTTTTGTGCGGAAATCCCTTCGGATACCCCCCCGCCGGCCAGCGGGGGCGGTTATGTCGGGCTTGAACCGACTAAAACCGCACGCCGTCTCGGGTCTACAGACGCCGGGGTGTAAGGTTACCCATAGAGCATATCCCTCGCACTCCGACTGACCCTGGGCCATTCGCAGTGTCCCCTCTGATAACAGCAGAGAGGTACCTGGAGCGGCCCCCACCCCCGCGGGACTTGCATGCCCGCCATACCCCGACCCCCTCGTGCAATGGGGTCAGCTGGCCCTGAAAAGGGCGGGTTGGTCAGACTCTTGGCCGTTGACGTTGACGCCAGCTACTCCAGGGGAGCAATCAATGATGCGTCATCGCCCACGTTGCCCAGGGTGCACCAAACTTGGAGGTGATCCAACCAGTCGGGTCCCGGGTTACTCGCATACCTAACTTTTAATATGTCATTTTCAGGGTTTAAAAAAGAGCTTACTCTGTTATAATTTATTACTGTTTGGGATGGGCAAATAAGGATTACACAGGGTATTGTTGTTCGTAAATTTAAAACCGTCAAATAACGAGTTAAACTTTTGTCGAGTCGGTATTTAACATGACAATTTATATAGCCGCGTAATGACTGAGGGAGTAGCTTAGGGAGGCAGCACGTGCCGAACAACTGCCTCACGGAACTGCTCGCTCAATCAGTACGCGGCTAGTTAGAAAAATCGACGTTCAGAATGGGACCCAAACAGGCCACAGACCTTTCTAGGGGATTCTTCTGCCAACTATAACTACCAGAACTGCCCTGGATTGTCACAATTCTCGTCTGTATTTTTCTTTGAGCTTCTCTGTACACAGGCTACCTCTAGAAAGGGAATGTCATGGAAAATCTATAGGAAAAGCTAGCATATAAATTGCCTAAAAATTTGTTTCACTTAGCAGGCACGCAGGCGGACGGAACGGAGACGGAACGGACTGTGTAAGGTTAATAATGGGGATCTACTGCGTTACGGTAGTTGAAAAATTTACATATTATTTTCAATATCATTTGCAGCATTTTACAAGCTTAGTGGTTAAGGAGTCAATCCTACAATCGGGAGGGGTCCGAGGGGGAAGAGGGGGTTCGAATCCTGGCCATTACAGTAAGTAAGTAAGCTTAGAGGGGTTAGGGGGATGGTATGGTATGGTACGGTATCACGGGCTGGTATCCGCAACTCCACGACAAGTCGCGGTTTTTGCGTGAGGGTGGGCATTTCATATGATCCACCCCAACTCATTGAAGAACGCCAGCAAGCTGCGCGCTGCTGGCGATCTCCCGGAGCGTACCTGTGTTTCCGAAGTACTTAACCCTGTATGTGGCGGTTGCAGGGCAGTGTAGGAGCACGTGGGCCGCTGTTTCTTCCTCTCTCATGCTGGCTCTGCAGAGAGGGCTGTCGGTGATTCCTAAAATAAAAAGGTGTTTATTGAAGGAGCCGTGTCCCGTGATGGCAGCTGTGGCCGTGCGCTGTGGCCGTTTGGTCAGTTGTCGAAGACGACTGGTCAGTCTATTTTCTCTTTAATAATAAATTTAATATCCTACTAATATTATAAACGCGAAAGTTTGTAAGTATGGATGGATGGATGTTTGTTCCTCTTTCATGCAAAAACGGCTGAACGGGTTTGACTAAAATTTAGCACAGGGATAGATTATAGTCCGGAATAACACATAGGCTACTTTTTATCCCGGGAATAGGGTCCCATGGGTTTCGGGCGGAGCCGCGTATATATATACCATTATATTTGAGAAGTTTTTTATTTCGCGATGCAATCGAAATTGTTTTTTTAATAATGATGAATAGAGTATACGCACAGAACTATTTATAGACTACAAAAACATTCGATATTCTGAAGCCTGAAATGCTACTGCAGATCACGATTGAGTACCTAATGCTTGCGCGATACAAAGTAGATACACCTGATTGTCGAGGGAAATGCCCTATGGGCAACCTTCTGAAGACCCGAGATGGCGTGCGGTTTTAGTCAGGTCAAGCCCGACATAACCTCCCCCGCTGGCCGGACAAAATAAAAGGTACACCTGATTGTAAGGGGTTCTGGTGCAACATTTTGTGCTACCATTGACTTGAGTAAACGAATGAAACATCAAAACTCTGTAAGTTACATCTACCTATTCAATTTACATCGTATATAGTATCCGAAAATTGGCCGTATCGCAATATTGTACTGTGCAGTAATATAGTACTTAAACAGGTTGGCTGTATGCAGTATAGACTGCATACAGACAATTTAAAACATAATTATGGGAGAGGACTGTATTGCCCAAGTTTAAGAAGAAGTGTAAGAAGTGTTGTGTTTCCCAAGAAGTAATCTTCCAACTTATTGTTGCTAGATGGCGCTGGGTATATGTGGTATCGCCACATCACTTCCCTCCAAGACCGGAGTTTGATTGCGATGAGTCAGCTGTCTTAAGCTCTCTTGTGGAGCGTGCCAGTGCCAGTCTTGTGTAGTTCCACTTCGTCGGAACTGGACGCCGCTGGTTCCATTGGTGGAACCGTCTTCCTCGCTAGTCCTCGTTAATTGGGACTAACCACTGGTCCCGAAGATGCGGGGCTGAGTGTGATAATTTTGTGGAACCACGGAATCGAAAAATTGACAATAAATTCCAATTCTGTATGTACTTATCTTTGAATTTCCTTTGTATCCCTTATTCTTAAAAATATTTTTTCGTTAAAATAATTATATTATTTAATTGTCTACTTTTATTTTAAATTTTTATTTCCTTTATTTAACTTTAAATACATATCAATTATATTTTTAAATACATTCTATATATATAAAAAAAAAAAAATATTTAAAAATATAAAAATAGTGGCGCACCGGCATCGGGTACAGGGACCAAGCTACCGGTGGTTAGGGCTCCAGAGAGAGGAATCTCCTCACAATACGTGCCGTGTCGAGAGCACTGCCTTCTGCATCAAGCCCTTGACCCAACTGCCTAACGAGAGCCTCTGGAGATGTTCTTCGAGGCTCTTGGCAATCAGTCCGTGAACCGATACAACTATCGGAACAATAATCGCCGAATCCACGCTCCACATGTCGACAACCTCGTGAGCCAAATCCAAATATTTTATTTGTTTTTATTTTTCAGCTTTCACAAGAATTTCATTATTTTTATTATTAAAAAATGAGAAAAACACACGCCAGAGTAGGCGTGAATTTTTTTCTTATTTCCTTTGAGTTTAATATTATTTTTTTAACCTGCGAGTCTTCGCCTCACCGAACCCAACGGTGAGGTAGGTATGTCGGACTCGAACCGATTAATACCACACGATGTTCCTTCATACCCACGTAAATTATTGGGGAATCATTTACCACATATGTAGATTACACTTGGGATTTCAACTGGCCTTGACCGCTAAATTTGACGACCCTGATCAGTGGTTAGTGATCAATTGCCCTTATAGCACGTAGATACCCTACCTGGTTCTGCACGGGCGATGACTGGCGTGAACCATCGCCCTCAGACCTAAGCTTCTTATATAAAGCCCTATGTTTATAATAAAAACCATGAAAAAGTGATTGACGGCCACTGTGGCGTAGCGGTAGTGCATTCGACTGCTACGACAGGGGGTGTGGGTTCCATTCCCGCTCAGTGCGAATATTTGTATGCATGAATGTGTCTATTTGCATTGGTCTAGGTGTTTCTATGTATAATATGTATGCGTTTACAAAAACAAGTATATAAGTATGTTTATGTGCATTCTGGAACCCATAAAACCAGCTAGTTAACCTAAGCTTACTTTGGGTCTAGAAAGCGCTGTATTTATTATTATTTATTTATTTGATGACAACAGCTCACACCTTATTACAAGAAACTGAAAAACATAACTTAAAGGTGTTGGTTTTTAGGGTTCCGTTGCCAAATTGCAAAAACGGAACCCTTAGATTCATCATGTCTGTCTGTCTGTCCGTCCGAGTGTCGCAGTCACTTTTTTCCGAAACTATAAGAACTATGCTGTTGAAACTTGGTAAGTAGATGTATTCTGTGAACCGCTTTAAGATTTTCACACAAAAATAGAAAAAAGACAATACAATTTGAGGGTTCCCCCATACTTAGAACTGAAACTCAATTTTTTTTTTTTCATCTCATCCATACGTCTATGGATAGGTCATCAAAAATGATATTGAGGTTTCTAATACATTTTTTAGGGATTTTCTTTAGAAAAGCCCTATTGCTATCGAGTTGTCGTCGTCGACGTCGTCGACGTCGTCGTTGCCAATTTTCTGTCACGGTTTTGGGTATGAAGGAGATGAGCTATCGAGTTGCTGTTTTCGGTAATAGATTCGTGCTGGGGTGAACCATTGCAAGATTTAAAAAAAATCGCAAAAAATCGGAAAAAAAAACGCAAAATCGAAAATCCCTTGTATTCGGCTGAGCTCGTCTCAGGAATTCAACTTGTTTTTAATACGTCATAAATCGTAAGCCGCAATTTACCTTTCATTCATCCAACTCAAATATAAAAATAAAATAAAAAATCTGTCAATATAGGTAACAAATACGAGAATCGTATTATAAGTATACACATGCGACACTCTAATGTAACCATTGATTGTGCTTCGAGTTGCCTTGCTAAACAAAGCAGTTTTGTTCTATAAGCCTCGAGCAAATGGCCCGATTGGAAAGCTCTCAATTCTCCAATAGTCCGTTTTGAAATCAACTCGCGTTTGTAAAGAGCATTGCTATTGATTCAGTTTCTATTATGCGAACACGAAGGTAAGTACTCGTAATACTGAGTTGATTCTATCGACAGTTGTATTTGCTGTTACAAAAACATAACATAACATAACATAACATAACTTCACGCCTGTATCCCGAAGGGGTAGGCAGAGGTGTATTACACACCCTCTATTCGCCAGTTATGTTAAGGTCCCAATGTAATAGGGGGCGAGCCTATTGCCATCTACCGGGCACATTGTTAAGCGAGCGATAATTAGCATTTATTAATGCACACATACTACAAAAAGTCAGAGGTGTGTGCCCGGGGCGACTGAGGATCGAACTCGAGACCTCGTCTCAGCAGTCCGTTACGTACGCCACCGGGCTATCGCCGCTGTTACAAAACAATTATTATAAACTACAATGTATATATTTATCTAAAACATTCAGTCCAATTCAATTTTTTTTTAACAAATATAATACGACATTCTACGCAGCGCTGCGTAGACTCAAAGTAAGCATAGTTTAACTAGCTTGTGTTATGGGTTCCAGAATGCGGATAAACATACTTATACAGGGTTACCCTTTTTTTTTTTCGTGCGGTAATCCCTTCGGATACCCACCCGCCGGCTAGCGGGGGCGGTTATGTCGGGCTTGAACCGACTAAAACCGCACGCCATCTCGGGTCTACAGACGCCGGGGTGTAAGGTTGCCCATAGAGCATATCCCTCGCACCCCGACTGACCCTGGGCCAGCTCCGGTTTCGAGATGGCCCCCTCGGGTTTGGGAACCACGGTGTCCCCGTCTTGCCCCGGTTTAGGGGAGGGGCGCTAGTCGCTCCAACGTCCCGGCCTGCTTCTGCTGGGGTGACAGACGGCCTTACCTGCCACCCCAGGCCCGCGCTCATGGAGGACGGAGGTCGTTAAGCGCCCTACGGCGCCTGAGTCGCCTGCGACGCGCGGCGAGCAAGTTGCGGGCTCGGCGGGCCGGGAGAGTTCTAAATCTGTCCCGGGCGCGCTCCGCCATTTACTCCAGCGAGGCCCTGGAGGACTGACGTGGAGAAGCGTTTCGCGTGAACAGTAGTTGCTCGCGAGTTAGTCGATCCTAAGCTCAAGGAGAAATCTTATGTCGATGTGGCGTCTTATAGTGATATATTATACAGGGTTACCTAGTAAGTCGTGCGAACCCCGTTAAGGGGTCGTGGTTCCCACCATTTCTGACAGATTTCCCCTTGAACCCCTGCCCCCCAACCTAACCCTTTTCAAGTTATAAGGCTTTAAAAATTTTTTTGAAAAAAGTCCGATTTCTTGTCTATTGGCCATTTTTTTTTTGTTTATTATTGTTCAAATATTTATTTTTATACAATTTTTGTGTAGCAGATTAGTTTCTTCATCATTATGAAAAATAAAAATAGAGTAACCTCAACTAAATAGGTTGTAGATAGAAGATTGATAGTTATAGCATCAAACAAAAATCAGTACAAATCAAACTTATATACATATAATCACCGAGACCAATGCAAATAGTCATACCTAATTTGAAGCCGGGGATCCCCTTTCTCACTTTCTTTCTTTTGATTTATCTCTCGTGACTTTTCCGGGGGCGACTGCCGTCTGACTTCCCAACCCGAGAAGCCCGCGAAGAATCAACAGGTGTACTGAATAGCCGGTGAAAAATTTTAGGTGGTGCCCCCAAATACCCACGTATAACTAGTATGTATTTATCAAAAAAAAAATATACTGGGTGTGGGAAAAGTATGAAAACCCCCGCAAATTCGGAAAACCGCACGAGGTTAGTCGTGAACCAAAGGTCCGGACGTAAAATTTTCCGCTCTTTTCGATTCCGGTATAAAAAATAGGGGTTCCCATTAAAAGAATGAGGTTGACCTTGAAATAACCTTGAATGACCTACTATTGAGAGGTCTCTAGTTCGAATACTGGCCATTACATTACCGATGTGAACCCACTCCTAACACGGGAAATGTATCTTAGCTGAAAAAGTTAGGGGGAATATTAGTAATTTCGGTTTTAAAAAACTTGGTGGATGCAGGCCGCTACAGAAAGGTCGAAATGGAAGTCAATGGGGGAGACCTATGTTCAGCAGTGGACTTACTACGGCTGATATGATAAGTTAAAAAAAAAATATATTTGAAAAAACAAATTGTGGTACAAGCTTAGTGGGGTGTGTGTTGGGTAACCTCCTCGAGTGTCGCTCCGATTCCGATCCCGCTGCAGTCCGGGGGGAACGGAATCGGAGCGGCCGGTACACCCTGGGCGGCGGTCAATGGCTTCCCCTTCACCCCTTCATAGGGTTGGCATTGATCGTCGGCCAATACCCAACGTGGCGGGAACACATCGCTCTCCGTACTCCTCTGCTTTCAGAGGAGACAGGATGAGCGATGCTGTTAGTGATGAGATGGCCCAGGGTCAGCCGGGGTGCGAGGGATATGCTCTATGGGTAACCTTACACCCCGGCGTCTGAAGACCCGAGACGGCGTGCGGTTTTAGTCGGTGCAAGCCCGACATAACCACCCCCGCTGGCCGGCGGGGGGGTATTCGAAGGGATTTCCACACGATAAAAAAAAAAAAAAAAAAATGGTACAAGCTTAGTTAGATCGCTGTGTAATTTATGTTCCAAAATAAGTATTAATTGTATAATTTTTATTACTTTTAAATTGTCCTTTACGATACAAGCACAAATAACCTTAATTAGGAATAGTCTTCTAAACAGCAACGCACCCCGGCGTCTGAAGACCCGAGACGGCGTGCGGTTTTAGTCGGTGCAAGCCCGACATAACCGCCCCCGCTGGCCGGCGGGGGGGTATCCGAAGGGATTTCCGCACGATAAAAAAAAAAAAAAAAAAAAAAAAGGTATACTCGAGAGTGGTGGTGGCAGGTGAGGCCGCCTGTCACCCCAGCAGAAGCAAGCCGGGACGGCGGAGCGACTAGCACCCCTCCCCAAACCGGGGCAAGACGGGGACACCGTGGTTCCTAAACCCGAGAGGGCCATCTCGAAACCGGAGATGGCCCAGGGTCAATCAGGGTGCGAGTTAAATGCCCTATGGGTAACCTTACGCCCCGGCGTCTGAAGACCGGTGCAGTTTTAGTCGGTTCAAGCCTGACATAACCACCACCGCTGGCCGACGGGAGGGTAAGCGAAGGGATTTCCGCGCGAAAAAAAAAAAGGCACGTCCTTGTTATAATATTATATGGTGATGCTATTTTATGTCACCAGAGAAAGACTGACGCACGATATACGGGAATGCTTACAGAGTCGTAGTTCAACAAACCAAAACAAAAAGACCAGTAGCCGGCGATAGCCCAGTGGCGTACGTAACGGACTACCGAGACGAGGTCTCGAGTTCGATCCCCAGTCGCCCCGGGCACACAACTCTGACTTTTCGTAGTTATGTGTGTATTAAAAATGTTAATTATTGCTAGCTTAGTAATGTGCCCGATAGACGGCAATAGGCTCGACCCTATTACATTGGGACCTAAACATAACTGGCGAATCGTGGGTGTGTAATACACCTCAGCCTACCACTTAGGAGATACAGGCGTGAAGTTATGTTATGTTAAGTTCAACAAACCCGAATGCGTCGTTAAGTCCTTACTGTATATGGGCCCATGGGTTAAGCTGGCGTCCTGAGTTTTTCAATTTAAAATGTAAGTTATAAGTAAAATCAGCTTAAATAAGACGAGTATATCTTCTATACAGGCAGAGACAGCACTTTTACAATATAATATTAATAAATTAAATTACAATTTTGACGAATTAGAATAAGCCCTATGATATAATGTCGTTAAATCCAACCGATTTGTCCGAACGACAATGTCCAAGTTCTATCGAACTGCAGAATTTCGTGATGATCTTTTTTTTTAATATTTAGGACACGTCCGGCCACCTCATTGTCGGCACCGATGGGGTGAAGCCCGTGGGGGTTTCCACACGTAAAAAAAAGGTTCAGTTATCACTACGTTACGATTTTACTAGATTATTATTAATAATAATAATAAATAAATATTCTACGACATTCTACACAGCGCTTTCTAGACCCAAAGTAAGCATAGTTTAACTAGCTTGTGTTATGGCTTCCAGAATGCGGATAAACATACTTATATACTTTTTTTTTGTAAATACATACATATTATACATAGAAACACCCAGACCAATGCAAATAGACATATTCATGCATACAAATATTTGCACTGAGCGGCAATCGAACCCGCGCCCCCTGTCGTAGCAGTCGAATGCACTACCGCTACGCCACAGACGGCGTAATTGATTGATATATTTTCGTTTGTAAATTTGATAATGTTCAGCAACTTCATTGTTCAAGATATATTTTTCATAGCAGAATATGAATAGCAAAAAAAATTGATTTTTTTAAAACCAGCTTTTATTGAAAAATTCATTCGTAAAAAATAATTTTATGCAAGGATTGTGCTGATTACATAAGCTTGTACCGCTTTAATTCTTTCTCTGTTTTTTATTTGCTCTACAAGCTTTTGTAATCAGCACTACCCTTTTTTTCGCCCATCTGTGCCAACGATGGGGTGGGCGTGTCGGAATCGAACTGACTAAAACCATGCGGTGTCCTCCCCAAGTGTCCCGGGCACCCTGGGTAAGCCCTCGAAAGGATAACCCCAGGGTTACCGGCAGGACTTTGGCCACCACTGCGGCCTCGTCTGGTGGGGTCGGGTTTTATCCCGCGTCAGTATCAGCACTACCATTGCATATAATTATTTTTTGCGATTTACTGCAACTGATTTTTTTTAAAAAAGCTTCGTTTTGCGTAGCTTTCTTTTAATTTTTTTTATTCAACTATTTAGTTGTATAGCTTAGTTGTGTAGCCCAACACACAAAAGGTTTCTCTTGTTTAGTTCAGAAGTTCCTAAAAGCACCTACCGTTTCCATCTTCAAACTCTGAACATCATGTAGCCTCAGAGTTTTTACCAATATAAAACAAACAAACAGACAAACAACAAATGAGCCGAAACTCAACAGGTTTATTTTGTTTTGTTGAAGAGTTCCTATAAACACCTTCCGATTCCATCATCAGACCTGCTACATTGTACCATATGATCGCATTGTCACCGAAGACATTAGTTTAGTAATGTAGCTTTAGTCCATTTAGTTCCTCTCCCTTCTGGATACCGTTAGTGGGCGATCGTGTATATAGTTACAGTAAACCGCTATTACTTAATAAAATACAAAATTATTCACTAAAAATCACGCAATAAAATTCTGAGCGCAGACGCAATGAAGAGGTCTATAACAACGATTAGAGCCAGACATTCACTATTGAAGAAGACAGCTATACGTAGCAAGCTTCAGCTCGTCCTGTCCCACTAGAACTCTGGGTACAAGCTCCGCCTCCAGTGACGTACAACGCGGCCCGTGCGAGCAAGACAAACATACTGTTCTATAGTGCTGCAAGCTCCGCCCGCCGTGTCTATGCAAGAAGTCACACCCAGTCACTGATAGTGAAAAGCGCGTACGCAACTGTCACGTCGTAAGTAAATAAACACTTTTGTTTATTCTTGTTAGCTTTCCATTTATGCTTGGGCATTTACCAAAATGTCAGTAAAACACAGTGTACCGATGTTGATCAATCGCCCGAGCACCTTGAAGTCTCCTGTTATATCTTACGGATTTGACCCACAGTTACATGTGACTTCACAAGATCCTATGCCTGCTGACCCTACTGACCTTAATGTCACCTGTAGATTGAAGCGTAGAGTCTTGGGCAATTATAAATGGAGCCAATAAAGAATATGTTTGAATCTTTTGAAGCGAACCAAACCACTAAGTTCGAGGAACTTATTGAGTCTGTATTAGCTATCAAGAACCAAAATACGGAAATACAAAAAGTATGGAATTTTTGGCCGCAAAATACGATGAAATGATTCATGATCAAAAATATCGCAACTACAAACAACATCAAAATAAGGAATATGAAACCAAAATCGAGTCACTTGAAAACAAGATAGAACTACTGGAACGTAACTCCCGATCATCCTCTATTGAAATTAGAAATATCCCTAAGCAGCCTTCTGAAAATAAAATTATCTTAAGCTCACTTGTCAAGACTGTAGGTGAGGTGATTCAGCATCCCGAGTCAGACTCCGATATTCGAGACGTTTATAGACTGAAAACTGAAAATGACTATGGGAATTATGTAGCAGTAAACTTTTGAAATGAAATGAAAGTTTATTTGTCAGAATATGGGTGAGTGGGTACAGAAATTTATTTTATTTTATTTTTCCTCGACTACTTATGTGCAAAGATGGTTTCATAAAACAGTGTAGAGAGTTCAACAAGACCAATAAGGACAACAAACTTAGTACTACACATCTCAAAATACAAGGACCATCTAAGCCTGTGTTTGTGGTCGAATCATTACCAAGTATTGGCAGAAGACTTGCATAATTAGCTAGAAAACATGTTAAAGGCAATAACTATCATAACACTTTGACCTCATATGGAAAAATATACTTCAAAACGACGCAAGACACAATCAGCAATACTCATAAGCAGTGAACAAGATCTAAATAGAATTGTACTAAAGTGACAATCGCTGGTCAATTTCACTCTATTGCTACTTACTTTATATTGTAGGTAATACTTGTATACTATATAACATTACATGTATTACTGTATTCCAACATACGATCTTAAAACACATACTACTCTCATACCTTCTCACTTACATTCTCAACAAAATGTTCATATACCCTTATTACTCAAACATATCATCATTACATCATCATCATCATCATTATCAGCTGTAGAAAGTCCACTGCTGAACATAGGACTCCCCCATTGACTTCCATTTTGACCGGTCTGTAGCGGCCTGCATCCACCGAGTCCCTGCGCTCTTTACCAGGTCGTCTGTCCACCTTGCGGGAGGCCTACCTACGCTGCGCTTGCGGTCACGTGGTCTCCACTCAAGGACCTTTCTGCCCCAACGGCCATCGGTTCTCCGAGTTATGTGCCCTGCCCACTGCCACTTCAGCTTGCTGACGCGCTCTGCTATGTTGGTAACTCTGGTTCGTCTACGGATCTCCTCATTTCTGAATCGATCTCGTAGAGAAACCAAAAGCATAGCCCGTTCCATAGCTCGCTGTGTGACCCCGAGCTTCCTTATGAGATCCATAGTGAGAGACCACGTCTCCGCACCGTAAGTCATCACTGGTAACACGCACTGATTAAAGACTTGGTCTTCAAGGACTGCGGTATTTTGGACGAGAAGACGCTGCGCAGTTTCCCGAACGTCATCATTACAAATACACATTAATACAGCACCTTTTACGCACTCGCCGTTATAATATAACATCGTAATAGTCTCGCACCATATACACAATATATCACCGCTCCAGAATACACCGACTCGTAATACTGTAGTTAACTTTCGATAACATAAACGAAATAATTGTCGACTTCCAAGTCACACAATCATCGAGGTGTGAAATAGACGACTGCTCCAAATTAATTGATGACCCTCATTTGAGTTTAAAAATTATGCACCAAAATATACGCAGTGTAAGCCACAATTACCCAGGATTTCTAACAGCACTGCATAGATCAAGTACTGATTGGGATCTGATTGTATTATCAGAATGTTGGCTACGTCATACTCACTTTATTCCATCAATAGACGGTTACAATCATATCAAAAGTGAAAATAACTTAACCTAAAATGAAGGCGTGATTGTCTATGTTAAAAACTCTATGCGGGGGATGGTATTAGCGACGACTCTACGCGATGCGAACTGCGTTAGCATAAAAGTGAACAGAAATTCCCATTTACTGTGCTCCTTAACATAAAGACTTGACCATTTCTAGACCGCTTAAACGAGTTTTTAACTAATCTAAAATGTCCTAATATTATTAACATAGGAGATATAAATGTTGACATAACATTGAATAGTAAAGATCCCGATTCGATCAATCTACTTGCCTCACACAGCGTTTTACCTGCACATCTGTTACCCACCCATAGCCAAACATACTTAGATCATGTTAAGCTTAAAACTACACTTCCAGCTTTTTGTTAAGTTGCAGAGACTTCGGTTACTGATCACGATACTGTGATAATTGTACTAAAACTCAAGATTCAACAAACCAAGCCCTTAGCAATGAAGAAAATAGATTATAACAGACTAGATATTGACATGACTATAATAAACTTCAACTGTATCTTTAACACGTACGACGCTAACGAAGCTACTTCCCTATTAATATCTATCATTAATACCACGATCGAATCTAACACGCGTACGATCAGGGTTTCAAATCGCAGGCGTATTAAGAAACCATGGATGACTTTGGGTCTATTAAAGTGTATAAAAAATCGAGACAAACTTCACATTAAAACTAGTAAAAATCCCGACAATGAGATATTCAAAACGACTTACCGAAGATATAGAAATTTTTGTAACTCTTTACTTAAAAAGGTTAAAAGAGAGTACGAAAAAGAACAATTAAATAACCCAGTCAAAACTAGTAGTCAGGCATTATGGGATACTATAAAAAATGTTACAAATAACAACACAAAATCATACTTAGCTACAGATTTAATATCATCGAATAAATACAGCATCTTCAATTAATAACATTAACAAGTTTTTTTACATCGTTAGGTAAAAACTTAGCCGACAAAATCCCTGCTTGACTCATATCCCTATTCTTTTGTTCTAACACCAACCTTTGAAATCGAGGTCCGAAACTTTATCCTTGACCTAACAAAGGCAAAATCTTCCGGGCGAGATATTATTTTAGGAACTTTTTTTAAAGCGATATCATGAAATATTAGTGCCTCCCTTATCATATATATTTAACCTTATGTTTGATACCGGAGTTTATTTCAAAATAATTTAAACTCGCGGAAGTGATTCCTATACACAAGTCATTCTGTCAACCCTTTCTAAATTTAAATAAACTTTTAAATAAACGTTTAACAAATTACCTCGATATTAAAAATCTCTTATCTAAATCGCAATTTGGCTTTAGAGCGGGCATCTCAGCAAATGATGCTGTGCATGAATTAACTCATCATATGGTGTACAATCTAAACAATAAGAAAAAGTGAATAATATATTTCTGGACTTAGCTAAAGCATTTGACATAGTCTCTGTCTCACTCCTACTGGAAAAACTAGAGAGACTTGGAATCCGCGATGTGCAACATAAATTGTTTGCAGATTATCTCAGTGAAAGGTATTAAAGAGTCAGAGTTGGTGACACTGTTAGTGCTGATCTACCTATTACTTTTGGAGTACCGCAAGGCAGTGTCCTCGACCCTACATTCTTTCTTACATACATAAACGATTTATGTAATCGAGAACTAAAGAATGGTAAAATAATAACTTTCACTGATGACACTGCATTGGTATTTAGTGGAGATAATTGGAGTGATTCTTTTACTTTTGCACAGGTGGGCTTCCATGCCGTTTCATTGTGGTTCAGGAATAATGGATTAACGCTCAAAGTTGACAAAGGCAGATACATGCCATTTGCTATAAAAAGTTCTCCAACAAACCTACCAAATGATAGCGTCATTGTGGGCCATAACTGTTTAGAAAATCACTCCTGTGCTTGCAACCAGCTAAAAAGTGTCACCAGCATTAAGTATGTCCGCGTCATATTTGACGATACTTTAACTTTCAACTACCACATAGATCTTCTTTCAACCAGAATTCGCAAACTCATGTTCATTTTTAAAAACTTGCGCCACATAGCGGATAAGAAGATCCTTAAAATTATCCATATATCTTTATGCCAACACATTTTAACGGACACTTGGGGAGGACACCGTGCGGTTTTAGTCGAGACACGACATAACCACCCCCGCTGGACAGCGGGGGGGGGGGGATATCCGAAGGGATTTCCGCACGCAAAAAATAAAAATACTGCATTTCGGAATGGGATTGCGCCTGTAAAACCAGTTTTATAAAAGTCAAAGCTTGACCACAAAGGGTAGTACTTAAGGTCAGTAAATTTTTGCCTTACTTTTACCCTACTACCGAACTTTACCAACTTTCGGATGTCCTAACAGTTGTATATATTAAATATTATTCTAAAGCAACATTCTCTCCTTCCATACGTATCTTCTACCACCAGGAAACCTCTTAAGTTTTGCCCTCCAACTGATTATCGATCGCGTACAGCATTCACAAACAAATCTTTCGGATTTTGCGGACGAGACCTTCATAACAAAGTAAATCAGAAACTACACATTTACTCTCTCACTAAATATCAATGCAAGAAAACTGTCTCAAATTGGTTGAAGTCTCTCAGTTATGAAGAAACTGAAAATTTAATATTTATTCCATCGTAACTTATCGCCAATAAATAATATATCTGTCAGCTGTGTTCACAGTGTTTACCATGAAGCTCAGATTATAACATAGAAACGTTAGCAAACAAGACATATACATATACACAAATACACACACACATACACACACACAGACACACACATATACACACACATTATTATTACCTTGGTCATCTCACAAAATTATTAGAAGAATATCTTGACACATATATTTATTTAGTTTTAAATAGTTTCCATAAGTACACTTACTGTAACACCTTCTTATTTAGAGTTAGGAGAGGCTGGTCATCTGTCATACAGGTTCCCACCTAGTACGGATACCAGTCTCTCACACAGATCTCACCTTTTACGTAATGTAAAACTAGTTCTTAAGCTATTTATTGTTCTTGTTATGCTTTACTGTGTGATAGAACAAATAAACATTTTATTATTATTATTATTTAAAGACATCCATTATATATAATCAAACGAATAACGTTTGCGACATAAAACTGTGTTCCGTGAAAGAAGCAGAAGCAAAAGTCACAACATGGCTGCTTTCATTGTTCTATGAGTTAACCGAAGGTCTCTTTGTTTATTTATCATAGATGTTTAAACAGTAAAAAAATGGCAGACTTTTGGACTTTTCATAAGGTTTGAAGTACCAGATGGCCCAGGGTCAGTCAGGGGCGAGGGATATGATCTATGGGCAACCTTACAAACCGGCGTCTTAAGACCCGAGACGGTGTGCGGTTTTAGTCGGTTCAAGCCCGACATAACCGCCCCCGCCGGCCGGCGGAGGGGTATCCGAAGGGACATCCGCACGAAAATAAAGAAGGTATATGAACACTTCGATAAATTGTTTTTTTTTGTAATCAATGCGATTTACATACATATTTAGAACAACTTCATTATCAAGATATTATATTTTAATTGTGCCATTCGTTTTTAAGTGCCTTGTCCCATTTGCCTACCTGCATCCTTTGCTGCATTCATGTAATTGCGATGTAAGTTATTGAGCATATGTCCGTCTAAGTAAACAAAACATATTTTTGTTATAAAATTGCAACAAATAGGTTAAAAGTAAATGCAATTACATCGCCATATACTTATAGGTTTAAAGAATATGGGGTTCTTCAAGAAGGGCATTAGAAGGTTTTTACAGGGTCGGCAGCGCGAGTGTGATGCCCCTGGTGTTGCACACGTCCATAGGCCACGGTAACCGCTTCCCATCAGGTGGGCCGTGAGCTTGTCTGCCACCTGAATGGTAATTTCATTTCTATCAGAATTTCCACATGGGTGAAGCTAGCATAAAACTGACAAACAAAGAACCATTTATAACTCACAATTTGATATTGCTCTTTCATAATTTTCACTTTTCTTTCTGACAACCCGCGCTTTCATGCTACGAGTCCTTGACCATGATTGCTGAAAAGCAACTGTTCAACACCTTAATTCCCAGTATACGAATACTACTTATTTGTAAAGTTTTAATGTGTGCTCGATAGATGGCGTTGTACCGATCGCATGCATCGCGTTATGGTTTCGTTACACCGAAGTCTATAAATAGTTTGAAGGATTTCAATGAAATTGTCTCAATGCAAGATTGTGTTTCATTATACCGTGCCCGCCTAGTGATTGGAAATCTAGTACGAAGTCGTACATGGTCCTTCGAGCCGGATGCATTTTAGGTTGAATTTGTCTACGCCACTCGCCGCTGTGTCGCTAGTGGTATGAGATTGTTGATGTGAGTGATGGGTATTCTGTTGTGATAACTAGACGTGATAACCGGACAAACTGTGAGTACTCTTGTGTTATTGGTTAAAGTAAAGTTTCAAAAAGTAAAGTTAAAGTAAATGCATGAACTTTGGACTTAGAAAATTTGGAAAAGATCTGGACTTAGAATAAATTGCGAAGAATTAGGACTTAGAATAATCGTAAGAAAAATGACCAGACGGGGAACCTATGCCCGATTTCAGATCGAAATACTTCTAGCCAAACACTTAGAAAAACTCTGTCTACACGAGACTTAGAAAAATTCCGACTGCACGACACTTGTAAAAATTTGTCGTCCTAACATTTAGAACTTACTACCACTTGAAAAAG
The DNA here is from genome assembly GCA_946251805.1 of Cybosia mesomella. Taxonomy (NCBI): domain Eukaryota; kingdom Metazoa; phylum Arthropoda; class Insecta; order Lepidoptera; family Erebidae; genus Cybosia; species Cybosia mesomella. The sequence continues at coordinate 27,043,490 of OX276408.1, forward strand.
CAATACGAAAATGGACAAACATATTAGAGTCCTAGAGGAATTTAAAAGACAGATAGAAAAAGGATTAACAAATTTTAAGAAGTCTCCAAGAGATAGAATTTCTCAACATTATATAGAAGCGCGGCTGAATACGTTAAAAAATCAGTTTAAAGGTTTTACATCGAAGCACGAGAGTATCATAGCTGAAAATGGAACTGAACAGCTTGCCAAACATTTTGAAGAAGAAGATGTACATGAAACGGTCTATGAGATCTATCTTACCTATAAAGTTACGCTTAAGGATTATTTGTCCAAATTAAAGTCTGTTATTGTTTCTTCTGAAAAAGCAGCCAGCTCTGTTGCTCCTGACAATTTAGTAAAATTGCCCAGAATTGTTTTACCGACGTTTAGCGGTGATTACGCGCAGTGGTCAGCATTTAGAGATTTATTTGTATTGCTAGTCCACAAGAATACAAGGTTAGACGACGTTCAACGTCTGCATTATTTAAAAACTCAATTGTCCGGTGAAGCAGAGCAGCTTATAAGACATGTACCTATCGCAGAACACAATTACCAAAAATGTTGGCAAACGTTAGAGCTTAGATATAATAATAAAAAGTTTATGTCAAATAATATTTTAAAACGCCTATTTAGTCAGCGTAGTGCGAATGTCGAAACATCAAGTGCTTTGAAAGGTTTTAGGGATGTAACGACGGATTGTTTACACGAGCTCGCTAATTTAGGTATTGATGTTAGCACATGGGATGTTATTATTATATATATCATAAGTTTGAAGTTGGACGGGGAAACTCGGAAGCAGTGGGAGCTACATGTTAATCAAGCATCCGGTGAGTTACCGTCTTTTGATCAATTTTGTACCTTTTTGGAGACGCGATTTCACGCTCTAGAAAGCATAGAGCCCAAGTTAAAGTCAAAAAATACAAACACTAACACATCTACAAAGGTTATGCATAGCGTTGCCAAGTCTTCATGCCCTCATTGCTCAGATAGTCATAAATTATTCCAATGTAAAAAGTTCTCTAAAGAAGATATTGATAAGCGTCGTAATATTGCCCAGTCTTTAGGAGTATGTTTCAATTGTTTAGGTGTTAACCATCATTCACATGAATGTCGAGTGCTCACTAAATGCCGTATTTGTAACCGTAAGCATCACACTTTATTGCATTCCAAATCATTTAACGCAAGCACAACTACTGCTGCATCCTCAGAACCTAGAGAAATTCATGAACACAATCCAGAACCACAAGAGCAAGAGACCACTAATACAATTGCAACCCATTTTGTGAATGCACATGAACAAGTTCTGCTGGCCACAGCGCTGGTCAGAGCTAAGTCAAGATATGGGTCATCTCAAATCCTTCGCACCTTGTTAGATCAAGGTTCGCAGGCGTCGTTTATAACAGAGTCAGCAGCACAGTTACTTCGCTTGAAAAAAGTAGGTACAAAAACTACAATTACAGGTATAGGTGGTGATCGCAATGACACTGTCTCTAGACATGTGGTTAAGGTTAAAATACAGTCATTGCATGATCCATCCTTCACCATCGAAGTAACCGCGCATGTTTTGAGGTCGCTGACTTCCGTAATGCCGGATACAAAATTTGATATCCAGGATTGGCGCGAATTACATAAGGTTAAACTCGCTGATCCTAAGTTCAATTCCCCGAACAAGATTGATCTCTTGTTAGGAGCTGAAATTTATGCGCACATTTTAAAGGAAGGGTTGATTAGGAGCCCTACAGGCTCACCAGTTGCTCAAGACACTCATCTGGGGTGGATTGTGTCTGGACAGGTAAACAAAGAAGCAAATTCACACAACCAGCATAACTTGATCGTTTCTATGCATGCTAAGGTAAGCGACAATGACATCCTCAAGGGATTGTGGGAACTCGATTCCGAGCCTTCTAACACTAGGAAGATGTTCACCCCGGAAGAACAAGCCTGTGAAGATTTTTATAACGCAACTACACGGCGCGACAAAAGTGGTCGCTACGTGGTGAGATTGCCCTATAAATGTGAAGACCCACCATGTAAACAAGGCAATTCTAAAGCAATAGCTATAAAGCGAATACATGGTTTAGAAAGGAAACTATCAAGGGATGTTGAATTAAAACAACAGTACACAGATGTGATTAAGGAATATTTATTACTTGGTCATATGGAAAGAATTACTGACGTGATACAAAGGAACCAAGAGGACGCCGTGTACCTGCCACACCATGCGGTGGTTCGACAAGATAAGTTGACCACAAAGGTCAGAGTGGTGTTTGATGCGTCGTGTAAGGGAACAAACGGTGTTTCCTTAAACGACGCTTTAATGGTGGGACCCACTCTCCAAGCTGACCTACGTCACATAGTGTTGAGATGGCGCCAGCACCCTGTATGTCTTGCGGCAGACATTACAAAAATGTATCGCCAAATAAAGGTAGCAGATCAAGATCAAGACTTTCAGAGGATTGTCTGGAGAGAGGATCCCACCCAGGAGTTTCAGGACTTCCGGCTGTTGACGGTCACGTTTGGTACTTCTAGTGCACCTTACCTTGCAGTCAAGAAATTGCAACAGATCGCTATTGATGAAGGCAAGTCGTACCCATTGGCCGCCCCTAGAGTACTGTCGGATTTCTATGTTGATGACCTGATGACTGGCTGCCAATCTGAAACAGAAGCTATAAAAATATATAAAGAAATTAATGAATTGCTACAAAGGGGTGGTTTTAAATTACAGAAATGGACAAGCAATAGGATTAATTTGTTGCAGGAATTCAGAGAGGAATCGGGTAAGGATTTAGAAATAAAATTAGATAAGGCAACCAAGGTCTTGGGACTTACCTGGAACCAAACTACTGATGAATTTGATTATTCCGTGAAGGCGTTATCCGCGGCTGTTCCTGTTACCAAGCGAACTGTCATTTCTGACATTGCACGTCTCTATGATCCACTGGGTTGGATAGCGCCCTGCATCATCACCGCCAAGGTACTCATTCAAAGGCTATGGATTGCGGGTATTGGGTGGGATGATGAGCTACCACCAAACCTACTACAGGAATGGTTATCATACAAGGCGGAGCTTGATCAACTCAACGAATTTCACATCCCAAGATGGATTAACACAATGGACGATGCCATTGTGGTTGAATTGCACGTATTTGGTGATGCGTCAAATCTGGCTTATGCGGCAGTTGTATATTGTCGGGTCATAGACTCCGAAGGTGGTGTTCATTCGCATCTCTTAACTGCAAAAACTAAGGTGGCGCCAATAAAGCAAATATCTATCCCTCGTTTGGAGCTCTGCGCTGCTGTTTTGACTGCTAAACTGTTATCTGAAGTAGCTGAGGTGATAAATATTTCAAAATCTAAGCTGCACGCATGGACTGATTCGTCAGTTGTATTGGCTTGGTTGAGTGATCACCCAAGTAGATGGAAAACGTTTGTCGCCAATCGTGCTTCAGAGATTTTAAGTTTCATTGACAATACTCAGTGGGCGCATGTCAAGTCCACCGACAACCCTGCAGACATCGCCTCTCGAGGTGCATCTCCGACTGCACTTCGAGAGAATGAACTTTGGAGACAAGGTCCTTGTTGGCTAAAGAATGATCTGATAGATTACCCAAGACCTGCGTCCATCTCCACTAATGAGGAGAAGAAACAAGTTAAAGTTCATTTAGTTAGGCCAAACTCTGAATTAGATGACGCATTTTGGTCTCGGTTCTCATCATTGCGAAACCTCATGAGAGTTGTGGCTTACTGCAGAAGGTTTTTGATGATGGCAAAATGCCGTAAGAATGCTACAAAGGTGACATCCTACTTATCAGTTGACGAGCTTCGTAAGGCGTTGTTGATTTGCATACTGAGTGCTCAGCAACATTCATTCAACAACGAAATAAGTGTGCTAAAGAGCAAACAACTTCTTAATAAAAAGAGTTCCATATTTAGGTTGAACCCCTTTCTCGATGAAAATGAGCTGTTGCGTGTCGGGGGTAGAATTCGACACTCTCAATTACCTGATAACGCAAAGCATGCAGTGATAATTCCACACGACTCAGCTCTAGCAAAGTTGATTGTAGCAGATGCTCATGAAAGGACGTTTCATGGAGGGCAGCAACTGGTGCTTCATTTCATTCGCAGCAGGTATTGGATCAACCGAGTAAAAGGTATGATTCGGGAGCATATACACAAATGCGTTCGTTGCATACGATATGCGGCTTCAACCAGACATCAAATGATGGGTGAGCTGCCAGCGTGTAGAGTGACACCTGGTAAAGCGTTTATTAGTTCGGGTGTTGATTTTGCAGGTCCCATAAACATGCGTGTATCTAAGGGACGTGGGCAACGATCTTACAAAGGCTATATCTGCCTATTTGTGTGCATGGCGACGCGCGCTGTACATATCGAGGCCGTTTCGGATTTAACGACTGAGGGTTTCTTAGCAGCATTTAGGCGCTTCGTCTCCAGGCGTGGTCAGTGTCGCCATATCTGGAGTGACAATGCGACTAACTTTGTCGGTGCTTCTAAAGAATTGCAGGTACTTTTTAAACAGGAAAGTGCCATGTTTAATGATATTGCAACAGCTCTTGCTAACTCCCAGACTGAATGGCATTTTATCCCTCCCCACGCTCCCAATTTTGGTGGACTGTGGGAGGCAGGAATAAAGAGTGTAAAGCACCATCTGAAGCGTATCGTAGGAGACTCCACGCTCACATTCGAAGAGATGACGACAGTTCTTTCTCAAATCGAGGCTTGCTTGAATTCAAGACCATTGTCTCAGCACAGCAGCGATCCAGACGATCCCACACCCCTAACTCCCGGTCATTTTTTGGTGGGACATCCATTAGTTACACCACCTGATTATAATTACGAGAGTTCTGCTCTTAGTACACTGCGCAGGTGGCAATTAGTACGGCGTATGGTACAAAACTTTTGGCGTAGGTGGCAAAAGGAGTATCTTTTCCAATTCTTTCAGAGATATAAATGGGCTGCTCGAACGCCAGATTTAAAGGAAGACGATGTAGTTTTGGTTACCGAGGACAACTTACCTCCTTCTAAATGGCTTTACGGTAGAATCACACAACTGCATCCGGGCAATGACGGCTTGGCGCGCGTTGCTACCATCCGTTGTAAAGGTAACACTATTAAACGTCCCACTTCAAAGTTATGTTTGCTTCCCGTGACCGAGTAGGTCAATTGTTATGTTACATTTTGTCGAACTATTGTTATGCATATGTACTTTATTTTTTTGTGCGTTTGCTTGGGGTATTAACCCTGTCGTTTATTTGCCATACACGTTGTTCTTAGAGTGTGTTAATTTGGTTTGTTTTATTTGTATTCGGTCGAAGCTTGAGCTTTATACCTATTTGATGAAACTATAACTGAAAGTGTATTTCCATTTGTATGTTAAGAGTGTTAATTTTAGTTCTTTGTATTTGTATAACCGCAGTTAAACCGTTCACTATTATACCTATTGTGTTATATTCATACAGTCCACTGCTCTCCACTCGTTATGTCTTCTCATGGTGGGCGGTTCGAAAAGGATTATAATCCTTTCGGTGGGCGAAATGTTCAACACCTTAATTCCCAGTATACGAATACTACTTATTTGTAAAGTTTTAATGTGTGCTCGATAGATGGCGTTGTACCGATCGCATGCATCGCGTTATGGTTTCGTTACACCGAAGTCTATAAATAGTTTGAAGGATTTCAATGAAATTGTCTCAATGCAAGATTGTGTTTCATTATACCGTGCCCGCCTAGTGATTGGAAATCTAGTACGAAGTCGTACAGCAACAAAAACGTCGGGATAAATCTAAAATATAAAATAACATCAAATAAATCGCGATAGAATTCGTTAAAAATGGTTTTATTTCAAACAACGCGCAACGCTATCATGTTATTCGCATGACAGCATCAAGCTGAGAGGCAGCCCAATTCTGCACGGATATGGCGTATATCGGCACACAATTGGTTTATACCTACACTTAGTATTTTTATTTGCTTTTTTATTAGTTGTATTATCAGTATCACTTTTTTTAAATTAATTCTGTTTTTATTTATGTTTAGTATTATTTTTATTTTTAGTTTTCTCTGTTTTTTTTGTTTCCTATGTTACTTGTGCTATGTACGTGTCTCCAAATGGAATTAAAATAATTTCTTTCTTTCTTTCTTTCTTTCTTTCTTTCTTTCTTTTTTTCTTTCTTTCTTTCACTGACTGTAAAAGACTAAGTAAATAAAGTTCAACTATAGAAGCGTAAACGAGCTTAAATCGTTGTTACTTCTTGAAGAAAACGATTTCTTGACATTTCTATCAGCATACCCATAACTACGATCGCCGTAAGGCAATTATAATATTGAGAAGTAAAAGGTTTTCTGCCTTAAGTAGGTACTTGAAAAGAAATTTGAAAGTTTCAGGACCTTTAAAATCATTTATTACACACGTACTGCGAATTCAGAATAAAATGCAAAAATTAAATTAAATTAATAAAATATGCTCACCAATGTGTTGTGTTGCTCTAACCAAGGATAGCAAAGTTGTGTATCCAACACGACGGCATGCTATTTATCTACTATTTATATACTCAGTCAAGATACAAAAATAGCACTAATTTATATTTATCTGAAGCCAGTAACTTGTTTAGACATGTATAAAGTGATAATTGAATTACGAAACACAAATTCTACTGAATATGTCGAGACAATAACAGAATTACTTTTGTAACAGAATACCTTTATCTTACCAAACCTAAAACATTCTGTCTGACTCAAATCATGAATGAGAATTTTTACCTCATAAACATCGATGGGCAGCCGTTTTGTTTTCAGTGACTGGGCAACATCAGGGATTTATGTAAGCAGCAAACTATACTCTGAAAATTCATACAAATTCGACCCTGTTTTTCAAAATTATGTTAAAAACATTTTAAAATACTTAAACAAGCCTGTTCCTTTGCTAAGTGAAACTTATGTATTACTTAGTTAGTACTACTTAGTACTACTTAGGTATGTTTGTTTGTAACCGAACTCCGGAACTACTAAACCAATTTTAAAAATTCTTTCAATACTAAACATACAATCCTACTAATATTATAAACGCGAAAGTAAGTATGGATGGATGGATGGATGTTTGTTACTCTTTCACGCAAAAACGGCTGAACGGATCTGGCTAAAAATTGGTACAGGTATAGACTATAGTACGGAATAACACATTGGCTACTTTTCATCCCGGGAATAGGTTCCCATGATCAGCGGGAACGGGATCAGAATTCCACGCGGGCGAAGCCGCGGGCAACAGCTAGTAAAAATATAGGTTAATATACACAATAAAGGTAAATTAGCTTAATAGGTACATTCCAAGTTACCGACCACAGCAGCTCTTAAACTTTACAGAAAATAATAAATAGAAATTGTAAAATCATCTGAAGGTTATAAAAATAAAGATAATTTATATGTATTTTAAAATCTAATAAATGAAAAAATAATTATATATCAATCATTTATTATTTATTGAAATGTAAAGAACATTTTTGTAATATTTGTTATTTTGCAGTAACTTCTGAGAGCGATTGTTATTTTTTATATTAAATCTTTCATGGCAGATACAATTATAACATCATGTTAACACTAAAGACGAAATGTTTATGGCAGACAAGCTCATGGCCCACCTGATGGGCTGTGAGCTTGTCTGCCATCTGAGTGGTATAAAAAAAAGCCTACCTATACTAATCACTACATAATATAAAACAAAGTCGCTTTCTCTGTCCCTATGTCCTTATATCCCTATACATAGGGATATAGGGACATAGGGACATTAAATCTTAAAAACTACGCAACGGATTTTGATGCGGTTTTTTTAATAGACAGAGTGATTGAAGAGGAAGGTTTATATGTATAACATCCATTGCACCCGTGTGAAGCCGGGGCGGGTCGCTAGTAATATTATAAAGAGGAAAGATTTGTATGGCTCAAAAAGTACTGGAGCGATTTCAAAAAATCTTTCACCATTAGAATGCTACATTATCCTTTTATATACTTTTTAACCCAATATTGTCACGGGATTAAGACTAACACGGGTGAAACCGCGTGGTGACGCTAGTATTAGTATAAATAACAAGCAAAGAACCACAATTTAGGTACTTACAATTTGCCCGGCGTGAGAGGCGCCGAGGCGTGACCTCGTGGCAGCCATCGGAGTGGGAGTCCTCTCGCTCGGCAGCATGATTGCGGCAATGGTGCGGAGCGCGAGCGCGTGGGCCGCTGCCACTTCCTTCTGCGAGCATGTAATGCTCGCGAAGGAGATGGCGGAGCGCGCCTGGGAGAGATCTAGAACTCTCCCGGCCCGCCGAGCCTGCAACATGCTCGCCGCGCGTCACAGGCGACTCAGGTGGCGGAGGTCACTTAACGACCTCCGTCCTCCATGAGCGCAGGCCTGGGGGTGGCAGGTGAGGCCGCCTGTCACCCCAGCAGAAGCAGGCCAGGACGGTGGGGCGACTAGCGCCCCTCCCCCAAACCGTGGCAAGACGGGGACACCGTGGTTCCTAAACCCGAGGGGGCCATCTCGAAACCGGAGATGGCCCAGGGTCAGTCGGGGTGCGAGGGATATTCTCTATGGGCAACCTTACACCCCGGCGTCTGAAGACCCGAGATGGCGTGTGGTTTTAGTCGGTTCAAGCCCGACGTAACCGCCCCCGCTGGCCGGCGGGGGGGTATCCGAAGGGATTTCCGTACGAAAAAAAAAAACAAATAAAAAAAGGTACTTACAATTTGATATTGCTCTACTCATAATATTTCTAAAGGAAAATAAATACCTCTCATTTCTCGACAATTCTATCGACTTATTCCATGACCATGATCGCTGTAAGGAGAATTAAAAGGTTTATTTACCTTAAGTAGGCAATTGAAATAAAATTTTAGAGTAATCTTTAAAAACAGTTATATAAAAAAAAACATTATTGAAGAACAAACGAAACCACATACTAACAAGAACCAAATTTTACACAAATAGTTAATTTTCAAACACGAGCATAATTGCACGTACCTACTAGGAATTCTGCTCTAAGATTAAATTTAATTAATAAAATGCGCTCACCTGTGTATTTTGTTGCTCCAACTAAGGATAGCAAGGTGCATTCTGCGCAACGGGATGCTATTTATATAGGGTGGAAAAACAATTGAAGCCTGCCATTAGTATGGTTACAATATTACTAAAAAAACATATTTTTTTTCATAAACTTTTTTTTTTTTTTTGTTTTCTTTATATTTAGGACACGTCAATTTGACTTCACCGCGCTTGATGGTAAGCTGAAGGTAGAGTCTCAGGAAAGAGGGTCACCATTACATACACGTACCATGTTAACAATGGTGGCACTCAGCTTGACGGCCTCATCAGAAGAGGATTGTCGTCCCAGCACCGTGTGACACCCACCGGTCCCACTAGTGCTGCGACCACACTCCCCCTGCTCGGCTATGCACTTGCTGGCCCCTGAACGCAATCAAACCGAAATTGGATCACTATGGAGGGTTTTTCGCAATCGTGCACGGTGGTACCCACCCGGCCGAATTTTGTGACAAATTTGTGTCATCAAATTTCTACTTATTAACTACTTTGTTAATAATACTATAAATATACTTTTCCTATGACACAAATTCAATTGTTTGGGTAGCTTGCCACTGGCGGAGCGCGCCCGGGAGAGGTTCAGAACTCTCCCGGTCCGCCAAACCCGCAACATGCCGCGCGACACAGGCGACTCAGGCGCCGGAGGTCGCTTAACGACCGCCGTCCTCCATGAGCGCAGGCCTGGGGGTGGCAGGTGAGGCCGCCTGTCACCCCAGCAGAAGCAGGGCGGGACGGTGGGGCGACTAGCGCCCCTCTCCAAACCGGGGCAAGACAGGGACACCGTGGTTTCCAAACCCGAGGGGGCCATCTCAAATCGGAGATGGCCCAGGGTCAGTCGGGGTGCGAGGGATATGCTCTATGGGCAACCTTACACCCCGGCGTCTGAAGACCCGAGACGGCATGCGGTTTTAGACGGTTCAAGCCCGACATAACCGCCCCCGCTGGCCGGCGGGATATACGAGGGATTTCCGCACGAAAAAAAAAAGGATAGTTTGCCACTCTTATAGTTCGCGTGATGATGAACAAAATATAATTGTTGCAATGACGGACCATCTATTGCAGGTGGATTATTTTTTCCCTCATTGCACAAGGATCCACCGTCACAATCTACCAGTGGAATAAACCGCACGCTCTGATTCCCTGTGATACCTACTTCGTTGGCCTAGGCCTAGTGGATACTATGGCAGTTGCACCGGTTTAAGGATCCACCATTTGCCATACTAGTGGATCGTACAGCACTTAAGAAGTCTGGAAAGATTCACCTTTGACCTCAGTGGAGCCCATGTTACTTTAATGTTTATTTTGATTATTTAGCACACTTAATGTCAAAGCCGCGGTAGCCTAGTGGTATGGGTAATGGACTCCTGAGACGAGGTCTCGGGGTCGATCCCAGGTTTTACCATGGCACACACCAATGACTTTCGATGCTTTTCGAAGTTATGTGTGTATTTATCGCAGGTTTATAAGTGCCCGGTTAATGGCAATAGGCTCGCCACATATTACATTGGAACCTAAACATAAACTGGCGAAATGTGGGTGCTAGCACCTCTGCCTACCCCTTCGGGGATATAGGCGTGAGTTTATGTTATGTTATGTTATGCTTAATGTCATGTCCGTGCTATTGACCGTTGAAGAGTTCCTAATCTAATCCTGGATGACGATTTAGGCCACAAAACGCATTATAATCGGAACTGAATTCTAAAATTTAACTTCGTAGGATGAGAGAAAGTGGTTTTAATTGAGCTGAGCGAAGCGAAGCTCTTATACGTGGCTAAGTCGTTTGGTCGAGACTGTAATCCTCCGGAACCACAATACCGATCTTGACCAAATTTGCCATGGTGATAGTGTAGACACCGCTGAGTGTTTAGGGGGTCAACTGTTCAAATACAATGTACTATTGAGGAATAATCATCGAAAAACAGTTTCACGAACGCGCGGCCTTAGCAATGCGCGCGACCGTAGTAAGATGCCTTATTTTTTGAAGTAGGAGTCCTGCTCGCTCAGCTCAATTAATTTCAGTCGCACCCTGTACTGAATTCCTAGTTAACTTGTAAGATTAGACCTTCACAAAGTAATATATACTTATAAACCATGGGGAACTATTCTTAATACATTGCGACCCCTCCGTGCTTCGGAGAGCACGTTAGGCCCTGTTCAGCCCTCAGTCCCGTTTGTCATACGAACATCTGTGGTATTCCTTACGGGTAGTTGGATCCCTAAAAGTCCGATAATCTGATCTAACTACAGAATTTCGATGTCATCAGTGGATTGTGAAAGTCAGATGACAGTCGCTTCGAGTATCGAAGTTCAGCAGTTTCGTAGTTAGACTGAGTGAGCTGGGCAAAAGAGGATGAAATTAACATAAAAACATTACATTTAAATAAAAACTTGTAAAAATTATAAGTTACAGAATAATAAACAAGTTGAATTCCTGAGACGAGCTCAGCCGAATACAAGGGATTTTCGATTCTGCGTTTTTTTTTTTGCAATTTTTGGCGATTTTTTCTTTATCTTGCAATGGTTCACCCCAGCACGAATCTATTACCGAAAACAGCAACTCGATAGCTCATCTCCTTCATACCCAAAACCGTGACAGAAAATTGGCAACGACGACGTCGACGACGTCGACGACAACTCGATAGCAATACGGCTTTTCTAAAGAAAATCCCTAAAAAAAGCTTCGATAGCCCAGTGGCTTACGTAATGGACTGCCGAGGTCTCGAGTTCGATCCCCAGTCGCCCCGGGCACACACCTCTGACTTTTCGTAGTTATGTGTGTATTAAAAATGTTAATTATCGCTCGCTTAGTAATGTGCCCGGTAGATGGCAATAGGCTCGCCCCCTATTACAGTACCTATTACACTATACCTATTACATTGGGACCTAAACATAACTGGCGAATCGTGGGTGTGTAATGCACCTCTTCCTACCCCTTCGGGGATAGAGGCGTAAAGTTATGTATGTGTATGAATGTATATGTATAAAATAATATATGTTTGACTTTTCTATTTAACCATGTGATTACAATTTCACTAGTGATATACATATGAACATATTCTCTACCTCTTTTTCCCATATCTTAAGGCATTCGTGCTCCAGGGATACTACAAGCTTGTAATAGTTTGCCACTTTTGATGGATGCATGGAGAGATAACCGATTGGTGCCGCGAGACTTCGCTTAATTCTAACAACGATGTTGTTGATAAAGTTACACAGCGAGTTGTGATATCGTTATACTCCTGGTTGGAACAAGAGGAAATGAAGCGTCGGTGGCTTAGTGGTTAAGGAGTCAACCTTACGATCGAGAGGTCCCGGGTTCGAATCCTGGCCATTACAATACCGACGTGAACCCACTCCTAACACAAGCAATTTAGCTTAGCTGGAGGGGTTAGGGGGGGTTTAAAAAAAAATTAAGGTAAACAATTTTAACAAGCTTAGCAAATAAAACATGTTACCTAGTGTAGTAAAAAAACTATCACTATCAGTACGCGTAAAAAGTCAACCCCGCCGCAACTGTTTGTCTGTCTGTTCGCGATAAACTCAAAAATTACTGCATCGATTTTCATGCTGTTTTCGCTAATGAATAGATTTATTGTCGTGGTAGATTTTAGTATATAATATGTCAAGTTTTTGTTTAAATAAGCTAAAATATAATGATATTTGTTGGAGGTGTTAGAAAAAAATAAGCCGTCTGGGAGCTTTCAACGAAAACGCTTTGAGATATAACGATAGTGGCATTGTGTAACTTATATAGGTTGTAGTGGTTGTGTATCTTATTATTGGATAGGGGCCCATGGGTAGCAGGCACTGGATCAGAATTACACGCGGGTGGAGCCGGGAGCAACAGCTAGTATTTAATAAAAAAACTAAATCTATATGATATTGTCGGAATAGCTGCTGAAAAGCAACCGAAACGTCGGGTTCAATGTAAAATATAAAAAAAACATCAAATAAACCGCGATAGAATCCGTTAAAAATAGTTTTATTTCAATAACTAAATCTATGTTAATGATCGTGATAAATATAGGTATTTAAACTATCATGGTCACTAACATAAGTATTATAGTTAACGGGATATTTACCATGTGTTTCGAAGAGTGTCCGATATTTCGGCACTGTTGCAAGCGCCATGACCACGGAGGAACTGAAGATAGCGGTTAACAGCGAACGAGTTTAAGAGTAAATATATCGATCTACCCTCTTACGTACTCGTCTCTGACGAGCTCTCTAAAAAGATGTCACAATATCTACGCACACCCAAGGATAGTTTTCCACTGGACAGGCCGGGAGTGTACAAGATTGACTGTAGCTGCGGCAGTTCTTATATAGGACAAACCAAAAGAACGGTCACGTGCCGAATCAAAGAACACATCAGGGCAGTCAAAAACAATGAACCGCAAAAATCTGCAATCGCTGAACACCTATTGGAGTCCGGTAACGACCACTGGATCGAGTTACATAACCCTCAGATGCTCTCGACAGAACGCCACTACATACCAAGATTGGTTAGGGAAGCGATAGAAATTAAAAAGCACAGAAATTTCAATCGTGAGGATGGGTTTCAATTGCCGAACGTCTGGCATCCAGTGGTCCGTCTGTGCAAAAATAACCGGGAACAAGCCAAAACAAATTCGCGAGTAGATACAGTAAGCGTGTGGTGCGATGGTGATCGAGTTCGGGTGTGTAGTGAGACCAGTGGTAGTGGTGTTGCGCGTCAGAGACGAGTACGAAAGAGGGTAGATCGATATATTTACTCTTAAACTCGTTCACCGTTAACCGCTATCTTCAGTTCCTCCGTGATCATGGCGCTTGCAACAGTGCCGAAATATCGGACACTCTTAGAAACACATGGTAAATATCCCGTTAACTATAATACTTAGATCGTGATAAAGTTAAAAACGAAACAAAACTTCACGTTTAATTCAAAGAAATTTATTGAACAAAACGCAGTTTAGTTCGATTTATTTGCGGTTACTGTCATTGGTGAAATCTGCTCACAGTGAATACAATTTACTCCTTGAAAAAACATTAACGTGAATTTTACAAAAAAAAATGGTGCCATATATTAGTAATTTTTACGCTTCATTTTTTGTGTCTATGGTGCAGTATCGTTTTCGATACATAATTATGCAAAATTCCAAATAATTCTGACATCTGAATTTTTCAAAAAAATTATTTAAAAAAAAACTCGATGAAAGCGTTTTAATAATATTTAATTCGTGTAAAAACTATAATACTTATCATGTACATACACAAGTAAGTTTGAATATAACTCGTGGATACAAAGTTCATATTACTTTGCCTTCCTTAGAACCAACGAATGTAGATACTTATGAGACTTATGTCGGAGACATTTGCATTTTAGTCGCGGAATTGAATTAAAAGTTTACTTCACAGTTCACCTACTGCATATTACATAAAGTTTACAAGCAACTAAAATAATTCAAAGGAGGTTCTAGTAGCTGGTTACTTGATTCAGTAGAATAATTTTATCTGTGCGGTGTTTGCAAATTGATAATTGAGAAATATATTTCAATTAAATTTTTAAGCATTTTGTATGCTTACTTTTTCTTATAGATTTAGATCGGAAAAAGAGAACATCTGGGACGGTACTCTAACCCGCGACCAGTCCCTTACAGGGGGAGTGCTCTGACCAGCTGAGCCACCTAGACACGTCCCAGATATTCGAAATTCTCCGATATGTTATAACGTCTTAAGGCGACGCTGGAGCCATCTACCGTAATTCTTAACTACGGAAACAATGAATAACTTTACAGTCATTTTAAGGTAATAATAATAATTTATTACAGCTCAAAGAAGAAAAACATATCATAATGTGGTACGTTGGCACCTGTACTAATATATTTAAACATTGTATCACAGGTGCCAGAAAAAGAAAACAATTTTTAAAAATTGTTTTTTTTTTCATACGTACATCAACTTATCGGAGAATTTCGAATATCGGGGAGTTGTCTAGGTGGCTTAGCTGGTCAGAGCACTCCCCCTGTAAGGGACTGGTGGCGGGTTCGAGTCCCGTCCTGGATGTTCTCTTTTTCCGATCTAAATATATAGTCTGATAATCCAATCTAGTATACACCAGTATGGAACATCTTTACGCTTCTATTTTCACACGTTATTTCGATCAGTATAAAAACTAAGTTGTTGGCGGAATCGTTGGCATAACCATATAAGAAACCTACTGGTTTGGCGCGCGACGATGGCAAGAGGCCGGATGGGATGTCGTTGGTGCCTTGGAAGATGGGAAGGCATTTGGTGTGGGATGCGACATGTGCTGACACCCTTGCGCCTTCACATCTTCCAGGGACTGCGGACTGCGCCTGCGCTGCCGCTGCTTCGGCAGAGACCCTTAAACGGCGCAAATATAGTAATTTAACAGGTAATTACATATTTGAGCCGTTTGGGGTTGAGACGCTGGGATCTTGGGGTCCAAGTGCCCGTCTTTTATTTAAAGAAATTTCAAAACGGCTTATAGACGCTACCCGTGACCAGAGGGCTGGTTCATTCCTCGCACAAAGGATTGGCATTGTCATTCAACGTGGCAATGCCGCCAGCCTTCTGGCCACCCTCCCAGTTGACGTCGATGGGGAGGAATTTTTTGACGCCTAAACCTGCAGCTTTGTATATAGGTATACAGATATTGTTTTTATACTAATTAATAGTAATTAATTTATGTAAATAAAAAGAAAGAAAAAAAAGTACTATACACCAAAAAATCCTTTATAATCACCTAAATCTCAACCTTGTGAGCGATGGTTTGGGCCATAATTATATTATAATTTTATTAATATATGTTCATTTCAATTCTTTTTATTATTATCAGCTAACAGTCAAACCGTTTGTAAGTTTTTGTGGGACATTGTACTAAATTATAAGGTAGAAACATGTATTTGAATAAATTAATAAATAAAAAAATATTAAAAGAAGTTATAAGTACATATGTATAATATTATACATATTTCAGATTTATAATAAAGTCAATTTACAGATTTCTTTAATATTCAGTAGTCTAAATTGACATTGAAGATATTGATGCAGTGTTGCATGAGTGTATAATGCGAAAAAGTGACAAATATCATGACAAAAATGACAGAGGTGTATTACACACCCACGATTCGCCAGGGCGAGCCTATTGCCATCTGCCGGGCACATTGTTAAGCAAACGATAATTAACATTTATTAATGCAGACATAACTACGAAAAGTCAGAGGTGTATGCCCGGGGCGACTGGGGATCGAACTCGAGACCTCGTCTCCGCAGTTCGTTACGTACGCCACTGGGCTATCGCCGCTTCTATCGATAAAAATGAAACGGCAGATATTTGGGCAAAAAAGGTAGGTACGTACGCATATACCTTACACCCCGGCGTCTGTAGACCCAAGACAGCGTGCTGTTTTAATCGGTTCATGCCTGACATAACCGCCCCCGCTGACCGACGGAGGGGGGGGGGGTGATCCGAGGGGATCTCCGCACGAGAAAAAAAAGTTACGTACCTGTTTGCCTATGTGTATATTTTTACCTCGGACAGGTCCTCCTCGCGGACTACAAAATCAAAAAACAAACTATGTTGCGAACAAGTTATGTGCTTTTATTGCAAAACCGGATTATGTTATTAACATCAAAGTTTGTGAGTATGTATGTATGTTTGTTGCTGTTTCACGCGAAAACGGCGAAACAGATCTGGCTGAAATTTGGTACACGGATAGACTATAGTCCGGAATAACACATAGGCTTCTTTTCATCCCGGGAATAGGTTCCCATGGTCAGCGGGGGGATCAGAATTCCACGCGGGTGGAGCCGCGGGCAACAGCTAGTCGTAAATATCTGTGCAAATTCGTTGTGATTGGAAGTATTGATAAAAATATGCAATACATACTGACATTGATACAGCAGAACTTTATTGTTAACTAGCATCGCCACACGGTTTCACCCGCATAAGTTCTGATCCCGTGGAGATTTTTGCCTCGGTGGTATAATGGCGCAAGAAGCCTTGATGCTTAAATGTAGGTCTGAGGCTTCATTAGCTCATGGGCTATAAGTAAATATACAGTCTTAAAATAACCCAGAAGGTACTAGCCATGTCCCGAGGGGGCCATCTTGAAACCGGAGATGGCCCAGGGTCAGTCGGGGTGCGAGGGATATGCTTTATTTTAACCTTACACCCCGGCGTCTGAAGACCCGAGACGCCGTGCGGTTTTAGTCGGTTCATGCCCGACATAAACGCCCCCGCTGGCCGGCGGGGGATATCCGAGGGAATGTCCGTACGAAAAAAAAAAGGTACTAGCCATGTTTGTAGTTGTACGGAAGTCCATAACACATCTACTTAAGACTTCGCCGCGAATAATGGGGACGCCACTATGCATAATATCGACTATTTATAATCGAGTAGTTGAATCGAGATCGTTCAAGTCTAGTGAAGTGGTGTTGGGCCAATTTATATGCAAATATCGATAGCACTCATACCGCCGCGTTCGGAAACGGTTTCATTTTAAAAGCGATTGTCTAATTAATAAAAGTCATCATAAAATAGTCCTGGTTGCATTCGAAGCTTTCATTTCGAAACGGGTCTGCATACTCTTTCTTCTCCTTTTGATTTGGCTTCTACAGCTTTTAAGGAAGCAACTACCTTGTAAACTCCCAACCAAGAGAGGAAAGCGTCCTTCGTTAATCAGCAGACGTTCTCTGCAAACTGAATAATAAAAACTACATCGAGAGCGTCATCAAAACAGCTTCACGAAAACTCGGAGTTCTGACAGGGTGAGACGGTTTTTTCACGCCGGAGCAGCAGTGTCTTTTGTACAAGACACAAATTCGCCCCTGCGTGGAATACTGCGCTCATCTCTGGGATGGTTCCGCAAAGTACTTATTAGACGCTCCCGACAGATTGCAGCGGCGTGCCATCCGTATCATTGGGAGTCCTGAGATTACCAATAGCCTAGAACCTCTGCAGCTGCGTAGAGACATTGTCTCTCTGACTGTATTTTACCGCCTCTCCCACGGCGAGTGTTCTGAGGAGCTCTTTCAACTGATCCCACCTTCTCCATTTCGATCCAGAACAACACGTGCTGGACTGCGATGCCATCCGCACACGGTGGAAACCATACAGTCCCGAACTCAGCAGTTAGGTCCTTCCTTTCTTTGTCGCACGATAAAGAGCTGGAATGCTCTGCCCGCGCACGTGTTTCCTTCTTCTTAAAATCCCGGATTCTTCAAGCGGGGCGTGAAAAAGCATCTTTTGAGGCCGTCAAGGTAGGGGCTACCATTTTAGGATCGTCAGCATCTGGGATGGTGGCCCATATCTTCTGGACTTCACCCTAGCTTCTCACCATCCAGCAGGGTGCAGTCAATTGACGGAACAAATATAAAAAAAAGAAAAAAGAAAAAAAGCAGGTGTGTCGGCTAGTATGTAAGGTTTGCTTGGGCCCTGAAGTTCCCGATAAATCCCCTGTCATCATTATCATCATCATCAACCTATGCTAGTCCACTGCTGGACATAGGTCTCCCCTAATGAGCGCCATAGCGCCCTGTCTTCAGCTTGCCGCATCCAGCATCTGCCCGCAGTCTTTCGCAGATCGTCATCCCACCTGGCCGGGGAAATAAAACTATTACAGTTTGTAATAGAATGGTTCTGTTATGTTTGATGCCTAGCACATGCAGCTCTAAAGGGACTTCTACACGATATTTCATTACAATTTGAGCCCAATCTGACTAAATTGACAATAAAATCATGTCGTGTGGATATGAGCCTAGCTTATTTGGCAATTAAATTGTATCATGTTGAAACCCCATAATGACTATAAGTTCGTTTAGACATATATTATGAGGCAGTATTATAAAAGCGATACCACTAGACTTGGTCCTATTTATGCAATATATATTTATCAGTCATACAAAATATTATTCTCATGATTGTTTGTAGTTACCATTTGTAATTACATTATGAAATTGTGATAAATTTCACCTTATCTTCGTACTGGAAGATAATGTTTTTATTTACAATCGCTTTATTAATAAAAACAATCGAATAAAAAACAGGTCATATAACTATCTTGTTATTAATTTAATCAGTGAATGATACTTGATGTTGGATTAAATATGATTATTATATTGACTTCTCGCAACAGTAAAAGAAAAAGAACGAGTTCTATTTATTGAGCTGAGCGAGCGAAGCTCTTATACCCGGCATAGCCGTTTGTTGGTGGCTGAATTCTTCCGTAACCACTGGCGCGATCTTGACCAAATTTACGACAGTGATAGTGTGGACACTGAGGAGTGTTTTGAAGCGAGATGGTTCATGTCCGATGTACCATTGAGGAATAATCACCAAAAAAACAGTTTCACGAACGCGCGTAAGATGTCTTATTTTCAAGTAAGAGTCCTGCTCGCTCAGCTCAATTTATTTCAGTCCCACCCTGCACTTCTGCATTCCTAGTATATTCTAAGAATTACTAAATTCATACACACGGTATAACGTGGATCATAATTACTCAGGTTTAGTCGCTTCCGCCTATGTCTTGAACGGAACTAATATGTATATTACGAGATAAACTTTGTTCAGTGGTCATATATTTCATGTGTGAGTTATTGCCCGCTTACTGATTAAATTTTTCTGAAAATATATTGTTAAGAAAATTATATATTCCATGTATTAGAGATGTAATAAATGGTATGGAATCTATCATGAGGAGTTAAAAGGATGATATATAGGCTGCTAAGGGATGCTGGATGACGGGTTGATTATGTTATTGTTTGGTTGATGTGACGTTTGAAGACTCTATTTTGGCTATTTTCTTATTGCTTGCCACAAAATTTTGATATTCTTTGAAGATTATTAAAATGACTAATATTTATGTTAACCCCTCCAGATGCCGCCTGTTTCTGCGAGCAGGTAATGCGTGCGAAAGAGATGGCGTAAAGGGAGCGGGAGAGATCCCTGCCCCCCAAGACCTCCATGATCGGGGCCTGAGGACAGCAGTTGGCCGACTCTCCGTCCTTACACCTCATTCTACACATGCCTGCCAACTCACCGACGCGGGATAAAACCCAACCCCACCAGACGAGGCCGCAGTGGTGGCCAAAGTCCGCCGGTAACCCTGGGGTTATCCTTTCGAGGGCTTACCCGGGGTGCCCGGCAATGGAGGGACTGGGGGAACTTGGGGAGGACACCGAGTGATTTTAGTCGGTCCGATTCCGACACGCCCACCCCATCGTTGGCACCGATGGGGTGAAGCCTGTGGGGAAACCCCCACAGGCTTTACCCCATCGGTAATAATATAATACGTTAAAAAAGAAAAAAAACCCTTCCAGCTAAGCTAAATTGCTTCTATGAGTTGTCTGGCGTGTGTAGGACACACACGCCTACCAACTCACCGAAGCGGGATAAAACCCGACACCGTAGGCGAGGCCGCGATTGTGGCCAAGGTTCCTGAGTCTATAATCCTTTCAATAGCGCGCCGTGGTGCCCAGCAATGGACACTTAGATAGGACAGCGTGTGGTTTTAATCGGTTCGATTCCGACACACCTATCTCATCATTGGCACCGGTGGGGTGGAGCCCAGTATAAAAGAAACCTGACCACAGTTTGCCTGTCTAAATAAATTAATTTAGTATCTTTTGACGATACATTTTAATGTTTGTCCGAAAGGGACTTAAAGTACAAAGTACGTTTAAGACCTACCTAACTAATAAACAAAAGATGACATAAAGTGATTTATCCTTACACATTATGCATATGTAATTATAAACCTCTTACATCGCCTACGAATTACTAAATTACTTTTTAATCAACATTAAAGACAAAGAAAACTTCACCCCATAATGAGTCTGGTGAAAACCAACTTTGACCATCGCAGGCAACTATGACCTTAGCGATTTGACTCTCTTACAAAGTTTAGATCTCCACTCCCAACATTAGACGAAAAAATAATTACCTAATCCCTACGCTAGGACGTAATGAATATAATTTTTTTTTTATTTATCTTCGACAGCGCACCAACATAGAATAAACAGGAAAAACACAATATTAATAACACATATTACACAACACATTATTAACTACATGGATTATAATTCTATTAAGACTTATAGTCCTTATTGGCCCTATTGACCCGCAGATAATGGCGAAAATAACACTGAAATCTCTTGCAAAACTCTGGAACAAGCCACCATCATAGCCATTGCACCTCTTTGTATCAGCCATTTTCTAGTAAAAATAAGGCACATAAAAGCAAATAAATGAAAACAATACTGATAAGTGCGTCGCTCCAATGTCACACGACGTCTTCCTTCTTACGGTACGGGATCGATCAATCCACTGCAAACTGCAGCACGTTGGCGCTTCCAAATCCTGTGGAAACCGGCGCTCCACCAAACTCTTTGGAAACCGGCGCGTCCGCCAACTCTGAGGATAAGGCGCCTCCACCACCTGTGACGTCTGGGGTCACAATTCCTCGTGTTAACGAAATGATAAACACAAGTATTTACATTTATAATGGCATTTATTTTTCACATAAAACATCCTATATCGAGTTTTAGGGGATTTTACACGAGTTTATTTATACTTTAAGCGTAAAAAAAAAACTGTAGAGAGTCGCGGATTCTGCTCAAGGATTGAGCCTACAATCACTTTACTTGGAACTCTCTTCGTACGGCGGGTCGAGGCCGGAGCCCCCGGTCACCCGCTGTCAGCAACTTGTCCGCCAAGGCAATTGTTTTCTTCCCTATTCTCTTATTTTATTTTAAAACAATTTATTTTTAATCTCTGACACATGATGGCCAGGAAACTATCTGTAGTGCACGAATGAGGTCGGGCGCTACAGTACCATATTCAAAGTGGTACGTTTTATATGTGTTAATAAGTGTAACAGAAATAACGTCCTAAAGTACATGTGGGTGTACAAAATACCTTTATTTAAAAATGTAGACTATAAATATAATAGGATAGTAAATTTGGCAAGGTAGCATTTCGGTTAACACATATTAACACTGTTAACTAATTAATATCTGTTACATATATATAACTGTTACACAATTGAAAGTGGTAACGATTAACAGATTTAAACCACATTTATAAGTGTAACACTTTCATTCTGTAACCTTTTCATAGTGCAATCCATTATAATTATGTAACCTTTATGAATGTGTTTTTAAGTCCCTGGTTTTGGGCCTCAAGGATTATTGGTAGAGCCTTCAACACCCTCTATACCTTTTTTTTTTGTTTATTTTTTTCGAGTGGTAATCCCCCCGGATACCGCCCCGCCGGCCAGCGGTGGTGGTTATGTCGGGTTCGAGCCGACTAAAACCACACGCCATCTTCAGACGCCGGGGTGTAAGGTGGCCTATAAGGCATTTCCCTCGCACCCCGGCTGACTCAGAGCCATCTCCGGTTTTGAGATGGCCCCCTCGGGTTTAGGCACCCTCTATACCAGGAAGGAGCCAACGCCTGAGTGTCATCACTGTGACGCGAGCGAGGACTCAGGGCTGCACATGCTGGCGGACTGCCCGGCGTGGGAGGTGCCGAGGCGTGACCTCGTGGCAGCCATCGGGGTGGGAGTCCTCTCGCTCGGCAGCATGATTGCGGCAATGGTGCGGAGCGCGAGCGCGTGGGCCGCCGCCACCTCCTTCTGCGAGCATGTGATGCTCGCGAAGGAGATGGCGGAGCGCGCCCGGGAGAGGTTCAGAAGTTCTCCCGGCCCACCGAGCCCGCAACATGCTCCCCGCACGTCGCAGGCGACTCAGGCGCCGGAGGTCGCTTAACGACCTCCGTCCTCAATGAGCGCAGGCCTGGGGGTGGCAGGTGAGGCCGCCTGTCACCCCAGCAGAAGCAGGCCGGGACGGTGGGGCGACTAACGCCCCTCCCCCAAACCGGGGCAAGACGGGGACACCGTGGTTCCCAAACCCGAGGGGGCCATCTCGAAACCGGAGATGGCCCAGGGTCAGTCGGGGTGCGAGGGATATGCTCTATGGGCAACCTTACACGCCGGCGTCTGCAAACCAGAGACGGCGTGCGGTTTTAGTTGGTTCAAGCCCGACAAAACCGCCCCCGCTGGCCGGCGGGGGGGGGGGTATCCGAGGGGATTTCCGCACGAAAAAAAAAAGGCACCCTCTATACCTATATGTAAAGAAATTTTAGGTTCAATTCCTATAAAGAACCTAAAATCTCTTTACACTCTTTTTAACTAGATTCAACCTACACTTTTCCTATAAAACGACCCGCCTAAGTACATATCTTGAGCGAATAATTCCCGTGAAAGGAATCGGGATATTAAACTCGGTTCGAGATTCGCGTGTCGACGACAGATCCAACAGATTTACATATTCCACACTTCCACAACTTGTTAATATAGACCCTGTTTACTGAGAGCTTCTTTCTTGGTAAGTTTAATGCGATTTTGTATGTTTGGCTATTGAGGATAGGCCATAGTAAGTTAGTTTAATTAAATTTACCGATTGTACTATACCTGTAACCTTCACTCAATAATTTGACCAAGTGTCATCGTAATCGGATAAACCATATGGTATTATTATTATTTATTAGTTTATGGCAGCCCATAAACTACAAAGAAACTAAACCAACATACAAAGAAAAACACGGACGTTGATTTTTATGTATCAGTAAAATATGTTAAGTTATCAAAGGATTATGTTTTGGAACCTGTTGACACTCGAGGTAGGGCTGTTCCACCAGTTCAAAGTCGCTCAGCGAGCTATGGAAAGAGCTATGCTCGGAGTTTCTCTGAAGGATAGGATTCGTAACGAATACATCGGACAGAGAACCAAGGTTATCGACATAGCTGAAAGAATTAGCAAGCTGAAGTGGCAGTGGGCCGGCCATATCTCGCGAAGAACCAACAACCGCTGGGGTACACGTGTTCTTGAGTGGAGACTGCGACTCGGCAAACGTAGTGTAGGACGCCCTCTGGCCAGATGGGATGACGATCTGCGAAAGACAGCTGGCAGATTCTGGATGCGGCAAGCTGAAGACAGGGTGCTATGGCGCTCATTAAAGGAGACCTATGTCCAGCAGTGGACTAGTATAGGTTAATGATGAATAAAATAAATTATTAATTTAAAACACTGATGAGGCCGTCAAGCTGAGTGCCACCATTGTTAACATGGTACGTGTATGTAATGGTGACCCTCTTTCCAGAGACTTTACCTTCAACAAGTTTTCTAGTAAGTGCATAACAAGACAAAATTTGTCTTGTTATGCACTTACTAGAGAACTTATACGCTGATGTTACATGATATCTATCAAATGAGTCCAAACATAACGAATTTATTTTGTTTGGTTCAGAAATTCCTATGACCTCCTACCTTCTCCATCTTCAGACCATGGATATCATGTAACATCAGCGTATATTGGTCAAGATAAAACAAATGGGTTCAAACTTGATTGATTTATCTTGTTAAGTTCTGGAGTTCCTATGGACACGTTCCGACTCCATCATCTGACCAGCTTCATAGTAGCATATTATCACATTGTCACCGATGATACGGAGGTATATCAAACTTGAGTCCAATCTAATATTAGAAAGTGGTTTTAATTGGGCTTTCAAGATTTGACCCGTACTAACTAATAACATAACATAACATAAACTCACGCCTATATCCCCGAAGGGGTAGGCAGAGGTGCTAGCACCCACATTTCGCCGGTTTATGTCCCAATGTAATAGGTGGCGAGCCTATTGCCATTAACCGGGCACTTATAAGCCTGCGATAAATACACACATAACTTCGAAAAGCATCGAAAAGTCATTGGTGTGTGCCATGATAAAACCTGAGATCGAACCCGAGACCTCGTCTCAGCAGTCCATTACCCATACCACTAGGCTACCGCGGCTATTAAACTATGAGCTAAATAAAAGCTTGTAAAAAAGCTGTGATAGCCCAGTGGCCTACGTAACGGACTGCTGAGACGAGGTCTCGAGTTCGATCCCCAGTCACCCCGGGCACACACCTCTGACTTTTCGTAGCTATGTGTGCATTAATAAATATTAATTATCGCTCGCTTAATAATGTGCCCGGTAGATGGCAATAGACTCGCCCCCTATTACATTGGGACCTTAACATAACTGGCGAATCATGGGTGTGTAATACACCTCTTTCTACCCGGGGATACAGGTATACAGGATACAGGTATAAGGAGTACAGGATAACCGCGGTAGCCTAGTGGTATGGGTAATGGACTGCTGAGACGAGGTCTCGGGTTCGATCCCAGGTTTGACCATGGCACACACCAATGACTTTTCGATGCTTTTCGAAGTTATGTGTGTATTTATCGCAGGTTTATAAGTGCCCGGTTAATGGCAATAGGCTCGCCACCTATTACATTGGGACCTAAACATAAACTGGCGAAATGTGGGTGCTAGCACCTCTACCTACCCCTTCGGGGATATAGGCGTGAGTTTATGTTATGTTATGTTATGATACAGGCGTGAAGTTATGTTATGTGTTTATGTAAAATACATTGCATCAATATCAAATACAAGAATTCATACAACTATGCTTAATACTGTAGATTCTTGAAATACTTTCAACCTAACCTTCCGTTCACCCTGTTCAAAACGAAATGGCGTCTCAAGAAATATAGCAAGGTTCCCTCGCACGAACATTGACAAATACTAGGGACGTTCCTGAACGTATTTATACAACAACGCTCGTTCATGATCCGTGATTGACTGAGCACTGTATACGTGAGTTCTACGGAAGAACAATATTTATTACTGAAAGAAATATATGGTGAATGTTTTGTTAAAGGTTTAGAAGGATTTGTACTGTTTGTCTTTTAAGATGTACTCACGAATAGCCTATTCGTTACCAAAGACGCTATTTTTGACATCGATAAAAGAACAACAGTAATCATGGCTTAGTGGTTAAGGAGTCGACCCTACGATCGAGAGGTCCTGGGTTCGAATCCTGGCCATTACACTACTGACGTGAACCCACTCCTAACACAAGCGTTTAGCTTAGCTGGAGGGGTTAGGGGGAATATTAGTAATTTCGGTTACTAATATTCTTTAAAAAAAAAAAAAAAAAAAAAAAAAAACATGGCTACATTCTCCTGTAATCAATATTGCTGAAAATAAACTTAAACAAGTTAACGTTTGGCAATTGTTAGGTTGATAGCATAAATTAGTGTGCGATAGATATTGGGAAATTCTTGAAAGCAGCATAGAGTCAGTTGGTTAAATATAAAGTTAATTATGAATGCACTTATTTTTTAATAGATATATATACATAATATCATATTAAAGTTTTTTTTTTGCGTCAGAAAATATTGAAGATATTTATTAATTTTTAATGTTACAGGTATAACAAGGGCGATAACTTGCAAGTCTAAAGTCAAGAAAAGCGGCCAAGTGCTAGTCGGACTCGCTCATGAAGGGTTCCGTAGCAGCAAGTAACGTAATAATGCTTTTTTTTAAATTTTATATTGGAGTTGATTGAATGAAAGGTAGGTAAATTGCGTTTTACGATTTATGACGTATTAAAAAAAAACTACTTACTAGATCTCGTTCAAACCAATTTTCGTTGGAAGTTTACATGGTAATGTACATCATAATTATATTTTTTTTAGTTTTATCATTCTCTTATTTTAGAAGTTACAGGGGCGGGGGGGAGGGGGGGGGGGACACACAAATTTTACCACTTTGGAAGTGTCTCTCGCGCAAACTATTCAGTTCAGAAAAAAATGATATTAGAAACCTCTATATCATTTTTGAAGACCTATACATAGATACTACACACGTATGGATTTGATGAAAAAAAATTCTGAGTTTCAGTTCTTAGTATTGGGACCCCCAAAATTTTTTGAGTGTAAATCTTAATGCGGTTTACAGAATATATCTACTTACCAAGTTTCAACAGCATAGTTCTTATAGTTTCGAAAAAAAAAGGGGGCTGTAACATACGGACGGACAGACAGACAGACATGACGAATCTATAAGGGTTCCGTTTTTTACCATTTGGCAACGGAACCCTAAAAACTGAAAAAAAAAAGTTGATACGCTTATAACACAGCGCATTGTCATGGAACTGTACTCGAATAGTCATCTTATTAAGTTACAAGGAAACTTACTACTTACTGGAAAATGCTGACGAAATTACATCACCGACTTTACTGTCAACGTTCATTACAAAATACCATGAGAACATCAACACAACATACCCTTAGAGAAAAATGAGAAATAAAAAATCGTGTCCATCCACAAGTTTCATCAAGCTCCATATTGCTAGCCATAAATTTTTCATGATAGCCCCTATGCTAGTAAGTATTTACTCTGACTAAACCGGTATATATCACTGAGGCCGACCAATTTCTTGACCGAAAAATTTATAACGGTGCTTCAAGCATTGATATATGAAGGCTGGATGTCCCTGGACCGTGTACTGAAATGATGAATACGGGTCTGGCACTTTTGTTTTTTGTGTGTTGATCTAGGCTGCTTTTTGTTCGAAGAATTAAAATACAGTTTCTGGTAAAAAATTATCAAATTAAAAATGTATTTTGATCGTATTTATGTAGATGATCGTAGATGAAAAAAAGCGGCCAAGTTAGAGTCGAACTCGCCCATGAAGGGCAAGCAGCAAGTAACATAATAATGTTTTTTTTTTTAAATTCAATATTTGAGTTGATTGAATGAAAGGTAAATTACGTTTTACAATTTATGACGTATTAAAAAAAAAGCTACTTACTAGATCTTGTTCAAACCAATTTTCGGTGGAAGTTTACAAGGTAATGTACATCATATATTTTTTTAGTTTTATCATTCTCTTATAGAAGTTACAGTGGACACATTTTACCACTTTGGAAGTGTCTCTCGCGCAAACTACGCAGTTTAGAGAAAAATTATATTAGAAACCTCAATATCATTTTTGAAGAGCTATCCATCAAACACAACTCAAAAACATATGGGTTTGATGAAAAGAAAATTTGAGTTTCAGTTCTAAGTATGGGGAAGTCCCCCAAAATTTATTGCTTTTTTTCTATTTTTGTGTGAAAATCTTAATGCGGTTCACAGAATACATCTACTTACCAAGTTTCAACAGCCATAGTTCTTATAGTTTCGGAAAAAAGTGGCTGTGACATACGGACGGACAGACATACAGATATGACGAATCTATAAGGGTGCCGTTTTTCGCCATTTCGCAGTGGAACCCTGAAAATATATAAATACAAGCGTGTGAAAATGATCTATTGGATTGTTTTTAAAGAGAACGTGAAGCAAAAATAATGTTGACGTAAAATAATTTATTTTGAAGCCAAGTGATTAATTTTATCTAGATGTTAGCTCTTTTGCAAGTAAATTGAATGCAGTAAATTTTTGTGCAAAAAAATGCAAAGAAAGATTGTTCCTCATAGTTCATACTATCTAAAACATTATTATATTGAGTCACGTTACCAATTTTCAAACGGAAATGAGTGTATTTTGCACGTTAAGGTTCACATTTCGTGACTGATTCTCCTTTGTTCATTATTATTTCTATGGCTAATGAATAATAATGAAAAATTATATTTTGTTTGTAAAACTGTACAAATAATATATTGTGTAAACAAATTTCTTTCTAATGAATATTTTAATTTAATAATTGACTTGATATAGAATGAGATTTCTAGTTACGAAATATGATGTAGTGAAAAAGTGTTAAAGAAAATACAAGAGAGATAGAAACAGTTTGATAGAGAAATAGAAGAATCCGAGAAAATTGTGAAAGAAGGAAGAAGTATAAAAAAAATAGAAGAACTTTTAGGACAACGAGAGAGAGAGAGAGAGTAAAAGCATGTGAAAACACTTAAATCTAAAATAAAAGTTTTTATGAAATAAATAAACTGTAGAAAAGAAACTCTTCTCAACTTCGTTACAAAATTATATTTTGGATGCAGGTAGTTATAATGTTAATAGTTATAGTAATACAGGTGGGTACCTTAAGAAGAAAAAATCCGATAAGTAGGGCACGGTCCAGTCGGCGTTCGAAAAGACGAAGCGCCTCTGTACACATGCGGTAGTCGCTATTATGGCGTTTGGTCCGGCTAGTTCCAGAGATGTGGAAGCTTTGCCGTACGCAACAGCACTGCTCTTGGACTTTTTTTTTGTGTGAACCCCATATTGTAGTCGCTTGGGAAAACACACAGCAAGGAGATCATTCCACAGTTTAAGCGTGCACGGAATGAAGTTTCTTTCATATCTTACTATGCCTGCCTTAATTGCCTGTCTGTGATAAAATGTGGCCGTGGGGATTATTCAACAATTCTTCTGAACACATACCATTATATAGGCGGTAGCATAGAGAGGCAAAACCCCTCCTTACGCTGAGAGGTTCAACACTGCCCGAAAGCACGGGATCGCACAATCCTCAGTGCCTGTCTTTACACCGAATCAAACGGGTCAAGCTGGTATGCAGGTGCTCCGGCAAAAAGATGACAGCAGTACTCCATGTGAGGCCGGACTTGCGACTTACATAGTAAAAGTCTTTGCCCCGCAGTGAAGTATTGCTTCACCCTGTTGAGCACTCCGAGTTTTTTGGATGCCAACTTGAGCTTATCTGCCAAATGACTGCGGTATTGGACTCTCACTAATTTATTTCTGGGTGTTTGAGGATTTCTGAGGTACCAATAGATGGCGCAAGTAATGACTGAACCGTAATTGCGGCACAACCATGTCTGGCGCTTTGACGACTGTCTTGAAAATAATTTTATTATATTGCTGTGGTGTTACATTGTAACCATATTTATATCTGTAATATTACCCTTCCATTTTTTTTTACGTGTGCAATCCCCCTTCGGGGTTCACCCCATCGGTGCCGACGATGGGGTGAGCCTGTCGGAATCAGACCGACTAAAACCACACGGTGCCCTCCCCAAGTGTCCATTGCCGGGCGCCCCGGGTATGCCCTCGAAAGGATAACCCCAGGGTTACCGGCAGATTCTGGCCTCCACCGCGGCCTCGACTGGTGGGGTCGGGTTTTATCCTGTTCGGAGTGTTACGGTGCACTGATGCCGGGTTACGAGAATCTAAAAAAATAGCGGGAAAGGTCGAGTTCCGCGAAGTGATACGTGTCCCTTATAAGGTCAGGCAGCGAGCCGAGACGCGCTAAGCATGAGTCATCCCAAGCTGCGACCAATTAGATTGGTGGCCAAGATGCGACATCGATGAGTTGTAGCATCCCTAGACCGCGCGGTGCGTCGGCCTTAGCGGCTAGCACGGTGGGGAGAGCATTCCTTACTCAGACTTCACCTCTGACAGTCACATAGTCAACAGTTACGTGTCATCGTCCAGTACATATCACAGTACAGTGGTTGTTTGGAAAGTATAGTTCCAAAAAGTAAATAACAGATTGGTCTTAAACATATACGCGTTGCAGTTCCCATTATTGGGGTAAGTACTGGTATGTGTGTATGTGCTCAATAGTATAGTCTCGCGAGTGTTGATTGCCGTGTCGTAATACTGTTACGTGCGCGGGGTACAAATTAAATGCCGTTTACACAACAAAGAGGTTTATTCGCTCACCACAAACTAGACAACTAAATAACTAGCACACACAGTACTCTTCAACAGTTCCAGTCGCTCAGCAGTTCACAGTAGTCCACAGTAGTTCCTTAAGTCGCAGGTATAACTCTTTTGATTCACTTCGGTAAGATGTGTTCGCTTTCACTTTCGAAAATAAAACTGCCTCGTGTCGATAGCCGGGCGTCCTTTTATAGCTCTTAATAAGCGGGGTAGAATATTCCGGAAGGCACTAGAGCGTTCGAGAATAGTAGGTATTTACTGGGGCGTTCGAGAAAATAAGTACCTACACAGTCGTGCCGACGATAGAGGTGAATGCCCTTTTTATCGCGATTTGTAGGTAAAGTTGGTATAGGTAGACAAAGGGCGTGTGATTTTGTATTGACTTTTCTGGATTTTTCTAAACGGATCGATAGAGTACTTCGACATTAATAATGCGTTTTAATTTCTAGAAGATTCGATCAGTAGTTTCCGAGATATCGACGATCGTTGTAACAATACAGTGGTCGCGAATTAGCGTTATAATATGAGAAATAACATTATAGTTCGCGCGGGACATACCTGCCTATCCCCCTGGGACCTGGGCGTGATGTAGTCTCGTTAGTAATACCTTACATCACTTACCGGTCGCGAGTTCGATGCCTGGGTGGTGAATTGTTTTGTGTGTTTAAATTAGAATCAGTAACATAACAATAGAAATGTTTAAAGTAAATAATGAATTAAATAATTAATTATGTCGGGCGTCTGAAGAAAAGGGAGTTCGTATGCATATCAGCTGTTGGCTGATCGTAACAATTGCATAAGAAACGGTTCCAAAATAATTATTCAATATAGAATAAAATAACGTAACTTTTTCTACTGACACCCACATATTATGAAGAAATAATAATGGTAGCTAAAATGTTTTGTTTTCTTATCTAAAATATTAAAAGCGAATAATATTACGTTATATATCCACGGTTCAACATGTATTGTCGATGTAGGACTTGACTGTTGGGAATAAACTCAAGTTAATCAGTGATTGATTTTATTTGTATACTGAGATTTTAGGGTTCCGTAGTTGACCCAGAAATGAGTTTATTTTTCTAGTACTAGTATTTAGTAGTCCGTTGAACCGTGGTTGACGAAGCTTTTTATTACGCCTACTGACCCTGGAGGAATCCAGAAGGCCGATGTCCCCTTCAGGGATTATATATTAATTGTAGTTATTTTATGTTAAGTGTACCTACCACTGTACAGCGCCGCCGACATTAGGGCCCATGTAGGAAATTATACTCAGGGTCCCCGGCGCTGTTGCATTGGGCTCATACGCCAGTGCCTGACCGTGTGTTTGTTCTCCAGAATTCCGTACGGGCTGAAAGTTAGTACCGGTTGAAGCAGCGTGCCATTTTCGTACCATCTGAAGAGGTCCTCAACTCCGTTCCGGTCTAGAAAGCAGGAAGACCTGTGTACCGGTGGAACCGCACCGGCCACTCCACACCTGAACAGCTGGCAGAGACGGCAAAATACAAGTCAAGCCTGGTGGTCTCTTGGGAGGCGCATCACCCTCGCCGGTGCCGACGGACCCGAGTTGAGTGAAATACTTGGCGGCCGTTCGTAGTGGCGTGTACCTATAGCCTAACCGACACTCGACTTTAATTTAATTTAAAAATAAATATTAACAAAAATTGTGGTACCTTTTTTTTTTTTATCGTGCGGAAATCCCTTCGGATACGGATTAAAGCGTTAGACTTCGATCATTCGTTTTCCTTCCGGCTTCCCGTAGGGCACCCCGTATCACATATTTATATCTGTAATATTACCCTTCCATTTTTTTTACGTGTGCAATCCCCCACGGGGTTCACCCCATCGGTGCCGACGATGGGGTGAGCCTGTCGGAATCAGACCGACTAAAACCACACGGTGCCCTCCCCAAGTGTCCATTGCCGGGCGCCCCGGGTATGCCCTCGAAAGGATAACCCCAGGGTTACCGGCGGATTCTGGCCTCCGTGTCGGGTTTTATCCTGCGTCGTCGGTGAGTTGGCAGGCGTGTGTAGGACACACACAACACGCTTCCGTCTTGGCCTGCTTCTGTAAGGACGACGAGTCGGCCAACTGCCGGCCTCAGGCCCCGATCATGGAGGTCGGTAGTCCCGGCCATAGACGAGGCGGACTCGGTGGGCAGGGTTCTCTCCCGCTCCGTCTCCGCCGTCTCTTTCACGTGCATTACCTACTCGCAGAAAGAGGCGGTGGCGTGCCACTTGCTCCCATCGGAGCATGGTCTCCAGCGTACCCCTAATACCTGATACTTCTCCTTTAGCTTACCATCACCGTCGGTAGCTTAATGGTTAAGGGGTCGATGAATGGAAAGTCGACAGAACATTTGATCGAATATTGCTATTTCGAATGAACCGTTTATCGCCAAACGCAACTTCGACTGAACGTTTTATCGAATATTTATCAATCGATGGACTGATGTCCGAAAATTAGTAAAGTGGGTTAGGTTAGGTTAGAACTGTGACCCCAACAGAGCGCAAGCCGAGCGAGCGGAGCGAGCGTGCCGCGGTAACGGCCGGCGAAGTGCTGGAATCAGTAGTCCGGAAAGTTTATGGCAAGAAGTCATGTCTAAATCTCATTCGAAACAGCAATCCATCGATTAATAAATATTCGATAAAACGTTCACTCGAAGTTGCGTTTGGCGATAAACGGTTCATTCGAAATAGCAATATTCGATCAAACGTTCTGTCGACTTTCCATTCATCGAACATATAACTCTCGAAGTTTAGTTACGGACCCGATTGGCTGTTTCCTCCAGAGTACGCATTATTTCAGGATGGAGATGCCACATATCAGGTTAGTTGGTGCTCATATTATGGTAGTATTTTCAATGTAATCTCATCTTCAAATATCGTAGGTAACCACGTGTTTATAGGAGCATAACAATCAATACGTCACGAGGCTATTCACACACCAAAATCATTCTACTTCCTACTAACATAAACATAACTTCACGCCTGTATCCCCGAAAGGGTAGGCAGAGGTGTATTACACACCCACGATTCACCAGTTATGTTTAGAGCCCAATGTAATAGGGGGCGAGCCTATTGCCATCTACCGGGCACATTATTAAGCATACTGTTACGGTTCCCTCCTGCTAGCGAAAGTCCCCAGTCAGCCCGAATCTCCCTGTCCTGCACAAAGTGCTAGATCAGCAATCTGTCCACTCCCCAGCTCGGGCTGAGTCTAGTTTCAGTCTCATCCTATCTTCCGTCGCGAACATATCTTCCATCTCCAATACTTGCCAATTCTCGCGTCTCTCTTTATTACCTACTACCTTTATTTGATAAGTTTTTGTGTCAGTTTTATAAGAAATTAATACAAGTTTGTGAACAACTTTTATTAAACAATTGTGTATTAAACAGTGTTTTTTTTTTAAAAGAGAGTCGAATCGTCTCTCGTAACAGTGCGATAATTAACATTTATTAATGCACACATAACTACGAAAAGTCAGAGGTGTGTGCCCGGGGCGACTGGGGATCGAACTCGAGACCTCGTCTCAGCAGTCCGTTACGGACGCCACTGGGCTATCGCCGCTTTTACTTCCTATTAATATTATTAATTTGAAAGTTTGTGAAGACGTTAGGAAGTTTGTTACTAAATCAAGCTCAAATGGTGGAACAGATATGTCTGAAATTTTGTACAGGGATATATTATAGTCTGGACCTATACATAGGTTTATTTCCTATTACACCAATAACTACCCAATATACGATTTAGCTCATTTAGAATTCATGTCCATCCAAAGGTTGCCTGTAAGATATTGCTTTTAGCGATAAGGCCGCCATTTGTACATGTATTGTTTGAGATTCCATATATGTATATTCTGATTGGTGTAGCCTAGTGGTATGGGTAATGGACTGCTGAGTCGAGGTCTCGGGTTCGATCCCAGGTTTTACCATGGCACACACCAATGACTTTTCGATGCTTTTCGAAGTTATGTGTGTATTTATCGCAGGCTTATAAGTGCCCGGTTAATGGCAATAGGCTCGCCACCTATTACATTGGGACCTAAACATAAACTGGCGAAATGTGGGTGCTAGCACCTCTGCCTACCCCTTCGGAGATATAGGCGTGAGTTTATGTTATGTTATGTTATGTTATGATTGGTGTACAATAAAGTTTATATCTATCTATCAATCTATAGGTTTTCATACCTTTTTTTTCGTGCGGAAATTCCCTCGGTTACCCCCGCCGGCCATCGAGGGTAGTTATGTCGGGCTTGAACCGACTAAAACCGACCACCGTCTCGGTTCTTCAGACGCCGGGGCGTAAGGTGGCCATAAGGCATTTCCCTAGCACCACGAATGACCCAGGGCCATCTTCGGTTTCGAGATGGCCCCTTCGGGAGGCTTTTATACCTGTAATAGATCTCTATCGGGATCAGATTGGAGTCAACAGCTAGTTAAAAATAAATTTTAAGTAGTATATATTTTACATGGTATTGTCGGAACACACACTTCAAACTTCAAGACAACAACCATCTTTAGTCTACCCGTGACCATGGCTGCTGAAAAGCAACCGAAACGTCGGGTTCAATGTAAAATATAAAATAACATCAAATAAACCGCGATAGAATCCGTTAAAAATAGTTTTATTTCAAAGTATATATTTTAATTAATAGTAACATATCAGGAATATAATTTAACAATCTTAAAAATTTGCAGCAATCAGTAGCAACATGTGCACTTAAATGATGGAAACTTGTACACACATTGACCACTCTTAGCCCCCTCGAGTTTGGTGCAGTGGATCTGGCAGTCCTGGGTGAGGGCGTTGCAGGTGCCTTTGAAGTACTTGGAGTTTGGGCAGCCGGCAGTAGTGGACATGAAGGCGCAGGCGATGATGAACAAGGCGAAGAAAACCACAGATGTCTTCATTTTTGGAGTTTAGAGTTGACTTTTTGTTCTGTGGGATAAATAACTCAAATTAGCAGAAGTTAGTAATCAAATAGTTTTCTAATGTATACTAACAACTATCTGATGCCCGCGACTTCATCCGCGTTATGTTCGGAATAGATCAATGTATGTTTATTTATGCAGTCTCGATACCATTTTTTTTTGGTTATGTCGTGTATCGACTAAAACCGCACGGTGTCCTCCCCAAGTGTCCGTTGCTGGGCACCCCGGGTAAGCCCTCGAAAGGATAACCCCAAAGTCTCGATACCATCACGTAAGTATTGAGATATTTTATTTAACGGCCCAAATGAGGTGCTGTGGTCCATTCGTTTTACATTGACAATTCGTTCGAAATAGAGGTTTATATGTAACATTGAAATCAATTCTGCCCGATTCCTTAATATAGTAGCGTGATGATATTTATTATGAAATAAATATTAATAAATAAATTAATGTTGTAGGACAAAGTATACAACGCCATCTAGACCCAAACTAAGCAGGGCTTGTTCTAGAATGCGGATAAACATACTTAAATACTTTTACTTTTGTAAATAAATACATATTATACATAGGAACACCCAGACCATTGCAAACATACATAATTACACTGAGTGGGAATCGAACCCGCGACCTCAGGCTTAGCAGTCGAACGCACTACCGCTACGCCACAGAGGTCGTCGTCGAAATATTTATGCGTCTCCAATCAACTATCTTTTATACGTGGGTAACTCTGTAGAGTTTAGAGATTTTACATTTTACTGCTCATCCCCTTTCAGGTATAGTAGCGTGATGATGATGATTATTATTTCCTTTATTCAATTTTAACATAACATAACATCATAACATAAACTCACGCCTATATCCCCGATGGGGTAGGCAGAGGTGCTAGCACTCACATTTCGCCAGTTATTCAGTTATACAGTATTCAGTTTTAAATACATATAAATTATATTTTTAAATACTTACATTCTATATAAAAAAAAACAAATATATTTAAAAATATAGTCCTGATTTTGATCATGTCTGAGTTCTGCAGAACTGCAATATTTCGTAACAATCTATCTTGTAATAATACAGCTGTGATTAATAATAGTCGAGAGCAAAATTTTGCTCTGCTGCTCCTATCATACCTATAATAGCGTGATGATATATAGCGCAGTTTATGACCATGCCCTAGAACAATGTTCATGCTAAATTTCAGCCACTTTTCAGCGGTTTTTAAGTGATGCTTGAACATCGATAATAAGAAGCAGACAAAACGACAAACCGAAAAACAGAGAAAAAATCTAAGTCACCTTTTTGCATCGGACTCGGTCCTAGAACACACCTTTTTTTTTCAACTTTTTTTTTTTATATTCGATGTACCTTTTTTTTTTTTTTTTTTTTTATCGTGCGGAAATCCCTTCGGATACCCCCCCGCCGGCCAGCGGGGGCGGTTATGTCGGGCTTGCACCGACTAAAACCGCACGCCGTCTCGGGTCTTCAGACGCCGGGGTGTAAGGTTACCCATAGAGCACCCCGGCTGACCCTGGCCCATCTCACCACTAACAGCATCGCTCATCCTGTCTCCTCTGAAAGCAGAGGAGTACGGAGAGCGATGTGTTCCCGCCACGTTGGGTACGTTGGATATTCGATGTACCTACAGTTTTCACCTTGTTACTATTTTATTATATCTATACTAGGTATTACTAACTAAAGAGCTGACGTTAGTTTTTTGAGCTGAGTGAGACGAAGTCGAGCGAAAGCATACCAGACTTCAGGATTTTCTTTGTCACAGGTCTCCTCCTAAACTACTAATCCAATCAGAACCAAATTTGGCATGATTAAAGAGGTCAATCAGAGGAAGGTTTATGGATATATTTTGAAAAAATTTATGCTACCACAGAGGAATGATCACCAAAAAAAAAATTCCTGCAAAAAAATGCAGACAGCATTATATATTGAAATAAAACTATTTTAACGAAATTTGATGTTATTTTATATTTTACATTGATCTCAACGTTTCGGTTGCTTTTCCGCAGCCATGGTCACGGGGCTAAAATAGTTTTATTTCAATGTGTGACATTCGCGTAAACTTCCGACAATATCATGTAACTATTTTTTAATAAATTTTTTTCGTCTTTTTTTTTATTTGAAGCTAACGCTACAAGGTATTCAGGGGTTCAAATCCCGTGCCGGATGTAGCATTACAAATATAAATACTGACCAACTGAGCCACTTGTAGCACTAAAAAGGGGACTGTTTCAAATTCCATCCTGGCTGACAATTTCCGACAATTACAATACAATTCAACATAATTTGCATTCCATGGCATTGGTTTGAGTGTTTCTATGTATAATATGTATTTATTTACAAAAAAAGTATCTAAGTATGATTATTCGCATTCTAGATCCCATATGACAAGCTCTGCTTAGTTTGGGTCTAGATGGCGCTGTGTAATATGTCGAAGAGTATTTATTTATTATTTAATTATATTCAGTTCAATGATTTGGACAATAATTTGTTTTATGTAAGTATCTTGATCATCGATGGCGCAGTGATAGTAAGTACTCTGTTGTGCATAAACAACAGAGTACCAAACACAAGACGTGTTCGATTACCGGGTCAGGTGAAGAGTAATGTTGGTTTTTCTGATAGAATTTCTGTAATCGTTTAAATTCAGAAAAGGGGTTGCAAGCCATACCCTCTATTACGTGGGACTAAAATAGCTGATTTATATGGCTACTAATACAACTCCGCCTTCGGAGTTTACAGGCGTATATAAATAATCATGTAATATCAACCAGGTGCACAAGGTGGAATAAACCTTTATAAACCCGACGCAAAAACGATGGGATAATTCTGTGTCTGTCTGTGGCATCGTAGCTCCCGCACGGTTAAACCGATTTGGATGCGGATTTTTTTGTTCGAAATACGATTTGATTGAGATGGCTCATAAATAAATGCGCTTCGGGGTTTTTTAATTGAGCTGAGTGAGACGAAGTCGAGCGAAAGCTCCTCATACCAGAATTCAGGATTTTCTTTGTCACAGGTCTCCTCCTAAACTACTAATCCAATCAGAACCAAATTTGGCATGATTAAAGAGGTCAATCAGAGGAGGTTTATGGATATATTTTGAAAAAAATAATGCTACCACAGAGGAATGATCACCGTTAAAAAAAATCCAGATGGAATTACATAATAACCGCTCGAGACACTGTGACCAAACTTTAGGTACACGCTCAGAAAGCATGTCCAGAGTTGTGACTTTCAAAAAGAATTTTCAAAATCGGACTTGCCACGGAGGAATGATCACTGTTCAAAATTTTCAAAATCTGATTCACGGAGGAATGATCACTGTTCAAAATTTTCAAAATCTGATTCACAATGTCTCACTCAGCTCAACATTGCAAGCAGCGATTCGCCTTGCAGACCTAGTTATTGTTTTTTTTTATTTATTTTTTACTTTCCATTGCCATTTTAATTTACCCAGGGCAAGTTAGCATATTATTTGTTTTATACTTTTATTTGTGAAATGTTAGAAACCAGAAATTTTCTGTTTCATCGGCTGATAATAATTTCTAAACTTGGTCGACTCAATCAGAATTATTTATTTTATTTTGATTTACAAAAAAATCTATGTAGTTTAAATTGAATTAAATACTACGTGTTATGTTAAATATAAGATTATAAATATAAAAAAAATTATATAAATAATAAATTTAATTATACAATAAATCAAGTGATCAGAAATTGATTTCTAGTTATTAAAAAAAATTAAGATTATAAATATAAAAAAAATTATATAAATAATAAATTTAATTATACAATAAATCAAGTGATCAGAAATTGATTTCTAGTTATTAAAAAAAATAGATACCTGTGTAGAAATGAATTGGTGATACCACTGCTGGAGTTAGCCAAGATTTGAATCGCCACTGAATTGTAGCTGAATATATAGTCAAAAGTGAATCAGATCGTGCGTTATCTATTACAATATTAGGGTAATAATGGATTAACTCGTTTGGTTTCCATGAACAACAACTTGTTTACTCAAAAAAATCATTACCATTATGTTGATCAGTGATTCATGACACATTTCTAGAGCGATTCTTCATAATGACAAGCCGTTACCTTAAAATTGCATGGTATTGTTGCTTACGAAAAAAATTAAAAATGTTAATTATCGCTCGCTTAGTACTTAGCTGGCGAATCGAGGGTGTGTAATACACCTCTGCCTACCCCTTCGGGAATACAGGCGTGAAGTTATGTTATGTATGTTATGTTGTTGCTTACGAGCTTTGTGACGAAGTTATTTTTTTATACCACTCAGGTGGCAGACAAGCACACGGCCCACCTGCTCAGTATTTTTAAGAGATTACCATTTAAAAATAGATGGTAGCTGTACGCGAACGTAGCCAGTGCAATGATTTCGAAGCAGCTCTGCTACCAGCCCCGTCACTAAGGAGGAAGCAAATGCGAAAAATGCGACTACGAGTAGGTAGTTTTCAAACCGTAGCCCCACTAGTCGCTTTCGCGCTCGGAAACCGCGTTACGAGGCACCGATATCGCCGTAAGTCAACGATATTAACTTAAGTCTAAAAAATCGCGTAGTGGAAACGTGCGTAAAACTTAATCATTATTTTATCAACCGTGTCTAGTAAAATCCGATGCCAAACTAGGCCCGCAAAATCGGCACAAACAATTATTACTAGGTTATACGTTTATAGCAAGTAAACACAGATAAATATCTATTCAGACCTCCCGGCGGTTCCGATAAAACACATGAAAAAACACCAAATCAAAGTTAAACAGATTTTTAGCACGTAATTGTACAATAATCAAATTAAGCTGCAATTAACCCCCGATTGAAATCGATCAGTAAATATTTCAATTTTCAGAGTGAAAATATTCAAATTCAAATGCACCAAAAGGTAAAATAGAAATGGTAAATTAACAATCAAAACGGTGGACTTGAACCGCGTGTTAAGTTTCAAATGGCAAACCAAAATTAAACCAATCCGTTAATTATTATCAACAATACACAAAATATATTAAGAAATGGGTCACTGACCTTCGATGGACCGGGATTCAGCCGGGAAATTTGTAAAGATTGGAAAGTGTGCCTATTTAGTGTATCAAATTATATGTGACATGATTGTACGTGTAATTGAATATACAATAAACTAATTATCCAGTAAAAGACAAATTAAGTTTTACTTCCCTTAGGATGTGTCTTCCACCGCAGCAATGGTTCCAATTCCAACGAACGCGATGGGCGTATTCACTTTATTTTACAAAGAGAAAACTATCTCGATAATTAATTTTCACCAATTAATCAACATTCAACAAACAAAATCAAAACAATGTTCCTTCAAAGCGCGTGGCGAGGCCAACCAAAAACGCGCGATCACAGCGTCTACCAACGAGCTAACCTTAATCCACTCAACTCGCGCTCAACTCGCAATGTACTGGCTCATAGTTCCGGTATAATAATGCGCGGGTACGTAAAGAAAAAATAATATACAAACACATTTTAATACGCGGTACAAATATCAAACTATAATTATTTAATAATTAAAACTAAACAGTAGCCATGTCACAGAGGATCTGAAAGTTGCGACAGATGTTGAACACTTTTTCTCAAATATACTTTTAGTAACTACCAAAACTCTTCTTTTTTATACCACTTATGTGGCAGGCAGGCACACGGCCCACCTGATGGGAAGTGGTTACCACGGCCTATGGACGTGTGCAAAACCAGGAGCGTCACACCCCGAAAAAAGCTCGGCGTCTTGCACACAGCGATGGTGCGGAGCGTGCGTGCGTGGGACGCTCGAGAAGGGGCGGAGCGGATCCGGTACAGACTCAGGTCTCTCCCGATCCGCAGAGCAGGCGCAAAGGCGACTCAGACGTCTGAGGTCGCTTAACGAATTCCGGCCTCCATGAGAGCAGGCCTGGGGATAATAGGTAGAGTCACCTGTTAACCTAGCAGAACGAGACCGGGGCGGTGGTGCCTTGTGCGCCCCCCTCCCCTTTTCCGGGGGTAAGACGGGGTCACCGTTGTTCTCAAACTCGAGGGGGCTATCTCGAAATCGGAGATGGCCCTGGGTCAGCCGGCATGCAAGACAAATTATTTATGGGTAACCTCACACCCCGGCGTTTGAAGACCCGAGACGGCGTGTGGTTTTAGTCGGTTCAAGTCCGCTATAACCACCCCCGCTGGCCGGTGGTGGGTACTCGACGGGATTTCCTCACGGAATAAAAATATATTGGCAACGTGTAAGTGGCAGTCCTGGAGTCGTAAGAATTAATAGTGTTTCATGAAAGTAGTTTTCACCTTTACCTTTAGCTTACCAACAGATGAGGTGAAACAATATTGAAGTGACGATAAAAAAAAAATTGTAGATCGTATGACTTGCGTTTCAAATATTCGATATTCGAAAATAGCATAAAAAGAGAGGCAACAGTGTCCTTCAGTTGATCCTCATTCGTGGAAGTCGTTAGTACGGGACATCTATTGAACGGAACTAAAGAGTAAAGTGACATATTTGATAGTCTGGTATGGTGCTGTCTTGCGAGTCGAAGTCGGGAGGACTCGCGTATGCCTGCGGTCACTTCTTGTCGAGACTTCAAACGGACAACATCTGCTGAGAACTATTTCATGATGCACTTAAGTGTATCATTGATATGAAGTATTATGATCTCTTGGAGTAATTGAGCTATTAATTATTTCTACCTTATTCTACATACATGACCATGTCCGAGTTCTATCGAACTTCAGAATTTCGTCATGATCTGCAATAATAAAGGAATAATCAATCAGTGCGTGTGAAAAATGGTCACTAATCCTCAGACTGACTTAACCTTACAAATCGCTTAGCTACTTGGTTAATGAAGCCAAGAGCCCCTTGCGCTTTTTACTACTTATAACGTAGACTTATAAACACAAAACATATTTGGAGTAAGTAATTACAATTCGGTAAGTGTCCAACGCGCATAAGAAGCATACAAAGCTATATTGAAAATGGAGAAGAAACGCAGTTTTTGTACCTTTGCCAACAGTTATAAAAAGTGGCACATGTCAAAGTGAAGTTTACTTTTTTATGCGATCAAGGAAGTACAATATACGAGTACATACAAGTTCGTCGTATGGAAAGTCGCTATCGTGACCGATGAACGCTTGCGACATCAACAGTGCTGTGCTACCACGAAGTGTACTTACAGCGGAAAAC
The DNA here is from genome assembly GCA_946251805.1 of Cybosia mesomella. Classification (NCBI taxonomy): domain Eukaryota; kingdom Metazoa; phylum Arthropoda; class Insecta; order Lepidoptera; family Erebidae; genus Cybosia; species Cybosia mesomella. Next base: position 27,086,265 of record OX276408.1, read on the forward strand.
CAGAACGAAAGACAAACGAATGAAATTAATTCGGATTTATTTCAATAGGATTTAGCCCGAACGGAATAGCATGCGCCGTCTTTGGGCGAATGCGTTTCATGGTACCAATTGTTAGAAACTTCGGTTCGTAACCTCTGACGTACCTTTTTTTCTCGTGCGGAAATCCCCTCGGAAACCCCCCGCCGGCCAGCGCGGGCGGTTAAATCGACCTTGTACCAACTAAAACCGCATGTCATCTCGGGTCTTTAGACGCCGGAGTGTAAGGTTGCACATAAAGCATATCTCTCGCACCCCGACTGACCCTGGACCATCTCCGGTTTCGAGATCTGAGATTTATGGTCTTACCACCGCTACTGCGTCGTGCCCTACCCAAATGAGTAGACCCAGTCTTTATAAACCTTTAATAACATTATGAAGAACGCTCTATTGAGCAGATTTACCTTATCGTATTTTCTTCTACTATCAAGCATTCTACTATTAATCTCTAATAAGCAATATATACACATTATATGAATCACATTATCAGTCGACTGGATATCTAAGCCGTAATCCAAGATCCCAGCCAGGCCCACCAGACATCGCTTATCTTATCGTCCACAACACTATGCCGTAGCAGTTGGCAGGATTGCAATCTAAGCAGTGATTAATCAGTTGTCAATAAAATTATTTTTAATCTTTTCTGTACTTAAAACGTAGTGGTATGAAAATCTATTTAATTATCTTTCGAAATTCGAGTGAGGGTATCAGCACTACAAATAAGAAACCTCCTATTCGAGGATGATCAGCTGTAGTGCCTCAATATTAAGTCATTATATATGTATACTTCTTCTTCATCTGAGCTACCATCCACAGTTTGCACTTTGGAGCATAGGGTTCTCTCTAACTCCACTTTTTTTGGAAATATATAAATAAATATTCAAGGACATATGACACAGCGCCATCTAGACCCATACTAAGCAGAGCTTATCATACGATTTAAAAAATGCGGATAAACATACTTAAATACTTTTTTTTTGTAAATAAATACATAATCTTTTTATATATAAAAATGAATTGCTGTTCGTTAGTCTCGCTAAAACTCGAGAACGGCTGGACCGATTTGGCTAATTTTGGTCTTGAATTATTTGTGGAGGTCCAGAGAAGGTTTAAAAGGTTTGTCATCGATTGAGGCAGTACGAAGTCTGCCGGGTCAGCTAGTATATTATACATTGAAACATCTAGGACCAATGCAAATATACATATTTGCAATGAGCCGAAATCGAACCCATGACCTCTGACTTACCAGTCGAATGTTCTACCACTACGCCACAGCGGCTGCCATCTGACTTCCTAATTCAGGGAGGAAAGCCTTCGCCAGCGCCTCGTCCGTCAATCAGTAGGTGTGCCAGTATGCAGGTAAGGTTGACTTGGGCACCGAAGATTTTATTGGATACACTCGCTTTATACGCAGACGGCCTGGCGGTAAGCAAACACCGTAGTCTACGAATGGCATATGCCACTACTAAAGGTGCCACTTACGCCTGACTGCCTGTAGAGGAAAGAGGGCATAGAAAATAGGAAGGTGGATAGTAAGAGAAAAGGCTCAATCTCAAAAAACTTACAACTTCTGCATAATGTTACTAGAAGTACATAAAGAACAATATAATGTCTGTTATTTGTAGTCACAGGCTTTCGGCGTACCACTGTAAAGCCGATGAGTGCCATTAGTTTTTAAGCACTGGTTTAGTTGCCTAAAAAGGTGCTAATTCTTTTTTTTTTTAATGTTTATAGTATTGTTTGTACATGGGTAATTATAGTATACTGTTTTGATGTTTCTACGAAATTACACACATTTATAACTTCACATAACTTCACGCCTGTATCCCCGAAAGGGTAGGCAGAGGTGTATTGCACACCCACGATTTGCCAGTTATGTTAAGGTCCCAATGTAATAGGGGGCGAGCCTATTGCCATCTAACGGGCACATTATTAAGAGAGCGATAATTAACATTTATTAATACACACATAACTACGAAAAGTCAGAGGTGTGTGGCCGGGGCGACTGGGGATCGAACTCGAGACCTCATCTCAGCAGTCCTTTACGTACGCCACTGGGCTATCGAAACTACGAAATTAGATGATTCAATTGGCCGCTTAACAACACCAACCGTACTTAGGTGGTATACCTACATGTACAATTGAAACTGTAACCAATTTAACTATTAAAACTGAAACTATTAGTAAACTGTTCCTTGCCTTGAATCTCTGGTTGTAATACATAGATTTATGGATTAATTTAATGAGCATAGATATAAGATAAATAAACTTGTTCAAGATTACTTGGGTACTATTATCTGTGCTATTAAATATGTTTTCTATCCTTTTTGTATAAATATTTTGAATAGAGTTTAATTAAATGTTTTTGTTTTTTTTTTTGTTTTAAGAAGATACTAATTTAGAAACCCTTGACTCGGAGATCCCGGTAAGCCGCCAGTCCCTGTTGGCATACGAACATCTGTGGCATTTTTTACGAGTAATTGTAGCACTAAGAGTCCGACAACATGATCTGGGGTGGGTTGTACATATCAGACGACAGTCGCTTCCGTAATTAAGACTGAAGCCGACCCCAAATGACTGGGAAAGGCTCGGGAGATGAACAACGCAGATATTAAGTGACAGAATGCTACCTCTCCGATCGAGTTATCTTAGTTAAGCAAGGAAAGGCATTGGTTCCATAATCTAGCCGATTCTTCATTAATTAAACTTACGTAATAATATGACAAGGAATACAACTTAAATATAACAATTAATAAGTTTATTTAATAAATTTATATTTCAACAATGTTATTATTAATCAGTGACAACAAGTGCACTTAAAGGCTGGGAATTTGTATACACATTGGCCACTCTTGGCTCCCTCTAGGTTGGTGCAGTGGAACTGGCAGTCCTGGGTGAGGGCGTTGCAGGTGCCTTTGAAGAACTTGGAGTTGGGACACGCAGCATCAGAGGAAATGACGGCGCATGCGACGATGGCCAAGACGAGGATTACCATTGAAGTCTTCATTGTCGATATTTGAAATGATTTTTGATGATTGTTTCTGAAAAATAATGCGATTTAAAGTAATGTTAACCGTAATAATGTGTTTTATCTATATGTGTGCCAAATTTCAGGCATATCTATTGAACTGTTCTAGGGTAATTAAGTGACAAAAAAAACAGTTTAAAAAATCCGTTCCCGCAATGGGAACGCACAGGTAGATTTCGTGAAGCAATTAATATTATTTTATATAGAGAACTACGGACTTTAAACAATATTTCGTGAAGTAATACGGTATACAGCGGACATTTATTTAAGAGCAAAAAATAACCTATCGGTTAGAAATATTTTTTTGCCCCTCTATGACCTATGCTTTTTCTATGACCCACACCAAAGCGGTTACCGTTTTCGAGAAAAAAAAATGTTTGAAAAGTTTTTCGCTAAAAGTTACCGTTTTCGAGAAAAAAAAATTAAACATATTAAAAATTTAACATGTTTAATTTTTTTTTCTCGAAAACGGTAACTTTAGCGAAAAACTTTTTAAGAAATTAAATTAAATTAAATTTAATTAAATTAAAATAAAATAAAATATCTAAACATTTTAAAATTAAACATGTTAAAAATTTAACATGTTTAATTTTTTTTTCTCGAAAACGGTAACTTTTAGCGAAATACTTTTCAGACATTTATTTTAGACTTAAAAATGGCCTATCGATTAAAAATGATTCCGACGTCAAGAATGTTCACCGGTTAGAAGTTATGATTTTTTCCCGAAAAATTTTGGTTTTTCCCCCCTCCACTTTTAGTTAAAGTTTTAATCTTATAGGTTTAAAATTAAAAGTTGTTGGTATTCATGTATACTATGGGATAAAATTAGAACGGTTCGAATATCTTTCATGGAACGTGAAATTTTGAGGAAAAACTGATTTCACAAAAAGTGAGGCCCTACCGTCCCCTTAGGCCGGATTCCACCCGTTCACGAACTTAAACTAAGTTTACACCCAAGCAATTTTTGACCGCAGTTTGAAAGCGATCGGGACAAAAATGCGACCGTGAGAGTGCCGCAAATTTTGGGAAGTGGAACCATACATACATATATATATATATATAAACTTTTTGACCAGTGGTCATTTCGGGCTCAGGGGGTCATAACTAGACCTCCTATGAAGATTTTTTTTTTAAATTCGACAGTAGTCACGAAACCAATAGGTAGATCGATTTCATCGAAATCTACCTAAAACTTTACAAGGGTATTAAGGGGCGTAAGGCGCAGCAAGTAAAACTAGTAGGCAAATATTCAGAATGCTCGCTGAATTCCCGCTATCGGCTGTAAGAATGCTCGCTTTATAACGTGTTACATTACACCCTGTAACACCAGTCAGTGCGCACTTCACTCAATGCGCCACATGGTAGACCTACAGATGTATATGGGTTATTTAAACGTAATTATTACATGCCAGAGCAGAATCAAAACATTTGAATTATCATTCATATTTTTTGATTCCTCTCTTCATAATTATGAAACTTATTTGACAGCCTCTGCTGCAGTGCGTTTAACTGCTTAGTCAGAGGTCGCGGGTTCGATTCCCGCTCAGTGCAAATATGTATATTTGCATTGGTCTGGGTGTTTCTATGTATAATAAATATTTATTTACAAAAAAGTATGTAAGTATGTTTATTCGCATTATAGAACCCATAGAACAAGCTCTGCTTAGTCTTGTCTAGATAGCGTTATGCAATTTGTCCTAGAATATTTATTATTTAATTGAACAAAATATTTTTTCCAGATTCATTATATAGTGAAAACACATTATTATTTATTTACATTCTATTTAATATTATTATTTCTTTTAAAATCTCAGAGGTAGCTTAACGTAGTCACAATTGGAGAAGGTAATAAAAGTAAAAAATAAACATGCAAGTACTGCTTACCAGTGGTGTACTCGCTGCTGGAGTTGAGTATGTAAGTATGAGTCCCTACTGGAGACATGCGGCTTTTATACGCATTTGTGAGTCACTGCTTGTATTAGTGTGCCAATACAATAGGGGTATATGGGGTTATACCGTTGGGTATTTCTGAGTTCAGTAGATTAGAGTTGGAGCAGGGAAAACATTAGTAGCTTGCTTGTAGTCTTGTTAATTTCGAGGCACCAGACTTACATATCGGTTAAAGTAAGAGTGCAGACGTTAATACACTTTTTCATCTCTCCTGTTCGGAAAGTTTATTTTCATGGGTAGATAGCCGGGTGGAAAGTAGTTTATTTCACCCCCAGGGTGGAAAGTAATATTTTTTTTAATTTTACTTGTTGCTAAGGAGTCCATGATAATTAAGTTACGTCATAATGTCTTGATATCAAGACGCTTTTTTTTACATGGCCGCCTATATGCACATCTCGTGACCAACTCGATTACAATTTAACCAATAGATTAAATTTTCAAAACTTTTCTAATGGTGGCAGTATGTACGTGAATTGTAACTTTTATTCAGAATTTAAAATAAACAATGATAGTTTGCTAAAGAATTAGTGGGAAAACGTGATTCAATATAAAAATATACCCTGTGTTAATTGTGGTTAAAAATGGTCTCGTAAAGTGATTCCAGTAACATGGATATTAATTTAACCCCCGATGGGATCAATGAACAGGCAAAAGCTGTTGTTAATAATCTATTTCAAATTGTTCTAATTTTACTTTAAATTTTTACTTATTATCAATATACCTGTTTCATTAAATGTGTGTGTAGTATTTTAATTTCCTCACATAGTCGAAATGAAAAGTAGAGCTTTTTAGTTTAGCTGGGGTGAATGCCACCCATTTCACCATCGAACTATTGGCGCTCTCACTTCGTTCGAGCGCCAGAAATATCTCAGGTGAAATGGGTGACTTTGAACCCTTGTCTTACAATCTACTATTTATGTCTCAGATTTTTTACAAGTTTCGTTATTATACGTGTACCAGCTGTGTGGGTTGCAACACATCTACGTAGTAATTTTAAGAGAAATTGATTTACTTATTAGTAAATAGGTTAGATGGTAATATGAATAAAGTTTTAAATATGGTAGTAGAAGACGGGGACACCGTGGTTCCCAAACCCGAGGGGGCCATCTCGAAACCGGAGATGGCCCAGGGTCAGTCGGGGTGCGAATGATATGCTCTATGGGCAACCTTACACCCCGGTGTCAGCAGACCCGAGATGGCGTGCGGTTTTAGTCGGTTCAAGCCCGACATAACCGCCCACGCTGGCCAGCGGGGCGGTATCCGAAGGGATTTCCGCACGATAAAAAAAAAAAAAAGTTACTTACTACTTGCCTTAGTCAGTTCGAATTCGACATAACCACCTCCACTGGCAGGGGGCGGGGGGGTTCGCGGGATGTCTGCACGAAAAAAAAAGATTATTTTTCTTATTTTTCTTAAAACTTTTGTATCCAGCGACGAGGGACCATGTATAATTTGAGACTGAATTCATTGAAAATAAAGATATTTTTCTTTTTGTACGTAAGACTTTTATTCACAACACAAATTTTAATGACACCCACAGTTCTCTCCAAAGAGTATATAGACAAGGTGAAAAAAGTTTTTTTTTTTTTTTTAAATGACAGTCATCAACTAAAAGGGAAACTTCTAACATAGAATTAAATTTATGTCTACATTATGAATAGCACGAAATTGTACACACTGCACTTATTGAAAAAATCTCTACCGAAGGTAACCCTAGACAGTATAAACAAACTCACAAAATTCTCTTTATTGTATTAGTGTAGATGTTATATCGCGGTGGCGGCCAAAGTCCGCCGGCTTATCCTTTCGTGGGCTTACCCAGGGTGCCCGGCAATGGATACTTAGGGAGGACACCAGGTTTTAGTCGGTCCGATTCCGACACGCCCACCCCATCGTTGGCATCGATGGGGTGAAGCCAGTGGGGGTTTCCATACGTAAAATAAAAATCTACATGTTATATAGAACTCGACCTGTATTCACTACGCAACATAATGTAGCCACAAGCTATATCTATCAACACACGAGGTTTGTCTCAAAAGGTTTTCCCTCAGAAAGAACCTGTTAGCTGAGCGACACTTGGCATGACATTCACAAACACTTCTGACAGTGAGGGCTTACTTGTAAGACGGCACAAAGGCCGTACATCACACCGTGATGTCTGTTCTGATTATTATATAACTTAGGCAATATAAACTAGGGATGCGTTGCAGTTAGCCGATCGCAAGAAAATTGAGCTGAGCGAGCATTTATTTTTTATTTCAAAACTAGCCGCGGTAGCCTAGTGGTATGGGTAATGGACTGCTGAGACGAGGTCTCGGGTTCGATCCCAGGTTTTACCATGGCACACACCAATGACTTTTCGATGCTTTTCAATGTTATGTGTGTATTTTATCGCAGGCTTATAAGTGCCCGGTTAATGGTAATAGGCTCGCCACCTATTACATTGGGACCTAAACGTAAACTGGCGAAATGTGGGTGCTAGCACCTCTGCCTACCCCTTCGGGGATATAGGCGTGAGTTTATGTTATGTTATGTTATGTTCAAAATCTGATAAAATCAATTTTTACGCGCGCGAACTTTTTCCATTAGTTTCAATAGAAAATTTGTTTTTCGGTGATAATTCCTCAATGGTATGTCCGATTTTTAATTTTATGGTCTCAAAACATGCACCTAGATTGTCGTTATGACCGTGCCAAATTTGTATGAATTCAGATTTGTGGTTGCAAAGGAGAATCCGAGTTTGTAAGCGGCCATCCCCCCCCCCCCCCCCCTATAAGAGCAAAAATAAATCCATATTGCAAAATAACTAACACATTTCAGCCAGATCAGTAATATATTGAGACCCATTGAAATAAAACTATTTTAACGGATTTTATGGCGATTTTTGATGTTATTTTATGATTTAAATTGATTGCAATGTGTGGCATTTGCGTAAGCTTCCTACAATATCATATTGAGACCGCTCCGTGCCTCGGAGAGCTCGTGAAGAAGTCGACCATACGAACATCTATAGCAGTTGTTATGGGTAGTTGGAGCCCTAAAAAACCCGACAACTGGTCTAACTTCAGAACTTCGATATCGGCAGTGGGTTGTGGCCGTCAGATGGAAGTCGTTTCACGGTAAATATCAAAGATCAATCTTTTCGTAGTCAGACTGAAAGCCAACTCTAATTAAATCAAGAAAATACTCGGAGAAGGAGGATGATTAGTTGTGTAGTGATGCTTCAAATTTAGCGATATATAACTAATTATTTTTACTCCTGTAAACACTTCGGTGACGGGTTTGCTATTAAAGGGGTAGTCGGCACACTAGTTTTATTACACGCGTCACACGTACGAGTCGCAGAAGGAAATAGGATGTTAGCTTCAGGGCAGCGACTCGCACTGTTTGATGGCTGTTTAATCCCAGGGATTATCGTTTCGAAGGCGTACCCGGGGTGCCTGGCAATGTGCGCTTTGCAGGACACCGTGTGGTTTTAGTCGGTTCGATTCCGACATACCCACCTCATCGCTGGCACCAGTGAGGTGAAGCCCGTGGGGGTTCCAATACGTACAAAAAAAAAACCACATTTATTGAAGCTCTTCGGGGCCCAAACCAAGCTCACCTGCTGGCCGGTACTACACCTGCTTATTAACGGATGAGACTCTGGTCCAGGTTTACCTCTCGGACTAGAGGGGGTTAGACAGTGCAGTTGCTGTATGTTTGAAAACAAATAAATTATGAAAGTAGAAGAAGTGAAAGTGGAAATATATTGTCTCCGCCTACCCTGGAGCGGCTTTATGTATTTATGTAGTATGTAATATTGTGTATCTTTTGTAAAAATATTGAAGCACTTTTCTCTCTTCTTTTTACCCGACTGCGCCAGAAGGAGGGTTATGTTTTTCGAGAGTATATATGTATGTATAATTGTTTGGCACGCTCTGTAGCCTGAACAGCTTTATGATTTTAGCTTGAGAGGTGTCGTTAGATTCGTATTTACTTTGAGAGTGCTACTGGGTATATCAACTTAAAAAAGAAATAAAATGGCGGATGTTTGCTGTTAAAAAAATATTTTCACTCAGTCTTATCGAGTAGGGTATAAAAATGAAGAGCTTTAAAGGGTGATTTCAAAAATAAATATCATATATAAAAAGTAAACAATAAAATTATTAATCAACAAATCAAAAACTTCGACTGCCCTTAAAAGACCGAAACAAGTTTGATAGCACGCGGGACCCATTTGCAAATAATAACCCAAAAGAAAATTAATCGATTAATGAATTAAGAAAATTAATAATTGGATCGATTCCCGCTCAGTGCAAATATGTAAATTTGCAATGGTCTGGGTGTTTCTATGTTTAATATATTTTTATTTATAAAAAAAAGTATGTAAGTATGTTTATCCGCATTCTAGAACTCATATGACAAGCTTTGCTTAGTTTGGGTCTAGATGGCGTTGTGTAATTTGTCCTAGAGTATTTATTTATTTATTTAATAGGTATCTCTAGTTCTAAAAGTCACATTATAAGCTTTGAGCCCAAAGTATGTGTATAAGGTGTCGCAAATTAGGTCTCTGAATTTGGTGAGATGACTTGGTATCGACAAAATATGTATTTGAAACAAAAAAAAAATCGGGTGAAAAAAAAAAGAAAGAAAAAAAAAATACACTACCAGCGACCAGCGTCACGTGACGCGACGAGCACACGTGACGCTGGTCGCGATTTAGGTTTTTCCCACACATCCGCTTGGGGAATACTGCGAGGAGAAGGACTGCACGCCTACCACGTGCGTCACGGGCTCGTCGACGTCGACTTCGGCCACCATCGTGGCCTCGCCTTTGGGGAAGAACGACTAGCTGGCCGACTGCCATCCTCAGGCCCCGATCATGGAGGTCGGTAGTCCCGAGCGCAGACTGCGGAACTCGGGGGGTAAGGTTCCCTCCCGTTCCCTCTCTGCCGCCTCTTCGCCTTGCGCTTTTATATTACTTATAAACACAAAACATGTTTGGAGTAAGTAATTACTATTCGGTAAGTGTCCAACGCAAATAAAAAATATACAACGCGATATTGATAATGGACAAGAACCAAAGTTTTTGTACCTTTGCCAACAATTATAGAAAGTGGCACATGTCAAAGGGAAGTTTACTTTTTTTATGCGATTAAGGAAGCATACAAGTTCGTTGTATGGAAAGTACTATCGTGACCAATGAACTGTGCTGCCATGAAGTGTACTTACATCGGAAAAAAGTCAAAGGAATGAAATTAATTCGGATTTTTTTCAGTGGGATTTATGCAAAGCGATATTTCATGTGCCATCTTTGGGTGAATGCGTTTCATGGTACTAATTGATAGAAAATTCGGTTCGCAACTTCTGATGTAGGTACCCACTTGATGGCAGGGCTACAGATATGTCTCTTGCGCGTAAGGGTAAAGGGGTGACAATATCAATGTGTATAAGTGACAATCCTGAAGAAAAAATGCTATTTTATACAACATTTATTTTAAATTTACGCTATTATGCGCTATTTGCGTCCATCAACGCCATTTTGTAAATCTTCGAGGTACTTGCTTACTTCTTGAATTGATGTTAGCGTACTAATAGAGTAATATGTATATAAATTAATTGTAATAAGTATAACAGTATCAATTACTTCAAAACTAATAGCTCCAGTTATTATAGCACGTGTTTTTGTTGGTTTATATCAATTAATTGATGTAATCATTAATATCTCATTATAATATATTAGGAGGAGTTTCCCAGATAACAGTCATAAACCTGAAAGTTAATGTTTTAGAAAAAATTGTGTGTATTTTTTCTTGTGCGGGTTTCCCCCGAAATTCCCCGAATTCTCTAAAGCACCCTCGCTGTCCGGTGGGGTTGGTTTAGAGGGGGTTATGTCAAATTCAAACCGACTAAAACCACACTGTTACACCCAGGCCTGCAATTATGGAGGACGGAGGTCGTTCAGCGACCTCCGATGCCTGGGTCGCTTCCGCGCCTCGCTGGTTCCGCAAGACGCTGAGTGAGAGGTCTCCCACTCCAAGGGCCGCCACGAGGGCCCGCCTTGGAACTTCCCACGCCGCGCACTCGTCGCAGTCGTCTGGGTATCTAAGTCGTAATCCAAGATCCCACCCAGGCCCGCCAGACATCGCTTATCTTATGCTTATCGTCCACAACACTATGCCGTAGCAGTTGGCAGGATTGCAATCTAAGCAGTGATTAATCAGTTGTCAATAAAATTATCTTTAATCTTTTCTGTACTTAAAACGTAGTGGTATGAAAATCTATTTAATTATCTTTCGAAATTCGAGTGAGGGTATAAGCACTACAAATAAGAAACCTCCTATTCGAGGATGATCAGCTGTAGTGCCTCAATATTGAGTAATTTTATATGTATACTTCTTCTTCATCTGAGCTACCATCCACAGTTTGCACTTTGGTACTTAGGGTTCCCTCATACTACACTTTTTCATAGTTTTTCTTTTGGAAATATATAAATAAATATTCAAGGACATATTTCACAGCGCCATATAGACCCATACTAAGCAGAGCGTGTCATACGGTTTAAAAAATGCGGATAAACATACTTAAATACTTTTTTTTTGTAAATAAATACATAATATATTATACATTGAAACACCTATCACCTGTCAAGTTTATATTGAAATATAAATTTGACAGGTGGCTAAAGACTCTTTCTTATGACGCAACGGAAAAACTTGTATCAATTTGATGTACAAAAAACATACATACACACACACACACACACAATGCACCCTCACACACATACACACCCTTTCCACACATACTTATACTTACATATCTACACACAACATTCTGCATGCAATTTAGTTATAGTTATTTTATAGGTTAGTTACAAGCGATTTTAACAAATTTCTATTTGGTTTTGTATTCACTGTATTTGTTTTTAAATTTTAATTTTTAGTTTTATTTGATGTTATTTAGTAAGTCTGGAACATTTATCTTTTCCATCAGGAGAGTGGCGTTGATGGCTGTGCCACAGTATACTACTTTTACAGCTGTCATCGATCCAATTTTGCTTATGTTTATTTTATTGTTTATGTTCCAAATAAAGTTTTATTTATTATTTTATTTACCTAGGACCAATGCAAATATACATATTTGCAATGAGCGGAAATCGAACCCGCGACCTCTGACTTTTCAGTCGAATGTTCTACCGCTACACCACAGAGGCTGCATCTGACTCCCTAATTCCGAGAGGAAAGCCTTCGCCAGCGCCTCGTCCGTCAATCAGTAGGTGTGCCTGATGCAGGTAAGGTTGACTTGGGCACCGAAGATTTTATTGGATATACTCGCTTTATACGCAGACAGCCTGGTGGTAAGCAAATATCGTGGCCTATGAATGGCATATGCCACTACTAAAGGTGCCACTTACGCATGGCTGCCTGTAGAGGAGAAAGGGCATAGAAAATAGGAAGGTGGATAGTAAGAGAAAAGGCTCAATGTCCAGAAACTTACAACTTCTGAATAATATTACTTGAAGTACATAAAGTACAGTACATAAAGAATAATATAACGTCTGTTATTTGTAGTCACAGGCTTTCGGCGTACCACTGTAAAGCCGATGAGTGCCATTAGTTTTTAAGCACTGGTTTAGTTGCCTAAAAAGGCGCTAATTTTTTTTTTCTTTTATTAAATGATTATAGCATTGTTTGTACCAAGTACATGGGCAATTATAGTATATTGTTTCGATGTTTCTACGAAATTACACACATTTATAACTTCACATAACTTCACGCCTGTATCCCCGAAAGGGTAGGCAGAGGTGTATTACACACCCACGATTCGCCAGTTATGTTAAGGTCCCAATGTAATAGGGGGCGAGCCTATTGCCATCTACCGGGCACATTATTAAGCGGGCGATAATTAACATTTATTAATACACACATAACTACGAAAAGTCAGAGGTGTGTGGCCGGGGCGACTGGGGATCGAACTCGAACCTCCTCTCAGCAGTCCGTTACGTACGCCACTGGGCTATCGGAACTTCGAAATTAGATGATTCAATTGGCCGCTTAACAACACCAACCGTACTTAGGTGGTATACCTACATGTACAACTGAAGCTGTAACCAGTTTAACTATTAAAATTAAACTATTAGTAAACTGTTCCTTGCCTTGAATCTCTTGTTGTAATACATAGACTAATGGAATGATTTAATATTCATAGATATAAGATAAATAAACTTGTTCAAGATTACTTGGGTACTATTATCTGTGCTATTTTTTTTGTTTTAAGAAGATACTAATTTAGAAGCCCTTGACTCGGAGATCACGGTAAGCCGCCAGTCCCTGTTGGCATACGAACATCTGTTTCATTTTTTACGAGTAATTGGAGCACTAAGAGTCCGACAACATGATCTGGGGTGGGTTGTACATATCAGACGACAGTCGCTTCCGTAATTAAGACTGAAGCCGACCCCAAATGACTGGGAAAGTCTCGGGAGATGAAGAACGCAGATAATAAGTGACAGAATGCTACCTCTCCGATCGAGTCATCTTAGTTAAGCAAGGAAAGGCATTGGTTCCATAATCTAGCCGATTCTTCATTAATTAAATTTACGTAATAATATGACAAGGAATACAACTTAAATATAACAATTAATAAGTTTATTTAATAAATTTATATTTCAACAATGTTATTATTAATCAGTGACAACAAGTGCACTTAAAGGCTGGGAATTTGTATACACATTGGCCACTCTTGGCTCCCTCTAGGTTGGTGCAGTGGAACTGGCAGTCCTGGGTGAGGGCGTTGCAGGTGCCTTTGAAGAACTTGGAGTTGGGACAAGCAGCATCAGAGGAGATGACGGCGCATGCGATGATGGCCAAGACGAGGATTACCATTGAAGTCTTCATTGTCGATATTTGAAATGATTTTTGATGATTGTTTCTGAAAAATAATGCGATTTAAAGTAATGTTAACCGTAATAATGTTTTTTTATCTATCTGTGTGCCAAATTTCAGGCATATCTATTGAACTGTTCTAGGGTAATTAGATGACCAAAAAACAGTTTAAAAACTTTACAAGGGTATTAAGGGGCGTAATGTTATTATTTGCAGCAAGTAAAACTAGTAGGCAAATATGCAGCATGGTCGCTGAATTCCCTCTATCCGCTGTAAGAATGCTCGCTTTATAACGTGTTACATTACACCCTGTAACACCAGTCAGTGCGCACTTCACTCAATGCGCCACATAGTAGACCTACAGATGTATATGGTTTATTTAAACGCAATTATTACATGCCAGAGCAGAATCAAAACATTTCAATTATCATTCATATTTTTTGATTCCTCTCTTCATAATTATGAAACTTATTTGACGGCCTCTGCTGCAGTGCGTTTAACTGCTTAGTCAGAGGTCGCGGGTTCGATTCCCGCTCAGTGCAAATATGTATATTTGCATTGGTCTGTGTGTTTCTATCTATAATAAATATTTATTTACAAAAAAAGTATGTAAGTATGTTTATTCGCATTATAGAACCCATAGAACAAGGTCTGCTTAGTTTTGTCTAGATAGCGTTATGCAATTTGTCCTAGAATATTTATTATTTAATTGAACAAAATATTTTTCCAGATTAATCATATAGTGATATTATATTAATTTTTATTTATATTCAATTAAATATTATTACTTCTTTTAAAAATCTCAGAGGTAGCTTAACGTAGTCACAATTGGAGAAGGTAATAAAAGTAAAAAATAAACATGCAAGTACTGCTTACCAGTGGTGTACTCGTACTCGCTGCTGGAGTTGAGTATGTAAGTATGAGTCCCTACTGGAGACATGCGGCTTTTATACACATTTGTGAGTCACTGCTTGTATTAGTGTGCCAATACAATAGGGGTATATGGGGTTATACCGTTGGGTATTTCTGAGTTCAGTAGATTAAGAGTTGGAGCGGGAAAACATTAGTAGCTTGCTTGTAGTCTTGTTAATTTCGAGGCACCAGACTTACATATCGGTTAAAGTAAGAGTGCAGACGTTAATACACTTTTTCATCTCTCCTGTTCGGAAAGTTTATTTTCATGGGTAGATAGCCGGGTGGAAAGTAATATTTTTTTTAATTTTACTTGTTGCTAAGGAGTCCATGATAATTAAGTTACGTCATAATGTCTTGATATCAAGACGCTTTTTTTTACATGGCCGCATATATGCACATCTCGTGACCAACTCGATTACAATTTAACCAATAGATTAAATTTTCAAAACTTTTCTAATGGTGGCAGTATGTACGTGAATTACAACTTTTATTCAGAATTTAAAATAAAAAATGATAGTTTCATAAAGAATTAGCGGGCAAACGAGATTCAATATAAATAAATACCCTGTGTTAATTGTGGTTAAAAACGGTTTTGGAAAGTGATTAAAGTGACATGGATATTAATTTAACCCCGATGGGATCAAAGAACAGGCAAAAGCTGTCGTTAATAATCTATTTCAAATTTTTCTAATTTTACTTTAAATTTTTACTTATTATCAATATACCTGTTTCATTAAATGTGTTTTTTTTTTCTTATTAGTAACTAGGTTAGATTGTAATGTGAATAAAGTTTTAAATATGGTAGGTACTTACTACTTACTTTAGTCAGTTCAAATTCGACATAACCACCTCCGCTGGCCGGCGGGGGGTATTCGGGGGGATTTCCGCACGAAAAAGGAAAAACAACGGTACTTACTACTTTATTTCTAAAAATTATTACAAAGAACAAGTAAATGGTAGTATTGGGTACATTACCTTTCATATACCCATATCTTTCTTCAAAAAGTTAATGCGCCTAAAATACTTACTAAAATGGTATCATATATACTAACAATAAAGTTCTCTTATTTTTTCATATTTAGTGCAGCAATTAGAAAATAGCCATTGATATAGGGGTGATAAAAATAAAATTATTCTCAGATTATTGGTGGTGATTATTGGTCACCCAATGTGATCAAAAAAATGAGGCTGCGAATTTTTATTCTCAGATTATTTTCGCTCAGAATTTACCTATTACCGAATCTTGCTATAATGCATTATTATTATATTATGATTATATATAATTTAAATAGAATGAAATATATTTGAGTTTTCGTATATGTGAGTTTTTTTCTTCTCAAATCATCGTAATTTACACATATTCATATAGCCTGCTAGCTGCATGCGGCTTCGGCCGCGTCCGGCCAAAGTCCGCCGGCTTATCCTTTCGTGGGCTTACCCAGGGTGCCCGGCAATGGACACTTGGGGAGGACACCAGGTTTTAGTCGGTGCAATTCCGACACGCCCACCCCATCGTTGGCACCGATGGGGTGAAGCCAGTGGGGGTAAAAAAAAAATGTACATGTTATATAGAACTCAACCTGTATTAAACAAGAAGATAAAAGTACCATACGCAATATAACGTAGCCACGACCTATGACAATCAACACACGAGGTTTGTCTCAAAAGGTTTTCCCTCAGAAAGAACCTGTTAGCTGAGCGACACTTGGCATGACATTCACAAACACTTCTGACAGTGAGGGCTTACTTGTAAGACGGCACAAAGGCCGTACATCACACCGTGATGTCTGTTCTGATTATTATATAACTTAGGCAATATAAACTAGGGATGCGTTGCAGTTAGCCGATCGCAAGAAAATTGAGCTGAGCGAGCATTTATTTTTTATTTCAAAATGTGATGAAATCAATTTTTACGCGCGCGAACTTTTTCAATTAGTTTCAATGGTAAATTTGTTTTTCGGTGATAATTCCTCAATGGTATGTCCGATTTTTAATTTTATGGTCTCAAAACATGCACCTAGATTGTCGTTATGACCATGCCAAATTTGTTTGAATTCAGATTTGTGGTTGCAAAGGAGTATCCGAGTTTGTAAGCGGCCATCCCCCGTATAAGAGCAAAAATAAATCCATATTGCAAAATAACTAACACATTTCAGCCAGATCAGTAATATATTGAGACCCATTGAAATGAAACTATTTTTAAACGGATTTTATAGCGATTTTTGATGTTATTTTATGATTTAAACTGATTGCAATGTGTGACATTCGCGTAAGCTTCCTACAATATCATATTGAGACCGCTCCGTGCATCGGAGAGCTCGTGAAGAAGTCGACCATACGAACATCTATAGCAGTTATTATGGGTAGTTGGAGCCCTAAAAAGTCCGACAACTGGTCTAACTACAGAACTTCGATATCGGCAGTGGGTTGTGGCCATCAGATGGAAGTCGCTTCCCGGAAAATATCAAAGATCAACCTTTTCGCAGTCAGACTGAAAGCCGACTCTAATTAAATCAGGAAAATGCTCGGAGAAGGAGGATGATTAGTTGTGTAGTGATGCTTCAAATTTAGCGATATATAACTAATTATTTTTACTCCTGTAAACACTTCGGTGTAACAACGGGTTTCCTATTAAAGGGGTAGTCGTCACACTAGTTTTATTACACGCGTCACACGTACGAGTCGCAGTAGGAAATAGGATGTTAGCTTCAGGGCAGCGACTCGCACTGTTTGATGGCATAATTTAACCTCTTTTATAACACATTTAGTGAGCTGGCCAAGACGGAAGCGTGTCGTTTGTGTCCTACACACGCCTGCCAACTCACTGACGCGGGATCAAACCTGACCCCAAATTCGAGGCCGCGACGGCGGTCAAGTCCGTCGGGGACCCTGGGATTATCCTTTCGAAAGCGTACCCGGGGTGCCTGGCAATGGGCGCTTTGGCAGGACACCGTGTGGTTATAGTCGGTTCGATTCTGACATATCCACCTCATCGCCAGCACCGGTGGGGTGAAGCACGTGGGGGTTCCCATACGTACAAAAAAAAAACACATTTATTGAAGCTCTTCGGGGCCCAGACCAAGCTCACCTGCTGGCCGGTACTACACCTGATTATTAACGGGTGAGACTCTGGTCCAGGTTTACCTCTCGGACTAGTGGGGGTTAGACAGCAGTTGCTGTATGTTTGAAAACAAATAAATTATGAAAGTAGTAGAAGCGAAAGTGGAAATATATTGTCTCTGCTTACCCCATTGGGCAAGAGGAGCGGCTTTATGTATGTATGTAGTATGCAACATTGTGTATCTTTTGTAAAAATATTGAAACACCTATCTCTCTTCTTTTTACCCGACTGCGCCAGAAGGAGGGGTATGTTTTTCGAGAGTAAATATGTATGTATAATTGTTTGACACGCTCTGCAGCCTGAACAGCTCTATAGATTTTAGCTTGAGAGGTGTCGTTAGATTCGAATTCACTGTGATAGTGCTACTAGGAACATCAATTTAAAAAAAAACAAATTGGCGGATATATGTTGATAAAAAATTATTTTCACTCAAACTTATAGAGTAGCGTATCAAAATAGCTTTAAATAGTGATTTCAAACATATTTATCATTAGCTGTTGCCCTCAGCTCAGCTCGCGTGGAAGTCGCTTATTGCGTCCACTTCCACTCCCGCTCCCACTCCCACTCTCACTCCCACTCCCACTCCCACTCCCACTCCCACTCGCACTCGCACTCGCACTCGCACTCGCACTCACAATCGCACTATATTTCTCTATATTTTTTTACAATATTGCGATTTTCTTACGGATCTCTATTTTTTATTTGATTAAAATAATTTTTATTAAAATAAATTGTAGCCTATGTTACTCCTAGATGTTGTAGCTTTCTATATATGTAAGAATTATTGAAATAGGTCCAGTAGTTTCGGAGCCTATTCGTTACAAACAAACAAACAAAACAAAAACAACGAATATTTCCTCTTTAATATAATAAATAAAAAGTCTCCAATAAAATTATTAAGTAAGTAAAATATTCTTGTGACAAATGGTTTTAAAGATATTTTATTTTATGAATTCAATTTCTCGAGCCGTCCAAAAACGCTCCATACAAAATCGTGTCACATAGTGTCGTCACAATGGTGGCGCGAATCTATGCAAGAGAATATTGGATTTATCTCAGTCTACGTTGGGTTTACGCGTATAAATGCATAATAAAATTAATATAAAATTTGATATTGATTTGAATTTGAAATTTAATATGGAATCTGAAAAGTTAGACCAAAATTTTGACTTATAAGTATTCTATACATTCTACGTAGTACTTTCTAGACCCAAAGTAAGCATAGTTTAACTGGCTTGTGTTATGCGTTCCAGAATGCGGATAAACATACTTATATACATTTTTTTTTGTAAATACATACATATGATACATAGAAACACCCAGCAAAATGCGAATAGGCATATTCATGCATACAAATATTTGCTCTAAGCGCGAATCGAACCCGCGCCCCCTGTCGTAGTAGTCAAATGCACTACCGCTACGCCACAGAGCCCGTCATAATATCACTTAATTTGATTGTTTATATTTTGACTTATTTCGGAAACTAAAAATAATGAAAAGTTATAGTTTCAGTATCGTCATATTTTTTCCGAAAAAAAAAACTAAGACTTCAGCAGTATTCATTAGAATCTGGCGAACAATTCAACATCGCTTTTGGATAATTATGTATTAAATCCCTTATTTCAGATTGTTGAAGCCAGTTTATATTAAATACAAACTATATTACTGTTCCGTACGACTGATTGCAATGTTTTGATCGTTTTGACTCTCTTGTCCTCAAGGGGACGAATAAATTTGTAAAATCGCTTATCTACAGATTACTATACACCATACGATTAAAAAGTTTCGCTTTAAAAACGATGTTACGGGACACTGACTTTTATGATATCACCTATCTACTCATTACGTTTCGTCACACTGATTTCATATTTACTCTTGTTTCTTTTGTTCTTATAGGGGTAATGGCATCTGTGATATTGTTTATTACAGGTTAGTATTTAAATTGCAATAGATTGAAATAAAACTTTATTATTAATAATAGCGAGAATAAATTAATAGTAGCGAGCCGAAGGCGAGCAAAGCGTCCTTGGTTTCAAAGTTGCATTTCAAACAAATGATACTCCTCCGAGACCGTTTGACCGATCTCGACCAAATTTGCCACGGTGATCAAGTAGACATTACTGAGTATCGTAAAGGGAATGTCCAGATCGGTCTTACCATCGAGGAATAATCACCGAAAAACCAAATCAATGGAAAAAGTCGACCGGTCACGTTGAACTATTGTTGGATAGGCAAATCTCGCTACGCTAAGTTTGGGTTAATTGCGAAGCTGGTAACCGTCCTAGTTTCATTACGTATCATTTACGTTGAACCCCGAATGTCTGCCCGCAACCATGGCTGCTGAAAAGCAACCGAAACGTCGGGTTAGATATAAATAATAGATAATAAAATAACACCAAATAAATCGCGATAGAATCCGTTAAAAATAGTTTTATTTCAATGTGTGACATTCGCGTAAACTTTCGACAATATCTTGCAATAGATTACAAAATTTGACCTAAAAAAACAAACGAAACAAACATCTTTGTTTCATTTGTTTTTCAGGTCAAATATTAGAACCACTGCCTGTTAGTCAAGTGGACTCAAATTTTGATATACAAGCGTATCTTCAGTAATAATGCTATGATATGACACATTGGAGATGGCCTAATAATAGAGTTGAAGGTGGCCATCCAGAACTCCTAAATTAAATATACTCAAGTTTTAATTACACTTTTTAGGGTTCCGTTGCCAAATGGCAAAAAACGGAACCCTTATAGATTCGTCATGTCCGTCTGTCTGTCTGTCCTGTGTTTTTGATCATACCCATACGTGTGTGGATCTATGGATATGTCTTCAAAAATTATATTAAGGTTTCTAATATCATTTTTTTCTAAATTGAATAGTTTGCGCGAGATACACTTTCAAAGTGGAAAATGTGTCCCCCCCCCCCTGTAACTTCTAAAATAAGAGAATGATAAAACTAAAAAAATATATGATGTATGTAAACTTCCAACGAAAATTGATTAGAACGAGATCTAGTAAGTAGTTTTTTTTTTAATACGTCATATATCGTAAACCGTAATTTACCTTTCATTCAATCAACTCAAATATAAAAATTAAAAAAAACCATTATTATGTTACTTCCTGCTACGGAACCCTTAATGGGCGAGTCCGACTCGCACTTGGCTGCTTTTTTATCCTCTGCTTATTATCATAGAACACTCTGATTACTACATGTTACCTATTATTGCCATTTGTGAAATAACATATCTATTTACTGATTTCTCAATCGTGAGCTTGCTTTGTCCTTATGAAGACAATGGCATTTGTAATATGTAATATACACCAAAATCACTGTATTTTATTATTCATCATTGTGAGACAAACTATAATCACTGTATTTCATCTTTAGCGTTTTGTCTTATTCTACAGTATTATAATACACTTACAAAATGAAAATGTACTTCGTGAAACGTCCGTTCATTTCATATACTCGGTACCTTTTTTTTTTTTTTTCGTGCGGAAATCCCTTCGGATACCCTCCCGCCGGACAGCGGAGGCGGTTATGTAGGGCTTAAACCGACTAAAACCGCACGCCATCTCGGGGGTCTACAGACGCCGGGGTGTAAGGTTGCCCATAGAGCATATCCCTCGCACCCCGACTGACCCTGGGCCATCTCCGGTTTCGAGATGGCCCCCTCGGGTTTGGGAACCACGGTGTCCCCGTCTTGCCCCGGTTTGGGGGAGGGGCGCTAGTCGCCCCACCGTCCCGGCCTGCTTCTGCTGGGGTGACAGGCGGCCTCACCTGCCACCCCCAGGCCTGCGCTCATGGAGGACGGAGGTCGTTAAGCGACCTCCGGCGCCTGAGTCTCCTGCGACGCGCGGCGAGCATGTTGCGGGCTCGGCGGGCCGGGAGAGTTCTGAACCTCTCCCGGGCGCGCTCCGCCATCTCCTTCGCGAGCAGCACATGCTCGCAGAAGGAGGTGGCGGCGGTCCACGCGCTCGCGCTCCGCACCATTGCCGCAATCATGCTGCCGAGCGAGAGGACTCCCACCCCGATGGCTGCCACGAGGTCACGCCTCGGCACCTCCCACGCCGGGTAGTCCGCCAGCGTGTGCAGCCCTGAGTCCTCGCTCGCGTCACAGTGATGACACTCAGGCGTTGGCTCCTTCCTGATCCGATGCAGGTGGTCCCCGAAGCACCCCTTCCCGGAGATCACCTGCGTCAGTCGGTACGAGAGGCTTCCGTGTCGCCTCTCTAGCCAATCCTCCATGATGGGCCTTACCGCCGCTATTGCGGCGTGCCCTGCGCTTGGTCGCCCAAGTCGTTCCTTCCATTCCACCACGATGGCCTGGCGGAGCTGGGACTGCACGCCCTCACGCGCATGATGATATACTCGGTACCTACATGCAAACAACGTCTCATTTTAGCTAAAATATTTTTTTGTAATTTAAACTCAGCACGTACCATAATGTTCTTCACCTGGTACGGCGGATGATATTTTTGTATTCATTTATAGGTTACACTGGTACGTAGTCAGTTAACTAGGAAAGTAATTTGATGAAATTAAAGGACAGGCGAAATGTAAATCTATTTTTTTTTTAATAAATAAATAATCTGTGACATTCTACACAGCGCTTTCTAGACTCAAAGTAAGCATAGTTTAACTAGCTTGTGTTATGGGTTCTAGAATGCGGATAAACATACTTATATACTTTTTTTTGTAAATACATACATATTATACATAAAAACACCCAGACCAATGCAAATAGACATATTCATGCATACAAATATTTGCACTGAGTGGCAATCGAACCCGCGCTCCCGTCGTAGCACTCGAATGCACTACCACTACGCCACAGAGGCCGTATTATAAACTGCTTTCTTATTATATCGACACACTTTGGGCTAAAACTTCTAATGTGACTTTTAGAACTAGAGATACAGCGGTTGCATTGGTGGAGTGAAGATTTTCTGTTTTCTATAGCTGTATCCTAATCGCGCATGCTATCTCTTCTTATTTCTCATTACAACTGCATCAATGATGCATCGTCATAAAAAGAAGCGCTAGCTTCGACTGTGTGCGCAGTTTAGTCGCTAAATCAAGCGATTAAAAAGCGATTTGATCGTCATGAGACGGGTGGAAGTGACATTGGGCTTTCGATAAGTAACCTTCGGATTAAGGCAGTGAAAATAATTGCGGTCAAATTCAACAGGTTCTCAATGAAATTGATTAAATGATGACGCAGTTTTCTTGAACTAGATCGTGAATACTGTTCTGTTCAATGATGGTATTAGTAACACCTGTACCGGATGATTGGATTTTTGTTAACAATTGCTTAGTATGTAGAGTTAAAATATCCCTGGTATGAATCAACTACGTTAGAAAGAGTCCTTCGGCGTTTCATACCCTGGTGTGAATGACCGAAGTCTAAAAAGTTTATTAGGCGATTAATACATTTAAAATACAGACCGATATTATTAGCAATCCATGGATGCGGTGCCAGGTCCATTGGGAACTCGAGCCAGTGCTCGGGACTTGCGACCCAAGTGTAGGTTTAGAAGGGGCCCCTTTTCTTGATGTACATCAACACTCACCTTCACTACCCAAGTTCCCCCCCCTGCCTAATCAAATTTGATGCGAACCTACTAGTGCCGCTTTAGACATTCGTCCTAGTAATGAGCTTATTGTAGCTCTCGATAGGCCTAAATCTTTAAGTAAGTTATAGAGAGATTTTACTGGTATGCCTACCGCTCCCACTTCCAGTGCATACCAAATAAGCACGTAACCGTTTTTGGTTAACTCATTTGTGAGATCATAGTATTTATTTTTCTTTATTGTGTGGTCCTTCGGTATATTTGTTTCCCACGGTACAGTAAGTTCCACAAGGACCACATATTTTATTAAAGAAATATGTCAGGTCTGGATGACGAAACCCCAACATCCAACGGAATTTTATAGTGCTTTTCATACGTGTCGATTAGGAGAGTCCAATCTGGGGCAGTATCTAAGATTGAATAAGGTTTGTTCCTGGATTTTATGGATGAACCTTCAGACACGAAGTGATATGACGTCTCTTAGTAGTCAATCCTTTTTGGGCTCTAGCTACTGCCAGGCTCATTGCTTCACGTATGATGATAAGCACCTTATCGTGGCGGCGTGAGTATTGGCCTCTATTGAGATGCACCCTACATCCTACTAATATGTGCCTAGCCGTCCCTATTGCCTTGCCACAAGTATAACATTGGTTTTCTGTGGCCTTCCCCCATCTAACTTGGTTACTCTGGTCTAGGAGGGTCATCTGAAAGGCGTTAAGATAGAATTTTAACAGGGCCGGCGACCAGTAATAAATCAAGGTGCGCCACTAAGGCCATCGGTATGCAGAACTCTCCCATTGTCAACCATTCATTTTAGATTTCCAAATTCATCGCGTGCACTCGATATTTATCATTTTGGTCTTGTTTTAGAAAGGACCTAATATATCCTGGTCCCTTTCTGGCTGTTTTACCAAACCCAACCTCACTCTGTTCGACTGGTATCATAAATCGTTTATGGAATCTGAGTCTAGATTCAAGCTCGGACGCGTTGTTATCTTTCGGGAGTACCCTGACTGTGTCATCTTGGGATTTACCTAAGATGTGGACTTTGGTAACTCTTTTAAATTCAGATTTTAGCCGTTTCGATTACCGAGTGTCGTGATCTTTCAAAATTAAATTAAGTTTTCTTTCCATAACATTGTCTATCTCCATTATTGAGGATACCTTCCCAGTGGCATCGCCGTGGAACGCCCTGTGTAGGTAATACAAGACGGGATGAAAATTTGGTATCGATTTAAGACCACAACCATTAACTTTTTATAGCTGTCATACAGTTGACTACTCATTTACTCATCCAAATTCAAAATTCATTCCTACCAGCTAGTATAGTGTACACAGAAGTCATTGCTTAGCCTTAATAAAAAAACAAGTTGAATTCCTGAGACGAGCTCAGCCGAATACAAGGGATTTTCGATTTTGCGTTTTTTTTTTTTTGCGATTTTTTGCGATTTTTTTCTATCTTGCAATGGTTCACCCCAGCACGAATCATTTACTGAAAACAGCTGCAACTCGATACCTCATCTCCTTCATACCCAAAACCGTGACAGAACATTGGCAACGACGACGTCGACGAAGACGACAACTCGATAGCAATAGGGCTTTTCTAAAGAAAATCCCTAATAGGCATTCCCTAAGAACAAAACATTTTTGGATGCAAATTCGTTAATCTTGAAGTGTAATGCTAATAATATTTAATACAATAAAAGTAAAAGTTAGAGAGGCTGGATGTGTGTGTGTGTATTTGTGTGGAAATTCACTCTCACGCAAAAACTGCATAACGGCGGTTTGTCACACATACAGATTATAGTCTGGAATAACACATTGGCGATAGCCCAGTGGCGTACGTAACGGACTGCTGAGACGAGTACTCGAGTTCGATCACCAGTTGCCCCGGGCACACACCTCTGACTTTTCGTAGTTATGTGTGCATTAATGAATGTTAATTATCGCTCGCTTAATAATGTGCTCGGTAGATGGCAATAGGCTCGCCCCCTATTACATTGGAACTTTAAGATAACTGGCGAATCGTGGGTGTGTAATACACCTCTGCCTACCCCTATGGTGTACAGTACCCCTACAGGCGTATATATGAAGTTATGTTATGTTATAACATATTGGCTACTTTTTCTCTCTTACATAAACTCGTGGTATAAAACGACTTAACACCCGAATAGTTAGTGTGAATGTAATCTGATTATGTGTTTCAATGAAGTTATTATTATTACAAAGTACTAATGAAAAATGCCAGAAAAAATAAGTTACACAGAATAGGAATTACAAGCAAAGTCACGGTTTATTTTAGTACGTCCATACTTATCTAGATATGAGAGTAATGACAGCATTTATTACTTTGATTCTACCGCTCATTTCTTCGCATCTTCGCGGATAATGATACCTTATTATTGGATAACGGGGGCGGTGGCACGCCACCTATTATGTGTGAATATTGCTATTAAGAGATAGGGATGAAGAAGTATTTCCTTGGTCTTTTACCTGATGATCGAAATAATACTTTCAGGTCGAACAGTTTTTTTTTCTGTAGTCTTTTTTTTATATTTAGGACACGTCAATTTGACTTCACCTCGCCTGAAGGTAAAGTCTCAGGAAAGAGGGTCACCATTACATACACGTACCATGTTAACAATGGTGGCACTCAGCTTGACGGCCTCATCAGAAGAGGATTGTCGTCGCAGCACCGCGTGACACCCACCGGTCCCACTAGTGCTGCGACCACAATCCCCCTGCCCGGCTATGCACTTGCTGACCCCTGAACGTAGTCTGCAGCACTATGTCCATATTTTCAAAATACGCAGCAATTTTCAAACAAGCTCGGCGCCCACCGGGTTGTAAGCGATTACCTTTCGCTTACTACAATATAGATTTAATTCTACGACTTGCAGAGTAGATAGAAACGAACGGGAATTAATTAAAAAATCTAATGCCCTAAAAAGACCGAAACAAGTTTGATAGAAGGCGGGACCCATTAATTTTCTTTCGGTTTATTATTTGCAAACGGGTCCCGCGTGCTATCAAACTTGTTTCAGTCTTTTTAGGGCAGTCGAGTTTTTAAGCAGTTCATTATATTATGAAATGTATATTTTCAGACACTAAAAAAAGTCAATATCCCCAGTTCCAGTTCCAGTTCCGATGTCAGTTCCAATGTCAATGTTCCAGTGCCAATGTTTTCACTTCAGTTTATTATTGTTATTTGTCATCAGAACTATGTTAATTTACTTTGTATCAAAACAACTTAACAATCTGAGTCGAGATAATTGTTATCGCCACCGTTGAAATAGATATCATACGGTGGCTTATTTTTTCATAACATAACATAACTTCACGCCTGTATCCCCGAAGGGGGTAGGTAGAGTTGTATTACACAACCAGGATTCGCCAGTTATGTTAAGGTCCCAATGTAATACCGGGCACATTATTAAGCGAGTGATAATTAACATTAATTTATGCAGACATAACTTCGAAAAGACAGAGGTGTGTGCCCGGGGCAACTGGGGATCGAAGTCGAGTAATCGTCTCAGCAGACTGTTACGTACGCCACTGGGCAATCGCCGCTTTTTTATTAATTACTTGCCAAATTACTCAATGATGCTTTCTGTGTGAAAATACTAGACTTGTTATATCTGACCTTAATTTCTCAGAATTATCACAACTGAATTTTAATTAAAATAGGAACAATTTGGAAGTATACGAAGACGATTTACCATTTCGGTTTATGAGTGATGGAGTAACAAACATAACAAAGAAAATACACCCTTTTATGAAGTCGGTAATACATTTTTACCGACTTCAAAAAAGGAGAACTTGGAGAGAATGATAACCAAATTAGTTCAAATTAAACTAGTAGTAGAATGCATGAACTTCAAAAATATAGTTGAGGTTAATATTAGGTCGTTACATATGAAATTGCCGTTTTTCATGAAGAAATTGGAGGAAACCCAATTTTCAGCACTAACATTTTTGCATTTTTTTGAAGAATGACAAATCCAAATTTTATGATTTCTTTTGTGTATGAATGAGACGACATTAAGCTAACAAACAGCAACTTTTATAACATTTTTGAAAAGTGACAGCTGTTAAGTAATACGAAATTTATCATCAAAATGGATAGCATTTAGGAAGTACTGTTTTTGAAGATAGAATTAATTTATCAAGCGGCCAATAAAAACAAAATTTAATACAGAGTTATAAAATCTTGAAATCAACTTTCAAACAAAACATAAATAATGGAATTAGCTCTTAAATTACAGGAATAACGAACTCATGAATTTGTAAGAAAATTTCGGCAATTTCATAGGTTTCATTGCATATAGGTGCCGTTGCTGTTTAATAAAAAATACAAATATCGAACCTACGAATCATAACATAATATAACATAAACTCACGCCTTTATCCCCGAAGGGGTAGGCAGAGGTGCTAGCACCCACATTTCGCCAGTTTATGCTTAGGAGCCTATTGCCATTAACCGGGCACTTATAAACCTGCGATAAATACACACATAACTTCGAAAAGCATCGAAAAGTCATTGGTGTGTGCCATGGTAAAACCTGGGATCAAACCTGAGACATCGTCTCAGCAGTCCATTACCCATACCACTAGGCTACTGCGGTTATCGGAAACAGTGTTTGGAATTATGGCAGTTGCCACGGTAAGAACTTTAGCTAATGCTTCATACGTGCAGACATCGTAGTGAACAATAAAATACAATAATTTATTGAAATAAAACGATTTTTAACGGATTCTATCGCGATTTATTTGATGTTATTTCATTATTTACATTGCGCTTTACATTGCAGGCTGCTGAAGAGCAACCGAAACGTCAGGTTCAATGTAAATAGGGGTGTGTGTTGGGTAATCTCCTCGAGTGTCGCTCCGATTCCGATCCCGCTGCAGTCCGGGGGGAACGGAATCGGAGCGGCCGGTACACCCTGGGCGGCGGTCAATGGCTTCCCCTTCACCCCTTCATAGGGTTGGCATTGATCGTCGGCCAATACCCAACGTGGCGGGAACACATCGCTCTCCGTACTCCTCTGCTTTCAGAGGAGACAGGATGAGCGATGCTGTTAGTGGTGAGATGGCCCAGGGTCAGCCGGGGTGCGAGGGATATGCTCTATGGGTAACCTTACACCCCGGCGTCTGAAGACCCGAGACGGCGTGCGGTTTTAGTCGGTGCAAGCCCGACATAACCGCCCCCGCTGGCCGGCGGGGGGGTATCCGAAGGGATTTCCGCACGATAAAAAAAAAAAAAAAAAAAGGTACCCGAAACCTTGAACGTACAAACCCCAAAATCTAATCAGTTCTTCCCATTAACCAAACAAGATGATTAGCGAAAGAATTTTTTAAATCGGATAAGTGGTTCTTGAGTTATTGCGTAAACAGACATCCAGACATCCAGACCAACAGACAGACCGACACAAAAATTTTTTTTGCTTAATTAGACTTAGAATCATGTGAAACGTCGAGAAAAGTGATAAAAAGTGGGTGTAAGATTTTGATATTTTGACTGCGGTGTCCACCTGGTTAGTGGCCCGAAGTAACTATCTCTAACATGTTTTCAACTTCATCATATTTGGCGTTAGATTGAATTTAGATTAAAAACATACATTTACATTACTATGAATTTTGATGTATTGAGGTTATGTCATTTTGAATTGGACAGGATTTAACAATATTTTAGTGATTTAGCTAATTATAAATAAATAAAAAAGTAAATAAATATTCTAGGACAAGTATCTAGAGTGTACATTTATCTAGAGTGGTAGAGTCAAGCAACGGTCATTTTGGCCGTTGCATGAATGGGCCGACTCGACCGGGGAAGCACCATCCTCTCACAGAATATCGACGCCAAGTAACAGTATTTGAACTGTTGCGTTCCGTTTGGTGAGTGAGAGTGCCGGAGCCCAAACTCCTTTCCCATCCCCTCCCAAACTCCTTTCCCATCCTTTCCTTTATAGGGTCGATAGCGCGAGTGTGACGCCACTGGTGTTGCACACGTCCATAGGCCGCGGTAACCGCTTCCCATCAGGTGGGCCGTGTGCTTGTCTGCCACCTTAGTGGTATAAAAAAAATAAAAAATAAAAAAAGGACAACGCCATCTAGACTCAAACTAAGCAGAGCTTGTCAAATGGGTTCTACAAAACGTATTAACATGCTTTGATACTTTATAGGTTTCCGTTGCTAAATGGCATTTCCCCATACTTAGAACTGAAACTCTAATTTTTTTTTTCATCATACCCATACGTGTACTTTTTTTTTTTTTTTTTTCGTGCCGAAATCCCCTCGGATACCCCCCCGCCGGCCAGCGGGGGCGGTTATGTCGGGATTGAACCGACTAAAACCGCACGCCGTCTCGGGTCTGCAGACGCCAGGGTGTATGGTTGCCCATAGAGCATATCCCTCGCACCCCGACTGACCCTGGGCCATCTCCGGTTTCGAGATGCACCCCTCGGGTTTGGGAACCACGGTGTCCCCGTCTTGCCCCGGTTTGGGGGAGGGGCGCTAGTCGCCCCAGCGTCCCGGCCTGCTTCTGCTGGGGTGACAGGCGGCCTCACCTGCCACCCCCAGGCCTGCGCTCATGGAGGACGGAGGTCGTTACGCGACCTCCGGCGCCTGAGTCGCCTGCGACGCGTGGCGAGCATGTTGCGGGCTCGGCGGGCCGGGAGAGTTCTGAACCTCTCCCGGGCGCGCTCCGCCATCCTCTCGCAGAAGGAGGTGGCGGCGGCCCACGCGCTCGTGCTCCGCACCATTGCCGCAATCATGCTGCCGAGCGAGAGGACTCCCACCCCGATGGCTGCCACGAGGTCACGCCTCGGCACCTCCCACGCCGGGCAGTCCGCCAGCGTGTGCAGCCCTGAGTCCTCGCTCGCGTCACAGTGATGACACTACACTCAGGCGTTGGCTCCTTCCTGATCCGATGCAGGTGGTCCCCGAAGCACCATAGATAGGTGTTCGAAAATGATATTGAGGTTTCTAATATATTTTTTTTCTAAACTGAATAGTTTGCGCGATAGACACTTCCAAAGTGGTAAAATGTCCCCCCCCCCCTGTAACTTCTAAAATAAGAGAATGATAAAACTAAAAAAAAAAATATTTACCATGTAAACTTCCACCGAAAATTGGTTTGAACGAGATCTAGCAAGTAGTTTTTTTTAATACGTCATAAATCGTAAACCGCAATTTACCTCTCATTCAATAAAGTCAAATACAAAAAAAATTAAAAATATTCTTAGAGCTTTTTGCTACATATTTGCAATGAGCGGGAATCGAACCCGCGACCTCTGACTTAGCAGTCGAATGCTACGCCACAGAGTTCATCAAACTAACTAGTTCAGAAACTTCGGTAACAGCTCCCGACTAATATCTACCAAAAGTAGAAAGTCGGCCGGGGAGAGGCTGGCCACCGATATGCTTGGGACCCCGACGCCCTCCGGCTTCGAACAGGGCCCCCGCTGCCGGTGGTGATGTGCACCGCATGCGATGGACACCATCAATAAACGAAAATGTCATGCGGGCATATTTTGCGGCTACAGAGGGGGGAACTAACCTCAGTGCGTATCGTACCCGAATGCTTCCTTTGTTTCAGGCGCTTGAACCTTCCGTCAACACATCGTCACAACGACTATCGGACCAAGTGCGGGTCATTCAACGCAATCGCATGTTGAATGAAACCGTACTTGAGACTCTACGGCAAGAATGCTTGCGAAATATCTGTGTCACCCCCGCCCCGGCTCCTGCTTCAACACCTGCACCAGTGCCTGTAAGTCAAATGAATGAAGAGACAGGGGATGACACACTTATTCCAGTAAGTATTCAGTACAATGAACATATTAAGGAGGCTTTGGAATGTGCGTTGCGGGAATATCGATCGATGCCCCTGAATAACAGGCCACGTCTGCCTCGTTTACCTATACACAGACGAAATATGGCTCTGGTGAGCGCCCTTGATTCGCTATTACCTAGTTATCTAGATAACAGCGAAAATCTCGGGGACACTCATTCAATCCTGTATTGTACTTTCCGACCAATACTTTACCCCACCAGCGAACTATACAAACACTGCAATGTCCTCAATGTTAGACAACTGTTTATACTACACACAGTTCTTTTACAACACCGCAATACATCATATGTGAAATTGACCAAACGTAGGACAGATAAAATCTGTGCTGTACCAAAACCTAATTACGAATTCACAAAAAGATTTTTCTACTACTTGGGATCTTTTCTTTATAATCATGTCAGTAAAAGTATTGTTATTTTTGGTTTGACAAGTCATGAATGTAGGTGCCTGGTACAGAATTATTTAATGAATAAAACGTTTGAAGAAACTGAGGATATGTTGAGCACACTAACCTAAATATAATCACAAAACTAATACACACACGCACACGCACACGCCAACGCACACGCACACGCGCACACACACACACACACACACACACACACACACACACACACACACTTTATGTAATAAGAAATGTATCGAGTGATAAAACTGATGTTAAATGTAAAATAATTAATGATAAATAGAATTAATGTAAAATATAAAATAATTAATGATATATAGATCTAATGTTGAATAATTAACGATAAATAGAATTAATGTTAAATATAAAATGTATGTTGAATAAATTGTTAATTTAGTATTTATCAACCTATGGGGGTGCGCAAACTGTTCATCCTTAACACAGGCTATTACATAGCCTAGCTAGGAGAACAGGATGACACTCTTAGTAGTCTATTTTGCACACTTTTTTGAATTATGTCAATTTAAATGTTACACCTAATTTGTTTGTGAAATAAATACATTTTTATTATTATTATTTGTACTGCTGTAGCGGCATGTCGTATGGCAGGTGTTAAATTCCCTAATAAAGATCCTGCCATACGACCTAAGTCTACCATACCAGCATGGCAATGCAGGATTGAGCGACGTGTGGCCGAGGCAAGGGTGCTCATCAGTAAGCTAATCTGCTTCAGGTCAGGTAATACTCGCCCGAGAGTGATGCGCTATGTGACCCGAGCGTTTGCGGGAACTGGTATCAGTCCCCAAGAATATACGTCTCGGATCACAGAGCGCATTGATTTCCTGAAGCAGAAAGTCTGTGCATGGGCAAACCGTATTCGCAGATACAGAAAACGCGTCGATCGATTTACCGTTAATCGCATGTTCCGAAGAGATCAGAGGTGGGTATATAGAAGCTGGGAGCAACCAGATGAAAGTGTGGACGACGTGCGACGGCCGGAGGCTGCAGCCACAAATGCGTTTTGGCGCAGCATCTGGTCGGTGCCCGTTAGTCACATTGAAGGTGATTGGATGTGTGAGGTAGAGAGAGCGTGCGAGTCCATTCCTGAAATGAAAGATATATATATCGATGCCATTAATGTAGATTGTGCGGTCCGTCCGCTGTCTAATTGGAAATCCCCGGGACCGGACGGATTGCACAATTTCTGGCTTAAATGGCTACGGAGTTCGCACGCTCTTTTGGCTTCACAGTTTCAATCTGCTGTAGAATCTGGGACGCTACCAGCTTTTATGACAACCGGGGTTACCCACCTGCTCCATAAAACAGGTAGTACTCTGGAGCCCAATAATTATAGACCGATTACATGTCTGCCAACGGTTTATAAACTTCTTACATCCATTCTGAGAGCTAAAATTAACAATCATATAAATAATAATTCTATTATGTGTGCCTCTCAGAATGGATGTAGGAATGGGGCCCGGGGTACTAAGGAGCTCCTCCTCATTGATATGGCTATTAGCCAACAAGCTCGCCATCGTACTAAGGATCTGGCAGCATGCTGGATAGATTACAAGAAAGCGTTCGATTCCGTGCCACATACATGGCTTTTGAGGGTGCTGGAGTTGTATAAAGTGAATGCAACTCTATGTACCTTCTTAAGGACATGTATGGGGCAATGGAGGACTGTTCTTTTCCATCCAGGGTGTCGTCGGGCTTTGGGTGATGGCGAGCCGATAACAATAGAGCGGGGTATTTTTCAAGGGGACAGTCTGAGTCCCCTATGGTTCTGCTTAGCCCTGAACCCACTTAGTACTTTACTAGTGAATTCAGGGTTAGGTTATAGGTTACGAAGAGAGGGTCAGATGGTATCCCACCTGCTTTACATGGACGATTTGAAGTTGTTTGCTCACACTAATCCTCAATTAATAGCTTTACTGAAGATTACCGAAAATTTCAGTAATTCTATTAAAATGGGGTTTGGTGTGGAAAAATGCGCAGTCATTCATGTAAAGCGAGGGCGGGTGGTGGAGTCGCAGGGTATACAGCTCTCTAATTCCACTAACCTGAGATCGCTCCTCGTAACTGAGACCTATAAATACTTGGGTATGTCACAGGCGTTATGCATCAATGAGACCCGGATGAAACAAATGCTACAGGAACGTTTCTTTGGCCGCCTGAAAAAGGTACTTAACAGTCTTTTGTCAGGTGGTAACAAGGTTCGTGCCTGTAATAGTTGGGTCATGCCACTCTTGGGGTACTCCTTTGGCATACTCAAGTGGACTCAGACTGAACTCGATGCCATTGATAGGAAAGTCCGGACTCAGTTGACTGCATTTCGAATGCATCATCCGCGGTCGTCAGTCATGAGATTGTACATCCCGCAGAAATGTGGGGGTCGGGGATTTTTGAATGCAAAGACCCTTCATAATCGCGAGGTGTGCAATCTCAGAGATTATTTTCTTAAGTCGAACGTGGATATGCACCGTGATGTAGTCAACGTAGATACCGGGCTCACCCCGCTCGGTTTGGCTAAGGAGAACTGGCGCAGACCTATAGTAGTCGGCACTGACAGCCGAAGGGAGGTATGGCAGAGTAAGGAGCTACACGGTAGATTCTATCGGGCCCTCCACAGGCCCGAAGTAGACCTACTGGCATCCGTGTCCTGGCTACGTTTCGGTGACCTTTTTGGGGAAACTGAAGGTTTTGTCTGTGCGATTGCGGACGAAGTTATCAAGACGAATAACTACCGGAAGTATATAATGAGGGATGGCACAATTGACATCTGTCGAGCATGTCACCAGCCTGGTGAATCCCTCAGGCATATTACTTCCAGCTGTTCTCGTCTTGCTAACGGCGAGTACTTGCACAGACATAATCAAGTAGCCAGGATAATCCACCAGCGACTTGCTCTGAAATACAACCTTGTGGAAGTTGAAGTGCCGTACTATAGGTATGTTCCTGAGCCGGTTCTAGAAAATAGTCATATCACATTGTACTGGGATCGATCTATCATTACTGATAGGACTGTTGTAGCCAACAAGCCTGACATTGTGGTGATAGACCGATCCGAACGCCGAGCTTTGATTGCTGATGTTACCATTCCTCATGACGAGAATCTCGTGAAAGCTGAGAAGGATAAACAAGTTAAGTACTTGGACTTGGCCCACGAGATTGTCGAGATGTGGAGTGTTGACTCAGCAATCATTGTGCCGATAGTTGTGTCAGTGAACGGTTTAATAGCAAAGAGCCTCGACCAACACCTGAAGAGGCTCGGGTTAGACGGTTGGGTCAAGGGCCAGATGCAGAAGGCTGTGCTTCTTGATACGGCGCGCATCGTGAGGAAGTTCCTTTCTCTGGAGCCCTAACCACCGGTAGCTTGGTCCCTGTACCCGATACCGGTGGAGCACTGTTTTTTATATTTTTAAATATATTTGTTTTTTTTTATATATATAGAATGTATTTAAAAATATAATTGATAAGTACATATTTAAAGTTAAATAAAGGAAATAATAATAATGTAATAAATAACCAAAACTAAACTTTGTGTTTGTAAAATCATATTTACTACTTATTATTTTTCAAATGCACCATGTACTTCTTAAGTCGTAACTACCTTTTTTTTTTATGTGCGGAAATCCCTTCGGATACCCCCCCGCTGGCCAGCAGTGGCGGTATCGGGCTTGAACCGACTAAAACCGCACGCCGTCTCGGGTCTACAGACGCCGGGGTGTAAGGTTACCCATAGAGCATATCCCTCGCACCCCGACTGACCCTGTGCCATTCGCACTGTCCCCTCTGATAACAGCAGAGGGGTACCTGGAGCGACCTCCCCCGCGGGCCTTGAAGGCCCGCCATACCGAGGGGGTCGTGCAATGGGGTCAGCTGGCCCTGAAAAGGGCCGGTTGGTCAGACTCTTGCCCGTTGACGTTGACGCCAGCTACTCCAGAGGAGCAATCAATGATGCGTCATTGCACACGTTGCCCAGGGTGCACCAAACTTGGAGGTGATCCAACCAGTCGCACCCCTCCAACCAGTCGCACCCCCCAACCAGTCGCACCCCAAGTCGTAACTACCTTAAAATTTATTTGTTTTGTTTCTGACGTAAAAATAACTTCATAATCAACCGCAGTACAGTCACAAGGAAAATATCTGTTTTTTTGCACTGACTATTCACCAAGACGCGAGTTAAGTCTTCGATACCTATATTATTTATCTTGGGGCAACTGTCGTTACCTACCAATTTACGGCACAAGTACATACCCACTACTTTGTACACACAGTGGGTCTTTCTTAACTGACAGGAAAATATGTAATTCAACCGCATGCTAACTACACGTTGCTGAGAACCCGTGACGGCTATGTGGGACTCACAACACTCTTAATCAACCCGCCTTGTTTAGTAACAAAAGTAAATTTATCTGAAAATGAACCCGGGGTATAGCTTTTGACCGTCCTGACCTACCAAATAAACACAATTCTTAATGCCGTTAAGAAGCATTCAATACAATTTAATTACCTAAATTGATTTATTTTGTCAAATCAAATCAATTAGCCATTGCAGTTCTCTGCTGGACATAGGCCTCTCCCATTGTACGCCATAGCACCCGATCCTCCACCTTGCGCATTCAGTCTATTCCAGCTACTTTTTTTAGGGATTTTCTTTAGAAAAGCCCTATTGCTATCGAGTCGTCGACGTCGTCGTTGCCAATTTTCTGTCACGGTTTTGGGTATGAAGGAGATGAGCTATTGCTGTTTTCGGTAATAGATTCGTGCTGAGGTGAACCATTGCAAGATAAAGAAAAAATCGCAAAAAATCGCTAAAAAAAAAAAACGCAAAATCGAAAATCCCTTGTATTCGGCTGAGCTCGTCTCAGGAATTCAACTTGTTTTACTGGTGGTAGAAATTTGATGACACAAATTTGTAACAAAATTCGGCCGGGTAGGTACCATAGTGTACGGGGGTGTGTGTTGGGTAACCTCCTCGAGTGTCGCTCCGATTCCGATCCCGCTGCAGTCCGGGGGGAACGGAATCGGAGCGGCCGGTACACCCTGGGCGGCGGTCAATGGCTTCCCCTTCACCCCTTCGTAGGTTGGCATTGATCGTCGGCCAATACCCAACGTGGCGGGCACACATCGCTCTCCGTACTCCTCTGCTTTCAGAGGAGACAGGATGAGCAATGCTGTTAGTGGTGAGATGGCCCAGGGTCAGCCGGGGTGCGAGGGATATGCTCTATGGGTAACCTTACACCCCGGCGTCTGAAGACCCGAGACGGCGTGCGGTTTTAGTCGGTGCAAGCCCGACATAACCGCCCCCGCTGGCCGGCGGGGGGGTATCCGAAGGGATTTCCGCACGATAAAAAAAAAAAAAAAAAAAAAGGTACCATAGTGTACGATTGCGAAAAACCCTCCATTGTAATCCAATTTCGGTTTGATTGCGTTCAGGGGTCAGCAAGTGCATAGCCGGGCAGGGGGATTATGGTCGCAGCACTAGTGGAACCGGTGGATGTCACGCGTCTCTTCTGTTGAGTGTCTCTTCTAATGAGGCCGTCAAGCTGAGTGCCACCATTGTTAACATAGTACGTGTATGTAATGGTGACCCTCTTTCCTGAGACTTTACCTTCAGCTTACTATCAGGCGAGGTGAAGTCAAATTGACGTGTCCTAAATATAAAAAAAACATACCTTTTTCAGGTCATCCGTCAATCTTGCTAGGGGACGTCCTACCTTCCGTTTACCGATTCGTGGTCTTCACTTTAGGACTCGTTTGCTCCATCGGCCTTCGGCATATGTGGCCAGCCCATTGCCACTTCAGTTTGCTTATTCTGCGGGCTATGTCGGTGATTTTATTTCTTTGTATATTTTATATATTTAAGTAAATACTATGGTCCGCCGATAAGCGTAAACAAGTTGAATTCCTGAGACGAGCTCAGCACAAGGGATTTTCGATTTTGCGACTTTTTTTTTTTTTTGCGATTTTTTGCGATTTTTTTTTATCTTGCAATGGTTCACCCCAGCACGAATTTATTACCGAAAACAGCAACTCGATAGCTCATCTCCTTCATACCCAAAACCGTGACAGAAAATTGGCAACGACTACGTCGACGACGACAACTCGATAGCAATAGGGCTTTTCTAAAGAAAATCCCTAAATATATGATACAGTGTATAAAAAAAGTTATTATTGTTGATGTTAAAAGCTTTTATAAAATTATACTTTTTTTTTTTTTTTTTTTTATCGTGCGGAAATCCCTTCGGATACCCCCCCGCGTGCCAGCGGGGGCGGTTATGTCGGGCTTGAACCGACTAAAACCGCACGACGTCTCGGGTCTACAGACGCCGGGGTGTAAGGTTGCCCATAGAGCATAACCCTCGCACCCCGACTGACCCTGGGCCATCTCCGGTTTCGAGATGGCCCCCTCGCATGCTCATATTGAGTCATCATGAGTTCGATAACGAACACAAACTTAATTGCTTATGTTACAAGTGGGTCTACGCCTGGAGTGCGATGGCCAGAGTTCCAATATTCATTGTCGAGTTCGTTATCAGGTTTTCAGAGTTTTTAGAGAAAGACGACCTCTGTGACGTAGTGGTAGTGCGTTTGACTACTAAGTTAGAGGTCGCGGGTTCGATTCCCGCTCAGTGCAAATTTGTATATTTGCATTGGTCTGGGTGTTTCTATGTATAATATGTATTTATTTACAAAAAAAAAGTATTTAAGTATGTTTCGAAATTCGGCCGGGTAGGTACCACCGTGCACGATTGCGAAAAACCCTCCATAGTAATCAAATTTCGGTTTGATTGCGTTCAGGGGTCAGCAAGTGCATAGCCTGGCAGGGGGATTGTGGTCGCAGCACTAGTGGGACCGATGGGTGTCACGCGGTGCTGCGACGACAATCCTCTTCTGATGAGGCTGTCAAGCTGAGTGCCACCATTGTTAACATGGTACGTGTATGTAATGGTGACCCTCTTTCCTGAGACTTTACCTTCAGCTTACCATCAGGCGAGGTGAAGTCAAATTGACGTGTCCTAAATATAAAAAAAAAAAAAAAAAGTTTATCCGCATTCTAGAACCCATATGACAAGCTCTGCTTAGTTTGGGTAGATGGCGTTGTATATTATTAATTGTAATTGTCCTAAAATATTAGCCTATTCAGTAATTATTTAGTTTATTTTTATAGAATACTTTTAAAGAAAGTTATTTTTGCAACGCCATTATGGAAGAAACGGTTCGATTCATTCCGCAAGTGCTCAAATTGTGAAATGATGTGTTGCTGTGGTTTCCCCAAGCCACTACAGTATAGGGTTTTTCAAGAAGGCCATTAGAAGGTTTTAACAGGGTCTACAGCGAGAGAGTCACGCCCCTGGTGTTGGACACGTCCATACGCCACGGTAACCGGGCCGTGTGCTGGTCTGCCGACTGAGTGGTATAAAAAAAAACAAAATGACAAAAAACAGCACAAAAACTGCAATTTCAAGAAGCCATAATATTAATGGAGTTACCCACAAGCTTCAAGTTATTAGAGCAGCAATTTCAACACGAACAGATAGACTGCCGCACTACGCTAACTTGAAGAAGATATATCTCAGAGAGTCGTTAATAAAATCGCGTCACGTCAAGCACCGCGTGAAGTATTCGTGATACGAGATTATGTCGTCATCGGTGGTGCTCACTCGAGTGGTAGGCGAGCGATAACACAGGGTATACACACAGGGTGGAAGGATATATGTATTGTATCCTTTTTATCAAAAAGTAATTGAAGCAACGGTAGCTTAGTGGTTAAGGAGTCGACCCTACGATCAATAGGTCCCGGGTTCTAATTACATTACTGAGGTGAACCCACTCCTAACACAAGCAATTAAGCTTAGCTGGACGGGTTAGGGAGAATATTAGTAATTTGGGTTATTAATATTCTTATTAAAAAAAAATGTCAGTGGTAGGCCTTGGTATACATACGTGTGATGAATTGCGTGACCCCGGGGGCAATACGGGGATACTTTGGTTCCCAAACCCTGATTCAGCCGAGATGCGAGGTGGGCACACCATACATCCCGGTATGTGAAAGTCCAAGACGGCGTGCTGTTTGATAATTACTTCAAGTCCGACCTAACTGCCGTCGCTTTCGGGGCGGAGGTATCGGAGGGGATTTCCGTAGACTAAAAAAAAGGGCTTGGCAGAGATCCCTACCAACATCCTTGAGGCCCCAGGCAACCTCAGTTGCAAGTCGGTGCTCCTGCTAAACAACAGACCAAGCTCCCTCTCAGGGTTGGAAGATCTGACAGCAGTCGCTTCAGTAAAAGACGACATGCCAATCAGAAATAATAAACAGACCTCGGGCTTCTGTCCAAATTAAGGATAGAACTGGAAAATCACTATGAGGATGCTGAAGACGCCTTGGCCTGTCCTTGTACATGGAACTATCATCTCATCTATCATCATATCAGGATTCTATCATCGCACCGCTCGCCACAAACAGGGAATTCATCCGTTCAGGCTCAAAATGTCCAATTCTCAAAATGTCCAACGGTGTCAAAATGTCCAATTCCCAGAATGTCCTATTCTCAAAATGTCTAATTCCCAGAATGTCCAATCTTTGAGAATGTGGTAAATTTTTTCAATAACACATCACAGCGCTTTATTAATACTTATGAAAAACAATAAATATAAAATACTGCTAGAATCAAAATAACTACTATAATAATTATATTGTTATTATACAAATCAATTCTGGCGCTTCGCCGGCCGCTACCGCGGCACGCTGAAGCGATCACAGTTCTAACCTAACCCACAAGTAATTTCTGAGAAAGGGACATTTTGCTACCTGTAGTCCATTCTCAAAGATTGGACATTCTGGGAATTGGACATTTTGAGAATTGGCGTGGAAGAAGAAAAGAAATTAAATTTGTACCGATAAACCAATATCGTTTAGATGCTTTCAAGAAAAATATAGTGAATAAACTACCTAATTTGCCCTTGTACACTAGTGTAGATAAGTCTTATGCAGACTTAATTAACCTGATCAATACCGAGTTTGGGAGAATTTTTACCCCAAAAACATTATCTATTGGCAGCCGTCCTGTTTTCAGTGACTGGGCAATACCAGGGATTTATAATACCAGGAGGAGATTGTATGAATTATATTCTGAAAAATCATACAATTTCAACCCTGATTTTCAGAATTATGTCAAAAACTATTCTAAAACATTTAAGCGAGCCTGTTCCTTTGCTAAATCAAACTTTATAAAAAACAAAATATCAAATTCTGTTAATAAAATTAAGACTACCTGGAACATTATAAATTCCGAATGTGGTAAATCTCCAGCAGTTGTAAGAGATTATCATTTAAAAATAGACGGTCGCCATGTTACGGCGGATCTGAAAGTTGCGACAGAGTTTGAACACTTTTTTTCAAATATACCTGTAGCCACTACCCGAACTCTTCAGTCGTCTTCCACTTCCGCTGAGTCATTACTTATGGAATCAATTACAAAATGTGAGGACGCTTTCAGATTCTCAGTTGTTGATAGCAAGGACATCACAAAAGCGTTTAAATCCATTGATATTAAAAAGACCGCGGACCTATGGGGATTATCAGTCAAAACAGTCATTGCATCTAGCAACTGTGTTTAATGACTGCGTCAGTAGCGGTATATTTCCTGATTTAATGAAATATAGTAAAGTCATACCTTTGTTCAAGGCAGGCAGCGCCTCAGATCCCTCGAATTTCAGACCCATCTCTGTGTTGCCAACCTTGAGTAAAGTATTTGAGAAATTAATTCTAGACCAAATGCTAACCCATTTTAATAAATATAAATTATTTCATGATAAACAGTTTGGGTTTACTAAAGGACGATCAACGACGGATGCTGGTATAGAGTTATTGAAATGTATTTACGAGGCCTGGGAGGATAAGCAGGATGCATTAGGTGTTTTCTGCGATCTATCCAGAGCCTTCGATTGCGTCCACCATGATATATTGGTCAGGAAATTAGATTATTACGGAATAAGGAACAAGGCTCTCGACCTTTTGACTTCTTATTTAAACAAAAGAATTCAGAGGGTCAATGTGAACGGTACACGTTCGGTGGGATCTTTGGTTTCGATGGACGTTCCACAGAGTTCGATACTTGGACCATTTTTATTTTTAATTTATATAAAAATGACCTCCCTTACTACGTAAGGGATAAAAATTGTATTGTTTTGTTTGCTGATGATAATTCCTTGATATTTAAAATTAAAAGACAATTAGATAATTATGACGAAGTGAACAACGCAATCTCACGAGTGGTTCATTGGTTTAATATAAATAATCTTTGCCTTAATGAAAAAAAAAACCAAATGTATTAAATTCACCTTACCTAATGTTACACAGGTGGAAACCAATGTACAACTTAATGGACAGTTGTTGAGCCTTGTGGAATCAACCGTGTTCTTAGGTTTAAGTATTGATGCTAAATTACAGTGGGGATCACATATTGAAAAAAATGCTAGTAGGTAAGTTCTGCTTCCTACGCTGTAAAAAAGATTAGGACTTTAACAGACATAGATACCGCTAGAATAGTTTATTTCAGTTATTTCCATAGTATTATGAGCTACGGCATCCTCCTTTGGGGTAATGCCGCAGATTTAAATACAATCTTTGTACTGCAAAAGCGGGCGGTGCGGGCAATTTATAAGTAGGGCCCAAGAGTCTCCCTCCGAGAAAAGTTCAAAGAAATAAACATTCTAACTGTAGTTTCCCAATATATTTTTGA
The DNA here is from genome assembly GCA_946251805.1 of Cybosia mesomella. Lineage (NCBI taxonomy): Eukaryota > Metazoa > Arthropoda > Insecta > Lepidoptera > Erebidae > Cybosia > Cybosia mesomella. The sequence continues at coordinate 27,128,774 of OX276408.1, forward strand.
AAATCTTTTGTATGTTAGAAGAAACATTTCCAATTTTTTAAGGCTTTGTGATATACATAACGTAAATACTAGACATAAAAACAATCTTGTGGTTTGTAACAAGATTAGTAATTTCTCTCAGGGTAACTGTATACGCTTGTACAACAAGCTTCCTAGTGAAATGAAGAATCTACCTCTTCATAAATTTAAAAGCCAAATTAAAAGTAAACTCTGCCAAAAAGGCTACTATAAAATTCAAGACTATTTAGACGACAAACAAGCTTGGATATGAACTGTTTGCTCTCTCTCTGTGCTACTCAAATGAAATATTGTACTTAGGTTAAGTAAATATGTTTGTAAAAACAGCCCGCTGAGTTTCTTGCCGGAGTCTTCTCAGGAAAGGGCCGCGTTTCGAACCGGTGGTCCATTTGCCAAACATTAGATTATTTTTTTTATGACGTTTTGTAAGTGCCATATTAATGGTCTATACAGAATAAATGGTTTTTGACTTTGACTTTGACTTCTTCTCTTGCCAATATTTTCCTCTTTTACATACCCATTTTTTGTCTTCCAGTCTTCTTCGCCTCAGCAAGTGGCAACACGCGGACTATACGCGAGTCGTTACAAGCGTTTCTAAGCTACGCAATGTACTGTAGTTTAGAAAGACTTGTAACAAAATTATTTTTATTAGCTCTTATACGCGGGATAGCCGCTTACAAACTCGCATACTCCTTTGCAACCACAAATCAGATTTCAACCAAACTTGGCATGGTCATAACGATAATCAGGGGGCATGTTTTGAGACCATAAAATTAAAAATTGGAGATACCATTAAGGAATTATCACCGAAAAACAAATTTACCATTGAAACTGATGGAAAAAGTTCGCGCGCGCAAAAATTGAATTTTTCAGATTTTGAAATAAAAAAATAAATGCTCGCTCAGCTCAATTTTCTTGCAATCGGCTAACTGCATCGCATCCCTAGTTTCATGACTTTCTGTAGAAAGTCATAAAATAATTTAATCTCTACCATTAAAACGACCCTCACAAAATGATAAAAAAACTAAACTAATGTTTAGCAAATGGTACGAATCGCGGCCCCGTCTTAAGAAGACTCCGGTAAGAAATTCAGTTGTTTTTTTAACCCACTACATCTAACATTACCACATTTTTTTTTTTAACTAACCATTTCAACAGTATCAAACAAAATTTGAAACAATCAGTTTAAGTTTAGTGCCTTCTTAAACATTCGAGAAATTAAAAAGAAAAACGAAATGTATTTGAGCGTATATTTACAGCAGTGTGTCACCCCCAGACATATGGTATCTGGTCGACTGGTTCCATGTGTTAAAATGTTCAGAGGAACCCCACCTAACTGAGTTGTCACGTATCTGTCAACTTATAACAAGTTATGGTTTTAGTCGGAAAAAAAAGGTACTGTCTGTTTTGACGGTGGTTAATGAAACGTTCTCAAAGTTTACTAATTTAAATGAATATTATATAATATGGATTATGCTTGTTCCGAGTGTTAACTTCGAATGTGTCCAAATCCAAATTGTTGGAGCCTGCCGTCGGCTTTGCTGTCAGCATTGTTTGAATTGGCTTAGCTTTAATTAACTTAAGAATAATATAACATAACATAACTTCACGCTAATCCTGAAGGGGTAGGCAGAGGTGTATTACACACCCACTATTCACCAGTTATGTTAAGGTCTCAATGTAATAGGGGGCGAGCCTATTGCTATCTATCGGACACATTATTAGGCGAGCGATAATTAACATTAATTAATGCACACATAACAACGAAAAGTCAGAGGTGTGTGCCCGGGGCGACTGGGGATCGAACTCGAGACCTCGTCTCAGCAGTCCGTTACGTACGCCACTGGGCTATTGCCACTTAATTTGCCACTTTAGGATAATGCAGAATATAGAAGAGGAAATCTTATTAGTTACCAGAGAAGGCCGGTGCTTGCAGTGTATTACGCCAAAATGTATGTTGAATTGATATACAAAACGACACAATATCAACTCTGCAAATAAAACCAGGCAAGCCCCACGAAATATCAACATAAGCGGCGGTGGCATGGTGACTAAGGCGTTAGGCTTGCAATTAAGAAGTTGTGGATCGAATTCCGCCCAGTGATCCCACTTCTAACATAACAAATTTAACTTAGTTGTTAAGGGTTAACCACAGAAAAAGATTGTAACGTTGTGGATTCTTTATAAATCTAATTAAAACAATATCCGTAAATTAATCGATATTTTAGTATGTTTCGATAGTTATTACTAAATATCTATGGTTGTGCGAGCGAGATTGGACAGCACTAGCCCAGTCATCAACTGACGGCTCTTATATCGTCCCTTTCCTTGGAACCTTCGCCAAGGAAGGTCGCTTTGACCCAGTGGCCAACTGCTGTCGGCTCCGGGGTCTTCGCACCGGGCTTCGCACCATCTTAGCGGTAGCGAGGCACACCAGCGGAGACCCTGGCACGCCGGCATCACCACCAGCCACGTGTCCACTAGCTAAGTGCATACTAACATCTTGCACAACGGACCGAACAACGCCACGGCAGAATATTTATTATGAATCCATCCCCTGAGGTTCATTTACTCAAATACCAGATATAAATTTATGTAACATTCTATTCACGATTATAATCTCATACTATACATTGTAATCAACCTTTTATTTAACTCTGCTCGCCCTAGCCGGTAGTAGTGTCAATTACATCCATCACTTAATTAATTTTCACAGTGCATAAGTCACACCCTTAACTTTATGTAAACTCATCAAAAAACTTCCACAAAAACTTATAACCGTTACATTGGCGCCTTACAAGGTATTATTCTGCCGTAGGTATTGTGTGTTTGGTCCGTAAGTACTTTATTTCTTCTTATTTTCCTCTTTACTTTGCCAGTGGTGATTTTTTTCACCAATTTTATTGTTATTTTTCATTTTTAACTAAATGAAGGTAGTTGAAAATAATTTTTAATTTCAATTTTTTTATAATTAACTGAATAATGCATACATTTCTATTATTTTAGTGAAATTACTCATTCATTTAACTAATCACCTGTGTTAAACATAACAACTAGGTTAATTAACATTACTTATTCAATTATTTTGCATTTAACATCTAGACTGGTTTAATACCTTTTATGGTCATTTTAACTGTATACTGTTATACCACTGGTAAAATAAGGATCTATTCACTTTTGTTTCTTGGACTTGTTGATCTCAACCGTTATCTACTTACTTTTTATTCTATTTTTGTATACTTAGTACACAGTCAGTGAATTTATTATATTTTTATACTTGCTTACCTTTTAATTGCATTATAATAACATATATTAAGTTATTATATCAACCTATTGCTGGTTGAAATTTATCTTTATTTTGATATATTAATACTATTTTGTTGTATTATACACAAATAGTTTATTACTCACTGACAGGTTACATATATACTTCTTGATTTTACTAGTACCTTATATTGAAGTAAATTACTTACTAAATTTTTATGTCAATCTCGCTCATCGCACCATAGCTTTTATATTTACTTAACTTTGGGTTAATTTACCTTTTAAATTTAATACTTACTCAACTGTTTTGTAGTCAGTGTTGCTTGTTATCGGATTTCTGTATCCAAATTAGCTTATGTAATTGAAAAAAAAAAAATGATGAAAACATAATTCTTTGAAAAGAAATACAAAGAATAAAAGATCTCCATACAACTAATAAAATCTTTGAAAAGAACAACAAAGATAATAAATACTTAAATTTATAGACCTCGTCTTGTTCTGCATATGGGATTGTTGTGTCGGGTATAGTTTAAAGTCATTACCGCTTATATAAATTGACCGTTCAAAGTCAACAATGCATTAGCCATTTCCCCCGAGTCCTTTTAAAATGACTTGTGTCATAACTATAAACTTAATATAGGTAAAATAATCAATATATTTCATATAAAACATTTTTAATCAAACATAATACAATACAAGAACCTAACCTAAACTAATAAATTTATTAATTAAATAGCAACCTAATTTCTTAACTATGAACAACACTTGTTTTGTTCTAATAATCACTATGGTTGTAAATATATGTAAATATTCAATAAACTTTGCTTTGCACTTAAACAATATTATACACTATTGTGGCAAACAAGTATATACCTACACATACTTGTAACTAAAACTTGTATTTTATAATAACATTCCTTATTGTATTGCACTGTGTTAATACACTACCTTTATCTCGATACTACAATGGTCGTAATGATATTTGTACCTAAAAAGGGTCACCAATAAAATTTTAATTTCATGTACCTACCAACTTGTTCACATATTACGAAAACTTTTATAATTTAAATAACTCATGTATCCTGTTTGTAGACACGGTCTACAGGTCAATTATGTCTTCTTACTAAATAATGTAATACTTTTCAATTGTATTACATCTTTGGTTCGTATATTTGAACATTTTATTTCTATCAAAAGTTGTTTTGAAATTGTTTGAAACTTAGAATTGTCAAACGTCATATGGTTCTGACAATCAAAAAGGTTGCCAGTATACTAAAATATAAAATTACTACTAGTTATTGTTTAAAAAATTGTCTTGTTTTTTAAAAAACAAAATAATATTATTCTTTGAAGAATACCAACTTTTGGACTTTTTTAACTGAATATTAAATATTAATATCTTATAACCTATTGGTTAATGTTCTATCATGTTGTAATACTTTTCTTAGGATGACTGTTCCCTTTTATGTTTTTGTTTTTTGAAGAAAACATTAAAATTTATTCACTAGTGAATAAATAATAATTTTTTGGACTTGCCCCAAAATAATTTAGTATGTATATTTGAACTTATTAGTTTTTTAACTTCGTAATTATTTTGCCTGTTGCAATTTTTTGTATGATCCGTTGGATCAACCCTAAAATGCCTTCATGGTCATTTTGAACTTGAAAATTTTTTTTTTACTTAATGCCACAAAATATAAATACAAACATACGACTACAAAACATTAGAGAATACTTACCTTGTTGAACCGTGGGTTCTTAATTATTTGAAATTGAAAATAAAAAAACTTAGATTTTTTTTTTGAACACTAGTTGTTCAAATTGCAACTGATGTTTGCATACATACTCACTGATGTGGGTCAAATAATAAACTATTTTACTTTAAATAATAACACTTTTAATAATAAATTGACTTGGTCATAACTTTGAAAGTTGTTCATTATATATTTTGGACAATTTAATTGTCTTTATTGATTTAAATCATATTACCCTACCACTACTATATATTTTCGTCTTCTTTTCTCCTCTCTTTGAGATGGAACTTTGAACTTCATGTTCGTTTTCTTTTATTATTAGGCTTTGCCTAGTAAAGGTTGTGTGGGTCGGTTGGCGTTTTAAACCAACTGATGTTGTTTTTGGGTCCGTTGGCGTTTTAAACCAACGGATACCTTATTTTTATGGTTTTATACCATTTGTGGGTCCGTTGGCGTTTTAAACCAACGGATACCTTTTCTTGGAGCTGGGATATTCAACCAGTATCTGGGTATTGATTCTTATGGTTTTATACCATTATTATGCTGAGCGGTCGTGCAAACTCAGTTCCAAAAATAAGCCTCATTGCATATCTTTGTTATGTCTTCTTCCGAGCGGTTTGCAAACTCGTTAAATAAGCCTCATTGCAGATGCGGTATTGTATACATCTAAAATAAGCCCTATACTAAAAACATAACACTTTCTCTTTTAGAGTCGAAAATATATAGTGGTATTTATTGCTCTTTTTCTTTCCATTGGAATTGTTGTCTGTGACATTTCAATATTTAACATCTTGTTAGATTTACGTCTGAGTCTCCAGCGCCTATTATCCTGGAAACTCTCTTCGGAAGGAAGCGTGTGCTACATTATTTAAGTGGTAACCGCAATTTATGGATGAAAATGATAGAGGAGGTATGTAAGAAAGTATGTATGTGTAAGCGTAAGTCAAGCATTGTATGGAGCAGTACAGTATCGGGTTTTTGGGTAACAAAAACCCTGAACTAATTGAGGGGGTATTGTAACGTTGTGGATTCTTTATAAATCTAATTAAAACAATATCCGTAAATTAATCGATATTTTAGTATGTTTCGATAGTTATTACTAAATATCTATGGTTGTGCGAGCGAGATTGGACAGCACTAGCCCAGTCATCAACTGACGGCTCTTATATCGTCCCTTTCCTTGGAACCTTCGCCAAGGAAGGTCGCTTTGACCCAGTGGCCAACTGCTGTCGGCTCCGGGGTCTTCGCACCGGGCTTCGCACCATCTTAGCGGTAGCGAGGCACACCAGCGGAGACCCTGGCACGCCGGCATCACCACCAGCCACGTGTCCACTAGCTAAGTGCATACTAACATCTTGCACAACGGACCGAACAACGCCACGGCAGAATATTTATTATGAATCCATCCCCTGAGGTTCATTTACTCAAATACCAGATATAAATTTATGTAACATTCTATTCACGATTATAATCTCATACTATACATTGTAATCAACCTTTTATTTAACTCTGCTCGCCCTAGCCGGTAGTAGTGTCAATTACATCCATCACTTAATTAATTTTCACAGTGCATAAGTCACACCCTTAACTTTATGTAAACTCATCAAAAAACTTCCACAAAAACTTATAACCGTTACAAGATGTTGGTTATATCTGTTACCTTAATTTAGATAAACAAGTTGAATTCCTGAGACGAGCTCAACCGAATACAAGGGATTTTCGATTTGGCGATTTTTTTTTTGCGATTTTTTCTTTATCTTGCAATGGTTCACCCCAGCACGAATCTATTACCGAAAACAGCAACTCGATAGCTCATCTCCTTCATACCCAAAACCGTGAGAGAAAATTGCCAACGACGACGTCGACGACGACAACTCGATAGCAATAGGGCTTTTCTAAAGAAAATCCCTAAAAAACATACACAAAAAATATAAACACGGTTAAAAATTTAACAATACCTTTTTTGTATTTCCGTTTAAGAATAAATTTTAGAACCCGTGTTAGTTGTATTAGTAGCTGGTTAAACTATGCTTACTTTGAGTCTAGATAACGCTGTGTAGTATGTTGTAGAATATGAAATAGTAGTTTATGCAACTGTCATATAAGATTGGGTATTAAAGCACGTGAGTCTGTTTATCGCATGAGGCGAAGCGAATAATATACATGGCAAAACAACGTTTGCCGGGTCAGCTAGTAGGAAGAAAATATACTATATACTTTTATATATTTTGAAAGAAAAAAAAGTCAAAATACCATTATAATAATCAGATATTTCGGTAGCTTAGTGGTTAAGGAGTCGGCTTCACGATCGAGAGGTCTCAGGTTAGAATCCTGGCCCTTACACTACTGCGGTGAACCCGCTCCTAACACAAGCTATTCAGCTTAGCTGGAGGGGTTAACAGGAATACTAGTAATTTCGATTACTAGTATTCATATTATAGAAATATATATATATATACAAGGGTATATAATTTGTATTCTCTAGGCGAGGCCGCGGTGGCGGCCAAAGTCCACCGGTAACACTGGGGTTATCCTTTCGAGGGCTTACCCGGGGTGCACGGCAATGGACACTTGGGAAAGAAAGAAAGAAAGAAAAGAAAAATCTCTTTATTTTGGTGCAATACAATTTACATATTTAAAGTATAAAAACATATACTCCACATTGCACCAAAAAAGGAGCCAGTTCAGCGTAATGCCAGGCACAAGTACCTGGCGCTGGTTTTCAACTGACTCTTATGTGGAGGACATCCAACAAACATATATTAAAAGCTCTTAAAACTTACTACAAAAACAAAAAAAAAAGGAAACAAAAACATCAATAGAATCAAAATAAAAATAAAAAGCAAAACAAAAAATCTAACATCAAAAACAAAAAACAAACAAACCGTCAACCCCAGCCGTTCGCCGCCGTCACTCCGAACTGGGAAGGACACCGTGTGGTTTTAGTCGGTCAAATTCCGACATGCCCACCCCATCGTTGGCACCGATGATAGGGTGAAGTCCGTGGGGGTTTCCAAACGCAAAAAAAAACAGATCGTCGGATTTCTTTCCGAAATAACTTTTTTCACTATCGTTTCATTCAGAAGTCAGATTAATTATTGACATTAAGAAATGTCTGCCTCCCTTTTAATTAGAAGCTAGTTAATTTCCATTCGCACCCGAGTCAACGCGACTGTTGCCAAGTACTATGAGCTTTGAGCGTCGGAGCATACCGCGCAGTAGACACTAATTTAGCTCCGTGTGTCGCAGTGTGTACTATCTATTCCTTCGCGTGAATACAAGAAACGCTTTGGAGCTGAACAATTAGTATAAAGTCTTTGAATTACTTCTAATTTTATTGTCAGAAGGGCTTTACTATCTTATGGATGTAAAAATTCAAACAATATTATTATATTACAGATTTAGATTGGAAAAAGAGAACATCTAGGAAGGGACCTGAACCCGCGACCAGTCCCTTACAGGGGGAACGCTCTGACCAGCTGAGCTTTCTCCGATTTAAATCTATAAGAAAAAGTAAGCATACAAAATGCTTAAAAAATTTAATTGAAGAAATATCATTGTATTCTAAAGATTTAGATCGGAAAAAGAGAACATCTAGAACGGGACCCGCAACCAGTCCCTTACAGGGGGAATGCTCTGACCAACTGAGCCACCTAGACACGTCCCAGATATTCGAAATTCTCCGATATATCATATACGTCTTAAGGCGACGTTGGAGCCATCTACCGTAATTCTTGCGAACTACGGAAACAATGAATAACTTTACAGTCATTAGTCCCGTCCTAGATGTTCTCTTTTTCCGATCTAAATCTTTAGAAAAAAGTAAGCATACAAAATGCTTAAGAATTTAATTGAAATATTATTGTATTGTTTGAATTTGACCTAAAGGTCAAAATCATAACCACTTCTACAAAACTGTACTCTGGATAGAGTAGATTGAGGTCCCCCCGTCCCTAATTGAGGGTTCGAATTCTGTCTATTATAGTACCAACATTAAACCCACTCCTAACCATAAATTAAAGTTATTTACAAAAATAGTAAAAAAACCTCTACGCTAAAAAATATTTATAGTTTAAGGAACAACCGTTAAAAAGTAAAAAAAGACATACGCCAAAAATGCCTTCCATCATTTTGGAAAAAAACTGATACTCTTACACTGCTGGACCGATATTAACCAAATAGCTAAGAACCACCGCAAGGAAACTGGCTTTTAAATGAAAAAAAAACGCATCGAAATCGGTCCATCCATTTGAGAGCTACGACGCCATAAACAGATACACACACACGCACACAGACATCAACGTCAAACTTATACCACTCCTCTTTTTGCGTCGGGGGTTAAAAACATGGTATAAAAATTGTAATGCAGGCCCGCTCCTGGGATCACTCTCCTGCGCTTTCACTTCCTGATATGGTTTTTGTTTCCTGGCTTTTACGAGAGCAATTGACGTCTGTTCCCAACCTCAGATGGAAGCCTACGCCAGTCTCGTCCATTAATCAGCGACTGTACTAGCTCTTAGGCGAGGTAGCTTGGGCCCTGACGATCTAAAATAGTGTCTAATTAAAGAATACATTTAGTAGAGTATGCTAAAAGTAGAATGGGGCATATAAAACCTAATGAAAACTGTTTTTGCAAGCGATACTACACTTGCGAAATCACAAAAATAAATATCTAGAACATATTACACAGCGCCATCTAGACCCAAACTAAGCAGAGCTTGTCCTATGGGTTCTAGAATGCGTATAAACATACTTAGATACTTTTTCCTCCCCTGGGGTTATCCTTTCGAGGGCTTACCCGGGGTGCCCGGCAATGGACATTTGGGAAGGACACCGTGTGGTTTTAGTCGGTCCTAGTCCGACACGTTCACCCCATCGTCGGCACCGATGGGGTGAAGCCCGTGGGGGTTTCTACACACCAAAAAAAAAAATCGGTTGTCTGTAAAGTCGGTTTCCTGACGATAGTTGAACGTGACAACGTCATAAGAAAATACTGATGGAATGGTTGCATTTTTCAAAAGAAAATTTTAATTTTATTTGTTTAACCCCTAAGATCGGTTATAAGAATTCACTGCACTTCATACTTGACGAAAACATGTAAATGTATTATTGTATAGCAGCTGTCCACTCGGACGCATCGCTCACTCAAGTAGGAGAGAAACAGATGTCGAACGCTGCCGAACGCGGAGGCCGATTGTGCCTCTTTGTCTATCGTTCCGCGCTCTCGCTTGCAGTTCAAGCCTTAAATGGAACGCCTCAGAGCGAGGTAACGCCTCATACGTCATGTTTTTTCGTGCGTGCAGCCGGCTCCATCGAATTATCAGACGTTGTCACGTGAAAAAAAAAATTGATACTTTTTCTTACCCGCGACCTCTGCCTCAGCATTGGAATACTCTACCGCTACGCCACAGAGGCACAGAAAGAAAAAGACACATTACAACTTTATCTAATAAGACATATATAGGTACAGGTACAGGTCGGGGTGTGTGTTGGGTAACCTCCTCGAGTGTCGCTCCGATTCCGATCCCGCTGCAGTCCGGGGGGAACGGAATCGGAGCGGCCGGTACACCCTGGGCGGCGGTTAATGGCTTCCCCTTCACCCCTTCATAGGGTTGGCATTGATCGTCGGCCAATACCCAACGTGGCGGGAACACATCGCTCTCCGTACTCCTCTGCTTTCAGAGGAGACAGGATGAGCGATGCTGTTAGTGGTGAGATGGCCCAGGGTCAGCCGGGGTGCGAGGGATATGCTCTATGGGTAACCTTACACCCCGGCGTCTGAAGACCCGAGACGGCGTGCGGTTTTAGTCGGTGCAAGTCCGACATAACCGCCCCCGCTGGCCGGCGGGGGGGTATCCGAAGGGATTTCCGCACGACAAAAAAAAAAAAAAAAAAAGGTACAGGTCAAGCTAATAAAACGTAATAATGACACTCAATGATTCAATAACAAGTACGAAGAACTCGTGAACGCGAGATAAAAGCACCCATTATCAATTTCAATTCACACCCGAGTTATTTTAATGTCCGGCAAAAAGACGAAAAAGTAATAATCTGCCTTTGTTAAAGAACCAACACTATTTAATGCAACCGATATTCTTTGTTCTTTCATTGTTAGCGAGAATATTTCCTTTAGTAGGTTTTCACACTTTCAGTGTAGCAAGACTTGCGATTATTTAACGCAAGACAAGTGTGCAACAATACGGCGTATCCCTTTCTGAATTGAAAACCGGTTTTGGAAATATAACAAGTACGAAAATTTAATATAACAACATAATAAATTAATCTTAACTAAGTGGCACTCGCCCTGATCAGTTGTGCTAAAAACCAGAGCAAATATCTCATCGGGTTTCCATCACTGGAGGTGACGCTAACGGTAATGAAATGGGCATACAGGACTCGAACTGACGAAAATTGTACTGTGATTCTTTGAATCTAAGCCCTTGAATGCTAAACCCTAGAAACCTGACCAGCCTTGGCTGCAACCCTGATGCATAGTTTGGTGATCAATTCCCCCCTCTCGTATGGAGAAATGCGTTCAGGGACACCATGCGCTGTCACCTTGAGCCTACTTCTCAATGGGCAATGGTAGCCCCAAAGCATGCGTACATGGAGGCAAATCATTCTGTGATTTTCTAGAAAAGACAGGACATTGTTCTGATATCGCCCCCAGAGTCGCCTAAATAGACGCTGGCGATCTTCTGGAATAACTAAGACGTAATTGTAATATAGTGATTCATAAAACAGAATATCATCAAAAATCATCAAGAATATATCAAAAAAGCGGCGATAGCCCAGTGGCGTACGTAACGTACTGCCGAGACGAGGTCTCGAGTTCGATCCCCAGTCGCTCCGGGCACACACCTCTGACTTTACGTAGTTATGTGTGCATCAATGAATGGTAATTACCGCTCGCTTAATAATGTGCCCGGTAGATGGCAATAGGCTCGCCCCCTATTACATTGGGACCTTAACATAACTGGCGAATCGTGGGTGTGTAATACACCTCTGTCTACCCCTTCGGGGATACAGGCGTGAAGTTATGTTATGTTATGTTAAAACAGAATATAAATTTTGGTAATCGTGCTTCATAAAATCGCCAGTGTGTTTTCGCCCTTAGAAAAAATAATATTGAGGTTGGTTCCTTTTTTTAGTTTCCACCGTTTCTCTTTCCTGCTTTCCGCTTTATTCTTGTAGGTACATTAAATATACAACAAGGCATTCAATTAAAGCGCTTGTTTACACCGTGAAAGAAATAAATGCCGCGTGATTCTCAGCGAAGTGAAATACAATGGCCACTTCTTCTTGTAGATGCCACACAAAGCGACCGAGGAGTTTGATGAGTAGGGCTGTTCTTCTTGCGACTGTAGAAGAACAGCCTATAGTACTGTGATATGAAGTGAATGCTAAAAATATATAGAAGTATATATTTTAAACATATTATATATTTCACCAACGCTTTTTAGGTAGATTTCGATGAAATCGATCTACCTATTAGTTGCTTGACTACTGTCGAATTTAAAAAAAAAATCTTCATAGGAGGTCTAGTTATGACCGCCTGAGTCCGAAATGACCACTGGTCAAAGAGTTTATATATATATATATATATATATATATATATATATATATATATATATATATATATATATATGTATGTATGGTTCCACTTCCCGAAATTTGCGGCACTCTCACGGTCGCATTTTTGCCCCGATCGCTTTCAAACTGCGGTCAAAAATTGCTTGGGTGTAAACTGAGTTTAAGTTCGTGAACGGGTGGAATCCGGCCTAAGGGGACGGTAGGGCCTCACTTTTGGTGAAATCAGCTTTTCCTCAAAATTTCACGTTCCATGAAAGCTATTCGAACCGTTTTAATTTTATCCCATAGTATACATAGGTTACACTAAAAGTTTCCGGAACTGGCCACTTACATAAACAATATTTAAAAATTTATTACAACATTTGAAAATAGAACTCTTTGGCTGTAGAATACAGTTTGTTTCATCTGACTGTCTTTTGTTTTTACCTTGTGGCGCCATTTAAAAAATTGTGTGTCTGCATCAACATGGATTTAACTCGGGAAAATTTTCGTAGTATGATTTTCTACGATTTTAAGTGTAATTTGACGGCTCAACAGAGCATCGCTCGGCTTGAAACAGCTTTTGGCGATGAAGCTCCATGCAAGACAACTGTTTATAGCTGGTTTGCAGAATTCAAGCGTGGTCGTATCAATCTCAGTGACGAATCTCGCGATGGTCGGCCGTCCACCGCTGTGACCAACAAAAACATCGATGCTGTGCGCCGTATGATTGAAACAGACAGGCATGTGACCTACCATGAAATTCGCGCATCCTTAGAAATAGGCATGAGTCAAATACAATCAATCCTACACAAACATTTGGGTGTGAGAAAGCTGTGCTCGCGGTGGATCCCACATAACTTGACCGAGGATCAAAAAACGGACCGCGTCACTTGGTGCAGTGCCATGCTTACCAGATTCAACGAAGGTGCGTCAAATTTGGTGTGGGACATAGTAACAGGTGACGAAACATGGATTTATTGCTACGATCCCAAAACAAAGCAGCAATCGAGCGTATGGGTCTTTCAAGATGAGCCGAAACCAACCAAAGTGGCGCGCGTGAAAAGTGCATCTAAGCGGATGATTGCTTCTTTTTTTAATAAAACTGGACACGTGGCTACTGTTGCTTTAGAAAATCGTCGTACTGTGAATAGTGACTGGTACACGACCATTTGTTTGCCGGAAGTTATTGACGAACTCCGTAAAAATAACCGTAAACGCCGTATCATCCTGCACCACGACAATGCTAGTTCTCACACGGCCAGACAGACAAACGACTTTTTGAAGGCGAAAAATGTAGAACTCATGAGTCATCCTGCATACAGTCCCGACCTGGCACCTTGTGACTTTTATCTGTTCCCAAAAATTAAGAACCAATTACGTGGCCAACGATTTTCATCACCAGAAGAGGCTGTCGAGGAGTATGAAAAACACGTTTCAGAGGTCACCACAGAGGAGTGGCACAAAAGTTTTCAAAACTGGTTTGATCGAATGAAAAAGTGCATAGACGCCAAGGGAGATTATTTTGAAAAACAATAAATTAATTTTGTACCTTTAATAGTATTTTTTCATATTCATTCCGGAAACTTATAGTGCGCCCCATTCAATATAAATACCATTTTTAAGTCTAAAATAAATGTCTGAAAAGTTTTTCGCTAAAAGTTACCGTTTTCGAGAAAAAAAACCTTAAACATGTTAATAAAATAATATTAATTGCTTCACGAAATCTACCTGTGCGTTCCCCCTGCGGGAACGGATTTTTTTGATTCGATCTCGTAGAGAAACCCCAAGCATAGCCCGTTCCATAGCTCGCTGTGTGACCCCGAGCTTCCTTATGAGGCCCATAGTGAGAGACCACGTCTCGGCACCGTAGGTCATCACTGGTAACACGCACTGATTAAAGACCTTTGTCTTCAAGGACTGCGGTATTTTGGACGAGAAGACGCTGCGCAGTTAAAACTCGTCGAAATGGAAGTCGATGGGGGAGGCCTATGTTCAGCAGTGGACTTCCTACGACTGATATGATGATGATGAAAGCTTTTTTTTTAAAGCGACGATAGCTCAGTGGCATACGTAACAGACTGCCGAGACGAGGACTTTCTGTAGTTATGTGTGTATTCAAAATATTAATTATCGTTCGCTTAGTAATGTGCCCGGTAGATGGCAGAAGGCTCGCCCACTATTACATTGGAACCTAAACATAACTGGCCAATCGTTGGTGTGTAATACACCTCTGCCTACCCCTTCGGGGATACAGGCGTAAAGTTATGTTATGTTTGTATATTTTATGCGCTAGTACCGGTCATCTGATTACGATTTTATTACTTACACTTGCACGAATGTTATAGGCGTAGTACAATACCGCGTTTAAACGTTGGTAGCTTAGCGGTTAAGTCTCGGGTTTGAATCCTGGCTACTGCCAGTCCGACTGAAATGGTATTATTTATATCGCCACGATGGCGAAACAATGCTGAGAATTTTTACCTCACATCTGTTAACAATACAAATTAAGAATCAAACGAACTTACCTAGTGATGTTTGATTCCAATTATACGAGGGTGTCAACCGAAGACGATTACATGATTTACTTGCAGCAGTACGTGAGTAGGCCATGCTTATCACACATTTAGAGGATCTATGGATGTAACAAACCTAGAAAAAAAAATATCTCCCGTCTCGCTCGCTCCACCAGCTGTCAAGTGCATCAACGCTGCAACTTCATTATTTCAGAGAAACAGGAGTGGAGTAATGAATATTTTATTTTAATATTGTGTATTTGGGATTTCTTTGGGGGGGTTGGGACGATGTAATCGTCTTCGGTTGACACCCTCGTATAATTGGAATAAAACATCACTAGGTAAGTTCGTTTGATTCTTAATTATACTTCGGGTGTCAACCGAAGACGATTACATGATTTACTTGCAGATGTTTAGAGTAATTTAAATTTACTTAAACAAAACGGATAAGGATTTAACAGAGAATTAAATAAAATATTCAGATCAATAAGTCGACTTTTATTTTTGCCCATATAAACGAAGAGAAGAACAAAATAAAAGGGGAAAGAATTTAAAGTCACAATAATAGACGCAAAGGTCATTATACGTTTATCGTTCACTTAACGATTACGTCAATTAAAATAAAGGTAAATATCCTGAGGTCTTTATGCGTTAATTAAATATTGAATTAAAGAAATCATCTTGTCTTGTTTGTACAACATCTATACAATAGTACTTAATGAAAACATTGGAAGTGTCACTCCAGCCTGCGGCCCTCCGAATCACCTCCAGACTCGCCCCGGATCTGTGTGCGGCAGATGTAGATGCCGACCTGGTGCTGTGAGCGCCAAATATAGTGATGTCGATCCCACTGTTTTGTAAAATCTTTTTTACCCAACGCGCCAGGGTCTGTGATCCTACTTCATTGTGAGGTTTACGTATACCTAGGAATAACTGCTCAACATTGCGGTTTTGGCGCAGATGTTGGGTTCTCTCTATGTAAGTTTTTAATGTGAAAGCCGGACAAATGCTTGGGTTCTCACATATAAAAGGCAGTCTGATGAGTGGTTGGAAGGCCCCAGGTCGGGAGGTCTTAATTAAATCGGTGATTTTAATAACAATCGCATCTTCCTCAATCATTATGTTTTTTAATTTGATTAGGCTAATAGTCTGCATCCGTTGGGCAGATGCTATACATAGCAGAGTACAAGTTTTAAATGTTAGGTTAGGCAATGAAATATTATCGTACGGGTACATATTAGATAGATATTTTAGCACAACGTTGCTGTCCCATGTTGATTTGTATTTGGGCTGAGGTGGATTAAGCCTATATACACCCTTCATAAATCGGTTAACGCAATCATTTAATGTAACACCTGTCCCCAAAACAATCGATAAGGCTGATCTATGAGTATTTAAGCAACTATAACTTGCACCCTGATTGAATTTTTGTGTTAGAAAGGATATCACGTTATTACTTTTAGCTTCCAAAGTATTCAAATTATTGTTTGTACAATACGATATCCATGACTTCACCGTGCTATCATATTGTTTTAATGTTTTTGGTGCGAATGACGCCATAAGTATATCTAAAGAATCTAACGGTACGCCTCGCTTGATCATAGAGTCCCTGATAGCTTGGCTGCCACTAGAACCAGGTCCGCGTGAAGTGGATGGCAGGCTCTGAAAGGGGAATATAAAAGTAATTTATCAGGTCCGAAGAAATATTTTTCTGATACAACCAATTTTGACCACAGAGGGTACCACGGCTGAGACGTCCAATAGGGTACGATTAAAATGCCTTTTGCTTTATCTGTTATAATTTTTTCCAAGACTCTAGAGATAAGGCTGAAAGGTGGAAATGCATAAAAAAATATGTTATGCCAATTAAAGGTAAATGAGTCAACTACCTCTGAAAATGGATCTAGTTTCCATGAAGCATACCTCAAACATTTGTAATTTTGGGCGCTTGCGAAGAGGTCGAATTCGGGTCTACCCAGTGATTTAGTTATTTGCGTAAAAACTTTACCACAGATTTCCCATTCAGTATCTATATTTATTCGGCGGGACTCCTTATCAGCAATAAAATTTTCACTAGACCTTATGTAAGAGGCAAAAACACAGATATTCCTATTTTCACACCATAGCCATATCTTTCGAGCTAAATCGTTTAAATGAGGGTGTTGTACACCACCCATACGGTTTATATAGCTAATGGCGGTGGTATTGTCAATTCTTAATAAAATTTCGCAATCTCTCATATCTTTAGAAAATATTTTTAGTCCATAGTAAGCTGCCTTCAATTCCAAAGTATTTATGTGAAGATTTAATTCTACTTCAGTCCAGGTACCATTTGCGCTGTGATCTCCGCATGCTACACCCCAGCCAGTATTTGAGGCGTCGCTAAATATTTCCATACAATAAATATGTTTTCGAATTGGGCAAAAAGATGAGTCAATTTTTTCTATCCACCATAAAAAATCATGTTTTAAATGAGATTTTATTTTCATTGTCATATTATAGTCCGTACTACCCTTTAGTGCTAAAAATTTTTCCCGTTCAAAAAGCTTGGTGTATAACCAGCCGTAAGTCACAGCTGGGCATGCGGAGGTCAATAAACCTATGAATTCAGCGAATTTTCTAATTGAACAGTTGTTTTTTCGAAGCAAATGCAACGCTTTGTTCTTAATACGCGTCTTCTTTTCCGCTGGTAATGTAATAATCATCTGTTTGGTGTCAAAAATAAATCCTAAGAACCTACAGGTATTATTTGGTGTTAGAACACTTTTCTCAATGTTTATTACAAAACCTAACGACTCCAAAACCTCCCTTGTTTTGGTGATGTTTTTTACGCATTCATTATACGATTGACCAATGCAGAAAAAATCATCTATATATGCTACAGACAGCAGTCCTGACGAACGCAGGTATTGTAAGATAGGTTTAAACAATTTGGTAAAGACATATGGCGCCGTGCAGAGGCCATACGGAAGAACATTAAACTCGTATAATTGTGATTTCCATTCAAAACGTAAAAATTTCCTGTCATTCTCATTGATTGAAATTAAAAAATAAGCGTCCTTTAGGTCGATTGTAGCCATGTAATAGTTATATTGTAATACTTTTAGGGCCGTGCGATGGTCTTCCATCTTAAAGTGGTCCACATCAATGTATTCATTAAGCATTTTTAGATTCAATATGAATCTGTGTTTCCCGTTAGGCTTCGGCACTGTAAAAATAGGTGAAATGAATTCTCCTTCACAAGGTGTGCAAGGTGAAATAAATTTTGACATTAATAGTTCAGAAATACAATCAGCAAGGATTTTCATTTGAGATTGAGAATAATTACAGGCATAATTTTTTGGTCGCATTTTTTGAGAAGGCACTTCTTTAAAAGGTTTTGTATATCCTTCGACCCAATTTAATACAGTATAATCGTCAGTAAGTTGTGTCCATTTATGGTAAAAATATTTTAAACGTCCAGCAGTCGGTACCTGAGGTTCTTCTAACGTCTCTGTTGTCTCGGATATCCCGAGGCCCGCTGGCGACCCCGCAATGTAGTAGGCTGCTGTCGGCGGTCCCGCGGCGCCGGCGGCGGCGGCAGTGGCGGGCGACGAGGCGCAGGGGCAGTCCGCGGCCCGATCGCCGCAGCGCGCGGATTCCCCCTCAAGTTTAAAGTCCCTCTCTGAGGCTGAGAGGCTGCCGATGCCTGGTATGGTGTACGAGAAGTCTTCATTTCTGAAGCGGCCCTTGTTATGGCTTTAGACGATTTTATATGATCGGATAAATTGGAGCCAAAGAGATTGTCGTCGATCTTCGTATCTTTAACAGTATCTCTAATGTTCCTATTGAGACTGTTCGAGATCGCATCGCTCTCTATAGTGATTGTCGCATATAAGCCTCCCGGCATCGCTCAATGCTTTTAGTATATCTGGAGGCATACTATTTTTGGGTACCAGGGCCCAATTTAATACCTGTCCAAGAGCTGCAAGACCGCTTCCAATTTGGTTTTGTTTACCCTGGCAATATAGGCCCTGTTTTATATTTAAGTCAGAAAGCGCCGCTTTTATTTCGGGGTTCAGTTTTGGCGCCGACATCCTAACACAGTTTTCAGGCGTGGTGGTGTGACCGAGCGCGGCTGCGGCTCGGGCTCCTCAAGATACATCTCGTTATCAATTCCCTCGTTCAAATTTACTACTGAGTCGGGAATATCTTCATCTAAAAGGTATGAGAAATACCTAATTACTGGCTAAAGTACAAAAAAGGGGGCTCAATTTTAATACTGGGTCCAAGGTAGGCACCCTTGCACGTAAATGGGTCCAAGGTAGGTACCCTTGCACGTAAATGGGTCCAAGGTAGGTACCCGTGCAGAAGTTTTATTAATATGGTATGGTAATGTGAATTTAAAATTATTCGTATAGGTACCTACGTCATCGCCACTTATCTACAAAATAGGCATTTGCATACTTTGCATAGGCGGTGATAGACCTTTTGCTCGTAACAGAACATCGAGTATGTACCTAGATATTCGTGTAAGAATGAAGTCGGTAAGAATAATAAAAAAATAAAAACAGGATGCAATTTAGGTAGGTAAGGTACCTACATAATTCCTTTCACAAGAATCTTCGCTAGATTCTAGAACACTCAATGGTACTACGAAAGAGTACTTTACCTGGGTATTCCTGTTCGGAGAACCTTGAAGAATTTGACGACGAACGTTCATGCCGTTTTTTCCTATTAAGCTTTCTTTCCAGTTTTTTCATTTTGCGGAGAATACTCTCATAGTCACTATCTTTAGACCTTTTTCGTTTAGGCATGATCGTACATTAAACACACTATACAAATAATTCACAATTTTTTAAGATTTTTATAAGTACCTACAAAGTTTTGTGTGCGATCTAGATGGCACAAAAACACGTAATGAAGTTGCAGCGTTGATGCACTTGACAGCTGGTGGAGCGAGCGAGACGGGAGATATTTTTTTTTCTAGGTTTGTTACATCCATAGATCCTCTAAATGTGTGATAAGCATGGCCTACTCACGTACTGCTGCAAGTAAATCATGTAATCGTCTTCGGTTGACACCCGAAGTATAATACC
Organism: Cybosia mesomella; assembly: GCA_946251805.1. NCBI lineage: Eukaryota > Metazoa > Arthropoda > Insecta > Lepidoptera > Erebidae > Cybosia > Cybosia mesomella. Next base: position 27,148,976 of record OX276408.1, read on the forward strand.
ATTCATACAACATAAAAAAATTATTCGTCTTCACGACGTATTTGAAATAAAGGAATATTGACACGTGTTAATTATTGCAAAATGAACTCTATGGACGTCTAAATTATCTCATTGGTTAATGCGTATTAAAATAATTTATAAAGGGTTTTAAGAACCAAATAAGATGTAATTTGATTTCTTTGTCAAGCTTTGATACGAGACTGTTGGTTAGTAAACGGACGCGTAGGTCATTTCTCAAAAAAAATACTACCTGATACCCAAGCGACGAGGAGGCGTGTGACGTCACTAGGAATCACCAAGCGGGGAGTCAGTGGAATATAAAAACTGATTTCGAACGGGGACATGGGTTAGTTTTCATTGTAGCTGGTTGAAGTGCACACGCTCTGTTAAAATAGTTGGTAATTTCGTTGGCTGTGTTATGCTAATATAATTGGTGATTCTTTTGACGAGCTGTGCATACTAGACAGTGACAAATGATAACGCTCTTTGGATTGAATATCTAAAGATTCCTATATTTTATAAATACCTTTCTCTATATAAACCCAATCTCCTGAAACGTGGCAAAAAAGAACTTGTAGGTAACAAGCCTTAAATTCTGGGATTGAGTCTGATTTCGGAAGCGTTTCAAACACCTATTTCCTATAATCTAGGATCCGTGGAATAGTTTTAGGGGTTTTCGCAAGCTATTCCATTCCTTATCCTTAGTTTAGTTAACATTGTTATTCCCTTTCACACAATTCGCATAAATTCACACATGGCAAATCAAACACATCTGCTGTCTTTGGTACGGGACAGTAGACCGAAGGTAAACATTAGGGCCATTTGAGTCTAGAATTATTTAGGTTAATCTGTCGAGGCGGATTAATAGGACTCGTAGGTAACATCATACTAAATACGTTTATTTAAGTGATAAGTAACCGAAGTGAAGTGTTACGTAAATTATATCGCGTTAAGTCTTTGTTTACAAGATAATTATTATGAATAACTTAATCAATCCAACGGCAAATCCATTGTGTTTTAATTAAAGTAACCGTAAATTTTATAGTAAAGTTGTGGATAAATACGTTATTCAATAATTAAAAATAGATATATCGAAAATAGTTCCAGAACATTGTCTGAATAAATCGTGATAGTTTGTTATATAACTTTAAATATTACTAAATAATATAATTGAAGGTTTCTGGTAAATTTCTACTATTTTATAGTATATTGGTTTGAATAGCAAGATAAAGAACTGTGGTCTGAATTTATATAAAATTACGTTTGGAAGTGATTTAAATGATTACGTGAAATATCATTATCATTATAACATTTTATCTAGGCACTGTAATCAAATAATTAAGTGCATTATAACACGGCTGAATACATCATTCGAGAATTAGAGCAAGTATAAATAATTATTCCGTTATCAGTTATAGAACATTGATTTGGGTGGGCAGAAGTTGACGAGTAATATATTAGAGTAAATTATCTAAGTGGCTGATTCTTCATCTAACATTTGCAATATATCGAGTAACATATGGAAATAGTATCAGTAATACAAAGAGATGTTCGTTGGTGAACTCAATTAATATTCGACTTGTAAAGTGCAAAGAACACATAAGAGACGGCGTGTGGTTTTAGTAGGTTCATTCAGAGACATCTGAAATATCATTATTTGCACACAGTTTTCTAACGAGAGGGAGTATTTTAGTCGAATACAGCAATAAATAAATATATGTGTTACAATCAGCTCACTTAATAGATAATTTAAATACAATTTTAGCTCCTGGTACCATTTGGGTTTTCAGTTTGAGCAAGTTATCAGTGTGTAGCATTTCTGGGGTCTGCCTGAAATTCATAAATTATATTTACTTACAAGCTAAAACAGATGAACTCATATTAAATCAGTATTTATACCAGTCTCGAACGAAACCTACATTGGAATGCAGGCAAACCTAGATATGTGAGGCGATTTACGACGGGTCGGTTAAACTTGTAATGGTATTAATTAGTGAATACTAATATAAAAAAAGAGAAGAATACTATTATACGTTTAGCGTTAGTGGAGGTACTGATAACAGAATTAAATTACTCTTGAGAGAGAGGAGGAGAAAATATGTTGATTTAATATCAACCCAACCAAAAATATATATGAGCTCATGACAAAACATATGAAATATAAAAAAATACAGGCCATTATCATATAATCTGGATCCAGAAAACCTCAGTTACCTGGTAGATACAATCTACGACCGTAAATGATAACTTGACATTTAAATCAATATCGTATATAGAAACTAGATTTTATGCAGATAGAGTTCATTTTATTTCAACAAAACTCAAAAGATTAGAGCATTAGTTAATATATAATATAAACCGAAGGTTAAATTAATTCAGTGAGGAGAATAATCACGGCGTACATTATTTAAAATAAATCGGTTAGGAATTTAATTTCACAGTTTAGTTTTATGTTTAGTTAGGTTTAGACGATTACAGCCAAACTAGTGACGAAGATAGCCTAAAGGGCTATTTCCCGTTACACGACGTGAACCCACTCCTACACAAGCAATTTAGCTTCGCTGGAGGAGTTAGGGGGAATAATAATAATATTGGATATTAACATAACATAACTTCACGCCTGTTTCCCCGAAGGGGTAGGCAGAGATGTATTACACACCCACGATTCGCCAGTTACGTTTAGGTCCCAATGTAATAGGGGGCGAGCCTATTGCCATCTACCAGGCACATTACTAAGCGAGCGATAATATAACCAACATTTTTAATACACACAACTACGAAAAGTCAGAAGTGTGTACCCGGGGCGACTGGGGATCGAACTCAAGACCTCGTCTCGGCAGTCCGTTACGTACACCACTGGGCTATCGTCGCTATTGGATATTAATTTTGATTGGATATTAATATAAGTACTTAACCAAAAATATCATTAAGTTTGGTAAGTAGCGCTGCATTCGGATCATGCCTAAGATTTATTTTACTAAAAACGTTTCCGCACGAAGTCAGCTAGTATGTAGGCTACTGCGATTATATGAATGTGTAAGATTCGCGTAACTTAATACTGTCGTAACAACAATTGAATCAACAATTTTACGACTTTTAGTAATCAAAGTCGCTGGATTGTATCATTATAGGTGTCTAGGTGACCATTTGTAACTAATAAGTAGTCTCAGAAAACCATATCATTGTTAATTATAAGTCCGGCTAAGTGTGAGTCAGACTCGCCTATGAACGGTCCATAGCAGCAAGTAAATTTTTTATATTTGAGTTGACTGAATGAAAAGTGTACTACATCTCGTTCAAACCAAATTTCGGTGGAAGTTTACAAAAATTTTGAGGGTTGGGTAACCCTCAAAATTTTTTTTTTTAAAGTGAAACTTTTATTACATCGTCTCAAACTTTTTCGTCTGTGTGTTGCATGTCGCATGACGGTCGGCCGCAGAGTAGGGATAAAGTGAAAGGCGCTCGTCATAGCAGCCAAGGCCAATATGGCGGCACCTATAATAGTTCGCAGCAGCTGACCGTGTAGTGTATAGACTATTAATCATTTGTACCAGTGCTCCTCGCTATTTTGTTTGTTTTTGTCAGTGTTTAATGTATATGTTGTTTGTCAGTGTTTAATATAAATGTTGTTATTTTTTAGTTAAATGTCTATAATGTGAAAAAAAGTTTCACTTTTACCGTGGTTTCATAAAACCACACAATTCTTTTTCTATTTTTGTGTGAAAATCGTAATGCGGTTCACAGAATACATCTACTTACCAAGTTTCAACAACATAGTTCTTATAGTTTCGGAAAAAAGTGGCTGTGACATACGAACGGACAGACAGACATGACGAATCTATAAAGGTTCCGTTTTTTGCCATTTGGCTAGGAACCCTAAAAAGCAATATAAATTATGTATGTGGTCTTATTATAAAAAAGGATAATAACTCATTATTTTACAAGAGCACCGTCTATCCTTATTGAGTTACATCGCCTTAAAATATGATCTACGCAACAACCTTAGTCTCTCTCACGAAAAAGAACGCCTTGTCAAACACACTCAAGTAACAAAGCCTTCTAAATTGACGCAACCCAAAAACCTACAAAGCCCCAATACTTCACAAATTACATTCTTAAACACAAAGACATCAATTTAACAAAAATTCCATCTCTCTACTTTTATTCACCCATAAACGTATAATCTCAACTTAATTACAAGGGGGGGAGGATTTGACGGCCATTTTTAACCCTCTCACAATCCCACTGTGGGCAACCATCTAAATTTGCATACAGAGAGGCGGGAATGACTCAAAAATGGCGCGGTAATCGTCGCCTGGCTGTTAGGGAAATGGCCCCGGAGAACGAAAAATTTTGGAGAAGGTATTCATTTGTTGGGGTGAAACATTTGATTTTATTTGTGCTAACGAAAGATAGTCATGCTGTGATATTTCTAGTGATGATGCATCGCTACATATTATAAAACGAAGTCTTCCACCGTAGTTGTTTGTTTATCTGTTTGCGATAAACTCAAAAACTACTACACCGATTTTCCTGCTGTTTTTACCAATGGATAGAGTGGTTTTCGAGGAAGGTTTTAGTATATAATTTATCTAGTTTTTTTATACATTGACTAAAATATAATGATATTTGCTGGAGGTGTCGGAAAATAATACGGTGTCTGGGAGCTTTCAACGAAAACGCTGCCCTTTGAGATATAATAAACTACTTTTATTATTCTGAAAAAAAAAAAACAAAAAGCGGGATTAAGAACAGAATGCCAGCTGACCCCATTACACGAGGGGGTCGGGGTATGGTGGGCCTGCAAGGCCCGCGGGGGGGGGGGGTTGCTCCAGGGAACCTCTGCTGTTATCAGAGGGGACACTGCGAATGGCCCAGGGTCAGTCGGAGTGCGAGGGATATGCTCTATGGGTAACCTTACACCCCGGCGTCTGTAGACCCGAGACGGCGTGCGGCTTTAGTCGGTGCATGCCCGACATAACCGCCCCCGCTGGCCGGCGGGCGGGTATCCGAAGGGATTTCCGCACAAAAAAAAAAGGTAGACGTTCATAGAGAGGATGGTACTTATTGGGTCGATTAAGTAGACTTTTATGAAGCTAGAGCTCTACTAACTTGAAAACATATCCCATACGTTTGTAAGATTATAAGGTTTATAAGGATTATAAGGATTATAATAATTCCGCAAATAGCTCACCGCATCCGGTTTTTCTCAGGTCAATGGAGTGTAATCTCGGTGCGGCTCGACACGGATATAAGTCAATTTAGCCGGGTGTAATACACCTGTCGGGACACGGGTGACTACGGGTATTAATATTTTTTTCTGATGTCGAGAGCCATGACTGTTTTAATCTACTCACGACAGACTGAAAGTGTTTTTACGAGCTCAGGGTTCGTGATGAAAGTTTGTCACTAATAAACTAATAATCATTTTATTCATTACTTCGGTAATAAAAGTAAACTGTATTTAATTATTTGATTTTTGTTTCTATTAATCTGTTGGTTAAGCGTTCTTTAAGCGGCGATAGCCCAGTGGCGTACGTAACGGACTGCCGAGACGAGGTCTCGAGTTCGATCCCCACTCGCTATAAATTAAAAATGTTAATTATTGTTCGCTTAGTAATGTACCCGGTAGATGGCAATATGCTCGCCCCCTATTACATTGGGACCTACACATAACTGGCGAATCGTGGGTGTGTAATACACCTTTAAACTTGACCCAGTTGAAGTAAGAGACAAAAATATGTAAAATATACATCCCTATACTCAGGCCTTTTTCCCTCCGGGGTAGGCAGAGACAACAGCCCGCCATCTGCTTCTGTCCTTACATACTTCACGAGCTTCCTCTACTATCATTAAACCTTTCATGCAAGCCCGCCGGTATCGAGTGCTTTTGACCTGCCCTTTTTTCAATACCTCATTAATTTGACCAGTGTATGTCCTACGAGGTCGACACCGGCTTGCCTGTCCACTTACATCTGCCTTAGATACTTGGTGTGTCATTAGCTCAGAACTCATTCGTTCCAAGTGCCCAAACCACCTTAGCATACCCTTTTCAATTCTTGTAACAACATTCTCTTTCAGGCCACACTATTCTCGTATATCTACAAATATAAGCCGACAAAAAGTTTACAATAAAAGCCGATTATCCACCCGTAAATAAGTCACAATCAGGATAGAAGAGCGCATTGAATGCACAACGGGCATGCGGTTCATGGTTGGCTTGGCTCACGCTACGCGCTGAAACGTGACATTTGGATTTTGGACACAAAAGATGTTGCATTTGATGCATCTACCATTTGACTTCGCAATAATCGCAACCGGGAATGACATTAAAATTACGATGATGGTAATGACTTAGAAACACCTAAAAGTGGCCTGAAACATTTTATCTAAGTATTTCCACACCCGCTTAACGACCTCCGTCCTCCATGAGCCTCTCACCTTAGCAGAAGCAGGCCGGGACGGCGGGGCGACTAGCGCCCCTCCCCCAAACCGGGGTAAGGCACCGTGGTTCCCAAACCCGAGGGGGCCATCTTGAAACCGGAGATGGCCCAGGGTGCCCAGTCGGGGTGCGAGGGATATGCTCTATGGGGAACCTTACACCCCGGCGTCTGAAGACCCGAGACGGCGTGTGGTTTTAGTCGGCGCCGCTGGCCGGCAGGGGGTATCCGAAGGGATTTCCGCACGAAAAAAAAAGGTACTTCCACACCCAGGTCTTGCCCGTAGTCCACCTATTTAATACACCTGGTGATACTACGGGTAATTTTTTTCCCACGATTTACAGTATACATTGCTGTGTAAAGCAGCACTAACATGCATCACGCTGGAATACATCCGACAATGTGTGATTTGAAGTGAAATACTTTCGCACTAATATGCATCGCGGTAGAAAACATTCGAAATTATGTGTATCGGTTTGGCGTACTTTCGCACTAACGTGAGTCGCGTTTTGGTACTTAGGGTTACAATTCATCGCAATTAGAAGCGTCGGTAGCTTAGTTGTTAAGGAGTCGACTCTACGATCAATTGGTCCCGGGTTCGAATCCTGGCTATTACACTACCGACGTGAACCCACTCATAACACAAGAAATTTAGTTTAGCTGGAGGGGGTAGGGGGAATATTAGTAATTTCGTTTACTAATATTCTTCGAATATGAAAAAAAAATTGAACTTTGAAATTCAGAATTACAGTCGCCACAGAGCTTTTATGAGACATCAGTTTCATTTCATCAGCTCTGGTTGACGCTTCAAATTAAAGTTGGTAACAATGTTTCCAAATAGGCATTTTGACTATATTTAAAATATTGTACGAATTGTTGTCATCCTAATAAAATGTACCGTAAAAAAATATATTTTATTAATTTTCAGTATAAAATAAGGTTCTATTTTGTTAAAAAATCAAGATTAAAATCTCACTTTTTTTGAGATTTGATCACGTGCTTATAAACGCTCTGTGACGTCACACATAAGTAAACAGAGTTTTTCAATACAGGCTGTCTGCATTTCCTAGTGTTAATCGACTGGTTCAATTATTAATTACTAGAAATGTTTCACTTTTATCATAAATATCTCAAAATAAACCATTATTTTTGCAACTAATTTCAATAGTCGCTTACTATTTACTTTGGTGTGACGTCACATGTCACGGGATCCGCTATGGCGCGTACTTTTTTTAAATCAAACTTTAATATCGATTTTTATCGTAAATAAAACATTTCTCAAAAAAATATTGGTGCAATCTGCATTTTTATGTTGTAATACACAGAACTATTTTTTAGCAGTAGTCAAATTCCCTATTATGTAAACAAGTCTGGTAATAACTAATGCTGCCCTGGGGTTATCCTTTCGAGGGCATAACCAGGGTGCCCGGCAATGGACACTTGGGGAGGACACCGTGTGGTTAAAAAAAAGATTGTTATTCAATGAAGAAAGCAAAACCAGTTACCTGTCAATTTGTTTCACACGAATCAATTATGACGGAACACACACACTTGGATGTATGAGGTCACATAGGATTTATAGGGTCACACCAAGACCTGGGGCAAGCCAAGCTCACTTGCAAGGCGGTGCACCTGCTAATTGACGGACGAGGCTCTGGCGAAGTCTTTCCTGTCAGGGTTTGGAGGTCAGACGACAGTAGCTCTTGGAAAAGCCGACATACCAATCAAAAACAATAACCGGATCCTGGGCTTCATTGTGCAAATTTGGGACATTGGAAATCGCTATAAGGATGTTGATAGGGGAAAATTAAATAAATAAATATTCTATGACATTCTACACAGCGCTTTCTAGACCCAAAGTAAGCATAGTTTAACTAGCTTGTGTTATGGGTTCCAGAATGCGGATAATCATACTTATATACTTGTTTTTTTGTAAATACATACATATTATACACAGGAACAACCACACCAATGCAAATGGACGTATTCATGCATACAGGCCGGCAGCGGGATTGTGGTCGCAGCACTTGTGGGACCGGTGGGTGTCACGCGGTGCTGCGACGACAATCCTCTTCTGATGAGGCCGTCAAGCTGAGTGCCACCATTGTTAACATGGTACGTGTATGTAATGGTGACCCTCTTTCCTGAGACTTTTCCTTCAGCTTATCATCAGGCGAGGTGAATTCAAATTGTCGTGTCCTAAATATTAAAAAAAAAACAAAAAAAAAAATTGCACTGAGCGGGAATCGAACCCGCGCCCCCTGTCATACCAGTCGAATGCACTATGATGCTTCTGGCATAACTCCGTCATATATGAATATGGATTTGCGAAAGATGTTTATTCCAACATGGTCCTATTTTGCGGTGGTAAGGTAATTGCCACGGTGATTAGTATACTGGCTTTTCTGAGAGCGACTGACGTGTCTCAAGTCTGCGTCACCAACTAGCAGGTGACATTGTATTGGGTCCCAAAGGTGCTGTTAGGTTTTTTTTCCATTTATACCCGAATATTCCACAGCAGAAATCGATCTGCTTTCATTTTGAAACCGAATACATACCTTTTTTTTTCTTTTTTTCGTGCAGAAATCCTTCGGATTCCCCCACCGGCCAGGTCGGCTGGTTATGTCGGGCTTGAACCGAATAAAACCGCACGCCGGCTCGGGTCTCAGACGCCGAGGTGTAAGTATATTATAATGTAACGGAAAAATAGCCCTATGGCTATCTTCGTCAATTAAACCGTGAAATTAATTTACTAACCAATTTTTACTAATGTACGCCGAGTTATACCCGAATATTCACAAAAAATATAAACACCCGTATTTTCAACCTCCTCGTTTTTTGACGTCGGTTAAAGACTACAAAAACCGTAAAAGAAATCCAAAAAATCGATAATTAGTCATCTATACAAATAAATAAAATTGAAGTGTCTGTTTGTAACGTTAAAATTGTAGCTTTTCAATGAATGCACATAATAACAAAACAAGTTGAATTCCTGAGACGAGCTCAGCCGAATACAAGGGATTTTCGATTTTGCGTTTTTCTTTTTTGCGATTTTTTTGCGAATTTTTTTTATCTTGCAATGGTTCACCCCAGCACGAATCTATTACCGAAAACAGCAACTCGATAGCTCATCTCCTTCATACCCAAAACCGTGACAGAAAATTGGCAACGACGACGACGTCGATGACAACTCCTTAGCAATAGGGCTTTTCTAAAGAAAATCCCTAAAAATATGTTTTGAACTTTTATTTGTATCTGTTTTTCTGTCTGTTTGAATTAAAAAATCGCAGGACAGTTAGGCCGATTTTGACGGGACTTTCACTGGCACTTAGCTAGTATTAGAAGGCGTAACATTGGCTATTTTTATTTTAGAAAAAGAATTAGTATTCCGCGCAAAAAAATTAAAACCCACATAAAAGCATGTTATGTGTGTATTAAAAATGTTGATTATCGCTCGCGTATCGTGCCCGGTAGATGGCAATAGGCTCGCCCCCTATTACATTGGGACCTAAACATAACTGGCGAAACGTGGGTGTAATACACCTCTGCCTACCCCTTCGGGGGCGTGAAGTTATGTTATGTTTTCATAAAAGCCCTCACCGATAAAGTCGCCGGTATTTATCATATCCGATAATTATCATAATTCAAGGTCAATAGCCGTACATTGTCCACAAAATAATGTTATTATCCTTAAGTAAAATGCGCGTCATGATCACAAAGCGTATACGTTATTGTACTTGCTATTATCAATACACAAACGGTTTCACTTGCAACATCAAAACTAGCATATCTTAAGGAAACTCTCACATAATGATAATATTTGTGCTTTTCCTCATTTCTGTTGTGTTGGAAAAACCCCGTCTGCTCCATTCACTGGCTGCCACTAGTATGTCGTTTGAGGAAATGTCGTATATTGCTGTAAAACCCATCGTGTGATTTTCACTACTTGTCAGTCATGTTTTTTTTCCTTTAGTATACCTAGAATGACTATGTCTTGAGATACATCGATCTTAGTGTTGCTCTAGAGTATCCGATTGCTATGACACAGGTAGCGGGTTCCATACCCGCTTAGTGTATCTTTGTCTTTCTATAACTGTTGCTCTCAATAATGTATTTACTGAGTTTTACTCTGCACCACCTTTGGTTGACTGGTAGAGAATGTTTGTGACATTAAGTCCGCCTATATACCAACTAGTGCATAAATAAATAAAAAATTGTATACATAAATATTAGGTAGTTACATATGAAATTGCCGTTTTTTTCGAAGAAATTGGAGGAAACCCAATTTTCAGTACTAACATTTTAGCATTTTTTTTAGGAGTAACATATCCAAATTTTATGGTTTTTGTTTTGTGTATGAATGAGACAACATTACGCAAACAAACAGCAACTTTTATTACATTTGTGAAAAGTGACAGCTGTTAAGTAATAAGAAATTTATCATCAAAATGGATAGCATTTAGGAAGTACTGTTTTTGAAGATCGAATTAATTTATCAAACGGCCAATAAAAACAAAATTTAATACAGAGTTTTAAAATCTTGAAATCAACTTTCAAACAAAATATAAATAATGGAAATAGCTATTAAATTACAGAAATAACGAACTCATGAATTTGTAAGAAAATTTCGGCAATTTCATAGGTCAATTTCATAGGACCTATTATTTTTACATGAAACTGACACACGCCCAGTTAAAAAATTCACCTGTATATAAATACATAAATATATGCATTTAACTTATAATAGCCGTTTTTTTTTCGTTGGGGATTGAAAATATATAGTTCGTTCAACTCGGATTATGTAAATACAATGTTCCGTGCGTGAACCGGTTCCGCGACGCACAATGCATCTGAAATTGGGACGACACGATTTTCCTTATCCACAACTGTGCATTTAAACACATGCAATCAGTGAATGCAAAAAGAATGAATACCTGCAAGGCATACTGCAGGCGTAACGACCTCTGTGGTGTAACGGTAAAGTGTTCGACTGCTAAGTCAGAGGTCACGGTGTAACGGGAAATGGCCCTTAAGGCTATCTTCGTCACTAGCTTGGCTATGATCGTCTAAACCTAACTAAACATAAAACTAAACTGTGAAAATAAATTCCTAACCGATTTATTTTAGATAACGTACGCCGTGATTATTCTCCTCACTGAATTAATTTAACCTTCGGTTTATATTATATATTAACTAATGTTCTAATCTTTTGAGTTTTGTTGAAATAAAATGAACTCTATCTGCTTAAAATCTAGTTTCTATATACGATATTGATTTAAATGTCAAGTTATCATTTACGGTCGTAGATTGTATCTACCAGGTAACTGAGGTTTTCTGGATCCAGATTATATGATAATGGCCTGTATTTTTTATATTTCATATGTTTTGTCGTGAGCTCATATATATTTTTTTGGTGGTTGATATTAAATCAACATATTTTCTCCTCCTCTCTCTCAAGAGTAATTTAATTCTGTTATCAGTACCTCCACTAACGCTAAACGTATAATAGTATTCTTCTCTTTTTTTATATTAGTATTCACTAATTAATACCATTACAAGTTCAACCGACCCGTCGTAAATCGCCTCACATATCTAGGTTTGCCTGCATTCCAATGTAGGTTTCGTTTGAGACTGGTATAAATACTGATTTAACATGAGTTCATCTGTTTTAGCTTGTAAATATAATTTATGGATTTCAGGCAGACCCCAGAAATGCTACACACTGATAACTTGCTCAAACTGAAAACCCAAATGGTTCCAGGAGCTAAAATTGTATTTAAATTATCTATTAAGTGAGCTGATTGTAACACATATATTTATTTATTGCTGTATTCGACTAAAATACTCCCTCTCGTTAGAAAACTGTGTGCAAATAATGATATTTCAGATGTCTCTGAATGAACCTACTAAAACCACACGCCGTCTCTTATGTGTTCTTTGCACTTTACAAGTCGAATATTAATTGAGGTCACCAACGACCATCTCTTTGTATTACTGATACTATTTCCATGTGTTACTCGATATATTGCAAATGTTAGATGAATAATCAGCCACTTAGATAATTTACTCTAATATATTACTCGTCAACTTCTGCCCACTCAAATTAATGTTCTATAACTGATAACGGAATAATTATTTATACTTGCTCTAATTCTCGAATGATGTATTCAGCCATGTTATAATGCACTTAATTGTTTGATTACAGTGCTTAGATAAAATGTTATAATGATAATGATATTTCACGTAATCATTTAAATCACTTCCAAACGTAATTTTATATAAATTCAGACCACAGTTCTTTATGTTGCTATTCAAACCAATATACTATAAAATAGTAGAAATTTACCAGAAACCTTCAATTATATTATTTAGTAATATATTTAAAGTTATATAACAAACTATCACGATTTATTCAGACAATGTTCTGGAACTATTTTCGATATATCTATTTTTAATTATTGAATAACGTATTTATCCACAACTTTACTATAAAATTCACGGTTACTATAATTAAAACACAATGGATTTGCTGTTGGATTGATTAAGTTATTTATGATAATTATCTTGTAAACAAAGACTTAACGCGATATAATTTACGTAACACTTCACTTCGGTTAGTTATCACTTAAATAAACGTATTTAGTATGATGTTACCTACGAGTCCTATTAATCCGCCTCGACAGATTAACCTAAATAATTCTAGACTCAAATGGCTAGTGTTTACCTCGGTCTACTATCCCGTACCAAAGATAGCAGGTGTGTTTGATTTGACATGTGTGTTTGTGTGCGAATTGTGTGTAGGGGAATAACAATGCGAACTAAACTAAGGAAAAGGAATGGAATAGCTTGCGAAAACCCCTAAAACTATTCCACGGATCCTAGATTATAGGAAATAGGTGTTTGAAACGCTTCCGAAATCAGACTCAATCCCAGAATTTAAGGCTTGTTACCTAAAAGTTCTTTTTTAGCCACGTTTCAGGAGATTGGGTTTATATAGAGAAAGGTTTTTATAAAATATAGGAATCTTTAGATATTCAATCCAAAGAGCGTTATCATTTGTCACTGTCTAGTATGCACAACTCGTCAAAAGAATCACCAATTATATTAGCATAACACAGCCAACAAAATTACCAACTATTTTAACAGAGCGTGTGCACTTCAACCAGCTACAATGAAAACTATCCCATGTCCCCGTTCGAAATCAGTTTTTATATTCCACTGACTCCCCGCTTGATGATTACTTGTGACGTCACACGCCTCCTCGTCGCTTGGGTATCAGGTAGTATTTTTTTTGAGAAATGACCTACGCATTAGACCTTTCTTGTACTTAAAATAGCATGCCAATATTATTTTAAACCAAACATCTTAACTAGTTCAAATTAAGCATATTTTAATTATATACACACCATTAACCTTAAATTACTAGCATTCCATGCAACATGCTACGTTTAATATTTAACTCCCAATCTAGGTAATATACACTCATTGTCATTCAAAGCATAGCGACATTCAATCGTGCAAAATTTGGTAAACGCGTCCGTTTACTAACCAACAGTCTCGTATCAAAGCTTGACAAAGAAATCAAATTACATCTTATTTGGTTCTTAAACCCTTTATAAATTATTTTAATACGCATTAACCAATGAGATAATTTAGACGTCCATAGAGTTCATTTTGCAATAATTAACACGTGTCAATATTCCTTTATTTCAAATACGTCGTGAAGACGAATAATTTTTTATGTTGTATGAATGGTATTTGTATTGTTAACAGATGTGAGGTAAAAATTCTCAGCGTTGTTTCGCCATCGTGGCGATATAAATAATACCATTTCAACGGGTTCGATTCTCGCTCTGTGCAAATATTTGTTGGCATGTATATGTATATTTACATTGCTCTGGGTGTTTCTATGTATAATATCTTTGTATTCAGAAAAAAAAAGTATCAAACTATGACATAACACACGCTATTTGACGGCCTTTTTGCGTAGCGGTAGTGAATTTGACTTGTACGACACGGGGTGCGGGTTCGATTACCGCTCGGTGCAAATATTTGTATGCATGAATATGTCTATTTGCTTTAGTCTGGGTTATATATATATATATTAATATGCATTACTACTAATTAGTATAAAAACAATATCTGTATACCTATATACAAAGCTGCAGGTTTAGGCGTCAAAAAATTCCTCCCCATCGACGTCAACTGGGAGGGTGGCCAGAAGGCTGGCGGCATCGCCACGTTGAATGGCAATGCCAATCCTTTGTGCGAGGAATGAACCAGCCCTCTGGTCACGGGTAGCGTCTATAAGCCGTTTTGAAATTTCTTTAAATAAAAGACGGGCACTTGGACCCCAAGATCCCAGCGTCTCAACCCCAAACGGCTCAAATATGTAATTACCTGTTAAATTACTATATTTGCGCCGTTTAAGGGTCTCTGCCGAAGCATTAATATGCATGTATTTACAAAAAAAGTATATAAGCATGTTTATCCGCATTCTAGAACCCATAACACAAGCTAGTTAAACTATGCTTACTTTGGGTCTAGAAAATGCTATGTAGAATCTCACAGAATATTTATAATTATTTATTTAAGCTAAGCTTACTTTGGGCTTAGATTGCACTGTGTAGAATGTCGGAGAATATTTATTAATTTATACCTACTTAGAAATCGATATCATAATACATAATTATATTGAAAGTTTTTTTGGCTTAAAAACTAGGTAGCTTTAAACTTGGACTTAAGGAGTTGTCGTCGACGTCGTCGTCGTTGCCAATTTTCTGTCACGGTTTTGGGTATGAAGGAGATGAGCTATCGAGTTGCTGTTTTCGGTAATAGATTCGTGCTGGGGTGAACCATTGCAAGATAAAAAAAAATCGCAAAAAATCGCAAAAAAAAAAAAAAACCGCTAAATCGTAAATCCCTTGTATTCGGCTGAGCTCGTGTCAGGAATTCAACTTGTTATGTTTTTAAATTATTCAATGTTTTACATAAACGATTTATATGTACTAGTGACCACTTGGGATGGATGGTTGAAATTCGACCTTTTTTGAGGTTGTCAGAAACTTAAACTTGATTGTATTTCTTTTTAATTTTGTTATTTATGTCAGCTGTCAACATAATACAACTATATCATAATACGTTTGACATTACTGGTGGTAGAAATTTGATGACACAAATTTGTCACAAAATTCGGCCGGGTAGGTTACCACCGTGCACGATTGCGAAAAACCCTCCATAGTAATCCAATTTCGGTTTGATTGCGTTCAGGGGTCAGCAAGTGCATAGCCGGGCAGGGGGATTGTGGTCGCAGCACTAGTGGGACCGGTGGGTGGGACGCGGTGCTGCGACGACAATCCTCTTCTGATGAGGCCGTCAAGCTGAGTGCCACCATTGTTAACATGGTACGTGTATGTAATGGTGACCCTCTTTCCTGAGACTTTACCTTCAGCTTACCATCAGGCGAGGTGAAGTCAAATTGACGTGTTCTAAATATAAAAAAAATACACTTACTTAAGTGATATGGGTGTGTGTTCCAAATGCATGGTGTGTGTGTAATGTTTTATTTATTGACTTAAGATGAAGTGGGAACACGCGCATCGCGTTTGTGAGGGGGTGAGGTATGAAGTGCGGCGGGAGCATGCGCGGGGCAACCATCTTCACCCCGCGCTTTATGTTCGCGGACCATAAGGGTCACCGTACACTTGACCGGCTATCGGTATTGTCTTTTACGAATACCAATTTTTTTTTTCATCAGTATGATGAGTTGACGTGAAATTGAGGGTCAACGTACATTTGACCGGCTATCGGTAATATCGGTTTTGTTATGTATCGATACCAATTTATTTTTCACCAGTATGAGTAGAAGTGAAATGATCACTGTATATTTGTACGTACGTAACAGCCAGGAGGTTACGGGTACGATTCCCGCTGGGACCAAATGTTTGTGTGGACCACAGATATTTGTTTCTGGTCTTTGACACACGTTTCTATATGTATTATAAGTATGTAATTTACAAAAGAAAAGTAATTCTTACTTTTTTTTGAATTTAAATCAATTAGACCATCTTAACACTAAGAAAATTTGTTGTGTCCGATGAGAAATGTCTGATCAGATATTTCTTATAATGTGAATGCATCCAGGAAAATTCTTGTCTTGCGCAAGTCGTCGAAAGTCAGTTGATTGCCACAAGTTTTGGGTTCAATTTCATACAAACCAATGTAGGTACAGCGGACTAAAAAATCTAAGTTATTTATTTATATTAATGCTTTTATTTCAATTTTTTCTAAAACGTAAAAAGAGAGTTCCAAAATAAAGTGACACTTATTAGATCTATTGAAAAAGTTTAATATGTATAAAATAATAGTTAGTGATTTGCAGTAGATTTTTGACCCTTACTCCTTTCCCGTAGTAAATTTAAATGACTGTAGTTGCATTTATATACAAATTCATACTCTATTTCTTTTAATTGTTTCAAAAAATAGCCGATGTCCACTATTCTCCTGCCACTAATTTTCTCAAAGTTCAATGTATCTTCAGGAAGATGACAAGTTCACAGTCAATATTATCTATGGACCTGAAAGGTACGTGGACGTAAAAAGGCATATGACAAATCTCTCAATGATTATTTAATTACTATGTTGTATGTACTAATAACTATGTATGTACTAATAACTATACTAGGAATTCAGTGCAGGGTGCGACTGAAATAAATTGAGCTGAGCGAGCAGGACTCTTACTTGAAAATAAGACATCTTACTACGGTCGCGCGCTTTGCTAAGGCCGCGCGCTCGTGAAACTGTTTTTCGGTGATCTTGCTTCAAAACACTCCTCAGTGTCCACACTAGCACCGTAGTAAATATGGTCAAGATCGCGCGAGTGGTTACGGTGGAGTTCAGCCACCAACGAATGAATATAAACAATGAATATAAGTTGTGAAAAAATTGCTTTGACACTCACTCTAATGGAGTTTCTGAACGTAAGGCATTAGAAGTGGCATAACACGTCAGCATACACAGGAGTCAGTTCCGTTGGTAGACTTTGGTCTAGTAATAATTGAGTTCTGCAATGTAAGTAGGTACTTATTATTATTTCTTAAAAAAAAACTGTACTTATTTATTTATTTATTTATTTATAACTTTTACACTATCATTACAGGTACATATCAAACCTAATACAATAGTGACGCTAGTGTAAATGTAAATTATATAAGTCGAAGACACACAGTTTCTAAACTATTTATATCAAACCCATACAATTTACATTCTTTTTATTGTTTTTTTCATTCATAATGTTTATTCCCACTCGACAACTGCAATGTATGATTTGATAAATGGTTATGGCCTTACGCTGTTAAATGTACAATAGACGTAGATGACACCTGAACAGGAGTCTCTGAACTCAATTGTTTCGAATTTGTTTGCTCAGCCAATGCTCGTAATCTGCAAAACAGTAAGTCTTCTAATTTTTTTTTTCAGTTTATCAAACATAAATAATTTCCAAATACCTATTTAAATCACCACAACAAAAGATTCACGTATATACCCTTAAACCATTTTCACACTTTAAGAATTTTTTCTTGTCCGACACAAGAAATCCAGTTAGATTGGTGGTTGTATGAGACCGTGCACATTACAAGAAAAATTTTCTGATGTCCGATAAGACACAAGAATTCTAATCTAGAAACGTCATCTTCTCAACTATCCTTCGTGAAGGGTTGGTCTTGACTCCCACTTTTCCTGGTTCCCACCGTTCCTGACGGGTCCAGGAACCAGGAATATTTGGTGTAAAAATCTACTATAACTAACTATTATTTTATATATATTAAACTTTTTCAATAGATACGTGTACATATGATACAAGAATACGTGTCACGTTAATTTTCTTATAATGTGAAGATGGTCTTGTCATTCCCACTCATACTGAGAAAAAAAAAATGGTATCGATACAAGACAATGCCGATACCCGGTCAAGTGTACGGTGACTCTTATTAGCATTCATACTCATACTAAAAAAACAATAAATGATATCGACCCATTTTACATCAAAATGCAATCACTAGCGAGCGAGCGAGCGCGACGAAGCAGTACGTGTCTACTCGCGGCGAGGCCCCGCGGCCGACTGAGCTCGCACGCGAGCGCTCTAACTATATGTTTTATATAATTAAAATAATTAACTTCTATTTAAGAGAAAACCATCTGTACTACCATATGGGATTTGATGTAAGGTTTATGAAAATATAAATTTTGCACTTGTTTTTTCTTTACAATCGCCGTAAAATTGTTTCATTCTAATAAAATTACGATTTTTTACGATATTCACGCTCATTTTCTATCGATGCAAATCTCTCTAATCGTGTTTCGAATTGTATAACAATACAAAGCATTTCTTTACCTTTACGACAGTAGGAATATCATTTCATGTATTTTAGCATTTGATACCCAAAAACTGTTTAAAGACACCTCTTTTACGCTTCTGGACTTACCACTTCGTCTTTTTATATAATACATATCTTCACGCCTGTATCCCTGAAGGGGTAGGCAGAGGTGTATTATACACCCACGATTCGCCAGTTATGTTAAGATCCCAATACAATAGGGGGCGAGCCTATTGCCATCTACCGGGCACATTATTAAGCGAGCGATAATTAACATTTATTAAGACACACATTACTACGAAAAGTCAGAGGTGTGTGCCCGGGGCGACTGGGGATCGAACTCGAGACCTCGTCTCAGCACTCCGTTACGTACGCCACTGGGCTATCGCCGCGTATTTTTATGCATAATAAAAAAATAGCATTCTGCACTTCTTCCTCTCACACTGGCCCATCCGCACAATTTTTGTTAAAAGGGATGTAAAGTTTTCACGTATTAATGTAAGTATAGATTAATGACATACGCTTTTCAGGATGTAAATATTTTAGTTTATATTTTTTTTTTTTATACCACTAAGGTGGCAGACAAGCACACGGCCCACCTGATGGGAAGCGGTTACTGCGGCCTACGGACGTGTGCAACACCAGTGGCGTCACACTCGCGCTGCTGACCCTGTAAAGGAAAGGATGGTAAAGGAGTTTGGGAGGGGATGGGAAAGGAGTTTGGGCTCCGGCACTCTCACTCACCAAACGGAACGCAACAGTTCAAATACTGTTACTTGGCGTCGATATTCTGCGAGAGGGTGGTGCTTCCCCGGTCGAGTCGGCCCATTCATGCAACGGCCAAAATGACTGTTGCTTGACTCTACCACTCTAGTTTTTGTTTTTATTATGCACATAGTTGATATTGTCATAAATTACACAGTAAATTTGTATTTAAACAATTTAGTTAGATAATAAACCGAAATTTATTATTTTAAAGAGACCTTACAACAACTTGTCTTAGCTTATGTCTTTTTACTGCTATCTGCATGTCATTATATTTACTTTCGAGGGCTTACCCGGGGTGTCCAGCAATGGACACTTGGGAAGCACACCCTGTGGTTTTAGTCGGTCCGACTCCAACACGCCCATCCCATCGTCGGCACTGATGGGGTGAAGCCCGTGAGGGTTTTCACACGCTAAAAAAAAAAGGATTGCACCTATTCCTTGAATAATATGAATAAATAATTGAATATATAATAATAAAAAAAATAACACAAAACTCCAGACTCAAATTCACTGGAGAATAAATTGATCTCAAATATACTATTATGATTTGTTCAGCAAGTAGGAATAGTCACGATCCTATTTACTCGAACAACGACAAAAAATCGGTGGTCTCCATAAAAAAATCTACTGCTTTCATCTGTGAGTCCACACGATCCGCCCATCGTGCAAACTACTACTATACAAGGACCTCTGAATAACCTCCTACATACCCAGGAAGTATAGAACTTTTGGGGCATTCAGGGAGGGGTGGTAGGTCGTGATAATTTGGTGTGTATAACTCCATAGAGAAATATTGTATGCATGTTCTCGCTACAGACCTTGATCTTATATTAGTGTAAGTAATTTATATTCGTATGTTTGTTTAATAGAAATACTGAAAAGTTATTCTTTACATACAGGGGCATCTTACAAACTAATAATTTATTGTATAAATTAAACTAATATGTATCGACGGCCTCTGTAGAGTAGCGGTAGTGCATTCGACTGCTACGACAGGGGCGTGGGTTCGATTCCAGCTCAGTGCAAATTTTTGTATGCATGAATATGTCTATTTGCATTAGTCTGTGTGTTTCTATGTACCTACAATATGTATGTATTTACAAAAAAAGTTTGTAAGTATGTTGTTTATTCGCATTCTACAACCCACAACACAAGCTAGTTAAACTATACTTACTTTGGGTCTAGAAAGTGATGTGTAGAATGTCGTAGAATATTTATTTCGAAGATTTAAAATTATTCTGATTCTACTACATCACGCCTCCCCCATAGTCGGGGTGTTAGGGCATTGGAAGACCGCTTTCTGCACCTTGGCCGCCACGGACTTCCCTTTTCCCTCAGCCTCCCTGTCCATCAGGGACAGGGAGGCTTTTTGGGGTCAAACCATTGGCTGAGATCACAACTGGGACTATTTCTGAGGACAACACCCTCCAAAAAAAAAGCTCTAAGTTCTACCCAACCCGTGCTAGTATTTGCATTAAATATTATGAAAGTATGAAATGCGATTTTTTCAGCCATCGGCACTAAGGAAACTATTTATATATTGCTCAGTAGCGGCCTCTGTGGCGGAGCAGTAGTGCATTCGACTGCTACGGCAAGGGGCGCGGGTTCGATTCCCGCTCAGTGCAAATATTTGTATGCATGAATATGTCTTTTTACATTGGTCTGGGTGTTTCTATGTATAATATGTACGTACTTACAAAAAAGAAAAGTATTTAAGTATGTTTATCCGCATTCTGCAACCCATAACACAAGCTATTTTTTTTTTCGTACGGAAATCCCTTCGAATACCCCCCCGCCGGCCAGCGGGGGTGGTTATGTCGTGTCTCGACTAAAACCGCACAGCTAAACTATGCTTACTTTGGGTCTAGAAAGCGCTGTGTAGAATGTAAATGTAAAGTTGTCGTATGGGTTCCAGAATGCGGATAAACAAACTTACATACTTTTTTTTTGAGTGCACGCGATGAATTTGGAAATTCAAAATGAATGGTTGACAATGGGGGAGTTCTGCATACCGATGGCTTTAGTGGCGCACCTTGATTTATGAGTGATCGCCGGCCCTGTTAAAATTCTATCTTAACGCCTTTCAGATGACCCAACCAGACTAAAGTGACCTAGTAAGGTGGGGGAAGGCCACAGGAAAACAATGTTATACTTGTGGCGAGGCAATAGGGACGGCTAGGCACATATTAGTAGGATGTAGGGTGCTCCTCGATAGAGGCCAATACTCACGCCACCACGATAAGATGCTTATCATCATACGTGAAGCAATGAGCCTGGCAGTAGCTAGAACCCAAAAAGGATTGACTACTAACAGACGTCATATCATCTTTCTGTCTGAAGGTTCATCCATACCAGGAACCAAAGAATCAACCAAGGAATCCAAATCCAGGAACAAACCTTATTCAATCCTAGATACTGCCCCAGATTGGACTCTCCTAATCGACACGTATGAAAAGCTCTACAAAATTCCGGAGGATGTTAGGGTTTCGTCATCTAGACCTGACATATTTATTTAATCGAAAACGATAAAATACGTGGTCCTTGTGGACCTTACGTACAGTAAGTTGGGAAACCAATATACCGAAGGACCACACAAAAAAGAAATAAATACTATGATCTCACAAACGAATTAACCAAAAACGGTTACGTTTTACTGGTTTTACTGGTGGTAGAAATTTGATGACAAATTTGTCATAAAATTCGGCCGGGTGGGTACCACCGTGCACTATTGCGAAAAACCCTCCATAGTAATCCAATTTCGATTGCGTTCAGGGGTCAGCAAGTGCATAGCCGGGCAGGGGGATTGTGGTCGCAGCACTAGTGGGACCGGTGGGTGTCACGCGGTGCTGCGACGACAATCCTCTTCTGATGAGGCCGTCAAGCTGAGTGCCACCATTGTTAACATGGTACGTGTATGTTATGGTGACCCTCTTTCCTGAGACTTTACCTTCAGCTTACCATCAGGCGAGGTGAAGTCAAATTGACGTGTCCTAAATATAAAAAAATAAAAAAACGGTTAATTTGTATCCAGTGGAAGTTGGAGCGAGAGGCATACCAGCAAAATCTCTCTATAACCTACTTAAAGATCTAAGCCTATCGAGAGCTACAATAAGTTCATTACTAGGATGAATGTCTAAAGCGGCACTAGTAGGTTCGCATCAAATTTGGTTAGGCAGGGAGGGGAACTTGGGTAGTGAAGGTGAGTGTTGTTGTACATCAACAAAAGGGGCCCCTTCTAAACCTACACTTGGGTCGCAAGTCCCAGGCACTGTCCCGAGTTCCCAACTCAGCAACGCGATGGACCCGGCACCCGCACGGAGAATCCGTGGAAACGTTATTATGCAAAAATAATGATTGTATCACACTGATGAAAAACATAATAAATAAATAAATAAATATTCTACGACATTCTACACAGCGCTTACTAGACCCAAAGTAAGCATAGTTTTTAGCTAGTGTTATGGGTTCGATAATGCGGGTAAACATACTTATATACTTTTTTTTGACGTGACAACGTCTTATAAATCGATGAGCCGGCTGCACGCACGAAAAAACATGACGAAACATGCCGTTACCTGACGTATGCGGCGTTACGTCGTATGCCGTTACCTCGTATGCGGCGTTACCTCGCTCTGGGCTTGAAGTGCAAGCGATGCGTCCGCGTGGACAGCTGCTATACATTTAGTTAGTATTTTCTTATGACGTTGTCACGTTCAACTATCGTCAGTAAACCGACTTTACAGACAACCGGTTTTTTGTAAATACATACATATTATACATAGAAACACCCAGACCAATGCAAGTAGAAATATTCATGCATACAAATATTTGCACTGAGCGGGATCGAACCCGCGCCCCCTGTCGTACCACGGGAACCACGGTGTCTCCTTCTTGTTCCAAAAATCGGGCGCTAGGCAGTTGAAGCCTTAAACTCTGGCGTTGCAAACGTTATAATGCAAAAATAATGATTGTATCACACTGATGCAAAATACATTAATGGTATACAAAATCTGAATGTACCGCGTAATCTTCTTCTTCTTCTTCTCTTATATATAAAAATGAATTGCTGTTCGTTAGTCTCGCTAAAACTCGAGAACGGCTGGACCGATTTGGCTTATTTTGGTCTTGAATTATTTGTGGAGGTCCAGAGAAGGTTTAAAAGGTTTGTCATCGATTGAGGCAGTACGAAGTCTGCCGGGTCAGCTAGTCTTCTTATATATCAAAATGAATTGCTGTTCGTTAGTCTCGCTAAAACTCGAGAACGGCTGGACCGATTAGGCTAATTTTGGTCTTGAATTATTTGTGGAGGTCCAGAGAAGGTTTAAAAGGGGCTATCGATTGAGGCAGTACGTAGTCTGCCGGGTCAGCTAGTAAATAATAGTACCGCGGTAGCCTAGTGGTAAGTACCGCGGTAACCTAGTGGTATGGGTAATGGACTGCTGAGTCGAGGTCTCGGGTTCGATCCCAGGTTTTACCATGGCACACACCAATGACTTTTCGATGCTTTTCGAAGTTATGTGTGTATTTATCGCAGGTTTATAACTACCCGGTTAATGGCAATAGGCTCGCCACCTATTACATTTGGACCTAAACATAAACTGGCGAAATGTGGGTGCTAGCAACTCTGCCTACCCCTTCGGGGACATAAGCGTGAGTATATGTTTTATGTTATGTATGTACAAAATCCGAATGTTATTTTATCGAAACGGTTATCCGTGAAAACGAAATATGAAAGTATAGGGATACGAGGTGCGTTACACAAATTATGCACGTAACATACGCATACAGAGGTTATAAAAAATAACGGTTTTATGTAACGGTTTTCCGCAAAATTTCTTATACCTTTCGTATTTGCATTGAGGTTACGCCTCAAAGCGCTTATTGAATCACTTAGAAGGACATTAAAAATATCGAAAACGCGTCCTGAGTTCACAAGATGGACTGTGTTGCCAAATAATCTGAATATTCATTTTATTTACTATGGCTGATGCCCGCGGCTTCACCTAAGTGGACGGTTATTGTTTTTTGTTCATATCTCCGGTTCTACTTAACCAATTACAATCAAAAATACGGAAGATTTTAAGTCTGACGAAGACGTTTCTAATATAAAAAACCGCATCAATATCTGTTTATTAGTATTTGCGTCCATAGAGAACAAACAACAACAAAATATTTTGTGTTCAGTATCACATTTTACCACTTTGGAAGTGTCTCTCGCGCAAACTATTCAGTTTAAAAAAAAATGATATTATAAACCTCAATATCATTTTTGAAGACCTATCCATTGATACCCCACACGTATAGGTTTGACGAAAAATTTATTTTTGATTTTCAATTCTAAGTATGGGGAACCCCCAAAATTTATTGTTTTTTTTTTCTAATTTTGTGTGAAAATCTTAATGCGGTTCACAGAATACATCTACTTACCAAGTTTCAACAGCATAGTTCTTATAGTTTCGGAAAAAAGTGGCTGTGACATACGGACGGACAGACAGACAGACATGACGAATCTATAAGGGTTCCGTGTTTTGCCATTTGGCAACGGAACCCTAAAAAAACAACAACTATCCTTCTAAATCACTACATATTATTATACAAAGTCCTCCGCCGCGTCAGTCTGTCTGTCTGTTCTCGATAAACTCAAAAACTTCCGCACCGATGTTCATGTTGTTTTCACCAATGGATTGGTTCTCGAGGAAGGTTTTAGTATATAATTTGTCAAGTTTTTGTATGCATTGGCTAAAATAGAATGATATTTAATGAAAAAAAAAAATGAGTCATCTTTTTTTTTATACCACTAAGGTGGCAGACAAGCACACGGCCCACCTGATGGGAAGCGGTTACCGCGGCCTATGGACGTGTGCAACACCAGTGGTGTCACACTCGCGCTGCCGACCCTTGGCCCCCGACTCATGGACTGCTGAGACGAGGTCTCGGGTTCGATCCCAGGCACACACCAATGACTTTTCGATGCTTTTCCAAGTTATGTGTGTATTTATCGCAGGTTTATAAGTGCCCGGTTAATGGCAATAGGCTCGCCACCTATTACATTGGGACCTAAACATAAACTGGCGAAATGTGGGTGCTAGCACCTCTGCCTACCCCTTCGGGGATATAGGCGTGAGTTTATGTAATGTTATATGTATAGAACACACACACGCCTCAATGTATTTCGCAATACTTTTGAAAAAAGAGTGATGCTATTATAAATTAAAACGAAATTGTTTCAGTAGGGACTGAACTTGATGGGGAGTGTGAATTTGATGATGACGATTTGTGAATTACTTGCAGGTTTTCTTTCTTTTTCAAATAAAATTTACAAAAAAATATTATTTTTTTTAACCACTCAGGTGGCAGACAAGCTCACGGCCTACCTGACGGGAAGTAGTTACCGCGGCCTATGGACGTGCGCAACACCAGGGGCGTCACAGTCGCGCTGCCGACCCTGTAAAAACCTTCTAATGCCCTTCTTGAAGAACCCCATATTGTTGTCGCTTGGGAAAACCACAGCAGGGAGATCATTCCACAGCCTGAGGGCGGAATAAAGTGTTATCCTTTATATTTGACTTATATGCATACATATACTCACGCCTTTATCCTTCTGTGGAAAGCAGGGACAACAGAACGCTATTTGCTTGGCTGTATTTTACTTCGTCACCAAAAATGTTGTTGTGCTATCAAAAGATGATTTTTATATTACTAAAGTAGTAAACAAGTACACAGTCTAACTGGCGTTAAGCGGTCACCATATCCTATGATTACTTATAATACCAGATGGGTCATAACACCGCTTCCTTCTCGAGCATTACTTGGTCGCAGAAGGAGGCGGCGGTGGCAGCTCACGGGCTCGCGCTCCGCACCATCGCTGTGAGTAAGACGCCTAGTGAGAGGAAATCCACTCCGAGGACCGCCACGAGGGCCCTCCTGGGTTCCTCCCACACCGTACTTACGGATAACCCAACTGACCCAACTTAGGGAGTTTTGTCTGTATACCCTTGAAAGGGTAGGCAGAGGTGTATCAACACTAGACTTTCAAAGTGTCTTTTTTAAATGGGGACGAGCCTATTTGACCATCCCGGCCGGCCAGCGGGGGGGTACCCTCACCTCAGAGAACTAATATATATAAGGTGTCACCGAATTAGATCTCTGAATTTCTTGAGATGACTTGGTAGGTATCGACAAAATATGTATTTGAAACAAAAAAAAATATCGGGGAAAATAAAAAAAATCAAAAATATAAAAAAATAAATAAAATAACAATAAAAAGAAAACACCACCAGTGTGCATTGTGAATATTAAACAAGCCCACTCTTGTAAAAGTGGACTCGTCTGTCCACAAAAAAAATCTGGTAGAATCTTCCGCTAACCACCTACAAAATCTTAAGCACGGATCAAAATCTGTGGTAAGGAACTCTTGCACCCGCAGAATGTGGTAGGCGTGCAGTCCTCGCAGTATTCTCTAAGCGGGTGTGTGGGAAATACCTAAATCGCGACCAGCGTCACGTGTGCTCGTCGCGTCACGTGACGCTGGTCGCTGGTGGTGTTTTTTATATTTTTATTTTACCCGATATTTTTTTTTTGTTTCAAATACATATTTTGTCGATACCAAGTCACCTCACAAAATTCAGAGATATTTTCGTAACAAGTTCATATTTTACTCATTGACATGAAAAGGTATAAGTTTTCAGACATGAAACGAACAAATAAATCCAGAATAAATGGTACCTAGTTTCAACTTTAGTGCCATATGTGAGAGTGTAATAAGTCAAACAAATATGGCGGACGTGCTAACAAAACTTACAAATCACTGCTTATGAGCAGTTAATTGGGACAAAATGCAAAATTGTTCTACTGCAAGGATTTGAACTAGACTAGAATATAATGATAAACTGGAGTTTTACTCATTGCAAAGTTAAGCAATACAAGCCAGTTCAGTCTTAGGATGGGTGACCATTCTTAACATATTGTGACTCCTCCGTGCCTCGGCGAGTACGTGAAGTCGGTACCGGTTGACATATAAACATCTTGGAAAGTATGGTAGTTGGATTCCTAAAAACCCAAAAAATGAAAAATAACTGAATAACAGATTGCATTCCAAAGACGAAAATACGTGTGGGATATTTTGTTGAAGCCGGTGCCTGGAATGACATTGAATTTTTATGTTGTGTTTCGGGCATGGCACTGACTTCAACAGAAATTTAATGTTATTCAGATAATCGTCCATTTGTCGCGCACATGCCCGACATAACCGCCCCCGCTTGCCGGCGGGGGGGTATCCGAAGGGATCTCCGCACGAAAAAAAAAAAAACTTAATGCAAATTTAAAACTTATATGGTTTTTTTCAGTGTTGTTATGGATATCCATATCCGTAACCGAAACTATCGGATATCCGAAATAAAAAAATATCCGTAACCGTAACCGAATCCGAAATAAAAGTTTCGGATAGTTTCGGATGGGGCGGAGTCTAACTAAATAAAATACTACAACTCGTACGAATTAACTATGCGCTTCGCTGGAATGCGACACCTCTCCCGCTACCTAATGACGACACAGCGCGAGGTGCACAGCTAATTCGTACGGGTTATACTTTCTTTATAGTAAATATGACACGTCGTGACAAGTTTTTGTTTATGCCCGGCCGGCAGACCATCGCGCGCCGGTTTAGTCGTCGTAACTTTAGAGGTTATTGTGGGATTACGTTACCTACGTACGATGTAATTTATTTTACGATTACTTCTTAAAGGTGTTGTTTCTTGTAAATTAGTAAACAAATTGTCAGTGACTGGAAAAATGCGTACTAAATCTAGTTTAATTTGGTCATATTATGATGAAGTGAATCTAAATTTTGCAAAATGTAAATGTAAACAGTGTGGGAAACAATTTTCACGCAAAGGAGGTGGCACTACTTCACTCAAATTTCACATTAAATCTCAACACAAAGATAAGTATGAAGAATTGTTGTTGCTAGAAAAAGATAACCCACAAAAACTGACAAATTCCCAACAGCGGACACTGACACAAAAATTAATATCCGTAACCGAAACTATCGGATAATGCGAAATAATTTAATATCCATAACCGTAACCGAAACCGATATAATATTTTACCAATATCCATATCCGTATCCGGATCCGAAATTATATATCCATAACATCCCTGGTTTTTTTCATGGATGTCATCGTCAGAACCGGACCAAATTAAAATGGGACCAAACGTGAAGCACCAACTTTCAAATAAAAAAAAGAATCAACAAAATCAGTTCACCCAGTCGAACTTTCCGAGGTAACAAACATGAAAAAATACAGTCGAATTGAGTACCTCCTCCTTTTTAGGCTTCCGTTGCCAAATGGCAAAAAACGGAACCCTTCTAGATTCGTCATGTCTGTCTGTCCGTCTGTCACAGCCAATTTTTTCCGAAACAATAAGAACTATGCTATTGAAACTTGGTAAGTAGATGTATTCTGTGAACCGCATTAAGATTTTTTTAGACAAAATTAGAAAAAAAAACAATAAATTTTGGGGGTTTCCCCTTACTTAGAACTGAAACGCAATTTTTTTTTATCAAACCCATACGTGTGTAGTATCTATGAATAGGTCTTCAAAAATGATATTGAGGTTTCTAATATAATTTTTTTCTAAACTGAATAGTTTACGCGAGAGACACTTCCAAAGTGGTAAAATGTACCCCCCCCCCCTCCCCCTTCTAACTTCTAAAATAAGAGAATGATAAAACTAAAAGAAATATATGATGTACATTACCATGTAAACTTTCACCGAAAATTGGTTTGAACGAGATCTAGTAAGTAGTTTTTTTTTAATACTTCATAAATCGTAAACCGTTCAATCAACTCAAATATAAAAATTAAAAAAGAAAACATTATTATGTTACTTGCTGCTACGGAACTCTTAATGGGCGAGTCTGACTCGCACTTGGCCGCTTTTTTTGAAATTGGTTAAAAAGATCAACAGCTGATCTAATTACAGAACTTCAATATCGCCAGTGGGTTGTGGACGTCAGATGGTAGTTGCTTCATGGAAAATATTGAAGTTCAGCCGTTTCGTAGTTAAACCGACAAGCCGACTTCAAAAAGTAACAAGACCCTTGTGGTATTTACATATCCTTGTTTTTTTTTTTAATTTTTTTTTATATTCCACACCGCCCACAATCCCCCTGCCCGGCTATGCACTTGCTGACCCCTGAACGCAATCAAACCGAAATTGGATTACTATGGAGGGTTTTTCGCAATAATGCACGTTGGTACCCACCCGGCCGAATTTTGTGACAAATTTCTACCATCAGCCATCACCACCTTGTGACGAAGGCGGCTAAGGTCTGCCGGTAACCCTGAGGTTACCCTTTCGAGGGCTTAACCGGGGTGCCCGGCAATGGACACTTGGGGAGGACACCGTGTGGTTTTAGTCGCTCCGATTCCGACACGCCCACCCCATCGTTGGCCCGATGGGGTGAAGCTCGTTCCACACTTAAAAAAAAAAATCCTTGTGACGCATTTAAAAACTCGAATTCAACACTTTTTGTTGAGGCGATGAGTAAATAACCAACAGATTACAAGGATGGAAAAACAATACCCCAGGCTCTTTGTTATTTTAATATTCACCATGCGAACTGGCGCGATATCGAATGTTCTGGGCATAAATTGTGTCATAACTTCATGCCTGTATCCCCGAAGCAGTAGGCAGAGGTGTATTACACACCCACGATTCGCCAGTTATGTTTAGGTCCCAATGTTATAGGGGGCGAGCCTATTGGCATCAACCGGGCACATTGCTAAGCGAGCGATAATCTACATTTTAAATACACGCATAACTAAGAAATGTCATAGGTGTGTTCCCGGGGCGACTGAGGATCGAACTTAAGACCTCGTCCGTTACATACAACAATGAGCTATCGCCGCTTTTTAAATTGTGTCTGTAAATAGTCTGAAAATCTCCACTTAAGACTTGTTTGAATCCTATCCTATCCTACTATTTTACATTCTACTAATACAATAAAAGTGAAAGATTTTGAAGATGTTTAGATGTTTGGATGTTTGTTACACAATCATGTTCAAACGGCTGAACGGATCTGGCTGCAATTTCGTACAGGGATAGAAGTTTAATAGTCTGGAATTACCACACAGGTTACTTTTTAACCCTGGAATAGGTTTTCACGGGTTGCGGGAACAAGACCAGAATATCATGCGGGCGGAGCCACGAATAACAGCTATTTATTTGTACCACTGCTGTTGCGACTGAGAATGCCCTTAACACTTATTCGAACCCAAGACTGCATTAGCTGCGTCGGATTCACTACCACTGCGCCACTAAGGCAATCAACATAACAAAAAAGAATCATATGATTGAAATGCTAACTTTATATTTTAAACTAAAGGCCTATTCACACCTAAGCGTTATTCGCTGTCGCCAGCGGTAGAGGAAACCAAGTGTGTATGCGGTAATACTACTGTTCACTAGCTAAGTACGTACCAACCATAGAACTTTTATTAAATACGACAGTCTTGTCATTAAGAGTTCTAGGGTACCAACTATTCCGAAGCAGGCCGGGACGGCGCGACCACATAGCGCTTCTCCCAAAAACCAGGGCAAGACGGGGACACCGTGCTTCCATTTCCAACATTCTGGGGCATCTCGAAACCAGAGATGGCCCAGGGTCAGTCGGGGTGCGATGAATATGCTTTATGGGCAACCTCACACCCCGGCGTCTGAAGAACAATTAAAAGGCGTTAAGATAGAATTTTAACAGGGCCGGCGACCACTCATAAATCAAGGTGCACTTAGGACATCGGAATGCAGAACTCGCCCATTGTCAACCATTCATTTTGGATTTCCAAATTCATCGCGTGCACTCGATATTTATCAATTTCGTCTTGTTTTAGAAAGGACCTAAGTATATCCTGGTCCCTTTCTGGCTCTCGTACTCCCAACCCTGTTCGACCTATCATAAATCGTTTATGGAATATGAGTCTAGATTCAAGCTCGGTTAATACCTTTCGAGCGTGCCCTGACTGTGTCATCTTGGGATTTACCTAAGATGTGGGCTTTGGTAACTCTAAGGTGTTTATAGAGCTCCGATGTATTCTTCAATTTCATCCCAAAACTATTTTGGTCCCTCAATAGAGCAGAGGGGTCAGCAGAATGCGCTAGTTCAAGCCACGATTTTAGTGATTTTATGACAGTTGCATCTAGTTTCGCTAGTAATGTTTTGCCGAAATCATAAACCAGAAAAGGCCTACCTCCTACGACCCGGGACTCTTCATACTGTTCGTGAACAAATGGACTTTACCTTCAGCTTACCGTCAGGCGAGGTGAAGTCAAATTGACGTGTCGTAAATATAAAAAAAAGTGTCACTGTCTGCAGACTGACACTTACTGGGCTTCGTCCTCAGTCCATTTGTCCACGAACAGAACCCATCGATTTCCTTTAATAGTTCCTGACTGTACAAGCTACGCTGTACATTGACCTCGCGTTACGTATGACCTACTTTTGTACAATAAATACATCATATTTTAGTAGCAATTAAACATTCGTACATAACATACGTCTACTCATTTCATACAAGCAATAACAAACATTTTAACAATTTTAACTTAACAACAATTCACTGTAGGGAAGCTAACCCTACATATGGTCCTTCGAGTTTACTAGTGTGTGTAGTGCGTATTCTTTTGCGATATTCGAAGTTGGCCTGGCCTCCCACAAGCGGGTCTCACCAGAATTCAGCTAAGAAAGTCGTAGAAGAGTCACGTTACATACGAAGTACCAGCAGCGTGGAGAACAACCCGTGTTGGATCCCGATATATCTACCTAAGTGTATTGAAGGATAATAACAAAACAACAAAAGATGTCAACTACGGTTATTTTCGAAAATCAACAAGAACTTTACGAGAATATAAAGAAGATAGGCATCAATATCAAGAAAGATAGCTGGGATAGAAAAAACTCAGATTATTTTAAGAGACGGATGCAGATGTTAGAACAGTGCTGGGGCGATTTCCAGTACAACCACGACCGTCTCTCTACAGAAGAAGCCAGGAGTCATCCTTATTTTACAAGTGACTTATTCAATATAACGTACGAGTTATATAAAGAAGTCAAGCAGCTCATTCTTCATCAACATCAACAACTTTCGTCGCAAGAACCATGGTTAAGTGAACGGAAGTCAACAAAAACACAAGATGGAGCTCCAAGTTCGTCAGGACTAGGAAAAGCTAGCCAGGCGAGTGACGGAGAAGATGAACCGCAGCAGATTCAAGGTTCTAACAACGGGGATCAACCGCCCTGCCAACAACAACAACTGAACATCCCGAAAAAAGATGCAGCATGTAACAGCAAACTAGACGAGATGTTACGCAAGCAATCGGCAAACTTTAAAGCCTTTATAAGAGCAGTAGCTAACACGCAAGTTGAATTTATCTCTGAAAAGTGGGAATTTCAAGACGCATTACAAACATTACAGGCGCGTTGGTCAGCAATTGATAACTTGCACTGGGAGATAGAAAGTGAACTCAACGGAGAGCTGATTGCGACATATGAAGATAGATATGCGAGATTTGAGGTTCAATACATAGATTTAAAAAAGGCCTTAAATACAAAAATGTGGTCGGGTGCTTATCGCGAAAAAACAACACCAAAATTGGATATACCAGTGTTTAACGGCAGTTATAATCAATGGATTTCATTTAGAGACCTTTTCCTAGAAGCGATACACAACAATCCATCTTTATCGCATGCACAAAAGATGCAATTTTTAAAAAGTAAAGTGCATGGAGAAGCTGAAAAATTAATACAACATTTACGCATTAGTTCAGAAAACTATGAAATTTGTTGGGAAATACTTAATCACCGCTACAACAATAAACGACGCATAGCAACCGCACACCTCGACACTTTATTTAGCCTTCCAAACATACAACAACAGTCAGCGGCACATATCAAAAGACTCCACGATGTCTCCTGGGAGTGTTTACATGCAATTGACAACATAGGAGTGGATCGTGATACAATTCTTGTATACTTATTGTCACAAAAATTAGACTCTGAAACTAATTCTGATTACATTGAGTCACTGCAAAATTCTCGTGAGCTTCCGGTCTTAAAAGAATTTCTACAATATCTGGAAGGGAAATTCACAGCACTAGAGGCGTCCCGCCGACGACATGATAACCCGCTGAAAAACAAATCTCCAAATCTAAACTTTTCACACATGAAAAAACAATTTAACAATAATTATTCGGATAGCAACAAGAAGTTCGCAAAAGCGTTTCATGTGTCAGCATTTCAATGTCCACTTTGCAACAATGAACATGGCCTCTATCATTGCGCAAGATTTCTAGAAATGACTAACGACAAGAAGTTAAATACGGTCAAGAAACTGCAACTGTGCACTAACTGCCTATTTAGTCATAATGGAAGTAAATGCACGTCAATGAAACGATGTCGTAATTGTCAAGAAAAACATAATACTTTATTACACGAGGCATATCTAAAAAACGAGAACCAACAAACAACAAACTCTTCCCATGTATCGCAGGAGGACAGCTCCTCAGAAATACTGTTAGCGACCGCCATAATCAACGTGGAGGCGGCAGATGGGGTACAATACAAGATGCGCGCTTTAATAGATCAGGGATCTCAAGTATCTTTGATAACCGAGCGATCAGCGCAACTTTTAGGCCTCAAACGTCAAAAATGTCGTTGGAGTTGGAGAGAAAATGGAGTTGTTTTTGGTGGGGCAAAAAGAAAGTAACTGTAAGGGTATAATAACAATTTCATGCAGCTCTATTTACAATGACTTCAAATTCGAAACATCAACAATAATTATGAACAATCTTATCAAGAATCTGCCGAACAAAACTTTTTCGAAGCCATCATGGTCTCATATACAAAACATTCCCCTCCCAACTCTTCCCAACTCCCAACTCTTCGGAACACACCACTACCACTGCAGGACAGTATCAACATGCTCGGTATGGATGTTCGCTGCAAACTTAATAATAAAAATTACATTGAGAGCGTTATTAAAACAGCTTCTCGTAAACTCGGAGTGCTGAACAGGGTGAGGCGGTTTTTCACGCCGGGGCAGCGGTGTCTTTTATATAAGACTCAAATCCGTCCCTGCGTGGAATACTGTTCTCACCTGTGGGATGGCTCCGCTCAGTACTTACTAGACGCTCTCGATAGATTGCAGCGACGGGCAGTCCGGATCATTGATAGTCCTGAGATCACCAGCTCTCTAGAATCTCTGCAGCTGCGTAGAGATATAGCCTCCTTGGCAGTATTCTATCGTATTTACCATGGTGAATGTTCCGATGAGTTATTCCAATTGATTCCTCCTTCTCCCTTCTTGTCCCGAACAACACGTGCAGGACTTAGGTGTCATCCTCATACAGTGCAATCGATACCATCGCGAACCAAGCGGTTTGGTGACTCCTTTTTTTGTCGGACCATAAAGCACTGGAACGCTTTACCCACTCACGTGTTCCCTTCTTCCTACAATCCTGGGCTCTTTAAGCGGGGCGTGAAAAAACATCTGTTGAGGCCGTCTAGGTAGGGGCCACCATTCTAGGGGCAATCTCTAGAAATGGTGGCCACTACTTTTTGGACTTTACCTCAGCTTACCATCAGGCGGGGTACAGTCAATTGGACGGACTAAATATAAAAAAAAAAAAAAAAAAAAAAAAAAAAAACATCTATCTAGCGGACCCCGAATTTTATAATAGTCGCCCAGTAGATATATTACTCGGGGCAGATATTTACTCACGAATTGTGCTACAAGGAATAATAAAAGGAATTAACATCGATCAACCTATCGCCCAACAAAGCCACTTAGGCTGGTTACTATGCGGGCACGTGAAAACGTTTCAATGCAACGTTATATTGAACAACATAGATGACATGAAACAATTCTGGGAGAACGAGGATATTAGTGATGAGCCCAAATTATCATCGGAAGATCAAACCTGCATTGATCTATACAATAACACCACACGGCGCTTACAAAACGGGCATTATGAGGTCAGACTACCTATGAAAAAGGACGTGGGCTCAAAACTGGGATTCTCAAAACCGATGGCAATTGCACAATTTAAAACCTTAGAGAGAAAATTCGAAAAACATTTTTGTTTATCAGAATCGTATAAAGAATTTATGAACGAGTACATTGACCTCCAACACATGTTTCAAAGTATAAATATAATAACACCCGAATGCTATTTACCACACCACGGTATACAACGCGCTGAATCAACAACAACAAAATACAGAGTGGTGTTTAATGCATCGGCTAAAACATCTACAGGGTATAGTTTAAACGATCTTATGTATAAGGGCCCGAATCTACAACAAGATTTGCAAACTTTACTTATCAAATGGAGACAGTACAAATATGCATATACAGCGGACATCGAAAAAATGTACCGTCAAATTTTAGTGGCCCCCTGTGATTAACATTTACAAAAAATTGTATGGCGAGATACACCTGAACAGCCGATAAACACATACCAACTAGCAACAGTAACATACGGTACGAAGGCGGCGCCTTTTCTCGCTATGATGACTCTAAGGAGGTTGGCTGTGGACGAGCGCACACAATACCCAGGCGCTGCAAAGGTGTTAGAACAATCCTTTTATATGGATGACCTCTGCCATTGATCATTTGGAGCTCTAGAAGGCAAGCAATTAATTTCGGACCTCAAACAACTACTAAAAAAAGGCGGGTTTAACCTTAGAAAATGGTTATGTAACGATCGGAGCCTCTTAAACATGGAAGACGGACAACAAACACAAGAAGGAATGGTTTTTAATTTCAAACATGAACAAACACAAACAAGTATCGCCGACATGAAAATACAGTGGCACTTTAACGCTCCCGCTTGGCCATCTGCGGGGGGGTTGTGGGAACGCGCTGTGAGAAGCCTGAAACACCACTTAAAACGAGTAGTAGAGGAACAAAAATTAACCTTTGAAGAATTCACTACTCTACTAACAAAATTGGAGGCCTGTTTGAACTCAAGACCTTTGTGGCCTTTAAGTGAAAATATAGAAGACTTGGACTGTTTGACACCTGCCCATTTTCTTACTGGAAGGTCTGGATTAACAGTCATAGAAACTAAAGAGGCCGCCAGAACAAGATGGGATCTAACTAGAAAGATTTTTCAAGAAATCTGGAAGAAATGTAAAGTAGAATACTTGTGTCAATTACAAATCAGGTCTAAGTGGCAAGAGCCTAGGCAAAACGTAAACATTGGCGACATGGTGGTGATTCATGATGAACATTTACCCCCAGGGAAATGGTTGCTAGGCAGAATAATAGCCCTTCATCCCGGAGAAGACGGATATGTTCGCGTGGTCAGCCTTAAAACAAAAAATGGCTATATAAAAAGACCCGTGATTAAACTGTCTATTTTGCCTATAAACAGTGAACAACTTCTCGAACAACAAAAACCAATAAATGAGAAAAGGACTGAGTTATCGACAATTGACAACACAAACAAACAAACAAGGCAGCGTAGATCTACAACAAAAAACAGAAAAGTCAATTTTATTGGTCTAGTTATAACATTATTCTACTATATAAATTACACCTCCTCGACTAACATAACAAACACAGTGAATATAGAACAAAGTTTGTACTTTAATAGAGTGACTAATATGCAGTTAATACGCGACGACTGGAAGATTATTGTATATTACGACGTTAAGCCCTACTGGAATGGCCTGTAATGCGTTTGGAAAATTTAACAATCATCTGGAAAACATATGTTCTAAAATAAAACAACAATCACAGTGTGATGTAATTTCATTACAATTACATCACGCTTACGCCGAACTCCTGCACTACAATCGTATACTACTTAATCGGCACGGAAATATGAGACCTAAGCGCGGCCTGATCAATGGGGTCGGTAACATCGCTCATTCATTGTTTGGAATACTAGATGACCAATTCACCGAAAAATATGAACGGGACATTTCCCTAATAAAACAAAATGAGAAACATTTGGCTCTACTTGCAAGAAACCAGACGTCTATGATAGAAGCTGAGTACAATTTTTTGAAAAGATCAGAAGAAACAGTCTCGAAACAATACAAGCTTTTCAATCAGCATCTACTTAACCTGGAGATGACTACCAATAGACTACAGAAGGAAATTAATGCTCAAGAGATTTCTATTGAGTTTGCATTGTCGGCTATTTCTGAAAATAGTCTGATGGAACATCTACGGAACATACAAGAAACACTGTTGGACACCATAACAAATATCTATAACGGGAAGATGAACTTACACCTCATCACCCCCGAACAGATGCGGGAGGAGTTGAATAAGATTTCCGGGCAACTTTCACAAGATTTGATGTTACCTATTAACAACGTTCAGCAACATTATTATCACCTATATCATCTTCTACAGATAAAGGCGAAAATGACGGAAAATTATCTCATAAGTGAGATAAAAATTCCGCTTATTAGCAGAGATACCTATGAAATATATAAAGTATTACCTGTCCCGAAAAAGTACGATATGGACATGGTCACCCTACTACCTATTTCGGAATTTATAGCGATTAATATTGCAAAGGACTCATACCTCTCTATAACTACACTCGAACTGCAAAAATGTCTACCACACGAGAGTACTAGCTTATTGTGTCCCTCAAAAACACCAATCTACCGTATGACGTCAGATGATAATCTCTGTGTGAAGAATAAGCAACAAACAAAGTGCGAAACAAAACGTGAGCCCTGTCAAGATACGTGGTCGGAGTTAAGTAATACGAACAGTTATTTGTACTTTTGCTGTAAGCAATGCAAAGTACATATTATTTGTGGACATCAAGTAACGACGTTGTTACTACGATATGACACTGTACGATGATTGCGTCATTAAGGGTGAGACATTTACACTCTTTACACATAAACAACGAACCACAGTTTTGCCAGCTCAAATCGACGCAGTCCCCGTAGATATTCCGCCAATTAACACCATGATCAATCTCTCTATGCCAATTTTAACGACTGAGCCCGATACCGAAAGCGAGAGTTTTGAGGTAGAGCAGGAAACTTTACTAAAGAAGCTCGGAAAACAAGTTGAACAGATGAAAGCCTCTACAGCAGAAGACTTCCTCTCGGAACGAGTCACGTATCACGACATACATCAATACGTGGTACTCTATCTGTTGGTAGGAATAGCAGCATTTATAGCGGGAATATACGCATACCACAGATTTCGTAAAAGGTGTACGAATCCACCACCGCAAGAGGCACCTCCGGTACCAATCCCGAGGAGAAGATCCACAGCGAGCATTACAGAGAATACTGTACGCAACTTGCCCGACAGTAATAATATAACGATGCCAGTACACCTGCAGCCAAGTACACCTGCACTCGATAAAACAACATCGCCTATTGCGCGTAGCGAAATATTAAACATGTACAATAATTAAATTCATTTATTTTTAAGGCTTTCTACTTAAGTATTGCTTTTAATATTTTACACAATTTTCAATATTTTTTATACTTTTACATTATTTAACATTTCTTTTTATACTGTTTACTTTGTGAGGGGGCAGTATGTACAAGCTACGCTGTACATTGACCTCGCGTTACGTATGACCTACTTTTGTACAATAAATACATCATATTTTAGTAGCAATTAAACATTCGTACATAACATACGTCTACTCATTTCATACAAGCAATAACAAACATTTTAACAATTTTAACTTAACAACAATTC
The DNA here is from genome assembly GCA_946251805.1 of Cybosia mesomella. Taxonomy (NCBI): domain Eukaryota; kingdom Metazoa; phylum Arthropoda; class Insecta; order Lepidoptera; family Erebidae; genus Cybosia; species Cybosia mesomella. The sequence goes on from OX276408.1 coordinate 27,188,315, forward strand.
ACTGTAGGGAAGCTAACCCTACACTGACATTGTTTTGGATTACGCGTCAGTATTGCGAGATCGTCAGTAAAAGCTAAGATGGACTCTGAGTATTTGTTATTTACATTTAATATGTTAAATGCTTATTGGTGACAAGCAGCATCCCTGAAACAGTCCCACATTATACCGTAATGGTTCTGTGTGGTCTTTTTGGAAGCTTGTAGCAAATTTTAGCTGTGAGTAATACGACGCGATGATCTCTATGATCACGGGTGGAAAGTTATACCATTGCAACGCGTATATCATAAGGTAATGTGGAATTGAGCCAGCATTATCCTTGTAATATTAAAGTAAATTTCGTCAATCAAAATAGGTATAGCAAAACTTTGAACCAATCATCGACTAGAAGCATATATATTTATATTATTCTAAAAGTTTCAACGTAATTTTTAAAATATAAATCACATGCCAAAATGATATCTTTAGAAACACTTTTCCAGAAATATAAATCTGGATCAACGCCATCTGTTGCAAACCCCGGGTAGCTCCGACACGCCAGTATAAATATGTCGTTTAGCATGTAACGGAATTCAGAACAGCGCTACTGCGGAATTATTTAGAACTAAATGTTGTTGTTACTTTGACAAAAGAGGCTTGTAGTTGTAGGTATGTAGCTACATTTTGCGAAGTATTCATATTAGTTTCAGTTGCTCGTGATGTATTCGAATAGTTTTATAAGCTGAATGTGTGTTTAATCATTTAGTTAGGTATCGTTGAATTTCAAGGCATAATTATTATTATATGAGTTAGAGAAGCGATTTAAATTTAATAATACGAATATAAAAAAAAACAGTAATATTGATCTGCCTAGAGCCTTACACCTGAAGGTCTGAAGACCCGAGACGGCATGCGGTTTTAGTCGGTTCAAGCCCGACATACATAACCACCCCCTCTGGGCGGGCGTGGTTATGTCGGGCGGGGGCGGGGCGAATTCGAGGGGACTTCGGTATAAAAAAAAAGATAAAAAAGGTACATGTATAACTAATAGCTTTACAATGATCATTTACAAGAACTCCTGAATGAAGGGATTTCAGCTTTTCACCAGCCAAGATCATAAAGGGATTCATGGCTAAAGAATAGCATCTGAAACGTCGGGATCTGCATAAATAATTAGATAACGTCAAATAAATCGTAACAGAATCCGTTAATAAGTTTTATTTCAATGTGTAAAATTCATGTAAACTTCTGTTAATATAAATTACACTACCAACTACATAACCCAAGTTAGAATTATACCAATGAGATGGGAATCAAGGTACCTTACCGCCCCCGAGGGGGCCATCTCGAAACCGAAGATGGCCCAGGGTCAGTCGGGGTGCGAGGGAAATGCCTTATGGGCAACCTTACAACCCGGCGGCTGAAGACCCGTGACGGCGTGCGGTTTTAGTCGGTTCAATCTCGGCATATAACCGCCCCCGCTGGCTGGCGGGGGGTATCCGAAGGGATTTCCGCACGAAAAAAAAAAAAGGTACCATGTTATTCGCTTAACGACCTCCGTCCTCCATGAGCGCAGGCCTGGGGGTGCCTGGGGGTGAGGCCACCTGTCACCCCAGCAGAAGCAGGCCGCGACGGTGGGGCGACTAGCGCCTCTCCCGCAAACCGGGGCAAGACGGGGTCACCCTGGCACGTCGTGCCCCGGTTTGGGGGAGGAGCGTTAGTCGCCCCACCGTCCCGGCCTGCTTCTGCTGGGGTGACAGGCGGCCTCACCTGGCACCCCCAGGCCTGCGCTCATGGAGGACGGAGGTCGTTAAGCGAGTAACATGGTACCTTTCTTTTTTTTTTTTGTGCGGAAATCCCTTCGGATACACCCCGCCGACCAGCGGGGGCGGTTATGTCGGGCTTGCACCGACTAAAACCGCACGCCGTCTCAGGTCTTACGACTCCGGGGTGTAAGGTTACCCATAGAGCATATCCCTCGCACCCCGACTGACCCTGGGCCATCTCCGGTTTCGAGATGGCCCCCTTATTTGCTCTCCACTGTGCCATCTGCTAATCAGAGGGTCACGTGGAAAGCTTCCGAACAGCCCTCAACAGGGCCGTCCTCGCCTCGGTCAGAGTTGGCCGTAGGCGGCAGCGTCTGTCCCACCCTAGGAGAGAGGCGCTGCCGTCTCCGTTGCCCAGGGTGCACCTCGTGGAGGTCCCCAACCAAGCACCCCAGTAACATGGTACCTAATGGTACCTAAATGACACTTCTTTCGTTCGTGTTTCGTGCGGGCCGGTAATCGGCAATTGCGGATGTACGTTTCACGGTAGACCTACTGAGCATTTTGGCTTGGACATTTCGTTACTCACGGACCTATTTGGCACAAAATTAAGGCTTAGTGAATTACTTCTGTTCATAAGCTCATAGAAGTATTGAAGTCACTCTTACGGAATGGCCAGGTCACATTCTGACTAAGGTGTATTGTTTGTAGAGAACTTAAGACTGGAATTCACACAGAATACTACGCTATAGTGAGTGTTAGTGAGTATTAGGCCTTTTTTTTTACGTACGGAAATCCCTTCACATACCCCCCCGCTGGCCAGCGGGGGTGGTTATGTCGTGTCTCGACTAAAACCGCACGGTGTCCTCCCCAAGTGTCCGTTGCCGGGCACCCCGGGTAAGCCCTCGAAAGGATAACCCCATTGTTGCCGGCGGACCTTGGCCGCCACCGCGGCCTCGCCTGGTGGGGTCGCGTTTTATCCCGCTTCGGTGAGTTGGCAGGCGTGTGTGGCAGGGCATCCCCCGTGAGTAATAGGCCTAACCTAATACTAGTGAGTATGGTTAGGAGCTTGGATTTTCATAAGATCTGATAACTTTTTACAGTGCAAGCAATATGTAAAGTCAACGACAGAAGTAGCGAACAAATTCTAATTTATTGAGCATACCTAGCCTAAAATAATTAACAAAACATGAAATATATGAACTGTGTCCTCTGGGGATTATAAGACGATTAATACATCAATTCTTGGTCCATGTTGACCAATTTAAAAAGGTTTGTATATATTTTATAGTAGATCATCTTATGTTTTAGACTGTATTCGTTTTGGCATAACTTTGTATGAAAAAAAAGTTTGGTGGGATATAACATAACCTAAGACTTGTAAGACTTTATGTAAGACTGGCATCGCCATGCAGTTTCACTCGCGTAAGTCCTGATCGCGTGGGAATATCGAGATAAAAAATAACCTATGTTACTCAGGAATAGTGTCCGTCACCTGAATGGCAAAGTTGCGAATCTGTTGTTTTCTATAAAATCAGTGTTTACTCCGCAACGCACCGGTTAAACTAGTGGCGAAGATGGCGTCTGCCTGGTTCTCTCCTCAATAGCTTCGAGTTGTGACGACTAGGAGTTTCTCAATAGTAAAACAACAGACGCCTAATCTTAGTAATGTACTTGTGGCGATACCACGTATAACCGTCTAGCGACAACAAGTTGAACTACTTCGATACTACTACGTCACTACCAATCCTGAATCGCCAAAGTGAAGTTCGGGCGCTGGTATGACATATATACAACATCCCAACGACAACCGTTGGGCCGTGGCCCGCCAGGCGTGATCACCTTGCCTGATCGGAGGATCCTCCCTTTGTGTTAGAGGAACGTCACACTCCGTTCCTCCACATACTTTATTTAGACTGTAATATACTAAACAGACAGACCGACAAAAAGCCTCGATTCATGGACCTATATAGGTTTTCGTACACAAAACACAATCGCGTTTCAGAATGAAACAGCGACATCTAGCGAGCAACTTTACAAGTTAGCATCGTCTTAAACAAGCAGATTTCTGAAATCGCTTCAGTAATAGATATCAGAGTGTTCCGTACTAGTACTGAGTTTTCTATATTTATAAACACATTTGGAATTGAATATTTTTCTAATAGCTACTTTTCATATTATGTTTACTTTCGAGGGTCGCAGCTGGTTAGCATTTCATTCTGTACATCGGATGTTGCAATCGCTGCGACTAACTTCATGCCTATCCACAATTGGTGTGAAAATTGACATATTGTCAATGAGAGATCAATTCAATTCAATTTTTGAGTATGGCAGGTCTGTCGCTTTGACGATGGCGACAATTTAAGCCAATGACAGAAATGCGTTGGAGATTCGTGTAGTATAGATTTCGGAAATTTTGTACAAAATAATGAATACTTGGTAAACCGAAGGACTGGATGTGACTCTTGAAGACGTTATTATTACACTGAAACAACACAAACAAACAACAAATGCAATATATATATATATATATGTTGGTATATAGGTTACATTAATCTATTAGTGCATAAGTAAGTATAAGTTAATCAAAGCTTGATAGAGTTATGACGTATAAATGACATTAGGGTCTCAAGAAGTTCTGGGGAAGAATAGGTTAGCAGTGAAGGAAAGTTAATAGGTACAGGGATCTTTAATTTTTTCATGAGGCTATATAAGTCAGTCTGGTGATTATTTACTGGACAGCTAAAGAAAATGTGGTCTAGACTGCCTTCATCTAGGCCACACTCACAGAGAGATGAGTCCCGTACTCGGATTTTATGTAGAAATACTGGAGAAGAGCAATGACCCACTCGGATTCGGCACACAACGGATATTACAGACCTGGGTACCTTTTTGTACTGATAGAACCAGGGTTTGGGTTTTACAATTGGTTGTATAGCATAGTAAAATTTGCCTTTTTTCTTGCAGGAATTAGCCCAATATGCTTGCCATGAATTCTGCAGAGTCACTCGAGGGAGATTCAATAGGTCATACCCCTGGTATTCAAAGTGTTTAAGATCAGAGAGAGGACAAGTAATGGCACTTTTAGCGTACATGTCTGCACACTCATTGCCTATGATGTTACTATGGCTTGGTATCCAAGCCAGGTGGACCGTTTTATTTTTATTCCTAGAAGCAAATAGAGACTTCTTTATGTCCAGGAGGATAGTGCTGTGTAGTTTGCTCTTATAAGGGTTCTGTTCTAAGGCCTTGAGACAGCTCAAAGAGTCGGTAAAAATAACTGCTTTGAAGATATTATGGTACTCTATGTACAGGCATGCTTCCAATATTGCAACACATTCACCAGTGAAAACAGAAGATTCTTTAGGGCAACGGAACTTGAGAATTATTTTAGAATTTTGGTAGTAGACGGCAGCACCTGTATAACTCTCCATGGTCACCTTGGAGGCATCAGTGTAGAATCTCTGGAAGCCATTCCAAAGTTTCTCCACTGTCTCCTTAAAAGCTGATTCTGCTGCTGGCATCCCTTTGTAAATCCCTATGTTTAAGGCAATTTCTGGTTTGTAACACAAAACTTCATAATGGTAGTTATAAAGGGGCAGTTTATCCAATTGCAGTATGGGACACTCTAGATTCTGATACATCCTTAAAGTTCGGAGGATTAGGGGAATTTGTTTATGTTTCCAGTATAAATTAGACGTATTAACAAATGTATTTAGTTCTATCAGTTTTTGAAGAAGGGGATGTGAGCTTTTGGTTATCAAACGAGATAGAAAACGGCCTGCTAAGTATTGTCTTCTTATGGCTAGGGGCGGTTCCGCACATTCTACCTGTAATGCATTAATGGGAGATGACTTCATACAGCCCAATATGATCCGTAGGCACCTGGCCTGGATCCTGTCTAACCTTGAAAGTGCTCCTTTATTGCAGGGAACTAACAAATATGAGCCATAATCCATAATACTACGGATTAGAGCATTGTAGACCAACTTCATTGTGTATGGGTGTGCACCCCACCAGACACCGGCAAGAGCTTTCAAGATAGGCGTGACCCGTTCACATTTTTGGACTTGGTAATTAAGATGATGTATACCTGTCAGCCTAGTATCCAGATAAACGCCAAGAAATTTGGCTTTATTGGAGACAGGAATATCATGTCCCTCTACGGTAATATCAATTTGGGGAATTATTTTTTTACGGGAGAAAATCACTACTGAGCTCTTTGGTGCGGACAGGCTAAGCCCACGCTCCTGTAGCCATTTATTCAGGGAGTTCAGGGATATAGAGAGTGAGGCAGCTGCATCATTTATGGATTCGTTTGAAACATACAGGGCCAAGTCATCAGCGTATTGAAGTATTTGACAGTTATCATTAAGGGCTGAACCAATGTCGGATGTGTATAAATTATAGAGTAAAGGACTTAGAACTGACCCTTGCGGCAAACCTTTCCAAGCACTTCTCTGCCCTAACTCCTCTCCCTGAACTTTTAGGACCAAGTATCGCGACATTAGCATTTCGCATATACACTGTACCATCTTCCCGGGTAGTCTCAGCTTTTGCAATTGTTGCCTGAGAGTGGGGAGAAGGACATTGTCATAGGCGGATGAAATGTCTAGAAATGCTGCTACTACAGACTTATTTTGCGTTAGGGAGAGTCGGATATCAGCTATAAGGAGGCCTATGCTGTCCATAGTACTAAACCCCTTCCTAAAACCAAATTGTGAGCTCGGTAGCAAATTCCTTGATTCGATGATCCACTCAAGACGGTTTTTGATTAGATGTTCCAAAATTTTTATCAAAACAGATGACAAGGCAATTGGCCTGTAGCTGTTTGGATCATCTGTGTGCTTGCCTGGCTTTAATATTGGGATGATAGTTTGCTTTTTCCATTGAGTGGGGATCCATCCATTTTGGTAACAAAAGTTAAAAATGTTGAGAAAATATTGCTTAGTATTGGGGCCAGAATGAACTACAAAAGAATAGGGGATGCCATCGATACCAGGGGCCGAATCCTTTACATGGTTGAGAACCATATCCAATTCCTGTATCGAAAATGGTGAGTCCTGAGGATCCTCTATTGTAATTGTATTCTGGAGGTAACTCTCTGACATTGTGGGAACATAAGGGGGAGCGATTTTTTTTAAAAACTGTTCTGCAATCTCCTTTGTCATTACTGAAGAGCAGGAAGGCGAGCAGCCAGATCTAAAGCTGTTAATTCTTTTCCATACCATTGTTGATGGGGTTGAGGGTGATAAAGAATTACAGAATGTCAACCACCCTGCCCTTTTCTTTTGTCGGAGTAGCCTCTTAGTCTTAGCAAAAATTTTTTTGTACTGTATTAAATTTGGAATACTCATATCTGCATTATATTTTTTCTCTGCTTCCTTCCTTTCTCCAATAGCCCTGGTACAGTCCTGATCCCACCATGGAGGCGATGGGATTTTACCTCTTACACTATTTTTAATTGGGAATGTGGCCTCTGCACAGAGATTGATTGCTCCAATTAGGCTATCCAGGCAGATTTGTGCATGGCAATGGCCAGATTGATTAGGATTTTGAAACTCAGAGGTTGGGAGAGACTTAATAGCATCCTCCAACAACTCCGAATATTTAGTCCAGTCTGGTTTGGATAAATTAAATCTAAATAGGGGCGGAGAGGTTTGTTCAAAGTAAGTCTTATCAGGGAACGAAATAATAATTGGGTAATGGTCACTGCCATGTGACAAATCCGTGCACTGCCAATAAATAGATGTTGCAATGTCCAGGGAGCAGAAGCTAAGGTCAACGCAGCTTTTATGCTGACCAGGGGGTGATCTGCGGGTAGAACATCCAGTGTTTAAGATGCATAGATCTAGATCATCAAATATCTCAACTAAACCCTCCCCGAAAGCATTAGAATGGTCAGAACCCCATCTGACGTGATGGCCATTTAAGTCGCCCATTACGAGTATTGGACCATTAATATTTTCCAAAACATTCCTTAGGTCTGGTAGAAGGCTTGTGTGGGGATGAGCAATATAGATTGTAACTATTGTGAGACCCTCTACTTTACGTGCTACCATAGATATTTCCTGCGAGAATTGATGCAAAGTGACGGGTAAGTGAGGAACTCGGTTATTAATAAGGAGGGCCGAACCTCCATAGCCGTCGGATCTATCGCACCTAAGGGTGTTAAAGTGGGGAATCTGGAAGTTAATACTTGGGTTTAACCACGTCTCAGAGATGGAGCAAGCAACTGGTTTGTGTTCATATAAAAGGTTAATAAGGTCATGTTTTTTATGGAACACACTTCTAACATTCCACTGAAGGAACCGAAGGTGTGGAGCCATAATTAAAGTTTAATAAATGTGTTATCAAGTTTTGTGCAACGTTGGACGGTTGAATTAAAGGATTTGGGGACATTATGGATTTCATAATTTGGACTAGTAACTCTATAATGCAAGATATCTGGTCTGATGGTTGAGCAAGTGGGTTATTAAGAGCACAACCATTTGGTAACGAAGATTGGGGGGAACTAATAACATTATTATGTGACACTTTGTCATATGAAGGAGAAAGAGGGGCATGAGTTTTAGGGTTTAAGGTAATAGTTTTCCTGTATGAGTGGGGGGGAGATGTTTTAGTAGCATCAGCATAACTACGTGTGACTGACGGGACATTTTTGCTTGCTTCTATGTAAGACATAGCTTTTTCTGCCATAGTTGTCTTTATCATCCTTTGCCTCCCATACTCCGGACATGACTTGCTATTTGCATAGTGATTTCCGGAGCAAAGGATGCAAAAGGCATCATTTTCAGGTATGATACACCCACTGCTAGGGTGGTCATGGCCACATTTGAGACATCTAGGTTTTGACCTGCAGATGGATTCAACATGTCCAAATCGACAACATTTGCGACATTGGATAGTGGGGTACACATATTGTTCGACTGGGAGAGAGGTGTAACAACAGAATACCCTTTTAGGGAGCATCTGGCCGTCAAAAGTGATTACACACGTTTCTGTGGGTTTCCACTCTGGGGTGCCGTCACGTATAACTTTACGGTTAAAACGTCTTATTTTGAGTATTTGACCACAACCCGGAGGAACAGAGATATATGTTTTCGCATCCTCTTCTGACATATCTGCTGGTACACCGCTCACCACGCCCATACGCGTAACATTGAACGATGGAATAGTTGCAATGTAATTGTGTTGCCGTAATATAGGATTCACCATAAATGTATTTGCATCCTGAGAAGACATGAATTCTACAGACGTGCGGTTTCTGCCAATCCTCTTAACACCATCTTTTACTATATTTGGGATGTTATTATTATATAGAAAGAGACCAAATGTCACTGGATGTAAGGTGGCTCCCGAGTTGGGTTGGGACTCAGCACGGGACACATGCACAATAAATGGCGCCTTGTCACTTGTCGTGTACTGGTCACGACCAATCTGACTCTTTGGTTGTTTGGCCGGCCGGTTGAAATCTTCGACTACATGTCTTTTACGACTTACAGACGTCTGTGAGTATGCAGCATTGCAAGCTACATCTGCTAATTGGGTTAGTGGGTTAATTTCAGGAGTCATTGCAGTAGGGAAAACAGGAGGGGAAGAAAAAGTGGGTGTAGTAGGGGAAGAAATATCGGGAGGGTCAGGCGGTTTATTCCTCTCCATTTTTAGACAGTGATGTTATAATAAGTACAATACAATACCTTTTAAAATTAGTGGGGACGGCACAATATACAACAACACAAACAATAATAAGTCTCCGTTCGTCACAGCAGCGACAAAACACTAAAAATCCAAAAAAAGTCCCGATACACGAGTTAACCAACACAAAACCCGGGTCCGTCCTTCCAATGAGAGATCGTTATACGCGTTCCCGCTGGACGGCCGTGTCGCCTGCGCCTCCCAGCGATTGTTGATACACATTTCGAAAACAGTACACTTCATCTTAGTGTTAGTGAATAGACTATAACCCTCAACGACCTATGGACTCCCTATGTTGTGATAGTGAGGCTATCCGACCCCTGCTGGATTTTAGAAGACCTTTCGCCGGGCCCGGTGTGCGCCTTGCAATCTGAAGAAATCAGGTGAGTGTTGGCTAGCTAGACCCACTACGCGACACAGAGTTTATATACAAACAAACAAACACATCTTTCTTCTTTATAATATTAGTCTAGTCAAGATAAGATATTTTCTGAGCAAATTCGAACTACCATTATGTATACTTACCTCTTCAGTAAATATCTACGGAACCAATTTATGCAAATACTAATAGCGATAGTCCAATGGCGTACGTAAGGGACTGCTAAGACGAGGTCTCGAATTCGATCCCCAGTCGCCCCAGGCCTCTGACCTTTCGTAGTTATGTGTGTATTAACAATGTTGATTATCGCTCGCTTAGTAATGTCCCTGGTAGATGACAATAGGCTCGGCTCTATTACAGTAGGACCTAAACATAACTGGCAAATAGTGGATGCATAATACACCTCTGCCTAACCCATCGGGGATACAGGCGCGAAGTTGTGTTTTGTTATGTTACTAATAGATAAAGATAACAACTTAATTATTCAAATTATTCATCATTATTAAAATATGTTTACTTGGCAGGTAATCGTCGAAAATAGAAGGAAATTTCTAAAATCTTCTATTATCTCAGTCGCGGTTTATACAGAAGAGAGGTGGCGAGGGCGTGTGGCGGGTGACTTGGTGCGGATATTTGTCACGTCGTGCGTCGCTTTATAAATGATACTGAAGTGGCAGATCGCGTGCATTATCCAGTTGGATTGGTATCGTCACGGACTTTTTCAGTCCTCACGCTATATGCTCCTTGTACGACTATCTTGCGACTGACGTGACGTCTTTTCTGTATAAATCGCACCTCCGACGTACGCGTACCTTTTTTTTTTTTTTTCGTGCGGAAATCCCTTCGGATACCCCCCCGCCGGCCAGTGGTTATGTCGGGCTTGAACCGACCAAAACCGACCTACCTTTTTTTTATACCCCTCAGGTGGCTGACAAGCTCACGGCCCACCTGATGGGAAGCGGTTATAATTGTCTTCTTATATGGTCCCAGGTGGTAAAGGATCCCAGGTCCGTGACTATATCCGATGGCATGACGTGTAGCTCTCAGGATACAGCAGAAGCATGTTTTTTAGCCTAGCACTATGTTTAGAATTCTCCTAGCTGAGACGAAAATAACTTTCCTTTGAAACAATATCATTTTGTTTTATTCTTAGGGGCTATCTAAAATACCAAGGAGACACGTCTGCTTTTTAGGGTTCCGTTGCCAAATGGCTAAAAACGGAACCCTTATAGATTCGTCATGTCTGTCTGTCTGTTCGTCCGTTTGTCACAGCCACTTTTTTCCGAAACTATAAGAACTATGCTGTTGAAACTTGGTAAGTAGATGTATTCTGTGAACCGCAAAAAGATTTTCACACGAAAATAGAAAAAAAACAATAAATTTTAGGGGTATACTTAAAACTGAAACTCAAAATACTTTTTTCATCAAACCCATACGTGTCTATGGATAGGTCTTAAAAATTAATATTGAGGTTTCTAATATCATTTTTTCTAAACGGAATAGTTTGCGCGAGAGACACTTCCAAAGTGGTAAAATGTACCCCCCCCCCCTTCTAACTTCTAAAATAAGAGAATGATAAAACTAAAAGAAATATATGATGTACATTACCATGTAAACTTCCACCGAAAATTGGTTTTTAACGAGACCTAGTAAGTAGTTTCTTTTTAATACGTCATAAATCGTAAAACGCAATTTACCTTTCATTCAATCAACTCAAATATAAAAATTTTACTTGCTGCTACGGAACCCTTCATGGGCGAGTCCAACTCGCATTTGGCCCGTTTTTTTTAGCCTAGCACTAAGTTTAAAAATCTCCTAGCTGAGACGAAAATACCTTTCTTTTGAAACAAAGTCATTTTCTTTTATTCTTAGGGGCAAACGACTGATTTTTTTGTATCTCAAATCCCTAAAATGAACCTTGTGATATTCGTGCCATACCGAATTCTAATAAGGATCCTATCTGTCGTCTTTCATGCAAAGAAGATGATATATATTTGGATTTGATTCAATTGTTATTATGAGTAAACAAGTAGACACACTAAATAAACTGTCGATTTTATAAAAGAAAAATTTTGCAAATAGTTTCCGATTGGGTAAAAAATTAAATTTCAATACACTTTTCTACAGTTTTTGTCCAATATTTTCAGGGTAAAATATTCAGTTTTTATGTAGGTTGACAGAAAAACGAGGTATTTTCAATTTTTTAATTGAAGAGAGAGAGTCAAGTACAAACATTATTAGCATTACTTTGTGTATGTGTTAACTGTGAGTTGGAAACTAGTTTTTATTGAATAAATGTATATGGCATAGCCGTTGTTGATAGCTGAACTCCTCCGTAACCACTTGCGCGATCTTGAGCAAATTTACCAAGGTGACAGTGTGGACACTGAGGATTGTTTTGAAGCGAGATGGTTTATGTTCGATGTACCATTGAGGAATAATCACCGAAAAACAGTTTCACGGGCGCGCGGCCTTAGCTAAGCGCGCGACCGTAGTAAGATGTCTCATTTTCAAATAAGAGTCCTGCTCGCTCAGCTCAATTTTTTTCAGTCGCACCCTGTACTGAATTCCTAGTTCACCATTGACTTGAATACGCTGAACGAACTTGAATACTATCTTTATATACTAGATTATAGAGTATAATCTATACAGATTAATAAAATTGAAGTGTATGTTTATAATACTAAAATAACAACATTTTAATGATTACATAACATAACATAACTTAACATAACTTCACGCCTGTATCCCCGAAGAGGTAGGCAGAGGTGTATTATACACCCACGATTCGCTAGTTATGTTAAGGTCCCAATGTAATAGGGGTCGAGCCTATTGCTATCTAAATGGGCACATTATTAAGCGAGCGATATTTAACATTTATTAATGCACACATAACCACGAAAAGTCAGAGGTGTGTGCTCGGAGCGACTGGGGATCGAACTCAAGACCTCGTCTCAGCAGTCCGTTACGTACACCTATCGCCTGGGCTATCGCCGCCTTTTTAATGATAACATATGAATGTACATATACACGGTAAGTATTGTAGTGTTCCGACCTCGTTCGATCACTACAGTTCATTGACCTGGCCATCATGTGTCAGAGATTAAAAATGAATGTTTGTAATTCAAAATAAGTCTAGGGAAGAAAAACAATTGCTTGGCGGACCATTCTGCTGACAGCGGGCGACTTGGGGCGCCGCCCTCGCCCGCCGTCCGAAGAGAAGATACAAGTGTACTGAATGTAGGCTCAATCCCTGAGCAGAATCCGCGATTCCCTACAGTTCGTTTAAATATAAATATATTCGCGTAAAAACCTCCCTAAACTCGATGTAGGAAGCTTTGTTGTTTCAATAAATGATAATATAAAGTTTAACCCTTGTGTTTATCTTTTCATCAACACGAGGTATTGTGGCGTCCAACCCCCGGACGCTACAGTATCTATAACAAAAATGCAATTCTGTCTGTTTGTTTCAAGTAATCTCTTAACAGACTACATGACACTTGTGAGCTCATTCTGTGTAAATAGTAACACTAACAATTCAGCATAGTTCAAGTACTTTGAGATAACTTACACTTCAAACTAGAAGACAACCACCATCTTCAGTCTCCCAGGCTGCTGAAAAGTAACCGAACCGTCAGATTCAATGTAAATAATGAAATAAAATCAAATAAATAAAGTTAAAAATACGTTTATTTCAATAATATTTTAAATGCAAATATGGCTGGATGAATTTGATTGTAATTTTGTAACTTTAGCATTCGCAGCAGCCTTCTTGTGGTCTCACGAACGCTGCGGCCACGTTTGTGGTGACTAACAGATCGGACAACCTTCACTGGGCCTCGGTAGGAGGGGTAGACCCAATAAATACTGAAAAGATGACTACTACCACTAACCAAACAAAAAGATACCACTACCAGAGATTCTGAAGACTGGCTAAAATAGAGCATTAAAAATCCGGAATGTGGACCCTGGGCTTCGAGGTGAGAGCCTTGAATGCAACCGGAAGTCGATGATGATGGATAGGGTTGCAATTCTGCACACAAGTAGAGTATGACCGGGAATAAGACTTAACTAGCCGGGAATAAGACAAGCTACCCCGGGAATAAGACGTAGCTACCCCGGGAATAAGACGTAGCTACCCCGGGAATAAGATTACTATAAATTTAAATCAGAAAGATTCAATATCAACGACAACTTATCTTTTCCGATTTTTATATGAAACTAACTGATACCAGTGGGTCCGCCCGCGCGGACGTCGGTTGTCGTTATTTGGTCATATCTCAGGGTTTACTTAACCAATTGCAATCAAACATACGGCAGATTTTAATTCTGAGCAAGGCCATCTCTAATAGAAAAAAACCGCATCAAAGTCCGTTCAGTAGTTATTGCGTCCATCCCGAACAAATATACAAATGGACAAACAGATAAACAAACAGACAAGAATTCCAAAAAAAATATTTTTGTGTCCAGAATCGTTCATTTAACATAATTCAAGTTTTTTTAAATTATCAATATACAGACACAAATAATTTATTGACATAACTAATTAACATAACATAACATAAACATAAACTCACGCCTATATCCCCGAAGGGGTAGGCAGAGGTGCTAGCACCCACATTTCGCCAGTTTATGTTTAGGTCCCATTGTAATAGGTGGCGAGCATATTGCCATTAACCGGGCTCTTATAAACCTGCGATAAATACACACATAACTTCGAAAAGCATCGAAAAGTCATTGGTGTGTGCCATGGTAAAACCTGGGATCGAACCCGAGACCTCGTATCAGCAGTCCACTACCCATACCACTAGGCTACGGCGGTGCCTAATTAGGTAACTAATTATCATACTAAATTGCTTCAAAATTTCATTAATAAGGCTACTATTGGTTACAGGAACAGTATCAGTATACCACTGACACAGGTGAAGCCATAGACATAGGCTAGTTTATGATAGAGAACAATTCTCTAGCATTTAATAAAGCCAAAGTATCACAAGTTATAATTTACAGAACCGAATTTTTATGGTCGGTCTCGGACCATAAATCAAGTCCCTTCAGTTTTTGCACGTGTCTGCCGGGTACGTGACGAGTTGCAACTTATGGACTCGAGACATTCATTTTAAGAATATTTAGTGAGTGAAAGCATCTCATATAATAATATAATATTGTTACGTGCGCGGGGTACAAATTAAATGCCGTTTACAAAACAAAGAGGTTTCTTCGCTCACCACAAACTAGACAACTAAATAACTAGCACACACAGTACTCTTCAACAGTTCCAGTCGCTCAGCAGTTCACAGTAGTCCACAGTAGTTCCTTAAGTCGCAGGTATAACTCTCTTGATTCACTTCGGTAAGATGTGTTCGCTTTCACTTTCGAAAATTAACTGCCTCGTGTCGATAGCCGGGCGTCCTTTTATAGCTCTTAATAAGCGGGGTAGAATATTCCGGAAGGTACTAGGGCGTTCGAGAATAGTAGGTATTTACTGGGGCGTTCGAGAAAATAAGTACCTACACAGTCGTGCCGACGATAGAGGTGAATGCCCTTTTTATCGCGATTTGTAGGTAAAGTTGGTATAGGTAGACAAAAGGGCGTGTGATTTTGTATTGACTTTTCTGGATTTTTCTAAACGGATCGATAGAGTACTTCGACATTAACAATGCGTTTTAATTTCTAGAAGATTCGATCAGTAGTTTCCGAGATATCGACGATCGTTGTAACAATATTAGACAGCAATACGTTATCTGCCTTCAAAAGTAAAGTCCATAATAGTAGTTTATGCAACTGTCATATAAGAAGGGGTATTAAAACACGAGAGTCTGTTTATCGCATGAGGCGAAGGACTCGTAATACCTAAGTTATATGCAGTTTCATACACTACTTTATCTTCACTCATAGGAAAAATTGAAATTAAACAAAGTAGGTAGGTTACAAGAAAGTAATTTAGCGGGCGCCTTTTTTTTCATATTCAGCCTAAAACCTTAGACTAGTTTAATGAATAAAAAAAGATAGCGGTGCTATAATGAGTTTTATGATACAGTTGGCGGTACTATAATAAGTTTTATTTTTAATTTTATATAGTGCGTATGTATAGAATCGCCTTGAATTCGTAATTCGAATTTTTCGATTTGAGTGTAGATAAACACTATCTTTCTTCTATATGATGTCGAAACTACTTTGCCCATTGCACATTTGCTTATTTATTGTTTATTTATGTATAAAATTTTGATGTACCTATCTAATTATATTGAATACTAGCTGTGCCCGCGACTTCGTCCGCGTGGATTAAGATTTTTAGGGTTTTAGTTTTTATGCGCGGAACCCTAATTACGTTTCCTAAAATTAAAGTAGCCTATGTTACTCCTTGTTATATTACCTTTCTGCCAGTGAAAGTCCCGTCAAAATCGGTCCAGCCATTTCAGAGATTAGCCGGAACAAACAGAGAGACAGACAGACGGACAGAAATTGTAGAAAATGTTATTTTGGTGTATGTACCGTATATATATTCATATACATGTAGTAAAAAACGGTTATTTCAATATTACAAACAGACACTCCAATTTTATTTATATGTCTGTTTATATGTATGTTGTATAGATTATACTGAAATATATATTTGTGTATTTATATGTATATTTTTTTGTAATTTTATGTATGTGTGTGTAAACACTGTTGTTTCTCGTTTTCATACACACGTCAGTGTAACGTTTCTTATTCTTCACGATCTCGTCTCGCCGGTCTGCTGGAAGAAATTTCCTAAAGAAATAAGCAGTACCATTTTACTTTTTTTTTATATTTAGGACACGTAAATTTGACTTCACCTCTCCTGATGGTAAGCTGAAGGTAAAGTCTCAGGAAAGAGGGTCACCATTACATACACGTACCATGTTACAATGGTGGCACTCAGCTTGACGGCCTCATCAGAAGAGGATTGTCGTCGCAGCACCGCGTGACACCCACCGGTCCCACTAGTGGCAGTGCTGCGACCACAATCCCCCTGCCCGGCTAAACATTTGCTGACCCCTGAACGCAATCAAATCAAACCGAAATTGGATTACTATGGAGGTTCCACGATCCATATATTATATTATAATGATATTTGTTAATGACCGTTGTTCGTGACAGCCTACCCCTAAGTACGGTTCCGAATAGACTGCCACTACTTGGTCTGACTTCAGTCTACTGTATGTTGAGATGTTGGTCGAAGAATGAAAACACTTTGGATGGGTGGCTTGGATGACGTCAGCGAGGCATTGGATGGTCTTGGCCCAGCACTACCCTTGATGTACTATTTCCTGTTGAGCTTCCTTGTTCTTGACCGCGTACTGAGAGAGAGTAATTTCCTAACAAATGGTCCCTGCTTTTATAGTCTTTGATAGTGCTGGCCCGCGATCCAAACTACCTCACCCCCGCATTTCCATTTATTCATAAAACTCATATTATTATACATATTAATCATATACCATATATGTATACCTGTAGCAATAAGAGTTGCACGACAATAGGTATTTACGCCTGTACCGCGCGAGGTCGGGCCGCTGAATGACGGGCGGAATGACTCCTCAGACTTATATATGGCCCCTGCCTCCCGCGAGCTACTATATAATGAAATGGCACCAGCCGGGGGAGCGCATATTCGCTTCTTACATCGTGGGAGGCAGTCGCGGGGCGTAATTAAGCTTACATACTAGTGTACAATGTCGTCTTTCCTATTTATACGAAGTTATGTTAGAATCTGAGTAATGCATAGTGGTAATTATAATTGCTACTTATGTTTTTCAGGGAGTGGACTTTATTAAATTTGGCTCTAACATACTTAATTACTCAGAAAACTAACTCATAACAGGTAAGCTATTTATCTTAGCTTATTATTAGAATAATTACATAATTACGTTTTAATTTACGTAAACCTGATATTTTCATAATTCATTCATTACATTCACGCTTACTTATTTACATGTCACTGGCACATGTGTCCATGGTCTATTTGTGTCGTGTACAATATTATTGTCGTGCATAAATTTTAAATAAAATAAATAAATAATCTATCTATTTCTATTTCTATTATGAAATTTTAAATTACTTGCTGCTTATAAATTGGAGTTATTTAAGAAAAAAAACTTGGATTATGTTAAATGAACGATTCTGAAGACAATTTTGGAATTCCTGCCTGTTTGTTCGCAATGAGCGCATAAACTACCAAACGGATTTTGATACGTTTTTTTTTTATTCAAAAGTTTTTGTTCAGACTTAAAATATACCATATGTTTGATTGCAATTGGTTAAGTGGAACTGGAGATATGGCCAAAAAACGATAACCGACCTCATCAGCTGCATAAACAGTTTTGAAATACTTTTTTTTACTGCGGAAATCGGAAATGTCGGATAGCGGGGGTGGTTATTTCGGGGTTGAA
Organism: Cybosia mesomella; assembly: GCA_946251805.1. NCBI lineage: Eukaryota > Metazoa > Arthropoda > Insecta > Lepidoptera > Erebidae > Cybosia > Cybosia mesomella. The sequence continues at coordinate 27,206,548 of OX276408.1, forward strand.
CCGACTAAAATCGCACGCCATCTTGGGTCTTTAGCCCCAAGGGTGTAAGGTTGCCCATAAAGCATATCCCTCGCACCCCGACTGACCCTGGGCCATCCGGTTCGAGATGGCCCCCTATGGTTTGGGAACCAAGGTGTCCCTGTCTTGCCCTGGTTTGGGGGAGGGGCGCTAGTCGCCCTGCCGTCCCGGCCTGCTTCTGCTGGGCTGACAGGCGGCCTCACCTGCCACCCCCAGTTTTGAAATACCTAACTTTAAGTTTGAGTCCCAGACGAAAACCCGCGAGTTAATTATGAGTATTATGACGCAATATTAAATGTGTGATAGGATGGTACGTTGATGGTGGTATTTTAAGGAGGTGATAGATTAGAAAGAAAGAAAGAAAGAAAGAAAGAAAGAAGAAAGAATTCTGTTTCCTTGCCCGCAACCCATGGGAATCTATACCAGGGATAAAACTAGCGTATGTGTTAATCCAGGCTATGATTAATCCCTGTGCTAAATTTCAGCCAGATTTGTTCAGCCGTTAGAGCGTGATTTAGTATCACATTTATTTTTGAGATTCACAGTTATAATATTACTGGCTGAACCGGCAAACTCCGTTCCGCCTTTGAATCAAGTTATGTTGTTTACCTTATCAGCTGAATTTATTTCGTGCATGTCTCATATGCGCACAGTATCCCGAAGGGGCCATCTCAAAGCCGTAGAGTTTGCCGGAGTCCGCCCAGAGTCAGCCGGCGTACGAGAAAATTGCCTTATTTTGCAACCACACACTCCAGCATTAGAGACCTGAGGCGGCATGCGGTTTTGGTCGGGTCGGCCGGCGGTGGGGTAACCGTGGGGATTTCCACAAAAAGAAAAACACAAAATATACAAATCTAATAATAAATAATAATAATAAATATTCTATGACATTCTACACAGCGCTTTCTAGACCCAAGGTAAGCATAGTGTAACTAGCTTGTGTTATGGGTTCCAGAATACGGATAAACATACCTTTATACTTTTTTTTGTAAATACATACATATTATACATAGAAACACCCAGACCAATGCAAATAGACATGCATACAAATATTTGCACTGAGCGGGAATGGAATCCGCGCCCCTGTCGTAGCAGTCGAATGCACTACCGCTACGCCACAGAGGCCATCATCTAAAAAATCAAAGATCATGAAAATCGGTCCATCCGTTCTCGTGTTATAAACGGTCTTCACTAACACGATTTTGTTTTATAAATATAGTTATAAATTATAGGTATTAATAGGATTGGTTCAATGCTTCGTAATCATTGTCTTGGCACGATGCTACACGTTATGTTCGTAATCTAGAATGAAAATAGGCCCAAAGAAAAAAAATACACAAGCCTACTCAGATGAACACCTATTCTCCTGTACGTGACCGTAGTTATCTAAAACACATAGAGATAAAAGCGATTGTATATCAGAAGGCTGTTAAAAATTCTACGTGCGTTAAACGAGAGCGTCTTTTTCAGCATTCAGGCGTTTGAAGCAAGCCGTGAATTTTCAGCTGAAGTGCTGGATTTGCATCACAAAGCTTCACTGTTTATCCGTTTGCCCTCACACTTCTTGGAGAAAGAGGGCTGTTTGTGCAGTTTTTCATGAGACGGTTATATTATCTTACGTGTGTGAAACAAGATTGTGAGTTTAAATTTTGAGATTTGTTTTTTTTTTGAAGTGAAAATTACTTTGAGCAGTTTTTGATGAAAATCATGGATTACGCGTCATCATAACCGAACGCTTTCCATATTCAAAAATGTGAAGTGTAAACTTCTTTATTTATAACAACGCCATCTTTGTTGTAGCTGATGAACTTGTTAGAAACCTAAAAAAGTAAAGTCTAAAAATATTTTGTTCTGACATTGATGAAGTTTCGAACTGATTCATAATGAACAACATAGATGGTTCTGTAAATATTTCGCGAGGATTAAAAAATACACAATATACAATTATATATAATTCAAATATACAATTGTTGTAGTTTTCACTTATGTCGGCACTCTCGGTGTGTTTTAAAGTGAAAACTTTTGTAGGCGCGTTGAGCGCTTTTGGTGGAAACGCTTCGTAATATTCAAAAATGGATGGATGGATGGATGGAAAGATGGAGGGAGGGTTAGAGGGATGGAGGGTGATAGTTACGGAGAGAGGAATTTAAGGAGGGTCGGAGGTATGGAGGGTGGGTGGGAGTTACGGAGGGAGGGAGGGATGGATGATGTCAATTCAAATGAAATATTGTACTTAGGTTAAGTAAATATGTTTGTAAATAGACCAAAAAAAAACAGCCCGCTGAGTTTCTTGCCGGAGTCTTCTCAGGACAGGGCCGCGTTTCGAACCGGTGGTCCATTTGCCAAACATTAGATAAAAAAACAAATTTGACGTTTTGTAAGTTCTGTATTAATGGTCTATACAGAATAAATGGTTTTTGACTTTGACTTGACTTTGAATATACACACACACACAGCTTTCACTTATATCGGCACTCCCAGAGTGTTTTTTCAAGTTTCGACTTTCAAGATCAATTAATTTATGTATTTGTTGTTACAGCTAGAACAAGAGGAGGTATGGGACACTGGTGCGGTTTTCATCGGTTCAAGCCCGACATAACCGGACCCACTGGCCGGCGGGGGGGGGGGGTATCCGAAAGACTTTCAGCACGAAAAAAAAGGTAAACAATCAATCATCTAGAATTGTTTAGATATATCATCATTTAAATTAAGATTAAGATTATTTTCATATGAATCCTTGGATCAGCCTCACTCCACACATACTGCGCAATGAACTCAAAATATTGCAATCGAAATTACTAGTAGTAAACTAAACTAAATAGCTTGTATTAGGATTGGATTCGCGTCGGTAGTATAATTGAAAGGATTCTTACTCAGGACCTTTCGATCGTATCCCCATCTCCTTTACTGTTAAGCTACCGAACTCAAAAGTTAAAAAGAGATTTATTATTATCAACCTTCACTTTGCCTACAATAATACATCCGAAGTCATTACATTATCAAATATTTACTATTTGGGAATATTCAATCAAATTTTTAAGTAATAATTAGTATGCTCACTTTTGCTATAGATCGGCTATAGGTCACCTTAAGACGTATATAATTTGCGAAATATGTGTTAAATATATTGATATTAATAGTTTAAATAATTTATAATTTTAAAGTAAAATATTTACATCCTAAACAAGTTGAATTCCTGAGACGAGCTCAGCCGAATACAAGGGATTTTCGATTTTGCGTTTTTTTTTTTGCGATTTTTCGTGATTTTGTTTTTATCTTGCAATGGTTCACCCCAGCAAGAATCTATTACCGAAAACAGCAACTCGATAGCTCATCTCCTTCATACCCAAAACCGTGACAGAAAATTGGCAACGACGTCGACGACGTCGACGACAACTCGATAGCAATAGGGCTTTTCTACAGAAAATCCCTAAAAAGAGTATGTACAAAGTAAAAAGTTTAGATGTCAAAGAATACCTCCCCATCGATGTCGACTGGTAACGTATCCAAAAGGCTGGCGGCATTGCCACGTTGGATGGCAGAATCGGAGTTTTCGAATATCTGGGATGTTTCTTGGTGGCTCAGTTGGTCAGAGCATTCCCCTGTCCATACCAGTCCGGTCGCGGGTTCATGTCCCGTCCTTGATGTTCTCTTTTTGGAAATAGTTTGGAAATCATTTTCCTTAAACTAATTGATAATATTTAATTCATCTAAGTCTATAGATCACTTATAAAAGTCTGAAACTACAGTAAAGTGTAGATACAGTGTCTTGATTACTTTGGCAATCCTTCGATTGAGCCAGCGAAGGAAAACAACGAGGCAATAAAAACTTACGACCCTTCTTTTTAATACGCTTTTATTAGCTTCACCTGTAAATAACTAACTTATGTAAACAAATCTCGAAAGCCGAGTTTAACCAACTTCTAATTATATCGTATCGATTTAAGACTTTGTGAAATTCGTAACAATATAATCATCGTCTTAAATTTGTTAGCCCGGGATTTGCCCTGGGGTTATCCTTTCGAGGACTTACCCGGGGTGCCCGGCAATTGACACTTGGGGAGGACACCGTGTGGTTTTAGTCAGTCCGATTCCGACACGCCCACCCCATCGTCGGCATCAATGGGGTGAAGCCCGTGGGGGTTTCCACACGTAAAAAAAAGAGAGCGCGGGATTTGCTTATCCTTATCCTCCATTTTAACTTATAGAGCTTTTGTGGGAGTGACGGCCGCCTGACATCCTAACCCCGAGAGGAAATCCAGCGCCAGAGCATCCTCCGTCAAACAGCAGTTGTACCGGCTTGTAGGGAACTGCCTTATGGGAGGGAAATGCCTTATGGGCGCTGGCCCACAAGGTGTAATGTGTTACACCCCGGGATCTGAAGACCCGAGACAGCGTGCGGTTTTAGTCGGTTCGAATCCGATATAACCACCCCCGATGGATCCAGAGGGATTTCCACACGAAACAAAATCGTGTACTAGCTTGCAGATGTAGTTTGCTTGGGCCTTAGATACTTTGGTGGGACCCCAAAACAGCACAGATTGCATTTCAACATAACACAACAACATAACATAACTTCAAGCCTAAATCCCCGAAGGGGTAGGCAGAGGTGTATTGCGCACCCACGATTCACCAGTTATGTTAGGGTCCCAATGTAATAGGGGGCGAGCCTGTTGCCATCTACCGGGTATATTACTAAGCAAGCGATAATCAACATTTTTATTACACACATAACTACGAAAAGTCAGAGGTGTGTGCCCGGGGCGACTGGGTATCGAACTCGAGACCTCGTCTCGGCAGTCGGTTACGTAAACCACTGGGCTATCGCCGCTATTACATTTCAAGCTATCTGATAATGGAGCCATGGGAGAACCTTTACAACGACTACTAGGAAACCTATTGATTTGGGGTTAATTTAATTCATTTTAACGAGTTTCCATTAGTTTTCTCTGTCGTCTTGTGTCCTTAAAGTTTTTTTGAACTTATATTATTTAACTTTTATCTGAACCCGACTACTCAGGCTGAGTAAATAATAAAATAAATATTCTACGATATTCTACACAGCGCTCTCTAGACCCAAGGTAAGCATAGTTTAACTAGCTTGTGTTATGGGTTCCAGAAAGCGGATAAACATACTTATATACTTTTTTTTTGTAAATACATACATATTGTACATAGAAACACTCAGACCAATGCAAATAGACATATTCATACATACAAATATTTGCACTGAGCGGGAATCGAACCTGCGCCCTCTGTCGTAGCAGTTAAATGCACTACCGCTACGCCACAGAGGGCGTCAAAGGGTCTGGTCTGTATATACACTATCCCATATAGAATAACCCTAATCTTTAGTCATTGCCCTGATCCTTGTATTCTACCCCACCGGGAGCCACGCAGCCACAGTAATCAATACTAATATTATAAAGCTGAAGAGTTTGTTTCTTTGTTTGGTTGAACGCCCTCATCTAAGGAACTACTGGTACGAATTGAAAAAATATTTTTGTATTGGATAGCCTATCGAGGAAGGCTATAGATTATATTTTATTACGCAAATATCTAGGGGAGCGGAGCAGTAATCGAATATGTCAACAAATCAGTCAAATTTCCATGCTTTATTGTGAAAGTGAGAGAGACTTTCTAGAGGTTTACAATTCACAACTACAAAAAAGAAATAGAGCAATTGTCTTTGGAGACTTTAATATCGATCTGTTAACCAAAGATAAGAAATCCAAGCAATATCAAGAGCTTCTGAATGAGAATAAACATAAACTACTGAACAAAGTTAGTAAAAAGCACTGTACACGCCACTCGACCTCTCGGAAATCGATATTAGATCATGTCAGTACAAACCTATGTAAAAATAACTTTCACATTGTCATCATTGAATCTGGCATGTCTGATCATAAACAGATATATGTTGAAATGAAAACAATTAAACCGCCGAAAAAAACATATTTTCATTACGAAGCTATTAATTTCACTGAATTGTACAACTCATTGGAACAATCTGGATTAGATGAATATAACGACGACTATATCACTCTTGAAAATATTATAAAACAATATGTACACAACTATAAAATAACAAAGACCAAAATACTGAACGCACCTCGAGATGACTGGATAAATAAGGATATAATCGATGGCATCAACAGAAGAAATCATCTATGGGCGGAGTTTAAAACGAATCCAGATAACGAAGCTATAGAAAAAGAGTACACATCAACTAAGAACTACATTGCCAACCTAATTCAGGATTCAAAAGACAGCTATTATTATAAGAAGTTTACACAATGCACTAGCAAACCGCGAAAAATGTGGAAGTTGATAAACAATTTAGCTAATAATAAAATTAAACAAAGTTGTGTGCCTTCGAAACTAATAATTCAAGATAAAGAAATAACTAATACAAAAGACATCTGTGAAGAATTCAATAGATATTTTTCTACGATAGGCCCTCTCTTGGCACTTGAAATAACACAAAATTGCGGAAATTGTACTCTCACAAACTTACCATCTAATTTACCGTCATCCAACTTATCAATACTCGAGCCATGTAGCACGGATGAAATTATTAAATTAATAAATAAACTCGATTCGAACTCCAGTGTAGGCTTAGATGGAATCAATACCAAAGTTATAAAGTGTATAAAAAATTTAATAGCTAGCAACTTATCTAAATGCTTTAACAAACTGCTGTCAACTGGTGAATTTCCGCAGACTCTTAAAATAGCAAAAGTTACCCCGATTTATAAATCAGGAATAAAATCTGACCCGGGAAACTATAGGCCAATTTCAGTGCTACCTGTACTTTCCAAAATATTAGAAAATATCTTACACAAACGATTAGATGATTACTTATATTCAATTAATTTTATTTTCGAGCGCCAGTACGGCTTTAGACGTAAAAGTAACACACTTTCGGCAACTATTGACTTAGTAACAAAAATAAAATCCAATATAGATAGTAAAAACATTGTTCTAGGCATATTTATTGATTTAAAGAAAGCTTTTGACACGGTTAGCCATAAACTACTAATAAACAAGCTGGAAAGTATAGGTATCACTGGCACGGCACTTGCGATGTTTCGCTCTTACTTAAAAAACAGATTTCAGATAGTCAGAGTTGGTGATGCTCAAAGTGAATCCTTACCTGTAACATGTGGTGTCCCACAAGGGTCAGTGCTAGGCCCCCTGCTCTTCCTTATTTACATAAATAGCGTCCGTGATATAGGTCTACATGGCCACATAACTCTATATGCTGATGACACATGTTTGTTCTATTTTGGATCGTCAATACAACAAATTATCTCTCAGGCTCAAGAAGATTTGAATACTCTATTCTCTTGGTTTCAAAGCAATCTTTTAACTATTAATATTTCTAAAACCTGTTACGTAATTTTCAAAGCAAAAAACAAAATAATCGCATCATATGAACCTCTAAAAATTAACGATGTAGCTATACAAAACAAATCATTTGAAAAATATCTCGGCCTTAGAATAGATAGTGGTCTGACGTGGAATATCCAAATCGAGCACATAAGAAAAAAATTATCTTCCCTAATAGGATCACTCCGGCACATTGCTCGATGTATCCCGCGTCGGATACGTTATGCTATATACAACTCACTAATAAAACCGCACTTGCTCTATCTAATAGAAATTTGGGGAAGTGCTGCCAAAACAAAATTATCGGAGCTACAAATCGTACAAAATAAATTAATTAAAATATTATTTCATTATAACTACCTAACACCTACATCTAAAATTTACACCGATACCAAAATAATGAACATTAGGCAATTATATATTCCCCTCCCCCAAACCGGGGCAAGACGGGGACACCGTGGTTCCCAAACCCGAGGGGGCCATCTCGAAACCGGAGATGGCCCAGGGTCAGTCGGGGTGCGAGGGATATGCTCTATGGGCAACCTTACACCCCGGCGTCTGTAGACCCAAGACGGCGTGCGGTTTTAGTCGGTTCAAGCCCGACATAACCGCCCCCGCTGGCACGCGGGGGGGTATCCGAAGGGATTTCCGCACGATAAAAAAAAAAAAAAAAAGGCAATTATATATTTATAATACGTGTATTCTCGTTAGAAAAATTTTGCATAACCTACTCCACACTAACCTAGCCTTTAAAACATTAAAGGAACTAACTAGCCGAAGTAGTCGCCGAGCGAGTTTTATTGCGCTGCCGAAGATACGCACGAACTACGGCAAAAAAATGTTTACCTACGAAGGCGCACAACTTTATAACAAAATACCTTCATCTATAAAAAATATTACTTACTTCTTTTCATACATTTAAAAATAGGTTGGCACAACACGTCATCGATACTTATTAACTCGTATTATCATTAATGCAAGTTAATATTTTTGTCATCAAAACGAACGAACTATTGCTAGTAGATACATTGTGTATTAATATTATTGTTTCTCAATAAGTGACATGTAAGTCTTTGGAGAAATAAATTCATTAAACCTTTAAGTAATAAATTACAGGCATGTAGGTAGGGGTAAAAAGGTGCCACGGCGAATCTAAGTATGTCACGAGCGAAGCCGTAGGGTAAAGCTAGTTAACAATAACTTCCTTAACATCAACCTCTGTGGCGTAGCGGTAGTGCGTTCGACTGCTAAGTTAGAGGTCACGGGTTCGATTCCCGCTCAGTGCAAATATATTTATTTGCATGGGTCTGTGTCTATGTATAATATGTATTTATTTAAATATATATATATATATATATAAAAATAATATATATATATATATATATATATATAGAATCCGTTAAAAATAGTTTTATTTCAATGTGTAACATTCGCGTAAACTTCCGACAATATCAAGTATTCAAGTATGTTTATCCGCATTCTAGAAGCCATATGACAAGCTCTGCTTAGTTTGGGTCTAGATGTGTACTTTGTTCTACAATATTTATTTATTTATTTACAGTTCCAAAATAACATGGTCTCTATGACAAGTGACCGAACGCATAACTCATTCAACTCAAATTAGACACGAATACTCAATCTCTCTGAAAGGACCGCGTCAAAAAACGCCACAGTGAATTAACTCAGTAATTGCTCAAAATTCGCGAGTCCGTTCCTTCAGCAATTTCTTATGGAAAATTAAGGCTTTTCAGGTGAAAATTGCATGGCACCGCTCGACTGTAGGTACAGCTGTGACTTAAATTTAATCACAAGTAATGTAAAAACTGGGTGCTTTAATACGCACGACAGATTTCCTTATAGATAGAACTTTATTATACTTAATAAATATACTTACAATTTTTGGCCACTGTAATTCTGAATTTCAAAGTTCAATTTTTTTTTATATTCGAAGAATATTAGTAACCGAAATTACTAATACTCCCCCTAACCCCTCCAGCTAAGCTAAATTGCTTGTGTTAGGAGTGGGTTAACGTCGGTAGTGTAATGGCCATGATCCGAACCTAGGACCTCTCAATCGTGGGGTCGACTCCTGAACCACTAAGCTACCGAAGCTTCTATATGTTTTGAGTACTCCTGCTGATTGATGGAAGAGGTTCTGGCACAGGCTTTCCTGCAGGAGTTGGGGGGTAAGACAGCAGTCGCCCGCTAAAGCCGTATGAGCCATACCATAAGGGACAGAAGGAGTACATTAACCCTGAGTGCCACCAAGAACAAGGTTATGATAATAATGATCATTGAAAATCTCAGGTTATCTACAGTAATCAATGATCTGGGCGATCTTAGCACAGAGACTTCGAATTAATGAATTATCTTCAAGTCATTTCTTCTCTTCTGGTTTTTTCGTAGTCGACAAAAATATTAACGTTGATGAGCATGGACGCGATTAATTGTCCAGTATTTTTTTTTATGAATGATAGGCTCACGTTTGACCTCTATCTCACCTGGTCGTAAGAGACGATGTGGTCTACGATGGATCTCGCCTGCCTAAAGTAACCTATTCACTCGAGACTTGAAGATTCCGAGGTTATAGCTTTCCGGAAACACAGACTCAGGCAGGCAATTCCACTCCTTAGCTGTACGCATAATAAATGTGTCGCCGAAACGTTTCGTGCGTTAAAGTGGAATATCCACCATAAAGCGGTGGCGCGTTGGTATGCGTCTAGTCGTTCCTTGGTGGAAAGGGCTTGGAGGTATCAAGTTCTGCTGTTCAATTCCGGGCCAGGAGGTATATTGCGCAGTGGAAGTTCGCCCTCCTGGCTACAATGGGGAAGTGAGCACTCTGCGGTTCACAGAGCAAATTGTTAATAAAATAGGTTTCACTTACCAACTTAGAAGGCGCCCGAAACACAACGCTGTTACCTGTCTGTGTCTGTATTTACGTGTGTATGAAGTGTAGGGTGAATGATGGTTTGTGTGGACAGATCAGCAGGGAGCGCGTGGTACAAGTGGAACCCTTCAAGACAAATATATGATTCGGTCGAACAACTCCCAACCGATCACGTCAATTAGTCCAAAATATAACCAATCCAACACTGGCCAAATAGGATATTCACGGATTATACTTATTCGAACAAAACTTATTTCAACAAACGTTTTCTCAAGACAATTCTTTCAACAAGTTGACAACAAGTGACAGTTGTAGATCTGTCAACACAAATTATGTTTTTTTTTTTTTTTACTTCGTTTAGGAACGCAACATCTACCCCCTCCGGACGGGCCTTCCCGTCCGCTAATCAATTGGCAATCTTGATAAGGTTGCGACCGCTCTCCTCATCACCGATCCGTCAACCAAAACCTCAGCAAATCGAGGAACCCCATCGGTGCCAGCCACTAGATTGAGAATGCGCCCCGGCGCCAATACAACGGCATTAGGTTGGCATCCTTAATCAGGACGAGGTCTCCGACCTTGGGAGGATGAGTTTTATCCGTCCACTTGACGCGCTGCTGGAGGATGTGCAAGTACTCCAAGCTCCAACGCTTCCAAAAGCTCTGAGCGAGCTGTTGCACTAACTGGAACCGCGATAGCCGATTTCGGCTCACATCGACAAGGGGGTGCTCCGGCAGGGCGACAAGTGGTTGTCCAATCAAAAAATGGCCCGGGGTTAGGGCCTCCAAATCATTAGGGTCCGCAGAGAGCGGGCACAATGGACGCGAGTTTAGTACGGCCTCAATGCGGCAAAATACCGTAGCTAATTCCTCAAAGGTGAGAACTGTGTCTCCCAATAATCTCCGCCAGAGTCCCTTGGCCGCTTTCACCGCGGCTTCAAAAATACCCCCGCAATGGGGGCAGGCTGGCGGGTCAAACAGCCAAGTGACCCCATTGCGGGCTAATTTGTTGCCTATGTCAACCTGGTTCTCCGCAAGGAAGGCGTAAACTTCCTTCAAATAGTTACTTGTACCTCTGTAATTGGTACCGCAATCAGATCTAATTAAAGAAGGCAACCCACGGCGAGACACGAATCTATCCAAAGTTGCCACAAAGGCCTCCGTCGAGAGCGAGGTTACTAGCTCCAAGTGTACTGCCTTCGTTGACAGGCAGACAAACACACACAAATAAGCCTTAAGGATTTTACTGTTACGAAGAGTAGACGTCTTCACCAAAAAGGGACCGGCAAAGTCCGTTCCGACGCCTGCAAAAGGCCTTGCCTCATTGACACGATCAGCCGGCAAGTCTCCCATCATGGGCTGCATAGTGGGGGCCTTAGTCCGGTAGCATGGCATGCAACGAAAGACAATGCTGCGGATAGTACGACGGGCCGACAAAATCCAAAAGTCTCGCTGCAGAATGGCCAACAGCGCATTACAACCGGCATGCGAGTTCTTAATGTGACGATCAGTCACCAACAACTTGACCAAATGGCCTTCCTTGGGCAACAAAAGGGGGTGACGAGCTCCGTAGGGGAGGCTAGAGTGCCTCAAACGTCCTCCAACACGCAAGAAACCCGCATCATCCAAAAAGGGGCTCAGCTTACTGATAGCTCCCGACAACTTAGCCATACCGGACTTCAAGATTTCAATCTCCTTCTCAAAGTGTGCAGCCTGCACAGAGCGGACCCAAAGGAGGAGAGACTCCTGGAGCTCTTGAGGAGAAAGGACCGGCGACAGGCGTTTGTCCCCACGGTTCCTACGATTGTGACGAAAGCGCCTGATCCAAGATGTGACATTCAACAGTTTATCGAGGGAGCTGTACCGATTTAACAAAAGGTCGGGATCAAACGGCGGGTCCTTCGTCTCAACAGCGAGCACCCTTAGCCCGGGCAAAGGATCCGTCATCAAGACTGGCATTCGAGGCCAAGCATCCTCGGACCGAGTCAGCCATTCTGGCCCCCACCAGAGGGGGTGATCAATCAAGTGAGGGGCCGTGCACCCACGTGAGGCCACGTCGCCGGGGTTCAGGTCCCCAGGGACATGCCTCCAAGTTAAAGGTGTTGCAGAATTTTGTATCTGTGACACTCGGTTCGCCACAAAGACCTCCAAAGTGTGGACGGACGTCTTCAACCAACACAAAACAATTTGACTGTCCGTCCAGGCGTAAGAGGATCGAATGTCCACAGTTTCACCCAAGGTATTAACAACGTGATTCAATAGACGCACAAGAAGAGCTGCCCCTGACAACTCCAATTTGGGAATGGTCAATGCTGTTCGAAGAGGGGCTACCTTGCTCTTGGCCATGACCAGCGAGAGCTTCCCCTGGCCTGTCGCGCTGACAGTGCGCAGATAAACAACGGCTGCGTAACCATGCGACGACGCGTCACAAAACCCGTGGAGGGTAGCAGTGTAACTCCCAGGGGGGGGATGGCGCGGGGCAACACGACCTCATTGACCGCAGGGAGTGTGGACACAAAGTGGATCCAATCCTTCAACAGGGTTTCCCGAAGCGGCTCGTCCCAACCAAGTCCCGCGGTCCAGAGGCGCTGGAGAAAGCATTTCGCCCAAAACAGTACCGGACAAATCCAACCATTAGGATCAAAAGTCCTTGCGACAGTAGACAACACAAGTCGTTTAGTCCAAGTGTGTGGCGACTCTAGGTCGACATCGTATGTAAAGATGTCTTGGACAGGTCTGTACTGAACACCGAGGACGGCCATCATGGCGGGGTTGTCAACGTCTTCAAACAAATGCGGGTCCTGTCTATGATCCTCCGGCAAACCTTCCAATAGAGCTGGAGAGTTGGACACCCATTTACGCAACTCGTATCCAGCGGAAGCCAGGATCCCAATCAACTCGTCACGCAATAAAATGGCTTCCCCAACCGTGGAAGCCCCAGTACAGACGTCATCGACGTACAGGTCCGTTTTCAAGATGGCGGACGCCCGAGGGAACTTCAAACGCTCTCGGTCCGCGAGCTCCCAAAGCGAACGAATGGCAACAAAGGGGCTAGAACGAAGGCTGTATGTATTCGTATTGAGCTCGGACACAATCATGGGGTCCTGGGGGTTCTCGCGCCACAGGATTAACTGATAACGTCTGTCATCCTGGTGAATGACCGTTTGTCGGAACATCATCTTGATGTCGGCCACAAAGACAACCTGATGTCGACGGAAAGACGTGATGACGTTACAAAGGTCCTTTAACAATTTGGGGCCTGAATGTAAGCAATCATTCAACGAGACACCCGAAGAAGTTCGCGCAGACCCATCAAACACCGTGCGCAGCTTGCCAGTGGACGGCTTGAGGACCGCATGATGGGGCAGGAAGTAATGTTCAACTGAGCGCCAATCCAACCTTGACACCGACATGTGTCCCAAATCCGCATACTCCTGCATGAAATCCAAGTACTTCTGCCTCAACACAGGGTCCCTGCCCATGCGGTGCTCCATTGCCAACAATCTCTTCTCGGCCGTAGGTCTAGATTCACCGAGAGATGGTCGCACTGCGACAAAGGGCAACCTGGTAACAATCCGACCGGAACGGAGTCGACCCGTGTTGTTCTGATAGAACAATTCGCAATCCTGGTGTTCCGGGTTCCAACGGGCCACCTGAGGGGGCTCCTCAACCTCCCAAAACCTCTGAACGGCGTCAGAGAGAGCGGAGCCGGACACCAATGCACAATCAAGCTCAGGTGGAGGGGGTTCCTTAAATACCGGTCCCATCAATGCAAAGCCAAAGATGGTCGAGACAGCCACCAACCCGGTTGGCTGCAAGACCCTTATACCACCCAAAAATATTCTCCCTAGTACATCGGCACCCAACAACAAATGCGCTGTACTAGGATAATCAAACCGGGGGTCAGCCAACTTCATACCCAACGTCAACCAAACAATATCTGAAGACAACTGTGTCCGGGGATGTCTTCCCAGAATGTTCTTCATAACAATGGCCGAGGTACCAATTTTAGGGCCCAACGAATGCAAAGGAGTGAGCCCAAACCGAGCCTGTCCCTCAACAGTGGCGACAGCTGCGTTGCCCACTCCTCTAATCGTGTCTGAATAGCCACGTACATCAAGGCCTACCTGTCCCACTAACCAAGACGACAAAATGCAGCCCTGGGAACCCGTGTCCAAAATGGCACGGACCACAACAGAGGCCCCCGCTGGTCCCCAGACCCTGACCGATGCCGTAGGCAACAAAACCGTGTCAATCTGGGGGGCTGCAGTAGTGGGGCAGGCGCCGACTTCCTAATGTCTGGGCGGTGACCGATCGCCGCACCCAGACTGTAGTCTTTCGCGATGAGGATAGGGTTCAAGCCCCTCGTCCGCGCGATGTCCCGAGCCGCGTGCCATCGCTGGAGGGGCGTATCCCACCGGATGCCTGAATGGCGGGGGGCGCGACTCCAATCGGGGACGCTCCGCCAACGGAGGGGAGGGCAGTCGGTGCTGGTCCGGCCACTGCCGGCAAGCGGCCGCTGCGTACTCGTCTCCATGTGAGGGAACCCTACGGCGCTCATGCGGCTCTCGTGACACGGGGGGTGGCGAGCGGCGTTCGAACCTGCGGATCTCGCCTCGGTTCTGCACTGGCGAGCGGACCCCGTGACCGTCTCCATCGTACCCCCCCGTACGCGAACCCCCCACAGAGGCTGGACTGCCAACGCGGTTCGCGTTCACGCATAAAATGTCCAGATGTGGTCCCCCACAAACTCTGCAAGGACGGGGGTTGGGGCATTCCCGTTGGAAATGTGCCTCCAAACATGAGTAGCACAGTCGGCGTGCACTGGCAATGCGGCGGCGGGCACTCACGTGCTCTCCCAAAAAGGCCGCGCAAGTTGCTATGCCATGCCCCGTGGCCTTACAATAAGAGCAGTCAGGACGAATCTGGGTGCCGGCAAAACGGGGGGCGGGGCGACTCTCAACAGGCCCACGAACCCTAGGCAGTCCCTGGCCTCTGGGCCGAGGAGACGGTGGGCGAGACCCCATGGCAATACTAGAGTTGTCTAGAAACCGGCATTCGTCCTCCAGGAACTTGACGAGGTCCTCAAAAAGGGGGAGATGGGTGGCACTATCCCCACCATATTTTTGCTCAAAACGGGACTTCAAGTCCACGGGCAGCCGTTGCAGCACTATATGCACCAAGATGTACGACCAATGGTCGACTGGCGAACATATTTGAAACAAATCGACTGATCAAAAACTTTTAAATCAGTAGCATATATCGACTGTCATATATCATTTTACTCGTACGGCCAAGCCCTACACGAATCTTATATTGTTGTGACGATTTTCCTCGGAAAATCACAAATTTTCATTGTTTTTCTGTTTTTTATACCGACTTTTGACAACAATCTGCATATTTTGTGTGTTTTCTGTATAGGCACCTGGAGTGCTATCATCACAGCAGCGTTCACAAGAGCGCCCCGCGTCTTTTGACACCACACACGCGTATATAGGATCAATATTTTGGCATTTTTCGGGGCATTTCCCCTTGATTTTTACTAATTTGGCTAACATAAATTTGTTTTACATTTTTTCGAAATTTACGCAAGGTGCCCGTGTCTTGTGATACCTGTGGGAACTGGTACGACTCAGCCCTTCGCGGCTGTCACCATCTGACTCCAGATTTCCCGGGTTTGCTCGCATTTTCACGAGGATTACCGAATTTTTGGTTTTTTATCAATATTTCAACATTTTTATATACGCGGCTATCGTTCTACTCACGTTTTTGGGAACAGGCGGACGCCCCGCGTCGAACACCACCAACCCCGTTGAGCTGGGACGTATAGTCGCGACAGTAGCTACAGTTAAGGCCGATTTGGTCACGTCAAAATTTAGTTTTCCGGGTTTTTCAAAAATTTTCTTCATTGAGGTCCTTCATCTGGTAACACCATTGTGAGCGCGCTGACGACGCGCGTCTTCGGACACCTCAACCGTCTCTCTGGGACCTATACTTTTTGACTTATCTGCAAATTTTGGAAAAAATTCGCCCGCCCGTCCACCCACGGATAACTGCCCTAGGCAAGTGCACTCTGTTGGGGCGGAGAATCCGAAAGTTGGAAAGCTGGGCTCCGAAATTCGGAATCGTGTAGGTCGTAACTTGTTATTTTATTCTTGTGTTGTATTTAGGCTATTGTTTACTGTGATATTTTATATTTAGTGTTCTGGTTCCCTTTTGGAACCAACCCAGTACTGTTTACATTTTACATTTACCGTAGTTTTAGTCTCAAATTATTTCGTGCTACCTGCTATTGCAGATACATACTGTTGTTTGGCTCTTCCGCCTTCTGCGTATAATATGGCGACTATCAAATCACCCCGCGTACTGGTTAGGAAACTAACCTTCGCCGAGGACACAGAAGATCGCGACTTGGGTGATTACAACCACATACCCAACGCGATCTACATATCCGAGGAACTGCGCGAGCACAGAACTCGGCAGTCACCGCTTCCCTCGCCCACCGCGTCATTCCTGGCGGATCCCTCGCAGCAGACGTCGAACTCTGATACCTCTCTAGGTAGTAGTGTACCTCAGGCTTCGGCAGAAACTGCGGGGGCGTCCCCGGATGCGATGCCTGGTACTCCGCAGCATCGAGTGAGGGAGGCGAAGCGGTGCTTGCAAAGGGCTCTAGCTCAGCTCAATAGCGCACGAAATTTAAAGACCGAGATCAAAATTGCGGTCACCTCGGCTGTAAAGGACCTTTACTACCTGGTGAAAGGGGCAGAGTTTTCGAAATCGTCCACTCCTCCCCCTATGCCTCTAAACAAAACTAGGAAGAAGATAGAGCGTGTGAAGCTGGTAAAGGGTGGGGAAGCTGAACCAGTAGCGTACGAAGGAGTTGCATGTAGCAACATCCTACTGGCGAAACTTGAGGAGCAGATGAACCTCATAAAAGATAATGGGAAAAGGTTGAGCGAAATGAGAGAGCTAATGGAGGGGCGGCAGGAATGCGACAGTAGATTATCGGCACTGAAGGACGCCATAGAAAGGCAAAATGAAACCCTCGAGAGGGCAACATACGCGAGTGTGGCGGCCGGAGTCAAAACTAGGGTTGAGTCACCGGAACCTGCGGCCCTGCACTCCGTAGTTGTCTCCTCGAGGGATGAAATAGATACTGGGGACAGAGTATTAGACAAAATAAGGAAAGTCATGAAGGCAAATGAGGGTTGGGTGACGGTGGAGCGAATCCGGAAGGGTAGAGATAGGAAAATCATCATGAGTTGTAGAACCCAAGAGGAAAGGAACAAAGTTCAGAAGAGGATAATAGAGGAAGCTGGGGATTGCCTTGTCGTCGAGGTTGTCAAAAATAAGGACCCGCTTCTGGTCTTGAAGGGAGTGCTGTTGGTACACAGTGATACCGAAGTCCTAGCAGCCCTTCGAAACCAGAACCGGGGGGTGTTTGGCGACCTCAAGGACGAGGACAACAGGATGACGGTGAAGTATAAGAAGAAGGCCCGGAACCCGCTCACCACCCACTACGTTTTGAGCGTATCACCAACAATTTGGAAAAGGGCGATTGAAGCGAGGAAACTCCACGTAGACCTCCAAAGAGTCTCTGTGGAGGACCAATCGCCCCTAATCCAATGCACC
Organism: Cybosia mesomella; assembly: GCA_946251805.1. NCBI lineage: Eukaryota > Metazoa > Arthropoda > Insecta > Lepidoptera > Erebidae > Cybosia > Cybosia mesomella. Next base: position 27,224,476 of record OX276408.1, read on the forward strand.
CGCTGCCTGGGTTACGGTCACACGCGGAAGTTTTGCTCGGAAACCAGTGACCTATGCAGCGGATGCGGGGATAAGCACCTCCAGAAGGAGTGTCCCAATACAAACGCACCAGAGCACTTGCACTGCGTTAACTGCGCACGTGCCAAACTGCCGCTCGTACAGCATAATGCGTTCGCTAGCGACTGCCCTATTAGGAAGAAGTGGGACGCGATGGCTCGAGCTGCTGTAGCCTATTGCTAGAGTGATCGTGCCAACGCGCCGCACTCCATAGGAGTACAAGTTACCAAACATAATAACCAAATTCAGTCATAAATAAATTCTCTTTAGGCTTCACAATATAAATTGATATGCTATAATGATATTTTGTTAAAATATGCATTGTAGCATTCAAATAGAAAAATAAAACAACAGAAATAAATAAATCATTTAATTTAAAACCATATAAAACTAAACTTGTACTTCCTAAATCAAAGAATTTTGGCAATTAAATAAAGAAATAAAAAATACACTAAGACACAAAAATACTATACAATACACAACAAAATGTGATATTTTGTGTTTATAGTACGAAATACAAGCATAAAGACACAATTCTCGGTACTAAAATAGTATATATAATAATAATATATATATATATAGTTATATGCCACACACACACCAACAGCTACACTACATGAATAAGACACACGTACATTTTAACACACCGGGCATTTTGTAGTTTATTATATAATAAACCGCTCAATAAACCGATAGAACAATAAGCATACATAGAACACAAACTTACACAACTCGACACAATTCGAGACAATAAAACCCCTTTTCGACTTCAACAAATATATTTTGGAATCCTACAAAATTGTCCCAATAGAATAGCCCAAATGGCTGAAAAATTAAACATATTACATGATTATTAAAGCTCAGTTCTTAATAACTTCAGATAATTCAATCACCTCCTATTTCATTCCGTAAAATTTTTAGTTCCACATAGTAGTATAAAACCTTTAGTTATTTTCTTCTTTTCATTTAACTTATAAAACTCATAACCGTTATACAAATTATCTGTAAACAAGGACCATGCGACCCTAACGCATGGGTACACAAGGGGGGTCTTGCTACAATATAATATTCTAGCGGACTTCCATTAAAAAAAAAAAAAAAAAAAAAAAAAACCAAAACCTCAGCAAATCGAGGAACCCCATCGGTGCCAGCCACTAGATTGAGAATGCGCCCCGGCGCCAATACAACGGCATTAGGTTGGCATCCTTAATCAGGACGAGGTCTCCGACCTTGGGAGGATGAGTTTTATCCGTCCACTTGACGCGCTGCTGGAGGATGTGCAAGTACTCCAAGCTCCAACGCTTCCAAAAGCTCTGAGCGAGCTGTTGCACTAACTGGAACCGCGATAGCCGATTTCGGCTCACATCGACAACGGGGTGCTCCGGCAGGGCGACAAGTGGTTGTCCAATCAAAAAATGGCCCGGGGTTAGGGCCTCCAAATCATTAGGGTCCGCAGAGAGCGGGCACAATGGACGCGAGTTTAGTACGGCCTCAATGCGGCAAAATACCGTAGCTAATTCCTCAAAGGTGAGAACTGTGTCTCCCAATAATCTCCGCCAGAGTCCCTTGGCCGCTTTCACCGCGGCTTCAAAAATACCCCCGCAATGGGGGCAGGCTGGCGGGTCAAACAGCCAAGTGACCCCATTGCGGGCTAATTTGTTGCCTATGTCAACCTGGTTCTCCGCAAGGAAGGCGTAAACTTCCTTCAAATAGTTACTTGTACCTCTGTAATTGGTACCGCAATCAGATCTAATTAAAGAAGGCAACCCACGGCGAGACACGAATCTATCCAAAGTTGCCACAAAGGCCTCCGTCGAGAGCGAGGTTACTAGCTCCAAGTGTACTGCCTTCGTTGACAGGCAGACAAACACACACAAATAAGCCTTAAGGATTTTACTGTTACGAAGAGTAGACGTCTTCACCAAAAAGGGACCGGCAAAGTCCGTTCCGACGCCTGCAAAAGGCCTTGCCTCATTGACACGATCAGCCGGCAAGTCTCCCATCATGGGCTGCATAGTGGGGGCCTTAGTCCGGTAGCATGGCATGCAACGAAAGACAATGCTGCGGATAGTACGACGGGCCGACAAAATCCAAAAGTCTCGCTGCAGAATGGCCAACAGCGCATTACAACCGGCATGCGAGTTCTTAATGTGACGATCAGTCACCAACAACTTGACCAAATGGCCTTCCTTGGGCAACAAAAGGGGGTGACGAGCTCCGTAGGGGAGGCTAGAGTGCCTCAAACGTCCTCCAACACGCAAGAAACCCGCATCATCCAAAAAGGGGCTCAGCTTACTGATAGCTCCCGACAACTTAGCCATACCGGACTTCAAGATTTCAATCTCCTTCTCAAAGTGTGCAGCCTGCACAGAGCGGACCCAAAGGAGGAGAGACTCCTGGAGCTCTTGAGGAGAAAGGACCGGCGACAGGCGTTTGTCCCCACGGTTCCTACGATTGTGACGAAAGCGCCTGATCCAAGATGTGACATTCAACAGTTTATCGAGGGAGCTGTACCGATTTAACAAAAGGTCGGGATCAAACGGCGGGTCCTTCGTCTCAACAGCGAGCACCCTTAGCCCGGGCAAAGGATCCGTCATCAAGACTGGCATTCGAGGCCAAGCATCCTCGGACCGAGTCAGCCATTCTGGCCCCCACCAGAGGGGGTGATCAATCAAGTGAGGGGCCGTGCACCCACGTGAGGCCACGTCGCCGGGGTTCAGGTCCCCAGGGACATGCCTCCAAGTTAAAGGTGTTGCAGAATTTTGTATCTGTGACACTCGGTTCGCCACAAAGACCTCCAAAGTGTGGACGGACGTCTTCAACCAACACAAAACAATTTGACTGTCCGTCCAGGCGTAAGAGGATCGAATGTCCACAGTTTCACCCAAGGTATTAACAACGTGATTCAATAGACGCACAAGAAGAGCTGCCCCTGACAACTCCAATTTGGGAATGGTCAATGCTGTTCGAAGAGGGGCTACCTTGCTCTTTGCCATGACCAGCGAGAGCTTCCCCTGGCCTGTCGCGCTGACAGTGCGCAGATAAACAACGGCTGCGTAACCATGCGACGACGCGTCACAAAACCCGTGGAGGGTAGCAGTGTAACTCCCAGGGGGGGGGATGGCGCTGGGCAACACGACCTCATTGACCGCAGGGAGTGTGGACACAAAGTGGATCCAATCCTTCAACAGGGTTTCCCGAAGCGGCTCGTCCCAACCAAGTCCCGCGGTCCAGAGGCGCTGGAGAAAGCATTTCGCCCAAAACAGTACCGGACAAATCCAACCATTAGGATCAAAAGTCCTTGCGACAGTAGACAACACAAGTCGTTTAGTCCAAGTGTGTGGCGACTCTAGGTCGACATCGTATGTAAAGATGTCTTGGACAGGTCTGTACTGAACACCGAGGACGGCCATCATGGCGGGGTTGTCAACGTCTTCAAACAAATGCGGGTCCTGTCTATGATCCTCCGGCAAACCTTCCAATAGAGCTGGAGAGTTGGACACCCATTTACGCAACTCGTATCCAGCGGAAGCCAGGATCCCAATCAACTCGTCACGCAATAAAATGGCTTCCCCAACCGTGGAAGCCCCAGTACAGACGTCATCGACGTACAGGTCCGTTTTCAAGATGGCGGACGCCCGAGGGAACTTCAAACGCTCTCGGTCCGCGAGCTCCCAAAGCGAACGAATGGTAACAAAGGGGCTAGAACGAAGGCCGTATGTATTCGTATTGAGCTCGGACACAATCATGGGGTCCTGGGGGTTCTCGCGCCACAGGATTAACTGATAACGTCTGTCATCCTGGTGAATGACCGTTTGTCGGAACATCATCTTGATGTCGGCCACAAAGACAACCTGATGTCGACGGAAAGACGTGATGACGTTACAAAGGTCCTTTAACAATTTGGGGCCTGAATGTAAGCAATCATTCAACGAGACACCCGAAGAAGTTCGCGCAGACCCATCAAACACCGTGCGCAGCTTGCCAGTGGACGGCTTGAGGACCGCATGATGGGGCAGGAAGTAATGTTCAACTGAGCGCCAATCCAACCTTGACACCGACATGTGTCCCAAATCCGCATACTCCTGCATGAAATCCAAGTACTTCTGCCTCAACACAGGGTCCCTGCCCATGCGGTGCTCCATTGCCAACAATCTCTTCTCGGCCGTAGGTCTAGATTCACCGAGAGATGGTCGCACTGCGACAAAGGGCAACCTGGTAACAATCCGACCGGAACGGAGTCGACCCGTGTTGTTCTGATAGAACAATTCGCAATCCTGGTGTTCCGGGTTCCAACGGGCCACCTGAGGGGGCTCCTCAACCTCCCAAAACCTCTGAACGGCGTCAGAGAGAGCGGAGCCGGACACCAATGCACAATCAAGCTCAGGTGGAGGGGGTTCCTTATATACCGGTCCCATCAATGCAAAGCCAAAGATGGTCGAGACAGCCACCAACCCGGTTGGCTGCAAGACCCTTATACCACCCAAAAATATTCTCCCTAGTACATCGGCACCCAACAACAAATGCGCTGTACTAGGATAATCAAACCGGGGGTCAGCCAACTTCATACCCAACGTCAACCGAACAATATCTGAAGACAACTGTGTCCGGGGATGTCTTCCCAGAATGTTCTTCATAACAATGGCCGAGGTACCAATTTTAGGGCCCAACGAATGCAAAGGAGTGAGCCCAAACCGAGCCTGTCCCTCAACAGTGGCGACAGCTGCGTTGCCCACTCCTCTAATCGTGTCTGAATAGCCACGTACATCAAGGCCTACCTGTCCCACTAACCAAGACGACAAAATGCAGCCCTGGGAACCCGTGTCCAAAATGGCACGGACCACAACAGAGGCCCCCGCTGGTCCCCAGACCCTGACCGATGCCGTAGGCAACAAAACCGTGTCAATCTGGGGGGCTGCAGTAGTGGGGCAGGCGCCGACTTCCTAATGTCTGGGCGGTGACCGATCGCCGCACCCAGACTGTAGTCTTTCGCGATGAGGATAGGGTTCAAGCCCCTCGTCCGCGCGATGTCCCGAGCCGCGTGCCATCGCTGGAGGGGCGTATCCCACCGGATGCCTGAATGGCGGGGGGCGCGATTCCAATCGGGGACGCTCCGCCAACGGAGGGGAGGGCAGTCGGTGCTGGTCCGGCCACTGCCGGCAAGCGGCCGCTGCGTACTCGTCTCCATGTGAGGGAGCCCTACGGCGCTCATGCGGCTCTCGTGACACGGGGGGTGGCGAGCGGCGTTCGAACCTGCGGATCTCGCCTCGGTTCTGCACTAGCGAGCGGACCCCGTGACCGTCTCCATCGTACCCCCCCGTACGCGAACCCCCCACAGAGGCTGGACTGCCAACGCGGTTCGCGTTCACGCATAAAATGTCCAGATGTGGTCCCCCACAAACTCTGCAAGGACGGGGGTTGGGGCATTCCCGTTGGAAATGTGCCTCCAAACATGAGTAGCACAGTCGGCGTGCACTGGCAATGCGGCGGCGGGCACTCACGTGCTCTCCCAAAAAGGCCGCGCAAGTTGCTATGCCATGCCCCGTGGCCTTACAATAAGAGCAGTCAGGACGAATCTGGGTGCCGGCAAAACGGGGGGCGGGCGACTCTCAACAGGCCCACGAACCCTAGGCAGTCCCTGGCCTCTGGGCCGAGGAGACGGTGGGCGAGACCCCATGGCAATACTAGAGTTGTCTAGAAACCGGCATTCGTCCTCCAGGAACTTGACGAGGTCCTCAAAAAGGGGGAGATGGGTGGCACTATCCCCACCATATTTTTGCTCAAAACGGGACTTCAAGTCCACGGGCAGCCGTTGCAGCACTATATGCACCAAGATGTACGACCAATGGTCGACTGGCGAACATATTTGAAACAAATCGACTGATCAAAAACTTTTAAATCAGTAGCATATATCGACTGTCATATATCATTTTACTCGTACGGCCAAGCCCTACACGAATCTTATATTGTTGTGACGATTTTCCTCGGAAAATCACAAATTTTCATTGTTTTTCTGTTTTTTATACCGACTTTTGACAACAATCTGCATATTTTGTGTGTTTTCTGTATAGGCACCTGGAGTGCTATCATCACAGCAGCGTTCACAAGAGCGCCCCGCGTCTTTTGACACCACACACGCGTATATAGGATCAATATTTTGGCATTTTTCGGGGCATTTCCCCTTGATTTTTACTAATTTGGCTAACATAAATTTGTTTTACATTTTTTCGAAATTTACGCAAGGTGCCCGTGTCTTGTGATACCTGTGGGAACTGGTACGACTCAGCCCTTCGCGGCTGTCACCATCTGACTCCAGATTTCCCGGGTTTGCTCGCATTTTCACGCGGATTACCAAATTTTTGGTTTTTTATCAATATTTCAACATTTTTATATACGCGGTTATCGTTCTACTCACGTTTTTGGGAACAGGCGGACGCCCCGCGTCGAACACCACCAACCCCGTTGAGCTGGGACGTATAGTCGCGACAGTAGCTACAGTTAAGGCCGATTTGGTCACGTCAAAATTTAGTTTTCCGGGTTTTTCAAAAATTTTCTTCATTGCGGTCCTTCATCTGGTAAAACCATTGTGAGCGCGCTGACGACGCGCGTCTTCGGACACCTCAACCGTCTCTCTGGGACCTATACTTTTTGACTTATCTGCAAATTTTGGAAAAAATTCGCCCGCCCGTCCACCCACGGATAACTGCCCTACTCATGAAGGAGTGGTTGGAGAGGGACCATGGGGACCTCTCCTACCGGATGTGCCAGATGGTTACCGGACACGGGTGTTTCGGTAAGTATCTGTGGCGCATCCACCGGGAGACAACGCCGCAGTGCCAGCACTGCGAGGATCCTGGCGAAGACACGGCGCTCCACACGTTGGTGGAGTGCCCTGCGTGGGCGAGTCAACGCCGGGATCTCCTTGCGGTCCTGGGCGTGGACGTTCTCTCGTTGGAGACCATGGTGAGGGCCGTGGTCTCCGACGGGAGCAAGTGGCACGCCGCCGCCTCTTTCTGCGAGCAGGTAATGCGCGCGAAAGAGACGGCGGAGAGGGAGCGGGAGAGAACCCTGCCCCCCGAGTTTCGCAGTCTGCGGCGAGGACGCCGCAGACTCATCTACGCCCGGGACTACCGACCTCCATGATCGGGGCCTGAGGACGGCAGTTGGCCGACTCGCCGTCCTTACAGAAGCAGGCCGTGGCGGAGGCGTGTCGTGTGTGCCCTACACATGCCTGCCAACTCACCGAAGCGGGATAAAACCCGACCCCACCAGGCGAGGCCGCGGTGGCGGCCAAAGTCCGCCGGCAACCCTGGGGTTATCCTTTCGAGGGCTTACCCGGGGTGCCCGGCAACGGACACTTGGGGAGGACACCGTGCGGTTTTAGTCGAGACACGACATAACCACCCCCGCTGGCCGGCGGGGGGGTATCCGAAGGGATTTCCGCACGTTAAAAAAAAAAAAAAAAAAAAAAAAAAGGCAAGTGCACTCTGTTGGGGCGGAGAATCCGAAAGTTGGAAAGCTGGGCTCCGAAATTCGGAATCGTGTAGGTCGTCACTTGTTATTTTATTCTTGTGTTGTATTTAGGCTATTGTTTACTGTGATATTTTATATTTAGTGTTCTGGTTCCCTTTTGGAACCAACCCAGTACTGTTTACATTTTACATTTACCGTAGTTTTAGTCTCAAATTATTTCGTGCTACCTGCTATTGCAGATACATACTGTTGTTTGGCTCTTCCGCCTTCTGCGTATAATATGGCGACTATCAAATCACCCCGCGTACTGGTTAGGAAACTAACCTTCGCCGAGGACACAGAAGATCGCGACTTGGGTGATTACAACCACATACCCAACGCGATCTACATATCCGAGGAACTGCGCGAGCACAGAACTCGGCAGTCACCGCTTCCCTCGCCCACCGCGTCATTCCTGGCGGATCCCTCGCACCAGACGTCGAACTCTGATACCTCTCTAGGTAGTAGTGTACCTCAGGCTTCGGCAGAAACTGCGGGGGCGTCCCCGGATGCGATGCCTGGTACTCCGCAGCATCGAGTGAGGGAGGCGAAGCGGTGCTTGCAAAGGGCTCTAGCTCAGCTCAATAGCGCACGAAATTTAAAGACCGAGATCAAAATTGCGGTCACCTCGGCTGTAAAGGACCTTTACTACCTGGTGAAAGGGGCAGAGTTTTCGAAATCGTCCACTCCTCCCCCTATGCCTCTAAACAAAACTAGGAAGAAGATAGAGCGTGTGAAGCTGGTAAAGGGTGGGGAAGCTGAACCAGTAGCGTACGAAGGAGTTGCATGTAGCACCATCCTACTGGCGAAACTTGAGGAGCAGATGAACCTCATAAAAGATAATGGGAAAAGGTTGAGCGAAATGAGAGAGCTAATGGAGGGGCGGCAGGAATGCGACAGTAGATTATCGGCACTGAAGGACGCCATAGAAAGGCAAAATGAAACCCTCGAGAGGGCAACATACGCGAGTGTGGCGGCCGTAGTCAAAACTAGGGTTGAGTCACCGGAACCTGCGGCCCTGCACTCCGTAGTTGTCTCCTCGAGGGATGAAATAGATACTGGGGACAGAGTATTAGACAAAATAAGGAAAGTCATGAAGGCAAATGAGGGTTGGGTGACGGTGGAGCGAATCCGGAAGGGTAGAGATAGGAAAATCATCATGAGTTGTAGAACCCAAGAGGAAAGGAACAAAGTTCAGAAGAGGATAATAGAGGAAGCTGGGGATTGCCTTGTCGTCGAGGTTGTCAAAAATAAGGACCCGCTTCTGGTCTTGAAGGGAGTGCTGTTGGTACACAGTGATACCGAAGTCCTAGCAGCCCTTCGAAACCAGAACCGGGGGGTGTTTGGCGGATTCAAGGACGAGGACAACAGGATGACGGTGAAGTATAAGAAGAAGGCCCGGAACCCGCTCACCACCCACTACGTTTTGAGCGTATCACCAACAATTTGGAAAAGGGCGATTGAAGCGAGGAAACTCCACGTAGACCTCCAAAGAGTCTCTGTGGAGGACCAATCGCCCCTAATCCAATGCACCCGCTGCCTGGGTTACGGTCACACGCGGAAGTTTTGCTCGGAAACCAGTGACCTATGCAGCGGATGCGGGGATAAGCACCTCCAGAAGGAGTGTCCCAATACAAACGCACCAGAGCACTTGCACTGCGTTAACTGCGCACGTGCCAAACTGCCGCTCGTACAGCATAATGCGTTCGCTAGCGACTGCCCTATTAGGAAGAAGTGGGACGCGATGGCTCGAGCTGCTGTAGCCTATTGCTAGAGTGATCGTGCCAACGCGCCGCACTCCATAGGAGTACAAGTTACCAAACCTAATAACCAAATTCAGTCATAAATAAATTCTCTTTAGGCTTCACAATATAAATTGATATGCTATAATGATATTTTGTTAAAATATGCATTGTAGCATTCAAATAGAAAAATAAAACAACAGAAATAAATAAATCATTTAATTTAAAACCATATAAAACTAAACTTGTACTTCCTAAATCAAAGAATTTTGGCAATTAAATAAAGAAATAAAAAATACACTAAGACACAAAAATACTATACAATACACAACAAAATGTGATATTTTGTGTTTATAGTACGAAATACAAGCATAAAGACACAATTCTCGGTACTAAAATAGTATATATAATAATAATATATATATATATAGTTATATGCCACACACACACCAACAGCTACACTACATGAATAAGACACACGTAAATTTTAACACACCGGGCATTTTGTAGTTTATTATATAATAAACCGCTCAATAAACCGATAGAACAATAAGCATACATAGAACACAAACTTACACAACTCGACACAATTCGAGACAATAAAACCCCTTTTCGACTTCAACAAATATATTTTGGAATCCTACAAAATTGTCCCAATAGAATAGCCCAAATGGCTCAAAAATTAAACATATTACATGATTATTAAAGCTCAGTTCTTAATAACTTCAGATAATTTAATCACCTCCTATTTCATTCCGTAAAATTTTTAGTTCCACATAGTAGTATAAAACCTTTAGTTATTTTCTTCTTTTCATTTAACTTATAAAACTCATAACCGTTATACAAATTATCTGTAAACAAGGACCATGCGAACCTAACGCATGGGTACACAAGGGGGGTCTTGCTACAATATAATATTCTAGCGGACTTCCATTAAAAAAAAAAAAAAAAAAAAAATGGTCGACTGGCAACTCCAGTCGCCTCAAAGCATTGGTCGCTGCCAACAACGGGTTCAAAAGGTCAGTACGCAAGGCTGACACTCTGGTAATGAAGGGCAACCCCAAAATATGGCTAATGTGAGCGTCAGCCAAACACCGTTTATTGTGGTACCGCCGGGAGAGCAGCTCCAGAGCAGTAGGGTAAGCCGCATCCGTTACCGGTAAGTGCTGCACCAAGGCTCGGGCCTCTCCCTTGAGGACGGACATCAAGTAGGCCAACTTTTGGGCGGGTCCAAGGTCCGAGCGCGAGTCGACCAGACTCACAAATAAATTTTGAAAGCCCAGCCAGTGGTCCATCCGACCATCAAAATGTGGCAGTTCAAGCGTGGGCAGCTTGCTCAAAAGTCCCGGGCCAGCGACAGAGGTCTCCGGCTTGACCTGGACAGACTCCCGGCTCTTCAATATTTCCCTAGCACGTAGGGAAATCGTGTCTGCCAACGCCAGGATCTGGTCGTAGTCACCAACAACCTTGTCCCGCGCTGCCTGACTCAGCTGATCCAACCCGAGGTCCTCAGCCAGGTGGCTAAAGCGGGTGAACAGGGCATCTACAGCCCCAAGCCCGTTCTCCATACCGCCGAACCTGGTAAGAGTGGTCTCTGCCAGCTCTGGTCGAGTAGTCGTGGCCGCCGCCGAAGTGAACCACCTCAATTGTGTGGTTATACCGGCTATGGCCTCCTTCGCTGCACTTAAATGAGACATTCCAATGACCAAACTTCAACAAATTAGATAAAGAGATTACCCAAACAAAGAAATTATTTAAACAATGTTAGTTCAATTTATTTTATCCAACAATGATGCAAACACCAATACAAATATAATTCAATATAGCTTACAAATAAGCATTCAATTATAGAATGTTATATCAAATGCCTTAACAAGAGATTGCCAATTAATTAGTCATAATGGTTCCCCAGCAATGACTCCAAATCAGCACACCAAACTGATATTAACTTGCTTGAACAACTAATAAACTATTGAAATATTGTCAATTTACCAATTACAAATTAATTTACAAATCAATCAAATCAATTTACCAATTACAATTAAGGTTATGAGACCCGAGACTGCGGTTTTAGTCGGTTCGAATCCGACACAACCACGCTCTTGCTACCAAAATGTTCAATTCCGGGCCAGGAGGTATATTGCGCAGTGGAAGTTCGCCCTCCTGGCTACAATGGAGAAGTGAGCAGTCTGCGGTTGACAGAGCAAATTGTTAATAAAATAGGTTTCACTTACCAACTTAGAAGGCGCCCGAAACACAACGCTGTTACCTGTCTGTGTCTGTATTTACGTGTTTATGAAGTGTAGGGTGAATGATGGTTTGTGTGGACAGATCAGCAGGGAGCGCGTGGTACAAGTGGAACCCTTCAAGACAAATATATGATTCGGTCGAACAACTCCCAACCGATCACGTCAATTAGTCCAAAATATAACCAATCCAACACTGGCCAAATAGGATATTCACGGATTATACTTATTCGAACAAAACTTATTTCAACAAACGTTTTCTCAAGACAATTCTTTCAACAAGTTGACAACAAGTGACAGTTGTAGATCTGTCAACGCAAATTACGGTTTTTTTTTTTTTACTTCGTTTAGGAACGCAACATCTGCAATTCAATTGAAAAAAACCAATTTGAGGCATTTTTTTTAAGTGTGGAAACCCCCACCACGGGCTTCACCCCATCGGTGCCAACGAACGAATCGGACAGACTAATCATCATGGACTCATGGAAACATGGAGGGTGCGTCTTGAGTATCCAAGGTAGGGGGAATCCACCATCGCGGCGGTGAGGCCGATCGTGAAGGGTGGTTGGAGAGGCACCACGGTGACCTCTCCTACCGGATGTGCCAGATAGTTACCGGACACGGGTGCTTCGGTAAGTATCTGTGGCGCGTCCACCGGGAGAAAACGCCGCAGTGCCATCACTGCGAGGATCATGGCGAAGATACGGCGCTCCATTATGAGGCGTTACCTTATTTTCAGTCTCCTAATTATTAATTATTAATTATCTTAATTAATTAGATCTGATGTTCATTAAAATTTTTAAGCATTTTGTATGCTTACTTTTTTCTAAAGATTTTAGATCGGAAAACGTCGCCTTAAGACGTATTAATGTATCGGAGAATTTCGAATATCTGGGACGTGTCTAGGTGGCTCAGTTGGTCAGAGCATTCCCCCTGTAAGGGACTGGTCGCGGGTTCAAGTCCCGTCCTAGATGTTCTCTTTTTCCGATCTTTAGATCTGATGTTACTTTTTTTTATACCACTTAGGTGGTAGGCTCACGGTCTACCTGATGGGAAGCAGTTACCGTGGCCCATGGACGTAGGCAACACCTTAGGCGTCACACTCGCGCTGCCGACCCTTTCTAGAGTAGATAACCGTAAGCAGTTGCTGACGGTAAGCCGTCAAGCGGGCGGTAGGCTTATCCACTGCCCTAGTATTGTAAACAATAATAATATTCATTCCATTCCGTTTCTCCAGAGAATCCAGGGCATTCTCAAGATGGTAGGATGAAACTTGAGGGCCAATTCCCGTAAAAAAAATATTATCAATTCAGTCTTAATCAAGTCTCGATCTCGTGTCAATCTCAATACGTCAAAAAGGGTGTTTTCATTAAAAAAAAAAAAAACAAAATAAAACAATTTTGTTACGAGAAATCCTTTTTTTAAAGGAAAAGGTGTTCTCATAACAACATTTTTGTTGAAAATATAAAAAATTTAGTAACGATAACACCTTTTTTGACCTTTGGGAGATCGACATGAGATCTAGACTGAACATCTCTTGAACATCTCTTTATTACGAGAATTGTCCCTCTGGTCGGCCGAACAAACATTGGCGGGATGACATCGGCTCCTTTGTCTCAGATTGGGAGATTTGTAGTAAAGAAGAAAGCTCTTTCTTGCGGTGGTAAGATTTGGGGGAGACCTTACCCAGCAGTGGCACGAAATAGGTTAAAATTGTCATTATAGACCAATAACAGTAACGTCCATACTGTACGCACTGTACGTGTACGTGTACTGACTAAAAAGCTCCTGGCATACCTCGAAGCGAATGATCTCCTCAGTAATCGGCAATATGGCTTTCGCCAAAACCGTTCCATTGGGGACCTTCTTGTGTATGCCACCCACATTTGGAGTGAGGCCAGAACACTTGCCGTTTCTCTCGACATCTCGAAGGCTTTAGACAGGGTCTGGCACGATGGCCTAATTGGCAAGCGTCCGTCCTACGGCCTGCCCCCTGGCTTATGTGTCTGGATCACCACATTCCTGAGGAATCGGTCTATCTAATTGGTCGTTGACGGCTGCACATCCGACCGATTAGCAATCAACGCTGGGGTCCCTCAGGGGTCGGTACAGCCTTGAACATCGACGCAAAGTTGCAGACCTACCGGTCTTTTATCGGACGCATTTCGGAGAGTGTATGCTGGAATTGCACAACTTGTTACCTCCAAGCCCTTTCCACCAACGAACGACCAGGCGCACAGCGACGCGCCACCGCTACATGGTGGATATTCCACTCATACGCACGAAACGTTTCGGCGACACATTTATTATGCGTACAGCTAAGGAATGGAAATGCCTGCCTGAGTCTGTGTTTCCGGAAAGCTATAACCTTGGAATCTTCAAGTCTCGAGTGAATAGGTTCATTCAAGGCAAACGTGATCCATCGTAGACCACATCGTCACTTACGACCAGGTGTGATAGAGGTCAAAAGTTAGCCTATCATCCATAAAAAAAAAAAAGATGTTATATTTTACAACTTTCTGTGTAATTTTTTTTAATGCATTGAGGGTTATCATTATGACTAAGTACATAATTTAGTTGCGGAAATAAATAAACATAGTTTAGTAACCATATTAGAAGGACTTTTTAGGGTCGGCAGCGCAAGTGTGACGCCCCTGGTATTGCATACGCCCATAGGCTGTAGTAACCGCTTCCCGTCAGGTGGCCCGTGGGCTTGTCTGCTAAGTGCTATAAAAAAAACCGGTTGTCTGTAAAGTCGCTTTACTGACGATAGTTGAACGTGACAACGTCATAAGAAAATACTGATGGAATTGTAAATGTATTATTGTATAGCAGCTGTCCACGCGGACGCATCGCTCACTCAAGTAGGAGAGAGACAGATCTCGAACGCTGCCGAAAGCCGATTGTGCCTCTTTGTCGCTCGTTCCGCACTGTCTCAGGACGTCATGTTTTTTCGTGCGTGCAGCCGACTCCATCGAATGATAAGACGTTGTCACGTCAAAATACATAAATTTTACCTATTCACTACGTGGTAAATACTACGTATGAAGTTCTAATAAGATCGGAAGTAGAAGTTTGCAAACTGTGTTTAGCATTAGACTAATAACTGTTTACATCTGTCATCTTAAACTGCTTATGAATAGGCAAACTATTAAACTACTTACTATAATGTGTTACGAGCACTACAATCAACAAGTTTCAATAACATAAGAAGTTATGTACGGGTACAAAGTGAAATTGCCAGATTAGCAAACATGAATTGCATAAAATAACATAAAATAAACATAACATCACGCCTATAAATGTTAATTATCGCTCGCCTAATAATGTGCCCGGTAGATGGCAATAGGCTCGCCCCCTATTACATTGGGACTTTAACTTAACTGGCGAATCGTGGGTGTGTAAGACACCTCTGCCTACCCCTTCGGGGATACAGGCGTGAAGTTATGTTATGTTATGTTACGTTACGTTACGTTACGTTACGTTACGTTACGTTGCGTTACGTTACGTTACGTTGCGTTGCGTTGCGTTGCGTTGCGTTGCGTTGCGTTGCGTTACGTTACGTTACGTTACGTTACGTTAGGTTACGTTACGTTACGTTACGTTACGTTATGTTATGTTATGTTATGTTTTTCAGCAGCCATGGTCACGGGGAGACTCACGAAACGTCGAGATCAATGTAAAATATAAAATAACATCAAATAAATCGCGATAGAATCGATTAAAAATAGTTTTATTTCAATATTACCAAACATTTAAAGATACAACTTTTGATGAAATTTTGAGACTAAAACACACATAATATACCTCTCCTAAATAAATGACAAAATTTCAATCAAATTTTCATAACAATTTACATAGGCATTTTAATAACGTGTCACATGTTGATTTAAATAAAAAGGGTTTAGCTTTAATGACAACAAATACAGGTCCCAACCGCCAATGTTTACGAGTTTGAGGATCCAATATCACTACTGGACAGTCTGGCTACGATAAGCCGGTTAGATAGCAAAAGGCTTATATTCACATGCGAGATATTTTGGGTACCTTTGGGTACAAAGAACGGGTACATCCATGAAGTCAATTATGTTATGTTCGGTCACTGATTAAATATTGCTACGATCGGCTTTTGTATGTTCTTATTTCATTTGACATAAAAAGAAAACATGTATTGACAATGTTATATCTGCATAACTATTTTTTTTTATTACTTAGTATTTTGTGTTCGACCGTACGCTTGGTAGACTAATTAGTGTTGTCCGTCAGGATGGCTGGACCTAACGATATAATATATGTACATGACAATAATATATGTGCCGGGCAATTTCCGCTTGGGGTTAGGGGGTCAGACGGCAGTGGATTCTACATTAGTATGTCAAACCCAGGTTCCAAAGTTTAAACTTTGAGCACAACAGGAAATCACACGTTGGTCAAGTAATGATGGGGACCACAATAGAACATCATAATGCTAGTCCACTGCTGGACATAGGTCTCTCCTAATGAGCGCCATAGCGCCATGTCTTCAGCTTGCCGCATCCAGCATCTGCCCGCAATCATTCGCAGATATTCATTCCACATGCTTGTCTAAAACTACTCAATCTATTTACCCAGTACTTGAAGATTCCCGGGTTATAACTTTCCAGGAACAAACAGCAGGACTTCCACTCCTTTGAATACCTTTGAATAGAGCTGCAGCTTATAAATGGGCCCGCAGAGACTGAGAAGGAGGCGGGGCGGAGAGTGTTTAGCCTGCGCAGGAGTGGGTGGCCGTAGTGACGTCACGCAATATATTGCTAAGACTGTGTGTGCGTATCTGTGGTATTACGTTATGTAACTCCAGCGCATACTTACCGTAATGCATGTGTTAAAATACCTGACATTCTTGCAAATTTTATTTTTATAAGCATATATCCCCCGGGCAGGGGGATTGTGGTCGCAGCACTAGTGGGACCGGTGGATGTCACGCGGTGCTGCGACGACAATCCTCGTCTGATGAGGCCGTCAAGCTGATTGCCACCATTGTTAACATGGTACATGTATGTAATGGTGACCCTCTTTCCTGAGATTTTACCTTCAGCTTACCATCAGGCGAGGTGAAGTCAATTTGACGTGTCCGAAATATAAAAAAAAATATAATAAAGATATGTTTATTACTTTCTGAGTTATACCTGTCTATCCTTAGGCATTTTACCTTCCTTGTTACGCTTTACCTGTCGCTAGTTCGCGAAGAGTTTGTTTCTGAACTAGTTAGAGGTGAATTTACATTAGAAAGAGTGAATATGAGTTTTTATAGCCTTTGCGAGGTAGATAAATGTAAATTCTGACATTCACAAGCATGCAAAGCATATTATTACTCAATGTTCATAAACGTTACATTGTGAACTAAATTAATTAGATAATTTGAATTTCTGCGAAATTATAAATTTGAATTCTTGTGAGTTAGTTAGGCGTCTGTAGACCCAAGACGGCGTGCGGTTTTAGTCGGTTCAAGCCCGACATAACCGCCCCCGCTGCGCGGCGGGAAATAGAAATATTCATTTATACAAATGTGTGCACTGAGCGGGTATCGAACCCGCGACCATGTCGTAGAAGTCGAATGCACTACCGCTATGCCACAGAGGCCGTTATGTTCATAAACCAGGGCAGCCACTTAAGATCAGACATGTCGTGTTTACTTCTCGATGTTGGCAACCCTACTAAACGAATAGGGGCCTCTACATAAAAAAACTATAGTCGGTTCGAATCGGACATAAATTTACCACATGAAAAAAAAAAGGGCTTGTCTTGATAATCGTATCGTACTGAGTAAATGTGACTATTTAAAGGAAATGAACGTCAGAAAATAATGGGTTTCCACCAAGTAAATCTTAAATTTAATTTATCTCAGTTTTGAAGAGCATCGGTCTAGTGGAGAAGAAAGGCTGATTCCGTGACTTTCTATTTAATTAATTGTAGTTACACAACTTTGATTGACGTTAGTAATGCTGGTACATCAAATTTTGATATAATATAGAATATAGAATATAGACTAGAATACAGATTTAATAACATGCATTGAACAGGATTGTTATTAAATTATTGTAAATATTGCTCTAGATGCTCGCTAGATGATGGTCAAGCCTCAGAGTGCGTCCGTTATACGTAGCCAGGGTCAGTTTGTGAAGGGTTTGGTAGCCTATTGTAGCCCGGGGATTCTTAGCACCCCCTGCCCCGCCGTTACCATGTCCGCTACCATGACCAGGGATAGCGAGGCGGCCGGGAACTGGGGGCCATCTTTTGGCTGTTTCCTTCATTTGGGGGTAGTGCCCATAATCCCCACGCTGGGCAGGCGGGTTGGGAATCGCAGTTTGTTGGAGGGGTTGTTCTGCGGGGGTGCTGCTGTAGTTATGAGTGTATTAAAAATGTTTATTAGCGCTAGCTTAGTAAGTTATGTTAAGGTCAAAATGTAATAGTGGCGAGCCTATTGCCATCTACCGGGTACATTATTAAGCGAGCGATAATTAACATTTATTAATGCATACATAATAAATAAAAGTCAGAGGTGTGTGCACGGGGCGACTGGGCATCGAACTCGTGACCTCGTCTCAGCAGTCCGTTACGTACGCCACTGGGCTATCACCGGTTACAGCAGGAATACAAAACCAACTGAATCATCAGTTTTTATGGCATGGATACACTTTCCCGGTCGCTCCAATTTAGGCCAATCAATCATAAACTTATACGGGAAATCCGGTTAGAGTTTTGATTGATTGGATTTCATTATATTCCTCTATAGATGTTCTATTACTAGACGATATGTGTGGTGCGGCGGTAGAGCGTTGGACTGACACATCGGAGATGCCATGAGGTTCCCGCACAGTGCAAATATTTTCATGAATAATTACGTTTTTATTTGCATTGGTTTCCATGTATAATTGTGACACCCTGACATGGAAAATTAAGCTTAGCTGGATGGTTTAAACGACAATTTAAGTAATTTAGGCCAAAATTTTCTTTTTTTTTTTTAAGCGTGTGGAAACCCCCTTTTTTTTTTTTTTTTCGTGCGGAAATCCCCTCGGATACCCCCCCGCCGGCCAGCGGGGGCGGTGATGTCGGGCTTGAACCGACTAAAAACGCACGCCGTCTCGGGTCTGCAGACGCCGGGGTGTAAGGTTGCCCATAGAGCATATCCCTCGCACCCCGACTGACCCTGGGCCATCTCCGGTTTGGAGATGGCCCCCTCGGGTTTGGGAACCACGGTGTCCCCGTCTTGCCCCGGTTTGGGGGAGGGGCGCTAGTCGCCCCACCGTCCCGGCCTGCTTCTGCTGGGATGACAGGCGGCCTCACCTGCCACCCCCAGGCCTGCGTCATGGAGGACGGAGGTCGTTAAGCGACCTCCGGCGCCTGAGTCGCCTGCGACGCGAGGCGAGGCTGTTGCGGGCTCGGCGGGCCGGGAGGGTTCTGAACCTCACCCGGACGCGCTCCGCCATCTCCTTCGCGAGCATCACATGCTCGCAGACGGAGGTGGCGGCGGCCCACGCGCTCGCGCTCCGCACCATTGCCGCAATCATGCTGCCGAGCGAGAGGACTCCCACCCCGATGGCTGCCACGAAGTCACGCCTCGGCACCTCCCACGCCGGGCAGTCCGCCAGCGTGTGCAGCCCTGAGTCCTCGCTCGCGTCACAGTGATGACACTCAGGCGTTGGCTCCTTCCTGATCCGATGCAGGTGGTCCCCGAAGCACCCCTTCCTGGAGATCACCTGCGTCAGTCGGTAAGAGAGGCTTCCGTGTCGCCTCTCTAGCCAATCCTCCATGATGGGCCTTACCGCCGCTATTGCGGCGTGCCCTGCGCTTGGTCGCCCAAGTCGTTCCTTCCACTCCACCACGATGGCCTGGCGGAGCTGGGACTGTACGGCCTCGATTTCTCGATGCTCGGGGTTCAGTCCCTGCTCCCGCGCCTCCTTCCGCCACTGGTACAGTTGCGAAAGGGCTCTCGCCTCCAGGTTCCATGGCGGAGTTCCGGCAAGGAGACTCGCCGCCTCGAAGGAGATCGTGCGGTACCCGCGGATGACCCTGATGGCCATCACTCGCTGCGGAGCGCGCAGCATCCGCACACTTCCGGCCTTCAGGGCCTCCGCCCATATTGGGCACCCATACAGGGCCATGGACCGCACGATCCCCGCGTAGAGTCTCCTGCAGGAGTCATCGGGCCCCTTCATGTTGGGCAGCAGCCGCACCAGAGCGAGAGCTGTGCCCTTCAGTTTGGGGGCCAGACTTCAGATGTGCTCTCCGAAGTCCCATCGGCCGTCGAGCACGAGCCCCAAATATTTCATTTGGGGCTTGATGCCGATGCGATTACCTCCCACGATGAGACTGGATCCTTCGGGTGGCTTGCTCCTAGGCCCATGAAAGAACAGGGCCTCGGTTTTATGCATAGCCACCTCGAGACCCAGCCGCCGGATCCGCTCCACGACTTGGGCAACCGCGGTCGTGGCCTTCAGGGTCGCTTCGCGGTACGTCGCTCCGCACGCCGTCACGAGCGTGTAGTCCGCGTAACACGTGACGGCGGCACCATCTGCGAGCTCACCGCGAAGCACCCAGTCGTATCCGATGTTCCACAGGAGCGGCCCCAGGACCGATCCCTGCGGAACACCGCACGACATCTCACGCCGGCCGAGACCGGTCACGGTTGGGTAGAAGACGGCTCTCTCCGTCAAATACGCCCCGACTATGCGGCGGAGGTAGAGAGGCACTTCGTGATACACGAGCGCCTCCCTAATGCAACTCCAGGGCAAGGTGTTGAACGCGTTGGCGATGTCCAGAGACACCGCCAACATCACCTCACCCCGGGCTACTGCATCCTCCGCCAGAGCCCTCACGCGCATGATGGCATCCACGGTGGAGCGCCTCTGGCGGAAGCCATATTGGCCATCCGCCAGGTCCGGCCCCACTCTTGAGAGGTGCTCGACGAGGCGCTTCGCAATTACTCTTTCAAAGAGCTTGCACACCTCGTCGAGCAACACTATGGGCCGGTAGGCGGACGGTGAGTCCGCCGGGCGCCCCTCCTTTCGGATGAGGACCAGTTTCCCCGTCTTCCACAATTTCGGAAACTGGCCCCGCTCCAAACATGCGCTGAGAAGCCCTCTAAGTCGGGGTCGAGAGCGTCGTCGACTAGAGCTAGGACCCACGCTCGGCCTGGAATGCCGTCGGGTCCCGGGGCGTGTGGAGACCCCCACGGGCTTCACCCCATCGGTGCCTACGATAGGGTGGGCATGTCGGAATCGGACCGACCAAAAACACACGGTGTCCTTCCCAAGTGTCCATTGCCGGGCACCCCGGGTAAGCCCTCGAAAGGATAACCCCAGGGTTACCGTCGGACTTTGGCCGCCACCTTAAAACAAAAATAATAATGTAAAAAAATGAAAATCGCTCGCGCAGCACTGATTTGAAATTGGTGGACAGGTTATACAGTTACCGAGGAGTACAAAATGCTAGCAATTTTAACTAAAACGAAAACAAGGCAAACAGCTGCAAAAGGTTTTAATAAGGATAAACTTATACCTACTTATCTGGTAACCGATCGAATATTAAATTCGAAAAAAAGTTTCAACTTTTTTCATTTCCAACTAAGTTTAAATTAGTTGGACGATGTCGCGAAACGTGCCTTGAGACTAACTCACATTTAAAGTTGGCTAAATTTTAGTTGAATTTGTTAAAACTCGATACTGTGTACATTTCTGTTCAATTTAATATGTGTTTTTGGAGGTATGGTATGCGGTTATCGCAGCTGATGGGTGCTTAGAATCTCAGAACTAGCGCATCTTATAACGAGTAGATTTATGCTTATCTGACACGGACGAGTCAGTTCTGCTGGGAAAGGACTACTTTCCCAATATATACACGTACGACGATGCGCAATTGATATATATATATTGCTGGCCTCTGTGGCGTAGCGGTAGTGCATTCTACTGCTACGAGAGGGGGCGCGGGTTCGATTCCCGCTCAGTGCAAATATTTGTATGCATGAATATATCTATTTGCATTGGTCTGGGTGTTTCAATGTATAATATGTATGTAAGTATGTTTATCCGCATCCTGGAACCCATAACCAGGCTAGTTAAACTATGCTTGGTCTAGAAAGCGCGGTGCAGAATGTCGTAGAATATTTATTTATATATGGTGGATTCTCTGCTCATACGCATGAACCGCTTTAGCATTACGTTCATTATGCGTACTGGTATGGAGTGGAATGCCCTGCCTGAGTCTGTTTCCGGAAAGCCTGAGAGTTTTCCAGTGTGATGATTACAGTGTTCAGTATACTATGTAACAGTAGATTACTGAAAGAGGTATAATTGTAGTTAGCGCCATCTGTGGACACAGCAGCAACTACTGCGAATGCCTCGATGTGGCTGACTTTAGTCTTGATTCGACTAATCGACGTCAGATGGTGTGAGATACTGTATCGATGTTTCTCGTCGTGTATTCATCTGGCCGAACATTCGAGGAAACTCCAGAATTAATTCCATATATAAGGATGTCCGCCGGCAGTGGCCCTATGATTCATTTTTTGTTTGAGAGGTCACTAGTAGTGCCCATACTCCATATTTATTGTGATATTTGTTGTAAGTGAGAAAACTATAATACCCAATTTGGAGGTTATATTGTGTTGCTAACTTTTAAACTTTCGCGTTCCATGATATAATAATTATATTTACGGGGATTAACGCGATCACTTATTTAAAGGTATTACATACCTCTGGTTTGCCTGACGTTTCGACCAGGTTGCACTGGCCGTGGTCACAGGCTGACTGGCTCAGCGTTGCACGCCCTCCGTCGTCGAATCCGTGAAGTAGAAGATTCCTCTTCCACCCGCACATTTTCGATATTGTTGAGATTTTTGTTTCGCCATGTACCGTCACATACTACACTAACAGTGTCCCTATTCTGTAAGCAAACCGATGTGTTCCTATTCTGGTGTTTATCCGACTGCGCAGAAAAGCGAGGTGGTATGTTTTTTAACACTGGATTCCACGCTGTAGATAATTTAAAACCATCTTCCCGATTGAATGTTTTATGTTTTTTAATCTCAATCGCTTCACGTACAACTCTTGAGTAAAAGTGACGTTCGGTGGAGAGGACTTGCGTGCGGTGAAATTCAATCCAGTGGTTGATGCCTGCATCGAGTGCATGTTCTGCAATCGCCGATTTGCTCTTCTGTCGGTTCTTCACAGCAGCGATATGTTCTTTGACCCTTTCAGCAATAGTCCGCTTCGTTTGGCCTATGTAGGAACTTCCGCAGCTGCAGTCTATTTTATAAACACCTGGAGTTTGTAGTGGCAATATATCCTTCGGTGTGCCAACGATGTTGTGTACCTTTATGCGTGGTGTGTATACTGTCGGAATAGAGTATTTCTTTTTTTTCTATTTGGCTGGTTGTCTGTTTACTTCTGGATACTTGCGTCTTCTTTTCGGTTGCTTTCGTCCTCCATTCACTTGATATCCGTTACTTTTTAGTACCTCCTGAACATGTTCTAGCTCCCGGTCTAAATGTTCAGGGTCACAGAGATTGTAAGCTCTGTTCTTGAGTGAAGTCATAACAGATTGCAAGTGCCGTGGATGGTGATGAGACGTGGCGTGTAGGTATCTATCCGTATGAGTAGGCTTACGGTACACACAGTGTGACAAGGACCCATCTGATCTCACGGTTACTTTAACATCTAAGAAGGACAACGACCTATCCGTCTCCATTTCATATGTAAACCTTATTTTGGGGTGAATAGAGTTAAGATGTCGTAAATATTGATCTACTTCTTGTTTATTTCCTTTAACGATACTGAAGATGTCATCCACGAATCGCTTCCACAGCCTAACGGTATTCGGGCCGAGACTTAGAGCCTTCTCTTCAAAATGTTCCATCCAGATGTTGGCAAGTACTGGGGCTACAGGACTTCCCATTGCGACGCCATCAATCTGGAGGTAATGTTGACCTTGGAAAAGGAAATAATTGCCATCTAAACAGTGTTCAAGTAGATCCATATAGTTGAACGGCAGCTCGTTGTCTCTCAGCAGGTCTTTTACGATGTTTAAGCACTCTTTTATTGGAACATTGGTGAAAAGCCACTCCACATCAAAACTCACCATGACGTCATCCGGTTCCAACGTGAGATCCTTTATAACCTGTATAAAGTGCCGTGAGTCTTTCACAAAAGACGGTGTTTTGCCTACAAGTGGTTGCAATACTGAAGCAACGTGCTTTGCAAGATCGTAAGTAGGAGAAGCAATTTGACTTACAATGGGCCGCAGCGGCACGTCAGGCTTGTGTATCTTCGGCAGACCATATAATTTCGGTGGCTGGTGTGACTTAGGTGTGTACAGTCTCTTGTACTCGTCTTCTGAAAATAGGTCCTCATTATCCCGGATTAGAGATCGTATTTTACGCGTAACTCTGGCGGTGGGGTTGTATGTTACGGGTTTATAAACCTTAGTTTCACTCAACAGTTCGAGTACGTTGGTAATCAGTTGTATTCATCACTACGGTGGCGTTTCCCTTGTCGGCCTTAAGCACTACAATATCCCGGTTATCCCTAATGTTTTTTAATGCTTGACGCTCTTCCATAGTGATGTTACTAGCCGGAAGCTTTGACCGACGTAATATTACCGCGACGTCCTGTCTAAGGATATCGGCATCGCCGGGCGGTACTTTGTTACGTGCAACCGATTCCTCAACGCTACTGATTACATTCTCAAACGGTATTCGCTTAGGCGTCGGAGCGAAGTTCATACCCTTAGCCAAGATGTTTTTTGTTGTATCATCTATTCTCACGTTCGATAAGTTTACAACGTTGTCCTTCGATCGGTGGGGTACCACGGGTGACGCTTTATTTTCTGCATACCGTCGATTATATTCCTTCGAGAACTTTCGATCAAAGTTTTCACTACATAACTCGAAGGTACGACTCGCTTGTAAAAACGTAACCCGGTCACACAAATCATAGTCCGATTGAGATAGATTAACACTACACTTCAATTGTAACGCATATAACTCTCTCTGTATACACTCCAAATCACTGTGTTTATTTCGAATTAATTGTCTCAGGAGGCGTGCACTCGCGTTTGTTAGAATTTTACGTGAAAATGCGATATCACTACGTGGTTTTATTCGAACACACGAAGCTAATAAGTCCCAATCGCGACACTTCACTAGAAATATCAACGATGTTTTCATCCGCGCCCGTTTTTTACGTAAAAATTCTAGATGACGCACTTGTTTTGCAATTTCCGACCCGTAGCGGTTTGCTATACTAACTTTTAAACTTTCGCGTTCCATGATATAATAATTATATTTACGGGGATTAACGCGATCACTTATTTAAAGGTATTACATACCTCTGGTTTGCCTGACGTTTCGACCAGGTTGCACTGGCCGTGGTCACAGGCTGACTGGCTCAGCGTTGCACGCCCTCCGTCGTCGAATCCGTGAAGTAGAAGATTCCTCTTCCACCCGCACATTTTCGATATTGTTGAGATTTTTGTTTCGCCATGTACCGTCACATACTACACTAACAGTGTCCCTATTCTGTAAGTAAACCGATGTGTTCCTATTCTGGTGTTTATCCGACTGCGCAGAAAAGCGAGGTGGTATGTTTTCTTTTTTTGTTTTGTTTTCTTTTGTGAAAGACTCACGGCACTTTATACAGGTTATAAAGGATCTCACGTTGGAACCGGATGACGTCATGGTGAGTTTTGATGTGGAGTCGCTTTTCACCAATGTTCCAATAAAAGAGTGCTTAAACATCGTAAAAGACCTGCTGAGAGACAACGAGCTGCCGTTCAACTATATGGATCTACTTGAACACTGTTTAGATGGCAATTATTTCCTTTTCCAAGGTCAACATCCAGATTGA
Organism: Cybosia mesomella; assembly: GCA_946251805.1. NCBI lineage: Eukaryota > Metazoa > Arthropoda > Insecta > Lepidoptera > Erebidae > Cybosia > Cybosia mesomella. The sequence goes on from OX276408.1 coordinate 27,249,916, forward strand.
TGGCGTCGCAATGGGAAGTCCTGTAGCCCCAGTACTTGCCAACATCTGGATGGAACATTTTGAAGAGAAGGCTCTAAGTCTCGGCCCGAATACCGTTAGGCTGTGGAAGCGATTCGTGGATGACATCTTCAGTATCGTTAAAGGAAATAAACAAGAAGTAGATCAATATTTACGACATCTTAACTCTATTCACCCCAAAATAAGGTTTACATATGAAATGGAGACGGATAGGTCGTTGTCCTTCTTAGATGTTAAAGTAACCGTGAGATCAGATGGGTCCTTGTCACACTGTGTGTACCGTAAGCCTACTCATACGGATAGATACCTACACGCCACGTCTCATCACCATCCACGGCACTTGCAATCTGTTATGACTTCACTCAAGAACAGAGCTTACGATCTCTGTGACCCTGAACATTTAGACCGGGAGCTAGAACATGTTCAGGAGGTACTAAAAAGTAACGGATATCAAGTGAATGGAGGACGAAAGCAACCGAAAAGAAGATGCAAGTATCCAGAAGTAAACAGACAACCAGCCTATATGCCTTATGTCAAGGGAGTTACGGATAAGATCGGGTCCGTGTTAAAGAAATACTCTATTCCGACAATATACACACCAGGCATAAAGGTACACAACATCGTTGGCACACCGAAGGATATATTGCCACTACAAACTCCAGGTGTTTATAAAATAGACTGCAGCTGCGGAAGTTCCTATATAGGCCAAACGAAGCGGACTATTGCTGAAAGGGTCAAAGAACATATCGCTGCTGTGAAGAACCGACAGACGAGCAAATCGGCGATTGCAGAACATGCACTCGATGCAGGCATCAACCACTGGATTGAATTTCACCGCACGCAAGTCCTCTCCACCGAACGTCACTTTTACTCAAGAGTTGTACGTGAAGCGATTGAGATTAAAAAACATAAAACATTCAATCGGGAAGATGGTTTTAAATTATCTACAGCGTGGAATCCAGTGTTAAAAAACATACCACCTCGCTTTTCTGCGCAGTCGGATAAACACCAGAATAGGAACACATCGGTTTGCTTACAGAATAGGGACACTGTTAGTGTAGTATGTGACGGTACATGGCAAAACAAAAATCTCAACAATATCGAAAATGTGCGGGTGGAAGAGGAATCTTCTACTTCACGGATTCGACGACGGAGGGCATGCAACGCTGAGCCAGTCAGCCTGTGACCACGGCCAGTGCAACCTGGTCGAAACGTCAGGCAAACCAGAGGTATGTAATACCTTTAAATAAGTGATCGCGTTAATCCCCGTAAATATAATTATTATATATTGTGTTGGTTTCCAGATTTGAACTGGTAAGTTATTTTATTCCATTGCTGTCAGTGTATTCTCATAATGGGGATTTGTTATTGATAAAAGTTGTATATCTTGATCGCAGGGTCGTTTGTTCTCGGAACGAACCTTTAAAATCAATTCAGACGGCAGTGACTCTGAGGTTGTCAATTGCTGAGGCCTGGATACCTTGATATTGGGAAGCAGATCGCAAGGGACGCTCCGGGATCTGTTCTGCCGGAGCACAACCACTGTTGGCCCCGCGGAGACTCGGGATCAATAAGGTCAAGCAATCTTTTATTGTAATTGTGATTTTATTGCATTACTGCTGACCGGCGCTAGGCTTATGTACTATTACTGAGCTGTGACACTACTGACTGGCACCTGGTGAGAATCACCTCTGTGTACTGATTTAATTACATATCTACTTATGTGTGTATCTGAACCTGTAACTTATTTTCAATATTTATCAATCATCTGTTAAGTATCTGTCTGTGTGCTGTAACCTGAAACTTCTGTCAAGTATATTTCTCCGTACCTAACTTATATATCTGTACTACTATTTTCTATGTGTCTTAGTTTCCTTTGAGTATCTATCTGTATCTTTTCTGTCCAAATATATGTATGCATAACCTGTGAGTGTTTTTTCATTGGAGATCAGCTGACCTATGCACCACCTAGAACCTCTGACAAGGCGCCCTGCGATTGAGACCTCATTTGCTCACCTGGTCTAGCCGGTGAGTAACCTCCATAGGATAATTTGTAACAACTACAAGATATCTTCAATCACACACACAAAATCTTTTTTTGCATTTAAAGTCTTTATACAGCAACACCATGATTTCATGAAACTTATGTAAGACATGTAACAAAATAATATTGAAAAGTAACTTACGAAACAATCTATATTTGACAGGATACTTTTTTTTTTAATAAGTTTCAAAACTACGACATGACTAAACTGCTTATTCCCTTAGCGTGTATAAAATTACTCAAATAAAAATAATAACTTCAATTGAAGTAGAATTCCCTGTGGTACCATAACATGGATGTGTAATTTCATTACTGTGTAGTCAGTTGCTCGAGGGCAATCCGCGTTGAACACATTTGACGAATTGTATTAAAAATACAAAAATATGAAAAACAAAAAACTAAGTTCCATAATTCAAAGGTTTTCAAACATAAATAAGTGAAGTGAATCCAGTTTCCATAGAACTATAAAACGGAGTTTAAGAAATTTATAAAACTAGCATATGGTATGGTTAAATAAATATAACCGTAAGACAAGGAATATAACAAATATCACTACAAAAACACGAAGACAAAAGTAAAATTTTCACAATAATTAAATATGCCAGCTAGAGTTGAAAATATTTTTAAAAATTACATCATTTTAGAAAACTTTTATTGCATCAGTCGGCCGTATCTCATACAATGTAGAAAGATTAGATTCGCATGCGATTTCATCGCATTTGTAGTATTTATTGTTATTATGGGAACTATAATAATTGATATCTTATCCAATAGAAGCATGGGCTTCAAAATTTTCCAAGGCATGACAGGGCTTGAACTATTGTGTCTAGCAATTTCAGCTAGATTCCGAAATATTATGTCTAAAAGTATTGAAAGACTAGAAGTAACTTGCCAACTGAATGAGGCTTATCTTTCTATATTGAATGCCAAAGGCATTGAAATTGCAGTAACATCACTAGTGTCTTTCATAATTGATATAATAAGTTTAAAACTATTAAACTCAGAGAATACTACACTCATATTTTTAAGTGTAGTGTTTGCGGCTCATGATGCAGAATTAGGTTACTTTGCTCTCTTATTTGAAACTATGAATGCCAGACTTGGGATGTTAAAGGAAGCTGCTCCGAATGCTGGTTCTAAACGTTATGGATATCTATTGATAGCAGCATCGCATTTGAGTGAACAATGCACACCACTGGTAAGACTATCAGAAATATTGACGAACTCATTGTTGCCATTGTTGAATATTGCTATTATAATAATTTACGTTGTTGGTAAAAAGTCGTAAATTCCACATAATAAAGATGATTTTCAATAACACCCCGTAAACAATCCAATTGATAGCTCCAAAAGATTTCCGAAGATGAGAATACTTCTTAATTTTAGTTATTACTTCACACTAAAATTAATTTACATTTAAAATGTGCAACATGATGGATTTGTATGAATAATCAACTTCACTCAATCCAGACTTAACACTGAATGATGAATAAAGTAAGGGCCGTTACCTCATTTTCTATTATTCACAGCCTATCTCATAGAAACTAATATTAATATTGATTCTTTTACAATTTTAAGGTCAATAGAGTCCTTTATTCATGAAATTTATAAAGAAGCTTACAGTTTACGGTATATGGAATTTGCCAAATACTTTTAACTAACTTTATTATATGGTAATATGCCATCAGACTTATACGGAAAGGAATAGTGGCTCTTCGGAGTAAACAATCTTAAAAAAAATTACCCTGATTACCTCTCTCTGAAATCACTTTATTTATAGACCAGAGGAAATCAAAAGGGGCAATAGTGGCCAAGAGCTGCCAGGGGTTGGTGGATATACTGCTCTTTAGTTAAACCTTGTCTTAAACCCGGCAGTAGGTCTTATTTCTGAGATACCGTGTATTTTACTTAGTTAGACTATTCAAGTAATGTTTGAAAAGGTCGAACTATTATATTCAAATAAAACTATTTGTTAACGGATTCTATCGCGATTTATTGCATGTTATTTTGTGAACACATTTTATACTTTACACTTAGCATTTTATATTTTACACTGAACCCGACCGTAAAATATAAAATAACATCAAATAAATCGCGATTGAATCTGTTAAAAAATGGTTTTATTGCAATGCGTGACATTCGCGTAAATTTCCGACAATTATATAAATTTATTTATTTTTGCGAATAATGGGCAAACATAATTTATATTTTTACAATAAGACAGCACTGAAATGAGCAATGAATTGATATAAGTAAGATTATTATTACTATTAAGTAATAACGTTCTTGAATAGGTTTAGATTATATACAAAATAATTATACCGACTGAAAAGGAATACAAAGAAGGAGTGGTACACTTTATAATGAGATTCAGTCCATCCTAATGATTATCTGAGGGTAATTATACTACAAAGAATTGTTGAGAAATTCACAAAACCATAGCTTCACACCGTGTTATGAGATTTCAATATATATAATATTTTCTATTCATAATCTAAATGTATGATTATTACATTGGGACCTAAACATAACTAGTGAATCGTGGGTGTGTAATATACCTCTGCCTACCCCTACGGGGATACAGGCGTGAAGTTATGTTATGTTATATATTTGCAAAAAAATATCTAAGCATGTTTATCCGCATTCTAGAACCCATAACACAAGCTAGTTAAACTATGCTTACTGAGTCTAGAAAGCGCTGAGTAGAGTATCATAGAAGATTTATTGTCTGTGTAGTTAATAGGTAAACGTTTAAAGGTTCCAACTTACTTCGAGAGTAAGTTGGTACCAGACCCCACAGTGAATCTAGTAAGATGGAACGTTAGACCCAAGAACCTAAGACATAAGTACGAAGTTTCATAATTGAAATCTGTATAGTAAGATAAAAAAAATATTTAAGTTGTGTGGAGTGGTGGAATTATGCTCGCGAGAATCGTCACAATATTGAGATTGCTTCTATTAATTACAATTCATGAATCTTTCGCGAAACAGGGGCCTATTGCATAAAACTACAAGTTACAATTTACAGGCGGTTTTTCTTACAAACTTGTAGAAACCATCGTTACAGGCATTGCATAAAGAAAAATTACAAACTTGTAAGTACCAATGAATTTTACAATTTTACAGGTGAATTTATACAATTTTACAGGTGTTGCATATAAAATCTTACAAGTTACAGGTTCCAAATCTACAATCACCTGTAAAATTGTAGTATTATTCAACCCACCTCTTTAGCCCTGTAACTGCATTACAATCGGTGTTTCATTTTGTCGTGAGAATGTTGTATAGCAGCAGTTCATCCTCTGATTAAGAAAATGAGGTACTAAATAGTCAAAGAAGAATAGTGCAACGTCAAAGAACATTCAGACCACGTATTAATTGTAATTTCAGAACTGATTTTGAGGTTAATGAACGTTTTCGAATGTCTAATCACAAACTTGAAGAATTATTGAATGTTATTGGTTACAAACTTACCCCATTAATTAATAGAAACCATGCTTTATCATCAAAACAGAAGTTGTGTATGGGCTATACACAACTTCTGTTTTGATGATAAAGCATGGTTTCTATTATACACTGGCTTGGTAATGGTAGTCAATACACGGAAGGAGCATACTTACCATTGTATTTTTTCTTATATTTAACCAGAATACATCTCTGGTATATTTATAGTCTTTTGCGTGAGGCACCAAACCCAAAGCTTTAGCATGATCATGGATTTCCATCCATTTCTGAACCTTATCATTTTTTGTTAGTGTATCCGAAAATGGGCCAAACAACAACTCTTTGTTGTCACGTACCGCCTTCAACACCTCCAACTTGCTTCCGTTTTTATAAGACATAGCAAACAAAAAAAAGGCAAATACAAAGCTAGACCGGAAACACAACAAAACAGACTAGACTTTTGTACAACAAAGATTGAGAATATAGGTTATGTTGACTATGAACAATTAAGAGTGGTAGAGTCAAGCAACAGTCCTTTTGGCTGTTGCATGAATGGGCCGACTGGACCGGGGAAGCACCACCCTCTCACGGAATATCGACGCCAAGTAACAGTATTTGAACTGTTGCGTTCCGTTTGGTGAGTGAGAGTCCCGGAGCCCAAACTCTTTTCCCATCCCCTCCCAAACTCCTTTCCCATCCCCTCCCAAACTCCTTTCCCATCCCATTTCCTTTACAGGGTCGGCAGCGCGAGTGTGACGCCACTGGTGTTGCACACGTCCATAGGCCGCGGTAACCGCTTCCCATCAGGTGGGCCGTGTGCTTGTCTGCCACCTTAGTGGTATAAAAAAAAACAAAAAAACAAAAATGAGGCCGGATTGACTTGTAATGGTGGTTTACAGGTCCTGTAAAATTGTACTATTTTATGCAACGCTTGTAATTGTACATGGTGCATTACAAGTGCCTGTAATTGTAAACTTGTCGAATTGTAGCTTGTAGTTTTATGCAATAGGCCCCTGGTATTAATTTAATACCGCCAGAGTTGTCTTTTAATATTATAATATCAACTTCGATTAAAATAGGTATGTATTTAAGTCATAATCCGTAGGATCACGGTTTAAAAACCTATACGTGGTTGTGAACTGCTAATTTAAGAATTGTCAAATGCCAATGTCAGTCACTCAATCATTAAAAGAAAAGTTAAGTTTTTTTTTTTTAATTATCGTATTTTTTTCAGCTATTCTTGCTACTAGGATCAACTCTGTTTACGACTGTCAGTTATCAATTCGTTTTAATCCTCGCCGATACCGAAAAAGTAAGTACTCATACTTCTATATCCCCGATAGGATAGACAGAAGTGTAATTTTATCTATACCCTGAGAAAATTATGCCTCTGCCCTATATTTCTGGTCCTATGTAAATAGTAGTTGTAAGTAAAGAAAATTTATTGAGCTGAGCGAGCGAAGCTCTTATACGCGGCATAGCCGTTTGTTGGTGGCTGAACTCTTCCGTAACCACTCGCGCGATCTTGACTACATTAACCACGGTGATAGTGTGGACACTGAGTAATGTTTTGAAGCGAGATTGTTCATTTCCGGTGTACCATTGAGGAATAATCACCGAAAATCAGTTTTACGAGCGCGCGACCTTAGCTAAGCTCGCGACCGTAGTAAGATGTCTTATTTTACAAACTTACTACCTTTCGAGTGCTTACCCGGGGTGCCCGGCAATGGACACTTGGGGAGGACACCTTGTGGTTTTAGTTGGTCCGATACCGACACGCCCACCCCGTCATCGGCACCGATGGGGTGAAGCCCGAGGGGGTTTGCACATGTAAAAAAAAACGAGTCCTGCTCGCTCAGCTCAATTTATTTCAGTCGCACCCTGCACTGAATTAATAGTTATTTAGAAGTATCAACATCAAATTTACACGTTCCCAAATGCCTGATCTTTTCAGAAAAAAATCTTATGTAAATTGGTATTAGCAAAATAACTCACAGTGTAATGGGTGTATGTAGCCATTAAGCAAGACCGATGCCTAGTTGAAATTGAAAAAACGCAATAGGTATATGCTGAACTGGTTTAACTGACTATTCATTGAATATGATATTGTCGGAAGTTTACGCGAATGTCACACATTGAAATAAAACTATTTTTAAGGGATTCTATCGCGATTTATTTGATGTTATTTTATATTATACATTGATCCCGACGTTTCGCTTGCTTTTCAACAGCCATGGTCACGAGTAGACCATCATTATCGGATCATTCATCGGAATATCAAATAAATCGCGATAGAATCCGTTAAAAATAGTTTTATTTCAATATTAATTGAATACTTACCTGTGGCCTGAAAATGAATATGGAATGAAGCAAATCAAAAAGAAAGCCGTATTTTACGCAATTTATCTTCTGTCTCTCTTTAATCTATTAGTTTTTAATCGGACCTCTTAGTCGCACGTGTAGAGTGGCGCTCAATGGTCTTCCTATTTTTGGCCCGTTAGACTGGCTGTGCGTTACGTGGGCGAGACTTTAATAAAGCCGAATGAACGTTCCTTTTGTCGTATCTCTTCAATCTCGCTTTTTATTCATCGTGGAGTAATAATTTTCATTTTATGAGATCGGTCATATTAACTGAGTTCTATAAATTTTATAATAATTTATGAGCACATTACCAGTCAACAGCAATGCAGATAATTTTTTCGACAGTGAACTCTGTAGATAAGCAATTTATCGTATTATTGTCTTTAAAATATTGGCCTAGTGTATTATTGTCTTTAAAATATTGGCCCAGTATATCTTTATCCTTTACTCCTTTATTTATATTCTAAAAGATTATTATTAATATTTCTTTTTATTTTTCTTATACACATCAATTATATTTTTAATATTTTTTAATATTATCAATATTTATATCTCTGAAAGGACAGGCCACATAAATAGGTAAGGAGACCATTGTGATCAGCCGAGTACTTCTATAAAACTTTATGCTGCTTCTAAAAATACTCTGATAGGAAAATCTATAGTTTTTCTATATCTTTACATATTGCTTTCTAGACCCTAATTAAGCATAGTTTTACTAGCTTGAGTTATGGATTCTAGAATGCGGATAAACATATTTTTATACTTTTTTTTGTAAATACACACATATTATACATAGTAACACCCAGACTAATGCAAATAGACATATTCATGCACACAAATGTTTGCACTGAGCAGGAATCGAACCCGCATCTCCTGTCGTAGAAGTCGAATGACGAACTACCGTTACCACAGAGGCCATTGCGCCTTCACCTTTCAGTTTATCTATAGGGTGGTAATTGATCGCCCTGGGTCAGCCGGGGTGCGAGGGAAATGCCTTATGGGGCCACCTTACATCCCTGGTGGCTGTGATTACAGTCAGTTTGAATCCAACATAACCACCCCCGCTGGCCGGCGGGGGGTTTTCCGCAAGAAAAAAAAGGGTGGTAATTGATCCATAGTTATTCCAACAACTACCTTTTTAAAACATAGTAGTTGATTTTTATTTCACATGCTATCAATTTCATTAATTTCATCAATAATATTGGCAATCCACGGCATTTTCATTTCGACGGCCTTTGTGGCGTAGCGGTAGTGCATTCGATTGCTACGACAGGGGACGCGGGTCTATTCCCGCTCAGTGCAAATATTTGTATGCATGAATATGTCTATTTGCATTGGTCTGGGTGTTTCTATGTATAGTATGTATGTATTTACAAAAAGAAAGTATATACGTATTTTCACCAGTAAAATTCCGTTTTACGTTCCATTTCATCAAGATCTTTTTTCTTTTCAGATTATTGGCTTGTCTCTCTATTTAATATGGCGTGAAACAAGGTCGATCTATTCTCTATGGATGATGTGTACAGCAGTAGCAAAAAGTGATGTCATATGCCAGAATCTGGCGCTGCATCTCATTGGAAAACTTACTCTTGACAGGAATATAAGTAAAGGTATTAAGTATAGTCTTCACAAGTAATGTAATAATATGTAAAATAGTTTATAAGCTAAATATATCGAAATTCACCCTCTGCATAGGTATGCAGAGGGTGAATTTCGATATATTTAGCTTGAATTACGGTACATTGGGTATTTCTGCCATACATACTATTGGAATCAAATATTACACACTTAGGACCAATAAGTTTAGTGTCCATAGTGCTTTCTGTTCCTTATTGCCATCAGACCTATATGCGTTCTTTCGTCTCCAGCTTTCTTAATGAGTCAAGTGATTTTTTACATTTTCAATTTCAATTTTGTTTAATTTTACTTCTGATTCAAATAATTTATTTTAGAATCTATTGAAATGGTTTCTTTTACGTTACTTTCATTCACCAGGTGTTATGTTGGTATTTTGTTGATATTGCTGTACAAAAGATAATAGTGGGACTCTATGTGGGATTTGTTCTATTATGAAAATATCTGCACTATAATCGACCTGGTATTATTTATAATTATTGTTTATACGGGACTTAATCGCGTTAATAAATATATAATGGTATATATTTACCTCGACGTTTCGGACGCGATGTTGCGCCCATGGTCGCGAGTAGGACTGAAGAATTGGAGCATCACCGCCTGCGAGTCGTGCGAGTATTTCGAACTACCCGCACTTGGTCTGATATATTCATAGGGTGACCATCGTTTCGATCATTTGTCCGACACACAACACTCACGATATCAGCGGATTCTGAACGCATATTTTTATGTGATGTACATTTACTGATGACTGGATTCCACGAAGATGAAAGCTTAAAACCGTCCCCCCGGTTGAAATTTTTATGTTTTCTGATTTCCACCGCTTCACGTACAATTCTACTGTAGTAGTGACGTTCACGGGAGAGGATTTTGGGATTATGGAGCTCAATCCAGTGGTTTGGTCCTGATTCTAGTAAATGTTCGGCTATGGCAGACTTGTTCACCTGACGAGTTTTCACAGCTGCGATATGTTCTTTGACTCTTTCAGCTATTGTACGCTTCGTTTATCCAATGTACGAACTCCCGCAACTGCAATCAATCTTGTACACGCCCGGTGATTGAAAAGGAATTACGTCCTTGGGTGACCTTACATGCCCACCGATCTTGGAAAACGGCGTAAAAATGGTTTTTATGGAGTACTTTTCTAGTACTGTCCCAACTTTATCCGTTACCCCTTTCACGTACGGCATGAACGCTGGTTGTCTTTGAGCGTCCGGATGTCTTTCCTTCCCTTTCCGTCTGGATTTTCGGCCGTTCACCTTGTAGCCGTTCCACCTAAGGACCCTTTGTACGTGGGACAGCTCGCTCTCCAAGAATTCCACGTCACAAAGGTCCCGTGCTCTGTTCAGCAGTGAATTCACGACAGACTGTAGATGGCGAGGGTGGTGGTGAGATAGAGCGTTCAGATACCTGTCGGTGTGCGTTGGTTTCCTGTAGACTGTGTGCGTTAGGGATCCATCAGTCCGACATGTCACCCTCACATCCAGGAAAGGTAAGCTTCTGTCCGATTCCAATTCATACGTGAACTTGATTTTAGGATGAATTGAATTCAGATGTCCCAGTAACTGCTCGACCTCCTGCTTGCCGCCTTTAAGAATGCAGAAAACATCGTCCACATATCTCTTCCAGAACTTCACTGCCCATGGTTGCAGATCTAAGCTGGCTTCGAAATGTTCCATCTAAATGATTCAATGATTCAATTCCAAATGGTATTATTTAATGCCGTAAGCATGATTATCTTTAAGACATACTCAATTTAAATAGCCTTCTTAAAATGAGTCTGGAGGATGAGTTTGGTAGTATTGGAAATTTGCTGGCTTCATAAAATATACTACTTTTCCTACATTATACAACTTTTGTCTAAATTAATTTTGCTGTGAATGTTTCAGAAAAGAATCCAAGTCAATACAAAATAATGCGACGCTGGTACGCTGTACTCGTTACTCAGCAGCCGCGATACATTAGCGGTACTATACTAAGCATAGGTCTGAGTACACCGATACTGATCCTCGATCTAAGCATTAATTATATGTTAATCATTGTTCAGGTAAGAAATACAGCACATAATCTCACATAAACCTAATAATAATCTCAACTAATATTTTAAATACGATGGTAAGTCTGTTTCGTTTCATTGATTCGAACCATTTTTTTTTCGTATGGAAACCAAAAACAGCACATATGCCTTAGACATCAGACCTTTTACCAGGAAAGGCGGTTTGCTTGCGAAGCTGAAAGCCCACCAACAGGTCTTGGCCACCATTGCTGGCGACCCCGCCTTTTTGGAGGACAGCAGACCTGACTCCAGGATCTTACGCTAAATCAGGTCATAAAGCGCAAACGGATTAACAAGAATTGAATGAAGTTTTCACTAACTCAATAATTGTATTACAGTCAAAGTAAAATACTACATCTGTAACTACCAAAACATTATTACTTTCAGAATAATTGACAATTTACATTGTCAATTATTCTCTTGTTTCTTATTCTAATCCAATATCAAGTAAATATCTGTGCCATTATACGGCCCTTAATACTATTTTCGTTTATATTTTGTCTTTGTTTCAGATGTATCTCGCCTACAAGTAAAGAAAAAACAAAATTCAAAGAAAAACTTGTCGGAAACATTAAAGAAGTAACGCTACGTAATAATGATGTGCTCATGATAACTTAGAGATAAAGGAAAATGTTCAAGATTTTGTTTAGCTTGTATTGTTACAATGGAGCTATATTTTTGGAAATCAACTTTTGCAGAAGTATTTGGAAGAAAAAGTTGGTTTATTATTGGTTTGTTGCTTACTTTACCAGTTGTATTAAGCAATCTAATAATGTTGAAATTAGTACTTTAAGCAGATCAATTTTATTTGACTCACTATCAAAAAATAATCGTAAAGAAGTAGTTGAGCCATCGGCCTGGTCCAATTAAATCCAATTAAACCTTTCCACAAGTTCAAGCAGCACGTTGACTTCATAAATTTTTGCATAATCGATCAAATGTAGGTATTATATACTTTATTGTAAGTTTTTTTTTTTACGTGCGGAAATCCCTTCGGATACCCCCCCGCCGGCCAGCGGGTAAGCCCTTGAAAGGATTTATTGTAAGTAGTATAAAAGTAAAAACAATAATGGATAGGTAAATATACTTTGTAATAAAATATATCTCTTGGAATTCTGCAATATTGGCCACGTACATTGTGTATGAATTAAAGACAAAAATAAAACAACAGAACAAGCCAGTCCAACGAGCGTAGGATTCCGATGTACGTGGTATCAAATTTGTTTCATGTATCCAATATCAGTAAGCCACAACCATTCCCGACTGCTCATTTTATTCATAAGTACATATAAATTTAAATTTCGTTAATCCATAGCATTTATATGATTCCTTTGTGAGTGTAGAATCATTAAATTTATCATTGACCGGCTGAACTGGTCCTTAGGGAGAAATTCGTTTCGTAAATAATTTAATTGTGTACTTATGTATTGTATAACATGGAAATTTTTGTACTAATAGTTGCTCCATTTAGTTTATTACTAGGTAATAGTGGAGTTATGATTTTTAAAGTGCCTATCTATTATATGTAATACTTAACTGTAATGAACGACTCTTTTTAAAATAAATATTTTTTAAGTGAAAACTTCTTTAACTACGTTTAGCACTTTTTGGGTGAACAAAAATCATGGAACCAGCGTCATCGTCTCGACATGCTTTCCATATTCAAAAATCGACGAATGGATGGATGGATGGATGGATGGAGGGAGGAAGCCCCCCCCCCCCGGAAGGGACGTCGGATGACGATTGAAAATATACATACATTATTGAAATAAAACTATTTTTAAAGGATTCTATCGCACGGGGAGACTAAAATCCGTTAAAAATAGTTTAATTTTCAATGTGTGACATTTGCGTAAACTTTCGACTACATACGTAATTGTTCAAATTTTCACTTCTGTTGGGACTCCCGGTGTGCCACTGTTTTTTTTTGTTGTCGATGCGCATTGATCTGTCAGATTTACGATAATATTGTTTAATTTTTATTCATAACGATGTCAATTTAGGTCTTTGGGTAGCTGCATGAACTGAAGGTAGTAAAAACAGACGTGTGACCTTTTGGTCTTTGGTTGGCGCAGTTTATAATTATTGTATTTCTTTGTTCTTTTTCCTCCTTCCATTATTTTGCCTTGACATTTCCTTCCTATTTTAACAGTAACCACTTACCATTAGGTTAGCTGTATATTCGTACGTATTAGTTGAATATGAACCGATTAAAGAAAGACAGAAAATTTTCTAGAACTTCCTCAAAAATTCTGAACATTTAAAGAGTAAAATAACTGCAAAAGCAAAATATCAAAATTTAAAAACCATGAAATTAAAAGACCAACGGCCCGGAATAGATTGCCGTGACATAATATGGTTAGAGGGGTGGCCCCAAATAAGATGGGATAAACTTGGTTTATGATAACGAGGTGGGCATTCGAAAAGAAAATATCGGTACATGAAATTTTAATTTTTTTAAAGTGTGATTCCGCGAAGGTTAGTTTATTGAGTGAAAGGTATTCGTGGATAATATTAAAACTGACTCAATTATTATCAATTAGGCATGAACGTTCAATCAACCGTTAGAAATCTTACAGTTAGTTTAAAAGTATCTAAATTTTACTGAAATGTTGGGGTCCCGATGCGGAATTAAAGGAAACAACCTTTACGAATGAGTGTGATTTATTCACTGTACTAATGTAATATAAACGTACAAGTAAGGTAAAACATAATAGTCAGCACTTATAAGTCGACGCTAGGTATTATAAAGAACCGTACCTAATATGCTGGTCGTTGTTAAGGACTTTACTCACTTACACACTTCACCTCCCGGGGGAAGGGGAAAAAAAACAATGATGTCATGACATTGTTTTTTTTTTTTTTTGTAAGTTAATACAAGATAAAGAAAAATAAGTATTAATTTTAAACACGTTACACATAAAATAGCTTTTCGTCTACGTTAGCAAAAAGTCTATTAATTATCATAACACGTTAGAGTGAATTATATAAACAAGATATTACAATTTAATAACTATTAGATATTAAACATACACTTTAAGTACTATACACTGCAGTGAATATACTTATTGGTAAAAAGGCTTAGTCCTATTCTTATGCACTATATCTATTTATTGTTTTTAGTTATCTTAACATTACAACCCATATCTTCTAATACAACATAAGGGCCTTCAAAAAGAGGGTCTAGCTTGCGACCTGTCTCACTTTTCAACAAAATTAAATCATCTTTGTTATACTTAATAGCATTCATAGTTTTGTCATACACATCTTTTCTTTTATATTTATTACATAATAAATTTTTCTTTGCCTCGGCGTGAGCTAGTTGCAACCTGTACTTTAATTGCAATGGATAATCATCATGATTATACAAGGGTTCTACATCAGCGGTAATATTACTAGGTATACGACAGAGTTTACCAAAGACTAATTCATGTGGCGTATAATTTGTTTCAGAATGAACAGTGTTATTAAAGCTAAAAGACCAAAAAGGTAACCAATAGCTCCATGTATCTGTGTAGTTCTCGCATTGAATTCTCAAAAATGCACCTAATGTCTTATGCGCATTTTCAAGAGCTCCAATCGATTGGTGATGGTATGCTGTGGAGGAAAGCTTTTCAATATTAAGAATTTTACATACCTGTTCCATAGTAGCGGATATAAACTCTGTCCCTGCTGGAATACCAAATCTTAAAATAAACTGTCTTACAAATGCATCTGCAATGGACACGGTTTCCTTATTTTTAAGTGGAATAGCTTGAACAAATTTAGTCAACTCACACTGTATGGTCAAAATATAACAATTACTATCACTATCTCTTTCTAATGGACCTACTACGTCTAAATAAATTTTGTCAAATGCCGACGAAGCCGTTGTGGTAATTTCCATCGGCTCCTTAATGTAACGAAAATATTTCGAACTTTGACATTTTACACATCTTTTTACAAAGTGCTGAACGTCTTTCTCAATACTTGGCCAATAATACCTTTTCTTGATTGTATTAATCATTCGTCGCACTCCTGCATGTCCACTAGATGGTAGTAAATGGAAGTCATTCATGATTATAGTCTTTTCTTTAGTATCCGTAATCCTTTTTACTCCTTTTAATATATATATTCGTGGTCCGGACCATTCTTTTAATGACGTTATCTCTTTACATATAGACTCTACAAAATCAATATTATCTTTATTTTTAATGAGACAAACTTCGTCAATATGCATTATTTTGCAAAAATAATTCAACTTCTGCACAAATTCGGCTCGCGAGAAATGTGCCTTGAAATCGTAATTAATATATAACGTCAATGTACTTGAAACATACACAAAACATTCAAATTCTTTATCCACCATATTCTTACTTCGTAAACTATTAAGTTCCTTGCTACTGATAAAAGTCATTTCTACTGTGGTACACGGTTTTCTCAATATATCTACAACGCGTGGTTGATCAGGCCACTTGTCAATAGAATTAATAAGATCCGTCTTATCATCACCTTTCTGTCTAAGACTTCTTTCATTTGCCATTTTCTTTTGAGCTCTAGTCATTACGAGCATACACTGCTCATGCATACTTTTAAGATCATCAGATGTGATACATACTCTGGAAAGAGCATCTGCAACAACATTATCTTTGCCTTTTACATAAATTATTTGAAAATTATATTCCTCTAAAACTAACCGAAATTTAAGCAATCTACTTGAAGGATCTCTCATGCTAAATAAGTATATTAGAGGTTTATGATCCGTCATTATAGTGAATTTTGTGCCATACAAATAGGGTCTAAAATATTTGACAGACCATACTATTGCCAACAGTTCTTTTTGTATGGTTGGATAATTCTTTTCCGCTTTATTCAAGGGCCTACTAGCATAAGCCACTGGTCTTAAATCCTTGTTGCATAAAACTGCACCTATTGCTGTTCCCGAAGCATCCGTTTGAAGTATAAATTCGCCATTATTAGAAAAATCCGGATATTGTAAAACAGGTGAAGATATTAAAGCATTTTTTAAATATTCGAATGCAATATTACATTCCTTAGTCCAAATAAAAGGTTCATTTTTCCTACTTAATTTATTTAATGGCATAGCTATATCTGAAAATGACTTAATAAATTTTCTATAATAGTTACAAAAAGCTACAAAGCGCTTTACTTCGTCAGAACTTTTGGGTATAGGATAATTTTTTAAAATTTTAGTTTTTTCTGGATCAGGTTCAACACCTTTTTCTGAAACGATATGGCCTAAGTAAAGAATTTCTTTCTTCAAAAACTCACATTTTTGAGGGTTTAATTTTAAATTTACTTTCCTTAACCTCTCCATGACAGAAATTAAATTAGAATTATGTGAATTTAGGCTACGGCCTGCTACAATTAAATCATCCTGATATACTAGACACTTGTCGTATGTCAACCCAGACATTGCTACTGACATCATACGGTTAAAGGCACTTGGACTTGTCTTAAGTCCCATGGGTAACCGTTTCATCTGGTACTGACCTGAATTGGTTGTAAAAGCAGTTAATTTACGACTACAAGGCTCTAAAGGTACCTGATAATATCCCTGATGAAGGTCAAGATGGGTAAAATAAACGGAACCAGTCAAAGAGTCCAAAATTTCATTAATATTCGGTAGGGGAAACTTATCATCACAAATAGATTCATTTAATTTTCTGTAATCTACAACAAGTCGCCATTTTTTGTCTCCATTTTTATTTTTCTTTGGAACCAGTAAAATAGGACTAGACCATTCGCTATTAGACTCCTCAATGATATCATTTTCTAACATTTTATTTACCTGTTTCATAATTTCCGGTTTTAACGCTTGGGGTAGTCTATATGGTTTCACATAAACAGCACTAGTATTGGGCTTTACTGTTATAGATGTTTCGTAAATATTAGTTGTACTTAATTTATCCCTATCAATATAAAAAATATCCGAGTACTTTGCACAAATAGCTTCTATTGACTGTCTTTCTTCATTGTTTAAATAATCTAACTGCAACTCATTTAATAAATGTTGAACTCGACCTACGTTGTGGTTAGAATGATTAAATTCACAAATACTGTAATCACTTAAAGGAAATAAATCAGGGGTAAATGAGGGTAAAATAACCTCCTTTTCACTGACATTTAGTATTTTAACTGGTATTCTATTGTTACGTACAGTTGCTATACTATTTGCTAAAAATAAATCATTGCCTAACTGTTTACCACATATGATTACATCAGAATTAATCGTTTCATTTATTATTATATAATGTATAGACTCTGATCGTGCTGGGATAGTAAACTCTTGTTTAACCCTATCACAATTATCAATGCAATTTAAATAAAATCGTTCTCCCTTAATACTTAAAGTTAAAATATTTGTATTTAGATCTATATTGGCATAGTATGTATTTAAAAAATCCACTCCTAAAATTCCGTCCGCTTTCAATGGTAGCGAGTCAAAAACAATAAAATTATGGCAAAAAATCTCATTGTTATGCCTTAAAGGTAAACTAACAGAACCTTGGGAAAGGCGCTGGCCACCTATTCCATTGATTATAGTATCATCATTACGAATATCGACATTCAGAGGTAATGCTTCCTTTTTAATAACTGATAGGGATGCACCCGTATCAACAAGCCAATAGTATTTAATATTATTAACTGAAAAAATAACATACTTTGCACCACCATGAAATGCAAAAATATAATCGTTAAGAACGAAAAAACTGGTTAGCGCGTGAATCTTTATTGTCACTAGTTTCAGTAGTAGAAGGTTCCGTGTTATTTGAATGTTCCACAGAGTAAACCCCTCTACCACGGTTCCTAAAATTCCTGTGACCTTGTACGCGACCTCTATAATTTGGAGATACGTAATTAGGGGACGAATAATTATTACGAGAATTCCGCGTCGGTTCCCGAGTATTTTGATTGACAGACTGTTTACCACGATTGTGATTGTTATAATATCGTCCGCGAGAATTAAAGTTATTACGTCGCTGGTAAAAATGACCTCGCGACTGCCTCACAAAACCTGAACCTCGTCCATGGTTAGTAAAATGCAAGATGTTACCTGATGGTGAAGGATTCAGTGCTATTTCCTCGTCCTTGGCTGCTTGGATGGCATCCGTTAAGCTGCTGTAATTTCGAGCTGCTATTATGGTGCCCAATTTTGAGCTGCGAAGACCATCTGAAAACCGTTTTATGGCGTACTTTTCATTAAGCTGTTTTAAACCTTCAAACATAGACGGATTACCATCTGCTTGGGTGATAGTCAGTTCGGTGAACATTTTTTCCAATTCGGTGCCGAAGCTATCGATGGACATTGAACCTTGTTGAAGGTGTTGTAGTTTCGCCTGAATGGAAATAAATGACCCTTTCGGTATGAGGTGTTTTTTCAAATTAGTGATTAAATGTTCGACTGTTGCAAATGTGCCAGACATCCGTAATTTGGCACTCTCTGATAACCGGCTTTTTAAAATAAAGGTAATTAGCAATGCCTTACCTTTGTCATCTAACATGGCTGCATACATCTCGGTCGAGTCTATAAGCCGCTTGGTTGTCTCCTGCTTGCCGTCCATAACTGGAATCAGACTACACGCCACTTTAAGATCAAACTCCATATTGGTAGACTCTATTGTCGGTAAAATACACAAATTATTAATCTCGTCGTATACCCTTCTTACGTCTTTAAAAACCTCTATTGCTGGTGGTAAAGAAGGTCCTTGACTTTCTTTTAACAATAAAAATATTTCACAACATTTATCAAAAATAGCTTTTGATTCGGCTAATTTATTGTCAATTATTGTGCCTTTATATCTAGCTTTGCCCTTCTTTATCAAATATTTTCGTATTTCTATCAAGTTATTTAGACACTCTATGATACTTTTAATCATATTTTAAAGTTAACATCATATAAAATATTCCAATATTCACTTATTCTACGTAAAACAATGATATGTAATTAGGTATCAAATAAAATTATTGCGAAACATCACCACTGGGTTTGTGCTGCGTTGCACTTTAGGCGCGCGGTATCATGTTCGATGAGTCTATATGCACGATTCTTGACAACTTAACTAATTGGCGTAATGAAATGATACACTTTTACACTACTGCAGTAGCAAAATATTGACGTGGAGACTCGATGAGAACACGTTGTGGGTCACGAAACACTTACGATTCATTGTTGGACCTGTTTTCTGCTCGTCCTCTCACTGATGCCCGTATACGCTGGAAGGTGCTGAGGCCAATCTCCTCCTGTATCCATTGGCGATGGCAGTTCCGGTACAGCTTGATGATAGCATACATGCCCAGAATAGCTATGATGGCTAGTATGACGATAGTCACTGTACTCAGCCGCTCCACGTGGCCACCAATGTCCTTTAGAGTAGCGTCGTTCTGGCCGCCTGCTGCATTTTGGCTCAAGATCACCTCTTCCTTCTCGACTGACGAGCGACACATCGTTCAGTTATAGCGCGTAGGTATTATTAATGAGAGCCCCTTGGCAGACCAAGTTTTTGGCAGGGTCGCCATGAAATGTTGGGGTCCCGATGCGGAATTAAAGGAAACAACCTTTACGAATGAGTGTGATTTATTCACTGTACTAATGTAATATAAACGTACAAGTAAGGTAAAACATAATGGTCAGCACTTATAAGTCGACGCTAGGTATTATAAAGAACCGTACCTAATATGCTGGTCGTTGTTAAGGACTTTACTCACTTACACACTTCATTACTTTCTATGATTAAATCATTCTTAACACTTCCACTACTGCAGTGACGTAGAAGTTTACTTTGTCGTGAGCAAGAAAGATACAACACAATACAAAAAGGTCTGCTTGGTGCAAGTGGGCACTGGGAGTGGTGAATAGATATTACGTAATTGGCATATTTGATACAAATGTGTAAAACACAACAGACCCAGCGAACTTTGTTACGCCTTAGAATTAAGTTATGTTAATTACCTTATCAGCTGAATTTATT
This sequence comes from Cybosia mesomella, assembly GCA_946251805.1. Classification (NCBI taxonomy): domain Eukaryota; kingdom Metazoa; phylum Arthropoda; class Insecta; order Lepidoptera; family Erebidae; genus Cybosia; species Cybosia mesomella. The sequence goes on from OX276408.1 coordinate 27,270,446, forward strand.
TCGTAAATGTCTAATATTTTAAATTATCATAATTGCTAGTATAGGCACGAGGCCGAGGGAGCCATCTCAAAGCCGTAGATGGCCCAGGGTCTGCCGGGATACGAGGGAATTGCCTTATTTGACCACCTTACACTTACATTACAACTTACACTATTAAACACCCGAGACGGCGTGCAGTTTTTTTCGGTTCGAGTCCTACATAACTACTCCCGCTCTGGCCGGCAATGGTGGGGTAACCGTAGGGATTACAGCCAAATAAAAACGCAAAATGGCACAGTATAGGCGGAGACAAATCTAAATAATCAAATATCATGAAAATCGATCCACCCGTTCTCGAGTTATAAGTTGTCATCAATAGCACGACTTTGCTTTATATATCTGTACACATTATTGTTTGTACATGACCACATTTTGTTGTTTAATTTTGTGGTCATGTAGACCACAAAATTAAATCAATACTAAATACAGATATAAATGTGATGTTTTCAGAAATAAAGATGTATCAAATATTAGATTAATCGATCAACAATAAGAAGATGATATTAGAATTGCTATATTTGACCTAAACAAGATGTTAATAGTACACAAATGCTCTAGGTAAATAAAATCGTTTAGTAAGCCAACATTTCTACATAAATTGATATACACCATTTTGTGGTCGTGGCCATCTTGGATGTACCACAGTGGTTCAGAATACAGATAATACTATTGTGTTGATCACCAAATTTCAGATTGATCGATCAACAGGAAGGGAATAAATATCAAGGCTTACCTGCCTATAAAGCCGTTTAAAAATATTATGGTTCCGTAGTAAAATAAATTTTCGTTTTTAGGGTTCCGTTGCCAAATGACAAAAACGGAACCCTTATAGATTCGTCATGTCTGTCTGTCTGTCCGTCCGTATGTCACAGCCACTTTTTAAAACTATAAGAACTATGCTGTTGAAACTTGGTAAGTATATGTATTCTGTGAACCGAATGATAAAACTAAAAAAAATATATGATGTACATTACCATGTAAACTTCCACTGAAATTTGGTTTGAACGAGATCTAGTGAGTAGTTTTTTTTTAATACGTAATAAATCGTAAACCGCCATTTACCTTTCATTCAATCAACTCAAACATAAAAATTATAAAACGAACATTATTATGTTACTTGATGCTACGGAACCCTTAATGGGCGAGTCCGACTCGCACTTGGCCGCTTTTTTCTACTTCTTCTTTAACACCTACGTGACGTGAAAACAATGAATCAAATTGCCTCCCAAAAATATGGTATTGAGAAAATATGGAGCACGGGAGATAATGACAAGAGACAACCATTATCTGAACCGCATCGTAGGTACATAGAGCAAAAATGGTATTCTTTTACACCACACCATTGCTCTTCACTACTGCTAAGGTTGCCACTCTTAAAATTCAACCCACAAATACTTATTATTATTAATCCTACTAATAATAAAAACGCGAAAGTTTGTAAGTATGGATGGATGGATGTTTGTTACTCTTTCACGCAAAAACGGCTGAACTGGTGTTAGAAATTTTATGACACAAATTTGTCACAAAATTCGGCCGGGTAGGTACCACCGTGCACGATTACGAAAAACCCTCCATAGTAATCCAATTTCGGTTTGATTGCGTTCAGGGGTCAGCAAGTGCATAGCCGGGCAGGGGGATTGTGGTCGCAGCACTAGTGGGACCAGTGGGTGTCACGCGGTGCTGCGACGACAATCCTCTTCTGATGAGGCCGTCAAGCTGAGTGCCACCATTGTTAACATGGTACGTGTATGTAATGGTGACCCTCTTTCCTGATACTTTACCTTCAGCTTACCATCAGGCGAGGTGAAGTCAAATTGACGTTACCTAAATATAAAAAAACAAGTTGAATTCCTGAGACGAGCTCAGCCGAATACAAGGGATTTTCGATTATGCAATTTTTTTTTTTTTTTTTGCGATTTTTGCGATTTTTTCTTTATCTTGCAATGGTTCACCCCAGCACGAATCTATTACCGAAAACAGCAACTCGATAGCTCATCTCCTTCATACCCAAAACCGTGACAGAAAATTGGCAACGACGACGTCGACGACGTCGACGACGACAACTCGATAACAATAGGGCTTTTCTAAAGAAAATCCCTAAAAAGAACGGATCTGACTGAAATTTGGCACAGGGATAGATTATTGTTCGGAATAACATACAGGTTACTTTTTATAATAATAATAATAATAAACCTGGCAACACTGGGAACGAACGGACGACATTTTTGTGCCTGCAGAAAAATATAAAAATAAAACAATAAGAAGCTTTCCCAAAGCCCAAAACCAAACTATAAATAAATTCCAACATGAAAATAGATATAATTTTGCAATAGAATCCAATGAAATGAAACTATAAAATACCAAATATAACATGAGAAGAAAATATGACATGACAATACATGACATCTAATGTCTGTCATATATAAAAACCAACAAAATAAAATGTAAAAGGACAGAAATGATCACAAGATCCCAGAAAAGGACAGCACGCCTACCATCTCCGGACTCGTCACTAAGCTCCGCCCCACAGCCAACCTCAAGTGGAATCCCTGGGGCGTCGAGCAGCAGCTCTAGTGACGAGTATTTCTCCCCACCGACGTCACCAACACCTGCGCGCCGGCGAGGGAGAGGCCGGCCCCCGGCCTGCTTGGGGTCCCGAGGCCCACCGGCCTCGAATAGGGCCCCCGCTGCCGGTGGTGTAGTGCGTCGCATGCGATGGACTCATATTATCAATGAGAATTGCATGCGCGCCTACTATGGGGCTACAGAGGGAGAAACCATTCGAACGGCGTATCGTGACAGGATGCTTGCTCTGTTTCAGGTCCTCGATCCAACCATCACAGTGTCCGCCCAACGATTGTCGGATCAAGTGCGAGCTATCCAGCGGTGTAACCTGTTGGATCAATCTGTGCTTGATCGGCTCCGCCTGGAGGCACAACCTACTCGCGCGACTCCTTCCTTGATACGGGACTCACCCACCGCGTCGTCAGCTCCGCTGTCAGGAGTGACACCAGCGACATCGGTGGAGCCCGTGGTCGATGATGGAGATTGTGTGAGTACGACTGTTAGCACCCAGGTAAGTGAGCAATTGGGGAGGGCTTTGGAGGACGCTATTCGCCAGTATAGGTCCGCGCCTGAATCTAGGCCGCATCTACCACGTCTGCCCACTCATAGGCGAAATCTGGCACTGATGGGAGCCCTGAATGATTTACTATTCCCGTACATGCGGGCTAGTAAAGATTTGTCTGATACCCACTCGATCATGTACTGTGGAGCAATCGCGGTGTGCCGCGTCGCTCGTGTCAAGTTTCCAGATACTGACCGGGCGCCGCGGCCCGCCGAGGTTGTACCCGCTTGGCAGGTACGGATCGAGCGGCGTATCAGCACATTCAGGACTCTCATTGCGAAGCTGGTCTGCTTCAGTCGGGGGAATAACCGCCCCCGTGTCATGCGTTTCGTGACTCAAGCATTTGCCGGGACCGGTATTCGGCGCCCGGATTTTGAGGCTAACGTCACGGAGCGCATTGACTACCTGAAGCAGAAAGTCTATGCATGGGCAGCCCGTATTCGCCGGTACAGAGAGCGCGTGGATCGGTACTGGCAGAATCGCCTTTTCCAGAGTGACCAAAGGAAGGTGTACCGGAAGTGGGATGGAACCGCCCAATGTGTGGTCGATGAGGGGCTGCCAGGAGCCAGTGCCATGATTAATTTCTGGCGTGGTATCTGGTCAGCGCCCGTCGAACACACAGAGGGCGATTGGATGTGCGTTGTTGAGCGTGAATGTGGGAGCATCGAACCCATGGCGTCTATATCTATAGACCCCGAAGACGTGAGTTGTGCGATCCGTACGGCCCCGAACTGGAAAAGTCCTGGACCAGACGGGTTGCACAACTTCTGGATAAAGTGGATCCGGTGCTCCCATGGCCGCTTAGCGACGCAGTTCCAACAAGCCCTCGAAGTTGGCTCCCTTCCCCGGTTTATGACCACCGGGATCACCTTCTTGCTCCATAAGACCGGTAGTACCGTTGAACCTAAAAACTATAGACCCATCACGTGCTTGCCCACTATGTACAAGCTCCTTACATCCATTCTGACCATCAAAATTAACACACACATTGTTGTGAACAATATTTTGGCCCCCGCTCAGAATGGGTGTAGGGTTGGGTCCCGCGGTACTAAGGAGCTCCTCCTCATAGACATGACTATTAGCCAGCAAGTCCGGCGGAGCCGGGGGGCTCTGTCCGCGGCCTGGATTGACTACAAGAAGGCCTATGATTCGGTGCCTCACTCATGGCTGAGGAGGATCTTAGAGTTGTATAAAATCGATGCAGCTCTGGGATCCTTCCTCAGTGCGTGTATGGGGCAGTGGACCACAGTCCTTCGTCAACCGGGCGGCGGGGAGATCTCCTCTGACCCCCAGGACTTCATAAGGATTGAGCGGGGCATCTTCCAGGGCGACTGTCTGAGCCCGCTTTGGTTTTGCCTAGCACTGAATCCTCTCAGCACTTTGTTGAGAGATTCAGGTCTAGGCTACCGGCTTCAGAGAGAGGGTGAGGTTATTAGTCATCTGCTGTACATGGATGACCTCAAACTTTTCACACCGAAACTTCCTGACCTGGTGGAGCTGCTGAAAATCACGCAGGTTTTCAGCAACGCCATTGGGATGGAATTCGGTGTGGATAAGTGTGCGGTCTTACATGTGCAGCGGGGAAAAGTTGTGAATTCTACGAATTTGCAACTTTCTGAGACTATGACTCTCAGATCTCTCTCTGAAACCGAAACCTATAAGTATCTCGGTATGGCAGAGTCTTTGGGTATCTCAGTAGTGGATATCAAGAAATCGGTGAAGGAACGCTTCTTCTGCCGCTTCACAAAAGTACTCAACAGTCTTTTGTCGGGCGGCAACAAGGTGCGAGCCTTCAACGGTTGGGTGATGCCTCTACTGACTTACTCCTTTGGCATACTGAGATGGACTCAGACTGAGCTGGACGCCCTGGATAGAAAGGTCCGTCAACTGCTCACTACTCATCGCATGCTACACCCGCGCTCGTCTGTTATGAGACTGTACATCCCGCGGAGGTGGGGGGGTCGAGGCTTTTTAAATGCCAAGAACCTCCACAACCGTGAGGTGTGCAGACTTAGGGATTATTTCCAGAGCAACGAATGCGGGATGCATCGTGATGTGGTGGCAGTAGACAAGGGTCTCACTCCGCTCTCCTTGGCGAACGAGAACTGGCGCAGACCGACGGTATTGAGCGTCACGGACCGCAAGACCGTATGGGAGGGCAAGGAGCTGCACGGGAGGTTCTATCGAGCCTTAACAGGGCCCGATGTGGACCTTCTGGCCTCGGTGAACTGGCTACGCTTCGGGGACCTCTTTGGGGAAACTGAAGGGTTTGCCTGTGCAATTGCTGACGAGGTCATGATGACGAACAACTATCGGAAATATATCCTGAAGGACGGTACAGTCGACATCTGTCGGGCATGCCGTCGTCCCGGAGAGTCACTCAGGCATATTATTTCGGGTTGTTCTCATCTGGCCAACGGCGAGTACTTGCACAGGCATAACCTAGTGGCCAGGATCATCCACCAGCAACTTGCTCTTCGATATGGCCATGTTGAGTCTGAGGTGCCGTACTATCGGTACACACCGGTGTCAGTTCTTGAAAATAGTCATGCATTGCTCTACTGGGACCGCTCTGTTATCACGGACAGGACTATTGCTTGCAATAAGCCTGATATCGTGGTAGTCGACCGGCCCCAGCGCCGGGCAATGATCGTTGACATCACCATCCCGCATGACGAGAACCTCGTAAAGGCTGAGAAGGACAAAATCAGCAAGTATCTTGACTTGGCTCATGAGGTTACCGCCATGTGGGATGTCGATTCAACGATCATTGTCCCGATAGTCATTTCGGCGAAAGGGCTGATAGCGAAGAGCCTCGACCAACACCTCAAGAGACTCTCGTTAGATGGTTGGGTCAAAGGTCAGATGCAGAAGGCGGTCATCCTCGACACGGCACGCATTGTCCGGAGGTTTCTCTCTCTGTGACCCCGACCGCCGGTAGCTTGGGCCCTGCCACGCTGCCGGTGGAGCACTATTTTTTATATTTTTAAATAGATGTTTTTTTGTTTTAATATGTATTTAAAAATGTAATTTATAAGTAATTTTAAAGTGAATAAAGAGATAATAATAATAATATATTTATTTATCAGACAACATTAATCCATTTTGTTAGTAACAATTTAATTCTTAACCTATGTTAGTAAAATTAAATCATAGTAATATTGCATTGAATTATTTAATTATCTGTCCCACCCAATGTCTCAATATGGGACAGTCTATTTTTGCAACAATTACCTTAAGGACACTGTTAGAGCTATTATTATAGATAGATTTTTATCCCGATTTAGATTTAGATTTAGATTTTTATCCCGGGGATAGGTTCCCATGGATTGCGGGAACGGGATCACAATTCTACGTGGGTGTAGCCGCGGACAACAGCTAGTATTATAAATGTGAAAGTTTGTGAGTATGTTTAGATGTTTGTTACTCAGTCACGCTCTAATGGCTAAACAGATCGGGCTGAAATTTGAGACAGCGATATAAATAAATAAATATTCTACGACATTCTACACAGCGCTCTCTAGACCCAAAGTAAGCATAGTTTAACTAGCTTGTGTTATGGGTTCCAGAATGCGGATTTTGTAAATATATACATATTATACATAGAAACACCCAGATCAATGCAAATAGACATATTCATGCAAACAAATATTTGCACTGAGCGGGAATCGAACCCGCGCCCTCTGTCGTAGCAGTCGAATGCACTACCGCTACGCCACAGAGGCCGTCAAATGTTGAGTAGAGGCCGCCTATGTGTTATTCCAGACTATAGTCTGGAATAACACATAGGCTACTTTTATCTCGGGAATAGGTTCCCATGGGTAATGGAAATGGAAGCAGAAATCCTTGCGGGCGGAGCCGCAGGCAACAGTTAGTAATATTATAAATGTAAAAGTTGGTGACGATGTTTGTTACTTAATTACACTAACGGTTAAACGGATCTAGCTAAAATATGTTACAGGGATAGATTCATATAATGGAATAGCGCATAGGCTTTTTATCCTAGGAATAGGTTCCCATAGGTAACTGTAATGGGAGCAGTAGTAGTAAGGTTTTAAAACGGTTATCCCACTTCAGGAATGAATTCACTAGCCAGCTAACGTATGTGCTTTCCTGGTATTATAAATGTTTTTATCTACACTCAAATCGAAAAATTCGAATTACGAATTCAGAGACGATTCTATACATACGCACTTTATAAACGCATATACTTAAAATTCAAAATAAAAATTATTATATTACCGCCAACTGTATCATAAAACTCATTATAGCACCGCTATCTTTTTTTATTCATTAAACTAGTCTAAGGTTTTAGGCTGAATATGAAAAAAAAGGCGCACGCATGCGCAGTTCGAACTGTGAAAAAAATGGCGCCCTTGTAACCTACCTACTTTGTTTAATTTCAATTTTTCCTATGAGTGAAGATAAAGTAGTGTATGAAACTGCATATAACTTAGGTATTAAAACACTCGAGTCAACCTATTATCGCTATCGATAAACAGACTCTCGTGTTTTAATACCCCTTCTTATATGACAGTTGCATAAACTACTATTTTTTCTCCAATCAAGTTGTATTAAAAATAGATAAGATACGCATATGTCAATATTTCACGCTCTTTCCGTAGGTATACTCGGCCAAGGAAATCTTTATACACCTTTACATGTGAAAGTGTATACCTACTATTGTGTATACTAGTGTGTGTATACTAGTGTATTTTAAGACTACTAAGGAATAGGGCTGTACACAGCAAACATGCAGCTCACGGAAACATGCCCGGTAGATGGCAATATCGTTTAGCCCAAAGCACATTTTTGATGACATGTGGGTGTATACGTTTTCGGAAATTTATCTGTGAGTATGTACCTTTTTTTTTCGTGTGGAAACCCTTCGGAACCCCCCCCCCCCGGCCAGCGGGGGCGCTTATGTCGGTCTTGAACCGACTAAAACCGCACGCCGTCTCGAATCTCAAAACGCCGGGGTGTAAGGTTGCCCATAGAGCATATCCCTCGCACCCCGACTGACCCTGGGCCATCTCCAGTTTCGAGATGGCCCCTGTGAGTATGTACCTTTTTTTTTTTCGTGCCGAACTCCCTTCGGATACCCCCCCCCCCCCCGGCCAGCGGCGGCGCTTATGTCGGTCTTGAACCGACTAAAACCGCACGCCGTCTCGAATCTCAAAACGCCGGGGTGTAAGGTTGCCCATAGAGCATATCCCTCGCACCCCGACTGACCCTGGGCCATCTCCGGTTTCGAGATGGCCCCTGTGAGTATGTACTTTTTTTTTTTCGTGCCGAACTCCCTTCGGATACCCCCCCGCCGGCCAGCGGGGGCGGTTATGTCGGGCTTGAACCGACTAAAACCGCACACCGTCTCGGGTCTTCAGACGCCGGGGTGTAAGGTTGCCCATAGAGCATATCCCTCGCACCCAGACTGACCCTGGGCCATCTCCGGTTTCGAGATGGCCCCTGTGAGTATGTACCTATATGTATAAAATATGTGAATAGTAAACTGTATATTACTACCGTCCGTCGTTCTAAAAAATGCCACTTCTGGCAGGGTTGACGGCACTAAATTATTAATTAATCAAAATTCCAGTCTTTGGCATTGGTGGCAGCCCTATCTCTAGCCCAGAGCATTAAAGGCTTATTCTGGAGCATTTTTCTTCATTCGCGGTAATAAATTATTTCAATGTGATGTCACGGATGACAACCATTTGTCATGTCGTTTTGACACTCAGGAGTGTGAGGATTAGACTCTGGCTTCGATGAATGGAGACGTCGGGGTTGAAGTTTTTGGGAAGTTAAAATGGGTAGACGATATTGAGAATATTTTTATCATATTGCTTGGAGTTTTGATGATATCTGTTTTATTAAGTCTTATTCGTACGTGGCTTTCCATTGTTACACTGTATCTTATAAATTCGTAAGTGTAGTTAGCGTTTTTAAATTACAGACCCAAAGGACGGAGCTATGCTACTAAACCTGTACTGTCTAACTACCTTTCTGTCGCAGGGATTGTTCTTTAGAACCGCAGTACGGCCGTGAGCTTGTCTGCCACCTGAGTGGTATAAAAAAAAACGTAGCCTGTTCAATATTAACAAAATATTCACAGGTTACGTTTTCTTAATTTAATTTGTTACTATTTGTTCATGTCATATAGAAAACAAGCATAGAAACTTTAAATACATACATAACTTCACGCCTGTATCCCCGAAGGGGTACGCAGAGGTGTATTACACACTCACGATTCGCCAGTTATGTAAATGTAATAGGGGGCGAGCCAATTGCCATCTACCGGGCACAATATTAAGCGAGCGATAATTACCATTTATTAATGCACACACAACTACGAAAAGTCAGAGGTGTGTGCCCGGGGCGGTTGGGGATTGAACTCGAGACCTCGTCTCAGCAGTCCGTTACGTACGCCACTGGGCTATCGTCGCTTTTTTTTTTAAATCTATATAAATAAAAATGAATCGCCGAAATGTATGTCCGCGCATAATTTCCGAACGACTGCACCAAATTAAATAATTCTTTTTTTTGTTTTTGTTATTGTTAGTACAAGGTTTGTATGAAAGAAAAATTTAGGAAAGTCCACAGGTAAGGTGCTATTATTGCAGCTGGGTGAAGCCAGGGCATACAGCTAGTATCTTATAAATACACAATGATAAACATCGAAGAGTTGCAAAACTTAATATGCTCTGAATAAGGCAGACACAAAGGATAAACTGATAGACTGTGTTGTGTGACTATATCGTCACACAACACAGAATAATTATTGTCTCTAATGTGTTGTTAACAGATTTAAAAAAATGAACCTTGCGTCTTTTCCCCTTTTTACCCTTGCCACATTTACCCTTTTTACCCTATCCACCCTTTTTCTCATTTCCCGTTTTTTAACCCTGCCTCATTTCTCCTTTTTACCCTTGTCACATTTTCCTTTTTTACCCTTGCCACTTTTCCCCTTTTTACCCTTTCTGTATTTCCCATTTTTACGCTTTCCACATTTCCCCTTTTTACCCTTTTTCACATTTTCCGTTTTTACCCTTGCCACATATCCCCTTTTTACCCTTTACACAATTCCCCTTTTTACCCTTTCATAGTGTGTGGGTGTGCAAGTCACACACGGTAGAAGTGAAACTTCTGAAAAGTCCCTGATAAAAATAATAATTATGGACTTATTTTTTCGTTTCATCGAGTTTGAAATCACAAAGATTCTAAAGAAGTTTCACTTCAATAATTTCACTACAAATATGTATACTTTATTGTGCATTTTCATGGTTTTTTCTTCGTATTTAAAAACAAAAAACAATTTACTATTATTATTAGTTCACAAACTAAGAAGACAACATATTATATACGTAAGGATAAATTCAATTGAGAATCTGTAGAAGTCGATAGGTTCTTTTTATTACAGTTAGGAAGCAAATTACTGAATTGAAAAGAACCCTGAACATGTTGCTGAATGTCTTCAAAGGGTCGAGAAACTTTTAGGGCCTCGTCAGGTTTGGTAACCTAAATGAAGTTGTAAATATAGATATCGTAAGCAAGTATATTATACTCGATGAATATTAGAAAGAAATCATTATATAAACCCGAACTTATACTCTGAATAGGAAACGAGAGCGCAAACGTTTCGTAGCTTACAAAAAAATGGTTAAGTGAGAGTCGGACTCGCGTAGTAAGGGTGCCAAAACACAATATATGACCAAATGACTGAAAGTGACTTTGACGTAGAAATTTGATTTTTTCACAGCTTCATAGGATTGCAAACTGGGTATTCTGTAATATAAAACTGAATCGCTGAATGTGTTGCTAAGCGCAAATCTCGAGAGCAGCTGAACCGATTTCGCTAACTTTTTTTTATAATATGTATCTGCCTACGAGTATGATAGGTACGACACCGTGGTTCCCAAACCCGAGGGGGCCATCTCGAAACCGGAGATGGCCCAGGGTCAGTCAGGGTGCGAGGGATATGCTCTATGGGCAACCTTACACCCCGGCGTCTGTAGACCCGAGACGGCGTGCGGTTTTAGTCGGTTCAAGCCCGACATAACTGCCCCCGCTGGCCGGGCGGGGAGTTTCCGAAGGGATTTCCGCAAGATAAAAAAAAAAAAGGTACTATGTACCTACGAGGATGGTTATTACTGAGAGAAAAATTTAAAAAATTGCCTGAATAAAAATCTTTTCTATATTCCCATAAAAAACAGATTCACGTAATTTTATCCCAGGAATACGTTCCCATGGGTTACGGGATCAGAATTCCACTAACCAGCAGTTACACCAGAACACCAGCTAGTTTTATATAATTTTAACTTCATACCTCCACGTGATCCTGATGAAAAGGTAATTTTTTGTTTGTGATGTAAGCAGCTACATATTCACGGCTTCTAAACTTTTCCCTTTATTTGTGAAATAAGATCTTGCTTTTGGCCAATTTTCATTATTCTAGTTTAACGGAAAGTGCCCTTTAAATTTTGTGTCCATGCATTTGGTTAAATTTGCTACATATACGGTTGTACCTTTTGATTGCATTGACCTTGAAGTTTGATTTTTCCACAGCTTCAAGACATTGCAGAATAAATTTCAACTTGATGCCTCAATGCATTCCTGAGAAAAAGGTCTCAACAGACAGACAACGAAGTGATCCTATAAGGTTTCCGTTTTTTCCTTTTGAGGTACGGGACCCTAAAAGCTATTGTTGGCGGCTGGGCCCGGTGGGGGTCCCTGGGATATCCATTCTAGGCCACACCAAATTTATTGATAGATTTATAATATAGATATTCGATTGTAGTATCTGAAAAGTAACATATATTCATAAGCGTTGCCGAAGTATGATTGTGAGAAAAGTCTCACTATCTCATAACGTTTCTCGCAACGCTAATAAAAATATGTTAATATTACAGTGACACAAAAGCAAACACTTGCAACAAACTGTACAACAAATGCTCTCAGATTACGACATCTGAAACACAATTTGATTTTCCCAACTTATCCCGCGCTGCCTGTGACCCTAGGACCTCTATTACTTGATATAACAAGCTAAAAACATTGAGCTAAGTAATTGAGTTTCACCTAGGGCATGATTTCGTTACAGAAATGGATCCCTAGTAAGCTAGGCAAATTAAAAGTTATAATGATAGATTTTGCAGTTTGCGATTTTTTTTTTTTTTTTTAAAGTTTAGTAGTAGCCGAAATTATTAGTATTCCCAGTAACCCCTCCAGCTAAGCAAAAATGCTTGTGATAGAAGTGGGTTTACATCGGTAGTTTAATGGCCAATATTCGAACCTAGGACCTTTTTTTTTTTGTGCGGAAATCCCTTCGGATACCCCCCCTCTGGCCAGCGGGGGTGGTTATGTCGGGCTTGAACCGACTAAAACCCCACGCCGTCTCGGGTCTACAAACGCCGGGATGTAAGGTTACCCATAGAGCATATCCCTCGCACTCTGACTGACCCTGGGCCATTCGCAGTGTCCCCTCTGATAACAGCAGAGGGGTACCTGGAGCGACCTTTCCCGCGGGCCTTGCAGGCCAGACTTGGTTGGTCAGACTCTTGGCCGTTGACGTTGACACCAGCTACTCCAGAGGAGCAATCAATGATGCGTCATCGCCCACGTTGCCCAGGGTGCACCAAACTTGGAGGTGATCCAACCAGTCGCACCCCTCGAACCTAGGACCTCTCGATCGTAAACTCCTTAACCACGAAACTACCGACGCTTTATATTTCGTAAGTTTATTTCAAAGTCTGTTAAGAAATCTGCTAAAAAACAATTTTAGTATTCTAATTAAATAAATTCGCTGTTTCAGCGGTATTTTATATACTTAATTAAATTGGCAACTTTATTTTAACGGTAAAAGATGGTTAAATTTAAGATTTCATTCTCATCGGTAATATCTGTATTGATGTGATAATTAATTTTAGTGTTTAACTTGCTTAACTAACCGATTTAAAAATTATAAACATTACCTAACTATACCCATTCAATACCTATGTCAATACGAAACCAACTAAGGCCCTATTAAATTACTTTTTTCGTTTATCATGACATGAATTGGACAAAACTAGCTTTCTTCATATTTCCTATATTATTGGCACAGAAATAAGTTCAACAAAACACATACTTTTACGTAACATAACATAACACAACATAACTTCACGCCTGTATCCCCGAAGGGGTAGGCAGAGGTGTATTACACACCCACGATTCACCGAGTTATGTGTAGGTCCCAATAAAATAGGGGGCGAACATATTGCCATCTACCGGGTACATTACTAAGCGAGCGATAGTAAACATTTTTACATACTTTTAATGGGTTCACGACTTTTCATCGAACGACAATTGGTCGACATGACAATTCATCGACATACAATTGGTCGAAAACCCCATTGAGCGACATGGATAATTAGTCGACACATTTTTGGTCGACGTGAGCTTAGGTCGACAATCACAATTAACTAACATATCTATTGTTCGCCAAATAAACTCGTGGATGTCGTTTTGGTTAGGTAAGTATATTAGTTACCCGTAGATAGTTTTCTTTAATATCTTAGTTCTTAGTATAGCATATATATATAGTATGACCGCGGTAGCCTAGTGGTATGGGTAAAGGACTGCTGAGACGAGGTCTCGGGTTCGATCCCAGGTATTACCATGGCACACACCAATGACTTTTCGATGCTTTTCGAAGTTATCTCGCAGGTTTATAAGTGCCCGGTTAATGGCAATAGGCTCGCCACCTATTACATTGGGACCTAAACATAAACTGGCGAAATGTGGGTGCTAGCACCTCTGCCTACCCCTTCGGGGATACAGGCGTGTGTTTATGTTATGTTAGTATAGCATTATCACAAGTGACCTAACACGAAGGGTTATTAACCCTTCTAACCAGTATCTATCCGTGTCGGGGCGCACGGTGTCCACGAGATGTCAACTAGTAATCGTTTCATTCAATTGAATTTTCGACCAATTGTATATCGACTAATTATCCCTGTCGCTCAAAGGGGTTTCCGACCGATTGTGTGTCGATGAATTGTCATGTCGACCAATTGTCGTTCGATGAAAAGTCTGGGTCCACTTTTAATGGCATAAAAATAGAAAGTCAATTATTGCTTGGCTTCTTAAATCTCTAATTTTTTTCTATGCTGTAGTTATATATTTATTATATTATTAACATAACATAACATAACATAAACTCACGCCTATATCCCCGAAGGGGTAGGCAGAGGTGCTAGCACCCACATTTCGCCAGTTTATGTTTAGGTCCCAATGTAATAGGTGGCGAGCCTATTGCCATTAACCGGGCACTTATAAGCCTGCGATAAATACACACATAACTTCGAAAAGCATCGAAAAGTCATTGGTGTGTGCCATGGTAAAACCTGGGATCGAACCCGAGACCTCGTCTCAGCAGTCCATTACCCATACCACTAGGCTACCGCGGGCATTCTCAGCAGTCCATTACCCATACCACTAGGCTACCGCGGGCATTATTAGGGATTTAGAAAAGCCCTATTGCTATCGACTTGTTTATTATATATAAAACTTTGTCTAAAACCGAAATCTCAACCACAGAGCGAACGTTTGAAACTCCTAGCAATGAATAAATGCAGATACACTTACATAAGTTTCAGATTAATTACTGATACTGAATCACTAACAAAATGTAATATAATTAAACTTGGTTGTTATCTATAAAGAGGAAAGTTTTGTTTGTTTATAATCGATAAACTACTGAACCTATTTCAGAAATTCTTTCACTATTAGAATGCTACATTCTCCTTGAGTAACTAGGTCACTCATTATTCCGATGTTTCTAAGGGATCAGGACTTACGCTGGAGAAACTGAGTGGGGAAACTAGTATTTCTATATTTGTACATCAATTTTGGGTATAATTGATGGAGTCAGGTAACTAAATAACACATTAACATAAGAAAATAACTAAAAAAGATACCTTTATTTGATATACATTGCCAAATCTATTAGGCGCATCATTAAAATCCACATGACGCTTGACCCCGCCTTAACGGGGACTGGGGGAAATACCTCGTTAATGCCGAGCGCCAGAGCGCACGCCCTCGGGTGACAGGCATTGAAAATTAACCCTTGATTGCTCCCTCAAAAAATAGGGAAGAATTGTGAGGATATGATTCGAGGGTGGCTTTTTGTGGTCATCAGTCAAAATGACTAAGTTTATTGTTTTCTTTGAAATAATAAATTAATGTGCTTAATCTATGTTGTTGTCAACAAACACTTGCACGACTGAGAATAAAACTATTGTTCTCAAAACAAATTAAATGATTAATATCTCTGTATAATCTATGAAATATATAACTAGGTCTGCAATTCATTCTGCTGTTGCAAAAATTAAGCGAAGCAATTTCACCAGGACTTTTTCTAACGGGGGTGTGTGTTGGGTAACCTTGGGGTGTGTGTTGGGTAACCTCCTCGAGTGTCGCTCCGATTCCGATCCCGCTGCAGTCCGGGGGGAACGGAATCGGAGCGGCCGGTACACCCTGGGCGGCGGTCAATGGCTTCCCCTTCACCCCTTCATAGGGTTGGCATTGATCGTCGGCCAATACCCAACGTGGCGGGAACACATCGCTCTCCGTACTCCTCTGCTTTCAGAGGAGACAGGATGAGCGATGCTGTTAGTGGTGAGATGGCCCAGGGTCAGCCGGGGTGCGAGGGATGTGCTCTATGGGTAACCTTACGCCCCGGCGTCTGAAGACCCGAGACGGCGTGCGGTTTTAGTCGGTGCAAGCCCGACATAACCGCCCCCGCTGGCCGGCGGGGGGGTATCCGAAGGGATTTCCGCACGATAAAAAAAAAAAGGACTTTTTCTAACGGCGATAATTCCTCAGTGGCTAGTCCGATTTACGGTTTTCTTTTTTTTTTGTCATGTGTATATGAACAAATTACTTAATTTAATACCAATCGCGTGAATGACGCTTTTTTGTTCATTGAGTAATAAGATTTTAAATATATTTTTTTCGGTGATTGTTCCTACGTGGTACTTTTGATTTTAGATTTTCCTAGCCCATATCCTTCCCATCAGAAACATCTTTGCTTGTGTAAAATTTCATTAGAATCGGTTAAGCCGTTTGGGAGGAGAAGATAGTCTAACGAAATACATGAGTCGTCTAAAAGAGAGCAAAGCTCTGACGAGCTTCGCTTAGTCAAGAATGTCACAATACTGTAACGATGCTCAACATAACTTATAATGCTATTTGCAACTAACTGATACTTACTTTTAGTGGTTAAAATCGACCTTACGCTTGAGAGGTCTTGTGTTCGGATCCTGACACTACCGCTGTGAACTCACCACCATACATACTTAAGAAAACCTAAACACCAAATACTAGTTAGTAATTTCGGTAATATTAAATAACTCTTTAAACACACAAAAAGAAAAAAATATAAACCGTGGTTCACCGGCAAGAGGGTTTATTGTTATAATGAGGTCGTCAATTTTCAACCTTAAACAAAAATAGATAGTTAAAAAAATACTATCTTTATTATTAAAAGAAAAAGTGACAATAGATAAATGTTTAACACATTATTAAAGTTATGTAAAGTACGATAGTAATTTGTATCCCAGCCCGCTAACGATTATATTTATCGATGCCTTCAAGAAAAATTGTTTTAATCATTTTTTTTATTACCTATCATCATTTTAGCTTTGTGTAACACTAGCTGATACAAGTGGATTTACCTGTATTTTGTTTTATAGAAACAAAAGGCTGTGATAATCCAGGATAAGCTACCGCATATCCGAATTTAATTCATTATTTAACCACTGTAATATTCAGAGTAACAAGCATGTACGTTTACTTTTTTTTTTTATATTTAGGACACGTCAATTTGACTTCACCTCGCCTGATGGTAAGCTGAAGGTAAAGTCTCAGGTAAGAGGGTCACCATTACATACACGTACCATGTTAACAATGGTGGCACTCAGCTTTACGGCCTCATCAAAAGAGGATTGTCGTCGCAGCACCCCGTGACACCCACCGGTCCCACTAGTGCTGCGACCACAATGCCCCTGCCCGGCTATGCACTTGCTGACCCCTGAACGCAATCAAACCGAAATTGGATTACTTTGGAGCGTTTTTCACAATCGTGCACGGTGGTACCCACCCGGCCGAATTTTGTGACAAATTTGTGTCATCAAACTTCTACCACCAGTTGATTTGAGAAACTATTATCTTTTAGATCTAATGAGTCGAATAAATTGAAGTAAAGCCATAAAAAGCTGACCGCTATAATAGAGCTGGAACAATGTTTGGGACTCCGAGAGGCCAGTGTTTATTAGGTTAAAATCATGGTAATATCCAGAATTCAAGACAGTTAAGTTATAGAATACAACTTGTTAGTGCTGAAGTACTTCTTCCATAGCTGAACACATACAATCTCTTTTCTATCGAGGTAGGCAGAGACAGCAGGCGACTCAGGCGCCGGAGGTCGCTTAACATCCTCCGTCCTCCATGAGCGCAGGCCTGGGGGTGGCAGGTGAGGCCGGGACGGCGGGGTGACTAGCGCCCCTCCCCCAAACCGGGGCAAGACGGGGACACCGTTGTTCCCAAACACGAGGGGGTCATCTCGAAATTGGAGATGGCCTAGGGTCAGTCGGGGTGCGAGGGAAATGCTCTATGGGCAACCTTACACCCGGTCTTAACACCCGAGACGGTGTGCGGTTTTAGTCGGTTCAAGCCTGACATAACCGCCCTCGCTGGCTGGCGGAGGGTATCCGAAGGGATTTCCGAATGAAAAAAAAAAGGTGAGCAGAGACAACATCACACTTGCTACGATCCTGGCATATACCTTTCGCATCTTCTTCTTTCATAATTCTTTACTCTCGACCTGGCCTCTCTCAAAACATCCTCGATCTGATTGATATACGTATCAATCTGGTCAACCTTTACTGGGTTACCCATTCACCTTGGTCTCATAAATCTATTTCGTCAATCGTCTTTCGTCTACGTCCACGTGTCTGATCCCTTTGTCTGTTTTGGTCACTATAGCTTTTTTTTTTCCGTGCGGAAATCCCCTCGTATACGCTGGCCAGCGGGGGCGGTTATGTTGGGCTTGAACCGACTAAACCCGCACGCCGTCTCGGGTCTACAGACGCCGGGGCGTAAGGTTGCCCATAGAGCATATCCCTCACACCCCGACTGACCCTGGGCCATCTCCGGTTTCGAGATGACCCCCTCGGGTGGTCACTATACCTAACGCAATATTTCCTTATCACGCTGTTCTTTATTTTGTCCATTAACGTCACCCCAGTAATTTCTGGATACTATTTTGTGTTAATTAAATACAGGTGAGTCTATTCAATTAATAATTAGCGGAACAACAAAATACCTAGACTGAATTAATGCAGATAATTATTATAGGTTGCATTTTTGTTGTGTAGAGAGCAAGGCAGTGCTTGTATCATAATTGCCACGAATATTTCGAGATTGGAATGGAAATCCAATAAACTGACTTGAGCGTATAATAAGGATATAATTTTAAACATATTCCGAACACAATTTAGCTTTTGTTTTGATACTAAACTTGGCTTTTTATTTAACTAAATAGTTAAAACTCTGCAAATTGCTGTAATTCATCTCCGTTAATCAATTCCGTTAATCGTGGGTGTGTAATACACCTCTGCCTACCCCTTCGGGGAAACAGGCGTGAAGTTATGTTATGTAATCATAATTTTAATAAGGACAACTTTGACATTTTCACTTGTGACGTCTGACCAAAATATGAATAAATTCCAATTTCTATAGAACGCGCTGGCACTGATAGGAATATACAATAATTTAACGGGAATTAACGCGATCATGTCACCTATACATGATCGCGTTAATTCCCGTTTAATTATTGTATATCATGAAACGCGAAAGTTTGAAAATTGATAATAAGAATTGTTCGTGTCAGCCTACCCCTAATACATCTTGAATAGACTGTCACTTCTTCAGAGGACTGTAGCTTTAGGTTAATTCGAAGAATGAAACAGGTCTGAATAGATGGGAGGAAGTTAATGACGTCGGCGAGGAATTAGAGTCTTGGCCCAGCACTACCCCTGATGTACTTTTCCTTATTGAGCTTCCTTGTTCTTGACCGCGTAACTGAGAGAGAGTAATTTCCAAATAATTCGTTCCTACTTTTATAGTCTTTTGATAGTGCTGGCCCGCGATCCAAACTCCCTCACCCACGTATTTTCATTTATTCATACAATTTAAACAATACACATTAATCATATATGTACTATATACATTTACCTATAACAGTTGCACAACAAATTAGGTATTCATGTCTGTACCGCGCGAGGTCGGGCCGCTGAATGGCGGGCGGAATGACCCCTCAGACTTATATATGGTTCCCTGCCTCCCGCGAGCTACTATATAATAAAATGGCACGAGCCGGGGGAGCGCATATTCGCTTCTCACGTCGTGGAAGACAGTCGCGGGGCGTAATTAAGTTTACATATTAGTGTACAATGTCGTCTTTCATGTTTATACGAAGTTATATCAGAATCTGAGTTATGCATAGTCGTAATTTTATATGCTACTTATGATTTTAAGGGAAAGGAATTTCTTTATTAATTTTGACTCTAACATACTTAATTACTCAGAGAACTAACTAATAACAGTAATAAGCTATTCATCTTAGCTTAATATTAAAAATAATTACATAATTACGTCTTAATTTACGTAAAATTAACAATTTTTCATAATTCGTTGATCCCATTCACGCTTACTTATTTACATGTCACTGGCACATGTGTTTACTGTTTATTTGTGTCGTGCACAAGAATATATTCGCAACACGAAATTCTGGCAACCAATAACTGTGTATAATAATATCGCCATTTGCAATAACAATATTGAGCGCCATACTCAAAACTATGGCAGTTTGACGTCGTAAGAGATGAGATGCGTGTCAATGGTCTTACTACCAGGGATCCCGAAGATCGCGCTAAATGGAGGAGAAAGACTCGGAAAGCGGACTCCTAAGTCTGAAGTCCAAGCTTAAGACGAAACTGGGATCAAAACACTGGAATGATGATGATGGTAAGTCAAACATGAGGTGATTTACATGATATTGTCGGAAGTTTACGCGAATGTTACACATTGAAATAAAACTATTTTTAACGGATTCTATCGCGGTTTATTTGATGTTATTTTATATTTTACATTGAACCCGACGTTTCGGTTGCTTTTCAGCAGCCATGGTCACGGGTAGACTAAAGATGGTTGTTGTCTTGAAGTTTGAAGTGGAAGTTATCTCAAAGTACCCGAACTATGTTGAATTGTTGGTGTTACTATTTACGCAGAATGAGCTCACAGTGTCATGAAGTCTTGTTGTATTTTGTTTTTTCTTGGAATTAATTAAGTGAATGACTGGGTCCCAAGCTGGTGGTACATTCCAACCATATTCTCTATTAAAATTAGGATGTTTTTTAATTTCAATAGCTTCGCGGAGCATCCTAGGTAGGAATCGATTTTCTTTGGCGAGTATCTGAGGTTTATCAAATCTTAAGTAATGTTTGGTCCCCTGTTGCACGTGTTCACATACAGCAGACTTTTTTGAGCGTTAGTGTTTTATGTCAGCTATGTGTTCTTTGACGCGAGTGCCAATGCTTCGCTTGGTTTGACCAATATAAGAGAGCCCACAGTCACAATCTATTTTATAGACCCCTGCATCTTGTAGAGGCAATTGGCACTTGACAGATGGTAAAAATTGACATATCTTCGTTGGCGGCTTGTAGTATGTGTTAATTGAAGCTCGCTTCAAGATGTAGCCAATCTTGTCAGTGACCCCTCGTATGTATGGTAGGACTGCAGGCTGGCGCTCGACAGTGGCTGGCTTTTCTCGGGATCTGTGACTGGTACGCGGTTGTTTAAGCTTGTTGTCATACAGAACTTGTTTGACATGTTGTAGCTCAGCGTCTAGGTGTTTCTTGTCACAGATCCCACGGGCTCTCTGAAACAAAGACATTCCCACGGTAGCTAACTGTTTAGGGTGGTGGTGAGATTCACCGTTTAAGTACCTATCAGTATGGGTCTTTTTCCTATACACAGTGTGGCTCAAAGTATTATTAGAGTTTCTGATTACAAGAACATCTAGGAAAGCTAATGAATTATTTGCCTCTAATTCCATAGTGAATTGTATGTTGTTATTAATGGAATTAAGGTGTGTTAAAAATGTATTTATACTATCTGTTGGTAGTATTGTGAAGGTGTCATCTACATACCGTTTATAAAATCTAGGTGTAATGGCAGCCGTCTGCATAGCTCGCGCCTCGAAGGCCTCCATATATATGTCAGCAACAACAGGCGATACTGGGGAGCCCATTGCCACGCCATCGATTTGTATGTAGAACTTGTTATCCCACAACAGGTAAAATATAAAATAACATCAAATAAACCGCGATAGAATCCGTTAAATAAATCCGTTAATAATTTTATTTCAATGAGGTGATTTTTTTAAAAGTATAATTGTAACTGAAATTACTAATATTCCCCCTAACCCCTCCAGCTAAGCTGAATTGCTTGTATTAGGAGTGGGTTCATGTCGGTATGTAATGGCCCGGAATCGAACCCGGGACCTCTCGATCGTAAGGTCGACTCCTTAACCACTAAGCTACCGATGCTTCTATTATGTAGGTATGTTCTATACACCCCCACGAACATGACTGAATAAATAAATATATTAATTTAATTCATGGATGGATCCACATTAAGCATTTGGTAACTATTAAGGCTATTTTTGCATTTCTAAATGAAAGCTTAATGGTGTGCTTTTGTTGCAATATCTTTTCACTTACCTGCAATTAAAAGGGGGAGAAATTACTTGTAATAATTATGTTCCGTAGTGAAGCCTAAGAGCTAAGGCAAAGCGAACGCAAGGGGGGGCGAAAGGCGGCTGTTGCTTGCAAATAGGGGGTACTTTTCAAATGAACTCAACGCAGCAAGTATTTATTATTTAATTACGACTGGATACAAATGCAATGTCACTATAGACCACGTTATGATTGAGGGATACCCAAAAAATAAAATTGCGTTCTCCGAGGATAACATGCTAAGGCCGAAAAAAAATACCAAAAAAAATGCGGAAATTGCCCAGTGACGTACGTAATGGACTGCTGAGACGAGGTCTTGAGTCGATCCCCAGTCGACCCGGGCGCACACCTCTGACTTTTCGTTGTTATGTGTGCATTCAGAAATGTTAATTATAGCTCGCTTAACAATGTGATGTGCCCGGTAGATGGCAATAGGCTCCTGCTGTGACCACGAGTCTGCAGTGATACATTGGAACCACAATAGTATGTAAACGTTAAAAAATTGAAATTGAAAAAGCTTTTGAACACGCGATCGTCCGTCCCTTTCTACTTTACCAACTGAGTTCCTTGGACCTGTCGAAACCTTGCCCGATCAAACTGATTCATTCACAGAAATGCACGAATGTATCTAACACAGTTAAGTTACGTATATTAGAGTTAGCTTAAATTACTTAACTAGTTGTCTCCTAACCACAACTTTTTAACTTAAATACCTACAGTACTGTCTTATTTAAATAAAACTTGCTTTATTTAGAAACTAATTACAATTTAAATAAAATGACCTCATAAGAGATTCCAAATTAAATTATTCTTTTTTTTGATACCACTAAGGTGGCAGACAAGCACACGGCCCACCTGACGGGAAGCGGTTACCGCGGCCTATGGACGTGTGCAACACCAGTGGCGTCACACACGCGCTGCCGACCCTGTAAGGGAAAGGAGATGGGAAAGGAGTTTGGGAGGGGATGGGAAAGGAGTTTGGGCTCCGGCACTCTCACTCACCAAACGGAACGCAACAGTTCAAATACTGTTACTTGGCGTCGATATTCTGTGAGAGGGTGGTGCTTCCCCGGTCGAGTCGGCCCATTCATGCAACGGCCAAAATGACTGTTGCTTGACTCTACCACCTGCGAAGCTTTCAGCAGTCCCCCTGTCTGCAGTCCATTATCCTTTAGAAGATGGGAAATTTTATAAAAAAATATTTTAATTCAAGATTTGTTTAGAATACAATGATATGTAATTATGCACAGTAATAAAAATACTACACTTTGGTATGCGGATCTAAACTATCCTGAGATTGAGAGAACAATATTTTAGCCGTTTTACTTACAGGATATTTCCATATCTTCTTCTTTTAAGTAATGGCTTCTGCAGCAGAATTACCGCAATTTCGCCATTGGTAAGTGACATATAATAAATGTTCATAAAATTATTAATGGCGGAGAAGCCAATGTCAAGTTTTCCAAGAAATTCTACCAGTGCCACGTTAACCACACCAGTAAATGTATTTACGTGTGTTCGCCCTTCACGAGTTCCTATGTCTCTGGAGCCTGATTCAGTAAAATTGCATTCTTATAATGTGCGATTTCAAAACTTACGAAAACTAACAAATTAAAATTTCAAAATCTAATTGAAACCGAATCAAACCATGAGTGATTCAGAAATTACCTCATGAACACGTAGGTAGGTTTGATAGACCGTACGGAATACCAAAGTGTTTTTTCCAATTCCACCACCAATTTCGCCACCACTGGTGAATAGAGAGACAAATTATGAAATTATGTTCCGCTTTCCACCAGTGGTGGACAGAGCAACATATTTTGAAAAGTTGTGTTATCATTATGTTCCGCTGTGGTTAAGTTCCAGTGGTGGACCGAGCAACATATTTTGAAAAGTTGTTTTATCACTGTACACAGAGATCTCTCTTCATAGATAGCACTTCTTGAAATAAACTTTCCGGACTAGTTCTAACCTAACCTAACCCACTTTACTTATTTTCGGAATATAAGCCGAGCGAGGCAAGAAGTGCGAAATATCAGTCCATCGATTGATAAATATTCGAAGAATCGTTCTGTCGAAGCAGCGTTTGGCGACAAAAAGTCGTTTCGCAATAACACAACTTTTCAAAATATGTTGCTCTGTCCACCACTGGTGGACAGTGGAATATAATTTCATAATTTGTCTCTCTGTCCACCAGTGGTGGCCAAATTGGTGGTGGACACCGGGACTAATCAGTTTTATCCATTGTATTTCTACTCAAAAACTCTTTTTCAAGATTTCATTACATATTTTGAAAATATGGCATTATTGAGACGAACCCCTGATTCGACTGTACAAAAGAGTCCATGCGTTATTCTGATTTATGGTCTTCTCAATTTCTGCATAACACTATTAACTGGCAGCGTTGGCAAATGACTGTTTACTTTGCACGTTCTACAGTTTACACTGCGTCACGAAACAGTTCGTATCTGTCAGCAGGGACGCAATCATCGCTACAAATAGCACACGAAGTAAATAGTCACAGAAAGCTGGCTTGTTACAGAGTGTCAACTTTTTACAATGAGCGGGAACGCATTCACGCCTGAGGTAAATACAAAGTCTGTAAGCGGTAGAGAAAAACGAGTAGGTATGCGGTAATACTCACACGGTTCACACTAAAGCTAAGTTCAAAGCGTCGGTAGCTTAGTGGTTAAGGAGTCGACCCTACGATTAAAAAGTCCCGGGTTCGAATCCTGGTCATTACACTACCGTGAACCCACCCTTAACACAAGCAATTTAGCTTAGCTGGAGGGGTTAGGCGGAATATTAGTAATTTCAGGTACTAATATTTCTTAAAAAAAGCGGATTTGGCTATTCTTGTGAGTAGAATATCGCGTGAGTTTTGCTGAGGAAGATATGAAGTTACCTATGCGTTACTATGTATACCGCTCTAGCCATGGAACTTCATAATGAATACCTGAGCGAAACCCGCTTGGTATGTACCTCCGCCCACAGCGGCAGTAAATATCGCTCAGGTTTGAATGAGCCTTTATAGATCGAGCGAGAACGCATTCATACGTGAAGGTGGGTAGGTAGTAGTAGTACCTACTAGTAGTAGTAGTAGTTTAGTAGTAGGTATATTAACAAATATTTTATATATATATTAATATATTTATATATATATTTTATTTATATTTATATTTTATTTATATAAAAATATTTTATTCACGCACAAGCTGTTGCCCGCAGTTCCACCCATGCGGATGTCGGTTTTCGCAACCAAACATAGCCTTTGTCCTTTTCCAATAGTCTATATCTGTACCAATGTTTTTTTTTTAATATTAGTAACCACATACATAATTTCACGCCTATATCGCCGAAGGGGTAGGCAGAGGTGCTAGCACCCACATTTCGCCAGTTTATGTTTAGGTCCCAATGTAATAGGTGGCGAGCCTATTGCCATTAACCGGGCACTTATAAACCTGCGATAAATACACACATAACTTCGAAAAGCATCTAAAAGTCATTGGTGTGTACCATGGTAAAACCTGGGATCGAACCCGAGACCTCGTCTCAGCAGTCCATTACCCATACCACTAGGCTACCGCGGCTAGTAACCGAAATTACTAATATTCACCCTAAGCCCTCCAGCTAAGCTTGTGCTTGGAGTTTGTTTGTGTTAGGAGTGGGTTCACGTCGGTAGTATAATGGCCAGGATTCGAACCCGGGACCTCTCCATCGTAGGTTAAAATCAGTTCGGTGCTTTAGGCGTGAAGGCGTAACAAACAGACAGTTACTTTCGCTTGTATAATATAAGTATGGATGTATCTTACACATATAATGATTGGAGGCAATAAATATTGACTTTAGGCGAGGAACAGCACTAGTTGTACTTGTATTTTGGATACTCAGTAACTAGGACGGTTGCCAGGTTGGCAATCAACCCAAACTTAAGCGTAGCGAGATTTGCCTATCCAACAATAGGTCAACGTGACCGGTCGACTTTTTCCATTGATTTGCTTTTTCGGTGATTATTCCTCGATGGTAAGACCGATCTGGACATTCGACCCCTTACGACACCCAGTAATGTCTCCTTGATCACCGTGGCAAATTTGGTCGAGATCGGTCAAACGGTCTCGGAGGAGTATCATTTGTTTGAAATGCAACTTTGAAACCAAAGACGCTTCGCTCGCCTCCGGCTCGCTATGCTTAATTACCAACTTTGTTCTTCTAAGCACTTAAAACATCCAGCACTCAATGTCTCCTCATACATAAATTTACCTTGTGACGATCTCTGGATGGGACTATAAAATTGTACTTACCTGTTGTAAAAGCATCGCCAGTAACAAAGTTGGCTGTAAACGGTTTATGCTTCGCACTTAATATAGTTCCTCCACACAGTATCTAGTGTAGGTAGGTATATAGTGTGTTTTTACACGTGCCAGGACTTCCTGAATACAATGTTAGCTTAATGTGTTTAGCAAAGTAAGGTTCTCTTAGTATCTTTTCATATTTAAAAATTCAAGCTAAATTATTACGTGGTTAGTAAGTCTCTTCGACGTACTAGTATGTTTTCTTACTGAAGAATGAAGGCCCTATTCAAACACGAGCGGTATTCACTGCTAATGTGGATAGAGGTAGTCGGTACATAAGTATTACCGCATACCCACTCGGTTTTGTATACCGCAGACGGTAGCGAATACCTTTTTTCTTTTTTTTTCGTGCAGGAATCCCTTTGAATTCTCCGCCAGCCAGCGGGGGCCGTTATGTCGGGCTTGAACCGACTAAAACCGCACGCCATCTCGGGTCTGCAGACGCCAAAGTGTAATAAGCCTTAAAGCTGAACTACTACGTTACTAGTAAGACTATTGACTTGTTGGGCTTTTGCCCCTCTGCAGATTATTTGGTAGTAGGTAGGGTAAGGATACGGCAATTCCGTGATAATACATTTCTAAAGACTAAACAGACATCAATGTTGCACCGTTTTCATCTACTGGCATACAATTATTATTATTTTCAACGTGGACGCCAGCAGCCGGACTGACGATCCACTTGCGATGCTTCTTCGTCGATTTTCCCAGTTCTCCCCTTGGGGAGGGTGTGGTTGATTCAGCTCTCTCACGACCTTCTTGTGTTCTTGATAAATCTTTTTGTATTATGTATTCCTATGTAAATTGTATCTCCCTTCTGCTTTGATCATCATCATCATCATCATCTGTGATGTTAGTCTCGGTTGCATTTAAAGTTATCACTTAGAAACCCAGGATCCACTGTCCTTCTCATTTAGCTTATTTTAGATGTTATAGAAGTGAAAGCCATCCGACCCCCTACTCCAAGAGGAAAGCGTGTACCAGAGCTGTATACCTTATTTAGAAGGTGTACCGGCAGATAGCAATGTTAGCTTGGGCATCGAAGGTCTTGGAGAGGCCGCTGTAATCATGATGTCTGTCAATATACTGGGGGTATATCCGTAGTGTGTGACTACAAGAATCTTTTATTCTAACCTGATAATGAGCGATCACTGTGAGCTTTGAACGCTTATCATCTGCACAAAAGGAGACGGTGGGGGCATCTTTTTTACGTGATGATACTTCCGAATTCACTGCATTAAGAGTAGGGGAACCTGTTGAATTCAAGACAATTTTATATTTGTATTTTTTTAAATAAATTGTCAGAATAAGACCTGTTGAATAGTCAAAGATTAGTTATTTAACTACATAATTCATGAATAAGATCTGTAGACTTTATTCATTAACTGGGCATCATTGGCTGGGCTGATAAATCATTTCTACAAAAGCCGCTAGAAAATGATAAAGAGGGAAAACTGTCCAGGGTACAACATAATATTAATAATAATGTTTATTTGCTTCTCTCACAAGGTACAATGGTTACAATCCAACATTTGTGAGTAACTTTGTTCCTTAGCGAGAGTTGGAGTCTGTACTCAGGTTTATTACAGATCTCCAGGCCCCCAGTTTTGTTACAGGTACATTTTTGATTTAATTCCTTATTAACAATCAAATTAGTAACTTTAACAACATATCTGATAGTCCTTCGACCGTACCAGTTTTGTTGGAAATACTAGAGTTAAATGAAAATAGACACCAATAGGCTGTAGAAAGTTTAGTTCTTAATTATACTAATGTCTGCGAAAACGTTTTCAATTAAATTAGTCCAATGTGAAGCACCTTGTCCAATGTTCAATATGCGTACATAATTGGTGGAGCCAAAGTATAAAAAAAGCGGCCAAGTGCGAGTCGGACTCGCCCATGAAGGGTTCCGTAGCAGCAAGTAACATAATAATGCTTTTCTTTAAATTTTATATTTTTAAATAAATAAATAAATAAATATTCTACGACATTCTACACAGCGCTTTCTAGACCCAAAGTAAGCGTAGTTTAACTAGCTTGTGTTATGGGTTCCAGAAAGCGGATAAACATACTTATTTACTTTTTTTTTTTTGTAAATACATACATATTATACATAGAAACACCCAGAGCAATGCAAATAGACATATTCATGCATACAAATATTTGCACTGAGCGGGAATCGAACCCGCGCCCCCTGTGAAATGAAAGGTAAATAGCGGTTTACGATTTATGACATATTAAAAAGCACTACTTACTAGATCTCGTTCAATCCAATTTTCGGTGGAAGTTTACATGGTAATGTACATCATATATTTTACCACTTTGGAAGTGTCTCTCGCGCAAACTATTCAGTTTAGATAAAAATGATATTAGAAACCTCAATATCATTTTTGAAGACCTATCCATAGATACTCTACACGTATGGGTTTGATGAAAAAAAAAGGGAGTTTCAGTTCTAAGTATGGGGAGCCCCCAAAATTTATTGTTTTTTTCTATTTTTGTGTGAAAATCTTAATGCCGTTCACAGAATACATCTACTTAGCAAGTTTCAACAGCATAGTTCTTATAGTTTCGGATAAAAGTGGCTGTGACATACGGACGGACAGACAGACAGACATGACGAATCTATAAGGGTTCCGTTTTTTACCATTTGGCAACGGAACCCTACAAAGGAACCAAATCTTCAAACTGCCTTTATAAATAACTTTAAGTTAAACTAAGTTTAGTATATGAATGCTGTCTGTTACTTACATATACTGAGATTAAATTAATTTTTGTTTTTAAATATTCATACCGTCAATTGACTGCTACCTGCTGGGTGCTATAAAGCTAGGCCTAAAATGGTGGTCTTTATCTTTCGACAAAGAAAGGAAGCACCGAACCGCTGAGTTCGTGCTGATATTGTTTCTACTATGTGCGGGTAGCATCGCAGTCCAGCAGTCCAGCACGAGTTGTTCTGGATCGGAAGGCTGACGGTGGGATTAATTGAAAAAGCTAATCAGAAGCGGTAAAATACAGCCAAAGAGCCAATGTCTCTTCGTAACTGCAGAGATTCCAAGGTGTATGTAACCAGGACTCCCAATGATACGGATGGCACGCCGCTGCACTCTCTAGAGAGCGTCTTAAAAGTACTATTTTCCAGGCAGGGGCAAATATCTGTCTTTTACAAAAGACACCGCTGCTCTGAAAAACCGTCTCACCTTGTTCATAACTTCGAGTTTTCGTGAAGTTGTTTTGATGACGCTCTCGATGTAATTTTTATTGTTAAGTTTGCAGCGAACATCCATGCCGAGCATAGTAATGTTGACTTGTAGTGGTAGTGGTGTGTTCTGAAGAGTTGGGAGAGGAAGGGACCTTGGCTGTAAACGCGCGTGTGTGTGTTTTCTTGGTACTGAACTCGACCAAGTTGTCTGACCCCCATTGGGAAATGCGAGCCAGGACACGGTCGAGCTCAGTGACAAGTCACCGTCTGTTTTCCTTAATATCGGGCCGCTTTGCCGCAGGGTGCCCGTAGTATCTCCCATACAGAGTGCTATCAACTGCATAGCAATTTATACTGCTGACGGACAGCATGTCATTGATATGCAGAAGAAAGAGAGTGGGCGATATCATTGTTATAATTGTACATCACGTTATATAAATAAGCAATAAGTGCAGTCAGTAAACGTATTTTTGGAGCAAGAAATCATAAATTCCCTTTTTTGTCTGAGCTCACGCGGCGACGGTGAATTTCCACTTACTTCACGTTAGAGTTGACAAAGATGCTTCGACTGCCATAGATAATATTATTTTAAAGCACGTGAGTTTTTTTTAATTAGGTGTGTTGTAGGTACAAGCCCGACATAACCGCCCCCGCTGGCCGGCGGGGGGGTATCCGAGGGGATTTCCGCACGAAAAAAAAAAATAAAAAAAAAAAAAGGTACAACACTGTCCAACGTAACACAGGTTCATCTACTATGAAATAAGGTGGTTTGAAATCGAACTGCAAAGCATAGTTTACATTCGTCCCCTGAATGAAACACGTACACACCGTTTCTTCTTTTTTTTTTCTTTTTTAGCGTGTGGAGACCCCCACGGGCTTCACCCCATCAGTGCCGACGATAGGGTGGGCGTGTCGGAATTGGACCGACTAAAACCACACGGTGTCTTTCCCAAGTGTCCATTGCCGGGCACCCCGGGGATGCCCTCGAAAGGATAACCCCAGGGTTGACTTTTTTTATGGACTTCTATGGGGTTTTTAATTCCTGTCCACTGGCTTAGAATGCTTCTGAGTTAGAGTGCGTCTGATCTACCCTTTATAACATATCATAGATAGAAACGAAGTATATTAATTAAAAAAGTTAAACGAAGCAAAGCATTTTAGTAATTGTTTTTATTAAAACATTCACAATCATCGTTTACATTATATCACTATAAGTACTGTCAGTCGGGTTCGCCTAATAATAGAAGATTTTTTGTTAACTTTAACAATAAACAGGATTTATAATTTATAATTTCCACATTTTCGTCTGGTTCATAAACAAAAATTGTGTTGCATACAATTTAAAAAATATTGATCTTAATAAAATCAATAATATTGAAGTTTTCAGAGTTTTTTAAATGCTTGCAACAGAGTAAATTAACTGTAGTCCATATAATATTTTTTTATATTTATAATACCACATGTAACAATTATTTAATTTATAGAATAGTCACTTTGTAACTTGCTCAGTTTGAGGCAGCCTCGGTTAGAGCAAAGTGTGTTATACGCCTCGTCACGAGTAAAGTCAGCGCTTGCAACGCTTGCGCTTAATAGCAGCAATATTTAACATTATAGATGACAATCACATCATGCGAGCAAGATTTAGAACCTTCAGATTCTTATAATCATTCGGTGCATACCCCTGTTATGAGTATCTTTGATAACTCTTAGGTTAAATTATGCCCTTTGACAGATTAAATTACCTAAATACACTTCATACAACAACTTACTCTCGCCAAATCGACTTTAATTCTGACTAAAATTACTGTATGCAAATTTGCTAGTATAATGTCCCTAGCAGTTTAGAAATTAATATGTAACTACGTATGTTCATTGTCTTATAATATTACAATTTACTTGTTTTTAATTTACATTTAATTTTAATTATGACGAAATTTTATAATTGTTATTAATATCTATATTATTGACTTTGCTGATGAGATTAATCAAATTGTGAAGTAATTTATAAGTAGTAGGTTAAGTAAAACTCTTACTAACTTAACATTTAATTGGTATAATAACTCCGATATCTATTTACATTTAAATTATTAAATTCACATGTCAAGTAAATGTAAAGTTTTGTAAGAGTTTGTAAACATTCATGACTTGGTACACATTAGATCAACATACACACAGAATGTCGTATAAAAATACATAAATATTTAACATACATATTTACATGTATATTTAAAAAAAAAATATCTACAAAAACCATCATAAAATACCTCATGTCATCACATTCTCATTAATAAATTAATCATAACTACAGTGACTAATTTACTTTTTTTAACGCAACCGAATACTCAATATTTTTGATCAAGTTTTATTACATAAAATGGTTTAGTATTTAAAACCATTAGAAGTCACTGTACTCAATTGAGTACACCCATATACCTGAATGTCAATTAAACAACTTGTAAGATTGAAGGTTCCTACTTTGTTATTCAACTATTTTGAAAAGAATTACGCGGGTGGTTTAATTATTTTTGCCAAAAAGTGTCATTTGAAGTTGTTTCACCGAAACGCCGTGGAGGTAAGTGAATGATTTGAGATTGTTTAAAGTGATTTATGCTTACATGTTATTTTTTCAATTCAGTGGTATAAAATACATATCAGAGTAATATAATTACCAAAACAATCAATGATTTATCACTGAAATAAAACTACAGTCATATAAATGTTACTGTACTCGGTTGAGTACAGTGACAACATGCGTACAAATAACAGGGTTTTTATTTCAGAATGGAGAAGGAGACTTATACTTCCCAAACGAGCTCCAAGGGACTTTAAGAAGCTATTGATGCCATTGTACAGGAGGGCGAGAATGATGAATGTGACTTGGCTTTCTTACCTCCTGATTCAAGTGCGTTGACTGATGAAGAGGAAGGTGCCGATGAGAATATGGCAGCGTTTTTGATACCGCAAGACGTACCTGGTACTATTGAGGTATTTATGAACCGAGAGGGCAGTGGTGACGAAGATAGTGTGTACGATGAGAGTGATGATGAACCCCTGTTGGCAAAAAGAAGACGACAAGATCTATCTACTCCGAATTCGAACCCAAACTGGTGGAAATGCTTTACATACTGATTCATACTCTTCAATTTCTCAAAGTACTTCCGAAGTTAGTAATAGGAAAAGTGCTATTTGTGGTGAACTGAAGGACCTCAACCCTGTAAACGATAAACCCTGTAAAGATATTTGAAAAATTGCTTAATGCTGATATTATTGACATCATTATATCTAATAGCATAGTATATGCTAATCAACACAATCGACACGAGTTTCAATTAGATTCATCTGATTTGAAAAAGTTTTAGGGATTTTGATACTATTTGACTCTCTTGTCCAGATGAAGGTATAAGCATAGAATTGGTCAGCAAAACCATGTCGAGGCATATGTTTCGAAATAAAAAAAAACCTTAATCTTGTAGACAATGACTTAGCAGCAACGTCGAACGATAAAATGTTCAAAATAAGACCATTGGCAGACAAACTTATGCAGATTTTTTTACAGTTGGGAGTATTTCATGATAGTTTCTCTGTCGACGAATCTGTGGTAAAATACTAAGTCCATCATCCCGCCAAACAACTCATACGTGGGAAACCAGTTCGTTTTGGATTCAAAAATTGGGCAGCGGCTCGAAGGGATACTGTTACTCATTCGATTTTTACTGGGGGAAAAACGCAGTCATATTCTTCTGATCCTTTGGGTTTCCGCGTAGTCAAGACTTTATTGGAAAAACTGAATTGCACCCCAACTAATCATATTGTATTTTTTGACAACTTTTTACGAGCTGGAATTGATGGAGGAAAATGACTTATGGGACACCTTACACCACGGGTATCCGGGGTGGATTACCGCACGAAAAAAAATTAAAAAGGTACGGAACCCTAAAAACTTAACTACCACAGCGCTATCAAGAAAACTTCTTGACAGGGACAAAATGCTTACAAAAAACATCAGGTCAATATAAATTAACATTTACAACCATTTACAGTCTGTAAGGGAAAAATTCGGCATAAAATTATACCTACAGGTAATAAGCACTCTTATAATTTTATGAGTTTGTTTATATGTTTGGGGTAAGCTTCAGAACCACTGCACTTATTGGAAAAATCATTCACCATATGAAAGGTACATTATCCCCGATGGACATAGGCTATAACATTATGTGTAGTTTACGATGGCTTGAGTTAAATAAAACTCATATAAGCCGAAGCGAAGCAAGGCCGGGTTACTAGTTTAGATAAACGTATAATAGACTTTATTATGAGACTAATGACGTGATTAATTATAAAATAGGAATGTATGAAGATAAATATTTACGGGAAAACGGAGGTAGGTCGGCCCTGACACGAAAAGTTTAAATTTAATCAATCATTTGGAACAGCCGCTCATACTCTTAGATCCTATCTTAAATATTAATTGTAAAAGTTTTTAGACAGTATGTTTTATTATTCGCGACAATGTTTTATGTTTAAATTATTATATAGCTTTGTCATTTTTTATTATAAGTCTGATTTACATTGATACAGTAGCTGGCGCCAGTAGCAGCAGCGCTGTATTCAGGCGCTGTATCAGCACTGACACTGGACCACGCGGCTTATACGCATTGACTAGTCAATTCTACTTTGTTTTGTACGATTAGATGCTAGGGACTGGCGTTCACTGACGTATAGTAGTTATACAGTGCCACTGGCAAGGGCTGTGCAGCGTGCCGGGGGCTGTCACTGGATCGAAAAATAGGTAACCGAATACTGGATGTTGGACTCAGGAGTAAAATATGGTAACATTGATATAGTACTAATCCAGTGCTGGAATCCAGTGATACTGGTGTATCAATATTAATTATAATTATCAATATTATAATTGTATCAATATAAATCAGCCTTTAAGGACAGTATAGGAGAAAATGCATCATCATCAAATCAACATTTATTTCTTTTAAAATATACTTTTTTACCAATAAAAACTGAAGCGTAGCGAGGGCGGGTTACAAAACCCGCCCTCGCTACGCTTCAGTTTTTATGAGATTTTTTTAACTCAAGCCATTGTAATTTGCACATATCCTAACAGAGGATCGTAGCAAGCGGACATATGATATCTCTGCCTGCTACAATGGGAAAGAGGTGTGACTTCATGTATGTATTATCAAGCACCTATTTTATCTCAACTGTTATGGTATTATGGAAACTTACACTCACAGGTGTTTTATACCGCTCTATAATTTTTATATGAGCTTCAATTTGGTGGATGTTATGCAGCGGAAAAATTGAGGTTCAACTAAAAAATTATGCCCAAGATTTAGCAGTTGAAAATATAACGATGATATTATATCATTTGCACTCCATAGATATGAGACGTGATTGTGCACAGGGGGACAAGGAAAGGCTGGAAGCATTCGAAATGTGATGCTAGAGAAAGATAAAGGAAATAAAATGGAAAAATAATGAGTACTGAACAAAATAGAAGAAAAAGAGTTTATTTTGGAAAAAAATCTAGAAACGTAGAGGAAAAATGATTGGCCACCTGATACAATACGGTTTGTTTGTATAAATATCATAGAAGGGAAAATTGAAAAAAAAAACAGAGGAAGAGGCAGATTAAGAAAAAACCGGCCAAGTGCGAGTCGAACTCGCCTATGAAGGGTTCCGTAGCAGCAAGTAAAATGTTTATATTTGAGTTGATTGAATGAAAGGTAAATTGCGGTTTACGATTTATGACGTAGGTATTAAAAAAAACTACTTACTAGATCTCGTTCAAACCAATTTTCGGTGGAAGTTTACATCATATTTTTTTTACTTTTATCATTCTCTTATTTTAGAAGCTAAATACACCTTTTACCACTTTGGAAGTGTCTTTCGAGCAAACTATTCAGTTTAGAAAAAAATTATATTAGAAACCTCAATATGATTTTTGAAGACCTATTCATAAATACAAATGGGTTTGATGAAAAAAAAATTTTTGTGTTTCAGTTCTAAGTATGAGGAACCCCCATAATTTTTTGCTTTTTTTTCTATTTTTGTATGATGATCTTAATGCGGTTCACAGAATACATCTACTTACCAAGTTTCAACAGCATAGTACTTACAGTTTCGGAAAAAAGTGGCTGTGACATACGGACGAACTGACAGACAGACATGACGAATCTATAAGGGTTCCGTATTTTGCCATTTGGCAACGGAAGCCTAAAAACGTTTAGGGAACAAATCAAGAAAAATATACAAGTCGGGACGTATCAGGAGGTGAGAGGATTGGAAGAGGTACCGACCAACCGACAAGAGTACTGCTCTTAAGTTTAGAGAGAAATAGATAATTATAGGTACACATATAATTATATACAATACTTCAAATTGATCGGTGACAATGAAGAAAAGTAAGCGAGAGCCTCATTTTAATACTAATCAAGTATGATAATGATATTAGCAAACATATTTTGCATTCGCTTAGCTTTGATAATATTGGTGTGAATATAATTTGATCTGTAACTTGTGTGGTGCAGACAGCTTGCCTCAATCAAATTCATCTCTGTGTCAAACAGACCGAACTGATAGAGCAAATGGCTTTGAGAATCGTTCTTGTGTGGTAACAGCGTGTAATCTATGAAATGTGAAACTATCTAACAGTTCAATATATAGAATATCAGAACTTACAATCGTTCTTGTGTGGTAACAGCGTGTAATCTATGAGACGTGAAAATAATCTACTAATCCAAGTTCAATATATAGAATATCAGAACTAGTAATATACCTTTTTTTTTTCGTGCAGCAATCCCTTCGGATACCCCCCGCCGGCCAGTGGGGGCGGTTATGTCGGGCTTGAATCGACTAAAACCGCATGCCGTCTCGGGTCTTAAGACGCCGGGGTGTCAGGTTGCCCATAGAGCATATCCCTCGCACCCCGACTGACCCTACTAGCAATATACCTTTTTTTTCTTTTTTTTTTTTCGTGCGGAAATCCCTACCTACCTCGTCAAAGTAAAAAAATTAAAGAGAATATTGTATACCCCAACAAAAATGTGGCTACTTGAAAGGTGTTATTTATCAAATACCAAAATACACATTCCCACCCAGGATAATCCGTGAGGCTATTGAACTCAAAATAGATCCTAGTTTTAATAGAGAAAAAGGTTGAAATGTACCGCCAGCTTGGAATCCAGTTATTCACTTAATCAAATCCAAAAACCAGCTAAATACAACAAAACTTCAAGACACTAGCAAGATGCTCGTCCTGCCTAAATAATAACAACAACAATTCAACGTAGTTTACTTTTGAGACAATCGCTAACAAACAAATTAAAATAAATATCGTTATGATACTGATTGCAGAACTTCCTTTTTTATAGTCGGTTGAAAAGTGGGAAGAAATTATGATTTTAATAAATAACTTTAAGGTAGCTTCAATCACCCCAAATTTTTCAATGAAAAAATAGACGTGGCCGGCTCTTTTCACATTATTTATAGCATCAATTTATTTAAAGAATTGATTCATTCATCTCAAGCAATTTCGTTCTGTAATTTAATCCTACACAAGAAAATTAATTAACGATCTTCAATGTTCCAGCAGTTTTAAAAACATTTTTACATTCGATATTTAAAATCTTATAATAATTCGAACTAATTAAACCTTTGTACAATGGTTGTTGGCACTTGTGTGAATGTTTCTTAAGTAGTACCAACCAAATTAAAAAGGGGGTTATAAATGCTTACGAAATAATAAAGAATTAATTGAGGGAATGGGCGGATGTTCTTAATTACATAATACTTTTATATTTTAACCGTTACCCTTATATTATAATAGTAATAGTATTTAATACGATAATTTCTTACCATATTTTAAAATGGTAAATTACAATGAAATTGTTTGCTAATTGATGAGAAAAAAGGATCACGAAAAGTACCCGTTTTCTTATTTCAACAACAAGAATATCAAAATTATACATCTTTAGGCTTTCACGGCCGGCGTTGCATGAAGAATAAACTTGTGTTCCAAACGATTCGTCGATCATTGTGGTCGACATCTTCAGTGGTACAGGTCCAGGCGGTGACGAGTGCGTAGAACTCTCAGCAGTAGAGTTGTACGTACTCCGGCCCGGCCCGACCGCAGTGATCGACGAAACGTTTGGAACGCAAGTTTCATATGGACCACGGCCAAACAGCCCGGAAGTAGTATATTCTACAAATATCAAAATTCTCAAAAGAAAATCAATCATGCATATGATTTACCCTTAAAATAGTTTTGTTTAACAATAACATCAACTAAAAAAACTTCATCTAGATATTTTAAGCTGGTGTCACATAACCAAAAAATACTATGACGACATATATTTTTATATAATTTTATTTCAATAGAAATAATTAAAGTATCAAGTAAAGATAAGGTTTTAGAATAAAATTATACGAGGTCCGGTTGTATGTTGAGGAAATAATGATTTACTCGATCAAATAGGTCATCAGTATAAATATCGAATAATCCTGTATCAGAACTTGAATCATGCTAGTTCACTTAAACGTAAGTTCTTTGTATCACCGAGTAGTTGCACATTGTTAAACGGATACCGCATCAAAGTTTATATTTACAATCAACAGTGTTCAAAACTGTATCATTGCTATCTAAAACATTAACTAAGTTTGCATACAGCAGCCACCACATTTATCCTTCGATTGTCACTAACAGTAAATGTTCAATTATTTTCTTAACAACACTTAATTATGTGTGCTTGGAGCGTATCCGCATACTTTAAAGGTTCGCTTCTCCCTTTCACAGACTGTTCTCTACTAACAATCACAATTTTAATATCACTATGAAAGAAATAACACACGCTTAAATGCAGCTTTCTCGAACCTTTCGTGCTGTTGTCACAACTTCTGGTCTTCTCGCTGCTGCGATGTCTGCACTACGGGCCGTCACTCCACGGTTAACTACGCATATGCTGACAGATGACTGGAGAGAAAACAAAAAGTTAAAGTATTGTGAAAAGAGAATGTGAGTATTGCCATGAAAAGTGAGTGGTAGTGAGTGGTAGAGTCAAGCAACAGTCATACAATTTTGGCCGGTGCATGATTGGGCCGACTCGACCGGGGAAGCACCACCCTTTCACAGAATATCGACGCCAAGTAACAGTATTTGAACTGTTGCGTTCCGTTTGGTGAGTGAGAGTGCCGGAGCCCAAACTCCTTTCCCATCCCCTCCCAAACTCCTTTCCCATCCCCTTTGCTTTACAGGGTCGGCAGCGCGAGTGTGACGCCACTGGTGTTGCACACGTCCATAGGCGTGGTAACCGCTTCCTATCAGGTGGGCCGTGTGTTTGTCTGCCACCTTAGTGGTATAAAAAAAAAACCACTTCCATTGACCTTGTATACCATGTATCCAGGTCTATGGAAGTGGTAAAGTTTTGTTTAGATCTAAATATTTTCTGTTGAATTACATCTACTTACAGAACTAGCAGGTATAATTGCTCTATCGCTGAACATCCTGTGTGGATCAGCGTCCAGTCCAGGAGATGGCAGCTTACAAAAATCACTAATAGGTTTCTTATCTGTAACAATATTAATAATTAACAGAATAATATGATTTCGAATTGGATAAACATATTTATCGGAGACGTGAGAAGCTATTTTAGAAGTGTGTATAATTGGTCATGGTTTTGTTACATAGTGTTACAGAGATTGATTGAATAACACGTGAAGAATCAATTGAAAATATGAACACTACGCAGGTATAGAAAAAATAGTAAATTATAAAGTAGACAACCGACACCGACACATACAATAAATAGAATAAAAATTTTAATCTGGCTGTGGTAATAAAAAAAAAACAAATCAAAATCATTAACACACTAAAACGAATTCCCATTATGCCGTAATTCCTAACTCTTTTGCCTTATAACTATAAACCATTGTACACAAAGCACATATAGTTGAATAAAAGATTTTCAGAAGCTGGAAAATAGCCTAGCATAGCCTAGTGGTATGGGTAATGGACTGCTGAGACGATGTCTCAGGTTCGATCCCAGGTTTTACCATGGCACACACCAATGACTTTTCGTTGCTTTTCGTAGTTATGTGTGTATTTATCGCAGGTTTATAAGTGCCCGGTTAATGGCAATAGGCTCGCCACCTATTTATTACATTGGGACCTAAACATAAACTGCCGAAATGTGGGTGCTAGCACCTCTGCCTACCCCTACGGGGATAAAGGCGTGAGTTTATGTTATGTTATGTAAAATAATATGATAAGCCAACATTCCTATGTGTGTAAATCCTTTTAAAATAGCATTGGTCTCTATTAGCACGTTGAAATTTATTACAGACCCTCGTCGCCGCTAGGTCCAATTAACTACATTATAATCATAGAGGAACTTAATGTGATTAAATGGGGGACTTGTCCCTGTAACATAATATTGTACTCTAATCATGGCTGGCCTTCTCTCACTAGAGGCGGAATCGCCTTTCATTTAGTTAGTAAGAGTTCACTTAGCAACATGTACAAAAAAATGTTGAAAGATCTAGAATACTTTTTTTTCCATGTGGAAATCCCTTCGGATACCGTCTCGCCAGCCAGCGGGGGAGGTTATATCAGACTTGAACCGACTAAAACAGCACGCCGTTTCGGGTATTCAGACCGTTCAGCCGGGGTGTAAGGTGGCCCCATAAGGCATTTCCCTCGCACCCCGGCTGACCCAGGGCCATCTCCGGTTTCGAGATGGCCCCTTCGGGTTTCGGAACCACGTTGTCCCCATCTTGCCCCCGGAAAGGGGAGAGGGAGCAACGCGCCGGTGCCCCGGCCTGCTTCTGCTAGGGTGACAGGCGGCTCTACCTATCACCCCCAGGCCTGCGCTCAGGGAGGACGGATGTTAA
Source organism: Cybosia mesomella (assembly GCA_946251805.1). NCBI lineage: Eukaryota > Metazoa > Arthropoda > Insecta > Lepidoptera > Erebidae > Cybosia > Cybosia mesomella. The sequence continues at coordinate 27,310,904 of OX276408.1, forward strand.
ACGACCTTCGACGTCTGATCTAAAACACTGACTTCTTTTTAGGGATTTTCTTTAGAAAAGCCCTATTGCTATCGAGTTGTCGTCGACGTCGTCGTCGACATCGTCGTTGCCAATTTGCTGTCACGGTTTTGGGTATGAAGGAGATGAGCTATCGAGTTGCTGTTTTCGGTAATAGATTCGTGCTGGGGTGAACCATTGTAAGATAAAGAAAAAATCGCATAATGTCGCAAAAAAAAATAATCGCAAAATCGAAAATCCCTTGTTGCTGAGCTCGTCTCAGGAATTCAACTTGTTTAACTTTATTTTATTGCATATTTACGGAGAACGTAGTAAAAAGGTGAAATTAATAATTTTTTAACACTAGAAAAAAATGTTCAGTTGACAGAAAACATAGTTAAGGCATGGATCATCTTCATCATCGCAGCGTTGTGTCCCGATTATATCTGAGGTCTTCACTTCGGAGCCCGGCGTACACTTTCGGACTTTCCCTCCTCCACTCACAGACATACAAACAAACATAGATATACTGGGTGTTAGGGAAACACTACCGAAAATAAAGGCTGGCGATAGTATTGACTAGAAAAAAAAAACTTTTGAGCGATTTTTTTTTTCGATTGTTTTTTTAATAGGTTTTTTTTTGCATTATTCACGCTCTTTCGTGTTAGTACAGCTATTTGAAATCAGTCATTGACCCCGCGTGACGCGTTATCATTTTTTTAGCTAAAGGGATGTATTTTTAAATAAAATTATCGTTTCATTAAGCTGTACTAACACGATGGAGCGTTAATAATGCTAATATAAAAAAAAAAGATGTTTAAAAACTGCCTATCTTCATCTTCGGGAGCGTGTCCCTAACAACCAGTATATGCAAAATACGTTACGTTTCTATGCATTCGGTCTTTTCGTAGTCCAGAAACCTAGTTGAAGTAACAGGGAGCCAGTCAATGGATGCGACACAAGAATCTCCTGGTATAGATTCTTGTTTCATCAGGTCAAGGTCAAATTTGAATGGGGCAGAAAACGAATCTTACCATAATGACATGGTATTATGTCAGGGTCTGTATCTTCCCCACTACCCTCCATTTTCAGTTCATACTGACTGCAGTAGTCCAGTTTTGGTGATGCGCAGTAGGTGTTCAGATTATCTTGCTTGGAGAGCGACTCAACGCTTTGTTGCATGTAGAGGGCATTACTGTGAGAAATTAATTACAGATAGTTAATATTTTTATTTCTTTCTATAAGCTTCTAATTAATAAAAATTGTTGTACTCCTAGTAAAAAGAAAAAAAGTTTGATAGTAATATAATATATGTAGTATATTGTAGACAGGCTATTGATATAGACGCACATGTGAAAGATAAGACTATATTCATACTTTTTTTTAAAAAAAATCAACGCTTAGGACTGAACTTGAATGGATGGAACTTTTATTAACATGGTCATACATACAATTTGTTCTCCGTTGAACTAGTGAGAATTTTTTTTCAAATTAGTTCGAAATCATCAACTAATATTAATGATTTCGAGGGAGCTCCTATTTCTACGTGCATTATCACAAGTGACCTAACACGAAGGGTTATTGCGAAGGTCTCGCAGAGACCCTTCTAACCTATATCTATCCGTGTCGGGGCGCGCAGTGAAAGTCTCCGTAGTTCGACGGTCGAAATAATGAGAAAAAAAAATCTCACTAGTTCGACGAGCGAACTAATGAATAAAACTAGTGAGAACAAGCCATACATACTATTGCAAGCAATCCGGAATGACAATCTCTTTGAAAAAACTTATCAGGACCGAGTAAAGTTCAAAAATAATTTCGCAAACTTATCTGTAGTATAAAGTTCTAACATGGTTAGGAAGTTTGGGACGTCTTATAAATATATTTATTACGCTTTCGATTTTTTTCCTACATATTGTAAGGAGACTGTTTCAAGGAAAAGCTCAAAATAAATACTTATCACGTTCTGGGAGGGACTCTAATATATTTATTCTTGGTTATGTAATAAGTGTAATAATGTCCTGAAAGAAATATTAAGATGATGAAATCCAATAATTGAATACATACATACATAATGTGAGATCCCGTTGTATAAGTCGGACAAAGTATTGGATCTTTCAGTTATGAAGCGAGTATGAAATTTAATAACGTGCCCCATAAAGGTTCCGAATTAAGTTACACCAAAAAATATATGTCTATAATAGGAATAATACCCCTGTAGCCGACAGGAAGAGGGGTGCAAATAAAAGGTAGGTTTGTATAGTGTCGCCGTAAACAGCGTTCGCGTCCGTTCCTCAGATGTGTATGCGGAGGACTCCGCGCGTTTTAAAACGGACAGCTAAGTAGGCCCGCCCCCCCGCGCGACATACCTTACCCCTCTGACGCGCGGCCACAAGCAATGCATGCGACGAACCGTTTATTATAACTTTACACAGGTAAGTACATATTATATTTTAGAATGGACAAGGTAGGTAGGTAGATACATATAGCCATGACCTTACGACTACTTAGTTTAATTATATTTCTACATTTACAGTTAAGTATTAGGCAGGTTCATACTGACTAACGTTCCGTCGTCAACAAACCCTATTATTTCAATAGGGGTATTATTCCTTCCAGATGGGTGACATTTTTGGGGGCGTTTTTATTGCTAAGGTAGCCCCACTTAGTGGCACGCTTGTGACAATATTGGTGTCACCCGTGTGTTGCCAGCCGCCGTATAGATGGCAAATGAAAAGAGGCAAATTAGAAACAATAAATAAATAAAATATATAAGTACTCTAGATCCAAAGTAAACGTAGTTTAACTAGCTTGTGTTATGTGTTCTAGAAAGCGAATACACATACTTATATACTTTTTTTTGTAAATACATACACATTATACATATAAACACCCAGACCAATGCAAATAGACATATTTATGCATACAATCGTGAATCGAACCCGCGCTCCCTGTCGTAACAGTCGAATGCACTACCGCTACGCAACAAAAAGAGTAAGAAATTAACATTTCACTACTTGAAGTCAATATTAAGTGAGAGGACAGTAATTCCAACCTATTCCATTATATTACCCAGGCCTCCCATGTAAAGTGGAATTATTTTTGAACTATTTACTTATATACCAGAGTTGATAACTGAATAAATGACGAAAATATCGATGGAAAACATTTAAAAAAATAGATATAGATAGACAAATATAGAACCTCCTTCATTTTGAAGTCGGTTAATAAACATCTACTCAAAACAAACCTTGATGGCGGATGCTTATCCATGTCATGTCTCCTGGCGGCATGGCGGCGATACAGCGCCGTGATAACCCCACATACTCCAGTACAGAGAAGTGCGGCGATGGACAGCAATGAGACCAGCATAGGAGACAGCGGGATAGAATTACTCACTCCTGGGGAAGGAATACTTAATTGAGATAATATAATAATATATATTTATTTTAATTTAACATGAGTATAGGGTTATAGTCTAAATATATACAGATAAACAAAACTAAATTAATAAATAAAAATAATTATAAGATTTAAAAAAAAAAAAAAAAAGGAAGGGAAAGAAAAAATTCTTCGCCATCGATGTCGACTGGTAAAGTACCCAAAAGGCGGGCGGCATTACCCCGTTGTCGACTGGTCGATGCTTCGCGTGACCAAAGGGCTTTACAAAGGGCTAAAGGCCTGGAAGAAATCCAGGCAACCTTAGGATGGACTGGAATATTTTCACAAACAGGGTGGTAAATAGTTGGTGTAACATAAGGGAGTTAGCAAACAAAATTTCAATTAAAAACATATAGAATATTATATGAACCTACTTAATTATACCTTCACAGGTACACACTAAATATATATACTTAAACTACATACATATTAAGATACCTACATATAATATGATATACATATAGACTACATGCCTTAAAGATATATACTATATATACATATACAAATACAGTATGTTATTCGTAAACAAACATGTGCTTTGTGCTACAGTGATAGGTAATGCTCATGTAACATCTTTTTAAAAATATTAATGGATTGCGCTTTCCTGATTGTAACTGGCAGTGCATTCCATAGACGTACAGCTTCTACAGTAAATGATTGGTCAGAGAAGTTGGTAGAATGAGCTGGCATCTCCGGTCTCAAATTTTCCGATGATCTTAAGCTTTTCCCATGAGTATCATTTAAGAACTTATCTATGTGGAGTTTAAACAAAATCCAGAACATATGATCAAACACTTCTAAGAATCCCATAGTCTCTCCTAATATGGGACTTAATATGAATCGTATGTGAAATAGGCAAGGCAAGGGCTTCTAGCCAGATCAGTTAAGTCAGGTCTTATAGCACAAGTTCATCAAGTCCGAAACCCACAATTATATAATTACGAACGTCACAAGAAAAAGGAATTAAAAACTTATTCTAAACAATCAATTTGGCCTACTGCTGCATATAGACCTGCGTCATAGTACCCAGTCCTCAATCTGCAGCATCCAGTCTACTTCAATTTCCTTTTACAGGATAACCTGTTCATCAACTTTTACAGTTATCTTGTGCATTTTCCAGTTCTAAATTTACCCTACGATACAGATTCTAAAAAACTATAGTGCGTCAATAGCTTTTTGAATCGAGATGAGGCTTATACTTTATTAAGGTAAATAAGTGTACAAGTAAAACTTTAACGCAGGATAACTAAGTTGTGAAACACTTTATGACCACACTACATATTTAGTTCTTGACCATTCGCCAATTGTTGGAGAAACAGGGCCTGTAGACAAAGTCATATTCTACTAGTGGAATCGCAACGAAGCGAACCTTCAAAAGAACGAAATGTATGGGAGAGACAACATTTGTCGACATGTCACGTGTAACAAATAATGTCACTCCCATACATATTGAACATTTGAAGGTTCGCTTCGAAGCGATTCCACTAGTAGAATGTGACTTTGTCTACAGGCCCAGGCTTGTTGTTATGGTTTTCTGCAATTCCATAATCCATGAAAAATCCAAACATTTTACTAGACCTAAACAAAGTTATAAAAAATCTAGTCCCTGTATTTCAAGTAGGTATTTAAAGATGTGCAGCGAGATTAAAACTTTTTAGTTTTATCTTAGGGCCTTACAGAAGAAGAAAGCACCTCGTAATTCTGAACGGGTGTCGTATAAAATGAACAAGTATTTTATAGTAGTTGAGGGAGTATTTCGTTTAGTGTTGGCAACATTACATTGTGATAATCGCAGCGGTAGCTAAGTGTGTTTTTGTAGAATTTTTGAGTTAAGAATAATACAGCAACATTACGTGTAAGTCTTTCATAAATCGCCTAACACATTAAAATGCAATAAATTATTTAATTTGGTCTACAGAAGAAAAAGAAACTACAATCAGGTTATAGACAAGTGTTATGGGTGTTTCTGTTAGGAAACCCTTAATAGTCTCCTAGAATAATTAAAAAGTGTCGACGACAATGAGGTCGGGTCTAAGAGTCATACAGCTAGCGAAATTGATGTGTTAGCCGATTAGGTTAAACGTACACTAAAGTAGGAGCACGAATAAGCCGGGAAAGTAAACTGGTGCAATTTACAAACATTGCACCAGTTTTGTAGTATGCTGGGACGGTGGATGGTTTGCGAAATCTAGCCTTCTCTGAATCTGTAGTGTGGCATATTTTTGCATGTGGCATGTGTGTATGCTTTTTGTACTATTTAAAAATAAATAAGCAATAGTTGAAATAAGCCGCGGTAGCCTAGTGGTATGGGTAATGGACTGCTGAGACGAGGTCTCGGGTTCGATCCCAGGTTTTACCATGGCACACACCAATGACTGTTCGATGCTTTTCGAAGTTATGTGTGTATTTATCGCAGGTTTATAAGTGCCCGGCAAATGGCAATAGGCTCGCCACATATTACATTGGGACCTAAACATAAACTGGCGAAATGTGGGTGCTAGCACCTCTGCCTACCCCTTCGGGGATATAGGCGTGAGTTTATGTTTATGTATGTATGATGAAATAGTAGCAATTCACAAAGTGCACCTAAATCGATAAGTACTGTAATCGCAATTGTAAATATTACCAACCAAAATTACTAGTATTCATTAACCTCTCCAGTTAAGTTAAATTCCTTGTGTTAGGAGTGGGTTTACGTCAATAGTATTATGGCCAGAATTTGAACCCGGAACTTCTCAATCGTATGTCTCAAATTGAAAATTATCTAGGTATGCGGCAGCGCGTCCAGCTGAGTTCAAAGAAGAAGGAAGTCTAATCTTGAGTTTGAATTACATCCCAAGTGGAATAATTTGATTTTGAAAATAATTGGCTGTTAAAGTTTAAGAATTATATTGCTTTTTATGTAGAAAATATTGTGATAGCACCAAGAAACAAGAAATTGTTTTATCAATTTATTTCACAGTTTTTTAGGTTCTTTTAACTAAAATTTTAGGATTCTCTACCCAGAACTTGGCACCCATATAGATCTCAATTCTTTTGTCGGCGAAGTCAACAACGACGTATATTCTTATTATTGAACTCGGCTCTCATTTCACATTTGTTTTTGATGGGATCCATTTTATAACAAGGCACAGCAGTAAAACTACCATTAATGGACTTTCAAGTGTATTACGCTGCAATCACAGAACCTAATTGCTGTTTCTTTGAAACTACAGTCGATTACATTCCATTGCACCGATGAATATTGTATTCAAGATAAATTACAGTTAGTTAAATAGCCATAAAGTATTGTTCATGTTGAGGTTTAAATAACTTTTTAGTTTTCTGTAATCATATTTGATGGTTAATTTAGCATTAAATCTATTTAAGCTTTTAATAATTTTAAATACATTTACAGCAAATAGTAATACTTATATAAGGTATCACCACATATCGACAAAATTTAATATGTATTTGAAACAAAAAAAAATCGGGTAAAATAAAAAAATAAAAATACATATACACCACGATCAGCGTCACGTGACGCGATGAGCACGCGTGACGCTGGTCGCGATTTAGGTATTTCCCACACATCCGCTTGGAGAATACTGCGAGGAGGAGGACTGCACACCTACCACTTTCTGCGGGTGCAAGAGCTCCTTACCACAGATTTTGATCCGCGGTTAAGATTTTGTAGGTGGTTAGTGGAAGATCCTACCAAAAAAATGTTGTGGACAGACGAGTCCACTTTTACAAGAGTGGGCTTGTTTAATATTCACAATGCACACTGGTGGTGTTCTTTTTTATATTTGTTTTACCCGTTTTTTTTTTATTTCAAATACATATTTTGTCGATACCAAGTCATCTCACCAAATTCAGAGACCTGATTTGGTGACAACATATATATTAATATAGTTAGTCTTTAATGAGCACAAGCCCTCAGAATCCCCAGTTTTAGTTCAACGGAGCTGAAGATGATATGGGTTTGTGCAATTGAACCAACTAAAACAGAACTTCACAATGTCCAGTGTTACTGGGAAACTACTTGCGCCTTAGGAAAGAAATCTCAGGGACTTCGAGAGGCTTAGGCAACACATTGTTTGGGGATGAACTCTCCTATAAAGAGGCACAGAATACGATGCGCCATCATTCTGGGCCAGCTCCTTCTTGTTAGCTACCTAGGGAACTGGCTAGAATGTTCCATAATCTATTTTATTACATTGGTAAGGTAGCAAAGAAGGACACGGTCCACCTGACATTAAATTATGGTCTATGAACATTTATAATAGCAGAAACCATCACCACACACTTGTGTGTTGCTACATGTAAGAATAGTGAAGACAAGATAGGGAAAAAGAAGTGAGTAGTTTACGTATCTCTATTATAACCATAGTTATACAATCAAAAGCTTACTTTAATGCTGGAAAATAGCCAGGAACATTAAAGGAATAATGAAAATGTCGAGCACAGATTAATTCCGCATGCACTATCAAAACCTCAAACCATTACAAAAAGCGACAGAATGGTTATGTATATATTCCACGCATAATGTACAGTCAACGACAAAAGTAGCTTTACAAACTCCAATTTCTTGATCACCTTAGCCTTTAAACCTTCAATAAAATAATAAAGTGACATGACGACAACAAAAAAGTGACATTGAAACGGTTAATCAATGGTGTTGCTTGAATGGGATGACGATAAATGCCTCCAAATGTTTCCACATCAAATTCACACGCAAAACTAATCCCATACCTGCCAATTATTATATTTCTGATACTGAAATCACTGAGATATCTAGCATGAGGGATCTGGGCGTAGTGATCGATACGAAATTAGACTTTCATGAACACATGGAAAGTATCGCCAGTAAGGCATCACGTTTGGCTGGTTTTGTCATTCGCCAAACAGTTTTTTTTAAAGATCTTGACATTCCTATCCTTCTTATTAAATGTTACGTGAGGTCAATTCTTGAATACTGCTGTCAGATATGGAACCCCGTTTATGAGGTGCATATTTCGCGGTTGGAGAGAGTTCAGAAGAAGTTCTTGTATCATTTATCTTACGCCCATAACATGTGTCGCAATCTGACAAGTTACGAATCTAGACTTACATATTTCAAAGTCATGACACTCGAACACAGGCGTAAAGTTGCTGACATATTGTATATAGACAAGCTTATCAACGGAATCATAGACTGCCCTTCTCTTCTTCACAGGCTTAATTTAGCTGTGCCGCGGCCGGGTAGTCGTCTCCATAATCGTAAAACTTTCAGCCTGCCTTTATGTCGCACTAATTAGAAAGAAAGAAAGAAAGAAAAATGCGTTTATTTTGGCTTACTGCAGCACACAAAACAGTTTAACTTATAATATAACTATTCCATGACATTTTAAATGAAGTAAATTATAATCAAAGATATACAGTGTTACATATTATATATTTTGCATTTTTTAGACCATCTTTATATTATTTTAATTTCATTTTGTAATTGGCAACACTGACCATCATTCACTCTGCAGCCATTACGTAATCTATGATATAGAATTATGATATCATACCTAATCTATGACTCAACAATGATGTGATATAATTCTATGATATAATTTGTGACAACAACAACGAACATATACAGTGCCAATTGAAAGATGGTATATTTATTTCTTGTGTTGTGATACAATGTTAAATATGATATGCACTGCAGCCGCCAAAACTGGTCGCTACTCAGCTTGTTGCTGTGATGAGTATTCGGTGAGTACCAAAATTTACATCAAGCGCTGATTTTCGTTCACGGCCATTTTGTGAAGTAACGCATTACGCAAGCGTCGAATCGTTGGTAGAACAATGGCGGTTTTGGAATATATTTTCTAATTTCGGTAAGTAAATACCTACCATACCTTATACCGATCAAACAACAAAAAAAGAAATAGATGTAGTTGCATTACGCCAGACAACGTGGACATTTCCAGAATTACACGCACATTCAATCACAAAGACAACATCTTACTAGTATATACCTACTACCTACTCATGTTAACGAACAGGACGCCATTTGCTACGCTTCTGGCGATCGGCGATACCAGATGATGCACTCCCGCGCAGTCAACACTCACCGTTGTACCGTATGTGTTCTGCTTACAATAGCGTTTGTAACGAGGTTGATATTTTTGGCTCATCTGTATGCTCACTGAAATATTATTTGAACGAACGTATATACCGACAGCAGGATCTTTGATAATCCTCCTTGCTTCATAATTGTGCAACAATGTACCCCTAACTTTATTTAGTTGTGCATGCAGTGTTCACTTCCAGAAGGACAGACACTAACCTACACTAAAAATTTCGCATGTTAAACCCATTATTATGTATTGTTTTTGTCCAGTTTAGTGAACCTAAAAAAAAAACATGACGTATATTAACTTTGTACTCCGGGGATAATAAAACGGCTTATACTTAATCAACTTTTGTCGTTGACTGTACACATACATATTAGTTAGTACTTAACCAAAATTGTGCTGTGAATACCTAAATATGTGTGCCATCAAATCAATGGATGGAGCAATTATTCGTTATGTAGACCATATAATATTATCACACGTCATGAGTAGAACTAATGATCAATCAAACCTATAACGATGATGATGATGAAGAAGGAAGGAAGGATGTTATTAGAAGTATTGGAAACTGACCAGTATACTTATCTGGAGGCCTAATAGCCACGGTATACAGAGTCACTTCCTCGCTGCGGCCCTTGGCATTGGCTGCATACAGGATCAAAGCGCAGCTGGATCTACTGTCCCAGTTGTGGATCTCAAAAGTCGGAGTGTGATTGGATGTGATGTTATCTCGAACCTAATGAAAATTAGTTTCATTAAAAGCACGTTTAATGAAATAAATATACTTGGACTGCAATACGCAATGGTATGAAATGTGATAGAAATATAATTTCATAAGATTTCAAAATGAAGTAACTATAAATAAGTAGAATGTTTCTTCTTTTATGAGACTAATTACAACATTATCGAAAAGAAAAGTCATGATCAATCTACCAATAGGGCGTAATTTTGTAGAAATTACTGTCGGCGTCAAAAGTAGATTATCATTTACAGATTTTAAAATTCTGTTTTTGAGCAAAGTAATTTATTCAATTAAATTTTTAAGCATTTTGTATGCTTACTTTTTTCTAAAGATTTAGATCGGAAAAAGAGGACATTTAGGACGGGACTTGAATCCGCGACCAATCCCTTACAGGGGGAATGCTCTGACCAACTGAGCCACCTAGACCCGTCGCAGATATTCGAAATTCTCCGATACATTAATACGTCTTAAGGCGACGTTGGAGCCATCTACCGTAATTCTTGCGAACTGCGGAAACAATGATTAACTTTACAGTCATTTTTAAACATTGTTTTTTGATGACTCCGCCTAATTAATTCAATTAAATTTTCTTTAGAAAAAAGTAATTTATACTTATTAAGAATTATATTCAACCACGCAGTGGGCCGCATTTTTTTTTTATAGTTATAACATAATTCATAATTTTCATTCATACTTCTAATTTTGAAATCTGTGCAAATACATCAACTTTTGATACTGGCTGTACGTCCATTGTGTCTGGTTTACGTTTCAACAATACATTATCTGATAGCTGAGATAGATGACTTTATTTACGCATCTAATCTCATGAAAATAATCGTTAATGGCGTTGTTAATCTTATTTTACTGCACTATTTTGATGTTGCAAAAGTGATCATTTTATCTGGGGTTATCCTTTCGAGGGCTTACCCGGGGTGCCCGGCAACGGACACTTGGGGAGGACACCGTGCGGTTTTAGTCGGTTCATGGGGGGATTTCCGAAGGGATTTCCGCACGTAAAAAATAATAATTTATTATTCTAGACAAATCAGCTGCCTTATTACAAATAGTTATGAAATGAAAACATCAATTTAATTCTATTTCATTACAATTATTAAATCAAAAATTTCTAGGAATCGATAAAAATAAACTGAGAAGCTCCCAATCTGAATAGCATAGCATGAAGAGACCAGGAGTGGATAAAGGACCTGTAGCAATAGCAAAAAGGCAACTAATCGCACTATATTCTTAAGAAATAAAGCCGTACATTGTTTTAAATGAATTCTGTACAACAGGTATTAATAATATGAGTGAAGTTAATGACATCAATAAAATAGATAAATAACGGTACACAATTAAAGAGGTATAATATATATGTAATATTATACTCACCATCAAAGAAGGCAGTTCCAATACTTCCATATAGAAAACCTGTGGCAGTCCCCCATCGAAGCCTTCCAAGCATTCCACTAAGAGTGTGAAGCTCTGGTTCACTACAGAGCAGTTCTGTAAGGAGGTCGGGATACCTGCTAAAACGTTGAAGCGTTTAAAGATGATCACAACTTAATATTTTCCAGTAGAGAGTTTTAAAACAATAAAATTGAATATAAAAGCTAAAACTTAGTACCTACTGTAATAGACTGTAATAGATGGTAGGTGGTAGAGTCAAGCAACAGTCATTTTGGCCGTTGCATGAATGGGCCGACTCGACCGGGGAAGCACCACCCTCTCACAGAATATCGACGCCAAGTAACAGTATTTGAACTGTTGCGTTCCGTTTGGTGAGTGAGAGTGCCGGAGCCCAAACTCCTTTCCCATCCCCTCCCAAACTCCTTTCCCATCCCCTTTCCTTTACAGGGTCGGTAGCGCGAGTGTGACGCCACTGGTGTTGCACACGTCCATAGGCCGCGGTAACCACTTCCCATCAGGTGGGCCGTGTGCTTGTCTGCCACCTTAGTGGTATAAAAAAAAAATTGACAAAATATTTCGTAATCACATCATTCAGAGGATTGATAAACAGTGAGCGAACGAGGGGAACAATTTATATAATATTACAATTGCTACAATGGCCCTCAAATGAAAATAAAGCTGGATATCGTAACTTATCACCATTAGCGCTATTTTTATTATCTCAAGAATGGAGAACGAATGATATATTGATACATCTTTCACTTGGGGGATTCATTTTAAGATACATCGAAGCCAGTTTCACAAAAAAATACAAAAATATGATACTTAAAATGCCAAATAACCCTATCAATCACACTCGGTCAACCCTTTCTTCAAAGTATTACTCCATTTGTAGCATAGGTTATTACGAATTTTTGACATGGGTCAGGAACTCAATGTAAGTGGCAAAGAAAAACGTGACGTGATCGACGATTTTAAATCGTATACACATCAATTATGGCAGCGTAACTTTTGAGGTTATGGTCATTTCTCATACCATTTAAAAGAAAAGTTATACCTTCTATTCTGAATATGGTATTCCAAACAATACATTTAGCATCTAGTCAAATGGATGGTGCTAGTTCCATTAGTTCAATTTGCAAAGAAAATAGAAGAGAATCGAGAGGGGCAATCTAAGGGGTATCCGAAGGGATTTCCGCACGATAAAAAAAAAAAAAAAAAAAGGTACATTGTTTAACACTGATGAATATTCGACTTCATTCAGTGTACATTTTCTTTTTTCGTGCGGAAATCCCTTCTGATACCCCCCGCCGGCCAGCGGGGGTGGTTATCTCAGGCTTGAACCGACTAAAACCGCACGCCGTCTCGGGTCTTAAGACGCCGGGGTGTAAGGTTGCCCATAGAGCATATCCCTCGCTCTCCGACTGCGACCCTGGGCCATCTCCGGTTTCGAGATGGCCCCCTCTGGTTTGGGAACCACGGTGTCCCCGTCTTGCATCGGTTTGGGGGAGGGGCACTAGTCGCCCCGCCGTCCCGGCCTGCTTCTGCTGGGGTGACAGGCGGCCCCACCTGCCAACCCCAGGCCTGCGCTCATGGAGGACGGAGGTCGTTAAGCGATCTCATTCAGTGTAACTACAAGTGTTAAAAATAGGTGCGAGCTACTGGAATCGTACAAATATTGTATTATATTATATATTTCTCATCCAGTTATCTTCCTCAGTCATTTATTGTTATAGATGGAAGCGGTCCACCACGGATGTTTTCTTACCTGCAGTAACTAGTTTGTAAAGACAAGGTGCCTCTTGCTTGCCAACAGTATTAGTTGCGGAACACAGTATGGTGCCGAAGTCCATATCGTTGCTCGGCGTGTATCGAAGAGTTGAGGTGTTGCCATAGTTTGTATATAAGCTGGTAAAATAAACATATTCTGTTTACAATGCGGCAAACTATTGTCTGAAATACTCGTATATACTATATTACACAAATGATATTTATTGTTATATCTTTTTCCATATATTTTTGATATGAAGTGGTAGAGTCAAGCAACAGTCATTTTAGCCGTTGTATGAATGGGCCGACTCGAACGGCGAAACACCACCCTCTCACAGAATATCGACGCCAAGTAACAGAATTTGAACTGTTCCGTTCCGTTTGGTGAGTGAGAGTGCCGGAGCCCTAACTCCTTTCCCATCCCCTCCCAAACTCTTTTCCCATCCCCTCCCAAACTCCTTTCCCATCCCCTCCCAAACTCCTTTCCCATCCCCTTTCCTTTACAGGGTCGGCAGCGCGAGTGAGACGCCACTGATGTTGCACACGTCCATAGGCCACGGTAACCGCTTCCCATCAGGTGGGCCGTGTGCTTGTCTACCACCTTAGTTGTATAAAAAAAAAACTAAGAACTGTCTATTGCTTTTGATTCTTCATTAAATTGATAAAATAGAGCAATTAGATTTAGTCATCGCAAATTCCAAAGCGGTTACAATGAGAACGGCATTTTTTTCTCTTTACGTAAATGTTATCCATATAAGTTCTATAATTCTAATAAAATCACCTTGAGGGCAAATGTATTATCCAATAAATAAAACTCGATGTAAACTAATTGTTCACAATATACGCGTCGAATTGAGAAAGTTTTTCTCTTTTGTTGGTAATGAAAGTAAGTAAAAGCTGTAAGTACTTAGTCTTAAGACGCAGATCTTATTCGATATTTTATTTTGTCTAGGTTTTAATGTAGAAGATAAATCCAGATAACTTTTAATGCTCTATAAATTTTATACAATTAGTTTCGCACGCGCGTTTTACTATACGCAATCCAGATAAAAAAGAATCGATACATTTAATTTGCCATTTGTAACTTCTGAAATTCGGTACTTATATTTTAAACGTAATTAGTAGTAAAAAATAGAAGATATGATAAAGATGTAAATATGAACTACGAGTATAACTGAATTCATTATAGGTAATAAGAAAATTCCTAGTAGTAGTCCCTGAAAGAAGCTTTTACATATTTTGGCTACGCTCAGGACTACCGATCAGAATCGTGACCTGAGGACGGCAGTCGGCCAACTCGTCGTCCTTACAGAAGCAAGCCAAGACGGTGGGGTGTCGTGTGTGTTCTACACAGGCCTACCTACTCACCGACGCCAGATCAAACCCGACCCCAAATGAGAGGCCGCGGTAGCGGCCGAAGTCCACCGGTAAGTCTGGGGTTATCCTTTTGAGGGCGCACGGGAGGTGCCCGACAATGGACGCTTGGGAAGGACACCGTATGGTTTTAGTCGGTACGATTCCAACACATCGATCTCATCATTAGCACCGATGGAGTGGAGCCCGTGGAAATATCCACAAGTAAAAAAATTAAATTAATTTTTAAAACGATAAATCATTTTGTGTGTCATCCCACCACCTTTTGAACATATTTAAATACATATACGAAACCAAACATAAAAAAGATAGTGATTTATTCGCAAGTAGATGGTTATTTTTTAAAGCTAGCATAAAACTTGCACTGGTATGAAATCAAATTATATATTTCACACACATAAGTATATATTTCACATAAATACATTAGTTCTAAATTGCACATAATAACATACGCGATAAATCTTACCTCGGGGATATCTCAGTCTGTTCCCCAGAGCTATTGAAGAACCAGCTGAAGTAGGTAGGTGGAGGGCTGGAGTCCACCACGCATTGCAGTACAACAGTCTCCATTTTAAGAGCGCCGTATATTTCGCCTTCATTCACAGACTTGCATAGAGGAACATCTGTATTGAGAAAAATACATATTAAAGAACACATAATAATTTCAATCCCAGTATTGTATGTATAGTCGAACTTTATAATAAATAGATAAAACATAACATAACATAACTTCACGCCTGTATCCCCGAAGGGGTAGGTAGAGGTGTATTACACACCCACGATTCGCCACTTATGTTTAGGTCCCAATGTAATAGGTGGCGAGCCTATTGCTATCTACCGGGCACATTACTAAGCGAGCGATAATCAACATTTTTAATACACACATAACTACGAAAAGTCAGAGGTGTGTGCCCGGGGCGACTGGGGATCGAACTCGAGACCTCGTCTCGGCAGTCTGTTACGTACACCACTAGGCTATCGCCGCTTAATTACATAAAAGCTAATGTTGGAATATTACGACATTCGTTAAATTTAAAACCGTTTGAGCTGCGTGGTTGGTATTCTGTGAATGTTGGACAAGGCGACCAAAAAATCGATGTCTGAGTCAACGCCGGGATCTCGTTGCGGTCCTAAGCGTGGACGTTCTCTCGTTGGAGACCATGGTGAAGGCCGTGGTCTCCGACGTGAGCAAGTGGCACGCCGCCGCCTCTTTCTGCGAGCAGGTAATGCACGCGAAAGAGACGGCGGAAAAGGAACTACCGACATCCATGATCGGGGCCTGAGGACGGCAGTTGGCCTTGGCGCCTGCCAACTCACCGACGCGGGATAAAACCCGACCCTACCAGGTGAGGCGGTGGCGGCCAAAGTCCGCCGGTAACCCTGGGGTTATCCTTTCGAGGGCTTACCCGGGATGCCCGGCAACGGACACTTGGGGAGGACACGCCCACCCCATCGTCGGCACCGATGAGGTGAAGCCCGTGGGGGTTTCCGCACGTATAAAACAAAAAAAAAGACATCGATACCTTTTTTTTTTTTTTCGTCCGGAAATCCCTTCGGATACCCCCCGCCGGCCAGCGGGGGCGGTTCTTTTACATGTAATAGATGACAACATCCGGGCAATATTTCTAAGTTTCGTTCTGCTTATAATAATTTATCCTATAATACTTTGCCCGACCTTTAACGCAGAAGTCGCAAGGCAAAATTCTAATTTTGACAAGTAATTCCGAAATGCTTCATTTTCTTTGTAAAAATGCAAATGTTTAATGCATACAACACGTTATTGCCCGTGGTCTTACCATAATTATAATACACCTTGGTGAACCACGGCTAACAATTTTTGCCCATGGTCCACCAGAATGTCCACAATGTTGACCACGTGCAAGTACGAATACATAACATTGCTTTTATATTATGTTCGCCAATTGAGTACACTTTGCTGTATGCTAAGAAACTAGGTTGAAGTCCAAAAGATACAGACCACCAATACTGATTCTGAAGATCCTAAAATGATGGTCTCTACCCTGACGCATCGACAGATCCTTTTTACACCTTCTTAAAGAACCCGGGATTCTAAGAAGGAAACACGTGTACGGGTAGAGTGTTCAAATTCTTTATCGACCGACAACTAAATAACTAAATAAATATTGTAGGACAAAGTACACAACGCCATCTAGACGCAAACTAAGCAGAGCTTGTCATATGGGTTCTTGAAAGCGGATAAACATACTTAAATACTTTTTTTTTTGTAAATAAACACATATTATACATAGAAACACCCAGACCAATGCAAACACAAATTTGTCACAAAATTCGGCCGGTTGGGTACCAACGTGCACGATTGCGAAAAACCCTCCATAGTAATCCAATTTTGGTTTGATTGCGTTCAGGGGTCAGCAAGTGCATAGCCGGGCAGGGGGATTGTGGTCGCAGCACTAGTGGGACCGGTGGGTGTCACGCGGTGCTGCGACGACAATCCTCTTCTGATGAGTCCGTCAAGCTGAGTGCCACCATTGTTAACATGGTACGTGTATGTAATGGTGACCCTCTTTCCTGAGACTTTACCTTCAGCTTACCATCAGGCGACGCAAATTGACGTGTCCTAAATATAAAAAATATATATATATATATATATATACATATTTGCATTGTACGGAAATCGAACCCGCGACCTTTGGCTTAGAAGTCGAACGCACTATCGCTACGCCATTGAGGTCGTCAGGGAGAAAGGAAGTACCGAACCATTTGGTTCGAAAAGGTATTGTTTATATCTTACTCGTTTCTGAAGCAATATCTCAGGCTTGAATAACAGTTTGTTGGTAATTACACGTCTTGTAAAGTGGTAAGTTATGTAAATGTACAGGGGAGATTACAAATATGTTATCCCCATAGTCACATGAGTGTCCAGACAGATGCCTGGAGCTACATCCGTTACATTACCACTTATACTACGTCGATTAACTTATAACGTTCATGTTTATATGTACCTACTTATACTTGTCTTGTCGATGTCATCCATTAAACCTTAACACGTATCTGAGCTATTTTATTTCATATATACTAAAATAAGGAGCCTTGATCCTGTTCATGGTCCTTCGAGCCGGATGCAGCTATTTGATTTCGATGTTTTTTCGATAAACACACTATATTGACACTATATTAATTATCCGGCGTATGGGGGACCATGAACAGGATCAACGCCACCACAAAATTGAAAACTATATGAAATATTTCTACATGTATACAAGCTTCTTAGTATCAATCTTACTAATATTATAATTGTGAAAGTTTGGGAGGATGGATGGATATTTATTACTTTTTCACGCAAATTAGAGAGAGATAGATCGAGATAGATTATAATTTGGAATAGGGTTGCGAGAACAAAAAGCGGCCAAGTGCGAGTCGGATTCGTTCATGAAGGGTACCGTAGCAGCAAGTACCATAATAATGGTTTTTTTTTAATTTTTATATTTGAGTTTACGATTTATGACGTATTAAAAAAAAACTACTTACTAGATC
This sequence comes from Cybosia mesomella, assembly GCA_946251805.1. Classification (NCBI taxonomy): domain Eukaryota; kingdom Metazoa; phylum Arthropoda; class Insecta; order Lepidoptera; family Erebidae; genus Cybosia; species Cybosia mesomella. The sequence continues at coordinate 27,329,240 of OX276408.1, forward strand.
TCGTTCAAATCAATTTTTGGTGGAAGTTTACATGGTAATGTACATCATATATTTTTTTTACTTATTTCATTCTCTTATTTTAGAAGTTACAAAGGGGGAAACACACATTTGACCATTTTGGAAGTGTTAGAAACAATTATATTAGAAACCTCAATATAATTTTTGAAGACCTATCCATAGATACTACACACGTATGGGTATGGGTTTGATGAAAAAAATATTTTTGAGTTTCAGTTCTAAGTATGGGGAACCCTGAAAATTTAATGTTTTTTTTCTATTTTTGTGTGAAAATCGTAATGCGGTTCACAGAATACATCTTCTTACCAAGTTTCAACAGCATAGTTCTTATAGTTTCGGAAAAAAGTGGCTGTGACATATGGACGGACAGACAGACAGACATAAATATTCATAATATAAATAAATATTCTACGACATTCTACACAGCGCTTTCTAGACCCAAAGTAAGCATAGTTTAACTAGCTTGTGTTATGGGTTCCAGAATAGGGCTAAACATACTTATATACTTTTTTTTTGGAAATACATACATATTTTACATACAAAGAACCCAGACCAATGTAAATAGACATATTCATGCATACAAATATTAGCACTGAGCGGGAATCGAACCCGCGCCCCCTTCGTCCGTTTTTTGCCATTTGGCAACAGAACCCTAGCAACAGTATTTGGTATGGGAGGAGCCATGGGTGAGAAGTAGTATTTTCTTCAGTGAAATGAGAACATAGCTTTTTTTTTTTTACGTGCGGAAATCCCTTCGGATACCCCCCCGCTGGCCAGCCGGGGTGGTTATGTCGTGTCTCGACTAAAACTGCACGGTGTCCTCCCCAAGTGTCCATTGCCGGGCACCCCGGGTAAGCCCTCGAAAGGATAACCCCAGGGTTGCACAGGGCACACACGACACGCCTCCGCCACGGCCTGCTTCTGTAAGGACGGCGAGTCGGCCAACTGCCGTCCTCAGGCCCCGATCATGGAGGTCGGTAGTCCCGGGCGTAGATGAGTCTGCGGCGTCCTCGCCGCAGACTGCGAAACTCGGGGGGCAGGGTTCTTTCCCGCTCCTCTCCGCCGTCTCTTTCGCGCGCATTACCTGCTCGCAGAAAGAGGCGGCGGCGATGAGAAAATAGCTAGGATAGCTTTTCTTTTTAATTATTAAAAACCAATCCTAAATCTATCTGTTGAGGTAGAATTTAGAATTTAAGGTAGTATCGACTATGATATCAAATATTTCTACTGTGTTTTGCACAACACGTTTTAACACATATCAATCACGATGATTATTCCGCGAGGCCTTTTAAAAATGTTGGATTACATAAATTTATTCATTTTAGCTATTAAGCAATAAATGGCGATAGAATCCGTTAAAGTTATTTTAATTTTAACATCATCTCAGCGTTGAGTCCAAAGTCAAATCCAAGGCCCCTACCGCGAAGCGCGAGGTCCGCTTTCTAGGTTTCCTCTCCACTTCGCACGGTCTTGGGCATAATTTTAGTTTTTTTTCCCATGAGTAAAAATAGATTTTTTGATAGTTTATTACTCAGTCACGCAAAAACGGCTGAATGACTTTGACTAAAATTTGGCATACAGGTAGAGTTCGAGGAGGAAGTGGCTTTTGAATGGCTTTCTTTACGTGTGGAAACCCCCACGGGCTTCACCTCACCGTTGCCAGTGAAGATGTGGGTATGTCGGAATTGCACCGACTAAAACCACACGATGTCCTTCCCAAGCGTCCATTGGGCTTTTGAATGGCTACCTTGAATTCTGTGATTAGGTACTTGAGAATCTCCGGGGTGCGACTGGTTGGATCACCTCCAAGTTTGGTGCACCCTGGGCAACCTGGGCGATGACGCATCATTGACTGCTCCTCTGGAGTAGCTGGCGTCAACGTCAACGGCCAAGAGTCTGACCAACCGGCCCTTTTCAGGGCCAGGTGACCCCATTGCACGAGGGGGTCGGGGTATGGCGGGCCTGCAAGGCCCGCGGGGGGGCGTGGTCGCTCCAGGTACCCCTCTCCTTTTATCAGAGGGGACACTGCGAATGGTCCAGGTTCAGTCGGAGTGCGAGGGATATGCTCTATGGGTAACCTTACACCCCGGCGTCTGTAGACCCGAGACGGCGTGCGGTTTTAGTCGGTTCAAGCCCGAAAAAACCGCCTCCGCTGGCCGGCGGGGGGGATCCGAAGGGATTTCCGCACAAAAAGAAAACATGTACTTGAGAATCTTTGAAACGGGTACGTTATTTCAAGCGACAGGAGCTACGAGCATAGGTAAGTTTTATATATTCACACTGATTGTAGCTTATCAGTATCTGGTTATAATGATTGAAATTTGTAATAATTTCACACTCGCTCTTCATTCATCCATTAGTCGTTCTGCTTGCAATAGCGTCGAAATGTCAGAAACTCGATAAATCAAATGATAAATTTTGCCACGAACAGAGAGAGATGGTGGAATCTTGCAAGAAACCCCAGTAACTTATTAGACGATCCACGACCACGACTACTCCGCCAAGGGTGTACGACAGAGAAAAGGAACAGCTAATAGTAGAGAAATCTTCCTGTAAACAATTTTCAAATCTATATATATATAAAACAAAGTCGTGTTAGTGCTGACCGGGATAATCTTAAGAAAGGGTGGACCGATTTTCATGATCTTTGGTTTTTTAGATTTGCCTCCACGTATACTCTTTCCTGTGTACCATTTTTTTTTTTTTTTCGTCCGGAAATCCCTTCGGATAGCCCCCCGCTTCAAAGATTCTCAAGTACATGTTTTCTTTTTGTGCGGAAATCCCTTCGGATAGCCCCCCGCCGGCTATTGGGGGCGGTTATGTCGGGTTTGAACCGACCAAAACCGCACGCCGTCTCGGGTCTTCAGGCGCAGGGGTGTAAGGATGATAAAGCATGTAGCATCTTTCCTGTGGACCTTTTTTTTTTATCGTGCGGAAATCCCTTCGGATAGCCCCCCGCGTGCCAGCGGGGGCGGTTATGTCGGGCTTGAACCGATCAAAACCGCACGCCGTCTCGGGTTTTCAGACGCAGGGGTGTAAGGATGATAAAGCATGTAGCATCTTTCCTGTGTACCTCTTTGTGTTTTTGCGTAAAATTCCAAGGTTATCCCTTTTTTTTTTACGTATCCGAAGGGAACCTGGCCAACGGGAGTGGTTATATCTGAGTCGAACTGACAATAAATTCAGCTGATAAGGCAACCAACATAACTTGATTCCAAGGCGGGCGAAGTTGGTCGGGTCAGCTAGACTCTAATAAACCAAGGATATTGAAAGTTTTTATATCGACCTGATATGATATGCAGTACGCATGCGAAATCGGTGCACACATTCATAAATAAATAAATAAATAAATATTGTAGGACAAAGTACACAACGCCATCTAGACCCAAACTAAGCAGAGCTTGTCTTATGGGTTCTAGAATGCGGATAAACATACTTATATACTTTTTTTTGTAAATGAATACATATTATACATAGAAACACCCAGACCAGCGCCAATATACATTTTTCCACTGAGCGGAAATCGAACCCGCGACCAGTCGAACGCACTACCACCACGTCACAGAGGTCGTCATTCATAGGACCGTTCATTTAAAACTGTTGAACGTACAAAATTTTGACCCATACTTTGTTAGTAGCTTTATTTGTGGTCTTGTGATAATAGTGAAACCAGCGTACGTCACGTAGTCGATGACCACACTATAAATAATACACACGTCAAGTGAATTAATTTCAATTATGTTATTACTTACATAATACATGGAAACGGTACCTTTTTTCCTAAAGTCAGCGGGGGCGGTTATGTCGGGCTTAAACCGACCAAAACCGCACGCCGTCTCGGGTCTTTAGACGCAGGGGTGTAAGGATGATAAAGCATATACCTCGCACCACGACTGACTCTTTACCATCTCCGGTTTCGAGATGGCCCCCTCAGGTTTGGGAACCACAGTGTCCCCGTCTTGTCTCGGTTTGGGGGATGGAAACGGTACCTTAATTGTTAAGGTATTTGACAATCACCGGGGTGTGAGGGAAATGCTTTATGGGTCACCTTACACCTCGGCGGCTAAAGAACCTAGACTGCGTGTAGTTTTAGTCGGTTCAAATCCAAGATAACCGCCCCCGCTGGCCGGCGGGGAGGCATCCGGGAGGACTTTTGCACGAAAAAAAAGGATTTCCGCACGATAAAAAAAAAAAAAAAAAAGGTATTCGACATTCAATCGTGCGGTTGCGAATCATATTTTTGATATCGATTCTTTTTAACATTCCAAAAAAGAACAAACAAAATTATTCCCAACTAGATTATGCCCGCGGCTCCACCTGCGCGAAGGTCGGTTTTCGTTATTTGGTCGTATCTCTGGTTTTACTTAACCAATTGCAATCAAACATACGGCAGATTTTAAGTCTGACCATGACCTTACTAATAGAAAAAACCGCAACAAAATCCGTTCAGTAGTTTTTACGTCCATCGCAAACAAACAGATAAACATAAATCTTTAGGCTTTCACGGCCGGCTTTGCATGTAGAATATACTGCAGCCGGGCTGTTTGGCCGTGGTCCATCGGAAACTTGTGTTCCAAACGTTTCGTCGATCACTGCGGTCGACATCTTCAGTGGTTTCAGGCGCCGACGAGTGCGTAAAACTCTCCTCGGCGGCGACTTCTCTGCGACTGATGTAGAGGCCCCAGTCACTGGCGTATTTATAGGCGCGGTTGGAGGGGGGAAATAACATAATCGATCATGATTGGTCGAGAGTTGCGGAACCGACGCGCTTGATCCTAATTTGTTGAGGGTAAGCAGGAGGGCGTGGCGTCCCGATACCGGGGATGGTGTTCGGTTCGTCATGTTTGAACTGTGATGACGAGCGGCTCTTAGTGCTGGCTACGAATCTTGTTGGAGATGAAAACCTTCGTTTTTTATATTAAAATTGTTGGGATGCTGGAATATTTCGATGGCTTCTCGAAGTAGCCGTGGGTAAAAGTGTGATGTGGTGGCTAGAACGTTCGTGTTCTTAAAATTGATGGTATAATTACCATCCTCCTGGGTATGTTCTGCAACCGCTGACGTGTCGAAATCGCAGAGGAGGCAATTTCGTTCATGTTCCGAAAGGCGCGTCTTGATGCTTCTTTGAGTAGTGCCTATGAGACCGTCAACCGAGCCACATGAGCAGGGGATTAGGGCTTAGCCTCGACCAATCAGGATCAAGCGCGTCGGTTCCATAGCTCTCGACCAATCAGGATCTATCACGTCGATTCCCCCCTCCAACCGCGCCTATAAATACGCCAGTGACTCGGGCCTCTACATCAGTCGCAAAGAAGTTGCCGCCGAGGAGAGTTCTATGCACTCGTCGGCGCCTGGACCCGTACCACTGAAGATGTCGACCGCAGTGATCGATGAAATGTTTGGAACACAAGTTTCCTATGGACCACGGCCAAACAGCCCGGAAGCAGTATATTCTACAAACAAACAATCAAACAAGCTTTCCAAAAAAATATTTTTGTGTCCAGAATCTTTCATTTAACATAACCTAAGTATTATTTATTTAATATCTCCAATGTACAGACACAACTAGTTTAAAATTTTATAATGGTATAGATTTATATGGAAGTTTAATAAGAAACTTTAAACTAGGATTTCAGTGCAGGGTGCGACTGAAATAAATTGAGCTGCGCGAGCAGGACTCTTACTTGAAAAATAACGCATCTTACTACGGTCGCGCGCATAGCTAAGGCCGCGCACTCGTGAAACTGTTTTTCGATGATTATTCCTCAATGGTACATTGTATTTGAACAGTTGACCCCTCTAAACACTCAGCGGTGTCTACACTATCACCATGGGAATTTGGTCAAGATCGGTATTGTGGTTCCGGAGGAGTACAGTCTCGACCAAACGGCTTAGCCACGTATAAGAGCTTCGCTTCGCTCAGCTCAATAAGAAAAAGAATCAAGAGATATTTAGTTTACCTACATTTTACGAACACGTTTTGCATTGATTAGACTATTTTTCAAACCCCAACGCAAAACCGAGGTATTATAAGTTTGAAGTGTGTGACAGACAGACACACGTCTATTGCATCGTAGCTCCAGATGGTCTGAACCGATTTTGATGCGGTTCGTTTTGTTCGAAAGCCGATTTGATCGAGATATTTCTTACCTAAAAATAAATTTCTGCCGTAGGTTTTTTAACTTTTAAAATTTATGGTATTAATATTAACTTGTATTTTGTTTCACTACTATATATTATTTGGCAGATTTAGATGGTTTATGTATGGTTGACGGCCTCTGTGGCGTAGCGGTAGTGCATTCGACTGCTACGACTGGGGGCGCGGGTTCGATTTCCGCTTAGTGCAAATATTTGTATGCAGGAATATGTCTATTTGCATTGGTCTGGGTGTTTCTATATATAATATGTATGTATTTACAAAAAAAAGTATATAAGTATGTTTATCCGCATTCGGGATCACCCATAACACAAGCTAGTTAAACTATGCTTACTTTAGGTCTTGAAAGCGTTATTTTTATTTACCTGAAGAGTAGGTGCGTATTTAGTACCTTTTTTTTGCGGAAATCTCCTCGGATACCCCCCCCCCCCCGCCGGCCAGCGGGAGCGGTTATGTCGGGCTTGAACCGACTAAAACCGCACGCCGTCTCGGGTCTGCAGACGCCGGGGTGTAAGGTTGCCCATAGAGCATATCCCTCGCACCCCGACTGACCCTGGGCCATCTCCGGTTTCGAGATGGCCCCCTCGGGTTTGGGAACCACGGTGTCCCCGTCTTGCCCCGGTTTGGGGGAGGGGTGCTAGACGCCCCACCGTCCCGGCCTGCTTCTGCTGGGGTGACAGGCGGCCTCACCTGCCACCCCCAGGCCTGCGCTCATGGAGGACGGAGGTCGTTAAGCGACCTCCGGCGCCTGAACTCACTCTCAGAAACCATACTTCTGAGAGTACTAAGTCTTAATAATCTTATTTTGTCCTATTAGCCAATTATCCTCCACCTGGCAAAGGTGGGGGTGATTTCCACGAGCGAAACCGCTGGACTACCATCAGACGGCCTATCTCTGTCTACCTGTCTTTGAAGTCAGTTAATAAGGTAATAAACTTACAGTTAACTTGAAGAGACACTGGATTGCTCGTTGCACTGCCTTCATTGTTGTACGCAAGGCAGCTGTAGTCTCCTGCCGCGGATCTGGTCACACTCTGGAGTACAAGGCTCTGATCACTTAAGATGACACCAGCACTTGCGTTATGCTGAATTTCTTTTGCCTGGAACATGGAGGCTGTATTAGTTTTGGATTTTTTTTCTATAATATGGAGTTCTTCAAGGGCATTGGAAGGTTTTAACAGGTTCGGCAGCGCACCTGTATTGCACACGTCCATAGGCCACGGTAACCGCTTCCCATCAGGTGGGTCGTATGCTTGTCTGCTGCCATTTAAGTGGTATATAACTAGGCGCGCAATGCACACTGCTGTTGCAATGTTGAGCTGAGAGTGCACTACATGATTACCTACAAAACCTGCCCAACGACTACCCCGATTACAATTGTTTTTCGGTGATTATTTCTCCGTTGCTAGACCGATTTTCAATTTTCTTTTTCTGTCTTAAGTCAATAGTTAAGTTGCACATTTTGAAGCCAAAATCGTGGTCTCAACATTGATCATATTGGAGAAATCAGATTTTGACATTTTTGAAGGGTGATTATGCCTCCGCGGTATGCTCGATTTTCAATAAAAAAAATTCAAACCTTCCGGGTGTCAAGTTGTATTTACATGCCAAGTTTGGTCAAAATTGGTCGATTAGTTTAGGAGGAGTAGCGTCACAGCCGAAATACACCAAGTGGAGAATAGAGAGCTTTTCGCTCGACTTCGTCTCACTCTCAGCTCAAAAAAGAACAAAAATACAGAAACAGCTATAACAGTGACGAAATATAAAAATTGCTAGTTCTTTTTCACGAAATCGCCATGAAATTTTGCCTGACTTGGATATTAATCCAGAGACATCTTGCACAATATTCGCACTCGCTACCTTTATGCCACTTAGTTATATAGTAAACTTAACTTAAGTAAAGTCAAGTCAAGCGCGAAAATACACTTTACACATGGTACGTTGGGCATGCTATAATGTATCCAACCTAATTTAAATCAATAACCATCTGTTCTGCTCCGATCGCCTGAAAGACTGATCCCATTCCAGACAATCTATCTCTGTGCCAAATTTCATCCAGTTCCATTCAGTAATTTTTGCGTGACATAGCAACAAACTTCCATCCCATACCAATTTTCGCGTATATAATATTAGTGTGAAAGTTTTTTTTATTACAAGTGTATACTCTTTTATTCAAACATTCAAAAGGCCTAAAACCCATTTTGAACAATCGCTCTCCGCGCATTCCTCCACTATCTACGTGAAATTCCACTTACCCCTTTATACCAGGTTAATTTCTTCGACTTGGGATTGGCTCTCACACTGCACTCGAAGTATACATCGTCTCCTTCTTTGATATAATTTGGATTTAAGTTCGAACCCAGCTTTAAGGCTACTATTGGCACATCTGTTGACAAGAATAATTATGACTTAGAAATAGTTACAGTTCAAATTACTTATCACATAAATAATAATTAATCGCAAATATGATGCTCATGATCACCACTCAACTCCCTTACTCCCTACATCTCTCTCGCTCCATCCATTTTTGAAAGGAAAGCGAAAGCTTGGCGTTTCGTGACGTGACGATAACGGTGACGTTGACTCGAGTTCCATGATTTATGTTCATCCAAAAAGTGCTCCACGCGCCTAAAGAAATTTCACTCAAGGAAAGCGACAGCGTGACGTGACGATGACGATGACGTTGACGCAAGCTCCATGATTTTTATTCACCCAAAAAGTGCTCAACGCACCTAAAGAAATTTCACTCAAGGAAAGCGACAGCGTGACGTGACGATGACGATGACGTTGACGCAAGCTCCATGATTTTTATTCACCCAAAAAGTGCTCAACGCACCTAAAGAAATTTCACTCAAGGAAAGCGATAGCGTGACGTGACGATGACGATGACGTTGACGCAAGCTCCATTATTTTTATTCACCCAAAAAGTGCTCAACGCATCTAAAGAAATTTCACTCAAGGAAAGCGACAGCGTGACGTGACGATGACGATGATGCTGCCGCAAGCTCCATGATTTTTATTCACCCAAAAAGTGCTCAACGCCACTAAAGAAGTTTTCATTTCAAAATATTAATAATTTCAACTAAACAGCTGACTGAGCAGCGTAATTATTGGAATCTGTTAATGATATTTATTGATGGAGTTATCTGCAATTAACGAATTCTATGAATATTCAGATGTAATAAGTTTCTAATGAGTAGTATTATTGGTGTTGTGATTTGGTGCAAAATAATTTATGTAAACTCTTAATTTTAATACGGGAAAAATAATCGTTTGGGGTCTTTTAATGAAAATATAATACAGTAACTTTAAAACGCGGTTTTGGTAATTTTCAATGTATTTTTTACGTTTTTGAATTAAAAGATAAAAAAATAGTTAAAATATATCTGACGTTCATTTTTTTACTAAGAATATTTTTTCTAATTTTCTGTTTTTTTTTTAAGTCTGTTTTTAATACTGGATTACATAAGTATTGTTTTTCGTAAGTTTCTTACAGACAGCGTTCGAAAACGAATATAATTATTTTCATGAACTACTCGTAATAGAACTGACTTAAGTCAGTTAAGTATACTAAAACTACTAGAATGTTACCAATACTTTTAGGAAAACCACATCGAAATCGGCTCAAACAAATGCGTGAAAATCGCGGACAAATATACAGGTCAAACAGTGAACCTCCTTTTGTAATCGATAAAAAAAAAATCCCAAGTAGCAAAATCTTCTCTGTATTAAATCGCTAAATAGTATGAATGTTGAAACACTTACAGTGTACGTTAAGCAGCCACTTATCCTCAATCACAGCATTGGGCATCTTGACCTTCGCATTCTCTGCTCTGCATACCAAGTACTTCTCATGATCTTCAGCCATAGGTACCAGGTTGAGAGTACTAACTGTCGCGTTGTTGTCCGAAAACTGTGAAAATACCATACATGATAAAAAATCCTTACTAACTGCGTACCGATTTGCAAATTTGATCACTATTTTCATAACCGGTGGTAGAAATTTGATGACACAAATTTGTCACAAAATTCGGCCGGGTAGGTACCACCGTGCACGATTGCGAAAAACCCTCCATAGTAATCCAATTTCGGTTTGATTGCGTTCAGGGGTCAGCAAGTGCATAGCCGGGCGGGGGGATTGTGGTGGCAGCACTAGTGGGACCGGTGGGTGTCAAGCGGTGCTGCGACGACAATCCTCTTCTGATGAGGCCGTCAAGCTGAGTGCCACCATTGTTAACATGGTACGCGTATGGAATGGTGACCCTCTTTCCTGAGACTTTACCTTCAGCTTACCATCAGTCGAGGTGAAGTCAAATTGACGTGTCCTAAATATAAAAAAAAAAGCAAGTGTTTAATATTTTCAAGTTTTCTTTATTTTGTATACTTTCTCTTTCTAATTTCTCTCGGTAGGGAATATGTACAAGCAAGTTGCACATTCTGTAATAAAATACTTATGACGTAGAGTAAGCTGACCTAATTACAAATTCACACACATTCCGCAGTTCAATTCTTATAGCATATTAACTTAACTTAACATAACATAACTTCACGCCTGTATCCCCGAAGGGGTAGGCAGAGGTGTATTACACACCCACGATTCGCCAGATATGTTAAGGTCCCAATGTAATAGGGGGCGAGCCTATTGCCATCTACCGGGCACAATATTAAGCGAGCGATAATTACCATTTATTAATGCATACATAACTACGAAAAGTCAGAGGTATATATAGCATATTATTGAGTACAATAAACACATTCAACCTAATAAGTTGTCTCTCTCACTAATACTCCAACAAAGTTGTACTCACAGTAAATTATCTTTTTTTTTCTTATTTAGGACACGTCAATTTGACTTCACCTCGCCTGATGGTAAGCTGAAGGTAAAGTCTCAGGAAAGAGGGACACCATTACATACACGTACCATGTTAACAATGGTGGCACTCAGCTTGACGGCCTCATCAGAAGAGGATTGTCGTCGCAGCACCGCGTGACACCCACCGGTCCCACTAGTGCTGCGACCACAATCCCCCTGCCCGGCTATGCATTTGCTGACCCCTGAACGCAATCAAACCGAAATTGGATTACTATGGAGGGCTTTTCGCAATCGTGCACGGTGGTACCTACCCGGCCGAATTTTGTGACAAATTTGTGTTATCAAACTTCTACCACCAGTAAAAAATCAGTTATCAGTAAATGTTTGGGAAACAAACCCTATAATTTACATACTAATAATAACGCTGGTACATGCTATAGAGGACAAGCAGAGGTGTATAACAATACACCCAAATGCTGGCAGTAATCATCGTCATCGTCCTTGCGTCAGTCAGTTTTCACCTAGGAGTTCAGTGTCCACTTTGCAGTTTTCACTTCTCCACTTCGCACGGTATTGGGACAAACGCTGTCAATCATAACATAACATAACATACATAACATAAACTCACACCTGTATCCCCGAAGGGGTAGGCAGAGGTGCTAGCACCCACATTTCCCCAGTTTATGTTTAGGTCCCAATGTAATAGGTGGCGAGCCTATTGCCATTAACCGGGCACTTATAAACCTGCAATAAATACACACATAACTTCGAAAAGCATCGAAAAGTCATTGGTGTGTGCCATGGTAAAACCGGGTCCGTAACTAAACTTCGAGAGTTATATGTTCGATGAATGGAAAGTCGACGTTTGATCGAATATTGCTATTTCGAATGAACCGTTTATCGCCAAACGCAACTTCGACTGAACGTTTTATCGAATATTATTAATCGATGGATTGCTGTTTCGAATGAGATTTAGACATGAAATTTTAGGAATAGGAAGCTGATTCCAGCGCTTCGCCGGCCGCTGCCGCGGCACGCTCGCTCCGCTCGCTCGGCTTGCGCTCTTTTGGGGTCACAGTTCTAACCTAACCTAACCCACTTTACTAATTTTCGGACATCAGTCCATCGATTTAAAATTATCGTTTTACTGAAAGCAGTCGGAAGCGTCAAAGCAATAGCCTGAAATCGGGCAACGCGGAACTCGTACTAGCAGTTCTCGGAAAGGGCCACTTCAGACTGGGTGCTGTAACCTATATTATTATAAAGCTGAAGAGTTTTTTAATTGTTTGGTTGAACACGCTAATCGCAGGAACTACTGGTTCAAATTATAAAAAAATATTTTTGTGTTGGTGTTGGCTGTATATTATCACACTACTATCCAGGGGAGCGGAGCAGTAACCATATATGTCAACAAATCGGGCATATTTTACATACATTATTTTAAACATAATAAATAATAGGCATATAGGTACGGGGGGTGCTTGGTTGGGGACCTCCACGCGGTGCACCATAGGCAACGGAGGCGGCAGCGCCTCTCTCCTAGGGCGGGAGAGACGCTGCCGCCTACGGCCAACTCCGACCGAGGCGAGGACGGCCCTGTTGAGGGCTGTTCGGAAGCTTTCCACGTGTCCCTCTGATTAGCAGATGGCACAGTGGAGAGCACATCTCGAAACCGGAGATGGCCCAGGGTCAGTCGGGGTGCGAGGGATATCCCCAGACGCCAGGGTGTGTTACCCATAGAGCATATGCTCTATGGGTAACACACCCTGGCGTCTTAAGACCCGAGACGGCGTGCGGTTTTAGTCGGTTCAAGCCCGACATAACCGCCCCCGCTGGAGACCCCGCTCTCCCGCGGGGGCGGTAAACGAAGGGAATTCCACACGATAAAAAAAAAGAAAAAAAGAAGGCATATAGGTATGGGTTAAATAGGTACTACAGGGGATCGAATTATGTGAATATGTGAACCTAATAATGAATATCTATGTAGTTTTATAATCCTTAGAGGACACAGTTAATATATTTCATGTTTTGTTTATTATTTTATGAAAGGTTTAAGAGCTAAAGTGATTATTAATTAAAATTTGTTAATCCAACTAATAACTCTGTCGCGGGATAAAACCCGACCCCACCAGGCGAGGCCGCGGTGGCGGCCTAAGTCCGCCGGTAACCCTTATCCTTTCGAGGGCTTACCCGGAATGCCTGGCAATGGACACTTGGGGAGGACACCGTGTGGTTTTAATCGGTCCGATTCCGACACGCCCACCCCATCGTTGGCATCGATGGGTTAAAGCCCGTAGGGGTTTCCACACGTTAAAAAAGGCCACCTAACAATACTACAATAGTCATAGTCAACGAATCGTTGACTCTACATATAGAAAGCACATGGTGGACTGTTGTCTCTGAGAATGTATGTAATTATCATCATTGTATTCCTAGCACGTATTTCGGTTGCATCCAAAGAGTCTGTGTAATAATCCGAGGCGTCGGTAGCTTAGTGGTTAACGAGACGGCTTCACAATCGAGAGGCCCCGGGTTCAAATCCTGGCCATCACAACACTGGCGTGAACCCACTCCTAACACATGCAATTTAGTTTAGCTGGAGGGATTTAGAGGAATACTAGTAGTTTAGGTTTCTAATATTACCTTTATTAAACCCATTTTATAAAACCTCCCTTATCTCTCCCTTATATATATCTTCCTATAAAAAGGGGTCGTGGAAAGATGTCTTTTGAGGCCACCAAATTGTGTACCACAATTTTTGATTTCTTAAAATCTAATGGTAACCTCAGTCAGAAGTTTGACAGAAATCTGATTGATTGCTTAAAGTCAAAGACAGAAGTCAATTTGATGTACAGTCAACCTTCGAAGTTGCTGAACACTACCAAGTTCAGAAACGATCTTTACGTGATATTGTCGGAAGTTTACGCGAATGTCACACATTGGTGACACATGGTCATGGAGAGCCATGGCTGCTGAAAAGCAACCGAAACGTCGGGATCAATGTAAAATATGAAATAACATCAAATAAATTGCGATAGAATCCGTTAAAATTATTTTATTTCAACGATCTTTACATTAAAATAAATCGATAAATGAATTTATGTATAATTTTTTTTATACCATACCTACTCTAAAAAGCTTATTTTATTCACGCAAAACAGTGAATAAAAAGGCCTTTTATTCACTGTTTTGTTTTTATTCACTATTTTGGTGTTTGAATTTGGAACACAAAAATATATCCGGTCTCTATTTCAATGCTTACACAAACTCCTTGCGCTAAGATTCGAAATTCAAAACTCTTTGGTGCAAATAAATTCTCGAGATTTGATTGGTCGATATTTGCGACAAGGAGTTTGGCATTAGATTAAAAACTGTTTTGTGTTTGCTGCCTTTATAGAAAAAAAATAGTGAATTAGCGCCATTTATAATACTTACTGTGAATTGTATGATGTCTTTTCTCGTAGTCATGGTATAAAGTATAGTATGCAACTCCTGAATAAAGTACGAATTTATATCGAGGGCCATGAATCACTCGCGTCGTTCAGGATTCTAACAGTTGAATCACTCGCTGCGCTCGTGATTCAATCATTATAATCCTTCACTTGCTCGTGACTCATCTACGGCCCTCGCTTTAAATCCGTCCTTTATTCACTAGTTGTATAATATACTATTATACCATACCTACTCTAAAAAGCTTATTTTATTCACGCAAAACAGTGAATAAAAGGGCCTTTTATTCACTGTTTTGTTTTTATTCACTATTTTGGTGTTTGAATTTGGAACACAAAAATATATCCGGTCTCTATTTCAATGCTTACACAAACTCCTTGCGCTAAGATTCGAAATTCAAAACTCTTTGGTGCAAATAAATTCTCGAGATTTGATTGGTCGATATTTGCGACAAGGAGTTTGGCATTAGATTAATAAATATTGTTTCACAAGTTGACCACTCTAATGATAATAATAAGAAAATTACGCTTAATTTCAGTCATTGCTCTAATTTTAATGTCCATTTCAATTAATGTAACAATTCTTATTTCTTGATTAAATTTCTATTTTCGCTTAAATTATGTCTTTTCTCGTAGTCATGGTATAAAGTATAGTATGCAACTCCTGAATAAAGTACGAATTTATATCGAGGGCCATGAATCACTCGCGTCGTTCAGGATTCTAACAGTTGAATCACTCGCTGCGCTTGTGATTCAATCATTAGAATCCTTCACTTGCTCGTGACTCATCTACGGCCCTCGCTTTAAATCCGTCCTTTATTCACTAGTTGCATAATATACTATTGTAATCTTCAGAGGTCAAAATTAACATTTTTAAATCTTTCTTTATTACTTGTACACTTTTAGTGCTAAAGAGCCAAAGAGCTTTAGTGATCGGTAACTTGTAATGTGTTAAGCTAATACCGATGGCGACTGTACCAATAATATTTTAAAAACATAAAAAATCTAGATAAAATGAAGTATGACTCGTTAAGGTCTTTTTATTATTAAATTAACTCAAGTAAAGGTACCTTTTTTTGTCTTTTTCGTGCGGAAGCCCCCCCGGATATCCCCCCGTCGGCTAGTGGGGGTGGTTTTGTCAGATTCGAACCGACTAAAACTGCACGCCGTCTCGGGTCTACAGACGCCGGGGTGTAAGGTTGCCCATAGAGCATATCCCTCGCAAATCCGCAATAAAAACACTTTTCTTTCTTTCTTTCTTTCATAAAACCACACAGTGTCCTCCCCAAGTGTCTGTTGCCGGGCATCCCGGCTAAGCCCCAGGAAACTTCAGGGTAACCGGCGGACTTTGGCCACCATCGCTAAAGTGACAAAAACTTTATATTGAAACATTTTAACACAGGTTTTAGGGTTCCGTTGCCAAATGGCAAAAAACGGAACCCTTATAGATTCGTCATGTCTGTCTGTCTGTCCGTCCGTATGTCACAGCCACTTTTTTCCGAAACTATAAGAACTATGTTGCTGAAACTTTGTAAGTAGACGTATTCTGTGAACCGCGTTAAGATTTTCACACAAAATTAGAAAAAAAACAATAAAGTTTGGGGGTCCCCATACTTACAACTGAAATTCAATAAAAAATTTTTTCATGAAACCCATTCGTGCGTGGTATCTATATTGAGGTTTCTAAATTCATATTTTTTCTAAACTAAATAGTCAGCGCGAGAGACACCTCCAAAGTGGTTAAATGTGTCCCCCCCCCCCCTCACTGTAACTTCTAAAATAAGAGAATGATAAAACTAAAAAAAATATGTGATGTAATTACCATGTAAACTTCCACCGAAATTTGGTTTGAACGAGATCTAGTAAGTAGTTTTTTTGAATACGTCATAAATCGTAAACCGCAATTTACCTTTCATTCAATCAACTCAAATATAAAAATTATAAAAAGTACATTATTATATTACTTGCTGCTGCGGAACCCTTAATGAGCGAGTCCGACTCGCACCTGACCGCTTTTTTTCGTTCACGTATAAGCACTGGCTTGTTTTATTTTCTCGGAGCAATTTCTGGTAATAATGTTATTCCTAAATTGATCGGGCGCTCAAACAGCTAAAAAAATAAAACGTTTTAAAGTGGTTACTTTGTTTTGCTTATTTGATTTGTTTATTGTTTCGTGAAATGGAAGAGGTTTACGGTATATTTTCGTATAATTCCGTATATTATATACTAGATTTTGATTAAATTGTAGTAAATAATCCAGGTGGACAGACGACCTAACAAAGAGCGCGGGACTCGTTGGATGCAGGCCGCTACAGACCGGTCAAAATGGAAGTCGATGGGGGAGGCCTATGTTCAGCAGTGGACTTCCTACGGCTGATATGATGATAATGATGATGAAATCCATTGATTATCAGGTGATACTGCCTATAAGCCCTTCCTTTGTCACTATTCCCCACAAAATTCTGTTCTACCATTTTTGTGTTACTATTTTGGAAGTTCTTGTGCCTATTGCAGTCTACGGTATGCCTCGTGATACTTTTTCATCAAATTAATAGCGATTTATTTTTAGTAAAAATTAGTTAACCCTTCTTCAAGTAATTTCAACATGCGCTCAAAGTTTTTAGTTCAATACAGCCACGAAATATATTACGATGGATTGCAGTACGAGGTGCGGAAATTCGCTCGGCGCGATCGACATGCAATTAGCCATCAACACCTCAACTAGTATACACAAAGGGCGAGTTAATTACTGCAACTTCTAGTATCCTTGCTGCTTTGTGTAGTTAGCTTATTGCACTGCATATCGTAGCTACGAGTGGACGGACAAATATATGCAAATGAAGTCAAACCGAACCACGTGTTACGGCTGCAGTAACATATCCGTCACGAATCCGGTATAAGGTTATTATCATTACCATCAATGTCTCAGTCTGTTTCCGAAAAGCTATTACCTGGGGCAGTTGAATAAAAAAGTGGTCAAATGCGAGCCTTTTATAATTCGCTATTCTTCGCATATCACACTCGCCGCTTATTTCAAACAAACAAGATCATACTTCAGAGCAAGTTGTTGATGAACGATTCTGGCCACTTGGTTGTGTCTATGCAAATATTCTCCGTTGGCAAGACGAGAACAATCAGAGATAATATGTCTTAGGGATTCTCCGGGACGGTGACACGCCCGACATATATGTCAATCGTGCCGTCCCTAAGGATATACCTCCGATAATTATTCGTCATGACAACTTCATCTGTAATTGCACAAAGGAAACCTTCGGTTTCTCCAAAGAGATCACCGAAGCGTAGCATCCTCAATAGTGTTATGTATACACTAGCGGACCCGTCAGACTTCGTCCTGCCCGGAAAAGCATTTGGTGATATACCGATAGCAGCGCCACCTACCGGCACCAAATGAAATCTAAACCATCCTCGAATCCCCTTGAACTCACACAAAAAATTTCATCAAAATCGGTCCAGCCGTCAGTGACATACACACGCACACAAGAAATATATATATAAAGATATGGATTATATTTCAAAATATTTGTAAGGAGTTACACTTCTTCCAATAAAAAAATCTACATATAGTTTCAAAGAATCTTCTTTTTCTAATATATTTTATTAATCAGTGGAATAGTTTTCTGGTTAGTGAGAATCTTGAAGTATATTTTATTATTACTAATATAATATAAAGCAAATTATGATGTGACCAATAAGTCCATGTTCCTTGAAAATACAGTTCTTTATATTGCTAACATATAATTTCATAACCCACGAGCAATAATTGACAAAACGACATGTATATAATTTAAGTACCTTGTAAGTTTAGGTTTTAAACAAACTGGTTTTTTTTATATACAAGACACGTCAATTTGACTTCACCTCGCCTGATGGTAAGCTGAAGGTAAAGTCTCGGGAAAGAGGGTCACCATTACATACACGTACCATGTTAACAATGGTGGCACTCAGCTTGACGGCCTCATCATAAGAGGATTGTCGTCGCAGCACCGCGTGACACCCACCGGTCCCACTAGTGCTGCGACCACAATCCCCCTGCCCGGCTATGCACTTGCTGAACCCGGAATGCAATCAAACCGAAATTGGATTACTATGGAGGGTTTTTCACAATCGTGCACGGTGGTAACCACCCGGTCGAATTTTGTGACAAATTTGTGTCATCAAATTTCCACCACCAGTACAAGGCGTTACCAACATCCTTGAGGCCCAACTCAACCTCACCTGCAAGACGCTGCACCTGTTAAATATCGGACCAGGCTCCCCTCGGCTAACCCCCACCACGCGCCGGCCAGCGGGGGCGGTTATGTCAGGCATGAACCGAATCAAATGCGGCAAGGTGGTGGCGGCCCACGCGCACCATTACCGCAATCATGCTGCCGATCGAGAGGACGCTCACCTCGATGGCTGCCACGAGGTCACGATTCCCACGCCGGGCAGTCCGCCAGCGTGTGCAGCCCCAAGTCCTCGCTCGCGTCACAGTGATGGCACTCTGGCGTTGGCTCCTTCCTGATCCGATGCAGGTGGTCCCCGAAGCTCCCCTTACCGGAGATCACCTGCGTCAGTCGGTACGAGAGGCTTCCGTGTCGCCTCTCTAGCCAATCCTCCATGATGGGCCTTACCGCCGCGCGCCGGTCGTTCCACTCCACCACGATGGTCTGGCGGAGCTGGGACTGCACGGCCTCGATTTCTCCTTTCGTCACTGGTACAGGCTCTCGCCTCCACGTCCCATGGCGGAGTTCCGGCAAGGAGACTCGCCGCCTTGAAGGAGATAGTGCTGTACCCGCAGATCACCCTATTGGCGACAGGCTCCAAAGTGCAAAGCTTGGACGCAGCTAAAGAAATCGCTATGAGGATGATAATGAAGAACAAAAAAACTCACATTGCCATCGATAATATTAGTTAGGATTACCATTATTTTCATATAGCAGCATTTCGACCAATAAATGCTAAAATATATTATTATTTGAAGCCAAACTCGCAAATATCGCCAAACGTTATCCGGATACGTTTACAGTTTTAAGATGGTATTGACTTCTTCTGATATTATCGCCCAACCGTTTGGCGTGCAGCCACCGTTCTAAGACTGAAATACGAAAACGAGCTGAGATTCTGCCATCGCCTTCATATATTTAAAAACCTATTACGTCTAGATTTATCCTTGCTGCTCGGAGAAGTTGTGTGCGCGTTTTATGGTAGGCTGTAGAGAGAAGCAAATGCGCATTGACTGTTGGTAATCGTATCTTACTAAGCACATGCCGTTTTAAAATAAATATAATAATCGATTCTAATAATAGGTCTTTACCTATGAAATTGCCGAAATTTTCTTACAAATTCATGAGTTCGTTATTCCTGTAATTTAATAGCTATTTCCATTATTTATATTTTGTTTGAAAGTTGATTTCAAGATTGTACAACTCTGTATTAAATTTTGTTTTTATTGGCCGCTTGATAAACTAATTCGATCTTCAAAAACAGTACTTCCTAAATGCTATCCATTTTGATGATAAATTTCGTATTAACAGCTGTCACTTTTCAAAAATGTAATAAAAGTTGCTGTTTGTTAGCTTAAAGTTGTCTCATTCATACACATTTGTCATTCCTAAAAAAAATGCAAAAATGTTAGTACTGAAAATTGGGTTTCCTCCAATTTCTTAAAGAAAAACGGCAATTTCATATGTAACGACCTAATTATAGAGGCCGAATTTTATTGTGTGAGGTTGTTTATATGTATTTATTCACAGGATCAACAGCCATAACAAAAGTATAACAATTTAATTAATGTGGACCAAAATATTATCTTATTTTATAGTACCTACTTAACTGGGCACTGCTCGCTATGGGTAAATTTTACCCAGGCGTGCATATTTTGCCTTTTTTTTTCCACCAATCAGCCAGAACCGTTCAGTCATAGTAACAAACATCCAACATCTCCACAAACTGTCACATTTACAATATTAGTAGGATTGAAATTATCAGCTTTTCAAGCACTACGTATCCCCGGACGGAGGTCGCTTAACGACCTCCGTCCTCCATGAGCGCAGGCCTGGGGGTGGCGGGTGAGGCCGCCTGTCACCCCAGCAGAAGCAGGCCGGGACGGTGGGGCGACTAGCACCACTCCCTCAAACCGGGGCAAAACGGGGACACCGTGGTTCCCAAACCCGAGGGGGCCATCTCGAAACCGGAGAAGGGTCAGTCGGGGTGCGAGGGATATGCTCTATGGGTAACCTTACACCCCAGTATCTGTAGACCCGAGACGGCGTGCGGTTTTAGTCGATTCAAGCCCGACATAACCGCCCCCACTGGCCGACAGGGGGTATCCGAGGGGATTTAAGCACAAAAAAAGGTACTAATAATTAGTTTCACAGTCACTATATATATAATAATATAATTAAGGAACGCATCATCATATTTTAGCGTAAACCAAAATCAATGTCGAACATTATTCTATGTACAATTTTGAAATAATTGTTAATTACACAACAACAAAGGACTGTTCGTTTATGTTAATTAAATATCGGTAAAGATAATTTACCTCCCAAACCCAATTGGGCAGTAAAATATTTATATAATATTTTTATTACGCATGAAATAAATCGGCAACCCGTTTTTCATGTTCATCAACCGAATTTCTTTTCTTTTTCGTGTATTTAGTAGCTTTTGAAGCACTTTAGAGTCTTCAATGAAAATATTGGGAACAGTTTTTTTCCCCCTCCCCTTCGGTTAAAATATTAATAACAATGGATTTTTTTTTGTTACAATCTTTTTGTATTTTACATAGCTTGCTAAATTTTTCTAGATATGTTATTATTTCGCTGTAAATAAAGAAGAAAACAAGTAATCCATGTCAGTAAATAACATCTCAGTAAATGAGATCCTAAACTATTATTCAAAGGGTATGATTGATTATAACATGTTGCATTTTGAAAGCGGGTTTAGAAAAGAAATGGTAAATATTATGTTAGCCTTGAGTAGCAGGGATTAGTCAATGATTAATACACTTACTGTGCAGAACAACTAGTATATAAGCTTATTTTGTTAGTACATAAGTGATAGTCTATATAATTAAACTGATTTACCAAAAAACTATAGGAATAATCGTGTATAATAGTTATAAGTTTGCGACGAAGAAATCGTCATTGTTTACCGATCTATAAGTGTAAATTGTATCTTATTTCGTGTCACCTTATTTCTACTACCTATTAGAATACATAATACGGTATATAAATCATTGTAAATAGAAAATAAACACATAATTGTAAGATTGACCGATCGACCATTAGGGTATATCCGCGAAAAGTCGTTAAGCCGCGGTGTCACTAACGAGCCGCGAGAGTTCGATCGGCCAATTAGAAAATTCGAATTAATTGGATTAAGAGTATAAAAAACAGCTGTAATTTGACTCGACACCTCAGTCGGCAAATAGAAAGTCAAGCGAGAAGTGCTCTCTCCTCTTCACAAGAAATAAATGAAGATACATGAAAAAATCTCTCTTTAATTCTGGAAAATTCAAGTACTCTTCGAGGCTGCCCATAATAAGTGTTCCGCTTAAGACCAGCACCGCAGCGACATCCACAATCCAGCAAACCCCCCAAAGTACACACCCATTGCGTCGAAGTCGTGTTTCTGAGCAGATAAAGTCTCATCGACGGAATTGGCTTTGGGTTGTGTACACTTACTAAGTAAAAATGCCATGCTGACGTCACAGTACTGAGTGTCAGAAGTTCGGAAAAGCAGGACTGTCAAGCAGAAAGCTTACCATTACAGTTTGAGGTTTTTTGTGATACCCTCTTTTTAGGGTTGCGTTGCCAAATGGCAAAAAACGGAACCCTTATAGATTCGTCATGTGTGTCTGTCTGTCCGTCCGTATGTCACACTTTTCTCCGAAATTATAAGTACTATGATGGTGAAACTCGGTAAGTAGATGTATTCTGTGAACTGCACTACGATTTTCACACAAAAATAGAACAAAACATTAGTTTGGGGGTTCCCCTAGAACTGAAACTCAAAATTTTTTTTTCATCAAACCTGTGTGGATATGTCTTTAAAAATGATATTGAGGTTTCTAATATCATTTTTTTGTAAACTGAATAGTTTGCAAGAGAGACACTTCCAAAGTGGTAAAATGTGCGCCCCCCCCCCCCCCCTGTAACTTCTAAAATAAGAGAATGATAAAACTAAAAAAAATATACCATGTTAACTTTCACCGAAAATTGGTTTGAACGAGATCTAGTAAGTAGTTTATTTATAATGCGTCATAAATCGTAAAACGCAATTTACCTTTCGTTCAATCAACTCAAATATAAAATTTAAAAAAAAGCATTATTATGTTACTTGCTGCTACGGAGCCCTTAATGGGCGAGTCCGACTCGCATTTGGTCGCTTTTTTTTAGCGTGTGGAAACCCCCTCGGGCTTCACCCCATCGGTGCCGACGATGGGGTGTTTTGTGATACCCTAATGTAAGCTATATATTGCTTTCTTTTTTCCCTTCTTCTTCTAGTAATATTATCACTCAGTAAACTGGATCTTCTACTACTACCAAGGTTGCTACCAAAACTTGCACTTTGGAGCCTGAGGTAGGCTCTGGGGTCCGAGGTATAACCTCGGATGTAATCGTGACACAACGCTAAGATGGTGGCGATAATGACGCTAGCTAAAGAATAAATAACAACAAAAAAAAACATAATATAATAGTAAATAATAAATAAAAAATAATAGTAAAAAAAACTATTTTTAACGGATTCTATCGCGATTTATTTGATGTTATTTTATATTTTACATTGATCCCGACATTTCGGTTGCATTTTTAAGCTTTTCTGCTCTTGCTTTTTTTTTGTAAGCACTCCATGCTTTTTATTATGCATATTTCACATTTTAGTTGATCTTCGCTTGAAGTGTGTTTTTAATATTTTTTGAAATTTTTATTTATATTTTTGATTATTTAGTTATTTTTTCTAAATTAATTTATTGTCATCGGTCCGTAATTAGTGTGTAAAATTTCAATTCAATCAAACGTTTGAAAGTGCTCCAAAATCGAGTTCAAAGATTTCATTACATACAAAATATATAAAAGCGTGTTAATAATATTGCTGGCTAAAACCGAATGAAGTACACTTCTGCCCTTCGGAGATAAACAGGTGCGAGTAGGTATATTTATATCTGACACCTATCCGAATAGTTTTGGTCTACCTGTGTCTATCCATCAAAAAAAAAAAAATAAAGCATAATATGTCTGCTCAAAAACCCGAGCAATATTAATAAACGTATACAACTTGTCATTTTATAACAACAAAGCACTGTTCATTTGTGTTGATTGACTGTTGTTAAAAGGATCCATGTCCCGATTGATTTCTTAATTAAAAAGTTTGGTTAATATTTATTTTACTTCAATTTTTTTGTCCGTGTCAATGGTAATGGATCGAGATTTTTTACGTGTGAGCCATTTTGATGGATTTTGTGAATACGTATAGATAACATAACATAACATAAACTCACGCCTATATCCCCGAAGTGGTAGGCAGAGGTGCTAGCATCCACATTTCGCCAGTTTATGTTTAGGTCCCAATGTAATAGGTGGCGAGCCTATTGCCATTAACCGGGCACTTATAAACCTGCGATAAATACACACTCGAAAAGCATCGAAAAGTCATTGGTGTGTGCCATGGTAAAACCTGGGATTGAACCCGAGACCTCGTCTCAGCAGTCCATTACCCATACCACTAGGCTACCGCGGCTAGATTACGCCTTACGTATAGATATTTTCTCTTTAAAATAATGTTTTTGGTTTAGTTGGAAAAAAATATACCTACTAATATCTTAAAACATAATAAAAAATTACTAAGACCCGAGCCTCGAAGCGCCACTATTTTTTCGTTAACCGTCAGGGTTTTAGATGAGCTGGTTGGAGAAAATACCTAGACTTTACTTCTGGTACAATTGGGTAAAAATAACGAAAAAGCGTCGCCTTCAGACGTATATAATAGATCTGAGAATTTCGAATATCGTGGACTTGTCTAGGTGGGGTAGGCAGAGACAACATCTTTCCACTTGCTACGATCTTGGCATACGCCTTTCGCTTCTTCCACTTTCATAATTGTTTTCATACATGCACGCCGGTTACGGGTACTTCTGACCTCAAAACGTCCTCGGTCTGATTGGCATACGTACGCCTAGGTCGACCGTTACCGGGTTGCCCAGTAACCCTCGCCTCATAAATCTGTTTCGTTAATCTCCTTGTTGTCTCTGCCTACCCCAATGGGAACGAGCCGTGACTATATTTATGTATGTATGTATGTATGTATGTGTCTAGGTGGCTCAGTTGGTCAGAGCATTCCCCCTGAAAGGGACTGGTCGCGGGTTCAAGTCTCATCTTAGATATTCTCTTTTTCCGATCTAAATCCTTAGGAAAAATAACGAAGAAGCTTCATGCATTTACCTTAATGTTATTAAATTACATTCCGCCTCCTGTTAAAAATTTTCAACGAATTGGCAAAACATTGGGGATGAGCCAAAATATTGTTAGAAGCTCAATTGATATTCAAACTGATTGTTCAATTCCACACACAGGCAGCCATTCCGTATTGTATGCTTGTTTATTGGTTTCAAGCGCATTGGTTTTTCTCATATTTCAAGCTTAATTTTTGGAATAGCTTTGAATAGCGGCGATAGCCCGGTGGCGTACGTAACGGACTGCTGAGACGAGGTCTGGAGTTCGATCCCCAGTCACCCCGGGCACACACCTCTGACTTTTCGTAGTTATGTGTGCATTAATAAATGTTAATTATCGCTCGCTTAATAATGTGCCCGGTAGATGGCAATAGGCTCGCCCCCTATTACATTGGGACCTCAACATAACTGGCGAATCGTGGGTGTGTAATACACCTCTAGCTACCCCTTCGGGGATACAGGCGTGAAGTTATGTTTATGTGTTTTATGTGTTATTGTATACTGTTTGTATACATCTGGGTTACGGATTCGCACTTTAACGAATGCTGTTATCCTTATCAAATATATATATGTAAAAGTAACTCTGTCTGTCTGTCTGGTCTGTCTGTTACGCTTTCACGCCTAATCCACTGAACCGATTTTATTTTTTATTTTATTTTATTTTATTTTATTTTATTCATTTAGGAAAACTTACAGCTAGAATACAGATTGAAACATATGTAGGTAATATAAAATGGCCAATTACAAGTTTTCGCATATAGCACTTATTTGCTGAATATTTTGCTGAAATTTGGTACAGGGGTAGATCAGACCTTGGGAAAGGGCATAGGCTATGATTTGTCGCGATAACCGACATCTACGCGGGCGGAGCCGCGGCCAAAAGCTAGTTATTGATATAAACTGGTGACACAGATGTTATCGCGTCACGGTAGTTCTGTTACGACTTACTATTCAATTATTATGCATTACTTAAAATACTTTAATACAAAATAATTTGTTGTATGAGCATTATTGGCTTATGCAGATATAAAAGCCGCGGTAGCCTAGTGGTATGGGTAATGGACTGCTGAGACGAGGTCTCGGGTTCGATCCCAGGTTTTACCATGGCACACACCAATGACTTTTCGATGCTTTTCGAAGTTATGTGTGAATTTATCGCAGGCTTATAAGTGCCCGGTTTATGGCAATAGGCTCGCCACCTATTACATTGGGACCTAAACATAAACTGGCGAAATGTGGGTGCTAGCACCTCTGCCTACCCCTTCGGGGATATAGGCGTGAGTTTATGTGTTATGTTTATATTTATTGTATTGTAACCCAGCTGTTATGCTACTTAATGTCATCATTATACTAATCATATTATAATTATACAAAAATAAATCAGCTGTATTCAGACACACTGACACATTTCTACTATGGAGTGCCTAATTTTAATTTCGGGATAAAACGTCACTTATTTAATAAAAAACTGTAGAATACGAATGTAGAATATACATAGAGAGTTCTACGCACTCGTCGGTGCTCGGACCTGCCCCACTGAAGATGTCAACCGCAGTGATCGACGAAACGTTTGGAACACAAGTTTCATATAGCCCACGGCCAATCAGCCTGGAAGCAATATATTCTACATGCAACGCCGGCCGTGAAAGCCTAAAGATTTAGAAATACGAAGTTCAATGACAATAAAACCGTATTTTTTACATTTTCAAGGCTACAAAACGTTTCATTCAGCATAAGGAGACAATTGATACTGACAGTTTGTAGTGTGCGACTCGCCTAAGAGCATCGCAGCGTCAATTCAAGGGGGTCTTTGTTATGAACTCATACTTCTGCCTTTGCGACAGCTGTACCACTTTCAGTGGCTTGAAGGAAACAATGTTTGTATAAATACTTATACAGCTTTAATGCATGAGCTTTAATTTGTAAATAGCCGCGGTAGCCTAGTGTTATGGGTAATGGACTGCTGAGACGAGATCTCGGGTTCGATCCCAGGTTTTACCATGGCACACACCAATGACTTTTCAATGCTTTTCGAAGTTATGTGTGTATTTATCGCAGGTTTATAAGTGCCCGGTTAATGGCAATAGGCTCGCCACCTATTACATTGGGACCTAAACATAAACTGGCGAAATGTGGGTGCTAGCACCTCTGTCTACCCCTTCGGGGATATAGGCTTGAGTTTATGTTATGTTATGTTATTATGTTGTGTAAAAGTTTTCAAATGGAGTCATTATGCCAAGTTTAAGCGTATTATTTAATTTCGTCTTTACTCAGCGAAAAAGCTTTTGTTAAGCGACGATATCCCAGTGGCGTACGTAACGGACCGCGGACGAGGTCTCGAGTTCGATCCCCAGTCGCCCCAGGCACATACCTCTGACTTTTCGTAGTTATGTGTGTATTAAATATCTTAATTATCGCTCGCTTAGTAATGTGCCCGGTATATGGCAATAGGCTCGCCCTCTATTGGGACCTAAACATAACTGGCGAATCGTGGGTGTGTAATACACCTATGTCTATCCCTTTGGGGATACAGGCGTGAATTTATGTATGTTATGTCTTTACGCAGTATTAAGGAAATCTTTGATCTACAACAATGAAAATGTATTGAAAAATCTATTTTAATATCATAAAGAGGAAAGATTAGTTTGTTTGTAATCGATAAACACTGAAACCAATGAACCAATTTCAAAAATTCTTCACTATTAGTATGCTACTTTATCCATTACCAACATTTTTTTTATAATGGACACGTTATGACTTAACCTCGCCTGATGGTAAGCTGAAGGTAAAGTCTCAGGAATGGGGGTCACCATTACAGACACAGATAATGTTACAATGGTGGCTACCAGCTTAACGGCCTCATCAGATGCTTTTTCACGCCCCGCTTAAAGAACCCTGTTGGAGGAAGGAAACACGTGTGCTGGTAAAGAATACACAGGCTAATTTTTATCCCGATGTTCCCACGGGAACAGGTCTTAAGCGGGTAAAGCCGCGTGGTGATGCTAGTATATTACATAGCATTGGATTGGATACTGCTATGAACTCTTGTAGTCATAGGTGGTTACAAATAGGTCAACACTAAACTTCATACGAGACAAATTTATTAGGCATAAGATTTTCCTTCATTCGTAGAAACATTACAACCCATGAAAAAGTGCCCAGGTAAAAGCAATAGAGTCGACTCCAATTCCGTGGGTTCAAATAATAGTTTATTAAGTGTATGTCAATAAACCTTTGTCTACCTTTCCGGGAATATACTTAAGTGTATATACATACACGTGACTTCGAACAGACGTAATTACAGCCGTGGAGTCACGCAACACCTTCTTAAGCCTGAAATTGGCCCAACGTGTACGAATATTGTCCACAGAACGTCTATATTACAGCGATAAGTTTACGCAAATGACGGTAGTTCAATGGTCTGATAACAGTTTGAGTACTCTGTGGTACACATCGGCTTACGTTGGTAAAACATGTACAGCTAGTATTAAGAGTGAAGCAAAAATAATGAGGAATAATGAGTTCCTCGTTTGTTTTGCTAACGATTTTCTTGTGTATACAATGGTTTTATTTCCTAAACATTTTTTTTTCGTGCAGAAATCCCTTCGTATACCCCCTGCTGGCCAGCAGGGTGGTTATGTCGGACTTGAACTGACGAAAACCGCACGCCGTCTCGGGTATTCAAATGTCTGGGTGTAAGTTGGTTCCATAAGGTATTTCCCTCGCGCCCCGGCTGATCCAGGGTCATCTCCGGTTTCGAGATAGCCCCTTCGAGTTGAGGAACCGAGGTGTTCCCGTCTTGCCCCCGGAAAAGGGGGGACGCGCAACGTGCCGTCGCCCCGGCCTGCTTTTGCTAGAGTTATAGGTGGCTCCAGCTGTCACCCCCAGGCCTGCGCTCATGGAAGACGGAGGTTTGAGTTTACGACGTTTGAGTCAACTCCGCGCCTCGTGGGCTCTGCGAATAGTATAGTCCGCAGTACTGGTGGTCGAAATTTGATGACACAAAGTCACAAAATTCGGCCGGATGGGTACCACCGTACACGATTGCGATAAACCCTCCATAGTAATCCAATTTCGGCTTGATTGCGTTCAGGGGTCAGCAAGTGCATAGCCGGGCAGGGAGATTGTGGTCGCAGCACTAGTGAGACCGGTGGGTGTCACGCGGTGCTGCGACGACAATCCTCTTTTGATGAGGCCGTCAAGCTGAGTGCCACCATTGTTAACATGGTACGTGTATGTAATGGTGACCCTCTTTCCTGAGACTTTACCTTCAGCTTACCATCAGGTGAGGTGAAGTCAAATTGACGTGTCCTAAATAAAAAAAAACCCCACTTCACCACCTAATAACATAACATAACTTCACGCCTGTATCCCCGAGGGGGTAGGACTCTGCCTACCCCTTCTGGTACATACCCACGATTCGCCAGTTATGTTAAGGTCCCGATGTAATAGGGGGCGAGCCTATTGCCATCTAATACCTAACCTGTTACACATTCCAGATTGAGGTAGTAAACCTCAATCTGGAATGTGTACACAGCTAACAGGTATTTATTAGGAATCCTAACATAACATTTTCATTGATCAACCTGTGTCAGTAAACAGAATGGTTATACAAATTTACTTAACCCATAAGGATGATAAAATAATCTCAATAGTACAATCGTCCTCAGAAGTTGCTGAACACTAACAAATTTACAAACAAGAATTACAATGAAATACATCAGTAAATATAATTTTTTATATAATTTTTGAAGTTATGAAGATGAAGTATTTTTGTTAATTTTGAAAGGACAAGGTTAACATTTTTCATTTTTGTTTAGGCCCCCGCTGGCTAGCGGGGGGGTATCCGAAGGGATTTCCGCACGATAAAAAAAAAAAAAAAAAAAAAGGTATTATTTAATGAAAAGTTTTAAAAGTAAGGTGGTTGGACTGTGTAAAGTTAATACCGAGAGCTATTGTACGGAGTGTGCAGCGGTGGCGTGTGCAATTGCAGTAAATGAGGTTCCGAGTTCGACTCTCAGGTTATGCTAACTGTTGTTGTTTTTTCACCCTACTAATATGATAATTATTGTGAAAGTTTTTGAAGTTTTTGTATGTCTGTTTACTCAATCATACTCAAACGACTGAGCGGATCTGGTTGAAATTTGGTGCAGAAAATAACGCAGGCTAATTATCTTCCCTGGAATAGGTTCCCATGGGTTACGGGAACAGGATCGGAATTCCACACCGCACCTATTACCCACGGCTACCGCGGGCAATAGCTAATATTCTATTTAAAAAAATGTATATGCTAATTTTTCCTGTTAATTTAATTCGGAAAAAGTCAACTTCAAAAACGGGATGACCTTACTAATAATCCATACGATTTGCATGACGTGCGTACGGTGTAGCCACAGACCCTTACAAACCAAAAGCCAATTACAAAAGAAATACAAAGTAGAGCACAAATTTGTTCTCTGTCAACTTGACATTTTAGTGGTTGTAATGAAACAAAGAAAAAGTAAATGAACAAAGAAACCACCCTAATTGTTCCATCATGTGACGTACAAACTATGATTAATAACTATAATTAGTCGACAAGCCGTCATTGTTCAGAAAAATGAAATGAAAAATGACATTTCACGTCATATTTTACTAGTTAGTTTTACTTCGAGAACTATATGGGATCTGATAACAATAATATTTTATGACACTAAATAACTCTATCTAGATCTAAAGTAACCATAGCTTGACTAGTGACTAGGTAAAATAGAGTTCTAGAATGCAAAGAAATACGAATGATCCAATTTGGTGCAGTCGTTCGGAAATGATGCGCATACAATGATAGTCAAAATGTATCGCTTAGGTGTTTCGTTACTCGTTCGTTCGTCTGTAGACCCGAGACGGCGTGCGGTTTTAGTCGGTTCAAGCCCGACATAACCGCCCCCGCTAGCACGCGGGGGGGTATCCGAAGGGATTTCCGCAGGATAAAAAAAAAAAAAAAAAGGTGTTTCGTTACTCGAGGATCTATTGGAAAACTTTGCGGGTAGTTAGTAAATCCTATCCGAGGGGATTTCCGCACGAAAAAAAAGGTACTTTCTGTCCATAAACCCATAGGAGGGTCTTTTTTTTTATATTTAGGACACGTCAATTTAACTTCACTTCGCCTGATGGTAAGCTGAAGGTAAAATCTCAGGAAAGAGGGTCACCATTACATACACGTACCATGTTAACAATGGTGGCACTCAGCTTGATGGCCTCATTAGAAGAGGATCGTCGTTGCAGCACCGCGTGACACCCCCCGGTCCCACTAGTGCTGCGACCACAATCCCCCTGCCCGGCTATGCACTTGCTGACCCCTGAACGCAATCAAACCGAAATTGGATTACTATGGAGGGTTTTTCGCAATCGTACACGGTGGTACCCACCCGGCCGAATTTTGTGACAAATTTGTGTCATCAAATTTCTACCACCAGTGAACGTCTACGTCACTCTTACAAAACGGCCAAGCCAAAAGGTGTGGGATTTTTAGAGAACTTAAAGTCTTAAGTTCTCTAAAAATCCCACACCTCTAGTCAGAATTCACGCAGAATACTGGTACATTTATTTTTTTCGTGCGGAAATCCCTTCGGATACACCCCCGCCGGCCAGCGGGGGCGGTTAGGTCGGGCTTGAACCGACTAAAACCGCACTCCGTCTCGGGTCTACAGACGCCGGGGTGTAAGGTTACCCATAGAGCATATCCCTCGCACTCCGACTGACCCTGGGCCATTCGCAGTGTCCCCTCTGATAACAGCAGAGGGGTACCTATAGCGGCCCCCACCCCCAGAGGAGCAATCAATGATGCGTCATCGCCCTCGTTGCCCAGGGTGCACCAAACTTGGAGGTGATCCAACCAGTCGCACCCCAGAATACTGGTACCTCAACCAAGAAAACTGCGTGAAGTGGGGCGGCAGTTTCTCAGAGTCTAATAGGTTGGACTGCTGAGTGAGGCAGGGTGGCCTGACGTCACCCCGAAAGTTGTCTCATTACTTTGCAGAGTGCGGGGTAGCTGCAACACCGTTCTGATAACTATGGTAGATCGGTGGGGCTCACCTATTATAGCAAATTAGATCCGTAAATATATCTCGGGCACAAAAATAGTGTCTGAATAGGGACAATGAGGGTAATGATAAGAATAATCTAATAATTTCATAATAATTTCAACTATTATTTGTGGGTGCTAGCACCTCTGCCTACCCCTTCGGGGATATAGGCGTGAGTTTATGTATGTATGTATGTATGTATTATTTAAATTTTATATTTATTTTATAATAATTAAATTTTGCGGCAGTTTCATTTAAATTAAAAGCGGCGATAGCCCAGTGAAGCGGCGATAGCCCAGTGGCTTACGTAACGGACTGCTGAGACGAGGTCTCGAGTTCGATCCCCAGTTGCCCCGGGTACACACCTCTAACTTTTCATAGTAATGTGTGCATTAATAAATGTTAATTATCGCTCGCTTAATAATGTGCCCGGTAGATGGCAATAGGCTCGCCCCCTATTACATTGGGACCTTAACATAACTGGCGAATCGTGGGTGTGTAATACACCTCTGCCTACCCTTTCGGGGATACAGGCGTGAAGTTATGTTAATGTTATGTGTTAATTAAATTTTAAATATTACATTTTACATTTTGTAACTAACATCATATGGATTAATTTATAATCTTAAGCTCTCTACGAGTACATACGTCTTAAGTTCTCTGCGTAGACGCAATGATAAGATTTAGAGTATTAGATTAGGGCTATAGAGTTAGAAGCTTGGCTCTCCATAGGGTCTATTACTTTTTTACAATGCAAGCAATATGAAAACTCGTCTTGGCGTCATTTTTTTTTTTTATATTTAGAACACGTCGATTTTGACTTCACCTCGCCAGATGGTAAGCTGAAGGTAAAGTCTCAGGAAAGAGGGTCACCATTACATACACGTACCATGTTAACAATGGTGGCACTCAGCTTGATGGCCTCATCAGAAGAGGATTGTCGTCGCAGCACCGCGTGACACCCCCCGGTCCCACTAGTGCTGCGACCACAACCCCCCTGTCCGGCTATGCACTTGCTGACCCCTGAACGCAATCAAACCGAAATTGGATTACTATGGAGGGTTTTTCGCAATCGTGCACGGTGGTACCTACCCGGACGAATTTTGTGACAAATTTGTGAAAATGTTTTTGGTGGGATAACCTTTTTAGTTAAAAACTACCTTTAAAATATGATGTTCGATAGCAGGATTTTCAGTCTTTTTAATAACTTTTTTAGTCTAATTGCCTGATAAAGTAACCTTGTCACAAAGTTAATAATACTAGATTACAGTCGACAAATGAATAAGAAAAACATAAACATTAGTAATCCATTAGGTGAACAAAATAATGGTATCGATCCAGAAATGGTGAACACATTAACAGGATGTAAATATTTTATCGTGTCCTCCGTACTGAGTAATGTATTAATTACAATAAGTCGAAGAACGGTCAGCGGTAGTCTATAAAAATATGAAGTAATAGCATTAATAGGTTCGGTCGATTATCTATACTTAATAACAGTCTTGTACACACGGCCATGGAAATAAGTATACACCTTTACATACACCCTCACATGTAAAGGTGTATATTTATCTGCTTGGCCGTACGTACAAAGGGTACATAAAATTTACATTACCAGAACGGCAATTAACAAACATATTATTTTAAGGACATATAATACTCGTAGGTAGTAACACTGTTGATAGAGGTGGTTTAAGTTTTTTATTCACGCAAACAAGTTTTTAGTGTTCCGTTACCAATTGACAAAAAGCGGAACCCTTATAGATTCGTCATGTTTGTCTGTCTGTCCGTCCGTATGTCACAGCCACTTTTTCCGAAACTATAAGAACTATGCTGTTGAAACTTGGTAAGCAGATGTATTCTGTGGACCGCATTTAGATTTTTTCACACACAAATAGAAAGAAAAACAATAAATTTTTGGGGTTCCCCATGTTCAATTTTTCTAAACTGAATAGTTTGCAAGAGAGACACTTCGAAAGTGGTAAAATGTGTGCCTCCCCCCTGTAACTTCTAAAGTAAGAGAATGATAAAACTAAAAAAATATATAATGTACATTACCATGTAAACTTCCACCGATATTTGGTTTGAAATAGATCTAGTAAGTAGTTTTTTTAATACGTCATAATTCGTAAACCGCAATTTACCTTTCATTCAATCAACTCAAATACAAAAACTAAAAAAAAAAACATTATTATGTTACTTGCTGCTACGGAACCCTTGATGGGCGAGTACGACTCGCACTTTGCCGCTTTTTAAACTTACGAGCAGAATGTGGAATAAAAAGCGGTTGAATGTGGAAAAAATATTCATTCGTAGAAAAAATACCATTTGAATGTGGATGGACCCAATATTTGGCTACAAACGAATATTATATGATATGATAGAAAAAAAATTGTTACTGCGTTTTTATTTTCAATTTCTGGGTCGAAATTAATTCGCTTCAAACCTTATAACGTAAATAAAATTGAAATAAATAATAATTGCAAGCACCAGAGGTAATTTTTTTTTTTTTTCCTGCGTAAATCCCTTCGGATACCCCCCCGCGTGACAGCGGGGGCGGTTATGTCGGGCTTGAACCGACTAAAACCGCACGCCGTCTCGGGTCTACAGACGCCGGGGTGTAAGGTTGCCCATAGAGCATATCCCTCGCACCCCAACTGACCCTGGGCCATCTCCGGTTTCGAGATGGCCCCCTAGTGTTTGGGAACCACGGTGTCCCCGTCCTGCCCCGGTTTGGGGGAGGGGCGCTAGTCGCCCCACCGTCCCAGCCTGCTTCTGCTGGGGTGACAGGCGGCCTCACCTGTCACTCCCAGGCCTGCGCTCATGGAGGACGGAGGTCGTTAAGCGACCTCCGGCGCCTGAGTCGCCTGCGACGCGCGGCGAGCAAGTTGCGGGCTCGGCGGGCCGGGAGAGTTCTAAATCTCTCCCGGGCGCGCTCCGCCCTCTCCTTCGCGAGCATTACATGCTCGCAGAAGGAGGTGGCGGCGGCCCAAGCGCTCGCGCTCCGCACCATTGCCGCAATCATGCTGCCGAGCGAGAGGACTCCCACCCCGATGGCCGCCACAATGTTTCCAGGTCCAGGATGGTTGATATTTAAATTAATTGTTTTACTATAATTAGATTGAATTTAATTATTATATTAACACTAAAGCATATCGTTGATATGTACAAAATTGACACTTCTCTAGAAATAAAATTATAAACTTATCCCACGTTTCTCTTCCTGAAAGTGTTACTGTAATTATATTTTATTGAGGAGTGCCCTTCTCACATTGCCTTTCTTTTGTTATAGGTAACATACGTACGACGTAGCCTAGTGGTATGGGCAATGGACTAAGCCCCAATACGTGCACAATCGAAGACCTGAACGGAGCAAGTGAGGTGGCGGTCAATGTCGCCAAGTTCTGGGCTGGGCACATATAAAGAAAAATATATGAAAAAAAAAAAAAAAATTGCCATCGACACGATGAAGAAGATGGACTGCTGAGACGAGGTCTCGGGTTCGATCACAGGTTTTACCATGGCACACACCAATGACTTTTCGATGCTTTTCGAAGTTATGTGTGTATTTATCGCAGGTTTATAAGTGCCCGGTTGATGGCAATAGGCTCGCCACCTATTACATTGGGACCTAAACATAAACTGGCGAAATGTGGGTGCTAGCACCTCTGCCTACCCCTTCGGGGATATAGGCGTGAGTTTATGAGATGAGATGAGATGCAACAATTTTGAATGTTCATGTATTAATATGTAGAACGTTAGCGCGTCCCTTCTCATTTACCTTCCGTGGTCAGAAAGCATTGTTAGATCAGTCTAACCACGTCCACTCTTTTGTATCCTTGCTCAGACTGATTTAACCCAAGTCCATTCTTGTGTCCTTGTTCAGACTGATGAAATTAAGAGTCCTGGGTTAGATTGGTAGGCATAGCCAGATTTGGATTATTAGTGGTTTGTCATAGTTTGTAATCATATCGTTATTTGTGACAACATTTTATACACGCCATATTGTTTCACAGTATTCTGATTGAACTTCATCTATTTCTTTAATTTGATACAAAAGTCGAAAATTTGTTCTTTGACGTATGTTACTATATAGTCCCATGCAAATTTGATAAAACTGTCAAAAGAGGTCAAAATATCAACCTCGCCACTGCGTCAGTTGATTTGCGAACGGAAGCTGATAATAAGTCAAGTATTGACCTTTGTGCTAAGGCTTCTGAAACTAAGATTAATATTTATTCATTCAAACTTAACTAATGTTAAGTTGACAAGAAGACATTGGTCTAATTTATAGAGGAAGTTGATGATATTAAATGTATTAAGTGTATATTTATTTAAATATTATTAAATGAACGATTCTGAACACAAAAATGTTTTTTTTTGAAATTCTTGCCTCTTTATCTGTTTGTTCACAATTGATAAAGTCTTGATCAGACTTAAAATCTGCTCTATGTTCGATTGCAATTGGAGTTATGACCAAGAAATGATAATTGACCTCTGCGCGGGCACTGTTACTCCAAAACTACCAGTCCATCAGACGGTTGTCTGTAAGAGATCGCAGTCCGCGATAAGTCCGCCCATTGTACTTCATCAGTTATGTAATTATCTATGTATTACTGGTGTACAATAAAGTATATTCTATTCTATTCTATTCTATTCTACTCTATTGAAGTATGTTTAGCATAGTCCTATCTTTATTACAAAAAGGCATATTTCAAGGGCCTTCAGCTGAAAATCACTATCGTAATTATTAGAATTATATTATAGAATGGTAGCTATGATGAAGGGGAACTAAATTATTTTAAGATACGTTATAGCAACATTAAACTCCCCGGGATTCCTGGGAGTTGTATTAACTTTATCAGTCTCCTAAGATTCATCCTCTGTGGCGTAGCGGTAGTGCATTGGTGCGGGTTTAATTCCTGCTCAGCGCAAATATTTGTATGCATGAATATGTATATTTGCATTGGTCTGGGTGTTTCTATGTATAATATGTATGTATTTACAAAAAAAATATATAAAAGTATGTTTATCCGCATTCTGGAACCCATACCACAAGCTAGTTTAACTATGCTATGCTATGTCATGTCATATTTATTTATTTATATCAATTGATATTAGAATGAATTAAAAAGATAGATTTCGGGTCTGCAATCCATTTTTTTTTTCGTTTTTCACTAGTGAATTCTGATGGTGTTAAGGTCACTAATAGTATATTATGTCGTTAGCTTCCACATATATAATATATCTGCTTTTCCATACTAATAAGGATAAGACTATACTTAATGCTACAAGCATAGGGTTAAACTGATACTTCATTAAAATGAATTAAGTCATAATCCATTTCTATTGATACGCTGAACTGATGTCTCAAATCACCAAAACTAAATTTAACAAATGTGGTTATTTGCCTATTGAATCAAGAGTGAACATCGATAGCAGAATAGTAAGTCCTAATTTAATGAAAAACCTCAGCTATTCAAAGTCTGTTCGTATTTGATTTTGGCACAAACCAAACAGCAGATTATTGTTGCTAGCAGGTTATTAATGCTGAGCATATATTTGTCATGCGGCTGTTCAATCAACATGGGCTTAAGCGCGGCTTAGAGCAGTAATCAGTTCTTGAATGATATAACCGCGATATGTCACCAATGTTACATTGAACTTAATTAAAAGTTCTGAAAAAGGTTTCTTGTGAGATTGATATATCTAGTTTTTTTTGTTAATAATAATTAACTAAGAATATATATTCATTTTAATAATTTTAATCATAATGTTCATCGTTCAAATTTTAGCTTCATTATTTGCAGTGCGTGGCTGGGAGTCCTTTTTTTTAAGTGTTGAAACCCCCTTGGGCTTCACCCCATCGATGCCGACGATGGGGTGGGCGTGTCAGAATCGGACCGACTGAAACCACACGGTGTCCTCCCCAAGTGTCCATTGCCGGGCACCCTGGGTATGCCCTCGAAAGGATAACTGGTTTCAGTGAGTTGGCAGGCGTGTGTAGGACACACACGACACGCCTCCGCCATGGCCTGCTTCTATAAGGACGGCGAGTCGGCCAACTGCCGTCCTCAGGCCCCGATCATGGAGGTCGGTAGTCCCGGGCGTAGACGAATCTGCGGTGTCCTCGACGCAGACTGCGGAACTCGGGGGGCAGGGTTCTCTCCCGCCTCCCTCTGCGCCGTCTCTTTCGCGCGCATTACCTGTGGGCCTACCGCCCTAGTGTCGTCGATATCACGGCCGTCGAAATGTTGCGCTGGTCAAGGTCGACGGCCATTTTGTACCGCCCCATTGATAATCGAT
This sequence comes from Cybosia mesomella, assembly GCA_946251805.1. NCBI lineage: Eukaryota > Metazoa > Arthropoda > Insecta > Lepidoptera > Erebidae > Cybosia > Cybosia mesomella. The sequence continues at coordinate 27,367,506 of OX276408.1, forward strand.
GCCAGCGCGGCGTAAGAATGAATGAAACGCTGTTTTTGACAGTTAAATAGCTGCCGCCTAAAAAAATTCAAATCTAACGACGTCGTTTTGAATATTATTTTCTTTTCCGACGGTTGATTACGATGCCGATTGCACCTAACACTGGGCTACTATGGCTTTTATGGGTGCGACTGCCGACGAGTGGGTTCTGCCCTCCTATTGTACCTAACACTGGGCTACTATGGCTTTTATGCGGGCGGCTGCCGACGAGTGGGTTCTGCCCTCCTATTGTACCTAACACTGGGCTACTATGGCTTTTATGGGGGCGACTGGGTTCTGCCCTCCTATTGTACCTAACACTGGGCTACTATGGCTTTTATGGGGGCGACTGGGTTCTGCCCTCCTATTGCACCTAACACTGGACTACTATGGCTTTTATGGGGGTGACTGGGTTCTGCTCTCCTATTGCACCTAACACTTTGCTACTATGGCATTTATGGGTGCGACTGGGTTCTGCTCTCCTATTGCACCTAACACTGGGCTACTATGGCTTTTATGGGGGCGACTGGGTTCTGCCCTCCTATTGCACCTAACACTGGGCTACTATGGCTTTTATGGGGGCGACTGGGTTCTGCCCTCCTATTGTACCTGCGACTAATTAAAATACTCTTTAATCTTTACCTTACCTACTTAAACGTTTATGCTATGTTGTTTGTTGTTTTCGTATGTTTCAGAAGGAAGGAATAAGCGAAGGAGTTGGAGGACGAAATTCTATCGTCGGCAGTCGCCCCCATAAAAGCCATAGTAGCCCAGTGTTAGGTGCAATAGAAGGGCAGAACCCAGTCGCCCCCATAAAAGCCATAGTAGCCCAGTGTTAGGTACAATAGGAGGGCAGAATCCACTCGTCGGCAGTCGCCCCCATAAGAGTCATAGTAGCCCAGTGTTAGGTACAATAGGAGGGCAGAACCCAGTCGCCCCCATAAAAGTCATAGTAGCCCAGTGTTAGGTGCAATAGGAGGGCAGAATCCACTCGTCGGCAGTCGCCCCCATAAAAGCCATAGTAGCCCAGTGTTAGGTGCAATAGGACGGCAGAACCCACTCGTCGGCAGTCGCCCCCATAAAAGCCATAGTAGCCCAGTGTTAGGTGCAATAGGACGGCAGAACCCACTCGTCAGCAGTCGCACCCATAAAAGCAATAGTAGCCCAGTGTTAGGTGCAATCGGCATCGTAATCAACCGTCGGAATAGAAAATAATATTCAAAACGACAGATCATGAGACGCGGTCGATTTGAATTTTTTTAGGCGGCAGCTATTTAACTGTCAAAAACAGCGTTTCATTCATTCTTACGCCGCGCCGGCATCGATTATCAATGGGGCGGTACAAAATGGCCGTCGACCTTGACCAGCGCAACATTTCGACGGCTGTGATATCGACGACACTTGGGCGGTAGGCCCACTGGTCCTAATCAAAACTCAGCAGATCGGTGGCCACGTTTTATAATCCCATTGATACGCAGGGGAGTTTAACCCTCAACGTTATGACACGGAATTCCCTCCCGTAAAGCCTAAATGAACCCAATTGTGGAAAGAAGAAGTGGGGAGTAATAGCTTTATAGTGGAGCAAACTTTAGATACGAGGGCAACACTTTCATTTTAAATCAGCCTTTTCGTACCTTTTTTTTTCGTGCGGAAATTCACCGGATAGCCCCCCCGCCGGCCAGCGGGGGCAGTTATGTCGAGCTTGAATCGACTAAAACCGCACGCCGTCTTGCATCTTCAGACGCCGGGGTGTAACGTTGCCCATAAAGTATTTCCCTCGCACCGCGACTGACCTTGAGCCATCTCCGGTTTCGGGTTTACCTCGGGTTTGAAAACCCCGTCTTTCCCCAGTTTTGGGGAGGGGCGCTAGTCGCCCCACCGTCCCGGCCTGTTGCTGCCGGGATGACAGGCGGCCTCACCTGCCACCCCCAGGCCTGCGCTCATGGAGGACGGAGGTTGTTAAATACAGAGTCACCTAATAAACCGTTTCGTACCTAAACACTTGGTTTCTAAAATTGTGGCTTAAACCTAAGGGATATAAATGAAGGCTTTATAACTTTGCAAATAATTAGGAACAGTTTCGTTTTTAATTACCACCTTTTTAACTTCAAACTGATCAACTTTTCTCTTTGCCTACAACTTTAATGTAATCAGATTCTCATCTCTATTCAAAACACTTTGTGTAGTATCACGTTCCTCAACTTCGTTATCGTTTGCTTAAAACTTAAGTTGTCAAGATGTTACTTTATGTATCACGCATTTCTTCAAACTTCTAACTTCGCTGCCGGTGATATTAAAATATGTTTACGTATTATCAAAGTCTAGCACGGAAGTTGTTAGAAGTTAGTTCAAGATAGAGGCGAATGGAATACATAAGGCAGTCTGTGTTTAGCCATCAAACAAATTGGGTTCAATACAATCATTCGTATAAAAATTAAAATAATTATCAAGTTGGATCGATAACCTACATTTTATCGACGATATTTTCATTTCGCTGAATTTAACCGAAGTTATTACTAGATCCATAACTTCCCCAGCGCCTATAAGCTAATTCAACCAGAGAAGTACCACCCTCTAAAATACTAATAAAGTATCTAAGACAAACATTGAAAGAAAGAAATTCTTAAATGTACTCACATTTTTTGCATTCCTCCTTAACTGTTTTCCACCCTTCCACCAGGTAACTAAAGCGTCTGGTCTGGAACCCACTGTCCTGCATTCAATGATGTAGTTCCTATCTGCTGACAGCTGCTGTCGCTTGTTCATGATCTGCACGCTCAGTGGCCTTACTGCAACAAACTGGATTGATTGGCAGAAGGTAGTGGAGGGTTATTTTTTAAATTCGGAAATCACATTATTTTTTTACAAGAAAGCTCTTGTGCTAAATATTTTTGGCTTATTAAGTTATATATTTAAGTGAAGTTAATATTTGAAGCATAACTTCCTGCTGCTTTTTTATGACGGTAATATTTTCCACAGTAAACAAAGTGATTAAAACAGTCTTTGCGTTAAGTTAATCCTACGGTTTTCTATTTTATGAGTCGTCAATCATTTAACAAATTCAAGTTAAGAAATAGGTTCGAGAAACTATATCCTGTTATAAATACATATGTTTTTAAAACAGATTCAAGAACTTAGCTGAATATTAAATGGATAGTAGAATTATCGTTTTTATTTGAAGACTAATATTTTAGAAAAATATATTTAATGTCTTCGATTTAAAACAAGTAACAACAAACTATTGACCTTTTCTGTGTGATATGTCATTTCAACAAACGGTTATCAAGCGTAGCGAGCCGATGGCGAGCGAAGCGTCTTTGGTTTCAAAGTTGCATTTCAAACAAATGATACTCCCCCGAGACTGTTTGACCGATCTCGACCAAATTTGCCACGGTGATCAAGTAGACATTACTGAGTTTCGTAAGGGGTCGAATGTCCAGATCGGTCTTACCATCGAGGAATAGTCACCGAAAAACCAAATCAATGGAAAAAGTCGACCGGTCACGTTGACCTACTGTTGGATAGGCAAATCTCGCTATACGCTTAAGTTTGGGTTGATTGCGAATCTGGTAACCGTCCTAGTTGAACTTGAATCTTTCATATATTTATTAATTTACATGACGCTGCAAGGTGTTTGTTATTATCACGATCTGATGTATTCATAGAATTGCAATACGTATATCTAGTATAAGTATGACTTTGTTATAGATGAGATGAAAAATGACCGACTTCTATTGACAAAGAGGTTAATAGTAATGACATTATTAAATATTACTACCACAGCTAGATTCTAGATAAATAGCACTTGTGTTATAAATTAGTACTTACGACTACTACGACGTACATGAAGAGTCACCAAATCAATTGCACAATTTCATGGCTATGGCTGATACATTTTTGTAAAGCTTTCTTATACAGTAATCATTTAGTTAGAACAACATTCTGTTTACATTGTGAAACAGAAACATTGTTTTATTTACATTAATTCAATTAATTGTGGAAGCATACTTACGTATCAAATTTCCATAAGTACAGGCTTAGCCAAGCGACTTATCTACGCTTTAACGTCTAGTTAAATACAGTCTTTAGCGATGCGGTAAGCGTGAAGAATACCGCACGTAAAATTACTCATTTAAATAGCTAAACTATTACGAAAACTTTTATCAATTCAAGAATACTCTCAATTACATTCAACAGTGATATTGCTGAGACCTTAACCGATATTTTTTGTCTTAAGAGGCAAGCCATTGCTGTCAATCTGGCATTTTGGATTTATAAAAAATATCTATATCAGTCGCAGAGAAGTCACCGTCGAGGAGGGTTCTCCGCACTCGCCGGCGCCAGGACCTGTTCCACTGAAGATGTCGACCGCAGTGATTGACGAAACGTTTGGAACACAAGTTTTCTATGGACCACGGCCAAACAGCCCGGAAACAGTATATTCAACATGCAACGTCGGCCGTGAAAGCCTTGAAGGCCGTGAAGGCCGTGATTTATATCATAATAAAAAAGTTTAAAGTATGATGAAAGGAATTTTTAAAATGGATATCGTTTCTACGATACGTTTTTGGAGTTAATAAGCGATAGCTGGAGAAGTCATGGAAGTCATGACCCTTTTTTTTTGCGTTTGGAAACTCCCACGGGCTTCACCCTATCGGTGCCGACGATGGGGTGGGCGTATTGGAATCGGACCGACTAAAACCACACGGTGTCCTCCCCAAGTGTCCATTGCCGGGCACCCCAGGTAAGCCTTCGAAAGGATAACCCCAGGGTAAAGATATACTTTTACCGTAAACCTCTTCCTTGATGTTCTCTGAAAAAATAACAGCAGAATATCTTATTACTGTAATTGACAAAATGAACTTACAATTTATATCCAATATTACGAGTTTTGATTCAGGAGCCGCAAGGTTGGTGTTGGAAGCTTGACAGATGAGCCTGGAGTTCAGATGCTGGCGGCCAACGTTGGGAAATGTAAGCGTATTTACAGTGACACCGTCTGACCTCTGTTCAAATGAATCATCTATGACGGTGTTCTCGTGGTACCAGGTGAGACGAGGTCGAGGATCTCCTGTGGAGTGAAATAGACGTATGATTACTTAAATAATTTTGAAATCTTTATGAAGTTTTTTTTTAATATTACACAGCACCATCTAGACACAAACTAAGCAGAGCTTGTCATATGGGCTCATGAATGCGGATGAACATACTTAATTTTTTTTTGTAAATACATAAATATTATACATAGAAACACCCAGACCAATGCAAATATGTATATTTGCATTGGTCTGGGTGTTTCTATTATATATATATTATATTTGCAATGAGCGGGAATCGAACCCGCGACCTATGATTTATCAGTCGATTACTCTACCGCTACGTCACAGAGGACGTCAATTATTGGTTACCATTGAGATAAGTGTTACTATCTATTCAAGACATTAATTTAACTTAGTCTAAATCAGCAACAGTGACTGTTTTTTTTTTCATTTAGACTGTGCCTGTTTGCTGCCTTAGTTGTCCAAATGTTCGCAAAAAGTTATTTCAGCTTCACATCTTTTATGAATTTGAAATCAACATTCATAACAGCCTTTTTCAGGACGAATACTCCCATTAACTCAGTTACGCTGAAAAATGAATTATCCTCTATTTACTTTTCACTGTTGAATTCCGGAACAAAGACCGGATTCCGGATTGCAATCATCATGATGAAAACAGATTTTCGATAACTCTGACCACACCAATTAGTAACATTTGAGTGCTCATACAAAATGCCATGTCATGATAAATATTTCATGGTACCGTAATTCCTAAGAATTCCGGCTGATGACTCCTACGTCATCTAGAACTGTATGTAGATGATAATTACAACGAATCTGGTCGAGTCTGGGTAGTTCAGTTAGTAGAAGGACATTAGATGACATACCCAACTCCTGGACATTTATATTTTTACATTTTAAATTTACACGAAAATAAATTCTAATAAATGCTACAAAATTCATTCAGTAGACATTAATGTCAATAATCATTAAGTATCACGGTGTTAGAGCGCCAAAGCATATTTTTGTTCCTTAAAGCAAATTCTCAGGAATATAAAACGTGAGATAAAATGTTTATCTTGTTAAATGTCAAGCTTCACTTCTTATCTCTGTCAGTCCCCGAGAGAGGTCGTCACTTAAGAAATTTAAAAATTCATAACAGATTTACTCTTTCAACGTCCTTAATTTTAACAATTCTTATATACTTTCTTAATTACCTTGTAATATAAAAGTTCGTAATTTTACTTTTTCGTGGGCTACAAAGTCACTAAGTTCTACATTTACAACTGCTGAAAATGTTGAGCATTTAATGATATTGCTATTTTTCTAAAAATTGAAGACGATACGAAAATAATAATTTTATGCAAGAGTTGTGCTGGTTTCAAAAGCTTGTAAGCGTGCAAGTTTTTTTTCTGTATTTTAATATCAATACAGGATTTTAAAAGCTCAACCCTTTTTTTTTTCCGTTAGCAAATAATTATTATTTTCGCTTCAGTAAAAGGGATATTTTAATAAAAGCTTGTTTTAAAAAAAGTTTTTCTATTAATTATTTTAATTTTAAATTGTAAGTTTTTAATAGTGTTTAATTGTAATTGCCTACCACGATTAGCCATAGGAGCTCAACACAATGAGTCTATCTTGTTTAGTTCCAGACCACTTACCGTCTTCATCTTCAGACCTTGACTAATTTATTTCCCAAGAGAAAACAAATGAGCCCAAACTCGATAGGTTCAACTTATTTAGTTTAGGAGTTCCATTGGCCACTTTCCTTCTCCATCATCAGACCCTTAATGAGGGTTATTCACATGCCAGAGAGTTTGTCAAACCAACTCAATAGGTTTATCTTGTTTAGCTTAGGAGTTTCTAAGGCCACCTTCCTACTTCACCATCAGACCCGAATACTATATGCCAGAGTTTGTCAAGACAAAATGAATGAGCCCAAACTCGATAAGCTTATCTTATTAAATTTAGGAGTTTCGATGGCCACCTTCCTACTCCATCATCTGATCAGGTCCATGATACCGTAGTGTTCGGACTCCTTCAAACACTATAGTTAGTTGCCTGGCCATTATGCGTCAGCGATATTAAAATAAAATATATTAATCAATTTGAATTTAGAGCATAGAGAAAAACAAAGGTTGGCGGACTGATCCAGTCAGTTGGTGGTCAAGGATCCGTCAGGGGTCCGTCAATCACTGAGCAGATTTCGCGATCCTCTTGTTTGTATCAGTAAATTTAAAGAACCTCGCGTATATCCCATTAAAAGACGTTCAGTAGAAATATAATTAAGAATAAATATATTAATCATATAAAATCCTTGTCCTCTAATTTAAATATCACAAGTTATCGACAAGAAGCTAACCCCAGACTCCACAGTACCATATTAATATATTGTCATCTAAACTAAACGTACATGCAAAATTTTATCTCAATCGGTTTAGGATAACTACCTCAAAATTCAGTTGCAACATTTTGACCCGGACTAACATACATACATACATAAATACAGAGCAAGTTGAATAAAAGGTTGTAAAAATAATAACTGGGATTTGGAATTTGCATAGCAGTTATGAGCATAGAATGAGATTGCGAGCACGGTTCCCGGACAACCTTCATAAATTTGAGTTTCATAATTTTTTCATGAATCTCATCACCAGAACTTGACCAAATTATTTATAGCACTATCCTCGAGATATTATTTTTCAAAGAATAGATAAATCGAAACTACATAAACCCTTGATTTTTCAGTTGTCAACTCCAAACAAATGGACCATTCAACTCCAGAATTCATCGGGAAATTTAGTGCTAGAAATTTAGTGCAATATATAATTGCTAAATTCATTTACGTATACGTCAATAACAAGCCTTGTCACTATTTAGAGACTATAATCTATAGCTAGCACCATTTATCAGTTCTGATATAAACATTTCTCACATGACGAATTCAGAAAATTAAATTTATTCAAACTTAAAATAGATATCGCTGTTAAAAACTTTTTACTTCCAAAATCATCGCAACAAATTTAAGCGATCTTTATGATAATTTTCTCTTATCTACTCACGTAAATGATAATTAAAGTTAACAAGTTGTTGCTTACTCATTTACACATCTTATGAATCATGAAAATGCTCATATTTTGAATAGCGTACTAAGTAATTTATTCATTATAACATGAACGAAATACACACAGATTAAACGGTTCTCAACCTAAAAGCTGAAACATTTAACAAAGGCTTGTATAATGCTACTTGATCATAAATAATACAGCTAATCAAAGAAACACTTTAGTACTATGTGTTACCGATACTAAAGTCGTGTCTTCCTTTCATTCGGAAAGTGAAACATTTTGTATTTTACATGACCAAAGTTTTGTTAAGTTACAACAATCAAGTTCTTTAAACACTTTAGTAAGTACATGGATCATATTTCTATGCTTAAGTTGTATTTGTCACATAAAACGTGGGCCGTGACAACTATCATCAGCCATTACCATTTTATAGAGATTCTTACTCTTATGTAATAATAGTAGTTTATGCAACTGTCATATAAAACATAACATAACATAACTTCACGCCTGTATCCCCGAAGGGGTAGGTAGAGGTGTATTACACACCCACGATTCGCCAGTTATGTTTTTAGGTCCCAATGTAATAGGGGGCGAGCCTATTGCCATCTACCGGGCACATTACTAAGCGAGCGATAATCAACATTTTTAATACACACATAACTACGAAAAGTCAGAGGTGTGTGCCCGGGGCGTCTGGGGATCGAACTCGAGACCTCGTCTCGGCAGTCCGTTACGTACACCACTAGGCTACCGCCGATCGTCATATAAGAAGGGGTATTAAAACACGAGAGTCTGTTTATGCGATAATAGGTTGACTCGAGTGTTTTAATACCTAAGTTATATGCAGTTTCATACACTACTTTATCTTCACTCATAGGAAAAATTGAAATTAAACAAAGTAGGTAGGTTACAACGGCGCCTTTTTTTCATATTCAGCCTAAAACCTTAGACTAGTTTATTGAATAAAAAAAGATAGCGATACTATAATGAGTTTTATGATACAGTTGGCGGTACTATAATAAGTTTTATTTTTAATTTTATGTATATGCGATAATAAAGTGCGTATGTATAGAATCGTCTTTGGATTCGTAATTCGAATTTTTCGATTTGAGTGTAGATAAAATAATTTATTTTCATATCGAAGTCTTAGTGACTTCGTTATGAACTCCTGATAGGTACAGAATAAAATAAACACTTAAATTAGAAAAAGTAGCTTAGTTGAACAGAGTTAGTCACATGACATATCACAGAATGTGGTCAATACTTTAATCCTTGATGGTTTTAACAATTTATTATTTTATAGTTTTTTTTTTTTATATTTAGGACTCGTCAATTTGACTTCACCACGCCTGATGGTAAGCTGATGGTAAATCTCAGGAAAGAGGGTCACCATTACATACACGTACCATGTTAACAATGGTGGTACTCAGCTTGACGGCCTCATCAGAAGAGGATTGTCGTCGCAGCACCGCGTGACACCCACCGGTCCCACTAGTGCCGCGACCACAATCCCCCTGCCCGGCTATGCACTTGCTGACCCCTGAACGCAATCAAACCGAAATTGGATTACTATGGAGGGTTTTTCGCAATCGTGCACGGTGGTACCTACCCGGCCGAATTTTGTGACAAATTTGTGTCATCAAATTTCTACCACCAGTAAATTTTTTTGCTAGCTGTTGCCCGCGGCTCCGCCCACGTGGAGGTCGGTTATCGTTTTTTAGTCATATCTCTAGTTCTTCTTAACCAATTGCAATTAAACATACGGCAGATTTTAATTCTGACCAAGACCTTTTTAATAAAAAAAAAACGATATCACTAATATTTAATTGTAATTAAGTTGTGTCATACAATGAATAAATAAATAAAAAAATGTTAAATGAACGATTGTGAACAAATTTCTTTTTGCATTTGTGTCTGTTGGTTTATCTGTTTGTCTGTTTTTCTCGTTTGGCGCAAAAACGATTTGATACGATTTTTTTATTAGGAAGGTCTTGGTCAGACTTAAAATCTGCCATATGTTTGATTTCAATTGATTGAGTAGAACAGTAGATATGACCAAAAGTCCCGATAACGAGCAGCTAACGATAGCGGGCAGAGCCGCGGGCTTCAGCGAGTGTATCTTTACTATTATAAAATAGTAAATACGAGGGTCAAACTGAAAGTTCTTAGAACTGGCCACTTATAAACAATATAATAAAAAAATAATTCTAAAATTTGAAAATAGAACTCTTTGCCAATATTACTGAGTATATATTTCATTCATTTATCATTTGTTTTACGATTTGGCGGCAAATTGAAAATTGTCTGTGTCACGTTAACATGAATTTAACACGAGATAATTTTCGTGCAATGATTTTTTATGACTTTCGATGTCATTTAAGTCAACAAGAAAGTTATGATAGACTACGATTGGCCTTTCACGATGAAGCCCCATCTCGTGCGACTGTTTACAACTGGTTTAATGAGTTTAAACGTGGTCGCACTAATCTCACTGATGATTTACGTGAGGGACGGCCTTCTACGGCGACGACTGAAAATAACATCTGTGTTGTGCGGCGTATGATAGAGACTGACAAAAGAGTGACCTATCAGCAGATTCGGACAAGCTTAGGCATCGGTATGAGTCAAGTGCACAAAATCCTCCACGAACATTTAGCGGTCAGGAAGCTTTGCGCCCGATGGATACCTCATAATTTGACTGAGGCTCAAAAACTCCATCGTGTGGATTGGTGCCGTTAAATGATTGAAAGATTTAACGGAGGTGACTCTAATGCTGTGTTCGACATACTAACAGGTGACGAAAGCTGGATTTACTGTTATGATCCTGAAACCAAAAGACAATCTGCTCAGTGGGTGTTTCCTTTCGAGGAGTTGCCAACTAAAGTGAAGAGAGATCGAAGTGCGGGAAAAAAATGGTGGCCTCGTTCTTTGGAAGGATAGGTCATTTCGTAACAATTGTGTTAGAGGATCAAAAAACAGTTTCTGCAGAATGGTACACTACCAATTGTTTGCCACTTGTCTTGGAAAAAGTTCGAGAGAAACGACCTCGCAGTAGGATCCTCCTTCACCACGACAACGCCTCGTCGCACACCGCCAAGCGAACGATCGACTATTTAGCGACATCAAACGTTGAATTACTGGGTCACCCACCGTATAGCCCCGACCTCGCGCCTTGTGATTTTTATTTATTTCCAAAAATTAAAGAAAAACTTAAAGGAAAGCGGTTTATGAATGCTGAAGAAGCGGTGGCTGCGTATCGCGATGCCATTGAAGATACCCCTAAGGACGAGTGGGCAAAGTGCTTTTCCCAGTGGTTCCATCGCATGCAGCGGTGTATTGACGTGAATGGACAATATTTTGAAAAGATATAATAAAACTAATAACTGGCTAATGTAATCAGTTTTTGATTTTCTAAGAACTTTCAGTTTGACCCTCGTAAGCTGTGTCTGTACATTGGAAATATTTTAAAAAGAACTTGAGTTAGGTTAAATGAACGATTCTGAACAGAAAAATATATTTTTTGGCATTCTCGTCTGTTTGTCTGTTTATTCGCGATGGGTGTTAAAACCACAGAACAGATTTTGATACAGATCATTTTATTAGAAAGGTCTTGATCAGATCTAAAGTCTACCGTATGTTTGATTGCAAGTAACCAATTGACGTTTGACTTTGAATTGACTTTAACCAAGGTTCAACCGTAGATTTGACCAAAAACGGTAACCGACCTCCACGCGGGCGGAGCCGCGCTCAGTAAGTAACAGTTAGTAGTCCTACATCTCAAGATTGAGGAAAAATCGTCCGCATGATAGCAAAAACTGAATAAGTAATCTTTCACAGGTTGAGCGAAAATTTAAGCTCAGGAAAATTCGTCAGTTTAATGACCTCAATCAATCAATCAATCATCTATTTTGTTAAACATGGGTATATAGTAGGGTGTTAAAACTGTGGCTGTACAATCCATGTTTACCATGTTGGTGTGCAAAAGTGTTATGGTTAGTGTGTTAATTATGGTTACTTATACAAGATTTATTAACATACATTTATTTTCGATGCTTTTCGAAGTTATGTGTGTATTTGTCGCAGGTTTAAAAGTGCCCGGTTAATGGCAATAGGCTCGCCACCTATTACATTGGGACCTAAACATAAACTGGCGAAATGTGGTTGCTAGCACCTCTGCCTACCCCTTCGGGGATATAGGCGTGAGTTTATGTTATGTTATGTTTATGTATTAACATTATCATGCAAGACTAATTAGCACTAAGCTAACACTAACAACGCATTGGATTCATAACAATTAATATTGAAAATAAAGGTTATTAGTTATATCACAGTCTTAAGTATTTAATCACCAGTACCATCTAAATTCCGAAATAAAATCACGTCATTATATAAAATAAAACCGGCCAAGTGCGAGTCGGACTCGCCCATGAAGGGTTCCGTAGCAGCAAGTAAATTTTTTATATTTGAGTTGATTGAATGAAAGGTAAATTGCGGTTTACGATTTATGACGTATTAAAAAAAACCTACTTACTAGATGTCGTTCAAACTAATTTTCGGTGGAAGTTTACATGGTAATGTACATCATATATTTTTTTAGTTTTATCATTCTCTTATTTTAGAAGTTACAGGGGGGGGGGGACACATTTTACCACTTTGGAAGAGACACTTCCTTCGCGCGAACTATTCAGCTTAAAAAAAGTGATATAAGGAACCTCAATATCATTATTGCAGACCTATCCATAGATACGCCAACACATGGGCATGATGAAAAAAAAAATTGAGTTTCAGTACTAAGTATTGAGGACCCCCAAAATTTATTGTATTTTTTCTATTTTTGTGTAAAAATCTTAATGCGGTTCACATAATACATCTACTTACTAAGTTTCAACAGCATAGTTCTTATAGTTTCGGAAAAAAGTGGCTGTGACATACGGACGGACAGACAGACAGACATGACGAATCTAAAAGGGTTCCGTTTTTTGCCATTTGGCAATGGAACCCTAAAAAACGATATAAGGAACCTCAATATCATTATTGAAGACCTATCCATAGATACGCCAACACATGGGCATGATGAAAAAAAAAATGAGTTTCAGTACTAAGTATGGAGGATCCCCAAAATTTATTGTATTTTTTCTATTTTTGTGTAAAAATCTTAATGCGGTTCACAGAATACATCTACTTACCAAGTTTCAACAGCATAGTTCTTTTAGTTTCGGAAAAAGTGGCTGTGACATACGGACGGACCGACATACAGACATGACGAATCTAAAAATATGAAAAATGGCCACAAATTTCTAGGGCCACTTGTCCGAATTGACACTTTTTACCTCTAATATTTATTTGCTGACAACACTACACAATAGCATTAATATTTGGAATTGTGTCCGAATTGTCAGTAAAAAAAAATTTAAATTAAAAAGTGTCAATTCGCACAAATGGCTAACATCGGCTAGCCAAAAAACCTAACCTCTTGTATACATTCAAAAACCTATTGGATAAGTATTTGTTTTTTTATGAAGCCCTTGAATTTTTTTTTTTTAATACTTTTTATTTTTATTTTTTGTAAATGTATTCGAAAAGGTTTGTATTTGAAAACTAAAGTTGCTAAGTATCCAGTGTAATGGTATGTAACATTGTATTTCAGCAGTGTGTCCCCTTGTCTTATTTAGATTAAAGCCTTAGTAGAAGTTAGACGGAGGATTTTTTGCAATATTTATCTCCTAGAATGTATGAGACGTCTCATTATGAGATCGCAAAGACAAGATTAATTACTACATAGCATGAAAGTCCGTAAATATCAACATTCATTTTGAGAAAGCCATTTTTCATTTTCAATTTCTAAAGTGGAATATTTTTTGGCAGTGTAAATATGGCTGTTATGTTTAGTAAGTTTATGTCCCAACTTTGATCGAACATTTAAACTTATTAATGAGAAGGTCATTAATTTTGTAGGTAAATTCTTTTGACTGTTCACCAAGCTACAAAGCACGCTATATTTGATTAAAAGTAAGAGCAGAAATGAATAATGAACGAAAATTATTACTGCTGTTTTGTTTTAAAAAGTACTGGTAACCGAAATTACTAGTATTCTCCAGTTACTAAATTGAGTGGGTTCACGTCAGCAGTGTAACGGCCAGGATTCGAACCCGGTATCTCTTGTTCCTAAGGCCAACTCCTTAACCCATAAGCTACCAAAGCTTCATTAAGGTATATGTATAGGTACTCAATTACCCCCTTTCCAGGGCAAGACGGGGACACCGTGGTTTCCAAACCCGAGGGGGCCATCTTGAAACCGGATGTGGCCCAGGGTCAGTCGGGTTGCGAGAGATATCCCTATGGGCAACCTAACACCCCGGCGTCTGAAGACCCGAGACGGCGTACGGTTTTAGTCGGTTCAAGCCTGACATAACTGCTCCCGCTGGCCGGCGGGAGGTATCCGAGGGGCTTTCCACACGAAAAATAAGGTACTCAATTACTCATATACATGTAGAGACAGCCTGACTAGCTTCAATATTTATGTCAACTAAGTCTGATTAGCTTCGAACCCAATAAGGAGTCTCAATCCAGCAGTAAGACTTCCTCTTGTATCTACGGCATTCTACTAGTCTATTTAAAATAGAAACTTTTAATAATAATATATCTATGTAAATATATCACAATAAAATAATATCTAGTCAAAATATCAGTCGAAATTTTGCAAAAACCAAATTTCTGTGTATATTGAACAAAGAGTAAATTCATTTTTTTTAGTGTTCCGTTGCCGAATGGCAAAAAACCTATGCTGTTGAAACTTGGTAAACAGATGTATTCTGTGAACCGCATTAAGATTTTGACACAAAAATAGAAAAATAAACTATAAATTTTGGGGGTTCCCCATACTTAGAACTGAAACTCAAAATTTCTTTTTATGTAACTTGCTGCTACGGAACCCTTAATGGGCGAGTCCGACTCGTACTTGGCCTACACCACTTGGCATACACCTACATTATATCCATGAACTTCATCTAGATGACCTATAAATTAATTTATCGAAGAGAAAAAATCTCGCACGCCGTCGAGATTCGGAAAAGTTGGTAAATATATAAGATTGGTGTTTACCAACTTTTCCGCTTCAAAAAATGAGAAATTTTATATGAAAGTATTCAATCTGCACCTGGGGATTTTAGACAGGCAAACTTACAGTATAAATTTTAATTACCACGATCCTAAAATATAATAATTAAAGAAGAAAACTGGTGAGTTTCCTTCCATAAGCTAAACTAGTAAACTTTATTTAAAATGAAGGATTTTATAAAATAACACTTTCTACTATGAAATTCACTACTAAAATATTGAGATAGAAGAAAGCTTGAATAAGGAATTATTATTTTTAATGTTTGGTCCGTTAATTTAGCTGCACACCGCCTGATGGTAAGCTTAGGTAAAGTTCAAAAAGTAAAAGCTACCTTTCCAGATGCAATCAATTTTAAAATCCTTTCAGGTGATATTTCGAAGGTTCATAGAACTTTTAGAATAAAATAATAAATAAATAATAATTATAAATATTCTACGAAAATCTACACAGTGCTTTCTAGACCCAAAGTAAGCATAGTTTAACTAGCTTGTGTTATGGGTTCCAGAATGCGGATAAACATACTTATATACTTTTTTTTTGTAAATGCATACATATTATACATAGGAACACCCAGACCAATGCAAATAGACATATTCATGCATATACATATTTGCACTGAGCGGGAATTGAACCCGCGCCCTCTTTCGTAGCAGTCGAATGCACTCCCACTACGCCACAGAGGCCGTAAAACAACGAAGCAAGCTTTAAAATTAAGAATCGGTTTAATCAAAATGTGCTCCTTCGTTACCTTCGTTACATAAATAATCAAACATGTTTTAATCCACTTTAGCCCCTCAAAATTCTCAACTTGAACAATTTGATTAATAGAATAAAATGAATTATAAGATTCAAGATTGGGATACGAATGAATAATTCAGGATTGCAATTAATACTCTGAATCTTAATAGATCAACCGTTGGTGGATAACAAAAACAGTCGTAACTTTTATCTGATCTGTTCATTTGATGTAAGCGAGGAGTAGGATAGGGATAGACTTCGGAGATTATTCCATCGGTAGGATTTAGTAACGAGAGTCGAGATTCGGTACGGTAGAGTCGTCAGGCGAACGGCCAAACTGGCCGGTGGATGATAGAGCTAAGGAAGGTTAAACTTAATTTCCTCTTTTAAATACAATTTACTGCACATTACAACAATTTAAAATACGGACAAATTCAGTAGTTTTAGTAGAAAGTGAGGGAAGTCTTTTTCGAAACTACTTCTGCATACCTTTTTCAACTCTGATGAGAGTTCATCCTCTTTCAAGCCATACTGCTTTTATATTTTCATCACATTGTTCTTTATACCAACTTCTATACTATTCTTTATATCTTTCTCTTCAACCCCTATTATTGACATAAAAATAACTTAACTAAATTTTATATTATGAGCAAGCAGAACTTGTAGTAAAAGTAAGTACTTCTAGGAATACTAATGGAAATAGAGTCAATAGATTCAACTCATACATACAAAATCGAATATTTGCATTGAGGAGGAATCAAACTCGCAGCCTCCGACGTAGCAGTTACATGCTCTACCGATACTCCAAGGAGGTCGTCAATTGAAGCATTAGAAACTCTCACCTCCAAAGCATTCACAAATGAGTTCCAGACTGTCTCCTTCGTTGTAAGGTTCCAGCAGCCTCGTATGGCTCCGGGTCTTCGCGTCCATTATGGTAGGTCTGTTTGGTGGTGCTGGGGACAAGAAAGATAGTTAAAGGAAATATTTTTGACTAAAATCACTTGAAAGATTTTTATGTTACTAGTAGTATAATGTTAATTCATGTCAGTCTTACGAGTAAGGTAATGGTCGAGTTGGCCTATTCGCTGAAAATAAAATCCTACATCAGTGCGGTGATATATATGTCTGACTCAGCGTCACCGCACTGATGTAGGATTTTATTTTCAGCGAATAGGCCAACTCGACCATTAACTTACTCGTAAGACTGACATGACTTTAACTCCCACTTACTACATATATTTATAAGCATGAATATATTATATTCATGCTTATAAATATATGCAGTAAGTGGGAGTTAAACCCGTGACCTCTGTCGTAGCTGCAGTAAAATGCTCTACGGCCGAGCCAAACGGCCCATTTTACTCCTTTTATTATTTTTATTTATTATATACTTTATTGTAACCCTATAACAATAGTAATGGTACAGAAATTAAATAGAAAAGAACAGTACATTGTTTATTTATCGGTTTACGCAATTTCTGCCAGGCAACCTTTGGATGGAAATATTGGTTGGAGTACTCGGTATTTTGTTGACATTCTATTGAATAAGTATAATATAATATATATTATATATATACTTATAAACATACATAGGTAAAAATGACTGTAAATTTATTCATTGTTTCCGTAGTTCGCAAGAATTACGGTAGATGGCTCCAGCGTCGCCTTAAGACATCGGAGATTAATACATCGGAGAATTCCGAATATCTGGGACGTGTTTAGATAGCTCAGCTGGTCAGAGCATTCCCTCTGTAAGGGAATGGTCACGGGTTCAAGTCCCGTTCTAGATGTTCTCTTTTTTCGATCTAAATCTTTAGAAAAAGTAAGCATACAAAATGCTTAAAAATTTAATTAAAATACATAGGTACTTAAACATATATAATAACATAAAATACACACTTGTACATAGGATATGTATCACGTGTGTATCACGTGTAACATAGACATTACACGTGATACACTGGACAAATAAAGCTCCTTGACCATTCTTTTAAATTTCATTAAAATTCTCAGCTCGTCTTATTTCAACCGGTAATTTATTCCACAAGTGAACTACTGTAACAGTAAAAGAATTATCACTAAGCCTGTGGAATGCGTTTTGTATAGAAAGCGTATTGAATTAATTACTGTTTAAATTCCCTTTTGATATCCGTCCGAATTAACACGAGGATTTCGCAGAACTTCAATATGACATTGTCAATTAGCGATTCGTAACGTGTTACGTATTTGATTCACAATACAAAGGATTTTCATTCAAAATTCCATCAGAGGCTGGAATATTTATGAATTTAAAATAACGTGATATTTTTTAGAAGACCTTCATCTGCATTTGGGAGTAACTGTGTAGGCCAACGAATAACTCTATGGCTGTGGCTAAGTTTTGGGCTTATAAAATCTAGGAAAAATTAATTATTAACCACTGAAAACCACTAAAAGAGGAGGAAAAGTATGCTAAAAGGAAGGAAGGAAGTATGAAGGATAGTCTTCCTTCGAAAGTAAATATACAGCGCATGACAAAATGCATTTTTTTTTAAAGAATATTAGTAACCGAAATTACTAATATTCCCCCTAACCCCTCGAGCTAAGCTAAATTGCTTGTGTTAGGAGTGGGTTCACGTCGGCAGTGTAAAGGCCAGGATTCGAACCCGGGACCACTCGATCGTATGGTCGACTCCTTAACCACTAAGCTACCGACGCTTTGAGGGACCGATGAACATAACTGGGAAAATATGAGTGTCTGTCTAACTCTTGTAGGATATATATTTGTATATGTATATAACAGAATTTCTTGGGCAAATTTAGAGCCACTTAAATGAATGTTTAATTTCTGACTAACACTTGCAATAGGTTATCCGAAGGGATTTCCGCACGATAAAAAAAAAAAAAAAAGGTACTTGACGTTCTGACTAGCGCCCCTCCCCCAAACCGGGGCAAGACGGGGACACCGTGGTTCCCAAACCCAAGGGGGCAATCTCGAAATCGGAGTTGGCCCAGGGTCAGTCGGGTGCGAGGGATATGCTCTATAGGCAACCTTACACCCTTAAGACCCGAGACGGCGTGCGGTTCTAGTCGGTTCAAGCCCGACATAACGGCCCCAGCCCCATTTCCGCACAAAAAAAAAACTAAATAAAATAATAAGCAAAGTATTTTGTAGTCCAGAACTTTCAAGCGTAAATTTATCCAAATTTTTTGTAAATTTTTGCTTAATTCGTACTACAGCCAAGTGGCTGTACAGCCAAGCGGGAGGCTGCAGTTCGATGGCGTGGGTATTACGCACTCCTAATGCTAGTAATTTAGTTCACTTGGAGGGGTTAGGGAGAATACTTGTAATCTATGTCACTGAAAAACTATTGTCAAGCTAAGATGTAACTAAATATTTTTTTGATCGAGAAATGTAATCCTACTTCTACCGCCAAACAATTTATAATTATATTTGAAACAAGCGTCTTATTTCATCATTAAAGGAAGGAAAACAACGTACAAAGGTGAAGCAACTTTAAATTTGTCTTATTTAGGTCTGTTGATTTACTAACTTTGATTAAACTCATCGAAGGTCCATTATAATGAACACTTCAATAGTTACAAGTTAACAAAACTTTGTGATCTTGCGACGGAACTTCGAAACACCTATAAATTAAGCCCCCTTTATGCGCATTTTAAACAAATAAGTACATAAACATAACATAAACTCACGCCTATATCCCCGAAGGGGTAGGCAGAGGTGCTAGCACCCACATTTTGCCAGTTTATGTTTAGGTCCCAATTGCCATCAACCGGGCACTTATAAACCTGCGATAAATACACACATAACTTCGAAAAGCATCGAAAAGTCATTGGTGTGTGCCATTGTAAAACCTGGGATCGAACCCGAGACCTCGTCTCAGCAGTCCATTACCCATACCACTAGGCTACCGCGGCTTTTTTTCACGTACACTTCATGGAATATATTAATGAGCTCATCCAGTTATTTCCAATTTTTCTTATCCTATCATGAACGTATATTACAAACAGCATACATCTAGGCTACATCATCTGATCAGCTCGATGGTATTATAGCATCAGGATGAGGCTCTGGTGCAGGCTCCTTTGGATGTTGGGGGTCAGATGGTAGTTGTTCTCATAATAGCAAATATCTCTTTTTTTTTTTCGTGCGGAAATCCCTTCGGATACCGCCCCCGCTGGAGAGTGGGGGTCTCCAGCGGGGGCGGTTATGTCGGGCTTGAACCGACTAAAACCGCACGCCGTCTCGGGTCTTAAGACGCCGGGGTGTAAGGTTACCCATAGAGCATATCCCTCGCACCCCGACTGACCCTGGGCCATCTCCGGTTTCGAGATGGCCCCCTTACTTGCTCTCCACTGTGCCATCTGCTAATCAGAGGGACACGTGGAAAGCTTCCGAACAGCCCTCAACAGGGCCGTCCTCGCCTCGGTCGGAGTTGGCCGTAGGCGGCAGCGTCTCTCCCGCCCTAGGAGAGAAGCGCTGCTGTCTCCGATGCCCAGGGTGCACCGCGTGGAGGTCCCCAACCAAGCACCCCATAGCAAATACCTCAAACAAAATTGGATGGAGCAGGAGAGTAGAACCTGGACCCTAAAGTGGAAGCTTGGGAGGCAACTAAGACTGACTATAGTATGTGGATAAGTAGATATACTAGACAAAAGTACTTGTATGTCCCTCAGAGAGTTTTGAATCGATATAACAGGTAGAAGTTGGTCTCCTGATCCGCGTAGTCAGCGAGGCGCGAAGGCGACTCAGACGTCGAAGGTCGCTCAACGACCTCCGTCCTCCATAAGTGCAAGCCTGGGGGTGGCAGAGCCGCCTATCACACTAGCCGAAGCAGGACGGGGTTGCGGTGCGTTGCGCCCCCACCCCCCCTTCCAGGGACACCGTGGTGCCCAAACCCGAGGGATCTCAAAACCGGAGATGGCCCTGGGTAAATCAGGGTGCAAGGGAAATGGAATATGGGCCACCTTACACCCCAGCGTCTGACGGCGTGTGGTTTTAGCCGGTTCGAGCCCGACAGATCCTGCCCCGCTGGCCGGCAGGGGGGTGACCGAGGGGATCCCACACGAAAAAAAGGCTTTACGCTGCGCCGCAACTGCCACGCATGCGTGCACACGCATTTCGAGCAAATCTTATGTTTTTTTTTGCACGATTTTGTGCAAATTATCTGCACGAAACAGGCGCCTTCATACGTGCACTCGCATGACGCAGCGCACAGCCCTATATTTGTTTGCATAGTTCTACCTCATTATATGTGTACATAATAAGGTGAAACCCGTATAATCATGTTAATAAGAAGAATCTTAAAAATATAATGTAGGTATGTATTTTACGTTCCAAATAATATGAACACTATTCAAATTTAATGTCAATATAGATCGAATTTCGGTCGATTGTCGATAACATTGGTTAGCTAAAAGTTTATTTTATTAAACGAATGTTTTACAACTTTTTTCATCAGGTATTCATCAGTACAAAAATAAACTGAATTTCATTTTCCAACCCACATTAATTTTATTTAGTAAAAATAATGGTATTGGAAGTAAAAGTTTTGGTATAATATCGGTAAATTTTCATTATGAAGAACTGGTTTTATTACTTTAAGTAAATTAAGTTATTTCGGGTTATTCCGAATTAATTTCGCTGGAACTCATACCATTGGGAAATTTCTTAATTTATTCTAAATAAATTATTTCATCTTAATTTTTATTCCTCATTGCTACCAGAGCATTTTATTTATTTTATTTACTTCATCATCAACCTATGCTAGTTCACTGCTGGATATAGGTCTCCCCTAATGAACGCCATAGCGCCCTGTCTTCAGCTTGCCGCATCCAGCATCTGCACACAGCCTTTCGCAGATCGTCATCCCACCTGCCCGGAGGGCGTCCTACACTACGTTTGCCGAGTCGCGGTCTCCACTCAAGAACAAGTTTACCCCAGCGGTTGTCGGTCACTGGCACTTAAGCTGGCTAATTCTTCCAGCTATATCGATAACCTTGGTTCTCTGTCAGATGTATTCTTTATGAATCTTATACTTTAGAGAAACTTCTAGCATAGCTCTTTCCATAGCTCACTGAGCGACTTTGAACTGGTGGACGGGACCAGCCCTACCGTGAGTGTCCACGTCTCAGCTCCGTAGGTCATTACGGGTAGGACGCACTGATTGAAAACTTTCGTTTTCAAACACTGCTGTATGGATTTTTTTACTTAACTCATCTCGTATATTCTCTAAGATATTCCAAATTCTGTAATATCAGAATTCAATCTTATTTAAGCGCTACAAAAGCGTAGGGATTGGTTAGGTGAGGGTGAGTATACTCGTAGGTAGTCAAAACATAGTTATCTATCAAAGTTACATAGCATAAACATTATCTATTTGTCTTTGTCATTTTGAAATTTGTGACAAAATTCGGCCGGGTAGGTACCACCATGCACGATTGCGAAAAACCCTCCATAGTAATCCAATTTCGGTTTGATTGCGTTCAGGGGTCAGCAAGTGCATAGCCGGCCAGGGGGATTGTGGTCGCAGCACTAGTGGGACCGGTGGGTGTCACGCGGTGCTGCGACGACAATCCTCTTCTGATGAGGCCTTCAAGCTGAGTGCCACCATTGTTATCATGGTACGTGTATGTAATGGTGACCCTCTTTCCTGAGACTTTACCTTCAGCTTACCATCAGGCGAGGTGAAGTCAAATTGACGTGTGCTTAATATAAAAAATAAAAAACATAAAAATCTACTGTTAATCTACGTCATCACGATTACGTCACCAGGGCTTACAGGAGCCCAAACTATAATGTCCGTGTTTAATAAACTAAATTGAAGGGAAATAGAAGCCGACCAGTATAGTGATTATCACCTCTAAATCCTATTCTACTAATATTATAAATGTGAAAATTTGTGAAGATGTTTGTATGTTTGTTACTCAATCACACTCTAACGGCTGGACGAATCTGACTGAAATTTGGGACGGGGTATAGATGATAGTCTGGAATACAACACAGGCTATTGGAAGCGTTCCCATGGGAAGCGGGTAGGGACAGCCGCGGGCAACAGCTAGTTACACTTATTTAATGCATATTATCCACTAGCTAATGGCCGCGCGCGTGGAGGTCGGTTATAGTTTTTCAGTCATATCTCAGGTTCTACCTAACCAATTGCAATCAAACATACAGCAGATTTTAAGTGTGAACTAGACCTTTTTAATAGAAAAAGCCGCATCAAAATCCGTTCACTAGTTTTTGCCGTTCACCGTGATAGCTAGGCAGTTAAAATTTTCACAGATGATGTACTTCTGTTGCCGCTATAACAACAAATACTAAAAACAGAATCAAATAAATATTTAAGGAGGGCTCTCATACAAAATAAAAACGTAATTTTTATGCCGTTTTTTTCTCGATATTAATAAGGGCAACAAGTAGACGCTTGAAATATTCACAGAATATTTAGTTGTATATTCACTTCAGTAATAAATAATTAAATGAAAATAATATAAATTAAGGGTGGCTCTTTTTAACGTGTGGAAACCCCCGCGGGCTTCACCCCATCGGTGCCAACGATGGGGTGGGCGTGTCGGAATCGGACCGACTAAAACCACACGGTGTCCTCCCCGAGAGTCCATTGCCGGCCTCGCTTGGTGGGGTCAGGTTTTATCCCGCGACGGTGAGTTGACCGGCGTGTGTAGGACACACACAACACGACCCCGTCTTGGCCTGCTTCTGTAAGGACGGCGAGCCGGCCAACAGCCGTCCTCTGGACCCGATCATGCAGGTCGGGGTTAAGGGTGGCTCCCATTATATAGATAATGGCACGTAAGCCTTCGTGCGCGAGTCCGACTCGCACTTGGCCGGTTTTTTTTTATTACACAGCTCTAAAGAGTTGCAACGTGACGTTCAATAGCCAATAACCTTCCCCAATAACTGGGTTATCGAAAATGAGAATATTTTTTCAAATCGTACAAGTAGTTTCAGAAATTAGCACGTTTAACAAACCAAAAAATCCTTTGCCTTTAATCTAAATATTCTACGACATTCTACAAGGCGCCCTCTAGACCCAAAGTAAGCATAGTTTAACTAGCTTGTGTTATGTGTTCTCGAATACGGATACACATACTTAGATACATTTTTTTTTCTAAATACATATAGGAACACCCAGACCAATGCAAATAATTATATTCATACTCAAAAATATTGGCACTGAGCGGTATCTAAATAGCGACCTTTGACTTTGCTAGTCGAAAGCTCTACTGCTACGCAGTAGAGGTTGTAAGTATAAATATTCTTTTTTTTTTAATATTTAGGACACGTCAATTTGACTTCACCTCGCCTAATGGTAAGCTGAAGGTAAAGTCTCAGGAAAGAGGGTCTCAGCTTGACGGCCTCATCAGAAGAGGATTGTCGTTGCAGCACTGCGTGACACCCGCCGCTCTCGCTAGTGCCGCGACCACAATCCCCCTGCCCGGCTATGCACTTGCTGACCCCTGAACGCAATCAAACCGAAATTGAATTACCATGGAGGGATTTTCGCAATCGTGCACGGTGGTAACTTTTTTTTTTTTTCGTGCGGAAATCCCTTCGGATACCCCCCCGCCGGCCAGCGGGGGCGGTTATGTCGGGCTTGAACCGACTAAAACCGCACGCCGTCTCGGGTCTACAGACGCCGGGGTGTAAGGTTGCCCATAGAGCATATCCCTCGCACCCCGACTGACCCTGGGCCATCTCCGGTTTCGAGATGGCCCCCTCGGGTTTGGGAACCACGGTGTCCCCGTCTTGCCCCGGTTTGGGGGAGGGGCGCTAGTCGCCCTACCGTCCCGGCCTGCTTCTGCTGGGGTAACAGGCGGCCTCACCTGCCACCCCCAGGCCTGCGCTCATAGAGGACGGAGGTCGTTGAACGACCTCCGGCGCCTGAGTCGCCTGCGACGCGCGGCGAGCATGTTGCGGGCTCGTCGGGCCGGGAGAGTTCTGAACCTCTCCCGGGCGCGCTCCGCCATCTCCTTCGCGAGCATCACATGCTTGCAGAAGGAGGTGGCGGCAGCCCACGCGCTCGCGCTCCGCACCATTGCCGCAATTATGCTGCCGAGCGAGAGGACTCCCATCCCGATGGCTGCCACGAGGTCACGCCTCGGCGCCTCCCGCGTTAGCGTGTGCAGCCCTGAATCCTCGCTCGCGTCACAGTGATGACACTCAGGCGTTGGCTCCCTCCTGATCCGATGCAGGTGGCGATGGCGAAGGCGATGCACCTGCGTCAGTCGGTACGAGAGGCTTCCGTGTCGCGCCTCTCTAGCCAATCCTCCATGATGGGCCTTACCACCGCATTGCGGCGTGCCCTTGCACGGTGGTACTGTAGTGTCCGACCTCGTTCGAGCACTACAGTTCATTGACCTCTACTACTCGAGCACTACAGATCATGTGTCAGAGTTTAAATAAAACTATTGTATTCGTTTAAAATAATTTAAATGAGGAACGATGTAAAACAATCGCTGCCTAGGGAGTCGGAGTCTGGACGGAGCTAGAGGAGCCGTTCCGACTGAAGCTGAGCAAAGTATCCTGAGAAGAATCTCGCTTTAAGCCCTATCCTTGGGCCGAGTCCGCGTTATACGTCCCAGTCCGCTATTTAAAGTTAAAACAACCGCGTAAATCACTAATAATATAAGTAGGAAGTGCGTGTGGTGATAAATAAATAATATTTTTCCCTTCAAAGAAGTCGTATAATTTCGTCGCCTTATACACACGTGGTACCCAAACCCCCGATACCACAGTACCTACCCGGACGAATTTTGTGACAAATTTGTGTCATCAAATTTCTACCACCAGTAATAAATATGTAAGCCACGTTACTAGTACTATTATTTTACACTACAGATATTCTCGTCGAGATTTCTAACGTCCTATTGTGTCTCGTCATGTGAACTAAGCGGTAGTATCCTAATGGTAGCCATTAAAGCCTTAATGGCATCGGCTTTGCCATCAACCGGATATTGGTTTAAACATTAGCGGGTATCTAACTTGTACAGGCTCTATTTTTTCGAGTGTAAGCCTTCAAAAGCTTTCAGATACCATCTCATTGAGATGGCCCTGGGTCAGCCAGGGTGCTAGGGAAATACCTTATGGACCGCCTTACACCCCGGCGTCTGAAAACCCGAGGTGGCGTGCGATTTTAGTCGTTTCAAGTCCGACATAACCTCCCCCACTGGCCAGCAGGGGGTGGGGGGGTATACGAAGGGATTCCCGCACGAAAAAAAAGGGATACCATCTCAATATCAGCCTCCTTTTAGGGCTTTTTTTTTTTATACAACTCAGGTGGCAGACAAGCTCACGGCCCACCTGATGGGAAGCGGTTACCGCGGCCTATGGACGTGTGCAACACCAGGGGCGTCACACTCGCGCTGCCGACCCTAAAACCTCACCTGATGGTAAGCTGAAGGTAAAGCCTCAGGAAAGAGGCTCACCATTACATACACGTACCATGTTAACAATGGTGGCACTCAGCTTGACGGCCTCATCAGAAGAGGATTGTACCCTGTTGCATTCAAGGCCTTTACGTCAGAGCCCGAGGTTCTTTTACGCCTTATCCTTCTTTTGGTTTGAGCGACTAATGTCTGATCTCCCAATTCCAAGAGAAAGCCGGCACCAGAGTCTTGTCCATCAACCTGCAGGTGTACCGGCTTGCAAGTGAGGTTAGCTTGGGTGCATGAGGCTCCTCCATGCACCAATTTAGGTAACCTCTCTCTCCCGAGGGGCCATCTCGAAACCGGTGATGGCCCTGGGTCAGTGAAGGTGCGAGGGAAATGCCTTCTTACACCCCGGTGTCTGAAGACTCGGGTATCTGAGGGGACTTCCGCAAGAAATAAAAAAAAGAAGTTACCCTCTCTCTAAGACAAACCGTCGGAGTAGAAGAAATAGAACCAAATAGGTTCTAGCACATATTGGCCATTGGAAGAGTAAATTCTCCTCCCAATATGACTGGCCCATGCGAGAAATGTGCCCCCCCCTCTGACGTGTGAATTTGGATGTCGAGCTCCTCAGTCCGCCACAGTGCGAAAACCTCAGACAATTGCATATCAAGGAACGCACAAGTTTAAAAGTTCACACGATTAACTCCTCAAAATCTCAGTTTGAAACACGAAACTACATCTATGTATTGGCTAGGAGCAACTCATAAAAAGTAGCAGTAGAATTCATCGTACACAGATTTAACGGATTTATACACAGGCACATTTATAAACAGTATAAAAACAGAGTGTTTGATGTTTTAAACAGCTGTTTGCAACATTGCCCGCGGCTTCACCTACGTGGAATTCTGATCCCGTTCCAATAGGATCCTATTCCACCACCACAACCTATATAAGATACACAATACCAACATATAACATTTTGTTATATATCAAAGGGTTTAGGCAGCGATTTCGTTGAAAGCTCCCAGACGGCTTTTTCGTTTCCAACACCTTAAACAAATATCATTATATTTTAGCCAATGCATACAAAAACTTGACGAATTATATACTAAAACCATCCTCGAGAACAACTGTGTCCATTGCTGAAAACATCTTGAAAATCCGTGAGTAGTTTTTGGGTTTACCGCGAACAGACTGACAGACAGATATGGCGGAGAATTGGGGTGCTTGGTTGGGGACCTCCACGCGGTGCACCCTGGGCAACGGAGACAGCAGCGCCTCTCTCCTAGGGTGGGAGAGACGCTGCCGCCTACGACAAACTCCGACCGAGGCGAGGACGGCCCTGTTGAGGGCTGTTCGGAAGCTCTCCACGTGTCCCTCTGATTAGCAGATGGCACAGTGGAGAGCAAGTAAGGGGGCCATCTCGAAACCGGAGATGGCCCAGGGTCAGTCGGGGTGCGAGGGATATGCTCTGTGGGTAACCTTACACCCCGGCGTCTTAAGACCCGAGACGGCGTGCGGTTTTAGTCGGTTCAAACCCGACATGACCGCCCCCGCTGGCCGGCGGGGGAGTATCCGAAGGGATTTCCGCACGAAAAAAAAAAAAAAGATATGGCGGAGAACTTTGTTTTTAATATATGTAGTGAGGAAAACAGAGTTTGTTATTTTTATAAACAGTATGAAAACAAAGTGTATGATTTTTATAAACAGTATGAAAACAAAGTGTATGATTTTTATAAACAGTATGAAAACAAAGTGTATGATTGTTTCGCCACTACAAATGATTCATTCAGTGGTCACTCCATGGTGAGGCTGCCTGGATAAAATAAATAAATACAAGTTGAATTCCTGAGACGAGCTCAGCCGAATACAAGTGATTTTCAATTTTGCGATTTTTTGCGATTTTTTCTTTATCTTGCAATGGTTCACCCCAGCACGAATCTATTACCGAAAACAGCAACTCGATAGCTCATCTTCTTCATACCCAAAACCGTGACAGAAAATTGGCAACGACGACGTCGACGACAACTCGATAGCAATAGGGCTACACAACAAAGTACACAACGTTATCTAGACCCAAACTTAGCAGAACTTGTCATATGGGTTCTATGATGCGGATAAACATACTTAAATCCTTTTTTTTTGGAAATAAATACATATTATACATACAAAAACCCAGACCAATGCAAATATACATATTTGCACTGAGCGGGAATCGACCCACGATCTCTGGCTTAGCAGTCGAACGCACTACCGCTACGCCACAGAGGTCGTCAAGGCAGCTAATGGCTGATGGGGTTCCTGGAAATTATGTGTATACTTTTTAGGGTACACCCGGGGTCCCTTGGTCGCATGACGGAACTCTGTGTGGTTTTAGTCTGTTCGATTTCGAACTAGACACTTCACCGCTTACTCCGGTGAGCTGGTACCCGAAGGGGTTTTCATAATTATTTAAAAAAATATAAAAGCCATTTTTTTATAATACTTATTGTAAACAGAAACCATTCACTCATATCCCATCAACTGGTATAAAATACTGAAGTGAGAAGGGTGAAAAGGTGTATAAAAAGCGGGTGTGCATTGGCTTACATAACTTTTCAACTCCTATCATCGGAGGTCCGAAAATGTTTCTCATACTATTTAAAATTATAATGATCGTTATTCATAAAAAATATTAAAACTAAATATTAAAAAACGTAACCATTTAAATTAATAATATCACAAATTATACACTTAGTTTTTACTAATATTTGTTTTAACATATTTGTTTATACTAATTATCGAAACTCATAATCATTCGAATAAATAACTATAATATTCATAAAAACGAGATGCTACCAGACAAGTAGGTTAGGTTAGGTTAGAACTGTGACCACAACAACGCGCGAGCCGAGCGAGCGTAGCGAGCGTGCCGCGGCAGCGGCTGGCGAAGTGCCAGACACTATTTTTATAATAATAATAGAATGTTATGAAGAAAAAAGATCTGAAAAAAATTATTATGAATTTAAACTGGTTCTTGGTAGTAACAGTATTAATAAAAAAAATATAATCACTAACTGTTATGAGTTCCGATGATAGTAATAAAAATGTATAAATAAAAAAGTAAGAAAAATAAAATTATGAAGAGTGATGATTATGAACACAAATCGGTAGTAAGGAAAAGAATAGGATTAATTTTTTTATGTGAGCCAATATGGACCCATAAAAAGCACTTCACGAGTTCGGTGATACACGGGTTCGGATGGCTCTGCGATATCTAGTGTACTCTTAATCTATGGTTCAGTGTATCTGGTACTTAAGAAACTACGAGAAACATTTAAGTAAAGTTTCTTCCCAATTTAATTTGATGAGTTGTTGTGACGTGTTGGAACAGACTAAATGAACAGACAAAGTTCCGTAGATATCCAGTGATAAGCTGTCCTGATAATAACTTTCCAAACAGCGACAACAACTAAATAATTGATGATTAAAATTATATATTGTTACTCAGTTATATTCAGGACACCTAAAGCCTTGTACGGTCTAAGCGTTCCAATGTACGCGTAGGCGGTTATGCGTGAACAGGAACGATAGTCTGTCTGTACTTTTCCTTTTTTTTTTCGTGCGGCAATCCCTTCGGATACCCCCTCCCCCCCCGCCAGCCGGCCAGCGGGGGCAGTTATGTCAGGCATGAACCGCACGCCGTCTTGGGTCTTGAGACGCCGGGTCGTAACGTTGCCCATAGAGCATATCCCTCGCACACCGACTGACCCTGGGCCATCTCCGGTTTCGAGATGGTCCCCTCGGGTTTGGGAATCACGGTGTCTCCGTCTTGCCCCGGTTTGGGCGCTAGTCGCCCCGCCGTCCCGGCCTGCTTCTGCTGGGGTGACAGGCGGCCTCACCTGCCACCCCCAGGCCTGCGCTTATCGTTAAGTGACCTCCGGCGCCTGCGTTGCCTGCGACGCACAAAGATTGCCGCCATTGCGGCATTGCGCCATTGCGGCAATCATGCTGCCGAAGTCTCTCTGTACCTAAAATACGCACAATTTGAGCAAGCGTGTCGACTACCGCCTATACGCGTATTCCACAAACCTAGATTACGCGTACATTGGCTTGCTTAGTCCGTACAGGCTGCACGGACTTATACAGCTTAGGTAGATTAAAATGTATCTCTTAAGCACATAAGCTACGTTTTTTCAGGGGAATAGGTTACTGTGGGTTGCGGTTAGTAATAACGCGAGCGAAGCTACTGGCAACAGTCAACTTAACGACTGAAACCACAATATGCAATTATATATTACTAGTAACTCCGTGGGATGGTTGAAATTGACCTTTTTTGGGGTTGTCAGCAAGTTAAACTTCATTGTATTTCTTTTTAATTTTGTTAAATACGACTGTTGTGAACATAATGTCATTATACGTTTGACATTGGCGGTATAAACTAACATGGGAGTATGTTTCAAATGCATGATAGTGTGTGTAATGTTTTTTATATTAAATATATTTTTATGAATCATTTTAAAAGAAATTGGCATTCTGCGCTTCTCCTCCACATAAGCTATAACTATGCCAAATCTCACACTCCTACGTCCGCGTAATTTTCGCAAAGAAGGAGGGGAATGAGGAATTTTCCCTTCAAGTTTTAATATATCGATGAGTGAAATGAAATGTCAGTCAGCGAAACGCACGCTATATGTTGGTGTGGTATGTACCCGTCAAAAGAATCACAAGGCGTTAACAATTTGTAGGGTATTTTAATTTGAAATGTTTTCATGTACGAAACTCAATTAATTGGGATCCGTTGTCTGATTACGTACAGCGAATACAGAGGATCAAGGTTTATCCTTTTTAATAACTCTTTTTATTAAAGGCAGACTGAATTAATAAATTAATAATAATAATAAATAAATATTCTACGATATCCTACAAAGCGCTTTCTAAACCCAAAGTAAGCATGTTAGCTTGTGTTATGGGTTCCAAACCTACCGGCCCGCCGAGCCCGCAACATGCTCGCCGCGTGTCGCAGGCGACTCAGACGCCAGAGGTCGCTTAACGACCTCCGTCCTCCATGAGCGCAAGCCTGGGGGTGGTCAGAGAGGCCGCATGTCACCCCAGCAGAAGCAGGCCGGGATGGTGTGGCGGCTAACGCCACTCCCCCAAACCGGGGCAAGACGGGGACACCGTGGTTCCCAAACCAGAGGTGGCCATTTTGAGACCGGAGATGGCCCAGGGCCAGTCGGGGTGCGAGGGATATGCTCTATGGGCAACCTAACACTCTTAAGATCCGAGACGGCGTGCGGTTTTAGTCGGTTCAAGTCCAACATCACCGGCCCCGCTGGCCGGCAGGGGGTATCCGAGACGATTTCCGCACGAAAAAAAAAGGGTTCCACAATGCGGATAAACATATACTTTTATACTTTTTTTTTGTAAATACATACATATTAAACTTAGGAACACCCAGACCAATGCAAATAGACATATTCATGCATACAAATATTTACATTGAGCGGGAATCGAACCAGCGCCCCGTGTCGTAGCAGTCGAATGCACTACCGCTACGCCACAGGGGGCGTCAAAGTAAGTATAGTTTAACTAGCTTGTGTTATGGGTACCAGAATGCGGATAAACATACTTATATACTTTTTTTGTAAACATATACATAGAAACATCCAGATCAATGCAAATAGACATATTCAAATCGAACCCGCGCCCCCTGTCGTAGCAGTCGAATGCACTACCGCTACGCCACAGAGACCGTCAATGCCAAAAAGACCTAGAATGACAGTCCGCTGATTGGTACCATGACGTTTATCTGCTAGATGTACCAACTGACGACCTGAAGACTGTACCATACTGAGCCCTATTTTCACAAGTGAACTGCAATAATGTACTACATTGTTCGAAACTAGAAATTCAATTAAACAATTTCAAGTTAGCCATGTGCTAGAGATTTGAAACTTGAAACATAATTAATACAATACTGACTAGAAAATAATATTGTTAAATTTTTGCAAAATATTGTAATTTTTTTCATATATTGTATAATAATAACCTGTGACTACTACGTCTGTAGTTGCAGGTTCAATTACCGCTTAGTGTATAAGTCTATTCGAAGTTACGTGTGTTTAAAAATGTTGAATATCGCTCGCTTAGTAATGTGCCCGGTAGATGGCAATTGGCTCGCCCCCTATTACATTGCGACCTAAACATAACTGGCGAATAGGGGTTGTGTAATTTACCCTACAGGCGTGAAGTTATGTTATATAAAAGTCTTTTTAAATGTTATGTTTATCCGCAGTATAGAACCTATATCAGAAGTTATGCTTACTTTGGGTCTAGATGGCGCCGTTTAATATTACCTAGATTCTTTTTATAATATACATTCTTAATAATAATAATACTTTATTCATAAAAAGTGACAGCGACAAATTACATAGCACACAGTATGGTTTCCTTAAGACTATAGAACCACACGGACGCAACCGCCAAACAGGCCAGTAATCTTCTCTCATGCTAGGATTGAATCTGTGTTATGAGAAGGGAGATACCGGCATGCAAGTAGACTTGTGTCCGTGTAGTGAGGCCTTTGATATTATCATTAGGTAGTGCTATATTAATAGTTCCGCAAACTAGGCAAGCCTGTATGTTGAGGAACTAGGTTTTTGTTAAAAACACGAATTAACAAAAAACATAAGAAAATAAAAGTAATAAGAAAAATAAACGAAAGGAAGTAATAAAAATAAAATAATGAACGTCCACATTGTGGATAAAAGTTTATGTATGTAAGTTAATGAGTGCGGGTGTGTGTTTGTGCCTGTGTGTGTGTGTGTGTTTGTGTGTGTGTGCGTGTGTATCTGCGCGCGTGTGTGTGTTTGTATTGTGTGGATATGTGTGATTATGAGAGAGTGAGTGCATGCGTGTGCTGCTGCGAGTGTTTATAGTCTGCACGTGTGTTATGTTCATGTGTATAAGGAAGATTATGTGTGAACGTATGATCATGTCTGCCTATATCTCATGGTTTAAGTTACTACACTAAAGATCCTTGTACGAGTGTCTCCGTGTCAGCATAGTTTAGCATAGTTTGCATTAACCAAGATTTAAGTTTCGATTGTAGTTTGTGTTTATTCATTGGATATAGGTTTAGTATTTTATTTATTCTATTATATAAAATATTGCTTATGACTTTGTTGTGACGTTTTGCTAAAGTCGTATTGTGACGGATTGGAGGACATACCCTATCAGACCGACGCTTTTCTGTGAGAATACGAGGGTCATAAACTAGAGTTAAATGTTTTTTGACAACAGTTTGCTGAATAAACAGCTGTCTCACTATCGGGACTGGTATGTCTCTATAAAGTTTCTCCGTAGAGTATTGATAAGGCTTTTTGAACATAACCTTCAGGACAGCTCTTTGTGCCCTTTCAAGTGGCAGTATAGTGGTCTTGGTTGCTCCACCCCATGAGGTGATTCCGTAGGTTATTATTGATTGTCCTAGCGCCTGGTAAACCATGAGTAGCGTTTTCTGATCAGCTGCATTACGTAGTAGTTTAAAGATGTGTATCAGTTTCCTAACTCTGCCAGTTAGATTATCAATATGTTGTCGCCATTTTAGACACTGATCCATGTGGATACCGAGATACTTTACTTCCGTAGCTCTAGTTATAGTTTGACAGTCACAATTTGTAGTGCAATCTACACAGGAATGTGCTTTAACCAGGTAATCACTTAGTGAGGGAAGCGTTGAATTTTTATGGCCAAAAGTCATAAAGCTAGTCTTAGTAAGGTTAAGAGTAAGTAAGTGATCAGATAGCCAGGCTTTAACTTTAGTGATTGCAATTTCAGCATGGTGCTTTGTTTCGTCCCAAGTCCTACCATTTATGAAAAGTGCAGTGTCATCGGCGTAAGCATATACCTTGCAATTTTCGGAACGAAGTTCACAAAGATCGTTAATGTAGATGGTGAACAAGGTAGGTCCGAGAATACTTCCTTGCGGGACACCATAATTTAGATTTAGTTCTGAACTCACATGATTTCCGATTTTAACAACTTGGCTTCTTCCCGATAGGTAACTCCTAAATAAGTCAAATGCTATACCTCGTATTCCCACTTTCTCCAATTTTGACTCAAGAATAGGTATAGAGACGGTATCAAAAGCCTTTGATAGATCTAAAAATATTGATAGACATTTCTCTTTTTTATCTAAACTATCTACAATACTTTGCACCAGGGTCAATACAGCATCTTCCGAAGACCTGTGCTTTCGAAAACCAAATTGGTTTTCCGAGATGATTGGAGTCTCCAAGTAACATGTAAGACGTCTATTTAGAGCCTTTTCGATAATCTTCGAGAAGGCTGGCAGGACAGATATTGGCCTATAATTACTAATAACATCTCCATCACCACTCTTGTGAATTGGATGGACGATGGCTTTTTTAAATATATCCGGGAAAATGCCTGCTGAGAAAGAGAGCTGACAGATATATGTGATTAGTGGGGCAAAGACATGAGCTGAGTCTTGTATTATGGAGGATGAAATACCATCAAAACCCACCGCACAGTCTCTCCGTAAAGATTTGATGAGTAGCACGACTTCACTGTTTTCGACATCGAATAAAACAAAGGAATCTCGTTGCGTGATGTTTAAAGTGTTTGTAGGTTTTGTTGTTAATTTATTCGTTTTAATTTTTGATGCAAGGGTACTTCCTATGTTTGTGAAGAACTGATTAACGGCGTTGACTGACAAAATTGGATTATCCTTTATATTTAGTAAATTATCCATTCTTGGAGATCTGGCTTTTTGATTTGAGATAGTTTTAACTGCTTCCCATGTCGCACGTGTATTATTTTTGGCCGAATGAAATAATTGTTGGTGGTAAGTAATTTTAATTCTTTTAAGTAATTTATTAATGAAGTTTCTATATCTTAAGTATGTCATTTTCAGGGCCTTTTCTTATAGGCCTCATGCGCACATTGGGAGAGATCTATATCCAGCAATGGACTTCGATAGGCCAATTGATTGATTGATACATTCTAATGATATTATCTTCTTTAATCGGATGCATTTCGGAGAGTGTGCGCTGGAATTGCACAACTTGATACCTCTAAGCCCTTTCCACCAACGAACGACAGACGCACAGCGACGCACAACCGCTACATGGTGGATATTCCACTCATACGCATGAAACGTCTCGGCGACACATTTATGATGCGTACAGCTAAGGAGTGGAATTGCCTGCCTGAGTCTGTGTTTCCGGAAAGCTATAACCTCGGAATCTTAAAGTCTCGAGTGAATAGGTTCCTTCTAGGCAAACGTGATCCATCGTAGACCACATCGTCACTTACGACCAGGTGAGATAGATGTCAAACCTGAGCCATCATCCTTAAAAAAATATTCGAAGTGTACGCGAATGTAACACATTGAAATAACACCAAATAAATCGCTCATTTAATTTTGTGTTGCAGACTGGAAACTGATTTACAGAAAAATGAAAATTTAAAAGGGTCATCCTACATGTGATTCATAATTTGAATGTATAATTATAACTTGTCTAAATAAAAAATGCTGTAATAATATAGCAATAACGTATTTAACCAAGAATAATCATGGACTCTACTTTTAAACACTATATAGGTACCTTTATATATTGATTTTAACACATTACATAACACACACCATACACTCACATTTACACAAATAACTACACATGAATACACACATGGGTTCCAGTTGAAAACCAACGCCAAGGCTCGCCCGCCTGGCATATTCTGAACTGAACACCCCTTTGATGCACACGCGAGGCACATAATAAATTAATAAACCATGTACTAGGTTATGTGGAATGTTTAATGTGACCTACATGCATTAAATAAATGTTTATCTACGCCCATGCTTTAAATCCTCTATAAAAGATTCTGAAACAATTAGCTTATTGCCAACATTAATACATCCAATGTCCTAATAACCATAATAACATCCAAACGGGTGTTATAATGTTGTATGAAATTTCATAATAACACTCCTTTCGCTTTTTCAATGTCTTCCGCGCAAAGGGTTACTCATCAGACAGCCAAATTCTTACCACTCGATGCGTGGAATCTGCATATGAGTTTCAAAAAAAGAACAGTCATTCACGCGCGTTGCATTGCACTACCAAAGCGGCGGCGCGCCGTAAAAAAAAATTAAAGCTTATTCGTTCGAATTCGAATTCCCGCTATTTTTCTTCGCTATTATTTTTGCAAATTGTTTTGTTTACTTACGATTTAGGTTTTGATAACACACCTCCAGACATTTCGAATACAGCAAAGGACATTTCTAACAAATTACTACCGGAAAAATCTAGAAAACAGTATGAAAAGGCGTACCAAGATTTCATGAATTGGAAAATATCAAAGGGCAGTACATCATTCTCTGAAGATGTATTATTAGTTTATCATGGGTATAGATAAAGTCTTGTATGCAACTGTATAATTAGGTATTAAAACACTCATGTGATACTATTATCACACTCAGCTTCGCTTCGTGTGATAAACCCACATTCATGTTTTAATACCCCTCATTATACCACAGTTGCATAATAGTAGTTTATGCAACTGTCGTATAAGAAGGGGTATTAAAACACGAAAGTCTGTTATATAGTTTAGAGTATGTTTATAAAGTAGTGTATGAAACTGCATATAACTTAGGTACCTAAGTTATATGCAGTTTCATACACTACTTTATTTTCACTCATAGGAAAAATTGAAACTCGAGTCAACCTATTATCGCATTCGGCTTCGCCTCATGAACAGAATCTCGTGTTTTAATACCCCTTCTTATATGAACAGTTGCATAAACTACTATTCTTTCGATATCATCCGTTAAATATAGTTGAATTCAGTACATTCTCATCTTGCAAGAAAACCAAACAGAGCTAACCTGCTGTTACAATAAAATTGTACTGTGACTTCGCCTATAATTCCAGCGTGCCTTTACCACGTACTCTTTTTGTTCAAGCTCACTATTTAAGCCTTTGTCTCCCAGTAATTACATTCTTATTGTAGGCAAACATGTTGAGATCTATTTAATAACTAACACGAATTTACTGTAATAATTCTTTCTTTTGTCTCGTTCTATTACCTAAAATCAGACATTTCGTGTATGTAGGCCGTTAACGTAACGTTTAGGGAAGTTAAGTAAAAATAAAGTTCAAATGTTCATCAGGATAGGCTACGCCAATTTTTGGTTCGAAATCAGGTGAATTTAAGATGATTTATGTAATGTTATACGATGGTGGTAGTACATGTGGTCTATGTCGTCATGTGTGTGAACGTCATGTGTCACATATACCCAGCGACATCTAGTGACAACAAGTTGAACTATTTCGATACTACTACGTCACTAACGATTCTGAATCGTGAAATTGAAGTATATATAACATCCCAACGGCAACCGTTGGGCCACGCCCCGCCAGGCGTGATCACCTTGCCTAGTCAGAGGATCCTCCCTTTGTATTGGAGGAACATTACACCCCTTTCCTTCACACGACAGATGAGTAAAGAGTCATCATTCATTACCTAGGACTAAAAAAAAATATAATTGGTGAAAAGTGGGTGAAAAATGGACAGTGACCCGTCTGATCCCGTTCCCGTGACCAACAGAAACTCATTTTCGCTAATAATCTATCTTCCGACAATAATCTATCTCTATGCCAAATTATGAAATTTGGCATAGAGATAGATTATTGTCGGAAATAGCCCATTTTGCCCAGCCCCATTTTGTAGTTTTTACGTGGAAGACTAATAAAATCCATTCATAGTTACAAACTTTCACATAATTATTTAAATAAAACTATTTTTGGCGGATTCATTTTGCGTAAATTTCCGGTAGTATGAAATTTTCACGTTTATAATAAGAGTCTTTTTTAAAATATTTAGTCCGTCAATTGACTGCACCCTGGATAGTCAGAAGGTAGGGTTAAGTCCAGAAGATATGGGGCCACCATCCCAGATGTTGACGATCCTTAAATGGTGGCCGCTACCTTGACGGCCTCAACAGATGCTTTTTCACGCCCGCTTGAAGAACCCGGGATTGTGAGAAGAAGGAAACACATGCGCAGGTAGAGGATTCCAACTACTTATCGTGCGACACAGAAAGAAAGCACTGAACCGCTGAGTTCGGGATGGTGTTGTTTCTACCGTGTGCAGGTGGCAACGCAGTCGGATCAGCAGGGTCGGAAGGGACCTTTGGAAAAGTGAAGGTTCGGACGCAATGGTGTACATTGCAAGATATAAGATCAGCAGTAGACTTTAATTAATATTAATGTATAATTCATATCTACCTATTCGAGGACAGTAATTATTATTAATAAGTATAAACCATTACAAATTAAATTTGATTATATACTTCATTTTGGCAACAGACAGGGATTCAGCAAATGTTGAGCGTGTACAGTTTTTTGTACGTGCGGAAACCCCCACGGGCTTCATACCATCGGTGCCAACGATGAGATGGGTGTGTCGGAATCGGACCGCCTAAAACCACACGCTGTCGTCCCCAAGTGTCCATTGCCGGGCAAGCCCCGGGTAAGCCCTCGAAAGGATAACCCCAGGGAAGCTCTCAACGCCAGTCTATGTTCATAAGCTACATCGATTTGGTATTTGCAATATTATATACCCACACAGCAAGATGTATTCATAAATAACATTCCTACCAATACACAATTTTGAATTCAATCATAATTACGGTAGGTATACAAATAATCTGTTTTAAGTTCTATCCACCGAAACATCTCAATACAACTCGATAAGTTCCTTAGGTAGGAGTGCGAGGGAATGCCTTTTGGGCAACCTTACCTGAAGACCCGAGACGATGTGCGGTTTGAGTCGGTGCAATCCCGATATAACTGGCCGGAAGAGGGTACCCGAAGGGATTTCCGCACGAAAAAAGAGGTACTCTTAGGTAAGCAATCAAACATTTTTTATACACAGTAAATATGTACCCATTAAGCCCTACGGGATTTACTGTTTGAGGCCTTTGACTTGTAAATAAGGAAGATGAACATTATTGTAGAACATTTGTAAGTCTGTATGTGGTAGGGTCATGCCTTTTTAGCCGACTGCGCTAGAAGGAGGGTTATGTTTTTCTAGTGTGTGTTTGTGTGTATAATGGCAAGCTCTGCAGCCTGAACGGCTCGATGGATTTTAGCTTGAGAGGTGTCGTTAGATTCGTATTTACTGTGAGAGTGATAAAAACGAATTAGTGGATTTTTGGCGCTAAAATGTATGTTATTCAAAAAATATTTTCACTCAAACTTATCGAGTAGGGTATCAAAATGAAGAACTTTAAAAGGAGATTTCAAAAATATATATATCATAACTAAAAAGTATACAATAAAATTATTAATAAAAAAATCAAATAACCCGACTGCCCTAAAAAGACCGAAACAAGTTTGATAGCAGGCGAGACCCAGATGCAAATAATAAACCGATAGAAAATTAATGGGTCCCGCCTGCTATCAAACTTGTTTGTTTCGGTCTTTTTAGGGCAGTCGGGTTATTTGATTTTTTAATTAATATTTTTTTCGAGTGTGTGTATGTGTGTATAATTGTTTGGCACGCTCTGCAGCCTGAACGGCTCGATGAATTTTAGTTTGAAAAGTGTCGTTAGATTCATATTTACTGTGAGATTGCTACTATATTAAAATTAAAAAAACAATATGGTGAATTTTTGGTGCTAAAAATGTATGTTGTTAAAGAATATTTTCACTCAAACTTATCTAGTATCAAAATGAAGAGCTTTAAAGGGTGATTTCAAAAATATATATATCAGAACTAAAAAGTATAAAATGAAATTATTGTATTCATTTTCTTTCGGTTTATGATTTGCAAATGTGTCCCGCCTGAATGTGTCGGTCTTTTTAGGAGAGTCGGGTTTTTTGATTGAGCTGAGTGAGACGAAGTCGAGCGAAAGCTCCTCATACCAGACTTCAGGATTTTCTTTGTCACAGGTCTCCTCCTAAACTACTAATCCAATCAGAACCAAATTTGGCATGATTAAAGAGGTCAATCAGAGGAAGGTATATGGATATATTTTGAAAAAATTAATGCTACCACAGAGGAATGATCACCGGTAAAATAATTCCAGATGGAATTACATAATAACCGCTCGAGACACTGTGACCAAACTTTACACGCTCAGAAAGCATGTCCAGAGTTGTGACTTTCAAAAAGAATTTTCAAAATCGGACTTGCCACGGAGGAATGATCACTGTTCAAAATTTTCAAAATCAGATTCACGATGTCTCACTCAGCTCAACATTGCAAGCAGCGATTCGCCTTGCAGACCTAGTAATTTTATTTTTCAGTATGAATGGGCCGATGTATCCGAGGAAGCACTAAACATATTACTGCCGTGTAATAATCTACTCGTAAACCAGATAAGCCTCCAATATCATACCAGAATCTGTTGATTTATATCAAACTAGTGTTTTGTAATCCGGTGTACAAGTACTAACCAATGTCCTTGGGGCCCTAGCCAACCTCACCTGCAAGTAGGGATCCAAACGGTAACCGTAATAAAGTGTTTAACACTTGTTTTTGAAAGTGTTTTAGAAGAAAACCATTTTTAAAATATGTAACAGATACGAAAGTGTACCATATTCAAAGTTTTGTATGTGTTAATAAGTGTAACAGAAATAACATCCTAAAGTACTTGGTGGTGTACAAAATACCTTTATTTAAAAATTTAGATTATGTATAAATAAAATAGAATAGTAAATTTGGCAACGAAGCATTTCGTTTAATACTTATCCCACCAAAAACATACCTTTTAAAAAGGGGGCCAAGTTCCTATCGGTTAATTGTTCGCCTTAAAAAGGGTTGAAATCCAATCCAATGCCAAGTTTAGATGCACTTTAAAATCGATCATAATCATCTTCATCAACAGCCTGATCCCCTGGTAAACATTTGCCATTCCCAAGACTCACCACCACACCCAGTCCTGCCTTCCGTATCCAGCCACTTCCCGCCACCGTATTCACGTTAACGGTCCATCTGGCCGAAATCGACTTTAAAATGCACCCAATTTAAAATATGGTATAGTTGTGAAAATACGTAGGTACTTGGTTAAAAATATCAAAAATTATAATACTTGTAAATTTGAACTTGGCAGGTTAATTTAATTATATAAATAATAAATTTAATTATGCATTAAATCAAGTATTACGTACAAGACGAAAACCTGCCAAGTTCATATTTTAGGATCTACTGAAGCTATATCTATGAAATTTGGCATACTGCTTAAGTACTAGTATATGATTAAGTAGGTACAATTTTATCTGTGTACTTGCAATAGGCAGTGAGCTACAGGGGGGTCAAAACTGGGTCGAGACGGTTGGTGTAAATAGTGCACGGCATGCGCGCGGCCTGTTTCTGGAACTTGGCCTGCGCACTACCATGCACTTAGATTAACACTGTTAACAGATTAATATCAGTTACATATATATAATATATAAAACTGTTACATAACTGAAAGTGGTAACGATTAACAGATTCAATACCACATTTATAAGTACTAACACTTTCATTCTGTAACCATTTCATAGTTTAACCCATATAATTATGTAACCTTTATGAATGTGTTTTTAAGTTCCTGCCTGTAAGTCTGTGCACCTGCAAAACAACGGCCGAGGCTCTGGCGCAGGCGTTTCTTTCAGGCTTGGGCGGTCACACGGCAGTCGTTCCCGGCAAAGACGATATACCAAAGCAATAAGCTAACCTCGGGCTCCAAAATACAGGCTTTGGACTCGACTGGGAAATCGCTATGAGGATAAATGCATTGTAATCCGCAGTTTAGGATTAAACTCAGATTTTCAGAAATTAAACGTTCAATTAAAATTAAAGGGCACATGGCACACACCAATGACTTTTCGATGCTTTTCGAAGTTATGTGCCCGGTTAATGGCAATAGGCTCGCCACCTATTACATTGGGACCTAAACATAAACTGGCGAAATGTGGGTACTAGCACCTCTGCCTACCCCTTCGGGGATATAGGCTTGAGTTTATGTTATGTTATGATGTTAAAATTAAAATTATAAATTAAAATGTTCAATTAAAAACTTAAAGCTACCTACGACCGGCGACGCCGTGCTGTCAACTATCGCAACCAACGCATCGCTTGTGTTGCGGACAGTAATCCTTCAGGCACTTATCCTGAACATGTGCCTTTCACTTTCTTACAAAGCTTTAAGTTAAAAGTTTTAAGAATAGTTAAAATCAACTTGCGAATTATATTTACATACAAATCATAGTTAGTTAATAGGCAAACTAATAACAACATACTTTCCTAACGATACATGCCTCACGTATTCCTACAGGTCTCGACAGACAGACTTCGAAGTGATCTTATGAGGGTTCCTTGTTTTCTTTTGAGATACGGAACTAACCAAAACCGCACGCCGTCGAGGGCCTTCAGAGGATGTAAGGTGTATACCACGGTGTCCCCGTCTGGCCCCCAGAAAAAGCAAGGCGCCGCCGCCACGACCTGATTCTGTTAGGATGACAGGCGGCTTGCGCTCATGGAGGACGGAGGAGTAAAGCGACCTCTGACGTCTGAGTCACCTACGCGCATTGCGGGGTATGCGGATCCGGAGAGCCCTGAGTCTTTCCCGGACCCACCCCACCGCCTCCTTCTCGAGTATTGCTCGCAGAAGGAAGCAGGGGTAGCCCGCGCCGAGTGGGAGGATTCCGACTCCGAGGGCCACCACGAGAGCCCGCCTCGGAGCCTCTCACGCCAGGTAGTCTGCTAGCGTGTGCAGCCCTGAATCCTCGCTTGCATTACAGTGAT
Source organism: Cybosia mesomella (assembly GCA_946251805.1). Taxonomy (NCBI): domain Eukaryota; kingdom Metazoa; phylum Arthropoda; class Insecta; order Lepidoptera; family Erebidae; genus Cybosia; species Cybosia mesomella. The sequence goes on from OX276408.1 coordinate 27,410,684, forward strand.
GGCACTCAGACGTTTTCTCCTTCCTGACCGAACACAGGTGGTCCCAGAAGCTCCCCTTCCAAGAGATCACCTGCTCCCGTGTCGCCTCTCAAGCCAGTCCACCATGGTGGGTCTTACCGCCGCTACTAAGAAACGGAACCCGAAAACTGATATGCTAAAACCAGCCACATTCTAAAAATCAAAACAAACTTCTATACTTTTTCCCTAACCATCGGAAATATATTTTTATGAAATAAATCAACTACCTTTTTTTTTTTTTTTTTTTTTTTTTTTTTTTTTTTTTTTTTTAACGTGCGGAAATCCCTTCGGATACCCAAAAAATAAATAAACTAAAAATACAAAAAAAATAAATATAAATAAACTAAAAAAACTAACTAACTAACTATAAATCAACTACCTTACAAAAAGTTATCAAAGCTCAATATTTATAATTAAAAATACAGACAATTAATTAAATAGGTTTGCTTTGAACTTAAATAGTAACATCAAATATGTATCAACTTAATTAATATTTCTAAATCAAAAAGGCCATAGCATATATAGCCGCGGTAGCCTAGTGGTATGGGTAATGGACTGCTGAGACGAGGTCTCCGGTTCGATCCCAGGTTTTACCATGGCACACACCAATGACTTTTCGATGCTTTTCGAAGTTATGTGTGTATTTATCGCAGGCTTATAAGTGCCCGGTTAATGGCAATAGGCTCGCCACCTATTACATTGGGACCTAAACATAAACTGGCGAAATGTGGGTGCTAGCGCCTCTGCCTACCCCTTCGGGGATATAGGCGTGAGTTTATGTTATGTTATGTAATCAAAAAGGTGGTCCGACATGGACATAGTGGCAATTTATTACAAATAATATTTCGCTAATAGTATTATTAATGGAGTAGTTTCAAAGTTTATTTACTTATTACATACATACTTAGGTACATAAACACGGTAAAGTGGTTAGTTGAGATTACCTAAACTCATTTTCAGGTGATATCTACATAAATAAATCCTATCATATACTATTATAAATGCGAATGTAAGTTTGTTTGTTACGCTTTCACGCAAAAACCACTGAACCGATTTTGCTGAAATTTGGTACAGGGGTAAATTAGACCTTGGAAAAGGGCATAGGCTATGTTTTGTCGCGATAACCATCTAGTAATACATAAATAAAATAAATATTCTACGACATTCTACACAGCGCTTTCTAGACCCAAAGTAAGTATAATTTAACTAGCTTGTGTTGTGGGTTCCAGAATGCGGTAAAAAAATTTCATACTTATTTACTTTTTTTACACTCCGGGGTGCCCGGCAACGGATATTTGGGGAGGACACCGTGCGGTTTTAGTCGAGACACGACATAACCACCCCCGCTGGCCGGCGGGGGGGGGGGGGGTATCCGAAGGGATTTCCGCATGTAAAAAAAAAAAAATGGCTACGCATGTAACATGTTATTATCTATGTTGCTTTCTAGCCCGGTAATAAGCTTTAAAGAAAAAAACTTGTTCACGTGAATATAGGTACATAGGGTCTCTTTATTCGAGCGCCCGCTGGTCTTCGCCGATACGAAGATCGCACATTGGAGTTCACGTATTTTCCATTATGTGGTTTATCGTCTGACCCCTCAATCCAAACAGAAAAGCCTGCACTGGAACCTCGACCGTCGAACAGCGGGTGTACTGCTACAGGTACAGTTGTTTTGGAAAGCATACACAACCACCCCTAAGCGAGTCAGTTCAAAAAAAAGTATACAATAAAAATCACAAGCTTTTTTTGAAGCATTTTTGCGTCAAAAATTTATAAGACAATTTTATTGTTATGAATAAAGGGTGCGAAATAAACCAAACTGACATAGATACTATAATAAATAGACAACAAACCATATAAATATATTATACTAGCTGATACCTGCGGCTCCGCCAGTGCGGAGTTTGGCTTTTTTTTTTACCCACTAAGGTGGCAGACAAGTACACGGCCCACCTGATGGGAAGCGGTTACCGCGGCCTATGGACGTATGCAACACCAGTGGCGTCACACTCGCGCTGCCGACCCTGTAAAGAAAAGGGGATGGGAAAGGAGTTTGGGAGGGGATGGGAAAGGAGTTTGGGAGGGGACGGGAAAAGAGTTTGGGAGGGGATGGGAAAGGAGTTTGGGCTCCAGCACTCTCACTCACCAAACGGAACGCAACAGTTCAAATACTTCCCCGGTCGAGTCGGCCCATTCATGCAACGGCCAAAATGACTGTTGCTTGACTCTACCACTCATATTTAGGACACGTCAATTTGACTTCACTTCGCCTGATGGTAAACTGAAGGTAAAGTTTCAGGAAAGAGGGTCACCATTACATACACGTGCCATGTTAACAATGGTGGCACTCAGCTTGACGGCCTCATCAGAAGAGGATTGTCGTCGCAGCACCGCGTGACACCTACTGGTCCCACTGGTGCTGCGACCACAATCCCCCTGCCCTTTTTTTTTCTTTTTTATCGTGCGAAAATCCCTTCAGATACCCCCCCGCGTGCCAGCGGGGGCGGTTATGTCGGGCTTGAACCGACTAAAACGGCACGCCGTCTCGGGTCTACAGACGCCGGGGTGTAAGGTTGCCCATAGAGCATATCCCTCGCACCCCGACTGACCCTGGGCCATCTCCGGTTTCGAGATGGCCCCTTCGGGTTTGGGAACCACGGTGTCCCCGTCTTGCCCCGGTTTGGGGGAAGGGCGCTAGTCGCCCCACCGTCCCGGCCTGCTGCTGCTGGGGTGACAGGTGGCCTCACCTGTCACCCCCAGGCCTGCACTCATGGAGGACGGAGGTCGTTAAGTGACCTCCGGCGCCTGAGTCGCCTGCGACGCGCGGCGAGCAAGTTGCGGGCTCGGCGGGCCGGGAGAGTTCTAAATCTCTCCCGGGCGCGCTCCGCCATCTCCTTCGCGAGCATTACATGCTCGCAGAAGGAGGTGGCGGCGGCCCACGCGCTCGCGCTCCGCACCATTGCCGCAATCATGCTGCCGAGCGAGAGGATTCCCACCCCGATGGCTGCCACGAGGTCACGCCTCGGCGCCCCCCACGCCGGGCAGTCTGCCAGCGTGTGCAGCCCTGAGTCCTCGCTCGCATTGCAGTGATGACACTCAGGCGTTGGCTCCTTCCTGATCCGATGCAGGTGGTCCCCGAAGCAGCCCTTCCCGGAGATCACCTGCGTCAGTCGGTACGAGAGGCTTCCGTGTCGCCTCTCTAGCCAATCCTCCATGATGGGCCTTACCGCCGCTATTGCGGCGTGCCCTGCGCTTGGTCGCCCAAGTCGTTCCTTCCACTCCACCACGATGGCCTGGCGGAGTTGGGACTGCCCGGCCTCGATTTCTCGAGGCTCGGGGTTCTATCCCTGATCCCGCGCCTCCTTTCGCCACTGGTACAGTTGCGAAAGGGCTCTCGCTTCCAGGTCCCATGGCGGAGTTCCGGCTAGGAGACTCGCCGCCTCGAAGGAGATCGTGCGGTACCCGCGGATGACCCTGATGGCCATAACTCGCTGCGGAGCGCGCAGCATCCGCATCTGGTCCTCAGGGCCTCCGCCCATATTGGGCACCCATACAGGGCCATGGACCGCACGATCCCCGCGTAGAGTCTCCTGCAGGAGTCATCGGGCCCCCTCATGTTGGGCAACAGCCGAGCCAGAGCGAGAGCTGTGCCCTTCAATTTGGGGGCCAGACTTCGGATGTGCTCTCCGAAGTCCCATCGGCCGTCGAGCACGAGCCCCAAATATTTCATTTGGGGCTTGATGCTGATGCGCTTACCTCCCACGATGAGACTGGATCCCTCGGGTGGCTTGCTCCGAGGCCCATGAAAGAACAAGGCCTCGGTTTTATGCAGAGCCACCTCGAGACCCAGCCGCCGGATCCGCTCAACGACTTGGGCAACCGCGGTCGTGGCCTTTAGGGTCGCTTCGCGGTACGTTGCCCCGCACGCCGTCACGAGCGTGTCGTCCGCGTAGCACGTGACGGCGGCACCGCCTACGAGCTCACCGCGAAGCACCTAGTCGTATCCGATGTTCCACAGGAGCGGCCCCAGGACCGATCCCTGTGGAACACCGCACGACATATCACGCCGACCGAGACCGGTCACGGTTGGGTAGATGACGGCTCTCTCCGTCAAATACGCCCCGACTATGCGGCGGAGGTAGAGAGGCACTTCGTGATACACGCCTCCCTAATGCAACCCCAGGGCAAGGTGTTGAACGCGTTGGCGATGTCCAGGGACACCGCCAACATCACCTCACCCCGGGCTACTGCATCCTCCGCCAGAGGCGCTCCACCGTGGATGCCATCATGCGCGTGAGGGCTCTGACGGAGGATGCAGTAGCCCGGGGCGTATTTGACGGAGAGAGCCGTCATCTACCCAACCGTGACCGGTCTCGGTCGGCGTGATATGTCGTGCGGTGTTCCACAGGGATCGGTCCTGGGGCCGCTCCTGTGGAACATCGGATACGACTGGGTGCTTCGCTTCGAAGCCATATTGGCCATCCGCCACAATCTCCCTGCCCTGTTCGTTTTTTAGTCATATCTCCGGTTCTACTTAACCAATTGCAATCAAACGTACGGCAGATTTTAAATTTGATCAAGACCTTTCCAATAGAATAAACCGTTATTATAATCCGTTTAGTAATTTTTGCGTCAGACAGCAGACAAATAGACAAGAATATAAAAAAAAAAAAAAATTGTTTTCAGACTCATTCATATAACACACACTTTTATAATAGTATAGAAAACACTTTTCCTTTGTAGCCACCATTAGCCACTCCGTGAGTCCACATCCATCAACACAGACATAAATCTCAGCCCTTATTTTACCCTACGCACAAGCAACATCGGCTGTAATCACCCGCATAAATGAATAACGGGATCCAAACGCACTTAGATTTAGGCCCAAACGGGTACGGGGCACGACGGGTTATTTAATCTAATGTTGATGGCCTAGTAACTTCGGAACAACAGGCCCGAGAATATTGTGTGGAATTTCTTCAACTTTTTGACCAACGTTCTATACTCAGCAATGAAACATGCATTGGCTGGCGTTATCGGCATCTGTGGCGTAGCGGTAGTGCATTCGAATGCTACGACAGGGGGCGCAGGATCGATTGCCGCTCAGTGCAAATATTTGTACGCATGAATATGTCCATTTTTTTTTTTTTTTTTTATATTTAGGACACGTCAATTTGACTTCACCGCGCTTGATGGTAAGCTGAAGGTAGAGTCTCAGGAAAGAGGGTCACCATTACATACACGTACCATGTTAACAATGGTGGCACTCAGCTTGACGGCCTCATCAGAAGAGGATTGTCGTCGCAGCACCGCGTGACACCCACCGGTCCCACTAGTGCTGCGACCACTCTCCCCCTGCCCGGCTATGCACTTGCTGACCCCTGAACGCAATCAAACCGAAATTGGATCACTATGGAGGGTTTTTCGCAATCGTGCACGGTGGTACCCACCCGGCCGAATTTTGTGACAAATTTGTGTCATCAAATTTCTACCACCAGTGCATTGGTCTGGATGTTTCTATGTATGATATGTATGTATTTACAAAAAAATACAATATATCAATATGTTTATCCGCATTCTTGAACCCATAACACCAGCTAGTTAAACTATACTTACTTTGGGTTTTGAAAGCGCTGTGTAGATTGTCATAGAATATTTATTTATTATTGATGAAATCTGAAACTGATTGAATCAGTAAACAATTACTGTTTACCATATTCTTTGAGACTGGCCTTTAGCTAAGTGTCGGTAGCTTAATGGTTAAAGAGTCGGCCTTACGATTGAGAGGTCTTTTTTTTTTACGTGCGGAAATCCCTTCGGATACCCCCCCGCTGGCCAGCGGGGGTGGTTATGTCGTGTCTCGACTAAAACCACGGTGTCCTCCCCAAGTGTCCGTCGCCGGGCACCCCGGGTAAGCCCTCGAATAACGAGGATAAATAATGAGGATAACCCCAGGGTTGCCGGCGGACTTTGGCCGCCACCGCGGCCTCGCCTGGTGGGGTCGGGTTTTACGATTGAGAGGTCTAGGGTTCGAATACTGGCCATTACACTACCGATGACGTGAGCCCTTACACAAGCTATTTTGCTGAGCTGCACGGGTTAGAGGGTATATTAGTAATTTCGGTTACAAAAATTCTTTAAACCAAAAACTTGACTAAACCCTGCCTGATGGTTAACTCAGGTGAAGTTAAAAAGTAAAGGCTGGTTTGTTTGAGGCTAGTTTGAGGGCCTCGATTGACGCTTCACCGTTGCATGTATAAGTCGTTATAAAAGTTTTGTTTTTTAGTTTTCAAATCCCGGCCCGCCGAGCCCGCAACTTGCTCGCCGCGCGTCGCAGGTGACTCAGGCGCCGGAGGTCGCTTAACGACCTCCGTCCTCCATGAGCGCAGGCCTAGAGGTGGCAGGTAAGGTCGCCTGTCACCCCAGCAGAAGCAGGCCGGGACGGTAGGGCGACTAGCGCCCCTCCCCCAAACCGGGGCAAGACGGGGACACCGTGGTTCCCAAACCCAAGGGGGCCATCTCGAAACCGAAGATGGCCCTGGGTCAGTCGGCAACCTTACACCCCGGCGTTCTAAGACCCGAGACGGCGTGCGGTTTTAGTCGGTTCAAACCCGACATAACCGCAACCGCGGGTCGGCGGGATTTCCGCACGAAAAAAAAAGGTAGTATGTGATTAGGGCACGCCGCAATAGCGGCGGTAAGGCCCATCATGGAGGATTGGCTAGAGAGGCGACATGTAAGCCTCTCATACTGACTGACGCAGGTGATCTCCGGTAAGGGGAGCTTCGGGTACCACCTGCATCGGATTAGGAAGTAGGCGACCTCCGTCCTCCATGAGCGCAGGCCCAGGTGGCGGGGCGACTAGCGCCCCCCTCCCTTTCCGGGGCAACATAGGGATACCATGGTTCTCAAACCCGAGGGGGCCATCTCGAAATCGGAGAAGGCCCTGGGTAAGTCGAAAAAAAAAAGTATGTGTATTTAAATTTTGGGGTCTGTTTAAAACATATCTTGGGTTACTAACTTTTAAACTTTGGGTTATCACATAGCACAACCACATCGCAAAGACTTATAGTATTTTTTTTTAAATATATTCAATAAAGTCAAAGTCAAAAACCATGTATAGACCATTAATACGGAACTTACAAAACGTAAAAAAACACCGGTTCGAAACGCGGCCCTGTCCTGAGAAGACTCCGGCAAGAAACTCAGCTGGCTGCTTTTTTATTTGGTCTATTTACAAACATGTTTACTTAACCTAATTACAATATTTCGTTTGAGTAGCATAGTGAGAGAGCATACAGTTCATATCCAAACTTGTTTGTCGTCTAAATAGCCTTGAATTTTATAATAGCCTTTTGGCAGAGTTTAGTTTTAATTTGGATTTTAAATTTATGAAGAGGTAGATTCTTCATTTAACTAGGAAGCTTGTTGTAGAAGCGTATACAGTTGACCTGAAAGGAAGGATTCACTATTGCAAACAACGATACTGTTGTCTCACATAATAATACTGGGAGCATATTAAAACAGCATAGGACCACATGCAGCAGAGAATTGCCTAACATATATATATGGTCTCACGGGAGCAGCGTGGCGGCCATTACTCGATCAATTAATCCGATCTGTTAGGAGGCCGACTGATTGATATTAAGTATGCACGAGTGTATGCGAATAACGATACGTTACGATAACGACTCGAACTCGAAAGGGGTCCAATTCAGTAACGCCTTATTATCAAACACGCGATTAAAAATTGGATTAAAAATAATACTTATCAAACATCCATAAAGCGGCGATAGCCCAGTGGTGTACATAACGGACTACTGAGACGAGGTCTCGAGTTCGATCCCCAGTCGCACCTGGCACACACCTCTGACTTTTCGTAGTTATGTGTGCATTAATAAATGTTAATTATCGCTCGCTTAATAATGTGCCCGGTAGTTGGCAATAGGCTCGCCCCCTATTACATTGGGACGTTAACATAACTGGCGAATCGTGAGTGTGTAATACACCTCTGCCTACCCCTTCGGGGATACAGGCGTGGAGAAGTTATGTAAAAATAATACTGTAAGAACACTTTGGTATTCAGTATGATCTATCAAACCGCACTTACGTTTTCGTGAGGTTATTAAACTTTCAGAATCAGTCATAATTGATAGCGCTTTGAATTTTATAACTTTTCTAAAGTTTGGTAATCACACGTCGGTTGTGTAAACGTATTTTTTTAAATCGGGCCCATTAGGTACCAAACATATAGGGGTGCTTGGTTGGGGACCTCCACGCGGTGGACCCTGGGCAACGGAGACGGCAGCGCCTCTCTCCTAGGGTGGGAGAGACGCTGCCGCCTACGGCCAACTCCGACCGAGGCGAGGACGGCCCTGTTGAGGGCTGTTCGGAAGCTTTCCACGTGTCCCTCTGATTAGCAGATGGCACAGTGGAGAACAAGTAAGGGGGGCCATCTCGAAACCGGAGATGGCCCAGGGTCAGTCGGGGTGCGAGGGATATGCTCCAAGGGTAACCTTACACCCCGGCGTCTTAAGACCCGAGACGGCGTGCAGTTTTAGTCGGTTCAAGCCCGACATAACCGCTCCCGCTGGCTAGCGTGGGGTATCCGAAGGGATTTCCGCACGAAAAAAAAAAAAAGGTACCAAACATATTTTCAGTCCCACGTTATAGAGGTGGGCCTTTTATTATCTTTATACTCGCGTCTGTATAACTTCGAAATGGTAGACAGATAGATATTAACACCCACATTTTACTATTTTCTGGTCCCACGTAATAGGGGCAAGCCTAGTGTCACCAACCGGGTACACTTTTATTTCAAGACTAACTGTTACATAGTTAAAATGAATAGCAACTGTATACTAGAAGATATAGTTGCTACTCGCAAATGGTACGCCGCTGCCTCTTTATGCGTGCAGGTAATGCGCGCGAAAGAGTTACCTACCCCCGAGTTCCGCAGTCAGCGACGAGGACGCCGCAGAATTGTCTACACCAAGGTCTACCGACCTCCATGATCGGAACCTGAGGACGGCAGTCGGCCGATTTGCCGTCCTTACAGAAGCAGGCTAAGACGGAGGCGTGTCGTGTGTGTCCTCAAACCCGACCCCACAGGCGAGGTGAGGATGATGGCGACCAAAGTCCGCCGGTAACACTGACGTTATCCTTTCGAGGGCTAACCCGGGATGCCTGGCAATGTACACTTGGGGAGGCCACCGTGTGGTTTTTAGTCGGTCCAATGCCGGCACACCCATCTAATCGTATTTTCAACGAAATGGGGGGACCGTGGGGGATTCAACATGAAAAAAATGCTTTTGTCGCGTTGTAAGAACCTACGGTTTACCTATGGGACGTCCCTTGTCCATTTTATTTTACAGAGGAACCACGGGGTAATAAAATAATATTTCTCTTTCTCTCTCTCTCTCTCACTTTCTCTCTCTTTCTCTCATTTCCTATCTTCTCCTCTCTCTTCCTTCCAATTTGAGGTACTAAACACAGTTGGCTAGATAATATGAGTTGTAATAATAATAATATCTCTTTATTTTTTTTTAACACCAAGGACATCAAAAATGTGGTACACACAATTGGTTGCCTTATCGCTCTGAGGCAATCTCTTACAGGCAAACATATAATACACCTCAGCCCACCCCCTTAGCGATGCGCGGAGGCGACTCAGACGTCGGAGGTCGCTTAACGACCTCCGTCGTCCATTAGCGCAGGCTTGGGGGTGGCAGGTGGAGCCGCTTGTCACCCTAGCAGAAGCAGGCTGAGGCGGGAGTGCGTTGCGTGCTCCCCCTTTTTCTGGGGCAAGACGGGGTCACCGTGGCCCCAAACCCCACGGGGCCATCTCGAAGGCAGTGTGCGGTTTTAGTCGGCTCAAGTCTGACATAACCACCACCGCACCGGGAGGCATCCGAAAGGATTTCCGCACATAAAAAAAATAAACCCACCCTTTACCTGGTGGTAGAAATTTGATGACACAAATTTGTCACAAAATTCGGCCGGGTAGGTACCACGTGCACGATTGCGAAAAACCCTCCATAGTAATCCAATTTCGGTTTGATTGCGTTCAGGGGTCAGCAAGTGCATAGCCGGGCAGGGGGATTGTGATCGCAGCACTAGTGGGAGCGGCGGGTGTCACGCGGTGCTGCGACGACAATCCTCTTCTGATGAGGCCGTCAAGATGAGTGCCACCATTGTTAACATGGTACGTGTATAATAGTGACCGTCTTTCCTGAGACTTTACCTCCAGCTTACCAATCAGGTGAGGTGAAGTCAAAAAATGCGGCTGTAGGCTTAGGCTTATGGATGTTTGATAAGTTTTGTTTCACACGTGATGATAGACGAATCATGAGCTGGTGGTTCGTTAACGGTAATTGGATTGACACTACTTAGTACAGAGTAATATTACTTAGCGAATAGTTCGGTTGTTACAGATCATGGATTGAATGGAAGTTTCATAAAAAAAAACACATAACAAACATAACTTCACGCCTGTATCCTCAAAGGGGTAGGCAGAGGTGTGTTACACACCCACGATTTGCCAGTTATGTTTACGTCCCAATGTGATAGGGGGCGAGCCTATTGCCATCTACCGGGCACATTACTAAGCGAGCGATAGTCAACATAAAAAAACTACATTAATATTTCGGCAACATCTATGTGAGGACTAAGAACGATTTCGCCAATATCCTTTGTGTAAAACACCAACAACCTTTCATTACTACTAGAAACAATATCAAGAAAGATTAAACTGATAGTACAACCAAACGAAAGTCTCCAGATAAAAAATCGCCCCTCACGACACATGCGAATATACAGGTAGGCATAAACACAACAAACAAAACTAAACTACATTCGTGTCTCGAATTTCAGTAACCGGCCCAAGATGTTGCCCATAAGGAATTTGATCACGTAAATGTTCAAAAAACGTCCGCAGAAGTTAAATTTAATCGTGCAACTAGTTACAAAGAGTGGGCACGTACATTTGCAACGAATAGAAGGGCGAAGGAAATTGCCCTTTTGAAATAACCTATTCATACTGTTACTATGTATACGTTTATGTGCTGTGAAAAACTATGTATTTAGAACAGAAGGAATGTACTTTAGAATATATTTGAATAGAGCTGAATAAATCTGTTTTATTCAGCTGTATAACTGTATATCATCATCATCATCATCATCATCATCAGATCGTCATCCCACCTGGCCGGAGCTACGTTTGCCGAGTTGCGGTCTCCACTCAAGAACACGTTTACCCCAGCGGCTGTCGGTTCTTCACGAGATATGGCCGACGGCCACTTCATCTTGCTAATTCTTTGAGCTACATATGTCGAAAACCTTGGTTTTCTATCGGATGTATTCGTTACGGATCCTATCCTTCACAGAAACTCCGAGCATAGCTGTGTATGAGGTCCCACAAGGCCTACGGAGTCAAACATCACCTGCAATTATTAAATGTACAGTCAACGACAAAAGTGGCTGAACACTAAAATATTTAAAAGCCTTTATAATCTCCAGCGGACGAAGTACATATACTTGATGTTTAGTTTGTATTTTATGAAAGGTTTAAGAGCTAAGGGTAGAACCTATTAAAATCACATAGTGCCTCCAATAAAAACCATTACCAGGAAACGTTGAATAAAAGCGACGTGAATCTGACCACTATTTGCGACTCTGGCAATTGTTTTTTATATCCCAGTTTGTATAACCCTGAAGATATAGATGTAAGTGTATTAATAACTAAATTTTCTCAATGTTTCAGCCGCAACAGGGCAACCCTTCATTCGAGAGTGATTCTATACTATAGCGTGGGGTATTCTGTTTTTATCCTGTTCCGGGTTTTTTCAAATTTATTATATTTTAGCCTAGTGGTATGGGTAATGGACTGCTGAGACGAGGTCTCGGGTTCGATCCCAGGTTTTACCATGGCACACACCAATGACTTTTCGATGCTTTTCGAAGTTATGTGTGTATTTATCGCAGGTTAAGTGCCCGGTTAATGGCAATAGGCTCGCCACCTATTACATTGGGACCTAAACATAAACTGGCGAAATGTGGGTGCTAGCACCTCTGCCTACCCCTTCGGGGATATAGGCGTGAGTTTATGTTATGTTATGTTATATTTTATGAGAGTGGAATTATCAGATTTTGCACAACTGCTTACTAATATCCTAGGAACAACTCTTACAGCCTAAAAAGTACTAAAAACTTAAGCGCTAAATGTAAATAATCGCAATAGACGTGACGACTAGTGGGATGTGGATTTAGTAATCGGTATTGGTCTGTAGACTGATTGCCAAGACTTTTCAAAGAGCAATTCTTTTCGACACTATTCTGAGTAGACTTCTCCCTGCAATCTTAACTATCTGTAGAATGAACTCTTTAAGAGCATTGACCTATTTTGTAATATGTAAATACTAGTATTAGTAAATAAGAAAGCTAGTACAACGAAATCGTAATACTAGTAGAAAATAAAAAGATACAAAATAATTTGCGTTCAAAGAGTAGAGAGGTGCTCTTCGTGGACTAGGCGAGGTGCTATTCACACAGGTGCTATTTGGACAGGTGCTCTAGGTAGACTACCTCGAGTTAAAACTCTTTATATAGGAAAACATTGATTAAACGTCAAAAATATTACAAAGTACACTTGTTTTTACACTTCAATCGCATGCTGTAGTCGCGTGTTCAACCTTTACTGCACGAAATCACAACAAAAGTCTTTAAAACTTCAAAGTACGCGTATTGCACCTGACAAGCTGTCATTTATATTGCAAGTCTTAATATTTTCAAATTTTACCGCAGGTCTTTTAAAATGCTTTTTGCATGAAGCTTTGTTCCACGTAAAACAGTTTCTGGAGCAGAAATATACAGTTTTTATTATAGATATTTAATTAAAAAAATCAGTATCGGTTGCAGATACTTATATATACACTTTTGGACTAAATGTTAAGTAAAAAAAAGCCAGTGGCACTCCAGGAGTGCCGATAGAAGTGAAGACTTGAACAATTATGTGTCTATTTTTTTAATAGTCATCATCCATCCCTCTCTCCTCTCCCTCCCCCCCCCCCTTCTCGATGACGAGTGACGTAGGCGTCCTGGTAACGATTAAATTTAATAAAAAAAGCTGGTTCCATGATTTTTCTTCACCCAAATAAGTGTTTATATGGAAAGTGCTGTGAAGAAGTTTTCACTACAAACATTGGGTCAAAGGAGTACGCCAGATGCAACAGTGAAATGAACTGCCAATAAGTTTAATACATTTTAACACTCGTTTTGCACAGATTATGGGTCATCATCATCATCATAATCGTCACAACATAAGTCCAGGTTGCATCTATAGCTTGCACTTTGGAGCCCAAGATCCGCTCTCCTTCTCTTTCTTTTAATTTCGTTTATCTTGACTTTTGTGGGACTGACTGCCGTCTGGCCCCTCACATACCCCCCTCGCCGGCCAGCGGGACAGGTTATGCTGACCGGCGAAGGGAAGAAAAGAAAGGGAGGGCAAAACTGCAGTCGCTCTCACAAAAGCCAAGATAAACGAGAGGGAAAACCTGCGGAAGAGCCTCACTGGTAACCGCTTCCCATCTTTTCTGTGATGAAAAAAGCGGCGATAGCCCAGTGGTGTACGTAACGGACTGCCAAGACGAGGTCTCGAGTTCGATCCCCAGTCGCCCCGGGCACACACCTCTGACTTTTCGTAGTTATGTGTGTACCTATTTAAAATGGTTATTATCTCTCGCTTAGTAATGTGCCCGTAGATGGCAATAGGCTCATACAATAACTGGCGAATTGTAGATGTGTAATACCCCTCTGCCTACCCCTTCAGGGATACAGGCGTGAAGTTATGTTGTATGTTGTTATGTTATCTTTTCTGTCACCTAAGTGGTATGTATACGAAAAATCTCCAGAAACGACAGCTCTCGGCGGAGACTCGTCTGCTAATCAGAGATAACACCGGCAGCAGGTGAGGCTGACGTACTAAGCTCGTGGGGAGGCTCCATACACCCGAATTAAGGAGAATCAGCCATAACCATATTGAAGGAACACTGATTTACATAACATAACATAACTTCACGCCTGTATCCCCGAAAGGTTAGGCAGAGGTGTATTACACACCCACGATTCGCCAGTTATGTTAAGGTCCCAATGTAATAGGGGGCGAGCATATTGCCATCTACCGGTTTAAGTGTTATTGTAATTGTAATTATTAAGTGAGCGATTTAACGACCAATTAAAAATCAAAATTGAGCATCCTGTATGTACTCGAGTGATAGCGCAAAACCGGTTGTACACGGAACGCGCCGCGCCATCAATGTGTGTGGTGAAAGAATGGCTAAATTGTTTTTTTTTTCGTGCGGAAATCCCTTCGGATACCCACCGCCGGCGGGGGTGGTTATGTCGGGCTTGAACCGACTAAAACCGCTATATTGTTCCTCGGCTGATCAACAAATTACTCAGAGGTTTGATTTATGTTATAACAGGAAATAATATAAAATACAAGCTCAAAGCATTTTTGTTTACAAATAACTGTAAGTTGTAACCAATAGATAGGGTAATGTGTAACTTGTTTGTTATAAGATTTTATGCATGCGATTGAGTAAATTTTTTTATGTACTTTTTTTTTTGACGTGACAACGTCTTATAAATCGATGAGTCGGCTGCACGCACGAAAAAACATGATGTAACATCCCGTTACCTGACGTATGCGGCGTGACAGCACCTTTGCGGTGCTGTCACCTTTTTGCCGGAGCACCTAGATACCAACTTGACCCGTTCGACTCGGTGCAAAGACGGGCGCTGAGGATCGTCGACGATCCCATACTTACAGGCAGTGTGGAACCGCTTAACCTTAGGAGAGATTTCGCCTCCCTGTGCGTTTTCTACCGCCTTTATAACGGGGTGTGTTCAGAAGAATTGTTTGATATGATGCCCACGGCCACATTCTATCATCGCACCGCTCGCCACAGACAGGGAATTCATCCTCACACGTTGCGACCGGAAACGGTGCGTACAGTTAGATATGAAAGGCACTTCATTCCGCGCACCCTCAGGCTGTGGAATGATCTGCCTGCTGTGGTTTTCCCAAGCGACTACAATATGGGGTTCTTCAAGAAGGGCATTAGAAGGTTTTTACAGGGTCGGCAGCGCGAGTGTGACGCCCCTGGTGTTGCGCACGTCCATAGGCCGCGGTAACCGCTTCCCATCAGGTGGGCCGTGAGCTTGTCTGCCACCTGAGTGGTATAAAAAAAAAACCTCGCTCTGGGCTTGAAGTGCAAGCGATGCGTCCGCGTGGACAGCTGCTATACATAGTTAGTATTTTCTTATGACGTCACGTTCAACTATCGTCAGTAAACCGACTTTACAGACAACCGGTTTTTTTGTTTTGTTTTTTCGTGCGGATATCCTTTCGGACACCCCGCTGGCCAGCGGGGGCGGTTATGTCGGGCTCACCTACCTACTTATCATAGAATTATAAATTTTACTGACTGAATGTGTAGCACTATGCAAACCTTAGTGGTTTATGTGTTGTGTAGAACTAATCTGTGTAATATGATAATACATATTTCTTTATTTCGTCAAGCCGATCTAGTAAATACACTCTGTTGTTATATCGATCCTCGATACATACTAAGAGTAATAAATAACGTCTCGACTGAGTTACACACAATTACATTAAACTTTTGTATTATTTTACTTTCAAAAAACCACTCCGCTACTGAATGTCGAAGTTTAAAATGTCGTCGTATGTTAGTTCTAAAGTACAGGATCTCGATGTACGAAAGTTCACTGCAGCGAAGTATGCAAGGCCGACGTATCGTTAGTTCGAAAGCATACCAACGTCATTATTGTTAACACCCCGACTCAGAGTACCCCGACACAGATTACTAAATAGTTACTACCCCGACTCGGATAGATTAGGTTAGAAGGCTAAGGCGGGAGCGAAGCGGAGCGGAGCTCCCGCCTTAGCCTTCGTGGTTATTTTTTTTTAACCACCTAGAAAATTAATTGTTGTGTGTCTCGTGATATTGTTTTATCAAATTTTCATACGTCGGCCTTGCATACTTCGCTGCAGTGAACTTTCGAACTGGCGTACATCGAGATCCTGTACTTTAGAACTAACATACGTCGACATTTTAAACTTCGACATTCAGTAGCGGAGTCTCAAAAAACTCCTCAACAAAAGACTGTGACTTTGTAAAACTGTCATAATTATATTCGGAACCCCTCCAAGTATAATAAAGCAACATTACACCAATGTTACAAACTTTTTTCCTTCGTGACAATCGGAGTCAAACTTCAATCGTTACGCTATACATTTTATTTGACCCAACTTTGTATACTTCGTTTAAAAGAAAAAAAAACCACCGTTATGAATATTTACAATTATTCACGGAATATACCACTTCAGAAGTTCTTTCATCCCCAGGACTCTAAGGCACACACTGGAGACAAATTAAAAAAAAAGCGGCC
The DNA here is from genome assembly GCA_946251805.1 of Cybosia mesomella. Taxonomy (NCBI): domain Eukaryota; kingdom Metazoa; phylum Arthropoda; class Insecta; order Lepidoptera; family Erebidae; genus Cybosia; species Cybosia mesomella. The sequence goes on from OX276408.1 coordinate 27,427,172, forward strand.
AAGTGCGAGTCGGACTCGCCCATTAAAGGTTCCGTAGCAGCAAGTAACATAATAATGATTTTTTTAATGTTTATATTTGAGTTGATTGAATGAAAGGTAATTTGCGGTTTACGATTTATGACGTATTAAAAAAAAACTACTTAATAGATCTCGTTCAAACCAATTTTCGTTGGAACTTTCGTTGGTACATCATTATATTTTTTTTAGTTTTATCATTCTCTCAATGTCATTTTTGAAGACCTATCCATAGATAATCCACAAATATAGGTTTGATGAAAAAAAAAATTTGAGTTTCAGTTCTAAGTATGGGGACCCCCAAAATTTATTGGTGTTTTTTTTCTATTTCTGTATGAAAATCTTAATGCGGTTCACAGAATACATCTACTTACCAATTTTCAACAGCATAATTCTTATAGTTTCGGAAAAAAGTGGTTGTGACATACGGACGGACAGACAGACATGACGAACTATAAGGGTTCCGTTTGTTGCCATTTGGCAACGGAACCCTAAAAAAGAAGACGCCGGCACGGCGTGAATTTTATTAATATCGCATTATTCCTCTATAATGTCGAATGGACCTCCGGACCGTCTAAGGAACTAATTTCGTTTCTGTATTATTGAAAATGTCTTTAATGGTATTTCGGACGTTATAGAATTTGAAAAGTACTTTGATCGCACACGATTTAATGAAATACAAAGGCTGTACGTGTCTCTTTTATGAGAAAAAAACGTAATAAATATTAAGAATTTTACTTCCAGTTTCAGCGAAATTTGTGGATTTCTATGAAATTATACAGCGGAAAGTTGAATGAAGAAATATATATCAGCATCGATTTAATGGTGTCATTGCTCACAAATAAAAGAAGCAATCAAATTACTTCAATAACAGCGGTGCTTTTAAAATGTAAGAGTGTTCCACGAAATGTGTCGTTTTTATATTGAATACAACCAACAACAAAGATAACATCAGACATACTCTGAAAAAGCTTTTAAATAAAATGTCTTCAATAAATTAAGCCTATGTTGCCGTACTCAAACTAAAAGGCGGCTAAGTGACTTCTGGTCGATTTGCACAGTTTTATTTCAAATAAATATTAATATTAATCAATAGCAACTTCTCCGGAAAGCTCAAAAAAACCGTCTTTTAATAAGTGACAACGCTATTAAAGATTTATAGAAAATACATTGCATGAAAGGTTTAATGACAGTGAAGGAAGCTCGTGAAGTATGTAAGAACATAAGCAGATGGCGGATTGTTGTCTCTGCCTACCCCGGAGCGAAAAAGGCGTGAGTATACGTATGTATGTATGTACTGGCATCGGTTTAAAAATATAACCTCGTTTTTCAGCTTGAAATATGCTTTTACAATAAACAAAACTTTTCTAAATTTGAAAATATGCACGTATTTCTAAATCGTTTTACTGTATAAGTCTAATCAAGACTGATAATAGGTTTTCGTTAACTAATATTTAATTTTGGATAATTTTCAAAGTTTTATTAAACTTTATAATACAATTTGATAGCTGGCAAGAAAGCCGTTATGCTTAAAATTACTAAAATATAAATAATTCTGACTATTACAGCTGGCATAGGTAACTAATATTACTATCTATCACAAAGGTGGTGCCAAAATAAAATTGTATCGTGTTTGTGTCACGAACATCAATTAGGTAATATTGTTAACTGTGCTCACGAGTGGAAGCTATCATTGATAAATCATTATCAAAGGCAGCCTTTGCTCGCGAGCAGCAACACAAACATAATACGTTTTTTATGCTTATACGCTCGATTGATTCACCGAACACAAAAATTAATATCTGAGAAATTCCTGATATATCATACGGTTTCAGAAAATCACAATATTTAAAATGTTTACGTTTTATATTATGGAATAAGTTTTAAATGAAAGTTAACTGTAATATCTGAACAGATAATACGTATACAATTCTGTACCGAAACTTCCGGCTGATAAATTTGTATTGTGCTGGAATGCTTCCAATAAGTAATTGCTATACGGGAGTTCTACCACCAATGACTACTTCTAGCTCGTTACTGATACCGGCTATTAACCCGGTAACAGACGTGATCTATATACATCAGCAGCTAATAATCGATTTTACGTTGCGTAGTTCCTTTTTTCATTTACAAGGTAACTAACTAGTCTTGAAACTAGAGGAATAAAGATACCAATGAAACTTGTTTAAAAATATATAACAATTTTTGAAGAAACAATAATTAAATACTAGCTGACTCGGCAGACTTCGTACTGCCTCAATCGATAACAATTTCTATATTTATTCACCTTTTAAACCTTCTCTGGACCTCCACAAATAATTCAAGACCTAAATTAACCAAATCGGGCCAGCCGTTCTCGAGTTTTAGCGAGACTAACGAACAGCAATTCATTTTTATATATAAAAAAGATTCTGGTGCCTTCTTCAAAATTCTAATAAATTTACTAATTTTAATTCTGACATAGTAATCTTTATAAAATTTGATGATAATATATTTTTTTTTTTTTTTCACTTAAGTAGTGAAAATACAAATTTTTGATCTCGTTTTAATTTTGATGGTAAAAATGCCTCACTCATACGTCTAATTAAATTTAATTCTGTAAAATTTGAATTGATATTTTATTACGTACCCTAATGTTTTTCTTTATTGTAAATTGTACTGTAACTTGTTGTATTTAGACTGATAAGTGATAACTGCAAATAAAATGTCTATCGATATAATTAAGTTTTCTTCAAAGTGAAGAAGAAAGTAATAGGGTATTATCAATTTTTTCCAAAGCATTTCAGGCGGCTTGTTACCTCATTTGATAAAAAAGTCATTGAGTTTTCATATATTTGGAATGAACACCAAAATATGGTACAATTTTCTACTTGCAGCTAAACGATGTCAGGTGTAACGTAATTTTTAATTATTATTCTCTTTATTTATTCAAATAACAGTTCATTAAAAAATACATATCAATTATTACCGAAAAGGAGTTTACTACTTTTGTCTAGTCTTGTCCTATACCCTGTTGTGAAATTAATTTAAGACATACATATATACATACATATACTCACGGCTGTTTCCCTCAGTAGGGTAGGCAGAGACAACAGCCCGCCATCTGCTTCTGTCCTTACATACTTCACGAGCTTCCTCTACTGTCATTATACCTTTCATGCACCTTTCAGCAAGCCCGTCGGTTTCGAGTGCTTTTGACATGCCCTTTTTTCAGTACCTCATTAATTTGATCAATGTATGTGCTGCCAGGTCAACCCCGGTTTGCCTGCCCGCTTATATCTGCCTTATATACTCGGTGTGTCATTCGCTCAGTACTCATTCGTTCTAATGCCCAAACCACCTTAGCAAACCCCTTAATTCAAAACGTGCACTTTACAAGCGTAGGTTACCTGACTCGTTAACTTGAAGCATGAAAAGTGTAATGTTTTTCATACAGTAATATACTTCTGTGGGACCATTTGGTTCTAAGTATCTATTACGATTACGAAATGTTTAAGAAAACGTTGTCACTTGGTCCTAAACATCTTATTATCACAACTGAGTATCTGATACCATATAGAGTATTTACTTTTGAGGATACCTTCTTGGACACTACTTGAACCTGTATTCAACATCGCAAATCCCATTTATATTATGAATGTGAAAGTTTCGATGGATGGATGTATGGATGTTTGGTACTCTTTCACGTAAAACCGGCTGAATGGAACTGGTTGAAATTTTGTACAGGGATAGATTATTGTCTGGAATAACACTTAGGCTACTTTTTATCTCTGGAATAGGTTCACATGAGAAGCGGGCACGGGAACAGAATTGAAGGCAACGGCAAAAGCTAGTGATACATAAATGTCAAGGAAATATGACGGCCTTTTTGACGGATTTTGACGGCCTCTGTGGCGTAGCGGTAGTGCATTCGACTGCTACGACAAGGGGCGCGGGTTCGATTCTCTTTCAGTGCAAATATGTATATTTGCATTGGTCTGGGTGTTTTTCTATGTATAATATTCAGGTATTTACAAATGAAAAAGTATATAAGTATGTTTATCCGCATTCTGAAGCCCATAACACAAGCTAGTTAAACTATGCTTACTTTGGGTCTAGAAAGCGCTGTGTAAAATGTCGTAGAATATTTATTTATGATTATAGTTGTCCCAAAGTACCCGAATAAGCTCAGGTTGCTGAAATTTAGCTGTTTGCCTTTTTTATTTCCTCATTATGGGAAGGAACCAATGTTCTTTTGCGATTATATGAGGTTCATTAAATCCCAAGTAATTTTTGGTCCCCTGTTGTACGTGTTCTAATACAGCAAAAATTGATCGAGCACTGACATGGGCACCAGTGGCTCTTTCAAAGAATGAAGATCCCTTTAAATGTAGTGGAAACTGGAAATGATTGAAATAAAACTATTTTTTTTTATATTTAGGACACGTCAATTTGACTTCACCTCGCCTGATGGTAAGCTGAAGGTAAAGTCTCAGGAAAGAGGGTCACCATTACATACACGTACCATGTTAACAATGGTGGCACTCAGCTTGACGGCCTCATCAGAAGAGGATTGTCGTCGCCGCAGCGCGTGATACCCACCGGTCCCACTAGTGCTGCGACCACAATCCCCCTGCCCGGTTATGCACTTGCTGACCCCTGAACGCAATCAAACCGAAATTGGATTACTATGGAGGGTTTTTCGGCCCTACCCGGCCGAATTTTGTGACAAATTTGTGTCATCAAATTTCTACCACCAGTACAATTTTTAACGGATTCTATCAAGATTCATTTGATGCGTCGGTAGCTTAGTGGTTAAGGAGTCGACCCTTCAATCGAGAGGTCCCGGGTTCGAATTCTGGCCATTACACTACCGACGTGAACCCACTTCTAACACAAGTAATTAAGCTTAGCGGGACGGGTTAGGGAGAATATTAGTATTTTCGGTTACTCATATTCTTTAAAAAAGAAAAAATATTTACATTACACAAATTATACGCGAATACTTGCTACAGAAAATCGATCCCTACCTAGGATGCTCCGCGAGGTTATTGAAATTGAATTGAAAAAAAAACATCCTAATTTTAATAAGGAAGATGGTTGGCCCATGGTGGGTCCCAAGCTGGTGGTACACCACCAGCTTGGGACCCACTCATTCACTTTATTAATTCCAAGAAAAATCAAAACACAACAAGACTTCATGACACTGTGAGCTCATTCTGCGTAAACAGTATATACTGCCAGTGGGGACGCCGTTAGACCAGAGGGGTGATCAGCCCTTCTATGTGGGGCCATTTCACCCATTTCCCCTATAACGACTGTCATACATATTCGTATGGCAACCGGGACCGACGTCAAACGTGCTCTGGGAGGCACGACCAGACCAATGCAAATACTCATATTCATGCATACAAATATTTGCACTGAGTGAGGATCGAACCCGCGCCTCCTGCGTAGCCGTCGCTTTCAATACCGCCACGCCACGGAGGCTGACCTGCGTAAATAGTAACACCAACAATTTAGCATAGTTCGGGTACTTTGAGATAACTTACACTTCAAACTATAAGACCACAACCATCTTCAGTCTTCGTGACCACGGCTGCTAAAAAGCAACCGACACATGGAAGAATTCGAAATTTTTTGAAATTATTGAAATATTTTGTGATATTGCTTTTCTGGCTCATGTCGGGATCTGGGAACTAGAAGGTACATAGAGAAATTGTTTTAACATACAAAAGTATAAATACGGATTATAGAGAGCCTTACAACACGTTAGTCGGTGCACGTGCCAATCAACGGGTGAGGCTCTGGTATAGGCACTAGCCGTCAGAACCTACCCCGAACCCGAGCAGAAGCAGACCCGGGTGCCCACTTCTCTTAAGGGCATTAGATCAGCTTAGGTCGGATTAGATTTAGACGGCCTCTGTGACGTAGCGGTTGTGCATTCGACTGCTACGACTGGGGCGCGGGTTCGATTCCCGCTCAGTGCAAGTATTTGTATGCATGAATATGTTTATTTGCATTGGTCTGGGTGTTTCTATGTATAATACGTATGTATTTACAAAAAAAGTATATAAGTATGTTTATCCGCATTCTAGAACCCATAACTCACGCTGGTTAAAGTATGCTTACTTTGGGTCTAGAAAGCGCCGTGTAAAATATCGTAGAATATTTATTTGTTTTTATTATCCCCAATAATGCGTCGGGGTCGCCGGGATATCCTTCCTAGGGCACACCAGATTCCCCGTACCACATGGCTGACGCAAGAGAGATACCGTGCGGTTTCAGTCGGTTCAAGTACGACATACCCATCTTACCGTTGGCTCCGGTGGGGTGAAGCCCGTGTATGAGAAAATGTATATAAATATATTTAATGAGAAATCACTATGAGGATAATTCAGATCTTAAATTAAAACAAGTTGAATTCCTGAGCCGAGCTCAGCCGAATACAAGGGATTTTCGACTTTGCGTTTTTTTTTGCGATTTTTTGGGGTTTTTTTTATCTTGCAATGGTTCACCCCAGCAAGAATCTATTACCGAAAACAGCAACTCGATAGCTCATCTCCTTCATACCCAAAACCGTGACAGAAAATTGGCAACGACGTCGACGACAACTCGATAGCAATAGGGCTTTTCTAAAGAAAATCCCTAAACAAGTTGAATTCCTGAGACGAGCTCAGCCGAATACAAGGGATTTTCGATATTGCGTTTTTTTTTTATCTTGCAATGGTTCACCCCAGCACAAATCTATTACCGAAAACAGCAACTCGATAGCTCATCTCCTTCATACCCAAAGCCGTGTCAGAAAATTGGCAACGACGACGACGTCGACGACAACTCCATAGCAATAGGGCTTTTCTAAAGAAAATCCCTAATATTTCTACGACATTATACACTGCGCTTTCTAGACCCAAAGTAAGAATAGTTTAACTAGCTTGTGTTATGAGTTCCAGAATGCGGATAAACATACTTATATATACTGTTTTTTTTTCGTAAATACATAGAAACACCCAAACCAATGCAAATAGACATATACATGCATACAAATATTTGCAATGAGCGGAAATCAAACCAGCACCCCCTGTCGTAGCAGTCGAATGCACTACCACTACGCCACAGAAGCCGTCAAAAAGATATAAAAGTACAAATTATAGTGGAAAGACAACTATTGAACTTGTAAACAAAGCACTTCAGCAATAAATTACTCCATGTTTTACACAAAACGGTATTACATTGTTTTATTAATCGCATCGAAATTGCTTCGTCAGCTCCTATTGTTAGCGCGCACAGATCATGATTAGTCGTCGCGTCATGACTATGACAAACACACAAACAGTTACAAATAAATTATATTTATTGTCCCCAATGTGTTAGCACACAATTTCTGTATATATTTATAGATAGTTTGATTAATTGAGCTTTTGTTTTTCCTTTTTCCGTTACGGCTCTAGGGAAATTTCAACTGTAGGTATATAATGTCGTCCATCATGGAGGATTGGCTGGAGAGGCGACACGGAAGCCTCTCCTACCGACTGACGCAGGTGATCTCAGGGAAGGGGTGCTTCGGGGACCACCTGCATCGGATCAGGAAGGAGCCAACGCCTGAGTGTCATCACTGCGACGCGAGCGAGGACTCAGGGCTGCACACGCTGGCGGACTGCCCGGCGTGGGAGGCGCCGAGGCGTGACCTCGTGGCAGCCATCGGGGTGGGAGTCCTCTCGCTCGGCAGCATGATTGCGGCAATGGTGCGGAGCGCGAGCGCGTGGGCCGCCGCCGCCTCCTTCTGCGAGCATGTAATGCTCGCGAAGGAGGTGGCGGAGCGCGCCCGGGAGAGACTTAGAACTCTCCCGGTCCGCCGAGCCCGCAACTTGCTCGCCGCGCGTCGCAGGCAACTCAGGCGCCGGAGGTCGCTTAACGACCTCCGTCCTCCATGAGCGCAGGCCTGGGGGTGGCGGGTGAGGCCGCCTGTCACCCCAGCAGAAGCAGGCCGGGACGGTGGGGCGACTAGCGCCCCTCCCCCAAACCGGGGCAAGACGGGGACACCGTGGTTCCCAAACCCGAGGGGGCCATCTCGAAACCGGAGATGGCCCAGGGTCAGTCGGGGTGCGAGGGATATGCTCTATGGGCAACCTTACACCCCGGCGTCTATAGACCCGAGACGGCGTGCGGTTTTAGTCGGTTCAAGCCCGACATAACCGCCCCCGCTGGCACGCGGGGGGGTATCCGAAGGGATTTCCGCACGAAAAAAAAAAAAAAAAAAAAAAAGGTATATAATGTCGTATCATCGTAAGGAAAAACTGAAAGTTTCGTGATAAGGAAAACTGTTCAGTTATGAATGACGTAATAGTTTTGGGTAGATTTAGAAAAAAATGTTTTCGAATTTACAAAACACATTTATAGTTACATTTAAACATAACTTCATGCCTGCATCCCTGAAGGGGTAGTCAGAGGTGTATTGCACACCCACGATTCGCCAGTTATGTTTAAGTTGCTATGTAATAGGAGGCGAGCCTATTACCATCTACCGGGCACATTACTAAGCAAGCGATAATTTACAACTTTTATAATTAATTGTGATAGATAGACTTTTATTTTTTCGCGCGGAAATTCCTTCGGATACCCCCCACCGGCCAGCGGAGGCGGTTATGTCGGGCTTGAACCGACTAAAACCGCACGTCGTCTCGGGTCTACAGACGCCGGGGTGTAAGGTTACCCATATGCTTCTGCTGAGTTGACAGGCGGTCTCACCTGCCACCTTCAAGGTCTGCGCTCATGGAGGACGGAGGTCGTTAAGCGACCTCCGGCGCCTGAGTTGCCTGCGATATGCCTATATGTCAAAAAGGTATTAAAACGTTTGGTTCGGTACCTTTTTATTTAGTATAAGTGAAGTTAAATTGTTTGTACAATACATTACATGACATTTAGCCAGACACGTGTTGTTCTGAATAGTAAAGGGGAGGGTGTATGTAATTAATAAAAAGAACCGAACGGAATAGTCAAATAGGTAGAAATGGTAATATACTAACAGCCACACTTTATGTTTATGCATAGGCTTCAGAGTGTCTACGCCATCAGGTAATTATGCGGAAACCATACCAATGCAATCCATCTATCGGATATAAATCTTTAGGCTTTCACAGCCGGCGTTGTATATTCGCAAATTTTCAGTGTCGGCTGGATGTCTGAAAATGTACCCGATAGCAATAATAGGTTCACATACAAACATTACAAAATAAACGTCGGTCAGGGTATATCAGACAAGGCCCAAGGTCAGTCGCGGTGCGAGGGATATGCTCTATGGGCAACCGTACACCCCGGCGTCTGAAGACCCGAGACGGCGTGCGGTTTTAGTCGGTTCAAGCCCGACATAACCGCCCCCGCTGGCCGGCGGGGGGGTATCCGAAGGGATTGCCGCACGAAAAATAAGAAAAACAGGGTATATCAGACATAAATATTCGGACTGAGGACGGCAGTTGGCTGACTCGCTGTCCTTACAGAAGCAGGCCGTGGCGGAGGCGTGTCGTGTGGTCCTACACACGCCTGCCAACTGCCAACTCACCGTCGCGGAATAAAACTCAACCCCACCAGGCGTAGCCGCGTAGGCGGCAAAGTCCGCCGGTAACCCTGGGGTTATCCTTTCGAGGGCTTACCCGGGGAGTGCCCGGCAATGGACACTTGGGGAGGACACCGTGTGGTTTTGGTTGATTCGATTCCGACACGCCCATCTCATCGTATCGTATACGTTAAAATAAAGACCTAAATATTCTACCTAACTTTTATTCACGCAGTCATTTTTTATAACACTTAGATGGCAGACACGCACACGGCCCACCTGATCGGAAGCGGTTGCCACGGCCTATGGACGTGTGCAATATTAGGGGCGTCACCTCGTCACGTCCATTTAAAAACCTTTTAATTCCCTTCTTGAAGAACCCCATATTGTAGTCGCATAGGAAAACCACATCACTTTAATGAATGAATATCTATGAAAGTTAGAAACCAAATAGGTAAATTAAACATAGTATTATGGTTCAGTTATTACCATGATAAATTCGTCTCGATCGAAATGTTTGCCAGAGGATCAACATAATTTGATGGTGCCGCTTTATGCATAGTCGTGAATTCGAATGTTTTTTTTTATAAAAAAAGTCTTGGTTCTGCCTGATGTCCATCGCTCATCGCATATTCAAATTTCTTGTGAACCTCTCTCATTTATATACATAGAATTTTTTCCGGGGCACTTTCGTTAAATTTCTTATTTAATTAAATTTTAAGCTAAAGATTTATGGAGTTTTTGTAGAAGTTTGAAATTGAACTCAAATTTGCATTCATATTGACTGAGCATCATATAAGTTTGAGTGAGACAAAATATAATACATTGTATATTTAATTTTTGTTTAAAAGCGGCGATCGCCTAGTGGTGTACGTAACGGACTGCCGAGACGAGGTCTCGAGTTCGATCCCCAGTCGCCCCAGGCACACACCTCTGACTTTTCGTAGTATATGTGTATTAAAAATGTTAATTATCGCTCGCTTAGTAATGTGCCCGGTAGATGGCAATAGGCTCGCCCCCTATTACATTGGGACCTAAACATAACTGGCGAATCGTGGGTGTGTAATACACCTCTGCCTACCCCTTCGGGGATACAGGCGTGAAGTTATGTTATGTATATTTTAAAGTGTTACAATGTATTATATTGTTCACATGCAAATATAACATAACTCCGAACTTTATAACATTTCATAACACTCATAACACATTTGAAATGAAAGTCATCCTACTAATATTTTCCTATCCTACTAACTACAAATGATACTAATGATGCCTCCGACCGATTGCGGCCATGGTGACCACTTCAACTCCTAGTCGGCTCGGCGCTGATGCGCTCGAAGATGGCTAACACTGAGGGCACGTGAGAAAACCACCTACATAATAGTACTGAATGACATCGGGTGGGCGGACTTTCAGCTCATCGCGTTTAGCGTCGAGATCTGCCTTTCGCTGTTCCTCAAAATCGCTTACTCGTCTTTGCACCACCCTGCGCCATTCTGGACGTTGTGCAGCCAAACCTTCCCACTGAGACGGCTCAATATTGCATCTTTTCATATGACGCTTCTGAACATCTTTAAACCTGAGGAGTTGGGGCCATGTTTCCACTTGCCCTCCTCTAGTTCAGAGTAGAAGATGCGTTTCGCCACTCTCTCCTCCGTCATACGTGACACGTGACCGCACCACCGAAGCTGCCGACGCATTAAGTAGGCCTCAATGCCACCGACATTGGCTCGTCGCAAAACTTCGGTGTTACGCACTCGGTCGGACCATCGGATCTTCATGATGGAACGTAGGCACTTGAGGTGGAAACGATCCAGTGTGCGTATGTGGTGCCGATACACACACCATGTCTCGGAGGAATATAAGAGGTTTGGCAGCACAATTGCCATGTAACCCAAACTGTAACCGTAATAAAGTGTTTAACACTGTTTTTTGAAACTGTTTCAGAATAAACCCATTTATAAATGTACCAGATACGAAAGTGTACCATATTCAAAGTGGTAGGTTTTATGTGTTAATATGTGTAAGAGAAATAACGTCCTAAAGTACTTGGGGATGTACAAAATACCGTTATTTAAAAATTTAGATTATAAATATAATAGGATAGTAAATTTGGCATCGTAGCATTTCGGTTAGCACTTATTAACACTGTTAACAGATTAATATCTGTTACATATATATAACTGTTGCACAACTGTAAGTGGTACCTAACGATTAACAGATTCAATACCACATTTATAAGTGGAACACTTTCATTCTGTAACCTTTTCATAGTGTAACCCATATAATTATGTAACCTTTATGAATGTGTTTTTAAGTCCCTGCTAATATCTTAAATGTGAAAGTTTATGAAGATGTTTGAATGTTTGGATGTTTGTAACTCAATCACGCACAAATGGCTGAACGGATAGATTGTAGTCTGGAATAGCACTTAGGCTACTTTTTATTTTTTTTTTTGATTTTTTGACGACCTCTGTGGTGCAGCAGTAGCGCATTCGACTGCTACAGGGGGCCACGGGTTCTATTCCTGTTCAGTCATATTCCTGCTCATATTTGTATGCATGAATATGACTATTTGCATTGTTCTGAGTGTTTCTATATATAATATGTAAGTATGTACAAAAAAAAAGTATATTAGTATGTTTATCCGCATTCTGGAACCCGTAACACAAGCTAGTTTAACTATGTTTAATTTGGATTTAGAAAGCGCTGTGTAGAATATCATAGAATATTTATCCGGGAACAGGTTCACATGGGTAACGAGAACAGGAGAAGTATTCCACGCGGGCAGAGCCGCGGGCATCAGCTAGTTGTAGACAAATCTAGGTTGTTTAGTAGGTATCAGTAACTTGGGGTGCGACTGGTTGGATCACCTCCAAGTTTGTTGCACCCTGGGCAACGTGGGCGATGACGCATCATTGATTGCTCCTCTGGAGTAGCTGGCGTCAACGTCAACGGCCAAGAGTCTGACCAACAGGCCCTTTTCAGGGCCAGCTGACCCCATTACACGAGGGGGTCGGGGCATGGCGGGCCTGCAAGGCCCGCGGGGCGGGGTGGGGTGGTCGCTCCAGAGAGCAGCATCTCCAGAGAGATGCTGTTATCAGAGGGGACACTGCGAATGGCCCAGGGTCAGTCGGAGTGCGAGGGATATGCTCTATGAGTAACCTTACACCCGTCTGTAGACCCAAGACGGCGTGTGGTTTTAGTCGGTTCAAGCCCGACATAACCGCCCCCACTGGCCGGCGGGGGGGTATCCGAAAGGATTTCCGCACAATAAAAAAAAAAAAGTTATCAATAACTTAGAAACATTAAAATCAGGGTCCTACACTGCTGTTTACAACCCTAAATTTCGCTTCAAAGATAAACGATACAAACTTAGATATTGTTATTTAGGAGGTCGGGGAAACAAATAAAATCGATTTCTCTTGCGATATCTATTGTTTGGACAATAGTATAGGTAGGCCTCTACTCCCTGAGGTTTTAGTGGAAGGTTTTATACCCAAGGATAAAACAATGACTATACACTTTTCATGATGATACGCAAAATAATAATAAATATATGTTCTAAATTGGTTGTGCAATGGTAGTAAGTATTTTTTAAGCTCTTTGTAAGGAAGTTCTCAGTAACAGCACGGAATCTGAAAGAGTTTTGATAGCGTAATATGTGTGTATTACTTATACATCCCTATCTACCCTTTCCAGAACAAACATCAGTTTAAAACTTCATATCTGAAATTACAAAGTCATTATATATATAGGCTTATACTCACATACACAAATCCAATGTTGTACTTGAGAACTCGATGATCAAAACAATGAACTTACTTTGTTGTTAGATAAAATAATGACAGAGAAGTTATTCCAAAGCATACAAGTTTCAGTAAGAATCACATTATTTCAGGCAAATAATTCAGAAGAACAAAAGAAAAGAAATCTTATAATGAATCCGGATTCGAAAATGAATAAACAGCTCAATAAAATGTAGACAAAAAGTAAACAATTCACTTAATATAAACGCAACAACAAATTTAATTTCAACCTTCCACGGTAATGTAGGGTCTTCCATCAAGATTACCTCAACCGAAGACCACATCGCAAGACCCTCATATATTAACATACTCAAAGGATAAGAACCCTCATCTGAGAAATATTTTGCGTGTAAATCTTGTCTCGAATAAAAGGACAATTTGACAAGATGTTCAACTAAACATAATTTTTTACTCCACAATAGTGTAATAAATGATATTCCATTTACTTGTGGGGGACCCTTCAAGTCATAAATTTCCCGGTCTACGTTGACAAACAAAGCTGACACGTCGTAAATAAAAGTACCAGCAAATATTTGAGTAACGACAAGACTCCGACGAATCTATACGTCTCAGTATTTCCTTGAAATATACAATAATTTCGGACGTTTATGTTTGAAGAAGAGAGAAATCTATTACATTATAAATAAAGCGAAAAGGCTGGCTTTTTTTTTACGAGTGGAAACTCCCACGGATGCCCGCTTTAAAAATTTACGTTTACACAACGTGTGATTACAAAACTTTCGAAAAGTTATAAAATTCAAAACGCTATCAATTATGACTGATTTTTTTAACGTGTGTAAAACCCACGGGCTTCACCCCATCGGTGCCAGCGATGACGTGGGTATGTCGGAATCGGACCGACTAAAACCACACGGTGTCCTTCCTAAGTGCCCATTGCCGGGAACCCCGTGAACTCCTCGAAAGGATAACCCTAGGGTTCTGGGCGGATCTCAGCCGCCATCACGGCCTCGCCCTTGGGGTCGGGTTTGATCCCGCGTCGGTGAGTTGGCAGGCATGTGTAGGACACACACAGCACGCCTCTATCTTAGATTGCTTCTGTAAGAACTGCGAGCCAGCCGACTGCCATTCTCAGGCCCCAATCATGGAGGTCGGAAGCCCTGGGCTCCGCTGCGGAACTTGGGGGGAAAGGTTCTCTCCCGCTCCCTCTCCACCGCCTCTTTTGCGCGCATTGCCAGCACGCAGAAAGAAGCGGGGGCCTGCCACTTGGTCCCGTCGGAGACCACTGCTCTTACCATGGTCTCCAGTGATAGAACGTCCACGCCCAGAACCGCAACGAGATCCCGGCGTTGACTCGCTCACGCTGGGCACTCCACCAATGTGTGGTGCGCCGTGTTTTCGCGAGGAGTGCTGGCACTGCGGCATTGTCTCCTTGTGGATGCGCCACAGATAGGTACTTACCAAAGGACCCGTGTCTGGTAATCATCTGTGACATCCGGTAGGAGAGGTCACAACGATGCCTATCCAACCACTCCAGCGCCTCCTTGCTCCATTGATACAACGACGCAAGGGACCTCGCTTCCAGGTCCCATCGAGGGGTCCCAACTAGGAGACGTGGCCTCGAAGAAGATCGTGCAGTAGCCCCTTATGACTCTAGCCCCTTATGACGCCAGCATTTTCAACGGGCTGTGTAAAACAGCCACGTTGCGGGTCTCCAGACGTCCCGCCCATAAGGGGGCCCCGAACAGGGCCATGCTTCGCACGATCCTCAGGTACAGTTTCTTAGTGAGAGCGTCCCTTCGTGTTGGGAATAAGCCGCGATAGCGCGGCCCCAGCCCCCTTCAGTTTAGGGACCAGACTTCAGAAATGTATTCCGAAGTCCCATCGGCTATCGACTACGAGCCCCAGGTACTTCATCGAGAGCTCAATGCCGATGCTAACAACCAGAGGCTGTCCCCTTATTTTCAATTTGAAATGTTCTTCTACTCGAAATAATATCTCACTACTTTGGCTTCTTCGAATATAGAAATATATTTATATTCTAATACATACGAGTATATTACATTATGACACAGCGCTATTTAGACTGGACATAACATACATAACATAACTTCACGCCTGTATCCCCGAAGGGGTAGGCAGAGGTGTATTACACACCCACGATTCGCCAGTTATGTTAAGGTCCCAATGTAATAGGGGGCGAGTCTATTGCCATCTACCGGGCACATTATTAAACGAGCGATAATTAACATTTTTTAATGCACACATAACTACGAAAAGTCAGAGGTGTGTGCCCGGGGCGACTGGGGATCGAACTTACGTACGTACTGGTATTGTCGAGTTTCAGTTTTGCGTCTTTGATTTTTCTAAAGTATTTTTTTAACAATCGTAAATATTTTGGAAATGAAAGAAAAAGAAAGAATTTATACACATTAAGGTATAGGTAATAGTGATTTAGATTTATAGAACTATCAGATTGAGGTTAGAAAATTGACAAAGTGTACAGTGCATTAATAGCTTATTATTAGAAACGTCATAGTGCAAGTGTCACTAACAGTCACTGCCAGTGTCATTCATCACAACGGTGTTGCCAACGCAAATTTATATCCTACCACTGCGTTTCATTTTACGCAAACAAGTTAAAATTTTAACATGGAAGAACAATTTCAAATTCTATTTGACAAAATGAAATTGGAAATGCAGAAACAAACGGTCGAATTGCAAGAGTCTATAACTAATTCAATCATGGAAAAAATGGATGAAAAAATAAAGCCTATTGTAGAAGAAAATAAAAATTTGAAGATAAAAATAGTAAACCTTGAGAAAGAGATGGAACATTTGAAAAGAGATAAGAAAAAAAATAACATTATTATTTTTGGATTGAAAGAGGAAGAAGAATCTAATTCGGGACTATTACAGGAGGCGAAGAAGGTATTCAATAAAGACTTAAATGTAAACATTGAGGTTTTTGAAATAAACAATATTCATCGCATTGGAAAGAAAAGCCCAGACGGAAAGCCGAGACCTGTTCTTCTTTCCTTTGTCAATTCATGGAAGAAAAATGAGATAATGAAAGGTCGGAAAAATCTAAAGGATATCTATATCACAGAGGATTATTCTAAAGAAGTCCTGGAGAAAAGAAAAATGTTACAAACTAAATTGAAAGAAGAAAGAATGAAAGGAAATTTTGCATATCTCAAATACGATAAGCTTATAGTAAAGGAAAATAATACTACCAATGATAAAAGAAAGAGAGAAATATCTTCATCGCCACGAGATAATACACTAGCAAAAAGACAACAAGTCCGGATGCCAACACAAAATATTAAACGTAACGCATTTGATCTCTTGAGGGGCAGATCCAACTCTCTCTCTTCCTGTACGACAGATAATAGGCAATAACAATTAGCTATCGGCAACCGGATAATACAACAAAATAATGTAGAAAACCAAACTAGAAACAATAAACCTCCCCCAAGCCGATTGGTCCTCGTGGGGGAAAATGACCACGACCCTCTAAAGATAAAAGATAACGGCAAAGAGAAATATAACGATATACATATAGCAACTATAAATTGTTTAACACTAGGAACCATGGAAAAACTGCAAGAACTGGAATTAGCATTGGATGATATTAAATGGGACATAATTGGTCTTAGTGAAGTGAGAAGACTTGGAGAAAGAATAGAAGACCACGGGAAATACATTCTACACCACATAGGGGAGACGCCCGGATTATATGGAGTCGGATTCATAGTCAGCAAAAATCTTGCCAAAAACATACAAGAACTAAGAGGAATTTCGGAACGTATTGCAATTCTCAACATTCAATTACGTGTAGATGGTGAGGAAGAACAAGTATGGTCTATAGTCCAGGCATATTCCCCTACTGAATCAAATAAAAAAGAAGATATCACAAAAATAGAAAAATTCTATGAAGACCTCCAATCCACCATTGCAAATGCATCCAAAAATATAATCGTTATGGGCGATTTTAATGGGCAGATTGGCAAACAAAAAAGGGGAGAAGAACTTATCATAGGAAATCATGGATTTGGCAAGAGAAGCAAGAACGGCTCACGACTAATATCCTTTGCTATTGAAAATAAACTGAGCATCATAAACAGTTTTTATAAGAAGAAACCATCAAAGAAATGGACATGGCTTTCTCCTAATGGCCAGTATAAAAATGAGATTGACTTTATTATGTCGAACAATATAAAAGTTTTTAAAGATTTGTCTATTTTAAATAATTTTAATTTTAAAACAGATCATAGGATGGTTAGAGCAAAACTTTCAGGGACGCGTGCTAAAAGAGCACGACAATTTCACAACAGTATGAAAGTCATTGAATGCATTGGAAGCACTGATTTACTTTTAAACAACCTCGAAATATCCCTGCAAGTTGGAGACAAAGAATATATATCCACACAAGAAAAATACACCAGATTGCTTAACCAATTAAAAGTAGAGACCAAAAAAGTAAACAAGACTAGTAAGACCGAGATATCATTGGAAATTAAGCAATTATTACAAGAACGGAAGCAACTTATACAACAAGGAAAAAATTATAATAGCAATGGCCACAAGATAACAGAAATAAGTAAAAAGATTAGCGAACAACTTAGAAAAGAACGAAAATCAAAAAGATTAACAACATTGAGAAAACATATAGAAAAAACAGGAGGAATAAAGAAGGCGTTAAAAGAAATGGATTACAAAAAGGACTGGATTCCTAATATGAAAAATAAAGAGGGTAGAAAGACCAGCAATAGACCAGAAATACTTGGAATCGCTACAGAATACTACAAAAATTTATACCAAAGTCGTAAAGGGGAACAAGTAATAAATGAACATATTTCAACAAATAAAGAGGAAATCAAACCGATACTAAAGGAAGAAACTATAAAATCTATCGAAACACAAAAACTAGGCAAGGCACCTGGATCAGATTTAGTTACAAATGAACTGCTAAAAATTACGTTGCCAGTAATAGCACCGAGACTTACAGATTTGTTCAATGAAATTCTCGAAACGGAGATCATCCCGGAAGAGTGGACTAAATCTACAATTATTTTGCTGCACAAAAAGGGAGACAAGGGTGATATAGGGAACTACAGACCGATCAGCTTAATGTCCAACATTTATAAAGTATTTTCAAAAATTATATTAAACAGAATTACCAATACATTAGATGAAAATCAACCTAAGGAACAAGCTGGTTTTCGAAGCCAATTCTCAACTATAGATCACATACACACTCTAAGACAAAATCTACAGAAGTATAAAGAATATAATAAGACATATTACATAGGGTTTGTTGATTTTAACAAAGCTTTCGACACACTGGAGCACGAGTTTATATGGGACGCTCTAAATAGACAAGGGGTACAAGCAAAATACATACGCATAATTAAAAACGTATATACAGCGAGCACAGCCCAAGTTAAACTTGAATCTACGGGTAACGAATTCCCTATTAAAAGAGGTGTACGCCAAGGAGATCCTATATCACCTAAATTATTTTCAGCAGTGCTGGAGATGATCTTCAGAAACTTAAACTGGACCGGAAATGGGCTAAATATAAATGGTGAAACTCTTAACCATCTACGTTTCGCGGACGATTTGATTTTGTTCTCAGAGGACGCAAGAACCCTGGGAATAATGTTACAGCAACTATCTGATGAAAGCATTAAGGCTGGCCTGACAATGAACTTAACTAAATCCAAAATTATGACGAATTCCCAACAAACAGTAAACTATCAACACATAACAGTAAATAACGAACAAATAGAATATGTAAATGAATATATATATTTGGGCCAACTTATATCTACAGAAGATTGCATGAATAAAGAAATAGAACGAAGAATAACTAATACATGGAAACGGTTTTGGTCACTTAAGGAAATAATGAAGGATAAAGGTATGCCAATGAACGGAAAAAAGAAAATATATGAAATGTGCATCATGCCATGCTTATTATACGGATGCCAGACATGGGCGTTAACAGAACTACAAGAATGTAAATTAAAAGTATGCCAAAATGGAATGGAAAGGAGTATTTTAGGTATAAAAAGAAGAGATAAAGTAAAACTACAAGAAATTAAAAACAAAACAAAATTTAAAAATGCACACACTGTCTACAGACAACTTAAATGGCGTTGGACAGGACATATGTTAAGAGAAAGTAAAGAGAAATGGACTAAATTAATAACCGAATGGTATCCAAGGGATAGTAAAAGAAATAGAGGCAGGCAAACCAAAAGATGGGAAGACGACATTAAAAAGATTGCTGGTCCGGTATGGACACGTCTAGCGAGAGACAGGAACGCATGGAAATCTTTAGAGGAGGCCTTTGTCGACAGACAAGCTGTTTCACACAAACATCCAGTTGCCGATCACTCCAATTCAAACTATAATAATTGATAAAATTAAATTAAGTTTTAGTTTTTAGCAAGTAGGCATGTATTAATTTGTAAGAAAAGAAACAGCAATAAAGGCTATTTTATTTTATTTATTATTTATTTTATAATAGTGATTTATCTATAGTGAGCTCTTTCTAATAAATGTGACAATCCAATAAAGCTGGGTCCACATTTGTAGCATTTCGGTGTATCGTATCTCCGTTGCGTGGCCTCAACGCGTATCATGATCGCTAGTTTGGACATAAAATTATACCCGTTAACAATACACGCCGTATCTGATACAGCCCGATCCGCACTAAACGCGTATCTTGATACACCTCGTATCCGATACGCGTATCACGATCGGTGGTTTGGACGTATTTTGATACTGTATCACGATACTGTATAAGTGATACACCGCGAACCATCCTGTGTCGGTTTTTCAGCGGTGATCAAACGGGATACACGTCGTATCGAACAAGTTTGGACGTGAATGCATTTAATACGCGATCATTTCTCGTGTTCTACCCGCCATTTCGTGGTTTGTTGTGATAGATACGAAGATCGGAAGAAAAATGAAGCGTCCATATTTGTAAAGTTAAAGCCGATACACTAACATGATACAGCGTTTACTAAGTATGGACGCATTTTTTACGAACTACGCCTTAATGATACGATATGGACAAAATGAGCGTCCATATTTATGATACAAATACTCGATACGATACGACTGATCGTGATACGTCAAGGTGCTACGAATGTGGACCCAGCTTAATGTGTCGGTTTTTGACAAACAAATCTAACATAACATAACATAACATAAACTCACGCCTATATCCCCGAAGGGGTAGGCAGAGGTGCTCGCACCCACATTTCGCCAGTTTATGTTTAGGTCCCAATGTAATAGGTGGCGAGCCTATTGCCATTAACCGGGCACTTATAAACCTGCGATAAATACACACATAACTTCGAAAAGCATCGAAAAGTCATTGGTGTGTGCCATGGTAAAACCTGGGAAAACAAACAAATCTAACATTATTGAAATAAGTGCCGTTTAATATAATTACTATTTTGTCTGAATGTTTAATAATTGTAATTACTAATATAAAACTATAGTTTTTTAACACATATTGAGATAATTTAAAATTGTTACGATAAGTTGGTTAATGTGTATATATATATTTCTCACAATGACAAGTTTGCCAATATTTTTTTTTATTCAAAGAACATCTGAAATTATTGAGATCTGGTTGTCACCTGTCGCTTGTCATTGTCACGTTTATGAAATAGACCCTGAAAAATCATTCATACCTTTTTTTTTTCGTGCGGATAACTAAGATATTAGCCTACTGTTTCACGTCATCGACCCCTGCGTACAAATAATTATGTCTATTCGTTCAACCGTAATGTGATTATTACTTCGCGGCTACTGCCTTGTAGTAAACGCTTTGTTGCTAGGGCTGCCTCTCAAGAAATAAATATGTTCAGCGGTCGTTAAATTACAGTGAAAAAGGCATGGCCCCACTAAGTAGAAAGAGGATAATCCATTAGCAGTATAAACCTCTGAGACGTCAACAATCACCTGTAAAACCACAGTATAAAATTTCGCTATATGAACCGCTGGCTTTTCATGCATGTTCAACTATTAAACCACAGTACGTTATACAAATAGTGGAATTTCATTTGTTACATAATGTGAGCACTCGTTAATTACAACGTGCCGCAACGACTAAGGTATTCATTGTCAAACTTCAGTATGAGATTGAACGAGGAAAGGGCGCCGCCAATAGGGTTGTTCGGTTCTATTGCGGATATTAATTAGCCTTAGCTTGAGTAGGGATTTCCTATACCCTAAATTTCTTGTGAATTACCCGCCGCTGTCATTGTGACTTCAAACTATACCGCCCTTTAGTATGACTTTGCATGTTTATTAAATATTAAACTACCATAGTTTTTGAGAAGTAGCAAAATTAAATACCAACTAATGCTTAGAATGCCGGTTGTTCAGTGCGTGAACCAAGCGAGCGCAGTAATAAAAAAAACCATTAACAGCTGCAGAGCTGTTAATGGTTACGGGTTAAAGGAGACTGGTAGCAGTACCAGTCTCCTTTAACCCGGAGACAAGGGTGAGGAGTGAGACCACGAGCAGGTAGTATTCAAGCCGTAGCCCCACCACTCACTTTCACGCAATCACTACTTCTCATTAATCAAACACAAGAAGTCGGTACGAATATAAAACGTTTCAAACAACAACAAAAAACTGCAATTTTATAAAAACCAGTTAACCGAAAAACCCTCAAAACGGTCAAAAGGCATTCCAGGAACCGCCTCGAACTTAGAACAAATCAAACAAAAGTAATATCAAAAATTCCCACCACCCGCGTCAAGGTTCCAAATACAACGAACGCGATGGGCGTATTCACTTTATTTAACAAAAAGATAACTAGCTCGATAATTAATTTTTCATCAATAAATCAACATTCAACAAACAACCAACAAATCACAACAATTCTGCTCCTTCAAAGCGCGTGGTGAAGCCAACCAAAAACGCGCGAGCACGTGATTTAACAACGAGCTAACCTTAACCCAACCAACTCGCGATTAACTGTCTTGTGCCGGCGTCATAGTTCCCGTACAATAATGAGAGGGTACGTAAAGAAAAAATAATATACAAACACCGACATTTTAATACGCGGTAAAAATATCAAAATATAAATATTTACCGATTAAACACCGGTGGTACCAGTACATGGAAGGAAGGAAAATGGGATGATTGGAAAAAGGGATTTAAGGCTTCTAGCATGTTCACGAATTGTAATAATGTCACTTTGAGTATACATTAACTCTTGAGTATACATTAACTGTGGTAGTTTTCCGAGCTGAGACATTTTGCTTAGATAAGAAATCAAAAATTAATTGTATCAGGAATGCTGCCGAGTTCGACACCTTGACCATTACATTACCATTTTTTGATACCAAATAGTTTCAGTGAACCGATATCTTAAATAAAATTAAAGAAGTATTGAATTATGTCATACTATAAATATTGGTCACTTCTCGAAAGTTATTAGTTTAAACAAAGTTCAATAACTTGTTCTGTAACTTAACTTTTGTGAACAAGAATTAAACAAATTTTAGAAGTTTAATTTAACTACGGCTCGTATCTGGTGCAAAGGCTAACCTTTGCCCCAGATTATCACTATTCAACAGGGCAATGCAGCCAGCATAATAGGCATCTTTGCACCAGGCACGGTGAGGCGCGCTCAACGACTTCCGTCCTCCATGAGCCCAGGTCTGGGGGTGGCAGGTGAGGCCGCCTGTCACCTCACTAGATGCAGGTCCAGGCAATAGGGCGACTAGCTCCCCCCCTTTCCGAGGCAAGATGGGGACACCGTGGTTCCCAATCCCAAGGAGGCCATCTCAAAACCGGAGATGGCCCTGGGTCTGTCCGGGTGGAAAGGAAATGCCTTATGAGCCCACCTTACACTCCGGCGTCTGAAAACGGCATGCGGTTTTAGTCGAATCAAGCCCGACATAACCTCTCCCGCTGGCCGGCGGCAGGAAACAGAGTCCTTTCAGCACGAAAAAAAAAGTACGATGAGGCGCGTGTTAATAAATTAGACCTTGACCTTAACATTATAATTTGATTTGACAATATTTGATATCAAGGTTTTCCTATTAAATATTTATACATTTAACTCTTTTCTTCATCCCAGCGCCAATCACATCAAAAACTCGCACTCAAGAGCCGGGGTCTGCTCTCTTGCTCGTCGTTTTTGAAGTTTGTTTTCGATTTTATCAGAGCGACTGCCATCTAACCATACCAACCAGAGGAAAAGCCTGTAGCTTCGTGCGTCACTCAGAAGGGTGTGTAACGGTTGATATAATAACAAACAAGTTGAATTCCTGAGACGAGCTCAACCGAATACAAGGGTTTTTTTTTTTTTTTCTTTATCTTGCAATGGTTCACCCCAGCACGAATCTATTACCGAAAACAGCAACTCGATAGCTCATCTCCTTCATACCCAAAACCGTGACAGAAAATTGGCAACGACGACGCCGACGTCGACGACAACTCGATAGCAATAGGGCTTTTCTAAAGAAAATCCCCAAAAATCTAACGTTCACTTGACCTTATTTCAGTTAATATACTTTTATTTACTATAGCGATCAATTAAGAAAATGAATTGTTGATATAATTTCAATTTATCTAGTTTCTTATGATGTAATGAACATTTCCTTTAATGCACATTTGACATAATGTTAATTCAAAATATTATTCATTTACTATAATACTAACCTATACATCTGCCAACCATTAAATTGGATTTTAAATTAAAATGATAATAATACATAATATTGTAAGGTCCAAATCAATTATGGTTAATATCCCGACTCAGAGCAATCCGACTTGGATGGGTTAGGTTAGAAAGAGGTTTTTTTTTATAAACCAGCCAGAAGTAGGAGCCCCGCATAGCGGGGCTCCGTCGAGCTATAGGTCAAAATAACGTTAGGTTAAATTATTTTTTTAAGCGTAGCGAGCCGAAGGCGAGCGAAGCGTCTTTCTCCACAAATCGGGTTTTCGCGTGAAACCATACTCCACCTAGACGGCTCGACCGATCTTGACCAAACTTGGCACGGTTATCAAGCTCAGTTTGCTGAGTGTCTCTATGGGTCGAAAGTTGATGTCCGACGTACCATCGAGGAATAATCACGGAAAAACCAAATCAATGGAAAAAGTCGACCGGTCACGTTGACCTATTGTTGAATAGGCAAATCTCGCTACGCTTAAGTTTGGGTTGATTGCGAAGCTGGTAACCGTCCTAGTTATAAAAAGAATATTATACGTATTAAAAATTATATAAAATGAACGTTATACTAAATGTTATTATATTTTAGGAATATTAGATGATATTAAACATTAGGTTATATGAATTTAGGTTACTTGACATTATAGCATATAAAAATTATATCATATGAACGTTATTTCAAGTGAGATGAATTTGAGCGTCGGTAGCTTAGTGGTTAAGGAGTCGACCCTATGATCGAGAGGTCCCGGGTTCGAATCCTGGCCATTACACTACCGACGTGAACCCACTCCTAACACAAGCAATTAAGCTTAGTTGGAAGGGTTAGGGGGAATATTAGTAATTTCGGTTGCTAATATTCTTAAAAAAAAAAAAAAAATTGTTATTATACCAAACATTACACACTCAGAAGGCGTGTACCGGCTTGCAAAAGAGGTTGATTTGGGTCCACCCAAGAAGTCATATTTAACTAACTCCTAATTCTCGTATCCATTGCAGGTTTTGCAACTATGAAACATCTCAATAATAATACATTATTTGACACCATCATCGCGCTGATCTGACCAGAATTTAAATAGTGAAACTATTTAAACCCTTCGAATTAGAGTTTATTTGATTTATTTTAACATGCACCATGGGCGAGAACGGGACGGCGGCTTAATTCCGTTGGGAATCTATGGGGTTATCTATTCGAAGATGTACTCGGGGTACCTGGCAATGGGCGCTTGGGAAGGACACGGTGTAATTTTAGACGGTTCGATTCCGACATACCAACCTCATCGCTGGCCCCGGTGGGGTGAAGTCCG
Organism: Cybosia mesomella; assembly: GCA_946251805.1. Classification (NCBI taxonomy): domain Eukaryota; kingdom Metazoa; phylum Arthropoda; class Insecta; order Lepidoptera; family Erebidae; genus Cybosia; species Cybosia mesomella. The sequence continues at coordinate 27,452,507 of OX276408.1, forward strand.
TGAGGGTTTCCACACGTAAAAAAGCACCATATTGATAAAAAGTATGTTTTTTCAATCAAGCATAGGTAATAATTGCTGCAGAGCGAATATATGTACAGGGGTTCCAAGTTTCCCCATTTAAGTGTCATCATACCAACCGTGATAATTACGTCATATTGAGTTTCTAACAAACTCAATCACCTAATAACATAGAGAGGGTCTCTTCCCATTACTTCGCCCGATATAATAAACCGATAATTATCGATAATGGTCATTATTACCCATTATAAGGAATTTCGTTTTAATAGGCTTAGAAGGCACAATATTGAAAGCTGCTCGGGTAATTTTATGTCATTTTCGGAACAGAATAATTTTATGAAGTACAAGTGTAAAATGCAACGAGCTGTGAAAGTTGAAAAACATAACATAACTTCACGCCTGTATCCCCGAAGGGGTAGCCAGAGGAGTATTATACACCCCCAAAAATATAAAGTTGAAAAATATTTAAATAAATACATCTTTTTTTTAATTATTATTCATTCAACGTCATCCACGCTTATATCAACGCTATCCGCCAGCAGGCTTTCTTAGGATGTTGCGATTTGTAATAAAATCAGGTCATGATACACCTTGGTTTGGGTTTTTATGTATTTACAAAAAAAAGTATATAAGTATGTTTATCCGCATTCTGGAACCCATAACACAAGCTAGTGAAACTATGCTTACTTTAGGTCTAGAAAGCGCTGTGTAGAAAGTCGTAGAATATTTATTATTTTGTTATTTACCTTTTAAATATATTTTTAAACATTTGAAACTATTGGGACCACTGCAAGATGGTTTTAAAACATTTTTACTAAAGTGGGACTTGTCGCGGGTCCAAGTCCCGTCCTGGATATTCACTTTTTCCCAATTAAATCTAAAGTTAGCATACTGATTGCTTCATTCTTTCAATTTCCTTGAAAGAATGATGGCTTTTTTTCATTGATCTGTATGTCTTTTGTCTGTCTCCCTTTTTGATGTCTCAAAATTGTTATAATATTATATTTTTGGCATCAACCTCTCAAAGTCTGAATAATAAAAACATATACATACAACACATACTGTAGAGGTTTTATTATAGACATAAAATCTCAACAGACGATTAAATTCAAATAATGACATGAGACATGAAAGGAAATCTCAATTATCAAACGGATGAAAAATGTATCTTCTGAAATTTTAATGTGCTTTCATTGTAAGCTCACTGGTTTGAGTGCCAGGGAGGGTATTGCACTACTTTGAGCATCAGTGACAACTAATTTTTATCGGCACCCATGCATAAGCCGGCCCTATTTAGTCACGATTTAGACACAGCAATGAAATTTGGAAAATGCTCAACTACGATGCAGTATCAATGCAGTTGATAAATCATGGATTGCACGGTTGTCGATGCTAAATATATAGTTAGGTCGTTATGTAAATAATGACTCTTAGTACAATTTGTTTGTTTGTTGTTTAATTCAAATACAAAAGAGGATACGAATCCCAAAGGAGCCCATGTTACCTTATTTTGATCCCTGTAGGCTTGAGAATGTTGTTGAGATAATATTGAGCGACATTGTCATAACAAAATACATTTTTATACAAAGATAAAGTGGTTACGGCAACAAAGTATTTCATTTGATACTAAGCAATTTTGCTATACAAGAATCATTGAGACACTGTTATTGTTTATAACATTAATTTAAACATACACATTAAATAATTATAATACTTATGTATATATTTATGTTCCCTTCGCATAATCCCAAAAATAAGGTAAAAATTTTATCGAAGGTTGATTTGAAAGCGTAAGTTTAATGAATTTAAAACCTATTAGGTCTTGCTCTTTATATTAGTAATCATAAAATAATCAAAGTCAAAAATCATTTCACCTGTGAGACCATATTAACGGCACTTATTAGGGGGTGACGCTGAAAATCAGTACTTTGGTGGTTGATACCCACCTTAGTGTATGCTGAGTGTCCACCTTATTGCGGACATGGCGTAAATAATGTTAATATTGTTTGTTTTTTAATATTGAGAGATTAATATCTATTTAACAGGTGTTATAAATTACCACGTAACATGACACGTTGTCGAGTTGTCAATGCTACCATACTTGACAATCTTGACATACGTAAAAAGGTCATACGTATGCTCAGGTGGCGGCGACCACAGATGAGTAATATATTTATCGCGACTTTCGGTCAAGGTTTGTTTGTTAATTTATTGTATTTGTACCTTTTTTTTCTCGTGCGGAAATCCCTTCGGATACCCCCCTTCCCGGCCTTGAACCGACTAAAACCGCACGCCGTCTCGGGTCTTAAAACGCCGGGCAACGCCGGCAACCGCCCATTAGATCATATCACTCGCACCTCGATTGACCCAGGGATTGTATTTGTACCCAATCCGCAATAAAAACACTTTTCTTTCTTTCTTTCTTCTTTCTTTACAAAACGTAAAAAATATAAAAATAAGATATGAGACTTACTTATGTTTAATTATAGCTCAAAATCCAGCAAAAACCTTTATTTACGACAGTAAGCTTACATGGGATAGAGAATGGCCATTGAAATTTTAATGTCAATATATCTCTGCCTACCCCTGCAGGGCTACACAGTACTGTAAATATAAAAATAATTACCAATTAAACTAATGAAGAGAACAAATGAAACTGAACATCACTTTGAGGAAATCCTTTGTAAAATATAATTGAGGAACTACCTCACCCTCCATTTGTCAATCTCAACAAAAGTAACACAGAAACAAGGAGAGAGACGATATCGAAGCGAAGTCACTCAGTTCATATGTTGCTAGTCGGGTGTGGTTCCCATGGAAACGATTGAATGAAACTTTTATGTACAATCTGCGTAGAATTCTGATCCTGTTCCTGCCACCTATGGGAAACCTATTCCAGGGATAAGCCTATGTGTTATTCTAGAATATATTCTATTCGTGTAACAAATTTCAGCCAGATCCGTTCAGCCGTTTCAGCGTAATTGAGTATCATCCATACATCATCACAAACTATCACATTGTATATAAGTGGGATAGTAGAATTAAGTACGTGTACGTACGTTTGGAACACAAGTTTCATATGGACCATATCCAAACAGCCCGGAAGCAGTATATTCTACATATTTACAAACCGCGGTAGCCTAGTGGTATGGGTAATAGACTGCTGAGACGAGGTCTCGGGTTCGATCCCAGGTTTTACCATGGCACACACCAATGACTTTTCGATGCTTTTCGAAGTTATGTGTGTATTTATCGCAGGTTTATTTATTGGCAATAGCCTCGCCACCTATTACATTGGGACCTAAACATAAACTGGCGAAATGTGGATGCTAGCACCTCTGCCTACCCCTTCGGGGATATAGGCGTGAGTTTATGTTATGTTATTACGTTATGTTATGTTACAAACATGTTAACTTAATCTAATTACAATATTTTGTTTGAATAGCATTAGTGAGAAAGTAGCACTACATTGGTTTTGATTTAGATGTAGTAGATTTGTAAAAGTACCGCAGGCCTTTTTTTCGCGTGGATATCTCTCCGTATAACCACCCCCATATTACTGGTGGTAGAAATTTGATGACACAAATTTGTCACAAAATTCGGCCGGGTAGGTACCACCGTGCACGATTGCGAAAAACTCTCCATAGTAATCAAATTTCGGTTTGATTGCGTTCAGGGGTCAGCAAGTGCATAGCCGGGCAGGGGGATTGTGGTCGCAGCACTGGTGGGACCGGTGGGTGTCACGCGGTGCTGCGACGACAATCATCTTCTGATGAGGCCGTCAAGCTGAGTGCCACCATTGTTAACATGATACGTGTATGTAATGGTGACCCTCTTTCCTAAGACTTTACCTTCAGCTTACCATCAGGCGAGGTGAAGTCAAATTGACGTGTCCTAAATATATAAAAAAAAAAAAAAAAAACCCCACCGGCCAGCGGGGGCGGTTATGGTAGGTGGCCCATAAGGCATTTCCTTCGCATCCCGACTGACCCCAGGGCCTTCCTTCTTTTCTTATCTTCCATTTTGTTTTAATACTTTTGGAACAACATTGTACAATTCAATTGATACTTCAGTAAAACAAAAGCCATTGTAAATTTAAAAACATTCATGAAATTCATCCATCTTACGGAATATCTAAATATCTATCTATGGTATCATAAAACTGTGTTGGGCAAACTGGGGCCAACACGTTTTACGTACAAAAGAATATTTTACTTCGGGCCACCAACCAGGTGGACACCGAAGTCTTAAAATCACGCAAAAAAAATCAAGTCAATCTTACACCCAGTTTTTATCACTTTTCTCGTCGTTTCCCATGAGTCTAAGTCTAATTAAGCAAAAAAAATTTTTGTGTCGGTCTGTCTATTGGTCTGGATGTCTGTTTACGCAAAAACTCAAGAACCACTTATCCCATTTAAAAAATTCTTTCGCCAATCATCTTGTTTGGTTAATGGGAAGCACTGATTAGGGGTTTGTACGTTCAAGGTTTCGGGTACCATTTTTTTTTCTTTTTTTTTTCGTGCGGAAATCCCTTCCGATACCCCCCCGCATGGCAGCGGGGGCGGTTATGTCGGGCTTGAACCGACTAAAACCGCACGCCGTCTCGGATCTACAGACGCCGGGGTATAAGGTTGCCCATAGAGCATATCCCTCGCACCCCGGGGTTTCGGGTACCTTTTTTTTTTTTTTTTTTTTTTTATCGTGCGGAAATCCCTTCGGATACCCCCCCGCCGGCTAGCGGGGGCGGTTATGTCGGGCTTGCACCGACTAAAACCGCACGCCGTCTCGGGTCTTCAGACGCCGGGGTGTAAGGTTACCCATAGAGCATATCCCTCGCACCCCGGGGTTTCGGGTACCTACCATACAAATTGTCCCTAAAAATCTTTTTTTTTTGTTTTTGATGTCGAAGACGTTTGATTTGATTTCATTTTCTTCATATTTATTGCTCAATATATAAAGACGCGTCGAATAATATGCATAAAGCCTAAGGTCAGTAATCTTTTATCTTTTATATATATATAAATGAATTGCTGTTCGTTAGTCTCGCTAAAACTCGAGAACGGCTGGACCGATTTGGCTAATTTTGGTCTTGAATTATTTGTGGACGTCCAGAGAAGGTTTAAAAGGTTTGTCATCGATTGAGGCAGTACGAAGTCTGCCGGGTCAGCTAGTTTTGAATAAAAATACTACAACAAAAATATCTAAGTTTGGCCCGAAGTTTGACAATCACTGTGTGATTTCCACCCCACTAGATTTTATTATAGTTTGCATTCTTCGTCAGTTCGGAACACGTGAAGTACATTCTCCGTCAGTTCGGAACACGTGAAGTAATTATTTGTGGATGTTGGTTTTGGGATGAACGATGTATGAATGCATAACAATCTCTTTTAATGTCCATTTGTGTGTTAGAGCAGCACATAAAATTACTATACTATACAAATGAGTATTATATTTAAAGTTGCAACCATGATGAGCCGAAGAAGGCAGACGGCAGGGGGATTGTGGTTGCAGCACTAGTGGTACCGGTGGGTGTCACGCGGTGCTGCGACGACAATCCTCTTCTGACGAGGCCGTCAAGCTGAGTGCCACCATTGTTAACATGGTACGTGTATGTAATGGTGACCCTCTTTCCTGAGACTTTACCTTCAGCTTACCATCAGGCGAGGTAAAGTCAAATTGACGTGTCCTAAATATAAAAAAGAAAAATTATTTCAAAGTCAAAATGCATTTATTCTATATAGAACATTACAACGCACTTACAAAATGTAAAAAAAAAAGACTAATGTTTAGCAAATGGAATACACCGGTTCAAAATGCGGCCCTGGTCTGAGAAGACTCCGGCAAAAAACTCAGTGGGCTGTTTTTTTTGGTCTATTTAAAAACATAATATAATTCTTCACGTTCAATGTTTAAAAATGATTGTAACATCATTCAGTCTTTCGTAGTTCGCAAGAATTACGTTAGATGGCTCCAGCGTCGCCCCGAGACGTATATAATATATCGGAGAATTTCGAATTTCGAATATATGGGACGTGTCTAGGTAGCTCAGTCGGTCAGAGCATTGATTTGAGTAAATATGATAACTAATTAACATTATTGGATTTGTTTCTATAGCTAATTTCCCTAATGTGGTTTTATATTAATAATAATAAGCATCGGTAGTTTAGTGGGTAAGGAGCCGACCCTACGATCGAGAGGTCCCTAGTTCGAATCCTGGCCATTACACTACCAACGTGAACCCACTCCTAACACAAACAATTTAGCTTAGCTGGAGGGGTTAGGGAGAATATCAGTAATTTCGGTTACCAATATTCCTTTAAACACACACAACTGGTAGTAGAAATTTGATGACACAAATTTGTCACAAAATTCGGCCGGGTAGGTACCACCGTGCACGATTGCGAAAAACCCTCCATAGTAATACAATTTCGGTTTGATTGCGTTCAGGGGTCAGCAAGTGCATAGCCGGGCAGGGGGGTTGTGGTCGCAGCACTAGTGGGACCGGTGGGTGTCACGGGTCCTGCGACGACAATCCTCTTCTGAACAGGCCGTCAAGCTGAGTGCCGCCTTTGTTAACATGGTACATGTATGTAATGGTGACCCTCTTTCCTGAGACTACAGCTCCCCGATTTTACAAGTAAATTTTAAAACAATACTTTGAGGTTCTGTCGATTTGTATGTTTTATAAAAAGCTGAAATTTCATATAGCGGTATATATATATATGTATATATTTTTTTTTAAGGGACCTCAGATATTTAAGGAGTATGATATTGAAAAAATAAAAAATAAAAATTGGCCTATAAAGGAGCTATGAGTTTAATATAAAGGTGTGAGAACATAATAATTAATAATGTATAAATTAAAAATTTAAAAGACCCCTTTTTTTTTTTCTTTGCCGGGTGGATACGGGCTTCACCTCATCGGTGCCGACGATGTGGTCGGCGTGTCGGAGGCGGACCGACTAAAACCACACGGTGTCCTTCCCAAGTCCATTGCCGGGCACCCCGGGCATATATATATGCAGATATTGGGTAAAGCGGCGATAGTCCGGTGGCGTACGTAACGGACTGCTGAGACGAGGTCTCGAGTTCGATCCCCAGTCGCCCAGGGCACACACCTCTGACTTTTCGTAGTTATGTGTGCATTAATAAATGTTAATTATCGCTCGCTTAACATTGTGCTAGGTAGATGGCAATAGGCTCGCCCCCTATTACATTGGGACCTTAACATAACTGGCGAATCGTTGGTGTGTAATACACCCCTGCCTACCTCTTCGAGGATACAGGCGTGAAGTTATGTTATGTTTTATGTTATGTTTATGTTATTTTCCCCACTTTTACCCCCAGAGTTTTTTCAGGGCTCAACCGATTTTCATTGAACATATTATTTTGTAATGTGCACGTGATGCGCTTTCATTTGAGACCCCACTCGATTATATTTGCAGACATTCGGTTATTCTTCCCCACTTTCACCCCACACAACTTTTAAACGACTCAACCGATTTTCATCAAATATGTCTAAAAACACTCGCCCGTAACTCACCTTTTAGCTACGGAGTCGCAGACAGACAGACAGACAGACACGTCAAACTTATAACACCCCTCTTTTTGCCTCGGGAGTAAAAAAATACGCCCAACCTAAAACGAGAAATAGCTTTTCACAAAAATATTCTCATTCAGTTATGAAAGGGAACTAATAACCAACTTCTAGCTACTAAAAGACTCACGGCGAAAAAGATTTCTAAGAAAATAAGTCGCTTCCATTATGAATAAATTAATTATATATATAAGTGGCTGGCGATGAAATCGACGTCTCTGAGGCTAATTCATAGATTTATGCATTATATACGATGAAATTAACAGACATAGTTTTATTCCGACCCGACCAGGCGAGGCCGCGCTGGCGGTCATGGTCCGACGGTAGCCCTGGGATAATCCTTTCGAGGGCTTTAAATTCAAATTCAAATCAATTTATTGTGAACCGGCTTACCCGGGGTGCCCGGCAATGGACACTTGGGAAGGACACCGTGCGCTGTAAGTCGGTTCATGCCCGACATAGTCACCCCCGCTGGCCGGTGGGGGGGTATCCGAAGGGTATTCCGCACGCAAAAAAAGAAAATAGGCCAGCAATTTCAAACGGTAATAACTTTTGTCGAGATATGAAATAAAAAAATATACTCATATCTCTTTGGTACACTTATGACGAGCAAAACTTACTTTTTTATTTACAACTAGCTGTTGCCAGCGACTTCGTCCGCGTTTAATTTGGAATAGATCAAGGGATGTTTACTTGTGCAGTTTCGAACCCAACATGTATTAGGTTACCTATTTCATCGTTATATTTCAATCATTTATCATAAAGAGATGTTTATATATAACATTGAAATAAATTCTACCCGGTTCCTTAATATAATAGCGTGATGATATTTATAATCAAGGTTGAGTTTCTAATCAACTATCTTTTACACATAGGTAACTCTATGGTTTCGAGATTTCATATTTTAAAGCGGGGATAGTCCAGTGGCATACGTAACGGACTGCTGAGACGAGGTCTCGAGTTCGATCCCAAGTCGCCCGGGACAACACCTCTGACTTTTCGTAGTTATGTGTGCATTAATAAATGTTAATTATCGCACGCTTAATAATGTGCTCGGTAGATGGCAATAGGCTCGCCCCCTATTACATTGGGACCTTAACATAACTGGCGAATCGTGGTACACACCCACGATTCGCCAGATACACCTCTGCCTACCCTTTCGGGGATAAAGGCGTGAAGTTAGGTTATAAAGTTAAGTTATTTCATATTTTACTACTCATCAACTTGTAGCTATAGCGTGATAATTCATAGTCCGAACGTTGACCATATCCGAGTGCTATCGAACTGCAGAATTTCGTAATGATTTGCTTTGTAATAATAAAGAAATGATCAATAATAGATTTGAAGCGTCGGTAGCTTAGTGGTTAAGGAGTCGACCTTACGATCGAGAGGTCCCGGGTTCGAATCCTGGCCATTACACTACCGACGTGAACCCACTCCTAACACAAGCAATTTAGCTTAGCTGGAGGGGTTAGGGGGAATATTAGTAATTTCGGTTACTAATGTTCTTAAAAAAAAAAAAAAAACTATCGTACTTTTAATAGCATGATGATTTAGCGCAGTTTATGACCATACCCTAGAAAAATGTTCATGCAAAATTTCAGCTGAATTTGTTCAGCGGTTTTCATAGGTATCGTTCCTAGAACACAACAACTTTTTTTAAATATTATAATATGTACAATTTTCACGGTACGTAGCGGTAGTGCATTCGACTGCTATGATAGGGGGCGCGGGTTCGATTCCCGCTCAGTGCAAATATTTATAAGCATGAATATGTCTATTTGCATTGGCCTGGGTGTTTCTATGTATAATATGTATGTATTTACAAAAAAAAACTATATAAGTATGTTTATCCGCATTCTGGAACCCATAACACAAGCTAGTTAAACTATGCTTACTTTGGGTCTAGAAAGCGCTGTGTAGAATGTCTTAGAATATTTATTTATTTATTATATGTTTTTGATTAGTCTCAGAAATAAATTGGATCTATCTTATTATTAACATCACATAAATTCAGCGCTATCTAGCAAAGTCAAGATACTGCATCGTCCAATGAAAGTTCTCTACTAACATAATTTGTCTACATACCAACAGTTCGGCCGCGACAAACCAGGTATGATCTGATCTGAACTGATCACCTATCTTGGTTGGAAGAGAAAGCCCTTTGTGGAGAGGTACATCACAACCCGGGGTGCGACTGGTTGGATCACCTCCAAGTTTGGTGCACCCTGGGCAACGTGGGTGATGACGCATCATTGATTGCTCCTCTGGAGTAGCTGGCGTCAACGTCAACGGCCAAGAGTCTGACCAACCAGCCCTTTTCTGGGCCAGCTGACCCCATTGCACGAGGGGGTCGGGGTATGGCGGGCCTGCAAGGCCCGCGTGGGGGGGGGGTGGTCGCTCCAGGTACCCCTCTGCTGTTATCAGAGGGGACACTGCGAATGGCCCAGGGTCAGTCGGAGTGCGAGGGATATGCTCCATGAGTAACCTTACACCCCGGCGTCTGTAGACCCGAGACGGCGTGCGGTTTTAGTCGGTTCAAGCCCGACATAACCGCCCCCGCTGGCCGGCGGGGGGGGGGGGTATCCGAAAGGATTTCCGCACAATAAAAAAAAAGGGTACATCACAACCCATCACCGTCAAAGAATATACTTACAACTTAATATATTTTGTTTATTCTACCATAAAAAAGTAAGCTGTCCATTGAAATTCAGTATAGGCTTTGCGCAACACATTTACTTCATATAAAATACTTATCTTATCGTCTGATATTGTCACACATGAAAATAAAACTATTTTTAAATGATTCTACCCCGATTTATTTGCTTTTCAGCAGTCTCCCCGTGACCATGGCTGCTGAAAAGCAACCGAAACGTCGGGTTCAATGTAAATTATAAAATAACATCAAATAAAACGAGATAGAATCCGTTATAAATAGTTTTATGTCAATCTTATAGTCTACTTCAAAATAAGAGACATGTCACTGGCAAAAATCTCAACGTAACAACGTTCTGTATAGAGTAATAAATTAATAAATGTCAAGAAAGTAAAACCATCGAGTTGAGATCTCTGCGATACGCCCATAATGATAGATGGTCTAAAGGCCTTTGCACTGTTTAAATCAACATATTGTAGGAGGTAACAGATGATTGTCTCTTATTCCAGTGTAACGTTGTGGAGTCTTTACAAATCAAATTAAATTATATCCGTAAATTAATCGATATTTTAGTATGTTTCTATAACTTATTACTAATTATCTATGGTTGTGCGAGCGAGATTGGACAACACTAGCCCAGTTATTAACGTACGGCTCTTAAATCGTCCCTTTCCTTGGAACCTTTGCCGAGGAAGGTCACTTTGACCCCGTGGCCAACTGCTGTCGGCTCCGGGTAAGTTTTGAGATCAACATTTCCTACTTCTTTCTACAGGTGAAGACTTTCCAGCGGTGCAGCTTATTGCCTGCTAAAATGCATGGCTTAATATATTTTGTTTCATTATGTATTGTGTGCTATTTCAGCCTACCTAATTAGTACCACGAGGCCGATTACCGCTACGGTCAGAGGTCGTGGCACCAGCTTGTGCTGCCTATTTATATTCTTTTTATTATAGCTTCTAGCTACGCTGCATTGCCGCTGGGAGATTCTCTTCACATGCTATTTTAGCGGGTCACTTGGACGTAATTACCTAGTGACAAACTGACCCGCACTTTTTCTATTTCCAGGGTCTTCGCACCGGGCTTCGCACCATCATGGCGGTAGCGAGGCACACCAGCGGAGACCCTGGCACGCCGGCAACATCCCTAGCCACGTGTCCACTAGCTAAGTGCATACTACCATCTTTGCACAACGGACCGAACAACGCCACGGCAGAATATTTAATACGAATCCATTCCCTGAGGTTCGTTTACTCCAATACCTAATATAAATTAATTTATGTAACGTTCTCTTATACCGATTATAATCTCCTAATATATTGTAATCGACTTGTTATTTATCTCTGCTCGCCCTAGCCGGTAGTTAGTCTCAATTACGTTAATTATTTAATTAAATTATACAGTGCATAAGTAACCTAAACTTTATGTAAACTCCATTTAAAAACCTTCTATAAAACTTTCACCGTTACACCAATATGACCTCGAGTGTGGTGATCTTCCGATATTCGCCTGAAATTTTCGTGCATCGTGTCCGTCCGCACGTCTGTGTCCGTTTGACTTTGTATGTGGGCACAATACCCTTTTTATTTATTTCTTGCGTAAATCCCCTTGTATACCCCCCCCCGCCGGCCAGCGGGGGTGGTTATATCGGGTTTGAACCGACTAAAACCACACGCCGTCTCGGGTCTTCAGACGCCGGGGTGTAAGGTGGTCCTAAGGCATTTCCCTCGCACCCTGACTGACCCAAGGCCATCTCCGGTTTCGAGATGGCTCCTTCGAGTTTGGGAACCACGGTGTCCCCATCTTGCTCCGGAAATGAGGGGGGGGGGCTCTTGTCGCCCCTAGGTAGCTTTTGATTTGGCACGTCACCCTCGGGCAGAAAAGCGAGAATCAGGCCTAAATCAAAAGCTGATCGTGTACACTACTCTTTATATCTAATGACATTATTCAAACAAAACACTCTTGGTATTATATCGTGCAAGGTTCAGATCGTTTTGCTGTAGAAGAACCACAGAGTTCTTATCCAATTTTAATATTTAATACCAATTTTCTAATTTTCCTTTTTTGAAACAGCGCAATGTATTATAACTCATTTCTCCCTACCACAATATCACAGATGAAACCCCTTTTAATTATATATATCATGATTGATTATCAGTCATTTTTTTATTCACCCTCTTCACGACATTTAATTTTCAGTTGCCTTTCAGTGCCTTTCACGGTCACAAAGCGACGTCAGTTAAAAGTAATTTTATTACATTACTTAATATTTTTGCGTAAAATTCGACAATTGTAACCAAAATTTTATTAAATAAATTGCATATTTATACTCACTTATGACGGTAAAGTTGACCTTCAAATTCCTGGTGGGACTGTTTTTGAAGTCCACTCTGCATCTATACACGCCAGCGTCAGTGGACACCACACTGTCCACAAACAAGACTGCTGGGTTGGCAGCTGCTCTGAAGTAGGCTCTTGTCCCAAAACCTGAAGGTGATGACCAGAGCTTAGGTTGCGACGCGAGACGGCCACGGACGTCGTAACTGTGGAACGAAGAAAAAGTTACAATTAATAAGTAAGAACATTAAAAAGAACTGAGTTCTCCTAGATCATCAATTAACTCATTTGTTTTAAGGGTTCCGTATCCAAATGGCAAAAAACGGAACCCTTATACTTCTTCTTCTTTTAGTTAATGGCTTCTGCAGGATCACCGCAATTTCGCCAATGTCAAGTAAAATGTAATAAATGTTTATAAAATTATTAATGGCGAAGACGCCAATGTCAAAGTCAATAATCCTCGTACTACTCTTATAGATTTGTCATGTCTGTCTGTCCGACCGTATGTCACAGCCACTTTTTTCGGAAACTATAAAGAGTATGCTGTTGAAACTTAGTAAGTAGATGTATTCTGTGAACCGCATTAAGTTTTTCACACAAAAATAGGAAAAAGACAATAAATTTTGGGGGTTCCCCATACTTAGAACTGAAACTCAAATTTTTTTTTTTTTTCATCAAACCCATACGTGTGAAGACCTATTTATGGACAGGTATTCAAAAATGAAATTGAGGTTTCTAATATCATTCTTTTGTAAATTGAATAGTTTGAGCGAGAGACACTACCAAAGTGGTAAAATGTGTCCCCTCCCCCCCCCCCCCGTAACTTCTAAAATAAGAGAATGATAAAACTAAAAAAATATATGATGTACATTGCCATGTAAACTTCCACTGAAAATTGGTTTGAACGAGATCTAGTAAGAAGTTTTTTTTTTAATACGTCATAAACCGTAAACCGCAATTTACCTTTCATTCAATCAACTCAAATATATATATTTTTTTAAAAACATTATTATGTTACTTGCTGCTACGATACCCTTCATGGGCGAGTCCGACTCGCACTTGGCCGCTTTTTTAAATGTTCAGTTCGTCAATTTAATTGCACCCCATCTGATGGTAAGTAGAGATGAAGACCTAAAAGTAGTGGCCACCATTTGGTGGCCACTACTTTTAGGTCAGGTGCTGTGCTTAGACTAGTGGTCGCCATCTGGACGGCCTCGACAGATGCATTTTACAACCCGCTTAAAGTACCCTTTTTTTTGTGCGGAGATTCTATCGGATATCCCCCCCGCCGGCCAGCGGGGGCGGTTATGTCGGGCTTGAACCGACTAAAACCGCACGCCGTCTCGGGTCTACAGACGCCGGGGTGCAAGGTTCCCCATAGAGCATATCCCTCGCACTCCAACTGACCCTGGGCCATTCGCAGTGTCCCCTCTGATAACAGCAGAGGGGTACCTGGAGCGATCACCACCGCGGGCCTTGCAGGCCCGCCATGCCTAGACCCCCTCGTGCAATGGGGTCAGCAGGGCCACTGAAAAGGGCCGGTTGGTCGGACTCTTGGCCGTTGACGTTGCCGCCAGCTACTCCAGAGGAGCAATCAATGATGCGTCATCGCCCACGTTACCCCTGCACCAAACTTGGAGTGATCCAACCAGTCGCAACCCCCGCTTAAAGTACCCGGGATTGTAGGAAGAAGGAAAAATGTGTGTGGGTAAAGTAAAGTACTCCAGTTTTTTAACGTAAGAAACTACCGAACCGCTTAGTATTCAAATTTATTTTTATATTTTTTATAGTTACTCTTATACGCGGCATAGCTGTTTGTTGGTGGCTGAACTCTTCCATAAACCACTTGCGCGATCTTGACTAAATTTACCATGGTGATAGTGTGGACACTGCGGAGTATTCTGAAGCGGGATGGTTCATGTCCGATGTATCATTGAGAAATAATCACGGAAAAACAGTTTCACGACCGCGCGGCCTTAGCTAAGCGCGCGACCGCAGTAAGATGTCTTATTTTCAAGTAAGAGTCCTGCTCGCTCAGCTCAATTTATTTCAGTCGCACCCTGCACTGAATCCCTAGTATACACTAGGAGTACCAATTAAACTAATGGAATCTACTTTATCCTCATCCTCATCCGAGCACCGATATCTATAAGGTGCGAAGAACAAACGTATTTCTTTCATTTTTAAATAAACTTTCTAATTAAAAAGTTATTAATACATTTCAGATATTTCATCCCGGCTCCCTTTGAGAATAACATACATTCATATAGTCACGCCGCTTTTCTAATGGGGTAGGCAGAGACAACATCTTTCCACTTGCCACGATCTTGGCATACGCCTTTCGCTTCTTCCTCTTTCTTAATTGTTTTCACACATGCACGCCGGTTATGGGTACTTCTGACCTGGCCTTTCTTTAAAACGTCCTCGATCTGATTGGCATACGTACGCCTAGGTCGACCTTTACCGGCTTGCCCAGTAGCCCTCGCCTCATAAATCTGTTTCGTTAATCTCCTTTCATCCATCATTTAAGAATTAATATATCTTTCAATATTACTTTATATTAGACGGGTCATAATGGCGTGTCGTGTGGGTCCTAAACACGCCTGCCAACTCACCGTCGCCGGATAAAACTCGACCCCACCAGGCGAGGCCGCGGTGGCGGCCAAAGTCCGCCGGTAACCCTGGGGTTATCCTTTCGAGGGCTTACCAGGGGTGCTCGGCAATGGACACTTGGGGAGGACACCGTGTGGTTTTAGTCGGTCCGATTCCGACACGCACACCCCTTCGTTGCAGGGATAGGGAGGGCATGTCCAGACGTTAAAAAAAAAACAAAAAAAAGACGGGACATAATGCATGGAAAAAAGTGTAAAATGTACGATATGACAGCTTTTGTCGTGGACTTGTGTAGGCGTTCTGGTTCACAAGATATTTAGAACCTAGGTAAAGAAACAGTGGAGTGACCATCAGTCTCGAACTAATTTCAGGACAGAATTATGGCGTGGTGAATTTGATCGGATGAGATGAAAGTATGATCATACACAGGTAGCAGTTAGACATATTCCATATTGCTGAATACATTGGTAAGTAGATTTATTTCGGAAAAAGTGTACATCCAGGACGGCGCTTGAACCCGCGACCAGTCCCTTACAGAGAAAATACTATGACCAAAAACTAGCTGGACACGTTCTAGATATTATATCTAATTATCCGATATATTATGCATCTCGGGGCGATGCTGGAGCCATCTACCGTAATTCTTGCGAACTTACGGAAACAATAAATGATGTTGCAATCATTATAAAACATTGAAGTCCCGTCCTGGATGTTTACTTTTTCCAACCAAATGTATTGGTAGATACTGTTAGCATAGGTACTACATTTTTTTTTCATGCGGGAATCCCTTCGGATACCCCCCGCCGGGCAGTGGAGGCGGTTATGTCGGGCTTGAACCGTCTACAACCGCACACTGTCTCGGGTCTTTAGACGCCGGGGTGTAAGGTTGCCCATAGAGCAGATCCCTTGCACCCCGACTGACCCTGGGCCATCTCCGGTTTTGAGATGGCCTCCTTGGGTTTGGGAACCACGGTGTCCCCGTCTTGCCCCGGTTTGGGGGAGGGGCGCTAGTCGCCCCATCGTCCCGGCCTGCTTCTGCTGGGGTGACAGGCGGCCTCACCTGCCACCCCCAGGCCTGTGCTCATGGAGGACGGAGGTCGTTAAGCGACCTCCGACGCCTGAGTCGCCTGCGACGCGCAGCGAGCATGTTGCGGGCTCGGCGGGCCGGGAGAGTTCTGAACCTCTCCCGGGCGCGCTCCGCCATCTCTTTCGCGAGCATTACATGCTCGCAGAAGGAGGTGGCGGCGGCCCACGCGCTCGCGCTCCGCACCTTTGCAGCAATCATGCTGCCGAGCGAGAGGACTCCCACCCCGATGGCTGCCACGAGGTCACGCCTCGGCGCCTCCCACGCCGGGCAGTCCGCCAGCGTGTGCAGCCCTGAGTCCTCGCTCGCGTCGCAGTGATGACGCTCAGGCGTTGGCTCCTTCCTGATCCGATGCAGGTGGTCCCCGAAGCACCCCTTCCCGGAGATCACCTGCGTCAGTCGGTACGAGAGGCTTCCGTGTCGCCAATCCTCCATGATGGGCCTTACCGCCGCTGTTGCGGCGTGCCCATGTTAGCATACTACCTGATTACTCTTTCATTCAATTAAATTTTTAAGCATTTTGTATGCTTCTTTTACTAAAGATTTAGATCGGAAAAGGGGGAATGCTCTGACCAGTTGAGCTATCTAGACACGTAGACGCTCAGCTGGTCAGAGCATTCCCCCTGTAAGGGACTGGTCGCGGTTTCAAGTCCCGCTCTAGATGTTCTCTTTTTCCGATCTAATTACTCTTTTTTTTTCGACATTCTACACAGCGCATTCTAGACCCAAAGTAAGCATAGTTTAACTAGCTTGTGTTATGAGTTCCAGAATACGGATAATAGTTATTTATGCAACTGTGGTATAATGAGGGGTATTAAAACATGAATGTGGGTTTATCACACGAAGCGAAGCTGAGTGTGATAATAGTATCACATGAGTGTTTTAATACCTAATTATACAGTTGCATACAAGACTTTAACTACACCCATGATGTGTCCTCTATAAAATAGTAAGTAAACAAAACAATTTGCAAAAATAATAGCGAAGAAAAATAGCGGGAATTCGAATTCGAACGAATAAGCTTTAATTTTTTTTTACGGCGCGCCGCCGCCGCTGTGGTGGTGCAATGCAACGCGCGTGAATGACAGTTCTTTTTTTGAAACTCATACAGATTCCACGCATCGGGCGGTAAGAATTTGGCTGTCTGATGAGTAACCCTTTGCGCGGAAGAGATTGAAAAAGCAAAAGGAGTGTTATTATGAAATTTCAAACAACATTATAACACCCGTTCGGATGATATTATGGTTATTATGACATTGGATGTATTAATGTTGGCAATAAGCTAACTGTTTCAGAATCTTTTATAGAGGATTTATAGCATGGGTGTAGATAAACATACTTATATCATTTTTCTTGTAAATACATACATATTATACATAGAAACACCCAGACCAATGCAAACTTTAAAATTTTTAAAAATTTAATGTGGAGGAGTAATCTAAAAACAATGTTTAAAATGATTGTAACATAATTTATTGTCAAAAATTCTGAAGTTGAGACATATTTTGATGCACACAAAGAGCATGCAACTATAAGACACTCTTACTTCATATTTTCCTTAGTACTAGTAACAGAAATTAGTAAACCCTTCAGCTAAACTATATTGCTTGTGTTAGTTTAATATTTTAACGTCTGAGTAGTATTACGACCCGGGTTGCCATAAACTACAAAGTTCAATCTAAAAGCTTTTTGTCACTCTTTCATATTATGACAACACGAAAAAAAACTATGTATAAGCAACATAGTATCACAATATATGGCAAAACTTCAATCCGGCGTCAGCAATGTGATCTAAATCCTTGCCAACGGGAAGCTATGTGTACACCACTTCGTGAATTACGCCATAAATATTGAGTGTAACCCTGGTAGCCTTGAGTAGTGACACTACAGTGTGCCTATTAATTTTGTTGGCTTTTAGCATGGTGTAATCGGAGAGAGCGCTTGTCGGCCAACAGCTTACTACACGATCATTTAATATCCTGAGAAACAAGTTGAGTATTGAAACTATCAATAAAAGTGATGATAATAAAGCAACATATAAAATAATAGATAGATAGATAGATAGATAGATAGATAGATAATTCTTTATTGTACACCAAAATCACTACGGATACAAATTTGGAACATTTACAGTTAAATGCACAATGGGCGGCCTTATCACTAAAAGTGATCTCTTCCAGGCAACCTTAACGTTGCCTTAATGATTGTGTTACTTAATCAATGACTAGCAACCAACCCTTTTTTATTTTAATAAATATAAATATTCTACGACATTTTACACAGCGCTTTCTAGACCCAAAGTAAGCACAGTTTAACTAGCTTGTGTTTTTTTTTTTTTTACACAGCGCATTCTAGACCCAAAGTAAGCATAGTTTAACTAGCTTGTGTTATGGGTTCCAGACTGCGGATAACCATACTTAAATACTTTTTTTTTTGTAAATACATACATATTATACATAGAAACACCTTGGGTTCCAGAATGCGGATAATCATACTTATATACTTTTTTTTTGTAAATACATACATATTATACATCTTTTATATGTGTCTGTTTTAACTCAAGTCCTAGATATAGAAATATGTTCTTCGGATATAATGTACTTTTCGACTCTTTCCAATAAGTGCATGGGTTCCGAAGATTACCCGAAACACATAAATAAACTCACAAAATTGGCCTCTTCCTTCATAATATTAGTATGGATTTGGTTTTTTTTTTTATATTTAGGACACGTCAATTTGACTTCACCTCGCGTTCGTTTGACTATTTAGCTATTGTTCTTACATTTTATTTGCTGTGAACACTTCACTGAGTTTGCGTGTCTAAACATAACAAAACATAACATAAACTCACGCCTATATCCCCGGAGGGGTAGGCAGAGGTGCTAGCACCCACATTTCGCCAGTTTATGTTTAGGTCCCTATGTAATAGGTGGCGAGCCTATTGCCATTAACCGGGCACTTGTAAGCCTGCGATAAATACACACATAACTTCGAAAGCATCGAAAAGTCATTGGTGTGTGCCATGGTAAAACCTGGGATCGAACCCGAGACCTCGTCTCAGCAGTCCATTACCCGTACCACTAGGCTACCGCGGCTATCTAAATAAATTTATTAGTAATTTCTCTCTGATATAGGCCTACCCATGAACAGACAAAAGCAATGTTCCTAGATAGGTACTTGTGTTACAGGTCGCTTAACGACCCCCGTCCTCCATCAGCGCAGGCCGCAGGGGGTGGCAGGTGAGGCCGCCTGTCACCTCAGCAAGAGCTGGCCGGGACGGAACCTCTCGAAACCGGAGATGGCCCAGGGTCAGTCGGGGTGCGAGGGAAATGCTTTATGTGCAGCCTTACACCCCGGCGTCTGAATACCGGAGACGGCGTGCGCTTTTAGTCGGTTCAAGCCCGACATTACCGTCCCCTCTAAACGGCGGCGGAGATATCCGCAGGGAATTTCCGCACCGTCACGTGACGCGACGAGCACACGTGACGCTGGTCGCGATTTAGGTATTTCCCACACATCCGCTTGGAGAATACTGCGAGGAGGACTGCACTCCTACCACGTGCATCACGGGCTCGTTGCGTCACGTGACGCTGGTCGCTGGTGGTGTTTTTTTTTTCATTT
This sequence comes from Cybosia mesomella, assembly GCA_946251805.1. Lineage (NCBI taxonomy): Eukaryota > Metazoa > Arthropoda > Insecta > Lepidoptera > Erebidae > Cybosia > Cybosia mesomella. The sequence goes on from OX276408.1 coordinate 27,472,430, forward strand.
TGATATTTTTATTTTTATATTTTCTATATTTTTTTATTATTTTATTTTCCCCGTTTTTTTTTTTGTTTCAAATACATATTTTGTCGATACCAAGTCATCTCACCAAAATCAGAGACCTAATTTTGTCACACCTTATATATCCAGATATATTTACGTGATGGAGTGCTCCAATCTTATTATATGGCCAAAAATTCAATACGACTACGAGGCGTAAATTATTAAAGAGGATACGCCGAAGATTGGGATAAAGCATTTGAGACTCCAACTGCTGAAATCCGTTGAGTTCAGCTAGTCACTACAGTGGATATGTTACAACCACTAAAAAAGCTCATTAAACTGCTACAAATAAAGAAACTAGTCACTACAGTGGATATGTTACAACCACTAAAAAAGCTCATTAAACTGCTACAAATAAAGAAAAACCGGCCAAGTGCGAGTCGGACTCGCCCATGAAGGGTCCGTAGCAGCAAGTAAAATTTTTATATTTGAGTTGATTGAATGAGAGGTAAATTGCGGATTACGATTTATGACGTAAAAAAAACTTCTTACTAGATCTCGCTTAAACCAATTTTCGGGGGAAGCTTACATGGTGATTTACATCATATATATTTTTTTAGTTTTATCATTTTCTAATTTTAGAAGTTACAGTTACAGTTTAGGGACACATTTTGCCACTAAGTCTAAGTCTTTATTTTTCAAAATAGTCCAACGTAATTACATCTTTTTGACGTCAAAAACTGATTAATACTAAGTTTACCACCGCTTCCTAGGCGCTAGTGGAGAAGAAACGGCGCAACAAACTCCACTGCGGCATTTTCGAGACGTCAGCTTATAATAGTGATTTCTTAAGACTAAATATGGACGAATGTACATTTTTGTCTCGTGTCAAGGTAAACAAAGGTATATACAAAAAATATTATTAAAATTTTACCCCAGTTAAACGTTCAAATAATTGAAAAAAGTTAAAATATGGTAAAAAAGGTCGCGTGCCTACTACAACAATATTATGCTGTAGTTGTAACATTTTTATTTAAGTATGTTTATCCGCATTCTAGAACCCATATGACAAGATCTGCTTAGTTTGGGTCTAGATGGCGTTGTGTACTTTGTCCTACAATATTTACTTATTTATTTATCTCTCGCGCAAACTATTCAGTTTAGAATTTTTTTTTATTAGAAACCTCAATATCATTTTTGAAGACCTATGCATGGATAAATAACACGTATGGGTTTTTAAGGAAAAAAACATTACTGAGTTTCAGTTCTAAGTATGGGGAACTCCCAAAATTTATTGTTTTTTTTTCTATTTTTGTATGAAAATCTTAATGCGGTTCACAGAATACATCTACTTACCTAGTTTCAACAGCATAGTTCTTATAGTTTCGGAAAAAGTGGCTGTGACATACAGACAGACATGACGAATCTATAAGGGTTCCGTTTTTTGCCATTTGGCTACGCAACCCTAAAAAGAACTGGAGGAAAATGACATTAGATGAGCCATATCCTTAAATATTGCTAGTTAAAAAGCGGAAAAGTGTGACTCGCCCATGAAGGGCTCCGTAGCAGTAAGTAAAATAATAATGTTTTTTTTTAAATTTGATACATGAGTTGAATGAATGAAAGATAAATTGCGGTTTACGATTTATGACGTAGGAAAAAAAACTAGTTCCTAGATCTCGTTCAAACCAATTTTCGGTGGAAGTTTACATGGTAATGTATATCATATATTTTTTTTAGTTTTATCATTCTCTTATTTTAGAAGTTACACGGTTGGGGACACATTTTACCACTTTGGAAGTATCTCCAGCGCAAAAATGATATTAGAAACCTCAATATAATTTTTGGAGACCTATCCATAGAAAGGTATGGGTTTGGTGAAAAAAAAAATTGAGTTTCAGTTCTAAGTATGGGGAACCCCCAAAATATATTGCTTTTTCTATTTTTGTTTGAAAATCTTAATACGGTTCACAGAAATACATCTACTTACCAAGTTTCAACAGCATAGTTCTTATAGTGTCGGAAAAGTGGCTGTGACATACGGACGGACAGGCAAACAGACGTGACGAATCTGTAAGGGTTCCGTGTTTTGCCATTTGGCTACGGAACCCTAAAACGTTTATTTCTGAGCAATCTAAAATGATGAGCAAAGTTAGGACAAAGGGCCGTGGGAGGGGCTAAGATGCCATCGTTTGTGAACTTAAAATCAAAATTGTTGACAAGTTTTAGCTACAGGACGGAATTATGATTTATTTTGATCTCAAATTTTTTAAATAGTTACTTTGGGCTTTCCAATATTGGTTTAATGAACAGTAGGATGAAGTCTTGTTAGAAAGATCAGACCAACGCTGAGCCTCCTTCTGGCGTGTGAGCCCCCAGGTAATTCTATAGTTCGGTAGTATCTCAATACCTTTTTTTTTTTTTTTTTTTTATCGTGCGGAAATCCCTTCGGATACCCCCCCGCTGGCACGGTTATGTCGGAGTATCTCAATACCTTAGACTACAAGCCATATGATGAAATGATTCTACCATGGCACGCGCAGCAGCAATATGGTCAAACGTCCGACACAGCCTAACGAGGCTTTTCGCTGACACAGTATGTACTATTTTCTAAAGATTTAGATCGGAAAAAGAGAACATCTAGGACGGGACTTGAACCCGCGACCAGTCCCTTACAGGGGGAATGCTCTGACCAACTGAGCCACCTATATAGACACGTCCCAGATATTCGAAATTCTCCGATACATTAATACGTCTTAAGGTGACGTTATCTGGGACGTGTCTAGATGGCTCAGTTGGTCAGAGCATTCCCCCTGTAAGGGACTGGTCGCGGGTTCAAGTCCCGTCCTAGATGTTCTCTTTTTCCGATCTAAATCTTTAGATAAAAGTAAGCATACAAAATGCTTAAAAATTTAATTGAATCAGTATGTACTATTTTTTTTCTTTTTTTCGTGCGGGAATCCCCTCGGATACCCTCTCGCCGGGCAGCGGGGGCGGTTATGTCAGGCTTGAACCGACTAGAACCGCACGCCGTCTTGGGTCTTAACACGCCGGAGTGTAAGGTTGCCCATAGAGCATATCCCTCACACTCCAACTGACCCTGGGCAATCTCCGGTTTCGAGATGGCCCCCTCGGGTTTGGGAACCACGGTGTCCCCCGGTTAGGGGGAGGGGCGCTAGTCGCCCCGCCGTCCCGACCTGCTTCTACTGGGGCGACCTCACCTGTCACCCCAGGCCTGCACTCATGGAGGACGGAGGTCGTTAAGCGACCTCCGGCGCCTCCGTCGCCTGCGACGCGCGGCGAGCATGTTGCGGGCTCGGCGGGCCGAGAGAATTCTAAATCTCTCCTGGGCGCGGTGCTAAATCTCTCCCGGGCGCGACTCAGTATGTACCTTTTTTTTTTTGCGGAAATCCCTTCGGATACCCCCCCCGCCGGCCCGCGGGGGCGGTTATGTCGGGTTTGAACCGACTAAAACCGCACGCCGTCTCGGGTCTACAGACGCCGGTGTGTAAGGTATTTACTTATTCGCATTGATCGCAGGACCTTAGTAATTCTTGAAACACTCAAACAACAAGTGTGCTATTTTCTACTGGAATGTTCACAAATCAGTGACAGTATGAAATGTTATCCACTAGAAACTAAGACGCAATATATCGTCTGGGAGAGACGGTAAAGTTAATGTTAATGATTTATGAATTAAAGGAAGCGAGCGAATGTTGCCATATTACCATTGATAAAAGGGTACGCTCTCATAAAATATATGTTTTTCTTTATCTTGACTAATGATAGTAATGTTACGGTAATGTTAAACAATTTTCCACATGATTCAGAGGCTACAACTTCGAATTTCAAGTAATGAACTAGTGACAGCGTGAATTGTAGTATGGGAGTTACTGGTTTTAATAATCATAATTTGTTCTCGAAATGTGTTCTTGATGTAACCACGCGATGCGATTCTTACAAAACCACCTCTGTCTGCCAGTCTGAACAGGGAGTTAACAGCACTTACCTCGACTGTTCAGGAGATGTGGTTAACCTAATATTCTATACTTTTTTTTTTCTTTTTTAACGTGCGGAAATCCCTTCGGATACCCCCCCGCTAGCCAGCGGGGGTGGTTATGTCGTGTCTCGACTAAAACCGCACGGTGTCCTCCCCAAGTGTCCGTTGCCGGGCACCTCGGGTAAGTTCTCGAAAGGATAACCCCAGGGTTGCCGGCGGACTTTGGCCGCCACTGCGGCCTCGCCTGGCGGGGTCGGGTTTTATCCCGCTTCGGTGAGTTGGCAGGCGTGTGTAGGGCCACACGACACGCCTCCGCCACGGCCTGCTTCTGTAAGGACGGCAAGTCGGCCAACTGCCGTCCTCAGGCCCCGATCATGGAGGTCGGTAGTCCCAATCGGTAATATTCTATCCTAGCCTAAGGTTTTCTCACTGCCGGTCAAGCAGGCTCACAAGACCGATCAGGTACTGACGGCTAAGGGTGTCTTGGCCACAGTGAGAGGTTTCGCAAGGTATTGAGTCAAAGGCGGGCTCAACTTGATGGCCGGTTTATTCTTACTTACCTAATGATCTTAAATACTAATTTTATCCTATATACACAACTATATCTACGTCTTAGTGTGCTATTGGTGTACATGCACCTTCAGCAGTCCTTTACCTCATCAGTCACTTACACTACGGGACGATAAAAGCATATTAGTATGTTAATTGGATATCACGTAGTGTCCGTTGACGTCGGAATATAGAAAGTTGCTAGAAGTCATGCTCATGCGTGAACATAGTCTCATTGATGCTGTGCTACTTGGTGATCGGTATTGGAGAGGGGAAGTTACACTGACATGCCTATGTTGTTGTGGACAGTGAAAATGCCAGTTTTTTCACATTAAGGTTTGATTTCCGTACATAGACAGTCAAATTATATAAAGAATTACATACCTACTAATTAAAGGGGTGTACTACGTGAGTTCGACAAATGGAAGTGCGATTAACGATTGTGTGACAAAACTGTACTACGACTCACCATAGTTCGAATGCACGCTAGTGCGACACACTGTAGGTCGACATTACTCTAGTGCGACAAACAATTGTGCGACAGTAGTTCGACACTACGGTAGTGCGATAAATCATTGTCGCATTACCGTAGGAGTACCAACAATGGTTTGATTTGATTTAATATGAATTTACATACTCCTATTGGTTTTTTTACATCACTGAAATCGGCAGGGTTAGGTTAGGTTAGAACTTTGACTACAACAAAATAAATAACACAATTAACATGAAAAAAATAATGAAAACCCCCTTTATATTTGTAAAAATATGTTCTGTGGACTTTTAACGCCATCTAGTACAACACAAACGATTGTCGTACTAGAGTAATGTCGACCTACAGTGTGTCGCACTAGCGTGCATTCGAACTATGGTGAGTCGCAGTACAGTTTTGTCACACAATCGTTAATCGCACTTCCATGTGTCGAACTCACGTAGTACACTCTTATTAAAGAAAAGTATAAAGGTGTGGTAGTGCCATCTTGCAAGTGATATCCTTAATATCTCATATACATTCACGCACAAGCCGCGAGCCGAGCAACATGCCGTGTATGTAAACGGTGGCTCTTGGCTCTGTTCGCGCGCTCGCGTTCGGGGCGGTTTTCTGGGCACGAGTCAAAAGACTTGCGGCGAGCTCGCGGGGGATACGCGCTTGGTGTTTAAATTCGCGTTCTTTTGTATTTATTTCATTATTTCACTAGTTCATGGTTGCATTCATTTCATTCATGGTTTAATATTATTTTTGTATGTTTGTAAATTAATTTCCTAGCCGTAGAAGCTCAGTAAAATATTACTCAGTAAATGTGCCGCTAACACATTAACGTCCTACATAGTTGATAGTTCAAAGACTAATAACCACGTCACGAGAGTGTGAACTAAAATTGATTAGCTCGCGCCGTAGCACGCGCGCTGCTAAACACGAGTCACGAATGGAAATAAGGTCGGTTTTAGTCGGTTCAAGCCCGACATAACCACCCCCGCTGGCCCGCGGGGGGGTATCCGAAGATATTTCCGCAGGAAAAACAAAAAAACGTATAGGGGTATCCATGACAAATGACAAGGACTAGCAACGGGGCAAGGCGGGGACACAGTGATTCTCAAACCGGAGATGGACCAGGGTCAATCAGGGTGCGAGGGAAATGTTTTATGGGCAACCTTAGACCCCGGCGTATGAAGACCCGAGACGGCGTGCGATTTAAAAAAAAAAGTAAAAGGGTATCACTTACAAGATGCCATTTAAATTATTAACGTTTACGTAAATGACGTTAACGAGAATGACGTTTAAATGCCTGTAGTACTAATACTACATGGGCTTACCCGGGATGCCCGGCAACGGACACTTGGGGAGGACACCGTGCGGTTTTAGTCGAGACACGACATAACCACCCCCGCTGGCCGGCGGGGGGGTATCCGACCCTTCGAATTTCCGCACGTTAAAAAAAAAAAAAGAAAGGCATTTATTTATTATTGATAACCCTATTTGCAATTTTTTTTAGTCTTCTGATATCGAACAAGCGTAATATTGTCGTAAGTTTACGCAAATATCTAAAATTGTAAAAAAAATATCTCTAACGGATTCTATCGCGATTTATTTTGTGTTATTTTATTTACACTGATCCCGGTTGCTTTTCAGCAGCCATGATCACTCGAAGATAGTCTGCCCGTCCCATAATAAAACTATATAAATCGCGATAAAATCCGTTACAAAACAGTTTTATTTTAACAAACGAATTGTTATCAGTTAAATGATTAAAGAAAATTTAGTTATACAAACTCCGTACCTATACAATGGTTCACCATCCGTCTCCTTGAACCACAGTACCATTGAGACATGGTCTTCCGCCGCTAGTGGCTGGATGTCACACGGCAGAGCTGCTTTCTTGCCAAGTACTCCCTGTGCGTGGGCCGTTGGAACTGCGACAAAGGAAAATATACTGTCAAAAAATGTTATGAGTGTTATGCCTTTTTAGGGTTCCGTTGCCAAATGGCAAAAAACGGAATCCTTATAGATTCGTCATGTCTGTCTGTCTGTCTGTCCGTCCGTATGTCACAGCCACTTTTTTCCTAAAATATAAGATCTATTCTGTTGAAACTTTGTAAGTAGTATTATGTGAACCGCATTAAGATTTTCATACAAAAATAGAAAAAAAAACAATAAATTTTGGGGGTCCCCATACTTAGAACTGAATTCAAAAAAATTTTTCTCATCAAACCCATACATGTGTGGTATCTATGGATAGGTCTTCAAAAATGATATTGAGGTTTCTAATATCATTTTTTTCTAAACTGAATAGTTTGCACGAGAGACACTTCCAAAGTGATAAAATGTGCCCTCCCCCCCCCCCCTGTAACTTCTAAAATAAGAGAATGATAAAACTAAAAAGAATATATGATGCATACATTACCATGTAAACTTCCAACGATAGGTAATTGGTTTGAACGAGATCTAGTAAGTAATTTTTTTTTAATACGTCATAAATCGTAAACTGCAATTTACTTTTCATTCAATCAGCACAAATTAAAAATTAAAAAAAATACATTATTATGTCACTTGCTGCTACGGAACCCTTAATGGGCGAGTCCGACTCGCACTTGGCCGATTTTTCTTTTTTCGTGTGGGTTCACCCCACCGGTGCCAGCGATGAGGTGGGTATGTCGAAATCGAACCAACTAAGACCACACGGTGTCCTGCCAAAGTGCCCATTGCCAGGCACCCCGGGTATGCCCTCGAAAGGATAACCCCAGGGTCCCCAACGGACTTTGGCCGCCGTTGTAGCCTCGTATTATGCTTAGTTTGTTTAAACGAAATTTCGTGTCTATATTGATATTATAAAGAGGTACAGTTTGTGAATTTGTCATGTTGTGAGTTAGTGAGGTTGTAGGGGGTAATCTTGGGATCTACTGAACCGATTTTGAAAATTATTTCACCAATAGAACGCCACATTATTAGTGAGTGTCATAGGCTAACTATATGATGCGTAACTGCTTAAGGGAGGATTAAATATAAATGTCAACGAATCCGGCGAATTCCCTTATATTTTATGAAAACTATTAAATAACGGTGCAATGGGTGAAGCCGGGTTGAACCATCTAGTCTATATATATAAAAATGAGACCCGTTTTCCGTTGTCACGACATAGCATGAAAACGGCTTGACCGATTTTTTTTTTGTAGTTTTCTAATACTCTGTACAAGGTTCTTACGGAAAAAAATATTAAGAAAATCTCTCAGAAAGATTGAAAAATGCGGTACGAAGTTCGCCGGGTCAGCAAGTATATTATAAATAGGTATTTTAGTACAAATGAGTACATGAAAGTTTTCGGTACAACACCACATTTTTTATTCAATTTCCGTCAGTAGATCATAATCAGAGCGTTAGGCCCGGATGCATCCAAATCTTGTACATTGGAGCCCGGGGTTCACCCTCATGCATTTTCTCTTCATTAACTTGATCTTGACTTTAAAAGCGGTGATAGTCCAGTGGTGTACGTAACGGACTGCCGAGACGAGGTCTCGAGTTCGATCCCCAGTCGCCCCGGGCACACCACCTATGACTTCGTCGTTATATGTGCATTAATAAATGTAGATAATCGCTCGCTTAGTAATGTGTCTGATAGATGGCAATAGGCTCGCCCCCTATTACATTGGGACCGAAACATAACTGTCGAATAGTGAGTGTGTAATACACCTCTGCCTACCCCTTCGGGATATAACTTATGTTATGTTTGACTTTCTCGGGGGCTACTGCCGTCTGACTTCCTAACGTCGACAAAGCCTGCGACAAAACATCATCTGTTAATCTTTGCTGACTTGATTGAATGATTGAGCCGTCTCCGACAGTAGATAGAAACTCAAGATTGAAGAGAAATATCCTATATTGTATATACACTCTAGCACGCTCACGCGCACATTCCTTGACAGCTTACCATTCCCTCAACAACCGAGTTGTGCAACTGTGGAACAAGTTGCCTGAAGAGGTAGTGTCAGCTGCAACGCTAAACTCTTTTAAGTGTCACCTGGATAAGTGGCTTTTGGTGAATCATCTCATCATCTCATCATCTCATAAACTCACGCCTATATCCCCGAAGGGGTAGGCAGAGGTGCTAGCACCCACATTTCGCCAGTTTATGTTTAGGTCCCAATGTAATAGGTGGCGAGCCTATTGCCATTAACCGGGCACTTATAAACCTGCGGTAAATACACACATAACTTCGAAAAGCATCGAAAAGTCATTGGTGTGTGCCATGGTAAAACCTGGGATCGAACCCGAGACCTCGTCTCAGCAGTCCATTACCCATACCACTAGGCTACCGCGGCGGTGAATCAAAAACAATAAAAGTGTTATGGACTGTTAACAATGATCGAACTATACTCCAACACCAGTGACGTGGACACATCAGCAGTTTGCTGCTCGTCCATAATCCAAATAATAATAATAATAATAAATTTTTAATCAATTAGTAGGTAAGCTTACTTTTCTCATAGATTTAGATCGGAAAAAGAGAACATCTACGATGGGACTTGAACCCGCGACCAGTACCTTACAGGGCGAAAGCTCTGACCAACTGAGCCACGTCCCAGATATTCAAAATTCTCCGATATATTATAAGCAACTGGTTGCGGGTTCAATCCCCGTCCTAGATGTTCTCTTTTTCCGATCTAAAAGCTACATTGTATCCCTAAAATAGCATACTCATTGAGTAGAATGGGTCTTATAGTTAAAATCGATCTATACCAGACAACCTTGGAATGGAATTTACCTGAAGATTTTATTTCGAAGAGGAATAATAATATTTGAATTAATATTGTATCTATATTATTGCGTAGTTCCCAGTTGAGTGGAACCAATAAGGCCGCCCAATCATTCTCCACCCGTAGGAATAGTATAAAACGACTCAAGAAAAATAGAAAACATGTGGGCCTACCGCCCAAGTGTCGTCGATATCACAGCCGTCGAAATGTTGCGCTGGTCAAGGTCGACGGCCATTTTGTACCGCCCCATTGATAATCGATGCCGGCGCGACGTAAGAATGAATGAAACGCTGTTTTTGACAGTTAAATAGCTGCCTCCTAAAAAAATTCTAAACGACGGCGTCGCTTTGAAGTGTCATTTCATTACGGCACCTCATGAGCTGTCGTTTTGAATATTATTTTCTTTTCCGACGGTAGATTACGATGCCTATTGCACCTAACACTGGGCTACTATGGCTTTTATGGGGGCGACTGGGTTCTGCCCTCCTATTGCACCTAACACTGGGCTACTATGGTTTTTATGGGGGCGACTGGGTTCTGCCCTCCTAACACTAGGCTACTATGGCTTTTATGGGGGCGACTGCCGACGAGTGGGTTCTGCCCGCCTATTGTACCTAACACTGCGCTACTATGGCTTTTATGGGGGCGACTGGGTTCTGCCCTCCTATTGCACCTAACACTGGGCTACTATGGCTTTTATGGGGGCGACTGGGTTCTGCCCTCCTATTGCACCTAATACTGGGCTACTATGGCTTTTATGGGGGCGACTGGGTTCTGCCCTCCTATTGTACCTAACACTGGGCTACTATGGCTTTTATGGGGGCGACTGGGTTCTGCCCTCCTATTACACCTAACACTGGGCTACTATGGCTTTTATGGGGGCGACTGGGTTCTGCCCTCCTATTGTACCTAACACTAGGCTACTATGGCTTTTATGAGGGCGACTGGGTTCTGCCCTCCTATTGTACCTAACACTGGGCTACTATGGCTTTTATGGGGGCGACTGGGTTCTGCCCTCCTATTGTACCTAACACTAGGCTACTATGGGTTTTATGGGGGCGACTGCCGACGAGTGGGTTCTGCCCGCCTATTGTACCTAACACTGGGCTACTATGGCTTTTATGGGGGCGACTGGGTTCTGCCCTCCTATTGCATCTAACACTGGGCTACTATGGCTTTTATGGGGGCGACTGGGTTCTGCCCTCCTATTGCACCCAACACTGGGCTACTATGGCTTTTATGGGGGCGACTGGGTTCTGCCCTTATTGTACCTAACACTGGGCTACTATGGCTTTTATGGGGGCGACTGGGTTCTGCCCTTCTATTGCACCTAACACTGGGCTACTATGGCTTTTATGGGGGCGACTGGGTTCTGCCCTTCTATTGCACCTAACACTGGGCTACTATGGCTTTTATGGGGGCGACTGGGTTCTGCCCTCCTATTGCACCTAACACTGGGCTACTATGGCTTTTATGGGGGCGACTGGGTTCTGCCCTCCTATTCACCTAATACTGGGCTACTATGGCTTTGGTGGATTACTTTGGGGTGGTCGCAGCACTAGTGGGAACGGTGGGTGTCACACGGTGCTGCGACGACAATCCTCTTCTGATGAGGCCCTCAAGCTGAGTACCACCATTGTTAACATGGTACGTGTATGTAATGGTGACCCTCTTTCCTGAGACTTAACCTTCAGCTTACTATCAGACGAGGTGAAGTCAAATTGACGTGTCCTATATATTTAAAAAAAAACAGATTTTTTGTATACTACCAAAGTAGTAAATTCCGTGCTTTGAAGAGTATATGTCCCGATTGCCGTAGGAAAATCTATGGAAGTCGTAACACGTAAATGTAGCCCAAAAAAGTCCAATAACTGGTCTAACTATAGAACTTCGACATCGCCAGTGCGTTATGGAAGTCAGATTGGAAGTCGCTTCAAGGAAAACATCGAAGTCACCGTTTCGTAGTTAGATTAAAAAGCCGACTGAGTTGAGAAAGGCTCGAAGAGATACATTTTTGCGTGAAGGAGTAATAAACACCCACGTCCACAAACACACATCCATCCTCATAAACTTTAAGTAGATTGTACAAAGTAAAACGAAACTTTAAAATAAATACATTCTCATTAAATAAAGCGTACAATGTTTGTACTCAATTTGAATAACATCATAACTTTGTTACAAAGTTCCGAATATACTGGAATAACATTACATGGAACGTTACAATGTTTTAAATGAATTTATAACTAATAAACTCATAACTGTTATCAAGTTGCAGCCAATGCTTGTAATACATTGTGTTGATGTCCACACGGGAGATTGAACTACTTATAGTCGTCAAAAAATTATTTAAAAAATATAAATCTTTAGGCTTACACGGCCGGCGTTGTATGTGGCCTGTTTGGCCGTGGTCCATATGAAACGTGTGATCCAAACGTTCTTCGCACTCGTCGCCGCCCGGACCTATACCATGTCTACGAAAGGTTTGCAACACAAGTTTCATATGGACCACGGCCAAACAGCCCGGCAGCAGTATATTCTACATTAATAACTTCACGCCTGTATCCCCGAAGGGGTATGCAGAGGTGTATTATAAACCCACGATTCGCACGTTGTTTAGGTCCTAATATAATAGGGGGCGAGCCCATTGCCATCTACCGGGCACATTACTAAGCGAGCGGTAATCAACGTTTTTAATACACATATAACTATGAAAAGTCAGAGGTGTCTCCCGGGGCAACTGGGGATCGAACTCGAGACCTCGTCTCGGCAGTCCGTTGCGTACACTACTGGGCTATCGCCACTTTTTCTGAATTAAAATATATTATATATATATATTTTTTACTTGCATGTTATTGACGGAGCTTACTCTGCCTATTCTAATTACTAGCACATGAAAATGAAGACATAAAAAAGCATCGTTGATAAATTTGTTATTGATTAAATAGTCCAAGATCCCACACTATGGCCAGAACTCACTGATTTTTACAAGGGTAAAATGTATGGGATAGAGTAGTGTAGGTGTGTAGCTTCTTTTTTATTTCGTGCGGAAATCCCCTCGGATACCCCCCCGCCGGCCAGCGGGGGCGGTTATGTCGGGCTTGAACCGACTAAAACCGCAAGCCGTCTCGAGTCTTCAGACTTCGGGGTGTAAGGTTGCCCATAAAGCATATCCCTCGCACCCCGACTGACCCTGGGCCAGCTCCGGTTTCGAGATGGCCCTCTCGGGTTTGGGAACCACGGTGTCCCCGTCTTGCCCCGGTTTGGGGGAGGGGTGCTAGTCGCCCCGCCGTCTGTACGTGTGTAACTTGAATGTATGCATACCAGCTAGCTTGTCCCGGTGGCCATTTTGTCAGTTATCAGATGCTAAAGATAGATTAGGTTAGGTGCTAAAGGTAGGTATTTTGTTAAAAATGAAATGTTTGCATAAGTTTGCTGTAACTTTTTAATTCTCAGAATTCGTTCCTTATTAGTGGTACTATCTAATGGTATAATATTACAAGGTGTATATTTTTTCAAAAAATCTACGGGTTTGATTCTTGGCAAGGAATATTGATTTTCCAAAACCCAAATGATACAGTTTTAGTTTTCATTAAAATCGGGCTCGCCAGGTATCAAACCCGTAGATTTTCCGTCAAAATAAACACCAAGTATTATAACACCATTTGATAGTGCCGCTGATAAGGAACGAATTCGGGAATAGGATTGTTTGAGAGCCTCTGTGGCGTAGCGGTATTGCATTCGACTGCTACGACAGGAGACGCGGGTCCGATTCCCGCTCAATGCAAATATTTATATGCATGATCATGTATATCTGCATTGGTCTGGGTGTTTCTATGTATAATATGTATCTATTTACCGATATAAAAGTATGTTTATCCGTATTCTGGACCCCATAACACAAGCTACTTAAACCATGCTTACTTTGGGTCTAGAAAGCGCTATGTACAATGTCGTAGAGTATTTATTTATTATTATTATTTATTTATTAGTTCCAATGTCAATTTGTCCCATAGAAAAAGCTTGGTCACGTCGTATCAGACCATTCATCCTATCTCAACAGAATACGACATTTTAAGGCAATATTATTTGGATTATTTGGAACAGCCGCGGTAGCCTAGTGGTATGGGTAATGGACTGCTGAGACGAGGTCTCGGGTTCGATCCCAGGTTTGACCATGGCACACACCAATGACTTTTCGATGCTTTTCGAAGTTATGTGGGTATTTATCGCAGGCTCATAAGTGCCCGGTTAATGGCAATAGGCTCGCCACCTATTACATTGGGAACTAAACATAAACTGGCGAAATGTGGGTGCTAGCACCTCTGCCTACCCCTTCGGGGATATAGGCGTGAGTTTATGTTATGTTATGTTTTATTTGGATAATTCCGCAACGAAACAAACTCTGTCATTGAAACTTGTCACCATTAATTTACCGGAGAATGAGGATTTTCGCGAGCTCTTGGGGTCCATTAACCTCTTACGAGGCCGTGTTAGCTTACACAACGACCAAAAAAAAACATTCCACATTTTAATTTCACAATATTAAATTACTGACAAGAACATGCCCTAAAGCTTTTGTAAAATTACAGTTATTTGATATTATTACACACGTCTGTGTGCCCCCGAAGGCTATGTATTTTGCCAGTAATTTAGGTCGGCGTAACAGGAGTCGATTCAATTGCTGTCTACCTTAAATATTTGCTCCTGAAAATTTCCTAACTGACACAACCCAATGGTACTTTGCACAGCCTTGCTGATCGACCACACCTGACGTACAGCCATCGAAGTCGCTCCCGTAGTGCCAAGGTAGTCATCTTCATTTATAATATTATTGAGCTGAGCGAGCGAAGCTCTTATACCCGGCATAGTCGTTCGTTGGTGGCTGAACTCCTCCGTAACCACTCGCGCGATCTTGACCAAATTTACCACGGTGACAGTGTGGACACTGAGGAGTGTTTTGAAGCGAGATGGTTCATGTCCGATGTACCATTTAGGAATAATCATCGAAAAACAGTTTCACGAACGCGCGGCCTTAGCTAAGCCCGCGACCGTAGTAAGATGTCTTATTTTCAAGTAAGAGTCCTGCTCGCTCAGCTCAATTTATTTCAGTGGCACCCTGCACTGAATTCCTAGTTACTTTTATTACTCAAAGATGGAAAGAGGAATATTTGTTAAAGATGCTTGATTCAAAAATCAATAAAACAGTTATATTACTTGTTATTGCCGAAAAACAGAATTATCATACGGTCAGCTAGTTAGATGAGTATTATTTGAATTATAAGCTTTTATGTTCAAATGTAATTGAAGAAGAAGAAGAATATATAAAATGAATGGTTCAATGAGAAGTAGAACAATGTTAAGTGTAGGTTGAGGTGAAGGGCGTAGAGAAAATTATATTCACCCCATAAAGAACCTTTACTGGGTGAATGAGTTAATGGAGAAGAATAATTTAGACAATGGTAGATAGATGATGCTGAAAGAACCGAAGATAAAAATACTACTAGATTAGAATAGAATAGAATAGAATAGAATAGAATAGAATAGAATAGAATAGAATAGAATAGAATAGAATAGAATAGAATAGAATAGAATAGAATAGAATAGAATAGAATAGAATAGAATAGAATAGAATAGAATAGAATAGAATAGAATAGAATAGAATAGAATAGAATAGAATAGAATAGAATAGAATAGAATAGAATAGAATAGAATAGAATAGAATAGAATAGAATAGAATAGAATAGAATAGAATAGAATAGAATAGAATAGAATAGAATAGAATAGAATAGAATAGAATAGAATAGAATAGAATAGAATAGAATAGAATAGAATAGAATAGAATAGAATAGAATAGAATAGAATAGAATAGAATAGAATAGAATAGAATAGAATAGAATAGAATAGAATAGAATAGAATAGAATAGAATAGAATAGAATAGAATAGAATAGAATAGAATAGAATAGAATAGAATAGAATAGAATAGAATAGAATAGAATAGAATAGAATAGAATAGAATAGAATAGAATAGAATAGAATAGAATAGAATAGAATAGAATAGAATAGAATAGAATAGAATAGAATAGAATAGAATAGAATAGAATAGAATAGAATAGAATAGAATAGAATAGAATAGAATAGAATAGAATAGAATAGAATAGAATAGAATAGAATAGAATAGAATAGAATAGAATAGAATAGAATAGAATAGAATAGAATAGAATAGAATAGAATAGAATAGAATAGAATAGAATAGAATAGAATAGAATAGAATAGAATAGAATAGAATAGAATAGAATAGAATAGAATAGAATAGAATAGAATAGAATAGAATAGAATAGAATAGAATAGAATAGAATAGAATAGAATAGAATAGAATAGAATAGAATAGAATAGAATAGAATAGAATAGAATAGAATAGAATAGAATAGAATAGAATAGAATAGAATAGAATAGAATAGAATAGAATAGAATAGAATAGAATAGAATAGAATAGAATAGAATAGAATAGAATAGAATAGAATAGAATAGAATAGAATAGAATAGAATAGAATAGAATAGAATAGAATAGAATAGAATAGAATAGAATAGAATAGAATAGAATAGAATAGAATAGAATAGAATAGAATAGAATAGAATAGAATAGAATAGAATAGAATAGAATAGAATAGAATATACTCTATTGTACACCAACAAAGAAATTTCACAATGACTTAACTTAGCTATTTAATATAATTATGTACAATGGGCGGTCTTATCGCGAATCGCTCAATGCGATCTCTTTCAGACAACCTTGGCCTGGCCTTAGAATATGTCGTGTTCTTACTAATGGGTAGGGATCTTAAGAAAGGGGTACAGAATTGATGGTATAGTTGTATTTACAGTCATTGATATTATATGTGCGCTCAGGATAAAAAAGGGTACATTTTGTTTTTTTTTTCGTGCAGAAATCCCCCCTGTTACCACCCTGCCCGCCAATGGGGGTGGTTATGTAAAACCACACACCGTCTCGGGTCATTAGACGCCGAGGTGTAAGGTGGCCCCATAAGGCATATCCCTCGCACCCCTGCTGACCCAGGGCTATCTTCGGTTTTGAGATGGCGCTCTCGGGTTTGGGAACCACGGTGTTCCATCTTGCCCCAGATAGAGCAGGGGGAGGGGGGTGCTTGTCGCTCTGCCGCCCTGGCCTGCTTCTGCTGGGGTGACAAGCGGCCTCACCTACCAACTATGATCCGATGCAGGTGGTCCCCGAAGCTCCCCTTACCGGAGATCGCCTACGGCAGTCGGTACAAGAGGCTTCCGTGTCGCCTCTCTAGCCAATTCTCCATGATGGGCCTTACCGCCGCTATTGTGGCGTGCCCTGCGTTCAGGGTACCGAGAATTAAATTAATTCAGATTTAGAAGAGATATTTTCAATCTCTATTCATGTTCTAACCCAACAGAACCTTTACAGACTCCAATTAACGAGAGCAAATTACATTAAGATTTATAAAACCTTTCACTGAATCGTACAAATAGTGCCTAGGGAGATTGGATCGTTATACCATAATGGGATTTCCCTCTGGACTTTGGAACCCTCTGACCTTCGCCACACAGAAAACCACTATTGAACAACAAAACTTATTTGGTGTTGTGCTTCAAAATAACTCCTTGTCCTGTATACAACATACATCTATCTTCATTCATACCTTCGGATACCCCCCCGCCTGCCAGCGGGGGCGGTTATGTCGTGCATGAACCGACTAAAACCGCTCGGTGTCCATTGCCGGGCACCCCAGGTAAGCCCTCGAAAGGATAACCCCAGATGCATATGAAAAAATTATGCTATTGAATTCATTAAATTCACCCGATTGCGATGAAATTTTGGTTAAGTTGTTAAATATTTTGTTTTTATTAAGAAGACGTTAAAAAATGAAGTACTTTATTGCTTGGATTCACTCAAGCTTATCATCAGGTGGGGTGAAATGATACTGACAGATGAACACAAAACAAAATAAGGCCATTAGCTAGTGATACAGGGCGTCCTACGGCTATACCACATGGAGATAAGGTATCTTAAATAATGAAGTTAGATAATTACACTGAAAGAAGGCTGCATTCTGGTTTTGAAATTCTTTTTATTTAATTTACCATGTTTGTTAAGGAAATATAATCCTTATGATTGACCCTATTTATTGATACCACAAAAGTACAGGATGTTATATTTTCGGATTTTAGCCGGTTCGATTACCGAGTGTTGTGAGAGAATTTTAGAAAATCTTTGAATGCAGATTAATTAGTTTCTAAAATAAAAACCCGGCCAAGTGCGACTCGCCTATGAAGGGTTCCGTAGCAGCAAGTAAATTTTTTATATTTGAGTTGACTGAATAAACGTTTACGATTTATGACTTATTAAAAAAAACTACTTACTGGATCTCGTTCAAACCAATTTTCGGTGGAATTTTACATGATAATGTACATCATATATATTTTTTTACTTTTATCATTCTCTTATTTTAGAAGTTACAGGGGGGGGGGCGGACGCTTTTTACCACTTTGGAAGTGTCTCTCGCGCAAACTATTCAGTTTAGAAAAAAATGATATCAGATACCTAAATATCATTTTTGAAGACCTATCCATAGATCAACACGTATGTGTTTGATGAAAAAATATTTTTGAGTTTCAGTTCTGAAATCCCCCAACTTTTTTCTTTTTTTTTTCTATTTTTGTAAGAAAATCTAAATACGGTTCACAGAATACATCTACATAACAAGTTTCAACAGTATAGTTCTTATAGTTTCAAAAAAAAGTGGCTGTGACATACGGATGGACAGACAGACAGACATGACGAATCTATAAGGGTTCCGTTTTTTGCCATTTGGCAACGGAACCCTAAGAATTATGTATTTTTTGAGTAAAAATTGTCTGTCTACATTATTTAAGATACTTTCCCTCCATGTAATATAGCCGTAGGACGCCCTGTATATAAAAAAGAGGATTGTGTGGTTTTATGAAACCACGGTAAAAGTGAAACCTTTTTTTTCACATTATAGACATTTAACTAAAAAATAACAACATTTACATTAAACACTGACAAACATTTACATTAAACACTGACAAAAACAAACAAAATAGCGTGGAGCACTGGCACAAATGAGTAATAGTCTATGCACTACACGGTCAGCTGCTGCGAACTATAGGCGCCGCCATATTGGCCTTGGCTGCTATGACGACCGCCTTTCACTTTATCCCTACTCCGACCGTCACGCGACATGCAACACACAAACGAAAAAGTTTGAGACGATGTAATAAAAGTTTCACTTTAAAAGAAGTTACAACACAGACAACCGAACAGTGAATTAAACGACAACATATATTTCCATACCCGTTATGTATAGATAACTAGCGACCCGCCCCGGCTTCGCACGGGTGCAATGGTTAAATATTATACATATAAACCTTCCTCTTCAATCACTCTATTTATTAAAAAGAACCGCATCAAAATCCGTTGCGTAGTTTTAAAGATTTAAGCATACATAGGGATATAGGACATATGGACAGAGAAAGCGACTTTGTTTTATACTATGTAGTGATACACGAAGTTTTGTCCGTATTGCCGGATGTGCTTCCGGTCAATTTCGAGGTTCAAAGACTTGCATTTAAGTAATAGGCTTTTACTATCGGTTAAATGAACTGTCCTCCGATTAAGTTCTGTTTAAATTTATTGTGGGTTTCGAGACAGTTTAACCGTCCTTTTGCTGTTTAGAAGTGTGTAATGCTTTAAATTAAGATTAGACTTGTCAATGAATCCTGTTGCTATTTTCTTATATCCTTGGACTATGGCCTTTTCTTCTTTGTCACATTATCTGGCTACGAATTTTACGCCTGTATCCCCGAAGGGGTAGGCAGAGGTGTTTTACGTACCCACGATCCGCCAGTTATGTTTAGGTCCCAATGTAATAGGGGGCGAGCCTATTGCCATCTACCGGGATCATTACTAAGCGAGCGATAATTAACATTTTTGTGTGCCCGGGGCGACTGGGGATCGAACTCGAGACCTCGTCTCGGCAGTCCGTTACGTACCACTGGGCTATCGCTGCTTTTTTATAATTTGTAATATATTTCTATTAATGTCTAAACATAATTAACGAATAAATTTTCTCCTAATAAATAAAACAGTAAACATAGATGAATGAAAACTTAATATTTCAAAGTCTTATAATCTTAAGCAGCAAAGTCTTGTTATCTAAAGAAAGTAGTAATAAAGAAATAATAAGTCGGTAAAATAAGAATTCAGACAAAACTTAACTATACCTTACTTTAATAAAATTGTAAATTAGTTATGCCTGTACATTGGAGATATTAAAAAACAAGTTGAATTCCTGAGACGAGCTTAGCCGAATACAAGGGATTTTCGATTTTGCGATTTTTTGCGATTTTTTCTCTATCTTGCAATGGTTCACCCCAGCACGAATCTATTACCGAAAACAGCAACTCGATAGCTCATCTCCTTCATACAAAAAACCGTGACAGAAAATTGGCAACGACGACGTCGACGACAACTCGATTGCAATAGGGCTTTTCTAAAGAAAATCCCTAAAAATACTTGGGTGATTTTGAATTTTTGAAAGTTTTTTTTTTTTGAAATTCTTGTCCGTTTGTCTGTTTGTTCGCGATGGAACGCGCTTTGTGTTCCTCGTCTATTATTATGTCTGTGTGTTTTTGTGTGTGATACTTTTACAAAAAACTATTCACCAACTTTTCTTAAATAAAGAAGCAATTAAAATAGAAGAGTAGTAAAATCTTAATATTTCAAAGTCTTAATAATCGGTAGCCTAGTGGTATGGGTAATGGACTGCTGAGACGAGGTCTCGGGTTCGATCCCAGGTTTTACCATGGCACACACCAATGACTTTTCGAAGTTATGTGTGTATTTATCGCAGGTTTATAAGTGCCCGGTTAATGGCAATAGGCTCGCCACCTATTACATTGGGACCTAAACATAAACTGGCGAAATGTGGGTGCTAGAACCTCTGCCTACCCCTTCGGGGATATAGGCGTGAGTTTATGTTATGTTATGCTTACTAATCAAGTTAAACAACAAAAGCTTATTATCTAAAGAAAGTAGTTAAATATTAAGAAGGTTAAATAATCTTTTTCTAAAACAATTTTGATAAAACTTCAGACAAAGCTTATTTAAAATAAATGAAATTTAATGTGAAACTCTTTATAACTCCATTTGACTAGAAATATTTTTCTTAAGCACGACGTATGTTTAATCAAATTATCGCTACTTCACTTGAGTAAACTGCGGTAGTGCGTTTGACTGCTAAGTCAGTGGTCACGGGTTCGATTCCCGCTCAGTGCAAATATGTATATTTGCATTGGTCTGGGTGTTCTATGTATAATATGTATTTATTTACAAAAACAATATTTAAGTATGTTTATCCGCATTCTAGAACCCATATGACAAGCTCTGCTTAGTTTGGGTCTAGATGGAGTTGTGTTATTTGTCCTAGAATATTTATAATTTATTTATTTTCTATAAATCTCCTTATAATTATTACTTGGATCTCACAAAATACCAATATCCTATATAATTTTATAGTACTTAAATAATCCTCTCTGACCCTATCACGTATGGATTAAATAACATTCCGAATGGGTAGTGCCTGGTTATAGTATGGCCTGTATCCCCGAAGAGGTAGGCAGAGGTGTATTACACACCCACGATTCGCCAGTTATGTTTAATTCCCAATGTAATAGGGGGCGAGCCTATTGCCATCTACCGGGTACCTTACTAAGCGAGCGATAAGCAACGCTTTAATACACACACAACTATGAAAAGTCAGATCCCCGGACGACTGGGGATCGAACTCGAGTCCTCGTCTTTGTAGTCCATTACGTATACTACTGGGCTATCACTGCTCTTTTAAATATTCTCCGCCATCTATTAAATAATAAGTGGATATATTTCCGTGCGTCGAGATTTACCGAGGTTTGAACAAAATGGGGTAAGTAGTGGTGTAGCCAGCAATTTACCACTAAAAGCCGAGCTTGTAGCTCAGCGTGTGTCGCATGTGTCCTTTTCAGCAATCTTGCGACCAGCCTCAATCCGTCCTGTCGCAGGCTGAGGTAAATTCATGCATCTACACCTGAATAATCTACATGATAAACAATGCAGCCAAGTGGTTTGAGCAAGTTACTCAACGGGGTAGCCAGAATTTTTGCCCACTATATTCTTTGCGTTTTAATATTTTTTGAAATTTATTCAAGAAAAATATTATAAAATAATATTAGGGGGCCATCTCGAAACCGGAGATGGCCCAGGGTCAGTCGGGATGCGAGGGATATGCTCTATGGGCAACCTTACACCCCGGCGTCTTAAGACCCGAGACGGCGTGCGGTTTTAGTCGGTGCAAGCCCGACATAACCGCCCCCGCTGGCCGGCGGGGGGGTATCTGAAGGGATTTCCGCACGAAAAAAAAAAAAAGGTATTCTACACAGCGCTTTCTAGACCCAAAGTAAGCATAGTTAAACTAGCTCGTGTTACGGGTTCCAGAATGCGGATAAACCTATTAATATCCTTTTTTTCGTTGTAAATACATACTTAGTATACATAGAAAAACCCAGACCAATGCAAATAGACATATTCATGCATATAAATATTTGCACTTAGCGGGAATCGAACCCGCGCCCCCTGTCGTAGCAGTCGAATGCACTACCGCTACACCACGGAAGCTGTCAATCATTATTATAGACAATCATTTATTATAGTAGTTAGATGAATTCAGATCGTGAAAAATCCAATGCTTTCGTACTCACAATACATTCGTTTTATACATTTTTCATCTGTGTGTGAAGCACATCACAATCGTTTCCACTGTATGCGTGGCTCACAATGGTCCTTTCAGCTTTGAGCGCAGACTTTTACTAACTTTACGATTTATACTTTATTCCTTTGAACTTATATATTTTAATGACTTGATTTATCTGTATTACGATATCGAGTTTTTTATACCACTTAGGTGACAGACAAGCACAAAGCACACCTGATGGGAAGCGGTTACCTTAGCCTATCGACGTTTGCAACACCAGTGGCGTCACACTCTCGCTCCCAATCCTGTAAAAACCTTCTTGAAGAACCTCATATTGTGGTGGCTTGGGAAAACCACAGCAGGGAGATCATTCCACAGTTTGAGCGTGCGCGGAATGAAGTTTCTTTCATATCTCACAGGAAGAATTATGTCTATGGCGGGCGGTGTGATGATAAAATGTGGACGTGGGCATCATTTCGAACCATTCTTCTAAACACATACCATTATATAGGCGGTAGAAAACGCACAGAAAGGCAAAATATTTCCTATTTCTAAGAGGTTCCACACTGCCTGAAAGCACGGGATTATCGAAGATCCTCAGTGCCCGTCTTTGCACCGAGTCAAACGGGTCAAGCCAGTATGCTGGTATGTATCATATAAGCAACTCTTCGTGTGAGGCCGGACTTGCGACTTATAACGAAGAAGTATTTGCTCCGCAGTGAAGTACTGCTTCGCCCTGTTGAGCACTCCAAGTTTTTAAGATGACAACTTGACCTTGTCTTAATGGACATCGCTGGAGATATCAACACCGAGGATCCCGATACTTTTGGAGATGGTGAGTGGTGTGTCCAGGGATTCAGGTGCTACAATGAATGCAACCACACCAGTGGTATAATATATTCGAAGGTATAATATTCGCCTGTGGATGTAGTAAAAGTTCATTAAGGAATATCGGAAAAAATAACGTGCTGTTCTATAAATAAAAAATAAATACTTGTTTCTTTGACAGCAAAGAAACAGGTATTTATTTGATTAAAACGAAATATCTTTATAATATATTAACTAAGTATTTGGTACGGGGACTTCACTATCCGTAATATTTTCCTAAACCTCCCAACGCTTAAACACGCGTATTACAAATGACTACTAAGCAGTTAATAAACCATAAACTGATTGCATGTAAAATATTAATTGTGGTTTCCACAGTACATGTGTGGTTCCGAAGTTATGCGATTCATGTAGCCAGCCTTCTCCCACGTAAGCTAAATCGCAGCCTAGTATGAACTTAAGGCGCTTCCCTGACCAAACGTTGATGCAAAATAAAATTTATTTTAATCAATTTTATTTTACAACGAAAAATCTATTTGAAAACATTAACTTTAGATTACTTTTAAATGAAAAAAGTATAATAATTTAACAAAAAAAATTATTTGAAAAAAAATATCTATTTGTAAAATCTAATTTTTTGAAAGAAACCTTTAATTAAACCTTTAGGCAGAGCCTTCCTTGAAAACTACTAGGGACCACCTATATCTTCTATAATATAAAAATGAATCGCTGAATGTGTTGCTAAGCGCAAATCTCGAGAGCAGCTGAACCGATTTCGCTAATTCTTTTTTTACAATATAATATAATATAAGAAAGTACGAGGATGAACCATCCTCGTACTTCAAGGAGGAGAGAAAAATTTAAAATATTGACTGAAAAAAGAAGGTTACAGGCGTGTTTGTGATAAATAGGTGCCACGAGTCGAAGTATGCCACAGGCGAAGCCGCAGAGGACAGCTAGTATGTAATAAAAATGCGTTGCGAACCGTTTTACTCAGGGATGTGCCTTAACTCTAGTTGGAAACACGCGAGGTATTTGGTGAACACAGTATTCGCTGGTGCTTGACAGCCCGTCAAGCGTAACAGCTGACATTCACACGGTGTCGCTGTCACTAGGAGAATCGAACAACCTGTATCCAGTTACACAGTGGACCAATTTTAATTAAATATTTTTAAACCCTCTATAGACAGTTGTGAAACATACTAGTTGTGAGGAGTTAAATTCTCTGTCGTAATTGAAGTTAGGAGGTGAGAATTCCGTCCTCCATGAGCGCAGGCTAATTGATTGACTGATTGATCAGATGGTGGTCACTCATGTGAAAGTCAAGATAAGCTAATTTAGATCCGAAGACAGTGTGCCGTGATCGGAGTGAACACCTCAAATGGAACCGACAGCATCACTAATATAAAGATGATAAATTTCAGAGGACAGATAATATTATTACATAGTTTTGGATTATACTTGAATGATGTAAAATAAAAATTAAAAAATAAATAAATATTCTACGACATTGTACACACTTCTAGACCCAAAGTAAGAATAGCTTTACTAGCTTGTGATATGGGGTCTAGAATGCGGATAAACATACTTAGATGTTTTCTTTAATGTATACATATTATACATAGAAACATCCAGACCAATGGAAATATTCATGTTCATAACATAACATAACATAAACTCACGCCTATATCCTCGAAGGGGTAGGCAGAGGTGCTAGCACCCACATTTCGCCAGTTTATGTTTAGGTCCCAATGTAATAGGTGGCGAGCCTATTGCCATTAACCGGGCACTTATAAACCTGCGATAAATACACACATAACTTCAAAAAGCATCGAAAAATCATTGGTGTGTGCCATGGTAAAACCTGGTATCGAACCCGAGATCTCGTCTCAGCAGTCCATTACCCATACCACTAGGCTACCGCGGTTAATTTTTGTATTCATGTTCAGACATACAAATATTTGCACTGAGCGGAACTCGAACTCGCGACCTCTGGTTAAGCAGTCCGCTACGCCACAGAGGTCGTCAGAACATATTTTTAATTAGTTACCTGTCCTGGGAAAAGTTCGCGAAAAATCCTTTAACCCGATTGCAGTGCCATCTGCCTAATAAGCTATAAAGTTGGGTTTTAGCAATAAGCAATAAGAGGGGGCAGGGGAAATTTCACCCACCGTGCTGCAGCAGAATGTGCGACATTCGCGTAAACTTCCGACAATATCATGAACTTCCTTTTCTTTTTTTAAACCACAAAGGTAGGTTCATACGGAAGGTCGTGAATATTGTCTTATGGTGCGCATTGGAAGGGGCCTATGTCCAGCAATAGGTTAATTCATTGATGTTTTCTTCATTTCAGTTCAGATTATATTATTTAGCTTTTAATTTACTTTTATGACACAATTTCTTTGCTTTTCAACTCTTAAAGAAATTATTCTTTAACGAAATTCCTTCTGTATTCCCACAATGGAATATCTAAATAGCTCAAAATTTATTACCCAAAGGGTGAAGCAATAAATTAACTGAATTAAGACTCTCTTTTAATACGGATGTGAAAGCGATAATCATTACTTATAATTCGTAATCTTGATAACGCCAGATTTTATGTTGGAGAATTATAAACCAGTGATAAAAAATAATATGCTATTCACGGAACATACATATATTATAAAGACGACCTCTGTGGTGTAACAGTAATGCGTTCGACTGCTAAACCAGAGGCCGCGGGTTCGATTCTGGCTCAGTGCAAATATATATATTTGCATAGGTCTGGGTGTTACTATGTATAATAGGTATTTATTTACAGGGGTGTGTGTTGGGTAACCTCCTCGAGTGTCGCTTCGATTCCGATCCCGCTGCAGTCCGGGGGGAACAGAATCGGAGCGGCCGGTACACCCTGGGCGGCGGTCAATGGCTTCCCCTTCACCCCTTCATAGGGTTGGCATTGATCGTCGGCCAATACCCAACGTGGCGGGAACACATCGCTCTCCGTACTCCTCTGCTTTCAGAGGAGACAGGATGAGCGATGCTGTTAGTGGTGAGATGGCCCAGGGTCGGCCGGGGTGCGAGGGATATGCTCTATGGGTAACCTTACACCCCGGCGTCTGAAGACCCGAGACGGCGTGCGGTTTTAGTCGGTGCAAGCCCGACATAACCGCCCCCGCTGGCCGGCGGGGGGGTATCCGAAGGGATTTCCGCACGATAAAAAAAAAAAAGGTATTTATTTACAAAAAAAAAGTAGTTAAGGCCCTGTCTGGACGCAAGCTACCATAATTATGCTTATTTTTTGTTTCTACGATTATTTCTCTCTCTCTATAAGAGTACTGATGCTAGACAGTTGATTTTTTTATATATACAGCTAATTATCTACTGTTCACGCACATCCAAAAACATTTTGGATAAATAGAGCAGTTTCTTGTTAAAAAAATTGCAAAGAAACACTCTTTGAAATAAATTTTTCGTTTCAATTATCTCAATATTTTTAGCGATGACATATATATTTTTTGTTACACATATAAAGAAAATTTAATCAGCTAGTGGGATATCTACAAATTAACATCCTCAAATCCGTCATATTTTTTAAATGATTTATTTATCCGTTTGCCGCCAAACAAATCAAACAAATCAAACAGATAAATAAATCATTTAAAAAATATGACGGATTTGAGGATGTTAATTTGTAGATATCCCACTAGTTCATTAAATTTTCTTTATATGTGTAACAAAAAATATATATGTCATCGCTAAAAATATTGAGATAATTGAAACGAAAAATTTATTTCAAAGAGTGTTTCTTTGCAATTTTTTTAACAAGAAACTGCTCTATTTATCCAAAATGTTTTTGGATGTGCGTGAACAGTAGATAATTAGCTGTATATATAAAAAAAATCAACTGTCTAGCATCAGTAATCTTAGAGAGAGAGAGAAATAATCTTAGAAACAAAAAATAAGCATAATTATGGTAGCTTGCGTCCAGACAGGGCCTTAAGTATGTTTATCCGCATTCTAGAACCCATATGATAAGTTCTGCTTAGGTTGGGTCTAGGTGGCGTTGTGTACTTTGTCGGACACCATTAAGATGTACTCGCCATCATTATTTTAGCTTGATACAAGTTTTTTTTAATGTGATTGTTGTTACATACGGTAATACAGTGTATTTCGTAAAACTATTTCCAGTTAAAATCTAGTGGGTGAAGTTATGTTTCCCTTGATAGGCTAGTCATTAACCTGCAGTAAGGAGCAACAGTTCCTTTCCGTATGGTTTATTATATATAAGGTGTCACAAAATTAGGTCCCTGAATTTGGTGATATGACTTGGTATCGACAAAATATGGATTTGAAATAAATAAAAAAATCGGTTAAAATAAAAAAATAAAATAAAAAATTAAAAATGAAAAAAAATACACCACCAGCGACCAGCGTCACGTGAAACGACGAGTCCGTGACGCACGTGGTAGGCGTGCAGTCCTTCTCCTCGCAGTATTCTCCAAGCGGATGTGTAGGAAATACCTTTTTTTTTTGATCGTGCGGAAATCCCTTCGGATACCCCCCCGCCGACCAGCGGGGGCGGTTATGTCGTGTGTAGGAAATACCTAAATCGCGACCAGCGTCACGTGTGCTCGCTCGTTGCGTCACGTGACGCTGGTCGCTGGTGGTGTTTTTTTTTGTATTTTTTTTTTTATTTTATATTTTCTTTTTTTATTTTACCCGATATTTCATTTGTTTCAAATACATATTTTGTCGATACCAAGTCATCTCACCAAATTCAGAGACCTAATTCGGTGACACCTTATATAATAATAATGCTCGTACTATAAAATGTTTGCAAGTTTTAGACTACTACATACAAGTAAAACAAGTTTTTAATTACATCACTCCATGCAGTGGATTTAACAAAGTGTGTGTGTGTGTGTGTATGTTTGTATGTGTGCATGCGTGTATGTGTGTGTGTGTCTGTGTATGTGTGTGTGTGTGTTCATGATTGTGAAAATATAGTGTGTAAATATATAACATGAAAGATATTGTTTTTGTAATAATCAGTATTAAATGAATGTGGGTTTGCACTCAAGGCTTTCGGACCTCGGAGCCCAGAATCAACTTACTCCTTCTCCGTCTTTAGTTCTTTTAGTTTAGTTCTTATGCAGTTATTATGGGAGCAACTGTTATCTGACCGCCCATAAACCATTTATACCACATGCACTCATTACCTACCTACCCCGAAAGAGAGAGATGTATACATGCATATTACAAATACTAGAGTCTCATGGAAACAATAATGTTTGATTAATATATTATTTTGAGGATCCATGTTGAAGAATAATTTAGTGTTTATCATGTTTTGACCAAAAACACCTTTACAAGGCTTTTTTTATTTTTTTAACGTGCGGAAATCCCTTCGGATACCCCCCCGCCGGCCAGCGGGGGTGGTTATGTCGTGTCTCGACTAAAACCGCACGGTGTCCTTTACAAGGCATGTGGCAAACTGCAAGCCTAGACAAACGGCAAACGCTCCCAAACATTGATTGTTCTATGCTATTCTACTAACGATTGTACCATTTGTCCATCTAACAGGAGATGGAAACTGCAAGCAATACAAAGAGCAAAAATTTTGCATGGTCACGTATATTTTACCAAAATAATTTATTTATTCAACCTCATTAAATAGAACTCCATAAAACCAAAGGACATTTTAAAGTACTTTTCGTTTGCCAAGAAAGCTTGTCCTGTCAGCAATGATTTTATTTTCGTACATTAGGTAAGCCTCATTGACCATAATTCAAATAAAAATACATTTCCTTTTCAATTATATTACAGACAATTTGTAAGAAGCAAGGCCAAGCAAGAGTACTTACGCAGTAAAAGCAATCCAGTGATGAAAAGAGATAAACAATTTCGAATAATAAAAATGTTCAGCACAAAATAAAATCGAGAATATTTACTATCTATTGTCAATGATCTGGAATACTATCTTATAAAGAACTAGCATTGCCATGCAGTTTCACGATATCGGGATAAAAATTACTCAGGGATAATGTAGCATTTTTTTTACGTGCGGAAATCCCTTCGGATACCCCTTATCCGCCGGCCAGCGAGGGTGGTTATGTCGGGCATGAACCGACTAAAACCGAACGGTGTCCTTCCCAAGTTTCCGTTGCCGGGCACCCCGGGTAAGCCCTCGAAAGGATAACCCTAGGATTACCGGCGGACTTTGGCTGCCACCGCGGCCTCGCCTAGTGAGGTCGGGCTAATATGAACTAATTTTTGAAATCAGTTCAGTAGTTTCAGAGTTTATCGGTAATAAGCAAACATATCTTTCCTCTCTATTATAATAATAGTATAAATACATTTTTTGCATAAAATAATCAGGAAAAATTGTAACATTTTTATGTAGATAGTTTTGTAAATAGCAATTTGTATTCTTATTGCTACTCATAGTTGGTTTCATAACCATAACAGCTAATATTTCCTGCAATATCGATATTTCGGCGCTATTAAAGTACAAATCTCTTATTTATTCACAAGAATAATTACAGTACGGAACTGATATAAACAATACAGTTTTTATGAAACTATGAAAACATAATTTGGCAAAAATATGCGGAGAAAGAAACTTACATACGTCATCAACGATAGGCTAAGAAACTACATAAAAATTAATGTACTATTTACTGTAATAACATTATTTCGTCTCATTACAACCTCATGCCTTTCTCTTTTGGGGTAGGCAGACACAGCTCTGCATTAGCTTGTGATTGATTCATAGTATCAAATGAAGCTCGCGAATTCACTTATAAATCTTTCATTCAAATCTGCCGGTTGAGTACTTCTTTCTGTCTGTCCGTCCGTATGTCACAGCCACTTTTTTTCCGAAAGTATAAGAACTTGGTAAAACTAGTGAAACTTCGTTAGTAGATGTATTCTATAAACCGCATTAAGATTTTCACACAAAAATAGAAAAAAAAACATTAAACCTTGGGGGTTCCCCATACTTAAAACTGAAAATCAAAATGTTTTTTTTTTCATCAAACCCATGCCTGTGTGGTATCTATGGATAAGTCTTCAAAAATGATATTGAGATTATTTCTAATATCATTTTTTTCTAAACTGAATAGTTTGCACGAGACACTTCCAAAGTGGTAAAATGTGTCCTCCCCCCGTAACTTCTAAAATAATAGAATGATAAAACTAACACATTACCATATAAACTTCCACTGAAAATTGGTTTGAACGAGAACTAGAAAGTAGTTTTTTTTAATTCGTAATAAATCGTAAACCGCTATTTACCTTTCATTCAATCTACTCAAATATAAAAATTAAAAACAAAACATTATTATGTTACTTGCTGCTACGGAACCCTTCATGGGCGAGTCCCACTCGCACTTGTCCGCTTTTCTTAATACATCGTCAATTTGATCAGTATAATGATCTTCGGGTTCAAACCTATCTGCTTACCTATATGCTATATACTTATATGCTTGCGAACCAAACTACGTTACTATAATCATTTTAGGCCACAGAACTCTCATCATACCTGAATTATACTTCTTACGAGTATCAACCAGCCTAGCTCCACACATACAACTGCGTTTGTCTACTTCCAAGGCAATAATAATTATTTTATTATCTGAAAAGTTTAAATATTAAACATCTATTTTAACCAAAACAATAAGAGAGTTAAGTTGCTTAATTTTGTTGCAATACATGCCGTAATTAGTTACTAACCAGGTTTAAACTTAGCCGTGCTCCTTCGGGTAAACGAATTAGTAGCTAGCGACGCCTGGACCGCGGTGACTTCAGAAACAAGTTTTAAAAGTAAAAGACTAGTTATTTTTAATCTAAGAGAGCTTGGCTAAGGATGTTTAACTATCACAGATCTAATTTTAGTTAGTAAGGTCAAGGAAAAGTACTGTTTCTGTTTTAGTTTGAAACTGGCTTTTGGTTTAAGAAATAGATGCAGTGTGGTTTTAACTGTTGTTTTGTTTATTCGGTTTTCAATATATACAGTTCAGTTTTGCTTTCGATGGGTTGAACGAGATCCTGGAACTATCATCCGAGTGATATTGTAACAGAATAAGCGCAACTAGAAATACCTGTTAGAGTCATAAATAATGAACTTTATGGAATCATAGCTTTATGATTTTTTTTTTTGAAGTGAAATCTTCTTTATGCGCGTTGAGCATTTTTCATATGAGCACTTTTTGGGTGAAGAAAAATCATGAAGATCGCTTTTTTTTAATCGTCACGGCACCTTGAAATCGTCTCCTACGTCACGCGAGACGCTTCCCAATTTTTTTAGGTCACAACGCCATCTTATTTGAAGCTGGATGGTTGGACGGAGGGAGGGAGGGACGGATGGACGGCGGGAGGGAGAGAGGGAGGGATGGAGAGACGGTGAGAGGGAAGGAAGGTGAGAGTGAGAGAGGTAGGTAGGGATTGGAGGGAGGGAGGGTGTGTTGAGATAGTGGGTGGGTTGGCAGAAGGGATGGAGGGAGGCACGGATGGATGATGATGATTAAAAAATTACACGTAATTGTTCAAATTTTCATTTCTCGTGAAAAATTACCACTGGCGGCGTCTTCAGAACTTGATTCCCTATTGCTCGGCTTCTTAGGGTACCCTTCCACAAAAACTAAGCTATCAAACGCAATAAGATTTTTTTTTTAAATTGCACTGGTACTTGTACACATCCTTTCATACAAATAAACTCTGCGTCTTATTTATTAGAATTGAATTAAATCACTTGTGCTTCTCCACAAATTTGTTTAGTCACCGCACGGCAACCGAAAAAGTTTTTAAGACAGTTAGTAGGAAGGTAGGTAATAATATTATTATATTATTATAAAATATATTACTATTACAATATATTAATAAACAAATCAAAAATATAATATAAAAGAAAACTATCTAGAATTTCATAACAGTCCTTGTTACGCGTTCACATAACGAATTCCAGGCAAATCTTTCTTTACCATATTCCTCTAAGTAAACTTAGTTTCTTGCCGCCGGGACGCAAATATCTTACTGTATACGATATCACAGCATCCTCGATCTATATACAAACACAAAGTTAGGTACCAAGGCTCCCTCGAGGGCGCAAGTTACCCTACTTGGATCTACAGAGCCCTGTAAGCTTGTAAATGTAAGTAAAGATATACTGAGTTGCATTGTAATACACAACTACACAACTACAAAGAAGATTTGTGGTCGTGAGATGAAGTTTTTGACTGCGGCAATATTATTATCAAGCTTTTCTTTATTTTTAGGGTTTCGTACCTGACAAGGAAAATCGGACCCTTTGTATAATCATTTCGTTATCCTTCTGTCTGTCTTTTACGAGTTCCTGAGTACTGTGTACTGTGTACAGCCAGTACTGTGATCACGTTAATTCACCGTTAAAATTATTGTTCATCTTTTAACACAAAAATATAAAAAATAGTTACCCGGATAGTTCAAAGAAGACGAAGAAAGAGAAGAAAAAATAAATAAGTCTCAATTCAAAGACTTTAGTCAAGTAGTTGTTGAAAAGTTCCACTATCCACATCATTATAATTATCATTAGATCAGTTCGATGATATCATTAAAGTTTCAAATCGAAACAACTACTAGAATTTCATTAAATATGACTACCGAGATTGGTTTACATAACATGTAGTTAAAGCTAAGAAAAGCGTGTTAAAATCATGCAAAATACTGTGCAGCGGCCATGAACCAAAAAACCTAAAATCTTTCAGAAATAACTGTGTTACAGTCATTTAAACTCAGCGTGAATCCAGAATGTAAGCCCGCATTAGCAAATAAAAGAATATCTTCCCACTGTCAGATGCAACATACGTTTTTCCGTGTATAAATACGTTTTTTTTTCTTTTTTTTTTTCGTGCGGCGCGACAGTTAAATATTGCAGAAATCGGCAAAAAAAATCCGTTCCCGCAGGGGGAACGCACAGGTAGATTTCGTGAAGCAATTAATATTATTTTTTAACATGTTTAATTTTTTTTTCTCGAAAACGGTAACTTTTAGCGAAAAACTTTTCAGACATTTATTTTACTTACTTGAAAATGGCCTATCGATTAAAAATGTTTCCGACGGCAAGAATGTTCACCGGTTAGAAGTTATGATTTTTTTCCCGAAAAATTTTGGTTTTTCCCCCCTCCACTTTTAGTTAAAGTTTTTCAGTCTGTGAGAGAAAGTTAATCAGTCGGGGTGCGAGGGATATGCTCTATGGGCAACCTTACACCCTGTCTGTAGACCCGAGACGGCGTGCGGTTTTAGTCGGTTCAAGCCCGACATAACAACCCCCGCTGGCACGCGGGGGGGTATCCGAAGGGATTTCCGCACGAAAAAAAAAAAAAAAAAAGGGGTCATAAACGAAGAATTTTTTTTTAAATTCGACAGTAGTCAAGAAACCAATAGGTAGATCGATTTCATCGAAATCTACCTAAAATCTAAGTTATTTTTTTTTCTCGAATACGGTTTGTTTCAGTAAATTTGAAAATAAACAAGCAACTATTTTAATCATGACATTTCTGTCTCTCTTTACTTTGTGCCTCTTCAATCCTGAAGGTTGGCTGTTAGATCTTTATATTCCTCTCTGTCAGCAGCCAACCGGACTTCGTTTGTTTAACGGGGCCATTGCCGGTTCAGTCCCGAATGTTTCACAAGTACAACTCTCTCCGGCACCCAGTGCGTCTCTCCCCCTGCATTTTGTTTGGTATCTATACTATAATATTGTTAAGAAAGAGATCAAAATTGGTGAGTTTAAATAAGTTAAATTAATATTCTACGACATTATTCACTGCGCTTTCTAGACCCAAAGTAAGCATAGTTTAACTAGCTTGTGTTATGGGTTCCAGAATGCGGATAAACATAGTTATATACTTTTTTTTTGTAAATACATACATATATTCATAGAAAGACCCAGACCACCACAACTCGGCAAACGTAGTGTAGGACGCCCTCCGGCCAGGGGGGATGATGCTGAATGCGGCAAGCTGAAGACAGGGCGCTATGGCGCTCATTAGGGGAGACCTATGTCCATGGACATAGGTCTGCTGCAGTAGTGGACTAGAATAGGTTGATAATGATGATAATGATGACCCAGACCAATGCAAAGAGACATATTCATGCACCCGAATATTTACACTGAGCGGGAATCGAACCCGCGCCCCCTTTCGTAGCAGTCGAATGCACTACCGCTACGCCACAGAGTCCGTCTCAGAGTTAGTTTATATGTTTGAGGTAGTATTGGAATTCTTCTTCTTCTTCTAGTATTGGAATTATCACATCATTTGGAAGGTATGTATAAATTACGATGATTTAAATAAAATAAACGCATATGACCCAAACCGTAGCGAGGGCGGCTAGCTAGTAGATAGGCGATTGTAGTATAACAATACAACCTCAATAAGCCGGTGCATTTGCTGGGATAGGCGCTTCGATGAGTCTTATTTAATTGTAGGCGTATAAACAATAATTATGGTAATCTATCTAAAATTTGGTTTTATGATAGCACTGAACCCTCATAAACTCGATACCTGTAACACTGTACGTCTTGTCGTACGAAATTTAATATTTCTACTTTTTTCCTTATTCTTTTTTTTTTCCTTTATTCAATTTAAATAAACGTACTCGTGCTTATATTCTCGTAGACCTTACATAGTTACTACACAGACAGACCGAACACTTTCAGTACCTTTTTTTTTTTTTTCGTTCGGAAATCCCCTCGGATACCCCCCCCGCCGGCCAGCGGGGGCGGTTATGTCGGGCTTGAACCGACTAAAACCGCACGCCGTCTCGGGTCTGCAGACGCCGGGGTGTAAGGTTGCCCATAGAGCACATCCCTACTTTTATCTTAATACAGCATAAGGTAAAGGATTTATACGTAATATTTTAGTCTGGGTCGTAAGCACTCGGCTTTGTTTTTAAACATAATTTTTGACTTTTTAGAGTGTTATACTTTTTTGTCGTGTGGTAATCGTCACGGATAACCCTTGGCCAGTGGGGGTGATTACGTCGGACTCGAATCGAGCAAAGGTATGGTGGTGTATGGTGGCCCAATAAGGCCATTCCCTCGCACCCGAACTGGGCCATCTACGGCTTTGAGATGGCCCCCTCGTATGTGGGAACTACGGTGTCCCCAACTTACCCCGGGGGAAAAGAGACCCCTTAAGGACTTCGTTGTCTGTCAAGAACCTGTTATATATTTAATTCATTAGCAAATACTCCATAGGAGAAAATAAGACACGATTTGCAACAAATTGAGTTTTTATAAACTCTTGTGCTAATTTTCTATCAATGGGTTAAATGGTACCCCTGGTAGTGTTAATATAATTTCTAGTGTTTTGAACCTAATTACTAAATCTTTAGGCTTTCACGGCCGGCGTTGCATGTAGAATATACTGCTTCCGGGCTGTTTGGCCGTGGTCCATATGATGGTCTATGTGAAACACAAGTCTCATGTGGACCACGGCCAAACAGCCCGGAAGCAGTATATTCTACATAAATACTAATACATTGAAATGTATGGGTTATTCGGCCCTACCAAGACCGTTGGAGAAAAGCCAATCTCACCTACGAGCTTGGAACACCTGCTTATTGACGGACGGGGTTCTGGTGCACGCTTTCCCTCTAGGGGTTAGTAGACCAGATGGCAGTAAAAAACTTCGGCAGATAAAAACCGTATAAGACAAACCAAAAGGATCATTAGTAAGTGGACGCCGGGCTCATAGGCGAAAGGCTCATAAAAAACTAGGAACAACGCTGAGATGATTACGAATTTCAATTTTTTGAAGTGAAAACTTCTTTAGCGGCGTTGTGCACTTTTTTTGTAATGGGTAAAAAAGGTTAAACTCGCGTCAGTAAACACGTGACTTGATTGTAAGACAAAAAATATAGCAGCGCTAATTTCACACTGTACTCAACAACCTTGGTGGCGCGATCGTCTAATGAGGGGTCGTTGACTTCGTCAAGACCGAGATCGATTCCGACCGAGGCCCAAGTAACACTTTTTGTCATCATATATCTTTTTGTAATATTTATTCTATTTTGTGCCATAAATCTATTGATATGAAATGGAAATTAAACAAAGTGCATCTATTAATGAAAAAAGTGACGAAGAAATAGCGAAAGAAAATGAGTGAGTACTTTATAAATATATTGGCGATGATGGTTCTGGTAATAATGATGGTGAAAAAGTCGTTAAAATTATGGATGAAAGTTGATTTTTCTGAGAGATAAACTTTTTTAATGTAAATTAATTGTAATAGTTCTGAAGTGTTAAATTTTTAATGTAATATAAATTGTCATGTTTGTGTACGATAGCGCAATAATTGAAATTGTATGTTACTACATAAATGATAGTACTTTTATACTGATAATTAAAGCAATTCGTGCAAAATTATTCCCTAACCTTTCCAAAATATTCAAAATGCACAACGTTAATATTCAAGTTTTCACTTTTGCCGGCACTCCCGGAGTGCAACCCGTCGTTTTTTTTATATGGTGCTCAAGTAGCAGATAAGCTCACGGCCTGACTGGTGGGATGCGGTAAACGCGGACTGAGGATGTTTGCAACACCAGAGGCGACACAGTCGTGCTGCCGACCCTGTTCCTTTTCGTACCCTTCTTGAAGAATCAAAAATATTATATTTCAACGATCTCTAATTACATTTTGCATAAAATATCACACATCACAACTGTCAAGGGATATTTTACATTTACAGATGTACATAATTTAAAAAAATATGAATTCTAGAAAAATGTTTTTAATAGGTACGTACCAAAATGTCGATGGCACATTTTAGGGTTTCGTAGCCAAATGGCTAAAAACGGAACCTTTATAGATTCGTCATTCATATATGATGGACAGACATTCATATAGATTGTCTGTCCATCCGTATGTCACAGCCACTTTTTGCAGAAACTAGAAGGACTAAGCTGTTGAAACTTGGTAAGTAGATGTATTCGGTGAACCGCATTAAGATTTTCACACAAAAATAGAAAAAGAACATTCAGTTTTGGGGGTCCCCATACTTAGAATTTTTTTTTTCTTCAAACCCATACGTATATATATGGATAGGTCTTCAAAATTAATATTGAAGTTTCTAAAATCATTCAACATCAAATCACAATTTACCTTTCATTCAATCAACTCACATATATTTAAAAAAATTACTTGCTGCTTCGAAACCCTTCATGGGCGAGTCCGACTCGCACTTGACCGGTTTTTTTATTATTTTTGATATTAAATTTAATTTAAAAAAAAGATTGTAAAACGTGGCAATTCTAGAATGATATTTTTTAAATTACATCCATTAACGTTAAATATCCCTAGACCGTGTTGAGCTGTGTAGCTATAGATAATTAAAATGTTACACAAGATACTAAAAGTTCCCGAAATTCAAGTCTAATTTATCCAGTTCAAACTGTCATTTCAAATCGTCAATTATATCAGAGAGCTCAATATCAAAGATATCGAAGATTAACTAAACTTGTAACCATAGAACAAAGACGATTACAGATAATAAAATCTGTTTCTGAAGTAAACCTCAAGGCTCGAACTAATACCACTGGAACACCGAAACAGTATTAGACAGAGGTTTCACAACTTAAAGACCCTTCGAAGTTGAGTATACTGATGCTTTGATGAATCGATGGGAGCTTCATTAATCTATTAATAACTATATCAAGACGATATTAAGATTGTCAAATAAAGCTAGATTACATAAGAGAATAGACAGATTACAATAAAGTTTAAAAATATAGTAGATGCATGATAATAATAATGAATATTCTATGATATTATTACACAGTGCATAGCATCAGTGCAGTGCATAGATACAGCCCGACAAACGTTACAAATAATAATACGTCTTTACCTATGAAATTGCCGAAATTTTCTTACAAATTCATCTGTAATTGAATAGCTATTTCCATTATTTATATTTTGTTTGAAAGTTGATTTCAAGATTTTACAACTCTGTATTAAATTTTATATTTATTGGCCGCTTGAAAAATAATTTGATCTTCAAAAACAGTACTTCCTAAATGCTATCCATTTTGATGATAAATTTCGTATTACTTAACAGCTGTCACTTTTCAAAAATGTAATAAAAGTTGCTGTTTGTTAGCTTAATGTTGTCTCATTCGTACACAAAAAGAAATCATAATATTTGGATTTGTCATTCCTAAAAAAATGCAAAAATGTTATTACTGAAAATTGGATTTCCTCCAATTTCTTCAAGAAATACGTATATTATATTGTATATAATATTGTAATATTGTACGACAAAGTACACGACGCCATCTAGACCCAAACTAAGCAGAGCTTGTCATATGGGTTCTAGAATGCGGATTAACATACTTATTTTTTTTTTTTAAATACTACATATTATACATAGAAACACCCAGACCAATGCAAATATACATATTTGCAATGGAAATCTATACATATAATAAAATCGTAAAGAGGTGAAAACTGCACATTGGATATTTTTCTAAAAAGATTAAATGATGTGTGTTCTAGGAGCGATACCTTTTTTTTTTAATGAGAAAAGGCTTCAGAGCCTTGAACATCGACGCAAAGTTGCAGGCCTACCGGACGCCTAAACGTACGGAAATAAAAAATAAATTTGAAACATGCTCGCCGCGCGTAACAGGCGACTCAGGCGCCGGAGGTCGCTTAACGACATCCGTCCTCCATGAGTGCAAATGGCAGGTGAGGCCGCCGGTCACCCCAGCAGAAGCAGGTCGGGACGGCGGGGCGACTAGCGCTTCTCCCCCAATACCGGCCAAGACGGGGACACCGTGGTTCCCAAACTCGAGGGGGCCATCTCGAAACCGTAGATGGCCCAGGGTCAGTCAGGGTGCGAGGGATATGCTTTATGGGCAACCTTACACCCCGGCGTCTGAAGACCTGAGACGACGTGCGGTTTTAGTCGGTTCAAGCCCGACATAACCGCCCCCGCTGGCCGGTATCCGAGGGGATTTTGAACTTCAAAACGTCTCAAAACCGTAGACGTAACCGTTTGTAAAGGGATCACGATAATTCCATTTCGTTATAAAATAATAAATATTCCTGATTTTTAACCGGTTTTTCTTCATTTTAAGTTTACAATAGTGACATCCGCAACGTACGACGCTGTTTTTTACGTCAGTAGACTTAATACTGAAAAAAACAACGTTTTAATTCCGATACCAACGCGGACATTGTCGCACGACTTTCATAGTTCAAACAGAAACATCTTATTAAACTTTTAGTTGGAGCTTGAGATAGTTACTTAGTTTTTCAACGTCCAACTTATATTTTCCGTAAGCGTATTGTGAGAGGCACTGCGTTCATAATTTCCACTTACTGGTTAAATAACTTCGAGCATGTGTCTACAATTCGCTTCTTGAGGTGTTGTGAAATTTGATGAACTTAAATTGGACTTGTTTAAATTCTCGGTCACTTCTTTGACAAATATTTGAAATATTTATGCTATTATTGTTATTCACCGTCTTTGATTATTAGGTGCTATCTATTACCCGCGGCTTCGCTCACGTTGATTTCTGATCCCGCACTCGCAACCCATGGCAACCTATTCTAGAGATAAAAAGTTGCCTATATGTTATGTTAGACTATAAATCTATCCATGTACTGAATTTCAGCCATTAGAGCGTGATTGAGTAATAAACATTCAAACATACATACATTTTCACATTTATTATATTAGTAGGATTGGATTGAATAAATTGTAAATCACTATTACCATTACCATCACTACATATTATACAACAAAGTCCTTTGCCGCGTCTGTCTGATTATCTGTTCGCCATAAAGTCACAAACTACAGCATCGATTTTCATGCTGTTTTCACCAATGTGAAACGACCTCTGTGGCATAGCGGTAGAGCTTTCGACTGCTAAGTCAGAGGTCGCGCATTCCATTCCCGCTCAGTGAAAATATTTGTGTGCATGAAGATGAATATTTACATTGATCTGAGTAAATATGTATGTTATTACCAAAAAATTTATGTATATCCGCATTGTAGAACCCATAACACAAGCTAGTTAAGCTATGCTTACTTTGGGTCTAGATAGCGCTGTTTAGTTGTGGTGCGAGGGAAATGCCTTATGGGGCCACCTTACACCCTGTCTGACGTCTGAAGATAGTCGGTTCAAGCCCTACATAACCACCTCCGATGGCCGGCGGGGGGGCAATCCGAGGTGATTCCCACATGGAAAACAAAAGAACCCATAACACAAGCTAGTTAAGCTATGCTTACTTTGGGTCTAGATAGCGCTGTTTAGTTGTGGTGCGAGGAAAATGCCTTATGGGGCCACCTTACACCCTGTCTGACGTCTGAAGATAGTCGGTTCAAGACCAACATAACCACCCCCGCTGGCCGGCGGGGGGGCAATTCCCACATGGAATTTTAAATAAAAAAGATAGCGCTGTTTAGAATGTCGAAGATAAATACAAAGAAACACTTCAATTAGACAGTTTCCATTATTAACACGTGGCAAAGAATTAAAGCAACATTGTTTCTGTTGCCATTCATTCAGTAGCATCAATTATAAGCACCTAGTATCCATCACGGACCACCTTACTATCTAGTGGCTAATACGTCTCACTTAGAACAAAACTGCTGGCCATACTTTACGCCCGTGTGTATCATACGTCAGCCTGCACGCGTGGAATAATAAATAAACCATTGGAAGAAAATTCGTAAAGGCTAATAAGGTGTTGGGTTCGAAAAACGGCTATTACAGGACCGAGGTGAACCTATTTCTACTACAATACTTTTAATTTTTTGAAGTGAAACTTCTTTAAAAAATTTACCGTCGCAATTTTCTATTACGCGCCATCTTTTAAAAACTAGGACGGTTACCAGCTTCGCAATCAACCCAAACTTAAGCGTAGCGAGATTTGCCTATCCAACAATAGGTCAACGTGACCGGTCGACTTTTTCCATTGATTTGGTTTTTCGGTGATTATTCCTCGATGGTAAGACCGATCTGGACATTCGACTTATTTATTTTTTCAAGTTATTTAAGGTTAACCTCAGTTTTTAATTGTAACTATCGGTCAATGAATATAATTTCATTAAAACTAGTTATTATTAACTAATGCGACTGTTTTTTACTTTAATGAAATGCTGTAATAGTCTTAGTAGTAATAAGGTAAAATGAAATAATTGTATTATTTGTATTCATGTCTATGATAATAAAAGCCCTTTGTTAAACTTTATCTAATTTAACTTTATTTAACCAATTTCTGCAAAGTTGCATAAAAAATAAGGTCATAAAGAAGTTTCACTTCTTACCTGTGTACACGTACACATATTAGGTAGATTTCGATGAAATCGATCTACCTATTGGTTTCTTGACTACTGTCGAATTTAAAAAAAAAATCTTCATAGGAGGTCTAGTTATGACCCCCTGAGTCCGAAATGACCACTGGTCAAAAAGTTTATGTATATATATATATATATGTATGTATGGTTCCACTTCCCAAAATTTGCGGCACTCTCACGGTCGCATTTTTGCCCCGATCGCTTTCAAACTGCGGTCAAAAATTGCTTGGGTGTAAACTTAGTTTAAGTTCGTGAACGGGTGGAATCACTTTTTGTGAAATCAGTTTTTCCTCAAAATTTCACGTTCCATGAAAGATATTCGAACCGTTCTAATTTTATCCCATAGTATACATGAATACCAACAACTTTTAATTATAAACCTATAAGATTAAAACTTTAACTAAAAGTGGAGGGGGAAAAAACCAAAATTTTTCGGGAAAAAAATCATAACTTCTAACCGGCGAACATTCTTGCAGTCGGAAACATTTTTAATCGATAGGCCATTTTTAAGTCTAAAATAAATGTCTGAAAAGTTTTTCGCTAAAAGTAACCGTTTTCTAGAAAAAAAAATTTAACATGTTAATAAAATAATATTAATTGCTTCACGAAATCTACCTGTGCGTTCCCCCTGCGGGAACGGTTTTTTTTTATACCACACAGGTGGCAGACAAGATCAATATAGCTTAGGTGGGGGAGTTAATTAGATTATTAGTATATTCCGTTAGATACTAGTGTTGTGTAAGAAAATGTGTAAGAAAAATCTGCGGTATAAAAATGAAGAACCGACCACACAATATGGTGAAAGTGTGAAAAAATAGTTTTTGCGTCCATTGCGAACATACAGATAAATCGACAAACAGACAAGAATTCCAAAAAAAAACTTTTTGTGTTCAGAATCGTTTATTTAACATATTCCAAGTATTTTTTTTTTAAATATCACAAATGTACAGACACAATCAATTCACAATTTTATAATAGTACTAGCTAATTCCCGCGGCTTCGGCCGTGCAGAGGTCGGTTATCGTTTTTTGGTCATATCTCCGGTTCTACTTAACCAATTACAATCAAAC
The DNA here is from genome assembly GCA_946251805.1 of Cybosia mesomella. Lineage (NCBI taxonomy): Eukaryota > Metazoa > Arthropoda > Insecta > Lepidoptera > Erebidae > Cybosia > Cybosia mesomella. Next base: position 27,515,242 of record OX276408.1, read on the forward strand.
ATATGGCGATTTTAAGCCTGACCAAGACCTTTCTAATAGGAAAAAAAAACGCATCAAAATCCGTTGAGTAGTTTTTGCGTCCATCGCAAACAAACAGACTTTAAAAAAATGTGTTATTAAATTATTATTGTTCTAAAATTATTAAATAATTATATAATACAATTTTTTTTATATCTCTAGTGTAGAGACAACTAATTTAGAATTTTATAATAGTCTAGATAGATTTTTTAGGGGACTTGGCCATTGCCTGTGCTCGTAATCACCCTATATGGAATGGAAGCATATTAAAGACAAAGTATGTAAAAACTTTTTATTGAAATAAACAATACAACATAACAATAGATTATAATTTTTGAATGAGGTAATCAGTGTTGCCCAAAATCGGACTACAAGAACAAGAGTCTTGCAGTCATGTTCTAGGTATTGCAGTTTTGCAAGACCAAGACCACCTATTTTTTACAAGACCAAGACCGAGGCTAGCCCTAGCAAAACTCGTGCAAGACAAGACTACTTCTACAAGACTCTTGCAATCTTGAATTTGAAGATTTAGTTATCGAAGAACACAATGTAATATTCCATTTTCAATAGAGACAAATTGCCACATGTTGATATAGGTACCACACCACACCATTGATTATATTTATTACACTACTTTATAAACTCAAAGTCTCTCGCAACACATTTAATACACCTTAAAAACAATGGCCATCTTATAGCTCTCTTAGAGCTCATACGAGGCGTAAATCCTATTACTTGTTCGACATAATAAATGAAACTGAATAATTTATTTGATAAATAAAACACAAACACGAACTAAATATGTACCAATATACTCGAATAGGCAGATCGGAACACAAATTAATTTTACCTACGAGTAGTGTGAATTGTAATATAATTTGTATACGCTACCCATAGGTAACTACGATAAAGCTATTGTGTAGTGTGAATTGTAATGTAATTTGTGTTCTATTGTTTATTTCAATAAACAGTATTTTGCATAATTTGTTTTTAATATGCTTCCATTCCATATAAGGTGATTACGATTGCCATCACTATTCTATCCGTATCCGTCGCTGCCGAGGAAAGTTCTCTGTACTCGTCGAAACCCAGACCTGTACCACTGAAGATGTCGACCGCAGTGATTGACAAAACGTTTGGAACACAAGTTTCCTATGGACCACGGCCAAAAACCTGGAAGCAGTATATTCTACATAATAGCGTTGTAAAATTTAGTATTTCTGGTGATAATTTGTCGCTAGAGCGCTTTAGGGAGAAGTGTATAATTGGTAAAACGTGTCACTTACCTACTTACACTTACAGACTTAATACAGCTACTAATTAGTAGACAAATAATCACACGACCCGGCAGTCTGATGGTAAGATGCCCACAATAGTCGTTATTTGTGTCAAGCTATTTCATTTTCATTCACTTAACAGTCCGGTCGCGGACTTCGCCGAAAAACTAGCAATTTGCTCACTACACAGGTATTAAGAACCAAGTAAGATAACAATATTAAAATCAAGTTACTAGAACTCGAAAGTACGGGGGAAAAATACAATTTTATAAAATGAAATGAAACTTAGAAAAAAAAATTAAAGTGCTTGCTAAAACAGGGATGAAGTGGTCGGAGTGGAGATCAGATGACAATCGCTTCGTGGAAAATATTGAAGTTCGGTCGTTTCGTACTTAGAGTGGAAGCCGACCCCAACTGTGTTGGGAAAAAGGTTCGGGGATGACTATATTCCACTAATATAGAGATTAATTTCCTAAACAAGATAAAAAACAGCTTGTATGTCTTTGTACATGAAGCCATTCGTATGCCACATTAGACGCGTGAAAACAGAATAAGTAAATAGAAATATTACACATATGAAATAGTACGATATTGTGATATAGTAGAGTTGAATTTTTTGGCTGCCTAACCCAGTATATTTTCTATATTTTAACCCAGTAAGTCGATTACACTATTGACGTGAACTCACTGCAAATACAAGTAATTTAGCTTAGTTAAATGGGTTAGCGGGAACACTAATAATTACAGTTCATCAGTACTCTTTAAAAGAAAGTACCGATACAGAACATTAAGCTATTATTAGGTGCTACGTTTAAGTAATAATAGCTCAATGATACGGAATCTGAAATTAACTCTCCGTACAACCTGTAGAAACTTCAGTCTGCAAAACATTATTGAAAGTTTGATTTTACTTACGTAACGAATATGATAAGCAGAGTTAACAAAACCCGGTGTGAAGAACATCAAATATCCAAAAGAAATTGGGTTTATGTGGAATTTTGAGGGTGGTTGAGTGAGTGCACCATCATTTAACAACCTCTACACTAAAAATATTATCCCTTAAAATAAAAAATGCATTTTTATTTTTAAATAGTAATTAACCTTGATTGGAGATGGAAACACTGTTAACTGCAACGTGAAGTTGCCAGGATCATATTTCCGTAATAATAATAATATAGAGGAAGTCGATTTAAATACCAAAATCACCAAGCTCTAAGCATGTCGTCCAGGGCATGACGTAGACATTACGTCAGATATTGATTGCTGACTGTACCTGTAAAAATGAAAATTCATTGTTAATTTTAGTTTAATTTTAGTTACTGCTATATTCATATAAACGTAAAAAAAAACAGATTTAGATCGGAAAAAGACAACATCTAGGACGGGACTTGAACCGCGACCAGTTTGACCAGTTGTTCTCTTTTCTGATCTAAATCTATAGGAAAAGGAAGCATACCAATTGGTTAAAAATTTAATTGAAGTAAAAAATCTTGTTTGTCAATATGTACCGGGCCCTACTAACATCTTCAAGGCCCAATCCAACCTTACCTGCCAGTCCCAGATATTTCGTTAAATTTAACATAATTTAGTGATCTTTGTACATTGATTGTTTGGCGCCGACTCAAAATTACTTAGCTATACTTATATAAGTTTAAGAAATTAGTTATTAAAGTTAATTAAAAACTCAACTATTAACAAAAATATATACTTAGATATTCATTACTTTAAGAAGTTAGTTATTAAGGTTAAATAAAATAGGGTTAATATTTTTTGCTTTTCAGTTTTATGGCGGTTAAATTTTTTGTTAGAAAGTTTTATATGTATGTACTTAGTTTGTGGCCTCTTTGCACTAATAAATGTTTCTTTCTTTCTTTCTTCAAATATTTGCTAATCCTTAATTTTGCTATAGGGAAGTTTATTTGTAGCTAAGCATTTTCTTCGAGTCCCGCCAGTAATGTCAACTGTACTTTACTATTTCATAGTAATCCCTAACTATTGTGCTGCGATGAAACGTTCAGAACACATCTTGTTGTATAGTCATCTGAACAAAACAAAATACTAAGCAAATATTTGCTAGAACAGTTATTTTTTATAAAACAATATGAACGCTACAATATTTCCTTGCCTTTTTATTTTAAATTATATGTTATAACTCTAGCGGTAAGTCACATAATATATCATCTGAACCAGACAAGCAATTTACTTGTAATTTATACAAGCCGACATCGAAATTGACTTTTAGATCTATTGAGCAAGTGGGAGTCATTCGAGACAAAATAACTCTTGAGGCCCACCAACAAATGTTTTTTTTATACAATTGCTACGTCAAAATTACTGTATTCCCCTGCTGGTAGATAAAGGAAACATCTCAGGAATGGGGGTCACCTTCACAGACACTGATGATGCTACAATGGTAGCTCTCAGCTTGACGGCCTTATCAGATGCTTTTTCACGCCCCGCATAAAGAATCCGGAACTCTTTGTAGAGAGGTAGGACATGACGGTATTCCCGTCCAACTGAGCAGTCTGAATACCGCATCCATAATAACCTCGTGTTGTGTTCCCGGCGGTGAGTAGGGTAGCCAGAGCTCATTGAGAGTTTTTGTGCTGTCAGAGGGAAAAGTCTTCCTTCTGACAGCACAAAAACTATAAAAGAAGGGAGAGGCGGGAGTAGCCTTTGGTCTTCCCGGAAGGCTAAAGGCTATTCCTGCTTTGCAATTTCTTTTTTTTTAGGGTCAGCAGCGCAAGTGTGACGCCCCTGGTGTTGCACACGTCTATAGGCCACGGTGACCGCTTCCCATCGGGTGGGCCGTGAGCTTGTCTGCCACCTGAGTGGTATAAAAAAAAGAAAAAAAAAGGGAAACATGCACTGAAATTTTTTGTGAAGTATTGCAAGTCTTAATGCTGCGGCAACGAAAAGAGAAGCCGCACCGCTTCGTTCTTCATGGAATTGTTTGCACCATATAAGGGGGAGAACTCATACTTGCACGTATTGTTCTGCTTTTATAAAAGAGAGGTTGGAACTAGTTAAAAGACCTCGTCGGAATACTCCCCATGGTAGAGGTGGGTATGAAAAATACGATAGAAATATAAACATAATATAATAATACCTCTTGAATATTTGCTGTCACAAAAAACACAGAGGAATAAAATGTTTAAATAGACTCAAAGTCTAATAAATGACACACTTGTATACTTTGTATGCAAATATGGTTAATCGTAACAGGCCTTTGAAGATAAAAACTGTTGGACAAAAGTGACGAACAGAAACAATTCCACGACGGCATGTTTGATTATAAGGTGCTATTAATTTGTGCCAAGACTATCACACATAATAATATTCTGGACAAACACACTGGATTTGGATCTTACTATTGACTAACATGCCAATAGACAGACTTCGTTAAAAGAGGAGATTCTCAATGCATCAAATTTTTGAACTTTTCCTTAAAAATGGAGTGGTTTAAGATCCATCTATTACGAAATTGTTATATTTGTTAATGATAATTTGCCAATAATACTTAATTAAGTATTAAAACCATTAATATCAATTTTATTTAAGAACAACAAAAGAAAACCAATTTTATAGCTTATTATGAAAATGACAAAATGGAATTTGTTAGTTGATATTTTTATAAGTCAATGCACGTAGCATTATACAGTAATATTCGCTTGGGTAAAGTAACTGCAATCAACAATCTTCCTGTTTCAGGTAGTCTTATGGGAAACCTGGCGTAATTATGACGATTTGTATCAGTTGTGGGAATTGTATGAACAATAATTATAACAATATATACTGATGTAACACAAAGTGAATATTCAACAGACCAAGAAAAGGGTGTATTCAAGTCCACGAATGAATACCTTTTGAGATAGCATACAATATTGTAGACCACATCACTAAACCATTTAATATGTTACTCAACGATGAAAAGTTCAATAGAATCGATATTTTTAATGAGCTGAGTGAGACGAAGTCGAGCGAAAGCTCCTCATACCAGACTTCAGGATTTTCTTTGTCACAGGTCTACTCCTAAACTACTAATCCAATCAGAACCAAATTTGGCATGATTAAAGAGGTCAATCAGAGGAAGATTTATGGATATATTTCCAAAAAATTAATGCTACCACAGAGGAATGTTCACCGTTAATAAAATTCCAGATGGAATTACATAATAACCACTAGAGACACTGTGACCAAACTTTACACGCTCAGAAAGCATGTCCAGAGTTGTGACTTTCAAAAAGAATTTTCAAAATCGGACTTGCCACGGAGGAATGATCACTGTTCAAAATTTTCAAAATCTGATTCCGCAATGGCGGTCAAATCTATTGGACAAGAATCACGATGTCTCACTCAGTTCAACATTGCAAGCAGCGATTCGCCTTGCAGACATAGTAAAGTTGTAAGTAATCTTTGTTATGTAATTTGTATAATTCTATGTTAAGGAAACAAAGTCGCAATTATTTTCAGAATAGTTTTTCCTTGACATCATGGCCTTGTAAAATTAATGGACTCTAGCCACTTGCTTTCCTTGCCTTTTGGATGAATTTTATATATCATAGGTATTATAAATCTGATTTAGTTTAGTATTTCGGCAAGCGTTGTCCTATTTTTCCCGTAAATTTGGATATTTCTACTTCATTATAATGATGGTTTTTTGATCCGATTTTGGCCATCACCTTCTGTAGTTGAGCTGACGTGGTCACTGATATATATATATATAGATAGATAGATAGATAATTCTTTATTGTACACCAAAATCACTACGGATACAAATTTGGAACATTTACAGTTAAATGCACAATGGGCGGCCTTATCACTAAAAGTGATCTCTTCCAGGCAACCTTAGGATGGACAGGAATGATGAGTACATAATATAAATAAGTGTTGGTGTACTTTTATAAAAAAAAAATTGAAGAATTATTCACATGAATAATAATTACATAGTATTCAAATATACAGATACATACACAAATAAATAAATAGAATGTGAATTGTTGTCTGACTACAATAGAGAAAGGTAATGATTCTTTAACATTATTTTGAAAATATTTATGGATTGCGCCTGTCTAATGGTTACTGGCAATGCATTCCATAGGCCAACGGCCTTCACAGTAAAAGATTTGCCATAATAGGCGGTAGAGTGCACTGGCACTTCCAGCGTCAAGTTCTCAGATGACCTCAGGGATCGCACATGTGTGTCACGAAGGAATCTAAAACGTTCTTTGAGATACGTAGGAGTAGTGGGATTGAAAAGAACGTTATATAATAATGCCAAAATATGAGCATTCCTGCGAAGACGAATTGGGAGCCACTTGAGTCTGTTGCGAAATTCAGAAACGTGATCATATTTACGTAAGCCGAATATGAATCTAATGCAAAAGTTTTGGAGACGCTCAAGCTTATCAAATTGCTCCTCGGTGAGATCAGGATAGCTGACATCGGCGTAATCTATTATAGGAAGAAGAAGAGATTGAGCAAGCGAAATTTTAGTAGAAGTTGGAAGGAAGTTTCGTAACCGCCGCAAAGCCCCTGCTGAAGCAAAAAGTTTCCGACTTGTTTCTTGGAGTTGAGATCTCCAGGAAAAGGTATTGTCGAAGTAGATGCCCAAGTTTTTTACATTAGTACTACCTAATTGGTAAAACAGCTCCTGCAAATTTGACTTGTGGTAGTTGCAACCAGTCAATTCTCGAAACTAACTGTGGACCACCTATGACAATTATTTGTGTTTTGGTCGGATTCACCGTGAGTCCATAATTTATACTCCACTCGGAAATATGCTCTAGATCCATGTTGATCGTACAAATAGCTTCTGGTAAGTTACTTAAGGGAGCTTGTGTATAAATTTGCAGATCATCAGCGTAAAGGTGGTAGGATGAAACAAGTTTTTCAAAGATGGAATTTATAAAAATTGTGAATAGTAAGGGAGATAAAACGCCGCCCTGCGGTACGCCAGCTGTAGTGTTGCACCAAGAGGAATAGGATTCTTCGATGCGAACACGTTGCCGGCGACCAAACAGGTAACTACGAAACCATTCAATAGCCGTTGGAGATATGTTAATAGAGCTGAGTGTACCAAGCAGAATGTGGAAATCTACTGTATTAAAGGCATTACTGAAATCAAGTAAGGATAGAAGAGTAAGTTTTCCACTGTCCATGCCTTGTCTTATATCATCAGTTATGTTAACCAATGCTGTGGCGGTACTGTGTCCACGACGGAACCCAGATTGAGAAGGGTTCAGAAGTGCATTTTTATTAAGGAAAGAACTAAGTTGAGTGTGAATGAGTCGCTCAAAGGCTTTGGAAATGAATGGAAGAATGGATATAGGACGGTAATCAGTAAATAAGCAGGGTTTGGATTTCTTCGGTAAGGGAATTAACTGTGCATCTTTCCAAGCAGACGGAAATGTTCCACAGGATAGCGTATGGTTTAGGATATGGCAGAGAACGTGAAGGATTTCATCAAGAATAGGTAAGATCATATTCCTGCTGACACAATCGTTCCCCACAGCATTGGATGAAATTGCTACTATACTCTTCTTAACATCACAAGCGGTCAATTGATCGAAGACAAAAGGTGGATATGTAGGAGTTGGAATAGATGAAAGATATTGCAATGTATTTGTTTTAGTAGCCCCATCAAAATTGGGCGAAGCAGAGAAATGTGCGTTAAGTGAATTTATATCTAAGTCTTTAGGAATAGAATTTGAACGTGACCTTCCAACTCCTAATGTATTTAGAAATTTCCAGACTTTAGCTGGATCTCCGTTCTCGATCGAAGTATGAATGTGTTGGCGTTGCGCATTCCTACACACCTTGTTGCAGCGATTTCTAATGGTCACATATTTATCCCAATTTGCTTGCGTGGAACGAAACTTATACCTCGTCTTAGCTGCAGCTTTTTTGGATATTAAATCTTTAATATCTTGGGTAAGCCAGGGTGAAGGCGGACGCCTTAGTTTAATTGCACGCATGGGAGCATGTATGTCATAAAGCTGTATTATTTTGGATGTTAGGATGTTTACTTTAGTATCAACGCAATTTGACAGTAAAAGAGGTTCCCAGTCTATCTTGGCAACATCCTCTCGGAGTTTAATTGGATCTATGGCGTTAAAATTACGTTGAAGAATAATTTTAGGCTTTGGTTTGGGCGGACGAATTTGATAGGAAAGAAAGATTAAGTCATGATAAGAGAAGGCGTCAGCTGCATATTGACCATGCATAGCTACATGATTAGGTGAAGAAACTAAAACTAGATCGAAAAGAGAAGGGACACAGTTAGGAAAATGATGACTGGCATTGAGAGGTAGAATGAAAAGATTACAAGATTCTGTAATGCGTCGAAGGGAGGAAGAACGTGAGTCATTGAGTAAAAGGCAGGTGTTGAAATCGCCCATTAAAATGACATGTTCGTAAGAAGGCAAGAATGTTTCTAGAATATGTTCAAAAGATGCAAAATAATCCACACGTTTAGATGGTGAATAGTACACACCAAGAAGAACTTTGGTATGATTCAGTTCCAGCTCTAGGAGTAAATATTCGCCAGAGTTTGATGGTGGTGGTTGTGGCGACATATCAACAATAACGAATGGAATCTGAGACCGCAGGTATATGGCCACACCACCATAACCATCACGTATGTTAGTCGTGCGATCATTCCTAATAAGTTGAAACCCTGGCAGAGAGTAAGAAATAGATGATAGACAGGGTTTTAACCACGGTGACCACAACAGCATGTATATTTTCACAGTCAAAGGTTGCCAGCATATCCGGGAAATGAGCAGGAATACTTTGGGCATTTATATAGACTAAGTTGAAATTCCTTGGAACATCCAGAAATTGAGACCGAAGAGTGTCCGCAAGTGACGGTGAACAGTCACTGACAAAACTGTCGGTTAGGCTGCTTGTTGATGAAAAACTATCATTATTACCATCAAAGGCGTTCATTAATTTTGTAGTGTTAAATATATAAATAAATAATTTTATAGGTATATAAATATATATATAGTGTCAATTTAGTACTATGAGCAAATAACAATATATAAATTATATTAATACAAAAAATTATGCATTCTGTCCACCCGCTAGTCGCGTGTTACAATAATGGAAAGCATTTAAATAACAATAATTGAGATACAAATAGTATCAAATCACAAATATATCGAATAACAAAGTTACATAAAGGATACTGATTAATAAAATAGTAAAGACCTAACAGCATTATGCCGGGTAGCAAGTATAAGCATCATAATTATATTCTAAATTAGTGATATTATGAAAGACAACTAAAAAGGCCAATATCCAAAACTAAAAAACAAACGATAAAGCTTTAAGTATTGTCCTACACTTCAAATCGAACATGGAACGCTGCACCATATTCATTCACTGATGACTTTGAATTTGACCTTCACAATAATACGTACTACACAGGATAATCAGCCTACGACATAACATTGTTATTGTATGTTATTGTGTGTTATTGTCGTAAGTAATCGCGAATATTTAACATAAAAATAAAACAAATCTCGTCAGATTAAAGAAATCGTTCAGAATAGATGCACTTATGATGTTATTGTAGTTCATCCTGGTACATGTACCATTTAGTGTTGAAGAGAGAAGAAAGTTGTGAAAAATTTATCGAAAGTTTACGTGAATGTTACACATTGAAATAAAACTATTCTCAACGGCTTCCACCCGGGGCCCTGGTTGCTGAAATGCAACCGAAACATCGGGATCAGTGTAAATAATAATGCAATTCTAAGAAAAAATGAGCACGGTGGAATCCGCTAAAAACTTTCTCACTACTCAGTTGTGAAGTGTTTAATGTGTTTAAATAAGGCCATATTATGAAACATGTAATCAATACAGTCGCCCTCGGAAGTAGCCGAACACTAACAAATTTACAAAGGATGTTTTCATTGAAATTTATCGATAAATAAATTGAGGTACCTATAATTATTTTGTAGGTAGTCTCTAGTGAATAAATTTTAGGTTTTTTCATTTTTGATGATTATATTATGTATAGTTTTAGAACCAAAAAGTAACTAGGAATGTGTTAAGCTAATATCGATAGCGAGCGTACATGAATGACAAGTTACCCGACAATACTAATAGTAATAACTATATATAACTTTTAAAGCTCTTATTTTTTCGATACTGCACGTCGCGTCTTTACAGTGGTGGTTGTAACTGCAGTCTTTTCATTGTCAGAACACTTTATTTTGTCGAGGTCTCGGACAGAAAGGATTCGATGCCGGTTACCGTCCGGGCCGGGTACATATACCGAGCCTTCCCTGGTCCAGCATTTGTTTACACCGAACTTATCACGGGCGGCCATAAATGCACCATGACGTGACCTAGTCAAAAACTCGGAAAAAGTGACGCCTGTACCTTTTAATTTAGTTTTGGAGAACCATATACTGTCCCTCAATGCCATATTCTGGATTTTAACCAGTATACATCTGGGCTTCTCGCTGGTAGTTTGACGTCCCATCCTATGGCACCGTGTGACGTCACTAGAGGAAAAAGATTGTAATTTTAGGTGCTCCTGAATAACGCCAGCGACTACTTCGGCTGTGTCTTCACCTTTTCGCTCTGCGATACCATGAAGGAGCAGCATTTTGCGGCGGCTGAGCGTCTCCAAATTGTCCACCTCACGAGCCACAGTATCAAGCCCCTGCGAAAGCGATTTAAGCGCCTGTAAAACAAAAGTCTTAAACGCCGCAAACTCTTCCACCAGGCTCCCTGTAGTAGATGAAGACTTTTCTTGCAACTTAGCCTCGAATTTTGCCATCCTTTCTTCAAAATATGACTGCATGTCAAGTATAGAAGCTTCCATTATGCGTTTGTGTTATAATGCGTGATCCGATTAGGGAGATAACACTCAACCAGCAGGTATACTAGGTTATTTACTGTATTTACTCATGTAAGTACTGAAAACACTGTATTTACTATTTTAATTTGATTTTTATATGTAGCACATAAAAATAATAGTGTTATCGCAACTACCCTACACTTTCAACTGATGCGTCCTCATATGGCTAATGTACTCAACTTTAGCAGTGAGAGTTCTAGTGTAGATAAGAAGTCAGTTATAAATAAATATTCCAGGAAATTCTACACAACGCTATCTAGACAAAAAGTAAGCATAGGTTAACTAGCTTGTGTTTTGGGTTCTAAAATGCGGATAAACATACTTAAATATATATATTTTTTAAATACATACGTATTATACATAGAAACACCAAGACCAATGCAAATAGACATATTCATGCATACAAATATTGCACTCAGTGGGAATTGAACACGTGATCTCCTATGTGGCAGTCGAATGTTCTACCGTCATGCCACGAAGGTTGTTAGTAACGTTTGAAGACTGTTGTAATGTACCTAATAGTGGAGACTAGAACAATATTAAAATTAAACGTATGAGATGTCACTCTTTCATAATGGTATATGAGTTATAGCAGGTTACTTGTAAATACAGTATATAGACATAGTCAATATAACTACTACATTAAAAGAGTGGCTGTAATATGATATCGAAATGGTAGATTGTTACACAAGGGTTCAAAGTCAGCCATTCCACCCGAGATATTTCTGAAATGGTGACATTCACCCGAGGTAAACACTCTACTTTTCATTTCGACTATGTGAGGAAATTAAAATACTACACACACATTTAATGAAATAGGTATATTGATTATCAGCTAAAATTTAAAGTAAAATTAGAACAACTTAAAAATAGATTATTAACAACAGCTTTTGCCTGTTCTTAAATCTCATCGGGAGTTATCCATGTCACTGGAATCACTTTCCGAAACCAATTTTAACCACAATTAACATAAGGTATTTATTTTTATTGAATCTCGTTTTCCCGCAAACTTAAATTGTTTTTTTTTTTTGTAATACTGAATTAAGTTATAATTCACGTACAAACTGCCAACATTAGAAAAGTTTTGAAAATCGAATCTATTGGTTACACTGCCACTGTAATCGAGTTGGTCACAAGATGTGCATTAAGGCGGCCATGTAAAAAAAAGCGTCATGATATCAAGGCATTATGACGTAATTAAATTATCATGGACTCCAAGGCAAAACTTAAAATTTAAAAAAATTTACTTTCCACCCTAGGGATGAAATAAGCTACTTTCCACCCGGCTATCTACCCTTGAATATTAAACTTTCCCAACCGGAGAGGTGAAAATAAAATTGTTACCGCTTTTACCTATTGATTTGCGAATAATCCGGTTGTGAATATAGAAGCGCTTGATCATGAACGTTTTATACTCACATGTTACTTTGTGACTATTCAATAAAGATGTTTGATTTGATTTCTAATGGCAAAATGAAGAAATAGAATAAGAAATTCGTTTAGTTTCTTGCAAAGCCTCGAAAATTACAAAGTAAAGCATTTTCGATCTTAAAAAGTTGTTTTTAAATATGTTCTTTCCAAGAAAACATTTATTTCTATGTTATTTATGTTCTTAAAAAATGGAAGACTATAAAACCTTCATCGATTCTTCAGAAAAATCACAAATATGTACAGTAGTCGACGTATGGGGTTGGCACACCGAGAAGAGGAATGATATTCTGGGTAAGATCGGCTTGCTTTGGTTTTGTAGAGCGTTCTGACAGTTTGATTATAAAGATATCAAACTATTAGTTCGACGTACGACAGAGAGAACGCTCTACAAAACTGAAGTAAGTTGAACTTAGCCGGACTCTCTTTTCTTACCGACGCGACGTGCCAAATAAAACGCAAGGACCTTTTTATTTTCGTGCGGAAGTCCCTTCGGATACCCCCCCCCCCCCCGGCCAGCGTTGGCGGTTATGTAGGGCTTGAACCGACTAAAACCGCACGCCGTCTCGGGTCTTAAGACACCGGGGTGTAAGGTTGCCCATCGAGCATATCCCTCGCACCCCGACTGACCCTGGGCCATCTCCGGTTTCGAGATGGCCCCCTCGGGTTTGGGAACCACGGTGTCCCCGTCTTGCCACGGTTTGGGGGAGATGCGCTAGTCACCCCGCCGTCCCGGCCTGCTTCTGCTGGGGTGACAGGCGGCCTCACCTGTCACCCCCAGGCCTGCGCTCATGGAGGACAGAGGTCGTTAAGCGACCTCCGGCGCCTGAGTCGCCTGCGACGCGCGGCGAGCATGTTGCGGGGTCGGCCGGCCGGGAGAGTAAAGCGCGGGTACCTGTAATATATTCTGTGTGATGATCTAGGTATACATACATGGGCACTTAAATATATTTGTTGATTTGCTAGCAAATATAATTGGAGTTCTTTTTTGCCTTCACAGTATAGCGTCTTAACCATATTTAATTAAAATTTATATTTGCAAAAAATATGATTTATACTCAAATATCATAATGTATTTGTTTAAGTGTAAGAAGATAAGATGATTATTCCGAACCTGACCTGAAAACCTGACCCGGTCGCGGGTTAGGTTAGAAACTTGAAAAAAAAATGTAATATTTGTTCCGAACGTAACCCTCTTCCTAACCTGACCCGACGTCTCGTTCCTATCATAACCCGAACTCAGCAGATTGGTCATTCTCTCTAATCTTTCTCAAAATAAAAAGTACATAGGTATCAAATCAGTATTTAATAAAAATTTTTTTTTTTACTGAAAATTTGAGTGCGTTTGACTGCATCTCACCTGATGGTAAGTGACGATGCAGTCGAGGATGGTACACGCAAAATATTTAGTATCCGACTTGGATAGGTTAGGTTAGAAGGTTATTTTTCTTATAACCATGCAGAAATAAATCATTTTCTAAGCTGTTTGAATAAATAGTTAGGCAAGTAATTAAACGTATCTGCGCAATTCGGGTTATGATAGGAACGAGACGTCGGGTCAGGTTAGGAAGAGGGTTCCGTTCGGAACATATATTACATTTTTTTTTCAAGTTTCTAACCTAATCCGCGACCGGGTCAGGATTTCGGGTCAGGTTCGGAATAATCGAGATAAGATATCAAGGTATAGAATACCTATGTACCCCTTACTGATCGGACACTCGTTTATTAACATACTGTATAATATATCCATTCAGTTCAGAGCAATATTATAGATCAAAAAGAGTTTTCTTCAATGTTTTATCTGAACATAATGGCTAATAATAATGAAAATGAATGATTTTATAACATTATCGATTTTTTCAACGTACGGCACGTATATATTAATACACCTCGCCTGATGGCAAGCCAAAGGGGAAGTCTCAGGAATGAGGGTCACCATTGCAGATACAAGTATTGCTGAAATGGTGACCCTCAGGTTCGTCGGCCACATCTGATGCTTTTTCACGCCTCGCTTTTGTAAATTACATCCGTCTTCGAGTATTTCAGTTATTATCTCAAAACTTTATCCAATCTTTTGCCGAATCATTCTGTACTATCAGTAGATTACCAGATAAGCAAATTTTAAATGTAATCGGCAGGCAAGTCGTTGGAACGTCCAAATATCCCAAGAAATTAAGTGATCCACAAAATCGTTTGATGTTCACGATTACAGCATTCTCTAACGACCAAAGCATTTATAATATCATTACTCCAATTCACTTTCGCGTGTACTCTGAGGTGAATTTCAGGTCTCATTAGATCCAAGTGAATAAAAGATTTTCGACTTTTTATTGTACTAAAGTATCAAAATATTTGCAATAATTGTGGTATCGCATTGTATTCTACTGAGCGAAAGAGGGAGAGGAGTAGCGTAAAAAAGGAAAAGATCTCACAAACCGTACTAAACGTAACATTCTACTCTCATTCATGCGGGGAAAGCATAGTTCTGTCATTAACATATTGGCTTAGCTCCTCCTATTCTGTCCTAGTACCTCTTTCTTTCTCTTGCAGGGCCTATTGGCCAGGCCGCCATGATGTGTCAGCATAATATCAACACCCCATTCAATCTAGTAGCTCAAGTTAATTGGTCGATATTCTCTCCAACTTTTTCGATGACCAACGTTCAGTATATCTTTGTCAATCTTTGTCAAAAATATCCTCTTTTATACCACATTTTTCACGTATTACGTCATTCTTCAATATCTCTTAATTTCACTCCCCAAATCTTTGTCACCATAATTATGATTGAGGTTTGTTATCAAACTCGACTCAAAATTACTTAGCTATACTTAAATTAGTTTAAGAAATTAGTTATTAAGGTTAATTAAAAACTCAACTATTTACAAAAAATATACTTAGATATAGTTTCATTACTTTAAGAAGTTAATAGTTATTAAGGTTAAACGAAAAAGGTTTATTATTTTTTGCTTTTCAGTTTTTTCGGCGGTTTAATTTTTAGTTAAAAAGTTTTTATTTCATTTTTTTTTGTGGCTATAATCCTCTAATTACTACATGCTTAATTTTTGATTACTTTTAAAATATCTACCTACCTTACTTAAGCTATTAACTGTCATATCTGTGTCTTTAACTTTAACAACTTTAACTGTTATCTTTAACCATATACCTTACAATCAGTGAGTAAACAATCAATCATCCCCTGTTTTCCTACCTTTAGGGCTGGATTATTATTTTCAAATTTAAATGGGACCAACTTCGGGGTATACTAATTCCAATAAAAAAAGAATGATCAAAATCGGACTACTCTGTAAAAAGTTATGCGCGGTCATCATCATCATCATCATCATCAACCTATGCTAGTCCACTGCTGGACATAGGTTTCCCGTAATGAGCGCCATAGCGCCCTGTCTTCAGCTTGCCGCATCCAAGCTACATAAAAAAATATCCGCGTCGACTTAAAAACCTCCTCCGTTTTTTCGTCGGTTAAAAAACTATGTCAATTGATTTCATATATACATAAGCCACTGACTTTTTCTCGAATATTTTTGGATCACTACTCATGCGATTGACGTAGAGTTTAATATTAATAAAAATAGTGGAATAATATATATGTGGCAGTTGGTATTAGTAATGTTTACCTCAGAAAACTCCTGGGAAATAAACGACTATTTGTGCGGTCTACCTTTAACGTTGGTTCTAAAGCTATATAATACTTCAAAGAGTAGTGCTCTTGCCTTGAGAGGAGGGCGTGGGCGATAAATTATACTACTGTTGTAAAAAGCTATTCTGGTTGTATTTTTGGGTAGCTTGATTTAAGAAACAGTAAAAGAATCTTTTATCGATGTTTTCAGTTCGTCAACTTTTATGGTCATTATTACATTTTATGATTGGAGATCATTATTGGCTATGGTATATAAATATTATGACAATAAAAAAAAATTTGTCTTAACCAGCTCATGTTTTGAAACTGCCTTCAAAAACGGGAGAATCTTTAGAATTCATTAAATATTTTAGGTATGTTTTGTAAGGGGTGTGTGTTGGGTAACCTCCTCGAGTGTCGCTCCGATTCCGATCCCGCTGCAGTCCGGGGGGAACGGAATCGGAGCGGCCGGTACACCCTGGGCGGCGGTCAATGGCTTCCCCTTCACCCCTTCATAGGGTTGGCATTGATCGTCGGCCAATACCCAACGTGGCGGGAACACATCGCTCTCCGTACTCCTCTGCTTTCAGAGGAGACAGGATGAGCGATGCTGTTAGTGGTGAGATGGCCCAGGGTCAGCTGGGGTGCGAGGGATATGCTCTATGGGTAACCTTACACCCCGGCGTCTGAAGACCCGAGACGGCGTGCGGTTTTAGTCGGTGCAAGCCCGACATAACCGCCCCCGCTGGCAGGCGGGGGGGTATCCGAAGGGATTTCTGCACGATAAAAAAAAAAAAAGTATGTTTTGTAAAATTCTGTCTTATTATATTTGATTACGACTATCCATTTAAAGTTAGAAAAACTTAACTTCAGAAAAATTCGCATATAAATAAATATATTTAGATTCTAACGATAAAATGTATACAGAGACACAATAAGGAAGTTTTTATCATCATCATCATATCAGCCGTAGGAAGTCCACTGCTGAACATAGGCCTCCCCTATCGACTTCCATTTCGACCGATCTGTAGCGGCCTGCATTCACCGAGTCCCTGCGCTTTTTGTTAGGTCATCTGTTCACCTTGCGGGAGGCCTTCCTACAATAACAACTCAGGATGATCAGACCAGGTTAGATTATCACAACCAGTGGGCCATGGTCCAACAGTTGATGTTGAGATTTTGATTACAAAATCTCAACATCAACTGTTGGACCATGGCCGAACGTAACGTATTAACGTTATATCGGTCCAAGGACTTTCACAGCGCGATACAGGATCAGCAGTTTCGAAGTGATTTGACGTGTCGTCGCAAAATATTGATGAATGTATGTGTTGTTGCCACCGACGTTTATTAAAAACATAACATAATATAACGTAACTTCACGCCTGTATCCCCGAAGGGGTAGGCAGAGGTGTAGTGCACACCCACGATTCGCCAGTTATGTTTAGGTCCCAATGTAATAGAGGGCGAGCCGATTGCCATCTACCGGGAACATTACTAAGCGAGCGATAATCAACACATAATTACGAAAAGTCAGAGGTGTCGCCCGGGACGACTGGGGATCGAACTCGAGACCTCGTCTCGGCAGTCCCTTACGTACACCACTGGGCTATCGCCGCTATTTATCGACGTTTATTAAGTTTCCCATAATGTAATGAATCTTATAACTATATTCATCAGATACGACATAAATTACTTAGTCTTATCGCAGTGATATTAAATAAGATTAGATTCCAAACTAACTTCAATTATAGTCAATTTATCAAGTTCCATTTCGGTTATCTTAGATCGTGTTCTAGTACTGATATGTTACACTGATATATTGCAGTTGTGCAATTGATCAATAGCTCAGCTGTAGTATCAGTTGCCCGTTGCCATGTCAATCGATTTCAATTCTTCTTTATTCAAGTAGGGACAGATGCCTCTAGGATAGTCCAATATAAATTTGTTTAATACGTAATGATATATTCATCAAAGTTTTAAATTTAAGAAGTCAATTGTATTTAAATCATTGTTTATTTATCTTCGCAGCATATTTATATACATGCAGCATACAGCAACATATTATGGTTGGTTAAATTAATTTGAAATTATTGTTTTGAGATTATTTTCCTATATTCCCAGTGATGTTAGTAACTATATAGATGATAAATATCAAAGTAAACAATATCCAAAGTTATATAAGGTGAAGAATACAGAACAATGAAACTATAAACTAATGAAGTTGCTGCGTTCTGTCATTCGTATAATTTCTTTGGTTACCAATACGCTATAGTTTCTTTATCCTAAAAACTGAACTACCGACCTCCATGATCGGGGCCTGAGGACGGCAGTTAGCCGACTCGCCGTCCTTACAGAAGCAGGCCGTGGCTGAGGCGTGTCGTGTGGTCCTACACACGCCTGCCAACTCACCGAAGCGGGACAAAACCCGACCCCACCAGGCGAGGCCGCCGTGGCGGCCAAAGTCCGCCGGCAACCCTGGGGTTATCCTTTCGAGGGCTTACCCGGGGTGCCCGGCAACGGACACTTGAGGAGGACGCCGTGCGGTTTTAGTCGATACACGACATAACCACCCCCGCTGGCCGGCGGGGGGGTATCCGAAGGGATTTCCGCACGTAAAAAACCTAAAAACTGAACACTGCACCTTATTGTACGACAACCAAACTTCGCACTAAGTTTAACTAGCAACGGACATTATGGGCAGGCTTGGGTAAATACGAAATAATGACCAGTTATGTTTTGTAACAATTTTTTCGATTTGGAAACCAAACATATATGTATGTTTGAAGCTCAGAAGTCCGGAAGAAGTCACACATCAGAAGTGTAGGTTATTATTGGCCCTAAAACAATCATTTCGGCTGTTGCATGAATGAGCCGACTCGACCGGGGAAGCACCACCCTCTCACAGAATATCGACGCCAAGTAACAGTATTTGAACTGTTGCTTTCCGTTTGGTGAGTGAGAGTGCCGGCGCCCAAACTCCTTTTCCATCCCCTCCCAAACTCCTTACCCATCCCCTATCCTTTACAGGGTCGGCAGCGCGAGTGTAATGCCACTGGTGTTGCACACGTCCATAGGCCGCGGTAACTGCTTCCCATCAGGTGGACCGTGTGTTTGTCTGCCACCTTAGTGGGATAAAAAAAAAAGTATTTTTACCGAAATCAGAGACCATTGATAGAAGTATGAAAACATCTGATATCACACCATTAAAAATTATAAGATCTCTTCATTATGTCTTTCTTTAAAAATATTTTTGGAATAGTTTAATCAATGTTTATTATTGCAAATGTTAGTATTTCCATATTAGTCCTTACTCATACTTTTCGTTGGATAATATACAAGCAACTAATAATGATACATCATTGGTTGTAATTGGTCGCGTACCTGAGTAGGGATTTCCGCACGATAAAAAATAATAAAAAAAAAAGGTACTAGACTTAAGTCATTACTAGATTTACGGCATTCTTTTGTATAGTCAACGTCAAAAGTCGATGATGATTTTCAGTTTTGATAAATTCGTTTTTGAGTAAAGTAATTTATATTACTCAAATAAAATGCAGCTCACCTACTTAAACTACCTACTGGGCTCTAGTACAATATTTTAAAATATTGATTCATAAAACATAACATAACATAACATAAACTCACGCCTATATCCCCGAAGGGGTAGGCAGAGGTGCTAGCACCCACGTTTCGCCAGTTTATGTTTTAGGTCCCAATGTGGTGGCGAGCCTATTGCCATTAACCGGACACTTATAAACCTGCGATAAATACACACATAACTTCGAAAAGCATCGAAAAGTCATTGGTGTGTGCCATGGTAAAATCTGGGATCGAACCCGAGACCTCGTCTCAGCAGTCCATTACCCATACCACTAGGCAACATAATTAATAATTTTCATCGAGACTTTTAATTGGAACTCTGTAGAAGCATCATCATCACTTTTGACGCTGACTGTACACCTATTCGAACACGGCTAATATTAGGTCGTTACATATGAAATTGCCGTTTTTCTTGAAGAAATTGGAGGATACCCAATTTTCAGTACTAACATTTTTGCATTTTTTTTAGGAATGACAAATGTTTTTTTTTGTGTATGAATGAGACAACATTAAGCTAACAAACAGCAAACTTTATTACATTTTTGAAAAGTGACAGCAGTTAAGTAATACGAAATTTATCATCAAAATGGATAGCATTTAGGAAGTACTGTTTTTGAAGATCGAATTAATTTATTCAAGCGGCCAATAAAAACAAAATTTAATACAGAGTTGTAAAATCTTGAAATCAACTTACAAACAAAATATAAATAATGTAAATAACTATTGTTGTGGAGATCCTTGGGAGAGGCCTATGCCCAGCAGTGGGCGTTTTTTGGCTGACATGATGATGATGATGATGATGAAATAGATATTAAATTACAGGAATAACGAACTCATGAATTTGTAAGAAAATTTCGGCAATTTCATAGGTAATGACCTATTATCTTGTTAACCCTTTGCGTGTCTCCGTTATTAGCAGTAGTTGGCCGCATTGAATTTAAAGTTCAAAGCAATTCAGCAACTATACATTTATATTAAGTTTCTAAAAGTCTTTTTGTGTTTGATGTGCTCTTTATTTATAGATAAATATATAATTTTAAGCAACATAACACCAAGCGTCATCTCATAGAAGTCGAACTTAATCGAGTTGAACATTCTAATAATTTACAATGCGTATAGAAATGCCATCCCTTCAGAAATTACTCAGAGGCATCTTCCATTGTTATCACATCTATCTTCGTTGGAAATTATACCAATTTCGAATACGTTGAAGAGCATTTAATAACCTAGGTTAGCGTTAATCAACGTCTCGTCTGAAACCTAGTGAAGTGGAATTGAATTATAGTATAATAACTCTGTCACAAGCGTCAGAATTTGAGTAAAAAAAAAAGTATTAATTCCTTTTTTTCATACTTTTACTACTAGTACTAATACTAAATACTAAACTAGTACAAGTAGTAACTATTACTAGTACTTATACTAAGTTAGCCTCCGGCCTAGTCACATAATTATTCCAAGCAGGATTTTGTAATTAAATAAATAAATATTCTACGACATTTCTAGACCCAAAGTAAGCATAGTTTAACTAGCTTGTGTTATGGGTTCCAGAATGCGGATAAACATACTTAGATACTTTTTTTTTTTTTAATTCTACTTGCCATTTTACATATAACGACAGAAGAGAAAAGTGCTCAAAAAAACTATATTATCAATTCCTATTATGCTTCTAGGGTGTTTTAATAGTACTGAGTGTGGCTGATGTGCGTGAAGTCCACGATTCGATGGCCATGTTGCTCAAAATGTTATTCGTTGGAAATTCTCATTAGCAGTAAAACAGAATTATTCCACTTAAATCACCTATGTAAATCACCTAGGTGAATTAAGTATCCCCAACCGATGGACTTAAATCACCCGGCTTTTAAAATCAAAGGTGAATAAAGTCGACCGTAAGAAACTAATATTTTGAGTATACTTTAATCACCTTGGATATCTTCATAGATAGCACTTCTTGCGACTAGTGGTTCCGGCGCTTCGCTTCTGTTGGGGTCACAGTTCTAACCTAAACTAACCTACTTTACCCGTTTTACATCGATTTTATTCATATGCAAGGTGATTAAAGTATACTTAAAATATTAGTTTCCTACGGTCAACTTTATTCACCTATGATTTTAAAAGCCGGGTGATTTAAGTCCACCGGTTGGGGATACTTAATTCACCTAGGTGATTTACATAGGTTATTTAAGTGGAATAATCAGTAAAACATTGTAGATGATATTTACGTACCCTATAGCAGAAATACCCTGGTGAATAACATTAAAATACATAAATTCAATTACTACCTGCGCTCCTGATTACTTCAAAAGGTTCAATCATTACAGGTTAGCGTCTTTAGAGAATCATATACAAAGGAAAGTTAATGAATTTCCAATAGTAACGGTTTTCGTTAATTGTTGCCCGATAATTAAATTTAGTCACACCTCGTATGTATGTACAAATCGCATCAAATCATATACTCATACCGAATATATTTTCCTTTTATCTAATGCAGTGCTCGAATGAAGTATTGAGGTACCTAACTACTTGGGGGTGGCAGGTGAGGCCGCCTGTCACCCCAGCAGAAGCAGGCGGGGACGGTGGGGCGACTAACGCGCCTCCCCTTAACCTGGGCAAGACGGGGACACCGTGGTTGCCAAACTCGAAGGGGCCATCTCGAAACCGCGGTTTTAGTCGGTTCAAGCCCGACATAACCGCCCCCGCTGGCTAGCGGGGGGGTATCCGAGGGGATTTCCGCACGGCAAAAGGTACCTTTTTTTTTTCGTGCGGAAATCCCCCCGCCCCCGCTGGCCAGCGGGGGCGGTTATGTCGGGCTTGAACCTACTAAAACCGCACGCCGTCTCGGGTCTTAAGACGCCGGGGTGTAAGGTTACCCATAGAGCATATCCCTCGCACCCCGACTGACCCCGGGCCATCTCCGGTTTTGAGATGGCCCCCTTATTTGCTCTCCACTGTGCCATCTGCTAATCAGAGGGACACGTGGAAAGCTTCTGAACAGCCCTCAACAGGGCCGTCCTCGCCTCGTTCGGAGTTGGCCGTAGGCGGCAGCGTCTCTCCCGCCCTAGGAGAGAGGCGCTGCTGTCTCCGTTGCCCAGGGTGCACCGCGTGGAGGTCTCCAACCAAGCACCCCCGGCAAAAGGTACCTAACTACTGTAATTTTGTAGATAGTTCTTCATAAAACTATTATTACAGAAAGAATCCTCTAAGAATAAAAAAGTCTGATGGTAGATTGAGTTTTAAAAATAATGGATAAAGAATCACATACAGCGGAAATGAAAGTGTCTTATGGCAAGAACAGACAAAAGAATGACATAAAATGATGAATGTTCATATGTAGAATATAAAATTATTTATTTCAACTGAGATATAGGAATACGTCATTTGTGATCATAATTTTCCCTACAGACTGCACATTCAGTTTTAGTTCATAACTTTAGGAAATATTATTACATTGTTTACCCCTAGATGGCGTTGTTTTTTTTATGTCAATGCTTGTTTATCAATGTAAATTTTTTGTGGTTCTTTTGTTATAAGTATGATATGTATGATTTACTAGTACTGATTTTATAATTTTCAATATTTACTTATATAAAATATGCACAATCTAATCAAAAGAAACAAAAAAAAATACGGTTATAAATTTTGAATCAGTTAATTTGCCAGGAGCAATAGTAGAATCTTAAGTTTTTTCGCTGACGTTTTGACTTTTCGATGCTTTTCGAAGTTATGTGTGTATTTATCGCAGGTTTATAAACGCCCGGTTAATGGCAATAGGCTCGCCATCTATTACATTGGGACCTAAACATAAACTGGCGAAATGTGGGTGCTAGCACCTCTGCCTACCCCTTCGGGGATATAGGCGTGAGTTTATGTTATGTTATGTTATGTTATATATTTGTGACGGTTGCAGAGCAACTTCGTAGTTTTCATATGTATAAGTGTTTGGCATTTGGAAGGTTTAGGGAGCAGAGTAGAGCACGACTCTGCTTTCCTGTTTTATAAAAAAAAACTTCTACGTTTCGCATCATAATCATACATAAACATACATAAACTCACGCCTATATCCCCGAAGGGGTAGGCAGAGGTGCTAGCACTCACAGTTCGCCAGTTTATGTTTAGGTCCCAATGTAATAGGTGGCGAGCCTATTGCCATTAACCGGGCACTTATAAGCCTGCGATAAGTACACACATAACTTCGAAAAGCATCGAAAAGTCATTGGTGTGTGCCATGGTAAGACATGGGATCGAACCCGAGACCTCGTCTCAGCAGTCCATTACCCATACCACTAGGCTACTATACTATAATCATAACATAACATAACATAAACTCACGCCTATATCATACTATAATCACTAGGTTGAAAACAACATTTTTTGAAGTATGAATACCTTTTTTTTTTTCTTTTTTTTTCGTGCGGAAATCCCTTCGGATACCGCCCCCGCTGGAGAGCCGGGGGTCTCCAGCGGGGGCGGTTATGTCGGGCTTGAACCGACTAAAACCGCACGCCGTCTCGGGTCTTAAGACGCCGGGGTGTAAGGTTACCCATAGAGCATATCCCTCGCACCCCGACTGACCCTGGGCCATCTCCGGTTTCGAGATGGCCCCCTTACTTGCTCTCCACTGTGCCATCTGCTAATCAGAGGGACACGTGGAAAGCTTCCGAACAGCCCTCAACAGGGCCGTCCTCGCCTCGGTCGGAGTTGGCCGTAGGCGGCAGCGTCTCTCCCGCCCTAGGAGAGAGGCGCTGCCGTCTCCGTTGCCCAGGGTGCACCGCGTGGAGGTCCCCAACCAAGCACCCCAAGTATGAATACCTAAAATCTACTTTGAGTAGCAGCTGTATTACATAGATGTAGATTATACTGCTTCCGGGCTGTTTGGCCGTGGCCCATAAGAAACTTGTGTCCCAAACGTTTCGTCGATCACTGCGGTCGACATCTTCAGTAGTTGCCTATTTTTTTTTAACTTTTGGGTTAATTTTTGGTCTAATTGATTAGCATTAATTCATAAGGCTTATTGTTAATCTAATAGTATTCTGCGTATATAATTAATTAGTAGTCCAACTCCGATAGGTTACTATTTATCCGATATTTTCAAGAGACAACTAAATAAAATTTTGAAATTATTTATTTTAACTTTCTTGAACGTGTTAGTTGGGCTAGTTCACCAAAGTGTACCATCAGAAGTTTCTATATCATTATTAAAGACGTTTCAATACCAGCTGTCTCAAAATCAATAAGTCTAAAACGTTTCAAAAATAATAATATCATTTTCAACTCTAAGAAACTTGTTTCAGCAGGAAATCGATTTAGCTCCGTCTGTTTGAAAGTTGTTACGTAAAGAATTTCTATAATTCAACCAGCCAAACCTCAGTAATACACGCAAACCCCGTTTATTGCTCATGTCTTTGACGACAGCAAGGGACTGTTAGTCATTTTATACTTTTGTTAATTTAACCAATGCACTATTTGAAAACAGGTTTTATAATCCTTTTACGAGTAAGAGTATAGATAGGTAGGTACACATATCTGGGGGTGCGACTGGTTGGATCACCTCCAAGTTTGGTGCACCCTGGGCAACGTGGGCGATGAGGCATCATTGATTGCTCCTCTGGAGTAGCTGGCGTCAACGTCAACGGCCAAGAGTCTGATGACCAACCGGTCCTTTTCAGGGCACGAGGGGGTCGGAGTATGGCGGGCCTGCAAGGCCCGCGGGGGGGCGGGGTCGCTCCAGGTACCCCTCTGCTGAGTGTCCCTCGCACTCCAAATGGCCCAGGGTCAGTTGGAGTGCGAGGGATATGCTCTATGGGTAATCTAACACCCCGGCGTCTGTAGACCGGAGACGGCGTGCGGTTTTAGTCGGTTCAAGCCCGGCATGACCACCCCCGCTGGCGGGCGGGGGGGTATCCGAAGGGATTTCCGCACGAAAAAAAAAGGTACACATATCTGTAGACCCGAGACGGCCTGCGGTTTTAGTCGGTTCAAGCCCGATATAACCGCCCCCGCTGGCCGGCGGAGGGGTATCCGAAGGGATTTCCGCACAAAAAAAAAAAAGGTGCACTTAAAAGTGAATATCAATTTTGAGACACTTGAAAGAATTCACGCACAGAATTATTTGAAAATAGTGTGTCATCTATGCTGACTGCCTAACTGCATTTGCTCGTAACTACATTATATTCCTCTACTAGCTGTTGCCCGCGGCTTCACCTGCATGGAATTGAGTTGCATTTCCCGCTACCCATGGACCATATTCCACCACCATACCCTATATAAGATACACAGTTCCACCATACATCATTTTGTTATATCTCATAGGGTTTAGCCAGCGTTTTCGTTGAAAGCTCCCAGATGGCTTATTATTTTCCGACATCTCCAACAAATATAATTATATTTTAGCTAATATATACAAAAACTTGACAAATTATATACTAAAACCTTCCTCGAGAACCACTATCCATTAGCATCAAAATAGGTGCAGTAATTTTTGAGTTTATCGCGAATAGACAGACGCGGTGGATGACTTTGTTTTATGATATGTAGTGATAGTGATAACTACACAGGTGTGCAGCAAATTCAATCTCCCCGTTATTGAAGGTTTTGCAGCTCTGCATGTTGTCAGCTGTTGTAGGGATGTACGGATACAGAGTACATCCTTGACGCCCAAGCCAACCTAAGAGGCGGCAGAAAATGTACGGGATAGGTCTAGCACTCCCCCGTGCCGTAGAAGGCACACCGGGCGGCGGAGATCGCGGAACGATCTCCGTCCTCCATGAGCGTGGGCCTGGGGATGACGGTCGGGGCTAGCCCCTCTAGCTAGAAAGACCTCTAGCAGAAGCAGACCCAGGGCGACGGCACATCGTGATTCCACGCGCGCATCTCTTTAGGGATGGGGGGGACAGGATCCCGAACAACGCGTTGGGGTCGCCAGCGCTGGCACCTGGAACCGGATCCTTTCTAGGGCACACCAGATTCCTCGTACCACATGGCTAACGCAAGAGACACCGTGTGGTTTTAGTCGGCTCAAGTCCGACATACCCATCTCACCGTTAGCTCCCGGTAAGGTGAAGCCCGTGAAGGCTTAATAAAGCAAAAGTCAACCTGGAAGGCGGTGTGCTAAGCAACGGACGAGGCTCTGCCGCAGGTTTTGATCTCAGGGTTGGGAACTCAGATGGCAGTCACTCCCGGAAAAGCCGGCATAACCATCAAAAAGGATAGGTAGAAAGAAAGAAATAAATTATTTCAATTCTATGCGGATACACGTACATAGCGCAAAATTAAACAAAATACAAAAAAAAACCGAGAAAAATAAAAACGAAATAAAAAAATACAACATAAAAAACAGAATTAATTAATTAAAAAAAAAATTGACACAAATAATACTAATAATAATAAAAACAAACAAAAATACCCAGTGTAGAATAAGCCGATTGTGTGCCGATGTACGCCATATCCGCGCAGAATCGGGCTGCCTCTCAGCTTGATGCTGTCATGCGGATAACACGACAGCGCTGGTTTTCAGAGGCCCTTTTAGGTGGACCCTGGGCTCTGAAATGTAAAATTTGGACGCAACTGGACAATCGCGATGGAGATGATAATGAACTACACACGCCTGCCAACTCACCGACGCGGGATAAAACCCGACCCCACCACGCGAAGCCGTGGTGGCGGCCAAAGTCCGCCGGTAACCCTGGGGTTATCCGTTCGCGGGCTTACCTAGGGTGCCCGGCAATGGATGCTTGGGGAGGACACCGTGTGGTTTTATGTAGAATGGATATACTGCTTCCGGGCTGTTTGGCCGTAGTCCTCGGCGGCGAGACATCAATCGCAGCGAAGTCGCCGCCGAAGAAGGTTCTCCGCACTCGACGGCGTCCCGACCTGTACCACTGAAGATGTCAACCGCAGTGATCGACGAAACGTCTGGATTACAAGTTTCCGATGAACCACGGCCAAATAGCCCGGAATCAGTATATTCTACATGCAACGCCGACCGTGAAAGCCTTAAGATTTATATTCTTGTGGTTTTAGTCGGTCCGATTCCGACACGCCCACCCCATCGTTAGCACCGATGGGGTGAAGCCCGTGGGGGTTTCCACACGTTATAAAAAAAAAGATGAATTCCAGATTTGTGGCTCCACAACAACTTATCAAAGTTAATCTCAATGAATTGTACCGTGACTAAAGCATTAATTTGATTGCGATCAAAGGACACTCAAAGGGACATTAATTCATTTAATATATTATTATGAAGGTATTAGATCACAAATCGAATGAAAATACAATCAGATCAATCCACGCGCACGGTCCAGTATAAATAATAGATTTGTATCTAATGAAAGCCATTCTGTTTTCTCTCTTACCTGTCAGTTAAGAGACGTCAAAAGCCTCTGAGATGTCGACAGCCTTTTGTGAGGCACGTCAACAAATATTCGCTTCTCTTGTTAGAATATTAAGGAAAAATATTTCGACTGGAAGTAATGGAATTTTGTGTAGTCGGTAAATATGTAGGAAATTTAATAAAATAAACATTATTATATGTGTAAGTGGAGTATTTTAATTAATTAATTGTACCACTGTATATATCCGCAAATATTATCATTTTTGTTATACTAATGGAGCGTCCATTTTGTGTGTAAACAAATGTATATAATGTACGGTTAATACTCGAAAAAAGTTAGAAGAATTCTTTAGTACAAATTATCAAATATAAAAAAAACACAAGTCCTTTACCGGACTCTTTGTACACTTTTTTACTAAAACGCTCAGAAATATAATGAATCATCTTATAACGAAAAACTCATTGATTACCAAAGTTATTATTTGAAGTAGTAAATAACTTAGTTTATGTGAATAAATAAACATTTCTATATATTAAAAAAAATATATATATATATATTTAGGACGCGTCAATTTGACTTCACCTCGCCTGATGGTAAGCTGAAGGTAAAGTCTCAGGAAAGAGGGTCACCATTACATACACGTATCATGTTAACAATGGTGGCACTCAGCTTGACGGCCTCATCAGAAGAGGATTGTCGTCGCAGCACCGCGTGAGACTCACCGGTCCCACTAGTGCTGCGACCACAATCCCCCTGCCCGGCTATGCACTTGCTGACCCCTGAACGCAATCAAACCGAAATTGGATTATTATGGAGGGTTTTTCGCAATCGTGCACGGTGGTACCTACCTACATCGTCAGTCTTTTTGAATAACCCTCTCCTCAACGTACCAGGCGCACAGGTGCCCATTAGACTGGCAGCAGTGCCCTGCTGGATAGCAACTACCAAATTATTAAGTGTTGGTTGGGACTACTGACAGTGCTAATAGTATTTTTTTAATCTCGGGAGTCCTATGTCACAGAATAAATAAATACAGAAGGCTAGCTTCAGCCGCCTTTGATTTTAGTTACGTACGCCACAGAATCGATAATTAGCACAAGTACAGAGGGCTTATTGTTTTGCTTTGATTCAGCAGCTCTAATTCAAGACCGACGGCCTATGACGACTGTAACGGCGGCTTCTACGAGTATATCTTCTTCTTCTTCTTCTTCTTCTTATATATAAAAATGAATTGCTGTTCGTTAGTCTCGCTAAAACTCGAGAACGGCTGGACCGATTTGGCTAATTTTGGTCTTGAATTATTTGTGGAGGTCCAGAGAAGGTTTAAAAGGTTTGTCATCGATTGAGGCAGTACGAAGTCTGCCGGGTCAGCTAGTCACTCATAATTTTGTCTGTCAAGTTATACCTTTTTTTTTTTTTTTTTTTTTTTTTTTTTTTTTTTATCGTGCGGAAATCCCTTCGGATATCCCCCCGCGTGCCAGCGGGGGCGGTTATGTCGGGCTTGAACCGACTAAAACCGCACGCCGTCTCGGGTCTACAGACGCCGGGGTGTAAGGTTGCCCATAGAGCATATCCCTCGCACCCCGACTGACCCTGGGCCATGTCAAGTTATACCTACAAGAAATTCCTATCGCGCTACTCTAGGTTAGACATAATTCTAACTTCATACACGATTCGTATATAACTTCATAACTTCACGCCTGTATCCCCGAAGGGGTAGGCAGAGATGTATTACACACCCCACAATTCGCCAGTTATGTTAAGGTCCCAATGCAATAAGGGGGTGAGCCTATTGCCATCTACCGGGTACATTATTAAGCGAGCGATAATGAACATTTATTAATGCACACATAACTACGAAAAGTCAGAGGTGTATGCCTAGGGCGACTGGGGATTGAAATCGAGACCTCGTTTCAGCAGTCCGTTACGTACGCCACTGGGCTATCGCCGCTTTTTTTTATAAGATTCGAATCGTATACGAAATACGATTGGTATATGGATTGGCAATATGAGTCATGCATTAGTACAGTCACTAACCTCTCCAGTGATGTTAAAACATTAATGCTTGGAGAGGGTTCTCATTTGCAATATAGAGGAAATCAAACGTGGAAACGCAAATTTCACATGTTTCTACTAATATTATAAATGTGAAAAGTTTATTTATTTATTGAGTTGAGTGAGACGAAGTCGAGCGAAAGCTCCTCATACTAGACTTCAGGATTTTCTTTGTCACAGGTCTCCTCCTAAACTACTAATCCAATCAGAACCAAATTTGGCATGATTAAAGAGGTCAATCAGAGGAAGGTTTATGGATATATTTTGAAAAAATTAATGCTACCACAGAGGAATCATCACCGTTAAAAAAACTCCAGATGGAATTACATAATAACCGCTAGAGACACTGTGACAAACCTTTACACGCTCACAAAGCATGTCCAGAGTTGTGACTTTCAAAAAGAATTAAAAAAATCGGACTTGCCACGGAGGAATGATCACTGTTCAAAAATTTCAAAATCTGATTCACGATGTCTCACTCAGCTCAACATTGCAAGCAGCGATTCGCCTTGCAGACCTAGTTTAATTCTTTATTGTACGCACACAGTAAACAATTTACAAACATCACAGATGAAATTAGTGTACAAAGGCGAGCTTAACTCAGTATTGAGTTTTCTCCCAGCAAACCTTTGGGGGATCGTGGAGAAGGGTAATGGGTAAACATAAGTGTACAATCCGAGGGATATATATACTTCCATAAGATACAAACTATAAACTTACATAGAGAATACATACTTATAATACATATACCTTTTTTTTTTTTTTTTTTTTTTTTTTTTTATCGTGCGGAAATCCCTTCGGATACCCCCCCGCCGGCCAGCGGGGGCGGTTATGTCGGGCTTGCACCGACTAAAACCGCACGCCGTCTCGGGTCTTCAGACGCCGGGGTGTAAGGTTACCCATAGAGCATATCCCTCGCACCCCGGCTGACCCTGGGCCATCTCACCACTAACAGCATCGCTCATCCTGTCTCCTCTGAAAGCAGAGGAGTACGGAGAGCGATGTGTTCCCGCCACGTTGGGTATTGGCCGACGATCAATGTCAACCCTATGAAGGGGTGAAGGGGAAGCCATTGACCGCCGCCCAGGGTGTACCGGCCGCTCCGATTCTCTTCCCCCCGATTATTATTATTATTATTACCTAACCTAAATTTAATGCAATTATAATACATATACCTACTAAATACATAAAAAAAGTTAAGTTGTGAAGATATTTGGATGTTTGCTAGTCATTCACGCTCAAACAGCTGCACAGATACTGGGATAGTCCAGAATACAACAAATGCTACTTTTAATCCTCAAAATAGGTTTCCATGACTGTGAGAATGGATCCAAAATTCCAAGTGGGAGGAGCCGTGGGCAACAGATAGTAGCAAATATATTATTATATCTAGATACTTAGAACTTATAACTAGGAAGAAAAAAGAAACAACTACCATTTTGAGAAATAATTAGAAAAATACATATTATGAGAGTCTTCAAACTTCTTCGATCCAACCTTTTTATTGTCGCGGAGCACTTATATTTTGTAGGCATGGCGTTAAAACTTAAGTAATAAAATCAATTTATAATTGTTTTTTAAAGTTATCATTCATCATTATCAGAAGGCGCCAAATGTAACACAATTTTATAATTATTTTAATCGGATAAGTGCAATATTTATTTATTAAATTTATGATCTTTGTAAAAATCACATATTTAGGCTAAAAATAGGGTCCTCCTTGGATGCATACGGGCATAACGCTGTTATAATGACGACGAGCTACAAGCGTTTCGGGGTGCGAGAGATTTGCTCTATGGGCAACCTTACGGGGCGTCTGAAGACCCATACCATACCACCCCGGCTCTGCAGACCCGAGACGGCGTGCGGTTTTAGTCGGTTCAAGCCCGACATAACCACCCCCGCTGGCCGGCGGGGGGGTATCCGAGGGGATTTCCGCACGAAAAAAAAAAAAAAAAAGGTATTTCAGCCAGATTCGTTCAGCCGTTAGAGCGTGATTGTTTGGAAAACATCTAAACATTCAAACAAACCAACATGTTCACAAACTTTCACATTTATTATATTATAAGTAGGATCACTGACTATGGATACTTTTACAAAAATAACTTTTTGTATTACGATAAATATATATTAGGTGTCAATAAGTAAGTATTAATAATTAAAATATGGATGTACAGTTTCTTAAAAAGCATATACTGTATTGACCGAGTCTGCCCACAACCACTACACTTCACCACAAAGTACCTACTTAGAAATAATCTCAAAGCTCTACCGCCATACACATACGAACGTATAATTACTTTTTAAGAAAAAGTTTAAACACACGCAGTACCCACTGCACAAATAAAATTCGAGAAAGTAGTTAATAATATATTTCATCTACACCCATGCTTTAAATCCTCTATAAAAGATTCTGAAACAGTTAGCTTATTGCCAACATTAATACATCCAATGTCCTAATAACCATAATATCATCCGAACGGGTGTTATAATGTTGTATGAAATTTCATAATAACACTCCTTTCGCTTTTTCAATCTCTTCCGCGCAAAGGGTTACTCATCAGACAGCCAAATTCTTACCGCTCGATGCGTGGAATCTGTATGAGTTTCAAAAAAAGAACGCGCGTTGTGTATTGCACTACCACAGCGGCGGCGCGCCGTAAAAAAAAATTAAAGCTTATTCGTTCGAATTCGAATTCCCGCTATTTTTCTTCGCTATTATTTTTGCAAATTGTTTTGTTTACTGACGAAAATGAGCGATTCAAGTTTTGATAACACACCTCCAGACATTTGGAATGCAGCAAAGGACATTTCTAACAAATTACTACCGGAAAAATCTAGGAAACAGTATGAAAAGGCGTACCAAGATTTCATGAATTGGAAAATATCAAAGGGCAGTATATTTTATAGAGGACACATCATGGGTGTAGATAAAGTCTTGTATGCAACTGTATAATTAGGTATTAAAACACTCAAAACCGGAGATGGCCCAGGGTCAGTCGGGGTGCGAGGGATATGCTCTATGGGCAACCTTACACCCCGGCGTCTGTAGACCCGAGACGGCGTGCGGTTTTAGTCGGTTCAAGCCCGACATAACCGCCCCCGCTGGCACGCGGGGGGGTATCCGAAGGGATTTCCGCACGAAAAAAAAAAAAAAAAAAAAAAGGTATTAAAACACTCATGTGATACTATAAACCCACATTCATGTTTTAATACCCCTCATTATACCACAGTTGCATAAATAACTATTATCTACACTCAAATCGAAAAATTCGAATTACGAATTCAAAGATACTACTATAAATACGCACTTTATAAACGCATAACATAATATTAAAAATAATACTTATTATAGTACCGCCAACTGTATCAAAAAACTCATTATAGTATCGCTATCTTTTTTTATTCATGAAACTAGTCTAAGGTTTTAGGCCAAATATGAAAAAACACGCACGCATGCGCAGTTCGAACTGTGAAAAAAATGGCGCCCTTGTAACCTACCTACTTTGTTTAATTTAAATTTTTCCTATGAGTGAAGATAAAGTAGTGTATGAAACTTAGGTATTAAAACACTCGAGTCAACCTATTATCGCGATAAACAGACTCTCGTGTTTTAATATCCCTTCTTATATGACAGTTGCATAAACTACTATTTAGGCATTAAACTTAGCTATTTATTTTACAATTATCATAATCTATCGAAATTAATCTAAACTGTCTAATCTATACTATATTACTTATCTGGTAATCATTATAAAATAAAAAACTTAACAGTTTGTTAAAAAGCCTTTAAATTCATCTGCATTACGCTATTGTTATTCAATATCTTAAATTTATAAAAAATAGGCGAATTTTCGAAGCCAAAATGTACATTTTCAAAAAGCTTCAAGGCTTCGAAAATTCGCCTATTTTTTATAAATTTAAGATATTGAATAACAATCGCGTAATGCAGATGAATTTTCGAAGCCAAAATGTACATTTTCAAAAAGCTTCAAGGCTTCGAAAATTCGCCTATTTTTTATAAATTTAAGATATTGAATAACAATCGCGTAATGCAGATGAATTTAAAGGCTTTTTTTTTCCCAGGACTAATCCCACGCTCGTCCCCACTACTGTAACTCCTGCACATCTGGATCAACAATGACCCACAAATACGTCGGGTAATGACACTCGGGAAGTCCCTGGTAAAGTTTAACTGTCTTCGAACCCGCATCAAAATTAATCAGAAGTAAATTGGAGAAGTTAGAAATATAATAAATCCACTTCCCTCCTCAGTAAATGGGAGATAATAGACACAAATAGGCAAACTACTGAAATTTAATGGCATATCATTCATTAAAATGACTTCAGCCGTTTTGGAGTTACGAGGGAGGGGGTTTGGAGTTAACGATCAAACACACATAACTCTCCTTTTGTATGCCACTATAATAGAGTAGTACCCTGGGGTTATCCTTTCGAGGGCTTACCCGGGGTGCCCGGCAACGGACACTTGGGGAGGACACCGTGCGGTTTTAGTCGAGACACGACATAACCACCCCCGCTGGCCGGCGGGGGGGTATCCAAAGGGATTTCCGCACGTTAAAAAAAAAAAAAAAAAACTATAATAGAGTAAAAAAAATCTTATATTTATTGTCTTCCTTACGAAGAAAAAATTATTAAGCTCACTATCGTATATTGTACTAAAATATCAGGCGCAGGGTTTTCCAATAACAGCAATGTCTTTCTTCATTTAAGTCACAAAGTAACCTTTATGAACATCAAGATATGTAGTTTAGATCTATAGCTTCCATTGAAGGGAGAGGCAGTAAAAAGGACACGAAAGAAGGGATCAAACTCTAAAGACAGAATAGATATAATGTTACTACACTGATCGATCGATTGTCGATCGATGCTATCGATTGGTGTTGATCGAACGGGTACCACTCTTGCAGTTTACATTTGAAAATGGGGGTGGGCGGGTCTTCGATCTACCTACACCATACGATCCCCATATCGAGTAGAATCTATAGTATTGACTTCGATTATATATTCTACCATCGATCGATCAATGGCACCGATCGACGATCGATCGACTGGTGTGGTAACGTCCTAACAGGCTACATTCTCATTTTACGATTTAATGTTGGCTTTGAACGATGTGGTTATTTAGCATACGTAACATTTGAGGTCAACTCATTTGGAAGAGCGTTAAATAATATATTACCTGTCGCCCGTTACATAGCAAAGCGAATAAGAAAATATGCAGAGGAGTTGCAACTAAATAAATAAATATTGTAGGATAAAGTACACAACGCCATCTAGACAGAAACTAAGCAGAACTTGTCATATGGGTTCTAGAATGAGGGTAAACATACTTAAATACTTTTTTTTGTAAATAAATACATATTATACATAGAAACACCCAGACCATTGTAAATATACATATTTGCATTGAGCGGGAATCGAACTCCTGACCTCTGGCTACGCTACAGAGGTTGTCAACACAATTAAAAGTTTGACTTTGTAGACCGATATTCTTAGCAATCCATGGATTCTCCGTGCGGGTGCCGGGTCCATCGCGTTGCTGAGTTGGGAACTCGGGACAGTGCCTGGGACTTGCGACCCAAGTGTAGGTTTAGAAGGGGCCCCTTTTGTTGATGTACATCAACACTCACCTTCACTACCCAAGTTCCCCTCCCTGCCTAACCAAATTTGATACGAACCTACTAGTGCCGCTTTAGACATTCGTCCTAGTAATGAGCTTATTGTAGCTCTCGATAGGCCTAGATCTTTAAGTAGGTTATAGAGAGATTTTGCTGGTATACCTCTCGCTCCCACTTCCACTGCATACAAATTAACCACGTAACCGTTTTTGATTATATTTCAGACCTCATAACTGAATAATAAAATACAAAAAAACTTTCGATTTAAAGTAAACCAAACTTTTGTTAAAGATTTAAATTATACTTATTAACTCTCTCTCTAAATTATACTTCGATAGTAAAATTACAAATCAGAAGAGTTTGTTTGTTTGGTTGAACGTGCTAATCTCAGGAATTACTAGTTCAAATTGAAAATTTATATTTGTGTTGGATAGCCCATTAATCGAGGAAGATTATAGGCTATATTTCATCACGCTACTACCCTAGAGAGCAGAGCAGTAATCATAAATGTCAATAAATCGAGTAAAGGAACTTACTTTTGCCGACGTTTCGGACGCGTTGTAGCACCCGTGGTCACGAGTCAAGCCGTAACCACAGGTGCTGCAACGCGTCTGAAACGTCGGCAAAATCGCGATAAGTCCCGAGACGTTATAAAAAGTATGACTTTACACCGGGATAGTTTGCGGATATCCCTTCGGATACCCCACCGCCAGCCAGCGGGGGCGGTTATGTCGTGCATCGACTAAAACCGCATGGTGTCCTGCCCAAGTGTCCATTGCCGGACACCCCGGGTAAACCCTCAAAAGGATAACCCCAGGGTTACCGGCGGACCTTGGCCGCCAGCGCGGCCTCGCCTGGTGGGGTCGCGTTTTATCCCGCGTCGGTGAGTAGGCAGGCGTGTTTGGACACACACAACACGCCTCCTCCACGGCCTGCTTCTGTAAGGACGGTGAGTCGGCCAACTGCCGTCCTCAGGCCCCGATCCCACTGCGATAGTTTAAAAATAACATTATTTTAAAACTTATAAATTATAGGCATATATCGTTGCGGTCCTGGGCGTGGACGTTCTCTCGTTGGAGACCATGGTGAGGGCCGTGGTCTCCGACGGGAGCAAGTGGCACGCCGCCGCCTCTTTCTGCGAGCAGGTAATGCTCGCGAAAGAGACGGCGGAGAGGGAGCGGGAGAGAACCCTGCCCCTCGAGTTTCGCAGTCTGCGACGAGGTCGCCGCAGACTCATCTACGCCCGGGACTACCGACCTCCATGATCGGACCCTGAGGACAGCAGTTGGCCGACTCGCCGTCCTTACAGAAGCAGGCCGTGGCGAAGGCGTGTCGTGTGTCCTACACACGCCTGCCAACTCACCGACGGGCATGTATCAGTTAAATAGGTATATTTTGCGATGACATTCACACAGAATATATTTAAAATGTAACGAGGATGACCATTCTTCAAGACATGATCATATTGAAACAGAAAGTTATGCAGTTCATTAACCCCATCTTCTCGTGAACGGGTGCTGGATATCATCAATGACGACCCAAGAGTCGCACGAAAAACAAATATGTCAGACCGATTGCAACCAACTGTAGTTACAAGAAATCCTGCGCAAGTATGGCACGGGCGAAACCGCAGGGTACAGCTAGTCTAAAACTAGGAATTCAGTGCAGGGTGCGACAGAAATAAATTGAGCTCAACGAGCAGGACTGTTACTTGAAAATAAGACATTTTACTACGGTCGCGCGTTTAGCTAAGGCCGCGCGCTCGTGAAACTGTTTTTCGGTGATTACTCCTCAATGGTACATCGGACATGAACCGTCTCGCTTCAGAACACTCCTCAGTGCCCACACTATCACCGTGGTAAATTTGGTCACGATCGCGCGAGTGGTTACGGAGGAGTTCAGCCACCAACAAACGGCTATGCCGCGTATAATAAACACTAAAATCTCACAACAGTCATATATCACCATTTTACGATCTCTGTGGCGTAGCGGTAATGCGTTTGACTGCTAAGTCAGAGGTCGCGAGTTCGATTCCCGCTCAGTGCAAATATGTATATATTTGCATTGGTGTGGATTTTTCTATGTATAATATGTATTTATTTACAAAAAAGTATTGAAGTATGTTTATCCACATTCTAGAACCCATATGACAAGCTCTGCTTAGTTTGGGCCTAGATAGCGTTGTGTAATTTGTCCTACAATATTTACTATTATTATTATTCATTTTGCGATGACATTTACACGGAATATATTTGAAATTTAACGAGAATGTCGATTCTTCAAGACATGATCATAATGAAACAGAAAGTTATGCAGTTCATTAACCTCGTCATTCTCGTGAACGGGTGCTGGATATCGTCAATGACGACTCAAGAGTCGCACGAGAAACAAATAAGTCAGACCGATCGCAACCAACTGTAGTTATAAGAAATCCTGCGCAAGTTGTTTAAACAAATGTTGTTGGGTGTGTGGTGCAAGATGAAAGAGAGAAGCGAGTAATTATTATTAACATAACATAACATAACATAAACTCACGCCTTTATCCCCGAAGGGGTAGGCAGAGGTGCTAGCACCCACGTTTCGCCAGTTTATGTTTAGGTCCCAATGTAATAGGTGGCGAGCCTATTGCCATTAACCGGGCACTTATAAACCTGCGATAAATACACACATAACTTCGAAAAGCATCGAAAAGTCATTGGTGTGTGCCATGGTAAAACCTGGGATCGAACCCGAGACCTCGTCTCAGCAGTCCATTACCCATACCACTAGGCTACCGCGGTTATTATTATTTATCAATTAAGAAGCTTCTGAGCTGAAGAACTAGTTATAAATATAATGTATACTATTAACTGTGAAAGGGTTACCATTCTTCAAAAATACCGTGCCTAGTTACTACGTTCAGTCTAAGGTACTACACAAATACATTATTATACCTATTTTGCCAATAGTTATAGTGATATACACGGGATCCTACCGTTTGGCAAAATATGTTTCGTCAAATTTCACTTCCAATTGATTTGTATAATAGCAATATAATTATTATAGAAGTTCTTACCTGTAAATTATTTGTCCAAGGTGAAACAAACACCCATGCAGCAGTGTATTTTCAAAACCAAAAAAAAAAGCCAAAATGACAAAAATACCATATTTGACTACCTAATACTTGGTAAAATGAAACTTTGCCATGTAATTATTTGTTAAACAATAAATTGCCAAAAATAGTATTGCTAACTGTAAAATTGCGAAAAGTTGTTTTGCCAAATGTTTTTTTGCCAAATGAAAATTTGGGAAACATACTTTGGCATGTGACACTTTGGGGAACGTTTTTTGCCAAACATTAGTAAACCGATATACACCTAAAACACTATAAAAATATAAAGTTTTTATAGGTCGTATCAAGAGATATAAATATTTTCATAAAATATAACAGTGTTATACAAAAATAGACCTAAAATAAATTACTTTTATACTACAAAGTTGACTAACGTAATATGTAGCGATCTTATATTAGCTATATAATAAAGTAAAGAGCCTAGGAATTAATGATTCTTATGTACAACAAAAACTGCAAAATCACATTATTGGTTATTAAAAAACCCTATAACATAATTTCTTGTGAAAATCATAAAATTCGACAGCCGATCATTTATTCTCCGTTAATTAATTAATGCATGTCGCTTGCGCTTACAAATAACACCACACTATAAAGCATTGTTTACATAAGTGACCCCCGGTATCGCCCGGGAATACATTACCGGACTTGTGAATGGACAATTTCAATGTTGATATTGACATTAAAATAATTATGTTTACACTCTGAGCTTTCTTTCACTTTGCGGGACACCGTGCCGTTGTTTACAAGACGTCAAATTAGAAATGTATTCGGCCTATATTGAGGTGTACCATGCAGGCCTACCATGAAACGTACATCCGCAATTGAAAGAAAGAAAGAAAATTGATTTTTATTGCGGATAAAACACATGCACATATTAGGATTAAGGAAAAACCTAAATAAGAAAAAAACAAGAGATAATAACAAATATCCACACAACAATATTACACCTAAAAATATAAAAGTCTAAAATAACGGTGGACCTACACCTACTCAGACGGCGACCATGTCGTAACACCAAAAAGGTTCGGGGTTTTGCGGCAAGGATATTTTTATTTCTTATCTGTGGTCGCCGCCTGAGCAGATAACGCGGCGTGTGACATGCACGTGAAAAAATTGACATTAGTGACATTGTCAACGTGTCATGTCCTACGTGGCACATAGAAATTAATATAAAAATGCTTGGTACATCACACATGTTCTCACTTAGCAGCACGTGTATCATTGTATTACAATTAAAAGAAAATGTACAATGTGTCCGCAATAAGGGCCAGACACTCAGCATAAACTGAGGTGGGTATTAGCCACCACAGAACTGATTTTCAGTGTAAGCCCTTAAGTGCCACCCGACGTCGTCTAGCAATATCGCCTCATATTCTCATCAACAGCATAGTAACAAAGGTAATTTCTTAAATATTTTAGACATAACATAGATATCGTTGGGTATTAACTACATATTTCCACACAACATTCATGTATGCATGTATGCATACCTACATACAGCTAGCCAGGTAATCCCGGGCAGGCACCGATTTAGGCGTATATTATATGGTCTCCTACATTCGACATAAAAATAAAATTGCAGACTCTAATTTCGGGCAATCAGTACCATGAAACGCACTTATTACGCAATCGGGTTCGAAGACGGACGACATGACAGTTCATTCGGCATAAACCCTTTTTTTTGTGCGGAAATCCCTTCCGATACCCCCCCGCCGGCCAGCGGGGGCGGTTATGTCGGGCTTGAACCGACTAAAATCGCACGCCGTCTCGGGTTTTAAAATGCCGACCATGAAACGACCTGAAACCGCAAAGTACGGAATCCAGACAGCCCGCCAAAAAAAAATTTACACGAATACACGATACAATACGACTTATTTCAAAAGATCGAAGCTGGTTATCATAATCCAATATAAAAGAATGTATTTTTAATTTGTTATTTTATGTTTGTTCTTTTTTTTTTCAATACAAATATTTTGTAAACGAAAACCTCCTTGATATGATTGATTCAGTTCCGAACATACTTTATGCTCCCGACCGAAAGAACAAAATCCGAAATAACTTCATGGTACCTTTTTTTTTCGTGCGGAAATATCTTCGGATACCCCTTCGCCGGTCAGCGGGGCGGTTATGTCGGGCTTGAACCGACTAAAACCGCACGTCGTCTCGGTTCTTAAGACGCCGGGGTGTAAGGTTGCCCATAGAGCATATCCCTCGCACCCCGACTGACCCTGGGCAATCTCCGGTTTCGAGATGGCCCCCTCGGGTTTGGGAACCACGGTGTCCCCGTCTTGCCCCGGTTTGGGGGAGGGGCGCTAGTCGCCCCGCCGTCCCGTCCTGCTTCTGCTGGGGTGACAGGCGGCCTCACCTGTCACCCCCAGGCCTGCGCTCATGGAGGACGGAGGTCGTTAAGCGACCTCCGGTGCCTGAGTCGCCTGCGACGCACGGCGAGCATGTTGCGGGCTCAGCGGGCCGGGAAACTTCTTGGTATCTTTTTTTTTTTTCGTGCGGAAATCCCTTCGGGTATCCGCCGGCCAGCGGGGGCTGTTATGTCGGGCTTGAACCGACTAAAACCGCATGCCGTCTCGGGTCTACAGACGCCGGGGTGTAAGGTTACCCATAGAGCATATCCCTCGCACTCCGACTGACCCTGGGCCATTCGCAGTGTCCCCTCTGATAACAGCAGAGGGGTACCTGGAGCGACCACGCCCCCCCCACGGGCCTTGTAGGCCCCCCGCCATACCCCAACCCCCTCGTGCAATGGGGTCAGCTGGCCCTGAAAAGGGCCGGTTGGTCAGACTCTTGGTCGTTGACGCCAGCTACTCCAGAGGAGCAATCAATGATGCGTCATCGCCCACGTTGCCCAGGGTGCACCAAACTTGGAGGTGATCCAACCAGTCGCACCCCAACTTCTTAGTACCTAAACGACACTTCTTTCGTTCGTGTTTCGTGCAAGCCCGCAATTGCGGATGTACATTTCATTGTAGGCCTACTCGTTATAATGAAGTAGGCAGTCATATTTACTGTATTTAGATGTGTTTTAAATCTTTCCGCAGCAACGTGCCAACTGCATTCAGAACCAGGGTGTGTTATCGGGTTTCAGAGATCAAATTGCGACCATACAATCCAGCGATTCAATTTAAAGCTAATCGTGTTGCTAGCGAATCGATTTGATAGCGATAGAAATTAGATCACCAAGAACAACTCTTGTCATTGGTTCATTTAACTTTATGGAAGTAAAAGCTGTTGTGGTTGCGGAGTGTTATTGGCTAAAGTAATGCAAACTTTGACTAGTTATACGCGGTATAGCCGTTTGTTGGTGGCTGAACTCCTCCGTAACCACTCGCGCGATCTAGACCAAATTTAGTGTTTTGAAGCG
This sequence comes from Cybosia mesomella, assembly GCA_946251805.1. Lineage (NCBI taxonomy): Eukaryota > Metazoa > Arthropoda > Insecta > Lepidoptera > Erebidae > Cybosia > Cybosia mesomella. The sequence continues at coordinate 27,557,597 of OX276408.1, forward strand.
AGATGGTTCATGTCCGATGTACTATTGAGGAATAATCACCGAAAAACAGTTTCACGAGCGAGCGGGCTTTTTTTTTTTTACGTGCGGAAATCCCTTTGGATACCCCCCCGCTGGCCAGCGGGGGTGGTTATGTCGTGTCTCGACTAAAACCGCACGGTGTCCACCCCAAATGTCCGTTGCCGGGCACGGCCTTAGCTAAGCGCGCGACCAAAGTAAGATTGTGTCTTATTTTCAAGTAAGAGACCTGCTCGCTCAGCTCAATTTATTTCAGTCGCACCCTGCACTGAATTCCTAGTTTTACACTTTCATTCTTAAACTCAAGGGTTGGAGTTACCGCAGACTTGTCTACGCCCGGGACTACCGACCTCCATGATTGGGGCCTGAGGACGGCAGTTGGCCGACTCGCCGTCCTTACAGAAGCAAGCCGTGGCGGAGGCGTGTCTTGTGTGTCCTACACACGCCTGCCTACTCACCGACGCGGGATAAAACCCGATCCCACCAGGCGAGGCCGCGCTGGCGATCAAGGTCCGCCGGTAGCCCTGGGGTTATCCTTTCGATGGCTTACCCGGGGTGTCCGGCAATCGGTCAAAAAAATCGGTAGTGCGTTACCTTAAAATATCTCATTAATAACGTCCGAGAGATATATCATTAATAACGTCAAAAATAAAGAAAATTATTTTTTGATATCCGCTTAAAATGTACAGACGTTTAAATCGCTAACTAAACATCCCTATTAAGAATTAATGTTCAGTTTGATAAGAATATTGAAACATGCATTGCATTTATTTGATCTATAAGATTGATTCTCTGATTGAACACAGAAGAGATGAAATGCTATTGGATCCATAAAAGGGATCAGGGTCCTATAACAATTCATTACGATTCTGGAAAACAAATTCCTTTGCTTTTATTCGATATTGGTAGCAATTCTGTTGTTCAAAAACTCTCTAAACTAAACTAAAAATCACTAAAATTTTGTTTAGTGATGTCAAACGACGTTTGCTATTCTGAAAACGTATGACTAAACTATTATTAGTTTGACACAACCAAAATTAGCTTAGTTACTCAACTTAGTCCAAATTTGCTTATTTGGTATTCTGTTGTACGTCCTAAACGTCTAAAATTAGAAACGTCACACTAAAATTAGACGCCATCTAAAATACTGCCGACCAGTTATAGTGATAATTGTAATTTCGTTAAAATTTCAATTCAAATAACATTTTTATGATGAATAACATTTCTTTTTTTTTATTTTACGTGCGGAAATCCCTTCGGATACCCCCCCGCTGGCCAGCGGGGGTGGTTATGTCGTGTCTCGACTAAAACCGCACGGTGTCCTCCCCAAGTGTCCGTTGCCGGGCACCCCGGGTAAGCCGTCGAAAGGATAACCCCAGGGTTGCCGGCGGACTTTGGCCGCCACCGCGGCCTCGCCTGGTGGGGTCGGGTTTTATCCCGCTTCGGTGAGTTGGCAGGCGTGTGTAGGGCACACACGACACGCCTCCGCCACGGCCTGCTTCTGTAAGGACGGCGAGTCGGCCAACTGCCGTCCTCAGGCCCCGATCATGGAGGTCGGTAGTCCCGGGCTTAGATGAGTCTGCGGCGTCCTCGCCGCAGACTGCGAAACTCGGGGGGCAGGATTCTCTCCCGCTCCCTCTCCGCCGTCTCTTTCGCGCGCATTACCTGCTCGCAGAAAGAGGCAGCGGCGTGCCACTTGCTCCCGTCGGAGACCACGGCCCTCACCATGGTCTCCAACGAGAGAACGTCTGTTCGATACAAGTATCCGAACATGGATTTAAGTAGTTGTGTTGGTAGTTTTACTTTAAACACTCACTCTGTACGCTTGTACTGTATTGTGTAGTCGAATCAATAAATTACTATGAGATCTATAATCTCGCCAGTTTTATTTATGTTACAATCGCAAAACCAGCTAGTTATATAAAGTGGCTAACAACGTCCACGCCCAGGACCGCAACGAGATCCCGGCGTTGACTCGCCCACGCAGGGCACTCCACCAACGTGTGGAGCGCCGTGTCTTCGCCAGGATCCTCGCAGTGCTGGCACTGCGGCGTTGTCTCCCGGTGGATGCGCCACAGATACTTACCGAAACACCCGTGTCCGGTAACCATCTGGCACTGGTAGGAGAGGTCCCCATGGTCCCTCTCCAACCACTCCTTCATGATCGGTCTCACCGCCGCAATGGTGGATTCCCCCCACCTTGGGTGCTCAAGTCGCACCCTCCATGTCTCATGATGAATAACATAACTTCACGCCTGTATCCCCGAAGGGGTAGGCAGAGGGGTATTACACACCCACGATTCGCCAGTTATGTTAAGGTCCCAATGTAATAGGGGGCGAGCCTATTGCCATCTGCCGGGCACATTATTAAGCGAGTGATAATTAACATTTATTAATGCACACATAACTACGAAAAGTCAGAGGTGTGTGCCCGGGGCGACTGGGGATCGAACTCGAGACCTCGTCTCAGCAGTCCGTTACGTACGCCACTGGGCTATCGCCGCAATGATGAATAACGATTTCGTGATTTTGGCTTTGGCCAGTCAAAGTCAAAGTCAAAAATCATTTATTCTGTATAGACCATTAATACGGCCCTTACAAAGCCTTCAAAAATTGGAAATGTTTCTTCTAACATACAAAAGATTTTCAAAAATATATTGAGACACTACAGAGACTCTTGGGCCCAACTTATAAATTGCCCGCACAGCCCGCTTTTGCAATACAAAGATTGTATTTAAATCTGCGGCATTACCCCAAAGGAGAATGCCGTAGCTCATAATACTATGGAAATAACTGAAATAAACTATTCTAGCGGTATCTATGTCTGTTAAAGTCCTAATCTTTTTCACAGACAAATGCGGGCAGAATTAATTGAAAGAAATTTTAATTAAAAACATATAATTCGTTTTAAATAAAGTTATTTTTTATACATATAATCACCAAAAATCACAATCAACAATCACAATCACATCAACACTATGTTACGAATAGTTTCTTGTAAGGTGCTATTGCTTTCATGCAGGGCATTCACTAAGTTTTCATAGGCAGGAGGTCGTGAAGGCCTAGGCAATATGCGGCGTCTCGGCACAATCCGATGGCGAATGGGGCCAGCTTCTGCCGAGACACCAGATTGAGGCAGTTGTGGCTGCTGTACCTCCTGAGGAGATTGTACAGAGGGCAGCAATAGAGGTACAGGTGGCGAGCTGCTCAATGTGATTCCCTAAAATAAATATTAAAATGTTCATGTATTTCAAATCAAGCAATTATTTCCTTGCCAAATTTTTAACTGATCCGATATGTCAATTGTGTCATGTCACGTCAAATTGACTTGCACATATTCCAGTCAGAGATAGTTTAGTTGCGTAGATAACAAAGAGGTTTACACCGGGTTGCCAGGCTAGTGAACTGAATAAAACCGTTTGTACTTAGCTATGACTAAGAAAAATAACGGTTTGTTTACTGTTTGATCTATAATTTGCATTAATAATCATTTTTCGGCATTCTAAAAACCTAAGAATATAGTTTTTAAACAATTTAATAATTCACTCTTTATCATTCATTCTTATTTTTTTAATAACGGTAACACTTTCATATTGAAATTTTGGTGATGTCAGATTCAAATTTGGTGCTGTCATATTGAACACCAAATTTAGTTCGACGTAACAACAGAATAGCATTCCCTCTAAATTTCTCTAAAATAAGAAAATTTTAGAGAAAAATTAGTTTAGTGATGTCAGCAACAGAATTGCTACCATTGTCTTTGATCACACGCGTTTATCTTAATTCTATATATTTAGCTATTCGATAACCGAACCTCCTTATTAGTTTTAACACATTACATAACATAACTTAACATAAACTCACGCCCATATCCCCGAAGGGGTAGGCAGAGGTGCTAGCACCCACGTTTCGCCAGTTTATGTTTTAGGTCTCAATTTAATAGGTGGCGAGCCTATTGCCATTAACCGGGCACTTATAAACCTGCGATAAATACACACATAACTTTGAAAAGCATCGAAAAGTCATTGGTGTGTGCCATGGTAATACCTGGGATCGAACCTGAGACCTCGTCTCAGCAGTCCTTTACCCATACCACTAGGCTACCGCGGTTTTTACACATTACTTTTGGCATATTATACTTGACTAACATAACTACACATAACTTCACGCCTGTATCCCCGAAGGGGTAGGCAGAGGTATATTACACAGCCACGATTCGCCAGTTATGTTTAGGTCCCAATGTAATAGGGGACGAGCCTATTGCCATCTACCGGGCACATTACTAAGCGAGCCATAATTCAAATTTTTAATACACACATAACTACGAAACGTCAGAGGTGTGTGCCCGGGGGCGAATGGGGATCGAACTCAAGACCTCATTGCGCAGTCCGTTACGTACCCCACTGGGCTATCGCCGTTTGACTAAGTAAATAGTTTTACAACTTCAACTTAATTAATTCAAAGAAAAGAAAATGAAAAAAAAACTATACTTCTCGTTCAATCCAATTTTCGGTGGAAGTTTACATGGTGGAAGTGTACATCACATATTTTTTTAACATAACATAAACATAACATAAACTCACGCCTTTATCCCCGAAGGGGTAGGCAGAGGTGCTAGCACCCACATTTCGCCATATTTTTTTAGTTTTATCATTCTCTTATTTTGGAAGTTACAGGGGGGGGGGATACGTTTTACTACTTTGGAAGTATCTTTCGGGCAAACTATTCAGTTTAGAAAAAAATGACATTAGAAACCTCAATATCATTTTTGAAGACCTATCTATAAACGCATGGGTTTGATGAAAAAATAAATTTTTGAGTGTCAGTTCTAAGTATGCGGAGTCCCCAAAATTTATAGTATTTTTCTATTTTTGTGTGAAAATCTTAATGCGGTTCACAGAATACATCTACTTACCAAGTTTCAACAGCATAGTTCTTATAGTTTCGGAAAAAAGTGGCTGTGACTGTCACGGACAGACAGACAAACATGACGAATCTATAAGGGTTCCGTCTTTTGCCATTTGGCTACAGAACCCTGAAAATGGAATCTATTCTATCACAGATGAAAAATAAAGTGCTGAAGTAGCGGTGACATAAATATGCGGAGAATTTGCAAACTTACGTGAACCTTTTCTTATTCAAGCATAGTTAATGGGTTTCATAAGAACACTATTTTCTTCGTCACACAATAAAGACTTGTCATCCTTTACCAACACACTTGTATCTGTCTTAATAAAATTTCAGGGAGCATATAAGCCCGACGAACTAAAGACCACAATCCACCGTTTTAGTATTGATTATTACTTAACATAACATAACTTCACGCTTGTATACCCAAAGGGGTAGCCAGAGGTGTATTACACATCCACGATTCGGCAGATAACTGGCTCGCCCCCTATTACATTGGGACTTAAACATAAGTTTAAGTCCCAATGTAATAGGGGGCGAGCCTATTGCCATTTACCGGGCACATTACTAAGCGAGCGATAATCAACATTTTTTAATACACACATAACTACGGAAAGTCAGAAGTGTGTGCAAGGGGCGACTGGGGAACGAACTCGAGACCTCGTCTCGGCAGTCCGTTACGTACAACACTGGGCTATCGCCGTTTTTTGTGTATTTGATTATTTTATTATTGTGGGCATTAAATTCAGGACTTCATTCTTTAGAAATCACTTACAGCTTCCTACTAACAGACGGGATTACATGATGTCATGTTATGGTGTTATGTTATGGTTTAACTGGTGGTAGAAATTTGATGACACAAATTTGTCACAAAATTCGGCCGGGAGATGGCCCAGGGTCAGTCGGGGTGCGAGGGATATGCTCTATGGGCAACCTTACACCCCGTCGTCTGTAGACCCGAGACGGCGTGCGGTTTTAGTCGGTTCAAGCCCGACATAACCGCCCCCGCTGGCACGCGGGGGGGTATCCGAAGGGATTTCCGCACGATAAAAAAAAAAAAAAAAAAGGTACCACCGTGCACGATTGCGAAAAACCCTCCATAGTAATCCAATTTCGGTTTGATTGCGTTCAGGGGTCAGCAAGTGCATAACCGGGCAGGGGGGTCGTGGTCGCAGCACTAGTGGGACCGGTGGGTTCACGCGGTGCTGCGACAACAATCCTCTTCTGATGAGGCCGTCAAGCTGAGTGCCACCATTGCTAACATGGTACGTGTATGTAATGGTGACCCTCTTTCCTGAGACTTTACCTTCAGCTTACCATCAGGCGAGGTGAAGTCAAATTGACGTGTCCTAAATATTCAAAAAAAAAAAAAAACAATAAAACGCTAACTGGATTGAAAGACTTGATATTCGTGTAGGTATCTGAAAAAGGGGAAATATTTATGTCAGAAACAATTTTTTATTCGGCGGCAAATGAAGTGGTTGTGTTACACTTCAATCAAGTGCTGATACAAACAATAGTTTTTTCGAGTCAAATAGTGTAACGTATTTACTAAACTATGGTGTAGTTAACTGAGTTTTGATATTGTTACGTGCGCGTGGTACAAATTAAATGCCGTTTATACAACGAAGAAATTTATTCGCTCACCACAAACTAGACAACTAAATAACTAGCACACACAGTACTCTTCAACAGTTCAAGTTGCTCAGCAGTTCACAGTAGTCCACAGTAGTTCCTTAAGTCGCAGGTATAACTCTCTTGAACCGCTTCAGTAAGATGTGTTCGCTTTCTCTTCCGAAAATTAACTGACTCGTGTCAATAGCCGGGCGTCCTTTTATAACTCTTAATAAGCGGGGTAGAATGTTCCGGAATCATCTAGACAAAGGTGTTAGGTATTTATCTAGAGCGTTCGAGAAGAATACCTACCTAGGTGAATGCCCTTGTTATCAAGATTTGTAGGTAAAGTAGGTATAGGTATTTAAAGGGCTTGTCATTTTGTATTGACTTTTCTGGATTTTTCGACATGGATCGATAGAGTACTTCAACATTAACAATGCGTTTTAATTTCTAGAAGATTCGATCAGTATTTTTCGAGATATCGATGATCGTTGTAACAATAGGGCCCTATGTGCAACCTTACACCCCAGCGTCTGAAGACCCGAGACTGCGTACGGTTTTAGTTGGTTAAAGCCCGACATAACCGCCCCCACTGACTGGGGGGGGGGGGGTATCGGAGTGGATTTACGCACGAAAAAAAAAAATACGGGCCATGCGTTACAATTTTTCTGTTTTATTTGAGGTTAACCCACCTAGTAATACTGCACCATACCTGGATCGTGCGGATGCGAGTGATCGTTGTTTATATTTGCACAATTCGTGTTTCTTCATATACTTTATAATCACTTATAGTCGTCAATGGTTTCTTTTTGTTTTTTTTTCTTCTCTTCTATGTTCATCACTTTCTGGTCATGTAATTTTATTTTTGGCGTTCTTACTAGTAGTTTTCTTTTTTTCTCGTCTCCTGTATCGGGGCAACTCTGATAGTATCACGGAGATTTGCGTTTCTGATTCTTATTGCATTCTTTTGTATATTTCTTAATTGTCTTTGACGGACATTCGCAAAATCACTTTAGAAATAATATTGTCGGAAGTTTACGCGAATGTCACACCTTGAAATAAACCTATTTTTAATGGATTCTATCGCAATTTATTTGATGTTATTTTATATTTTACATTGATCCCGACGTTTCGGTTGCTTTTCAGCAGCCATGGTCACGACCCGTGACCGAGGCCGCTGAAATAGAATCCGTTAAGAATAAATTTCGTTCACTTACTAAAGTTTTACCACAAATGAATGTATGGTATAAGAACGCATAAAAAAACATATCATTATCATAAAATTAATAAAGTCATGGTCGCAGTGGGGATCAAACCAGTTACAGTGATGTACGTGATCAGTGATAGATGCTCAAATGGGGTGAGATGGCAGTTTAATCAATGCAGCCACTTCATAAGCTCACCGTTTGGAAGAACAGAGATTCCATGGACTAAATTCATTTATGAAGCGACTATCTGCCATGATGCGTACTTAACACAACGTGATGTGTATTCAATTATAGTACGTATTAAATTCAAGTTCCTATATTTTGCAGTCTATATTTGTTGTTGGCCTTTAACATACTGAATTATATCATATTACGTAGGTACATGTAATATCGTAAGGAAGGCATTAAGTATGGAAGTGGACGGTTACAAGAGGAGAGGAAGACCTAAGAGGAGATGGATGGACTGTGTGACAGAGGATATGGTTAGGAAGGGAGTGAATGTTGAGATGTCCGCAAGCAGAGATGAATGGAAAAAGCACACATGTTGGGCTGATCCCAATTAAATTTGGGACAAGGGCAGGAGGATGATGACACGTAGGTATATGAATACTAGAAACTTTTACAACTATGAGTAACTAAGTATCAAACGACGAAATACAAGCTGTCAGGGCCTACTATTTCATTACGCAACTGCAAGTGGCTCACACGGTGCGCGTCCGAAATGAAATATTTTCTGGATACCTAACATGCTCCGAAAATGTTGACAAAGCACGTATACAGGGTGAGGAAAAAGTATGGAAACCCTGGAAAAATCGGAAAACCGCACGAGGTTAGTCGTGAAAAAATATCATACAACAATGACTTTTTTGTTTTTAAAAATGTCAGAAGCTGTACTAGCTGCTTTTGACCGGGTAATGCAATTATTGTAAGTCAGTCACATACTAGCAGTTGCCCGCAGCTTTGCCCGCATGGAATTTTGATACCGTTTTTTTTTTTTTTATACCACTAAGGTGGCAGACAAGCACACGGCCCACCTGATGGGCAGCGGTTACCGTGGCCTATGGACGCATGCAACACTAGTGGCATCACACTCGCGCTGCCGACCCTGTTAAGGAAAGGGGATGGGACAGGAGTTTGGGAGGGGATGGGATAGGAGTTTGGGCTCCGGCACTCTCACTCATCAAACGGAACGCAACAGATCAAATACTGTTACTTACTGTGCTCGCTTTCCATGGGAACCTATTCCAGGGATAAGAAGTAAGAAGAGTAAGAAGAAGTTCTAACGACTGAACGAATCTGGCTGAAATTTCTTGAACGTGAATGAGTAACAAAATATATACTTATAATATTTCCATGTATATATTTCCATGTTTATATATATATATATATATATATATATACTACACTACAACTATATTTCCATGTTTATATATTTTGTTACTCATTCACGTTCTAACGACTGAACGAATCTGGCTGAAATTTCTTCTTACTTCTTATCCCTGGAATAGGTTCCCATGGAAAGCGAGCACAGTAAGTAACAGTATTTGATCTGTATATATATATATTGTATTTCAAGTATCTCAGTACAAATAATTGTATTTTCTTCGTCCAAAGAAAGAGGTGTGAATAGGTTCGAACGAAAGATTTAAAAAAATGTTTAAATGCACAAAAATCAGATAAAAAAGGTATACTTTCTATGGCAAACCAAATTCTCCGGCCACACAGGTCGATGTGATTAAAGCCATGGAGTTTTAGTCGGTTTAAGTCGGACCTGAACGCCTCACCGTTAGCTCCGGAATGGCCACACGAGGAAAAAATAACACACACTACACACTATAATATAACAATAATGTATTTTAAAAGTATGTTGAAAAATCACTACTTAGGTATTATCCAACCATCATAACCACCATAGGTACCAAATTTTCAACTCTGGGATATGGGTTGTACTTATATAAATTTATCTATATGATTTTTAGTTTATTTACTATTTTAGTGTGAGGTATTGTAATTTATATGTATGTTTGTTTTATTCTTTCTTTTTTTCTTTTCTTATTACTCTTTATTGATATTTGACTACTTTCATCCTGACAACTACACCACCGTCTAACGTCTTGAATTATTTTATTTTTATCCATCCTAAGGTTGCCTGGAAGAGATCGCATTTAGCGATAAGGCCATTGTACATTTAACTGTATTACTATTATCCATGCTATATTGTCTTTAAACTTAACGTTGGTGTACAATAAAGAGTTATCTATCTATCTATCTATCTATCTAATAATACACTAAACTAAACGTCACAAAGCGTACGTACTTCAACCGCATGAACAACATAAAAATATTGTATTGCTGCGAGCAAAACTCAAAATGCTGGAAATAAAACTCAATTAGATTTTCATTTTTATTGCCACCAACAAAATTGAGTGTTGCTCGCAAATGATGCCCAAACTTCGAATTATTGTATCGATTATGTTAAAAAACAATACTTCATTTTGAATCAACAGGCAAGATATTTGGAGCAAGTGACTGTCGATTTCGGACAGTTATAGATAAACTTATGTGCAGTCCACGGACGAATGACTTTGACAACGATTTTTGATCAATCTAATTTCCTTACACCGCGACATCCTCTACGAAATTTATTTGTTTGCCTTATGTGACTGTATTGTGCCTTAAGACCGCTTATAACGCCAAAGACTAGTGACGCCACTCGTGTACTGCAACTAGCAGAGGGAAAAAAGGAGAATCATTCTCCTCTTTTCTCTAAAGGAAAGGAAGAGAGATAAATAAATAAAATAAATATTCTACGACATTCTACACAGCGCTTTCTAGACCCAAAGTAAGCATAGTTTAACTAGCTTGTGTTATGGGTTCCAGAATGCGGATAAACATACTTATATACTTTTTTTTTGTAAATACATACACATTATACATAGAAACCAACTTCATTAAAGTCTACATTAAGTGAAAAGACGGTACTTCTACGGTCTAGCTAGTACACTATGAAAAGCATGGATTTAACGAACTTTTAATAATATAATACATTCTTTTAGGTAGATTTCGATGAAATCGATCTACCTATTGGTTTCTTGACTACTGTCGAATTTAAAAAAAAATTCTTCATAGGAGGTCTAGTTATGACCCCCTGATTCCGAAATGACCACTGGGCAAAAACTTTATATTTATATATATATGTATGTATGGTTCCACTTCCCTAAATTTGCGGCACTCTCACGGTCGCATTTTTGCCCCGATCGCTTTCAAACTGCGGTCAAAAATTACTTGGGTGTAAACTTAGTTTAAGTTCGTGAACGGGTGGAATCCGGCCTAAGGTGACGGTAGGGCCTCACTTTTTGTGAAATCAGTTTTTCCTCAAAATTTCACGTTGCATGAAAGATATTCGAACCGTTCTAATTTTATCCCATAGTATACATGAATACCAACAACTTTTAATCATAAACCTATAAGATTAAAACTTTAACTAAAAGTGGAGGGGGGAAAAACCAAAAATTTTCGGGAAAAAAATCATAACTTCTAACCGGTGAACATTCTTGATGTCGCAAACATTTTTAATCGATAGGCCATTTTTAAGTCTAAAATAAATGTCTGAAAAGAATTTCGCTAAAAGTTACCGTTAAACATGTTAAAAAATAATATTAATTGCTTCACGAAATCTACCTGTGCGTTCCCCCTGCGGGAACGGATTTTTTATTTATTATTTTGGCAGGCCGCTACAGACCGGTCACAATGGAAGTCAATGGGGAAGGCCTATGTTCAGCAGTGGACTTCCTACGGCTTATATGATGATGATGATGATGATGATTGAGCGAAGTTCATGAGCCTTTGGCTCTCTGTTAGATGACTCATATATTTCGTTAGACCATCTTCTCCTCCCAAAGGGCTGAAACGATTCTTTTCTTTTTACGTGTGGAAATCCCGCCAGCCATCGGGGGCGGTTATGTCGTGCATCGACTAAAACCTCACGGTGTACTGCCCAAGTGTCCATTGCCGGGCACCCCTAGTAAACCCTCGAAAGGATAACCCCGGTAACCCTAATGAAATTTCACACAAGCAAAGATTTTACTGATGGGAAGGACATAGGCTATGTAATTCAAAATAATATAAATAATCACCGAACAAAATTTTCAAAATCTGATTCCGCCATATTGACAGTTCAGGTCAAATTACACTGATGATAGTTATCAGTCGGGGAGCTTCGTCCAATTTTTGCAAAAGCAGAATGTATTGCAGACCTAGTATATATATTTTCTTTCTTTCTTTCTCCATTACCGGGCTCCAAGCAGGTCGGTTATCGTTTTTTGGGCATATCTCCGGTTCTTCGTAATCAATTGCGATCAAACATATTAAGATTTTAAGTCTGACTTTTTACAGGGTCGGCAGCGCAAGTACGACGCCCCTGGTGTTGCACAGGCCACGGTAACCGCTTCCCATCAGGTGGGCCGTGATCTTGTCTGCCAACTGAGTGGTATTAAAAAGAAAAACACGTCTCGAATACAAAAAATCCCATCAAAATACATTCAGTATTTTTTGCGTCCATCGCGAACTAACAGAGAAACAGGCAAGAATACAGCAATACTCCAATTTACAAACAACTTTAGTATAGATAGAAGATTCAGTTTCACTCAACAAACATAACTTCATTAAAAGGTCTCTCCCGTTCCTGACATTAAACGTATACAATTTTAAGTACATATATCGGTATACAAACAATGGAATATTTGTATGATGGATACGTGAACGAATATATTTTTTGTTCATTTTTATGTGATCCTAATTGGTAACCAGATAAAGAATTCCCAAAATAACATTCCATTATAATGTGTGTCCTGTTTGTGTATTTGGAATCGTTAATTGAGCTGAGAGTGAGACGAAGTCGAGCGAAAAGCTCTCTATACTCCACTCGGTGTATTTCGGTTGTGACGCTACTCCTCCCAAACTAATCGACCAATTTTGACCAAACTTGGCAAATACAACGTGATACTTGATACACAACACTTGATATACAACTTGATAGGTTTCCAAAAAATAACATTGAAAATCGAACATACCATGGAGGAATAGTCATTATTCCGAGATCGGTCTAGCAACAGAGGAAAAATCGCCGAAAAAACAATTCAAAGGTATTCAATTGACAAACAAGTTGAATTCCTGAGACAAGCTCAGCCGAATACAAGTTTTTTTTTTTTTTTTTTATCATGCAATGGTTCACCCCAGCACGAATCTATTACCGAAAACAGCAACTCGATAGCTCATCTCCTTCATACCCAAAACCGTGACAGAAAATTGGCAACGACGACGTCGACGACAACTCGATAGCAATAGGGCTTTTCTAAAGAAAATCCCTAAAAATTATGCGTGAATTGTAGGTAATCATGTGGTGCACTCTCAGCTCAACATTATAACAGCAGAATGCATTGCGCCCCTAGTATCATCTGAAATATTTATACAATTTTAATTACGTATTTATTTTAAATATTAGAGACCACAAAATATTTACCATGTGTTGTTCTGAGTGTCGGATCGGTTGCTAGCGCCATGATCACGGAGGAACTGAAGTACTGGCAGTTAACGTTGAACGAGTTTAAGAGTAAATATATTGATATACCCTCTTTCGCAATCGTCTCTGACGCTTTACAACACTACTATTGGTTTACTAGACACTCGAATTCGATCACGTTCGCCACACATTATGCTTTTTTTTTTTTTTTACGTGCGGAAATCCCTTCGGATACCCCCCCGCTGGCCAGCGGGGGTGGTTATGTCGTGTCTCGACTAAAACCGCACGGTGTCCTCCCCAAGTGTCCGTTGCCGGGTACCCCGGGTAAGCCCTCGAAAGGATAACCCCAGGGTTGCCGGCGGACTTCGACCGCCACCGCGGCCTCGCCTGGTGGGGTCGGGTTTTATCCCGCTTCGGTGAGTTGGCAGGCGTGTGTAGGGCACACACGACACGCCTCCGCCACGGCCTGCTTCTGTAAGGACGGCGAGTCGGCCAACTGCCGTCCTCAGGCCCCGATCGTGGAGGTCGGTAGTCCCGGGCGTAGATGAGTCTGCGGCGTCCTCGCCGCAGACTGCGAAACTCGGGGGGCAGGATTCTCTCCCGCTCCCTCTCCGCCGCCTCTTTCGCGCGCATTACCTGCTCGCAGAAAGAGGCGGCGGCGTGCCACTTGCTGCCGTCAGAGACCACGGCCCTCACCATGGTCTCCAACGAGAGAACGTCCACGCCCAGGACTGCAACGAGATCCCGGCGTTGACTCGCCCACGCAGGGCACTCCACCAACGTGTGGAGCGCCGTGTCTTCGCCAGGATCCTCGCAGTGCTGGCACTGCGGCGTTGTCTCCCGGTGGATGCGCCACAGATACTTACCGAAACACCCGTGTCCGGTAACCATCTGGCACATCCGGTAGGAGAGGTCCCCATGGTCCCTCTCCAACCACTCCTTCATCAGAAAAAAAAAAAAAAAAAAAAAAAGGTACATGTAATATCGTAAGGAAGGCATTAAGTATGGAAGTGGACGGTTACAAGAGGCGACCTAAGAGGAGATGGATGGACTGTGTGAAAGAGGATATGGTTAGGAAGGGAGTGAATGTTGAGATGTCCGCAAACAGAGATGGATGGAAAAAGCACACATGTTGGGCTGATCCCAATTAAATTTGGGACAAGGGCAGGAGGATGATGACACGTAGGTATATGAATACTAGAAACTTTTACAACTATGAGTAACAAAGTATCAAACGACGAAATACAAGCTGTCAGGGACTACTATTTCATTACGCGACTGCAAGTGGCTCACACGGTGCGCGTCCGAAATGAAATATTTTCTGGATACCTAACATGCTCCGAAAATGTTGACAAAGCACGTATACAGGGTGAGGAAAAAGTATGGAAACCCTGGAAAAATCGGAAAACCGCACGAGGTTAGTCGTGAAAAAATATCATACAACAATGACTTTTTTGTTTTTAAAAATGTCAGAAGCTGTACTAGCTGCTTTTGACCGGGTAATGCAATTATTGTAAGTCAGTCACATACTAGCAGTTGCCCGCAGCTTTGCCCGCATGGAATTTTAATACCGTTTTTTTTTTTTTTTTTTTTTATACCACTAAGGTGGCAGACAAGCACACGGCCCACCTGATGGGAAGCGGTTACCGCGGCCTATGGACGCGTGCAACACTAGTAGCATCACACTCGCGCTGCCGACTCTGTTAAGGAAAGGGGATGGGACAGGAGTTTGGGAGGGGATGGGAGAGGAGTTTGGGAGGGGATGGTATAGGAGTTTGGGCTCCGGCACTCTCACTCACCAAACGGAACGCAACAGATCAAATACTGCTACTTAATGTGCATGCTTTCCATGGGAACCTATTCCAGGGATAAGAAGTAAGAAGAAATTTCAGCCAGATTCGTTCAGTCGTTAGAACGTGAATGAGTAACAAAATATATAAACATACAAATAATGTAGTTGTAGTGTAGTATATATATATATTGTATTTCAAGTATCTCAGTACAAATAATTGTATTTTCTTCTTCCAAAGAAAGAGGTGTGAATAGGTTCGAACGAAATATTTAAAAAAATGTTTAAATGCACAAAAATCAGATAAAAAAGGTATACTTTCTATGGCACACCAAATTCTCTGGCCACACAGGTCGATGTGATTAAAGCCATGGAGTTTTAGTCTGTTTAAGCCGGACCTGAACGCCTCACCGTTAGCTCCGGTAAAGGCCGAGAGAATTGCCACACGAGGAAAAAATAACACACACTACACACTATAATATAACAATAATACACTAAACTAAACGTCACAAAGCGTACGTACTTCAACCGCATGAACAACATAAAAATATTGTATTGCTGCGAGCAAAACTCAAAATGCTGGAAATAAAACTCAATTAGATTTTCATTTTTATTGCCACCAACTAAATTGAGTGTTGCTCGCAAATGATGCCCAAACTTCGAATTATTGTATCGATTATGTAAAAAAACAATACTTCATTTTGAATCAGCAGACAAGATATTTGGAGCAAGTGACTGTCGATTTCGGACAGTTATAGATAAACTTATGTGCAGTCCACGGACGAATGACTTTGACAACGATTTTTGATCAATCTAATTTCCTTACACCGCGACATCCTCTACGAAATTTATTTGTTTGCCTTATGTGACTGTATTGTGCCTTAAGACCGCTTATAACGCCAAAGACTAGTGACGCCACTCGTGTACTGCAACTAGCAGAGGGAAAAAAGGAGAATCATTCTCCTCTTTTCTCTAAAGGAAAGGAAGAGAGATAAATAAATAAAATAAATATTCTACGACATTCTACACAGCGCTTTCTAGACCCAAAGTAAGCATAGTTTAACTAGCTTGTGTTATGGGTTCCAGAATGCGGATAAACATACTTATATACTTTTTTTTTGTAAATACATACACATTATACATAGAAACCAACTTCATTAAAGTCTACATTAAGTGAAAAGACGGTACTTCTACGGTCTAGCTAGTACACTATGAAAAGCATGGATTTAACGAACTTTTAATAATATAATACATTCTTTTAGGTAGATTTCGATGAAATCGATCTACCTATTGGTTTCTTGACTACTGTCGAATTTAAAAAAAAATTCTTCATAGGAGGTCTAGTTATGACCCCCTGATTCCGAAATGACCACTGGGCAAAAACTTTATATTTATATATATATGTATGTATGGTTCCACTTCCCTAAATTTGCGGCACTCTCACGGTCGCATTTTTGCCCCGATCGCTTTCAAACTGCGGTCAAAAATTACTTGGGTGTAAACTTAGTTTAAGTTCGTGAACGGGTGGAATCCGGCCTAAGGTGACGGTAGGGCCTCACTTTTTGTGAAATCAGTTTTTCCTCAAAATTTCACGTTGCATGAAAGATATTCGAACCGTTCTAATTTTATCCCATAGTATACATGAATACCAACAACTTTTAATCATAAACCTATAAGATTAAAACTTTAACTAAAAGTGGAGGGGGGAAAAACCAAAAATTTTCGGGAAAAAAATCATAACTTCTAACCGGTGAACATTCTTGATGTCGCAAACATTTTTAATCGATAGGCCATTTTTAAGTCTAAAATAAATGTCTGAAAAGAATTTCGCTAAAAGTTACCGTTAAACATGTTAAAAAATAATATTAATTGCTTCACGAAATCTACCTGTGCGTTCCCCCTGCGGGAACGGATTTTTTATTTATTATTTTGGCAGGCCGCTACAGACCGGTCACAATGGAAGTCAATGGGGAAGGCCTATGTTCAGCAGTGGACTTCCTACGGCTTATATGATGATGATGATGATGATGATTGAGCGAAGTTCATGAGCCTTTGGCTCTCTGTTAGATGACTCATATATTTCGTTAGACCATCTTCTCCTCCCAAAGGGCTGAAACGATTCTTTTCTTTTTACGTGTGGAAATCCCGCCAGCCATCGGGGGCGGTTATGTCGTGCATCGACTAAAACCTCACGGTGTACTGCCCAAGTGTCCATTGCCGGGCACCCCTAGTAAACCCTCGAAAGGATAACCCCGGTAACCCTAATGAAATTTCACACAAGCAAAGATTTTACTGATGGGAAGGACATAGGCTATGTAATTCAAAATAATATAAATAATCACCGAACAAAATTTTCAAAATCTGATTCCGCCATATTGACAGTTCAGGTCAAATTACACTGATGATAGTTATCAGTCGGGGAGCTTCGTCCAATTTTTGCAAAAGCAGAATGTATTGCAGACCTAGTATATATATTTTCTTTCTTTCTTTCTCCATTACCGGGCTCCAAGCAGGTCGGTTATCGTTTTTTGGGCATATCTCCGGTTCTTCGTAATCAATTGCGATCAAACATATTAAGATTTTAAGTCTGACTTTTTACAGGGTCGGCAGCGCAAGTACGACGCCCCTGGTGTTGCACAGGCCACGGTAACCGCTTCCCATCAGGTGGGCCGTGATCTTGTCTGCCAACTGAGTGGTATTAAAAAGAAAAACACGTCTCGAATACAAAAAATCCCATCAAAATACATTCAGTATTTTTTGCGTCCATCGCGAACTAACAGAGAAACAGGCAAGAATACAGCAATACTCCAATTTACAAACAACTTTAGTATAGATAGAAGATTCAGTTTCACTCAACAAACATAACTTCATTAAAAGGTCTCTCCCGTTCCTGACATTAAACGTATACAATTTTAAGTACATATATCGGTATACAAACAATGGAATATTTGTATGATGGATACGTGAACGAATATATTTTTTGTTCATTTTTATGTGATCCTAATTGGTAACCAGATAAAGAATTCCCAAAATAACATTCCATTATAATGTGTGTCCTGTTTGTGTATTTGGAATCGTTAATTGAGCTGAGAGTGAGACGAAGTCGAGCGAAAAGCTCTCTATACTCCACTCGGTGTATTTCGGTTGTGACGCTACTCCTCCCAAACTAATCGACCAATTTTGACCAAACTTGGCAAATACAACGTGATACTTGATACACAACACTTGATATACAACTTGATAGGTTTCCAAAAAATAACATTGAAAATCGAACATACCATGGAGGAATAGTCATTATTCCGAGATCGGTCTAGCAACAGAGGAAAAATCGCCGAAAAAACAATTCAAAGGTATTCAATTGACAAACAAGTTGAATTCCTGAGACAAGCTCAGCCGAATACAAGTTTTTTTTTTTTTTTTTTATCATGCAATGGTTCACCCCAGCACGAATCTATTACCGAAAACAGCAACTCGATAGCTCATCTCCTTCATACCCAAAACCGTGACAGAAAATTGGCAACGACGACGTCGACGACAACTCGATAGCAATAGGGCTTTTCTAAAGAAAATCCCTAAAAATTATGCGTGAATTGTAGGTAATCATGTGGTGCACTCTCAGCTCAACATTATAACAGCAGAATGCATTGCGCCCCTAGTATCATCTGAAATATTTATACAATTTTAATTACGTATTTATTTTAAATATTAGAGACCACAAAATATTTACCATGTGTTGTTCTGAGTGTCGGATCGGTTGCTAGCGCCATGATCACGGAGGAACTGAAGTACTGGCAGTTAACGTTGAACGAGTTTAAGAGTAAATATATTGATATACCCTCTTTCGCAATCGTCTCTGACGCTTAACAACACTACTATTGGTTTACTAGACACTCGAATTCGATCACGTTCGCCATACATTATGCTTTTTTTTTTTTTTTACGTGCGGAAATCCCTTCGGATACCCCCCCGCTGGCCAGCGGGGGTGGTTATGTCGTGTCTCGACTAAAACCGCACGGTGTCCTCCCCAAGTGTCCGTTGCCGGGTACCCCGGGTAAGCCCTCGAAAGGATAACCCCAGGGTTGCCGGCGGACTTCGACCGCCACCGCGGCCTCGCCTGGTGGGGTCGGGTTTTATCCCGCTTCGGTGAGTTGGCAGGCGTGTGTAGGGCACACACGACACGCCTCCGCCACGGCCTGCTTCTGTAAGGACGGCGAGTCGGCCAACTGCCGTCCTCAGGCCCCGATCGTGGAGGTCGGTAGTCCCGGGCGTAGATGAGTCTGCGGCGTCCTCGCCGCAGACTGCGAAACTCGGGGGGCAGGATTCTCTCCCGCTCCCTCTCCGCCGCCTCTTTCGCGCGCATTACCTGCTCGCAGAAAGAGGCGGCGGCGTGCCACTTGCTGCCGTCAGAGACCACGGCCCTCACCATGGTCTCCAACGAGAGAACGTCCACGCCCAGGACTGCAACGAGATCCCGGCGTTGACTCGCCCACGCAGGGCACTCCACCAACGTGTGGAGCGCCGTGTCTTCGCCAGGATCCTCGCAGTGCTGGCACTGCGGCGTTGTCTCCCGGTGGATGCGCCACAGATACTTATCGAAACACCCGTGTCCGGTAACCATCTGGCACATCCGGTAGGAGAGGTCCCCATGGTCCCTCTCCAACCACTCCTTCATCAGAAAAAAAAAAAAAAAAAAAAAAAGGTACATGTAATATCGTAAGGAAGGCATTAAGTATGGAAGTGGACGGTTACAAGAGGCGACCTAAGAGGAGATGGATGGACTGTGTGAAAGAGGATATGGTTAGGAAGGGAGTGAATGTTGAGATGTCCGCAAACAGAGATGGATGGAAAAAGCACACATGTTGGGCTGATCCCAATTAAATTTGGGACAAGGGCAGGAGGATGATGACACGTAGGTATATGAATACTAGAAACTTTTACAACTATGAGTAACAAAGTATCAAACGACGAAATACAAGCTGTCAGGGACTACTATTTCATTACGCGACTGCAAGTGGCTCACACGGTGCGCGTCCGAAATGAAATATTTTCTGGATACCTAACATGCTCCGAAAATGTTGACAAAGCACGTATACAGGGTGAGGAAAAAGTATGGAAACCCTGGAAAAATCGGAAAACCGCACGAGGTTAGTCGTGAAAAAATATCATACAACAATGACTTTTTTGTTTTTAAAAATGTCAGAAGCTGTACTAGCTGCTTTTGACCGGGTAATGCAATTATTGTAAGTCAGTCACATACTAGCAGTTGCCCGCAGCTTTGCCCGCATGGAATTTTAATACCGTTTTTTTTTTTTTTTTTTTTATACCACTAAGGTGGCAGACAAGCACACGGCCCACCTGATGGGAAGCGGTTACCGCGGCCTATGGACGCGTGCAACACTAGTAGCATCACACTCGCGCTGCCGACTCTGTTAAGGAAAGGGGATGGGACAGGAGTTTGGGAGGGGATGGGAGAGGAGTTTGGGAGGGGATGGTATAGGAGTTTGGGCTCCGGCACTCTCACTCACCAAACGGAACGCAACAGATCAAATACTGCTACTTAATGTGCATGCTTTCCATGGGAACCTATTCCAGGGATAAGAAGTAAGAAGAAATTTCAGCCAGATTCGTTCAGTCGTTAGAACGTGAATGAGTAACAAAATATATAAACATACAAATAATGTAGTTGTAGTGTAGTATATATATATATATTGTATTTCAAGTATCTCAGTACAAATAATTGTATTTTCTTCTTCCAAAGAAAGAGGTGTGAATAGGTTCGAACGAAATATTTAAAAAAATGTTTAAATGCACAAAAATCAGATAAAAAAGGTATACTTTCTATGGCACACCAAATTCTCTGGCCACACAGGTCGATGTGATTAAAGCCATGGAGTTTTAGTCTGTTTAAGCCGGACCTGAACGCCTCACCGTTAGCTCCGGTAAAGGCCGAGAGAATTGCCACACGAGGAAAAAATAACACACACTACACACTATAATATAACAATAATACACTAAACTAAACGTCACAAAGCGTACGTACTTCAACCGCATGAACAACATAAAAATATTGTATTGCTGCGAGCAAAACTCAAAATGCTGGAAATAAAACTCAATTAGATTTTCATTTTTATTGCCACCAACAAAATTGAGTGTTGCTCGCAAATGATGCCCAAACTTCGAATTATTGTATCGATTATGTTAAAAAACAATACTTCATTTTGAATCAACAGGCAAGATATTTGGAGCAAGTGACTGTCGATTTCGGACAGTTATAGATAAACTTATGTGCAGTCCACGGACGAATGACTTTGACAACGATTTTTGATCAATCTAATTTCCTTACACCGCGACATCCTCTACGAAATTTATTTGTTTGCCTTATGTGACTGTACTGTGACTTTAGAACGCTTATAATGCCAAAGACTAGTGACGCCACTCGTGTACTGCAACTAGCAGAGGGAAAAAAGGAGAATCATTCTCCTCTTTTCTCTAAAGGAAAGGAAGAGAGATAAATAAATAAAATAAATATTCTACGACATTCTACACAGCGCTTTCTAGACCCAAAGAAAGCATAGTTTAACTAGCTTGTGTTATGGGTTCCAGAATGCGGATAGACATACTTATATACTTTTTTTTTGTAAATACATACACATTATACATAGAAACCAACTTCATTAAAGTCTACATTAAGTGAAAAGACGGTACTTCTACGGTCTAGCTAGTACACTATGAAAAGCATGGATTTAACGAACTTATAATAATATAATACATTCTTTTTTATTTATTATTTTGGCAGGCCGCTACAGACCGGTCAAAATGGAAGTCAATGGGGAAGGCCTATGTTCAGCAGTGGACTTCCTACGGCTGATTTTTACGTGTAGAAATCCCGCCAGCCATCGGGGGCGGTTATGTCGTGCATCGACTAAAACCTCACGGTGTTCTGCCCAAGTGTCCGTTGCCGGGCACCCCGGGTAAGCCCTCGAAAGGATAACCCCAGGGTTACCGGCGGCCAAGGTCCGCCGGTAACCCTAATGAAATTTCACACAAGCAAAGATTTTACTGATGGGAAGGACATAGGCTATGTAATTCAAAATAATATAAATAATCACCGAACAAAATTTTCAAAATCTGATTCCGCCATATTGACAGTTCAGGTCAAATTACACTGATGATAGTTATCAGTCGGGGAGCTTCGCTCAATTCTTGCAACAGCAGAATGTATTGCAGACCTAGTATATATATATTTTCTTCTTTCTTTCTTTTCTTTCTTTCTTTCTTTCTTTCTTTCTTTCTTCATTACCGGGTTCCACCCGCTTGGAGGTCGGTTATCGTTTTTTGGGCATATCTCCGGTTCTTCGTTATCAATTGCGATCAAACATTTTAAGATTTTAAGTCTGACTTTTTACAGGGTCGGCAGCGCAAGTGCTACACGTCGTGCGCACACGTCCATAGGCCACGGTAACCGCTTCCCATCAGGTGGGCCGCGATCTTGTCTGCTAACTGAGTGGTATAAAAAGAAAACCAATAAGTTTCTAATACAAAAAATCTCATCAAAATTCATTGAGTATTTTTTGCGTCCATCTCGAACTAGCAGAGAAACAGGCAAGAATACAGCAATACTCCAATTTACAGACAACTTTAGTATAGATAGAAGATTCAGTTTCACTCAACAAACATAACTTCATTATAAGGTCTCTCCCGTTCCTGACATTAAACGTATACAATTTTAAGTACATATATCGGTATACAAACAATGGAATATTTGTATAATGGATACGTGAACGAATATATTTTTTGTTCATTTTTATGTGATCCTAATTGGTAACCAGATAAAGGATTGCCAAAATAACATTCCATTATAATGTGTGTCCTGTTTGTGTATTTGGAATCGTTAATTGAGCTGAGACTGAGACGAAGTCGAGCGAAAAGCTCTCTATACTCCACTCGGTGTATTTCAGTTGTAACGCTACTCCTCCTAAACTAATCGACCAATTTTGACCAAACTTGGCAAATACAACTTGATACTTAATACACAACACTTGATTTACAACTTGATAGGTTTCCAAAAAATAACATTGAAAATCGAAATAACGAACGAGGAATAGTCATTATTCCGAGATCGGTCTAGCAACGGAGGAAAAATCACCGAAAAAGCAATTCAAAGGTATTCAATTGACAGGGGTGCTTGGTTGGGGACCTCCACGCGGTGCACCCTGGGCAACGGAGACGGCAGCGCCTCTCTCCTAGGGTGGGAGAGACGCTGCCGCCTACGGCCAACTCCGACCGAGGCGAGGACGGCCCTGTTGAGGGCTGTTCGGAAGCTTACCACGTGTCCCTCTGACTAGCAGATGGCACAGTGGAGAGCAAGTAAGGGGGCCATCTCGAAACCGGAGATGGCCCAGGGTCAGTCGGGGTGCGAGGGATATGCTCTATGGGTAACCTTACACCCCGGCGTCTTCAGACCCGAGACGGCGTGCGGTTTTAGTTGGTGCAAGCCTGACATAACCGCCCCCGCTGGCCGGCGGGGGGGTATCCGAAGGGATTTCCGCACGAAAAAAAACAAAAAATTATGCGTGAATTGTAGGTAATCATGTGGTGCACTCTCAGCTCAACATTGCAACAGCAGAATGCATTGCGCCCCTAGTATCATCTGATACATTTATACAATTTTAATTACGTATTTATTTTAAATATTAGAGACAACAGAATATTTACCATGTGTTGTTCTGAGTGTCGGATCGGTTGCTAGCGCCATGATCACGGAGGAACTGAAGTACTGGCAGTTAACGTTGAACGAGTTTAAGAGTAAATATATTGATATACCCTCTTTCGCAATCGTCTCTGACGCTTAACAACACTACTATTGGTTTACTAGACACTCGAATTCGATCACGTTCGCCACACATTATGCTTACCGTATCTATTCGCGATTTTGTTTTGAATTGTTCACGGTTTTTTTTACACAGACATACCACTAGCTATACAAACAACAAAAAATGAAATAAAACAATAGCATAAGACCTAAGTATTAGAGTTAACGGGATATTTACCATGTGGTTCTAAGAATGTCCGATATTTCGGCACTTACTTTATATACTTATGTTAGTGACCATGATAGTTTAAATACCTATATAGCATAAGACCTATCGGAAATCCAAGGAAATATAACAAAAATGACGGCAATTTGAATCAGTAAATTTAAACTTTCTTCTTTGATGCTTACTGTAGTACTATGATTCCTTCTCTAGGATTATAAAAACTCCGAATAACATGAACAATAAGATTTAAAACGCAACGATGTGTGATAATAACAGATTTATGTGGGTAAAGCAAATCAAAAAAGTATTGAAAATTCTGATTTACAAAATCTATTTTGTCCAATGGAACTCAATATAAACCAATTTATGAATTTTTTTTTCGGACATTTTTTTTTATAAACAAAAAAGAAAAACGAAAATCGGACTAGCTATTGAGGAATTATCACCGTTACAAAAAGTCCTGGTGCAAACAGCACCTACACAACGCCATCTGGACCCAAACAAAGCAGAGCTTGTTATATGGGTTCTAGAATGCGGATAATCCGCAAAAAAAAAAAGAAACAAACTTAGATACTGTTTTTGTAAATAAATACATATTATGCATCCTAAGGTTGCCTGGAAGAGATCGCATTTAGCGATAAGGCCGCCCATTGTGCATTTAAGTGAGTTACAGTTATCCATACTACATTGTGTTCAAATCTAACGTTGGTGTACAATAAAGAGTTGTCTATCTGTCTATCTATCTATTATACATAGAAACACCCACACCAATGCAAATATACATATTTGCAATGAGCGGAAATCGAACCCGCGATCGACTTAGCAGTCGAAAGCTCTACCGCTACGCCACAGAGGTCGTCAGTTTTGAATTCTTAATAATTTATAATATTCTATGGCCCGTACCTTTTTTTTTTCGTGTGGAAATCCCTTCGGATACCCCCCGGCGGCCAGCGGGGGCGGTTATGTCGGGCTTGAACCGACTAAAACCGCATGCCGTCACGGGTCTTAAGACGCCGGGGTGTAAGGTTGCCCATAGAGCATATCCCTCGCACTCCGACTGACCCTGGGCCATCTCCGGTTTCGAGATGGCCCCCTCGAGTTTGGGAACCACAGTGTCCCCGTCTTACCCCAGTTTGGGGAAGGGGCGCTAGCCGCCCCACCGTCCCGGCTATGGCCCGTACCTACAAGCTTTACGTAAAATTAATGAGCAGCTAGCTGCTATATATATATATATATGTGTCTAGTAGTTCCTAAATTTAATTTTATAACAAAAAACATAGTCTTATTATTCCACCTACAAACCCAGCCCGTAAAAGACGATAACAAATCCATCGAGAACTTGGATTTGTAAGAAACATAACAAAATTAAAATCAATATTTTGACGTACAGTTGAAAGAAATCTGTGGAACAAATTCGACGCACCTTTAAGTTCTCAGTATGAATTTCAGAATTTTCTTGGATCAAAAGTTTTTTCGTAAAAGCACCTGCCAAATCACTATGTAAAATAAATATAAATGTGAATAGTCTAGAACATTTTACACAACCCAAAGTAAGCATAGCTTGACTCGCTTATGTTATGGGTTCTAGAATGCTGATATACACACTTAAATACGTTTTCTTTCGTAAATATATTCATCTAGATCACACGGACTACATATCATCAAATCCTGGCCATTACACTACCGACGAGAACCCACTCCTAACACAAGCAATTTAGCTTAGCTGGAGGGGTTAGGGGGAATATTAGTAATTTCAGTTTAAAAAACCAATGCAAATAGCACGCATACAAATATTTCCACTGAGCGGGAATTGAAACTGCGACCTCCAACGTAGCAGTCTAGTCCTCTACCGCTACACCATAGAGATCGTTGATGTAGTTTATTGGGTACTAACAGCTGCCTGCGGAGTCACTTCAAATTGCCAATTGAATATTTTTCTAACTGGAATTTAATACTGAAAAATTTTGTCCTTTCGACGTAAAATGCTTTTCACAGATTGACCACGACCTGAACGTGATGATCTAGATTGCGCAAAATTTTAGCTGAACCCAGACAGACCTTTTAATTAACTAACAAACACACAAACTAAAACTTTCATTAAAATTAAAATTATAAACGGGATATTTACCATGTTTATTATCTTTCCGAGTATTCGATATTTTGGCGCTATTACAAGTGCCATGATCACGGATGTACATGTACTTAGTACATCCGTGATCATGGCACTTGTAACAGTGCCGAAATATCAGATACTCGGAAAAGATTAATTTTAATGTAAATGACCATGTCAATCTAAAATCACATAATAAAACTTTCATATTTTCAATAACAGGTAGTGGACTACTATTGGAATAGACAGTTGTAATTTGACCGTCAAATTTAAACAAATGGTATGGTATAAACTTTTCAGATAATTTTACGTCAAATGAATTTGTTTAAAAAAAAATTTCTATCATAAAAAAATATTTCTATCACTACAAAAAACTTGAAGAAATACCAGCACGTCATTGATTGGACGGCGATCATCATTGCATCATTGGACATGGCGAATTAAAAGGCATTTGTAACACGTATATTTTTTCCTGTACTTTCCCATTTAAACTCTAGCTTTAGTTTTTTATGTACACAGATACGAATACTAGCGGCATGGCGGCGCTTCGTCTCGGTGCAATTACTTTTGCAGTATTTTCTTGAATTGGTTTTTAACCCTTTAAGCACTTTATTCCGCGCACGCTCTGACTGTGGAATAATCTCCCTGCTCTGGTTTTGCCAAGCGACTACAATATGGGGTTCCTCAAGAAGGGCATTAGAAGGTTTTTACAGGGTCGGCAACGCGAGTGTGACGCCTCTGGTGTTGCACACGTCCATAGGCCGCGGTAACCGCTTCCCATCAGGTGGGCCGTGAGCTTGTCTACCACCTTAGTGGCATAAAAAAAAATGAACTTTGCTTTTGTCTGTTCATGGTTAGGCCTGAATTTGCATTTTATCATTAGAGATAAATTAAGAATAAATTTATTTAGACACTTAAACTCAGTGAAGATAATAGAATGTAAATAAAATGTAAGAACAATCATTAGCTAAATAGAACAACTCGAGTGTCCGTGTCATAAATGTTACAATAAAGAGAAGTATTGTCTTGAACACAGCCCCTCCGTTTTTTAAGGTATAAAAAGCCCTGATAATGTGAGTCATCATTACCCAGTAAAAAACAATCAGCCAAACCATTGAGCTACACTAATATGATACGCAATTAATTTTTATTCAACTACAGCTTTTTAGATTAGCAGAAGTATTTATAAATTCACTCAACATTTTTATTCCAAATTAATTTCTTTTATAACAAGTTATGAAGAGAGATCTCACATTATTCCTTGCGCCAAGAACAGAAATGGCACGATAGGAACGCGGGTCATATTTCACTTGACTGTTCAAATTCTGGGCCGTTAAACTTGTTAACAAACTAAGTGGTACCATATATGACACATTTCAAATAGCAGTGACGAAACTAAAAAATAATTGGAGTTGTTTCGATGAGCAGTTCCCGGGCATTCTGGTAATGACTTACATAAGAGGATTTATTGGGTTCCCGGATAGACATCCCGGGTCGGCCAAAATTCTACTGGGTTCTTCTGTTAGTTATTTAGTCATAGCAGTACGAAGTCAGGTAATGTAGACAGTTTACGATATTATACTATAAAGTTACGCGAATGAAGATGGTAAAATGTGAGTGTAAAATAGTGAAGTAAAATATAGAGACGCTAATTTTATAGATTTTTCGCTAATTTTCGAAGCTCGTCAGAGCTTTGCTCTCTTTTAGACGACTCATGTATTTCGTTAGACCATCTTCTCCTCCCAAAAGGCTGAACCAATTCTAATGAAATTTCACACGAGCAAAGATGGTACCTACTGATGGGAAGAACATAGGCTATTTTATTTAAAATTCATGTGTACCACGGAGGAATAATTACCGGAATAAATTTAAAATTTGATTTCTCAATGAACAAAAAGCCTCATCCACGCGATTGATATTAAATTTTGTAATTTGTTCGTATAGATAAGACAAAAAATGAAAAACGAAAATCGGACTAGCCATTGAGGAATTATCACCGTTAGAAAAAGTCCTGGTGATATTCCTTCGCTCAATTTTTGCAACAGCAGTATATATTGCAGACCTGTTATGGTTATATAGAGCATAACAGATCTTCGAGGCCCAAGCCCACCTCATCTGTAAGCCAATACTCCTGTTTATTGACGCCAAAGTAAACCAAATTATTGGAAAGAGTTGGAGAGCCGACCCCGGGCTTCAAAGTGCATTGAATGTACCCAAGATTTGGCGCTCGGAGGTTTATGATGAGTAATTATATAAAATCAATTATTTTAAAGAATTTTTTTTTCAATGTTCAGTTTATCTACGGCCTTTGTGGCGTAGCGATAGTGCATTCGACTGCTACGACAGGGGGCGTGGGTTCGATTCCCGCTCAGTGCAAATATTTGTATGCATGAATATGTCTATTTGCATTGGGCTAGGTGTTTCTATGTATAATATGTAAGTATTTACAAAAAAAGAAGTATATAAGTATTTTTATCCGCATTCTAGAACCCATAACACAAGCTAGTTAAACTATGCTTACTTTGAGTCTAGAGAGTCATGTCGTAGAATATTTATATCTAATAAAGTTTACAGGCAACAAATAGAAGGAACTTGGCCTACGCGCTACCTGCTTCGATTTTAAAGATGAAGGCGCCCTCTTTGGACTTATCGGAAGTACTTCATTTGTTGGCGAGATTTGAATTCTCTATCAAGATAAGAGCATCGTTATATCCCTCAAACAGAAGTGGGCGCGAGGCTTGAACAACGGAACATCAAATGCTATCTCACAAATTATAATTTCTCAGATTACCTGGAATTTTGGCAAGGCTGGCGTATTGGAGCCGAATAACAGGAATAAAATAAATAATTCAGCTAGGTAACGTTGTTAGAAGCATTATGATAGGATTTCAAAAAGATCTGTTTCATAATAATTTAATGTTATATATTGCCTCCTTTTCATAAAATCTGTTTTATCTATACAAATAATAAAAAATCGTAACGAGGTTAAAACTGTACATTGTTTCTTTTTTATTAGGGATTTTCTTTAGAAAAGCCCTATTGCTATCGAGTTGTCGTCGACGTCGTCGTTGCCAATTTTCTGTCACGGTTTTGGGTATGAAGGAGATGAGCTATCGAGTTGCTGTTTTCGGTAATAGATTCGTGCTGGGGTGAACCATTGCAAGATAAAAAAAATGCAAAAAAGAAAAGATAAAATAAAAGAAAATCCCTTGTATTCGGCTGAGCTCGTCTCAGGAATTCAACTTGTTTTTAAATATTGGTATATGTTCTAGGAAGGATACCGATGCCAAAAATGTGATTTTTAGAATTTTTGTCTGTTTATCTGCGAAAACTGCTGAACAAATTTTGCGTGTACATTCTTCTTATGGTCATAAACTGCGCTATTTATCATCACGCTATTATAAGTGTGATAGGAGCAGCAGGGTAAAATTGACCACATATATTATTGTTCATTTCTTTATTAATATAAATCAGATCATCATACCGATACCGATATGGTCAAGAAAAATAATAAAATAATAAAAAAAAGAAAAAAAAGATTCGCACAAAAAAATTCAAACGCAAAAAATTGAGAATAAAATGAATAAAGTGATTGACTCTGGAACGGCTAGGCCGATTTTGACGGGACTTTCACTGGCAGATAGGTAATGTTACAAGGCGTAACATAAACTACTTTATATTACTACTACTACTACTAATTAATTTAAGAAAAAAATTAGGGTTCCGTGCAAAAAAAAACTAAAACCCAAAAAATCGAAATCCGCAGACGCAGTCGCAGGCAAGGCTAGTTGAGTTCTAATATTAAAAACCTCATAGCGATTTCCCAGTGGCTTTTATTTTTTTTCAATTTGGAGCCCGTATTCCGCTTATCGTAGGTCATAGCTATTGCAATCAAACATACGGCGGATTTTAATTTTCACGTCTGATTAAGATCTTTGTAATAAAAAACACGTACCAAAATCCGTTCTGTAGTTTTTGCGTCCATCGCGAACATACAGACAAACATGATATTGTCGGAAGTTTACGCGAATGTCGCACATTGAAATAAAACTTTTTTTTACGGAATCTTTCGCGATTAATTTGATCTTATTTTATATTAGTCTCCTCGGCTGCTGAAAAGCAACCGAAACGTCGGGTTTAATGTATGTTTTTTTTATAAAAATCTCAAATGTACAGACGCAACTAATTTACAATTTTATAATAGTATATATCACTACATAGTATAAAACAAAGTCGCTTTCTCTGTCCCTATATCCGTATGTATGCTTAAATCTTTAAAACTACGCATCGGATTTTGATGCGGTTTTTTTTTAATAGATAGAGTGATTGAAGAGGAAGGTTTATATGTATAATAACATCCATTGCACCCGTGCGAAGCCGGGGCGGGTCGCTAGTAATATATAAAACAAAGTCGTGTCAGCAATGACCGGGATAAACTCAAAGAACGGTTGGACGGATTTTCATGATCTTTGATCTTATATGGGTTTTTATGCAGAAATTGTCACGCTTGCCCCATCCTCACCAGTCCACGGAGGTGGTTATATCGGACTCGAACCGATCAAAAAAAAACCTCACTAAGTCTCGGGTTTTTAAGCCCGGGTGCGAGGAGACATTCACGAACTGATCGGGTTTTTAAGCCCGGGTGCGAGGAGACATTCACGAAATGATCGGGTTTTTAAGCCCGGGTGCGAGGAGACATTCACGAAATGAATTCAGCTGATAAGGTAACTGTCATAGCTTGATTCTAAGGCGGAACGAAGTTGGTCGGGTCAGCTAATTGAATATAAATAAGATAGATAGATAGATAGATATAAACTTTATTGTACACCAATCAGAATATACATATATGGAAACTTAAACAATACATGTACAAATGGCGGCCTTATCGCTAAAAGCAATATCTTACAGGCAACCTTTGGATGGACATGAATTTTAAATGAGCTAAATCGTATATTAGGTAGTTATTGGTGTTCGGGGTGCGAGGGATATGCTTCGGGGTGCGAGGGATATGCTCTATGGGCAACCTTACACCCCGGCGTCTGTAGACCCGAGACGGCGTGCGGTTTTAGTCGGTTCAAGCCCGACATAACCGCCCCCGCTGGCACGCGGGGGGGTATCCGAAGGGATTTCCGCACGAAAAAAAAAAAAAAAAAAAAAAAAAAGGTAGTTATTGGTGTAATAGGAAAAGATAGAGGAGTAAAGTAGTCATATAATGTAACAGACTAGATTACAAACACATATGATTGCAATGTACTAGGTACATATACCTAAAAATAAGCATACAATGATACATAAACAGACATATATAATCGAACATAATTGTAGGTAATATAAATTATTCATATAGACACACAAAATTTATATATATACTAAACCTACACATAAATAATTATTATATCTCGTACGAAAGTTAGACAGCACATAACGCAAAAAGAAAAAAAGGAATTGGGGAGACTATAGGCCCAGGTAGTGCTCTTTCACCATCGTTTTGAAGATGGCCAGTGATTGTGCCCGTCTAATCGATAATGGCAGTGCATTCCATAACCGTACCGCCTGTACAGTGAACGATTTATCATAAAAAATCGTAGAATGCCTAGGTACTGCCAATACCAATGATTCTGACGACCTCAAGGATTTTAAATGTGTGTCATTGAGGAACACGAAACGTTCTTTTAAATAACAGGGAGAATTGGGATTAAAGAGAATACTATAAAGCATGGCAAGAATATGAGCATTCCGTCGAAGTCGAATTGGGAGCCACTTGAGCAATATGCGAAACTCTGATACGTGATCATATTTGCGTAGACCAAATATAAATCTAATGCAAAAGTTTTGAAGGCGCTCAAGCTTATCGAGTTGCTCCTCGGTGACGTCGAGATAGCTGACATCGGCATAGTCAAGAAGAGGAAGAAGGAGAGATTCTGCAAGTGCAATTTTAGTGGTCGTTGGTAGAAAGTTACGCAGTCTGCGCATAGACCCCGCTGATGCAAACAATTTGCGACTAACTTCACGGATTTGAGGACCCCACGATAGTGTGCTGTCGATGAATATCCCTAAGTTCTTCACACTTTGGCATATTTCCAGTGGAATGCCATTAAAATCGACATCTGGTAACTGTGACCAATTAACTTGAGGCAGCATTCTGGAGCTACCAATAACTATTAGCTGAGTCTTAGAGGGGTTCACTTCCAGCCCATACCGCTTGCTCCAAGTGCATATCCTCGTCAAATCGGTATTAATAGCATTAAAGGCTGTCGACAATTCCTGTAAAGGAGCCTGTGTATATATTTGAAGATCGTCTGCATAAAGGTGGTAGGAACAATGTAATGACTTAGAGATGGAATTTATAAAAATTGTGAAAAGCAAAGGAGATAGCACGCCACCCTGTGGCACACCGACAGATGTATTACGCCAGGTGGAAAAGGAATCTTCAACACGTACACGCTGCCGGCGCCCAAACAGGTAACTATGATACCAATCAATCACTGTTGGAGATATGTTAATAGAGCGCAGAATGCCAAGCAGGATATGAAAATCTACAGTATTAAACGCATTGCTGAAATCAAGTAAGGAGAGTACCGTAAGATTTCCCTTCTCCATGCCTAGCCTGATGTCGTCAGTAACCTTGATCAATGTGCTGGCCGTGCTGTGTCCAGGACGGAATCCTGACTGGAGTGAATTCAGGAGATTGTTCCTTGTAAGGTATGAAGCTAATTGATTGTAAACTAAGCGTTCTAGGACTTTCGATAGAAAAGGTAAGATGGAAATGGGTCGAAACTCGGAAAGGGACGAAGGATTAGATTTTTTAGGCAAAGGAATGATTTGTGCCTCTTTCCAAACATCTGGAAACATGCTGCAAGAAAGGGAATGGTTTAGTACATTATGGGTAGTATTTGTTCCAGGATAGGTTGTACCATGTTCCGGCTTACAAAGTCACTGCCAACAGCATTGAAGCTTACTGACATTATACACTCTTTAACACCACAAGCAGTTAGTTGATTAAACAAGAACGGTGAGTAGTCAGGTATTGGAAGCGATGAAAGATATTGCAAAGTATTGTCTTTGTGAGTCCGATCACATTTAGACGACGATGAGAAATGTTGATTAAGTAAATCGATATCAATTTTTTTGGGAATAGAATCCTGACGTGACTTTCCAACACCCAGTGTTCTGAGGAATTTCCAAACTTTTGCTGGGTCTGCATTCTCAACCGAGTTATGAATATACTGGCGTTGTGCTTTTCTACACACCTTACTGCAGAGATTTCGAATTGTAATATATTATTCGCGGTTATTAGGAGTAGGCCGAGTCTTGTACCTACATTTGGCGGTTGCTTTTTTTGACAACATACCTTTTATCTCGGCTGTGAGCCAAGGTGAAGGTAAGTGCCTAACTCTCACTGCACGCACAGGCGCATGCCTGTCGTATAGTTCAATAAGTTTCCCATTGAGTATAGTGACTTTGTCATTAACAGACTCGGCTTGTAGTAGTGAACTCCAATCTATTTCATTGGCATCCTCACGAAGTTTATTAAGATCCATACCACTAACATTGCGTTGCATAAGAATTTTACGTTTCGGTTTAGGAGGGCGAAGTTTATATGACAGAAAAAGTAAATCGTGGTAAGAAAATACATCAGCTGAGCACGGGCCGTGCTTAGCGACTAGATTAGTCGAAGAAACAAGAATAAGATCTAGAAGAGAAGGGGCGCAATCCGGAAAGTGATGCGTAGTATTGGAAGTTAGAACGGACAAATTACAAGATTGAACAGTACTGAGGAAAGATGAAGAGCGAGAGTCTTGTTTTATAAGGCACGTGTTAAAATCTCCCATAATGATAGTATGACTGTAACTGGGACAGTAGCGTTCCAATAGGTTTTCAAACGAGGAGAAAAAATTTATTCTAGATGAGGGACAATAATAGACACCCAGTAATAATTTGGTGTGAAAGAGTTCTACCTCTAGGAAGAGGTGCTCACCGGCGTTTGATGGTGGCGGCTGTGAAGATGAATCTATAATATGAAAAGGAATATTATTACGTAGGTAAATAGCAACACCTCCACAAGCAGCACCAATGCGATCGTTTCTAATTAAATTGAAATCAGGCAGCGAGTAAGAAATTGTAGGTAGACAAGGCTTAAGGAAAGATATATATATAAGAATAAGTATTGTTTCTAATTTCATCGGCCATATTTAGTTTTGCCATAACATCACTCAGCCAACACTTTAATTACCAATTAAATGTTATAACGTCGTTAACCATTATATGGATAACTAACCGAACTGACATCAAATGTGACTTTGGATATTAAATTTACTATTACGACTATGAAGTTATAAAGTCTATCATATGTGTGTTATACATTATATAACAAATCATTAATCGATAACTAGGTCCGCAAGCAAGGCTCTTGCAATGTTGAGCTGAGAGTGCCCAAAAAAAGGAG
Source organism: Cybosia mesomella (assembly GCA_946251805.1). Lineage (NCBI taxonomy): Eukaryota > Metazoa > Arthropoda > Insecta > Lepidoptera > Erebidae > Cybosia > Cybosia mesomella. Next base: position 27,592,249 of record OX276408.1, read on the forward strand.
CATGTTTTGAAAATTTTAGTTTTTGAGAAATCATCTTTAGATTTTTTTGTTCGGTGATTATTCCTCCGTGTCTTTTTCGATTTTCAGTTTTCTTTTTTTAATCGGTATTTATGGTTATAGGCTACGTTTTGGCGTCAAAACTTAGTTTTTACTAATTGTGGTTTTTGAGAAATCAGCTTTTGAATTTTTTGTTCGGTGATTATTCCTCCGTGGTACTTCATAATTTTTGTATAGCCTATGTCCGTCACATCACTATCATCTATGATTATGCTAAAAATCATTAAAATCGTTCGACGGGTCTAGGCGCTAGAGGGCAGTGAAAGGAGCTTTCGCTCGACTTCGTCTCACTTTCAGCTCAATAAAAAAATCATCAATCAATTTTCGCAATCCGAATTTTCCGTTCAAATTTAGAACTTTATTTTTTATTACTAGTAAGTTGCCATATAAACCCATGATCCACCGTTACCATGGCAATGCATTTTGAACAATCAATTATATTACGAACAGATGTATATATGTCCTAAACATTTAGGACCTTTTGCCAGCGAATAGACCCGCCCACTTCAAACTATCGAAGCTATTGAGAGCCTAATTGTCCAATTATCCCAATCGACCACTTAATAGCTAACTATTTGGGACATTTTAATTAGATACCTCCCAATTTAAGCTAAATTCACCGTTGTATAACGCAGACATAGAATTACGATTAACCTAGTTGGCATTGGTAATTAGAATGGTATGGAACGTATTGAGGGAATTAAGCCCGCCTCTGCATTATTTTTTAATTGATGTCATTGAAAAATATGTAGGTACATTTTTTATTTTTTTTTATAATGTGATCAGTGAAATTCTCTGAAACTAGGGCTCACCTCTAGTAGGTACCTCACTAAAGCGTATATAATAATAATATCATTATTATATTAATACGTGTACGGTATATACGCGATAGCCTAGTGGTATGGGTAATGGACTGCTGAGACGAGGTCTCGGGTTCGATCCCAGGTTTTACCATTGCACACACCAATGACTTTTCGATGCTTTTCGAAGTTATGTGTGTATTTATCGCAGGTTTATAAGTGCCCGGTTAATGGCAATAGGCTCGCCACCTATTAAATTGGGCCCTAAACATAAACTGGCGAAATGTGGGTGCTAGCACCTCTGCCTACCCCTTCGGGGACAGAGGCGTGAGTTTATGTTATGTTATGTTATGTTATGTATGATTGATTATATTTATTGCGTAGCTATAATATTTGTGTAAGCATTTTTTTTTCCGTGCGGAAATCCCTTCGGATACCCCCCCGCGTGCCAGCGGGGGCGGTTATGTCGGGCTGGAACCGACTAAAACCGCACGCCGTCTCGGGTCTACAGACGCCGGGGTGTAAGGTTGCCCATAGAGCATATCCCTCGCACCCCGACTGACCCTGGGCCATCTCCGGTTTCGAGATGGCCCCCTCGGGTTTGGGAACCACGGTGTCCCCGTCTTGCCCCGGTTTGGGGGAGGGGCGCTAGTCGCCCCACCGTCCCACCTTAGAGTAGGTATGTATTTCTAACGTTACAAAATTATTGTTATGTATATGTTGTAAATGTTGCTCTTGATAATGCACCTACTGAGTCTTTCTCTGCACCACCTATGGGTGACTGGTAGAGAATGCCTGTGGCATTAAGTCCGCCTATGTACTTGTGCATAAAGTTTAATAAATAAATAAAAAATAAAGCCTTATACAGCTTTTTTATAATTAAAATTAAAAGCTTGTATTTAAAGATTTAGATCGGAAAAAGAGAACATCTAGGACGGGACTTGAACCCGCGACCAGTCCCTTACAGGGGGAATGCTCTGACCAACTGAGCCACCTAGACACGTCCCAGATATTCGAAATTCTCCGATATATCATATACGTCTTAAGGCGACGTTGGAGCCATCTATCTTCTTTAGAAATCTTTAGAAAAAGTAAGCATACAAAATGCTTAAGAATTTAATTGAGCTTGTATTTAAGTTCAGTTGTGGACAAATTTAACTTGCATGATTTGATTACAGACAATGGATTGTCTGTAATCAAATCTTGCAAGTTAAATTTCACACACATACCGGTTTCCGATGAAACCGGGAAGTGTGTGCCGCACCGGTACGAGAGGCGCCAGCGCCGGCCGCCACTGTTGGCGATACCGCGCGTGCGCACTAACCTGCGGGCCAATGCACTGTTTTCACTCGCTCTCTTCGCACCCTCAATACAATTACAGAAATCATGGATATGTTTACAGTTTCTCTGAGTGAGTTCACGAAGGCATTTAATAAGTTACAATATTTTTTTACATTGAGATAACCTGTAATGGTAGTTTTAAGTAAGATGAATAAATAAATAAAATAAAAAGTTGGGTGTGTCATCAAATGATAATGATGTTGAAATATTGTTAATGATCTACTCACGGATAATGATCTTGAAAGTGATCAATTGTAGAATTGGATCAGGGATCTTGGACTATGATTGGATCTAGGACATGACATGTGTTTAAATTGTTTACTTTGAAAATGTATATTATTTACAAAGACCAAAACACTATCGGTTATTTGATTTGTGGCGTAGTGATAGTCAATTCGATTGCTAAGCCAGAGGTCGCGGGTTCGATTCCCGCTCAGTGCAAATATGTATATTTGCATGGGTCTGGGTGTTTCTATATATAATATGTATTTATTTACAAAATAAAAGTATTTAAGTATGTTTATCAGCAATCTAGAACCCATATGACCAGCTCTGCTTAGTAAAGGTCTAGATGGCGTTGTGTTCTTTGTCCCACAGTATTTATTTATTTATTTTATTTGACATTAACGTCATTTGGCTTTCAAGTTCTTATTTTACTACAACACCCAATATATAGGATAAAAATAATTATTTCTCAAACATGCTTGGAAATGTGAACATTATTTTGACAACCTTCTTCGAGATAAATCGAAATTGCTGTACATGCGAGCAGCGGCCGGCAAAAATTGTATGAAAATCCATATCTGTCGTGTTTTAGCGGCCAAATAAACTAGGACGGTTACCAGCTTCGCAATCAACCCAAACTTAAGCGTAGCGAGATTTGCCTATCCAACAATAGGTCAACGTGACCGGTCGACTTTTTCCATTGATTTGGTTTTTCGGTGATTATTCCTCGATGGTAAGACCTATCTGGACCTTCGACCCCTTACGACACTCGGTAATGTCTACTTGATCACTGTGGCAAATTTGGTCGAGATCGGTCAAACGGTCTCGGAGGAGTATCATTTATTTGAAATGCAACTTTGAAACCAAAGACGCTTCGCTCGCCTGCGGCTCGCTACGCTTAATTACTATGTAAACTCATATCTGTCGTGTAATTTAAAAATGGAACTATCTTTTACTCCGAACCATGGCAACCAAGGAGATAACTTATCCAAGGCATTATTTAAATACAGAACTGGCTTGCAAATAGAAAGCTATTTATTAAGAAAAATAAAAAACAAATGAACATTTTGCCGCGTGAAAAATTACTGTTGTTCGTATTGTACTTTCAATAACTGCATTTTCAAATAAAAAGTTCTGCCTAGATACTACTTAGTTTTAATTTCCGCGCATTGTTTGAGAAAAGCACTATACAAGCCTTGACCACAACAGAGCGTTGCCGGACTCCGTAATGCGTGCCTCGGCTGCGCCTCGGCCCGCATACTTCACGATCGTCCGGCAACACTACACTTGGCGGCCTTGGCAGTAATGTACTATAAATAGACTAATAATGAAAAAAAAAACTAGTATTGGATGAAACGTTTTCATCCTTTGATTTATCAAGCCAGGAAAGATAGATGCTATTTATGCTTTGCTTGGTCAAAAGATTACTTATAATTGTAGTAGGTAGGTTAATAATAGGGTAAATAACTAATACTGCTATTATAATATGACATTACCAAGTCCAAGAGATGAAAATTATATATGTTGTAGCTCATTCTACCATAAACCGTATTTCAGAACAGCTTAAGTTCTAAATTAACAAGGTAACAACAACAACATCAGAAATCCGCTTAACGTTTGAAGCACCACTTTAAACCAGTAGGGTTTTTAAGATTTAAATCGCAAAGCGAGGTGAAACTATATTTTCTCCGTGAAAACATTCTCCTCTTTATCTCCGTGGTGTAAACGGTATTTTTTTCTCCCTTTTCGTAGTTTTCATGTTCTTCAACTGTTCAACTTGACGGACGTCTCGTGGAAAAAAATCAAGTCTTTTCTTTTTTAAACTTTTAGTGGTTGTGGTTAAAAATTATTGATGAGTGGACTTTAGACAAGGTTACCTAGGATTTCATCTATTTATCCATTTCTAAATGAAGGATATTTTGAAAGATGTCTTGAAGTTTTAATCAGTAATATTGTACAAAGCATTAAAATAAGAGTCACATTACCTAACAGGTGCACGGACTACAATTCACACCAAATGTTTCCGTAACAGCAGCTTTCTCATTCAAAGCACTGTTCAGCCTGCTGTATGAACATAAAACGCACACATTAGCATACTTCCGTACCCGAAACTTTATTAACATAAAGGTGTTTATTATGAGAGACGCATAAAAGTTAAGCTAAAGTTAGCTTTAGATTATGCGTATAATATGTTGTAAGCAGTTTGATTTACGTAGGCGTACAATACTTTGCAAAATATGTGTTTATGTATACACATCAGCGTATAGAAAAATTAGTTTGATAAAACAACTGTTGTGTGTTATAATTGTCGCGTCTATAGACTTGAAATTGGCGGCCTCTGTGGCGTAGCGGTAGTGCATTCGACTGCTACGACAGGGGGCGCGGGTTAGATTCCCGCTCAGTGCAAATATTTGTATGCATGAATATGTCTATTTGAATTGGTCTGGGTGTTTCTATGTATATTAAGTATGTATTTACAAAAAAAAAGTATATAAGTATGTTTATCCGCATTCTGGAACCTATAACACAAGCTAGTTAAACTATGCTTACTTTGAGCCTAGAAAGCGCTGCGTAGAATGTCGTAGAATATTTTTTTATTTCTTTTATTTATTTAATTGTAGCAGGCAGGTGTTAAAAATGACTTTAGACGATGCACTAACAGGTTTTAATGAACAATTAAATATTTATAGGACTAGGTACTAACTTAATAATTTGGCTCAAGTACATACATAGACGGAGGATCGAGTGCTATGGCGTACAATGGGAGAGGCCTATGTCCGGCAGTGGACTGCAATAGGCTAATTGATTGATTGATTAATTGCCATAGTTAGAGTCCATGATTTTATTGGAACAGACTAAAGCCACACAATGTTTTTGGTATTTAATCTAAAGCCCACTGACAGAGGTGGTTAGGCTACGGCGCGGAATACATGCAAGCACTCGACAGACCACGGCAACCAACTATTTTCTTGAAAAGCCTGCGTGACGTATAAGCACGCCAACGCCTTGTCTGGAAATATGAGGTCGTTACATATGGAATTGCCGTTTTTCTTGAACAAATTGGAGGAAACCCAATTTTCAGTACTAACATTTTTGCATTTTTTTAGGAATAACAAATCCAAATTTTATGATTATTTTTTTGTATGAATGAGACAACATTAAGCTAACAAACAGCCACTTTTATTACATTTTTGAAAAGTGACAGCTGTTAAGTAATACGAAATTTATCATGAAAATGGATAGCATTTAGGAAGTACTGTTTTTGAAGATCGAATTAATTTATAAAGCGGCCAATAAAAACAAAATTTAATAGTCCAGTCAAAATAGAGATAGAAAATCTCCGACGGGAGCAAGTGGCACGCCGCCGCCTCTTTCTGCGAGCAGGTAATGCGTGCGAAAGAGACGGCGGAGAGGGTGCGGGAGAGAATCCTGCCCCCCGAGTTTCGCAGTCTGCGGCGAGGACGCCGCAGACTCATCTACGCCCGGGACTACCGGCCTCCATGATCGGGGCCTGAGAACGGCAGTTGGCCGACTCGCCGTCCTTACAGAAGCAGGCCGTGGCGGAGGCGTGTCGTGTGTGCCCTACACACGCCTGCCAACTCACCGAAGCGGGATAAAACCCGACCCCACCAGGCGAGGCCGCGGTGGCGGCCAAAGTCCGCCGGCAACCCTGGGGTTATCCTTTCGAGGGCTTACCCGGGGTGCCCGGCAACGGACACTTGGGGAGGACACCGTGCGGTTTTAGTCGTGATACGACATAACCACCCCCGCTGGCCAGCGGGGCGGTATCCGAAGGGATTTCCGCACGTAAAAAAAAAAGCGGCCAATAAAAACAAAATTTAATACTGAGTTGTAAAATCTTGAAATCAACTTTCAAACAAAATATAAAGAATGGAAATAGCTATTAAATTACAGGAATAACGAACTCATGAATTTGTAAGAAAATTTCGGCAATATCATAGGTAAAGACCTATTATTATGCAATGTCCGGCCACTCCACTCACCACCCTGATGGCACCCTGGTGGCTACATGAGTAATTTTTACACTGGATTTCTTCACAAAGACCTTAGCCGTATTGATAAGAATTATGAGTTTCCTGAATTTTTCGTGATCTGTTTTAGATGGCAATTTTTCTTATTTATTGAGCTAGTAAACAGTTTAATACAGTTTAAACAGTAGTAACACAGTAGTAATCGCCCTGTAAGGGACTAGTCGCGGGTTCAAGTCACGTCCTAGATGTTCTCTTTTTCCGATCTAAATCTATAGGAACATAACATAACATAACATAACTTCACGCCTGTATCCCAGAAGGGGTAGGCAGAAGTGTATTACACACCCACGATTCGCCAGTTATGTTTAGGTCCCAATGTAATAGGGGGCGAGCCCATTGCCATCTACCGGGCACATTATTAAGCGAGCGATAATTAACATTTATTAATGCACATGTAGGTGCCGCTGCCGATACGATGCGATAAGATGTACCTATGGTTACAATGTAATCACGCACTTAATATGGTTACACATAATGGTTACAATGATGATTATACATGATGGTTGCACATGATGATGGTTACACATGATGATGGTTACACATGATGATGGTTACACATGATGATGGTTACACATGATGATGGTTACACATGATGATGGTTACACATGATGATGGTTACACATGATGATGGTTACACATGATGATGGTTACACATGATGATGGTTACACATGATGATGGTTACACATGATGATGGTTACACATGATGATGGTTACACATGATGACTTCAAACATGGTTACAAATGTTGTTCTCAAAAGAACAGTTTTATTCGGAACTTGGAGGCGGCGAAGTGGGCGCGGGAGCGTGAGCGGCTGCTGGCAGAAAGGAACGCACATCGGCGTGCCACTCATATTTATAGATTCGTTCGCAGTTCGCAGTACACCGCTGCCTACGTTCGAATCGTGCCGAAGTTTTGAAACCTACCGTCTTTAGTTTACTTTTGTTATACATGATCTGGATGACCATATTTATTTGTACCCTACAATTGTTTATTAATATGCATAACTTAAGAGTATATATTCAAGCGAAATTCTAAATAAAGTTTATCAACAATAGTATTTCACTTGAGTCAGATCCCTAAAGTGGTGACCCCGACGAACAAAAAGCAACCGAACAATAATGGACGAGGACCCTAAAAACGTTGTAGAAGCTCAAGAAGTCGCAGGGATATCTCTGTCGTTGCGAGTACCACCTTTTTGGCGTGACAAACCGCGCTTGTGGTTTATCAGCTTCGAGGCAGCCACCAGTGATTTAAAGAAAAGCCAGGCTCAACTAGCGCAGATTGCGATAGCCCAATTACAGAAGCAAGATATCGAGCAAGTAGCAGACTTGTTGTACAAGCCACCGGACTCAAACCTGTATAACGCGCTGAAAACTCGGCTAATATCAGTCTATGAAGAATCCGACAGCCGCCAGCTTCAAAAGCTATTATCCGAAGTGGAACTCGGAGACCAGAAGCCGTCACAATTATTACGCCATATGAGAAATCTTGCTCGAGACAAGATGCCGGATGACACACTACGCTTAATGTGGATAAACCATTTGCCACAACACATACGCTCTGTTCTGGCTGTTAGTGAATCCTTCAACAATAAAGCAGCATTGGATGAACTGGCGCTATTGGCTGACAAAATGGCGGAGCAGTCCTCTCAAGTTGCAGCCATTTCACATTCACAACAAAATGTTTTACAAGCTGAACTCCAAGATATTCAATTCGTTGCTGAAGAGATAAGGAAATTATCGCTCGAAGTCGCAGAACTACGACGGCGCCCTAACGACGAGCGACACAACTTCTGCTGCTGTCAACGATCGCAAAATCGCTATCGTTCCCGTTCCCCATCTCACAATCGGACTAGCAGATCGCGCGAAAACTCTCCATCATCCTCCCCATACTGCTTTTACCATCGCCGGTTCGGACAAAAAGCTCGTTTTTGCACTGAACCATGCTCATTCAAGACGAAGACGGGAAACTAAAAACAACGCTGGATGAGGCGGCATCCGGCGTTTACGAAAAATCACACCGCCTGTTCGTGACAGATCGCAGAAACCAACTACATTTTTTGGTTGACACAGGAGCCAATGTGTCCGTAAGAAAAAGGGAACAAAATCTACGCCTACTTCGTTTCAACTATATGCAGCTAATAACACAATCATTCCTACATATGGAGAGAAGACTTTGGAGCTCGATTTGCACCTTCGTCGTCCGTTTAGATGGAAGTTCATCGTTGCTGAAGTCTCCAAGCCCATCCTGGGTGCCGACTTTCTAAACCACCACCGGCTAATAGTTGACATGAATAATCGAAGACTTATTGACAGTGTAACACTACTTTCATCAAACGCGCAAATGCGAGCTACATATATACCAACCGTTCGAAGCATAGATACACAACAGTCTTACCATGATTTACTAGAAGAATATCCTGGAATCGCAAGATTGACGTCTATGAAATTGAACCCCACTCACAGCGTAGAACATCATATTGAAACAACTGGACCGCCAGTACATTGTCGTTCCAGACCTATACCACCGCATCGCTACGAGCAGGTCAAGCAAGAATTTCAAAATATGATGAATCAAGGTCTGTGTAGACCCAGCAAAAGTCCTTGGGCTTCCCCACTACATATAGTCCCTAAGAAGAACGGTGACCTCAGAGCATGCGGTGACTACAGAAGGCTCAACGCAGTTACTAAGCCCGACCGCTACCCTATTCCCCGGGTCAAAGAATTTACGTACCAGTTACCAGGGAAACAAATATTCAGCACAATAGACCTGAACAGAGCTTACCAGCAACTACCAGTTTATGAAGAAGATATCGAGAAGACTGCAATAATTACACCATTTGGCCTGTTTGAATTCCCCAGAATGTGTCCAGGTCTAAAAAACGCAGGGCAAACATTTCAGCGTTTTATTCACGAAGTCCTCAAAGATCTCGATTTCGCTTTCCCGTTTATCGATGACATTCTTGTGGGATCTCCAAATATAGAAACACATAGACAACACCTCCGAAAAGTATTCCAAATGCTGGACCAATACGGGATAACAATTAACCCAGCGAAATGCGTATTTGGTCAAGAAGAAGTCACATTTTTGGGATACTCGGTGTCTAAAGAAGGCATCAAACCACCGAGTGAAAAAGTAAAAGCCATCGCAGAATATCCTAAACCCAAAACCATTGACGGGTTACGACGATTCCTTGGCATGATCAACTTTTACCGACAAAATTTACCTAAAGCTGCCGAACTTCAAGCGCCACTCCATGCATTTCTAACCAAAGCCAAGAAGAAAGATAAGTCGGAGATACCGTGGACAGATAAATCTACACGGGCATTTGAAGCATGTAAACTAAGCATTCAAAAAGCCGCGTTTCTCGCTCACCCATTGCATCGAGTACCGTTAGCCATTTTCTGTGATGCATCGGATACATCAGCGGGCGCTGTACTGCAACAATTCGTCAACGAAAAGTGGCAGCCACTAGGCTATTTCTCAAAGAAATACAATAATGCACAACAAAAATACAGCACGTTTGACCGCGAATTATTAGCCGTGCATATGTCGGTCAAATATTTCCGGAAAATGTTTGAAGGCAGAGAAATTATTATTTTCACGGACCACAAACCACTAACTTACGTCTACCACAAGCCACCATCTACTTCTGAAACTCCAAGAAGAACACGCCAGTTGATGTTTATAAGCGAGTTTACTACGGACATACGTCATATCAGTGGACAGCAGAACGTCGTTGCAGACGCACTTAGTCGAATCGATACAATAACGTGCCCCACTACTCTTGACTACCAGAGCATCTCAGAAGCCCAAGACAGAGACGTCACTATTGTACAACTAATGCAACGGAGCAACCTGTCCCTAGAAAAGGTGAAAATACCTGAAACTTCCTCAACTATATACTGTGAGACGTCGTTACCTCAACCTCGACCTTACTGACCAATGGAATATCGTCGCGCTGCGTTCGAAGCATTGCATAATGTGAGCCATCCGGGTGTCAGAACTACACGTAAAATGATGAGTCGGAAGTTTTTTTGGCCGTCTATGAATGTCGATGTCGGCTACTGGGCGAAAAATTGTATTCTATGTCAGAAAAGCAAAATTCAACGTCACACATCAAGCGCAATAGCGAGTTTTCAACCGACTGAAAGATTTCAACAAATCCATTTAGACATCGTGGGCCCCCTTAGCACATCCTCACGAGGGTACCGGTTCATTGTCACAATGATAGATAGATGCTCTCGGTGGCCGGAAGCTATACCCACGGAAGATATAACAGCTGAAACAATAGCGAAAGTTGTCTACGAGCACTGGATAACCCGATTCGGGTGTCCGGAAACGATCACAACTGACCAGGGCCGTCAATTTGAAAGCCACTTGTTCTCGCAAATAATGATACTCATGGGAATAAAGAGGACCAGAACGACCCCATATCATCCGCAAGCGAATGGCATCGTTGAACGGTGGCACCGATCTATGAAAAATGCACTCAAATGTCGACTGTATAACAACAAATACTGAGACGAAGAGTTACCTACCGCACTTATGGGACTTCGAGCTGCATTACGTAGTGATACAGGTGTGAGTGCCGCAGAGCTAACATACGGACACAACATGCGCCTACCTGGTGATTTTTTCACGACAGCAACTTCGACGAATATGAACTGTGGCGACTCATTCGTACAACAACTCCGTGAAACAATAAACACACTCAAACCAAATAAGGACGACACATGCCATTCTAGCAGACGATCTGTATTCGTGCCACAAGACCTCAGGACGTGCGAGCGTGTATTTGTGCGAATCGACGCTGTACGCAAACCCCTACAACCGCCATATGACGGGCCGTATCGTGTACTGGAAAGAAACGAGAAGACCTATACGATACAATTACCCGATAGAACGACAACAATATCCATCGACCGCTTGAAACCCGCCTATACCATAAGAGATCAAGAACAAGATACACACGTAAGCACCAAGAAATCAACTGAAAATCTAAAAGGGTCACTGAAACAACAGAACGAAGTCAAACCCGGCGAATACACCTCTAAGCAACCCGAAACGAACAAAAGAAACCTGAAACAAAATAAAACCACTCGTTTCGGGCGAACAATAACACAACCGGTACGTTTCACTTGAAAGGGAGCCCTGTAGGTGCCGCTGCCGATACGATGCGATAAGATGTACCTATGGTTACAATGTAATCACGCACTTAATATGGTTACACATAATGGTTAAAATGATGATTATACATGATGGTTGCACATGATGATGGTTACACATGATGATGGTTACACATGATGATGGTTACACATGATGATGGTTACACATGATGATGGTTACACATGATGACTTCAAACATGGTTACAAATGTTGTTCTCAAAAGAACAGTTTTATTCGGAACTTGGAGGCGGCGAAGTGGGCGCGGGAGCGTGAGCGGCTGCTGGCAGAAAGGAACGCACATCGGCGTGCCACTCATATTTATAGATTCGTTCGCAGTTCGCAGTACACCGCTGCCTACGTTCGAATCGTGCCGAAGTTTTGAAACCTACCGTCTTTAGTTTACTTTTGTTATACATGATCTGGATGACCATATTTATTTGTACCCTACAATTGTTTATTAATATGCATAACTTAAGAGTATATATTCAAGCGAAATTCTAAATAAAGTTCATCAACAATAGTATTTCACTTGAGTCAGATCCCTAAACACACATAACTACGAAAAGTCAGAGGTGTGTGCCCGGGGTGACTGGGGATCGAACTCGAGACCTCGTCTCAGCAGTCCGTTACGTACGCCACTGGGCTATCGCCTATCTATATCCTATCTTTAGGAAAAGTAAGCATACAAATTGCTTAAAAATTTAATTGAAGTAGTAATACAGTATACTTAATACAGCAGTATTTACTTTATAATGGTTTTTGTTTTTATAACTCCATTATTTGAGTTTGCGTGTACCATCCTAGACTGCATCGTCACTTACCATCAGGTGAGATGCAGTCAAACGCACTCAAATTTTCAGTAAAAAAAAAAAAAACTCCACAATGTCCCTCATTCGTATCAGTTGTAAGTAAGAGTTAAAGGTTGGCCACAGATCAGTGGTGGCCGTGGTGGGTATGGACCAGACCATTCCCACCACCTCCCACAAACAATACCCAATCTAGTGATAGTAATACCATCTCTACTTGGTTACATTTACAAAGATTATATTCTTCGCAGCCTCAAGGAAATTAAAAAGAAAATAGTCCTCGCGTAGTTTTCAAAATGAATTATGCCAACAATAACATTTAATTATATAAAAGGATACTTAGGTTATCAAATAACAATGAAATCGAAACGCAATAAAACCCGATCATAGAATAGGCCAAAAATAAAATATATTCTTATTAAAATTAATAAAATGAATTCGGACATTTTATGCAAAACAGAATTAAAGTCAAAAGTCAAAAACCATTTATTCTGTATAGACCATTAATACGGCACTTACAAAACGTTAAAAAAAATCTAATGTTTGGCAAATGGACCACCACCGGTTCGAAACGCGGCCCTGTCCTGAGAAGACTCCGGTAAGAAACTCAGCGGGCTGTTTTTTTTTTGTCTATTTACAAACATATTACTTAACCTAAGTACAATATTTCATTTGAGTAGCATACAGAGAGAGCAAACAGTTCATATCCAAGCTTGTTTGTCGTCTAAATAGTCTTGAATTTTACAATAGCTTTTTTGGCAGAGTTTACTTTTAATTTGGCTTTTAAATTTATGAAGAGGTAGATTCCTCATTTCACTAGGAAGCTTGTTGTAGAAGCGTATACAGTTACCCTGAAAGGAATTACTAATCTTGTGGAGTCGACTATTACAAACCACAAGATTGTTTTTATGTCTAGTATTTACGTTATGTATATCACAAAGACTTAAAAAATTGGAAATGTTTCTTCTAACATACAAAAGATTTTCAAAAATATATTGGTAAACTACAGTTAGAATGTTTATTTCTTTGAACTTTTCTCGGAGGGAGACTCTTGGGCCCAACTTATAAATTGCCCGCACCGCCCGCTTTTGCAGTACAAAGATTGTATTTAAATCTGCGGCATTACCCCAAAGGAGAATGCCGTAGCTCATAATACTATGGAAATAACTGAAATAAACTATTCTAGCGGTATCTATGTCTGTTAAAGTCCTAATCTTTTTCACAGCGTAGGAAGCAGAACTTAACCTACTGGCTATTTTTTCAATATGTGATCCCCACTGTAATTTAGCATCGATACTTAAACCTAAGAACACGGTTGATTCCACAAGGCTAAACAACTGTCCATTAAGTTGTACATTGGTTTCCACCTGTGTAACATTAGGTAAGGTGAATTGAGTACATTTGGTTTTTTTTTCATTAAGGCAAAGATTATTATTTTATATTAAACCAATGAACCACTCGTGAGATTGCGTTGTTCACTTCGTCATAATTATCTAATTGTCTTTTAATTTTAAATATTAAGGAAGTATCATCAGCAAACAAAACAATACTATTTTTATCTCTTACGTAGTAAGGGAGGTCACATTTTATTACACACAGAAATTGAACAGTATGGCAATTTTGGGTTCCCTGTATCCCAAACTAAGCTATCGCCTGAGACTTGGGAATAAAACAAACATTTTAATACTTTCAATCATTATTTTAAGCGACGTACAGTTGATATCGAGAAAGTTTTTGCACTTAATAAAAACCTCATTTTGTTTTTTCACACAGTGAAAAAATATAAAAATATGCCCAGAAACTCCACACACTCCAAAAATCCGATACATACAATTCAACGGCATATGAATTTTATTTGAATTGAGATGCTTGAAATAAAATACATCAGAAAATAAAATAAACCCCGTATTTTATTTTCTAATGTATTCGTTATTTCCTACCTATTTTACCTATAAAATACATTTTATACAATATACTAGATACACTTAAGTGCAAAAAATTAACCTTACATTATTTAGTTTGATAACTTTGAACTCCAAGCATGACAGGGTATTTTCTTACTATGCCAAAGTAGGAAATAAATTGCTGACACTGAGACCCTGCCCCTATAATAGTCAGAGTTGCAGGATTGCTGACACCTCACCGCAACTGAAGCACCGTTTCCCCAAGTACGCTAAACTTTTCACCTGAACCTGCTAAAGTGCATTGTTCAATTAAATGTTTATACTAAAGTTGAATTCTCGTATTTTGTATTTCATGTTTTGCTAATTTACTTGAATTTCAATAGTTGCCGAGAGATATTCAACGTTACGAGTTATATGATGATTTCTATTAGTTGTGAAAAAAATAGCCCAGTGGCGTACGTAACAGACTGCTGAGACGAGGTCTCGAGTTCGATCCCCAGTCACCCTGGGCACACACCTCTACTTTTCGTAGTTATGTGTGCATTAATCAATGTTAATTATCACTCGCTTAATAATGTGCCCGGTAGATGGCAATGGGTTCGCCCCTATTACATTAGGATCTCAACATAACTGGCGAATCGTGGATGTGTAATACACCTCTGCCTACCCCTTTGGGGATACAGGCGTGAAGTTATGTTATGTTATGTGAAAAAAAAAAGTGGCTGTAAAGAATGATTTCATTGTCTTTCTGTCGGACACTACCTCAGTTCTGATTTGGGGTTCAGCGGTCAATAGCTTAACCCCAGACTGCAACTGTCAACAGTAGAGAAACAATTGGGTTATCTAAGTTCTTGTAATATCTATCTAATCCGATCTAGTTTACAAATAATTTTCAATTGCTAACAATATTAAAAGTGTCAAAAACCTTTAGTAATTATAATCTAAATAAATCTGAAGGTTGATCTGGTAGTATGGAAAAGAGCCTCAGCACAGATACCCTGAAATATCAAATATTTCAGAAGAAGACATCATTTTGAAAGTACCCATTATTTACTAAGTATTTTGAATAGTATTTAAAAACAAGTTGAATTCCTGAGACGAGCTCAGCCGCATACAAGGGATTTTCGATTTTGCGATATTTTTTTTTGCGATTTTTTCTTTATCTTGCAATGGTTCACCCCAGCACGAATCTATTACCGAAAACAGCAACTCGATAGCTCATCTCCTTCATAACCAAAACCGTGACAGAAAATTGGCAACGACGACGACGTCGACGACACCTCGATAGCAATAGGGCTTTTCTAAAGAAAATCCCTAAAAACTACCAAACTAAGAGTCGGATATAATTATCGTAATTAAGGATACGTACTTTAATTATCAGTTGAATGGAATCCTGAAGTTTCCACGGTCGACAGTGATCTTTCGAAGGCCGTATTTTTGGATACAAAAGTCCTAATTAGAGGGCTTAATAGTTAATTAAGGAGGGACCGTGGGAGGGGTGATCAAATTTTAATAAAACTCTAATTGTTTACTTGGCAAACAGACAATGAGATTTAAATGGAGCCATTAATTTGTAATGAGTCTCAACAATTATCTATGTTACGCTGTTACGATTTGTAAATAATGACTGTTTATTTATTTAAACTTTATGCACAACAATATAATTGTACAAAGGCGGACTTAATGCCGGAGGCATTATCTACCAGTCAACCTTTGGGTGATGCAGAGATAAGCCCAGTAGGTGCTCGAAGGATTTCCATAAAAGAAAAAGAATGGTACAAAAAAAACAAATTGAATACAAAAAACAATATTATGCCTATAATGCTATCTATGTAGTTTAAGAATACAATATAATATTATATGTTATACTTAAAATATAAATATAGATACATATTTATTATATAATATATATATACATATATACACATACCTATAAATATTAAATACATACAAATATACATTTAAAAAATCTTAAAGATATTGTTCTGCCTATGGGTTGTAATAGAGTTGACGTACTCTGTTTTTGAAAGTGGTACGGTCAGTCAGCATCCTGATTTCGAGAGGAAGGGCATTCCAAAGAAGAATGGATTGCACTAGAAAAGAGTAGTGGACGCGACTTGAAATATGAGTTGGACAGTGCAGAAGAAGATTGTTAGAGGAGCGCAGATATTTGTCATGATTAGAGCCAAGTAGATGAAGATGAGATTTTAAGTAACTAGGGGCGTTGATAGAATTGAGAAGTGTAAACAATAAACAGACAGCTCGCAGACTGCGTCGCCGACGAATCGGCAACCAACCTAGCTCTAGCCGAAATGTGGTCGTACTTCCTAAGATTGTAGATGAAACGAATGCAATTGTTGAGAAGTCGGTCAAGTTTATCGAGCAGATCTGCATTCAGGTCGAGATAGCACACATCACCATAGTCGAAGACAGGAAAAAGTAACGTCTGCACAAGAATTATCTTGGTTTTGGCTGGAAGAAAATTTTTGAGGCGATAAAGAGCCCGGAGTGTCCCAGTTACCCTCTGGCAGACGTTAGTGACCTGAACCCGCCAACTCAGGGTTGAGTCAAGGTGTAAGCCCAGGTTCTTAACACTAGGTGTGACAGGAATATTTTCCCCGTTAAAGGTAATCGATGGTAGATTGATATACTGGTAGACTGTTGTTGTTGTTGGTGTTGAATTAGTAATATTGTAAAACGTGTTGAATAACTAATAACTGTACTTTTCCACTAATACTTATTAAATTACACCTGATCGGTATCGCATCACAGCATTCTCAAAGGTTTTATATGAGAGTTTTGGAAGCATAATAAAGATTACAATGTATTATAACTTCCAAAACAATAATGTTTCTAATGTAGGTAGATCAAAAGAATATGTTATATCAGCTTTTAATTGTATCGTAAAAATTTGTGAGGATAAGTTTAATATTTTTGTAAGATTTACATTTGCAATTGAAATATAATAAATTTTGTATTACTGTATTAATTATTCTAGTTCCACCAAATGCCATCAATCAACAGTATAAACAATAAAATTGTAAAAAGATATATTATAAAAATACGTTTCAATGAAATAGTTTTTGTAGAATAAAAATTATAGGTATACTCATTGCGGAGGGGCGACTAGACCCCCCCCCCCCTATTTTCGAGGCAAGACGGGGACACCGTGGTTACCAAACCCGAGGGGGCCATCTCGAAACCACAGTTATGTCCTTGGGTCAGTCGGGCTGCAAGGGAAATGAAAGTTACCAAAAGGTTGGGTGAAAAAAGAATATCCTATTAATGACGATATTTCCTTACGCAGGATGTAAATAGGGAAATAATTAAGAACTATACTTATTATATGTAGTTTCAGATAAAAATGAAGACTTTCGAAGTAGTTAACGTTTTAAAAAGTTTAAGTAAACGCGATCATTTAAATTTAGTGGACTGAAAGTAAGGCGCTACTAGTAGCTCAATGGACTTGAAAAAGCAGACTTGAAAAGACTTCAAAGCAAATGACCCGAGAGCTATAACCGTTAGCAGCCAAAAGACTGTGCCAAGGTGATATCGTTTTAAACGAACAATATGAGTGTCGCAATAAAACTGCAAGAGAGTCGCCTTCGTTGCTGCGGCCATGTTATGGGGCGACCGTCTGAGTACGCGGATGACCAATGTCTGGCCATGGCACCTCCACTAGGCCCCGGTAGGAGCAGAAGACTCAAGTAGTTGATTGAGCAGTTGCTGGTTTGAATTCTTAAGGGACGAAATGCGTGCTAATAATATAATAATAATAATAAGCTTTATTTGTCTGAATATGGTGCTGCAATAAAGGTCTTATATTAAAAGGGTAGGTTCAGCATATTCTACCGTTACTGGTGTACAAATTTTTTTAGCACAAAAAAAAATATGCGTTTTTAAGTGACTTGCAGTCACTTAAAAACGCATATTTTTTTTTTCATACCACTAAGGTGGCAGACAAGCACACGGCCCACCTGATGGGAAGCGGTTACCGCGGCTTATGGACATGTGCAACACCAGTGGCGTCACACTCGCGCTGCCGACCCTGTAAAGGAAAGGGGATGGGAAAGCAGTTTGGGAGGGGATGGCAAAGGAGTTTGGGAGGGGATGGGAAAGGAGTTTGGGCTCCGGCACTCTCACTCACCAAACGGAACGCAACATTTTAAATACTTGGCGTCAATATTCTGTGAGAGGGTGGTGCTTCCCCGGTCGAGTCGGCCCATTCATGCAACGGCCAAAATGACTGTTGCTTGACTCTACCACCATGATTAACATAAGTCAATAATACTTATTAAATGATTATGACATTACTCAATAAATTCCTAATAATAGTTAGTATAATTTACCTTTACAGTCACAAAACTGTTTTTTTTTTATATTTAGGACACGTCAATTGACTTCACCTCGCCTGATACCATCAGCTGAAGGTAAAGTCTCAGGAAAGAGGGTCACCATTACATACACGTACCATGTTAACAATGGTGGCACTCAGCTTGACGGTCTCATCAGAAGAGGATTATCGTCGCAGCTTCGCGTGACACCCACCGGTCCCACTAGTGCTGCGACCACAATCCCCCTGCCCGGCTATGCACTTGCTGACCCCTGAACGCAATCAAACCGAAATTGGATTACTATGGAGGGTTTTTCGCAATCGTGCACGGTGGTACCCACCCGGCCGAATTTTGTGACAAATTTGTGTCATCAAATTTCTACCACCACCACGGTTTGCCTATGATTGTGCGAAGTGGTGAAAGAGAAGCAGGAAAGCAGACCCCAGGCTCCGAGGCCGCGGCTGATGAGATGAAGATGCTGAATTTTGAATAGTTTTTCAAAATGTGAATAACATTACTTGTATATAATTAAAAAAAAACTCTCAATACAAATTTATTTATAGCTAAAAACCACCTCAATCATTCTTTTATGACGGCTTCTGTGGCGTATTGGTAGTGCGTTCAACTGCTACGACAGGGGGTGCGGGTTTGATCCCCGCTCAGTGCAAATATTTGTATGCATGAATATGTCTATTTGCATTGGCCTGGATGTTTCTATGTGTTATAATATGTATGAACTTACAAAAAAAAACTATATAAGTATGTTTATCCGCATTCTGGAACCCATAACACAAGCTACTTAAACTATGCTTACTTTGGGTCTAGAAAGCGCTGTGTAGAATGTTGTAGAATATTTATTTTATTTATCTAAATATATCGGCTTTCGAAAAAAAAATCCGCCTCAAAATCGGTTCATCCATTCGGGAGCTACGATGCCACAGACAGACACGGTAAACTACTGTATTGACGGCCCAGTCATTCTTACTTGAAGCCACACAGAGTTATAACAATAATAATATTTTTTTATTGACACAAAAATACAGTCGACAGTAAATATGAATTCCCTGGTCCCAAAATTAGTGAGAAACTGTATTTCAGGGACTAGTGCCTTCACCTATTTAGCAGTTACATTTAACAGTTCATGCCAATAGACAAGCGAAAAAAAAAGTGAATACAGAAAACAATTACTAAATTAACAATATTATCTTATAATAAATTAACAATAGTATTGCAGCACTATTATAAATTCAACGCCAGAAGAACTCAACTGTCTCAGCATTTCGTGAAAATTCGACAGAATCGGCACCTCTGTTACCGCTATATTTGATAAAACCAGTTTTATTATTCAAGATAGAATGTAATAAAACATCCCATTCATCCTGTTTGAGCTGCTATATGTTGTGAACATCATATTATACTAATATTCTGTATTCCCGGTGGCGCTGTCCCAGAATTGTCCTGAGCCCTAAATCGTGACGAGGGTATACTAAGGATATTATTGGTGAAGTCTAATATTTATTTATACAATAATGTGTGTTCAATTTCTTCCCGAATAGAGTAGGAAGGGTTTTTTTTTTTTAACGTGCGGAAATCCCTTCGGATACCCTCCCGCCGGCCAGCGGGGGTGGTTATGTCGTGTCTCGACTTAAACCACACGGTGTCCTCCCCAAGTGTCCGTTGCCGGGCACCCCGGGTAAGCCCTCGAAAGGATAACCCCAGGGTTGCCGGCGGACTTTGGCCGCCACCGCGGCCTCGCCTGGTGGGGTCGGGTTTTATCCCGCTTCGGTGAGTTGGCAGGCGTGTGTAGGGCACACACGACACGCCTCCGCCACGGCCTAAATAGCTAAACACCTTTTGGAATTAATTTATTATGGAAACTATTTTATTGAAAAGATCATCATGTAAATAAGATGTACGATTGCGAAAAACCCTCCATACTAATCCAATTTCGGTTTGATTGCGTTCAGGAGTCAGCAAGTGTATAGCCGGACAGGGTAGTGGTCGCAGCACTAGTGGGACCGGTGGGTGTCACGCGGTGCTTCGACGACAATCCTCTTCTGATGAGGCCGTCAAGCTGAGTGCCACCATTGTTAACATGATACGTATATGTAATGGTGACCCTCTTTCATGAGACTTTACTTTCAGGTTACCATCAGGCGAGGTGAAGTCAAATTGACGTGTCCTAAATATTAAAAAAAAAATGTAAATAAGAATTTAATCGTCTTAGATACTAGAAAAATCAAGTTCATCATCAATCATTTTCAAGAGAGAGAGAAAGAAGGAAGGACAAAAACACAAAAACATTTATTAAAAATTAAAATAATAAAATAAAATAAAAATAAATGTTTTGTACCAATCAAAGTACCTTTTTTTTTGTTCGTGCGGAAATCACTTTGGATACCCTCCCGCCGGCCAGCGGGGGCGGTTATGTCGGGCTTGAACCGACTAAAACCGCACGCCGTCTCGGGTCTACAGACGCCGGGTGTAAGGTTGCCCATAGACCATATCCCTCGCATCCCGACTGACCCTGGGCCATCTCCGGTTTCGAGATGACCCCCTCGGGTTTGGAAACCACGGTGTCCCCGTCTTGCCCCGGTTTGGGGGAGGGGCGATAGTCGCCCCACCGTCCCGGCCTGCTTCTGCTGGGGTGACAGGTGGCCTTACCTGCCACCCCCCAATCAGAGTACCTATGCGCACTTGGAATACACAGTCAAAATATGTACAAATGGCGGCCTTATCGCTAAAAGCAATTTCTTACAGGCAATCTTTGAATGTATATGAATTTGAACATTTATGGGTGGTTTTTGGGTTTGTTTAAAAAAAAACAAATATAAAATAAATAAAAATATTGTTCATTCATCCTTCCTTACTTTAATATATAAATGTGAAAGTAACTCTGTCTGTCTGTCTGTTACGCTTTCACGCCTAAACCACTGAACCGATTTTGCTGAAATTTGGTACAGGGGTAGATTAGACCTTGGGAAAGGTCATAGGCTATGTTTTGTCGTGATAACCGACATTTACGCGGGCGGAACCGCGGGCAAAAGCTAGTATAAAATAAATGTCAGTGTCAACCGATAGGGTAAATACATATACATGCATAAACATACATAAATACATAAGATATATACGATACACAATAAGAAACTAAGAATCCAGGCAGTCGAAACCTAAAAATCTACTAAATATTAAAAAAAAACTATTATAAATCCTACTAATGTTAAATCTCAAAAACAAACATGTTTGGATGTTTGTTAATCAATCACGCTCTAACGGCTGAACGGATCTAGCTGAACTTTGGTACTGGTATAGATTATAGTCTGGAATAACACATCTGCCACTTTTTATCCTTGGAACCAATTGTCCCCTGTCCCATATTTTGCGGGAACAGCATCAGAAGTCCACGAGGCGAAGCCACGGGCAACGGCTCTCATATTACAAGCCCCTTTCTCATTCCCCACATCTACGTAAACTACCAGTTACGGGATAACCCAAGATCATTGCAGCCTTAAAATATTTTATCTATGCGAAACTGTCAGCTGAAGATTTTATGCGTCGTACAACATTTTATTTTCCTTGAGTAAAATAGGAACATGCTGTATTTCGTCGGTTTACTGTAGTGACAATATTTGATAAGCCACTGGAAAAAATAAAATCTGCATGTTGTAATTTTTTTTTTTTTTACGTGCGGTAATCCCTTCGGATACCGCCCCCGCTGGAGAGCGTGGGTCTTAAGACGCCGGGGTGTAAGGTTACCCATAGAGCATATCCCTCGCACCCCGACTGACCCTGGGCCATCTCCGGTTTCGAGATGGCCCCCTTACTTGCTCTCCACTATGCCATCTGCTAAGCAGAGAGACACGTGGAAAACTTCCGAACAGCCCTCAACAGGGTCGTCCTCGCCTCGGTCGGAGTTGGCCGTAGGCGGCAGCGTCTCTCCCGCCCTAGGAGAGAGGCGCTGCTGTCTCCGTTGCCCAGGGTGCACCGCGTGGAGGTCCCCAACCAAGCACCCCATGCATGTTGTACCTAAGGTAACAATTCTTGAGAGACGTTCTAACATTTTTCCTTGATAAAATTACTGTCATGATAAGCTGAAGCCACGTGCAGAGATACGTGAGCCTTAAGGAATGGCACGTTATGATAAAAGTTAATGAACGTCTGAATTAAAGATTAACTTGAGGGCTTTCGCGCCAGACGCTTAACGTCTAAGATATTTTAGTGCTCACTTCATGTGTTGAGCTCGATTAAAGTACCAAGGTAGCACTTTTACGACAGACTAGTTTTGATCGTATACTTATTATGTTTGAATTTTGTTGACTATAATATGTTTATCTCAGCTATGTTTGGTTAAAGGAATTTGAACTGTAATAGTCACTGATACATTGTATTGTTTACTCGGTATTGCTTGTGGCTTCGCTCGTGTTAGTCTAAAAGTTATTTTTGCTATTCCTAAGAAACAATAGTGTTTTCCGAATGGTATTGGTTTTTGTTACATAACAATTAAGTTCACAACTGGTACCTCAGTTAGGATACGTAGTAGCCTGTATTAAAGATACCAGTTTTCAGCTTAAACTTATACTACACTAGTAACCATAAGTGAGACGGTATTTAACCAGTAATTATGATTAGGACACAACTAAAGATTACAATTTAATACTAAATAAATAAAAAAATTAAGTAATAGTTATTTATGCAACTGTGGTATAATAAGGGGTATTAAAACATGAATGTGGGTTTATCACACGAAGCGAAGCTGAGTGTGATAATAGTATCACATGAGTGTTTTAATACCTAATTATACAGTTGCATACAAGACTTTATCTACACCCATGATGTGTCCTCTATAAAATATTCTGAAACCATGAGGCGATCTAAGAAGTTAAAATTCATGAAAAGTTTGTTAGAAATGTCTGGAGGTGTGTTATCAAAACTTGAATCGCTCATATTCATAAGTAAACAAAACAATTTGCAAAAATAATAGCGAAGAAAAATAGCGGGAATTCGAATTCGAACGAATAAGCTTTAAATATTTTTTTACGGCGCGCCGCCGCTGTGGTAGTGCAATGCAACGCGCGTGAATGACAGTTCTTTTTTTGAAACTCATACAGATTCCACGCATCGAGCGGTAAGAATTTGGTTGTCTGATGAGTAACCCTTTGCGCGGAAGAGATTGAAAAAGCGAAAGGAGTGTTATTATGAAATTTCATACAACATAATAACACCCGTTCGGATGATATTATGGTTATTAGGACATTGGATGTATTAATGTTGGCAATAAGCTAACTGTTTCAGAATATTTTATAGAGGATTTAAAGCATGGGTGTAGATAAAGAAATAAAAAAATAACACTGCTAAGTTTGGTACAGTTCAAGTGTGAGATATTATGTTTGAACTTGAGTGCGTTGTATGTATTTGTGTGTGTGTGTGTGCACGTGTGTGTGTGTGTGTGAGAGAGTGTGTATGTTTATGTGTACCTCTAGAGTGTGTGTAGACGAAGACGTGTGGGGTATGCGTACCTGTCATTTTTTTAAATACCAAAAATTATCAGGATCTGTCTCTCGATACGTCAACCCCAAGTGCCACTCACGTACACTAGACCTGCAAACTTAGTTGAACAAATGATTTTGTGGTCAGTCAACAAGACATACATAAAGTATTTGATGCTGAAGCTGGAGTATTAAAATTCGGCGATAATAACTTTCAATTCATTATAAATCGTTCTATTGAAATATACTTTGGCACCTACTTGTAATCATGTATTTAAACCAATAACATGAATTTAAGCAGTCTTATTAATTATGTTTGCGATTTAGTTATTTGGGTCTACATAACACCGAATTTATGTTTTGAATACAATTATGTTCCCCGTAACTATATACCGTAGGACGGTAGTCTAATACATATGAGACATTCATAGTTATTAAGCACAGAGTATTAATTTCAGTACATTTGAATGTAATTAAACACAAAATATACCTATCGTTGAAATATATAGGTACTTCTGTCACCGAATTAGGTCTCTGAATTTGGTGAGTTGACTTGGTATCGACAAAATATGTAATTGAAACAAAAAAAAAATCGGGTAAAATAAAAATAAAATCGAGCACACGTGACGCGACTTTATTTTTTTGTTTTTCTATTTTTTATATTTTTTTTTTCCCGATATTATTTTTTTTGTTTCAAATACATATTCTGCCGATACCAAGTCGTCTCACCAAATTCAGAGACCTAATTCGGTGATACCTTATATAGATTCAGCTCCAGCGTCGCCTTGGGACTTATATAATATAGCGGAGTAATCAAAAAACAATGTTTAAAATGATTGCAAACTCATTCATTTTCCGTAGTTCGCAAGAATTACGGTAGATGGCGCCAGCGTCGCCTTTAGACGTATATAATATATCGGAGAATTTCGAATATCTGGGACGTGTCTAAGTGGCTCAGTTGGTCAGAGCATTCCCCCTGTAAGGGACTGGTCGCGGGTTCAAGTCCCGTCCTAGATGCTCCCTTTTTCCGGTATAAATCTATAGGAAAAGTAAGCATACTAATTGCTTAAAAATTTAATCGATTCTATAATTCTATATATAATCTATACTAACCAAACGTTAATTTGCTCAAAGCCACAATAGGTACCGCCTTGTAATTACATGCCTTGTGTATTTTCTATTATAGACCGTACATTTTAAATGAGGGGACGAAATTATTGGATAATAAGCTTATACGAGGAACTGGCGATATCAGACTTTTGGGTTACGATTGTGAAGTTCATTCTCGTTAATGAAGGTACACTATTGTGAATAACTGTATACATCTACGAGTACGTAAGAAATAACGGTATGCTAGTTTTGTAATACAATCTTAAATCTAATATACTGTTACAACGATCATCGATATCTCGAAAACTACTGATCGAATCTTCTAGAAATTAAAACGCCTCTATCGATCGGTGTCGAAAAATCCAGAAAAGTCAATACAAAATCACAAGCCCTTTAAATACCTATACCTACTTTACCTACAAATCGGGATAACAAGGGCATTCACCTCTATCGTCGGCACGACCGTGTAGGTATTAGTTTTCTCGAACGCTCCAGTAAATACCTACTCTTCTCAAACGCTCTAGTTAAATAAATAACGTGCCTTATCTCTACATGATTTCGGAACATTCTACCCTCTTTATTCAGAGCTATAAAAGGGCGCTCGGCTATCGACACGAGTCAGTTAATTTTCGGAAGTGAAAGCGAACACATCTTACCGAAGCGATTCAAGAGAGTTATACCTGCGACTTAAGGAACTACTGTACTAGAAAGAAAGAAAGAAAGAAAATAAGTTTATTAAACACACACACACATAACAATACAAAATAACACCCACAAAAATAAAATAAAAAAACATACAAAACAATAAGAACCTTAGCAAGTATTTATAACAATCTTCCCTACATTTACATCAATAGGTGTGTCGGTGTGGAGTGTGTGCTTAAATGACCACAGTTCAGCTAAATGCTACAGATTTGGTACAATCTGCAGCGCTGGTTTTCAACCGTAGCCTAGCCCACCAGGTAACTTGCTGTACGTACATTGATCAACTTTATCACTCACGTAGACATTATGCACACAAGAAGTATATAGGTATGCCCGCGGACATACAAATCTATAAGTACAGATAAATGTTGGGTGTATAACACATCAGTCACACGTATACATATAGCACATTTATAGAATTTTTAGATATTATTACAGTCATTAATTATTATATCAAAAGTTTTTGGTTTTACCTACCTTACAATTTTAGCGGTAGCCTAGTGGTATGGGTAAAGGACTGCTGAGACGAGGTCTCGGGTTCGATCCCAGGTATTACCATGGCACACACCAATGACTTTTCGATGCTTTTCGAAGTTATGTGTGTATTTATCGCAGGTTTATAAGTGCCCGGTTAATGGCAATAGGCTCGCCACCTATTACATTGGGACCTAAAACATAAACTGGCGAAACGTGGGTGCTAGCACCTCTGCCTACCCCTTCGGGGATATAGGCGTGAGTTTATGTGTTATGTTATGTGTACAATTTTATGTTTATACGTGTGTTTTTTTTTCCATTTAGTCATTATATTCCTATAAATATGTATCTACGTATTTAGCAATGGTTTCTCAATTTTACAAAAACAATTAATAACAATAATCGAGAGGCTTGCATTAGACAGTTGTTGTGACATATTTCATAGACGTATATGTATTTAAAAATTTTAAGTAAAGGATTTTAAAGTAAATTTATAGGTGATACGAGTACTTAATCATAAAAATTCAGACAGAACCAAAAACTCAAAACGTGCAATAAAGAGTCCATTACGGACTTGATTTCTGGGCATTAAGTAGGATATTTCTGTATCTAACTCGAAAGTCATGTACACCTGTACACCCGTACAGGTACTCCAGTACAGGTACTACGTGTACTCTTCAACAGTTCAATTCAATCAGCAGTTCACAGTAGTCCTATGAACTGCTGAGTGAATTGAACTGTTGAAGAGTACTGTGTGTGCTAGTTATTTAGTTGTCTAGTTTGTGGTGAGCGAATAAAACTTCTTCGTTGTATAAACGGCATTTACTTAGTACCCCGCGCACGTAACAATACCTATTTTTCTATGTAGAAATCTCCAGGTACCAACGTCGTGCCGGAGATAAGATGAAGTGATTGTTTATGTTTTTTATATATGTAGTCCAAGTAGGATACGTCAATATGTCTTCAATTCATATATAGATTTTAAGGCTTTCAGGGTCGGCATTGCCGAGGAGAGTTCTCCCTACTCGTCGGCGCCCGGACCTGTACCACTGAAAATGTCGACCACAGTGATCGACGAAACGTTTGGGACAACCTATGGACCAAGGCCAAACAGCCCGGAAGCAGTATATTCTACATGTCTTTACTTCGCCTGATGGTAAGCTAAAGGAGATATCTCAGGAATGAGGGTCACAATTGCCGATGCTGCAAGTAATACTGCTGCTGTAGTCGGAAATTTAAAATCACATTTCTATTGAAAGATTTAATATGACCCCGGAGCAAAGTGCCCACCAGCCCCCTGTAGGTCATGGTCACGAAATTTTCCTGTTATGCTATTGAAACTAGGGGATTTGATGAATTTGCATCAAGCAATCCTGATGATATTGTAAAGGTGAAACATGATGTGTCGAGGTTTTGCTTCATAATAGCAGAATATTGCTTTTTAGTGATGTTGAGGTAGAGGCCCACCACTTCTGTTTTTTTTATAGCCCATTTTGTCCCTCTGCTGGGTAAACAGCTCCCTTAAATGTTTCCACCCCTCTCTCACTTTATGTAATTTTATGTTCTTAGATTGTGGCCTCTTTACACTAATAAATGTTTCTTTCTTTCTCTCTTCCTTTTACTTTCTTCTTTTTTCTTTTCTTTCTTTCTTTCCTTTTCGCCTTTGCGACGTTCCACCAATCTGGGACTAAGGAGTCTATATCCTACCGCCAACTTTTATTCAGTCGACCAAACTTCCGCTTTCCATTTTCTGGCTTCAAGGATTCACTAATCCGGTGGCATTCCACTTTTGGTATACATAAACGACCTGCTTAAGCCCAGTACTTTTGTGTACGCAGACGACAGTAGTCGCGAGTTACGAGTCCAAGCCCCAAGGTGGAACAGATCCGGTCTCTCCGAGAGGCTATGGTTGAGCGTTTTAATTTGTCCTTAAAAGCGGTAAAAATGCTAACTTGGTCAAATTCAACGCTACTAAGACCCAGGCTTGTCTTTTCTCCGCCAAGTGAAGTCAATTTCAGCCAAACCCTACATTCCAAAATGCATCTGTACCGATAACCGACCGCCTCGAACTTCTTGGCGTTACTCTGACATCCACCCTCAATTTTGGATCTTAAATTGAGGCTAAAGCTCAAGTGGCTGCTAAAAAACTGGGCATTCTGTCGAAGGTGCGACAGTACTTCACACCGGAAAAGTTGCTCAACCCGTACCAAGCGCAGGTTCGATCCTGTATGGAGTACTGCTCGTATCTGTGTGATGGCTCAGCTAAATACAATCTAGAAGCGTCTGAGACAATACATAGAGAGACGGGCCTAGAGGCTCATTAACAACGATGCACTCGTCGAGAAAAGGCTTCAGAGCCTTGAACATTGACGCAAAGTTGCAGGCCTATCGGTCGTTTATCGGATGCATTTCGGAGAGTGTGCGCTGGAATTGCACAGCTTGATACGGAGGAGATACGGTAGCCCGTTCCACCAACGAACGACCAGACGCACAGCGACACGACACCGCTACATGGTGGATACTCCACTCATACGCACGAAACGTTTCGGCGACACATTTATTATGCGTACAGCTAAGGAGTGGAATTGCCTGCCTGAGTCTGTGTTTCCGGCAAGCTATAACCTCGGAATCTTCAAGTCTCGAGTGAATAGGTTCCTTCTAGACAAACGTGATCCATCGTAGACCACATCGTCACTTACGACCAGGTGAGATAGAGGTCA
Organism: Cybosia mesomella; assembly: GCA_946251805.1. Lineage (NCBI taxonomy): Eukaryota > Metazoa > Arthropoda > Insecta > Lepidoptera > Erebidae > Cybosia > Cybosia mesomella. Next base: position 27,621,433 of record OX276408.1, read on the forward strand.
AACGTGAGCCTATCATCCATAAAAAAAATACAAACTTTTTAATTACTTCGAGGGTTTTGCTTACAAATTGCAACTTTTTAACAATAATAAATAATTAATAAATATATATTGTACGACTTTCTCAACAGCGCTATCTACCTACCTAACATAGGTAATCATAGCTTAATTAGCTTGTGTTACAGGTTCTAGAATGCGAATAAACACACTTAGATACATTTTCTTTTGTAAATATATACATAGAAATACTCAGACCAATGCAAATGAACATATCATGCATACAAATAACCCGCGACTTCTGACTTAACAGTCGAACTCACTAGCGCTACGCCATAATTGACGTCTATTGCTATCTTCGGGGCTGACAAAATCAAGTACCATCCTTATTATTTTTTACAATGGATTTCCGCCTAATGCCTTATTCAATATGTTGAACCTATATAGGCCATCTCTAAAGGCCAATGTAAGCTTTCAGCCGCAGATGATAATAATATAGAATGCTTATTATAGCTACCGGACATCATTTTATGTATGTTTATGTGGGTCAGCGTACTACAGGATGGTGTCATACTGTATAATGTCCGTAAATACACTGTATACTGTGTAATCGTCGTTATGGAAACTATTGCTCCCGTGAATATTAATATGCCTAACGATGAGAATAACATTGTCAGTCCCTTACGGACTTACTTTAGAACACGTAGGTACTAATTACTAATTCAATTAGGGGTGTATGTTGGGTAACCTCCTCGAGTGTCGCTCCGATTCCGATCCCGCTGCAGTCCAGGGGGAACGGAATCGGAGCGGCCGGTACACCCTGGGCGGCGGTCAATGGCTTCCCCTTCACCCCTTCATAGGGTTGGCATTGATCGTCGGCCAATACCCAACGTGGCGGGAACACATCGCTCTCCGTACTTCTCTGCTTTCAGAGGAGACAGGATGAGCGATGCTGTTAGTGGTGAGATGGCCCAGGGTCAGCCGGGGTGCGAGGGATATGCTCTATGGGTAACCTTACACCCCGGCGTCTGAAGACCCGAGACGGCGTGCGGTTTTAGTCGGTGCAAGCCCGACATAACCGCCCCCGCTGGCCGGCGGGGGGGTATCCGAAGGGATTTCCGCACGATAAAAAAAAAAAAAAAAAAAAAAAAAAAAGTACTAATTCAATTAGGGGTGTGTGTTGGGTAACCTCCTCGAGTGTCGCTCCGATTCCGATCCCGCTGCAGTCCGGGGGGAACGGAATCGGAGCGGCCGGTACATCCTGGGCGGTGGTCAATGGCTTCCCCTTCACCCCTTCATAGGGTTGGCTTTGATCGTCGGCCAATACCCAACGTGGCGGCAACACATCGCTCTCCGTAATCCTCTGCTTTCAGAGGAGACAGGATGAGCGATGCTGTTAGTGGTGAGATGGCCCAGGGTCAGTCGGGGTGCGAGGGATATGCTCTATGGGTAACCTTACACCCCGGCGTCTGAAGACCGAGACGGCGTGCGGTTTTAGTCGGTGCAAGCCCGACATAACCGCCCCCGCTGGCCGGCGGGAGGGTATCCGAAGGGATTTCCGCACGATAAAAAAAAAAAAGGTACTAATTCAATTAAATTTTTAAGCATTTTGTATGCTTACTTTTTTCTAAAGATTTAGATCGGAAAAAGAGAACATCCGGTAACGGTAGATGGCTCCAACGTCACCTTAAGACGTATTAATGTATCGGAGAATTTCGAATGTCTGGGACGTGTCTAGGTGGCTCAGTTGGTCGGAGCATTCCCCTTGTAAGGGACTGGTCGCGGGTTCGGGTCCCGTCCTGGAGAAGAAGAAGTCCTGGAAGAAACACTCTTATTTTTTAAATGTTTTATTTATCCGTTTGCCGCCAAACAAATCAAACAAAAAAATAAATCATTTAAAAAATATGACGGATTTGAGGATGTTAATTTGTAGATATTCCACTAGCTGATTAAATTTTCTTTATATTTGTAACAAAAAATATATATGTCATCGCTAAAAATATTGAGATAATTGAAACGAAAAATTTATTTCAAAGAGTGTTTCTTTGCAATTTTTTTAACAAGAAACTGCTCTATTTATCCAAAATGTTTTTGAATGTGCGTGAACTGTAGATAATTAGCTGTATATATAAAAAAAATCAACTGTCTAGCATCAGTAATCTTAGAGAGAGAGAGAAATAATCTTAGAAACAAAAAATAAGCATAATTATGGTAGCTTGCGTCCAGACAGGGCCTTAACTAGTAATATGTACAAATGATGGCTTTATCGGTAAAGGCGATTTGTTGTAGGTAACCTTTGAATGGACATGAATCTTAGATGTACCAAATAACAGACTGAGTATTTTTTAATACGAAAGAGAAAAGATATGGCCGTAATTATAAATCAATTTTATTAAAACACTAGCTAAGCCCCGCGGCTTCGCCCGAGGCATACTTTGCCCCCGTGGCACCCATTTATCACAAACATAAATGATTAATTCTATAATACTGAATGAAAATTTGACCGATTTGTTGACATTTATGATTACTGCTCCGCTCTCCTGGGTAGTAGCGTGATGAAATTTAACACAAACCTTCCGGGGTAAATGGGCTATCTAACACAAAAATAATTTTTCTATTTGGACTAGAAGTTCCTGAGATTGCGTTCAACCAAACAAACAAATTTTCAGCTTTATATAATATGTAGTATAGATATACCTACAAATAAATACGTCACATACGCAACACAGATTCATTCGAGTCTTGCTTCCAATATAATTTGACCTCATAATTCAGTCATCGGGGGTCATCTTCGAAGCCCAAGGCAATATCGACGCCAAGTAACAGTAATTGAACTGTTGCGTTCCGTTTGGTGAGTGAGAGTGCCGGAGCCCAAACTCCTTTCCCATCCCCTCCCAAACTCCTTTCCCATCACCTCCCAAACTCCTTTCCCATCCCCTCCCAAACTCCTTTCCCATCCCCTATCCTTTGCACACGTCCATAGGCCGCGGTAACCGCGTCCCATCAGGTGGGCAGTGTGCTTGTCTGCCACCTTAGTGGTATAAAAAAAAAAAAAGCCCAAGTTAGCCTCACCTGCCAGCCAGCACACCTACCGAATATCGAACGAGGCTCTGGCGCAGGTTTTTCTTACGGATTCGAGTTAGGGCACAGAATAAATAATAGTTGGTTAGGGGTCGGCCGTCGTTAGAAGGAATAGTAGTGTGAAGTGTGAAAGTAGAAGCTTTGAATACAACTAGGTGTTACGCTAGTGTAGGAACCAGGGAATTTCAATACAGACGAACTATATCCTTTGATTACTTTTTAGGGTTCCGTAGCCAAATGGCAAAAACGGAACCCTTATAGATTCGTCATGTACTCATGTCTGTCTATCTGTCCGACCGTATGTCACAACCACTTTTTTCCGAAACTATAAGAACTATGCTGTTGAAACTTGGTAAGTAAATGTATTCTGTAAACCGCATTAAGATAGAAAAAAAAACAATAAATTTTGGGGGTTCCCCATACTAAGAACTGAAACTCCAAAAAAATATGTATCTATGGATAGGTCTTTAAAAATGACATTGAGTTTTCTAATATAATTTTTTGCGCGAGAGACTTTCAAAATGGTAAAATGTGCCCCCCCCCCCCCACCTGTAACTTTTCAAATAAGAGAATGATAAAACTAAAAAAATATATGATGTACATTACCACGTAAACTTTCACCGAAAATTGGTTTGAACGAGATCTAGTAAGTAGTTTTTTTTAATACGTCATAAATCGTAGGTAAACCGCAATTTGCCTTTCATTCAATCAACTCAAATATAAAAAAATTACTTGCTTCTACGGAACCTTTCGTGGGCGAGTCCGACTCGCACTTGTCCGGTTTTTATTCCATTTATATTGTAGACATTCCTTTTTTTCCTTTGATTCCAAGTTCAAAAGCAAATAACTTTTTCAGACTGTTCCGTCCGCTTGAATGCAAACCTTTACGCTAGGGTGATTATAAATACACATTAATTCAATAAATAGAGCCAAGTTTGATATAAAGTAAAACGCTTTCATATTAACACTCGCCATAAAATCACCGTGAAATTTGGCATCAAAATACTTGTAAAGCAAACTCAAAGTTAGCATGTACCATAAAACGAGAGTATATTGCTTCGTGAATTGTTTGGTATTAACGAAAAACCCGCAGAGATTGGAATGGGAGCGTAGAATGTGAGGAAGTTTTGTTCGCGGCCATATTGGAGGAACCGTTACTTTAACAGACAATGTTATAATCAGACCAAGCAGTAGTTTATTTAAATAACTAAAGATCCAAATAAACACACGGTTATTTGAATGTGAAGCAATTACCGAGACCTATGAATGCTTGCAACATTAATTGTGTGAAGTATTGCCATCTATAGATGAGAAGGAAAAAAGGGAAATGGAATAAAATAATAAATAAAAAACAGTTTTTTAAAAAGAATCTTTTATTGAAAAATGTAGTTGAACTAAAACGAAAATAATAATTTTCTAGAAGGGCTTCTATTTCAAAAGTTTGTATATGTATTACAAATAATATTTCCGTTTTCTATTTGCGCTAGTTTTAGTGCAACTACATTCTTGAATAAAAGCTTGTTGTTAAATAAGTTTTCTTATTAATTATTTTAGTTTTCAACTGTTTAGTTTTAGTAATATCATGTAGCACCAGAGTGGCCCTGAATATCATGTAACAATAAAGAATTCGCCAAAACAAATGAAATGAGCTCAAACTCGATAAGTTTCTGTTGTTTAGTTTAGGAATTCCTATGGCTACTACTCCATCTTCAGACCCTGACTACCATGTTACACCAGAGAGTATGCTAAGACAAAAAAAAATTAGCCCAAACCCGACATGTTCATCTTGTTTAATTTAGAAGTTCCCGTAGCCACCTTCCTACTCTATCAGCAGACCAGCTCCATAGTACCATATTAATGCATTGTCATCCGAACTAAATGTGTATGCAAAATTCCAGTCAATCGGATGCCAACAAATGGTCGAAAAAGTGTTACCAATTTTGATGGATAACATACAGTGCAAGTTAAATAAAAGTTTGTGACATATTTAATAGTTTGTCCACTTCAGAACTGTCACAGACTGCAGGAAATACAGTATACGGCTATTTTATTTCTCAATATAAGATATAGGGTACTTTTCCAGTTAAGCTGGTACATTCGTGGTGAACAAAAGTACGTCTGCCATCATCATCATTCCAGTTTTAACTCAAAATCTATCCAATTCATCCAATTTCCTGTTGTGTCTCCTCAATTTTGCATGGTCTTTCAGCATCTCTTATAGTGAGACTATCAATTCGAATTTTTTCTATATTCCCCTCCTACTGGGGCCTGTGGCTGTGGCATGGCCAAGCGTTTATTTCACACGTAGCCAGATAGAGGCTGTAAAATATGACCGCACCAGTGAACGCATTAAAAAGCACTTAAGTTTTTTTACGTACTTTATGATTATGTTTTTTGCTAATTTTTATAATCCATTATGCCTTATTGAAGTTCATAGGTGATTCAGAGGGAGCTTCTTTATAGTATTCCTACCCATATGCACTGCTCACTGTGCGCTGCAGCGTCCGTGTCGAATGAATAGAAACCGCAAACTGGTGCACGGAAAATGACGTTATGTAAAAGGTAGCTGCGATATACTGAATGTGGATGGAGCATTGATGGAGGCTTGTGCCAGCAGAGAACTGCAATAGGCTTATTCATTAATTGATATCGTATAAACCATCCATTTCTAACGGCGCAAAAGTGAGTCTCTGTTATTTCGAGCCCATCATACTTCTGCAGCTTATAATAAGTCATTACTATATAAGTCGTTACTGGTGGTAGAAATTTGATGACACAAATTTGTCACAAAATTCGGCCGGGTGGGTACCACCGTGCACGATTGCGAAAAACCCTCCATAGTAATCCAATTTCGGTTTGATTGCGTTCAGGGGTCAGCAAGTGCATAGCCGGGCAGGGGGATTGTGATCGCAGCACTGGTGGGACCGGTTTCACGCGGTGTCGCGACGACAATCCTCTTCTGATGAGGCCGTCAAGCTGAGTGCCACCATTGTTAACATTGTACGTGTGTGTAATGATGACCCTCTTTCCTGAGACTTTACCTTCGGCTTACCATCAGGCGAGGTGAAGTCAAAATGACGTGTCCTAAATATAAAAAAAAAATGCTTACCCTATGAGTTCTAGGATAAATTACCACCTACTCTCTTTGTTCCCGTCCGACTTATACATCTACTGTTGTAGGCATCGGAATTCGTTTACCATCAAATGGGCCATGTGCTTATTTGCTTCTATTGTAGTATAGGGAAATAAGGTTGTAATTGAAAAAAAAAACGACAAGAAAGACCTTAGAAAGTTGGTTTTAATTTGTTTGTTAAACGTACTTCTTGAACTTATTACAGGGTACTGGAGGAGAGTACCCTTTCTTTTTTGTTTTTTCTTTTTTATTTTTTTTTTATTTAAACTTTATGCACAACAATAAAATTGTACAAAGGCGGACTTAATGCCAGAGGCATTATCTACCAGTCAACCTTTGGGTGATGCAGAGATAAGCCCAGTAGGTGCTCGAAGGATTTCCATAAAAGAAAAAGAATGGTACAAAAAAAACAAATTGAATACAAAAAAGAATATTATGCCTATAATGCTATCTATGTAGTTTAAGAATACAATATAATATTATATGTTATATTTAAAATATAAATATAGATACATATTTATTATATAATATATATATACATATATACACATACCTATAAATATTAAATACATACAAATATACATTTAAAAAATCTTAAAGATATTGTTCTGCCTATGGGTTATAATAGAGTTGACGTACTCTGTTTTTGAAAGTGGTACGGTCAGTCAGCATCCTGATTTCGAGAGGAAGGGCATTCCAAAGAAGAATGGATTGCACTAGAAAAGAGGAGTGGACGCGACTTGAAATATGAGTTGGACAGTGCAGAAGAAGATTGTTAGAGGAGCGCAGATATTTATCATGATTAGAGCCAAGTAGATGAAGATGAGATTTTAAGTAACTAGGGGCGTTGATAGAATTGAGAAGTGTAAACAATAAACAGACAGCTCGCAGACTGCGTCGCCGACGAATCGGCAACCAACCTAGCTCTGTACGGTAAGCCGAAATGTGGTCGTACTTCCTAAGATTATAGATGAAACGAATGCAATTGTTGAGAAGTCGGTCAAGTTTATCGAGCAGATCTGCATTCAGGTCGAGATAGCACACATCACCATAGTCGAAGACAGGAAAAAGTAACGTCTGCACAAGCATTATCTTGGTTTTGACTGGAAGAAAATTTTTGAGGCGATAAAGAGCCCGGAGTGTCCCAGTTACCCTCTGGCAGACGTTAGTGACCTGAACCCGCCAACTCAGGGTTGAGTCAAGGTGTAACCCCAGGTTCTTAACACTAGGTGTGACCGGAATATTTTCCCCGTTAAAGGTAATCGATGGTAGATTTATATCGGTCAACCGGTTGATTATATGACTACTGCCAATTATAATACTCTGGCATTTGTCAGGGTTGACGGCCAGTCCAAACCTATCACACCAACTACCTATCAAGCCTAAATCCGCGTTTAAGCTATCAATAGCCTCCGAGAGATTGTCCACAGAGGCTTGGCTGTACAACTGCAGGTCATCGGCATACAAGTGATACGCACACTGAAGATCGGAGGTTACGAGGTTGATGAATATAGAAAACAGAAGAGGAGAAAGTATGCCGCCTTGAGGGACCCCAGAGTCAAGTTTACACCAGCTCGATGACTTCTCATCAGCACAAACTGACTGCTGGCGACCCTGAAGATATGAGGAAAACCAATCCAGCTCGTCTGAAGAGATCTTAATATGGGCAAGGATTGCCAAAAGTATGTCATGGTCCACGCAATTAAATGCATTCGAGAAGTCTACTAAGACCATTACTGTGGCCTTAGTTTTTTCAATTCCGTCCCTGATATCACCCGTTACTTTTAGGAGTGCAGTGGTCGTGCTATGTCCTGGCCTGAATCCTGATTGCAGAGGACTTAGTATGCCATTGCGTTGTACAAAATTGGACAACTGTTTATGCACGCATGCCTCCAGCACTTTTGATAGAAAAGGAAGGATAGAGATCGGACGAAAATGTTTTGGAAGAGAGGGATTAGAAATTTTGGGAAGGGGGCGAACGTAGGCTTTACGCCACAAACTAGGAAATTGACCAGAATCAAGGGAAAAATTAATAATGTGTGAGAGAGCAGGAAGAATCTGGTCAAGGATAGCAGTAATCATTCGCCGACTAATATTGTCGCAGCCCACTGCCTTGGATTTGATGGACAAGATAGTCTTTTTGATCTCAACCGACAAGACTGGAGAAAACTGAAAGGGAGTATAACTTGGACTGGTCAGTCCGGCCATGAAGTCAACCGTTTGACGCTTGGTTAGGCCATCAATTGAAAGAGAGGTGGAGAAATGACGATTAATGGCATCTAACGCAAATGTCTTGGGTAGCTCCAGCTGCCTTGGTTTACCAATTCCCAGTGTCCCAAGAAACTTCCAGACCTCAGCTGGTGATGAGCAAGTTACATTATCAAAGATGTATCGGCGTTTTGCGTTTCGTATCACCTGGTTACACCGATTCCTGGCAGTTTTATAAGAATCCCAATTAACGTCTGAACGATTTTTTTTAAATTTAAGAAATGCCCGGTCTCTACGTTTCATAACCATTCGAACATCGTTCGTTAGCCATGGTGCTGGGGGATGCTTTAGCTTCACCTTCCTAACAGGTGCGTGTATGTCGTAGAGACTATTGACAATTTTATTAAAAAGCATAACTTTGTCATCGATCGTGGTAGCCTCTGCTAAAGGCTCCCAGTTGATCTCAGCAGCATCAGCACACAGTTTATTGATGTCCATGCGCCCAAAACAACGCCTGTGCAGCACTTTAGGTTTGACTTTAGGAGGTTTAAGGATGTAAGAAACATAAATAAGGTCATGATGCGAAAAAGCCGGCGCTAAAAGCTGACCGTGTGAGTGAACAAGAGTAGGAGAAGAAGTAAGAATTAAGTCGAGCCAGGTATCTTCCACGTCCTTATTGTGGTGTGTAGCTTGAAGTGGTAAAACATGAAGACTGGCTGACTCGACTATGTGAAGGAGTTTGAGAGCTCTCGTTGAGTCCTCTGCAAGGAGGTTAGTGTTAAAGTCACCCATGATGATGTGATGCTCGTAATCAGACCCCAAAGTTTCAAAGACCAATTCGATATCGGTGAAATAATTGACGGAGGGGGGACTATAAACGACGCCAAGCAATATTCTAACTCCCCTGACCCAAACCTCAAGGAAAAGGAACTCCGCAGTGGCGGAGTACTCTGGAGGAGAAGAGGCAACTATTTTAAAAGGCAGATCGCTACGGAGATATATGGCAACCCCACCTCGCTCCTTACCCATTCTATCATTCCTTATTAAAATAAATCCAGGAAGTGGGTAGGAAGTAGAGAGAAGATTAGGTTTCAAAAAGGTCTCAGAAATCAGGATGGCATGAACGTGGGAGTCAGCAAAGGTTGCAAAAAGGTCACTGTAATGACCGGGCACACTTTGTGCATTTATGTGACAGACATTAAATGACCGTCCTAATTCTTGTTCAAAATGCAAACGAAGTACATCACCCACTGTGTTTGTGATTGAACAAAAACTGTCATTCTCAGACAACGTATCAGTATCATAGGCAGAATGGAAGGAGTCGTTATTATCAAGCAAATCACACATAATAATTAAAATAATATAAAATAAACAATATATAACGTACTTAAATAACAATAATATAAAAAGTTAAAATGTACCAGTATAGTAATAACGCTAAGTTGATGTAGGTCTCAGTCTCTGCACCACCCGCCAGCAAACATTCACAATTGCTGAAAAAAAAAATTAAATGAAATTTTAACACACTAAAAAAAAAAAAAAATAGACAATGAAATAAAAACAACTTAGTGAGTTAATGAGCGAAAGGCCCTTGTGCCAGACACGGCAGTTGTGTTGAGTCATTTGTAATGTCAAAGTGACGGTGACATTGTTTGATGTAGAAACAATATAGATTAAGTAGGTAAAACTTGAAAACTTGTATTACGTGTAGAATATTTATGTAAACATCACGCCATGACCACTTTGAAAAGCAAGATAATGGACCTTGGGCACAAAGAGTTAATTAAAGTATCGTGTAATATGCAATCACAAACGTTGTATGCGAAAACTCAGCGAACAAGATCAACAAGAGTTAACACTAGCAACTGGAACTTGATGTCGGTTTAGGATGTTTCTCAATGATAGTCTGAAGTTCCTCTGGAGTAGTGAGTTTGCAGCGGTGTCCATCCTGCGTTTTGACTACTATAACACCATCCTGTGTCCAGCAGCAACGCATTCCGAAGTGCAGGCGTGCCTTGATGAAAACTGACTGTCGAGTCTTAGTTAAAAACTCTTTAACTGCTATCGAGGACCCTTTCAGCCTTGTCTTCGCGTTCCAGACTGCGGCTTTTATATCCATAGTGTTAAACTTGACTAGGATGGGACGGTTTTGGCCTGTTCTAATGGCCCCCAGACGATGACAAGTTCTTATGGAAGCTGTTGTGACCTCCTTTAAGTTCATCTTGCCATGCAGAATCCCTATGATGGTACTGGTGCAGCTTTCCTTATCAACTTCTGGAACCCCTGAAAATATGATAGCTTTGCGGCGCTGCCAAGTATCGATGGAGTCTGTGGATTTGATGCATTCTGCTATTTGTTTCCGGAGCAGCCCAAGAATGTTGAATATTAGCTCTCTGAATGTGCGGAACTCATCAGCAACCTTCGCCACTGTGTCCTTGGCTGAACCTCCTACATGAAGTTGCGCCTGCAATTCATCCATCTTTCTATAGAAACTATCTTCAAGATTCTTCTGCACAGATTTTATCTCCTCAAGTGACATGCTGGTGTTTCCAATCAACAATAGTGAATAAATGTGCTTGCAAAATGTGTGAAGTTTTAAGCTGGCAGGTGGTGTTCAAATTTTGGCTGTATGTCACATGAAGTGCCACTAACGTAAGTTCAGTTTATTTAGCAGTCAATATACACAATTTTTTAGAAAACAGTGATAAATTTAGAAAGTAACTATATTTAATTTAATGAAACATATTCAGACACTTGTTTTACTTTTTCACACCTACCCGAAAATTTTTCGTGATTCTTTTCTTCCCTTCGGATACCCCCCGCCAGCCAGCGGGGGTGGTTATGTCGGGCTTGAACCGTCTAAATCCGCACGACGTCTCGGGTCTTCAGTTGCCCGGGTGTGAGGTGGCCTACTGACCCTGGGCCATCTACGGCTTGAAGGAGAGTGCCCTCCAATAATTTTCATACTAAGACATTTGATTGATAATAATTGATTTCAAAATATGATGTACTCGTAACAAAATAAGAGACCAAAAAAATAAAATAACTATCTTGAAAATTGACTGAAAAGTTTTGTTTTGTGTTTTGAACGATGTATAGGCGCTCATTTCTGTCACCTTCAAAATTCGTGTGTAACTATTATTTCTTACGTCGTACTGGGATTATTGGGTGTCTGCAAAGTTGTTTTTTATTGAGTTTAATTTTTGGTGGTGTAGCGGTAGGAAGTGCATGAAATCCCTTTTCAATTCCTAGGTCAGGGTAAAAGTGTTATTAGGTTTCCTAATGGTGATAACTTGGTTTACTCAAAGCGATTTTCACGTGTGAAATCCATTCTAAATCCAATTGGCAAAATTTAATACATCTATGCTGACCCTTTCTGGGATATTCAGCCGTGAGCATAAAAAAACAACATACATTATATGAAACATTACTATTTCTCGTTAACAAAATTCAATCGCTTTCGATCGACTCGATTTCAATGGAGTTTAAAACCTTTTACAAAATAGATCGCACATCCAAATTTAACACAATTTGTATGAGGCCGCTTCAAAAGCATTCCACATAATCTGAAATATCCAGCTCGTTTTATTATATTCTAGCAACACCATCCTATTTTCTTCATGGTCCTGAATCCTATCATTCACTGTAGTCCTGATAAACTGCAATGAATTCGAATGGTATCATTGAAAACATAGTCATTGACAGCTGCTTAAATAATAAGAGTGGGACTCCCCCACTCTTATTATGAAGTTCACGTATATATGAAGAAAAGACCGATATTCCTAGCAATCCATGCGGGTGCCGGGTCCATCGCGTTGCTGAGTTGGGAACTCGGGACAGTGTTTGGGACTTGCGACCCAAGTGTAGGTTTAGAAGAGGCCCCTTTTTTTTATGTACATCAACACTCACCTTCAATACCCAAGTTCTCCCCTCCATGCCTAATCAAATTTGATGCGAACCTACTAGTGCCGCTTTAAACATTCGTCCTAGTAATAAGCTTATTGTAGCTCTTGATAGGCCTAGATCTTTAAGTAGGTTATAGAGAGATTTTGCTAGGATGCCTCTCGCTCCCACTTCCACTGCATACAAATTAACCACGTAACCGTTTTTGGTTAATTCGTTTGTGAGATCGTTATATAGTATTTATTTTTCTTTATTGTGTGGTCCTTCGGTATATTTGTTTCAAACGGTGCAGTAAGTTCCACAAGGACCACATATTTTATCGGTCTCAAGTAAAGAAATATGTCAGGTCTAGATGACGAAACTCCAACATCCTCCGGAATTTTCTAGTGCTTTTCATACGTGTCGATTAGGAGAGTCCAATCTGGGGCAGTATCTAGGATTGAATAAGGTTTGTTCCTGGATTTTATGGATGAACCTTCAGACACAAAGTTGATAATTATGACGTCTGTTAGTAGTCAATCCTTTTTGGGCTCTGGCTACTGCCAGGCTCATTGCTTCACGTATGATGATAAGCACCTTATCGTGACGGCCTAAGTATTGGCCTCTATCGAGGAGCACCCTACATCCTACTAATATGTGCCTAGCCGTCCCTATTGCCTCGCCTCTGGTCTAGGAGGGTCATCTGAAAGGCGTTAAGATAGAATTTTAACAGGGCCAGCGACCACTCATAAATCAAGGGTGCGCCACTTTAAGGCCATTGGTATGCAGAACTCTCCCATTGTCAACCATTCATTTTGGATTTCCAAATTCATCGCGTGCACTCGATATTTATCATTTTCGTCTTGTTTTAGAAAGGATCTAAGTATATCCTGGTCCCCTTCTGGCTGTCTTACTCCCAACCCCACTCTGTTCGACTGGGCCCTTATCATATTTTCAAACATTTCCAGAAACTTAACAACATACATTTTATCGCCAAAAATTCACTATATTTTTTATGTTGATATATCCAGTGTTACTCTCACACTAAATACGAATCTAACGACATCTCTCAAGCTAAAATCCCTCGAGCCGTATAGGCCGCAAAGCGTGCCAAACAATTATACATACATCCTCCTTCTTCCTCCTGGCTCAGTCGGGTAAAAATCATCGTTATCACTCTAAATCCCGACCCAACCACCCGAACTCGGAAATGTACTTAATGGTACTAAGTCCTCATCTACTGTCTTACATGATTTATGATAATACATTCAGTAGAATTTACTCGGTTCCAAATTTTATTCCAAGCAGATAATGAATTTTTAACCCGACGCCTCTGACAAATTCAGCGTTTTAATTACATAATATAGGATACTTGGAAAGTATAAACAATTAACACCTCTTACGCTCCACCCTTGTGAATACTGCAAACAACCTTTTAATTATACATTTTGACGATTTTATAATTCACCAGTAAAATCTCTCCTAATAAAAGCAATTTAGCTTAGCTGGAGGGGATATCGGGAATACCATTAATATGGGTTAGTTCAAAAAAAAACTTTTTGGTTTCCTGTATTAGCGAGCGAATATATTGCAGTCTACCAGACAACATATTTCCAGAATCCTTGCGGCTACAGAGAATTTCTAAAGACAAAATCTAGTAACACTTCGCCTAACCCGGGACAACTCAAGGATATTTTAATTTATCTGTGGCAGTTTTCTGGTTCAGCATCTCTAATCTGTTTTAATCAGCTGTCTTAAACATATTTGAATCTATATTACGTGGCACCGAAAAATGGTGTAATATTTCGGTGCCACGTAATTGAGCTATGCGAGCGAAGCTCTTATACGCGGCATAGCATATTGTTAGTGGCTGAACTACTCCGTAACCACTCACGCGATCTTAACCAAATTTACCATGGTGATAGTGTGGACACTGAGGAGTGTTTTGAAGCGAGAGTCCTGCTCGCTCAGCTCAATTTATTTCAGTCGCACCCTGCACTGACTTCCTAGTATAGATTAGGGGTGACAAGCCCGTATTGCCATCAAGCGAGTACTTTTTCATAGACTATATGTTTTCTCCTGGGTGAAGAATGCCTTGAATAAGAAGAGATGCTGCAGCCAATGTATTTTATATTGCCGGGTACCAAATAGTACAAAATGTACGACTAAAGTATTACAATCTGGTTGGCTACATTATAACAATTTCAAGTGAGTATAAAACCTAATGGCAATAACCCGTGTAATAAAATTTTCCATCACAGCTTTATAGCATTCTCTCATTCCACAAAGAATTGTTAAATTCTATTGTTAGTTAATGTTAAATGCCGAGTGTGGCACCGCCGAGTGCAGTCGGGATGCAAGCAGTGCAAAACGTAAACGGAATCATAAATATTAGTCGTTTCTTTGTTCTTTTTCATTGTAAAAACCCCTTCAGGACGGACATTACCAGTTCTACAATAGAATAGAAACTAAAAGTTATTTTAAATTACAACTACGCAAAACACTTCGGGCAAACGCACTTTACTTTGACAATTCGGGTAAATTCCTGTTTTTTTTTTATACCACTAAGGTGGCAGACAAGCACACGGCCCACCTGATGGGAAGCGGTTACCGTGGCCTATGGACGTGTGCAACACCAGTGGCGTCACACTCGCGCTGCTGACCCTGTAAAGGAAAGGGGATGGGAAAGGAGTTTGGGAGGGGGTGGGAAAGGAGTTTGGGAGGGGATGGGAAAGGAGTTTGGGCTCCGGCACTCTCACTCACCAAACGGAACGCAACAGTTCAAATACTGTTACTTGGCGTCGATATTCTGTGAGAGGGTGTTGCTTCCCCGGTCGAGTCGGCCCATTCATACAACGGCAACGGTCAAAATGACTGTTGCTTGACTCTACTACCTGGTGAAACTCTACCTCCTGTTTCATTCTTTTAATTGTCTTTACTAAAGGATAAATCCTTTCACACATTTTTTTTTTTAAAAGAATATTAGTCACCGAAATTACTAATATTCCTCCTGACCCCTCCAGCTAAGCTAAATTGCTTGTGTTGGAAGTGGGATCACGTCGGTTGTGTAATGGCCAGGATTCGAACCCGGGACCTCTCGATCGTAGGGTTGAAACCTACGACTAAGCTACCGGCGCTTATAACATTATTTATGTTATTTTTTCTATTGTATATCGAATTAATACAATGGACGTGATTAGTAGAAGAAAGAATAAAATAATAACTTTGTGGTTATTTCACTTATTCTGCTGTTGCTTGGCTGCGTCTTTTTTTAATTGAAAACTTTTTTAGGTGCTTTGAGCACTTTTCATATATGAGCACTTTTTGAATTAAGGAAAATCGAAAAACTCGCGTTTTAATAGCGTCGCCTCGAAATTGTCACCGAGACGCTTACGCCACTCGAGCTTTTCATATATTTTTTATAACAACGCCATCTTTGTTGTAGCTGGATGGATGGACGGATGGAGGGAGGGGGGGGGGGAGGGAACGAGGGAGGTAGAGATGTAGGACGGGATGGAGGGAGGGATGGATTAAAAAAATACACGTAATTGTTCAAGTTTTCACTTCTGTCGGCACTCCCGAAGTGCCACTGCCTTTTTTCTCAGATTGATACATATATATGCATGCCACTGTACTACTTTTCCTGACACATATAAACTTGCTTTTGTTTACAATTTGGCATACTGGCTATGGATGGTGAGCTGAACTGTCATCCCTGGCCGATCTGGACCACAGACTCATCAAACAAAACCGTAGATCGTTAGTTTTTAGTTTCTGCCTTCTGGGTAACGACGAGAATGGTTGGGGTTGGCATTTCTCGGCGATCTTTTATTATTTTGTTCTATTTTTATTGTTATCTTTTCCTTTTCTATTCATTTAAATTTAATATCGTGAAAAATATGTCAGATGTTCTCGACATAGGAGCCAGTCAAAAACCAACGCCAGGTACTTGTGCCTGGCGTTATACTGAAATAGCTCCTATTTAGGTGCAACGCGGAATATATTTAGACCTAAGTTCTTAAGTACTTTAATTTTGTCTGTCATTCACATAATGAACGGCAAAATTAAAGTACTCTAGAACGTCGTTGCACTGAATTAAAGTAACAGACATAAATGTATATATTACACGTAGAATAAATTAGGAACAAAGGCGAGCTTAACTCTATAAGAGTTCTATACCAGAGTAGTAGAGACAGAAAAAATAACTGAGGGAAGCAAAGTGTACATACTCAGTATAATGAACTAAAAGTGTTAATTTATCAATGAAAACGTAAAATAGTAATAATAAATCAATTGACTTACATAAATTATACATTCAATGAGTTAATTACTTCTTTCTATCTTTCATTGCTTAAATATATACACTATTTCTTTAATTACATTACCTACGTTAATATTTAGAAAACCGCGGTAGCCTAGTGGTATGGGTAATGGACTGCTGAGCCCAGGTCTCGGGTTCGATCCCAGGTTTTACCATGGCACACACCAATGACTTTTCGATGCTTTTCGAAGTTATGTGTGTATTTATCGCAGGTGTATAAGTGCCCGGTTAATGGCAATAGGCTCGCCACCTATTACATTGGGACCTAAACATAAACTGGCGAAATGTGGGTGCTAGCACCTCTGCCTACCCCTTCAGGGACATAGGCGTGAGTTTATGTTATGTTATGTTATGTAATATTTAGATAAACTAATTTCGAAGTTTAACTTTTACTGAATAATTTAGTTGAATATCTACCGACAGCGTGTCTAGCCAAGTTCAAAGAAAAAGGAACTGGTGACACAACAGCTGTGTGTATATTTACCCGAAACATTTCGAGCTACTTATGGCCCCTTCAAAACTCAAAAACGATTCAGCCTAAGTGTATGGCCTCTGTGGTGTAGCGGTAGTGCATTCGACTGCTACTACAGGAGGTGTGGGTTCTATTCCCACTCACTGCAAATATTTGCATGCATGAATATGTTTATTTGCATTGGTCTTGGTATTTCTATGTATAATATGTAAAAGTTGTCTAGTAGAGATCGCTCTTAGCGATAAGACCTAAATAACTTAAGTCTAAATATATTGTACCTACAATATATTTAGACTTAAGTTATTTTATATAATAATATGTGGTGTACAATAAAGAGTATTCTATCTATCTATCTATCTATGTATTTACAAAAAAAAGTATATAAGTATGTTTATGTTGGGCTAGAAAGCGTTGTGTAGAATTTTGTAGAATATTTATTTATTTATTATATGAAATTTGGCACATTTTCTTGTCTAGGTTCCAAAATTATATAAATGCTGAAACAACTATTGAGATATTATCGTTTAAAAACTAGCATTTTTATGACTGACTCACCGACTTATAAATCAAAAACCTAACCCCCATTAACGTCTCATCACGGAAACTGTATTTTTGTTCCAATCCTGGGTATAGAATTCTACAACTGCTATCGTCTAATTTTATATAGTGTTCTATATCAGCATCAGTTACTCTTTAAGGCTCAAAAATGACGCTCAAAATATCAGTGAATCTCAAAAATTATATAGCACGAATCATCGCTATACAACCGCCTGCTCAAGTTATACCACCCCCGACTTGGCCAAATGAAACGTGTACGAAAAATCAATCAAAAACATGATTGGTGCGCCACAATATTTTCTACTTAATAGGTTATATAAATTCCTTAAGAGACTATTATTTACAAAATGCAATTATTTCATTTGGGATTTAATTCCAGCTCAAGATTTGACTGTTATAATATTAGTTTTGATAGTATATCTATTCAAAACTAATATATAGATAACAAGTATATTGATCACAAGTATATAGTAACAGATACGAGTAATATTAATAATATGTTGAACGCCATTTCAAATTGGTTTTATGCAAACAACATATTGTTGAATGCAGAAAAGACCAAATGCATTAAGTTTACACTGCCTAATATGTCTTCATTTTCTGGATCAGCAAATTGATTACCCTATTAATAACACTTTACCGTGGATTTTGAACCCAAAAAAAAGAATTTGATCCAGTTTGATGCAGTCGTTCAGAAGTTATACGCGTACATATATTTCGGCGATTCATTTTCATTTATATTTAAGATTGATTGATCGTTTTAGGCTTTCTGATAACTTTACCTCAGAAATTTGTTGGCAGTTTAAAAGTACGGCGGTAGTCTTTGAGAGAACTACATCGAACTCTTCGAAACTAGTGAATTCACGTCGGGGTCCTTTGAGCTTGAATATGTTACGTTACCTTCCAAGTAAATCAGCGGTACGTAGGCTAAACAACCCTTTGACTAACGGTTTTAAATTTTCAAGAGATGATTCAGTATTTTCGGATAACCGTAAACAAGTTGAATTCCTGAGACGAGCTCAGCCGAATACAAGGGATTTTCGATTTTGCGTTTTTTTTGCGATTTTTTCTTTATCTTGCAATGGTTCACCCCAGCACGAATCTATTACCGAAAACAGCAACTCGATAGCTCATCTCCTTCATACCCAACGTGACAGAAAATTGGCAACGACGACGTCGACGACGACAACTCGATAGCAATAGGGCTATTCTAAAGAAAATCCCTAAAAAGTAACACAAATCATTGGATTTAAAAAATGTAGTACCTATACTGAAATCATGTTCATCCATAATATTCATATCTCTATAGTTTGATACAAAATGAAACCTTCTTATTCAGGGCATCCAGAGACAGGAATTTCTTCAGGATAAGCACCCTGCGCGTAACGCCCTTGACCCATAAAGTGTAAATTTCGGTAGAGGAAGGTTATAAAGTATGTTTTTAATATTTCAACAAAATTTTGACATTCTGAATGTTGTCAGACCTTTGATAGCTTTAATGAAATATTCAGAGATGAACTACCAAGGACAAAGACTTCTTGTGAAATATCGTTCCATATTTGGTATGGTCTCTCGAAATTGCGTGAGTTAGGTCTTGGCGCTGTTTTCGGAGTGCGTAAAGATAAATAGTCTGCTATTTGCTTCATAGTTCATGAATTTTCTCTACTGCCATTAGACTATTTATTTTATACAAGCCTACCACATATTTCGAGTTCGTCTGAAGCTAATGCTTTTTTGTGGCTGATTGATACCCTATGTATAACTTCCCCCTAACCCCTCCAGCTAAGCTTAATTACTTGTGTTAGGAGTGGGTTCACCTCAGTAGTGTAATGGCCAGGATTCGAACCCGCGACCTCTCGATCGTAAGGTTGACTCCTTAACCACTAAGGTACCGACAGATGCTGGTTATAATTTCTCATTCGATCAACCTGCTACTGGTAGTAGAGAGCGAAAGAGGACTAAAACATATAATTTTCACAATTTTACTTATTTTGTTTCGATTTAGTATGTAAGGACAGAAGCAGATGGCGGTCTGTTGTCTCTCCTACCCGGGAGGGAAAAAGGCGTGAGTATATGTATGTTAGTTTAATTATATGTTATATGTCATGATAGTAAAATTCATATATACTTTCTCGTTTTAAACAAAAGATTAAATACAACATCCAGAAAATATAACCGTTTCAAGTTAAACTAGGGCTTAGAAATTTCACAATATTAAACATAAACATTATCTAGGTGCCACAATACGAGCTTGGCTAAACCAGAAACAAAAGCTAGTCAACCAAAATTATATTTTTATAACGAAACATAAAGTTTTACAACAGAATAACGAAGAACAGTAATATCACGGTCCCGCGAGTAGGCTTTCATCAAATAAAGAAAAGATATAAGTTTTTATCTCAAGAATTGTCTGTGATGTATTAAGGCTACGAGTCGGGCCAAGTGCTATTTTAGCACCAATTAAAAGTTACTCGGAATTACTAATCAATAGCGAGGGAGACTCTGAGGCTCTTTCGGCCACTAAAGATGATAGAGCACAGTTGAAAAGTAAAGGACATTATTAATGTGTTGGCTTTTGGTGATTTATTGTGGAGGCAGGAAAAATTCAGGTTAAAGCCTTTTTTTCCGTGTGGAAACCTCCACGGGCTTCACCCCATCGGTGCCAACGATGGAATGGGCGTGTCGGAACCGAGTAAAACCACACGGCGTCCTCCCCAAGTGTCCATTGCCGGGCACCCCTTGTAAACTCTCGAAAGGATAACCCCAGGGTTACCAGTGGAATTTGGCTGCCATCGCGGCCTCGCCTAAGGGGTCGGATTAAGCCTAAGTTTAATCTAGGTAGCACGATGTTCATCTAGAGAACAATTTCTTTCATTCCCTTTTATTATTACAGTTTTTGATTGACAGCTTCATCTTTATATCTTTCTACAAATCATTTTTCTTCAGAAATATTAAGATAGCCTACAAAGAATGTCGCTGAATAAGTTTTGGGTGTAATGAGCCCCACCAAAACACTTGAGGGCCAATCCAACCTCACCAGCAAACCAGTAGACCTGCTGATTGAGGGACTATGCTCTGGCACTGGGTTTCCTTTCAGAGCTGGGGTCGATTGTAGCTCCCGTAAAAGCGAAGTTAACTTAATAGTGGAGAAGTAGGAGAGCGGCTCTTCGAGAGTCCAAGGACCAATGTTGCATGCTTAGGATGCCACCAGGATTGGCGCTGAAATGATAAAGGTTTTGATGTTTTAAAAGCCATTTGGAGTATGCGTACATTTTTTTACGTGAAGAAATTGTGTATTGCAAGTCAATAAGTATTTGTATTATGAATAAGCATTTGTATTATGTTGTATTAAGAATGATAATACTGCCGAGAATTTTAAACTTTGTAAGTAAATGTAAGGGAATCATGATAAAAAGGATATAAATTTGAAAAGGGTAACCATTAAAAGTTTGAGTCTCATGTTGAAAATCAACTAGTAAATCATTTTGTTGCTCAAAGAGAATTGCGAAGTTCCAAACTCATTAAGTGTATTATGATCCCGAACTGTACGGCTCTAATACTGTGTACACCTCTCTCATTATAATCGTAAAATCTTTTCAATGATATTCGCAAAGGACTCCAAATTTATTCTATGTTAATGCTTTTGACATCATAATCCAATTATTATTTACATCAGTCATTATCACTTGTTAGCGACCAAGTATTGTCATAAAGCCTTCCATTTCGGTGCTCCTATTTTATGATTTAATTTAAGTTTTCTATGATGTAGAGCGACGAATTTAGTTTCAAGATCTAAACCTGGTAGATTTATAATGGCGCTTAATGGCCGTGAAAATACAAAATTTGTTTAAAAAATACTTATTTTTGCGCATAAAGTATTAAAGTTAACAACTGTTTTGCATCCGGGGGGTATCCGAAGGGAT
This sequence comes from Cybosia mesomella, assembly GCA_946251805.1. Taxonomy (NCBI): domain Eukaryota; kingdom Metazoa; phylum Arthropoda; class Insecta; order Lepidoptera; family Erebidae; genus Cybosia; species Cybosia mesomella. The sequence continues at coordinate 27,643,005 of OX276408.1, forward strand.
TTCCGCACGAAAAAAAAAAGAAAATGTACATTGAATATAATTTAAATATTATTAAACTATCAATATATTATTAAATTGTCTTTATTTTTCATGTGTTACCGAGATCCGATTCTCAGCACTCCATGGATTCACCGTGCGGTCGCCGGGTCCATAGCGTGGTACAGAGAGGAACACCATGACGGCGACTGGGACTTGCGACCCAGATGTAGGTTTAGGGTGGCCACCTTGTGATGCATCAGCGCTCACCTCCACCGTCAGTAGTGTTCCCCCCCCTACCTATCCAAATTTGGTAAGATCCTAACAATGCCGCTTTTGATATACGTTTTAATAAAGAGCTTACTGAAGCTCTTGGCAATCCGAGGTCTTTAAGTAAGTTGTACAGGGATTTAGCTGGAATTCCCCTTGCTCCTACTTCTACGGCATAGAGTTTAACCACGTAGCCGTTTTTGGTTAACTCGTTAGTCAAATCAAAGTATTTGTTTGTCTTTATAGCGTGGTCTTTAGGTATATTAGTTTCCCACGGTACTGTGAGTTCTACAAGCACTGCACGCTTATGCGATCGTGAAAAAAGGAATATGTCGGGTCTGGATGATGAGGCACAGACATCCTCCGGTATCCTATAGTGCTTCTCATACGTGTCTACGAGTATTGTCCAGTCAACGGCAGCTATCAAAATTGAATAAGGCTTTTGAAGTGATTTCTTTGAGCAGCCTTCCTTTACAAACGCAATGTCATTTCTTTGGTTTGTGGTTAATCCTTTTTTCGCTCTAGCTACCGCCAAACTTACAGCCTCACGTATGATTTCTAATACCTTATCATGACGGCGCGAGTAATGACCCCGGTCTAATAGCGTTTTACAACCCACTAGTAGGTGCCTAGCCGTACCAGTTGCTTCACCACATGAGTTACATGTTTTATCTGTGGCTTTTCCCCATCTGACCAGATTGCTTTGGTCGGGGAGGGTCAACTGGAATGCATTCAGGTAAAATTTAAGTAAGGCCGGTGACCAGTCGTATATTATGGTACGCCATTTTAAGGCTATGGGAATACAAAATTCACCTAGAGTCAACCATTCGTTTTGCATTTCTAGGTTCATTGCGTGCACCTTATAGGTGTTGTTTTCGTCTGCTTGAAGAAAAGATTTTGTTATTTCTTTATCTGTTTGTCTCTGAATATTACCTAGACCTACTCTACCAGTCTGCGAGCCTATCATGAATTTTTTATGGAACTGGAGGCGTGATTCGAGCTCCGATGCATTTTTATCTTTTGGAAGGACTTTTACTATTTCGTCTTTAGATTCCGATAAGACGTGCATTTTAGTTACTCTTAGGTGTTTATAGAGTTCTGATGGCTTCTTAAGCGTCATTCCAAAATTATTCGCGGAATCGGTGGCGTAAGTTCCGTAAACGCAAAGGAAATAAAAAAACTATATCATGCTTTCCATCATACCATGAATTTGTGACGACAAGCTCGTCACAAGTTTGAAGTAGCTCACTCTGCCCTGTGAATGATACGCGAATGCGAATTAACACATTGTATACATATGAAAAGAATTGCTTTGGATATAATAGATGTTCTTAATGAAGAAGTAAAGTATCTTCTTCTGTCAGTGGCTAGTTCCACGATATTTAGTAAATTTATTGGGCTATATTGTTAGTTAAAGCCGAGGTAGGCCTTCACCAGTCAAATCCTTAAATTCTCGAAATTCGAACTTAAAAAACATGTTTTTGGGGTTTGAAAAATCGATCTTTTTTGTCCACATCTTTTGTTTAATTTATTATCATATATTTTCTGCTCAACCTAACGGGACACGACACCAAAAACCTTTTGTGATGAAGTATATGAAATCTACCTTCGCCTGTAGGCTATGCTGAATTCTTATTCTTAATGACACAAAAATAAAGTTTTAGTATGGGCGTTGTATTTTTCAAATGAAAATACTTGTCGTGCTCTTTATCGTTTTGTCTCATTTATTCATATTTCGTAATTAAACTGGCAAAACGGGACACTCGCCCGGGCATGATATCTTTGCTACCCAATTTATGTACGTTTTTGTTAGAGAATCCTACTTTATTATAAACTAGCTTGGAATTCTGACCCCTTGATTTTTTACATCCAAACCTTGTCATGACAATAACAAACACAAAAAAAGAATTATCCAATTTGGTGCAATCTTTCGGAAGTTATGTGCGTACATACATTTCATAACAGAACATAAACTCACGCCTATATCCCCGAAGGGGTAGGCAGAGGTGCTAGCACCCACATTTCGCCAGTTTATGTTTAGGTCCCAATGTAATAGGTGGCGAGCCTATTGCCATTAACCGGGCACTTATAAACCTGCGATAAATACACACATAACTTCGAAAAGCATCGAAAAGTCATTGGTGTGTGCCATGGTATAACCTGGGATCGAACCCGAGACCTCGTCTCAGCAGTCCTTTACCCATACCACTAGGCTACCGCGGTTTTGTAAAGAAAGGACCATTTTTAATTATTAGATATGTGTATTTTTTGATGTTTGGATATTTGTTACTCAATCCATCTCAAACGGCTGATTGGATTTGGCTGAAATCTAGTACAATGGGACAGATTTATAGTAATGGGCTACTTTATCTCGAACAGATTTCCATAGATTGCGGGAACGGGATCAGAATTCTTCAGATTGTCGTATATTTATTCATAATCACAGATTGTTAAGTAAATAATCTGTGATTATTATATTATTCGATAATGGTATAAGGTTTAATATGTATTAATAATAACTCAAACTAATAATAGTTACAAAATAATCGCAGCTCATTAACCTTTCAGTTAAATCTTGGTAAAATTAAGACAATATAAGAAAGTATTCTTGAAGTGTTAAGATTCAAGCATCTCTGGCAGACTGCTATAGAAACTTTAAGAAACAGGGATAAAGGTTTGACATACCCGTCTGAACCGTTCGTTATAAGGTTAGACAGCGGGGTTGAACTTGTGAATATTTTAGGGTTTAATCTTTTTCAACTTTAAGCTTTTCTATAATTTGAAGGTTAAATGTTTTGGAAACCGATGGCTATCTGTAAAAGTTATTAGTATTTTGCCGTGAACCCAATTTCCCAGGTCCCATCCACTAAGAAGTATGAATTTAAACAATCATGTCAGTTCATTGTCAAGTAACCCCAGTGAATCCAGATTTAGATTTCTTCTTTAGGTTACCTTAACCCTTTTACACAATCTTCTTTCAATCTTTCCTTTAGGGCAATCACCATAAAGGTACGGGAGAGGTCTAGCACTCTCCCATGCAGTAATAGGAGCACCGGGCGGCGGAGATCGCAGAACGATCTCCGTCCTCTATGGGGTGACGGTCGGGGCTAAGAAGGTCAGAGTTGTGGATTTTTTATGCAAATCAGATTGTGCCCACCACCAACAAAGGAATTTACTCATATTGGTCAATGTTTACAGATGTTTCTTCCTCACAATTTGAGAGTTACGTAAAGCATCGGATTTTTTTTTATATTCGTTCCGTCAATTGACTGCACCCCGCTGGATGGTGAGAAGCTACGGCGAAGTCCAGAAGATATGGGCCACCATCCCAGATGCTGACGATACTAAAATGCTTTTTCACGCCCCGCTTGAAGAACCCGGGATTGTAAGAAGAAGGGAACACGTGCGCGGGCAGAGCATTCCAGCTCTTTATCGTGCGAGAAAGAAACCGAGCACCGAACCGCTGAGTTCGGTACTGTATGGTTTCCACCGTGTGCGGATGGCATCACAGTCCAGCACGTGTTGTTCTGGATCGAAATGGAGAAGGTGGGATTAGTCGAAAGCACGTTGTAGTAACGTTGGTTGGATGAAATGGCGGCAGGTCACGGTAACAACGTGTGACTCGCGAATCCTCCTTAGACTTAAGGGGAAAATCTACAAGACTATGATCCGGCCTGCTGTCCTGCATGGATCAGAGAGCCAGATGACGAATTAAAGACGGCTACACGCAGCCGAGATGCGAATGCTGAGATGTGTTGCGGCTGTGGTGTGACAAGAATGAATTAGATTAGGAATGAGTACATTAGAGGAAGTTTAAAAGTAACGCCAATTACAGAAAACGCTTCGGACATATAAAGCGTAGGGATGAAAGTAATACCGTATGGAAGTGGACGGTTACAAGAGGAGAGGAAGACCTAAGAGGAGATGGATGGACTGTGTGAAAAAGGATATGGTTAGCAAGGGAATGAATGTTGAGATGTCCGCAAACAGAGATGATTGGAAAAAGCACACATGTTGGGCCGACCCCAAATAAATTTGGGATGAGGGCAGGAGGATGATGAATTCGAGCGTTACGGGATGCATACATTATATCTGTCCTGAAAAATGACAAAAGTTGAATGTGTCTTTTGACATTTCTCAAGAACCGTTAACTCGTAAAAATTTTCAGATACTATCATTGAATGCTTACTACGAGCGGATTTCACCAATGATAGTTAGGTGCCGCAATCAAACCAAAATGGCCGTTGACAAATGGCAAAAATGGAACCCTTATAGATTCGTCATGTCTGTCTGTCTGTCCGTCCGTATGTCACAGCCACTTTTTTCCGAAACTATAAGAACTATTCTGTTGAAACTTGGTAAGTAGATGTATTCTGTGATCCGCATTAAGATTTTCACACAAATATATAATAAAAAACAATAAATTTTGGGGGTCCCATACTTAGAACTGAAAGTCATAAAATATTTTTTTCATCAAGCCTATACGTGTATTCATATGGGGTATCTATGGATAGGTCTTCAAAAATGATATTGAGGTTTCTAATTTTTTTTTTCTAAACTGAATAGTTTGCGCGAGAGACACTTCCAAAGTGGTAAAATGTGTCCCCCCTCCCCTATAACTTCTAAAATAAGAGAGTGATAAAACTAAAACAAATATACAATGTACATTACCATATAAACTTCCACCGAAAATTGGTTTGAACGAGATCTAGTTAGTAGTTTTTTTTTAATACGCCATAAATCGTAAAAGGTGGTAGAAATTTGATGACACAAATTTGTCACAAAATTCGGCCACCGTGCACGATTGCGAAAAACCCTCCATAGTAATCCAATTTCGGTTTGATTGTGTTCAGGCGTCAGCAAGTGCATAGCCGGGCAGGGGGATTGTGGTCGCAGCAGTAGTGGGACCGGTGGGTGTCACGCGGTGCTGCTACGACAATCCTCTACTGATGAGGCCGTCAAGCTAAGTGCCACCATTGTTAACATGGTACGTGTATGTAATGGTGACCCTCTTTCCTGAGACTTTACCTTCAGCTTACTATCAGACGAAGTGAAGTCAAATTGACGTGTCCTAAATATAAAAAAAAACCCGCAATTTACCTTTCATTCGATCAAAACAATTTAAAAAAATTTTACTTGCTGCTACGGAACCCTTCATCGGAGAGTCCGATTCGCACTTGGCCAGTTTTTTTTACGTGTGGAAACCCCCACGGGGTTCACCCTACCGTTGTCAGCGTAGAGGTGGGTATGTCGGAATCGAACCGACAAAAACCACACGGTGTCCTTCCCAAGCGTCCATTGCCGGGCACCCCGGGTAAGTCCTCGAAATTATAACCCCTGGGTTCCGACGGGCTTCGGCCGCCATAGTGGCCCCGCCTATGGGGTCGGGTTTGATTCCGCGTCGGTGAGTTGGCAGGCGTGTGTAGGTATGGACACACATATTTCAAGCCCTTTAGTAAATATACATTTCAATGAATGCTATCACTGATGATAAATACAGTAATTATAGGCTTTTTGTATAATCTGAACTAAATCTGCGTATTATATGTTTATTTTAATTGAAAGTTCTAACGGTTCCACCCGCGAGAATGTCAGTTATCGCGACTTTTGATCATATCCCCAGTTCTGCGCGGGTCGGGCGATAGATGTCTCGAATGCTAGTTCCCGCAGTCATTATAATGACTAATGCTGCTTACGTCCATTTCTCACTATGTTATAAAAGCATTTTGTCGTAGTCGCAGAATGTCTAAAAAAATACTGTGAACAAAGGTACAGTTGTTGAAAAAATGATTACTAGTAAACATAAGGATATATTTAATAAATCTACAAATAAAATATGCAGTAAGTTAGTTAGTATCTTAAATTTATTAAGAAAAAAGAAATTAACACATTTTATTGTTTGGCTAGCCGCACACATCCAATAATATTGCCAATATTACTATTGACAACCAATTACGATCAAATATTGCGACTTACGGGACTGTTGGCTTAATTTTTGTTTTAATATTTTGCGTTGTTTTAATCTTATTTATTTTCTTGTATATTTTGTGTCTTATACTAACAATAGTGGATAAGTTCTTATATGTAGGTAACTAACAAGAAATATGGAAAAATCTGAAATAAATTATTACATACATACATAACTTCACGCCTGTATCCCCGAAGGGGTAGGCAGAGGTGTATTATACACCCACGATTCGCCAGTTCTGTTAAGGTCCCAATGTAATAGGGGGCAAGCCTATTGCCATATACCAGGCACATTGTTAGGCGAGCGATAATTACCATTTATGAAATGCACACATAACTATACGAAAAGTCAGAGGTGTGTGCCCGGGGCGGCTGGGGATCAAACTCGAGACCTCGTCTCAGCAGTCCGTTACTCAGGCCATTGGGCTATCGCCGCTTCTTAATATAAATCGCCACTTCTTAGTATAGTAATAATAATATAATAGTTGTATCAGTCCACGGACTGATTGCCAAGAGCCTCGATCAACAATAATCAACATCTCAAGAGGCTCGCGTTAGGCAGTTGGGTCAAGAGTTTGATGCAGAAGGCAGTGCTCCTCGACACGGCACGTATTGTGAGGAGATTCCTCTCTCTGGAGCCCTAACCACCGGTAGCTTGGTCCCTGTACCCGATGCCGGTGGATCACTATTTTTTATATTTAAAAAAAAATAATTAGGCGGAGTCATCAAAAAACCATGTTTAAAATGACTGTAAAGTCATTCGTTGATTCCGAAGTTCGCAAGAATTATGGTAGATGAGATGAAGTCCCGTCCTAGATGTTCTCTTTTTCCGATCTAAATCTTTAGAAAAAAGTAAGCATACAAAATGCTTAAAAATTTAATTGAATTAGTATTATAATGTTGTCTTTCAATCTTACCTTCGAAGTCTAGATGAAAAGTTTTTTACGGCGACAAATTCAATATGCGTACTTTAGCTAAGAAGTGGAATTGCCTGCCTGAGACTGTGTTTCCGGAAAACTATAACCTCAGAATCTTCAAGGAAAGGCATACGTGATCCATCGTAGACCACATCGTCACTTACGATCAGATGAGATAGCGGTGAAACGTGAGCCTATCATTCATAAAAAAAATATCAGAATAAAATATGAAACGTTTCAGAAATCTGTTATTACTTACTAATTGTTACTAAATTATTAGTGGTAATTCAGTGCAGGGTGCGACTGAAATGAATTGAGCTGAGCGAGCAGGACTCTTACTTGAAAATAAGACATCTTACTACGGTCGCGCGCTTAGCTAAGGCCACGCGCTTGTTGTTTTTCGGTGATTATTCCTCAATGGTAAATCGGACTTGAACCATCTCGCTTCAAAATACTCCTCAGTGTCCACACTATCACCGAGGTAAATTTGGTCAAATTGCGCGAGTGATTACGGCGGAGTTCAGCCACCAACAAACGGCTATGCCGCGTATAAGAGCTACGCTCGCTCAGCTCAATTATGCAGAATTTCTCACACTTCGTTCCTAAGTATCTGAGAGATTAGTAGCCCCTTCGTTTGACTACGCTATGAGCTACTTCCATCGGACAATCGTGGGAGTAGAAAACTCAAATAATACTAGCTTGTCGTCGTAATAGGTGATATCCGTGTCTCACTGTCAGACATGCTGATGACCGTGCGAAGTGGAAGCGAATAACCAGGAAAGTGGACTCCGGACTTCTGAGCGCATGTTTTGGATGTGTCCGGGGCAAGTACTAGGATAATGAATGCTAAGAGTGAATTTTACCATTCACAAAATATTGAATACTAGCTGGCCCCCCTTTGCTCCCCTTTAACCCATTATGGCGTAACTTATAAGTTTTCAAATAATCTACGGGAATCTACCGGATTTGTTGACATTTATGATTACTGATCCGTTCTCTTGGCTAGCAGCGTGATGATATATAAGCTATGACACTCGCAAATAATGTGGGTTTCTATTGATAAAAGAATTTTAAAAATCGGTTTAAGTAGGTCCAGATATTACAAACTTTACCTCTTTAAGATATTAGTAAAGACTAGTACTCTTATTGAAATATAACTATTTTTAACGGATTCTATCGCGATTTATTTGATGTTATTTTATTATTTACATTGAACCCGACGTTTCGGTTGCTTTTCAGCAGCCAATGTCACGAGGAGACTCTCTCGTCTCTAGTTTCCCCGTCATCAATCAATAAATCGCTATAGAATCCGTTAAAAATAGTTTCAATTCAATGTGTGACATTCGCCCAAACTTCCGACAGTATCAGTAGACATAACAACATAAACTCACGCCTATATCCCCGAAGGGGTAGGCAGAGGTGCTAGCACCCACATTTCGCCAGTTTATGTTTAGGTCCCAATGTAATAGGTGGCGAGCCTATTGCCATTAACCGGGCACTTATAAACCCGCGATAAATACACACATAACTTCGAAAAGCATCGAAAAGTCATTGGTGTGTGCCATGGTAAAACCTGGGATCGAACCCGAGACCTCGTCTCAGCAGTCCATTACCCATACCACTTGGCTACCTCGGCTATCATGTAGAATAGTACTATTATACTACAATATAACCAAACAACATGAATTGCACACAAAAGGTGACAGAATGTTTCCTCTCTCAGGTTCTATTTTAACAAAATAGATTCATGCAAATAGTATAAACTATTCATTTACATACAGAAATGCGTAAATTAAGCTTCGGTACGAGTATATTAACCTGAGACAGTCTCCGATCTACTCAACACATACTAGTAATCCTCTTAACTTTTCACCAAAAGAGAACCTGGTTTTCAGAAACAGCTCCTATATTGCCGACAAACATACGAAAAGGAAATAACGGAAACACAAATGCTTCTTAGGATTCAACATTCTCAGAAACTGTAATTTATTTTTCTATTTAAAAGAGATTTCAATTTATCCTCCACTTTATCATCCCTTTGAAGACGACAAAAATGTTAATAAATACCCTCATTTGTTATTTCTTATATCGAAGCCTGTCACCCCAGCAGAAGCAGGCTGGGACGGAGGGCGACTAGCGCCCCTCCCCCAAACCGGGGCAAACGGGGACACCGTGGTTCCCAAACCCGAGGGGGCCATCTCGAAACCGGAGATGGCCCAGGGTCAGTCGGGGTGCGAGGGAAATGCTCTATGGGCAACCTTACACCCCGGCGTCTGTAGACCCGAGACGGCGTGCGGTTTTAGTCGGTTCAAGCCCGACATAACCGCCCCCGCTGGCCGGCGGGGGGGTATGCGAAGGGATTTCCGCACGAAAAAAATAAATAAAGGTACTGGAGATGGATTGACACCGACGTGGTGCCAAACCAAGCGAAGCGACAGTAGCTTAGTGGTTAAGGAGTCGACCCTACGATCGAGAGGTCCCGAGTTCGAATCCTGGCAATTACACTACTGACGTGAACCCACTCCTAACACAAGCAATTTAGCTTAGCTGGAGGGGTTAGGGGGAATATTAGTAATTTCGGTTACTAATATTCTTTAAAAAAAAAATAAAAAAACACCGATTTACGCATTTTTTTTAAAGTGTAGAAACCCCCACGGGTTTCACCCCAGCGGTGCCAGCGATGAGGTGGGTATATCGGAATCGAACCGACTAAAACCACACGGTGTCCTTCCCAAGCGCCCATTGCCAGGCACCTCGGGTACGCCCTCTAAAGGTTAACCCCAGGGTCCCCGACGGACTTCGGCCGCCGTACGCTACATTCGACGGAAACGCCGCGCCGCTGTCGCGGATCTACGAGTCAGTATCTGAGAGTACATGTTAAATATAAAATAAATAAATATTCTACGACATTCTACACAGCGCTTTCTAGACCCAAAGTAAGCATAGTTTAACTAGCTTGTGTTATGGGTTCCAGTATGTGGATAAACATACTTATATACTTTTTTTTGTAAAATATACATATTATACATAGAAACACCCAGCCCAATGCAAATAGATATATTCATGCATTCAAATATTTGCGCTGAACGGGAATCGAACCCGCGCCCCCTGTCGTAGCAGTCGAATGCACTACTGCTACGCCACAGAGGCCGTCATGGTATTGCATATATAAATGATTAATAACGGGCCCACTGCACGGATGGTCGGTCGGAATTTCCATCAAGTGTAGCATAGGCCTTACAGTAGATGCTCGACGAGGCGCTCTGCAATAATCCGCTCAAAGAGCTTGCACACCTCGTCGAGCAACACGATCGGCCGGTAACCGGATGGCTGATCCGCCGGCCTCCCCGCCTTCCGGATAAGGCCCAGTTTCCCCGTCTTCCACGCCTTTGGAAACTGGCCCCTTTCGAGGCATGCGCTAAAGAGCGCCACCAGTCGAGGCCCTAGTTCCTCAAGGGCCAGGACCCATGCTCGGCCTGGAATGCCGTCGGGTCCGCGGGCAGTGCATTTCCGGGCTTTAAGCCGGAGCACTGCTACCCCCAGTTCACTCTCCCTGACTTCGGGCACATCGCTCTCGGCATTATCAGCGTCAGGCGCCTGAGGCGGAGCCATACGCGGAGGAACATGCTCCTCCGCTCTCGCTGGGAACAAGGAGCCCAGTCTCCCCTCCAGCCGCTCCGGCTGGAGGGTCAGGGCCTTAGGACGGCAGTTGGCCGACTCGCCGTCTTTACAGAAGCAGGCCGTGGCGGAGACGTGTCGTGTGTGCCCTACACACGCCTGCCAGCTCACCGAAGCGGGATAAAACCCGACCCCACCAGGCGAGGCCGCGGTGGCGGCCAAGGTCCGCCGGCAACCCTGGGGTTATCCTTTCGAGGGCATACCCGGGGTGCCCGGCAACGGACACCGTGCGGTTTTAGTCGAGACACGACATAACCACCCCCGCTGGACGGCGGGGTATCCGAAGGGATTTCCGCACGTAAAAAAAAAAAAGCCCCCTACAGTAGTCTAGATATCGCAAGCCGTCCGCCCCTGCGGGTACCCAAACTAACGTACTAGTGCACTGCATTAGCTCCCCGCGACTTTCCGCGCTCCAACTTTAGTTCACGTTCTACTTTGCCGGTCGATAGCCAGCATAATGCTGAATTGTGCCAACTGACGCGTTCGCGGCGGTGGCAGAAAGATGACACGCTCAGTTTTCATAGTATATAATGCATTCTATGTCTAGCGTATTCTTAATCAGTGCTGTCAACTTTGTTTTCGGTTCCACGACAAATCGATTAATAATTGCGGATTTCCTCAACTAAAACACTTCGTCTGAATATACCTAGTCAGGTCATAAGTATTGTCACACAGTAAAAACTTTTCTTTTAGAATGCTGGCCACAAAAAAGTTTATTGAATTCGAATTTCGAATTGTTCATGAAAATAAAAATGTATACTTTTTAGAATTTTACTCATTTTTAAATATGGAGTGGACGCTTAAAGAAGACCGTGTTGCAGTTATTGCGCTGCATCGTTGCGGTTACGCGCCAATTCAAATTTTTGACATACTGAAAAATTTGAATATAACCAAAAGATTCGTTTATCGTACCATCAAACGATACAATGAAGACTCTAGTGTAGATGACAGGTCAAGAAGTGGTCGCCCTCGGTCTGTTAGGACTCCAGCAGTGATAAAAGCTGTGAAGGCGCGAATTCAAAGAAATCCCAAACGTAAGCAGAAACTGTTGGCCCTTCAGATGGGGTTAAGCAGAACCACGGTGAAAAGGGTGTTAAATGAAGACTTAGGCCTTCGGGCATATCGAAGAAAAACAGGAAATCATTTAAATACTCGTCTAATGGACCTGAGACTGAAGAGATGCAGCGCTTTGTTGAAGCGGTACGCGGGAAAAAAATATCGGGAAATTCTTTTTTCGGATGAAAAATTTTTTACCGTAGAAGAGAGCTACAACAAACAAAATGATAAGGTGTACGCACACAGTAGTGAAGAAGCGAGCAACCGTATTCCGCGTGTCCAACGAGGTCATTTTCCATCCTCGCTCATGGTATGGTTGGGAGTTTCTTATTGGGGCTTAACAGAGGTACATTTTTGTGAGAAAGGTGTAAAAACGAATGCAGTTGTGTATCAAAATACAGTCCTGACGAACCTTGTGGAACCTGTTTCTCATACCATGTTCAATAACAGGCACTGGGTATTCCAACAAGATTCGGTGCCAGCTCATAGAGCGAAGAGCACACAAGACTGGCTGGCGGCGCGTGAAATCGACTTCATCCGGCACGAAGACTGGCCCTCCTCCAGTCCAGATTTGAGTCCGTTAGATTACAAGATATGGCAACACTTGAGGAAAAGGCGTGCTCAAAGCCTCATCCCAATTTGGAGTCACTCAAGACATCCTTGGTTAAGGCAGCCGCCGATATTGACATGGACCTCGTTCGTGCTGCGATAGACGACTGGCCGCGCAGATTGAAGGCCTGTATTCAAAATCACGGAGGTCATTTTGAATAAACTTTATTGTCATAAGAATCTATGTTTTGTTAAGTTCATTTTGGTATATAAATGGTTACATAATTAATAAACTTGTTTCAATTATTTTATATTAAACATGTGACAGAATTTATGACCTGACTGTGTATATATATGGAAACCATACCAGTATTCAGAACTGCAGTACTTCTGATGTGCGGGAGGGTTTACAAGCCATAATTGCCAAAAAGTAACTTTACCATACCACAATTCAGAGTTGCGAACTATCTGGATTCGGGTATGGTTTCCGGTGTAATATTCAAGATTTTATAATTTAAACGATACCTCCAGATCTCTAGTACCTTTTTTTTTTCGTGCGGAAATCCCTTCGGATACCCTCCCGCCGACCAGCGGGGGCGGTTATGTCGGGCTTGAACTGACTAAAACCGCACGCCGTCTCGGGTCTACAGACGCCGGGGAGTAAGGTTGCCCATAGAGCATATCCCTCGCACCCCGACTGACCCTGGGCCATCTCCGGTTTCGAGATGGCCCCCTCGGGTTTGGGAACCACGGTGTCCCTGTCTTGCCCCGGTTTGGGGGAGGGGCGCTAGTCGTTCACCGTCCCGGCCTGCTTCTGCTGGGGTGACAGGCGGTCTCACCTGCCACCCCCAGGCCTGCGCTCATGGAGGACGGAGGTCATTAAGCGACCTCCGGCGCCTGAGTCGCCTGGATCTATAGTACCTATAGATAGTTTATCTAACTAAGCTATATCTATCCGTTTCAAAGCACGCGGTGTCCACAAACTCACTTCGCTCGCTCCTGCGGCGATTTCCTAATATAAGATATTAAAGTGTTAACATTTCTCTCGTCTTCGCTTGATTACATTGAAGTCCTTGGCAAGCACAGAAATAATAAAATTATTTCTATGTTATCCATTGTATCTCTTAAACCTAAAAGAAAAATTTTAGTCTGAGTAGCAGTCGCAATTCATATTCATAGCGCTGATATTACGTATGTAAAGCCTCCCGCATTACAGAACTAAAAGCAGGTTAGCATTTAATCTGTCAAACTGCGTTTTCAAGCTCTTAAATCCTCCCGCAGTTCAGAACTACCGGAGTTCTGAATACTAGTAGGGTTTCCATAAACGCATCTGAGCCGGGAATTCACCTGCAAGCCTGCTGATGGACTGTTCCAATTTTGGATCCAACCGGAAATATCGCTCGGATGATGAAGACATTGCCTGACCTGGCAATCAATCAGTTGCGCCATCGAGGCAGTCACATTCTCATGTGAAAATTTTAATGTTATCTTAAACTTTTACCTTAACACTTGCTGTAAATTTCATAATTATGTTTGATATTTCGACGCCTTTTAATATATAGAAATTAAACCTGCTTCAAATCTTTCTACTCAAAATGATATATTGTGAAGTTTCTATACACAAAAAGCGGCGATAGCCCGGTAGCGTGCGTAACGGACTGCTGAGACGACGTCTCGAGTTCGATCCCCAGTCGCCCCGAGCACACACCTCTGACTTTTCGTAGTTATGTGTGCATTAATATATGTTAATTATCGCTCGCGTAATAATGTGCCCGGTAGATGGCAATAGGCTCGCCCCCTATTACAGTGACACCTTAACATAACTGGCGAATCGTGGGTGTGTAATACACCTCTGCCTACCCCGTCGGGGATACAGGCATGAAGTTATGTTATGTTATGTTAAGTTCTATACACATTATGAATATACATATTTATATATGTAGGAAGTTTATTTCTATAGTAACAAACATTGTTACGGAATATTTCAAAGCCGTCATCCATCTTCCAAGCTTCACTGTCGTTGGAGACAAATTGAAGATATGTCATCGTTCTCCACAGATATACACAATATTATTGTTAAAATGTTTTGATACCGGTGCGCGCTCTTAGATCTGTCCTGTTTTGAGATATTGCACGCGGCGTAAACTACAAATACTCATACTACTAATAAAACCTCTATCACTCAAAAGTTTACTGGAAGAAAATTCGACATTAAGTTAAGCTCGCCTTTGTACCTTTTTTTTTTTTTGTTGTGCGGAAATCCCTTCGTATACCCCCCCGCCCTCCAGCGGGGGCGGTTATGTCGGGCTTGAACCGACTAAAACCGCACGCCGTCTCGAGTCTACAGACACCGGGGTGTAAGGTTACCCATAGAGCATATCCCTCGCACTCCGACTGACCCTGGGCCATTCGCAGTGTCCCCTCTGATAACAGCAGAGGGGTACCTGGAGCGACCACTCCCCCCGCGGGCCTTGCAGGCCCGCCATACCCCGACCCTCTCGTGCAATGGGGTCAGCTGGCCCTAAAAAGGGCCGGTTCGTCAGACTCTTGGCCGTTGACGTTGACGCCAGCTACTCCAGAGGAGCAATCAATGATGCGTCATCGCCCACGTTGCCCAGGGTGCACCAAACTTGGAGGTGATCCAACCAGTCGCACCCCGCTCGCCTTTGTACCTAAATATCCTTTCACTTATGTATCCAAAAACAACTTATGTTTACAATAAAGAATAGTACCTACATGAATGATTTGTTTTCCCACGTTTTCTAAACATGAAACCTAGCTAGATCGATTTATCACCCTTGAAACCCCCTTGCATACTTAATTTCATAAAAATCGTTGGAGCTATTTGCGAGATTCAGATTATATATATATATATACATACATATAGTCACGCTTTCTCATTGGGGTAAGCAGAGACAACATCTTTCCACTTGCTACGATCCTGGCATACGCGTTCCGCTTCTTTCTTCTTATTCTTCTAAACACAAATATACATATAAAGGTACTAGATGAAAAAAAACAATAATGTAATCAATTATTAATAATGAAAAGGGGTTAATTAACCCCTTTTCAGTGTCAAACACCTTCAGTGTTTAGTTAAATAACATCAACAACATTACTTATTACTCAAAGCGAAGCAAACTCAATTACCCGTTGAATGTAGAAGGATCCCACATTACATATTAGATTTGACCCATGTATCACTTGAGATATAACTATTTTAACTGATTCTACCGCGATTTATCTAGTATTGTTTCATCTAATTCTCATAAATCCCGACGTTTCGGTTGGTTTTCTACAGCCATCGCGCGACCACGGGGTTACACCAAATATATTACTATAGAATCCATTGAAAATATATTTAATATTCACGTATTTGGTACAAATAAAATATCATTCACTCATTCATTCATAAACTTCCGACAATTCTGTATATCAGTTGTTAGGGAATCGTAAACAATTTGCACAATGAATCGCTGCTTTTCGCACAATCGAATAAAGTAAATAGTATAGCTCGTTCGAATGTTGTGTAATGTTATATTTAAGCAGAAATATTCAATTGCGTTATAGTCTAGTAAACAATATTTTTCGAGGTAATAATAGTAATGAATATTCTAGAACATATTACACAGTGTCATCTATACCCAAACTAATCGGAGCTTGTGATAAGATACTTTTTTTTTGTAAATAAATACATATTATACATAAACGTGTTCTTGAGTGGAGACCGGGACTCGGCAAATGTAGGGTAGGACGCCCTCCGGCCAGGTGGGATGACGATCTGCGAAAGACTGCGGGCAGATGCTGGATGCGGCAAGCTGAAGACAAAGCGCTATGGCGCTCACTAGGGGAGACCTACGTCCAGCAGTGGGCTAGCATAGGTTGATGATGATTCATAGAAACACCCAGACCAATGCAAACATACATATTTGCAATGAGCGGGAATCGAACCCGCGACCTCTGACTTAGAAGTCGAATGCTCTACCGCTACGGCAAAGAGGTCGTTGCCGAGTTATAATTTGGACAGTTTATACATTTTCCGTATACAATTTCTACCTTTTGTACCGTAAGATGATAATGTTATAATTTACATTATGTAGCTTCCAAGCGTATAGAATTAGGAGCGCTATTAAGCATATTCATGTGACATCTCTTTGTATCTAAGGATCAATTCTCGTAATAAAAAAAAGTTCAAAATTCAGCCTCAATCTAGTCTCGATCTCCCAAATATAAAAAAAACCGGCCATTTGCTAGTCGGACTCGCCCATGAAGGATTCCGTAGCAGCAAGTAAAATTTTTATATTTGAGTTGATTGGATGAAAGGTAAATTGCGGTTTACGATTTATGACGTATTAAAAAAAACTACTTACTAAATCTCGTTCAAACCAATTTTCGGTGAAAGTTTACATGGTAATGTACTTCAAGTATTTTTTTTAGTTTTATCATTCTCTTATTTTACAATTTACAGGAGGGGGGGGGGCACATTTTACTACTTTGGAAGTGTCTCTCGCGCAAACTATTCAGTTTAGAAAAAAATTATATTAGAAACTTCAATACCATTTTTGAAGACCTATCCATAGAAATGAATAGGTTAGATGAAAAAATATTTTTTGAGTTTCAGTTTTAAGTATGGGGAAACCCCAAAATTTATTGTTTGTTTTCTATTTTTGTGCAAAAATATTGATGCGGTTCACAGAATACATCCACTTACCAAGTTTCAACAGCATAGGTCTTATAGTTTCGGAAGAAGTGGCTGTGACATACGGACGGAAATACAGACAGACACGACGAATCTATAAGGATTCCGTTTTTTGCCATTTGGCTACGAAACCCTAAAAAGGTGTTCTCGTAATAAAATTTTCAATACTTTCAACAAAATTTTGTTATGAGAACACCGTTTTTTACATTTGTGAGATCGAAACTAGATTGAGGCTGAATTTTGAATATCTTTATATTACGAGAATTGGCCCTCTGTTTACAAAATATATATGCCGAGAACATGTTTACTCCCGCGAGCATAAGGAATAATACCATTACATTATTCTGATGCGACGCGACAGCTTCTAGCAACCGCCACTTAACTTACTTAGGAGCCTATAAACGGATTCTTGATATATTTTAAGTCAGTGAAACCGCATTATAATCATCATGATGTCATAGGCATGCCTGTATTTATTCATTTTCTACTGAATTTCAACCAAGTTACACAAAGCGTAATAGCAGACTAACTGAATCAGTGATCTCTTGAATTTCTTGTTTCCTTCTGCGAGCCTGTAATGCTCGCGAAGGAGGTGGCGGAGCGCGCCCGGGAGAGACTTAGAACTCTCCCGGTCCGCCGAGCCCGCAACTTGCTCGCCGCGCGTCGCAGGCGACTCAGGCGCCGGAGGTCGCTTAACGACCTCCGTCCTCCATGAGCGCAGGCCTGGGGGTGGCGGGTGAGGCCACCTGTCACCCCAGCAGAAGCAGGCCGGGACGGTGGGGCGACTAGCGCCCCTCCCCCAAACCGGGGCAAGACAGGGACACCGTGGTTCCCAAACCCGAGGGGGCCATCGGAGATGGCCCAGGGTCAGTCGGGGTGCGAGGGATATGCTCTATGGGCAACCTTACACCCCGGCGTCTGTAGACATGAGACGGCGTGCGGTTTTAGTCGGTTCAAGCCCGACATAACCACCCCCGCTGGCACGCGGGGGGGGTTCCGAAGGGATTTCCGCACGATAAAAAAAAAAAAGGGTACAACATTTGTTTCGGGTTGGTAGGGAAATGCTATATGGGCAACCTTACATCCCGGCGTGCGGTTTTAGTCGGTTCAAGCCCGACATAACCGCCCCCGCTGGCTGGCGGAGGGGTATCCGAGGGGATTTCCGCACGAAAATCAAAAATGTACCACATTTGTACTTGTACGACCGGCGAAGTATCACCCTCTCGCGTAACATCCATTTTAAGTAACAGTATACTGCAGTTTGAATGATTTTTTACCGCTTCAGGTAGTACGTGTTTGTTTGTTACCATACCTACATACATATACTCACGGTTTTTTCCCTCCAAGCTAGGCAGAGACAACAGCACGCCATCTGCTTCTGCCCTTACATACTTCACGAGCTTCCTGCCGGTTACAAGTGCTTTGACCTATCGTGTTTATTTGTTACCGTAGCAATAAAAAACTAGTAAACTCGCGAACACTTTCAAATAAGTCAAATATTTGTGTAATATGAGGTTCTATATCAAAAGTATAACATATGGAATAAGAAACCTTGCCACCTTCATAACAACTCCCAATATATCTTAAACATTGCGTTACCGGTGATATGAATCTTCTCCTTTGTGTTTCCAAATAAAAACTACAACACAGCACACGTCACGTCTTGATAATAAAATACTGAGAAACTTTTCTGAATACAAAGCGCTCACCGTGATATTTGGCGTTCAGAAACAGCCCGACACCTCAGTTAGCACCCTTGACGGGATTACAAAAGATATGAGTGCCTTTTTGCTAGACTTTTTAAAAGGGATTGCTCTCATGTAATCTGACAGAAGGGTAAATTTACATATTATTCGCTAGAATAATCATTTATAAAGTTTTGGGTTTTGTAAATGGTAATAAAATGGTCATGGCAGTTGAATCACGAGCCGAAATCATTTTTGTTTGTTTTTATATAATTTTCTTATTATTACGAGTTTTAGCATTTATTGGACGTTAGTAGGTGGAAATTTTCTTTAGGATATATAAACAGGGAAGAGAATGTATAACTATTTATATAATTCAATATCAGTAAAATGAGTTCTCAAAAGTTTTGTTTAATTACTATATGAAATGATCTCCCTACTGTGGTATTCCCAAGCGATTACAACATGGGGTTCTTCAAGAAGGGCATTAGAATGTTTTTACAAGGACAGCAGACGACTATGACGCCCCTGTTGTTGCACATGTCCATAGGCCGCGGTAACCGCTTTCCATCATGTGAGCCGTGTGCTAGTCTACCACCTAAGTGATATAAAAAAATAGACTGACTAAATTTTGTTACTGCGTTGTTCCGACTAAGTAACCAGGACCTCTATCTCTGATTCTGGGTGTCGCACAAGACGACAAATGGATAGCGCGGTTTTCTTGCCGGAGTGCGCAAACGGCCTATTAAGAAGTGCCTAGTTTAACGATAATAGGCTCACCCTCTAGAAGTGAGACCTAGATGCATAGTGAAATATGGGTATTAGTACATCTTTGCACATTCCTTTCGGTATATTAAAAGTAGAATTCAAGTAAGTTGCTTGGTGTAATTTTAATTAGTTCAATAGCCTTTAAGTTTCTCATTTATAAATCGATCTGGTGTATCTAAAAGCACAGTGGATGTACCGGTAGACTGAAATCCCTAGGTGAAGTAAATTCGGATAAATTGAGTCGTGCACTAATTAAGCATACAATTAATAAACAAAATAAATTACAGTGCAAAGGCAAATTGCACTTGCCAAAGCTGTTGATATCCATTGTGCATATTGTAATTATATGGCAAAACAATATACTCGTAACTGTGAACAGTTTTTGTGATTAACTGGCATAACATGACGCCACCAATGCGGTTTCAGTATGAACAATTAAATTTTGTAGTTATTTCAAGTGGAGTATTTGAACTGTGGATTATTGTATTTTATTAACTTTTGTTTATCCATCTTCTCTGGCATTATTACACAGGTTAATAGTGAGAAAAAATATAATTATTAAGAGAAACATAATAGATGAGAGACAAATAATATTTAGAAGACGAAAAACTATGGTTCAATAGCAGATAATAAATTACAAAATAAAAATACAAAACGTGTGGCTAATCCTACCAATATTATAAACGCGAAAGCTTGTATGGATGAATGGATGATTGTTACTCTTTCAAGCAAAAACGGCTGAATGGGTCTGGATGAAATTTGGCACAGAGATAGTATATGGTCTGGAATAGGACATAGGCTAGGCTTTTTATCCCGGGAGTAGGGTCCCATGGTTTGCGAGACCGAGATTAGGATTCCACGCGCCGCCGGCAACAGCAGCTAATTTGTAATATTAGAAAGCTAGCAGAATTCCAACTGTTGACTTTCAACAGTTTCAGCAATTGAGTTTGAGTTGCAAGATTGGTTTGTAATAGAGTAAAGGTCAGCGCAATTCAGTATAGTAATGCCATATAATAGTGATGAATTCTACAAGCAATGCATTGATATTCCTGCTGTTTTTTCTAATAGGCTACAGCATGGTATGGTGGACAAGGGTACTAAAAATACGACATTTTAAGGTTGATAGCACGCGGTGGACACTTCTACCACTGCGAGTTTTAGCACTTCTACGCTAAAAAGCTTGCTTATTGTTGCCATCAGGATCCCCATGGAACGCATAACTTTTTTTCCTAATATACTTTGGCATAACAAGTTTGGCATTCATTTGAAAGGCATAACAATAATTTGGCGTAAATCTCTCTCACGCATAATAAACATGACTTTCAGTGTCAACAGTTTTCTATACTTAAATTTGAGCCGCAGAATAATTTCAGGAATCATTAGAATACACAGCTTTTTTACGATTCAATACTATATTTTATGTTTTTATGTTATTATTCCTTATAGTTCCAATATGTTCTTGTTAGACGCTTCAGACGGTAACTGCCTTTGTGGAACATTCCTTGGTTTCTGCCCTCCAATCAAGTACTCTGTTATTTGCTGACTTCGTTACACTTAATTCGGTATCTCATGAATTGGAGGTTCTCATTGGAGTATCACATTGTAGGGTTTGTCGAAATGTAAAACAAAAATCAAGAGGATAGCAAATTCTACTAATAAATTGTAATACTGTAGTTTTTAGGGTACCCAACGGGTAAAACGGGCCCCTATTACTAAGGCTCCGCTGTCCGTCTGTCTGACACCAGGCTATATCTCATCAGACGTGACAGCTAGATAGTTGAAATTTTCACAGATGATGTATTTCTGTTGTGGCTATAACAAACATATTAAAAACATAATAAAATTAATATTTAAGTGGGCGCCTTTACAAGAGACGTGTTTCTTTATAATTTTTTTGCTCGATATTAATAACGGCAGCAGGTAGACGCTTGAAATATTCATATAATATTTAGTTGCATATCCACCTCAAAAAAATTATTAAATAACATAAATTGGATAGATAATGGTCGTGTACGACTCGCACTTGGCCGGTTTTTTACTAAGATAGATAGTTTAAAAATAGTGGCGATCACATTTGAATAATGTAAAGATACATATCTTATTTACACCGCTATCTGCAAAAAAGGATTAATTACCTAATTCCAAAAAAGAAATAATTATATGGTTATTAAAACAACTAGGGAGATTCAACTTAGTTGATAAACTAGTTATTTAACTAAAACTAATAATATGTTTTATGCCCCCTGGGTGTGTCTACAGATAAAGGGCCAATTAAGGAGGTCAAAATCACAACGCAAATTGTGATTTACTGATTAGTTGGTTGATAAAAAAATATATTTTTATTAAAGAACATTATGAATATGTGAATATGAATAGTCTTAGGCAATTTTTATCAAATCTTTATCTAACTAGGTCTGCAAGGCGAATCGCTGCTTGCAATGTTGAGCTGAGTGAAACATCGTGAATCAGATTTTGAAAATTTTGAACAGTGATCATTCCTCCTTGGCAAGTTCGATTTTGAAAATTCTTTTTGAAAGTCACAACTCTGGACATGCTTTCTGAGCGTGTAAAGTTTGGTCACAGTGTCTCGAGCGGTTATTATGTAATTCCATCTGGAATTTTTTTAACGGTGATCATTCCTCTGTGGTAGCAATATTTTTTTCAAAATATATTCATAAACCTTCCTCTGATTGACCTCTTTAATCATGCCAAATTTGGTTCTGATTGGATTGGTAGTTGAGGAGCAGACCTGTGACAAAGAAAATCCTGAAGTCTGGTATGAGGAGCTTTCGCTCGACTTCGTCTCACTCAGCTCAACAAGCCGAAGTCTACATATACTTATATTTTAAATGAAGTAGTTACAAATGAAAGCATATTATATAAACACTCAATTACCTAGACCTAAACGAGCATATTGTAGTTACTGTCTACTGCTAATCTCTAACCCATACGGTTAGTGATCATACACTAAATTCAATTCGACTACAAGGACAATTTATTATTGAACTAAATACTGATTCAAATGTATCACTGCTTTCTTTAGTTCCTAATTTAGTTATTACACACAAAAAATTCTTAGCTTTTACTGTTGTGCAAAAGTTCAAATATTAAATAATGAATAACCTAAAGTTTGGTAGTTAAAACTTATTGAGAGCAGGATTATTTTACAAATTCATTAACTAGTATTTTAACCACTCAAAAATCGAGATGAAAATGTAAAAATAATTCGTATTAGCACTTTATATCTATTAACCAAAGAAACTATTGAATACCCTCGCAATATCTCCATAAGAAACTTACAAAATAAAACTAAGTCCCAAAGATTACGATAGAATCCCTCAAGGGTCTTAAAGTATGGAAGGTTCCACCAAGTGGCGGAAAGGATGACAAGAAATCCTAAAGGGTCACTGCGATAAGTTAAGCAGGTGCCAGTGTTTGCTTAGTAGCAGCAAAATTTTTGGCATAACGGCAAATTCCTATTGATAATCTGATAAGGTAACATGGGAGGTACGTGGACATAATTTGCCTAAAGTGTAGAAACCCTACGTTTACCTCTTAACTAAATGGAGGGAATTCAGTGAAGTATAACCTGAGAATACAAGTATATCAGTAAATCTTATTCAACATTCTGATTACTGTCATATGATGCAAGATTAATTTTCATAGTTTACAGTCATAAAACCAGGTCATAGTGGCAACAACCAGCTTATTATGAATTATACTAGGTATTGATTTTGCGAAACTGTTTGTTTTTGCTCATTCAATCTGATACTTTGAGTATTTAACACGGGAAATGCTTTCGATATCCTAGGCGCGAAGTAATTTTTCTACCGCTTTTGACATTTTTACATTATTACAAAGTTATTACGTACGCTTACGAACAGACCGTCATTCACCTGATTGGTTGGAAACCAAAAGAGTCTTGTACCTTCGCAAGAGAGGAACACGCGCACAAGCCATCTCCCATTTTGAATACTTAAAAGTCTGATGTAGATTATCGTCCAATCCGCCAAGTATATTTTTGGCCCTACGTACTATACTTGACTTAACTAGTCAAGTATAGTACATAGGGCTAGGTTAGGTTAGGTTAGACTAGTCTATTGCTTGTCTAAAGAAATCTGTATGGTAATCGCACTCGTTACCTCAGCGCCACCGAAGCAGTCTCTAAAATGTAAATCATAATTGTTGCACAAATTAGAAAGTTTCTATCAAAAAGCCTTTAAAGCTTTTGACAACATTTACAATTTCAATCATTTTTGCTTTAAACTTTTAAACCAAAAATGATTGAAATCAAAGCAAAAATAGATCTAGCTTTTCTAAGGGATTATTATAGATTCTCATTAATATCATAATATAATATATTATATTATGATTTTAATGAGAATCTACACTGAGAATCTATATATTATATTGCAATAAAATTTAATTAACACGCATATTATTAACAAATTTTAAAACAGTTATAAATCTCTTGTCTATTTCTGACTTTAAACTAAAATTCTAAAAAGCTCCTCTTTCAATGAACTTATTAAAAATGTATCTCGCAAGCAGACTAGATTATAAGAAAATATATATGTACTTTATAGAATATATTTGTGAACCTTTCGTTTGGGAGACACTGATTTGATTTATTGATCGTTTAGGTTGGCAAACTCAAGGGTCAGAGGACATTGCCTCGGAACCAATATTTTTACTGTTCCGTTTAGATTATACGCCAGTTGGGACCTTAAATTTTCTCCTCTTTTTCATAGACTTCCCCATTCTATAGATGATTTAAACTGTATTGGAATTTGAATGGAAACAATATTATTTCATTGTGTTGACTTAAATCAATTTGTAAGATTTAGGTTACTAAAATACTGGACATAAACCAAGTTTTTTATGCATAAGCGAATGGGACATATCAATAAAAATATGTGAGAAGTGTGATTTGAACTCGCATAGAGATGGTTTTGTACGATCACTATTTACGTCAACTTCATATTCACACTGTGCTTGACTTGAGGTGTCCAAGTTTATTTTCATGATTAAACGCTTGTACGCGTTTTTACGAGGACTATTCATATCAACTTCATATTCACACTGTGCTAGACTTGAAGTGTATCAAGTTTATTTTCATGACTAAATGCTGTTACGCAATAAGAAGACTAAGAGAAGAAGAAGAAGAATTTCAACTTAATCGGTTCAGTAGATTCAGACTAAAGTGACTGTGACAGACAGACCTGCAGACAGACACACTAATTATCATTTGTGGGCATGAGATCTTAAATGAATATACTGGGTGGGGACTGTGGACAGGGAAATACCTGCGCAATTCAAAAAATTTTCGAACCTTATTTCTTCACTCTGTTGTTTGGCAGTGTTAGGCTCCTTCTAACCATTCATTCTAGGCATAATTTATTCATATCAGATGCTAAACAAGCTCTGTAAACAGGAACATTTACATTGTATTTAAGAGATGCCAGTTTCATCAAATATTTTTTTTAAGTGACAGTGGACTGACATCACCTCAGACGTGGTACATAGTAGTTAAATAAAAAAACGACGGGTTGCACTCCGGGAGTGCCGGCAGAAGTGAAAACTAGAATATTAACATTGTGCATTATTGATATATACATTTTTTTCTTTTTTTTTTAAGAATTTTAGTAACCGAAATTACTAATATTCCCCCTAACCCCTCTAGCTAAGCTAAATTGCTTGTGTTAGGAGTGGGTTCACGTCGTTAATGTAATAGCCAGGATTCGAACCCGGGACCTCTCAATCGTAGGGTCGACTCCTTAACCACTAAGCTACCGATGCTTTTTGGTATGGTTAGGGGATAATTTTGCACGAATTGCTTTAATTATCAGTATAAAAGTACTACCATTTATGTGATAACATACAATATTCATTTATTGCGCTATCGTACACAAACATGACAATTTATATTACATTAAAAATTTAACACTTCAGAACTATTACAATTATGTTAGATTAAAAAGTTTATCTCTCAGAAAAATCAACTTCCATCCATAATTTGAATGACTTTTTCAACATCATTATTACCAGAACCATCATCGCCAATATATTATATAAAGTACTCACTCATTTTCTTTCGCTATTTCTTCATCGCTTTTTTCATTAATAGATGCACTTTGTTTAATTTCTATTTTATATCAATAGATTTACGGTACAAAATAGAATATATATTGCAAAAAGTTATATGATGACAAAAAGTGTTTCTTGGGCCTCGGTCGGAATCGATCTCAGTCTTGACGAAGTCAACGTTCACTCATTAGACGAACGCGCCACCAAGATTATTAAGTACAGTGTGAAATTAGCGCTTCTATATTTGTTGTCTTACGATCAGGTCACGTAATTACTGACGCGAGCTTAACCTTTTTTACCCATTACAAAAAGTGCACAACGCCGCTAAAGAAGTTTTCACTTCAAAAATGTAAAAAAGAAAAAAGTTATTTTAGAAACATGAGTAAAAATTGTTCAGATATTAGTGTCAGAAGCAGCTCACTTTAGGTATTTTTTTTGTATTATCTAAGTAATCTATAGTGTAAGTGTACTGAAAAGTAAATTTTTCAAAGCGAATATATAAACTTAAACTGTAGCTCTAACTCTTCAATGCACTAAGCCCTTTCCAAGAATACAAAAGCCATCTCTTAGTACAATACAAATATACACCACGTAGACCTACTATTGCTTACGTCATCAGATGCGCATTATCACATAAAAATTCATCTTTACGTGCCTCCTGTGGAAAGAGCCAAGCCATACCTACAGGTTATAAAGTAAAGTTACTTTCGAGACAATTTTATTATTCCTACGCACATTCCGGTAACTTTCAGACAACTGTTATATCATTAGGCATTATATTGTCACTTTTGGATTTCCCACAGGAGTTTCTTGAAGAGGTGAAAAAGTTCATACGTTCTTGATTATATTTTTATGGACTGCGTCTTTCTATTGCGTCACTATTTAAGGAGAGACCGCCTTCATGAAAAGTAATGATTTGGTCTGTCTAGTACAACAGAGATATGTATGAAGCCTCCTGGTGGACTATACTGCAAAGCATAATGAACGGTAGTTCGTCCACCAGAAGGATTTTTATTTTTGTTCTGCGTGGTCAGGGGAGGCATGGGTGATTCACTTGAGACTCCCGCCAGGTGGATAAAGGGGTTTCTTTAAGCTACCGCGCTCTCTGATAGCTCAATTTTTAGCAAGGTATAGCCTCTTTCATTATTTTCTTCTCCCTTGTCATCGTGCATCCTTACAACACTTTGTAGTATTTCACATTTCGGAGTACACACCTTTACACCTACGGCTAATTTGACGATGTCGACTCCCAATTTTAGGTATACTACGACATCATCCCGGGTGTGCGTCGTTTACATCACTACAGTATAGTTGGGTATTTGATGGAAGTCAGTCTGTGTTAGCCATCTTGTTATTGCTTCTGAGTGGATTTTATTAGCTTTGTGGCGTCTTTGCTTCCTCTGTTGTTGCTAGGCTGTTCATTTCTTTATAAGTTATTAAGATGATTACACCGATGGCCGGTGGGGCAGAAAGGTTCTTGAGTGGAGACCACGTAACGGCAAACGCAGCGTAGGAAGGCCTCCCGCAAGGTGGACAGACGACCTAACAAAGAGCGCAGGGACTCGGTGGATGCAGGCCGCTACAGACCGGTCGAAATGGAAGTCAATGGGGAGGCCTATGTTCAGCAGTGGACTTCCTACGGCTGATATGATGATGATGATGAAGAGGATTACAAGTCAGTTTAGCTATGCTTACTTAATGTCTAGATAACACTATGTAGTATGTTATAGAACTATTCGATACGCTTTTTTTTTTTTTTTTTTTTTTTACGTGCGGAAATCCCTTCGGATACCCCCCCGCTGGCCAGCGGGGGTGGTTATGTCGTGTCTCGACTAAAACCGCACGGTGTCCTCCCCAAGTGTCCGTTGCCGGGCACCCCGGAGGTAAAATGATACACACCTGAAATAAAGCTCAGGTCACAAATTTGTTTTTCAAACTCAGTCCCTATCCGAAGTACGTGTAAAATGTATGTTTGTAACGTATTACTTTCTATCGTGTTCTAAAATCTAGGGAAATCACCTCTCGAGTTTCTCTGTACGACCGTTAGTATACGACTAGGGATATTTACGACTGCTCAATTTACGAGTGTCCGATACAGATAGCCGCGATACTTGAGGGCTGATAGTATCGGGCGTCACCTGCGTGATTTATAAATTATAAGAATTAAACTGCTTTCAGTTGTCTGAATCTATTCTATTATAAAACTGTAAATGGTTTCAAGACTCCAGTCTTTCCTGATCCATTCTTTGTATTTACTCATTTCTCCAACGTACTAATGTAGTCAATTTAATCTTTTAATTTATTTGTCAGAATATTTATACTTAACAACCTATTAAGCCTACGTATTTCGTCTTTGATAAGTAATAACTATGCCTATTAAAATATCACTAATAGGTAATTTATTTATTTATAAATAATTAAATCGACCATCACGAATTTATTACAAAAAGACAGACAGACAGATCAAAAATGTAAATTCATGTTACTTTTTTAATAATTTGTGACCTTTGTACCTTTTTTTTTTTTTCGGATAGCCCCCCGCCGGCCAGCGGGCACGCCGGCAAACCGCACGCCGTCTCGGGTCTTCAGAGGGTGTAAGGTTACCCATAGAGCATATCCCTCGCACCCCGGCTGACCCTGGGCCATCTCACCACTAACAGCATCGCTCATCCTGTCTCCTCTGAAAGCAGAGGAGTACGGAGAGCGATGTGTTCCCGCCACGTTGGGCATTGGCCGACGATCAATGCCAACCCTATGAAGGGGTGAAGGGGAAGCCATTGACCGCCGCCCAGGGTGTACCGGCCGCTCCGATTCCGTTCCCCCCGGACTGCAGCGGGATCGGAATCGGAGCGACACTCGAGGAGGTTACCCAACACACACCCCTGACCTTTGTACCTAATGTTTCCGTTTAAAATTAAAAGTTTCCGAAGACATTGCAACAATAATATGATTAATTGTAAAGGTAGCCCGGAACGGGTGCCCAAGGTCACTAGGTAACTCCAAATACTAGCGCTGCCGTCGCGCAAGTGCATAACAAAAATCAAGTTGGTTAGATCAGATGAATTCAGCCGCGATGTTCGATCCGCTCCGGACATGATAATGCACATGTTTAGCTAACGAAAGTTCACTTCAGTCAGTTCCAGTTCGTTACTCGGTCTTGCATCTGACAGGACATCTGGAACTATTTCGGCCAGGTGGTTGGATTGAAGCTGTATCGTTATAGTAGAAGACATAGTCACTAGAACTATTACGGTCCGGACTACTCACCTGTAGTAACTGCGGGTATAGAAAAAATTATACTTGGTAAAATAGTGAAATACACCTCTGCCTACGATACTACTACTATTACTACGGATACAGGCTTAAAGTTATGTTATGCTAATAGTGAAATTTTGAACATTTATACAGTAAATTGTACATTTGGATCATAAATTAAAAATTAAACGCTTTTAACCAGTCATCTTCATAGATAACAATTTAATGCTTACGAATAATTGCTTGAATGTTAATTCTATGTAATTCAAACATTTCTTTTCTTTGCTAATATAAACATTTAAACAATAACAAAGATCTTGTAACCAACATTATGAATTTCTCCCATATCGACTTCAAATTCCTTCTTCATAAATTCCATCCCTTGCACTTTTCGTGACTATATTTTAAACATAACATGACTTCACGCCTGTATCCTCGAAGGGGTAGGCACACCCACGACTCGCTAGTTATGTTACAGTAAGGTATATTTATAGAACTATGGTACCTGAAGTCAACCCGTAATACTTAGAATCCTTAGTAGATCTAGACCAGCTAAAGGAAAATATATAATTAGCACTTTAACTACCGTATAACTGAACTGGACTCTGAACTGGTCTCTGAACTGGTCTCTGAACTGATCTCTGAACTATAATAACCCATATTCTTCGATTGTAGATAGCGCTGTAAGAATGTAGTCAAATAATATGAATAAATAATATTTTTGTAGCAACGTCTATAAAAAAAACCCGTTTGTTATTTGTTACTTTGTTGCCTTGTTTACCAGCAATATTGCTTCATTTATACCCGAAACTCTAGGAAAACTGCTATATTTCAGTATAAGTTCTAACGTAGAGAAAATTCGTTGCAAACGGCGCACAATAGCACAGACGACTGCGTTATTGGTTCAATCTCACTGCCACAGGAAATTGTGATGTCACATATGAACCTCACAACCACTTCATAAATGGTTGTTGGGGACAAACTGAAAGTAAAAAGTAAATAAAAAACTCTGGCTGACCTTTTGTTGGTTTTTTATATAAATGTTAAAACAATATTAAACAATTTAACGAGAAATCAGTGACTCAAATAAGTAAAAAGCTACTCACGGACTATGACGATATATTTGAAGCAGAAATTTGTTACCTGAAAACAAAAAAGTCATTCAGTATTGCTATGCCTAACGATATCACAGAGAGAATGATTAACGAGAATTTTTATTGGTAGAGAATCTCAAACGGTCACTTCAGGTTGATGGAAGCATAATATCCAGCCCGTATACCGCATAACAAACCTTTTCCCAATCAACAGAGCCAAAGCCAGAAGTCATTTCTATATCCATCATAATATACTCCGGATTCTCTAATAGTTTATATGAATTAGGGGCATAATGCATTTTACTGTTGCAATGTTCAGCTGAGAGTGCACTACATGATTACCTACAATTCACGCGCATTTTTTTTCAATTGAATACCATTGAAATGTTTTTTCGGTGATTATTCCTCCGTTGCTAGACTTGTTTCTTTTTCTGTCTTAAGTCAATGCTTAAGACAGAAAAAGAAAATTGAAAATCGACTTTGACGCCAAAATTGTGGTCTCAACATTGATCATTTTAGAGAAATTAGATTTTGAAATTTTTGAAGGGTGATTATTCCTCCATGGTATGTTCGATTTTCAATTTTATTTTTCCTGTACCTTCCGGGTATCAAATTGTATTAACATGCCAAGTTTGGTCAAAATTGGTCGATTAGTTTAGGAGGAGTAGCGTCACAACCGAAATACACCGAGTGGAGTATAGAGAGCTTTTCGCTCGACGTCGTCTCACTCTTAGCTCAACTAAATAAAATTTGAAAACTGTGTTTATTAATTGTTTAGGCATATATATTTTTAAAGTTCAATAATTGAAGATTATTTTTCGAAGTCTGTAAAAATATAATAATATCAAGTTTCTAATAAAAAACGGCATTTATAAATAAAAACCTAAAAATAAATGTACAAACAACTATATAATTTTGAAGTTTACTTTCATTATGAAACTTGAAGACTTATTATTCGACACTCGACTGCGAGTACACAAACACTTGAAATGTAAGTATGTTTACTAATTAGGTTCGAAAATTTTTAGGTCATATTGCAAAAATACTTTATTTTATGAGAGGACTCTTGAAAGAGAGATCCTTAAGCTTCTTCAAGACTTATAAGTGGCTTTAATTTATATCTATAAGGTAAATCTTCAAAACTATTGTCTCCAGTTTTGTATTATAATGAGTAGAACTTCCATCTTTGCTACACCTCATTTTCCATTGTATCATTCTTGAATCTATAAACTTCCACGAGTCTCTTTGAGTATAACTTTGTCAGTCGGACAGTTGGACAGTCCTTCAGTAATAATTATTTCTCCTTTATACCACTCATACCCATGAAATGGTGGAACAGCCAAGGCAAATTTACACATTATTGTATGGCGCATCATCTCGTATTATAATAGGCGAGCCTTGTAGAATTCGTGTTCACGTACATTATTTGGATGGGTGTAGCTTTCAAGTTCTAAATTGACAATTATATTAAAATTTTCCTTCCCGCGTAGATGTTTTGCTTTCTTAATATTACAAATTATAGGGTTTGTGAATGATCTTGCTACACATTTATTCTACAATTCCATCTAGATTCAGGATAAGTCATAATTCAAGTTCTTCTACACGTTGGTCATTCATTCAATCATGAATTTAATACATTTTTTAAAGTGAAACTTTTATTACATCGTCTCAAACTTTTTCGTCTGTGTGTTGCATGTCGCGTGACGGTCGGCCGCGGAGTAGGGATAAAGTGAAAGGCGCTCGTCATAGCAGCCAAGGCCAATATGGCGGCGCCTATAGTTCGCAGCAGCTGACCGTGTAGTGTATAGACTATTACTCATTTGTACCAGTGCTCCACGCTATTTAGTTTGTTTTTTTCAGTGTTTAATGTAAATGTTGTTTGTCAATGTTTAATGTAAATGTTGTTATTTTTTAGTTAAATGTCTATAATGTGAAAAAAAGTCACTTTTACCGTGGTTTCATAAAACCACACAATCTTTTTTTTTTGTTTTCTCCGGGAATTTTGGTAACAATTTCATAATTAATTGACATCTTTGTTGACATCTTTGTTGAGTGACATGATTGTTGCTATCTTTCACGCTTTCATTATTTTAACTGGTGAAGCTCTTACCAAACAATTTAAAAAAAATTGAAATTATATTTGGTGTCAACTGAATTTCTTTAGTTGTGTTTAATGGCAGCTAAGTATTGGGCATCAACAAATTGCCTTTGCTGTAAAATAACAACATACGATAAAATGAACGAATAGCAATAATTACTTAATTAATAATGCGTAAATATTAGCTGTCTACATGAAGTTATTACACATAACCCTTTCAATTACCTCTAATTTGTGATCAATATTTTCGGTCAATAATTACCTGTATTCGATTTGTTATTTTATAGATGGGTGTATGGTGTTTAAATTGTGACCCAGTATACATGTAATGATGGTAAGCGGTAAACTTAGGTATTAATCACAATCGCTGCGTCTAAAACTAACATAAAAAGGTTTCCTATAGATAAATAAGCCGTACATCTAGTTATAAAAGTAGATATTATACAATCCTTTGAAGAAAATAGATACAACTTGAAAAGAGATGTTCAATCTAAAATGTACAGATAAACTAAATACTTACAAAGTATTTGTAGCTATCTACGATTGTAAAGCTCTTGTCAATCTCTGAAAAGGCAGACCCCAATAACGATAAAGATACATTGAGTAGATTTGTATTCATCAAACTGTTGGTATTTATACCTAGAGAGCGTGGTTTATGTACTTTGTCTGCTTGGATCCCACTTCTTAAATTTATTTGTTGCGCTTAGATTTCTGCATTCAAAATTTGAGTATATTGTTACAAACGTTACCTATAACAGCATTTTAAGTTGCTAAGATATTCCATAATAGGTATTATTTCATCCAGGCACCATTTCAGATAGCTTAGTTATTAAGAAAAGTTAGTATGGCAAATACTTCAAAAAATCATTTATCGAATTTTAGGAGCTTTCAGTAAACAAGCGATACTAAATTTAACATCGAAAACCATTCAGCTCTTGCTACATTTTATCATAAACCATTCACGCACAA
This sequence comes from Cybosia mesomella, assembly GCA_946251805.1. NCBI lineage: Eukaryota > Metazoa > Arthropoda > Insecta > Lepidoptera > Erebidae > Cybosia > Cybosia mesomella. Next base: position 27,676,073 of record OX276408.1, read on the forward strand.
CCTCTGCATCAAGATAAAGACAATAAATCTCCCCGGCGACAAAATGAATTCACCATCCCTTAGCAACTGTATCCGAATTCTTTCTATTCCCCTCCCTGCATCTTTTTCCTCACGTGCAGCAAGCTCCACCCACATTCCCTCAGGAACTGCGATAGAATACTTTAAAGAGGAATCACTTCTAAAGAATTGTTTTCGTGCCGTAAAGGGAATTCAAGGGATATCTTTGCGCTGCCGTAAAACGCCAAAGATAACGTAGCGAACACTTTTAAAGAAGGAAAGTCGGTCCTTTTAAAGGATTAGTGTCTAATGCGACAAAACGTCTGAAATGATCTTGCGGATAATATCTTTGTCTGTTTACATTGGTGTGAAGGAGATACTGTTACATGACGAAATTAGAAATTTTAACGCAAGACATTTTCTAAATATTATATTCTTATATAATTGAAACTTTAGTTTAATGGTAGTAGCTATGTGGGTTTAATTAAACTAATGATACTTAATGACGACATTGTCCGGTGATAAGTGGATTCTAAATTATAGGGCACCTACGATTTTCATGCCTCTATAGGAAACCTCCACTAATATTTCAACCCAACTAGAGCCGATTTGTACACCAGAAACATGACCATAATTTTCTTAATTTTTCTCGGTTCCTGAATAAAAAATATTCAATTATAGCAGATAGAAGAAAATAAAAATATACCAACATTTTTATGTATTCTGTTTTCATTTTCACGTTGCTATTGATTGGACTTCTATAGCAAGTCCCAAAAAAGTTGAATATGTAAATTAGTGTAACTGGTTTTTTTAGTTCGTATATGCGTGCTTTCTTTAACTAGTAGAGTTAAAAACAAGCTCACAGCCCTCCTGATATTATTAACTATTGGCGCTTACGGTTGCAATATTTAATACTCTGTAGTAAGATTAGTTAAGGGAGGGAGAAGAGATTAGTAAAATGTAAAGGAGTAGAGCTAAACCTTCCACTATTTTTAAAAACCATCATAAATAAATAAATATAATAAATAAATATTCTACGACATTCTACACAGCGCTTTCTAGACCCTAAGTAAGCATAGATTAACTAGCTTGTGTTATTGGTTCCAGAATGCGGATAAACATACATACATAAACATACTCATATTTTTTTTTATAAATACGTACATATTAAACATAGAAACACCCAGACTAATGCAAATAGACATATTCATGCATACAAATATTTGCATTGATCGGGAATCGAACCCGCGCCCCCTGCCGTAGCAGTTGAATGCAACTGTGTCGTATACTATTGCTACTTAAAGTCGATTGTAAGAGGGCGATATCTTATCCCGACGAGTCAAACCTTTCCTGCTTAAAAAACATTTTTTTACCCATTGCCATCGATTTTTCATTTAAGTGCATAATCTCAAGTTCGATCTCTGAAGGTGAACTCGTAATTTGAAGGACTCCGTTTGACAAAGCATGTTATTAAGATATATATATCTTTAATACCTACATCTATAAATGTTATTCGTCATTATTGCGAGTCAAAGGCCTTGGGGTGGCTTAACATAAATCTGTAACAAAATTACACTACAGAAAAGAATGTCATGGAAGGCAAAGGAAACCATAATATAATTCCTGCTGTATAATTTCACTTTTGTTTTTCTTAGATGTTATGAAATACGTTGAGGTTATTATACGTTAAAATCCAGAGAGTTGTGCAAAAAGTTAATGACATATTTATACTACTAACCTTATAAATGCGAAAGTTTGTATGGATGTGTGGATATATGGATGTTTGTTACTCTTTTATGCGCAAAACGGCTGAACGAATCTGGATGAAATTCGACATTATAGATTTTTTTTTAATGGGGCTAATCCAATCGTCCTTTCCACTACTGTAACTCCTGTAGACCAGGGTAACCAACGAACACACCGAATAATGATACTCGGAAAGTCCCAGGGAAAGTTAAACTGTCTTGGAATCCACATCGAAATTAATCAGAAGTAAATTGGAAACAAAATCAGACAATAAACACGTACAGTAAATATTTTCCAAACTTTAAATCAGTATTTGCACTTAACTGTACGAGTAGAAGAGCGGAGCGGAGAGGAGATATGTTTGGAAATGTTTGGAGATATGTTCTCTTATATATAAAAATGAATTGCTGTTCGTTAGTCCCGCTAAAACTCGAGAACGGCTGAACCGATTTGGCTAATTTTGGTCTTGAATTATTTGTGGAGGTCCAGAGAAGGTTTAAAAGGTTAATTAATTTGGAAGTTGTTATCGATTGAGCCAGTACGAAGTCTGCCGGGTCAGCTAGTACAATATATAATAATAATAATAAAATGTTAGTAACGCTAGAAATAATAAAAAATACTATGGCTCTGGCGATTCTCCTAACTGTGAGGAATTAAACAGGTTAGTCGATCTCCTGTACACATAAAGTACAAAGTTTCACAAAAGTTTTTGTGTCCAACCTTAATCGCTTGAGCCTTTGTGTTATATCCAGAGCTACAATAGCCTTATTTTTGGATGTTTTTATTAGGTTCCCGTATCCAGGTAGACCGTACACGGCAATTATTGTTGATATATGGCTTAACCTGTTTTCTTGTGGCTCACGGCAAAAGTGGTAAGCTTATATACTTATAAGCTTATTACTTCTGCTTAGATTACTACTGTACGTAATAGCAATTTGCTTAAAAGTTACTTAGTTTGCGACATTTACTTTGTTCAGAATTAATCATTATTATTTAACCAGTATTTAGAATGTACTGCTTCCGGGCTGTTTGGCCGTGCTCCAGATGAAACTTTGGTTCCAAACGTTTCGTCGATCACTACGGTTGACATCTTGACGACTTAATCAGTAGCAGAGAAGTCGCCGCCGACGAGAGTTCTACGTACTCGTCCCCACCTGGACCTGTACCACTGAAGATTTGACCGCAGTGATCGACGAAACATTTGGAACACAAGTTTCATCTGGACCACGGCCAAAAAGCCCGGAAGCAGTACATAAATAATAAATCCACTTCACATCACCAGGGCTAGCGAAGTGGTTATGTCGAAATCGGTTCGATTAAAACCACACGGTAACCCTGGCAGACTTTGACCACGAGTAATAACCTCGTCTCGCGATTTTGCTATTGCCTTTATTATAGGTTTTATCATTGTTATTTCCTTCGAATTTATTTAACTATATAAAAAAAAACCGTACACGAAACGTATACGAAAAAACCGTGGTAGCCTAGTGGTATGGGTAATGGACTGCTGAGACGAGGTCTCGGGTTCGATCCCAGGTTTTACCATAGCACACACCAATGACTTTTCGATGCTTTTCGAAGTTATGTGTGTATTTATCGCAGGTTTATAAGTGCCCGGTTAATGGCAATAGGCTCGCCACCTATTACATTGGGACCTAAACAAACAGGCGAAATGTGGGTGCTAGCACCTCTGCCTACCCCTTCGGGGATATTGGCGTGAATTTATGTTATGTTATGTTATAAAAAAAATCTATTCAATTTAGGGTAAGATAAGAGTTCAATTAAGTAGCGCATTATTTAGTTCGTTTAAAGATATGGTCATGTATGGTATTGATTATTCGTGTAATAGTATTCGTTTGACATGCCAAGTTGCAAGTAGTTGCGCACGCGGTGAGCACTGCTATAGCGCACGCGAGAGTCACGATGTTGCACGCGTCTTTACAGGGAAATATGCTAGCTTCATTGCACACAAAATAGATGAGAAAAAAAGTAAAATGGCCGTAGTAAACGAGCCACGACTTTGGGTTCACAAACATAACTCATTCATTCGTTCATCGCTTCGAGTTGTATCGTACGAGTACGTCGGTGCACGAAATAATACGTTTGTTTCCACTGGTTATAAATGCATTTCCAGTGCTATACTGTATCATTGAGCTGAGTGAGACGAAGTCGAGCGAAAGCTCTTCATACTAGACTTCAGGATTTTCTTTGTCACAGGTCTCCTCCTAAACTACTAATCCAATCAGAACCAAATTTGGCATGATTAAAGAGGTCAATCAGAGGAAGGTTTATGGATATATTTTGAAAAAATTAATGCTACCACAGAGGAATGATCACCGTTAAAAAAAAACCAGATGGAATTACATAATAACCGCTCGAGACACTGTGACCAAACTTTACACGCTCAGAAAGCATGTCCAGAGCTGTGACTTTCAAAAAGAATTTTCAAACTCGGACTTGCCATGGAGGAATGATCACTGTTCAAAATTTTCAAAATCTGATTCACGATGTTTCACTCAGCTCAACATTGCAAGCAGCGATTCGCCTTGCAGACCTAGTTATTATTTATCCTATCGTATCGTAAACAGAAGGGTAACAGTAATAGAGGGTTGTAAAGGGGACTGCTAACACCTTTAGTGTCCAAGCTGACCACACTTGCTAGTGGGTGCACATGCTAAAAAATAACGGAAGAGGATCTGGCGCAAGCTTTCTTCTTGGGGTTAGGAATTCAGACGGCAGTCGCCTCCAGAAAAACCGACAAACCAATCAAAACAACAAGCGGAGCCCGTGTTCCAAAGTGCCAACATTAAATGTAACTAGGTAATCGCTGGATGGGGGTGTGTGTTGGGTAACCTCCTCGAGTGTCGCTCCCGATTCGATCCCGCTGCAGTCCGGGGGAACGGAATCGGAGCGGCCGGTACACCCTGGGCGGCGGTCAATGGCTTCCCCTTCACCCCTTCATAGGGTTGGCATTGATCGTCGGCCAATACCCAACGTGGCGGGAACACATCGCTCTCCTTACTCCTCTGCTTTCAGAGGAGACAGGATGAGCGATGCTGTTAGTGGTGAGATGGCCCAGGGTCAGCCGGGGTGCGAGGGATATGCTCTATGGGTAACCTTGCACCCCGGCGTCTGAAGACCCGAGACGGCGTGCGGTTTTAGTCGGTGCAAGCCCGACATAACCGCCCCCGCTGGCCGGCGGGGGGGTATCCGAAGGGATTTCCGCACGATAAAAAAAAAAAAAAGGTAATCGCTGGATGGATGATAACATCTTTAAATATAAAAGCAAAGTCTTGTTAGTGATGATAACAAAACAACTCGAGAACGGGTTGACCGTTTTACATAAAGTTTGATTTTTTGATTTTTCTCCGCCTATGATGTGCCTTTTTGTGGACGCTGGACGATGCTATTATTGGTTTGTTTCGGCTTTGATGGGAGCGACTGCCATCTGACATCCCAACCCCGAGAGGTCATCCTTTTTTTTTACGTGGGGAATGCTGTTACGCACGGCACCGCCGGCCACGGGGTGGTAGCCGGAGATCGTGTGTGGGACTCTCCCATCATAAAGCAGCCGTGCCCGGAAAGCACATGCGTAAGTCGGAAGGAAAGAGTCCCGTGCTGCCACCACCCACTCGACAATAATTGACTGGAGCGCCTCCACGGTAGGAAAGTCAGCACGTGGAGCCTCCAGCCTCCACCACCAGCGACCACCTCACCATAATCTCCATGCGGAAGGCTTCACGCCACCCGCGAATCTCCTCGGGCGGAGGCCGACTGCCACCATCCGCCCGGTACAGTGTCGTCCGCCGATACACATCGGCGAGCACTTCTGCCTCTAAGTCCCACGGCGGAGTGCCAGCCAATGCGCACGCTACCTCCGTAGATACGGTGCGGTAACCGCGTCGAGAGGTCAGCCGACGTCAAAGTCTCATCCGTCCAGATTGGAGGAGAGGTTGCCTCAGGCACCAAAGATATTAGTGGGCCCATATACATCCTAAGAATTATCAGATCTTACTAGCACAAAGTAATTAAGTTAAAGTCCGGCCCAAAATAATTTTAATCACTAAAGATTTCTACACTATTTTTGGGAAGCGAATTGCACTTAATCAGTTTCAATCTCGACGGAATTACACAAAATAAATAAATACAATGGCTACAGTGAACCGTTTATCAAAGTGGAAAGGACTTCGGTGTCAAGCGTAGCGCTCAACAGGGCGTTTGGAAAGTTGATTCATAAACTTTGTAAAGGCATTATTTAAGTTAGTTTAAGCCGGATGTTAACTTGAAAACCTCCTTGTAGTGCAATACTTGGCAGCAAAGATGGCACCAATTCTCTTCGTTTCTTTCGTGGAAGTTTTACTGATTCTGTCATTTTTTAGGGTTCCGTAGCCAAATGGCACAAAACGGAACCCTTATAGATTCGTCATGTCTGTCTGTCTATCCGTCCATGTCACAGCCACTTTCTTCCGAAACTATACTTAAGAACTGTGCTGTTGAAACTTGGAAGTAGATGTATTCTGTGAACCGCATTAAGATTTTCACACAAATATAAAGAAGAACAATAAAATTTGGGGGTTCCTCATACTTAGACCTGAAACTCAAATTTTGTTTTTATCAAACCCATACAGGATATCTATGGATAGGTCTTCAAAAATGATATTGTGGTTTCTACTATCATTTGTTTCTAAACTGAATAGTTTGCGCGAAAGACACTTCCAAAGTGGTAAAATGCCCCCCCCCCCTCCCGTAACTTCTAAAATAAGGGAATGATAAAACTATACACTTTCACCGAAAATTGGTTCTTACGAGATGTAGTGAGCAGTTTTTTTTAATACGTCATAAATCGTAAACCGCAATTTACCTTTCATTCGATCAACTGAAGTATAAAAAATTTAAAATAAACATTATTATGTTACTTGCTGCCACGGAGCCCTTCATGGGCGAGTCCGACTCGCACTTGGCTGGATTTAACTTATGCAAGTATAATTGTTCCAAATTTTGGTTTACTCAGTTTTACCACATAATATTCTGATTAGCAGTGGAAGATGATGAAGTGCGAGTGGGTTCACTGTTTTCGAGTACTTTTGATGTAGTGAACATGATTTCAGAGAAATTTTTACCTGGCTTAACCGTTCATGAAGAGAAAGGGCTGCGTCGCTTCTCTATATCTAAAAAAAAACATCGCCCTGATGACATTTTGGTGGTTCTGTTACTGGACTAGGCAGGCTGCCACTTAGGTAACAATCAAAAGGATCAGAACAGGTGGCGCATTTGTGAATACGGACCAGGAGGGAGAGAATTACTCTCCACCAGAATTCCTGCCAGCATTCGTTACCAACACATACTAATAGATGGTGGTTACTTCAATCCGTAGTCGCCTTTCGTGACAAAAGTTTGTCAAACTGTACAGTTTATTTCGTTTTACTTCACCAAAACCTCGACGGGGTGGTACCGGAGGTAAATTCATGAAAAAAGTTAAGCTTAAAGTCTTCTTATTCCTTTTCATAAAGATTTTAATATCACAGAAGGTATATTATCATATTGAAGTATAAGCAGTAGAAGCCAAAATTTAACCTTGGTTATATATTTACAAATCGATACAATGGCTATAGGTATGTTTCCTTAAGATTATTTCAAAAAATAATAAGGTTATCCCAGACGAAAAGCTTTGAAGCCGTTAAAGTACTTATTTCCATTACACGAAATAGCATTTTTAGTATTACGGACGAACGTAAGTGTTAAAATCACGTATAAAACCAACACACTGGAGACCCTGAAATAATCAGCTGTCTGTTCGGATACACTCGCAAAAGTATTAGTATTCTCAGAGCATTCGCGTTTTTATAGTGCCTACATTTGAGAAGACTACACCCTACTCAAAGCGGCTATTGAAATCATTACTTCAATGATTGCCTCGTCGGTTAAGTGTTCGGAAGTGCGGCGGCTGAATGCGAAAATCCGGGTTCAGTTAACAGCGTAACAATGATCCACCAATTCTTATGATCTTGCTACTTCTAAACAATCAAATACATGATTATTATAATGGTACACGGTTGCCTTGGCTTTTGATTTTTTTTGTTTTTTTTTAAACGTATTTTACCAACCAAGAGGAAGGAGGAGGAAAATGGGAGTGAAACGGATTTACTTCTAGTAGTCACAGCCGTATTTATTTTGTAACATAACATAACTTCACGCCTGTATCCCCGAAGGGGTAGGCAGAGGTGTATTACACAACCACGATTCGCCGGTTATGTTAAGGTCCCAATGTAATAGGGGGCGAGCCTATTTCCATCTACCGGCCATAATTAACATTTATTAATGCACACATAAATACGAAAAGTCAGAGGTATTTCCTAGAACTTACTAAAATAAAAACTAAATAACATTATGGTGTATTCGTCTGGTTGATGAGACTACCAGAAGTGTTTTCGTTCTAGACTTAATTTTTTCTATTTTCTAACTCTCCCTCTTACTTTTTCTGGTCCCAGCCTTTAAATACGTATAACTCCTCTGGTGTTGCAAGCGTCCATGGGTATTAATTAGTACTTACTATCAGAAAAACTGCGTGCTTGCTTTTTGCATACATGCTGAGTACATAGCACAGAGAAAACAGAAAACTAACATAATAATTATGAATGGTGTAAGTTTAACAATAACACATTCTCCTCTGTATGGAACATTATGGTCCAAGATCCCACATTCGCCAGAACTCACTTATTATTACAAGGATAAATTGTATGGGATAAAGTGGTGTAGGTATGTACCTTGAGTGTATACTAGCTTGCTAACTGCTGGCTAGCTTGTCCCGGCGGCCATTTGTCAGTTATCAGATGCTAAAGGTAGGTTATGGTAGCTGCTAAAGGTAGAGAATGAGATATTTTCTTAGGTTTGCCGTACGTTATAATTCCCAGAATTTGTTCCTTATTAGCGACACTATCGAACGATTCTAGGAACCAATAACATACTAATGAAAGATCTTATTTTCAACGATAGAACCTTGTTGGCAATGTTCACCATGAATTTTAACAATATTTTCTAACACAAAGTTAAACATCAGCACTACAAATAAAAGTGAACTTCGCACTATCATGGGCGCCGGGTTAAGCTTTTATTTTAAAAAATCAGTTGTAGTAAAACGAAAATAACAATTATATGACAAGGTTGTGCTGATTTGAAAAGCTTTTTTCTGTGTCCGAATTGTGCTGCAATACCATGTCACATCAGAGAGTAAACCAAGACAAAACAAATGAGCCCGAACTCGATGGGCTTAGTTTATTTAGGATTGGAGTTCCTATGACCAACTTCCTACTCTATCATTAGACCCTAAATACCATGGCACATCAAAGAGTTTGTCAAGATAAAACAAATAAGCCCAAAATCGATAGGTTTTTCTTCTTTAATTTAGGAGTTCCTATGGCCACCTCCTACTATATCGTCAGACTAGCTACATGTAAAATTTCATCTCAATTGGTTGAGGATAACTGCTTCAGAATTCAGTTGCAAGATTTGACCCGAACCTACATACATAAATACATACATACAAAACAAGTTAAATAAAAGCTTGTAAAATAAGTAATTTCTGGTAAGCTTGGAATCTTAGTCTATTATAAAGTAAATCATAAAATCGCTTCTATTTTTAAATACTTCAAATGACATTGAAAATTTCCAGCATTCTTTTTGAGTAATTTACTGCTCTACTACGAATTACTTTTGAACTAAACCTTGAAACGCCCCAAAATCGAACGAACTTCTATTTTCAAATAAGTACTTCAATCGATCAAGTGACTAATAACATCATTACGTGCTATTTAAATTAGAAAGATATAAAGATAAAGATAAAGATAAAGATAGTACCGCCATTTCACTTCTGCCCTAGCGTTCTAATTTCAAATATTCTCTTAGGTCGACTGACTGTTCTACTTTATGAGAACCACTACGTTTACGAAATGTACTCACGACAAACGTTTATAGAGGATGCTTTTAATATACCTGAAATATTGAAAAAGTTATCCAATTTTACGAAAACTTAAAAAAATGGTATTTGGATTTATAACTTCCCTTTATTCAAATATGATTAAAACTTAAAATACCACTTAATAAACGTAAAAATGTGCTGAAAAGATTAAACATGTACTTAATAAGCGTCTTTAGCGTCATTAAACTTCTGTTGTCCTAATCATTTGATTTAAATTAGTTGCTATTAGAACTTGCAACACCAAAGATGTCACCCGTACGTTGCCATCTGTTGAAATATAGGGAAGGGTAGTCGATTTCTTTTTAAATAATTTATTTTAGATCAACTACGAGTGTGTTCAACGCCGTGATCTCATTGCGGTCCTGGGCGTGGACGTTCTCTCGTTGGAGACCATGGTGAGGGCCGTGGTCTCCGACGGGAGCAAGTGGCACGCCGCCGCCTCTTTCTGCGAACAGGTAATGCGCGCAAAAGAGACGGCGGAGAGTTAGCGGGAGAGAACCCTGCATGGCCTCGAATTCCGCAGCGATTCTAAAGCACGCACAGCATAGGACAATCTGTTGTAATATGTGGTAAATATTATATTTTTGATCGGGTAACACTACTTTTACGCTATTTTTTTCTAGGGTGGTCATTGTCTGCATGTATCTGTCCGGCGAGGATGCCGCAGACTCGTCTACGCCCGGGACTACCGATCTCAATGATCGGGCTCTGAGGACGGCAGTTGGCTGACTTGCCATCCTCACAGAAGTATGCCGTGGCGGAGGCGTATCGTGTGTGTCCTACACACGCCTGCCAACTCACCGATGCGTGATAAAACCCGACCCCACCAGGCGAGGCTGCGGTGGCGGCCAAAGTCCGCCGGTAACCCTGGGGTTATGCTTTCGAGGGCTTACACGGGGTACCCGGAAATGGACACTTGGGAGGACACCGTGTGGTTTTAGTCCGTCTGATTCCGACACGCCCACCCCATCGTCGGCACCGATGGGGTGAAGCCCGTGGGGGTGTGGATACCCCCACGGGCTTCACCCCACGTTAAAATAAAAAAAGCTACGAGTGTGTACAAATATACCATGAAATGTTTTACATGATATTGTCGGAAGTCAAACAACCAATATCTTTAGACTCTCCGTGACCATGGCTGTTAAAGGGCAACTGAAACGTCAGGATCAGTGTAAATAATATAATAAAACCTAATAAAACGTGGCAGAAACCGTTTTTTTTTTAAAATAAAATGTTTTGTTTGCAGTACAGACGTAAACAAATAATGTTTCGTTTCATTTCATATTATTTTAAAACTTTCTGCACTTAACTCATCTAATTTTAATTATTCCAAATATCATGAGTCTCCGTGCGTGTAATATTCTTAAAAGTCCTATGTTTTTCACTTCATCGTAGTTAAAGACGGCACGATCAATAGAAGCTGAAATTATTGAATGAGGTAACCACAATTAGAACAGCCCGTATTTTCAAATACTCGAATGTCAGACCACAATATGCTAGAGGCTGCATCACTAACATCATTGCAATTTATGTACCATGTATATACAGTGTGTTCTCGTGGTACAATGTATGTTTTATTAAACTTACATCAGGCGTGAGCCCGTGACAGTCTTTAAACAGATTAACCCTATTTCACGATGCAACCGCGTGCCTTACAATGTCAGGCTTCTGTTCAAAAGACGTTTAACGCACAAACGTACTAACCTTTTATCATTTAGGGTTTAAAATTGCTTAGCAAGAATTAACAAGTGCTTAAATATTTAAAATGATCATTCAACAATGTGGATCGAAAGTAGAAGCCTATTTTCACAACATGTTTAGTCCAATTAGGTTAAACTGAGATATGTAATGTTTAAATTGAACTCTTCAATTGAACGAATAAGGATTATAATGTAATAGCAATACGTTTGTGTTTATTTAACGTAAAATACTAACTAATTCAGAAGAGATTTACGAATTTTTAAAGTTCGACCCTGTAATAGGTAAAAGTTAGATTTTTTCAGTTTAGATTTTGTAGGAATAGTGGCATTTTAATGAACAAGGCACTAGCAACTTATAAGCAACTTTATTTTCTTTATAACCGAAAAATACATCTTAGCAAAAATAGGTACGGGGCCATGACAGATACATGCAGATAATGATCAGCCTAGAAAAACATAGCGTAAAAGTAGTGTTAGCCGATCAAGTTTTTTTTTTGTTTTTGTGGATGATAGGCTCACGTTTGACCTCTATCTCACCTGATCGTAAGTGACGATGTGGTCTACGATGGATCACGTTTGCCTAGAAGGAACCTATTCACTCGAGACTTGAAGATTCCGAGGTTATAGCTTTCCGGAAACACAGACTCAGGCAGGCAATTCCACTCCTTAGCTGTACGCATAATAAATGTGTCGCTGAAACGTTTCGTGCGTAGGAGTGGAATATCCACCATGTAGCGGTGGCGCGTCGCTGTGCGTCTGGTCGTTCGTTGGTGGAAAGGGCTTGGAGGTATCAAGTTGTGCAATTCCAGCGCACACTCTCCGAAATGCATCCGGTAAAAAACCGATAGGCCTGCAACTTTGCGTCGATGTTCAAGGCTCTGAAGCCTTTTCTCGACAAGTGCATCGTTATTGATGAGCCTCTTGGCCCGTCTCTCTATTGTCTCAAGCGCTTCCAGGTGGTATTTAGCTGAGCCATCACACAGGTACGAGCAGTACTCCACACAGGATCGAACCTGCGCTTGGTACAAGTTGAGCAACTGTTCCGGCGTGAAGTACTGTCGCACCTTCGACAGAATACCCAGCTTTTTAGCAGCCACTTGAGCTAATATTTACCACATATTACAACAGATTTAAAAGTAGTAGTAGTAGTTCTGTGCTGTGCGTGCTTTAGAATAGTTTTCCCAGTACGAATAAGCCAGCTCAAGAACTAGTGGTTTACAGCGTAGTAGAATATAAGCCCATCCCGTCTCTTTCTGTATATTATAATGCGACTAAAGGTTTACTGATTAAGTAACAAACACCTAAACATCTTCACAAACTTTCTGATTACTGGTGTTAGAAATTTTACTGGTGGTAGAAATTTGATGACACAAATTTGTCACAAAATTCGGCCCGGTGGGTACCATCGTGCACGATTGCGAAAAACCCTCCATAGTAATCCAACTTCGGTTTGATTGCGTTCAGGGGTCAGCAAGTGCATAGCCGGGCAGGGGGATTGTGGTCGCAGCACTAGTGGGACCAGTGGGTGTCACGAGGTGCTGCGACGACAATCCTCTTCTGATGAGGCCGTCAAGCTGAGTGCCACCATTATTAACATGGTACGTGTATGTAATGGTGACCCTCTTTCCTGAGACTTTACCTTCAGCTTACCATCAGGCGAGGTGAAGTCAAATTGACGTGTCCTAAATATATATAAAAAATATATATAAATATGAAAAAATATTATTATGAAGTAGCAAGTACTAGCCAAAAGAATGTCCTCCCGAACAAGAATATGAAGAGTATTTATTTTTACTCCTTGTTCTATACAGTTTTGTAGTGTGAGGAGGTATACTAAATTTTAGTACAAAATTTCATACCATGAAGCACCCACACCCACACTTCTAGAAAAACTTTAGAAACCAGGGATTTTTAACTGAAAGATTATCTTTCAGGCATTTACACAATAATAAGAAATAATCGACCAAGTTACAACGAAAACTAAAGTAAATTTTGTTGTATAAAAGTTTGTATTTACCTCGAGTACAAATATTCACAATTCAAAACCACATAAATATTCTAAATATATTGTACAACATTCTACACAGCGCTTTCTAGACCCAAAGTAAACAAAGTTTAACTAGCTTGTGTTATGGGTTCCAGAATGCGGATAAACATACTTATATCCTTTTTTTATGTGAATACATACATATTATACATAGAAACACCCAGACCAATGCAAATAGACATATTCATGCATACAAATATTTGCATTGAGCGGGAATAGAACCCGTGCCCCCTGAGGTAGCAGTCGAATGCACTACCGCTACGCCACAGAGGCCGTCAATATAATTTTAATTTCTAATAATTTTTCTACATATCGGATCACGTTTGTAACTTTAATAAAACGAATGACACACAGTTCTTTCGTAAACTACCACAGGAACAGATGTGAACATTTTTAATCAAAGTTCTAGACACTTCTATAACTTTTTATCGTAAATGAATGTAAAAATACCGTGAAATACTTGATATCACCCGCTTTCAGTAGTAAGTAGCAATATTGTTTTTATTTGAGTTAAAAGAAGAAATGGAGGGAGTGTGAATGATTGCTAAGATGTCAGGTTTGTCGCTGAGAAGTTTAAGTTTATCTAGTACCTATAAGAATTTAGTCTGGACACAAAATGTTTGGGTTAGTTAGAATCAAATAAATTTGAATACGAGGTATGTTCCGTATTCGCTGGTAGAGTGCCCGGCGTGGGAGGTGCCGAGGCGTGACCTCGGCACCGGTAATCGGTAATCGGGGTGGGAGTTCTCTCGCTCGGCAGCATGATTGCGGCAATGGTGCGGAGCGCGAGCGCGTGGGCTACCGCCGCCTCCTTCTGCGAGCAAGTGCTCGAGCAAGTGCAATGCTCAAGAAGGAGATCGCGGAGCGGACCCGGGTGAGATTTAGAACTCTCCAGGCCCGCCGAGCCCGCAATATGCTCGCCGCGCGTCGCAAGCGACTCAGATGCCGGAGGTCGCTCAACGACCTCCGTCCTCCATGAGCGGAGGCCTGCGGGGTGGCCGTCTGTAACCCCAGCAGAAGCAGGCCGGGGCGGCAGGTTGTCAAGCCCCCCCTCTTTTCCGGAGCAAGACGGGGACTCCGTGGTTCCCAAACCCGAGTAGGCCTTCTTGAAACCGGAGATGGCCCTGGGTCAGTCGGGGTGCGACGGGGGGCCACCTTACACCGGTTCAAGCCTGACATAACCGCCCCCGCTGGCCGGCGGGGGGGGGGGGGGTGGTATCCGTAGGGATTTCCGCACGACAAAAAATAAAAGGTACCGCCAAGATACTTTGAATTTGTTTCTGTAGGGTTTAGGTCAAACGCGTTTATTTGTATAAAATACATTTCATACTACCATTTTCTCGAAACTTTCATTTGCAACATCAGATATACGTTTCATGGTAGTCTCACAGATTTCCACATTTTAGCTCGACCATCGAGGAGATAACTAGTGTATTAATTACTCTGTGAGCTCGACCCTTGACACCATTTCACGTGCCAAAGTAAAGCGAATGCAACGCCCAATAGTCAACCGAGTCGTTTTTGTACGGTAATACTACTGCAGGTATAAATTTCTAGTGAAATTTGCCAACAAAAAGGAGTGCATCACAAAAAGCTTCCGACCAGTAGTCGGATATCAGAGACAGGATATGAGAGCTATTATATAAAAGATTAGCCATCTACCGGCAAATAGACGTCGAGTTTCTCGGGCGATTCTTGCCAAATTGCCACTTATAACACTATTTAGTGGCGAAAGACTAACTCTTTAATTCACATAATATTTTCATAATATTATGTGGGTGTATTTTCTTTTTGCCTTTGCCTACTCCTTCGGGGATACAGGCGTGAAGTTATGTTATGTTACTATTTTATTAGGTTTTTTTTTTCAAGAATATTAGTAACCGAAATTACTAATATCCCCCCTAACCCCTCCAGCTAAGCTAAATAGCTTGTGTTAGGAGTGGGTTCACGTCGGTAGTGTAATGGCCAGGATTCGAACCTGGGACCTCTCGGTCATAAGCTTGACTCCTTAACCACTAAGCTAATTTGATTTATAAATATCGAAAAAGTATTAATCTATTGTGGATTGTTTACTTTTTAAAATAAAAGTTTCTTCTACTACCAACTATGAGTCAATCTGTACTTATACTATTGTATTACCATATACAGGGTGGAAACGTTAAGTGTGTCCAGCCGATTTGACGAGAAATTGACTTTTCTATGTCAATATATTATGTAATATAAGGATACTTCCCTAGAAAGTTTCCTCTAGAAAGGGACTAGTCATGGGTTCAATTCCCGTCTAGATGTTAACTTTCCCGTTTTAAATTTATAGAAAAAAGTAAACATACTAATTACTTTAAAATGGCATTCCGATTTACATAATGTGAAAAAGGTATTGGCGATTTTACAGATCGTGTTGAGGTAAGGTTTTAGCTGAAGCAATTCTCTTAGAATTTAGTCAAAATTGCCCAATAAATCACCTGGATGGCTTAAATAATCACATTGCTTCTGATAGCGTACTAATTGCAGGAAGGAAGGTATAAAAGTAAACGAATTTTACGGAATTAATATGCCAAGTTTAAACTTCTTGTGGAACTTACTGTACCGTGGGAAACAAATATACCGAAGGACCACACAATAAAGAAAAATAAATACTATGATCTCACAAACGAATTAATCAAAAACGGTTACGTGGTTAATTTGTATGCAGTGGAAGTGGGAGCGAGAGGTATACCAGCAAAATCTCTCTATAACCTACTTAAAGATCTAGGCCTATCGAGAGCTACAATAAGCTCATTACTAGGACGAATGTCTAAAGCGGCACTAGTAGGTTCGTATCAAATTTGGTTAGGCAGGGAGGGGAACTTGGGTAGTGAAGGTGAGTGTTGATGTACATCAACAAAAGGGGCCCCTTCTAAACCTACACTTGGGTCGCAAGTCCCAGGCACTGTCCCGAGTTCCCAACTCAGCAACGCGATGGACCCGGCACCCGCACGGAGAATCCATGGATTGCTAAGAATATCGGTCATACTTAACCACTTCTATAAAACGAATAAATAATACAAGTTTAATACTTTTCTTTATATATTTGAAAACCCCCAACAGGTAGCAACTACTCTGCTTTCTACTTTAACGGCTACCTGAGAAGTGGTTACGGTTGAAAATTGAACGGACAATAACCTCACGGTGTTCTGTCATCGGAGCCTTTTACCTAGGAAGGAGGCCAACGCCTAAATTTTGACAACAGTAATGGTCGTCTATCTGCCTCTTTGGTCATAATAACACATTAATACAACACATAAAGCCTCGTCCACTACTTTATCTTAGTAAAAAGTAAAAAGAAATTTCATTGAAAGCCAATCCAGAGCTGTTTTATTATAATTTTTCCAAAAATTAATGAAAATATTTCCTTTGTTCTCGAATTGTAAAACATGAAAATATCGCAAAGCTTTGTTTTCCCAGTGTCAGAAAGTTTAGCCGGAGTCTTTTTGCTAAAGTTTCCAGATAAACATAACATAACATAACATAACTTCACGCCTGTATTCCCGAAGGGGTAGGCAGAGGTGTATTACACACGCACGATTCGCCAGTTATGTTGAGGTCCCAATGTAATAGGGGACGTGCCTATTGCCATCTACCGGGCACATTATTAAGCGAGCGATAAGTTTCCAGATTATTTATTTGAAAATATTGCAACCATTTTCAAAATTGTAAAATAAGTAAACATGGAACGTCGTTTACGTTGGAACACAAGTAACGTTTGACAGAAAGTTTGTACCATAGATGTTATAGAAGCCACAATCCGATGTGAGCAGTAATATAGAAATGCGATTGATAAAATAATGATCATTTAGATCAACTATCTGTGTGTGTTCTAATTTTACTTACACTTCTCAAATCTAAAAACAAAGTTATCACGATAACATAAATCCAAAGCGAATCGAATTAACTCAATTCCTATTTACTAAAAAACATAGCAATCAACGAATAATAGCCGAAAGTTGACAAAAAAAAAGAACAAATGTAGATAATGCCTTTGTACATCCCCATGTACATAAAGTTTTAAATGAATAAATAAATTATGTTTGTTAAAATATCGAAATCCTACATAATCTAAATTTTAATATATTAATTTAATATAATTCCCCAAAGTCGACAATCATCGTTGCAGGCTGTTGGCTGTTGGTGTTGACGACACTATATCACAACAGCAACTGAAGTTGATTCATATAGCACTGATTGAATAAACGCACATACAGCCTCTTCAACTTTAAATAATTCATTAGTGAATCGTTCTCAGTTATATTTTATACACACTCCATTAATAAATCCCTAAACGGACAGCATTATCTGCAATTTGCAGAGTCAATTTTTGGTATGTAGTACAATATTTGTTTCAGAGATATACCTACTACATTTTTTCAAAAATCTTCAAAATACTTGTGAGCTGAAACGCTAGCAGTAATCGAAAGTATAATAATCATCTTTATTTAGGACATCAAAGAATACTCGAAGAAGGTAAATAACGTTAAAATCGTAAATAATGTATTGTATGAGAGGTTATTTTTAACAAGTGAAAATGGAATATAACAAAAGAAGATATAAGTGCTTAAGATGTTCAAGATCAAAAGGTTTAATCTTCAACCTTTAAACTGAGATTTCAATAAGCAAAGGTATAGGCTTATCAATACAAACCTTAGTTCTTACAAATAAGCTTCCACCACAGCTTATCGAAATTCGCAGTTTCACTTAAATAAACAAGGAATTCTAAGGTGTTCTAAGGGAATAAATTTAAATTTATTAACATAAAGTGCCTTTTCTGTACTTATAATATGTTGTATTGATTAAGGGTGACATATTGATCTACCGTATATATTTAACACGATTGTATTACTTGTTTCATGACTGACTTGTAATTGAAATCATTTTATTATTAAGTATTATGTTTAAGTTCGTTTCTTTCTTTTTTCTTTTCACAGTAACTTTTCTATTTTTCTACTAAATATGACGACCTGAAAAAGGTAGCTGGGATAGACTGGATGCGCAAGGCGGAGGATCGGGTGCTATGGCGTACAATGGGAGAGGCCTATGTCCAGCAGTGGACTGCAATAGGCTAATTGATTGATTGATTGATTGATTGATTGATTGATATGGTATTAGACAAAAGGAAGGGAGTGATAGAGGGGATATTGTCTAATAGAAACACAAAAAAATTGACAGAATCTTTATTAAATATTTAGCTGAAATTGAAGTTCATTTATTAATCAACACAAAATATGGATATATTGCGAACACTTCTGCAAAATTTCAAAAATCTGTAGTTGAACTCTTATGAATATTAGTTCTTGTTAGAATTTTCTTTGAACACCCTTAAAAATATCACGAGACAAATGATCTAATGTTGATATAAGTTGAAATAGATATAAAAATAATTACAAAAGCAGTGCATACAAATATAAGAATACTTTTACAATAAACTGAAGGTAATATAAATCCATTTGACTATGACTATATTATTTATTAAAGTTTGAAATAACAAGTTTTGATGGGGACTTTCAAAACATCACTTAAATGAAGCAAGAAAGCACCGGTGAAGTGGCTTACAGATTTTCTTTTTAAAATTGTTCCATTTATTTCTTGTCAGGAACTATTTCCGCAAACGCTGTCGAGTCTTAGACTACAGACTACAGACAAAACACACAAAAAGGCCTTAGGGCCTTTTTGTGTGTTTTGTCAGTACACCGGGGACAATGTTAGGGCAATGTATGGTCTACAAAATAAGCATAACTAAAATCACCGTTTTTGATTATAAATCAGAACTTCTCGATTCTAATAAATTCTACTTCTTCCTATTCTTCCTCGTGAGTTCCTCTAGTGTACATGTATATGGGCAGTAGCACAAGTTAGTAGGTGGGCCATAGTCCTCCTCATCTGGGAAACCCCACCTAGACCGGTGTTACCTGCTTCAACCGAACTTTGTCAAAAATGTGTTTAAGGACTTCCACTTGGTCCAGGGAAGGTCATGTGGTCATGAAAGTTTGTATGGATATGTGAATGTATGGATGTTTAGAAATAGATTAGGGTCTGGAATATCCCAGTATGGGCGGAGACTCTGGCGGCCCGCAACGTGGCTGTATTAAACAGCCCGTTAAAAGCGATGGCCGTCAGAGTCATCAGGGGGTATCGCACGATCTCCGTCGAGGCGGCATGTCTCCTAGCCGGGACCCCTCCATGGGACCTGGAAGCGAGAGCCCTTGCGCTGCTGTACCAGTGGCGCAAGGAGGCACTAGAGCGGGGCCATAGGCCGGAGCCCCGAGAAATCAGGGCTCAGCGGTCCCAGCTCCACCGGGAACTCATGGAGACATGGAGGGTGCGACTTGAGCACCCAAGGTGGGGGGAATCCACCATTGCGGCGGTGAGACCGATCATGAAGGAGTGGTTGGAGAGGGACCATGGTTACCGGACACGGGTGTTTCGGTAAGTATCTGTGACGCATCCACCGGGAGACAACGCCGCAGTGCCAGCACTGCGAGGATCCTGGCGAAGACACGGCGCTCCACACGTTGGTGGAGTGCCCTGCGTGGGCGAGTCAACGCCGGGATCTCGTTGCGGTCCTAGGCGTGGACATTCTCTCGTTGGAGACCATGGTGAGGGCCGTGGTCTCCGACGGGAGCAAGTGGCACGCCGCCGCCTCTTTCTGCGAGCAGGTAATGCGCGCGAAAGAGACGGCGGAGAGGGAGCGGGAAAGAACCCTGCCCCCCGAGTTTCGCAGTCTGCGGCGAGGACGCCGCAGACTCATCTACGCCCGGGACTACCGACCTCCATGATCGGGACCTGAGGACGGCAGTTGGCCGACTCGCCGTCCTTACAGAAGCAGGCCGTGGCAGAGGCGTGTCGTGTGTGCCCTACATACGCCTGCCAACTCATCGAAGCGGGATGAAACCCCACCCCACCAGGCGAGGCCGCGGTGGCGGCCAAAGTCCGCCGGCAACCCTGGGGTTATCCTTTCGAGGGCTTACCCGGGGTGCCCGGCAACGGACACATGGGTAGGACACCGTGCGGTTTTAGTCATAATACGACATAACCACCTCCGCTGGCCAGCGGGGGGTATCCGAAGGGATTACCGCACGTAAAAAAAAAAAAAAGAAAAAAAATAGGGTCTGGAATATGACATAGGCTTTTATTCCGGGAATAGGTTCCTATGGATCAGGGGTGTTAGGCCGGGTCCTCCTCGTGGTACACCCTGGGCAACGAGAGCGGCAACATCTCTCTCCGTAGAGGGTAGGTGTTGCTGCTTCCGGCTAATTCCGGTCGAGGCGGGAACGACCCAATCGGGGCCGTTTTCAGTCGTGCTTCTCCACGTGTCCGGTGGCTCTTCGGACTTGTGAGGAAGGAAACCTCTATAAAAAATCACCTCAATCCCACGTTCTGACGCCCGGCAATGGGATGAATGGCTGGGGGGATCTCTGTCCCGAGGGCGTCATGTCGAAGGACAGTAAACTTAAAAATGGCAATGGGTAAGGAAAAAAAAAATAATTCTACCCAGGAGGGTCCCAGGCGCATTGCGTCTGGGGAATCCCTTCCGGAGCCCGTCGGCTCCGGCAGTCCCACGTACTCTGGGGGGGACAACCACTGCCAAACGAGCACGGCGCCGAGCTCAAAATCCGGCCCCAACACAAGCGTGGAGGTCGCGCATATGCGCAGCGCAATGTCGGAATCCGACATCGCATTGAGCAGGAGCGGGGCGAGTAGCCCTCTGAATGTCTCAGCTGTGGAACTCTTCCAGCTGGGACAAAAGCGGAAGCGCACTCCACACGGAGCGCCGATAATTCAATGGTGGAGTCGGCCTCTAGTGACGAGGCATCCCCGGCGGCCAAAGTGGGTACTGGCCGCCGGGGCAGAGGACGACCGCCCACAAAAGGTCGGGACAAAGCTGCGAAAGCAGCGAAGGTTGGGGACCAAGAGCTGGCAGCTAAGAGCGCGGAAAGCGAAAGGCTTATCGCCGACCTTCTCAAGAAGGTTTCGGCGGATAGGCTAACGAAGACGCCTTCCGTACCAAAAAAGGCTGCGATGGCAACGCCGGTGAGGACTTCCACCTCGGCAGTACCGGAGCCAGGAAGGACGACTCGACAGTCGCTGGAAAATCTCCGGCGACTGGCTCAGTCATCCCCGAGCCCCGAACAAGAGGCGATAATAGGCATCGCCGAAGAGAATGAGCTTCTTGTGGATGAGCTGGCTAAATCTCGTCAAGAGATGGCCCGCCTCACCGAAGCATTCGAGGAGGTCAAGAGAGGGGCGGCGAGCTCTGTCAGCGCAGACGAGGTTATTGCGCCATCGGTGGGTCAATTGGCACAGCCCGCACATTACGCCCAGTCACCGCCAACGGTAAGGCCGGCGCAGCTGGTGCAGCCAGCGCGATCGTCGCAACCGACGCTTCCGACGCAGCCGGAATCATCGGCGCCTCCGGTGGAGGCCGATGTAGTTCGGCTCCTGGTGGCGCTGGAGGAGCGATTGATGAGTCGCATCTCCGCATTGGAGAGCGTGTATCGCCGTCCACCTCTGGCGCCGTCAGGGGCCGGCTACGCGGCTGTAGCCAGGGCGGGCCCAACTGCCCGTCCAGCTACAAGGGAGGCCTTCCCAGGCCAGCCAACACCGACCTACCTTCAGGTCACCCATTCCACCTGCTCTAGTTGACGATGCTCTCGAGCCCCGACTGAGAGGGCTTCTCAGCGCATGTATGGAGCGGGGCCAGTTTCCGAAATTGTGGAAGACGGGGAAACTGGTCCTCATCCGAAAGGAGGGGCGTCCGGCAGACTCGCCGTCCGCCTACCGGCCCATAGTGTTGCTCGACGAGGTTTGCAAACTCTTTGAAAGAGTAGTTGCGAAGCGCCTCGTCGAGCACCTCTCAAGAGTGGGGCCGGACCTGGCGGATGACCAATATGGCTTCCGCCAGAGGCGCTCCACTGTGGATGCCATCATGCGCGTGAGGGCTCTGGCGAAGGATGTAGTCGCCCGGGCTGAGGTGATGTTGGCGGTATCTCTGGACATCGCCAACGCGTTCAACACCTTGCCAGACAGGTGAGGCCGTCTGTCTCCCCAGCAGAAACAGGCCGGGGCGGCGGGGCGACGCGCGCCCCCCCTCTCCGGGGCAAGGTGGGGACACCGTGGTTCCCACACCCGAGGGGGCCATCTCGAAGCCGTAGATGGCCCAGGGTCAGCCGGGGTGCGAGGGAATTGCCTTATTAGGTCACCTTACACACCGGCATCTGAAGACCCGAGACGGCGTGCGGTTTTAGTCGGTTCAAGCCCGACATAACCACCCCCGCTGGCCGGCGGGGGGGTTATCCGAAGTTATTTCCGTACGAAAAAAAAAAAGGTTCCTATGGATCACGGGAACGGAATCAGAATTTTATGCAGGCGGAGCTATGAGCAACAGCAAGTATTTAATAAAGTAGGCATGTTATCACTGTGTGCGTGCAAAAAAAAACAACGAAATAAGTACATTACTTTGTTTATTCAAGTCACAAAGAAACAATTATAAACGTCAATTTCAATGCTACTCAGCCATATTCGTAACTCAATAACTTAAGCCTATGAGACAAGAATTTGACAATAAAAGCGCATTTGAGTACTGTCAAATTGGCATGTGCGTTCAAGTGCGTTCAATATTGTTCCAATTTTAAATAGCTTCTGTAGATGACTGCCTTGGGAGCACAGTAGCTTGAATGCTTGGGGTTAAATTTTAGGAAATTCTCAATAGCATCAAGAAGTTTAAAAAGGCTTCCGGTAGCGATGCGTGTTTCTAAGGCGCCATCAAAATCTCTGGGACCCAAGCCAACCTAACCTGCAAGCCGGTACACCTGCTGTTTTTATTTTTATTTTTTATATACCACTAATGTGGTAGACAAGCACACGGCTCACCTGATGGGAAGCGGTTAATGAACGAGGCTCTGGCGCAGGCTTTCCTTTGGGGCTTTGGAGAGTAGATGGCAGTCACTCCCATAAAAGGCGTATATATCCAATCAAAAGGAGGGGAAGAAGTAAACAGACCCCGGACTCCGAAGCGACAGCCTCGGATGCAACCGGCAACAACTGAGATAGATGATGATGATGACCTAGTTAGAAGCATCTTTTATCTGTTCCATCACCAGCTACTAAATAGTATGAAATACCAAAATGTGGGTATGAATCACGTCTCTGCCCGGTGTGGAACCTAAGATAGAAACACGCTTGTACGATACGACTGCATACAGAAAGCACTGCTAATAGAAATCTATATTCCTAGACAGCACTTTTCGCCGAAAATTTTGTTGATAGAAAAAATTGTTTGTAGACATCTCGGTACACAGAGATCTCTCTTCATAGACAGCACTTCTTGCAGTAAACTTTCCGGACTAGTGGTTCCGGGGTCCCTCTGTTGGGGTCACAGTTCTAACCTAACCTAACCCACTTTACTTATTTTTGGAATATAAGCCGAGCGAGGCAAGAAGTGCTCCCTGGGGTTATCCTTTCGAGGGCTTACCCGGGGTGCCCGGCAACGGACACTTGGGGAGGACACCGTGCGGTTTTAGTCGAGACACGACATAACCACCCCCACTGGCCAGCAGGGGGGTATCCGAAAGGATTTTCGCACGTCAAGAAAAAAAAAGGCAAGAAGTGCTATCTATGAAGAGAGATCTCTGTATGCAGTGCTGCCTATGAAGAGAGATCTCTGTGTACAGTGCTTCCTATGTACCGAGATGTATACAAACAATGTTTTCTATCAATAAAATTTTCGGCAAAAAGTGCTGTCTAGGAATAGAGATTTCTATTAGCTGTGCTTTCTGTATGCAGTCGTATCGTACAAGCGTGTTTCTATCTTAGGTTCCACACTCTCTCTGCCAACCTGTCCGAGGATATAGACGTATAAGCGTTACTATATGCATAAATTACAAAGACGTTGTTAATGTATCCCATACTTTAATATTTTTCATGTTGGTACACCAATTTCTTTGAGATTATTGGGGGAAATTTGCGTGTTGTTTGTTTAAGTAAGCGAACGGTTTATACTCTGTTTACTTTGTGTATATTAAAATTTGTTAAATTTATTTCATTTGACTTGTTTGCACTAATTTTCCCCTATATGTAGAAACGTAGGTACACAAAGAAAGGGGTGCTTGGTTGGGGACCTCCACGCGGTGCACCCTGGGCAACGGAGACGGCAGCGCCTCTCTCCTAGGGTGGGAGAGACGCTGCCGCCTACGGCCAACTCCGACCGAGGCGGGGACGGCCCTGTTGAGGGCTGTTTGGAAGCTTTCCACGTGTCCCTCTGATTAGCAGATGGCACAGTGGAGAGCAAGTAAGTGGGCCATCTCGAAACCGGAAATGGCCCAGGGTCAGTCGGGGTGCGAGGGATATGCTCTATGGGTAACCTTACACCCCGGCGTCTTAAGACCCGAGACGGCGTGCGGTTTTAGTCGGTGCAAGCCCGACATAACCGCCCCCGCTGGCCGGCGAAGCGATATCCGAAGGGATTTCCGCACGAAAAAAAAAAAAAGGTACACAAAGAAAATAAGTGTTCTAATATGGGTAATGTTTTATTTTCATTCATGAATTATAAATAACTAGCCTGTGCCGAAAGATCCGATCGCGTTGGTTTCTGATCCTATTCCCGCAACCCATGGGAACCTTTCGCGGATAAAAAGCCTATGTGTTATCTCAGACTATAATCCTATACCTGTACCAAATTTCAACCACATCCATTCAGCCGTTTAAGCGTGATTGAGTAAAATCATCCAAACAAATAAACAAAAATTATTCACAAGCATTTACATTTATAATATTAGTAAGATCTTTAAACTCATCATCATCTGCCTGCCCTTGACTCTATTATTTGGGGTCGGTGCAACATATTATTCTCTTCCTAAGTCTTCCTAAATCTCATCAGTCATTCTTTTCCTTGATAAACCGTTATTCACACACTCTCTCCATCTTGCTTTGGGCCTGCTCAATTATTTACAGTAATATAACAAATACCAGTTATATATCTTTACGTTAAATTTTTCAAATTAAGTATCATTGTTGTCTTTTTGACGGCAATGAAACCACAGCTAACGATGAGAAGTGTATTGCATTGTTTTCTTGTCTCTTTGAACGTTTTACTATATGTAAAATCCGTTCCCGCAGGGGGAACGCACAGGGTAGATTTCGTGAAGCTATGAATTTTTTTTTTTTCTCGAAAACGGTAACTTTTAGCGAAAAACTTTTCAGACATTTATTTTAGACTTAAAAATGGCCTATCGATTAAAAATGTTCCCGACGGCAAGAATGTTCACTGGTTAGAAGTTCTGATTTTTTTCCTGAAAAAATTTGGTTTCCCCCCCCTCCACTTTTAGTTAAAGTTTTAATCTTATAGGTTTATAATTAAAAGTTGTTGGTATTCATGTATACTATGGGATAAAATGAGAACGGTTCGAATATCTTTCATGGAACGTGAAATTTTGAGGAAAAACTGATTTCACAAAAAGTGGCCCTACCGTCCCCTAAGGCCGGATTCCACCCGTTCACGAATTTAAACTAAGTTTACACCCAAGCAATTTTTGACCGCAGTTTGAAAGCGATCGGGGCAAAAATGCGACCGTGAGAGTGCCGCAAATTTTGGGAAGTGGAACCATACATACATATATATATATATACTATATATAAAATTTTTGACCAGTGGTCATTTCGGACTCAGGGGGTCATAACTAGACCTCGTATGGAGATTTTTTTTTTAAATTCGACAGTAGTCAAGAAACCAATAGGTAGATCGATTTCATCGAAATCTACCTAAAAGCTTTAAATTCTGTGGCAACTTCGGGCAATCATTTTCTTTTTGGCATTCTTATCCCCTTTTAAACATCTAACATATATTATGATTTTACTTTCATCCTACGCATCACATGTCCGAACCCGGATAAACGATCTCCTCGTAACGAACTGTATGTGTATTAAAATATTTATAAATCCATTCAATCATTTCCTTACCTTTTTTATATATTTTGTAAATGGTTGGGTTATGTCGATTTGTACTCGTTTTATACCCTTGAATTTATTGTGAATTACTTTACTACTTTTCATTTGAAATTAAAATAGGTATTGCAACGATAAAACCTACTCGGTAAAACATGTCTGTATGCACTTCTTGTTATTAGAACGGTAATTAATATCACCACTACCATCTACTTGTGTTAAGCTATCAATGCGAACGGCCAGATTTTTCCAGATCATTAGGCTCTTGTAAAGTTTCAAGTCATAACATACTTTTCTTTGTCATCATCATCATCCGAACGCTGATCCCGCTTGCATCCAAAGCTTACTTTAGAGCCTGGGGTTCACTTTCCTACACTTCTTTTCAACCGACTTCCAAAAAAAGGAGGCATTTTTTTTACGTGCGGAAATCCCTTCGGATACCCCCCCGCCGGCCAACGAGGGTGGTTATGTCGTGTATCGACTAAAACCGCGGTGTCCTCCCCAAGTGTCCGTTGCCGGGCACCCCGGGTAAACCCTCTAAAGGATAACCCCAGGGTTGCCGGCGGACTTTGGCCGCTACCGCGGCCTCGCCTGGTGGGGTCGGGTTTTATCCCGCTTCGGTGAGTTGGCAGGACACACGACACGCCTCCGCCACGGCCTGCTTCTGTAAGGACGGCGAGTCGGCCAACTGCCGTCCTCACGAAAAAAGGAGGCATACAATTATTATTTTCGTTATAGTGTGATAATTTTTTAGAATAAAACCTTTTTTTTTTTAGAAAAAGTTTTTTTAAATTATTTTATTCGTATTTGGTTTATCGCGTTTCTCATATAACTGTCTTTTTTTGTCTTTTGCTTTAATATATATTTTAACACACCGTATGTGTTGAACATTACTGACAGCGTCAGTAATGTTCAACACATACGGTGCACATGAAATGAATTATTTTTTGTTTAGAATTCAGAGTGTAGCAGCTCGGATATGTCAATATTTAGTAGTTAAACTGCAAATGCTTTCAAATACCATAAAACCTCAACTGAAAATTATGTTCATAGTTAGTTTCATAATCGGGTTTATAGCAGCTTGCTTTTGTGATGTTGGAAGTTTGATTGAAGTTGTATAATTATGTGTGATAGTAGTTATTTTGTTATTTTCTTAGTCAGTATTTTCATTAGCTCACTATAACACTTAATGACCTGTAACACTTATCATGTACGAGTATATGTCACGATAACCTTAGATTACTAGTATTCTGCTTCAATATGCTAATTAAATTATTTATTTTTGAACAGAAACCACCTTTTTTTTCGTGCGGAAATCCCAAGGAAGGGTTCTAAATCTCTCCCGGGCGCGCTCCGCCATCTCCTTCGCGAGCATTACATGCTCGCAGAAGGAGGTGGCGGCGGCCCACGCACTCGCGCTCCGCACCATTGCCGCAATCATGCTGCCGAGCGAGAGGACTGCCACCCCGGTGGCTGCCACGAGGTCACGCCTCGGCGCCTCCCACGCCGGGCAGTCCGCCAGCGTGTGCAGCCCTGAGTCCTCGCTCGCGTCGCAGTGATGACACTCAGGCGTTGGCTCCATCCTGATCCGATGCAGGTGGTCCCCGAAGCACCCTTCCCGGCGATCACCTGTGTCAGTCGGTACGAGAGGCTTCCGTGTCGTGAACAGAAACTACCTAACATAATTCAAACTGTGTTCCATGAATTAATGTTTTCATAAATCTATCACAATATACTCGTAATTATCAAAATAATATCACCAGCTTTCATCTCCTACTGTTCCATGGTATCTCTTAGAAACTTACCAAGACTAATATAAATAGTTATCCTGAAGAAATACACACCCATGTATTTCCTCAAAGAGGTAAGCAGAGGTATATTAGCACCAATATTTCGCTAACTATCTTTTCGATCACACTTAATAAAGGGTTAGCCTATTCTTGTCAACCGGGCAGGCTGCCTGCATCACGCAGCAGATTTTTGAACAATTTACAAATTTTACATTCTTATATTTACTTATAAAAGCACCCATTAATCACCAATAATACTTTCTCAATTTATTTGCAAAAGAAAACGCTTTTGTATTCCAGCTATGGCATTGCAACAAGTGCTCAGGCGCGCTTGTGAATCTTTCTGCGTCTGCTTGGCACTATTCAGCTGTTCCCCAACGCCATGGCATAATTCTTTGAGTATATAACGCGCTGTTTGCTCAAGGAATTTACCAGGAGCGTAAACTGTTGACCATTTTCTTAATTAACAAGTAGCTGTTCCTTTTCTTTGTATTTTGGTTGGTAATTTTCTTCAAAGCTGCTGCCCTTGCAACCACTGCACCATGATTGAATTTATCACCAATCTGTATAAAAACTACTGCATCTATAAATTACAATGACGCCTGCAATAACGCATGGATATTCGCACGAGTATTCAATTTCTTGGATCTTATTCTAAATGAATACAGTTTTAAGATATTTCATCATTGTTTTACATTAATGATGAACTAAACTTAATTCTTCAGTTGTACTTGCGAATTTTCAAGTGAAACTTCTTGAGTTATTTATCGAAAATTGAAGTCTAAAAAAATTGTTGAGAAAATCTTCTCAAAACTCAATTTGCCTTAAAAACACGATGAAAAGGCTTCTAAAAGCAAAGGTTATACTGAAAATATAGCTACTTATTGAAACAGAATAAATACCTACCCACACAGAGAAGTTTGAGCTTATAGATAAAGCAATCACAATTGCTATTATTCCGAGGATGAAAGCACGGTTTTCAAGACTCACGGATGTCAGTATTCACATCGTCCATGTAATTCTATGGCCACGGCTGATGAAAAGTGGGCACAGGCTATCAAACTTCGTGCTTGCGACAGGGCTGGAAGTTTTGAAACTAGAGGCATGTACAACTATACAACCATAGGCTCTATTAGTAGTTCCTTACACCCCGGCGTCTGTAGACCCGGGACGGCGTGCGGTTTTAGTCGGTTCAAGCCCGACATAACAGCCCCCGCTGGCCGGCGGGGGGGGGGGGGAGGTATACGAAGGGATTCCCGCACGAAAAAAAAGGCTCTATTAGTAGTTATGTCATTATTATTTTGGTGGAATTTATTAAAAATAATTTTAACATGACTAATACTTTAGGATGATTTTGTAAAGCAAACGAGAGTCTTCATTCTGTTTGACTCGCTTGAATGGATAGGTTCATAGTTTGTCGTTTCACACGCCTTTGTTGCGAGAATAGATGGGTTCGTAGCAAGGTGAGTGGAGTATTTTGTTACACTAGAATATCCTTGTAAGATGAGATGGGTTGACTTATTCTTAATTACAATGACTAATGGATATTTTGTGCAAATTGATAGAAGGTAACATAATATTCGCTAGGCGCCGAGGTGACTCAAGCGTCGGAGGTCGCTGAACGACCGCCATCATCGATGAGCGCAGGCCTGGGGGGGACAGGTGGCGCCACCTGTCACCCTAGCAGAAGCACGCCATCCTCTTCCCGGGGGCAAGACGGGTACGTAGTTCTCAAACCCGAAGGGGCCATCTCGAAACCGGAGATGGACTTGCCACCTTGGCCACCTTACACCTCGGTGTCTGAAGACCCGAGACGGTGTGCGGTTTCGGTCGCATCCAATCCGATATAATCACCCCCGCTGGCCGGCGGAGGGTTATACGGGAAGATTTCCGCACGAATTAACAATGAGATAGCCGAAATAGAGAGAAATCTGTGTATTGTATCTACGTACATAATTTGCATAAATTACCTTTTCTACTTTCATAATAGTTTTCATACAGGTTCACCCATTGTGGGTGAACCTTTTTTTTTTTTTTTTTATCGTGCGGAAATCCCTTCGGATACCCCCCGCGTGCCAGCGGGGGCGGTTATGTCGGGCTTGAACCGACTAAAACCGCACGCCGTCTCGGGTCTACAGACGCCGGGGTGTAAGGTTGCCCATAGAGCATATCCCTCGCACCCCGACTGACCCTGGGCCATCTCCGGTTTCGAGATGGCCCCCTCGGGTTTGGGAACCACGGTGTCCCCGTCTTGCCCCGGTTTGGGGGAGGGGCGCTAGTCGCCCCACCGTCCCGGCCTGCTTCTGCTGGGGTGACAGGTGGCCTCACCCGCCACCCCCAGGCCTGCGCTCATGGAGGACGCAGGTCGTTAAGCGACCTCCGGCGCCTGAGTTGCCTGCGACGCGCGGCGAGCAAGTTGCGGGCTCGGCGGACCGGGAGAGTTCTAAGTCTCTCCCGGGCACGCTCCGCCACCTCCTTCGCGAGCATTACATGCTCGCAGAAGGAGGCGGCGGCGGCCCACGCGCTCGCGCTCCGCACCATTGCCGCAATCATGCTGCCGAGCGAGAGGACTCCCACCCCGATGACTGCCACGTGGTCACGCCTCGGCGCCTCCCACGCCGGGCAGTCCGCGAGCGTGTGCAGCCCTGAGTCCTCGCTCGAGTTGCAGTGATGACACTCAGGCGTTGGCTCCTTCCTGATCCGATGCAGGTGGTCCCCGAAGCACCCCTTCCCGGAGATCACCTGCGTCAGTCGGTAGGAGAGGCTTCCGTGTCGCCTCTCCAGCCAATCCTCCATGATGGGCCTTACCGCCGCTATTGCGGCGTTCCCTGCGCTTGGTCGCCCAAGTCGTTCCTTCCACTCCACCACGATGGCCTGGCGGAGCTGGGACTGCACGGCCTCGATTTCTCGAGGCTCGGGGTTCCATCCCTGCTCCCGCGCCTCCTTTCGCCACTGGTACAGTTGCGAAAGGGCTCTCGCTTCCAGGTCCCATGGCGGAGTTCCGGCAAGGAGACTCGCCGCCTCGAAGGAGATCGGGCGGTACCCTCGGATGACCCTGCTGGCCAGAACTCGCTGCGGAGCGCGCAGCATCTGCACAGTTCTGGTCCTCAGGGCCTCCGCCCATATTGGGCACCCATACAGGGCCATGGACCGCACGATCCCCGCGTAGAGTCTCCTGCAGGAGTCATCGGGCCCCCTCATGTTGGGCAACAGCCGAGCCAGAGCAAGAGCTGTGTCCTTCAATTTGGGGGCCAGACTTCGGATGTGCTCTCCGAAGTCCCATCGGCCGTCGAGCACGAGCCCCAAATATTTCATTTGGGGCTTGATACCGATGCGATTTCCTCCCACGATGAGACTGGATCCCTCGGGTGGCTTGCTCCGAGGCCCATGGAAGAACAGGGCCTCGGTTTTATGCAGGGCCACCTCGAGACCCAGCCGCCGGATCCGCCTAACGACTTGGGCAACCGCGGTCGTGGCCCTTCGGGTCGCTTCGCGGTACGTCGCCCCGCACGCCGTCACGAGCGTGTCGTCCGCGTAGCACGTGACGGCGGCACCGCCTACGAGCTCACCGCGAAGCACCCAGTCGTATCCGACCATTGCGGGTGAACCTGGTACTCGTAGGTACTCTAGAGATTTCCACACGACAAAAAAAGGTACTCTAGACCTGGCCTTACTTGAAAATCTCCTTAAATAAATCAAACGTTTAAATTTGTTTATTGATCTTAAGTAATAATGTTCACTATGAACAGAAACCGTACCTACTAAACCAATCGTTTGGTTCAATCACAACGCGTCATTGGTCACAAATGGGCAGTTTAAAATTCATTATCGACCGACAAGATTGAACTAAAGTAAGAAGCGCGGAAATGCGCGGGAAGCTGGAGCAGTGCACCAGTTGAGTGATATGCTACGATGGTATTCTGTATCTAGTCTATTCTAAATCTGTAACGGAGTCCAATGTTGCATCTGTTATTATTTTTGAAGCCAATCGCTTCCTAAAACGAGCAATGTATTCCATCCTAAAACTAATTTTAGTTACGGAATGAATTGAAATTTGGGATTATGGTAATAATGTATTATTTATAAATAAAGGAAGTTTTGTAAGAAAACCAGCCTCGTCCGTCTATCAGCAGGTGCACGGCTTACAGACTTGGCCCCGAACATTTTGGTGGTGCCCAAAAACAGCTATAGTGCCTCGTCCGTCTTTCAGCAGGTGCACCGACTTACAGGCATGGGTCCCGAAGATTTTGGTGTTGCCCGAACTCCCCTACTATAGAGTATAATTTACATATCGACCTTATAGTTAGTGACTGTAACATCACAGGCGTTGCGGTTTCGATTCCCACTCAGTGATAAAAAATTACATAGAAACAGAAATTCATGCCTATAATCTTTGTAATAACAGTTAAGGGAAACAGCAATACAGCTTGCGGAAATATATCATGAAGGTAACGCCTTTCCATTTCTCTAGAGACCGCAGCGGCACTTAGTTGCTATCTGCGTATACATCGCCAAAGAACCCAATGAATTAACCTTTCATAGTTAAAAGCCTCTTAAGTTGAAACGCGTTTAATTAACCAACTTATGAAATATCTCGTTTCGGTGCGTAATTTCGTATTTTTTACTGAGATTATTACATTTTTTTATCTCTTTTTTATGCACCTATTAAGTGACCATAAATCACTTTATTTTACTTTTAGATTATGAAAAAATATAAGAAGAAAGAAAACACGTTTACTACGATATGTACATGGACAAAATAACTTTTTTTTTTCTTTTTTTTTTCGTGCGGAAATCCCTTCGGAGACCCACCCGCCGGCCAGCGGGGCGGTTATGTCGGGCTTGAACCGACTAAAACCGCACGCCGTCTCGGGTCTTAAGACGCCGGAGTGTAAGGTTGCCCATAGAGCATATCCCTCGCACCCCGAGGATAAAAATACCTTTTTTAAATTATCTGGTGTCAAAAAATGATATTTTTTTATATCATTGGCAATATGTCTCACCTCGCCTGATGGTAAGCTGAAAGTAAAGTCTCATTAACAGTCACCATTACAGACACTGACAATGCTACAATAGAGGCCAATAATCAGATGCTTATTGACTCAGGACTATAAGAAGAAGGAAACTTATGCTGGTTAAGAAATCCAAGTCTTTATGGTGCGGCAAAGAAAAGAGACGCCGAATCGTTTGGCTTTTTTTCTCTTCGCATTAATATAATATATAAGCTTCAGTAGTGTAGTGTATGGGGCATACCAAGACCTTTATCTGCAAGCCGGTACATACCTGCTGAATGACGAACAAGGCCCTGGTGCAGGATTTTCATCCCCGAAGCCCTCCAACCGCTGGTCTAGCCACCCGCGAAAAGGCGATATCACTGTGTGTCTGGAGGTCACCTAATTGAGAATTTTATGGTGCAGGTAGCCATGACACACTAGGGGTATTCTTGTACAGTTTCAGGCCCCCCGACAAGGTGCAGAGTATGACACACTGCAAGGGTTTTAAAGTCTGTGAGACACATAACCGCGCGGCCTCCCCGCGTCGCGCTGTATTAACGAAACAAAAGAATATGTATTCATCTAGGGGTAGCAGGTGGGACAACAGTTGCTCCCTCTAGGAGAAGTAAACGGAGTCCAGTCTCAAACGTGTAAACATGGGACGCAACCGAGCACAGCGTTAAGATGATTTATTTAACTTTAAGGAGTGTCGACTTGTAAATTTCGAGTTTCATTGATTAATAAAATATATTTTTTTTATTTATTTAATAAGTATTAGTCACAATCTCATCATTATAAGTCACAATCGATGTTAGTCAAAAAATAACCCGCCCCTGAATGATCCCGGTGCAAAAGTGCCCATCACACTCGCCGCATTTCCACGCTGGATTGCGATGGCCAGCCTTTGCACCAGGAACGATCCGGAACGAGAGTCCCCAGTCGTTTCTTGGAGCCTTTGTCCAATTTCCTTAATATTTTGGCCTCCCCGCCCCAACTCCCCAGGGTTTCCACCGCTACAGGCATGAAGGTATACAGCGGCTCCAAAGTGGCGTATTTAAGCCTCTTCTTTAGGTAAGCTGGCGGCTTCCGCGGCGGCCGATGGGGAGTGAACGGTGCGACTAAGGTGGCTGACGGCTACCGTGCTGACGCAAGTTGCATCGCAAATTAGGCACTTCCCGTTCTTCCAGGGCACCAGAGTCAACCCGTCCGGCCTCTTACCGTCCAATCTACTCAGGCCCGGAGGATCAAGCACGCAGGGGACGGAATGGATTTGGTTATGTGATAGATTTTTCCACTTCTATAGTAGAAAAGTCTTCCCTGATACGCATATTATACTGCCACAGAGGTTGCCATTGGTAAGTAAAAATGAGTTACATCGGTGCACCGGGCGAATATAGAATATCGTGTATCCAGACTACTGAATCGCAAAGGGCAACGATGCTATATCCTTTTAATCTATGGAATCTTGTCTGTTTGCCTGAAGCGTTATCACAAATACTGTCTACAAATCTAGATTTACCTTTAACCAAGAGTACACAAATGCCCCCGGACACAGGCCACCGTTAAGGAGTAAAACGAGGTCGTTAGTTAATTTAAACCCGACATAATTACTTTGTGGGCACGTCTACACGGCTTTGGTGGCATCTGTGAGGGTCTTCCATGCGTGAAGGGGGTTTGTAGTTATGTATAAGTTTCTTGTTTAAATTTTATATGTATCTATAACGAGGAAAACGGTAGCCTAGTGGTATGGGTAAAGGACTGCTGAGACGAGGTCTCGGGTTCGATCCCAGGTATTACCATGGCACACACCAATGACTTTTCGATGCTTTTCGAAGTTATGTGTGTATTTATCGCAGGTTTATAAGTGCCCGGTTAATGGCAATAGGCTCGCCACCTATTACATTGGGACCTAAAACATAAACTGGCGAAACGTGGGTGCTAGCACCTCTGCCTACCCCTTCGGAGATATAGGTGTGAGTTTATGTTATTGTTATGTTACAATTCTAAATTTTATTTTGTGTTCACGCACTTCATCTCTCTTAATGGTCGATTATCCAAAAGTTCATTACATCAATTGGAGCCTTTTTTCGTGCGGAAATCTTCTTTGATACCCCCTCATCAGCCAGCGGGGATGTAATATCAGACTCGAGCAGACTAAGGTTTTCAGGTGTAAGGTGGATAAGGCATTTCCTTCGCACCCCGACTGACCCAGAGTCACTTCCAGTTTCGAAATGCCTTCCTCTGGTTTGGGAGCCACGGTGTGTAGATGTTGTCTCGAGGTTGAACTCCTGGTATGAACCTTTTGATCATCATTGCGATGTCCCATTCAAAGTTTACATTTTGGAGTCCGAGATATGCTTATTGTTTTTGATTGATATGTCGACTTTTCCGAGAGCGACTGACATCGGACCTGCCAACCTTGAGATGAAAGCCTGGCCCAGAGTTATTTCTGTTGTTTAGCAGGTGCACCGACTTGCAGATGAGGTAGGGTGGGGCATTAAGGATGTTGGTAGAGCTCTCTCCGCACAGTTAGATCCTTATTTGACGACCTCAGTGGCGTAGCGGTAGTGCATTCGACTGCTAAGCCAAAGGTCGCGGGTTTCATTCCCGCTCAGTGCAAATATGTATATTTGCATTGGTCTGGATGTTTCTATGTATAATATGTATTTATTTACAAAAAAAATTAAGTATGTTTATCCGCATTCTAGAACCCATATGACAAGCTCTGCTTAGTTTGGGTCTAGATGGCGTTGTGTACTTTGTCGTACAATATTTTTTTATTATTATTATTATTGTATCCTATTGGAACTTGAGATTTTAATTAAATAAAGACATTTAAGGACTATGCAAAAAATAGTGCTTGTAAAAGGGTAACAGCAAAATGTTAAAAATAATACATTAGTATATATTATTATATATATTTTTTATTAAAATATTGAGCTGAGCGAGCGAAGCTCTTATACGCGGCATAGCCGTTTGTTGGTGGCTGA
The DNA here is from genome assembly GCA_946251805.1 of Cybosia mesomella. Taxonomy (NCBI): domain Eukaryota; kingdom Metazoa; phylum Arthropoda; class Insecta; order Lepidoptera; family Erebidae; genus Cybosia; species Cybosia mesomella. The sequence goes on from OX276408.1 coordinate 27,712,284, forward strand.
ACTCCTCCGTAACCACTTGCACGATCGTGACCAAATTGACCTCCGTGAACGTGTGGACACTGAGGAGTGTTTTACAGCGAGATGAGTCATGTCCGATGTACCATTGAGGAATAATCACCGAAAAACAGTGTCAAGAGCGCGCGGCCTTAGCTAAGCGCGCGACCGTAGTAAGATGTCTTATTTTCAAGTAAAAGTCCGACTCGCTCAACTCAATTTATTTCAGTCGCACGCTACACAGAATTCCTAGTTTACGAAAATATATTATTATAATACTAGCAATAAAGGTATAAAGTTGCCTATGACTCAAAATAGAAGCTTCATAAAACAACCAAACAAAGACAATCGTTGTGATTTTTGAAACAAAGCAAATTGCCATCAAAGTGGATCAGATTGAGAGGTATCAGCGACTATATTCTCGCTAGATACCCTTGGAGACAATAGCTGTCAAAGTTTCTATATACTTATAAGCCATTGAAGCAAAAACATGACAGGTTCTGTAAAGTTCTGTAAATAGATAAATAAACAACGCATGTTATTGGAATAATACTGAAAAAAAAATGTTTTTTTAATTTTTACAAAGGTTATTAAAAGCCCGCAGGATGCGTAGTAACTGCGGAAAATTTATTGTTCACAGACGAGATAGGCCAAAAATCAGACTTTCCCCTTGTGTGGAGATAGCTCGCTGTACACGGAGTTAATAACGTAATTTCATTGTTATTGCCGGTCATATAAAAGCTACGACAGTGTCAGTGAAAAGTAGATTAAGACACAAAATATGAGGTAATTAACCTCTATACTAAGTATCAAAATCATTCGTTAAATCATTCATTACTATAGTTGAACACCATATTTGAAGTTCTAAGATTATTGAATTAAATCACTGTACTTGCCACTATATTTAATAAATTAAACCTGACTGGTTTAGCCTCAAGCTATTCTCGAAGTTTTTTTTGACCACCAAGTGCCATCAATCAACAGCATAAATCATTTTGAAGAAATAATATATTTTTAAACTATGTACGTACCTGGTTTATCCAAATCGCTGATGAATTCTTCAGTTTCCACATATCCTTGTGTTTCTGTAGCCAGCACTATCAGGACAATCCATAGCACTCCACCCACCCCCACTGACATTCTAGCAACACAACCGAAACTCATATTGTTCGAAAAATAAAACACTGAGCAAATAAAATTAATTCGTTCCCGACATATTTTTGCAGACCATGTTCATTTAAATTCAAATTAATTCCACTTCAGAAAAAAGCTTATTAATGTTCTTTTGAATTAATCCCTGTCACTGTTTGTGGGAATGAATGAATTATTTAGAGTTAAAATGAATATTTCACAATTAACATAAACAGCACGACACGTGTTATCCGACAGTAAACAAATCGCAGTTTGACAGACGGGAGAGCTACGCGTAGAGCAACGTGCGTACGTCTCTGCGCCGCGGGCAGCACTGATCGAAAACCGATAGCACAGGGGGAACAATCGCTGAAGAAAAAAACTATTCTTTTTCTGAAATTCGAATCTATTTTGAAAAAATAATTCTAGTTGGTTTCGTTATTTAAAATTTTAGTACAGGTGCACGATCTCGACGGCTGCCAATAACGCACAAATTGAAACTTTCAATATATTATGTTTCGAATTATTTCACAGCGCTTGTGGTATTATAACTTCGTAAAAATATCTTTATCTAAGGGATTGATGACACATCTTTTTTCAAATAAAACTCAATGTTTGTTTGTGTTTCATGCGCTGCCATACCGTTCATCCGATTAACGATTAACAATAAACTTTGTCGTTATACCTCGCAAATGTTTTTTTTTATTTTCCCATGCAAGTACTTACTATATAGATGTACCATAGAGTATAAGTATAAATTTTATGATAATTTAATTCAGGAGTTATGTTACAGACCATAAAGTGTTCAAACTTTTCGGGCACATAATAAAACACTTGGATGGAACTCACCGTTAAAATTGGATCACAAATATCAAAGGTTAGCTGTCTCTAGCATAACGTCTTAATAAGTTTCTGAGCTCGCGAACACTTTAGTGTAGCCTTAAGGTACCTGGGCCGAGTATGCAAGAAAAGTTGGACGGGTTGAGAATTACTAAAGATAATATTAGTATAATGTTCTGTGGAGTGAGTGTGTATATTTCTTTTAGGTTCTTAAAGAATTGTATCTTGTGGTTCAATCTGTTTCAAGTTCCTAGGCAAATAGTTGATATTCTTAACATGTACCAGTTATTGCCTGCGGCCTCAACCGCGTGATGTGTGCGCTTTTTCCTGTAACAAAAAGTTTATCCTCGTACCAAAATAATACCCGAATCCGTTCAGCCGTTCTGGCATGATGGGGTAACAAATATATTTCCTAACTTTCGCATTTGTATTAGTATAGTGAACTGTATCATATGGGTTTTAGAATGTGGATAAACTTATTTAGAAACTTTTTTTTTTGAAATATTATAAAATAGTAAATTAGTTGTCTGTACATTGAAAATTTAAAAAAAAAAATTGTTGTCTGTTTTTCTGTTTGCAATGGACGCAAAAACTATACAGAACGAATCTTGATGCGGTTTTTAGGGATATTATAAGCTATAAAAACTATGCTGTTGAAACTTGGTAAGTAGATGTATTCTGTGAACCGCATTAAGATTTCAACACAAAAACAGAAAAAAAAACAATACATTTTGAGGGTTCGCCCTTGAAACTGAAACTCAATTGTTTTTTCATCAAACCCATACCTGTGGGACACGGTATCTATGGATAGGTCTTTAAAAATAATATTGAGGTTTCTAATACCATTTTTTCCCGAACTGAATAGAAACTTCGCGCGACAGACACTTCCAAAGTGGTAAAATGTGCCCCCCCCCCCCGTGACTCCTAAAATAAGAGAAGCTTTGAACGAGATCTAGTAAGTAGTTTTTTTTTAATACGTCTAAAATCGTAAACCACAATTTACCTTTCATTCATCATCATCATCAACAACAAAAATTAAAAAAAAAAAACATTATTATGTTACTAGCTGCTCCGGAACCCTTATTGGGTGAGTCCGACTCGCACTTGACCGATTTTTTCCTATTAGAAAGGTCTTAGCTTAATAGCTTGTGTTAGGAGTGGGTTCACGTCACGTTTGAAAAAAAAAACTCACTGAACTCTGCGCAGGTCTGCAAGGCGAATCGCTGCTTGCAATGTTGAGCTGTGTGAGACATCGTGAATCAGATTTTGAAAATTTTGAACAGTGATCATTCCTCCGTGGCAAGTCCGATTTTGAAAATTCTTTTTGAAAGTCACAACTCTGGACATGCTTTCAGAGCGTGTAAAGTTTGGTCACAGTGTCTCGAGCGGTTATTATGTAATTCCATCTGGAACTTTTTTAACGGTGATCATTCCTCTGTGGTAGCATTAATTTTTTTTTAATATATCCATAAACCTTCCTCTAATTGACCTCTTTAATCATGCCAAATTTGGTTCTGATTGGATTAGTAGTTTAGGAGGAGAACTGTGACAAAGAAAATCCTGAAGTCTGGGATGAGGAGCTTTCGCTCGACTTCGTCTCACTCAGCTCAATTATGACATAGGAACCTGAGACCGATATAAATATAAATATTTACGCATATAAACATTTGCGCCGCTGCACCGTACAGGTTATCAATATATACTGCCAGTGGGGACGCCGTTTGACCAGACGGGTGATCAGCCCTTCTATGTGGGGCCATTTCACCCATTTCCCCTATAACGACTGTCATACATATTCGTATGGCAACCGGGACCGACATCTTAACGTGCTCTCCGAGGCACGACCAGACCAATGCAAATACTCATATTCATGCATACAAATATTTGCACTGAGCGGGGATCGAACCCGCGCCTCCTGCGTAGCGGCCGCTTTCAATACCGCCACACCACGGAGGCTGTTATCAAAGTAAATAGTTGAGTAAACCCAAGTGTTAATCCACTTCATAATCATGAGTAAGCCAAGCTGTGCGCTTACAGCGCAGTGTTCGCTCGAACCTGTGAGTTTACTGATCCGTAGTCGCTCGTACGTATAATGACCTCACACGTAAGCGCGTTTACGCTCATACGCGTGTGTGAAAAGCGGTCGTATCCGCGAGCATAGTACGATATATGAGAGTCAGAGCCCACTACACCAACACATACATCAGACACCTTTGTATATGTATACTAATAGTAAAGTTAATTTGAAATTTTTACGAGGAATTCAGTGCAGGGTGCGACTGAAATTAATTGAGCTGAGCGAGCAGGACTCTTACTTGAAAATAAGACATCTTACTACGGTCGCGCGCTTAGCTAAGGCCGCGCGCTCGTAAAACTGTTTTTCAGTGATTATTCCTCAATGGTACATCGGACATGAACCATCTCGCTTCAAAACACTCCTTAGTGTCCACACTATCACCGTGGTAAATTTGGTCAAGATTGCGTGAGTGGTTACGGAGGAGTTCAGCCACCAACAAACGGCTATGCCGAGTATAAGAGCTTCGCTCGCTCAGCTCAAAACCCCCGACCCAAATTGATTTACAGCTAAGAACAATCCCGATCATATCGGCTTTTGAACAATAACATCCGCATCAGAATCGGTTCATCAGTTCGGGAGCTACGATGCTATAGACAGACAACCACACAGATATATCAAAGTTATAAAACCCCGTCGTTTTTACGTCGGGGGTTAATAAAAAGGAAAGATTTATTTATTTGTAATCAATAAACTATGAAACTACTCAACTGATTTTAAAAATTCTTTCAGTTTTAGAGTGCTACATTATCCTTGAGTAATATAGGTTACTTTTTATCCCAATATTCCCACGGGATCAGGACTTACGCAGGAGTTTGCCTAACCAGATAACAGATAGAGAGGGTGTATAAAATTATACTTCAATTTCGTTAAAGTTTAAACGTTAGTTTTGTATATAGTTTACTTGAAATAATAATAGAAATCACATCAACATTACAGCTCTCTATTAGACATATTTAGGCTTATTATCAGTAGTCCGATTAAATAGTCCGATGATCGAACTACTGAGACTTTTTCGGCTCAGTAGTCCGATGATGCAGATGATTATAAATCATCGGACTACTGAGTCTTTTAGTCCGATTCGACATTCCGAAATAAGAAATGGATGCAGTAGTATAAATAAGTCACGTTATCGAAATCCAACTTCTATCCAAGATCTGGACTAGTGGACCCGGCGCTTCGCCGGCCGCTGCCGCGGTCTGCTCGCTCCGCTCGCTTGGCTCGCGCTCTGTTGGGGTCACAGTTCTTACCTAACCTAACCCAGAAGCGCCGGAACCACTAGTCCGGAAAGTTGGATATTTCTTATTTCGAAATGTCGAATCGGACTAAAAGACTCAGTAGTCCGATGATTTATAATCATCTGCATCGTCGGACTACTGAACCGAAAAAGTCTCAATAGTTCGATCATCGGACTTTTTAATCGGACTACTGATACTATCGGCATATTTAAACTATATTGTAACGCACATACCTCGCAAGAGCGCAAAGAGCTATTCATAATATAATTGCAGGTAAACCTCGAAGATATCCAACTTGTCAGAAATATAAAGAGGGCTCTGTATTGACTGTGAGACAGCTTTTTGTGTTTCAGACTACATTACGTGAGCATCCCTTATGTACAAAGTGTCAAGCGTAGAAAAGACCGCGTCTGTGTAATTGAACCACACAGAACAGCTGTGGCAGGAAGGAGCTTTTTTTAAACAGCTGTCGCCTTTATAACCACTTCAACAAATTCATTTACATCTATCCTCTACTTGCTAAGTAATGTAAATTGTGTTTTAAATACTAGCTGCTGACGTTAGACTATAGAGTAACTGAAAATCTTTTGGAAATCATAGTTTGATGTTTTCATTGTGGTATGCACACATCGATCACTGTACTCTGTCACAGTCATACATCCTCACCCATGCACACACGTGACTGTGTGCACGGATAATGATTATGTAAAAAGTGTATGAATGAGTGAACATATGAATGAGAGAACACATACACACTCATTCCTATACTTTTTTACACACAATCATGTTACCGAAGAATTAATAACCTATTTATTAACATATATATTTTAAATTAATTTAATGTTATTAATTATAATATTTTGCTTAATTGATTTTGTAATGCAATTCATACTGTCAGAAAACTTGAAAAATAATCGTATATGCTGGTGGAAGGCGCTGGTATCTTTTAAGGGTTCCGTTGCCAAATGGCAAAAAACGGAACCCTTATAGATTCGTCATGTCTGTCTGTCTGTCCGTCCGTATGTCACAGCCACTTTTTTCCGAAACTATAAGAACTATGCTGTTGAAACTTGGTAAGTAGATGTATTCTGTGAACCGCATTAAGATTTTCACTCAGAAATAGAAAAAAAAACAATTAATTTTGGGGGTCATAGAACTGAAACTTAAAATTTTTTTTTTCTTCGAAGCCATATGTGTGAGGTATCTATGGATAGCTCTTAAAAATTATATTGAGGTTTCTAATATCATTTTTTTCTAAACTGAATAGTTTGCGCGGGAGACACTCCCAAAGTGGTAAAATGTGTGTCCCTGTAACTTCTAAAAGAGAATGATAAAACTAAAAAAAATATATGATGTACATTACCATGTGTACTTTCAACGATAATTGGTTTGAACGAGATCTAGTAAGTAGTTTTTTTTAATACGTCATAAATCGCAAACCGCAATTTACCTTTCATTCAATCAACTCAAATATAGTAAGTGTCACTGTCTGTGTTTGGGTAGACGGGACACCAAATTTACCTCCTACGACCCGGGACTCTTCATTGGAAGTAAACCAGTTTCCATAGTCGCTGAATCGGTGCCATTTAAATTTCTTGGGAGAAAGACAGACTATAAAGGACGCACACCATCCTTAGATGAAGTTGTCGATACGTTTATAAATGACCTAAATAAGATAGATCAGTTACCACTGAACAATATCATAAAAGCTTGGATATATGACAACTACTTAACATCACGTCTGACTTGGCCTTTTCTGGTGTTTGAATTCGGTAAAACCTTAGTGGCGAAAATAGATGCAACTGTCATAAAATCACTAAAATCGTGGCTTGGACTAGCGCACTCTACTGATTCCTCTGCTCTATTTAGGGATCAAAATAATTTTGGGATGAAACTTAAGAAACCATCGGAGCTCTATAAACACCTTAGAGTTACCAAAGCCTACATCTTAGGTAAATCACAAGATGACACAGTCAGAGCACTCCTGAAAGATAATAAGGCGTCCGAGCTTTTTTTTTTTTTTTTTTTTTTTTAAATAAATAAATAAATATTCTAGGACAAATTACACAACGCCATCTAGACCCAAACTAAGCAGAGCTTGTCATATGGGTTCTAGAATGCGGATAAACATACTTAAATACTTTTTTTTTTGTAAATAAATACATATTATACATAGAAACACCCAGACCAATGCAAATATACATATTTGCACTGAGCGGGAATCGAACCCGCAACCTCTGACTTAGCAGTCAAACGCACTACCGCTACGCCACAGAGGTCGTCAAGCTTGAATCTAGACTCCTATTCCATAAACGATTTATGATCCCAACCCAGTCGAACAGAGTGGGGTTGGGAGTACGAGAGCCAGAAAAGGACCAGGATATACTGTTTATACTGGAGATTGATGGCACTTGGTGGAACTTGCTACACATATTGAATAAATCACTTGTACTTTTCCACAATTATTTATTTATTTGAACCTTACCGGTTTCACCTTACGGCATTATCAAAGGTCTACAATGTTTTTTTAGGTCTACAATGTTAATAAATAGGTTATTAATTCTTCGGTAACATGATTGTGTGTAAAAAAGTATAGGAATGAGTGTGTATGTGTTCTCTCATTCATATGTTCACACAAAACATTGTAGACCTTTGATAATGCCGTAAGGTGAAACCGGTAAGGTTCAAATAAATAAATAATTGTGGAAAAGTACAAGTGATTTATTCAATATGACCAGGATATACTTAAGTCCTTTCTAAAACAAGACGAAAATGATAAATATCGAGTGCACGCGATGAATTTGGAAATCCAAAATGAATGGTTGACAATGGGAGAGTTCTGCATACCGATGGCCTTAAAGTGGCGCACCTTGACCTATTACTGATCGCCGGCCCTGATAAAATTCTATCTTAACGCGTTTCAGATGACCCTCCCAGACCAGAGTAATCTGGTAAGGTGGGGGAAGGCCACAGAAAAACAATTTTATACTTGTGGTGAGCCAATAGGGACGGCTAGACACATATTAGTAGGATGTAGGGTGCTTCTCGATAGAGGCCAATACTCACGCCGCCACGATAAGGTGCTTATCATCATACGTGAAGCAATGAGTCTGGCAGTAGCTAGAGCCAAACAAAAAGATTTGAAAAGCATATCGCTGAGTCAATTCGGAATTGCTTCTACCGTTTAAAAGTACTGTATAAAATGAGGCCACATCTATCTGAGGAACTAAGGGTACATGTAACTGAGTCCCTTGTTTTATCTAAACTCAATTACGCCGATGTAGTTTACGGCCCACGTCTGCTGGCTCGCACGGAGAGACTAGTACAGCGCGTTCAAAATGCCTGTGCTCGTTTCTGCTTCGCGATACTGCACAGAAGTCATGTCACACCTTACTTAAGCAATTATTCTCTACTAAAGATGAAAACCAGAAGAAAGATGCATATGGCATGTCTTCTGTTCGGTGTTATCAGATGCGGGGAGCCACGATATTTATTTGATAAGCTTGGCTGGGTTACTGGCAGAAGATTGTGTGCCAGAAGGCAGTGCTCCCAGCAACTATCTATACAGCAGCATCGATCTGCGTCATTCAGGGGTAGTTTTCGTTATGCAGCTTCCAAAATATGGAATAATCTTCCACCACCGTTACGTTCCATTACAACGATAACCACGTTTAGAAAACGTCTACGGCTGTTTCTCTTGGAAGCTCAAAGGAGGCTGGATAACGTAAACGCTAATATATCGCTAATTTAAGTTTATTGATGACACACATTTGATTGTATATGTTATGTATTAACCGTATCATTATATTTATTTATACATTATACTCTATCACACTATCTATTTCACAAACACACCACTACACACGTCATTAACACACAACATCGACGGTGGGGCGTCCGTGTGTCACTAACTAGTCGGGGTCCAGGATAAAACCAGCGCCAGGTTACCATCTGGCACATGCTGAACTGGGCACCCATTTGGTGCATTTGTGTGCCACATAACTATTATGCTCCTGTTATTTTAAAATCATTTCTTTAGGTGTTATATAATTTTATGAACTTAGTTTGTGGCCGCTTTGCACTAATAAATGTTTTTCTTTCTTTCTTTCTTTCAACTCAGCAACGCGAAGGACCCGGCACCCGCACGGAGAATCCATGGATTGCTAAGAATATCGGTCTCATTAAAAAAAAACATTATTATGTTACTTGCTGCTACAGAACCCTTAATGGGCGAGTCCGACTCGCACTTGGCCGCTTTTTTTATTTTTTCGCGCGGAAATCCCCTCGGATCCACCCCTCCTCCTCCGGCCACCTGGTTATGTCGGGCTTGAAAATACTAAAATCGGACGCCGTCTCGGGTCTTCAGACGCCGGGGTGGAAGGTTGCCCATAGAGCATATCCCTCGCACCCCGACTGACCCTGGGCTATCTCCGGTTTCGAGATGGCCATCTCGGGTTTGGGAACCACGGTGTCCCCGTATTGCCCCGGTTTGATAGAGGGGTGCTAGTCGCCCCGCCATCCCGGCCTGCTTCTGCTGGGGTTATGGGCGGCCTCATCTGCCACCCCCAGGCCTGCGCTCATGGAGGACGGACGTCGTTAAGCGACCTCCGGCGCCTGAGTCGATCCGGCGAGCATGTTTCGGGCTCGGCGGGCCGGGATTATTATCTTAGCAATTAGCCAGTTGTCTATTTTAGCTCTGAGTTTTATTTAGGTTTTTTTTTCGATTTTATATAAAAAGTCACTGAGTGAAACTCGCTCACCCAAGTAGGTATTAATTATGGTCTGAAACCGCACTTATATTTTGTTATATTACATAGATACTAGCTGTTGCCCGTGATTACGCCCGCGTTAAGTTTAGAATATGTCAATAGGAGATAGAATAGGACTTATTCTTTCTTTCTGCAGTTTCTACCCCTACTCAAATAAATTATATAACATAACATAAACTCACGCCTATATCCCCGAAGGGGTAGGCAGAGGTGCTAGCAACCACATTTCGCCAGTTTATGTTTAGGTCCCAATGTAATGTAGGTGGCGAGCCTATTGCCATTAACCGGGCACTTATAAACCTGCGATAAATACACACATAACTTCGAAAAGCATCGAAAAGTCATTGGTGTGTGCCATGGTAAAACCTGGGATCGAACCCGAGACCTCGTCTCAGCAGTCCATTACCCACACCACTAGGCTACCGCGGCTTTTTCAAATAAATAATTATCGCTTTATTAAAAAAACGAATCTTCCATACTATTTTTTCACGTGACGGATTTTGATTACAGTGTGGTGATGTAACGGTTTAAAACGGTTTAAAAGGTGAAGCGTGATGATTTTTATAGTCTGGATTTGACTATGAATGTCTAAGTTCTACCAAACTGGAAAAAATCGTAAAGATCTACCTTATAATAATAAAGTTATGGTCAATAATAGATTGGTTTGCCCTACTGCTTGAACCTCAAGCAAATCTATAATAACGTGATAATAAAAAAATTAGCGAAGTTTATAACCGGACACTTGAAGAATATTCTCGTAAAATTTCAGCTGAATCTGTTCTGCGGTTTTCAAGTCATGCTCAAACTTGGATCATTGATAACCAGCAAAAAAAAAAGCCAAAAGTCACAAAATCTCATTTTTGATATCGCTATTGCAATTAATTTTTTGAAAAATATTCAATGTACATGAGATAAATAGACAGTAAAAACATATCTACCGATACAGTTAGATATTTCTGCAAGGTAAATACACAAAATATTAATATCCTTCACATATTATTATTGTAACATACAACACAAATCTTCTTCATAAGCAGTCATTTAAACCTAAAACGGAATTGAAAATTAATCTAAACCTCCCTTGTTTTAATTAATTTTCAATTCCGTAAAGCATACGTTCCATTTAATATACTTCACACGTTTACCTCTTTTGAGAAAATTATATTCTGAGGGAACATGAGTTATACTATAATCTAGATGAATTAATGGTATAAAAACTTTGGTTTCGTTATCCTAAAGGGTGCAGATTGAAATTTTAATCATTAATACTGGTGGTAGAAATTTGATGACACAAATTTGTCACAGAATTCGGCCGGGTAGGTACCACCGTGCACGATTGCGAAAAACCCTCCATAGTAATCCAATTTCGGTTTGATTGCGTTCAGGGGTCAGCAAGTGCAAAGCCGGGCATGGGGATTGTGGTCGCAGCACTAGTGGGACCGGTGGGTGTCATGCGGTGCTGTGACGACAATCCTCTTCTGATGAGGCCGTCAAGCTGAGTGCCACCATTGTTAATATAGTATGTGTATGTAATGGTGACCCTCTTTCCTGAAACTTTACCTTTAGCTTACCATCAGGCGAGGTGCAGTCAAATTGATGTGTCCTAAATATAGAAAAAAAAATACTACCAGCATAAGAACCTGTAACATAGAAATACAAAAGCGGTCAAGAGCGATTCGGACTCGCGCACTGAGGGTTCCATACAAAACTGCGTTGACTTAGAAGTTTGATTTCTTTACAGCTTCAAGGCGTTGCTTGCCAGCTTTGGTAAGGTTTGAAATGCTATGATGTAAATTCTGATATAAAAAAAAGTAATTTTGAACGCAAAAAAGCATTTTAACATCATTTTCTCAGCAGTACTCTTAACTAATGGTTTTATTACTGCAGATAAAGAAGGGAAGATGAAACTAATGAAACAGGAAAATTTTGGTTTAAACAACTGTCAGTGTAATATTTAAAAAGCTATTTAAAAAGCAGACAAAAGTTTTTTTTGAAGACAGATTAAAATTTGAATAAAGGTGTATAATAATTGGTAGCTAGTAATTAATAAAAAAAACGACGGCCAAGAGTGAGTCGGACCATTAAGGGTTCCGTAGTAGCAAGTAAAATCCGACAGGTGGCGCTGTCATGTAAACATTGTTTTTAACTGTGCTCTCGTTGCTTTTATTATTAAAATTAGTTAAACGTATTACAGAACTGATTGTAGTGCATAAAGGTGAAGTTGGATACAAAATCAAAGTGTAACAGTGTTAGTGACGACCTAAGTGCACCACAAGTAAAATATAATATTATCCTATTCGGCGGTGCCAGTGACTTGCATTTGTAAAATAAAGTGTTCTAACTTAAATCTGCACACGGAACTATAATACTTGCACAAAAACACTTATTTAAATAATAGTGACATTCACAAAAGTAGACCTGACTCGGTTTTTACAATATTAATTCCATAAAAATCCGTTTTTTCTATATTTTCAAAACAGCGCAGACTGGTGGAACTATTGCCTATTTACTAAAGCATAGATAAAGCAAAGACTACCATAGCTACCTAGTTAATCTAAAACAATAATTCTGACATCAACACCATCTGGTGTCATTCATAGCATAACTTGACTGTGCTAATTTATTGCACACACGTGTTCATATAAGTCATCTCCATAATTTTTGAGACTTCAACTAGAGGGCAGTAAATTTATGATCTATATAAGAACGGAATTTTCGCTAACATTTCATCTACGACTGTGGTCTAGTGGTATACGGCCCGACCTCTGAAGCTCTGATCGTGGGTTCGATTCTGACATCTGACCTGCTATTTTTGGAGTTTATTTGATGGTTGTCTGTTAATATAACATATAAATAAAAACAAGAGGATTTTGAGTGAATATCTGTTTAAAAACATGGATTACGAGCTAAATATTACACACCGCTCACGGAAATCAAAACGAACACTCTCCTTAAGTGAGGTTTCGGATAAGGAACTAAACCGTACCTTCGAACTCTGTACGATCCTAAAGCGAGAGTGGACGAGCTTAGTCACGAATTAACCACTGCGCATCAGCAGATCGAAAATTTAAATTTGGAGAACTATCGCTTGAAATGTGACTTACACAAGAGCCAGCAATTTGCCGATGTATATAAGAGTCTTACCCAGTCAGATAGTATCCGGACGACACCGTTATCAGCACGCACTAAACATCGCAAAGCTCGCTGTTCCACACCGACTAAGTTTCACAACAAACTTCTGAAACTAAGCACAAATATGAAACCTAGCTCTGACACTGGAGAAGTGCCTGGTAACACTACCGTTGAACATGCCTTGGGTACAACAACCAAAAACCAAGACTCCTCTCTGAAACCAAAATCACCCACTCTTGATCAACGCGTTGAGATAAACCCAAATACATCTGCACAAAATCTCATTGCATCCACTAATCTATCTCACAACAGTCCCTTTGAAATAAATAAAAAAATATCTGTAGTGAGACCTACGCCTGAATATACACACACAGTTTCAAGACGCAAGATTGTCATAGTCGCCGATGACCAGGGTCGTCAATTACAACGCACATTACAATAACTGGTGGGAGACGTTTTCAGGGTCACATGCTTCTGGAAACCGGGAGCACTTCTACAAGATGTGCTGACTTCGGAATGTTTCTGCATCAACTCACTAACCGATAAAGATTATGTTGTAGTTTTGGGTGGCATGAATGATAAGTCGCCATGTAATTTTAAAATTTGTCTCAGTAGCTTTCTATGTGTAACAAAAAATACGAACGTACTATTCTGTGAAATCCCATACAATAAATATCTCAATGAATTATATTCACAAAATTAGACTTACTTGCCTTAGCCCTTGAAAAGCTCGAAGTCACAAAAAAGCAAGTCAGAGTACTATGTATCAGAGAGCATAACTTATTAAGGGGGGATCAAAAATTACTAAGCATTCCCAATTATAGGCTTGTTTCTGCGTTTTACAGAAGGAACCGTTGGGGTGGTTCATGTATACTTCTTCACAACTCACTGTTATTTAGTCCACTACCGGAAATTAGTAAATTCTGCATGGAAGGTATTATTGAATGTTCAGGGATAGAACTCTCAGAGCACGGGCTTGTAGTGGTGTGTGTTTATAGGCCACCAAGGACAAATACTGATGATTTAAAAAGATTCTTTGTTACATTTAATTCGTTGATAAATCGTTACATATATGGCAGAAAGAAACTAATTGTATGTGGTGACTTTAACATAAACATTCTAGAAAATAATAATGAATCTAGAGAATTTACACTGCTGTCATATTCCTATAATTTAAAAATAGTGATTAATGTACCTACACGTCCAGACAATGGCAGATGTCTTGATAACTATCTATTAAATATACGGGGTAGTAAGCATGAGGTTATTGACTTTGCGCTTTCTGACCATAATGCTCAATTACTTCATATTCCAGTCAAAGCAAAATGTGAACTTAGGTATTGGTATGTTGAAAAGCGTGATTATTATAAAGACAACATTCATAATTTATTGTATGTATTAATGCTCTTAGCTTTCGAGCTGTCTTTGAGGGTGAGGATCCAAACACAGCCTTTACAGAATTTTATGAATTGTTTAAACTTTTTTACTATCTTTGCTTCCCAGTAGTAAAGATCAAAATTCATACAAAAACCAAGCCTAAATGGATCACCAAAGGAATCAAACTTTGCTGTAAAAGGAAAAGGCATCTTTTGTGGCAATATCGTAATAATCGTACTGTGCGTAATAAAAAAAGATTTACTGATCTAAAGTCCAGGTTAGACCGAATAATTAAATTTACACAGAAAGCCTAGAATGACATATTCATAAATAAGTCAAGGAATAAATGCAGAGCCACTTATTCCTTGGTTATCCTATCCTTGGTATCCTTGGTATCCTTATTCTAAGGTTAGACCGAATAATTAAATTTACACAGAAAGCCTAGAATGACATATTCATAAATAAGTCAAGGAATAAATGCAGAGCCACTTGGACCATCACAAAAAACAATAAAATTAATGTACCTAAAGAACAAATTGACTACATTGTGGCTGATGATAGTGTTATCAGTGATCCGTCCCAATTAGCTAATGTCTTTAACACATTAAATATAAATCAAGTAACTAAACTTAACCTTAACGCAACACAAAGTTACCCTAGCAATAATCTTAATTCCTTATTTATGTCTGCATCTTTACCATCTGACATACAAAAAATAATATTGAATCTCAAATCAACAAACAACACAAGTTACGATGATATATCTGTTAAAATATTAAAACATATATCTATGAAATTGTCTTTTGTCTTAAGCCATATAATTAATCTGTGCATATTTCATGGCGTGTTTCCGACAGAACTTAAAGTAACTGTTATAAGACCGCTATTTAGAAAGACAATAAATACGATATGAACTGCTACAGACTTATTGCTTTAGTTCCAGTTATATCCAAAATATTCGAAAAAGTAATTAACCAGTCTCTGTATAATTATTTTGAAAACAAAAACATATTAGTTGACGAGCAATCAGGTTTTAGAAAAAATAAAGACATAAATATTGCTATTTATAAATTTCTCCGAACAGTAATGACTGAAATAGACAATAAAAATCAAGCCTGCGCTCTATTTATGGACTTATCAAAGGAATTCGATTATGTGGATCATGAAATTCTACTGAGCAAACTGAATGCCTATGGTGTTAGGAGCAACATATTAGATTTAATAAAATCGTATCTCAGTGATCGAAAACAGTCCACTCAAATCTGCAAGTTAAGTGCTATTAAAAAAAAACAATTGTGAATTACTTTTGTGTCCCGCAGGGTAGCGTGTTAGGGCCACTATTGTTTATAATCTATATTAATGATTTTCCTAAGATATTGCAGCATGAAACTGTACTTTTTGCCGATGAAAGCACGATTTTATTAAAAGACAAAAGTGAACATGAAATAAATGACACTTTGACCATCAGTATAGGTTGGTTAACTCAGAATAACTTAAAACTCAACATTAATAAGACTAGTGTTATGACGTTTAGCAATAGGGTCAATAACTTAATACAATATGACAATAAGAACATAAAACAGGTTCAAACAGCAAAATTTTTAGGTTTAAATATTGACGACAATTTGAATTGGAAGAGTCCATTGAGGGTCTGTGTTTGAAGGTAAACCAGTAGTCATATGCTCTTTATAGATTGTCTAAAACATCAAGCATGCCCACAGGCCTGACTGCCTATCATGGATTTGTCGCACCAAATATAAAATATGGCATAATTTTCTAGGGAAACTCTACTGATGTGGAATATGCGTTTAAAGCGCAAAAGAAATGCATAAGGTCCATCTGCAATATAAAAACAATTGAAAGCTGTCGTCGCTTTTTCATTAATTAATTTTGACTCTGCCCTGTGTGTACATCTTAGAGACAGTTATGTTTGTAAAAAAGAATATATATTGATTTGTTCGAGAAGCTTAAAACTAAGAGACATAATTCAAAAATTTCTATTCCTTCCAACTCCACTGCATACATAAACAAGAGCATTTTCTGTATGGCTCCTAGAATATTTAATCATCAACCAAAGACAATTCTTGAGGAGCCTTGTATTGACGTTGCAAAAAAATTGCCAAAATGTTACTAGAGAAATGTTTCTACTCTGTGAATGAGTACTTGAATGATTGTAATTAAAACTAGCATGTATATAAGTTATAATTTGATTAATGTGTTTAATTTATTGTTGTTAATGTGTTACATTAAAATTCCTTAACCTTTAAGGTTAAAATATTGCATGCCGCAAGGCTAAATACAGTGTTACCCTAATCTAAGAACATGACATCCTGTATCTACTTGTATTTGCAATTTATGATAATAAATAAATCTATATTGAGTGAGTTCTCGTTTTGACGTCCTTGAATAAACATTACGTTACGTTCAATTAAATTGTCCAATAACTACCCTCACTATGGCAAAATGTCATTGTTGTGATAAAGTGATACCAAAAAAGAATCCTGTGTTGGAATGCAGTAGATGCCAAAAGGTAGTGCATGCCACCGCAGCATGTACAGGCCTCAGCTCCAAACAACTTTCAGCACTTAAGGCCGCTGAAAATCTTGAGTGGACCTGTAATGGATGCAACCACAACTCATCGCGCAGTAAGTCGTTTGTAACACTAGCCGACTATGAAGAGGAGGTTGATGAGGAAATAATCCCGTCCGTAGGAGGTGCCGATGTGAGGAAGCTGCTAGACCAATTGAGGAAGGAGGTAGGAAATATTGTCGTGCGGGAGATGCGAACCGTCACGTCTTCGGTACAATTCTGTAGCGAGAAAGTGGATGAGCTCAGCGAATCCGTT
Organism: Cybosia mesomella; assembly: GCA_946251805.1. Taxonomy (NCBI): domain Eukaryota; kingdom Metazoa; phylum Arthropoda; class Insecta; order Lepidoptera; family Erebidae; genus Cybosia; species Cybosia mesomella. The sequence goes on from OX276408.1 coordinate 27,729,684, forward strand.
GAAGCATTGACAGGCAGAATAAAGGATATGGAGAAGAGGCAGACACATCTCGAAAATAGAAATAAATTCTTAGAACTTAAAACCGAGGCACTGGAACAAAAATACCACGAAATGGAGCAGCTGCTTCTCGCGGACTATGTCGAAATATCAGGAATCCCAGAAACAAATTCGATCGATCTACCGAAAGCAGTCGAAAATGTGATGTTGAAACTGAATGCGTTCAAAGACGACATCATTGCCACTAAACGGCTGCCACCACGGAAAACCGGGCCTGGCGCGGTTCTTGTAAAGTTACGCAGCGAAGTAACTCGCCAATCACTGTTATCTGCGGTTCGAAATAACATCATACTAGCACGCGATGTGATACCAGACCTGACGATGCCGGCGGCCACGGAAAAAATCTACGTTCGTGAAGCGATAACCCCTTTCTTCAAGAACTTACTATGGCAAGCAAAACAAGACCTAAAAAATACCAACAAATTCATATGGTTTAGAGAGGGCAGGGTACTCGTTCGAAAAAATGAAAAGGCGAAGGTACTAAAGATTAGGGCTGACTGACTGATACTGAACTGATATCCAGTCTCTAATGTCCAACAAAATCACGCAAGCCTAACTAACTATCCCATAGTAATTTTATTCCCCTAAAATATTTTATCTCCATCTGAATGGATTCATTTGACTATAATAATATAAAAGAACTAAATGATTGTCCAGATTATTTTACGTTCCATCAGTCTATAACTAGAAACAACTTAATGATTGTTCACGTCAATGTGAGGTCTATGTTTAAAATTTTTTGTAAAATTTAACATTTACTATCTACCTCAAACTGTTCTATTGATGTCCTTTTTGTAACGGAACCTAACATTTCTGATAGTATTCAGTCTCTTTATAATATAAGGGGCTATACAATGCACACGGAACTGCGAAAAACCCGAAAAGGAGGCGGTATTTTAGTCTTTGTAAAAAACAAACACAAGTTTTCTCGGCATAAAACGACTGGAAAACACTACGAATGCTTGATAGGTACTCTTTCTTGCACAGTATCGGCTTTCACAGTAACACTATGTGCATTGTACAGGCCACCCGACACTAATAAAAAATGTTTTGTTATTGAAATTGATAAATGTTAAGTAATTACACTAACACAGAGCTTGTTCTTCTTGGTGATTGCAATGTTAATTTAAAACCAGCGAAAAATGTCGATCTAGCTATTCAAAAATCATACGTTGATGTTATGAGTGCGCACGGTCTGTCATGCGGGATCTCGGAATATACCAGAATAGAGGTCTTAAACTTGAAAAACGAAACAAAAATAACTAAAAGTTGTATTGATCACATATTCGTGCGATCCAGCATGAGAGACGCGTACACCGCCGCACTCGGCACTACACTGGCCGACCACAGAATGACGGCCCTTGCGCTCGTCGGCGGTGCACATATACAGGCTGCTCCAATTTATGTTTTGAGATACGACAACAAAAAAATAAATAACTTGTTAGATAAAATAGACTGGTCGCCGGCACAAAATATATCTTGTCCGAATGAGATCTATACATTCATAAGCACAACAATTAATAGCGTCTATGAGCAGGCACAGTATAAACAAAAAATATCTTCATCCAAAAGGAATGTATATAAATGGGTTGATAAAAATATTATACGACTATGTCGCCAAAGAGATAAGTTGTTTTTAGCGTGGACGAAAGATTTAGGGAATAAAGAACTGAGAATCCAATATAACAATCTAGGAAATAAAACAAATAAACTAGTCCATAGAAATAGAAATAAATTTTACAAAAATGAAATAAATAAATACAAAACAGACACCAAAAAACTTTGGCAGATTATAAATAATATGGCTGGAAAAATTACTAACTCTATTGATCTCATTCTGCAGAAAGCTTTTAGTCCTAGCAGCAATAAAACTATAGCTAATAATTTCGCTAGTGAATTCCAGGCCAATGTTAAGTCAATAATACCACGTGCATGACGAAATTACTAAACGAATCTGATTATGTAAAAAAAGTTGATAAATCAATATTTTTTCCGAAAGCTACGAACACAGAAGTATTAAAAATAATTAGAAACATTAACACTAATAAAGCTCCTGGTTTTGACGGAATCAGATCAGTAGATGTGAAAAAACTGTCAGATAGAATAGTAGGTGCAATAACTCATTTGATAAACAGGAGCATAGCGACGGGACGATACCCGAATGAGTTGAAGACTGGTATAGTCAGACCTATACACAAAAGTGGTTCCACTCAGGACTATTCTAAGTATCGGCCTATAACAATACTGCCAGTTATAGATAAAGTGGTTGAGAAGTACGTCTGTAAGATTGTCCAAAAGTTCTATAAAAGTAATGAGATATTGTGTCCTCAACAGTACGGATTTCAACCAGGAAAAAGCACTACAGTTCTTTTGTCCCGGTTTACGGATGATATTAATAAATACTTAAACGAAAAAAAGCACGTATTCATTGTAGCTATTGATTATAGCAAGGCGTTTGATACGCTCCGTCACGATGAATTAATAAAGTGTCTAGACAATAGTGGTGTGCGTGGTTGCCTTTTGGAATGGTGTAAAGACTATCTAAGAAATCGTTGCTATCGGGTTAGGGTCGGAGATGAGTTCAGCGCAGTGGTTAGTGTTACTGAAGGAACAGCACAAGGATCAGTATTTGGTCCAGTGCACTACTTAAGTTATGTAAATAACCTGAATAATGTCATCAAGCACTGCACTGTATTCCAATTTGCTGACGACACTTGCCTAGTTGCTGCAGATAGAGGTGTTTCAGTCGCACTAAAACATCTTCAGTCAGACTTCACCGCCATTTGCAAGTGGTCGCATGATGCGGGGCTAGTTCTAAATGCGGAAAAAACAAAATTTATACACATTCACTCTAGTCGGAACATCCGAAAGGATGATACGGGAATGAATGTGATAGCACATGGTCATGATTGCTTGCATGATAGTAGTAAATGCAACAAGTTTAGCTGCCAACAAATTGAACAGGTCAACGAACTTACGTACCTAGGGTTAATCATAGACAACAAGTTTAATTGGGCTAAACAGATTGATAAAGTTTTACAGCATTAGGAGACGAATTCCGTATGATGTGTTACTGACAATGTATAAAGCCTTGGTTGAAAGCATAATATCCTATGGGCTGAGTAGTTACGGACGTACCTACAAGACCTACCTAGACCAAATTTACAACCTTCAGTACAGATTGCTAAAACTCATAGTTCCCCCAAAAATAAAGAATCAGTATTCAAACGATCCCGCTCAGCTGTTTAAGTTTTGTGGTATATTACCTATTCATAAAAAAGTTGAACTATTACTATTGATTGAACAATATTTTCGAACGGAAATTCAAACTCCTAAAACTGGCTGTAAAACTACGCGTAGTGTTTCCAAAAACATGTTGTCAGTGCCCCGATTTAACAATACTTACGGCAAAAGAACATCTAAATATATTCTCCCAACATTAATAAATAAATTACCACTAGAATTAAAAAATAATCTTACTGTAAAAAATATAAAATGTTGCTTAAATAAATTCTATTTAGACCATGCATGAAATGGAGCATGCTGTATCGATGCATTGCGCGCGCGCGAGCGCTGCAATGGCTGCGTTAGGCTTAAAGAAACTACTCGTTACTGTTGTTGTTCAGAACCGGGTATACGGACTCGGGTTCTGCTTCTGCCTACCGGCTGTTATTGAGCAATCGCGCGCAGCGAGCATCTATTGATTGTAACTTGAGTATAGGTATCTAATATTAGATTAATTGTAAATTAGAATGTAGTTATCTTGTACGAGAATCTGTTGTCTAGACAAACCTATTCTAGGTTTTAAGACAATATAATAAGTGTAATATGTTTGTAAAAATTATTTAAATAAAGTAAAAAAAAAAAAATATATATATATAAAAATGAAACGCAAAATGTGTTGGTAAGCGCATAACTCAACAACGCCTGGACCAATTAGAACAATTCTTTTTTTTAAATGTTCGTTGAAGTCCACGGCTGGTTTTTACGGCGAGAAAAGTTTAAAAAATTGCATAAAAAAATACAGGCATGTTTGGGATAAATAGGTGCCACGAGGTGAAGTATGCCACGGGCGAAGCCGCGGGGGACAGCTAGTAAATAAATGAATGAATGAATGAATGAATGAATGAATGAATGAATAAATGAATGAATGAATGAATGAATGAAACATGAATGAATAAATAAATAAATAAATAAATAAAACTAACATAATAATGCTTTTTTTAAATTTTATATTTGGGTTGATTTAATGAACGGTAAATTGCGGTTTACGATCTATGACGTATTAAAAAAAACTACTTACTAGATCTCGTTCAAACCAATCTTCGTTGGAAGTTTACATAGTAATTATGTGATACATCATATATTTTTTTTAGTTTTGTCATTCTCTTATTTTAGAAGTTACAGGGGGGGGGGCACATTTTACCACTTCGGAAGTGTCTCTCGCGCAAACTATTTAGTTTCAGTTCTAAGTATGTGTGTATATGTAAGTAATACCCTCAAAATGGAGGATTTACGCACGTAAAAAAAAAAAACCCCCAAAATGTATTGTTTTTTTTTCTATTTTAGTGTGAAAATCTTAATGCGGTTCACAGAATACATCTACTTACCAAGTTTCAACAGCAAAGTTCTTATAGTTTCGGGTTAAACTTTCGCGTTTATAATATTAGAAGGACAGTAAGAATTAGGATAGGATATGTGCCTATATTTAAAAAAAGAAAGTATTTCATTTTGTTTATTCACATTCTAGAACCCATATTATAAGGTAGTCTAGATACCGCTGTTAAGTCCCACCAAGTTCTTCGGGGTCCAAGCAACCTTACCTACAAGCTTTTACCCGCAGGCTTTTCTACTGGTGTTGGATTGGAGGGTCAGATGGCATTTGCTCATGTAAAAGTTAAGATAAGCCAAATCAATAGAAAAAGTAACAGAGCGGGCCCCGGGCTCCAAAGCGCAAGTCTTGGATGCAACCGGGACTAAAGCTATGTGCAAAGCAATTATTTTTAAATTGAATACCATTGAATTGTTTTTTCGGTGATTATTCCTCCGTTGCTAGACCGATATTCAATTTTCTTATTCTGTTTTAAGCCAATAGTTAAGTTGCACATTTTGGCGCCAACATCGAGGTCTCAACATTGATCTTTTTTTTTTTTTTTATTCAAATTTTTGAAGGGTGATTATTCCTCCATGGTATGTTCTATTTTCAATTTTATTTCTTCTAAACCTTCCGGGTATCAAGTTGTATTTACATGCTAAGTTTGGTCAAAATTGGTCGATTAGTTTAGGAGGAGTAGCGTCACAACCGAAATACACCGAGTGGAGTTAAGAGAGCTTTTCGCTCGACTTCGTCTCACTCTCAGCTCAATAACCCATGTAAAGAACTCTCCCTCAAGCAAATATTGCATTGTGTTGCTGTTTGTTTATCCAAACAACAAAAAAAAAGGATGTCAAATGCAATTATCAATGAGTTACTGTGCTCCTATTTCCTCACGTAGCTTGATGTTAAATAGTCTATTACTCACCACAAGAACTAAACTAACAAATATAAAAATAATTTTCCAAATCACACCGGTACCGGTGGTACTCGTAGTATCCCAAATTGATTCTTTAAATTTATCAAACGAAATCTTTAAAACTATTCCAGTTAAAAAAAAAAACAATTATCTTTCGCTGGTGAAGTTCAGAACACCGTCGGACATGGGTGTAGATGAAACTGACCCCTAAATACTCCGGCACAATAAAGTGAAGCAAATTAAGGGGTTTGTAAGTTCTCTAATTTATTCCTTTAACACGTAATCCCCACGTGGTTAGTGCCTTTTCAAGTTGTAGTATAGGAGTGTGGAACCTAAGATAGAAACACGCTTGTACGATACGACTACATACGGGAAGCACAGCTAATAGCAATCTCTATTCCTAGACAGCACTTTTCGCCGAAAATGTTGTTGATAGAAAACATTGTTTGTAGACATCTCGGTACATAGGAAGCACCTCTTGCCTCGCTCGGCTTATATTCCAAAAATAAGTAAAGTGGGTTAGGTTAGGTTAGAACTGTGACCCCAACAGAGGGACCCCGGAACCACTAGTCCGGAAAGTTTACGGCAAGAAGTGCTATCTATGAAGAGAGATCTCTGTGTAAAATGAACGAAATATATATACAACAATTTATATGTTCAAAGACGCAAACGCTTCTGGCGTAAATATAGTAATTTATCAACTATTTGTCAACGCGGTAAATTGTAGCTGTTACGTACTCCCGCAACGACGGTATGTTAGGTAACACAACATTCAGTTATGTCACAATCAAGGAACAAATAGTGGTTACTGAAAAATATAACTACTGAATTTTCTTGTAAAGAAAATTCAGTTCTTGGTAAAGACCACCCTGTATCTTAGCGTAGGTGGTATAAAAGTCGAGTGAGATATGAGGCTGGTGGTATCCGAGTAAACATGTACGAATGAAAAATTATCAAGCTAAAAGACTCGCCATCTGTTACATGAAATCGAAAAACATAGTTGATGAAATGTGTTCAATTAACAACATAACATAACTTCACGCCTGTATCCCCGAAGGGGTAGGCAGAGGTGTATTTACACACCCACGATTCGCCAGTTATGCTGAGGTCCCAATGTAATAGGGGGCGAGCCTATTGCCATCTACCGGGCACATTATTAAGCGAGCGATAATTAACATTTATTAATGCACACATAACTACGAAAAGTCAAAGGTGTGTGACTCATCTACGCCCGGGACTACCTACCTCCATGATCGGGGCCTGAGGATGGCAGTTGGCCAACTCGCCGTCCTTACAGAAGCAGGCCGTGGCGGAGGCGTGTGTGTGTGTCGTGGGTGCCCTACACACGCCTGCCAACTCACCGAAGCGGGATAAAACCCGACCCCACCAGGCGAGGCCGCTGTGGCGGCCAAAGTCCGCCGGCAACCCTGGGGTTATCCTTTCAAGGGCTTACCCGGGGTGCCCGGCAACGGACATTTGGGGAGAACACCGTGCGGTTTTAGTCGAGACACGACATAACCACCCCCGCTGGCCAGCGGGGGGGTATCCGAAGGGATTTCCGCACGTAAAAAAAAAAAAAAAGGAGGTGTGTGCCTGGGGCGACTGGGGATCGAACTCGAGACCTCGTCTCAGCAGTCCGTTACGTACATCACCTGGCTATCGCCGCTCATGTTACGTCGCTATGTTCAATTATGTATCTGTATATGGGTATGTTTAGGAACGCTTGTACCAGTTATTTTTTGAGCGTCTTGAAATGAAGAAAATGGGGAAAAGTAACGACTACGTCACGAAATCACTTTATACATAAATATTTTCATGCCCTTAAATTGCCGTTTAGGTAAGCAGGAATGTATTGTGTTTATAATAATAATAAAAAAGCCGCGGTAGCCTAGTGGTATGGGTAATGGACTGCTGAGACGAGGTCTCGGGTTCGATCCCAGGTTTAACCATGGCACACACCAATGACTTTTCGATGCTTTTCGAAGTTATGTGTGTATTTATCGCAGGTTTATAAGTGCCCGGTTAATGGCAATAGGCTCGCCACCTATAACATTGGGACCTTATTTTTTTTTTTTTTTTATCGTGCTGAAATGCCTTCGGATACCCCCCCGCCGGCCAGCGGGGGCGGTTATGTCGGGCTTGCACCAACTAAAACCGCACGCCGTCTCGGGTCTTCAGACGCCGGGGTGTAAGGTTACCCATAGAGCATATCCCTCGCACCCCGACTGACCCTGGGCCATCTCACCACTAACAGCATCGCTCATCCTGTCTCCTCTGAAAGCAGAGGAGTACGGTGAGCGATGTGTTCCCGCCACGTTGGGTATTGGCCGACGATCAATGCCAACCCTATGAAGGGGTGAAGGGGAAGCCATTGACCGCCGCCCAGGGTGTACCGGCCGCTCCGATTCCGTTCCCCCCGGACTGCAGCGGGATCGGAATCGGAGCGACACTCGAGGAGGTTACCCAACACACACCCCTATTACATTGGGACCTAAACATAAACTGGCGAAATGTGGGTGCTAGCACCTCTGCCTACCCCTTAGGGGATATAGGCGTGAGTTTATGTTTTTATGTTAATAATAATACATTCTACGACATTCTACACAGCGCTTTCTAGACACAAAGTAAGCATAGATTAATTAGCTTGTGTTATGGGTTCCAGAATGCGGATAATTATATATTTTTTTTTTTGTAAATACATACATATTATACATAGAAACACCCAGACTAATGCATATAGACATATTCATGCATACAGATATTTGCAATGAGCGGGTATCAAACCAGAGGGCCCCTCTGTCGTAGCAGTCGAATGCGCTACCGCTACGCCACTGAGGTCGTTTCTCTGTTTAGTAACATAATAAAACCAAAAACAAAATTATATAAACTAAAATATTTACATCCTAAAAATAAAGGAGAAAAGAAGATAATAATAATAATAGTGTCAAAGAATTCCTCCCCGTGGTAAGCCCTGGTGGTAGAAACTTGATGACACAAATTTGTCACAAAATTCGGCCGGGCGGGTACCACCGTGCACGATTGCGAAATACCCTCCATAGTAATCCAATTTCGGTTTGATTGCTTTCAGCAAGTGCATAGCCGGGCAGGGGGATTGTGGTCGCAGCACTAGTGGGACCGGTGGGTGTCACGCGATGCTGCGACGATAATCCTCTTCTGATGAGACCGTCAAGCTGAGTGCCACCATTGTTAACATGGTACGTGTATGTAATGGTGACCCTCTTTCCTGAGATTTTATCTTCAGCTTACCATCAGGGGAGGTGAAGTCAAATTGACGTGTCCTAAATATAAAAAAAGCATAGATGTATTGACACACTCATAAATGCCAGGTCAACCTGTGTGCCTCTATGAAAGCCAGTTTGCAAGTAGAAGAAATGAAAGGCGTGTACTAGGATCGTAGCAAGTGGAGTGATGTTGTATCTACCTAGCCCAATAGGTAAGAGGCAAATGTGTATCTTCGTCCCAATGTGGTGTTGTGGCGAACCTATTCCAGTGAACTTTTCCATATGACCTGTATGTTTGGTATCGAATGAAGTTGAATTATAGCCGGTCTATTTTTGCTTGAAAATCTTGACACTATTGCTGAGGCCATGTTATGGGGCGAACGCCAGACTATGCGTATGACCAATGTCTGGTCATGGCACCTCCACTAGGCCCCGGTAGGAGGAGGAGACTCAAGTAGTAGTGGTGTAAATCATCAGGGATGACTTGCGCGCCATTAATTTAATAATAAGCTTTAAAAAACTATTTTTAATGAATTCTATCGTAATTTATTTGATGATCCCGTGACCATGGCTGCTGAAAAGCAAGCAAAACGTCGGGATCAATGTAAAATATAAAATAATATCAAATAAATCGCGATAGAATCCGTTAAAAATAGTTTTATTTCAATGTGTGACATTCACTTAAACTTCCGACAATATCATCTATATAGAATAGTTCTAACTAAATAATAACTTTGTCACTACGGGTATCTTTTTTTAAAGGTTAAGTGTAGTTAGGTACTTGTATATTGTTACCAAATCTGAAAACCATAACGTGATTTAGATATAATTCACGAAAGGACTTGATTACATTCAAAATAACCATTTTGAAAGAAGCCTCAGTTTTTTTTTTTTTTTTTTTTTCTTTTTTTTTTTTTTTTTTTTTTTTTTACGTGCGGAAATCCCTTCGGATACCCCCCCGCTGGCCAGCGGGGGTGGTTATGTCGTGTCTCGACTAAAACCGCACGGTGTCCTCCCCAAGTGTCCGTTGCCGGGCACCCCGGGTAAGCCCTCGAAAGGATAACCCCAGGGAAAGAAGAAGCCTCAGTAATGAAATTTTATTAAAGAACGTTACACGGCCTCGAAGGCCTCGAAGATCGATTCAATTCAATCATGTACTACACTACCAAAATTCTATACAAAGGAACAACACAATGTTCTGAAAACTCACGAATGGTTCCGCGAATATAACCAACTGTACTTTATTTTGCTGTTTTGTTATTTATTGTATGAATATGATCGTGACCGACAAAAATACTGTAAGTAAGAAATCAATTAAACGAAATAAACACTCTTTTTCATGTGATGTAATAAATAGTTTAAAATATGTGATTATGAGAATGATTTCTCATCATGACTTGAATTGATGTAGCTACTGCGGCAGTTTCGGCTTTGCTGAGAGGACTCCTTCCAGGACCTTGCGGTTCGGCACCCCTTTTCTTTGCTGCACCATAAAGACTTGGAATTCTTTTCCACCAGCAGATGTGTTTCCTTCTCCCTATAATCCCGGATCCTCTAAGCGGTGCGTGAAGAAACATAGGATGAGGCCATCAAACTGAAGGCTAACATTGCAGTATTACTTGTATCTGCAATGGTAACCTGAGGCTATTACTTTCGCTTACATAAACATATAACATAAACTCACGCCTATATCCCCGAAGGGGTAGGCAGAGGTGCTAGCACCCACATTTCGCCAGTTTATGTTTAGGTCCCAATGTAATAGGTGGCGAGCCTATTGCCGTTAACCGGGCACTTATAAACCTGCGATAAATACACACATAACTTCGAAAAGCATCGAAAAGTCATTGGTGTGTGCCATGGTAAAACCTGGGATCGAAACCGAGACCTCGTCTCAGCAGTCCATTACCCATATCACTAGGCTACCGCGCTACTTTCGCTTACCATGAAAAAAAAATAAACTCTTGTGTCTCAAGTTTTTCGACCAATGAAATGTTAGGAAAAATCTGTCACGTGACTCTTTTTCATTAGTCTAAAGTTGGTCAATAGACTCGAAAGACAGGACTTCGTGGTACCTCTGCCAATATATACTTACCATGTCATCTAGTTTTCACCTTCCAGGGATATGTCTGAGATATTTTCGTAGTACCTAGGAACTACGCCGGAAGTTCGCTCTAAGAGTTGTAATCAAACGAACAGTATTTAACACTCGTACCTTATTTATTTCTATCAGATAACGCATATTATAGCCCGGTGGCGTACGTAACGGACTGCTGACACGAGGTCTCGAGTTCGATCCCCAGTCGCCCCGGGCACACACCTCTGACTTTTCGTAGTTATGTGTGCATTAATAAATGTTAATTATCGCTCGCTTAATAATGTGCCCGGTAGATGGTAATAGGCTCGCCCCCTATTACATTGGGACCATAACATAACTGGCGAATCGTGGGTGCGTAATACACCTCTGCCTACCCCTTCGGGGATACAGGCGTGAAGTTATGTTATGTTATGTGTAGATAACGCATATAAACAGCATCCTTGATATACGGTTGCTCTTAAATGACGTCACGGAACAATGTCTTTGCTATCCTTTAAGAGTTTTGCCTACTGGCATACTGGCACTGGGCATAGGCTACCCAGAATTAAGTAGTGTTTACACTAGTATTACCTACACATGATCTCCGTGCTGTGGTTTTCCCAAGCGACTACAATATGGGGTGCTTCAAAAAGGGCATTAGAAGGTTTTTACAAGGTCGGCAGCGCAAGTGTGACGCCTCTGATATTGCACACGTAAATAAGCCGCGGTAACTGCTTCCCATCAGGTGGGCCGTGTGCTTGTCTAGTTTAGGGGGGCCCTCTAAACTAGACAAGCACACGGCCCACCTGATGGAACTATATGGTATGAAAAAATATTAAGAATATAAAAATAAAATAAAAAGTAGCCAAAGTAGTTACTTTGGCCAATTTTTAAATTCTTAATATTTTTCCGCACGAAAAAAAGTCTCACCCATTGTGAAACTTCACAATGGGTGAGACTTTTTTTCGTAGAGAAATCCCCCCGGATACCGCCCCCCCCCCTTCCCGCTGATATAAAATTTGGTATACGGATAGATCATAACATGGATAATGACTTTGTTATTCCAAGTTTGAATCTATAGGTTCCTGTGCCAAAAACATCCCATTTTAAACATGATGTGCATACAAACGCGAGTAACAGCTTAATGGCTGATAGCATGCCGTTCATTATTACGGTACCATAAAAATTTTGGACAGGGGAAAATTTATTTCGTGAAGTAAAGTACCAGTACCATAAAAAAACGACAATTGTTTGTTTGAAAATGAAAGCCACAGACTCAGAGAGCTAGCCTGATGGCTAGGTGGCAATCGAGTGGATTAACACACTGCAAAGGTAAGCTGTAGCAGCAGGCTTAGGATGGGGGACCATTCTTAATGCAATGACCCCTCCGTGCCTCGGAGAGCACGTTTGTTTACTGCAGAGTTTACTGGTGGTAGAAATTTGATGACACAAATTTGGCACAAAATTCGGCCGGGTAGGTACCACCGTACACGATTGCGAAAAACCCTTCATAGTAATTCAATTTCGGTTTGATTGCGTTCAGGGGTCAGCAAGTGCATAGCCGGGCGGGGGGGTTGTGGTCCCAGCACTAGTGGGACCGGTGGGTGTCACGTGGTGCTGCGACGACAATCCTCTTCTGATGAGGACGTCAAGCTGAGTGCCACCATTGTTAACATGGTAAGTGTATGTAATGGTGACCCTCTTTCCTGAGACTTTACCTTCAGCTTACCATCAGGCGAGGTGAAGTCAAATGGACGTGTCCTAAATATAGAAAAAAAACGTTACGCCGTTGGTTCTGTTTGTTATACGAACATATATGGCAGTCGTTACGGGTAGGAGCAGCCCTGAATCCGACAACTTGTGTAACTACAGTACTCGTATCGCTTATGGGTTGTGGAGATCAAATAATAATAATAATAATGAGCGTCACGGACCGCAAGACCGTATGGGAGGGCAAGGAGCTGCACGGGAGGTTCTATCGAGCCTTAACAGGGCCCGATGTGGACCTTCTGGCCTCGGTGAACTGGCTACGCTTCGGGGATCTCTTTGGGGAAACTGAAGGGTTTGCCTGTGCAATTGCTGACGAGGTCATGATGACGAACAACTATCGGAAATATATCCTGAAGGACGGTACGGTCGACATCTGTCGGGCATGCCGTCGTCCCGGAGAGTCACTCAGGCATATTATTTCGGGTTGTTCTCATCTGGCCAACGGCGAGTACTTGCACAGGCATAACCTAGTGGCCAGGATCATCCACCAGCAACTTGCTCTTCGATATGGCCATGTTGAGTCTGAGGTGCCGTACTATCGGTACACACCGGTGTCAGTTCTTGAAAATAGTCATGCATTGCTCTACTGGGACCGCTCTGTTATCACGGACAGGACTATTGCTTGCAATAAGCCTGATATCGTGGTAGTCGACCGGCCCCAGCGCCGGGCAATGATCGTTGACATCACCATCCCGCATGACGAGAACCTCGTGAAGGCTGAGAAGGACAAAATCAGCAAGTATCTTGACTTGGCTCATGAGGTTACCGCCATGTGGGATGTCGATTCAACGATCATTGTCCCGATAGTCATTTCGGCGAACGGGCTGATAGCGAAGAGCCTCGACCAACACCTCAAGAGACTCTCGTTAGATGGTTGGGTCAAAGGTCAGATGCAGAAGGCGGTCATCCTCGACACGGCACGCATTGTCCGGAGGTTTCTCTCTCTGTGACCCCGACCGCCGGTAGCTTGGGCCCTGCCACGCTGCCGGTGGAGCACTATTTTTTATATTTTTAAATAGATGTTTTTTTGTTTTAATATGTATTTAAAAATGTAATTTATAAGTAATTTTAAAGTGAATAAAGAGATAATAATAATAAATATTCTACGACATTCTACACAGCGCTCTCTAGACCCAAAGTAAGCATAGTTTAACTAGCTTGTGTTATGGGTTCCAGAATGCGGATAAACATACTTATATACTTTTTTTTTTTGTAAATATATACATATTATACATAGAAACACCCAGACCAATGCAAATAGACATATTCATGCATACAAATATTTGCACTGAGCGGGAATCGAACCCGCGCCCTCTGTCGTAGCAGTCGAATGCACTACCGCTACGCCACAGAGGCAGTCGCTTTTCCGAAAATATAGATGTAATAATAATAATTTACTATTTTTCACTATTTTTTATATTTTTAAATATATTTGTTTTATTTTTATATACTGAATGTATTTAAAAATATAATTCATATGTATGTAAAGTTTAATAAAGGAAATAATAATAAACAAGATGAATTCCTGAGACGAGCTCAGCCGAATTTTTCAAGGGATTTTCGATTTCGCGATTATTTATTTTTGCGATTTTTTCTTTATCTTGCAATGGTTCACCCCAGCACGAATCTATTACCGAAAACAGCAACTCGATAGCTCATCTCCTTCATACCCAAAACCGTGACAGAAAATTGGCAACGACGACGTCGACGACAAATCGATAGCAATAGGGCTTTTCTAAAGAAAATCCCTAAAAAGAAAAACAAATAAAATATTTGGATTTGGCTCACGAGGTTATCGACATGTGGAGTGTGGATTCGGCGATTATTGTTCCGATAGTTGTATCGGTTCACGGACTGATTGCCAAGAGCCTCGAACAACATCTCCAGAGGCTCGCGTTCGGCAGTTGGGTTGCAGCACTGCCTTCTGCATCTGCCGATGCAGGTGGGCCACTATTTTTTATATTTTTAAATATATTTGTTTTTGTTATTTTTATAGAATGTATTTAAAAATATAATTTATATGGATTTAAAGTTTAATAAAGGAAATAATAATTTATTGAATCACGTTTTGTACAAGTAACTCTTATCACATAATACAGTAATTTAGTGTACGGAAGAGGTTAGTGTTGGCATCTGTAGTGTCATAGTCGCTAGCGTCCTCCACACGGAGATGCTACTATTACTTAAATATATTATGTTAATTTATTTTTTATTTCATTGCACATTTCATATTTGCAACAGTACAAAAAATCAATCCATTACATAAATTAAACATAGAAATTGAGTACTAACAATGTTTTGAAGTTAATACCACAGTAGAATATTTCATTATAATTTTTTTTTCTCTTTACGTATGTGTGTAAATATTTGTGTATGTATTTGTTGTGCGTGTGAGGGTATGTGTGTATGCGTATTTGAGGGTATGTGTGTCTGTGTTTGCATTTGCATGCCTGTATGTATCTGTTTTAGGTTAGAAAAGAGGTTTGGCCGCTTTGTTGTCAGACTGACACCAACTTCGGGAAAAGGTTCGGAGGATCAGGGGTACAGACACTTGGATGAATCCTGCAGGAGATTCTACAAGGGGATCGTGCGATACATGGCCCTATATTGGAGGCAAATTTTCCGCTGGCCGGTATACCCGGCCCGGTGGGGTGGTGGGGGGGTTATACGGGGGAATTTCCGCCATGGAAAATCAAAAGTTTACTATGCTTAACATTAATAATATTATCGTATGTGTACTTCTTGTATTTTCTGCACTATTCTACTTTATATTCTGCTATTTTTTTAGTGTGTTTAGTGCCCTAGCACCATCCTTGAGGCCCAAGCCTTACCTGCAAGTCGATGCTCCTGCTAAACAACGGACGCGCTTACGGCGCAGGCGCACCTCACAGGGTTTGGAGGTCCATCCTCCATGAGCGCAGGCCTGGGGTGACAGGTGGAGCCGCCTTTCATCCCAGCAGAAGCAGGCCGGGACCCATAGGCTTCTCCCAAACCGGGGCAAGATAAGGACACCGTGGTTCCCAAAGTCGAGGGGGCCATCTCGAAACCAGAGATGGCCCTTATCAGTCGGGGTGCGAGGGATATGCTCTATGGACAACCTTGCACCTCGGCGTCTATAGACCTGAGAGGGCGTGCGGTTTCAGTCGGTTCAAGCCCGACATAACCGCCCCCGATGGCCGGCCTCAATAAAAAAAAATGGTTTGGAGGTCTAACGGCAGTCGCTCCTGGAAAAGCTAACATACCAATCAGAAACAAAAAGTGGACCGCAGGCTATACAACTTGGAAATCACTAGGAAAATGAAGGATTCTCATAAACATCTTAGAAGAAACTATTTATCTCTATAAATTAGTTGTGTCTCTGTGCATTGGAGATATTTTTTTAAATACCTAGGTTATGTTAAATGAACGACTCTGAACACAAAAATAGATTTTTTGGAATACTTGTCTATTTGTTCACGATAGATGCAAAAACTAGTGAACAGTTTCGTAGTTTATAAATCTTAAGGCTGTCACGGCCGGCGTTGCATGTAGAATATACTGCTTCCTGGCTGTTTGTTCGTGGTCCATCGGAAACATTGAATTCCAGACGATTCGTCAATCACTGCGGTCGACATCTTCAGTGGTACAGCTCGGGACGCCGTCGAGTGCGGAGAACCGTCCTCGGCGGTGAACTCGCTGCGACTGATGTAGCGGCCCCAGTCACTGGCGTATTTATAGGCGCAGTTGGAGGGGGAAACAACGTGATCGGTCGTGATTCGTTGAGAGCTGACGCGCGTCATCACAATTCAAACATGACGAATCCACCACCATCCCCGGTATCGGGAGGACACACCCCCTTGCTTAGCCTCGACCAATCAGGATCGAGCGCATCGGTTGCGCAGCTCTCAACCACTGAAAATGTCGACCGCAGTGATCGACGAAACGTCTGGAATTCAAGTTTCCGATGGACCACAGCCAAACAGCCCGGAAGCAGTATATTCTACAAGTTTCGTAGTTATGTGTGCATTAATAAATATTAATAATCGCTCGCTTAATAATGTGCCCGGTAGATGGCAATAGGCTCGCCCCCTATTACATTGGGACCATAACATAACTGGCGAATCGTGGGTGTGTAATACATCTCTGCCTACCCCTTCAGGGATACAGGCGTGAAGTTATGTATGTTATGTGAACAGGTGTGCGATGTGGTTATTTATATTTAACTAACTAACTTAAAATCTGACGTATTTTTTATTGCAAGTAGTTAAGTAGAACCGGATATGATCAAAACACGATAATCGACCAACGAGCGGGCGGAGCCGCGGTCATCAAATAGTATACTTTTATAAAATTGTAACTAAGTTGTGTTTTTATATATTAAAAAAAAATACTTGGATTATGTTAAATTAACGATTCTGAACACAAAAATATTGGTTCAATATTTTTGTTCAATATTTTACCAAAATATTGGTTCAATATTTTTATGAAATGATAAAATGTGAAATCATATAATTGGGTAAGTAGAGCTGTAGAAACAACCAGAAAACGATAACCACGCGTGGAGGTTCCACGCGGGCGGAGCCGCAGGCATCAGCTAGTTCGATAAAAAATGAAAGTAATCGATTATCTGTATCTAATACATGAAAGTCCGTATGTAGTAGATAAAGGCAAATTTATTTATATTCCGGGAACATGAATTGGCAAGCTGATGCCCGTTGACAGTTGAAAGAGTAACAATTTGGCTTACTAGATTGAAATTCCACACAACTCCGTTGTATGGATCAGTAAGTTGAATTTATTTTTCCTCACAAATAATATTATGTATTTGAAATAATTTCATTTTGTTTTGTATTTAATACGGGTTAGTGCATCGTAACATAAATAATATGAATGTTTCTTTGTTTGTTTGTCCGTTAATCGGTGCTAAACTAATTTCATTACTGTGTTTCAAATTTAGGGTTTAAATATTTAAACCTGTATATTTAAATATGCTTTATGGGCAAACTTATACCCGTCTGAAGACCCGAGACGGCGTGCCGTTTTAGTCGTTTAAGCCCGACATAACCGCCCCAGCTGGCCGGCGAGGGGGTATACGAAGGGATAAAAAGGAAGCTTACCGAGTTGACCTTACGATTGAGAGGTCCCGGGTTCCAATCCTAGCCATTGCACTACTGACGTGAACCCACGCCTAACATAAGCAATTTAGCTTAGCTGTAACTGAATTTCAGTAATTTCGGTTACTAATATTGTTAAAAAAAAATTTGTTATGAATAACACATTAAAAGGGTGGCCAATCTTTCCTTGGACTGTGCACTATTAGAAAATTAAGTGTCTGATCTAAGTTTAAATGTTAATTGAGTTTAAATGTATTATATGTGTTACGAAATAAGTAAAGACGCGCGATGCCGGTCCGGCCTTAGGTGTACCGTCAACGTATGTACAGTCGTGACGCTGTCCACATATAATTCAATAACATATTTTATAACCTATTTAAAAAAAAAAAATATTAATAACCGAAATTTCTAGTAGGTATTCTCTTTAAACCCTCCAGCTAAGCTAAATTGCTCGTGTTAGGGTTCGCGTCGGTAGTGTAATGGCCAGAATTCGAAACCGGAATCCCTCGATCGTAAGGCCGGCTCCTTAAACACTTGGCTCACGATGCTTTAAATCTGAGTATTCTCCCCTCGGCATGACTTATTTCCTCTCTAAGTATCTTATTTAAATCTCAGAATATATCTTGAAACAATCGAATTGAACTATTGCATACAAAATAGCACGCAGTATAATTTTTTCAAAGCATAATTAGTAACTGAAAAGCTGCCGAAAACCCATACACCACCCACGCACATAAATACACATTCAAACCCACCAACACACCCTCATACCCACCAAAAAACCCTCACTCACGCACTCACACACACATATTACTTCCTTGACTTAAATAATGGTCAGTACAATGCCAAGATCAGCCAACACCTGTCACATTCCTAATATAAATGCCTGGATGAAAACTGTCTCTTAGGGTATAGGTCTTTCCATGCAGGCCTGGAGGTGGCAGGTGAGGCCGCTCGGTTCAAGCCCGACATAACCACCCCCGCTGGCACGCGGGGGGATATCCGAAGGGATTTCCGCACGAAAAAAAAAAAAAAAGGTATCCGAGGCGATTTCCGCACGAAAAATAAAAGGTACAGGGCTTTCCTAGTTTAAGAGTTTCTAAAGTTTCTAAATGCATGCAATGATGTATATAAATTGTATAGCTGTGTAATCTTTTGAAATAAACATTATTATTATTTAAAAAAAACTGAAATTATTAATATTCCCCCAAACCTCTACAGCTAAGCCAAATTACTTGTGTTGCCAGTATATAGAAGAACCGGTCCCGAAAATACAGCATAGTTAGACGAGCATCCTGTCCACTATAAGCCCATCACTAATTATTATCCACCATGAGCGACTACAGAACTTCTGTTAATTTTCATTATGTTATCCAATTTATTCATTATCTAATAAACAAACAGAATATCAAATACGAGTTGACAGAATAATATCGTTAAACTATAAGAACTATGCTGTTGAAACTTGGTAAGTAGGTGTATTCTGTGAAACGCATTAAGATTTTCACACAAAAATTGCGCGAGACACACTTCCTGTGCACGACACAAATAGACTATAGACACATGTGCCAGTGACATGTAGATTAGTAAGCGTGAATATAATAAATGAATTGTTAAAATGTTAGGTTTACGTAAATTAAAAACGTAATTATGTAATTACTTTGATATTAAGCTAAGATAAATAGCTTACTACTGTTATGAGTTAGTTTTCTGAGTAATTAAGTATTGTTACGTGCGCGGGGTACAAATTAAATGCCGTTTACACAACAAAGAGGTTTATTCGCTCACCACAAACTAGACAACTAAATAACTAGCACACACAGTACTCTTCAACAGTTCCAGTCGCTCAGCAGTTCACAGTAGTCCACAGTTGTTGCTTAAGTCGCAGGTATAACTCTCTTGGTTCACTTCGGTAAGATGTGTTCGCTTTCACTTTCAAAAATAAACTGATTCGTGTCGATAGCCGGGCGTCCTTTTATAGCTCTTAATAAGCGGGGTAGAATATTCCGGAAGGCACTAGAGCGTTCGAGAATAGTAGGTATTTACTGGGGCGTTCGAGAAAATAAGTACCTACACAGTCGTGCCGACGATAGAGGTGAATGCCCTTTTTATCGCGATTTGTAGGTAAAGTTGGTATAGGTAGACAAAGGGCGTGTGATTTTGTATTGACTTTTCTGGATTTTTCTAAACGGATCGATGGAGTACTTCGACATTAACAATGCGTTTTAATTTCTAGAAGATTCGATCAGTAGTTTCCGAGATATCGACGATCGTTGTAACATTACCCCCCTCTTAATCATGCTCGTCCCGAGCATCATTTGTTCCATGATATCGCGTGAACCTATCCACGTGGACTACCTTTGGTTTTCCCCTAAGCCCCTTCTTAATGTGGTAGGTGATGCCATTGATTCTTGTGACAACCGTATAGGGTCCTTCCCAGCGAGCTTGAAGTTTTGGAGATTTCCCTTTTCTGCGTAGTGGGTTGTGAAACCATACCAGTGTTCCTTCTTCAAAACCGTTGGTGTTTGCATTTCTATCGTACCGGGTTTTCATCCTTATACCTGTCTTCAAATTGTTTTCCCGTACCATTCTGTGCACCTCGTCCAGCCGGTTTTGAAGTTCACTCACGTAGTCCGTTACGGGCTTAGGACTTTCGTGTGGCGTGCCGGTTATTGCATCCACTGGTAGCCTTATCTCTCGACCAAAATTTACTTTAGCTGGGGTGTGTCCCGTACTGTCATGCACCGCAGATCGATAGGACATCAGGAACAGTGGGATGTACTGGTCCCAATCTCTTTGGTGTTCGTCGACAACTTTAGCCAAGTGATTTTCCAACGTCTGGTTAAACCTCTCGACCATTCCGTCTGACTGCGGGTGCGCTGGAGTCGTACGGGTCTTGTTTATACCGAGGAGTTTGCACATTTCTTGAAACAGAGCAGACTCGAAGTTTCGTCCTTGGTCGGAGTGGATCTCCATAGGTGCGCCGTATCGACTGACCACTTCCTGAACCAGTTTCTTGGCTACAGTGACTGCTTCCTGGTTGGGTGTCGCAAATACTTCCGGCCACTTAGTGAAGTAGTCTTGCACTACTACGATGTATTTGTTACCCTCATCAGTCGTTGGAAAAGGTCCAGCAACATCAATGGCGATACGTTCCCACGGTGCTCCAACGTTGTACAGCTTCAATTTTCCTTTGCTTCTTGTCGGCGGTTCTTTAACCGAAGCACATGCAGTGCATTTACGGCACCAATCCTCGACATCTTCCCGACAACGAAGCCAGTAAAACCGCTGTCGCACTTTAACCAGGGTTTTCTTGACTCCGAGATGCCCGCCAGAAACACATCGTGGATGTGTCGTAAGAGTGGGGCCACCTTGCTTCGTAGTACCACTACTTGCATGGTTACTTCCTTACCATCGTTAGACTCCCATTTCCTATACAGGACATCTTGTACCAGAACTAAGCTGTCCCACTGGGCCCAATAGCTTTTGGTAGTTGAACTGTAAGCAGATACATCACTCCATCGGGGTTTGCTTCCAAGTTGTTTCCAGTGCAGTATAGGTTGTAGATCATCATCATCTTCTTGCGCCTTCTTCATACTGCTTCCACTCCATTCGTCGTCAAGTCCATTCACCTTTATGACTTTAATCTCTTCTCGGGCTTCGTTCCTCTGAAAATGCTTGCAATATTCGACACACGGCCTTCGTGACAAAGCATCAGCATTGCCGTGCCCTTTTCCACTTCGGTGTTCTATCACAAAGGGAAATTCCTGTAGTTGCTCGATCCATCTAGCTACTTGGCCTTCCGGATTCTTGAATTGCAGCAACCACTGTAGCGCAGCATGATCTGTCCTTAGTGTAAACTCTCGTCCTATAAGGTACTTATTAAAATGCTGTAAAGACTTCACCACAGCGAGAAGTTCACGACGAGTTACACAGTAATTCCTTTCCGGTTTAGATAGCGATTTACTGAAGTATGCTATTACAACATGGCGATCTCCCTGCACTTGTGACAACACTCCACCTATTCCGGTGTTACTGGCGTCCGTGTCCACAATGAATCTGCCTTCCCTAGTAGGATAACCCAATATAGGGGATTCGCACAATCGTTGTTTAAGCCTACTAAAAGCTTGCTCGCAATCCAGGTCCCAAACGAAGTCTCGTTTATCTTCCGTCAGTCGGTGTAGTGGTTTAGCAATATCCGAGAAATGCTTAATGAAGCGTCTGTAATACGCGCATAGTCCCAGAAACGCGCGAACCTCCGTTTTGTTCTCTGGAACAGGCCATTCTTGAACGGCTTTTATCTGCTCGGGGTCGGTTTTGACTCCTTCCGTTGAGATCACATGTCCAAGATAGCTGACCTCCTTTTTAAATAGAGCACACTTCTTTGGACTCAGTTTAAGGTTAGCCTCACGAATCCGAGTAAAAACTTTTTCCAGGTTCTTCAGGTTTTCTTTGAAGCTACGTCCCATAACTATAACATCGTCCAGGTAAACCAGACAGACGTCTCCAAGTAGACCCACCATCACTCTTTCCATGAGGCGTTCAAACGTGGCCGGTGCATTACATAAACCAAATGGCATGACATTAAAATGCCATAAACCGTTTCCAATTCCAGTACTAAAGGCTGTCTTCTCTTTATCGTCCGGACTGATCTCCACCTGCCAGTAGCCACTTTTTAAATCGATGGTTGAAAACCATTTCATACCACTAAGCATGTCCAGGGTATCATCGATTCTAGGCAAAGGATAACTGTCTTTCTTTGTGATATTATTCAACATTCGGTAATCCACACAAAACCTTGTACTGCCATCCTTCTTTTTTACTAGTACCACAGGTGATGACCACGGACTCGTAGAAGGTTCAATCACCTTGTTATCGGCCATGTCTTTAATCATAACTGCTACCTCCTCTTCTCTTGCCCATGGTAAACGTCGAGGTCTTTGTTTTATAGGCCTGGAGTCACCTGTGTCAATCCGGTGTTTCACGAGCCCAGTCCTTCCACAGTCATTTCCGGTTGCAAAGATGTCTCTGAATTGTAGCAAGAGGTCTCCGGCTTGACGCAATTCTGATGCCGATAAGGTTTCCTTTGAATTCTCGAGAAGTTGCTGGATGTGATCTTCGGAGATTTGTGTACCGCCTTGTTTAGTCGTAGTGTTGTTCAGCCGCCTCAGGTACTTTACTTCCTCACATTTTCCTACCACACTATTCTTCTTCAGGAGAACTATTTCGTCACTGAGGTTGAGAATTCTCACCCTTGCGATTCCATTCGGCATCAGTAAGGTTCTCGCTGTTATTAAGTTTTGATGACTGCCAGTATCTTCCACAATAAGACATCTTCTTTGTTCAGTCTTCGCAGGAAACCTTACTCTGACTAATGTTTCCGATTTAGGCGCTAACGTCGTATCCGTTAAACAATAAAGAGTGCACGGGTGCGATCCTTGTAAACAAACTTCCTGATCAGGAAATCTCAGCACTCCTCTAGGTATATCCAAGACATATCGGTAGTTCTTCAAGAAATCCAGCCCCAAAATGCAATCATCAGTAATATTAGCAATTAATACTGACTGGTGATATATTTGGTCGCCAATTCTTACCTCCACATCTGTTTCACCGAGAACGGTCACTGGCTGGCCAGTAGCTGTCTGAAGCTGGCACCTCGGAGATCGTTTTTCCCACCTTATGGTCCGTTTCAGCAATTCCGGCCTTACAACTGTACGTGAAGCTCCAGTATCCACTGTTAAACTGCAAGGTTGATTGTCTAAGATGGCCTCGATGATCAGACTATTTCCATTGCCAACTTGAGTTATTGTGATGGTTGGGGCCTCATGTCGACCAGCCAGCGCCCGCCCCGCGGCCCTGGCGACATTTAGTTTAACTGAACATCTTGATCCACTTGGGTCCCGGAGTCCGTGACCCTCCTCCGTTTCCTCGAAGGACACTCTGATTGGATATGGCCCCTTCCTCTACAAGAATAACATGTTGGGACATACCGCGGCTTCCTGTCCTCTGCAACTACCTCCTTGATCTCCCTGATCTTACCTATTCCGGCATTCTGCCGTACGGTTTCCACTTCGAGGGCATAAGCCAGTGCTTCTTTTAAGGTCTGGTGGTGACGCAACTGTACATTAGTTTTCACTTCTGCGTCCCGTATACCGTTTAGGAAGGCCTCCAGTAGGGTGGTCTCGATCATCACGGGTGTCGATGAGTAGGCCCGACGAACGAGCCTTTCAACCTCTACAGCCCATTCCTGGAGGCTTTCACCAGCTTTTTGTTTTCTCTCGCGAAGCTGCGCTCGGTAGACATTCTCCAGGTGCTTGTCACCGTAGCGTGTGTCTAATGCTTCTATCAGAGACTCTAGTGTCCTTCCTTCAGGTGGCAGGTTTTCCAGTATTACTAAGGCATCTCCTCGTAATGCAAGTGTCAAGGCCATAAAAGACTCCTCGTTGCTCCAGGCTTTAGTTTTTACCAATATCTCAAATTGGTACTTGAAGGCTGTCCACGAGGAAGATCCATCGAAGTGTGGTAGGTCGAACTTCGCTGATGATGATGAGGTCACGGCAACAGGTCCGCGGGTTTTTAGCCTGACAATCTCTTTTTCAAGCTCTTGCAAGCGATCGTCCATGGTCCCAGTCTTCAAAGCTACTTCCTTACTCAGCATTTGCAGGCTGTCTTCAAGGTTCTTCACTTTATCTCCCAGTGCATGGATGCCTGCATCGATTTTACCCATGACAGCTTCCTGGTTGGCCTGCATCATCTGTTGACTATCCTCTTGTTTGGCCTGCATCTCTTGTATGGAGGCCTGCATCGTCTGTCGACTAGCCTCTTGGTTGGCCTGCATTTCTTGCATAGAGGCCTGCATCATCTGCTGCATAGAAGCCAACAGCGTCATCATGTTGGTATCTGACGAGGTTCCATCTGGTGCTCCCGTAGTTACCGCTGAGATAGCAGGATCGGCCTGACGCCCTTCCTCTTCAAGGCTCCGTTGACGTGCAGCATCCATTTCCACTTGACGTCTGGTCCGTGGAGTACGCCCTTCGTCTTCACGTGGTAATAACGGCATCGCACTTCTGACACCAGTTGTTACGTGCGCGGGGTACAAATTAAATGCCGTTTATACAACAAAGACGTTTATTCGCTCACCACAAACTAGACGACTAAATAACTAGCACACACAGTACTCTTCAACAGTTCAAGTAGCTCAGCAGTTCACAGTAGTCCACAGTTGTTGCTTAAGTCGCAGGTATAACTCTCTTGGTTCACTTCGGTAAGATGTGTTCGCTTTCACTTTCGAAAATAAACTGATTCGTGTCGATAGCCGGGCGTCCTTTTATAGCTCTTAATAAGCGGGGTAGAATATTCCGGAAGGCACTAGAGCGTTCGAGAATAGTAGGTATTTACTGGGGCGTTCGAGAAAATAAGTACCTACACAGTCGTGCCGACGATAGAGGTGAATGCCCTTTTTATCGCGATTTGTAGGTAAAGTTGGTATAGGTAGACAAAGGGCGTGTGATTTTGTATTGACTTTTCTGGATTTTTCTAAACGGATCGATGGAGTACTTCGACATTAACAATGCGTTTTAATTTCTAGAAGATTCGATCAGTAGTTTCCGAGATATCGACGATCGTTATAACAGTATGTTAGAGCCAAATTTAATAAAGAAAGTACATTCCCCGAAAAGCATAATTGCAAATATAATTACGACAATGCATTACTCAGAATCTAACATAACTTCGTATAAATAGGAAATACGACTTTGTATACTAGTATGTAAGTTTAATTACGCCTCGCGACTGCCTCCCACGCCGTAAGAAGCGAATATGCGCTCCCCCGGCTGGTGCCATTTTATTATATAGTAGCTCGCGGGAGGCAGGGCCCATATATAAGTCTGAGGGGTCAATCCGCCCGTCATTCAGTAGCCCGACGTCGCACGGTACAGGTGTAAGTACCTATTGTCGTGCAACTCTTATTGCTACCTATTTACATATATGCTATGTGATTAATATGTATAACATGAGATTTATAAATAAATGGAAATGCGGAGGTGAGGTAGTTTGGATCGCGGGCCAGCACTACAAAAGACTATAAAAGCAGGGACCATTTGGTTGGACATTGGACATTGGACATGGGCAACAAGTAGACAACAAGAGTCTCTCAAGGAACAAGGAAGCTCAACAGGAAGTAGTAGATCAAGGGTAGTGCTGGGCCAAGTACATCCAATGCCTCACTGACGTCAATCAAGTCCACCCATCCAAGTGTTTCATTCTTCGACTCAACATACAGTCCACTGAAGGCGACCGCGAAGTGGCAGTCTATTCGGAACCTTATTAGGTCATAGTCTGTCATGAACAACGGTCCTTAACACTTCCAAAGTGGTAAAATGTCTGTCCCCCCCCCCCCCTGTAGGTAACTTCTAAAGAATGATAAAACTAAAAAAAATATATGATGTACATTACCATGTAAACCGAAAATTGGTTTGAACGGGTAAGTAGTTTTATTTTAATACGACATAAATCGTAAACCGCAATTTACCTGTCATTCAATCAACTCAAATATAAAAATTAAAAAGAAACATTGTTACTTGCTGCTACGGAACCCTTCATGGGCGAGTCCGACTCACACTTGGCCGCTTTTATTCAATAATACTAGTAACCAAAATTAGTAGTAATCCCGTTAACTCCTCCAGCTAACCTAAATAGCTTGTTGTAGGAGTGGTGAACCCACTCCTACAACAAGTTATTTAGGTTAGCTGGAGGAGTTCGGTAGTGCAATAAAAAAAACATTTAAAAAAATATTTCAGGTAATCATGAAGCCATATTATCATTTCAGGTACTCATAAACCTATATTATCATGCTGGCAATAGCCAGGATTCGAACCTGTGACCTGTAAATCGTAAGGTCGCGTCCTTAACCACTACGGCGATGCTTCAATTACCTGAATCTTAAATATTTCACGGAGAATTTGGTGAACATCCGTCAAAATACGTGAAAATTGAATGAAAAACTTCCTCCATTTTAAAACCCAGTTATAACGATAGCAATAATAATTCTTGTTTTGAAAGAGTGGCTAATAATCAAGGGATTTTAACCAACTAGAAAAGCAGCCCTTTCGTTGTGTAAATTTAATTGAAACGCTGAAATTGAACGAAGCTGTTTCTGGAAGCAGAATAAAAGGATTATGAGAGCGATGTCGGCAGATCTAGCTAGGTATAAGTAAATGGTACAATACGCAGAAATTTAAAATGGCCGAGTCTGCTAGATGTCTTACTTCATTATTATTCGTTTATATTATTAAAGTGGCTAGGCGTCTTTGACGATAAGGGAAGAAGCCGAATATTATTGTTGTTTAAGTCCACATAAACTTAGCAGATATTATGTTAACCTTTGACTCAACGAACCGTTATATTGCCTCATACATAAAATTTGACGTAATCTAGACGAAGGTTATGTATTTAATAATATAAAATGTTGACTTGATATATAGCTTTCATATGTCAATAAAATACTCGTTTGTGTTTTTATGACTTAGATTTTATGATTATTGCTATCTCTAGTCTAGTTCAGGTGGGGTTTATGCGGTGTAACTAGCTATTGCCATTGGCTCCGCCTGCGTGGAATGTTGATCCTTTTCCCGCAACCCTTGAGAAGCTATCCCAGGTATAATACGTAGCCTATGTAGTATTCCAAACTATTATCTATCCATGTACCAAATTTCAGGCAGATCCGTTCAGCCGTATGAGTGTGATTGAATAAGAAAATCAAAATTGTGTAAACTGTACTTTTTTGTTGTTTTTTTTCGTGCGGAAATCTCTTCGGATACCCCCCCCCCCCGCCGGGCAGCGGGGGTGGTTATGTTGGGCTTGAACCGACTAAAACCGCACGCCGTCTCGGGTCTTAATACGCCGGGGTGTAAGGTTACCCATAGAGCATATCCCTCGCACCCCGACTGACCCTGAGCCATCTCCGGTTTCGAGATGGCCCCCTTACTTGCTCTCCACTGTGCCATCTGCTAATCAGAGGGACACATGGAAAGCTTCCGAACAGGCCTCAACAGGGCCGTACTCGCCTCGGTCGGAGTTGGCCGTAGGCGGCAGCGTCTCTCCCGCCCTAGGAGAGAGGCGCTGTTGTCTCTGTTGCCCAGGGTGCACCGCGTGGAGGTCCCCAACCAAGCAGCCCTGTGTAAACTGTACCTTTAGTTGAGAAAGAACTTTCATTTATCTCAAACTAAGAACACTTAACATATGGCTTTATTTATTCTTATTCAAAAGAAACTTTAGTACCTTTTTTTTTTTTGGTTATGTCGGGCTTGAACCGACTAAAACCGCACACCGTCTCGGGTCTACAGACGCTGGGGTGTAAGGTTGCCCATAGAGCATATCCCTCGCACCCCGACTGACCCAACCACAACTGTTCCATAACTGTTCCATACCATTATTCCATTTACTGGTTTTGTTGCCACCATAAAACAAGTTTTACTTTCAACAACTGAACATTTCTCCTTCATAGTTTCGTATACGATAACAAGTATTCCCCAAGCAATACTCAAGACAACGCACGTCACAAAAGGGGCAAAACATTATTTGTGTAATAAATATAATAATGTTTAATTTTGTTGCGCGGTAGCCTAGTGGTATGGGTAATGGACTGCTGAGACGAGGTCTCGGGTTCGATCCCAGGTTTTACCATGGCACACACCAATGACTTTTCGATGCTTTTCGAAGTTATGTGTGTATTTGCGTTGTAGGTTTATAAGTGCCCGGTTAATGGCAATAGGCTCGCCACCTATTACATTGGGACCTAAACATAAACTGGCGAAATGTGGGTGCTAGCACCTCTGCCTACCCCTTCGGGGATATAGGCGTGAGTTTATGTTATGTTATGTGTTATGTTTATGTTTTGTTGCTATCTTCGTCTTATATCACCAGAGGAAAACCATTTCCTTTTTAATTTTTTGTTTAAAAGTGTCAGTAATATATTTTATGTTTTCAGTTATTTCTCCTGTGAAATTTATTTTTCATCTCTCCTGCTCGGAAAGTTTAATTTTCATGGGTAGATAGCCGGGTGGAAAGTAGCTTATTTCATCCCTAGGGTGGAAAGTAATTTTTTTTTTAATTTTAGGGTTTACCATGGAGTCCATGATAACTAAGTTACGTCATAATGCCTTGATATCATGACGCTTTTTTTTACATGGCCGCCTAAATGCACATCTCGTGACCAACTCGATTACAATGTAGCCAATACATTCGATTAGAATGTTGGCAGTACATATGTACGTGAATTATAACTTTTTTTTTCAGTATTAAAAAAAAAGCAATTTATGTTTGCTAAATAATTAGCGGGAAAACGAGATTCAATATAAATAAATACCTTGTGTTAATTTTGGTTAAAAATGGTTTCGGAAAGCGATTCTAGTGACATGGATATTAATTTAACTCCCGATGAGATTGAAGAACAGGCAAAAGCTGTAGTTGTTAATAATCTATTTTCAAATTGTTCTAATTTTACTTTAAATTTTAACTGATAATCAATATACCTCTTTCACTAAATGTGTGTGTAGTATTTTAATTTCCTCACATAGTCGAAATGAAAAGTAGAGTGTTTACCTCGGGTGAATGTCACCATTTCACCCTCGAACTATTGGCGCTCTCACTTCGTTCGAGCGCCAGAAATTTCTCGGGGGAATTTCCTGACTTTCAACCCTTGTCTAACAATCTACTATTACGGTACCATTCCTATTATAAATAAACCTAGTCTATTAAAAATTAATAACAAGATTCTCTATATTTGAACTGGTCTGCCAACTTTTTAATTACTTAAAAAAAGTAACCGAAATAACTAGTATTCCCTTAAACCCTCCAGCTGAGCCAAATTGCTTGGATTAGGAGGGGGTTCAAGTTGGTGGTGTAATGACTAGGATTCGAATCCAAGCCCTCTAGATAGTAAGCTCGACTCCTTAACCACCAAGCTACCGACGCGACGCTTTAATGAATTTACTTATCTATATAAATTTTATTTTTGTTCTTTTTTTTGAAAAGAATATTAGCGTGGGTTCACGTTGGTAGTGTAATGGCCAGGATTCGAACCCGGGACCTCTCGATCTTAGGGTCGACTCCTTAACCACTAAGCTACTGGCTCTTTTTAGCATCTATAGATGGATAAATTCATTAATTTCTCACTTTCAGCATTTATTGTGTATCAAATTCTTTCCTCTATGAAAAAATTGACAATAAAATAATAAAATCATGGATTTAAGGACGAGATAGAAAAGGAAAGGAGATTCAGATAGAAAAGAAATGATAAGTAACCAAAAATGTTGCGTTATGGTGATGTTATTTATGACTGCTAGTTAAATGTTTACGGAATGTGTTTCAGATGGTAGTGGCGACACCAGAAATTAAAAGTTTAATACGCAAAGAAGATATTAATTATAAATAGTAAATAAATAAATACATATTCAACGACATTCTACACAGCGCTTTCTAGACCCAAAGTAAGCATAGTTTAACTAGCTTGTGTTATGGCTACCAGAATGCGGGTAAATATACTTATATAGGTACTTTATTTTTTGTAAATGCATACATATTATACACAGAAACACCTAGCCTAATGCAAATAGACATATTCATGCATAAATTATTAGCACTGAGCGGGAATCGAACCCGCGCCCCCTGTCGTAGCAGTCGAATGCACTACCGCTCTGCGGAAAGCAGGACAGGGAGGGCCTCTGGGAGGGTATTTACCGGATCATTAGTAGGGCCACAGCAAGGGAGGAGGATACTCCGCTTGCCGCCGATGGATCTTACCTGGACGCAAAAGGTTCGGTGGAATTACTTGCCCGAACATTCTACCCGACCGACAGGGCAGAGGAGGACAACGAGGGGCATCGAAGATTACGTGAAAAAGCAAAAGAGGTGGACAATGAAAGGGGTCATTGTGAGGATGACCCACCCTTTAAGCTGAGCGAACTCTTCGATGCCCTTCAGAAGTTCAACCCCAAGAAAGCTCCGGGGGCGGATGGCTTTACGGCAGATATCTGCACCCACGCCATTGGGGCCGACCCCTTACTTTTCCTGAAGCTGCTGAATCGGTGCCTCCACCACGGCTACTTTCCTAAGATATGGAAGGAAGCCGTGGTGGTTGCACTGAGGAAGCCAGGAAAGGACTCGTACACCGTCCCCAAATCGTACAGACCTATTGGTCTACTACCCGTTTTGGGGAAGGTGTACGAGAGAATGCTGGTTGCCCGTCTCAAGTTTTACCTTTTGCCGAGGATTAGTCCTCGCCAGTACGGCTTCATGCCCCAAAGGAGCACCGAAGACGCCCTCTATGACCTCATGGGGCACATAAGGGCTCGTCTCGATGAGAAGAGAATAGTCCTTATGGTGTCCTTGGACATAGAGGGCGCCTTCGATAGCGCCTGGTGGCCCGCTATAAAAGTACGGCTGGCGGAGGAGGGGTGTCCGGCAAACTTGAGACGAGTAATCAGTAGTTACCTTAGCGACAGGGAGGTAAGGGTAAGGTATGCGGGCGAGGAGTGCAGACGCTCTACGGAGAAGGGATGCGTCCAGGGTTCAATCGGCGGACCCTTGTTGTGGAACCTGCTACTGGATCCACTTCTACATAAATTAGAAAATAGGGCGGTTTACGTTCAGGCCTTTGCGGACGATGTGGTGTTGGTGTTCGATGGGGACAGTGCTCTGGAGATTGAGAGACAGGCCAATGCCTCTCTCGAGCATGTGCGGGAGTGGGGCATCGGAATGAAGCTGAAATTCGCACCGCACAAAACCTGTGCGATGGTAATCACGCGGAGGCTTAAGTACGATGTCCCACGCCTCAGCATGGGCGGGATAGACATTGGACTGTCCGACCACATCAAAATCCTAGGGCTCACCATCGACCACAAACTCACATTCAACACACATGTCACAAACGTATGCAGAAAGGCGATCGGCATCTACCACAAGCTCGCGAGGATGGCCCGGATCAGCTGGGGATTACATCCTGAGGTGATCCGGACCATCTATAACGCGGCCGTGGAGCCGACGATTCTGTATGCAGCTAGCAGTTGGTGCGCGGCGGTGGACAAGCTTGGTGTCAGAAAGCAGCTGAACGTGGTACAGCGCGGATTCGCCCAAAAGCTGACCAAGAGTTACCGGACAGTCTCCCTGCACTCAGGGTTGATCCTGGCTGGCATGCTCCCTCTGGACCTCAGAGTCCGTGAGGTGGCCTCGTTGTACGAGGCCAAGAGAGGAGTGTCCCAGCCATGGTTGAGAGACAGGGAGATTGAACGGATGGCTCCAGCTAAAGAGGAGCCTCACCCCGCGGAGCATATGAACCTGGAGTTCTTAAGCCTGGTAGACGAGGATCAATACCAACGCACTAATACTATCGAGACGCGTATATTCACGGACGGGAGTAGGATTGAGGGTCGCGTCGGCGCCGCGTTATCCATCTGGAATAACGGGGCCGAAACCGGGACCCTCAAACTTGCTCTCTCGCCGCACTGTACCGTCTACCAGGCCGAGCTCCTGGCCATATGCAAAGCGACCAGTGAGGTCCTCAGGCGAGGCGCGGCCACTTTCGGCATCCTCAGCGACAGCAGAGCCGCTCTCCTGACGGTCATAAACCGTCATGCCCTCCACCCCCTGGCCGTTGAAGCCAGGAATAACATCAAACGGGGCTTGACCCAGGGCAAGGAAATTTCCTTATTCTGGGTCAAGGCCCACGCGGGGCTGGAGGGCAACGAACGAGCCGACCAGCTGGCTAAGGAGGCGGCCCTGTTGTCGAAGAGGGCTCCGCACTACAGTCTGTGCCCAGTTTCATTCGTCAAGCGTGGCCTGCGGCAGATCACGCTTGACGAATGGAACGAAAGGTACAGGATGGGTGACACAGCTTCTGGCACCAGGCTCTTCTTCCCATGCGCTGTGGCGGCATACAGAACCGTCCGCAAGATGGAGATCGCCAGCACTACAACCCAATTGTTGACGGGGCATGGTGGGTTCTCCGAATACTTGACCCGGTTCAAGTGTAAGGAGAATCCATCATGCGCCTGTGAACCGGGGGTCGAGGAGACAGTCGCACATTTGATCGTGGACTGCCCAATCTACGCAGGAGTCAGATTTAACATTGAAAGAAAATTGAATTTAAAGATTGAGAAAGCTAATTTTCCAAAGCTAATAGATAAACATGCAGAGGAGTTTCTCAAATTCGCAGAACATATAATAGTAAGAGTCAACAGAAAAAATAGCACATAATAACCTCTGGCATGCATAATTGTATGCCTGGCCAGAAGGTTAAACTTTTTGTCTACAAATAAGAAAACTGAACTGTAAAACTATTAGAATAAGAATTTTGTGTATTAGCAATAAGTAAACAAGTGTACATTAGCATAAATAGCGGTGAATGAACTTAAGAAAACCAAACTGTGTAAAATTAGTATAGTATAATAAGTATCTTTGTATACCTAAGCAATAAGTAAAACAAATGTACATAAGCATAAATAGCAACAAAATGTAACAGACTACATAGTAAATAAAATAGAAATAAGAAACAGTAATAAAGAAATAGAGTAGTTATAAGAAAAGTTATGGAAAAATAAAGAAAACAATAAAAATATAGTCCCCCTACCCTACCCCATATCCCAATAGTATGAAAGGAATGGAATGAAAGTACGAGAGGAATAAAAGCGAGAACTGGTATGGTAATAGAGGACAGGAATGAAAGCGAGATTTACATTAAGTTAAGACTAGATAAAGAAGAAGTTAACCCTGAGTGGGTTTTTCGTAAAGAAAGTTGATAGATAAGACTAGGTAATATATATTAATTGAGCGTAGGCTTTGGCCATGCCAAAGATGCTAGAAAAAAAAAAAAAAAAAAAAAAAAAATGCACTACCGCTACTCCACATGGGCCTTCTTTCAAGTTTTTATGAAATAGCCGTGATGATTTTATAGAAGAGACGTCACTACAGCAGAATGAAGCTGCAATAAGATAAAAACTTGACAAAATATTATGGAAGTAGATCAGTTTACTTTTTTAAATTACATTTCTTATTTTTTTTGTGCTGTTGATTGATGGCACTTGGTGGAACCTTGTGCCACTTTGCTACACATATTGAATTATTTAATCACATGTACTTTTCCACTATATCTACCGTTTATAACTCGAGAAAAGGCTGACGGATTTCCATGATCTTGAATTTTTTAGATTTGTCTGCGCCTATACAGTGGCTTTTTTTTTTCGGAAATCCCCACGGTTACCCAACCGTGAGGGTAGTTGTGTCGGACTCGAACCGATCAAAATCACACGCCGTCTCGGGTCTCTAATGCCGGGGTATAAGATATAGGCAGTTTTCTCGTATCCCTGCTGACCCTGGGCCATCTACAGCTTTAAGATGACCCCTTCAGGATACTATGCCTGTACTAGCAATTAGGATAACTCAAAATATAAGGCATTCACAAAATAAATTCAGCTGATATCTAAAACTAGACAATTTAAGCCAAATGCTACAAAAATATATTTAAATCCAAGAAAATAGAAACACATTTAGCAGTTTGTGAGCACATCAAACTCATTTATAACTTAACTAATATTATTATTTTGGACATTTGGAATTTAGAAAATACTAACATAAGTTAATGTATCTAACCATGTGTATATACATAAGCATATATACACATACATATATATAAGCAAACCTGATTGTACTTGTTCGTCTTTGAAAAATTCCTATGAGCTGACTATTAACTGCACGGCATGTCTATAAGATCTACTAAGATAAAACAATTTTTAACGGATTCAATCACGATTTATTTAATGTTATTTTATTATTTACATTGAACCCGACGTTTGGTTTCAGAGAGCCCGTGGGATCTGTGACAAAAAACATTTGGACGCTGAGCTACAACATGTCAGACAAGTACTGCAGGACAACAAGCTCAAACAACTGTGCATCACTCAAAGATCCCGAGAAAAGCCAGCCACTGTCGAGGGCCAGCCTGTCGTTCTACTATACGTACGAGAGGTCACTGACAAGATAAGCTACATATTGAAGTGAACTTCAATTAACACATACTACAAGCCACCTACGAAGATATGTCAATTATTACCATCTATCAAGTGCCAATTACGTCTACAAGATGCAGGGGTCTATAAAATAGACTATGACTGTGGGCTCTCTTATGTTGGTAAAATCAAGCGAAGCATTGGCACTCTCGTCTAGGAACACAAAGCTAAAATATAAAACACCGACGCTTAAAAAAGTCTGCTGTATGTGAGCACGAGTAAGACCAAATATTACTTAAGATTTGATAAACCACAGATACTCGCTAAAGCAAACCGATTCCTACCTAGGATGCTCCGCGAGGCTATTGAAATTAAAAAACATCTTAATTTTAATAGAGAAGATGGTTGGAATGTACCACCGGCTTGACACCCAGTCATTCACCTAATTAATGCTAAGAAGCCACTGTGAGCTCATTCTGCGTAAATAGTAACACCAGCAATTCAGCATAGTTCGGGTACTTTGAGATAACTCACACTTCAAACTACAAGATAACAACCATCTTTAGTTTCCCCGTGACCATGGCTGCTGAAAGGTACCCGAAACGTCGGGTTCAATTTAAATAATAAAATAACATCAAAGAAATCGAGATAGAATTAGTTCAAAATAGTTTTATTTCAATTTGTGACATTCACATAAACTTCCGACGATCATCTACTAAGATAAGCCAAAAGTTGGATGCCAAATTGGTAAATGTTATCGTATTCTTTAAAAAGAAAATCACATTGAATTTATGCTGAATGAGCTTTAGTTGAAAGTATTTTCTAAATGTATGCATAAAAGTATCGCAAATTACGTCTATGTTATAAATGAAAAGAAATTTCTAACAATATAGTAGACATAAACAAAGCTATTATTTTCATACAAACGTAACAGACGCAGGTAGTAGGTATGCTTGCAATTGCTTGCTTGTGACAAGTGTAAAAGCTTAAAATTAAAATGATTTAATATGTTGCGTTAAGTCACACTTAATTTATTACATAGGACCGTAACGAAACTACAACGAAGCGATAAAAAACAATCTGTTCATGTTTTTGAAAGAAATCGACGTACAAGAAAAATGCGTCGATTTGTTAATCTCGTCATTCTTTCAAGTCTTTGAAAAATACAGTCAAGTTAACAAATCTCCTTTTTATAAGAACGGATCAAAGGCAATGAATATCATAATATTAGCTGTGGTAGCTTTGACAAGCACGAAGTATTGAATTCAATAATAAACTGACAGTGTAGAATGAGAACCATTTAGAAATCGACATATTATAACGTTCGAAGCTCACAGACCAAAAAAAAACGAAGAAATCAGAATGTTACTGCCAAGTTTACTAGGGATATGAAAAATTCATATCCGTTCAAGTTCATTTATCCGGAGATAACTAAATATGATAAGAACTAGAGTTTGCAAAACAAATAACCTTTCACTCTATCACTCTTTATTTAAAATGGTTAGAATAGTACAGCAATATATCAACGTTGGTGCAAATGCCTAAAGGCACTTTGGGGAGGCAGGCGTCAGTCTAAGGGAGAGAGGAAAAACATCCTAATAATTGCGTGTTCTGTTAAGTATTCACTTCGACGTTTGTCTCGTCCTAAATGTTGGTTGTGTCTTTAACATGTAGGCTAGTTAGATATTGTGCTGTTTTTCTTATTAACATATTTACGACTAGCCGTGGCTTCGTCCTCGTAAAATTCTCAACCCGTTCCCGCAACCCAAAGGAACATATTCCAGAGAGCCATAATCTATCCTTGTACCAAATTTAAGCCAGATTCGTTCAGCCGTTTGAGCGTGATTAAGTAACAAACATCCAACCATCTTCACAAAAGTCAGATAGGATTAGCAGTATAGGTTACTGAAACTCCCAACAATCCTATCTTTAAGACTTATACAAGTAATATTATGGCTTACACCAGCACAGCTCTCAAATTCACAAACAAACTCGCTCCAGTGGAGTCGTAATTATATGCTAAGTAAGGTATTTTTCACTGCGTTCATTGTGACAGCCATCGTATTCACAAGGCACAGTTACTGCATCTATTGTTGCATATATATAAAGTTATGAATAGAATTCAGTGACTCCTTCGTTGGCACAGAAGTCTTATTGTAAAGTTTCTGTTATGTCAGTGTTATAAAGAATTTATCTGCCTTTTATTGTTTGACTAGCTGATAACCGTGACTTTGTTGAATGGACTTAACCTTTGAAATTGATGATTTTTATAGTAACCTTTTACCGGAATAAAAAGAAGTGCCAACGAGTTGGGCCTCGGTTTTCTATATGCTCCAAAGATTTATCAAACTATACGGAGCATTACAGGACGTCATACCTTTTTTTTTTGTTTTTTTTTTTATCGTGCGGAAATCCCTTCCTTGTTGACGAAAATCAACAGTCATTTTGGCCGTTGCATGAATGGGCCGACTCGACCGGGGAAGCACCACCCTCTCACAGAATATCTATATATAGTAACAGTATTTGAGCTGTTGCGTTCCGTTTGGTGAGTGAGAGTGCCGGAGCCCAAACTCCTTTCCCATCCGCTCCCAAATTCCTTTCCCATCCCCTTCCAAACTCCTTTCCCATCCCCTTTCCTTTACAGAGTCGGCAGTGCGAGTGTGACGCCACTGGTGTTGCACACGTCCATAGGCCGCGGTAACCGCTTCCCATCGGGTAGGCCGTGTGCTTGTCTGCCACCTTAGTGGTATAAAAAAAAAAAAATTGCAGTTGACGGCAGGTCAACTGCAAATTTTTTATGTTCTATCTTCAGAAATGTGGGACGCGATGAAACAGATATGCGCGATACTATTGCAGCCCAAACCAAAGAGGCAATAAGTGTGATGAGTGACACTTAGTGTCTTGCGATTGTTACAGTAGATGGTCTAAAATATTTAATACAACTTACGAAGAACAGGACAGTATTTTACATAACACAGACGTTTCTGGATCAGTTGGAAATGGGGCTAAATTATTATTTTCCAAGTTATGAAATAGAAAATAAACTCATGGTCAGAGTCTGCACTGTTTTAGACATAAGGTTTAATGTTCATGTGATTTTAGACTAAACAAGTGAGTAGCCAAGAGAGGTAGGACATGACGGTATTCCCGTCCAACTGAGCAGTCCGACTGGGGAAGTACCTCCACCCTACAGAATACCGCGGCCATAATAACTTCGTGTTGTGTTCCCGGCGGTGAGTAGGGTAGCTAGAGCTCACTGAGAGTTTTTGTGCTGTCAGAGGGAAGAGTCTTCCTTCTGACAGCACAAAAACTAAAAAAGAAGGGAGAGGCGGGAGTAGCCTTTGGTCTTCCCGGAAGACTAAAGGCTATTCCTGCTTTGCAATTTCTTTTTTTTAGCAACAGCGCGAGTGTGACGCCCCTGGTGTTGTCTGCCACCTGAGTGGTATAAAAAAAAAAAAAGAAGCATTTCAGTATACATAAAGGGCTTATGCCATCAAGGAAAATATATTGGACAATTTAATAAATGAAATTGATGAAATAAAGGTTAATAAGTGGCAAGAACCCCCCAAATATCTGCTCTATCGACGGCGGTGTCTATAGATTTCGGTGATTTGACCACACATTTGACTTTATGGCGTAAAATTAACACTAACATAGCGGTAATAACGCCTCCGGTAGGTAATATATTGAAAAAGCCAAAAGGGAGTTGCAACTATTTTTAAATGAAGAAGTGGCACAACGGTGTGCATGTCCTCAACCACATATTTGATGCGGCTTTTTCTATTAGAATACTCTTGGTCAGATTTAAAATCTGCTGTATGTTTGCTTGCAATGGGTTTAGTACTACCGGAGATATGCCAAAACAAGTTGAATTCCTGAGACGAGCTCAGCCGAATACAAGGGATTTTCGATTTTGCGATTTTTGCGATTTTTTCTTTATCTTGCAATGGTTCACCCCAGCACCAATCTATTACCGAAAACAGCAACTCGATAGCTCATCTCCTTCATACCCAAAACCGTGACAGAAAATGGGCAACGACGACGTCGACGACAACTCGATAGCAATAGGGCTTTTCTAAAGAAAATCCTTAAAAAAGATAACCGACCTCCGCGCGGGCGGAGCCACGGGAATCAGTATACTTGGTCAAAGTGACCAAAATCCACAACGACAAAAATTCATCATAACAAACAATTATTAACAATTCAAATCAAAATTATAATAAAAAAATAAAATTCCAAAGATTAAGTCGCACTCATAGCAAAAATTACTGTAATTTGTGCTATCTTTGTCTATGAGTAATGACACTTATGACAATCATTTACCTGCGATTTATCACAGGTGAAATCACAGTGATTGAAATATGATATATGATTTAAAAGTAGCAATCATTTCCATGCCTGATTCACTGCGGAGCAAAGACTTCTTTTTTATAAGTCGCAAGTCCGGCCACCAGCATACCAGCATACCAGCATACCGGCATACCAGCTTGACCCATTCGACTCGGTGCAATGATTGGCGCTCAGGATCGTCGATAATCCCATACTTATAGGCTGTGTAGAAGATTGACGGCCTCTGTGGTGTAGCGGTAGTGCATTCGACTGCTACGTCAGGGGCGCGGGTCCGATTCTCGCTCAGTGCAAATATTTGTACGCATGAATATGTCTATTTGCATTGGTCTGGGTGTTTCTATGTATAATATGTATGTATTTACAAAAAAAAAGTATCTAAGTATGTTTATCCGCATTCTGGAACCCATAACACAAACTAGTTAAACTATGCTTATCTTGGGTCTAGAAAGCGCTGTGTAGAATGTCGCAAAATAATTATTTATTTATTATTTCAGCCTTAGAAGAGATTTTGCCTCCCTGTGCGTCTTCTGTGGTGTTTGTTCGGAAGAATTGTTTGATATGATACCCACGGCCATTTTCTATCATCACACTGCTCGCCATAGACCGAGAATTCATCCTCCCATATTGCGACCGGTAACAGTGCGTATAGGGAGGTATGAGAGGCACTTCATTCCGCGCTTCCTCAGGCTGATCTCCCTGCTGTGGTTTTCCCAAGCGACTACAATATGGCGTTCTTCAAGATGGGCATTAGAAGGATTTTACAGGGTCGGCAGCGCGAGTGTGGCGCCTCTGGTGTTGTACACGTCCATAGGCCGCGGTATCCTCTTCACATCAGGTGGGCATTCACACTTATAACATTCACCAGGGATGATGTGGATTCATGGAATGCTAAGAAGTCCGGGTTTAATCTCTTCTTTAGTAAATGCAGGAATATACCAATATGTTGACCGTGTATAAAATAAATCTGTTACCAAAATATTTATCAGGTTTCAAGAAGCTTGTGTAATGTCCCATTGTAATGTCCTATCCACACCTTGGTGTTTTTAGTACGATTTTAGGAGATGGGATTCTAGCCTCTACAGCAGGTCTACTCTCGTCGGTACAGCAGAATCATCTTGGGATTAGAAGACGAGCACGCCTGATAGATAGACGGTCAAGGTCAGCCGGGTTTATGAGGATTTCCTTCCTAGGTGACATACAGCTTCCATGTGGTTTTAGTCAGCTTGTAGTCATTTCACTATAAGTCCCACAGCAGCAATAGGGTTTCCCCACATCTGAAAAGATAAATATTGATCCTAAGTTAATTAAGACACTTCACTGCTATACGTTGCTACTAGCTTGTACACATCGGTAATGTTCTAGGGGGCATTTGAAAGCTCAATTTTTCATAGCAGACTTCTATGGATAGTTTTGTGGTCAATGCCTATTTATACACTCTTACACGTATTGTAACATTGGAAGCCAGAGCCAAAGAGCGTCACTTTATACGACCTATAATTTCTTACATCCATCAACCTTTTCATTCAGTGCCTTTTCTTCCTTGCCGGTTTTATTAGTTTTCCAAGAACGTGGTGTATTTGGTCCATAAATGAAATTTGTTAGTAGATTTAGTTAGTCTTGACTCAGATATACACTTTACTTGCTCAACCATCTTCGCATACCTTATTCAATTTATAATTTCAATATCCTTTTGTTTGCCTTGTAACTTGAAAACCTCTGTGGCGTAGCGGTAGTGCGTTCGACTGCTAAGTCAGAGGTCGCGGATTTGATTCCTGATCAGTGCAAATATATATATTTGCATTGGTCTGGGTGTACTATGTAAATTATGTATTTATTTACAAAAAAAAGTATTTAAGTATGTTTATCCGCATTCTAGAACCCATATGACAAGCATTGCTTAGTTTGGGTCTAAATGGCGTTGTGTACTTTGTCCTACAATATTTATAGTCACACCTAATTAGCCATAGCAGATACCATAGGTATTTTCCACCGCGGAAAAGACTGACGTCCCAATAAAATGAAGTACATAAATTTCACACAATTATTCACAAACATACATACATAAACATAACTTCACGCCTGTATCCCCGAAGGGGTAGGCAGAGGTGTATTACACACCCACGATTCACCAGTTATGTTAAGGTCCCAATGTAATAGGGGGCGAGCCTATTGCCATCTACCGGGCACATTATTAAGCGAGCGATAATTAACATTTATTAATGCACACATAACTACGAAAAGTCAGAGGTGTGTGCCCGGGGCGACTGGGGATCGAACTCGAGACCTCGTCTCAGCAGTCCGTTACGTACGCCACTAGGCTATCGTCGCTTGGGGTGCTTGGTTGGGGACCTCCACGCGGTGCACCCTGGGCAACGGAGACGGCAACGCCTCTCTCCTAGGGTCGGAGAGACGCTGCCGTCTATGGCCAACTCCGACCGAGGCGGGGACGGCCCTGTTGAGGGCTGTTCGGAAGCTTTTCACGTGTCCCTCTGATTAGCAGATGGCACAGTGGAGAGCAAGTAAGTGGGCCATCTCGAAACCGGAGATGGCCCAGGGTCAGTCGGGGTGCGAGGGATATGCTCTATGGGTAACCTTACACCCCGGCGTCTTAAGACCCGAGACGGCGTGCGGTTTTAGTCGGTGCAAGCCCGACATAACCGCCCCCGCTAGCCGGCGGGGGGGTATCCGAAGGGATTTCCGCACGAAAAAAAAAAAAAAAAAAAGGCTATCGTCGCTTTATTACACTTTAGTACACAATTACTACGTATATAAAATCATAAAACTAAGAACTTTGATTTTCGTCTACCCCACAAAAGGGTAATAAACTATGAAGGAAAAATAACAGAGTTGAAAGTAGCAGTCACGTCTTAAAAATATATTT
Source organism: Cybosia mesomella (assembly GCA_946251805.1). Taxonomy (NCBI): domain Eukaryota; kingdom Metazoa; phylum Arthropoda; class Insecta; order Lepidoptera; family Erebidae; genus Cybosia; species Cybosia mesomella. The sequence continues at coordinate 27,771,664 of OX276408.1, forward strand.
TTCTGAAAAAAAAAAAACAATAGATCGCAAAGCTCTTAAGTTTTGAGCAATTTTCTGAACCATTAAATATCTTTTCCCTTTTAGGCTATCTCACAAATTGCCAGGAATATAATACCGGTGAAATATCCTGTTTTCCTTTTACATAGGCAAGTAGACTTTTCTGTTTATTGGTATTATTTTTTATACCACTAAGGTGGCAGACAAGCACACGGCCCACCTCACGGGAAGCGGTTACCGCGGCCTATAGAGGTGTGCAACACCAGTGGCGTCACACTCGCGCTGCTGACCCTGTAAAGGAAAGGGGATGGGAAAGGAGTTTGGAAGGGGATGGGAGAGGAGTTTGGGAGGGGATGGGAAAGGAGTTTGGGCTCCGGCACTCTCGCCACCAAACGGAACGCAACAGTGCAAATACTGTTACTTGGCGTCGATATTCTGTGAGAGGGTGGTGCTTCCCCGGTCGAGTCGGCCCATTCATGCAACGGCCAAAATGACTGTTGCTTGACTCTACCACTACTATATTGCACACTACTACTATATTATATTGTGCAATGTGCCATTACATTGTTCATAGCATACTAGCAGTGGCTCCACCTGCATGAGGTACTGATCTTGTGAATCCTAGGAAGCCAATCCAGGTATAAAAACCGGCCAAGTGCGATTCGGACTCGCCCATGAAGGGTTCCGTAGCGGCAAGTAACATAATAATGTTTTTTTTTTTAAATTTGATATTTGAGTTGATTGAATGAAAATTAAATTGCGCTTTACGATTTATGACGTTTTAAAAAAAAACTACTCACTAGATCTCGTTCAAACCAATTTTCGGTGGAAGTTTACATGGAAATGTACATCATATATTATTTTCAGTTCTATCATTCTATTATTTCAGAAGTTACAGGGAAAGGGGCGGGGGGACACACATTTTACCACTTTGGAAGTGTCTCTCGCCGAAACTATTCAGTTTAGAAAAAAAATATGTTAAAAACCTAAATGTCATTTTTGAAGACAAGTATAGGTTTGATGAAAAAAAAAAGTTGAGTTTTAGTTCTTAGTATGGGGAACCCCCAAAATTTATCGTTCTTTTTTCTATTTTTGTGTGAAAATCTTAATGCGGTTCACAGAATACATCTACTTACCAAGTTTCAACAGCATAGTTCTTATAGTTTCGGAAAAAAGTGGCTGTGACATACGGACGGACAGACGAAACCATAAGGGTTCCGTTTTAATTCAAATTCTACGAGTATATTAATATTATAAAGAAATACCGCAGTACTTGAAGACAAAGGTCTTTAATCAGTGCGTGTTACCAGTGATGACCTACGCTGCCGAGACGTGGTCTCTCACTATGGGCCTCATAAAGAAGCTCGGGGTCACACAGCGAGCTATGGAACGGGCTATGCTTGGGGTTTCTCTACGAGATCGAATCAAAAATGAGGAGATCCGTAGATGAACCAGAGTTACCAACATAGCAGAGCGAGTCAGCAAGCTGAAGTGGCAGTGGGCAGGGCACATAGCTAGGAGAACCGATGGCCGACGGCCGATGGGGCAGAAAGGTTCTTGAGTGGAGACCAAGTGACGGCAAGCGCAGCGTAGGAAGGCCTCCGGCAAGGTGGACAGACGACCTGGTAACGGGTGCAGGGACTCGGTGGATGCAGGTCACTACAGACCGGTCGAAATGGAAGTCAATGGGGGAGGCCTATGTTCAGCAGTGGACTTCCTACGGCTGATATGATGATGATTATAAAGATAGTTATGTTATTATATTATAAAGAGATTATAAAGAGATTTTGTTAGTTTGCTTTTATATGTCTAGGGTAATCTCTTGAGGTGAAATCTTTACTAGGTGAAATTACTGGTGGTAGAAATTTGATGACACAAATTTGTCACAAAATTTGACCGGGTGGGTACCACCGTGAACGATTGCGAAAAACCCTCCATAGTTATCCAATTTCGGTTTGATTGCTATCAGGGGTCAGCAAGTGCATAGCCGGACAGGTGGATTGTGGTCGCAGCACTAGTGGGACCGGTGGGTGTCACGCGGTGCTGCGACGACAATCCTCTTCTGATGAGGCCGTCAAGCTGAGTGCCACCATTGTTAACATGGTACGTGTATGTAATGGTGACCCTCTTTCCTGAGACTTTACCTTCAGCTTACCATCAGGCGAGGTGAAGTCAAATTGACGTGTCCTAAACATGAAAAAAAAAACTTAATTTTATTCATGATGTGGTGTGTAAAAATCAACATATATAGATGTTGATTTTTACACACCACATCAAACATACTATATACTTTAACACTTACACATAACTACATACATGGGTTCCAGTTGAAAACCAGCGTCAAGGCATGGGACCTGGAAGCGAGAGCCCTTGCGCTGCTGTACCAGTGGCGCAAGGAGGTGCTGGAGCGGGGCCATAGGCCGGAGCCCCGAGAAATCAGGGCTCAGCGGTCCCAGCTCCACCGGGAACTCATGGAGACATGGAGGGTGCGACTTGAGCACCCAAGGTGGGGGGAATCCACCATTGCGGCGGTGAGACCGATCATGAAGGAGTGGTTGGAGAGGGACCATGGAGACCTCTCCTACCGGATGTGCCAGATGATTACCGGACACGGGTGTTTCGGTAAGTATCTGTGGCGCATCCACCGGGAGACAACGCCGCAGTGCCAGCACTGCGAGGATCCTGGCGAAGACACGGCGCTCCACACGATGGTGGAGTGCCCTGCGTGGGCGAGTCAACGCCGGGATCTCGTTGCGGTCCTGGGCGTGGACGTTCTCTCGTTGGAGACCATGGTGAGGGCCGTGGTCTCCAACGGGAGCAAGTGGCACGCCGCCACCTCTTTCTGCGAGCAGGTAATGCGCGCGAAAGAGACGGCGGAGAGGGAGCGGGAGAGAACCCTGCCCCCCGAGTTTCGCAGTCTGCGGCGAGGACGCCGCAGACTCATCTACGCCCGGGACTACCGACCTCCATGATCGGGGCCTGAGGACGGCAGTTGGCCGACTCGCCGTCCTTTCAGAAGCAGGCCGTGGCGGAGGCGTGTCGTGTGGCCCTACACACGCCTGCCAACTCACCGAAGCGGGATAAACCCCAACCCCACCAGGCGAGGCCGCGATGGCGGCCAAAGTCCGCCGGCAACCCTGGGGTTATCCTTTCGAGGGCTTACCCGGGGTGCCCGGCAACGGATACTTGGGAAGGGCACCGTACGGTTTTATTCGAGACACGACATAACCACCCCCGCTGTCCAGCGGGGGGGTATCCGAAGGGATTTCCGCACGTAAAAAAAAAAAAGAAAAAAAAAGTGTTTATTGTGACCGACATGCTTCAAACAAATGTTTATTTCTTTCTTATTTTCGGAACCACTGCTTTTATTGGAAAAATTCTTTCACCATTTGAAAGCAACATAATCTCCGTTGGATATTGGCTATAATAACATAACATAACATAAACACACGCCTATATCCCCGTAGGGGTAGGCAGAGGTGCTAGCACCCACATTTCGCCAGTTTATGTTTAGGTCCCAATGTAATAGGTTGCGAGCCTATTGCCATTAAACGGGCATTTATAAGCCTGCGATAAATACACACATAACTTCGAAAAGCATCGAAAAGTCATTGGTGTATGCCATGGTAAAACCTGGGATCGAACCCGAGACCTGGTCTCGGCAGTCCATTACCCATACCACTAGGCTACCTACATTGACCATAAATGATGTATAAATTACGATGGCTTGACTAACACAAACTCATATACACCGTAGGGAAGGCGGATTGCTAGTTTTCCATAACTTGCTTTAAATCACCCATTAAGTCATGTTTTGCATAATATTGCTCAAAGTACTTCACTTACTGATCGCCTATAACCAAAACTAACCATGAAGATACGATTGTATTACATTTTATCCCTCAGATCACTGGATGAATACAAGAATATAGAAATCTATACAAATAAATAAAATTGAAGTGTCTGTTTGTAATATTAAAATAAAAGATTTTTAATGATTGCACATACATGATACTTATAACAATATAATTTTTAAAACTTTGTCTGTCTGTGATTCTGTCGGTTTGAAAGAGGTAATATCTGGCCTATTTTGACGGGACTTTCACTGGCAGATAGATAATGTTACAAGAAGTAACATAGGCTACTTTTATTTTAGAAAAATAATTAGGGATTCGCGCAAAAATCCCACAAAATTGTGTATAAAATCTGTATTACTCTGGAACGGCTGGGCCGATTTTGAAGGGACTTTCACATATAGGTAATACGTAACATGGGCAACTTTCATTTTAGAAAAAGATGAAAAATTGGCGTGGTCAGACATAAAAAAAATTTACGCGTCGACTTGGGAACCTCTTCCGTTTTTTCGACGGTTAAAAATAGTGTTCCGCAAAAGAACCGTCCGCTCCCTGTCCCGCCTATTATATTCCCGACTACGGTAGCGGTTGCGGTAACGGCGGGGCGGAGGGTGCTAAGAATCTCCGAGTTACGGGAGGCTACCAACAAAAACTACAGCTGGCAGCCTACAACTGCAGTACCCTTCGGCTGGACCATCATCTCGCCGAACTGGAGATAGAACTGGGTCGCATAAACTGGCATATATTGGGTTTGTCCGAGATCCGAAGACAGGGGGAGGACACGATAACCCTTGAGTCAGGCGACTTATTCTACTTCAGAGAAGGTGATCAGCTCTCCCAGGGAGGTGTCGGTTTTCTGGTCAAAAAGGACCTCATTAGCAGCGTTGTTGAAGTCGGTAGTGTGTCGAACCGGGTAGCGTACCTTGTCTTAAAAATCACCAACAGGCGTTCCCTGAAGGTGACACAGGTATATGTGCCGACCTCAACTCACCCCGATGAAACCGCCGAGGCCGTGTATGAGGACATTGTCAAGGCAATTAATCATACCGCCTAGGCCACCTACAGCGTTGTTATGGGGGACTTCAATGCCAAAGTGGGAGTACAAGAACGCGGCGTATTGGACCCTATGGAGTGGGGCGCAGAAATCACAGGGGGCAAATGCTAGTCAACTTTCTCGAATCCCAGGGACTCTTCTTAATGAATACTTTCTTGAAGAAGAAGACCCATAGGAAGTGGACTTGGCAAAGCCGGGTTTCCATGGTAAGGAACGAGATAGACTTTTTCATTACGGACAGTAAGCACATATTTAGAGATGTCTCCGTGATTAACAGGTTCAATACCGGAAGTGATCACAGACTTGTCAGAGGCTCTCTAAATATCAACCTTAAAGCTGAAAGATTCCGAATGATACGGTCTACTCTCCGACCTACGCCGCTCCAAGTAGCTCTAGCGTCCGAAAAGTTTCAACTGGAACTTCAAAATCGTTTTGCAATGCTGGAAACCACTAGCAGCATTGATGAGAAAACCGACACAGTGGTCAAAACTCTGCAGGAAGTGTCCCGAAAGTTGTTTCCCGGAAAACGCAAACAGCTAGAGTCCAAACTTTCTCCTGAGACTCGAACTTATGAGGAAGAGGTGTGATGAGCCCTTAACTCAGGCGTTTTCGTCAGATGGGAGAGCCTTAAACCAAAAAATCAAAAAGCTGATACGACGCGACCTCCGACACTTCAACACTCGCATCATACAGGATGCGATTGAGCGAAATAGGGGGTCGTAAGTGTTCGCTCAGCAGGTGGGCAGGCCCCATCTGACGAAACTTAAAACTGAGGATGGCAGAACCATCACCTCAAGGTTCGAGATTCTCGAAGAGGTCGAGAAGTTCTATGGACAGCTGTATGCACCACGGATGACTAAACCGACGGGACACAGCGATGAAGACCACAGAGCCCCACTTACGCGCCATTACACCGAGGAAATACCCGATGTCGAGCAGTGCGAGATAGAGGCGGCTCTCAAGCAAACAAAGAACAACAGGTGCCCTGGCGATGACGGAATTACTACTGAGCTCCTAAAAGCAGGTGGGGTCCCAGTGCTCAAAGAGCTAGCGAGCCTTTTTAATTCCGTCATCCAGCAAGGCTTAACACCTAGGGCATGGAGCGGGAGTGCGGTGGTACTGTTCTTCAAAAATGGTGATAAGGCCTTTTTTTTTTTTTTTTACGTGCGGAAATCCCTTCGGATACCCCCCCGCTGGTCAGCGGGGGTGGTTATGTCGTGTCTCGACTAAAACCGCACGGTGTCCTCCCCAAGTGTCCGTTGCCGGGCACCCCGGGTAAGCCCTCGAAAGGATAACCCCAGGGTTGCCGGCGGACTTTGGCCGCCACCGCGGCCTTGCCTGGTGGGGTCGGGTTTTATCCCGCTTCGGTGAGAGTTGGCAGGCGTGTGTAGGCCACACACGACACGCCTCCACCACGGCTTGCTTTTGTAAGGACAGCGAGTCGGCCAACTGCCGTCCTCAGGCCCCGATCATGGAGGTCGGTAGTCCCGGGCGTAGATGAGTCTGCGGCGTCAAGGCCTTGCTAAAGAATTACAGACCCATCTCACTCCTGAGTCATGTCTACAAGTTGTTCTCGAGAGTCGTCACGAATCGTCTTGCAAGCAAGCTCGACGACTTCCAGCCACCGGAGCAAGCCGGGTTTCGAAAAGGCTACAGTACCATGGACCACATCCATACTGTTTGGCAGATTATCCAAAAGACCCACGAGTACAATCAGCCGCTGTGTATGGCTTCTGTGGACTACGAGAAAGCCTTCGACTCCATCGAGACCTGGGCAGTTCTGGATGCTCTGCAACGGTGTCGTGTTGATTGGCGGTACATCGAAGTGCTGAGATGCCTATATGAGACCGCCACTATGTCCGTCCAGCTCCAAGACCAGAAGACGAACCCCATAAGCCTACAGCGTGGAGTGAGACAGGGGGATGTTATATCCCCCAAGCTATTCACCAACGCGCTGGAGGACGTTTTTAAGACTCTGGATTGGACTGGGCGGGGTATAAACATAAACGGCGAGTACATCTCACATCTTCGGTTCGCCGACGACATCGTCATAGTTGCGGAGTCGCTGGAGCAGCTGGGCGAGATGCTGCACAGCCTAAATGGAGCCTCTCGACGCGTCGGTCTTGGTGTGAACTTTGACAAAATCAAGGTTATGTTCAACGAACATATCACACCGAGACCGATTGCCGTCGAAGGGTTGACACTCGAAGTTGTTCAACAGTATGTCTACCTTGGGCAGGTTATCCAGCTCGGTAGAAACAACTTCGAGAAAGAAGTCACCAAAGGGATCCAATTAGGTTGGGCAGCATTTGGCAAACTACGTCGGGTTTTCTCCTCCCCTTTACCGCAATGCCTAAAAACAAAGGTGTTCGACCAGTGCGTCCTACCTGTCATGACTTACGGTGCCGAAACGTGGACACTGACAGTGAGGCTAGTCCACGACTTGAAAGTGGCGCAGCGGGCTATGGAGCGAGCTATGCTTGGGGTTTCTTTGAAGGATAAAATTCGAAATGAAGCCATCTGACAAAGAACTAAAGTCACCGACATAGCTCGCAGAATAAGCAAGCTAAAGTGGCAATGGGCTGGCCACATCTGCCGAAGTACCGATGGCCGATGGAGCAAACGAATCCTAGAGTGGAGACCACGAATGGGTAACGGAAGGTAGGACGTCCCCCAGCAAGATGGACGGACGAACTGAAAAAGGTAGCTGGGATAGACTGGATGCGCAAAGCGGAGGATCGGGCGCTGTGGCGTAAAATGGGAGAGGCCTATGTCCAGCAGTGGACTGCAATAGGCTAATTGAGAAATTGAGATTGAGTATCTTATTTAGTAAAGGCTGAAAACTAACAGACAGAGTATTAAAATTTCTAGGCTAAAATCAAATTAAACTAATTTTGGTTTTATAAATACTTTGAAGTTAAAATTAATCTGAAGTCTCTTTATAACTTGCCTATTCTTTTAAATATTGTGTTTGCATTGAAGTAATTATTTCATTATAAAATCAACTGGGTCAACAATTCAACAAAACACAAATCCTGAATCCATCCAAACTATTTTATATTGATTATGAAAAACTGGAATAGTTATGGAAAACAACTGACTAACTGACCTACGTACATAAACTAATACCTTTTTTTTTTCGTGCGGGACTCCCCTCGGGCTTGACCTGACTAAAACCGCACGCCGTCTCGGGTCTTCAGACGCCGTCGTGTAAGGTGGTCCGGCCAATAAGGCATTTCCCTCGCACCACGGCTGACCCAGGACCATTTCCGGTTTCGAAATGACCCCCTTACGACATAAACTAATACCTAGGAATCACTTCTTGTGAAGAAACTATAGTTTTAATATCTATGTTTGAGCGCTAGTCCACATATTTCTGTTTCGACTTGGGATATATTTGGGATTCTCGTTAAGCCTCTCAACTAAGCTGTTAAAATATTATTTGTATTCTGGTATGGATCCATAGCCTAGGAAGCCCAATACCATGACAATTCCAATACTATTATTGTCATTTCCATTTTATTATCGACAGAAAAATAATTTATTGTATTACTTATCTTTTTGTTGTTTTAATTAGAAATATGGAAGATAAATTAAATCTTTCCTATTAAAAGTTTCAAAATAACTTTCAAGAAGTTTCTATGATATATTTCAGTAATGGACTGCTGAGACGAGGTCTCGGGTTCGATCCCAGGTTTTACCATGGCACACACCAATGACTTTTCGATGCTTTTCGAAGTTATGTGTGTATTTATCGCAGGTTTATAAGTGCCACATTGGGACCTAAACATAAACTGGCGAAATGTGGGTGCTAGCACCTCTGCCTACCCCTTCGGGGATATAGGCGTGAGTTTATGTTATGTTATGTTATGTAACGATTAAAACTAATGAGGTGAATGGGATAAGGTTGAGTCGCGCCCGATATGCTATCCGAAAGCGTACTGACTGTTTTACTTAGGTAATACATAAAATGTTCAATGCATATCGCGCGGTGTCGCAATTTCGCTGACATGATTATTTGTTCGGTGATTGACCCGAACAAGCTGTCTCCTGAAAATTTTCTATAGCCAAAAAAGTTTGAGATAAAATATTAATTGTACCTATTGTAACTCAGTACATGCACGGGCTAAGCACTGCACGAGTCGAGCAGTCAGTAACGCACTACACGAGTAACATTAATGTATTCATTGTGAGAGAGGATTGTGTTTGTCCGATCTCTGGCTCTGAAAGCAAAAGTAATCTTGTTTCCTGCTATTAAGTCCGGTATCTCTAGTGCATATACCTACTTGTTTTAAACGTATAATCTTTCATACATCCTACTAATATTATAAACGCGAAAGTTTGTGAGTATGTATGTATGTCCGCCGCCTCTTTCTGCGAGCAGGTAATGCGCGCGAAAGAGACGGCGGAGAGGGAGCGGGAGAGAACCCTGCCCCCCGAGTTCCGCAGACTCGTCTACGCCCGGGACTACCGACCTCCATGATCGGGGCCTGAGGACGGCAGTTGGCCGACTCGCCGTCCTTACAGAAGCAGGCCGTGGCGGAGGTTTGTCGTATGTGTCCTACACATGCCTGCCTACTCACCGACGCGGGATAAAACCCGACCCCACCAGGCGGGGCCGCGCTGGCGGCCAAGGTCCGCCGGTAACCCTGGGGTTATCCTTTCGAGGGCTTACCCGGGGTGCCCGGCAATTGACACTTAGGCAGGACACCGTGCGGTTTTAGTCGATGCACGAAATAACCGCCCCCGCTGGCCGGCGGGGGTGGCCGAAGCGGGCTGAAGGGATTTCCGCACGTAAAAAAAATATGTAATTATTATGAGAGAGGATTGTGTTTGTCCGATCTCTGGCTCTGAAAGCAAAAGTAATCTTGTTTTCTGCTATTAAGTCCGGTATCTCTAGTGCATATACCTACTTGTTTTAAACGTATAATCTTTCATACATCCTACTAATATTATAAACGCGAAAGTTTTTGAGTATGTATGTAAGATACATACTACATACATACTCAAAAACTTTCGCGTTTGTTGCTCTTTCACACAAAAACGGATCTGACTGAAATTTGGCACAGGGATAGATTATAGTCCAGAATAACACATAGGCTATTTTTTATCTTGGGAATAGGTTCCCATGGGTTGCGGGAACGGGATCAGAATTCCACGCGGACGGAGCTGCGTGCAAAAGCTTGTGACGTCCTAATGAACTGAATTCGATATTAAAATAAATAGATGTATCAGTCATTTTTGTCAGTTTAGCTGAGATATGTGAATGATAAACTATTGGCTCTCAGTACAAGTTAGACAGGGAGACATATTTTAGCGTAATTTGTAAAGGTCAGCCCAAAAGTGTCAAGGAGAGATTTGTGGGGACAGCTACGAAAGAAAAAGCGTTTAGTTTAACGAATCAGGGAAAGGGATTATAGCAGTTAATACATTAGGTAAATGATTGCGTAAAATATTTTTTTTTTTAGGTAAGAGCAATATTTAAAATATTATTTAACTTATCAACATCTACTTCTATTATAACAGGTAAAACCCAATTTACATATAGGTATAGTGTGGTGCCGCCCCCCCCCCCCCCCCTTTTTCGGGGCAAGACGTGGACACCGTGGTTCCCAAACCCGAGGGGGCCATCTCGAAACCGGAGATGGCCCTGGGTCAGCCGGGGTGCGAGGGAAATGCCTCATGGGCCACCTTGTGATGACACCACATGTGTGAGCACCATCTAGCGAAATCATGCCAAACTTTTACTTAACTACTGTTCCTGCATCGCACAACTTAAGTTTTCACGTCTTTTTTATACAATGGTCGATGTTTGTTAACAAAACAAATACACCTTGTTATATTTCCTGGCTCTGTCGCAAAATGACCACTTCTCAAAATGACCACAGGTAGCAAAATGTCCCTTTCTCAGAATGCCCCTTTCGCAAAATGTCCCTTTGCAATATAGATAATATACGTACGCTTCAAACTTCCTCGAGCCCAGAAATTGAGCGCAGGTAATAACAGTCATATGTCTGCGCCAGTTTGGTCAAGGCCGCAGGTGTGTGGACGGATAGTACAAGTTTGGTCGCACCACCCGTTATATCAAGCGATATTGGCCTTGTCAAGCAACAAACTAGTTACATACTAATGCGAATTTATGGATTTGACTTCGTCACGATATGAATTACCATATAGGCAACCTGTGTAGCGTAGCGATTAAGTGACTGCTACAACACGGGTTCGATTCCAGCTCAGGAAATTTGTAGGTGTGTATGCATTGGGTGTTTCTATGTATATTATACAACAGAAAACCTGTCAAGTGCATGACAGACTCGCGCACTGAAGGTTCTGTACACAACTGAATTACGAGACAAACCAAAATTATGGACATTAATTTATAATTTTACTAGCTGTTACCCGCGGCTTCATCCGCGTTGAATTCTGATCCCGTACCCTCTTAGGTACGTATTCCAATGATAAAAGTAGCCTATGTGTTATTCCAGACTATATTCAATCCCTGTACCAAATTTCAGCCAGAAGAGAGATGAAAGAGTAACAAACAACCATACATATTATGTACATTAAAACAAACAATCAAGTGGTTTGTAATAATCGACTCCACAAGATTAGTCATTCCTTTCAGGGTAACTGTATACACTTCTACAACAAGCTTCCTAGTGAAATGAAGAATCTACCTCTTCATAAGTTTAAAAGCCAAATTAAAAGTAAACTCTGCCAAAAAGGCTATTATAAAATTCAAGACTATTTAGACGACAAACAAGCTTGGATATGAACTGTGTGCTCTCTCTCTCTATGCTACTCAAACGAAATATTGTTATTAGGTTAAGTAAACATGTTTGTAAATAGACCAAAAAAAAAACAGCCCGCTGAGTTTCTTGCCGGTGTCTTCTCAGGACGGGGCCGCGTTTCGAACCGGTGGTCCATTTGCCAAACATTCGTTTAATTATTTCTTTTTGACGTTTTGTAAGTGCCGTATTAATGGTCTATACAGAATAAATGGTTTTTGACTTTGACTTTAATTTTGATTCATACCCACAAACTTTAGCGTTTATATCATAAAATTTGTAAAATTATACAAAATTAACAGTTTAAAAGCCATTAAAAATCATCACATTATTTATTATTTGTAATATATAAATGAATAAAATTTAAACATAAAAGTAAAACATAAAAGTAAACATTAAAAAGAATATTTTGCTAAATAAATACGCCATATTTATCACAGGTTTATAAGTGCCCGGTTAATGGCAATAGGCTCGCCACCTATTACATTGGGACCTAAACATAAACTGGCGAAATGTGGGTGCTAGCACCTCTGCCTACCCATCCGGGGATATAGGCGCGAGTTTATGTTATGTTATGTTATGTTATAAATACGCCATTTAAACTTCAGAAAAAAAAAATGTAATAGATTCTAAAATTATAAAAAGTTTTTTTTATAATTTTAGGATCTATTACATATTTTGCAAAAGTATTAAAAATGTATCAATGAGGAAACGTTATGTCCTACAAAACGTAAAAGAGGTATCAATAGCATTCACAGACATTTCTTTTTCTTTTCACCCTCGTACGCTAACAGGCAGAAGAAAATAGTTCTGTTGCTGAATAGTCCTCTGCCGAGTTCGAAAAGTTTGTCGCAGTTGGTACAATACGGACTCCATGATTAAACTCATCTGTTGCCCGTACGATGGTACACGAACCATTATTGTAACAGTTCGAGTACTCGTGAGATAGAGATCTAGTTCGAGAGTTAGAGTCTCCGTGCAATTTACAAATTACCTGTATTCACTTAATTTATGTTATTATTTTATCACTAGCAGTTGCCCGCGGCTCTATTTATTTATTTATACCGGCCAAGTGCGAGTCGCGGAGTTGCACACCGAGGGTCCCGTATAAAACTTTTAAGGCTTTAATTTAAGGTTTTCGGAAATTTTCCTTTATATGTGCTATTAAACATTGCTTCATGCCAAATTTCAAGAGTCTAGATCGACTGGAAGTACCCTTTAGGTTTTGATACCTTTTTTTTCGTGCGGAAATCCCCTCGGATACCCCCCCGCCGGCCAGCGGGGGCGGTTATGTCGGGCTTGAACCGACTAAAACCGCACGCCGTCACGGGTCTGCAAACGCCGGAGTGTAAGGTTGCCCATAGAGCATATCCCTCGCACCCCGACTGACCCTGGGCAATCTCCGGTTTCGAGATGGCCCCCTCGCGAGCAGTTGCGAGATTGAAAATATGCGGCTTAAATTGCTATTTCTTTTGATTGCGTTGACATAAAAGTTTGTTTTTGTTACAGCTTAAAGGTATTATAGACCTGAGTATTTGATATGAATTTCAATTTAATACGCGTTCATGAGAAAAGAAGTAGTAACTTTAAAATTTTCAAAAAGATTTTTTACTACATGATGTAACTAAAAATTTACGGTTTTCGCAATTTTTCCTTTATCTGTACTATAAGACGTTACCAAATTTCAAGATTCTAAGTTCACGGGAAGTACCCTTTTTTTTTTTTTTTATCGTGCGGAAATCCCTTCGGATACCCCCCCGCTTGCCAGCGGGGGCGGTTATGTCGGGCTTGAACAGACTAAAACCGCACGCCGTCTCGGGTCTACAGACGCCGGGGTGTAAGGTTGCCCATAGAGCATATCCCTCGCACCCCGACTGACCCTGGGCCATCTCCGGTTTCGAGATGGCCCCCTCGGGTTTGGGAACCACGGTGTCCCCGTCTTGCCCCGGTTTGGGGGAGGGGCGCTAGACGCCCCACCGTCCCGGCCTGCTTCTGCTGGGGTGACAGGTGGCCTCACCCGCCACCCCCAGGCCTGCGCTCATGGAGGACGGAGGTCGTTAAGCGACCTCCGGCGCCTGAGTTGCCTGCGACGCGCGGCGAGCAAGTTGCGGGCTCGGCGGACCAGGAGAGTTCTAAGTCTCTCCCGGGCGCGCTCCGCCACCTCCTTCGCGAGCATTACATGCTCGCAGAAGGAGGCGGCGGCGGCCCACGCGCTCGCGCTCCGCACCATTGCCGCAATCATGCTGCCGAGCGAGAGGACTCCCACCCCGATGGCTGCCACGAGGTCACGCCTCGGCGCCTCCCACGCCGGGCAGTCCGCCAGCGTGTGCAGCCCTGAGTCCTCGCTCGCGTCGCAGTGATGACACTCAGGCGTTGGCTCCTGCCTGATCCGATGCAGGTGGTCCCCGAAGCACCCCTTCCCTGAGATCACCTGCGTCAGTCGGTAGGAGAGGCTTCCGTGTCGCCTCTCCAGCCAATCCTCCATGATGGGCCTTACCGCCGCTATTGCGGCGTGCCCTGCGCTTGGTTGCCCAAGTCGTTCCTTCCACTCCACCACGATGGCCTGGCGGAGCTGGGACTGCACGGCCTCGATTTCTCGAGGCTCGGGGTTCCAACCCTGCTCCCGCGCCTCCTTTCGCCACTGGTACAGTTGCGAAAGGGCTCTCGCTTCCAGGTCCCACGGCGGAGTTCCGGCAAGGAGACTCGCCGCCTCGAAGGAGATCGTGCGGTACCCTCGGATGACCCTGATGGCCAGAACCCGCTGCGGAGCGCGCAGCATCTGCACAGTTCTGGTCCTCAGGGCCTCCGCCCATATTGGGCACCCATACAGGGCCATGGACCGCACGATCCCCGCGTAGAGTCTCCTGCAGGAGTCATCGGGCCCCCTCATGTTGGGCAACAGCCGAGCCAGAGCAAGAGCTGTGCCCTTCAATTTGGGGGCCAGACTTCGGATGTGCTCTCCGAAGTCCCATCGGCCGTCGAGCACGAGCCCCAAATATTTCATTTGGGGCTTGATGCCGATGCGATTTCCTCCCACGATGAGACTGGATCCCTCGGGTGGCTTGCTCCGAGGCCCATGGAAGAACAGGGCCTCGGTTTTATGCAGGGCCACCTCGAGACCCAGCCGCCGGATCCGCCTAACGACTTGGGCAACCGCGGTCGTGGCCTTTCGGGTCGCTTCGCGGTACGTCGCCCCGCACGCCGTCACGAGCGTGTCGTCCGCGTAGCACGTGACGGCGGCACCGCCTACGAGCTCACCGCGAAGCACCCAGTCGTATCCGAGGTTCCACAGGAGCGGCCCCAGGACCGATCCCTGTGGAACACCGCACGACATTTCACGCCGACCGAGACCGGTCACGGTTGGGTAGATGACGGCTCTCTCCGTCAAATACGCCCCGACTATGCGGCGGAGGTAGAGAGTCACTTCGTGATACACGAGCGCCTCCCTAATGCAACTCCAGGGCAAGGTGTTGAACGCGTTGGCGATGTCCAGGGACACCGCCAACATCACCTCACCCCGGGCTACTGCATCCTCCGCCAGAGCCCTCACGCGCATGATGGCATCCACGGTGGAGCGCCTCTGGCGGAAGCCATATTGGCCATCCGCCAGGTCCGGCCCCACTCTTAAGAGGTGCTCGACGAGGCGCTTCGCAATTACTCTTTCAAAGAGCACACACCTCGTCGAGCAACACTATGGGCCGGTAGGCGGACGGCGAGTCCGCCGGGCGCCCCTCCTTTCGGATGAGGACCAGTTTCCCCGTCTTCCACAATTTCGGAAACTGGCCCCGCTCCAAACATGCGCTGAGAAGCCCTCTCAGTCGGGGCTCGAGAGCGTTGTCGACTAGAGCTAGGACCCACGCTCGGCCAGGAATGCCGTCGGGTCCCGGGGCGGTGTGTTTGGCTCTTAGCCTTCTCACCGCCAGCTCTAGTTCTACCCAAGTGACCTCGGGCACGTCGTCGTCTTCCACGTCGGGCGCCATGCGCAACCGAGGCGGAGTCATCCGCGGAGGAACATGTTCCACCGCCCGCGCTGGGAACAGGGAGCCAACAACTCCTCCGAGCAGATCCGGCTGGAGACACCGGGTTAACGGCGGGGCCTTGGGGCGCAGCTTGCCCCTCACCATCCGGTAGGGCCGCCCCCAAGGGTCCCGCTCCAGCAGCTCGCGGAAGGCGTCCCGTTTGGAACGCCTTATCTCCGCTCGGAGGGCTCGTCTGGCCTCCCTGTATCCCTCGTACAACTCCGCCTCTCGGGCCTCCGCATCTGCGGGGCGGCGACGCCTCCTACGGAATCGGGCCCACCGGCGGTGCGTGATCACGCAGCCCCGTCTGAGCTGCGCGATCTCCGACGACCACCAGTAGACCTGACCCCTCGGATTATAGGGCGGAGCCCTAGGCATCGCCGCGTCACAGACACGGGTCATGGCCTCCCGGAACCACTCCGCCTCATCGTCTATGCAGACAGACCTGTCCGGCGCAGGGGCCCAGGCCTGTACGATGGCGGCTTCCAGGAGGAGCTCCCGATCAAGTCGCTTAAGAGCCCAACGTGGCTCGGGTGGAGCCGGTGCAGCCGGCGCGTCGCTCGCAGGGGGGACACGTCAAACCGAATGTATCGGTGATCCGAACTTGTGTCCTCCCCCAAAACGACGCGCCAGCCCTGAACACGTCGCGCCAACGAGGGGCTCGCGAACGATAGGTCCACGATGGAGCTACCCCTCGAGGTCACGAACGTGTCCACGGCTCCCCGATTTAGGAGGACTAGGCCGAGTCGTGCGGCCCAGTCCACCAGTGCCCTGCCTCTATGCCCCGTCGCGCCCCTTTCGTGTCGGGAACCCCAGGCATACGACCAGGCGTTGAAGTCCCCGAGCACAAGGACCGGACGGGGCTGGCAGGCATTGACGACGACGGCCAGCTGACGGAGCCATTGCTCATATGCAGCTTGGTCTCGGTTCGGCGTGATATAAGCGGCCACGACCGCTATATCCCCATCCGCCGCCGCCACGCAGCCGGGTCCCCTTGCAACGACGGCAAGAGGGGGGCTGCCGGCGGCAGGGTTGTGCACCAGTGCCGCCGACCCATCCAGCGCGGTTTCCCAGGTAGGCCCGAGGAACCGGTGGGTGTATGGGTCGGCGACAGCGGCGACATTTATGGCCCACTGTGCAGAAGGTCCTGAGCATGGGCACCGTGGCCAACGTTCACCTGCAGGATGCGGAGTTGAGGATCCATTATGGAACCCCCATCTCCGCATCCCGCTGCGAACTAGGGGCGGAAGGCCGGCCTCCCGGCTTCGGCTCCCCTCCGGCGCAGGCCTTGCTGCCAACCCTATGGTCAGCCGGCTTGCCCCCCGCTGCACATCTGAAGCAGTGCACAGTGACCGGGCTGGCCACAGCGGAAGCAACGGTCACCCGCCGTTACCTCCGCTGTGCAGTGCACCCCCACATGGCCCACCGACAGGCACCTGAAGCACCTGGCCGGTCGGGCCTGCAGGAGCCGTGCCTGCGCCCTCAGGAAGCCTCCTACCAGGAGGCTCCGCCCGTCAGCGACCTTTTGGGCCGCCGCGATAGGGCAGCCGACAACTGCTGCCCCCTGTCCACCGCGGCCGAAGCGTATAGCTCCGGCCTTAATTGTGTCCGGGGAGCAGTCCCCGGCCTCCGACACGGCGAGCCTGAGCTCTTCTGCCGTGACGGAGTCGTCCAGGCCCGTAATGCGCACTTCTGCGCATTTAATGGGCCTGGACACCCGGACGTCGGCTGCGTCCAGCGACTCCCTCAGCCGAGCCGCTAGGGCGTCGGCCTTGGGGCCACTGGCGGCGCCAGGGACCTCGAGAAGCCGGGCTCCCGTCCATGTGCTCTTGCACCGGACACCCGGGATCTCGAGGGCCTTCAAATCGACGTTGGCCTTAACTTTGGCCAACACCTCGGCATACCCCATGCCCCTACCCGCTGCCTCCGCCGTCAGGGTGACGACGACGGCCGTGGTACGAGGGGCACGGAGCTTCCCCGGTGCTGTCTTCGCGGCGGCCGCGGCCTTCCTGGCCTTCTTGGCGGCCTTCCGCCTCTTCTTGTTGGCTCCAGTCACCTCCCAGCCCCCTTCCAATGGGGTGGAGGTAGCCGGAACCACGGCTGGGGCTGGGGCTGGGGCCAGGGCTGGGGACGTCTTACCCTTGCCCTTCCCCTTGCCTTTGCCCTTCCCCTTACCCTGAGCGGGAGGGGGCTGAGGAGCCGACTCCGGCAGGGTCACAACCGCACCCGCAGCCGGGCGGGTGGGGCCCCTCTTGGCTACAGCCGCGTAGACGGCCGCTGGTGGCGCCAGAGGCGGACGGCGGATGGAGTCCATTAGGGCCTCCATCCGACACATCATCCTCTCCTCCAGCGCCTCCATATAGGGGAGCCAGGCCTCCGCCGGCGGTGCCCTCGGCTGCGCCGGCCGCACCGTCTGTGCCGGCTGCTGGACCGGTTGCACCGGCCGCTCCGGCCGCGCCGACAGCGCAGGCTGCGCTGACCGACTCGCGGACGAGCGAGCCGAGCTCGCCATCCCCCTCTTGAGCTCCTCGACGGCTGCAGCTAGTCGAGCCGTCTCCCGACGGGACTCGGCCAGCTGCGCCGCCAGGCCCTCATTCTCGGAGGCGATGTCGAGCACAATGCGCAACATCGCCTCCTGCTCAGGGTTTGGGGACCCCTGGAAGGACGCGGTCACCTTCTGGAGTCTCTCCATGAGTGACCGCGTCCTCCCGCATGGCTCCGATACCGACACCGCCGAGGTGGAAGGCCTGGGCGGTGACTTTGTCGCTACTGGAGGAGGAGGTCGTCCCGGTGAGGGTAAAATCCTCGTCCGAAACGTCCTCCCCCGCCCGAGCTTTTGCGCGCCTCCTGCGCTTGCGGGTCCGCGGCACGCCCAGACCCGCCGGGCTGCTCGCCCTGCTTCGCTCGTTGGCGGTGTCGAAACTCTCCGACACCGCCGAGGTATATGGCGTCACCTCCACGCTTGCCTGCTGCGCGAGCTCCGCGCAGACTTCGTCATTTCCGTTGTCCATTTTCGTTGCCTTTTTGTTGTTGTAAATTATTTCGTCCGGTTTTTTAAATGTTTTAGGGTTTATTAGGTCCATATCATATCCCACGAGTATGGGGGAAAGGTGGTCCATCCAGGCGGTGCCCCCTGCACCTGGATAAGCCTATATACTATGGAGGTCGGCTGGTATCCATAGTTTTTTACGACTTGGCTGTCGGGTGTTATAGACTTTTCCTTGTCGTGGGCCGGCCAATAAAGGCAAGCCCTCCGGTCAGCAAGTTCACGGCGTACCCTTCTGGAGCCACCAGTCAGGTCGTTGCTGATCACCTGCCGATTACGGAACGCGAGAGGATGGCTAGTCCTCTCTCACCGGCGGCGGCACAAGTGCCCGTCGGCCCCTGCGTTAGCAGTGGGCCAACCCGCCCCTGGATCCCGCAGGACCCTATGGTGGCCGCAGCCACAAACACCATCGCTCATCCTGTCTCCTCTGAAAGCAGAGGAGTACGGAGAGCGATGTGTTCCCGCCACGTTGGGTATCTGCCGACGATCAATGCCAACCCCATGAAGGGGAAGCCATTGACCGCCGCCCAGGGTGTACCGCCGCTCCGGTTCCATTCCCCCCGGACTGCAGCGGGATCGGAATCGAAACGACACTCGAGGAGGTTACCCAACACACACCCCACGGGAAGTACCCTGTAGGTTTTGATTCCCGTGCGAGTTTCGAAAATTTGCGGCATAAACGGCTGTATCTTTTGATTGCTTTGGCTTAGAAGTTTGATTTTTTCACAACTCCAAGGGGCTGTAGACCTGAGTATTAGATATAAATTTCAGTTTGATACCTCCACGCGTTCCTGACTAAAACGGTCTTGACAGACGGACGGACGGACGGATGGACAGACAACGAAGTGATCCTATAAGGGTTCCGTTCTTTCCTTTTTAGGTACGGAACCCTAAAAATGGAAAAAGTAAGTAGTAAAAGTAAGTACAGAGACTCTGCTTATTTCTTGAAGAAATCTCTTCCAGCAGACCTGCGAGAGGAGAGTTTGAAAAGAAGAGAATAAGTTAACAGTATGTGGGGACAGAACAAGTAAGACGAGAGACTGTATTTATAAGTATATATGCTATCTCTCGTATCTATATATATCGAGATCGAGAGAAAAGTTTTTCACGCGAGTAGAGCCTTAATGATTATTTATGATCTTGTATACCTATATAGCAATGCATGTATGTATGTTATATTATTAAGCGTAGGGAGCCGTAGGCGAGCGAAGCGTCTTTAGTTTCAAAGTTGCATTTCAAACAAATGGTACTCCTCCGAGACCGTTTGACCGATCCCGACCAAATTTGCCACGGTGATCAAGTAGACATTACTGAGTTTCGTAAGGGGTCGAATGTCCAGATCGGTTTCACCATCGAGGAATAATCACCGAAAAACAAAATCAATGGAAAAAGTCGACCGGTCACGTTGATCTATTGTTGGATAGGCAAATCTCGTTACGCTTAAGTTTGGTTTGATTGCGAAGCTGGTAACCGTCCTAGTATATATTAATATACATTATATATATTGTACTTTTCTTTACAATCTTCCGCCTCGGCACCTCCCAAGAAAACCCTACACCTGATAATGTCCATCTAAAATCTTAAAAAGAGATGAAATTGTGAAAATACTTGGAAAGAAACTTATGAAAATACGAGGAACCAATTCAGAGGCTTGAGATGAACCAAAGAGTTTAAATTTATTGAAAACTAGCTGTTACCCGCGACTTCGTCCGCGTTGAATTCGGAATAGATCAAGGTATGTTTACTTCTCCAGTTTTGCACACAAAGTCATAAAAAGAAATCGAGTTTTACAGCGGCGGCACTTCCTCCCACTTAAAGTGCACCTCGGGAACATCAGAGGATTGCACTCCAATCTCGATGCGGTCCACCACCACCTTGAGACCGATAAGCCGCTGCTGCTCTTTCTTACGGAGACGAAAATCGGACGTCCGGCTGATGTGTCCTATCTGCAGTACCCGGGGTATACCCTGGAGCACAACTACAAGGCACAAGCCGGCGTCTGTGTCTATATCAGCGATAGTATCTGCTGTAAGCGTCTCCGTAAACTTGAAGACTCCTCTTTCTCCACACTCTGGGTGCTGGTCGACACCGGTGTAGACAAAATTATCTACGCCTGTGTGTACCGTTCACACAGCGGCAATCAGGAGACAACCAGGTTATGTGAACATCTGTGTGAGGCCGCCGATGAGGCCCAACTGAGGTACCCGTCAGCACAACTGGTCCTTCTCGGGGACTTTAACGCCCACCATAAGGAGTGGCTGTTCCCGTACGAGAAGACAGACCATGCTGGGAGAGAAACACTCAAACTTGCTTTGACGCTAAACCTTTCCCAGCTGGTAGATCAGGCGACGCGTGTACCTGACCGTGAGGGCGATACGCCGAATTGTTTGGACCTTCTGCTGACAACAGAACCAGACCGATATAATGTGTCCGTATCCCCACCACTGGGTACGTCTGACCATAGTTTGGTGAAGTCTGTACTGTCTTGTTCACCTCCAGCTTGATCTCAGCCCTAAAGGCACAAGACGGGTTTGGCGGTACAAGTCAGCAGATTGGGATGAGATGCGCCACTTTTTCGCATCTTATCCTTGGCGGCAAACGAGCTTCTCTTCGAGCGATCCGTCGAGCTGCGCGACCGAAATCTCAAGGGTGGTATGTCAGGCGATGGAGTACTTTATTCCTTTTTCTGACTTACCATCCAAGAGTAAAGCTCGCCCATGGTTTGGTGCTGAATGCTCAGTCGCAGAGGCGCTTAAGTATTCAGCTTACCGGGCTTGGGCTGAAGCTCGGAACTGTAAAGCTCCGGACACGCGGGATAAGAAGAAAGCCTTCAACAAAGCCGCCAAGTCCTTCAAAAAGACGCTGCGCATGGCTCATCTTGATCATATACGCCGAATTGGATCAAA
Source organism: Cybosia mesomella (assembly GCA_946251805.1). Taxonomy (NCBI): domain Eukaryota; kingdom Metazoa; phylum Arthropoda; class Insecta; order Lepidoptera; family Erebidae; genus Cybosia; species Cybosia mesomella. Next base: position 27,793,328 of record OX276408.1, read on the forward strand.
ACTAGCCTCTTACCCTTCTGGGAGTAAGGCGTTTTGGTCCCTGGCAAAATCGGTCGAGGCGAACTTTTGTCGCTCGTCTCTGCCTCCACTGCACAAACCCGACGGAACGCTGGCTCACACGGCAACTGATAAGGCAAACCTGCTTGCCTGTATGTTTGCCGAAAATTCGCGTCTGGATACAGCGAACAATGTACCACCCCAGTTACCTCCTTGCGGTACTACAATGCCCGCTATTCGTATCCGCCAAAAGAAGGTACTTAAAACGTTTCGTAATCTAGACGTGAACAAAGCCAGTGGACCTGACGGTATACCTGCTATAGTGCTAAAGAACTGCGCTCCTGAGTTGTCTCCTGTTTTGACACGCCTGTACCGCCTCTCTCTTAGAACAGGTTTAGTCCCTGAGTCATGGAAGCTTGCTAACGTGCAGCCTGTACCCAAGAAAGGTAGTCGTGCTGATCCCGCCAATTTCCGCCCCATAGCAATCACCTCCATAATCTGTAATACTATGGAACGTGTAATTAACACCCGCATCCTGGCATACCTAGAAGACAATGACCTCCTCAGTGATCGACAATACGGGTTCCGCCGAGGACGATCCACTGGGGATCTCCTAGTGTATGCCACGCAAGTATGGGGCGAAGCCATCGAGAAACACGGCGAAGCTCTCGCTGTGTCTCTCGACATCTCGAAGGCTTTCGATAGGGTCTGGCACGCTAGCCTTATTAGCAAGCTTCCATCCTACGGGCTACCTGTGAGTTTGTGTAACTGGGTAGCTGATTTCCTGAGGGAACGGTCTATTCGAGTAGCCGTTGATGGCTGCTCCTCGCACCTATTGGCTATTGATGCCGGGGTACCTCAGGGGTCTGTTCTTTCCGCAACTCTATTTCTGCTGCATATTAATGATCTGCTGAAACCCGGTATCATTGGATATGCAGACGACAGCACAGTTGTGGAAAGATACCTATCCAGTTCACGAGCTACAGGCGCTGAGACGCTATCTCTGAGAGGGGCCATGATAGAGCGCATGAACCTGACACTTCAGTCAGTGTCTGACTGGGGTAACTCCAACCTCGTTAGGTTCAATGCCTCTAAAACTCAGGCGTGTCTTTTTTCCGCGAAAAGGAGTCCTTTCGCCCTGACTCCGACTCTCCGAAATGAATCCATACCAATATCCGATCATCTTGAGCTCCTGGGCGTTCACCTAACATCTGCTCTTAATTTCGGTCGAGATATAGAATCCAAGGCTAAAGTTGCTGCAATGAAGCTGGGCATCCTCTCTAAGGTGAGACGGTACTTCACACCTGGACAGCTTCTTATTTTATATCAAGCACAGGTCCGATCTTGTATGGAGTACTGTTCACACCTATGGGATGGATCAGCCCGCTATCAGCTGGATACTTTGGACACCATCGATCGACGCGCCAGGAGACTCATTGGCGACGACGAGCTAGTTAGCAACAAGCTCCAAAGCCTTGAACATCGCCGCAAAGTCGCCTGCATATCGGTGTTCTATCGGATTCATTTCGGAGAATGTGCTCAAGAACTGCATGACCTCATTCCCCCAGCTCCATTTCACCATCGGACAACTAGACGCGGGCAACGTTTTCATCCCTTCGTTGTTGATATTCCACCAATCCGCACCAAGCGCAACGCTTCCTCATTTATTATGCGGACAGCGAAGGAGTGGAACTCTTTGCCTGCGTCTGTGTTCCCCGATTCTTATAATTTGGGGACCTTCAAGGCGAGAGTGAATAGGCATTTGAGTTTGCGTGTACCATCCTCGACTGCATCGTCACTTACCATCAGGTGAGATGCAGTCAAACGCACTCAAATTTTCAGTAAAAAAAAAAAACACTTTTTTTTAATTTTATTGTGCGGAAATCCCTTCGGGTACCCCCCCGCCGGTCAGCGGGGGCGGTTATGTCGGGCTTGAACCGACTAAAACCGCATGCCGTCTCGGGTCTACAAACGCCGGGGTGTAAGGTTACCCATGGAGCATATCCCTCGCTCTCCGACTGGCCCTGGGCCATTCGCAGTGTCCCCTCTGATAAGAGCAGAGGGGTACCTGGAACGACCACCTCGTGCAATGGGGTCAGCTGGCCCTGAAAAGGGCCGGTTGGTCAGACTCTTGGCCGTTGACGTTGACGCCAGCTACTCCAGAGGAGCAATCAATGATGCGTCATCGCCCACGTTGCCCAGGGTGCACCAAACTTAGAGGTGATCCAACCAGTCGCACCCCCCAACCAGTCGCACCCAAAGGTTGAGTCTCTAAGCACTTTCTTTCACACGTAACATTACACCCCGGCGTCTGTAGACCCGAGACGGCGTGCGGTTTTAGTCGGTTCAAGCCCGACATAACCGCCCCCGCTGGCACGCGGGAGGGTATCCGAAGGGATTTCCGCACGAAAAAAAAAAAAAAAAAAGGTAGCTCTATAGTTTCGAGATTTCATATTTACTACTCATAACCTTTTAGCTATAGCGTGATGATTTACAGTCCGAACGTTTAGAATGTGCAAGTTTTATCGAACTTCAAAATTTCTTAATGATCTGCTTTGTACATCAACATAACTTCACGCCTGTATACCCGAAGGGGTAGGCAGAGGTGTATTACACACCCACGATTCGCCAGTTATGTTAAGGTCCCAATGTAATAGGGGGCGAGCCTATTGCCATCTACCGGGCACATTATTAAGCGAGCGATAATTACCATCTATTAATGCACACATAACTACGAAAAGTCAGAGGTATCTGCCCGGGGCGACTGGGAACCGAACTCGAGACTTCGTCTCAGCAGTCCGTTACGTACGCCACTGTGCTATCGCCGCTTGTAACAATAGAGAAATGATCAATAATAAACAATAATTGGTTGATTTTACCCCGCTGCTCCAATCAGACTTATGATAGCGTGATTATATATAGTGCAGTTTATGACCATACAATAGAAGAATGTTCATACAAAATTTCACCCGAATCTGTTCGGCGGCTTCTGAGTGATGCTTGGACATCGATAAAAAAGTAGACAAACAGATAAACAGACAGACAGACAAAAATGTCACAAATCACATTTTTGGCATCGGTATCATTCCTAGAGCACATAACAATATTTTTGAAGAAACATTCACTGTGCAGTTTTCAACTCGTTACGATTTTATTCAGCAAATGCCATTCTCGTTTCAATTACTGAACTTGTATTGTATTATTTATTGATTGTCACTCTCTATGGTAATTTCTGCACTAACTGCGCATCATCATCATCATCATCATCAACCTATGCTAGTCCACTGCTGGACATAGGTCTCCCCTAATGAGCGCCATAGCGCCCTGTCTTCAGCTTGCTGCATCCAGCATCTGCCCGCAGTCTTTCGCAGATCGTCATCCCACCTGGCCGGAGGGCGTCCTACACTACGTTTGTCGAATGTTATTCATATAACCAAGGTGTCAGAATTATTATTGTTTCCTTGGCCAACTCACCGACGCGGGATAAAACCCGACCTAACCAGGCGAGGCTGTGGCGGCCAAAGTCGGCCGGTAACCCTGGGGTTATCCTTTCGAGGGCTTACCCGGGGTGCCCGGCAATGTACACTTGGGGAGGACACCGTGTGGTTTTAGTCGGTCCGATTCCGACACGCCCACCCCATCGTTGGCACCGATGGGGTGAAGCCCTTGGGGGTTTCCACACGTAAAAAAAAACTTAAAAAAGGGTCCTTCGGCATTGGGATTTTGAATAGCAACTACTTTTTAACAATATAAATTAGTTTTTTTTTTCATATTTATATTATATTTTTGATTTAAGACTATTATTTCCCCTTAAGGTTTTATTGATATATTTTAAAACTTATTCTTAAGAGTCTTAAGATGCCGTGAAATAATTTTGTAATTTTAAATATATTAAATCTTCAATATGCATAGACTAAAAATTGATATAACAGTTATCCCTATACATTATATCTGATGTGCAAAAGAGTACGTAAACCTCCGAGAGGCAGAAAATACCTTTTTATTCGGATACCCCCTCCCCCCGCCGGGCTAGCGGGGGTGGTTATGTCATGCATCGAAGAAAACCGCACGGTGTCCTCCCCAAGTGTCCGTTGCCCGGCGCACCGGAAAGTTCAACAACAACCAAGAACAAAATACAGTGTTGCAGTTTATCAGGAAACTTCAACTCCATGTAAATGAGGTAAAAAATTAGAAAATGGGTTGATGATTTTTACATTTTTAAGTTTATTTTCGGTATCGGGGAATAGATTTTCCCAACAGAGGGAACGTTGCGGTACAAGTTCGAGCAGACTGAGGAAAAAATATGAGTTCATAAAATTATCTATACAAATAAATAAAATTGAAGTGTCCATTTGTAACGTTAGAATGCCAGTCTTTTCAATTTAATAATAGGGCGCGAGCCTATTACATTGGGACCTTAACATAACTAGCGAATCGTGGGTGTGTAATACACCTCTGCGTACCCCTTCGGGGATACAGGCGTGAAGTTATGTTATGTTTTTTTTTAAATTTAAACGACTGGCATTCTAACGTTACAAATGGACACTTCAATTTTATTTATTTGTATAGATAATTTTATGAACTCATATTTTTACTGGGCACATTGTTAAGTGAGCTATAATTAACATTTATTAATGCACACATAACTACGAAAAGTCAGAGGTGTGTGCCCGGGGCGCCTGGGGATCGAAATTGAGACCTCGTCTCTTAAAAAAAATCGTTAAAAAAAAAAAAAAAATTGTCGGATGTTTACGCGAATGTCACCATTGAAATAAAAATATTTTTAACGGATTCGGGTACTTTGAGATAACTGACACTTCAAACCATAAGACAACAACCATCTATAGTCTCCTCGTGACCATGGATGCTGAAAAGCTACCGAAACGTCGGGATCAATGTAAAATATAAAATAACATCAAATAAATCGCGATAGAATCCGTTAAAAATAGTTTTATTTCAATAAAAAAATTAAATATACGGTACTTATAAAAAAAACCATTTGCTTTAATCGTTTGTCTGTCTGTCTATCTTTTTGTCTGTTTGAGATAATCTCTGAAATAGCGCGGTGGATTTTGAAGGGAGTTTCACTAGTAGATAATTAATATTACAAAGCGAAACATAGGTTACCTTAATTTCATAACAATAAAATTAGGAGCCCGCTCAATAAAATTAAAACCCAGCTCTAATTCCACGCAGGTGAAGTTGCGGGCACAGCTAGTATCTTCTAAATTTCAGCCGCTTTGAAATTTACATAAAAACTACATTACTCCGTGCAATAATTCAATAATTATCATCAGAATGAGTAGCAGGAACCCTTACAAATCTAAATGTTTTAACTTTTAGAACAAACTGGAGCGGCTGCAAATTTGTACTTTTGTAACGAATTCGGCTAGAGATACTTCAACAATGATTAAAAGTTAGTAGAGGTTCGCCCTTACCATGAAACCAGAAAAGCATAAAGTTATCAACCTCATAATCCTTTACCGGTTAGGTAAGTATGTATTTCAAGAGCGCTAAAGAAATCGCGCAATGGATGAAAATAATGTTAAATCTTTCGTCAGCCGTGTCCTTTGAAAGGAGCTCGTTGAATTGCTACGAATTTCAACAGAGTCGTGCAATATTAAAGTCGACTTGAAAAGACTCCGCCAAAGAGGCTATCAACTCTATCAACTCTGCTACGTACTCTACACATTAAAACTACAGTGGAGAAATTCAAAGTAGTTATTATTACCCGACTGCGCCAGAAGGAGGGTTATGTTTTTCGAGAGTATGTATGTATGAGTATGTATTACTGTTTGGCACGCTCTGCAGCATGAACGGCTTTCAGCTTGAGAGGTATCGTTATTGTGAAAGTGCTACTGGGTATATCATAAAAAAAAGAATTGACTTTCTTTCGATTTATGATTTGCAAATGAGGCCCGCCTGCTATAAAATTTGTTTCGGTCTTTTTAGGGCAGTCGGGTTATCGAATTTTTTATCAATAATTTTATTGCGTACTTTTTAGTTTTGATATGTATGTATATTTTTGAAATCACCTTTTAAAGCGCGTCATTTTGATACCCTACTCGATAAGTTTGAGTGAAAATATTTTTTTAACAACATAAATTTTAGCGCAAAAAATCCACCAGTTATTTATTATTTTGATATATTACTACTACTACTAACGACACCTCTCAAGCTAAAATCCATCAAGCCGTTCAGGCTGCAGAGCGTGCCAAACAATTTTACATACATACATACATACTCTGAGTTAAATTATTATTTGATATAAATTATAATAAAAAGAGTAGAGTTACCAGCATAGCAGAGCGAGTCAGTAAGCTGAAGTGGCAGTGGGCAGGGCACATAGCTCGGAGAACCGATGGCCGATGAAGCAGAAAGGTTCTTGAGTGAAGACCATGTGACTACGCAGCGTAGAAAGGCCTCCCGCATGGTGGACAGACGACCTAGTAAAGAGCGCAGGGACTCGGTGGATGCAGGCCGCTACAGACCGGTCAAAATGGAAGTCAACGGGGGACGCCTATGTTCAGCAGTGGACTTCCTACGGCTGATATGATGATGATAATAAAAACGTTTAATGTAACAATCACCAAATTATTAGTACAAGCTTTCGATTGTCTTTAGTAACTTGATATTTATTTATTACGTTCAGTGCCTGTTGCCAGTATAAAAAAAGTGATCTTAATATAGGGAGAGAAAAAAAACGGAACTCTTATGGGATCACATCATTGTCCATCTGACTGTCAAGACTTGTTTCTTAGCTTTGCGTAATTCATATCGACGGTGGGGTGACTAGCGCCCCTCCCCCAAACCGGGGCAAGACGGGGACATGCTCTATGGGCAACCTTACACCCCGGCGTCTGTAGACCCAGAAATGCCGTGCGGTTTTAGTCGATTCAAGCCCGACATAACCGCCCCCGCTGGCCGGCCGGGGGGTATCCGAAGGGATTTCCGTAAGAAAAAAAAAAGGTACCATCAGATTTGTGAATGGTGGGACAATCCTTTGCCCAGCACGAATGCACAATGCACACGCACTTACAAATATTAACCATATTGTAAATACAAATTCTATTAACTGTATAGGCTCGCCTAGTTCAAGAGGCAAAAATATTTATGCACAGATTTTTAACTAGGTACCTGCCCTTACCAGGTGAGGCCGCGGTGGCGGCCAAAGTCCGCCGGCAACCCTGGGGTTATCCTTTCGAGGGCTTACCCATGGTGCCCGGCAACGGACACTTGGGGAGGACACCGTGCGGTTTTAGTCGAGACACGACATAACCACCCCCGCTGGCCAGCGGGGGGGTATCCGAAGGGATTTCCGCACGTAAATGCTAATAAACTTAATCTAATATTTTATACTTTATATGAGACATGTAATGTAAAAAAAAAATTTGAATAAATAAATAATTTATTATCAAATTATTATTAACCTTTGCGGTTTCAATTCATTGAACTAATATTAGACTTCCTGGCATCGCCACGCGGTATCACCCGCGTAAGTCCTGATCCCGTGAAAACATCGCCATAAAAAGTCAGCCTATGTTACTCAGGGATAATGTAGCATTCTAATGGTGAAAGATTTTTTGAAATCGGTTCAGAAGTTCCAGAGTTTATCGATTACAAACAAACATATATTTTCTCTTTATACTTAGTATAGATATTGACATGTATTTGTTCCAGTATGAGAGTAATGTGCTAGATTCGCCTATGACACAGGAAAAAAGACTTTAGCGCTAATTTCCGGTAGGTTTCGTGTGATTTGGAGCTTTGCCACAGCCTGCTGTCTAATATAATATCTAATATTATAATATAGAAAGATAAATTGAAAAATAATAATCAAATGTTTCCAACAAGTGGTACGCGTTCTAACTAACTAACTGTAGCGGTAGAGCTTTCGACTGCTAAGCTAGAAGTCGCGGGTTCGACTCCCGCTCATTGCAAATATGTAAATTTGCATTCGTCTGGGTGTTTCTATGTATTATAATATGTACTTATTTACAAAAAAAGGTATATAAGGTGTCACAAAATTAGGTCTCTGAATTTGGTGAATGACTTAGTATCGACAAAATATGTATTTGAAACAAAAAAAAAATCCGTTCCCGCAGGGGGCACGCACAGGTAGATTTCGTGAAGCAATTAATATGACCTATGCTTCTGCTATGACCCACGCCGAGCGCGTTTTTAACATGTTTAAATTTTCTTGTTTAATTTTTTTTTCTCGAAAACGGTAACTTTTAGCGAAAAACTTTTCAGACATTTATTTTAGACTTAAAAATGGCCTATCGATTAAAAATGTTTCCGACATCAAGAATGTTCACCGGTTAGAAGTTATGATTTTTTTCCCGAAAAATTTTGGTTTTTCCCCGTCCACTTTTAGTTACTCAATACTCAATACTCAATACATTTATTGCGTTCCATAATGTGATACAGATGTCATGTTATTATTAATTAGTTACAATTATGGACCCTGTCGGGCACAGCACAATGTTTGGAGAGAGGGAGAATTTTCTGTTGTACACAGTTTCGCATCCATAATTTAATTTTGGATATTATTATTATTTATCTATTTGTTTTCATTAATTAATTGTAACAATCTTAATTTTATTCCTATATATTATATCCTGTATGATGTGATGATGTGAGTAGATGATTTAGTGTTTTATAAAATATTATTTGACAATAGTATTCAAATAAACGAAATATTAATAACAAATTATTGTTCTATGTCCATTTATATCATTCATGCAGATACATATTTGTTATACATAGTCATTAACGAATACATAGTTTTTTATTACATTTTAGTTCCCATTTTTTATTAATATTTTTAACAAAGACAAAAAATATACAAAATGTCAATACTATTATAGATGTCGATACAGAATACAAAAATGTCAATATTAGATGTCAATACGAAAACAAAAATCTCAACATTAGATGTCAAATACAAAACACTAAAATGTCATTATTAGATGTGAACGTTTAATCCATTACATACTCCGTTTTTAGTAGGTATATAGACATGAATTGTCTCCATCCAATGTCAATGGTTTATCAATCATTAATAATTCTATGTCCTAGTAATAATAAATTGGCGTCCATGTAAGTTATTTAATGTCATTATGAATTGATTATATTATTCATTTTATTTATTAGGTGTATTTTGTGTAGATATTATTTCAGATGTCTTATTAAACATTCAATAATTTTATATAATTTTATGTAAATTAATTTCAACTTTTATCATCAAAGTATTCTTGTATACTGTAATAGCTTTTAATTAGTAGAAAGTTTTTTAATTTGTTAACAAAACTGCAAAACTTTTCTTCATTTTTTATGGGCTCGGGTAACTTATTATAAATTTTTATTGACATGACCAAAGGACCAGAAGAATGCATTTCGAGTTTGGAGGTAGGTAGGTTTAGTCTATTTTTGTGTCTCAGTGTATACCTAGTTTGTATGTTTTCGCGTGTAGTGTAGTGTTCTGGGTATTTACGGACAAATTTACATACTTCCAAAATATAAATGCATGGCAATGTTAATATTTTTAGTTTCTGGAAATGGGGTTTGCAAGTGTCTGTTTGTTCTATATTTACTAATATTCTTATGAGTTTTTTTTGTTGAGTAAATATAGTAGGCGCATCTTTACTGTTTCCCCAAAAAAATGATACCATAGGTCAGCCAAGAGTATGCATAGGCATAGTAGGTAACCAAAGCAGTCGCCAAGTCAGTTGTCTTTTTGACTTCCCGTAGGGCATAAGAAAACCTTGCTATTTTGGCTCTCACCTTTTTGACATGCGGCTTCCAAGTTATATGAGTATCTATGGTTAAACCAAGCAAGTTGGGTCGCCCGCCACCTATCGCGACAACCGGATCATTTCTAACCTCGCTCTGGCGTTTTTAATTTGAAAAAGTGGGTTTTTCTGGCCCGATTGTTACAAACCGCGCATCAAAAGTTGCGTCTCGCCGGCGCCCATTTGACATATCGCGCAGCTCGCGGTCTTTACGAGTGTGACCTCCAGGACGCAAAAAGTGCGTTTCTGGCTCGACCCGACACGTGGTCGACCAGGAAAAGTGAAATAGCTAAGTGTTCAGTGAACGGATTACAGTGCTCGAAGTGTCCCCGTCTGCGGGCAGTGGAGCCCCACCTCCCACGTGGATCAGCTTTTCCCGGAAAACTTAGGTTTGGCCGGGAAAGCCAAAAAAAACAAGTTCCACGTGGTGACCAGGTGCCAGATCCAGCAGTCGGAGGGCGCTCAAATTTGGCATGTATTTAGAGCTCTTCAATACCAGGAGGACGCCGAAAGAAATAGATTTTTAGGACACACCCAGGCTGAGTAAAAAATTATTGAAGTTGCAAACTTTGACCCCAAATTACCCTGGACTGGAGCAACGTAGAAAAATTTGGCAACTGCTATTAGTTGCGCGCTAGTTAGCAGAACAGAATTGCAGCATACCAGATTTTTCGGACAATAATTGTGAACGCCGTAATCAAAAAACGAAATTTTATTGTTTTTAGTATTTTTTATTATTTTATTGTAGATATTTTATTATCTTATTCTTTGTGTCCGCTAGAGCTAAGTTTTACACGTCTCTCAAAATTTTTTGTATATTTTTATCATCATCCCTTCCGGAGTTATCGTAGTTTAAGTGTTTTTCGTGCAAATCTCAAAACAGGGTAGAAATTCCTGAATTCTGACATTGGGGATAGGTCTACTAACACCTAATATACCTTTTTAACCCCAAACTAGGTCGTCCTAGCTTCAGAATCCAGGAATTTTGTAAAATCCGCCATTTTAAAATTTTTCGTACAAATTTTTAATTAATTATAACTCCGGACTGGATCGGCCTAGCGGAAAAATTTTTTCGGTGTACAGGGCAGTGTGGCGTACTTTTGACGCCCCGCCAGTTTTTGGAAGGATCCGGCAACATTGTGTTTTTAGGCTCAAAAACCCCCCCAGGGGATAGAGCAAGTCGAGCGCAACCCAGAAATCGATTTTGGGCTCTCTGCGACGTTCCGTTCGGAAACTACAGCCAGTCAAAGTTCAACTTTGACAGTTCGGCGGCCATCTTGGCAAACTTTAAACAGCGATAGTTCCGAGACGGGGAGTCGTAGGGACCTCGGATTCGATCTGGGGATATTGGGGAACTGCTGGCTACCCCGCCTTATAGCTTTTAGGGAATTCGGGCAAAATTTTCCGAAACCGAATTGTCAAATTTATTTGACCAGTTTCGCACTACGGGGTGGTAGAGGAGACTGAGCTGGTCTGCCGGAAGCTTTTTCGGGCTCGCTGGGACTTCTGGAAGCGGAAATATCGAGGTGCAAACTTCGGCAAGTCCGCCATCTTGGCAAATTGCAAAACCCGATATCTCCGCAACGGGGAGTCGCAGCGCGTTCGGGTTTTCGCTGGGCAGCTCAGCTCTCCCCTCCGCATCGAACCTATAGGGTGGGGGTGAGACCCCGCACAATTGGGGGGTCAAATTTCGGGGGTCACCCTATTGGCCCGGAAGCCAAATCGAAAGGTCGGTCTCACCGAGACCTTTCAGACGAGCCCAATATCGGGAGGATCGGACTGCTGGTTCGTGAGATAACCGAGATCAAAAAATTCGTACAACTTCGTACAAAAAATTTTGAGATCCGGTTATCACCGAACCCGTGGGCCTAGACCCCTCGTGTTTGGGATCATTTTGAAGGGCTCGGGGGGCTCTACCTGTTCGACGTATAGTGGTGACTCTACGTAGAGCCGGTAGCGACTTCAACTGTAGAGCCGAAACTAACGGTGCTAAATAGCTTAAATCGATACAGGACACTTATCCCTTGGGCCGGGACCCAATTCTGGGACGAAATTCATTAGGTTAGGTGGTTATAGAGCCGACAGAGAGGCTTTACCTCTTTACATTTTTGTAAATGTTATTTGACTGTATATTATATTGTATATTTGACCTTGAGGGCACTTGCTAGTGCAAGAACTTATATTGACTACGACAGTAGACCTAGACGAGTCTAGATCTTTATTATTGTATTTTGACTGATTTTATAGCTTTAATTGGTCTATTGACCAACTGTGTTTGACAAATTTTTATTTTATCTGTATTTTTGACCTTCGTGTGACTGTGTCTGAGCGCCAGGACTGCGCAACTCGACTGTTGGTTGTGTGCTACAACTGCATACACACACTCACTTCACTCTACACACATAAAACACATACACCCACCCTAGGTTACATACAATACACACCCTTTTGGGACATAAACACTCAACACAATCCACCACACAACACATAAACACACACGTAGGGACACTTAACTCTCAGGGCAACTGTTCTGTCGGGCATCATCGCCGGGTCGTGCGACGGGCCTGAGCGTGACCGAGGACTCTCAATAACCGTTAGATATTGGGGAAAACTTTAACATTTTTATTTTTACATTTTTACATTTTTACAATTTAACGGGAATTTTATTAGTTGACATTTAATTATTTATATCATTTTATACTGTTTTACCGTTGAACGCGCATCGACATGGCTATGGTACATTCCCCTAAAAAGTTTTTCATCAGTGCGTCAGATAATCCTCCATCAAAGGAGAGGACGGCACCTCCCCCTGCCGAGGAAGGCAGCTCCGATGTGGAGCGGCACCCGACGGCGCCGGTACGTCGCAGTATTGATAGGCTGGAGATCCACCAGACGGACCAGCGTCCAAAGGAAGTAAAAACGGGGACCCTTCCTCAAAAACTTCTCCCCAAGAAAGGGACACAACCTCCACAACCTCCGTCCCCACTGCGAGTTCCGGCGCCGTCAAAGCGGTACGATACGGCAACCGCAAGCTGCACCGTAATAAGGCAGCAGTTAAAATCATCGGGGAACATCAAGAGGGAGATAAAGGACACGATTTACGCCAGAACCGACCACTTAGAGGGAATTATAAAGGCCTACGAGGAGGATAGGAAGAGAGCACTTAGAGGGCAAAGTGTTGGGAAGTCAGGGATACCTGCTCCTGCCACCCCAACACCTCCCTCACCTTCCTCAACTCCTGCCTCAGCCTCAGTGAGCAATGAGGCTATCTTAAGAAAAATAGAAGAGAATGAAAGACTGTTGAAAGAGAATGGAAGAATGATGAGTGAGTTGAAAGAAAGGATTGAGAAACAAGACGAAAGAGAGAAAGAGAGAGAAAGAAAGGGGATAGTGACGTACGCGGGTGTGGCGGCGGGCCGATCTGTGACTCAGGTTCCGGAGCGGGCGACGCTACACTCAATCGTAGTCACGTCCAAGAATGAAAGGGATACGGGTGAACAGGTGATGGAAAAATTGAGGCAAGTGGCGAATGAGGATGAAGGATGGGTAACAGTGGAGAGAATACGAAAGGCGAAGGATAGAAGGGTAATCATGGGATACAAGACAGAGGAAGAAAGAAGGAAGGCACGGGGTAGGCTCGAAAAGACGGCAAACCTCGCCGTTGAGGAGATCCAGAACAAGGACCCCCTCCTCATATTATACGGAGTATTAAAGTCGTTGAACGATGAGGACCTGCTAAAGACCGTAAGGTCCCGCAACCATAATGTGTTCCGGGACCTGGTCCCAGAGCAGGTACGGCTATCCGTTTTATACCGCAAGACGGCGAGGAACCCACACACGTGTCACGTGGTGCTCAGGGTCTCCCCGGCGGTCTGGTCCCGTGCCCTGGAGATAGGGAGACTGCACGTCGACCTGCAACCCATTAGAGTTGCAGATCAGTCGCCGTTGGTGCAGTGCTCCCTATGCCTAGGGTATGGACACACAAGAAAGTTCTGTACCGGTACGGAGCCAAAATGTAGTCATTGTGGTGGGCTCCATCTGAGAGCCGCGTGCCCCGACTACAATACCGGGGCAGAGCCAACTTGTTGTAACTGCCAGCGGGAGAAGCTGAGCATTACGAGTCACAGTGTGTTCAGCACCTCGTGCCCAGTAAGAATGAGGTGGGACAACATAGCGAGGACCACTACTCAGTACCAGTGCTAACGTGGTCCCAGTGAACGCGCCCCCCTATAGAGTGCTGCAAGCTAACCTCCAAAGGAAGAAGCTGGCAACCGAAGAGCTCATACTCGCTGCCTCAAGGCTTAAAGCCTCCGTCGCTCTATTGCAGGAACCCTATGTAGGCAATTCGGCAAGAATGAAGGCATACCAGGGCGTTAGGGTCTTCCAGAACACTGGGCAAGGAGGAGGGACTGTGAAGGCGGCAATTGCCGTCTTCGACCCGACGTTGGACGTCATACAGTACCCGCAACTCACCACCAACAACATCATTGTGGTGGGGATCCGGACCAGTGCCTGGACGATCACGCTGGTATCCTTCTACTTTGAACCGAAGCCGGAACCTCTGGGGCCCTATATAGAGCGACTTAAAGAGGTGAGGCGAGCTTTAGGTTCCCAGCTTGTTCTTATTGGGGGGGACGCTAATGCGAAAAGCACTTGGTGGGGCCATAAGTTCGAAGACGACAGAGGCAAGGTACTGAGCGGGGCCCTCGCTGAGATGGACCTCCATGTCCTGAATAGTGGGGGTATTCCGACTTTCGATACTGTGAGAGGTGGAAGGAGATACCATAGCTACGTGGACGTCACGGCCTGCACGAGCAACATGCTCACCTGGGTCGACGCCTGGAGGATTGAAGAGGGTCTCACGGGGTCAGACCACAACGGCATACTGTTCAACCTCAACCTGGAGAGGGCCAAGGGCATTAGAATAGAGCGAACAACCCGAGTTTACAACACCAAGAAGGCCAACTGGGATGCGTTCCGGACGAGCGTCGCTCGGTCGCTCTCGGATATAGATATAGGCGAAACGAGTCACAACAATGAGTTGGATACTCTAGTCGAATCGTATACGGGAGCGATCGAGGGGGCGTGCCGGGAGAGCATCCCAGTTAAAAAACCGGGGGGGTTGATCTCTATGCCGTGGTGGTCGAAAACACTCGATGAGCTGAGAAAGTCCGTCAATACCAAAAGGCGTCGCATCAGGAACGCAGCGCCGGACCGAAGGGAGATGGTGGTAGCATTGTATCTGGAACAAAAGGAGATGTATGAATCTGAAGTAAGAAAGGCACAGGTCGAAAGTTGGAAGAACTTCTGCGGAAAGCAGGACAGGGAGGGCATCTGGGAGGGAATCTATAGGGTTATTGGCCGGGCCACAGCAAGGGAGGAGGACACTCCGCTTGCCGTCGATGGATCATACCTGGACGCCAAGGGTTCGGTGGAGTTGCTTGCTCGAACCTTCTACCCGACCGACCGGGAAGAGGAGGACGATGAGGGGCATCGGAAGTTACGTGCGAAGTCCAAAGAGGTTGACAATGAAAGGGGTCATTGTGAGGATGACCCACCCTTTACCATGAGCGAACTCTTCGATGCCCTTCATAAGTTCAATCCGAAAAAAGCTCCGGGGGCGGATGGCTTCACAGCCGATATCTGCACCCACGCCATAGGGGCCGACCCCCTACTCTTCCTGAAGCTGCTGAATCGGTGCCTCCACCACGGCTACTTTCCTAAGATATGGAAGGAAGCCGTGGTGGTTGCACTGAAGAAGCCAGGAAAGGACTCGTACACCGTCCCCAAATCGTACAGACCTATTGGTCTATTGCCCGTTTTGGGGAAGGTGTACGAGAGAATGCTGGTTGCTCGTCTCAAGTTTTACCTTCTGCCGAGGATTAGTTCTCGCCAGTACGGCTTTATGCCCCAAAGGAGCACCGAAGACGCCCTCTATGACCTCATGGGGCACATAAGGGCTCGTCTCGATGAAAAGAGAATAGTCCTTATGGTGTCCTTGGACATAGAGGGCGCCTTCGATAGCGCCTGGTGGCCTGCGATTAAAGTACGGCTGGCGGAGGAGGGGTGTCCGGCAAACTTGAGACGAGTAATCAGTAGTTACCTTAGCGACAGGGAGGTAAGGGTAAGGTATGCGGGCGAGGAGTGCAGACGCCCCACGGAGAAAGGCTGCGTCCAGGGTTCAATCGGCGGACCCTTGCTGTGGAACCTGCTGCTGGACCCATTGCTTCACGAACTAGGAAAAAGGGCGGTTCACGTTCAGGCTTTTGCGGACGACGTGGTGTTGGTGTTCGATGGGAATAGTGCTCTAGAGATTGAGAGACAGGCCAATGCCTCTCTCGAGCATGTGCGGGAGTGGGGCATCGGAATGAAGCTGAAATTCGCACCGCACAAAACCTGTGCGATGGTAATCACGCGGAGGCTTAAGTACGATGTCCCACGCCTCAGCATGGGCGGGATAGACATTGGACTGTCCGACCACATTAAAATCCTAGGGCTCACCATCGACCACAAACTCACGTTTAACACACATGTCACAAATGTATGCAGAAAGGCGATCGGCATCTACCACAAGCTGGCGAGGATGGCCCGGATCAGCTGGGGATTACATCCCGAGGTGATCCGGACCATCTATAACGCGGCTGTGGAGCCGACGATTCTGTATGCGGCTAGCAGTTGGTGCGCGGCGGTGGACAAGCTTGGTGTCAGAAAGCAGCTGAACGTGGTGCAGCGCGGATTCGCCCAAAAGCTGACCAAGAGCTACCGGACAGTCTCCCTGCACTCAGGGCTGATCCTGGCCGGCATGCTCCCTCTGGACCTCAGAGTTCGTGAGGTGGCCTCGCTGTACGAGGCCAAGAGAGGAGTGTTCCAGACATGGTTGGGAGACAGGGAGATTGAACGGATGGCTCCAGCTAAAGAGGAGCCTCACCCCGCGGAGCATATGAACCTGGAGTTCTTAAGTCTGGTAGACGAGGATCAATACCAACGAACAAATAACATCGAAACGCGTATATTCACGGACGGGAGCAAGATTGAGGGTCGCGTCGGCGCCGCGTTATCCTTTTGGAATAACGGGGCCGAAACCGGGACCCTCAAACTTGCTCTCTCGCCACACTGTACCGTCTACCAGGCCGAGCTCCTGGCCATATGCAAAGCGACCAGTGAGGTCCTCAGGCGAGGTGCGGCCACTTTTGGCATCCTCAGCGACAGCAGAGCCGCCCTCCTGACGGTCATAAACCGTCATGCCCTCCACCCCCTGGCAGTTGAAGCCAGGTGTAATATCAAGCGGGGCTTGACCCAGGGCAAGGAAATTTCCTTATTCTGGGTCAAGGCCCATGCAGGGTTGGAGGGCAATGAACGAGCCGATCAGCTGGCTAAGGAGGC
Source organism: Cybosia mesomella (assembly GCA_946251805.1). Lineage (NCBI taxonomy): Eukaryota > Metazoa > Arthropoda > Insecta > Lepidoptera > Erebidae > Cybosia > Cybosia mesomella. The sequence continues at coordinate 27,810,502 of OX276408.1, forward strand.
GGCTCTGCGGTCGAAGAGAGCTCCACACTACAGCCTGTGCCCAGTTTCATTCGTCAAGCGTGGCCTGCGGCAGATCACGCTTGACGAATGGAACGAAAGGTACAGGGTGGGTGACACAGCTTCTGGCACCAAGCTCTTCTTCCCATGCGCGGTGGCCGCATACAGAACCGTCCGCAAGATGGAGGTCGCCGGCATTACGACCCAGCTGTTGACGGGGCATGGTGGGTTTTCCGGATACTTGACCCGGTTCAAGTGTAAGGAAGACCCATCATGCGCCTGCGAGCCTGGTGTCGAGGAGACAGTCGCACATTTGCTCGTGGACTGCCCAATACACTCCAGGGACAGACATGAAATTGAAAATCGTATAGGCATAGACTTAAAGGTAGATAACTTTCCTGAACTAATAAAAACACACAAGGAAGAGTTTCTAAAATTTGCCGAAATCATAATTAAGAAGGTCAATAAGAGAAATAGCACGTAATAACCTCTGCAGATATAATAATAGTATACCTGACCAGAAGGTTAAACTGTAATGTAAGTAAAGAAATTAAAACCTGTACAAATAAAAAATAGAATGTTACAATTAGTAAATATCGGAATGTATATAGTTATAAGTAAAAACTAATAAAATATGTCATAACAAGAGATTGTAATAGTTAATAAGACAATGTAAAAATTATATAGTAAGGATAATAAAGTAATAAAAAGTAAACTAGCCGATAAGGTAAAAAAAGAGAAATAAAGAAAGCAATACAAAAATGTAATCCCCTACCCTACCCCATTAGTATGAAAGGAATGGAATGAAAGTGCGAGAAGAATAAAAGCGAGAACTGGTATGGTACTAGAGGATAAGAATGAAAGCGTGATATATAGCATTAAGAATAGATAAAAAATAAATTAACCCTGAGTGGGTTTTCCTAAATAAAAGTAAGATAAGACTAGTTACTATAAATATTTTTGAGCGTAGGCTTTGGCCAAGCCAGAGATGCTAGGAAAAAAAAAAAAAAAAAAAAAAAAAAAAAAAAAAAAACCAAGCAAGTTGAATTCCCTAACAGCTTCTAATTTTATGTTCTCATAATTGAAATTTATATCTATTGGTGGCTTTTGGTGAGGGTGGAAGGTTATTATTTTTGTCTTTGTATAGTTAATCTCTAAATTATGCTCAGCCATCCAAGATGATGTTTTCTTCAAAATAGCATTTAATTTCTCTTTTAGGTTTAAGTTACTTTCACATGTGATAAGCAAAGAAATGTCATCCGCAAACAGTACACATGGTCCCTCAATAGCTTTAGGCAAATCGTTGATGTAGATGAGGAATAGTAAGCACCCTATCACGCTACCCTGCGGTATTGAGGCCTTTACTTCTAGTTCGCTGGAACAATTTTTTTCTATTTGGTTAGTATTCTCGTTAAAGGATTCAATCTCTACCAGTTGTTTCCTGTCTGTTAGATATGATGTGAGCCACTTGTGAGCTTGTCCCCTTATACCTATTCCGTATAGTTTACCCAGTAGAATATTAAACTGTACTTTGTCGTAGGCCTTAGTCATATCAAGTAGTACTCCTACTGCATATTTTTTGTTATTTATAATATTTAGAGCCTCCTGTATGTACTTATAGACAGCTAAGGTTGTTGATCTATTTTTACGGAAGCCGTTTTGGCTTTCGTCGAATATCTGGAATTTCTCACAGAAGGAATATATCCTATTACACATCGCCTTTTCGAAGATCTTCGAGGCAGTTGGCAGTAGAGCAATCGGTCGATAATTGCTAGGCTGGGTTTTCGAGTCTTTTTTGTGAACCGGTTTTATGACAGCGAGTTTTAGTTGGTCAGGAACAGTGCCCTCTTCAAACGACTGGTTCACCAATATGTAGAATGGCAATGTTAGCTCTTTAGCACAGAATCTATAGAGGCTGGGTGGAAACTCGTCGAAGCCATGGCTCATCTTATTACTTAAGTTTCTCAGAATTGTAATGATTTCGTAAGGCTCTACAGGACTGAGAAACATAGTGTTTTCAGTGGAGTAAAGTACTGATGTTCTATTTGACTCTCTACCTGATCTAAGGGTGGCTGTATTCCCAATTGACGCAAAAAAATAATTAAAGTACTCAGCTATCTATTTGGGCTCACATGTAAGGCTATTGTGAATTTTTAATTGTATATTCTGATTTTGTTTTTTTGTTTTTTTGTTGGTTCGCTCATTTATCATACTCCACATTGCTTTAGTTTTATTATTAGATTTTATTATTTTATTTTTATAGTGAAGTTTTTTCGATGTTATGACTACTTTTTTTAATATTTTTTCATAGTTTTTATAATAAGATTTTAGTATTGGATTATTTGTTTGTTGTGTGAGCAATTTGAGGAGTCGTTTATTTCTACAAGAAAGCCTAATACCCACTGTTAGCCAATATTTTCTAAATCGTTTTTTTAGCTTCATTTTTTGTACTGGCATACATATGTTAAGTATACTTGTTAGCGTGTCTTTGAATGCATTATAGTTCTCATTAATATCTCTGTTATTTGACAAAATGCTGTGCCAGTTTTGCTCATTAAGTTTATTTTTGAATTTTTCCATATTTGCCTCACTAAATATTCTCATTTTTGTATACCATCTAATTTGTTTTGTTTGCTGTGGTAGTTCAAGATTAATGCTAGTTCCATTGTGGTCAGAAAAGCCTAATTTTTCTACAGTTGTATAAAATTTAATGCTGTTAAAATTTGTGAAAATTAGGTCTATACATTTTGAAGTAGTTTGCGTGATGCGTGTGGGGTGGTTTATGTGTTGTGTGAAATTATATTCTAGCATGAGGTCGAAAAAGATATTAATTTTTGTCGTTTTTTCTAAATAATTAATATTGAAATCTCCACCTATAATTACATTTGATGTCGAGTATTTATTGTTTATATATTTTAATATTTCTTTTAGTTTACTTGTAAACGTTTCTTCCTCTCGTCCATTCCAATACAAAGACAACAACAATAAATTTTCTAGTGGTAACTCGCATGCACACACCTCTATAACATACTCTACAGACATATTAGTAATAGATTGGATATTTTCATACTGTATGTGTTCGCGAAGTAGAATGCACACTCCTCCGCCATTGTGGTTGGTCCGGGTATATGAGGATGCCATCTTGTAATCGGTGATTTGGATAGTTTCTATCTTTTCATGCGTTAACCAGGATTCTGATATGCATATAGCCGCATAGATCGGGTGGTCTGTTATAAAGGCTTCTAAAGTATGTTGTTTGTTGCAGATACTTTGCATATTTTGAAAAAGTATTTTAAATTGTAGGTCTGTTTTTACGAAAGGAATGATTTGTAACCTCGAGATTGGATTCTGTTTGGAAGGTTTGATTAATTTGTTTTTTTTGTATATCATTAATTTGCTTTCCCTCTATAAAAAGTTTGTTGTTACGTATTATCGCATGTTTGCCCTCCTTTCGGGCTTTCATCATTTCTTGTCGTAGTATGTATCGCTCTTTACGGTCGTTTTCGCTCAAAAATTCTGACACATAAATGTTTGTTCCTTGGAAACAGTGACTATTTTTTATTATATATCTGGTCAATCTTTTACTTAAAAATTCTAAAACCAGCGGTCGGTTATATTTGGTTTGTCTACCTACTCTATACATTTCTTCTATATAGCCAGTTAGGTCTAGTTGCATTGTTTCATTAAAGAGGTGTATGAGTCGTTCGTGCAGATCGTATTCCGGCTCTCTATTGTATTCCGCAAAGCCGTATATCACAATCTTCTTGGTATTATTATCTGTATATGGTGTTGCGGATGACGTCGCTTTCTGTGATGGTAAGTCTTCTATTTCTCTTTTTAAAGATTCGTTCTCAGTCTTTAATTTGTTTATTTCGTCTTTTAATAACTCCATATCTTTTATTCTTTGCTCGTTTTGTCCAGATAAATACTTAATTTTTTTTTCTACGTCTTCTCTTAATTGACTGACGGCCTTTTTGATCTCAGTTTGTATTGTATATTGAAGTTCTGTTATTATTATATTATTGTTTTCCTTCAGGCGTTGTACAATGATCTTATTCAAATTTTGAAGCATGAGTGTTGGTTGTGCATTTGTTTCCGAAGTCATGTCTCTTTCTTCAGTCTGTAATGTGTCTCCCAATATACTTAGGTCGTCAGAGTCCATACTAATGCATTTTGTGTTCGTGACTCTTTTCCTTAAAGTGATATTATTTCTTTCCTCTGTGGGTGTGTTTAGTAGACGTCTCAGGTTCTTGTTGTCGTATAGGTGTATTTGCATTATTTACCTTAGGCATTTTACAGCGGCAGGCTTGGCATTTCCATGCCTTTTTGAGCTCAATTGTCATTGTAGTGAAGCGCTCTTTGGTGACATTCGCACACTCCAAGTCGTACGCGCTCTTACAGAATGCGCAGACTAAGCATCCTTTGCCTTGTAGATGTTGTTTGCATCCTGCGCATATAGCCATTTTTAAGTTTAGAGGTAAAGATTCTCGATATCACCTATCAATGTTTGTTTTAATAAATTGAGACAAACTCAAAAAGAGATTTCTTCAAGTAACCCAGGATCGATCTTATGACCTCACCAAACAAGCGGAGGTAGTGCTGATCGGCACTACGCCACCAAGACAGTCGAATTATTTGTTGAAATACGTGAATAGTATTTTTATGAGCTTATGTAGTTAGGTATATAATAGAGATTTATTTTGAGCTCGACTGTTTCTTTTGTTCGTGTAATGGGTTTAAAGTCCAATTCGGATAAATTTTTTGATTTTTGTTCGACCGTTTTAATTTTATTTATGCTATTTTACGAGTTTTACACGTTTTTTCCACTGTAAACTTGTACTGTTTTTTCACTTGTGCACTTAGGTTTAGGTGTATATACTTTTATTCACTGTAACACCACTTTTTGCACTGTATATGAATAAAAATATCAATAAAGATTTGTAGCACGTCCACTCACATCAACGCCGCAGAGGTTATTTTCTATAGTTAAAGTTTTAATCTTATAGGTTTATAATTAAAAGTTGTTGGTATTCATGTATACTATGGGATAAAATTAGAACGGTTCGAATATCTTTCATGGAACGTGAAGTATTGAGGAAAAACTGATTTCACAAAAAGTGAGGCCCTACCGTCCCCTTAGGCCGGATTCCACCCGTTCACGAACTTAAACTAAGTTTACACCCAAGCAATTTTTGACCGCAGTTTGAAAGCGATCGGGGCAAAAATGCAACCGTGAGAGTGCCGCAAATTTTGGGAAGTGGAACCATACATACATATATATATATATATATATATAAACTTTTTGACCAGTGGTCATTTCGGACTCAGGGGGTCATAACTAGACCTCCTATGAAGAATTTTTTTTTAAATTCGTAGATCGATTTCATTGAAATCTACCTAAAAATACAAATGTAGATCATAAACATGCATGAACCCCTCAACTCAAGTAGTGAGGGTGAAGGCTCCCTCCAGAGAACGCCAGCGGTCTCGGTCTTTGGCTTCTGTCAGCCAGTCTTTGCCTACTACTTGTGTGATGTCATCCGCCCATCTAGGTACAGGTTTTATTTACAGTAAGCTATAAATAAAATACAAGTATCATTAAATAAATCGATAGAATGCGTTAAAATAGTTTTATTTCAATGAAATACTATGAATTTCGGTTACGACTGCTTTCTTGCCATTAATTGGAGCGTGCGTCATGTATCTTAAACAAAATATCTTAAAACAAGTTGAATTCCTGAGACGAGCTCAGCCGAATACAAGGGATTTTCCATTTTGCGATTATTATTTTATTTTTTTGCGATTTTTTATGTTTTTTTTTTATCTTGCAATGGTACACCCCAGCACGAATCTATTACCGAAAACAGCAACTCGATAGCTCATCTCCTTCATACCCAAAACCGTGACAGAAAATTGGCAACGACGACGACGTAGACGACAACTCCATAGCCTATTGCTATGCTATGCTATTCTAAAGAAAATCCCTAAAAATCTTAAACAAATAGATAGGTAGAATACTCTTTATTGTACACCACATATTATTATATACAATATCTTAAGTCTAAATATATTGTAGATACAATGGGCGGTCGTACCGCTAAGAGCGATCTCTACCAGACAACCTTTGGATGGATTTATCAGTAGGAGTGGAATGGCAGTTGATGGCGTACTACGTCATAAATTGATCATAGATATAAATAATATACTACATATCATAGAATTCTACGTAAAAACATATATATATAAATACATAAAAATATAATAAATACATACAATTGATACAATACATATACCTAAGGACATATACCTACAGTCCCGCAGCAGAGCAAATAAATAGTAGGTAGTGGTTGTTTGGGGTGTGTGTTGGGTAACCTCCTCGAGTGTCGCTCCGATTCCGATCCCGCTGCAGTCCGGGGGGAACGGAATCGGAGCGGCCGGTACACCCTGGGCGGCGGTCAATGGCTTCCCCTTCACCCCTTCATAGGGTTGGCATTGATCGTCGGCCAATACCCAACGTGGCGGGAACACATCGCTCTCCGTACTCCTCTGCTTTCAGAGGAGACAGGATGAGCGATGCTGTTAGTGGTGAGATGGCCCAGGGTCAGCCGGGGTGCGAGGGATATGCTCTATGGGTAACCTTACACCCCGGCGTCTGAAGACCCGAGACGGCGTGCGGTTTTAGTCGGTGCAAGCACGACATAACCGCCCCCGCTGGCCGGCGGGGGGGTATCCGAAGGGATTTCCGCACGATAAAAAAAAAAAAGAAAAAAAAGGTAGTGGTTGTTTAATTTAATATTCAGGTAGTCATTTTTAACCAAGGTCTTAAAAGGGGTTAGAGATTATGCGCGTCTTATGTCTACCGGCCAAGCATTCCACAGTCGTGTTGCTCTAACGGTGAAGGATTTATCAAAAAATACTACTTTAACCTTCGCTTCCTGCAGATTTTTTAAAGCGATTTGTGTTCCTTTTCGATGTAGGTGTTTCGGTGTGGCACACGTCCATAGGCTGCGGTAACCGCTTCCCATCAGGTGATCCGTGTGCCACCTGTGTGGTATAAGAATAATAATCAAGTAACATGATTCGGTTTAGAAATAATATGAGGTAACAGCGTAGTGCCCGAGGGGGCCATCTCGAAACCGGAGATGGCCCAGGGTCAGTCGGGGTGCGAGGGATATGCTCTATGGCAACCTTACACCCCGGCGTCTGTAGACCCGAGACGGCGTGCGGTTTTAGTCGGTTCAAGTCCGACATAACCGCCCCCGCTGGCACGCGGAGGGGTATCCGAAGGGATTTCCGCAGGATAAAAAAAAAAAAAAAGGTAACAGTGTAGTGCAGAAACTATTCCATACTAAGGTCCCTATTAAATGCAGCTTGTGTGTTTGCGTGAACACTGAAGCATTATAATATATTCGTGAGACCGCGCTGTAGCACAGATTAAACATGTAATATGCTTCCAATAACTCTGCAATATTAGATGGTTGTAATAAAAGTGCGCGCTGCCACAACACTCACCGTTATTGTTTTTAGGTAGATTTCGATGAGGGGTGTGTGTTGGGTAACCTCCTCGAGTGTCGTTCCGATTCCGATCCCGCTGCAGTCCGGGGGGAGCGGAATCGGAGCGGCCGGTACACCCTGGGCGGCGGTCAATGGCTTCCCCTTCATGGGGTTGGCATTGATCGTCGGCGAATACCCAACGTGGCGGGAACACATCGCTCTCCGTACTCCTCTGCTTTCAGAGGAGACAGGATGAGCGATGGTGTTTGTGGCTGAGGCCACCATAGGGTCCTGCGGGATCCAGGGGCGGGTTGGCCCACTGCTAACGCAGGGGCCGACGGGCACTTGTGCCGCCGCCGGTGAGAGAGGACTAGCCATCCTCTCGCGTTCCGTAATCGGCAGGTGATCAGCAACGACCTGACTGGTGGCTCCAGAAGGGTACGCCGTGAACTTGCTGACCGGAGGGCTTGCCTTCATTGGCCGGCCCACGACAAGGAAAAGTCTATAACACCCGACAGCGAAGTCGTAAAAACCTATGGATACCAGCCGACCTCCATAGTATATAGGCTTATCCAGGTGCAGGGGGCACCGCCTGGATGGACCACCTTTCCCCCATACTCGTGGGATATGCTATGGACAACATAAATATCATCAATAATAAAACGGACCGGAAACCCATAAAAAACAACAACACAGGCATTAATACGGACAAGGAAAATGACGGAGTCTGCGCAGAGGTCGCGCAGCAGGCAAGCGTGGAGGTGACGCGAAATACCTCGGCGGTATCGGAGAGTTTCGATACCGCCAACGAGCGAAGCAGGGCGAGCAGCCCGGCGGGTCTGGGCGTGCAGCGGACCCGCAAGCGCAGGAGGCGCGCAAAGGCTCGGGCGGGGGAGGACGTTTCGGACGAGGATTTTACCCTCACCGGGACGACCTCCTCCTCCAGTAGCGACGAAGCCTCAAAGCCGGCATCCAAGGTGGCTGCTGGCCGCCGAGGGGCGCGGGGTGGCGTGAGGGGTGGTGGACAATCCACCCGAGCTCCCTCGGCTCTTGGAAGGGCCGTGGGAAACTCACCGCCGAGGCCTTCCACCTCGGCGGTGTCGTTGTCGGAGCCGTGCGGGAAGACGCGGTCACTCCTGGAGAGACTCCAGAAGGTGGCTGCGTCGTCCCAGGGGTCCCCGGACCCTCAGCAGGAGGAGATGCTGAACATTGTGTTCGGCATCGCCTCCGAAAACGAGGCTCTCGCGGCACAGCTTGCCGAGTCCCGTCGAGAGACGGCTCGGCTAGCTGCAGCTCTGGAGGAGCTGAAGAGGTTGGTGGCGATCTCGGCACAGCCAGCGCAATTGGCGCAACCGGAGCCGCCGGCGAGGGTTACGCGATCGACGCGGTCGACGCAGTCAACGGTGCCGGCGAAGTCAACGCAGGCGGAGCAGCCGACGCAATCGGTGCGGCGGCCGGCCCAATCACCACCGGAGGAGCCCTGGGTGGCTGCTACTCGGGCGCTGGAGGAGAGGATGATGAGTCGGTTGGAGGCCTTAGTGGACTCCATCCGCCGTCCGCCTCTAGCGCCACCGGTGGCCAGCTTCGCGGCTGCAGCCCGGAAGGGCCCCACCTGCCCGGCTGCGAGTGCGCCCTTGCCGGAACCGGCTCCTCGGCCCCCTCCCACTGAGGGTAAGGGGAAGGGCAAAGGTAAGGGGAAGGGCAAGGGGAAGACGTCCCCAGCCCTGGCCCCAGCCCCAGCCGTGGTTCCGGCTACCTCCACCCCATTGGAAGGGGGCTGGGAGGTGGCTGGAGCCAGTAAGAAGAGGCGGAAGGCCGCCAAAAAGGCCAGGAGGGCCGCGGCCGCCGCGAAGGCAGCACCGGGGAAGCTCCGTGCCCCTCGAACAACGGCCGTCGTCGTCACTTTGACGGCGGAGGCAGCGTCGAGAGGCATGGGGTATGCCGAGGTGTTGGCCAGGGTAAAGGCCAACGTGGACCTCAAGGCCCTCGAGATCCCGGGCGTCCGGTGCAAGAGCACACGGACGGGAGCCCGGCTTCTTGAGGTCCCCGGCGCCGCCAGTGGCCCCAAAGCCGACGCCCTAGCGGCTCGGCTTAGGGAGTCATTGGATGCAGCCGACGTCCGGGTGTCCAGGCCCATTAAATGCGCAGAAGTGCGCATCACGGGCCTGGACGACTCCGTCACGGCTGAGGAGCTTAGGCTCGCCGTGGCGGAGGCCGGGGACTGCTCCCCGGACACAGTGAAGGCCGGAGCTATACGCTTCGGCCGCGGTGGACAGGGGGCAGCAGTTGTCGGCTGCCCTATCGCGGCGGCCCAAAAGGTCGCAGACGGGCGGAGCCTCCTGGTGGGAGGCTTCCTGAGGGCGCAGGCACGGCTCCTGCAGGCCCGACCGGCCAGGTGCTTCAGGTGCCTGTCGGTGGGCCATGTGGGGGTGCACTGCACGGCGGAGGTAACGGCGGGTGACCGCTGCTTCCGCTGTGGCCAGCCCGGTCATAAGGCCGGCTCGTGTAGCGCCCCGTTGCACTGTTTTAGATGTGCAGCGGGGGGCAAGCCGGCTGACCATAGGGTTGGCAGCAAGGCCTGCGCCGGAGGGGAGCCGAAGCCGGGAGGCCGGCCTTCCGCCTCCAGTTCACAGCGGGATGCGGAGATGGGGGTTCCATAATGGATCCTCAACTCCGCATCCTGCAGGTGAACGTTGGCCACGGTGCCCATGCTCAGGATCTTCTGCGCCAGAGCATGGCACAGTGGGCCATAAATGTCGCCGCTGTCGCCGACCCATACACCCACCGGTTCCTCGGGCCTACCTGGGAAACCGCGCTGGATGGGTCGGCGGCACTGGTGCACAACCCTGCCGCCGGCAGCCCCCCTCTTGCCGTCGTTGCAAGGGGACCCGGCTGCGTGGCGGCGGCGGTTGGGGATATAGCGGTCGTGGCCGCTTATATCACGCCGAACCGAGACCAAGCTGCATATGAGCAGTGGCTCCGTCAGCTGGCCGTCGTCGTCAATGCCTGCCAGCCCCGTCCGGTCCTTGTGCTCGGGGACTTCAACGCCTGGTCGTATGCCTGGGGTTCCCGACACGAAAGGGGCGCGACGGGGCATAGAGGCAGGGCACTGGTGGACTGGGCCGCACGACTCGGCCTAGTCCTCCTAAATCGGGGAGCCGTGGACACGTTCGTGACCTCGAGGGGTAGCTCCATCGTGGACCTATCGTTCGCGAGCCCCTCGTTGGCGCGACGTGTTCAGGGCTGGCGCGTCGTTTTGGGGGAGGACACAAGTTCGGATCACCGATACATTCGGTTTGACGTGTCCCCCCCTGCGAGCGACGCGCCGGCTGCACCGGCTCCACCCGAGCCACGTTGGGCGCTTAAGCGACTTGATCGGGAGCTCCTCCTGGAAGCCGCCATCGTACAGGCCTGGGCCCCTGCGCCGGACAGGCCTGTCTGCATAGACGATGAGGCGGAGTGGTTCCGGGAGGCCATGACCCGTGTCTGTGACGCGGCGATGCCTAGGGCTCCGCCCTATAATCCGAGGGGTCAGGTCTACTGGTGGTCGTCGGAGATCGCGCAGCTCAGACGGGGCTGCGTGATCACGCACCGCCGGTGGGCCCGATTCCGTAGGAGGCGTCGCCGCCCCGCAGATGCGGAGGCCCGAGAGGCGGAGTTGTACGAGGGATACAGGGAGGCCAGACGAGCCCTCCGAGCGGAGATAAGGCGTTCCAAACGGGACGCCTTCCGCGAGCTGCTGGAGACGCTGGAGCGGGACCCTTGGGGGCGGCCCTACCGGATGGTGAGGGGCAAGCTGCGCCCCAAGGCCCCGCCGTTAACCCGGTGTCTCCAGCCGGATCTGCTCGGAGGAGTTGTTGGCTCCCTGTTCCCAGCGCGGGCGGTGGAACATGTTCCACCGCGGATGACTCCGCCTCGGTTGCGCATGGCGCCCGACGTGGAAGACGACGACGTGCCCGAGGTCACTTGGGTAGAACTAGAGCTGGCGGTGAGAAGGCTAAGAGCCAAACACACCGCCCCGGGACCCGACGGCATTCCAGGCCGAGCGTGGGTCCTAGCTCTAGTCGACGACGCTCTCGAGCCCCGACTGAGAGGGCTTCTCAGCGCATGTTTGGAGCGGGGCCAGTTTCCGAAATTGTGGAAGACGGGGAAACTGGTCCTCATCCGAAAGGAGGGGCGCCCGGCGGACTCGCCGTCCGCCTACCGGCCCATAGTGTTGCTCGACGAGGTGTGCAAGCTCTTTGAAAGAGTAATTGCGAAGTGCCTCGTCGAGCACCTCTCAAGAGTGGGGCCGGACCTGGCGGATGGCCAATATGGCTTCCGCCAGAGGCGCTCCACCGTGGATGCCATCATGCGCGTGAGGGCTCTGGCGGAGGATGCAGTAGCCCGGGGTGAGGTGATGTTGGCGGTGTCCCTGGACATCGCCAACGCGTTCAACACCTTGCCCTGGAGTTGCATTAGGGAGGCGATCGTGTATCACGAAGTGCCTCTCTACCTCCGCCGCATAGTCGGGGCGTATTTGACGGAGAGAGCCGTCATCTACCCAACCGTGACCGGTCTCGGTCGGCGTGAAATGTCGTGCGGTGTTCCACAGGGATCGGTCCTGGGGCCGCTCCTGTGGAACATCGGATACGATTGGGTGCTTCGCGGTGAGCTCGTAGGCGGTGCCGCCGTCACGTGCTACGCGGACGACACGCTCGTGACGGCGTGCGGGGCGACGTACCGCGAAGCGACCCGAAAGGCCACGACCGCGGTTGCCCAAGTCGTTAGGCGGATCCGGCGGCTGGGTCTCGAGGTGGCCCTGCATAAAACCGAGGCCCTGTTCTTCCATGGGCCTCGGAGCAAGCCACCCGAGGGATCCAGTCTCATCGTGGGAGGAAATCGCATCGGCATCAAGCCCCAAATGAAATATTTGGGGCTCGTGCTCGACGGCCGATGGGACTTCGGAGAGCACATCCGAAGTCTGGCCCCCAAATTGAAGGGCACAGCTCTTGCTCTGGCTCGGCTGTTGCCCAACATGAGGGGGCCCGATGACTCCTGCAGGAGACTCTACGCGGGGATCGTGCGGTCCATGGCCCTGTATGGGTGCCCAATATGGGCGGAGGCCCTGAGGACCAGAACTGTGCGGATGCTGCGCGCTCCACAGCGGGTTCTGGCCATCAGGGTCATCCGAGGGTACCGCACGATCTCCTTCGAGGCGGCGAGTCTCCTTGCCGGAACTCCGCCATGGGACCTGGAAGCGAGAGCCCTTTCGCAACTGTACCAGTGGCGAAAGGAGGCGCGGGAGCAGGGATGGAACCCCGAGCCTCGAGAAATCGAGGCCGTGCAGTCCCAGCTCCGCCAGGCCATCGTGGTGGAGTGGAAGGAACGACTTGGGCAACCAAGCGCAGGGCACGCCGCAATAGCGGCGGTAAGGCCCATCATGGAGGATTGGCTGGAGAGGCGACACGGAAGCCTCTCCTACCGACTGACGCAGGTGATCTCAGGGAAGGGGTGCTTCGGGGACCACCTGCATCGGATCAGGAAGGAGCCAACGCCTGAGTGTCATCACTGCGACGCGAGCGAGGACTCAGGGCTGCACACGCTGGCGGACTGCCCGGCGTGGGAGGCGCCGAGGCGTGACCTCGTGGCAGCCATCGGGGTGGGAGTCCTCTCGCTCGGCAGCATGATTGCGGCAATGGTGCGGAGCGCGAGCGCGTGGGCCGCCGCCGCCTCCTTCTGCGAGCATGTAATGCTCGCGAAGGAGGTGGCGGAGCGCGCCCGGGAGAGACTTAGAACTCTCCCGGTCCGCCGAGCCCGCAACTTGCTCGCCGCGCGTCGCAGGCAACTCAGGCGCCGGAGGTCGCTTAACGACCTCCGTCCTCCATGAGCGCAGGCCTGGGGGTGGCGGGTGAGGCCACCTGTCACCCCAGCAGAAGCAGGCCGGGACGGTGGGGCGACTAGCGCCCCTCCCCCAAACCGGGGCAAGACGGGGACACCGTGGTTCCCAAACCCGAGGGGGCCATCTCGAAACCGGAGATGGCCCAGGGTCAGTCGGGGTGCGAGGGATATGCTCTATGGGCAACCTTACACCCCGGCGTCTGTAGACCCGAGACGGCGTGCGGTTTTAGTCGGTTCAAGCCCGACATAACCGCCCCCGCTGGCACGCGGGGGGGTATCCGAAGGGATTTCCGCACGAAAAAAAAAAAAAAAAAAAAAAAGGTAGATTTCGATGAAATCGATCTACCTATTGGTGTCTTGACTACTGTCGAATTTTTAAAAAATTTCTTCATTGGAGGTCTAGTTATGATCCCCTGAGTCCGAAATGACCACTGGTCAAAAAGTTTATATATATATAATATATATGTATGTATGGTTCCACTTCCCAAAATTTGCGGCACTCTCACGGTCGCATTTTTGCCCCGATCGCTTTCAAACTGCGGTCAAAAATTGCTTGGGTGTAAACTTAGTTTAAGTTCGTGAACGGTGGGATCCGGCCTAAGGGGACGGTAGGGCTTCACTTTTTGTGAAATCAGTTTTTCCTCAAGATTTCACGTTCCATGAAAGATATTCGAACCGTTCTAATTTTATCCCATAGTATACATGAATACCAACAACTTTTAACTATAAACCTATAAGATTAAAACTTTAACTAAAAGTGGAGGGGGGAAAAACCAAAATTTTTCGGGAAAAAAATCATAACTTCTAACCGGTGAACATTCTTGGGGTCGGAAACAGTTTTAATCGATAGGCCATTTTTAAGTCTAAAATAAATGTTTGAAAAGTTTTTCGCTAAAAGTTACCACCATTTTCGAGAAAAATAAATTTAAACATATTAATAAAATAATATTAATTGCTTCACGAAATCTACCTGTGCGTTCCCCCTGCGGGAACGGATTTTTTTATAAACATTAGTTAGTAGTACGTATGGTATGCTTATTATTTTTAGGGATTTTCTTTAGAAAAGCCCTATTGCTATCGAGTTGTCGTCGTCGACGTCGACGACGTTGTCGTTGCCAATTTTCTGTCACGGTTTTGGGTATGAAGGAGATGAGCTATTGAGTTGCTGTTTTCGGTAATAGATTCGTGCTGGGGTGAACCATTGCAAGATAAAGAAAAAATAGCCAAAAATCGCAAAAAATAAATAAATCGCAAAATCAAAAATCCCTTGTATTCGGCTGAGCTCGTCTCAGGAATTCAACTTGTTTATAAACATTAGTTACTAGTATAATGTATGTACTAGTAATTTGCTTATTTTTTATAAATCAATTAATGTTCAATTAAAAACTCAAATGCTTTAGTATATAACTAAAATAGATAACCTGTAGTAACGAGAATTGATATAGATACTGAGGTATCGAGAGGTTCAGATCACCTCTGCACCTACACCTCTGTGTGAACATGTACTCATGTTCATCCGAACATGAGTTCATTCACTTCACATATTTCACATTCACACAAATTGTAGCAGTCTTAGTATTGGGGTAGATCAGAAGCGTCCATAACCGGTGACCTTGCATGAAAGGTGACAGGAAAGAAAATTCGTGAAATAAAAGATCAAACGAAGTTCATACTCCTGTATTTTTTGCAATTTGCATATATAATTAACAAAAAATACCCAGTGCAATCAATCAAAAAGTTTTTACACAACGCTTTCAATTGCAAAATCTATATAAATAAATAAATAAATATTCTACGACATTCTACACAGCGCTTTCTAGACCCAAAGTAAGCATAGTTTAACTAGCTTGTTTTATGGTTTCCAGAATGCGGATAAACATACTTATATACTTTTTTTTGTAAATACATACATATTATACATAGAAACACCCAGACCAATGCAAATATACATATTCATGGATACAAATATTTGCACTGAGCGGGAATCGAACCCGCGCCCTCTGTCGTAGCAGTCGAATGCACTACCGCCTCGCCACAGAGGATATAGAACACAATATTGCTGCAAGCAATATAATAAGCGTGCTATCGATAGTTTGGTAAGATAGTGAGGTCGCACACTTGGCTAGAGAAATCATGTTGTTATACAAATTTACTGTAGTAACAGCTGAATTTGATAAAGCTGATATTAAAACACCTTTACTTTATGTGTGCTTTCGGGCTGTTTGGCCATGGTCCATAGGAAACTTGTGTTCCAAACGTTTCGTCGAGTGGTCGACATCTTCAGTGGCACAGGTCCGGGCGCCGACGAGTGCGGAGAACTCTCCTCGGTGGCGACTTCTATTCAACATGCAACGCCGGCCGTGAAAGCCTTAAGATTTATAATCTTTACTTTAAGTGATATTGCTGGAAGTTTACGCGAATGTCACACATTGAAATGAAATTATTTTTAACGGATTCTATCGCGATTTATTTGATGTTGTTTTATTACTTATTATTTACATTAAACCCGACGTTTCGATTGCTTTTCAGCAGCCATGGTCACGCGTAGACTAAAGATGGTATTTGTCTTGAATGTAAAACCTAAAGTTAAACTATGCTGAATTGTTGGTGTTACTATTTACGCAGAATGAGCTCACAGTGTCATGAAGAGTTGTTGTATTTTGATTTTTCTTGGAATTAATTAAGTGAATGACTGAGTCGCAAGCTGGAAGTACGTTCCAACCATCTTCTCTATTATCTTTTACTTTAAGTTATAACTTGGCAAAATAAACTATTACCAATCATACGTTTCCTTTAGAAGATAAAAATTTCTTCTTAAAAGATACTATCCGTACTCGACAATCATAAATTTCTTTATTGTTTTGATAAAATGAGGATAGATGCAATACATTTGATTGATCTAGAATCGTAGATATAAAGTTAGTAAACCGAACTTTTAAAGCAAGGTCGATTAAACCTAAAAGTTTCCACTTAGTTAATTAACTCATAGCAGATCTAAACTTTGTTGTTTTACAAATTTTCCACTCCATGCCTGTTAAAACACTACTGTTAAAACATCTAAAACATTGTGTTAACATTTATTTTGAGTTGAGTTACTTCTCATACAGCCATTAAAAGTTGGAGCAGCCAAAATAAAGGCCCGTTTCACTTATTACCACAAGCCTCACAAGTAACCACTTATAATATTTCCGTCCGCATTAATTTGGATCACAGCTAAAGAGAATATAAAAATAAAACGAATTCAAATCTATGTAGTAATTATGATAAAATAATCCCTTTTCATTCACTTTATTGGTTTCTGCACTTCACATAATTACACTCCACGTTATTATTCATTTGAAAGGTTATGTGGTTTAAAATAACCTGTATCGGATAATACATAAGGAAAGAAAAAATAAAGTGACAGCGAAATACTATCGTTATCATTATAAGGTTCCAAGTAATTGTTTTAATAACTGACAGAATAGGGAAAGAATAGGAAAGCTACAAGGGAGCTTACTGTGGTGGTGAAAAATGGGCCCATGGGTAGCGGGAACGGGATCAGAATTCCACACGGGTGAAGTAGCGGGCAACAGCTAGCAACACATCTTCAATAAAGTTTAAAAAAAAAACCCCGCAGGGGGAACGCACAGGTAGATTTCGTGAAGCACTTAATATTATTTTATATAGAGAACTACGGACTTACTCACACAAGTAAACACAGTAACATTTTTAACATGTTTAATTCTTTTTTCTCGAAAACGGTAACATTTGGCGAAAAGCTTTTCAGACATTTATTTTAGACTTAAAAATGGCCTATCTTAAAAATGTTTCCGACGGAAAGAATGTTCACCGGTTAGAAGTTATGATTTTTTCCCGAATAATTTTGGTTTTTCCCCCCTCCACTTTTAGTTAAAGTTTTAATCTTATAGGTTTATAATTAAAAGTTGTTGGTATTCATGTATACTATGGGATAAAATTAGAACGGTTCGAATATCTTTCATGGAACGTGAAATTTTGAGGAAAAACTGATTTCACAAAAAGTGAGGCCCTACCGTCCCCTTAGGCCGGATTCCACCCGTTTACGAACTTAAACTAAGTTTACACCCAAGCAATTTTTGACTGCAGTTTGAAAGCGATCGGGGCAAAAATGCGACCGTGAGAGTGCCGCAAATTTTGGGAAGTGGAACCATACATACATAATATATATATATATAAACTATTTGACCAGTGGTCATTTCGGACTCAGGGGGTCATAACTAGACCTCCTATGAAGAATTTTTTTTAAAATTCGACAGTAGTCAAGAAACCAATAGGTAGATCTATTTCATCGAAATCTACCTAAAAAGTAAACGGAATTCCTAAAATGCCCCCTAACTCCTCCAGTTAAGCTAAATTGCTTGTGTTTTAGAAGTGGGCTCACCTTGGTAGCGTAATCTACTCTGGCATTATTGAGCTGAGTGAGACGAAGTCGACCGAAAGCTCCTCATACCAGACTTCATGATTTTCTTTGTCACAGGTCTCCTCCTAAACTACTAATCCAATCAGAACCAAATTTGGCATGATCAAAGAGGTCAATCAGAGGAAGGTTTATGGATATATTTTGAAAAAATTAATGCTACCACAGAGGAATGATCACCGTTAAAAAAATTCCAGATGGAATTACATAATAACCGCTCGAGACACTGTGACCAAACTTTACACGCGCAGAAAGCAAGTCCAGAGTTGTGACTTTCAAAAAGAATTTTCAAAATCGGACTTGCCACGGAGGAATGATTACTGTTCAAAATTTACAAAATCTGATTCCGCAATAGCGGTCAAATCTATTGCACAAGAATCACGATGTCTCACTCAGCTCAACATTGCAAGCAGCGATTCGCCTTGCAGACCTAGTTTATAGACTCCTATCAATATAAACGAATTCTCAGAATATATTCTACAAAAAGTTGCATTGAAAATTGTCCAATAAAAACAGAAAACAGTTAATGAGTTAATAACTTTAATTAATTATGATGAAATCGACACACGGAAGAATTACATTCAAAAATTGAAGCTCGTAAAAGAATTTCCATATTAATTGACCTATATTCCGAACTACACTCATTCTCTTTACTTCTTTTTAAATTGTATTTTGTCGTCAATATTTGACCGGACCCAAGTTCAACAAAAAAATTAGAGAGTTACACCAATTTAATCACATAATAGAGGAAGATCCCACTTTCACCAGAACTCACTTATTTTTACAAGGATTAAATGTATGGGTTAAACTAAAGTAAGTATGAACCTTAAGCGTATGCATATTTGCTAGCCTGTCCCGGCGGAAATTTATCAGTAATCAGGTGCTAAAGGTAGGTATAGTACAAACTTCACTTTTATTTTCAGTGCTGATTTTTACGTATGTGCTAGAAAACATTGTTCGAAATTAGTTATTTACCAGTAACGTTCGGTCAGCCTCAACTTTTACCGGAAATCTGGAAGCTTCCAAAAAAGTATTTTGTTGAAAATGAGGTCTTTCCTTGAGTTTGCCATATATTAGTGTTTCCCGGAATTCGTTCCTTATCAGCGGCACCATCGAATGGTGTAACAATACAGGCTAATTGTTCTTTTTCAAAATCAACGAGTTTGATTAAAACTAAACCTGCATCGTTTGGATTTGAAAAAATCAATATTCCTAGACAGGAATCAAACCCATTGATTTTGGGGAAAAATACACCCTGTACTATTACATCTTTTGATAGCACCGCTAATAAGGAATGAATTCGGGGAAGTAATAAAATACTACAAATTTAAGGAAATATCTCATTTTTAACAAAATACATAAATAACTTTAGCACCTAACCTAACCTTAGCACCTGATAACTGACAAATGCCCACTCGGACAAGCTAGCAGGTATGCATACACTCAACTTTTTTACTTTACTTTACTACACCACTTTATCCCATATATTTTATCCTTGTTAAATTAAGTGAGTTCTGGTGAAACTGGGATCTGGGACCATAATGTAGACAATGTAGACGAGCAATCTGTCAAATACGTCTAATTTCGTGTTCACTGTACCGAAATTGTTCTCGACTACAAAGTACAAATTGGCTCCGTTACACGTTAAATAATCCAGTGAGATTTGACTGTTACTTCGGATAGACTACAAATATTTGGAAATGTTGCTGAAAATTGAATATATGATAGAGATATTACACATTGAAGATTGCAAGCATGACGGAGCAGTGAGTTATTTAAATTATATCTGTTGAGGCTTTATTAAATGATCCAGATCACGAAGCGGAAAACTGATAAAGTACAAATAGTTACTTTATCTAATCAGGTAATAATGGTTCTAAACAGATTTATTTCCACTTTACTTTCTTTAAATTACTGTAACTCTACAATAAAATTGTCACCTGTATAATTTATGGAATGCATGATTGAATGACGGTCTTCAGGAACAATCCGTTAGTTTTATTAAAAACTATCAGGCTTGCCAGTTTTCTGATTATCAACACTTTATATTAACTAGTAGATTTAATATTATACCACCAAAAATATACCTGTTAAAAAGCGGGCCAAGTTCCTATCAGTTAATTGTTCGAATAAAAAAGGATTGAAATCCAATCCAATGCCAAGTTTAGATGCACTTTAAAATCGATCATAATCATCTTCATCAACAGCCTGATCCACTGGAAAACATTTGCTATTCCCAAAGCTCGCCACCACACCCAGTCCTTCGCCTTCCGCATCTAGCCACTACCCGCCACAGTAATCACGTCAACGGTCCATCTGGCCGAAATTCGCTTTACCACACACCCAACTTAAAATATGGTATAGTTGTGAAAATACGTAGGTACTTGGTTAAAAATATCTAAAATTATAATACTTCTAAATTTGAACTTGTCAGGTTTTCGTGCTGTACGTAACACTTGATTTATTTTATAATTAAATTGATTATTTATATAATTAAATTAACCTGGCATTACCTGCAATTTTATCTCTGTATTTGCAATAGGCAGTGAGCTACAGGGGGGTCAAAAGTGGGTCGAAACGGTTCGTGTAAATAGAGCATGGCATGCACGCGGCCTGTTGCTGAAACACACTACCGTGTGCTTAGATTAATGGAGCTCAGAACAAGTGACGGGTTTTCTTTATAACCACAACGCGTCGAATTTCAGGATAGACACGAAATAAATTTCGCTATGTGAGTATTTTACAAAGTCACAATACGTTGTGAGCTGCCTTTTCATTCAATGAGCGTATTCATTCTATGAGTGATAGCATTACACAACACTCAACTAACGTATACAATTAAATAAAATTGAAGGATCTCTTTGTAATATTAAAATAACAGCTTTTAACTAAACGCATGTATATACGGTACTAAAGAAAAATATTTTTGAAATTTCTGTCGATCGGACTTCCTTTCTGTATATTTAAATAAGGCAATCTCTGGAACAGCTGGGTCGATTTTGACGTGACTTTTACTACCAAATAGCTAATATAATAAAACGTAACGAAGTCTACTTTCATTGTAAAAAAATATTAGGGTTCCGCGCAAATAAATTAGAACCCTGATCTAAGTCCACACAGATGAAGTCGTGGGCACAGATAAACATAATTTACTTTAAGTTTAAACAACTTAGCGCGTTAATGAGTTGACAATTAATCTCTCCCCAGGGTGTAAGGTAATTCAATCAAATAAAAATACGAAGTTGGTTACAAATACCCATGAAATAAGAAAATATTGAGATGACTTGTCGAGGTTAAGCATCGGGATTTGCGTGACTGGCGAGAGAATGATAGTTAAGGAATTACGGTAAGATTTATATGGGTTACGGTTGCAGCTATTCAGTATATACGTGGGACACTCAGAAAGTTTTGCGAAAATAAAAAAAGTGTTCCATAGGTAAATATTTTTTTATTAAATCTTTTCAAAGTACTCTCCACCAACCTCTATACAAAGTTTCATGCGTTTGAACCAGTTTTCAAAACACTTTTTCCAATCCGCCGCAGATACCTTTTTTTTTTTTTTTTTTATCGTGCGGAAATCCCTTCGGATACCCCCCCGCGTGCCAGCGGGGGCGGTTATGTCGGGCTTGAACCGACTAAAACCGCACGCCGTCTCGGGTCTACAGACGCCGGGGTGTAAGGTTGCCCATAGAGCATATCCCTCGCACCCCGACTGACCCTGGGCCATCTCCGGTTTCGAGATGGCCCCCTCGGGTTTGGGAACCACGGTGTCCCCGTCTTGCCCCGGTTTGGGGGAGGGGCGCTAGTCGCCCCACCGTCCCGGCCTGCTTCTGCTGGGGTGACAGGTGGCTTCACCCGCCACCCCCAGGCCTGCGCTCATGGAGGACGGAGGTCGTTAAGCGACCTCCGGCGCCTGAGTTGCCTGCGACGCGCGGCGAGCAAGTTGCGGGCTCGGCGGACCGGGAGAGTTCTAAGTCTCTCCCGGGCGCGCTCCGCCACCTCCTTCGCGAGCATTACATGCTCGCAGAAGGAGGCGGCGGCGGCCCACGCGCTCGCGCTCCGCACCATTGCCGCAATCATGCTGCCGAGCGAGAGGACTCCCACCCCGATGGCTGCCACGAGGTCACGCCTCGGCGCCTCCCACGCCGGGCAGTCCGCCAGCGTGTGCAGCCCTGAGTCCTCGCTCGCGTCGCAGTGATGACACTCAGGCGTTGGCTCCTTCCTGATCCGATGCAGGTGGTCCCCGAAGCACCCCTTCCCTGAGATCACCTGCGTCAGTCGGTAGGAGAGGCTTCCGTGTCGCCTCTCCAGCCAATCCTCCATGATGGGCCTTACCGCCGCTATTGCGGCGTGCCCTGCGCTTGGTTGCCCAAGTCGTTCCTTCCACTCCACCACGATGGCCTGGCGGAGTTGGACTGCACGGCCTCGATTTCTCGAGGCTCGGGGTTCCATCCCTGCTCCCGCGCCTCCTTTCGCCACTGGTACAGTTGCGAAAGGGCTCTCGCTTCCAGGTCCCATGGCGGAGTTCCGGCAAGGAGACTCGCCGCCTCGAAGGAGATCGTGCGGTACCCTCGGATGACCCTGATGGCCAGAACTCGCTGCGGAGCGCGCAGCATCCGCACAGTTCTGGTCCTCAGGGCCTCCGCCCATATTGGGCACCCATACAGGGCCATGGACCGCACGATCGCCGCAGATACCTCGTTTACAGCCTGCTCAAACGTTGACAGCGCATCTTCCGGCGACGAAAATTGTATCCCTTTGAGCTGATTTTTTATTTTCGGGAATAAAAAGAAGTCGCACGGTGCAAGGTCAGGGCTGTAAGGAGGGTGACCTGGGAGTTTAACCGGAGTGCTGTCCAGGAAGTCCCTCGTTTTAAGCGCGGTGTGTGCGGGCGCGTTGTCATGGTGGAGTAGTATCCCGCGGAGCCCTGTGTTTGGTCGCTTGTAGCTCACTACAGAGAAAACTTCTGCCAAGCATTTGGTAGTGTACCATTTAGCGTTGATGCTTCTTTGATTTCGTAAAGGGATTGATAACAAGTAGCCAGACAAATTGAAAAAACTCGCGATCAAAATCTTCCCCCCGCTTCTAGATCGCTTCACTTTGGTAGGTGTTGATTCGTTTTGAAACACCCAAACCGTCGACTGGCGTTTTGTTTCTGGATCATACTGATAAATCCACGACTCATCACCTGTAATGATATGTAATGAAATTTTTCACTGCTAGCACGTTTTCTTCCGTAACAGCCGTCAAAGGGGGACCACTTCTTTCTTCATCCTCCAAAGTCAGTCGACCGCGCTTGAATTCGTTATACCAACGATACATGGTCGCCTTGGAAGGGCCTTCATCCATGAATGCCATTTGAAGTCTATCGTACGATTCGTCTGGCTTCAGGCGACACTTGAAATCGTAGAAAATCATAGCGCGAAAATGTTCCCGACGCAGATCCATTTTTCAATGAGACACAATAATTGAAATTATCTTGCAAAAAATGCAGAAAGAAATTTTGAAATTGGAACGTACTTATTTTTACTCATAAATAATCATATTTTAGAAATAGATTATAACTGACCAGTCTCTCATATATAAAAACTTTTTTTCGCAATACTTTCTGTGTGGCCTGGTATAGTTTACAAGCATTGTTACCTATATACCGGATGCAAAGGTAAGGGTGTCCAGAAGATTATTTCGTTAGTTTTAAAGACATTATACCCAACACTTTAAACCGATATGAAATTTACATCGCTCGAACTACGTTATGGCATACTAAAAATAAAAAACCGGCCAAGTGCGAGTTGGACTCGCCCATGAAGTGTTCCGTTGTAGCAAGTAAAATTTTTGTATTTGAGTTGACTGAATGAAGCACCCTGGTCAACGGAGACAGCAGCGCTTCTCTCCTAGGGCGGGAGAGACGCTGCCGCCTACGGTCAACTCCGACCGAGGCGAGGACTGCCCTGTTGAGGGCTGTTCGGAAGCTTTCCATGTGTCCCTCTGATTAGCAGATGGCACAGTGGAGAGCAAGTAAGGGGGCCATCTCGAAACCGGAGATGGCCCAGGGTCAGTCGGGGTGCGAGGGATATGCTCTATGGGTAACCTTACACCCCGGCGTCTTAAGATCCGAGACGGCGTGCGGTTTTAGTCGGTTCAAGCCCGACATAACCGCCCCCGCTGGCCGGCGGGGGGGTATCTGAAGGGATATCCGCACGAAAAAAAAAAAGGTAAATTGCGGTTTACGATTACGACGAAAAAAAACTACTTACTAGATCTCGTTCAAACCAATTTTCGCGGGAAGTTTACATGGTAGACAATACTTCAAAATTGATCATGATGAAAATCTTCTCAAAACACTTAACGGTTACACCCTGTATATACTCAAATGCTCTTAATAAGGGACTTCAACGTAGCACCCTCTTACTTAATAATTTCAACATTAAGTAGCAGTATTGTCCATTTTGTACGTTCTGTGAGAGTACCGGGGGTATTAGCAAACCTTTCTTCGCTCCCCCCTTCATTCCCTGCAAGGGGCAACGCGCTTTTTTATATTGCAAGTGTTCGTAGTCTGAGTATGAGTTTATAACTTAAAAATAAGTGTATGGTACTGTAGTGTTCCGACCTCGTTCGAGCACTACAGTTCGTTGACCTGGTCATCATGTGTCAGAGTTTAAAAATAAATTGTTTTGTATTTGAATTTAGTTTAGGGAAGAAAAACAATCGCTTGGTGGACAAGCGGCTGACAGCGGGCGTCTGGGGCTCCGGCCTCGCCCGCCGTCCGAAGAAAAGTTCCAAGTATACTGATTGTAGGCTCAATCCTTGAGCAGAATCCGCGATTCCCTACAGTTCGTTTTAAACATAAATATATTTCGTGTAAAACTTCCCTAAACTCGATGTAGGAAGCTTTGTTGTGCAAATAAATGCCCATATAACTATTTATTCTTGTGTTTTATCTTTTCGTCAACACGAGGTATTGTGGCGTCAGCCCCCGGACGCTACAGTACTTATGTATGCACGTAAGTTATACTTCTTGAAAGTATTATTAAAACGCATTTAAACAACTAAGGAAAGCAAAGTAGTTAGCTTTATACATTTATCGATTTGTAATATAAATATGTGGCTTTGACTCATATTGACTCGGTTGTAAAAGACCTACTTTGCAAAATGTCCGAATATGGTCGTACACTGGTATGCCACTTAAGAGCGCTTCATTCCAGTCTCTGAACTGACCTTGAACGTATAGCCAAATTCTGCAACTTGGGCATTCTGTTATCTGGTCATTTTGCAATCAGAACTGAACTGAACTTGAACGTTAAGCCACCCAGTCATTCTGCTCCCTAGACTTTACGCCATATAGACATTCTGCAACTTGGGCATTTTGTTATCTGGTCATTTTGCAATCAGAAGGTTTTAAGACAAATGGGTAGGCATTATGAGACTACCCCAAATATGTGACAATATGTTTGACTCTTTTGAAAGTACTTTTCATACAAAAAACAAACACAGAATATCATTCAGTTTCTGTCATTATTTGTTTATGTCGTACCATTGACCAATATTTAAGGTGTCACAAAATTAGGTCTCTGAATTTGGTGAGATGACTTGGTATCGACAAAATATGTATTTGAAACAAAAAAAAAATATTGGGTAAAGTAAAAAAAAAAATTCAAAAATTAAAAAAAAAGAAGAAAATAATTAAAAAAAAAACACCACCAGCGACCAGCGGCACGTGACGCGACGAGCACACGTGACGCTGATCGCGATTTAGGTATTTCTGACACATCCACTTGGTGAATACTGCGAGGAGAAAGACTGCACGCCTACGCTGGTCGCTGGTGATGTTTTTTTTTTAATTTAAAAAAAATTTTTTTTTTACTTACCGATATTTTTTTTCTTCTTTCAAATACATATTTTGTCGATACCAAGTCATCTCACCAAATTCAGAGACCTAATTTTGTGACACCTTATATAAATAAAAACTATCACATTCTACACAGTGCTTTCTAAACCCAATGGCAGCATAGTTTAACTAGCTTGTGTTATGGGTTCCAGAATGCGGATAAACATACTTACTTTTTTTTTAATACATACATATTATACATAGAAACACCCAGACCAATGCAAATAGACATATTCATGCCTTCAAATATTTTCACTGATCAGGAATCGAACCCGCGCCCCCGTCGTAGCAGTCGAATGCACTACCGCTACGCCACAGAGGCCGTCAAATTGGTCTATGTTCGTACGTATAAGTTTTAATAAATGAATATAATGAACTAGTTATCAATATTTTTCAGTTGTGTTTCAGTTTTCAGATGTCAAATTGACGTGTCCTAAATATAAAAAAAAAAAGTTTCTACGTCATCTTGAACTGAGTTAGGTTTTAGGGTGTCGGTTTTTCTACGAAAAGGTGTGCGCATCGTAAAAATTTACTCTCAACATTTTTCCCTAACGTGCCAAAAGAAGTATTACATCAAAAATCTGAAGTAGTTTATTCTTTAATATAACATAATATAACTTAACGCCTACATCCCCGAAGGGATAGCCAGAGGTGTATTACACACCCACGATTCGCCAGTTATGTTTAGGTTCCAAGGTAATAGCGGGTGAGCCTATTGCCATCTACCTGGCACATTATTAAGCGAGCGATAATTGACATTTATTAATGCACACATAACTACGAAAAGTCAGAGGTGTGTGCCGGGGGCAACTGGGGATCGAACTCGAGACCACGTCTCAGTCCGTTACGTAGGCCACTGGTCTATCGCCGCTTTTGTCTATTATTATATTCGCTATTCTTTAACATATGAAAATATATTACTCGGAACCTGGTGCGCTTAGGTTCACTTTATATCAAAGAAATGAATGGTGTACACGACGGCGGCTGTGGGCTACAGCGCGGGTTAAATAGCCTTGCATTTTATACTACATACTCAATCGTCTCGGTGGAAATTCTCGAATATAAAGTTAGCTACAGTTGACTAACGGCCAGTCTCAATAATCTGCCTACAGTTAAAGGTAGAAGCTATCCCAGATAAACATGTCAACATCTATCTGTAACTGCGGTTTCAATATTATCAAAGTTATTTTCGGCTTATCTTTGTTTATTGAAACAGAAAAAATCCCCGATAGATACTAATGGTAGCTATTTTAACTGCTGGTAAAGGATAGATGGATTATTGAAACCGGCCGTAAGTCTCCAATCTCTACAAATTGCCCCTGCTTGCTATATACTAACCAAGGTACCAACACAATACGAATTCTATATTTTACATAACATAACATAAACTCACGCCTATATCCCTGAAGGGGTAGGCAGAGGTGCTAGCACCCACATTTCGCCAGTTTATGTTTAGGTCCCAATGTAATAGGTGGCGAGCCTATTGCCATTAACCGGGCACTTATAAACCTGCGATAAATACACACATAACTTCGAAAAGCATCGAAAAGTCATTGGTGTGTGCCATGGTAATACCTGGGTACGAACCCGAGACCTCGTCTCAGTAGTCCTTTACCCATACCACTAGGCTACCGCGGTGTTCTATATTTTAATAATTAAATTTTTACTAAGTAAATAAATGTTATTTATATTTTGAAATAAAACTATTTTTAACGGATTCTATCAAGATTTATTTGATGTTCGGTTGCTTTTTAGCAGCCATAATCACGGTTGGATTAAAGATGGTGGTGGTCTTATAGTTTGAAGTGTAAGTTAAGTGAGTAATCTTGTCATGTAACTGGTAATGATTGTCTTTTAGGTGATGATAAAATCTTTAAACACGTATTTTTAGTCAATTTAATATCACACTAGCTATTGCCCGGGTGGCATTCTTTTATAATATTTAGTCCGTCAAATTGACTGCACCCCGCCTGATGGTAAGCTGAGGTGAAGTCCAAAAGTAGTGGCCACCATTTCCAGAGATTGAGAATTCTGATAACGTTCCAGCAACCTATGGGAACGTATCCGAGTCGGACTCGCCCATGAAGGGTTCCGTAGCAGCAAGTAAAATTTTTATATTTGAGTTGATTGAATGAAGGGAAAATGCGGTTTACGATTTAAGAAGTACTTATTAAAAAAAAAACTACTCACTAGATCTCGTTCAAACCAATTCTCGGTGGAAGTTTACATGGTAATCTATATTATTTATCTCAATGTATATCATTTTTGAAGACCTACATGGGTTTGATGAAAAAAAATGTTGAGTTTCAGTTCTAAGTATAGGGAACCCCCAAAATTTATTGTTTTTTTTTTCTATTTTTGTGTGAAAATCTTAAAGCGGTTCACAGAATACATCTACTTACCAAGTTTCAAAAGCATAGTTCTTATAGTTTCGGAAAAAAGTGGCTGTAACATACGGACGGACAGACAGACAGACATGACGAATCTATAAGGGTTCCGTTTTTTGCCATTTGGCAACGGAACCCTAAAAAGTAGCCTATGTACTATTCCATATGTTAATATATCCCTGTACCAAATTTCAATCAGATCTATTCAGCCGTTAGAGGGTGATTGAGTAACAAACATCCAAAAATTTTAACATCTTTTTTTTTTTACGTGCGTTTTTTTAATTTTGGGGGTAGACACCGTGGTTCCCAAACCCGAGGGGGAGATGGCCCAGGGTCAGTCGGGGTGCGAGGGATATGCTCTATGGGCAACCTTACACCCCGGCGTCTGTAGACCCGAGACGGCGTGCGGTTTTAGTCGGTTCAAGCCCGACATAACCACCCCCGCTGGCCGGCGGGGGGGGTATCAGAAGGGATTTCCGCACAGAAAAAAAAAAGGTATCCGAAGGGATTTCCCTTCGGATACCCGTTTTTTTTCAAATACTTTCCCTAAATTCAAATACTTTCACATCTAAACTGAAGAGTTTGTTTGTTTGGTTGATCGCGCTAATCTCAGGAACTTCTAATTCGAATTGAAAAATTATTTTTGCATCAGATAGCCCATTTATTGAGGAAGGTAATAGGCTATATATCATCACGCTACTACCCAGGAGAGCGGAGCAGTAACCATAAATGTCAACCAATCGGGAAATTTCTAAACATTATTGTATAAATAATAAATTACGGACATGTTTAGGATAAATGGGCGCCAGGGGGGCCGAGACGGCGTGCGGTTTTAGTCGGTTCAAGCGCGACATAACCGCCCCCACTGGCACGCGGGGGGGTATCCGAAGGGATTTCCGCACGATAAAAAAAAAAGGGGGGGTGAAGTATACCACGGGCGAAGCCGCAAGGGACAGCTAGTTTATTATATTAAGTAGGACAGGATATGATAATAAACTAGCTAGGCCTGCAAAGCGTCCATCTTTGCCGTACTTTCAAACATAACATAACTTCACGCCTGTATCCCCGAAGTTGTAGGCAGAGGTGTATTACACACCCACGATTCGCCAGTAATGTTTAGGTCCCAATAATGTAATAGGGGGCGAGCCTATTGCCATCTACCGGGCACATTATTAAACGAGCGATAGTTAACAATTATTAATGCACACATAACTACGAATAGTCAGATGTGTGTGCCTTGGGCGACCGGGGATCGAACTCGAAACCGCTAGATCACCGCTAGTACCCGCTGCCGTACTTTCATTAAATTACAAAATCGTCAAGGTTTATATCGAAACGTAATGAAACGTAAAATGGCGCTAATACTCCACTCAGGCCGACATCTGATCGACATCACAGTATTACATTTACAAGACTTATGAGCATAATATCGAGACAATGTGCACAAAAACCAGTAGAAATTAGGAACGACCATCTTACTGAAGTGGATTCGTGAGACCCGACTTTTTGTGATGATTCAATTACACGCCCGCATTTCTTACGATGATATCATCAGGCTCAATATATATATATATTTTTTATATTTAGAACACGTCAATTTGACTTCACCTCGCCTGATGGTAAGCTGAAGGTAAAGTCTTAGGAAAGAGGGTCACTATTACATACGCGTATCATGTTAACAATGGTGGCACTCAGCTTGACGGCCTCATCAGAAGAGGATTGTCGTCGCAGCACCACGTGACACCCACCGGTCCCACTAGTGCTGCGACCACAACCCCCCTGCTCGGCTATGCACTTGCTGACCCCTGAACGCAATCAAACCGAAATTGGATTACTATGGAGGGTTTTTCGCAATCGTGCACGGTGGTACCTTTTTTTTTTTTTTTTTCGTGCGGAAATCCCCTCGGATACCCCCCCGCCGGCCAGCGGGGGCGGTTATGTCGGGCTTAAACCGACTAAAACCGCACGCCGTCTCGGGGCTGCAGACGCCGGGGTGTAAGGTTGCCCATAGAGCATATCCCTCGCACCCCGACTGACCCTAGGCCACCTCCGGTTTCGAGATAGCCCCCTCCGGTTTGGGAACCACGGTGTCCCCGTCTTGCCCCGGTTTGGGGGAGGGGCGCTAGTCGCCCCACCGTCCCGTCCTGCTTCTGCTGGGGTGACAGGCGGCCTCACCTGCCACCCCCAGGCCTGCGCTCATGGAGGACGGAGGTCGTTAAGCGACCTCCGGTTCCTGGGTCACCTGCGACGCGAGGCGAGCATGTTGCGGGCTCGGCGGGCCGGGAGGGTTCTGAACCTCTCCCGGGCACGCTCCGCCATCTCCTTCGCGAGCATAACATGCTCGCAGAAGGAGGTAGCGGCGGCCCACGCGCTCGCGCTCCGCACCATTGCCGCAATCATGCTGCCGAGCGAGAGGACTCCCACCCCGATGGCTGCCACGAGGTCACGCCTCGGGACCTCCCACGCCGGGCAGTCCGCCAGCGTGTGCAGCCCTGAGTCCTCGCTCGCGTCACTGCACGGTGGTACCTATCCGGCCGAATTTTGTGACAGATTTGTGTCATCAAATTTCACCACCAGTATGTAATACAATTATCTATAGAATTAATAGTAATCTATACAATTAAATAAAATTGAAGTGTCTGTTTGTAATATTAAAATAATAGATGTTCAATGATTGACATAAATGTATACACATTACATTTAAAAAAATAAAACAATTTGTTAAAATTTTTGTCTGTCTTTCTGTCTGTTTGAAAGAAGTAATCTCTGGAACGGCGGGCCGGTTTTGACGGGACTTTCACTGCCAGATAGGTCATGTTACAAGGTTTAACATAGGATACTAATATTAGAAATGAATATTAGAAAAATAATATAATAATAGGTTTCCTAGCATATGCTATGTATTGTAACATTAGATTATAAAATGAGTGTAATTGTAGTTAGCGCCATCTGTGTACACAGTAGCAACAACTGCGAATGCCTCGATGTGGCCGCCTGTAGTCGTTGATTCGGCTAATCCACGTCAGGTGGCGTGAGTTATGTGTTATCCTCAGGCGTTGGCCTTTCTAGTCGTTTTTCGTACGGGGAGCATTCTAGCAATATCCAGAATAAATTTCATATATAAGGATGTTCGCAGTGGCCCTATGATTCATTTTTTGTTTGAGAGGTCACTAGTAGTGTCCATACTCCATATTTATTGTGAAAAAGATACTACCTTATTTAAAGGTTATATTGTTGTTTGTGTAGCCAGCCGTAAACTGGTAAGTGATTTTATTCCACTGCTTTCAGTGTACTCTCATAATGGGGATTTGTAATTGATAAAAGTTGTATATCTTGATCGCAGGGTCGTTTGGTCAAGTTAAGATCGTTGGGCATTCAGTTCAAATGGCATTGGCTCTGAGGCTAACAATATCTGAGGTCTGGGCGGATATCTGTTGGGACGCAGATCGCAAGGGACGCTCCGGGATCTGTCCTGCCGGAGAACAACCACTGGTGCCCCGCGGAGTCTCTGGATCAAAAAGGTCAAGCAATCTTTTATTGTTATTGTATTGTATTACTGCTGACCGGCGCCAGGCTGATTTGCTATTACTGAACTGGACCACTACTGACTGGCACCGAATGAGAACCACTCCGTGACTAGCTCCTGTGTACTAAATTAATTAACTATCTACATAATGAGTGTACCTGTACCTGTGTATTCTATGGTATATCCTTCTGTGTAACTTATTACTATATCTCTGTCTGTGTGCTGTAACCTGTCACTACTTTCACGCCTATCTCTGTGTACCTAAACTTATATTTATTCCGTATCTCTATTTTATATGTGTCTCTGTTTCCTCTGAATGTATATATCTGTATTGTTTCTATATCGTGGCTTCTAAATATATGTATGCCAACTTGTGAGTGTTTTTCATTGGAGATCCGCTGACCTATGCACCACCTAGAACCTGTCTGACAAGGCGCCCTGGGATTAAGATCTCATCTGCTCACCTGGTCTAGCCGGTGAGTAACCATAATAGGAAAATTGGTTACAGTATATAATAAGGTTTTATAAAAAAGGGGAGGTTAAAAGCATTTGAAAACGGTGCGATTGCATAAAAGGTTTAATGACAGTAGAGGAAGCTCGTGAAGTATGTAATGACCAACAAATGGTAGGCTGTTGTCTCTGTTTACCCCAGAGGGGACACGGTGTGAGTATGTATGTCAGATATTTTCGGCAGTTTATACGAATATTACACATTGTAATAAAACTATTTTGAAGGAGTCTATTGTGATCGATATGTGAGCGACGGCCTCTGTGGCGTAGCGGTAGTCCATTCGACTGCTACGACAGGGGGCGCGGGTTCGATTCCCGCTCAGTGCAAATATTTGTAGGCATGAATATGTTTATTTGCATTGGTCTGGGTGTTTCTATGTATAATATGTATGTATTTACAAAAAAAAAGTATATAAGTATGTTTATCCGCATTCTGGAAGCCATAACACAAGCTAGTTAAACTATGCTTACTTTAGGTCTAGAGAGCGCTGTGTAGAATGTCGTAGAATATTTATTTATAATAACTTACTGTTATTTTTATTTACTCTTATCCTAACAGTTGCTTTTCAGCACACAGTCACAGGGAGACCGTGACCATGGCTGCCGACAAGTAACCGAAACGTTATTTCAAAATAATCTTCTACTACTACGAGTACAAAATTTTACATGTTTTTAATTGAACTTCACCTGTACGCTCGCTTCGCTCGCTCGACTCGCGCTCAGTTGGGGTCACAGTTCTAACCTAACCTAACCAACAAAATTTTGGGAAAGGGACATTTTGGGAAAGGGAAAGGAAAGGAAGGAAAGGAACCCACTCCTAACACAAGCGTTTAGCTTAGCTGGAGGGGTTAGGGGGAATATTAGTAATTTCGGTTACTAATATTCTTTAAAAAAAAAAAAAAAAAAACTTTTTCGCTAAGATATTTGAGGGTTTCATCTATACCCATATGTATAACCACCTCAAACATATATTGAGTCCACGACAGCTTGGATTTGTCACTGGAAGGTCAACCAATTCTAATCTATTATGCTATAGTACATATTTATGTGCATCATATGATAAAAAGCAGGTGGACTCTATATAATATACTGATTTTTCGAAAGCATTCGATAGAGTGGACCATTATGCATTGCTTGTGAAGGCTCAACATGTGGGAATCCATGGAAACTTATACAGATGGTTAACTTCTTACCTGTTGAACCGTACACAACTCGATGTACTTAGTGGGTATGAATCTGTGCCATTTTTAGTAACATCGGGCGTGCCCCAGGGATCAAATTTGGGTCCTTTATTGTTTTTGTTGTTTGTGAACGACTTGCTAAGCAAAATTAGTAGTGAATGTTCGGCCTATGCAGACGACATTAAAGTCTTTAGACGTATATCAGATGAAAGTGATTGTGAGGCCCTTCAATCGGATATGAATACTATCTCCGATTGGTGCTATGAAAACTCTATGGCTCTGAATATTAAAAAGTGCCAGGTTATGACGTTTACAAAGAGTAGGAACCCTATCCAGTATAACTATAATGTTAAGGGTATTCTTATAGATAAAGTTGATATGATTCGAGACTTGGGAGTAATATTCGACTCTGTTATGTCATTTAGACCTCACTATGATCATATCTGTAGTAGAGCCAACCGAATGTTGTCCTTTATTCTTAGAATTACTAAACCGTTCAGGCAAGCCGACTCCTTGATCATCTTATACAATTCTCTCGTAAGAACCATGGTTGAGTACTGTTTAGCTGTATGGGCCCCGATATACAAAATTCATACAGATAGATTAGAATCTGTACAAAGACGGTTTCTTAGAGCTTTATGCTCAAAGTATGGTCTTGGGCGCAAAATAAATCAATATGACCAGCGGCTTGCCCACTTTCATTAGGTAAGTCTTGAGAGGAGGAGGTGGATGAGCGACCTGTGCACTTTATACAAAATAGCAAATGGTTCACTTGACAGCTATCTTTTGGACAAACTTGACATCAAGATACCGACGCGTTCTGTTCGGATCCCACAGCTATTTATAATACCTACAAGCAACAACAATGTGTCCCAAAATGGTCCGCTCGCTAGAAGGTGCAAGTATTATAATTCTGTGTGCTCTCGTGTGGATATTTTTCATAATAGCTTTTATGAATTTAAAAAGATAATACGCGGTGAAGGCATGCCGCCTGAATAACATCTTTTATTTTATTATGTCACTGAATTTGGTATGTATATGGCTACTACTAGTTGATACTTAAGTTAGTTAATATTTAGTAAACCAGCATCGAAGATGCCACTGAACTGCTGTGTACAGATGTAAGTGGACATCAGATTTACAAAAGTTGTTTAGTTTGTAGTAACATTGTGTATACACTCAATCTGTGGGCCTACCGCCCAAGTGTCGTCGATATCACAGCCGTCGAAATGTTGCGCTGGTCAAGGTCGACGGCCATTTTGTACCGCCCCATTGATAATCGATGCCGGCGCGGCGTAAGAATGAATGAAACGCTGTTTTTGACAGTTAAATAGCTGCCGCCTAAAAAAATTCAAATCGACCGCGTCTCATGAGCTGTCGTTTTGAATATTATTTTCTTTTCCGACGGTTGATTACGATGCCGATTGCACCTAACACTGGGCTACTATGGCTTTTATGGGTGCGACTGCCGACGAGTGGGTTCTGCCGTCCTATTGCACCTAACACTGGGCTACTATGGCTTTTATGGGGGCGACTGCCGACGAGTGGGTTTGCCGTCCTATTGCACCTAACACTGAGCTACTATGGCTTTTATGGGGGCGACTGCCGACGAGTGGGTTCTGCTCTCCTATTGCACCTAACACTGGGCTACTATGGCTTTTATGGGGGCGACTGGGTTCTGCCCTCCTATTGTACCTAACACTGGGCTACTATGACTTTTATAGGGGCGACTGCCGACGAGTGGATTCTGCCCTCCTATTGTACCTAACACTGGGCTACTATGGCTTTTATGGGGGCGACTGGGTTCTGCCCTCCTATTGCACCTAACACTGGGCTACTATGCTTTTATGGGGGCGACTGCTGACGATGGAATTTCGTCCTCCAACTCCTTCGCTTATTCCTTCCTTCTGAAACATACGAAAACAACAAACAATACAGCATAAACGTTTAAGTAGGTAAGGTAAAGATTAAAGAGTGTTTTAATTAGTCGCAGGTACAATAGGAGGGCAGAACCCAGTCGCCCCCATAAAAGCCATAGTAGCCCAGTGTTAGGTGCAATAGGAGAGCAGAACCCAGTCACCCCCATAAAAGCCATAGTAGCCCAGTGTTAGGTGCAATAGGAGGGCAGAACCCATTCGCCCCCATAAAAGCCATAGTAGCCCAGTGTTAGGTACAATATGAGGGCAGAACCCAGTCGCCCCCATAAAAGCCATAGTAGCCCAGTGTTAGGTAGAACCCAGTCGCCCCCATAAAAGCCATAGTAGCCCAGTGCTAGGTGCAATAGGAGGGCAGAACCCAGTCGCCCCCATAAAAGCCATAGTAGCCCAGTGTTAGGTACAATAGGAGGGCAGAACCCACTCGTTGGCAGTCGCCCCCATAAAAGCCATAGTAGCCCAGTGTTAGGTGCAATCGGCATCGTAATCAACCGTCGGAAAAGAAAATAATATTCAAAACGACAGCTCATTGTGTGAAGTGTCATTTCATTACGGCACCACATGAGGTGCCGTAATGAAATGACACTTCAAAGCGACGCCGTAGATTTGAATTTTTTTAGGCGGCAGCTATTTAACTGTCAAAAACAGCGTTTCATTCATTCTTACGCCGCGCTGGCATCGATTATCAATGGGGCGGTACAAAAGTGGCCGTCGACCTTGACCAGCGCAACATTTCGACGGCTGTGATATCGACGACACTTGGGCGGTAGGCCCACTGTTGTCTGTTTCTGTACCTATCATATAAAATAAAATAAAAAAATAAAAAAAATATTCTACGACATTCTACACAGCGCTCTCTAGACCCAAAGTAAGCATAGTTTAACTAGCTTGTATTATGGGTTCCAGAATGCGGATAAACATACTTATATACTTTTTTGTTGTAAAGACATAATAACATCCTGAGACTTTACCTTTAGCTTATCATCAGGCGAGGTGAAGTCAAATTGACGTGTCCTAAATATAAAAGAAAAATAAAACGTTGGAGTTCAATTGTCAGGTAATCGTAACTTACATAAGGATCTAACGTATTATTTTTGTACTTGAGTTACGCTGTCGTTTTTAACCGAGTCCTCCTAAATAATTGCGTACCATAATGTTGACGTAACAAACAATTGAAAAAATTAATACGATCTTTCGAGGTGCGATTTTGGAGAGCATTGTATTAGAATTGTTAAGCAAATTATACAGAAATAGTAATTAAATTTTGTTTTCGTGCGGAAATCCCTTCGGATACCCCCCGCCGGCCATAGGGGGTGGTTATGTCGGGCTTGAACCTACTACAACCACACGCCGTCTCGAGTCTTAAAATTGTAATAGCTGCTAATTCCTCTTGTATGTGGTATTTGACGGCCTCTGTGGCGTAGCGGTAGTGCATTCGACTGCTACGACAGGGGCGCGGGTTCGATTCCCGCTCAGTGCAAATATTTGTATGCATGAATATGTCTATTTGCATTGGTCTGTGTGTTACTATGTATAATATGTATGTCTTTACAAAAAAAAAGTATATAAGTATGTTTATCAGCATTTTGGAACCCATAACATTTGGGTCTAGAAAGCGCTGTGTAGAATGTCGTAGAATATTTCTTTATTATTTATTTAAAATTAGTTTAACTCATTAGAACAATTTTATAATGAATAAAAAAATGTGTTGCTAGTTGTAGAATCGGAACATCGAAAAAGTGTATTAAAGTAGAACTATTTTGCATTTCCAATGTCGAAGCGTCGGTAGCTTAGTGGTTAAGGAGTCGACCCTATGATCGAGAGGTCCCGGGTTCGAACCCTGGCCATTACTCTACCGTCGTGAACCCACTTCTAACACAAGCAATTAAGCTTAGCTGGAGGGGTTAGGGGGAATATTAGTAATTTTGCTTACTAATATTTAAAAAAAAATGTAAGTGAGTTGATTCTTGAAGGCCGAACAGTGAACACTAGTGTAGAAATAGGACAATAGATTGTGTAATAAGTGCAATAAAGTGACAAGTGTTACTTGAAGTGTCTTATTCCCTGAACTCCTTCAATTGTAACAAATACGACATTTTCAATTTTGTTTATATTTCTTCAATGTTTTTATCCATCTCTGCTATGTTAAGCCTTGCATTTATGTGTGTGAAAAATGTTACTTCTTTGTTTGTAACATATCAGTTAGATTGTATTTTAGACTTTATTCAAATCGATTGCTTCAATAACTGTTTGAATTGAATTATTTATATGATGATATCACAGAATTTATTTAGTGTTTTTTTTATTATTCAAAGTGATATCGGCTTTCAGCAGCTATTGTCACTGAAAGACTGAAGATGGTGGTTGTCTTATATTTTGAAGAATTTTTTTTTTACGTACGGAAATCCCTTCGGATACCCCCCACCCCCCACCCCCCGCCGGCCAGCGGGGGTGTATCCGAAGGGATTTTAGTCGATTATGTCGTGTATCGACTAAAACCGCACAGTGTCCTCCCTAAGTGTCCGTTGCTGGGCCCCCCGGGGTAAGCCCTCGAAAGGATAACCCCAGGAAGTTATCTCAAAGTACCCGGACTATGTTGAATTATTGATATACCATATAAAATGTGTACACAGTACCATGAAGTCTTGTTGTATTTTGCTTTTTGTTTTTATCATTTTGAATCATTTTGATATATTTCACTGAAATATTACCTAAACCTTTCGTAGTTGCTAAGTAAGTAGCAAGTGAAGTTTACCATAACTATTAAAGTAAGGTTTACGGTAATCGGTTGGTCAAATCCAATGCTTGCAACAGCAAAGCCACTCGCAATGAAAATAAGGATAGGCATCCAATCGACCTCCATTGGTTGCATTTAAGGTCTTTACAAGAAGTGTCTATGATAGGTCAATCAGATCACCCATTCAAACTTATCCTCATTAATAAAACAGTCACACCTCAGTCTGAAGGTATTCAACCCTCAAGTTAGCACTTTAGATATGAATCCGATATCCCAATTTGCATGACAAAAAATTGAGTCCATATTTCTTGCTGAGGAAAGTTTCTTGTGTAACATTTATTTGGTTTTATATCGTAATTCAATACTGTCTGAAATTTACCTACATATGGTTAGCCTAGTGAACTAGCAATAACAAGAACAGACTATCTTATACAAAACTTTCGATGGACGGATAGCACTTTGTTATTCAATCACGGCAGGACGGCTGACCGGAGCCGGATGAATTTTGAACCATTGATTATAGTCTAGCACAGCTTTTTATCTCGGGAATATGTTTCTGGGGCCTGCAATGGACCCGTTTCTTACGCGAGTGTAGTCGTGATTAATTGCTAGCTCGTTTTAATAGCAACGTTTTCAATGATTACCTGAGAATTTTATAAAAACAACGACTGTAGTGGTGTAATTTAAAAGAAATACATTTCTATTTGTGTTTTTCTTTTTTCTTTATTGTAATGCTTCATTTCTTCCTAGTACTGTTGTTATGTTATATTTTATGACTAAAGAAATTTGTGTATCATTACAAACTTTTATAATTTAACTTGTTTTGGTAATATAGTTCTCGCTAAGTTCCTACTGTGTCTGTTAGCTTTGAAACTGATGTCAACTGGGCTCTCACTCTCCTCCCTGTCTTGCCAAATGAAAAACCGGGTACTGCAGTAAGCGGGGTGTGTGTTGGGTAACCTCCTCGAGTGTCGCTCCGATTCCGATCCCGCTGCAGTCCGGGGGGAATGGAATCGGAGCGGCCGGTACACCCTGGGCGGCGGTCAATGGCTTCCTCTTCATAGGGTTGGCATTGATCGTCGGCCAATACCCAACGTGGCGGGAACACATCGCTCTCCGTACTCCTCTGCTTTCAGAGGAGATAGGATGAGTGATGCTGTTAGTGGTGAGATGGCCCAGGGTCAGTCGGGGTGCGAGGGATATGCTCTATGGGTAACCTTACACCCCAGCGTCTGAAGACCCGAGACGGCGTGCGGTTTTAGTCGGTTCAAGCCCGACATAACCGCCCCCACTGGCCGGCGGGGGGGTATCCGAAGGGATTTCCGCACGAGAAAAAAAAAAAAAAGGGTACTGCAGTAAGCCAAATAACATTCTTCTAAATCTAAAATGTTTGACTCACAAAGATGGCGGCGGACCATCAATTATTCATTAATTTTAATGGGAATTATACAGTACCTTTGGGTTTCCTGACGTCACGACCAGGCTGACCACTCAGTGGTATGTAGATACCAAGGCCATGGTCCCGTTAATTCCCGTTATATATAATGGAACGTGACACTTTAAAAGTTAGGACCAATTATTTTTTATGCAACTTATGATACGAGTACCTTTTTTTATCGTGTTGAAATCCCCTCGGATACCCGCCGGCCAGCGGAGGTGGTTATGTCGGGCTTGAATCGACTAATACCACACGCCGTCTCGGGTCTTCAGACGCCGGGGTAAGATATGAAATGAATGAGAGAAGAATACGAAAAGTAGGGTTGTCCCGTATTGATCCCACGAAAGTTGTCCCGAATTCGAAAATTCTTTATTGATCCCACTTTTACTTCCATTGATCCCACGGCACTTTATTTATATTTTATTCTTAATTGATCCTATTTTTGTGTAGTCTACTATTCTTAACTGATCCCAAACCATCTTTTTCTTTTAAAAATACATTTTGTGGGTACGGTTTACAAATAAGGTAAGTAATTTGAATGACTGAAAAGGCGGATGTTATTAAACCACTATTATATAACACGGTTTTATATATGTTTGATGGTACTTGGCTATGCACCATGCCTCTTTTTTTTTAGCGTGTGGAAACCCCCACGGGCTTCACGGAGTGGGCGTGTCGGAATCGGACCGACTAAAATCACACGGTGTCCTCCCCTAGTGCCCATTGCCGGGTAAGCACTCGAAAGGATAACCCCAGGGAGCACCTTGCCTTATGAAAGATTTTACATAATTGCCCTGCGGTTTTTTAAGGTTGTTTTTTAAAGTTGGAAGGTGAGAATCGATTTTACATAATATATTCTACGTATGCCTAGTTTTCATGTTTTGCTGCGACACTTTTTGCATAAGCCGACATTGAGGGCTCCACGCGACATCTCAGTATAGGTGTAAAAAAAGCGGCCAAGTGCGAGTCGGATTCGCCCATTAAGGGTTCCGTAGCAGCAAGTAACATTATAATGTTTTTTTTTTAATTTTTATATTTGAGTTGATTGAATGAAAGGTAGATTGCGATTTACGATTTATGACGTATTAAAAAAAAACTACTTATCGTTGGAAGTTTACATGGTAATGTACATCATATATTTTTTTTAGTTTTATCATTCTCTTATTTTAGAAGTTACAGGGGGGGGGGGGACACACATTTTGCCACTTTGGGAGTGTCTCCCGTGCAAACTATTCAGTTTAGAAAAAAAATATATTAGAAACCTCAATATCATTTTTGAAGAGCTATCCATAGATACAGCTCACATATGGCTTCGATGAAAAAAAAAAATTTGAGTTTCAGTTCTAAGAATGGGGACCCCCAGACAGACAAA
Source organism: Cybosia mesomella (assembly GCA_946251805.1). Lineage (NCBI taxonomy): Eukaryota > Metazoa > Arthropoda > Insecta > Lepidoptera > Erebidae > Cybosia > Cybosia mesomella. The sequence continues at coordinate 27,851,284 of OX276408.1, forward strand.
CAAGACGAATCTATAAGGGTTCCGTTTTTGCCATTTGGCAACGGAACCCTAAAAATGCAGTACACACATAAGCTTAACTTCTGTATATTTAGTGTTATGTGACAATACTAACAATTATTATTCTTGACCACTAGTTAACAGAAGTTGCAACGGTTATAAATCCTGACCATTATCTTACCAAGCCTTCTAAAATAAACACAAAGACAAAGAAATAAAATATTCTCTCAAAAATAGTCTACGATTTATTCCCACAACACAAAGAAAAGTTTACCCAACACAGTGCATTAGGACACAAGTGTCACGGTCGATTTATCTAAGTACGAGCGCTAAGTAGTTGTGTGTGACTGTACTCAACTCATGTCGATGAGCCATAGAGAGAGATGTCTCTATCCGGTTTGAGACGACTATGTTAATGGACAGGCGAGAACAAAAGTGTTCAGTTGTTTTTTTTATAAAATATTTTAAACTAGGACGGTTACCAGCTTCGCAATCAACCCAAATTTAAGCGTAGCGAGATTTGCCTATCCAATAATAGGTCAACGTGACCGGCCGACTTTTTCCATTGATTTGGTTTTTCGGTGATTATTCCTCGATGGTGAGACCGATCTGGACATTTGACCCCTTATGACACTCAGTAATGTCTACTTGATCACCGTGGCAAATTTGGTCGAGATCGGTCAAACGGTCTCGGAGGAGTATCATTTGTTTGAAATGCAACTTTGAAACCAAAGACGCTTAATAAAGTACTGGAATCAGCAGTTTGGTTTGACGGAGTACATATAGACGTCACGTGGTAAATACATCAGTTATTGATAACAGATTGCTTACTAATTGTCTAACTGATGTTTAGGAACATCATAATTTTGTGGAACGCCATGTACGTAATGTAGTGTTTTGGCGGGTTATCTGAATAATGTATTTGTATTTATTACCAGATGTTCCTCACGGCTCCGCCCGCCCGCGTGAAATTCTAATGCCGTTGCCACGATCTGCGTGCTGTTCTGCGCGAGACCATATTCTATCACAACATACATCCAGTTCTTCAAAGTATCATAGAATTTAAAGTTACTAATTTTACTGGACTCAATAAATAATCTAAGATGGTTTGCAGAACTTAGTCAAATAACCCAGCGCGCAGAGGTTATTTGACGTACAGTGTTGCATAGAACATCACACAGACTGCGTAGCGGAATCGCAACGTAGCACGCATTGTCACAGGGAATCGCTCAGGCTGTGGAATTATGTACGCTCAGCGCGTCGCACGGTGTCAACGAGACAACATCTATTCTGTTTTTTATTCCCACGTACGGCGCCGTAAGTAACATGAACGTAATACTATTTCAAGTGGTAACATTAATTTTCATGCATTGAGTATCGTTTTTCGTGCATTTTATTTGCTTGTTCATGTTCTACAGTCAGCTGCTGAGATGTATTAACACCCACATTTGGCAACTTTTTCTTTTCGGTTACAAATTAACGGTGCCATGAATTATAAGTCCACCTATGTTTACTTTCATAAAGTCGTTTAGTATTTGTATTCGACTTGTATTTTCCTTTTATCTTTTAGTACATACACTATCATTAGTAAATAGAAAAGGTTTTTTTAAATTGTTTGTTTCCTATTTAGATTCATTTATTTAGATGACTGAATCGCTTACTATTAGGGGGGTTGCTAGTTGACTGCCTTAATGGTAGAATAATAAAACTTATAAAGGACTTGAACAGACTCAACATTGTAAAATAACCTACTATAGCCTGTTTCTAAATTGACGTTGATACTCGTCAACGCCTACTTACGTAGTGCAAAACTGTGCGTAAATAAGCGTTGACAAAATATAATAGCCGCGGTAGCCTAGTGGTATGGGTAATGGACTGCTGAGACGAGGTCTCGGGTTCGATCCCAGGTTTTACCATGGCATACACCAATAACTTTTCGATGCTTTTCGAAGTTATGTGTGTATTTATCGCAGGTTTATAAGTGCCCGGTTAATGGCAATAGGCTCGCCACCTTTTTCATTGGGACCTAAACATAAACTGGCGAAATGTGGGTGCTAGCACCTCTGCCTACCCCTTCGGGGATATAGGCGTGAGTTTATGTTATGTTTTATGTTATGTAAAATTCAACTTCGGTTTCTTAATTTAGAAACCGGCCTGTGAATCGTAAGTGTCCACGAGTGCTGAATAAAGTCACTTTAAATAATATACTTTAAAAACGTGTTCTGTAGAAAATTTCGTAACAGCGAGTCACAAGTCACACAAATAAAAATCAAAACATTCACTCGAAACTCCAAAGAATCCGTAGTAAATTCACTGCATTTTCCGCCCTCGACACAATTCGCTATCACGAACGTATTCTTTTACAGTCCTTAGGAACTCGTAAAACCGTCACTTGATCGCCACTTGCGAGTTGTATCGCCCGCTGTATTCATGCCTTATATTTGCATAATTTATAAACTCACTGCTCTGTATTTTCGTTAAAATAAACGTAAAAATGTGTTCTGATTGGTGTGGGGGTTGGACGTTTTGTGTTACGAAGAAATGAGGTGTTGTGTCTTTTACAAGCGTTTACTGTAAGTTAGACTTTCGTTATTTGAAAGGTTACTGTTCCGAATAATGCTGAGTACAGTCGCTGACGGAATTAGGTTAACACATTCTAAGTTATCGACTACCGTGCTGGTTTGGAGTCGTAGAAGATAACATGCCTGCTCTCCAATGCTCTCAATCACTTGGATACCCAAGGCCAAGCGAAGTGGAGAAGGAAAAGTCGGTCCACGGACTTCCGACCACTTTAGTACATCTAAACAAAAACTCCTGAGATTTCAATTGAATTTGATTGACGATGTTAAAGCAGTGGCACTATGAGGTGAGAAAATCCACGCTCGACTCATATTTGCTTCTAACAAAGTACAGGATCGGGTCGGCAGCGCGAGTGTTTAGGGTCGGCAGCGCGAGTGTGACGCCCCTGGTGTTGCACACGTCCATAGGCCGCGGTAACCGCTTCCCATCAGGTGGGCCGTGAGCTTGTCTGCCACCTGAGTGGTATAAAAAAAAACAATTTTAGGGTTCTGTACCGAAGGTGTAAAAGGGCCCCTATTACTAAGAGTTATGTGTGTGTATTGAAAATGTTAATTATCGCTCGCTTAGTAATGTGCCCGGTAGATGGCAATAGGCTCGCCCCTTATTACATTGGGACCTGAACATAACTGGCGAATCGTGGGTGTATAATACACCTCTGCCTACCCCTTCAGGGATGCAGGCGTGAAGTTATGTTATTACTAAGAGTCCCTGTTCGTCCGTTCATTTGTCACCAGGCTGTATCTCATGAACCGTGATAGCTAGTCAGTTGAAATTTTACAGATGATGTATTTCTGTTGTCGCTATAACAGCAAATACTAGAAACAAATTAAAATAAATATTTAAGCAGGGCTCCTAGACTAAAAACGTGATTCAACGGCAATAGTAAGACGCTTGTAATATTCACAGAAAACTTTTAGTTGTATATTCACTTATTTATTTATAATAATATAATTTATTTTTATTTTTAAAAAAATATATATAAAATAATATAAAAAGAAATCTCAGTGTATAGATAATGGTACGAAACTCTTCGGCACGACTCCGACTCGCACTTATAAAGAAAAATTGTATTCAAATTAATATCAAAATTTGCGTAAGTACATATCATAAACATTATCATAAAAAAAACCGGCCAAGTGCGAGTCGGACTCGCACACCCAGGGTTCCGTACAAACCTGTAGGTAAATAAGTAAAAGTTCACCCATCACTACAATCAACAATCAATTTAATACCTCTACGCGTTCATGAGAAAAGAAGTAGTAACTTTAAAATTTTCAAAAACATGTTTTATTATATGATGTAACTAAAAAATTACGGTTTTCGCAATTTTTCCTTTATCTGTACTATAAGTACAAAATTTCAAGATTCTAAGTTCACGGGAAGTACCCTGTAGTTTTTGATTCCCGTGCGAGTTTCGAAAATTTGCAGAAATTTGCGGCATAAACGGCTGTATCTTTTGATTGCTTTGGCTTACAAGTTTGATTTTCCCAGCTCCAAGGGACAGTAGACCTGAGTATTAGATATAAATTTCAGTTTGATACCTCCACGCGTTCCTGAGAAAAACGGTATTGACAGACGGACGGACGGACAACGAAGTGATCCTATAAGGGTTCCGTTTTTTCCTTTTGAGGTACGGAACCCTAAAAAGAGAGACTTATCAGCATTGCGATATAGATAACCCCAAGTGCCGTTTGGCCTCTACTTTATAACATCTGCCCAGAAGTGAGGATTCAGTACTCTGTGTTAAGACACAGAGTGCGCGCACGTTTTTTTTTTTTTTACTTGCGGAAATCCCTTCGGATACCCCCCCGCTGGCCAGCGGGGGTGGTTATGTCGTGTCTCGACTAAAACCGCTTCTTCCCCAAGTGTTTACCGGGCACCCCGGGTAAGCCCTCGAAAGGATAACCCCAAATATAAAATAGGCGGTTAATAAAAACAACATGTTATTCTGCTGCTTTTTTAACGATTTTTTATTTTTTTTTTATTAAAGGGAATATTAGTAACCGAAATTACTAATATTCCCCCTAACCCCTCCAGCTAAGCTGAATTGCTTGTTTTAGGAGTGGGTTCACGTCGGTTTCGAATCCGGAACCTCTCGATCGTTGGGTCGACTCCTTAACCATTAAGCTACCGACGCTAGCCTGATGTTAGCTACAGTTAATCTTTGTTAACTATTTGGATTAAAGAAGCTATCTACATAAAACCTCTCCCTAACATTTGTCTACTTCAATACTGAACCTTGACCTTTGTAGACACTGAATGAATAATGTATTCTTACTCTTTTTATAGACAAGCATTACAGAGAAAATTTTGATCCCAATACTTTTTTTTTTCGTGCGGAAATCCCTTCGGATACCCCCCCGCTGGCCAGCGGGGGCGGTTATGTCAAGCTTGAACCGACTAGAACCGCACGCCGTCTTGGGCCTTAAGACGCCGGGGTGTAAGGTTGCCCATAGAGCATATCCCTCGCACCCCGACTGACCGTGGGCCATCTCCGGTTTCAAGATAGCCCCCTCGGGTTTGGGAACCACGGTGTCCCCGTCTAGCCCCGGTTTGGGGGAGGGGCGCTAGTCGCCCCACCGTCCCGGCCTGCTTCTGCTGGGGTGACAGGTGACCCCCAGGCCTGCGCTCATGGAGAACGGAGGTCGTTAAGCGACCTCCGGCGCCTGAGTCGCCTGCGACACACGGCGAGCATGTTGTGGGCTCGGCGGGCCGGGCGAGTTCTAAATCTCTCCCGGGCGCGCTCTGCCATCTCCTTCGCGAGCATTACATGCTCGCAGAAGGAGGTGGCGGCGGCCCACGCGCTCGCGCTCCGCACCATTGCCGCAATCATGCTGCCGAGCTAGAGAACTCCCACCCCGATGGCTGCCACGAGGTCACGCCTCGGCGCCTCCCACGCCTGGCAGTCCGTCAGCGTGTGCAGCCCTGAGTTCTCGCTCGCGGTTCAGTGATGACACCCAGGCATTGGCTCCTTCCTGATCCAATGCAGGTGGTCCCCGAATCTCCCCTTACCGGAGATCACCTGCGTCAGTCGGTACGAGTGGTTTCCGTGTCGCCTCTCTAGCCAATCCTCCATGATGGGCCTTACCCGCGCTATTGCGGCGTGCCTTTGTGATACCAATGCCTATCGAAAATCTTATAGTTTATTCCTTACTAAGCAGCTGTTACTGGAATATGGTTATTTCATAGTAGCTATGCATTTTACACGCATTACATAAATATAATAATTACATTATAGTACATCTATCTAAGTACGTCATAAATCCTTTCAATGTAATTTTGACTTACTTCAAGACAGCTGATTAACTAGAAAATATTCACACGTATCAATGCCCGAATCCTATTAATATTATAAACGCGAAAATTTGTGAGTATTTATGTATTTATGTATGTTGCTCTTTCACGCAAAAATGGCATGGATCTGGCTGAAATAGCCGCCAATTATGTTAAGGTCCCAGTGTAATAGGGGGCGAGCCTATTATCATCTACCGAGCACATTATTAAGCGAGCTATAATTAACATTTATTAATGCACACATTACTACGAAAAGTCAGAGGTGCGTGCCCGGGGCGACTGGGGATCGAACTCGAGACCTCGTCTGAGCAGTCCGTTACGTACGCCACTGGGCTATTTAGTACAGGGATAGATTATAGCCCGGAATAACACATAGGCAACTTTTTATCCCGGGAATAGGTTCCCATGGGTTGCGGGAACGGGACCAGAATTCCACGCGTGCGGAGACGCGAGCAAGAGCTAGTAATACAATAATTTTATAGCTTGGCGCAATTGTCTACATAAAGATCACCATTAAAAAAAAGCATAACTATAGTTTAATTATAGCCGTTATCCTTTCGAGGGCTTACCCGGGGTGCCCGGCAACGGACACTTGGGGAGGACACCGTGCGTTTTTAGTTGATACACGACATAACCACCCCCGCTAGCCGGCGGGGGGGTATCCGAAGGGATTTCCGCACGTAAAAAGAAAAAAAAAGCCATGTTACTCTCAGTTCTCAAGCTATCACTATGCAAATCACGTCAATCTACACAAAAAAAGCGGCCAAGTGCGAGTCGGACTCGCCCATGAAGGGTTCCGTAGCAGCAAGTAACATAATAATGTTTTTTCTTTTAATTTTCATATTTGAGTTGATTGAATGAAAGGTAAATTGCGGTTTACGTTTTATGATGTATTAAAAAAAACTACTTACTAGATCTCGATCAAACCAATTTTCGGTGGAAGTTTACATGTTAATGTACATCATATATTTAGTCTTATCATTCTCTTATTTTAGAAGTTACAGGGGGGGGGGACACCTTTTCCAACTTTGGAAGTGTCTCTCTTGCAAACTAGTTTAGAAAAAAATGATATTAGAAAGCTCAATATCATTTTTGAAGACCTATCCATAGATACCACACACGTATGGGTTTGAAGAAAAATTTTTTTTTGAGTTTCAGTTCTAAGTATGGGGAGCCCCCAAAATTTAATGTATTTTTCCCATTTTGTGTGAAACTCTTAATGCGGTTCACATAATACATCTACTTACCTACGAAGTTTCAACAGCATAGTTCTTATAGTTTCGGAAAAAAGTGGCTGTGATATACACAGTGGGACAGACAGACAGACATGACGAACCTATCAGGGTTCCGTTTTTTGCCATTTGGCAACGGAACCCTAAAAAGGGTAAACCCGCAGAGTTTTTCACATTTATAACATTAGTTAGAACGCTTACCAGGAGGGCGGGTCAAGTAAGACAAATAGTTGGCATAACGATTTTCAATATTTTTCATTTCAAATTTTCCAGCAATTCTCACCGCTCTCATATCGGGCCAGAACATATTATATAATGTTTTATGACGTTCCGGTTGGGTAGCGGTGGCCCGGAGGTCATTACACATAGGTTTTTCCGTTACGCTGTTTTTGATGTTATTCGACCGAATTTTTCGGCCATCATCGCGTAAATGTTGGCATACTTAACTGATTTCCGACTTCTAACAGTTTTTAGGATACGAAAAACCCAAACGTTAACCGCAATTTCAAGTTTTGTTATCCTATATTTACCCTGATTTAATTTCTCCTCGGGTCAGTTTTGTTGAAGTTCATTCTTTGTTATTGCTGTCATAAAGTCTTAAAGAGTTCGACCTTTTAGCCTTTTTCCAGATTCAAGGATAAATGCGTAAGTTGTTTGATCTTCGCTGTCGGAGTCCTGGTTCTCGTTCATGAAATTATATTGCGTTTAATCTTTAGAATCGATGGAGCAGCCCCTATGTGTTAGGGTAGTTGATATTCTCGCTCGGCGTCTTACTCACAGCGATAGTGCGGAGAGCGAGCGCGTAAATATTACTCGAGAAGGAGGCGGTGGAGGGGGACCACGAGCCACTCAGGTCTCTTCCGATCCGCAGAGCCCGGACGATGGAGGTCACTGAACGACCTCCGTCCTCCATGAGCGCAGGCCTGGGGGTAGGGACCCAAACTGTAACCGTAATAAAGTGTTTTAACACTGTTTTTTGAAACTGTTTTAGAAGAAACCCATTTATAAATGTAACAGATACGAAAGTGTACCATATTCAAAGTGGTACGTTTTATATGTGTTAATAAGTGTACCAGAAATAACGTCCTAAAGTACTAAGGGGTGTACGGAATACCTTCATTTAATTTTTTTAATTATAAATATGAAAGGATAGTAAATTTGGCAACGTAGCATTTCGGTTAACACTTATTAACACTGTTAATATCTGTTACATATATGTATAACTGTTACACAATTGAAAGTGGTAACGATTAACAGCTTCAATACCACATTTATAAGTGTTACACATTCACTCTGTAACCTTTACATAGTGTAACCCATATAATTATGTAACCTTTATGAATGTGTTTTTGAATCCCTGCCTAGGGGTGACAGGTACAGCCGCCTATCGCCCAAGCAGAAGCAGGCCGCGGCGGTGATGCGTTGCGCGCCCCTCTTCTTTCCGGGTGAGACGGGCACACCATGGATCCCGAACCCGAGGGGGCCATCTCGAAATCGAAAAAGGCACTGGGTCAGCCCGGGTGCGAGTGAAATGCCTTAGGACCCTTACACCCCGGCGTCTGAAGACCCGAGAGGCATGCGGTTCGACTTCAACTTAACCATCCCCGCTGGCCGGAGTAACCGGGGGGATTTCTGCACGCAAAAAAAGGTAGTTAATATTATTAAACAGCATCTCACAGTACCTGTTTTTTTTAAGGGTTTGGAGAAGAGCGTTTTGTTCTCCACTGTAGTATGCATTTTTTCTTCGCATTTTTATATTCACGCATCTAACGAAATTCTACTTAACCTTACATACAACCTCTTCCTCTGAGTTATGGCTGAGATTTAAAAAAGCTTCTTGTGTCTTTTATTCTTACTAAGGTAGAAAACAAGCACATGTCCACTATGATAGGTAGCGGCTACTGTGGTCTATTAACGCTTGAAATACGCTAGAGGTGCAAACTTTGTAATACCTACTCATAACAGTGATTGTTAGTAATAATATATAGGTACTGACACTACGCAGATGCGGAGGCCCGAGAGGCAGAGTTGTACGAGGGATACAGGGAGGCCAGAGGAGCCCTCCGAGCGGAGATTAGGCGGGCCAAACAGGCCGCCTTCCGCGAGCTGCTGGAGACACTGAAGCGGGACCCTTGGGGGCGGCCCTACCGGATGGTGAGGGGCAAGCTGCGCCCTAAGGCCCCGCCGTTAACCCGGTGTCTCCAGTCGGAGCTGCTCGGAGGAGTTGTTGGCTCCCTGTTCCCAGCGCGGGCGGTGGAACATGTTCCACCGCAGATGACTCGATGATGACCTCGGTCGCCCATGGCGCCCGACGTGGATGACGAAGATGTGCCCGAGGTCACTTGGGTAGAACTAGAGCTGGCGGTGAGAAGGCTAAGAGCCAAACGCACCACCCCGGGACCCGACGGCATTCCAGGCCGAGCGTGGGTCCTAGCTCTAGTCGACGACGCTCTCGAGCCCCGACTGAGACGGCTTCTCAGCGCATGTTTGGAGCGGGGCAAGTTTCCGAAATTGTGGAAGACAGGGAAACTGGTCCTCATCCTTAAGGAAAAAAGGTACTCATACTACAATATCTATACTTCTTTGTTGAACTGCAAATAATTTCAATGAAATAACATAATAACAATAAATAACATAACTTACTACGTGAATAAACTATCATGCAAGAAAACTAATAGAAAATATAATGTATTGCCGATTCCCCGAACGACCGGTGGATAACCTTCGACTTTCTAGTGATAGTTTATCACTAGTATAATAAAATTAAAGCACTTTTGTGAGCGAGTTTCCCGCGAACAAGTGCCCGTGGCGAGCATTATAATAATCGATGGCGTCACTTACGCCCTTATGAATATTTTACATCTCTCATAAGGCTCATATGGAACCCCCTCGCCCCCTTGTAATGTCCGCCCGTAAATTGTGTTAAGTTTTCCGAACATAAGCTGAGGCGATTGTAGAAGATTTGGTAGTTTCTTTAGGTAGGACATAGCTCCTTAACTATAGCTTTAAACTAATAGAGGTAGTTATAAATATTAGTTACATATGAAACTGCCGTTTTTCTTGAAGAAATTGGAGGAAACTCTAATTTCAGTACTAACATTTTTGCATTTTTTTTAGGAATGACAAATCCAAATTTTTTTTTTTTGCGTATGAATGAGACAACATTAAGCTAACAAACAGCAGCTTTTATTACATTTTTGAAAAGTGACAGCTGTTAAGTAATACGAAATTTATCATCAAAATGGATAGCATTTAGGAAGTACTGTTTTTGAAGATCGAATTAATTTATCAAGCGGCCTCCCCGCCGGCCAGCGGATTATAATTACTATTTTTCATGGAAATTCTTGGTGTATTCTTCTCAAAGAAGGTCAGAACCAAATTTCGCCAGCTATCTTTTTAGCCCCACCTAATGGGTCCGGTAGTTACGGTCCCTTTCCGGTACGTTCCCAGCTGGAACGCACCTAATTTTATTCCACTAAGCCCCCTGGACCTGCAAATACAATCATGCAACTCGCAGGCGTGCCGAATGGGACCTAGTTCAGCATGTGCCAGGCTGGTGCATAGCGCTGAGTGCAATACCAGACGAGGCTTTGGTACAGGAATTCCTTACAGGGTTGGGAGCTTGGACTCCAATCGTTCCCAAATAAGTAAAACTTTAATAAAAAAAATAAAACCAACATCAATAACTACTAAAAACTGAAAAAATAAAAATAACGAATTACCCATTTATTTCTAAAGACAAAAATATGCGTAAGACTTTTCTATTGAAGTTGGTGCATTTTTATTTTTATGTTAAGTTTTTATGGCAATTATACCGCATCAAACTAAATAGTCACTTAAATCGGAGAATAAGTCTCAGTGTTATCGGTGTACAAAGAAGAAAAAAGATCGATCGAATCGAGAACTTCCTCATTTTTGAAGTCGGGCGCTGAGGATCGTCGACAATCCCATACTTACAGGCAGTGTAGAACCTCTTAACCTTAGGAAACATTTCGCCTCCCTGTGCGTTTTCTACCGCCTTTATAATGGGGTGTGTTCAGGAGAATTGTATGATATGATGCCCACGGCCACATTCTATCATCGCACCGCTCGCCACAGACAGGGAATCGATCCTCACACGTTGCAACCGGAAACGGTGTGTACAGTTAGGTATGAAAGGCACTTTATTCCGCGCACCCTCAGGCTGTGGAATGATCTCCCTGCTGTGGTTTTCCCAAGCGACTACAATATGGGATTCTTCAAGATGGGCATTAAAAGGGTTTTTACAGGGTCGGCAGCGCGAGTGTGACGCCCCTGGTGTTGCGCACGTCCATAGGTCACGGTAACTGCTTCCCATCAGGTGGGCCGTGAGCTTGTCTGCCACCTGAGTGGTATAAAAAAACAGTCTGTTAAAAACTCATATATGCCCAAACTTAAAAACATGTTCTGCGCAGCTAGTTTTCATTGTCAGGAATTGAATTTGTTAGTGATGAAACTAACAGAAATAACTTTCGAAGCCATGTTAGCAGGACGTTGGTGCATTCGAGCATCCTCCAGTGATTTCAATCCTTTGAATGCACTACCAATACTGGCGACCATTCTTTTAATCTCCTTATGCACGTTGTTTCTTGGCTGGACAAAGACTTGAAGCTCACAGATGAGCTTTTCCAGACGTTCCCATGCTTGCATCCTCTTGATGTCAGCACTTGTGTAACTTTCTGCTTGTTGTGCTAGATGTCTGCTGTTATCTCCTTCCCTTGCATCGTTTTGGTTTTTAGTTTTAGTAAAATTCTCCATACTGTTCCCACGATTACCTTTTTTTTCTTTTTTTTTTTTATCGTGCGGAAATCCCTTCGGATACCCCCCCGCGTGCCAGCGGGGGCGGTTATGTCGGGCTTGAACCGACTAAAACCGCACGCCGTCTCGGGTCTGCAGACGCCGGGGTGTAAGGTTGCCCATAGAGCATATCCCTCGCACCCCGACTGACCCTGGGCCATCTCCGGTTTCGAGATGGCCCCCTCGGGTTTGGGAACCACGGTGTCCCCGTCTTGCCCCGGTTTGGGGGAGGGGCTTGCTTCTGCTGGGGTGACAGGTGGCCTCACCCGCCACCCGCAGGCCTGCGCTCATGGAGGACGGAGGTCGTTAATTGACCTCCAGCGCCTGAGTTGCCTGCGACGCGCGGCGAGCAAGTTGCGGGCTCGGCGGACCGGGAGAGTTCTAAGTCTCTCTCGGGCGCGCTCCGCCACCTCCTTCGCGAGCATTACATGCTCGCAGAAGGAGGCGGCGGCGGCCCACGCGCTCGCGCTCCGCACCATTGCCGCAATCATGCTGCCGAGCGAGAGGACTCCCACCCCGATGGTGTTCCCACGATTACCTAGGGAAAAATCCGTCCACTCCAACAGAGCCCCGGTTGCTGGAGTAAGGCCTGCCCCGAAGGACAATACTCTGGGGGGGGGCCTGGTACCCCAGAGGAACCGTTAGCGACGTCACTACCCCGATGCCAAATTCTAAGGCACGGTAATCTGAACACCATTAATTTGGGCTCGTTTTGTCCGCGGGAGTTATTATATTTCACTCCTACCCTCTGTTCCAGAGAACAGCGAGTATTCTCCTACCCGCACGAGGAGACGCGCCAGCTAGTTTTCATTGTCAGGAATTGAATTTGTCAGTGATGAAACTAGTAGTAAATTGGAAAAGATTAATCAATTTTACAAGATAGGATGTTCTTTTTTTTTTCGAAAAGTGTACTAAGTTACCAAAATTCCTAGTATTCCCGTTAACTCCTGCAGTTAAGCTAAATTGCTTATGTTAGGAGTAAGTTCCAGTCGATAGTGTAATGGCCAGTATTCAAATCCGGGACCTGTCGATCGTAAGGCCGATTTCTTAACTACTAACACACATACGCTTCAAGACTTATAACGTCGAGTCAAAAATTTTGTACAAAAATCAAAATGTTCGCGCATCAACCAAACACGCGTGCCCTTTTGAGCCCGTGATAGGTTTAATTTAATTCATTAATGGGTAATTGGTGCATGTTTGCAAACAATTATGATAGTAGAATAAGCCAAAGGCGTATGCGAGACAGAGAGTGTGTGTGGCCGTGGGTGTCTGTGTGTGTGTGTGTGTGTTGGTGTGGGTGTATGTGGGTGGGTGTATGTTGGGATGTATGTATGTATATATGTTTTTTTTCCTTTTTTTTTATTCCAGAGGTTTGGAAAATACTTTTACGTACGCTGTGTCGGACTCAAATAAATCCGATCGCATCCGATGGCATCGATCTGTCACCTCCCCGGTCCCGCCGTTAGGCATTACTTCGAGGGAGGGAGTATGTAGCTTATGCTTTGTCTTCAGTTGCCCGGGCTTTCTCTCCTTCACTGGTCAGCATTCCGTCTGAGTCCTGCCCGCTCCCGCTCTATGCGCCGAAGCTCCTGCAGTACCTCTGTCGCATAAGTGCTTGTTGCCTCCCAGGATGCCTTCGATGAAAGCATACCTGCCACCAAAGTCTGTGGTTGTATATCCGCCATAAGGTCGGCCTTCCATATTCTTCGTGCTGTCACGAAACGAGGACACGCAAAGACCACGTGCTCTGCATCTTCACTTATTCTGGGACAGGCAGGGCACTCTGGGGAAGTGTCCAGATTAAATCGATGAAAGTATTCCCTAAAGCACCCATGCCCAGATAACATCTGGGTCAGATAATAATTGACCTCCCCATAGTCACGATTTATCCACATGGCCAATTGTGGGATAAGGCGGTACGTCCATCTGCCATTTGCGCTGGTATCCCATTTTTTTTGCCATCGCCGGATGCTGTTTTGCCGTTCTTCAATGCTACGTTCTTCAGGGCTTGAGGTTCTTACTACTTTCCGCTGATAGAGGGCTTTTCTTTCCTCGGCTAGTATGTCAATTGGAAGCATTCCAGCTATAACACACGCTGCGTCCTCAGAAACTGTACGAAAAGCGCTAGCAACTCTCAAGGCGCTTAGCCGGCATACCCGTGCGATTTTTCTTCGTGATGCCTGTATATTTAGCACGTCGGACCATATAGGGATTCCATACGTAACTACAGACGTCACTACGGACGATAGTAGTATCCTCCTTTTCTGTTTCGGCCCGCCTATGTTGGGCATCAATCGTGCTAGAGTCACTCTGACAATGGACGCTTTGGTCTCCACATGCTTAACCTGCGGTTTAAAGTTGAGTCGGGCGTCGATGATCACTCCTAAATAACGCAAAGATGGCTGCGATGTGATCTCCTGAGCTCCAACCCGCAGGGTAATGTTTTCCAGCTGTTTCCTACTTGTAATGAGTACTGCCTCCGTCTTGTGCTCCGCCAACTTTAAGCCTACTGTATCCATCCACTGGCTTATCTTTTCGTACGTAACGTCGAAGGCAAAGTTTATCTGTTCCAAATGTTTGGCAACGATCACTATGGCCACGTCATCAGCATATGCTACTAATTTGACTTCCAATGGCAGTTTTAGTTTTAGTAGCCCATCATACATAATATTCCACAGCAGAAGACCCAAAACCGAGCCTTGTGGTAGACCTCCAGTGATTTTGTGAAGCTTCGTACCGGTTTCCGTGGAGTATTTCAAGACTCGGTCTTTGAAATAACTTTCAACCATTCTTCGCAGATATATTGGTACGTTCATCTCAATGAGAGCCGCCATAATACAATCCCATCTAGCGGAGTTAAAAGCATTCTTGATGTCCAAAGTTGCCACTAAGCAATACTTCTTCATGCCTCCCTTCCATCTGGTCCCTGCAATGGCGTCTCTGTCAGTGTCAACAACAACGTTAATCGCATCGAGTGTAGAACGACCTTTCCGGAATCCGTATTGATTGTTGGAAAGCACTGGTTCGACTGCTGCTTCGATTCTTCTATGTATAATACGTTCCAGTATTTTACCCGCTGTGTTCAACATGCAGACCGGACGATAAGATGTAGGGTCATCCGGTGGTTTATTACCTTTAGGGAGAAGAACTAGTCTCTGCGTTTTCCACATCGTAGGGAAGGTACCTTCTTTAAGGCATGTGTTGTAGACCTCCAAGAATAGATCCGGCTCTGCTTTTATGGCCGCCTTCAGTGCAATATTTGGGATTCCATCCAGACCCGGAGCTTTAGTTTCCAACCCTGCCACACGCTTCCATCAGTTGCTCTTCTGTGATCGGCGGAATTTCTTCTGTGAAGAATAACTTTGTGGGACAGTGTAATTCCAGTTGCTTGGGGAAACAGCGCTGTGACTATCCTATCCAAGAGCTCGGGACAAGTTGGTGATAACATGGGTTGGCTTCTTAGCCGTCTCATAACCACCTTGTACGGTACGGTAAGTAGAAGACGACCGTCGTCTTCTACTTCGTCTATGAGCTCACTCCAGCTCCGCCTCTTGCTTTCTTTTATAGCTTTATTCAGCAATCGGTGTGTTTCCCTGTACTTCGCCTATAGTTCTTCGTATTTTGGTCCCTTTCTACCACGCTGGGATATTCTCCTTGCGTTAAAGCATCTCCTACGGAGGTCAGCAATTCGATCGTTCCACCAATACACAGATGGAAACTGGTTCGTGCTACGTCTTCGAGGCATAGTAGCGTCGCAGGCATCATTAACTCTCTTCATAAGTTCCACCGCTCTCGCTTCAGCGTTTCCCTCGATGACTGCCTGGCCCTCCAGGGCCACTGCGAACGTGGCAGTGTCAAAATAACTCACCTTCCAAGCAATAGCATCGGTTTTCCTATACTTTCTCTTGGCGTTCAGACCGGTACTTACTTCCCACAGTATCGCACAATGGTCACTGGCTGTGTATATGTCGGAGACTTCCCAAGAATAGTTGCCCTTGGCGAGATTGCTGCTAACGAAGGTGGAATGGTGGATGGAAGTCGCCTCATCTCTAATAAAAGTTGGTTTATTACCTCTGTTAAGCAAAACTACATCCAAAGTAGTCATTGCTTCCAGTAGCACTTCCCCTCGTTTATTAGTCTTCTTACTACCCCAGTCAAGTGCCCAAGAGTTAAAGTCCCCGGCAATTGCCACGAGGAAATGTTGCTTCGCGTCTTCGGTCAGACGATCCAGGAAGTCCACAAATTCATCATGTGAAAGACTGGGTGGGGCATAGCAGCTATAGACGTAGATGCCACCCAGCTTCACCACTACAAATCCAGCTTCAGATGTGTTAACTACATTTTGAAACGGCTTTCTACTGCAGGACCAAATTATGGCTTTAGTAGCGCTATCGGCTTCCCAGGGTTGATCAGTGAGAGATCTATATCGATCCGAAATCAGTGCAAAGTCTGGCTTCAGGTCGCGTACGGTATGTATATATGTATGTTTGGATGTATGTATGTATGTATATATGTATGATCGCTGCCGCTGTTCACTAACGCCACCGCTCCTACTCCTGTCTAGAAGCCACGCGGTTAATAAGGCGTAGCAAGCGCTCCTTTACATAAAAACATCAAGTCGCAGTTAATCAATGGAATTACTCGTCTTATTAAGTCCTCATAGGGTACATTACTCACACCCCTCGCTTGCTCCTTAGTTTATGGCGTGTAATATGTTATGCGTACACATATTAAGCGGATTTGTGGAAATTAATTGATGGTGTACCGCAGAGAGCTGAACACGAGATTGTCTCAAATTGAATTAGTATATAGTATATAGTGTTACAATTCTACTGAACTTATTGCATAGGACTGGAGAATACTGACATTGAATATAAAATTATATTACAATACTTCACTATTTTTTACTAGCTGTGAATTCTGATCCTGTTCCCTAAATCCACGGGAACCTTTCCTAGGGACCATTAAATCATCATCGTCATCAGCCAGATTCGTAGGGCCTTTTCTGTCTGTCACACACATATATATATAAAAATGCGGCCAAGTGCGAGTCGGACTCGCCCATAAAGGGTTCCGTAGCAGCCAGTAACATAATAATGCTTTTTTTTTAATTTTTATATTTGAGTTGATAGAATGAAAGGTAAATTGCGGTTTACGATTAATGACGTATTAAAAAAAAACCACTTACTAGATCTCGTTCAAACCAATTTTCGGTGGAAGTTTACATGGTAATGTACATCATATATTTTTTTAGTTTTATCATTCTCTTTGTTTAGTAGTTACAGGAGGGGGGGGGGGACACACACACACATTTTACCACTTTGGAAGTGTCTCTCGCGCAAACTATTCAGTTTAGCGAAAAATGATATCATAAACCTCAATATCATTTTTGAATACCTATCCATAGATACCCTACAAGTATAGGTTTTGAGTTTCAGTTCTAAGTATGGGGAGCCCTAAAATTTATTGTTTTTTTCTATTTTTGTGTAAAAATCCTAATGCGGTTCACAGAATACATCTACTTACCAAGTTTCAACAGCATAGTTCTTATAGTTTCGGAAAAAAGTGGCTGTGACATACGGACGGACAGACAGACAGACATGACGAATCTATAAGGGTTCCGTTTTTTGCCGTTTGGCAACGGAACCCTAAAAACAAAGTCGTGTTGTAATGACCGTTTATATACGAGAACGGGTGGACCAATTTTCATGATCTTAGGTTTTTTAGATTTGTCTCCGCCTATACTGTACCATTTAGGTTACCATTTTTGTTTTGATAATCGCCTTGGTTACCCCAAAACTTCGGTTTTCCAGATCAGAACTTTATTATGAAGATATCTAAATCTGCTGTCACCTTCATCGTGAAAATCAAATTCTATGCAATGTCAAATTTCATCTTTCAAGCAATGCATACATCGTTTTTTCTTTTTTTTTTATATTTAGGACACGTCAATTTGACTTCACCTCGCCTGATGGTAAGCTGAAGGTAAAGTCTCAGGAAAGAGAGTCACCATTACATACACGTACCATGTTAAAAATGGTGGCACTCAGCTTGACGGCCTCATCAGAAGAGGATTGTTGTCGCAGCACCGCGTGACACCCACCGGTCCCACTAGTGCTGCGACCACAATCCTCCTGTCCGGCTTTGCACTTGCTGACCCCTGAACGCAATCAAACCGAAATTGGATTACTATGGAGGGTTTTTCGCAATCGTGCACGGTGGTACCCACCCGGCCGAATTTTGTGACAAATTTGTGTCATCAAATTTCTACCACCAGTAGCATACATCGTACATAACAAAAATCCTGGATATAAGGAATGATTCGTATGAGAAAATTTCGTAGAAAATTTTGGAACTCGATTGCAGTGCCGCCTGCCGGTTGCGAAAGTGGCTTTCATTTTATTAGTAATAATATCAGCCTGCTATCTGCCCTTGAAAGTGCCAGAATCGACCCGTTTCAGAGATTAGCCTAGTCAAATAAATAGACAAAAATTTTTGCAATGATTTTCATATGCATTTACTAATAAACTGTTATTTTATCACGGGCGATAGCCCGGTGGCGTACGTAACGGACTGCTGAGACGAGGTCTCGAGTTCGATCCCCAGTCGCCCCGGGCACACACCTCTGACTTTTCGTAGTTATGTGTGCATTAAGAAATGTTAATTATCGCTCGCTAAATAATGTGCCCGGTAGATGGCAATAGGCTCGCCCCCTATTACATTGGGACCTCAATATAACTGGCGAATCGTGGGTGTGTAAGACACCTCTGCCTACCCCTTCGGGGATACAGGCGTGAAGTTATGAACATGAAAATGTTATTTTATTAATACAAATTAAATAGTCCCTTATTTTTATTTGTATAGTTCTAAAATGTTACGTAGATATGTCCTTAAAAACTTCAAAGACAGCAATATCGTTTTACCTGACACATATTCTTACTTCATAATTTAAATACTTTTTTTATCATCACAAGTAGGTACTTGTGAGTTGTAGATTAACATGAATTAAATTATAATTTATACACCGTCAAATGCGGTATTTAACAGCCATAGCGCTCTGCTGTGATAGACGGAATTTGACGATTTCCAAATCATAATAAATGCACTTCGAAAGAAATACTAGGAATTCAGTGCAGGGTGCGACTGAAATAAATTGAGCTGAGCGAGCAGGACTCTTACTTGAAAAACAAGGCATCTTACTACGGTCGCGCGCACAGCTAAGGCCGCGCGGTCTTGAAACTGTTTTTCGATGGTTATTCCTCAATGGTACATTGTATTTGAACAGTTGACCCCTCTAAACACTCAGCGGTTCTACACTATCACCATGGTAAATTTGGTCAAGATCGGTATTGTGGTTCCGGAGGAGTACAGTCTCGACCAAACGGCTTAGCCAATGAATTACATACATATCACCTTAATTACTTAAACTGATGGAATGTGTACGGAACCAACAACTGAGAGAATATCTGCTAAAGAAAAAAAAACTAGTTTGTACATCGCCTGTTCATTGTAGCTCATATTTGACACAATAAACTTACTTGGTCTCTGTTTCTTTAATTTTGCCAACGTTTATTCCCGAATGTTGTATGTCATCCGCTCTAAAAATATCGACTAACTGTATTAAAACCAATAGCCCTTAAGACGTTGGGTAAATAACAAATAATTACACTAGTTCTTATGTCAAAAAAGAAAAATTGATGCTTTTTTTTACGTGCGGAAATCCCTTCGGATACCCCCCCAACGGTCAGCGGGGGTGGTTATGTCGTGATTTTTAACAAACAATCAAATGCACGTCAGCCGATGTGCGCTTGAATTGATTATAAATATTCATCGAATTCTGCTCTCGCCCGAAATTTATTCGCTACTTTACGAATGATAAGACTTTTGGCTACAACTCTACAAGTAAATAATTGATATATCATGAATATAGAATGACTAGTGCTACAGACATTGATTTATTATTTTTAGATTAATAAATACATTATAGTAATGTAACCAGTATGACGCACGCCGTCTTTTGCCTGGCCAGGTTTGCGGGATATAGTGTCCTAACCATTGGTTAATTTAATCATGACTGACAGAAAACAATAGCATGTCTAGTCTGTCTGTCTGTAATATTATGTATATTAATAATAATATTTATTTATTCAGACAATGGTCCATTTTGTTGGTATACATAAAAAGTTAAAACTAATGTTAGTAATGACATAATTTTATATTTCTACTTATGCCTAAACACCTCAGGTTTATGCAAACTCATCCAATATTCCCATATAGGGCTGTCCCACCGGTCTGCTATGGTATTAAGAATTCTGTTAGGGCTGTCGAGCACCATGCGCATGATAGAAGCGCATCATTTGCGCATGATAGCGTGAAACCCATCTACTGCCGCCTCAGTGAACATACCGAACGCACTACAGCAGCGCGGCAGCCCCATCAGCACCCTGAACGCATTGTTGTACTGTACGCGCAGGGCGTCGTATGACCGCTGCGTATGGTTAACCCATAGACTGCACGTATAAAAGGACTTTGTTGTATATTGGTGTCGTATATAGAACTATTGAACAAAACGACAATCGATACATGAAGATTGGAGACTACGTAATCGTTCAGCAGAATTGTAGATGATCCTTAGCGGTAGCCTAGTGGTATGGGTAATGGACTGCTGAGACGAGGTCTCGGGTTCGATCCCAGGTTTTACCATGGCACACACCAATGACTTTTCGATGCTTTTCGAAGTTATGTGTGTATTTATCGCAGGTTTATAAGTGCCCGGTTAATGGCAATAGGCTCGCCACCTATTACATTGGGACCTAAACATAAACTGGCGAAATGTGGGTGCTAGCACCTCTGCCTACCCATTCGGGGATATAGGCGTGAGTTTATGTTATGTTATGTTATGTGTAGATGATCCGAGGGGCCATCTCGAAACCGGATATGGCCCAGGGTCAGTCAGCGTGCGAAGCCTGACGTAACCGCCCCCGCTGGCCGGCGGAGGGTATCCGAGGAGATTTCCACACGAAAAAAAAAAGGTATTGTAGATGATTGTCAGTAAATATTCATTCACAATCTACAAGCACTGTACTTCCTAACTGCAAGATATAATCAGTCAATTTCTCTTTTGGATGACCTAATGATTTTTCAGCGATTTACCAACCCAGACACAGCCCAGATGTTGCGCTACTGTAATTGATCGATTTCATTATACTCATAATTTTACCGCAAGCCACGTGTCTCTCACACTACTCTTAATAATATAATTATACTTCCCTGGGCAAAACACTGATACCATATCATTATCGTACTCCGAGCCTTGTCCCAACTCAGATGGGATCGGCTTTTCGATCTAAAAACGACGTTTGGAACACAAGTTTCATATGGAACACGGCAAACAGCCCTGAAGCAGTATATTCTACATAACTACGAAGCGACCAAACTTCGTCCTTTCGTATGTATATATTATACACATACATAGTTTGAGTACATTAAAAAATAATATTCATATTTGATTTATTATGAAACACACCTAAACAGTAAGAATACAAGGAAAACAGTTTCCGAAACTAGTTAATATAAAAATGTACTGTGACTTTATAAATTTTACATGACTCAGAATCGGAGCGCCAAGTTATTGCTGAATATTTTTCCACAGTCAACATACAAAGTATATTTGTACGCAACATCAGAGAGTATGTTTTTTATGTCAATAATATTATATTGGAGTTCAAATGTAGGTCCGGGCGGTACTTTATCCCTGTACTGATGATTCCAGCATACTAATCTGCCAAGGGTGAATTTGGGGAATAGCTGTTTCGTTCATTCTCTCATACGTCAATCCATTGAAATAACAAAATGGGTCAATACTTTTTATTTTCAAGGTTGACTGAGTTATTCTTATATAATTTTGTGAAACAAAATAATATATTTGCCAGTTATATGTGTGATAGAAACTGTGGTTGGTATATTTTATATTCAAATAGGTTTACAAGTAAAATAATAACAATAAAAACTACATCATCAGAGCATCATCAAAACAGCTTCACGAAAACTCGGAGTTCTGAACAGGGTGAGACGGTTTTTCACGCCGGAACAGCGGTGTCTTTTGTACAAGACACAAATTTGCCCCTGCATGGAATATTGCTCTCATCTCTGGGATGGCTCCGCGAAGTACTTATTAGACGCTCTCGACAGATTGCAGCGGCGTGCCATCCGTATCATTGGTAGTCCTGAGATTACTAATAGCTTAGAACGTCTGCAGCTGCGTAGAGACATTGCCTCTCTGGCTGTATTTTACCGCCTCTACCACGGCGAGTGTTCTGAGGAGCTTTTTCAACTAATCCCACCTTCTCCATTTCAATCAAGAAGAACACGTGCTGGACTGCGATGCCATCCGCACACGGTGGAAACCATACAGTCCCAAACTCAGCGGTTCGGTGCTTCCTTTCCTTGTCGCACGATAAAGAGCTGGAATGCTCTGCCCGCGCACGTGTTTCCTTCTTTCTACAATCCCGGGTTCTTCAAGCGGGACGTGAAAAAGCATCTTTTGAGGCCGTCAAGGTAGGGGCTACCATTTTAGGATCGTCCGCATCTGGGATGGTGGCCCATATCTTCTGGATTTCACCCTAGCTTCACACCATCCAGCGGAGTGCAGTTAATTGACGGAACAAATATTTAAAAAAAAGTAAAATAATAAAATACATAACATACATAACTATTCACCAGTTATGTTGAGGTCCCAATGTAATAGGGGGCGAGCCTATTGCCATCTACCGGGCACATTATTAAGCGAGCGATAATTAACATTTATTAATGCACACATAACTACGAAAAGTCAGAGGTGTGTGCCCGGGGCGACTGGGGATCGAACTCGAGACCTCGTCTCAGCAGTCCGTTACGTACGCCACTGGGCTATAATAAAATACACCACTGACTATCCCTTCAGATTGACTGTATTTGTTTTCGGCTTTACTGCTAAGCTCAAAACCGCACAAAAATTTAAGTCATCATGATATATTACCACTACTTCCACAAACAATGCAAGCCTGGCACCGTATCCATCCAATGGCTTCCTATGATTTGATGGACCACTTTTTTAGCTAGGGTGCCCGGCAACGGACACCGTGCGGTTTTAGTCGAGACACGACATAACCACCCCCGCTAGCTAGCGGGGGGGGGGGGGTATCCGAAGAGATTTCCGTACGTAAAAAAAAAGCATTTTTATGGAGTTATCTTATCTACTAATAACTTCAGAAATGCGAGAATACCATAGATATCAGGCAAAGTGCGATTCATTTGGGGTCGGTGTATCATTTTTATTATATTTTTTCATCTCTGGTCACAGTTTTGCAAAATTACCTACCTACCTGGCCTTATCATCTTTCACATAGGTCGTCCAACTTTTTCCAGATCTTCTTCTCTCCTTGTAACCGTAAAACCATACTTAATGCGTTAATTACAATTTAACTTTCATCCCTACATATCACGAGAGTGGTAGAGTCAAGCAACAGTCAATTTGGCCGTTGCATTGCATTGAATGGGCCGACTCGACCGGGGAAGCACCACCCTCTCACAGAATATCGATGCCAAGTAACAGTATTTGAACTGTTGCGTTCCGTTTGGTGAGTGAGAGTGCCGGAGCCCAAACTCCTTTCCCATCCCCTCCCAAACTCCTTTTCCATCCCCTCCCAAACTCCTTTCCCATCCCCTTTCCTTTACAGGGTCGGCAGCGCGAGTGTGACGCCACTGGTGTTGCACACGTCCATGGGCCGCGGTAACTGCTTCCCATCAGGTGGGCCGTGTGCTTGTCTGCCACCTTAGTGGTATAAAAAAAAAACAACATGTCCGAACCATAACTTACTTTAATTTGTAGCGATTTAATTATAAATCTCTTTAATTATAATATATCAGATGTTACATTATTTACTTGTCAAAGACTTTAGGCTCGTTAGTAATTAGATAGATGGATAAATAATTAAATATCATTAGGTTTCAACCGAAAAGAATATTAATTTGAAATTAAAAAACCTCTGATACAAATTTATTATAGGTAAGAACCATTTCAGGGTTCTGGTGCCAAATGGCAAAAAACGGAACCCTTATAGATTCGTCATGTCTGTCTGTCTGTCTGTCCGTATGTCACTGCCACTTTTTCCGAAACTTATAAGAACCAGTCTGTTGAAAATTGGTAAGTAGATGTATTCTGTGAACCGCATTAAGATTTCATTTCATTCAAAAATAGAAGAAAAACAATTAATTTTGGGGGTTCCCCATACTTAGAACTGAAACTAAAAAAGTTTTTTTTTCAGCAGACCCGAGAGGCACTTCCAAAGTGGTAAAATGTGTCCCCCCCTGTAACTTCTAAAATAAGAGAATGGTAAAACTAATAAAAATATATGATGGTAATGTACTACCATATAAACTTCCACCGAAATTTGGTTTGAACGAGATCTAGTAAGTAGTTTTTTTTAATATGTCATAAATCGTAAACCGCAATTTGCCTTTCGTTCAATCAACTCTCGTATAAAAATTTTACTTGCTGCTACGGAACCCATCATGAGCGAGTCCGACTTGCACTTGGCCGCTTTTTTCAAAATTTTTCAAAATCTGCATCAGAATCGGTTCATTCATTCATAAACTCACGCCTATATCCCCGAAGGGGTAGGCAGAGGTGCTAGCACCCACATTTCGCCAGTTTATGTTTAGGACCCAATGTAATAGGTGGCGAGCCTATTGCCATTAATCGGGCACTTATAAACCTGCGATAAATACACACATAACTTCGAAAAGCATCGAAAAGTCATTGGTGTGTGCCATGGTAAAACCTGGGATCGAACCCGAGACCTCGTCTCAGCAGTCCATTACCCATACCACAGAGGCTACCGCGGTCATTCATTCGGGAGCTAAAATACCACAGACACGTCAACCACACAAAAATCCCGTTATTTTGAGTCGGGGTTAAAACGAAGTCAACCAAAAGCTAGTCCAGTAAAAAACTATTATATCCGATGTCCGGGTACTTGTACTATTATTTATTCTGTGGTCCGGGTCAAAGCTTTTGAACTTTATGATAGTCATCGAGATTGAGTGAAAGTAGTATAGGTTTGGAAATTACTCGAGAGCTGACCCGGCCAATTTAAGAGGCCTTGATGTAGACTGTTTTTGTTAGAAAATAATTTGATTACAAAGTTAAGCAAAGGATATCATCTGATTGGAAATCAAATACAGCTGATATACAAGAGGCAAATAAGAGACACCGTAAATTCGAGACATGGCACCGTAGACGCACTTAACTATGTTTAATAGTGTTAATAGTGACAGAAGAGTCTAAACATGCTTCGTAAAAAAGACACAACACAACAATATATTTTATATATTTTACATAAGTTCTTAATGCGTTTACAAATGTAAATTATTCTGAGAAATAGGTACTTTGTGCGTGGGGTGTGTGTTGGGTAACCTCCTCGAGTGTCGCTCCGATTCCGATCCCGCTGCAGTCCGGGGGGAACGGAATCGGAGCGGTCGGTACACCCTGGGCGGCGGTCAATGGCTTCCCCTTCACCCCTTCATAGGGTTGGCATTGATCGTCGGCCAATACCCAACGTGGCGGGAACACATCGCTCTCCGTACTCCTCTGCTTTCAGAGACAGGATGAGCGATGCTGTTAGTGGTGAGATGGCCCAGGGTCAGCCGGGTTGCGAGGGATATGCTCTATGGGTAACCTTACACCCCGGCGTCTGAAGACCCGAGACGGCATGCGGTTTTAGTCGGTGTAAGCCCGACATAACCGCCCCCGCTGGCCGGCGGGGGGGTATCCGAAGGGATTTCCGCAAAAAAAAAAAAAAAAAAAAAAAAAAGGTACTTTGTGCGTGTCGGCGTGCGAGGGATATGCTCTATGGGCAACCTTACACCCCGGCGTCTGTAGACCCGAGACGGCGTGCGGTTTTAGTCGGTTTAAGCCCGACATAGCCGCCCCCGCTGGCCGGCGGGGGGGTATCCGAAGGGATTTCCGCGCGAAAAAAGAAAAAAAAAACGTACGTTATATAAATTCATGTAGGTATATGTATATAATCGTGTCATTAGTGTTACAAAGTATCTGTATCAAAATGTAGTGTCTGTATCAAAATGTATCTTGTAAACTTATCAAAAACATATTTATACCCCCCCGTCGGCCACCGGGGGCGGTTATGTCGGGCTTGAACAGACTAAAACCGCACGCCGTCTCGGGTTTACAGACGCCGGGGTGTAAGGTTGCCCATAGAGCATATCCTATAGTATAATAAACTGGTCTTGTTTAGGGATTAGAGGTTTCCATGAAACTCATGTATAGTTTCAAAATAATCGTTTACAAGGAAACACAATAGGAAATAGCCTGTTATAATAATTTAAGCGTCGGTAGCTTAGTGGTTAAGGAGTCGACCCTACGATCGGGAGGTCCCGGGTTCGAATCCTGGCCATTACACTACTAACGTGAACCCACTTCTAACACAAGCAATTTAGCTTGGCTGGAGGAGTTAAGGTGAATATTTGTAATTTCGGTTTCTAATGTTCTTTTAAAAAAAAACTAATTTCTATTTTTCTACTATACATAAGTATCCAAGTTAAACGAGTTAGACTTATGAGACCGAACCCTCTTATCAAAGTTAAACAACAAATCGAAACTGTGGTATAATTGAGAATAATTGACTCGATAAAAATTACTTTCGAAGATGTCGTTTCGAAGAACTACACTCATACACTTAGCTAGCCAGCACTGTCAGCTACGAGAATTTTATACATATTTAACCGTCTGGGGTTTTAATTATAGAGTTTTCTGCATCAATCAACACCAGTGTGTTTACATTCTGGGGCGCAACGGAGAATACAACAATCAAGGATGGAAACACTACTTCATGAAATATAGACAAATGTAGAATGTGTTCAAATTAAAAATCTTCATGGGATATAATTAAAACGAACAAACTGTTTATTACAATGGAAATAATTCAAAATCCTTCTTTCACTAAAGACCATGCTTCGGAGATAATGATTCATCACAGGAGCCTGGCTAAGCATGGGCCTGAGAACGATGGGTGGGGTTTTTGATTGGTCGCTCTAGCAGAAGCTAGCCCTCTTGTGATCTTGTCCCGCGTCGAGTCTCTGAATTGGAGAAGGTCAAAGTGCACCTGCAGTCCATTGCCAGGTCTCCTGCCAAGAGAACCTCAGAACGGAACAGTCATCTCACTATAAGTTTGGGTGAAATGCTACCCTAAAATCACGATCCTTTTGACCATTAGCTAGTTTTAGAGAGAGCAGACTTTTGCCTGCATTAAAACCATTGATACTAAACCTCCCTTTGCCCCTTCAAATTAATCGGGCGTAGCACTTATTGAAAACAGAAAACTTTTCTTTTTTTTTTTTCGTGCGGAAATCCCTTCGGATACCCCCCCGCGTGCTAGCGGGGGCGGTTATGTCAGGCTTGAACCGACTAAAACCGCACGCCGTCTCGGGTCTACAGACGACGGGGTGTAAGGTTGCCCATAGAGCATATCCCTCGCACCCCGACTGACCCTGGGCCATCTCCGGTTTCGAGATGGCCACAGACACCTGAAAACCGAGTAACCTGTAATATATACCACTCCAAGCTCAGTAGAAAATTGTTAGAAGCAAAGTTTTGATCATGGTTGTACCACGAGGAAGCTTCCTGGACTAGCAACCTTCCATTTGCGACATATAAATGGCCTTCAAATTCTTACGAGCATTATGAGGTATAATCTTTGAGAGATACAGTGAAGTATATTTTATTTGATAAGCTACGTGTACATACAAGAATAATAGCGTTCTCATTTTCGTTTTGTCACATATCTTCAACGCTGCTATTTTAATAAAAATTTTTTCCAAGAATTGAAACGTAACTAGTTCCTCGCTTAGCGCCTTCATGCGTGGCTTCTCCCGACGATTTCATAACTCACTCGGAAAGATAAACATTTGGCATACACTTAGAGATTTTTAGGGTTCCGTTGCCAAATGGCAAAAAACGGAACCCTTATAGATTCGTCACAGCCACTTTTTTCCTAAACTATAAGAACTATGCTGTTGAAACTTGGTAAGTAGATGTATTCTGTGAACCGCATTAAAATTTTCACACAAAAATTAAAAATAACAATAAATTTTGGGGGTATACTTAGAACTGATACTCAATTTTTTTTTTGCATCAAACGTATACGTGTGCGGTATCTATGTATAGGTGTTCAAAAATTATATTGAGGTTTGTAACATAATTTTTTTCTAAACTGAATAGTTTGCGCGAGAAACACTTCCAAAGTGGTCAAATGTTTTTCCCGTCTCCCCCTGTAACTTCTAAAATAAGAGAATGATAAAACTAAAAAAAAATATATGATGTTAAATTCCACCGATAATTGGTTTGAACGAGATCTAGTAATAAGTTTTTTTTAATACGTCATAAATCGTAAACCGCAATTTACCTTTCATTCAACTCAAATTTAAATATTAAAAAAAGCATTATTTTCTTACTTGCTGCTTCGGAACCCTTCATGGGCGAGTCCGACTCGCACTTGGCCGCTTTACAACATACTCGTGATGTTCCTGTATTATGTACAAATCAATGTTTCGTTGTTGTGCACTTACTTGTGCCGATTCTTTTCATTCAGTTACAATAAAACTTTGACAACGTCTGAAATGGTATCCCTAAATTTGGTATTCCCGAAATGGTTTCTGTGTTTGACAACATAAACTTAATTTATAAAGATACCAGAAGGCCAATTCTCGTAATAAAAAGATGTTCAAAATTCAGTCTCAATATAGTCTCGATCTCATGTCGATCTCCCAAATATTAGAAAAGGGCCTTTCGTAACAAAATTTTCACTATTTTCAACAAAATTTTGTTATGATATGTCTTTTTTGACATAGTATTATATTGTTTCCAAGACTGAATTTTATACATCTTTTTATTACGAAAATTGGCCCTCTGTAAAGAACTATACAAAGTCTTCATTAATCATAAAAAGTTTTCCAAAATGTATTTAATAATAATGAATATGTTATTTCTCCTTACAAAATACAAGAAGACAAACAATAGAGCCACAGGAAATACAATATTAAAATCGAAAGTAATGCTCCTAATTCTTGGTGCAGTTTTCTTTTAGGAAGTAAGGAGCTAGTGTCCGATTTAGGTTTATGAAACCTGTGTACAGATCACCAGGTCCCCACCAGTAGAATACAAGGATCGTGAGTATACCCATATTTATATTACTATGTACGTACCCATTTTCATTTCCAAGCAAATCATTTTAATTTTCAAGCAAATTGTGTGTCTGTGTGTGTGTGTGTGTGTGTGTCTATGCGAATGGGTGTGTTTGTAGGTGAGTGTGTGTGTGGGTGTGTGTGGGTGTGTATGTATGTATAGGGATTTTTGGGTGTACATGCGCGGGTGTGTTAATGTTTGTGTGTAGGATTTTATGTTTATATAAAATAAATCGTAACATATTCAAATATTTACGATATTTTTATATTCTCACCATCGACTGTAGCATAATTTGTTCTCCAGTGTACTAAGGTTATGAACACACCATGTGTCTTGCTACAGGAAAAAGTACTATTATTTTCTTGTTTTACCATATTTGTTTGTAAGTTATATTAATATTATTCTTAGCAGATAATTATGAATATAATTTTAGTTATTACGAGCTGTTGCCCGTGGCTCCACCAACGTGGAAGTCTGTTTTTTATAAATAAGACACGTCAATTTGACTTCACCTCGCCTGTTAGTAAACTGAAGGTAAAGTCTCGGGAAAGAGGGTCACCATTACATACACGTACCATGTTAACAATGGTGGCACTCAGCTTGACGGCCTCATCAAAAGAGGATTGTCGTCGCAGCACCGCGTGACACCGCGCAGACTCATCTACGCCCGGGACTAACGACCTCCATGGGCCTGAGGACGGCAGTTGGCCGACTCGCCGTCCTTACAGAAGCAGTCCGTCGCGGAGGCGTGTTGTGTGTGCCCGTGACACGCCTGCCAACTCACCGAAAATAAAATTAAGACTACCTGGAACATTATAAATTCCGAATGTGGTAAATCTCCAGCAGTTGTAAAAGATTACCAGTTAAAAAGAGACGGTCGCCATGTCACGGAGGATCTGGAACTTGCGACAGAGTTTGAACACTTTTTTTTTCAAAATATACCTGTAGCCTCTACCCGAACTCTTCAGTCGTCTTCCACTTCCGCTGAGTCATTGCTTATGGAATCAATTACAAAATGTGAGGACGCTTTCAGATTCTCAGTTGTTGATAGCAAGGACATCACAGAAGCGTTTAAATCCATTGATATTAAAAATACCGCGGACCTATGGGGATTATCAGTCAACACTGTTTCAAGCATCATTGATGTCATTGCTCCCCATCTAGCAACTGTGTTTAATGACTGCGTCACTAGTGGTATATTTCCTGATTTAATGAAATATAATAAAGTCATACCTTTGTTCAAGGCAGGCAGCGCCTCAGATCCCTCGAATTTCAGACCCATCTCTGTGTTGCCAACCTTGAGTAAAGTATTTGAGAAATTAATTCAGGGTAACTGTATACGCTTCTACAACAAGCTTCCTAGTGAAATGAAGAATCTACCTCTTCATAAATTTAAAAGCCAAATTAAAAGTAAACTCTGCCAAAAAGGCTATTATAAAATTCAAGACTATTTAGAGCTTGGATATGAACTATTTGCTCTCTTTCTTTGCTACTCAAACGAAATATTGTACTTAGGTTAAGTAAATATGTTTGTAAATAGACCAAAAAAAATAGCCCGCTGAGTTTCTTGCCGGAGTCTTCTAAGGACAGGGCCGCGTTTCGAACCGGTGGTCCATTTGCCAAACATTAGATTAATTTTTATTTTTTGACATTTTGTAAGTGCCGTAGGTATTTATGGTCTATACAGAATAAATGGTTTTTGACTTTGACTTCACCTCGCCTGATGGTAAGCTGAAGGTAAAGTCTCAGGAAAGAGGATCACCATTACATAGACGTACCATGTTAACAATGGTGGCATTCAGCTTGACGGCCTCATCAGAAAAGGATTGTCGTCGCTGCACCGCGTGACACCTACCGATCCCACTAGTGCCGCGACCACAATCCCCCTGCCCGGCTATGCACTTGCTGACCCCTGAACGCAATCAAACCGAAATTGGATTACTATGGAGGGTTTTTCGCAATCGTGCACGGTGGTACCCACACGGCCGAATTTTGTGACAAATTTGTGTCAGAGTAATACTCTTCTACGCAAAACTAACCGAAGAGATCTGTAAGAAATTTGGAACATATATTATAATCTGAAATAGCTCAGATAACCTAAATTTTAACCTGAAAATAGATTCTGAATTTTTAATGGAGTTCACATCAATGGAGCCAGATTTGAAAATATATTATTTGGTTTCTCATTACGAAACGGCTTACATAGAATTCAATCAGAATACGAATACATAGACTAGTCATTTATTTTTATACTTCAAAGTGAAAAAATTCTGTCTGTCATAATTGTTAATCGATCGACTATTTGGACTTTTACTAGATGTTTTCTTGAATTAAAAAAAAACCGGTGAAGAAGGACGTCCTCAGACAGATTAACTAATGTCCTGAAGAAGGCAGCTGGAGTAGTCAGGATGCCGAAGGTGGAAGCTCGAAAGTTTAATTGATTGAAGTAATTTTAGTAAGTTGTTTAACTTACTTTAACTAAAGTTTAACTAAGTTGTGTAGTAAGTTGTTTAACTAAGTTTAACTAAAGTTTTACTAAGTTGTGTAGTAAGTTGTTTAACTAAGTTTAACTAAAATTTAAATATGTTGTAACAATATATGACAATCGTATGTACAAGCGGTACAAAAAAGCGGCGATAGCACAGTGGCTTACGTAACGGACTGCGGAGACGAGGTCTCGAGTTCAATCCTCAATTGCCCCGGGCACACACCTCTGACTTTTCGTAGTTATGTGTGCATTAATAAATGTTAATTATCGCTCGCTTAATAATGTGCCCGGTAGATGGCAATAGGCTCGCCCCCTATTACATTGGGACCTTAACATAACTGGCGAATCGTGGGTGTGTAATACACCTCTGCCTAACCCTTCGGGGATACAGGCGTGAATTTATGTTATGTTATGTTATGTATGTACTTCTTTTTTTTTTTGTTAAACATCTCACAGTTTCAAATCTCCACTACGTTAATAACTCGCAACTCTCAAGATCTATTTATTTGCTTAGTAACAGGTGTAGCCAAATAAAATATCTTTTATTTAATCTAAAACTTCACGCTCGTAAAACATAACCAAAAGATAAGCTAAACTTTTTAACACAGGTAACACCGAATTTTCAACAAGTAAAACTTCCCTCAAATAGCTTTATCGATAGGTACCTATTGACAAATTGTGTGATACTTATTTACGGGCGGTGTCAAACTTCCATAGGGCGGTAACAGGGGATATACAAATGTATTCCAGTCACGAAATCGCTCCGAGTTGATAATAAACGCTGTAGTGGCAAGATTGCGGCTTTTTTTATCTGGAATACGATTTTAAATTAATATTGTTTTATCTAATATAATCATCCCTGGGGTACTGGCACGGACTAAAAGCGAGTTTTTAAGCGCTTTTTATATTTACATTTAACTCATTTAATAGAGTTTTTACCTTTTACATTACAATTGTGGACTTACAAGGTAAGTAACAGGTAAACGATCCATCTGGTGGTAAGTATGGTATGTTCCTTTGCAAGATTACAGCATTCATTATTTGTAAGGACGGTTCTTCAGATATCATGCAGGTTAACACTGGCATATGTCAAGTATCCATGTTATTGTTTGCTTCCTTCGGCATTCTACGTTCGTCGGCAATGAACATTGATGTGGACACCCCAGGAGTTTCACACGGGGTTACATGTGGAAAGGACGAACGTATATGCGGATAATAGTGTTTTTGTAAGAGTGATATAAATTATAAAATGTGTTACAAGAGTACCTTTGGAAAGATATAAGGAGTTTCACCATTATATACAGAATCTTACGATGATTTAACTAAGAGAAAGGATGTGAGATTTAGTCCTTATCTTTGTATGATTAAACAGCAGTATTCTTTTTTTTTTTCATTATTATTCCCGTTTCTGATTTACCAACTGGCTTTGTATGCGACTTCATCCGCGTTCACTTAGGTCTGCGATTAATAATACTTTTTCTAAAATAAAAGTAGTTACACCTTACAATACCAGCTATCTGCTGTAAAAAAATACATCAGAACCAGCTCAGCTACTTCAGCGACTACCCAAAATAAATAGACAGACAAAGATTTTGAAAATTTCTCTTCTGCTATAGGTACCGTTTAGTCGGTTCAAGATCGACATAACCGCCCCTGCTGACCGGCGGGGGAGGGTATCCGAAGGGGTTTCCGAACGAAAAAGAAAAAAAAGGTACCGTATATGCATTCATTAAAAAGTTATTCTTTTAATATAAGAAATAGACATTTCAATTTTGTTAATTTGCATAGAGTGTAGATAAAGAACTAGCTTAGATATTCCAACTTAACAAACTTCAAACACAATCCTAAGCATATAATTGAACACTATGAACAGTTAACTCGCAAAACCATCTAAGTTATTGAGTTCAACTATCTCATTCAAGTTGAACGCTAGACGTGAATAATCTCAAGTTATAAACTTAAGTGTTATGACACCGGGAAGTGTTTGCGATTGACTATGCACATACGGAAAGTAAGATATTATTTAAAATAATGTTGGTAGTGATAAGAAAAAACTGATGTATTGTGTGAAAAAGGATATGACAAAGAAAAGGAATAACTGAAAAGATGATGTCCGACAAGAAAATATGAAAAATGAGTGAGTGAGAGGCATGATGTGCTGCTCACTCACTACTCACTGCGCTCACTTACTCAGAGTAAGTAATGAAAGTAAATAAAAGTAATTGTGATGAAATGATCTGGAATGGAAATTATACTATAGATTTAGTTCGGAAAAGTGAAAATCCCGGTTGGAACTTGAAACCGCGACCAGTCTCTTACAGGGGCAATATTTTGACCAACCAAGCTACTTGGACACGTACTAGATATTCTAAATTCTAAGATATATTCTTGGAGTATAGTCTTGGAGCGTATAATAGTCCCGTCCTGACCCTGGGCCATCTCCGGTTTCGAGATGGCCACAGACACCTGAAAACCGAGTAACCTGTAATATATACCACTCCAAGCTCAGTAGAAAATTGTTAGAAGCAAAGTTTTGATCATGGTTGTACCACGAGGAAGCTTCCTGGACTAGCAACCTTCCATTTGCGACATATAAATGGCCTTCAAATTCTTACGAGCATTATGAGGTATAATCTTTGAGAGATACAGTGAAGTATATTTTATTTGATAAGCTACGTGTACATACAAGAATAATAGCGTTCTCATTTTCGTTTTGTCACATATCTTCAACGCTGCTATTTTAATAAAAAATTTTTCCAAGAATTGAAACGTAACTAGTTCCTCGCTTAGCGCCTTCATGCGTGGCTTCTCCCGACGATTTCATAACTCACTCGGAAAGATAAACATTTGGCATACACTTAGAGATTTTTAGGGTTCCGTTGCCAAATGGCAAAAAACGGAACCCTTATAGATTCGTCACAGCCACTTTTTTCCTAAACTATAAGAACTATGCTGTTGAAACTTGGTAAGTAGATGTATTCTGTGAACCGCATTAAAATTTTCACACAAAAATTAAAAATAACAATAAATTTTGGGGGTATACTTAGAACTGATACTCAATTTTTTTTTTGCATCAAACGTATACGTGTGCGGTATCTATGTATAGGTGTTCAAAAATTATATTGAGGTTTGTAACATAATTTTTTTCTAAACTGAATAGTTTGCGCGAGAAACACTTCCAAAGTGGTCAAATGTTTTTCCCGTCTCCCCCTGTAACTTCTAAAATAAGAGAATGATAAAACTAAAAAAAAATATATGATGTTAAATTCCACCGATAATTGGTTTGAACGAGATCTAGTAATAAGTTTTTTTTAATACGTCATAAATCGTAAACCGCAATTTACCTTTCATTCAACTCAAATTTAAATATTAAAAAAAGCATTATTTTCTTACTTGCTGCTTCGGAACCCTTCATGGGCGAGTCCGACTCGCACTTGGCCGCTTTACAACATACTCGTGATGTTCCTGTATTATGTACAAATCAATGTTTCGTTGTTGTGCACTTACTTGTGCCGATTCTTTTCATTCAGTTACAATAAAACTTTGACAACGTCTGAAATGGTATCCCTAAATTTGGTATTCCCGAAATGGTTTCTGTGTTTGACAACATAAACTTAATTTATAAAGATACCAGAAGGCCAATTCTCGTAATAAAAAGATGTTCAAAATTCAGTCTCAATATAGTCTCGATCTCATGTCGATCTCCCAAATATTAGAAAAGGGCCTTTCGTAACAAAATTTTCACTATTTTCAACAAAATTTTGTTATGATATGTCTTTTTTGACATAGTATTATATTGTTTCCAAGACTGAATTTTATACATCTTTTTATTACGAAAATTGGCCCTCTGTAAAGAACTATACAAAGTCTTCATTAATCATAAAAAGTTTTCCAAAATGTATTTAATAATAATGAATATGTTATTTCTCCTTACAAAATACAAGAAGACAAACAATAGAGCCACAGGAAATACAATATTAAAATCGAAAGTAATGCTCCTAATTCTTGGTGCAGTTTTCTTTTAGGAAGTAAGGAGCTAGTGTCCGATTTAGGTTTATGAAACCTGTGTACAGATCACCAGGTCCCCACCAGTAGAATACAAGGATCGTGAGTATACCCATATTTATATTACTATGTACGTACCCATTTTCATTTCCAAGCAAATCATTTTAATTTTCAAGCAAATTGTGTGTCTGTGTGTGTGTGTGTGTGTGTGTCTATGCGAATGGGTGTGTTTGTAGGTGAGTGTGTGTGTGGGTGTGTGTGGGTGTGTATGTATGTATAGGGATTTTTGGGTGTACATGCGCGGGTGTGTTAATGTTTGTGTGTAGGATTTTATGTTTATATAAAATAAATCGTAACATATTCAAATATTTACGATATTTTTATATTCTCACCATCGACTGTAGCATAATTTGTTCTCCAGTGTACTAAGGTTATGAACACACCATGTGTCTTGCTACAGGAAAAAGTACTATTATTTTCTTGTTTTACCATATTTGTTTGTAAGTTATATTAATATTATTCTTAGCAGATAATTATGAATATAATTTTAGTTATTACGAGCTGTTGCCCGTGGCTCCACCAACGTGGAAGTCTGTTTTTTATAAATAAGACACGTCAATTTGACTTCACCTCGCCTGTTAGTAAACTGAAGGTAAAGTCTCGGGAAAGAGGGTCACCATTACATACACGTACCATGTTAACAATGGTGGCACTCAGCTTGACGGCCTCATCAAAAGAGGATTGTCGTCGCAGCACCGCGTGACACCGCGCAGACTCATCTACGCCCGGGACTAACGACCTCCATGGGCCTGAGGACGGCAGTTGGCCGACTCGCCGTCCTTACAGAAGCAGTCCGTCGCGGAGGCGTGTTGTGTGTGCCCGTGACACGCCTGCCAACTCACCGAAAATAAAATTAAGACTACCTGGAACATTATAAATTCCGAATGTGGTAAATCTCCAGCAGTTGTAAAAGATTACCAGTTAAAAAGAGACGGTCGCCATGTCACGGAGGATCTGGAACTTGCGACAGAGTTTGAACACTTTTTTTTTCAAAATATACCTGTAGCCTCTACCCGAACTCTTCAGTCGTCTTCCACTTCCGCTGAGTCATTGCTTATGGAATCAATTACAAAATGTGAGGACGCTTTCAGATTCTCAGTTGTTGATAGCAAGGACATCACAGAAGCGTTTAAATCCATTGATATTAAAAATACCGCGGACCTATGGGGATTATCAGTCAACACTGTTTCAAGCATCATTGATGTCATTGCTCCCCATCTAGCAACTGTGTTTAATGACTGCGTCACTAGTGGTATATTTCCTGATTTAATGAAATATAATAAAGTCATACCTTTGTTCAAGGCAGGCAGCGCCTCAGATCCCTCGAATTTCAGACCCATCTCTGTGTTGCCAACCTTGAGTAAAGTATTTGAGAAATTAATTCAGGGTAACTGTATACGCTTCTACAACAAGCTTCCTAGTGAAATGAAGAATCTACCTCTTCATAAATTTAAAAGCCAAATTAAAAGTAAACTCTGCCAAAAAGGCTATTATAAAATTCAAGACTATTTAGAGCTTGGATATGAACTATTTGCTCTCTTTCTTTGCTACTCAAACGAAATATTGTACTTAGGTTAAGTAAATATGTTTGTAAATAGACCAAAAAAAATAGCCCGCTGAGTTTCTTGCCGGAGTCTTCTAAGGACAGGGCCGCGTTTCGAACCGGTGGTCCATTTGCCAAACATTAGATTAATTTTTATTTTTTGACATTTTGTAAGTGCCGTAGGTATTTATGGTCTATACAGAATAAATGGTTTTTGACTTTGACTTCACCTCGCCTGATGGTAAGCTGAAGGTAAAGTCTCAGGAAAGAGGATCACCATTACATAGACGTACCATGTTAACAATGGTGGCATTCAGCTTGACGGCCTCATCAGAAAAGGATTGTCGTCGCTGCACCGCGTGACACCTACCGATCCCACTAGTGCCGCGACCACAATCCCCCTGCCCGGCTATGCACTTGCTGACCCCTGAACGCAATCAAACCGAAATTGGATTACTATGGAGGGTTTTTCGCAATCGTGCACGGTGGTACCCACACGGCCGAATTTTGTGACAAATTTGTGTCAGAGTAATACTCTTCTACGCAAAACTAACCGAAGAGATCTGTAAGAAATTTGGAACATATATTATAATCTGAAATAGCTCAGATAACCTAAATTTTAACCTGAAAATAGATTCTGAATTTTTAATGGAGTTCACATCAATGGAGCCAGATTTGAAAATATATTATTTGGTTTCTCATTACGAAACGGCTTACATAGAATTCAATCAGAATACGAATACATAGACTAGTCATTTATTTTTATACTTCAAAGTGAAAAAATTCTGTCTGTCATAATTGTTAATCGATCGACTATTTGGACTTTTACTAGATGTTTTCTTGAATTAAAAAAAAACCGGTGAAGAAGGACGTCCTCAGACAGATTAACTAATGTCCTGAAGAAGGCAGCTGGAGTAGTCAGGATGCCGAAGGTGGAAGCTCGAAAGTTTAATTGATTGAAGTAATTTTAGTAAGTTGTTTAACTTACTTTAACTAAAGTTTAACTAAGTTGTGTAGTAAGTTGTTTAACTAAGTTTAACTAAAGTTTTACTAAGTTGTGTAGTAAGTTGTTTAACTAAGTTTAACTAAAATTTAAATATGTTGTAACAATATATGACAATCGTATGTACAAGCGGTACAAAAAAGCGGCGATAGCACAGTGGCTTACGTAACGGACTGCGGAGACGAGGTCTCGAGTTCAATCCTCAATTGCCCCGGGCACACACCTCTGACTTTTCGTAGTTATGTGTGCATTAATAAATGTTAATTATCGCTCGCTTAATAATGTGCCCGGTAGATGGCAATAGGCTCGCCCCCTATTACATTGGGACCTTAACATAACTGGCGAATCGTGGGTGTGTAATACACCTCTGCCTAACCCTTCGGGGATACAGGCGTGAATTTATGTTATGTTATGTTATGTATGTACTTCTTTTTTTTTTTGTTAAACATCTCACAGTTTCAAATCTCCACTACGTTAATAACTCGCAACTCTCAAGATCTATTTATTTGCTTAGTAACAGGTGTAGCCAAATAAAATATCTTTTATTTAATCTAAAACTTCACGCTCGTAAAACA
Organism: Cybosia mesomella; assembly: GCA_946251805.1. NCBI lineage: Eukaryota > Metazoa > Arthropoda > Insecta > Lepidoptera > Erebidae > Cybosia > Cybosia mesomella. Next base: position 27,890,118 of record OX276408.1, read on the forward strand.
TAACCAAAAGATAAGCTAAACTTTTTAACACAGGTAACACCGAATTTTCAACAAGTAAAACTTCCCTCAAATAGCTTTATCGATAGGTACCTATTGACAAATTGTGTGATACTTATTTACGGGCGGTGTCAAACTTCCATAGGGCGGTAACAGGGGATATACAAATGTATTCCAGTCACGAAATCGCTCCGAGTTGATAATAAACGCTGTAGTGGCAAGATTGCGGCTTTTTTTATCTGGAATACGATTTTAAATTAATATTGTTTTATCTAATATAATCATCCCTGGGGTACTGGCACGGACTAAAAGCGAGTTTTTAAGCGCTTTTTATATTTACATTTAACTCATTTAATAGAGTTTTTACCTTTTACATTACAATTGTGGACTTACAAGGTAAGTAACAGGTAAACGATCCATCTGGTGGTAAGTATGGTATGTTCCTTTGCAAGATTACAGCATTCATTATTTGTAAGGACGGTTCTTCAGATATCATGCAGGTTAACACTGGCATATGTCAAGTATCCATGTTATTGCTTGCTTCCTTCGGCATTCTACGTTCGTCGGCAATGAACATGGATGTGGACACCCCAGGGGGTTCACACGGGGGTAACTGTGGAAAGGACGAACATAATGCGGATAATAGGGTTTTTGTAAGAGTGATATAAATTATAAAATGTGTTACAAGAGTAGATTTGGAAAGATATAAGGAGTTTCACCATTATAAACAGAATCTTACGATGATTTAACTAAGAGAAAGTATGTGAGATTTAGTCCTTATCTTTGTATTTTTAGTAGATTTCGATGAAATCGATCTACCTATTGGTTTCTTGACTACTGTCGAATTTTAAAAAACTTTCTTCATAGGAGGTCTAGTTATGACCCCCTGAGTCCGAAATGACCACTGGTCAAAAAGTTATTTATGTATGTATGGTTCCACTTCTCAAAATTTGCGGCACTCTCACAGTCGCATTTTTGCCCCGATTGCTTTCAAACTGCGGTCAAAAATTGCTTGGGTGTAAACTTAGTTTAAGTTCGTGAACGGGTGGAATCCGGCCTAAGGGGACGGTAGGGCCTCACTTTTTGTGAAATCAGTTTTTCCTCAAAATTTCACGTTCCATGAAAGATATTCGAACCGTTCTAATTTTATCCCATAGTATACATGAATACCAACAACTTTTAATGATAAACCTATAAGATTAAAACTTTAACTAAAAGTGGAGGGGGGAAAAACCAAAATTTTTCGGGAAAAAATTATAACTTCTAACCGGTGAACATTCTTGGCGTCGGAAACATTTTTAATCGATAGGCCATTTTTAAGTCTAAAATAAAAGTCTGAAAAGTTTTTCGCTAAAAGTTACCGTTTTCGAGAAAAAAATAATTAAACATGTTAATAAAATAATATTAATTGCTTCACGAAATCTACCTGTGCGTTCCCCCTGCGGGAACGGATTTTTTTTTTATCATTATTATTCCCTTTTCTGATTTACCAACTGGCTGTGTATGCGACTTCATCCGCGTTCACTTAGGTCTGCGAGTAATAATACTTTTCTAAAATAAAAGTAGTTTCAGTTACACCTTACAATACCAGCTATCTGCTGTAAAAAAATACATCAGAACCAGCTCAGCTACTTCAGCGACTACCCAAAATAAATAGACAGTTAGACAAAGATTTTGAAAATTTCTCTTTTGCTATAGGTACCGTTTAGTCGGTTCAAGACCGACATAACCGCCCCTGCTGACCGGCGGGGGAGGGTATCCGAAGGGGTTTCCGAACGAAAAAGAAAAAAAAAGGTACCGTATATGCATTCATTAAAAAGTTATTCTTTTAATATAAGAAATAGACACTTCAATTTTGTTAATTTGCATAGAGTGTAGATAAAGAACTATCTTAGATATTCCAACTTAACAAACTTCAAACACAATTCTAAGCATATAATTGAACACTATGAACAGTTAACTCGCGAAACCATCTAAGTAGTGAGTTATTGGGCATTCTGTCCCACCTCTGTTCCCTCGGGCTGTGCCCTCGGTCACTACGGTGAGACAGAATGCCCAATAACTCACTACAGAATGTTTAATAACTTGCGTCTGTTATATGGTTACGCACCAACCATACTCTAACTGATCGGCTGGAAGCCCCATTAATTACTTACATGACATTGTTTTTATTTTGGGTCTTCCTTTTAATCCTCTGAAGGACGGAGTGCACTACATGACTGGTAGCTCGATGCAAATGGCAGATATTGTGAGAACAGAATATGAGACATTCTTAGCGTGTGGGAACGATGTAACGATGTGTGTGTGTAACAGGTGTGCAAACTGCTGACTTAACGCTAGTCATAGCTTTGTATAAAGGTACGCTATAAACTAGATAATTTCCTGGGTACGTCGGCCAGTTAAAAATAATGAAATACTTACCATGTACTAATGGTTAGCTTATATTGGTTATGTAAAGCTTGATCTGTCGTCGTTTATACCTACATAAACGATTACAAAGGATTTTTAATAGAATACCGTTAACCATACCTTGTATCAAATTTAAGAAACTGAGCATCATATTATATCATTCTCTCGGTGCACCTTTCTCTCATGGAACACAAAATGTTAATACTTATAAACATTTCAATTATTAAAAGAATAGACACATTGTTAGATCTCATTCAAACCAAGTGCAAATATTTACACCATGTGGGAATCGAAACCGCTACCTCCAAATCAGTAGTCGATCCACATTACCGCTTGACCACAGAAATTTTTATCGCTGAGTAAGTAAACTAACAAATACCTTGTTTCCACACACACACATACAAACCGTGCAAAGCAATTTGAAACTTCTATAATTGTGACGCAAATTACATTACAATGTGATAAAATTATATACCGCTATAAACTAGATAATTTCCTGGGTACGTCTACCAGTTAAAAATAATTAAATACTTACCATGTACTAATGGTTAGCTTATATTGGTTATGTAAAGCTTGATCTGTCGTTTATACCTACATGTTTTTTTACATATAATCACGCCTTTATCCTCGAAGGGTTAGGCAAGGTACCTACATAAAACTGTCAAATTTTACTTGTGCATAATGTATGAGTTTATTATTATTTCATAAATACTTTTCATGTACTTATACATAATTATATCCTTACCATATACATCAACATATACTTATCAACAACCATCAACGAATGTCCACGAATCAACGAACATACATAAATTATAATTACATTTTATAGATATCATACATAAATCATAACATTCGTCGGAATTAATCGGAATTAGCTTTGACGGTGTTGGTAAAGACATGGTTTTGTATTTCAATTGTAATAACAAAAGTGTAATTAAACGAAATGAGTTTTCAATCACTTTGATTTAAATAGTCATAAGTAACATAAATTAATTATACACCTCTATAGATAAGAAGTTAAGTTTCATTTTGTTGGGAGGCGGTAATTGCTGAATTGATACTTTTTATGTATAAAACCCATCAATTTTTCTAACAAATTACATTCGCTCCAGTACCTTCAAGTGATCTTCCCCAGCAGTAAATTGTGAGTAAGTGCTATTAAATTAATTATTATTTAGTTAATAATTAACCAGCTGAGATGCTTGGATTAAAATCCTGCCGGCTGATAATTATTAATTATTATTTAGTTAATAATTATGCAGCTGAGATGCTTGGAATAAAATCCTGCCGGCTGATAATTATTAATTATTATTTAGTTAATTATTATCCAGCTGAGTTGCTTGGAAATTTTCCTGCCGGTTGATAATTATTAACGCCTATTCAGAAAACCTTGGGAATATATTTGTTTATAATTTGATTGTATTTTAACAGGTTTGACTCAGAGTACGAGAACGCATCCATAGTGTCTGCAGCTGCAGCAGCACCGAAAAGGAAGTCGAAGGGGTCGTCGAATCCGAGCACAAGTGGTAATCGTCAGCTCACCAAAAGCTTACGGGACTCATCGCCTCCAGACTCATTACAAACCATCATCGGTCAAAAACGGAGTTCGTCTGAGAGGTATGTGTTTGTAATTAATCGTAGTTAATAATATTTTAACATTTTTATTAGTCCTTATTCCATTTAAATATATTATCAATAATGTAAAATTGTTAAACTAACTTTAAGATCTTCACTTATATTTTTTATACGTAGCAATTTTGACGATTATTCAAATCAAGAGTACTTATTTAGAATTTTAAATTGTTTATTAATTTTAAAACTACTTTCAGAATAAGTATAATTAATTATTTAGTTTACCTGAGATGTTGTATTCAATCAATCAAGAACTTATGTTAGTCACAATAACAGGTTTTATTTAGTGTAATACAATATTGAAGTTTATAAATTCATAATTATTTTACTTTTTTTATAGGAAGAAGAGACCAGATATCTTCAACATACTGAAGTCTGAGGAAGCCAACTGCGTGGATAATCGACGCAGCCCTGTAACGTCGAGCTTCACGAGCCGTGTCTCCACGGGAACATCTCGTCGCACTGCCAAAACTAGCGGCGAGTATTTTGTAGATCTGAAACTCTACAAAACAGTCGACTACGCGTCTCATGAGCCCCAGCTTCGATACAAGACAGCGCTTGTAACGGTGAAGTTGCAGTGTGACGAGGCGTCATCGTCTTGGGAGGCTCTACAGGGCTTCCTAGGACAGGCTTTCTCTGACTTTAAGGAGTCGGAGCCTGTTCATTACAGTGAGAACATTTTTATAAAATAGTTTCCTAGTGTAAATATAATTTGCTTTTAATTTTTTTCTACTGTTAGAAGTATATTTTTAGTAATAATATGTAGTGTGTTTTGATATTATAATTTTTATAACTCTAAACATAAGACAGTGTGTTGTGCAGATTTTTCATTTTATTTTTCCATTAGTAACTACCTAAGTGGTGTAGGTATTATAAATAAGTAATAATGCCTTTTTGTGCAGCGTGTAACACATCTGTACCTAGTAAATTATGGGTAGGTCACATGCGAAGTAATTCACATAAAAAAAGTAGTCATACAACAAAACATAGCGAAGGTGTAGAAATAGTGAGTTCTGCATTTCGTAATCGCATAATAACATTTAAATTATTACCAATTCATGACCTTCAGCTAGCATCAGTGGATACATTTTTTTATGATATTCGTATAAGTTAAAATCCCTTTTAAATGAATATGTTAAAAAACATACATGTCTTAAAATTAATTTCGAGCTATTTGGTATGTTCCTAAAGTTTAAAGACAATTCTCAAGAAGTAAAATCATTTGGAACCAAAAATAAAATATTGTACAGTAATTTTGATTTTGAAAAATTATATTCTGAAACGGTTAGCTATTTAAAAGCAAGTATTGAAGAATTTGAGGGTCGCGACAGTGGATGGACTTTTTTAAACAACTTGTACGTTGAGGTCAACCTCAATAAATACCAACCACTTAGTGGTTCTAGTTATATTCGTTTACTCAAATCTATTCAGGCAAAGAAAGCGTGTATAAATATATTAAACAAAGATGAGTATTGTTTTTTATGGTGCGTAACTGCAGCATTATATCCAGCTAAGAAACACCCTGAAAGAACTTCATCTTATCCTAACTTTAGAGAATTATTTGATATAAGGGGAATGACTTTTCCTGTATCGTTTCGCGATATTAAAATTTTCGAGAACAATAACCCGAATATAAAGTTTATAATATATGGTCTAAAAAAATATAAAACTTTTGTAGGTCCTTTATATAAGTCGGACATTAACGAAAAATATAGCGGTAAAACTATACACTTACTATTTCTCGAAAATAACTACACTGCTCACTATTGTTTGATTAAAGATCCTTCTAGGCTCTTCAGAAGTCAAGTCACATCTCATCATAGCAGACTGTGTTTGTGTGAGTTATGTTTGATATTTTTCAATACTTCTGAAGAACTTAATAACCATTCATGTGGAGGTGTTGTTACTATTCTTCCTGATAAGGGTTCGATAATTAAATTTAAGAACTTTGATCGTAAACAAAACGTGCCTTTTTGTATTTATGCAGATTTTGAGTCAATGTTAGAAACTAATCCTGAGGCCAACTATTCCAGTGGGAACACAAATATTTTGCACCGTCATGTACCGGTTGCTTTCGGTTATTATGTAGTTTGTTCCGATAACCCTAATTATAATCGGTACGTATCATATCGGGGACCTGATTGCGATAAGCAGTTTGTCAACTCAATATTTAAAGATGTGCAAAAAATATTTGAAATCATGAGTACTACAGTCCCAATGAAATTTTCAACCGAAGATAGATTTGATTTTGACAATGCAACTCATTGTCACATTTGTCAAAATTTAGTTTTTTCCGACAAAGTGCGTGACCATTGTCACCTAACTGGTCGTTATCGCGGCGCTGCACATTCATTTTGTAATTTGCAGTATAAGCGCCCTTCGTTTGTGCCCATATTCTTTCATAACTTAGCTGGATATGACTGTCATTTATTTATAAAAGCTTTAGGTGAGGTTCCAGGTGATATAAAGATAATACCTAAAACTAAAGAAAATTATATCTTATTTACAAAGTTTGTACTAGTTGCAAATAACCAGTTTTTTCAACTTCGCTTTGTTGACTCTTTTAAGTTTTTGGGAACAAGCTTAGACAAATTAGCAGATACCTTAAAACCAGAAATGTTTAAATATTTACGAAATCACTTCCCATTTCAGAATGAATTTCAGTTACTTACTCGCAAAGGTATTTATCCATATGAATATATGAACTCATGGGAACGGTACAGTGAAAAATCACTACCTCCAAAGAAATGCTTCTATAGTTTCCTAAACGATCAAGATATTTCACAAGATGATTATCAACATGCATGTGCAATTTGGTCAACATTTAAAATCAAAGATTTGGGAAGTTATACAGATTTATATTTGAAAACTGACGTGCTTTTGTTGGCAGATATATTTGAAAATTTTAGACAAACTTGTAAGCTTCACTATCAGTTAGACCCAGCTTTTTATTTAACTGCACCGGGCTTATCTTTTGATGCAATGTTATTAAAAACAGGCATTCAGTTGGAACTTATTGATGACTTGTCCATGGTACGCATGTTACAGAATGGTATTAGGGGAGGTGTATGCCTCTGCTCTCATAGATATGCTAAAGCAAATAACGCATACTTATCTGATTATGTACCTTCTGAGCCTGATTCCTACATCGCTTATATTGATTGTAATAACTTGTATGGATACAGTATGTGTCAATATTTACCACTGTCTAATTTCAAGTTTCTTGATCAACAAGAGATTAATAAATTAGATATAACTACAATAGCACCTAATGCAGAATATGGTTACATACTAGAAGTGGATTTAGAATATCCTAAGCATTTGCATAACTTACACAATGATTTACCATTTTGTTCCGAGAAGTGTATTCCACCAGGTGGAAAAACTTCCAAATTAGTTCCTAATTTATATGATAAATTTAAGTATGTTATACATTACGTTCACTTACAAACTTGCTTAAAACATGGATTGATTTTAAAGAAAATTCATCGTGTGATTAGTTTTCGACAAAGCCCATATTTAAAACAATATATTGATTTAAACACTACACTAAGACAAAAAAGTTCATCTGTATTTGAACAGGATTTTTTTAAACTTTTGAACAACAGTGTCTTTGGTAAAACTTTAGAAAATAATGAGAAGAGAGTTAATGTTCATTTAGTTACTCAGTGGCAGGACAGTAAAAATGTTACTAAAAAGAGGAAATGTGCACAAAAACTTATTGCTCGTCCAAATTTCAATAGTGCAACGGTTTTCACAAAAAATTTGGTTGCTGTGCAATTAAATCCTGATGAAATAGTTTTAGATAAACCAATATATATTGGTTTTACAGTACTAGAACTATCGAAAAGCCACATGTATGACTTTCATTACTCTGTTATACAACCTTTTTACAAAAATCGCGTACAGATGTGTTACACGGACACTGATAGCTTTGTATATCATATACGAACACATGATTTTTATGCGGACATAAAAAAACATTTTTTGTCTTACTTTGACACCAGTAACTTTAGTACAAATAATCAATACAAGTTGTCTATACAGAATAAAAAAGTTCCTGGGTTATTTAAGGACGAAATGGGGGGTAAAATCATAAGTGAATTTGTGGGACTTCGCTCAAAGTTATATTGTATTAAAACGGAGGATAGCACCATTAAAAAAGCAAAGGGTATTAAAAAAAATATTGTTCGTGACTTTAATGTTGTTGATTACAAAACCACACTTCACGAAGGTAATGTTGTTCATAAAACGAATGTCTTATTTAAATCAATAAAACATGAGTTGTTTACATGTGCTGTAAAAAAAATAGCACTGTCTGGTAATGATGACAAAAGAGTAATTTCTAAAGATAAAATTGCCACTCGTGCGTGGGGGCACAAAAGTATTTTTAATTTTTAACATAGTTAATAGACTTAAGCTAATTAGGTATATTTAAATTTCTTTGTTAGAAATGTGAAATAAACTAATTAAGAATAATTTCGTTTTGTTTTAATTTTATCATAAAATATCTAATGACTATTTTTAAAGCAGACCTAATTCATCATTCACATTACAACATGTTTGAAATTCATAAGAATTTCACAACTATTAAGTAGGTACATAACATTATGCATGTGCAAATTATTGAATGGTTGAATTTCAAGTTCTAACTTGATCATCATACCAATACGTCATCATTCACGTTACAACATGTTTGAAATTCATAAGAATTTCACAACTATTAAGTAGGTACATAACAATAACATTATGCACGTGCAAATTATTGAATGGTTGAATTTCAAGTTCTAACTTGATCATCATACCAATACGTCATCATTCACGTTACAACATGTTTGAAATTCATAAGAATTTCACAACTATTAAGTAGGTACATAACAATAACATTATGCACGTGCAAATTATTGAATGGTTGAATTTCAAGTTCTAACTTGTTCATCATACCAATAAATACTTTATGTCAGCATAATTTGTTATATCAACTGCGTTAGCAAAAATATTACTACCTAGTTCATTCTTTATTAAACAGTCAAGACGAGCATATCTAACAACATGGTAGGTATTTTATAACTTTCAATCTATTGAAATTTCAATCTATTTAAAAAATATTAGTTATGATTTATTACTAATGTTTTAAATAATTTTCAGAATACCAACAACAAATTTTCAACAGAAGAGAGCTCTCCTGAATATCTTCCAGACCTGCAAGATCAGTTCGACTTGGACAACGCAATGAATAGACCTTGGATAACACCCAATGAAGAAATAACAAGAAACAAAAAGAAAACTAATCGAAAAAGATCAACTACAAGCAAACGCAGTGCATCGAATTCCTATATTATTAACAGTGAAAGAAGAAAAGGACGACGTTTAATAAAAATTAAGATCAAGGAACTCAGTGAGTCAAGAGACGACGAAGATGAAGTTAAGGAGATTATCACTGCACAGTATATTGTTCACGATGCGGTAGATGATATATCGGATCAAGCTGAGAAATTAATACACAATATTTCTAAAAAAATATGTGGCTACTCATATCATATTTTTTAATTAGGTAATAATTCATTAGTGTAACTAGTAGATAAAGTGATGACATATTTAGATTTTATAAAAATTTTATTTACTGTGAAAATATGTGTTGAAAAAATTATTAATATTAAAAATGTGTGTTAAAAAATAAAAAACCATAGGTAATAATTGTGTGGCTACTCATATCATGTTTTTTAATTAGGTAAACATTCATTAATGTAACTAGTAGATAAAGTGAAGACATAATTAGATTTTATTAAAATTTTATTTACTGTGAGAATATGTGTTAAAAATTATAAATATTAAAAAAGTGTATTAATAAATATAAAGCCATAGGTAATAATTGTGGGGCTACTCATATCATGTTTTTTAATTAGGTAATAATTCATTAATGTAACTAGTAGATAAAGTGATGACATATTTAAATTTTATTTACTGTGAAAATGTGTTAAAATATTATAAATATTAAAAATGTGTGTTAAAAAATAAAAAACCATTTACTTTAAAAAATTGTTTTATTTATTAAAACTGCGTATAGGTTGACTTTCTTGCTCTATTACATAATTCTTTATACATAAAACATTTTTAAGTGCACATTGTTTAATATGATTAATACAATTAAAACTGGTTTCATTATTTGAATATTTGTTATGCAACAGTGATAAATTTGGACATTTGTCTTCACCAAGATCTATACAAATACAATTCATACATAGATCTTGAATCCACTTAACTTTTTCTAAGCCCTTCACAAGAATTTCTTTATTTTCTAGATAAGGAACAATTATACGTCGAAATTCTCTATAGTCGATATAACCTTCATTCCAGTAAATCCCTCTGTTTCTCTCCAACCACGTAACTTGTTTTTTTTCATTCGTAGTTAAGTATTTAAATAAGTATGGGGGCTTTATTAGGAACGTTTGGGTATAAACACGGGTGGCCAGAGCTAATTCCTTGACTATAAAGTTATTACAAGTGTCTTTAAACCCCTGGACATCCACTATAATTGTATTCGGGTTCATGATAATTTTCTCACAGTGCTGCTTAATGGTTTATACTCAATTATACAGTCGTTCAATATAAGACAATATGCCAAAGTTTGATCTGGGATATCAATATCACTTTCAATTTCCACTCTTACGTCCACAACAGGACCTGACTTAAGATTATCTGGCTGTCTAGAACAGTCTATGACGAATAACGGAGCAACGTTTTTAAATTGTTCCTCACTTAATAAAGGCTCAGCGCGACGCCCATAATAAGACTGTTGAAATTTAGCATATTGTTCATATATTAAAGCAATTCGATTATTCGAGAAACTTGTATTTATATTTTCATATGGGAAGTAGGTGGAGTTAAGGTATACCTTAACATCACGAATCTCACAATGATCAAACTGAGACATATCAAGTCTAGCATTATTTTTTCTATTTGTCTGTAAACCAATAACGACAAATCTTGGTTTCTCTATTTGTGAAGATGTTTTTATTGACCAAGTATGTTTGGTGGTTTTAGGCAACATTGGATATTCATACAAATCCCAATTCCTGAATATCATCTGAAGTGGTCGATCTTTTTCTAACAATTTTAGAATGTTTATTTTTTCTTTATCAGATACTTTAACATGCGGTACACGCCATATTATTTTGTTTATGATAATATCTTCTACAATTTCACCAGAGTTGAGTTTTAATGCGTTCAGATTGGTATTACTTCGTAATAAGATTAGTTCATGTTTACTGTTTATTACTACTTTCTTAAAATCTTCTGCGAAACCAAGAATGTTGCGAAGTGGTATAGAAGCAGAAAAGCTACCTCCATTAGTACTTTTTATTCCGCCGATATTCCAACCCCAAGCATTAGATGTTTTAGCTTCGCTCTCATTCATTGATATAAATGATTTCATCGTGCTAGTTATACCAGCATTTTTTATTTTATCTATCTCCACTCCATTTATCTCATACCTTATATCTTGAAACAAGTAAAGTAAACTATTGTTTGTGAAATGAACGCTACTGACTCTCTCTTTCGAATTGTCAGCCTTGTTTACAATAACAGTTCCTTCCAAAAATAAAGAGCTTTCTGATGGTAATATATACAAGTCTTGCTGATTAATAGGTATCCTGATTTCATCGCTTCTATTAAAACTTGTTACGTAAGGCTTGTAAGAGTGAATTTCAATTCCTTCCACAGAGTTGTCGTAGGCTGGAGCGGATAAAACATCTAGGATATTCATTTTAACAAACCAATCGCCTTAAGAAATGCTTTATTGTTTTTATTCAACTTTATTCTCCTTTTACGTCGAGCTCTTACTTGATTGAGAGTTTGAGCAGAACTGCTATTTTGAATTGGAAGAAACATATTATATTTATTATAGTCAATCATTTTTTCTTTTGAGGTGTAGATACAACTGTACTTCTTCACCTCGCAAATTTATTAAGTTATTATTTATATCCAAAAGTCTGATCTGTATGCAGTTGATGTTGGTTTGGTTGATTGGAAAGTAAATTGCGTTTTTTGGTATTTCTATAATTCTGTATCCAGGTGGGACATTAAGTGCGAATTCATGTAGAATGTGACTGGATTGTCCGTTTATATAGGAACCGCTAACTATATCACATTCAACTCTTATCACGGTTGTAGGCAAAATGTTGACTGGAAAGTCTGATACATGATATTTATTGGCTTCCAAAACTTGTTTTTTAAACCCCAACAAACCTCCGAACGAACAATCTTTAGTAAAATCTATAGTTGATGTACAAAATAACATAGTTTTTAAGGTGTTGTTATTGCAGTGGAGTTTTATGGATGCATCCTTTACTTCAGATTTTAAATAATCACTGATATCTTGCAACTCATAAGTACCTTCAGGTATTTCAATAACATTATTTGAACCATAGTATAACTTATTATTTGTTTTATCAATATTTGGAATAGAATTATATGTGGATAAATGTAATAATGCACATTCATACTCTCCGATTAATTGTAACGTATTTGGATAGAAGGTAGTTAATACCGATGAGTTTCCAGTTATAGATAAGGTGAGTGTCATCTTGCAAATGACTAAAATTAAAGAACAGAATAAAATTTATAGTATTTATTCCAAAAAGATTGTAGATATTCTAAACACAAATGTCCACAAATTAGTGTGTCAAATTTTTGATATCTTGTATAGTTATAATTAATATTGCAGTTCTTAAAATATCGCATCAATTCGATTGGTGGTCTTAAATCACCAAAACTATCAAAATATTCACAATAATTATTTACCTTAACATAAGCTACCCAATGTGTTCCATCATTTTCTGAATTATCTAGGTTAACTATACCACATTCAATTCGTTTGGGGATTTTTGGTAACTGATCCTTCATGTAAACTCCTCGAAAATAAGGAATACCATATGCGTAATTTTGAATATCAATATTAGTTAAGGCACGATTAGGTAGCTTATTATTTAGTTTTTTGACGATTTTATAAACAATCCTTTGCCTTTTTTGTGTGGTTTAATGTATAAACCGTTACCTAATGCTATAGCTTCCATAGTCTTATTATGACGTTCAGATTCTTGTAATTTTTTTTGACCTTCTCTATAATCATTCACTGTTTTTGCAATACCCGCTGCACCACCAGCCAAAGCTCCTAAAGCTGATAAACCAGCAAAAATCGGGATTAAAGGTAGAATGCCTCCTGTTTTGGGTAAAGGTATGACTCGTGGTACTCGATGTTTTGGAGCGCACGAAACAATTTTTTTAGCAGCCATATAAGCTGCATGTATTAAAGATTTACCATCTTTGGGTAAGCGTTTCTTGATTTTTCTTTTAATTTTTGTAACGAAATTATGAAATGTCTTAACACCAGCACCAGATTTGAGTTTAGTTTTCATAACTTTACTCACTACCCACGAACTAAGCTTTTCTCCTTTACTAGCATCTTTTGCTTTCATTCTTTGTTTGGCCATATTTAAAAGTTGTAAATCGGCTTTGTGACGATTAGACAAGTCTGTATAGTTTTCGTATGCAATGTCGTGATACATACAAGCTTCGTCTAGCCTATTTACACCTTTGTCACCACGCAGTAAACGTTTTGAAAGTTTTGTTCCAGGTCCGCAATAATTATAGCCAGGTAAGTGCAGTTCAAATGGCAAATGATTAATAACACTATTGAGTAGTCCACCACCTTGCATAGCTCAAAATATAATGAACAAAATGTTGTAATTAATAACTATTATGTATATTTATTCTACTATTGCAGTCTTATCAATCCAACTATTCTCTTTATTACTTAAGCCCAACCATTTTACGAACAGTTTATTTCCTTTCCTTCGTAAAACTTTTTCTATCAAATAGACACCTGGACAAGATGACTTTTGAAGTTCGTGTTTGTAAAAGGTTCCTAATATAACTTGTTTGTGTTGATCTTCGATGTGATATGTTTCTGGTACAGTGTTATTGATATTTTTTATAGTAAATAGTTCCGTTGACCAATTAGGTGTATAACCTTTCTCAAATAGTTGTTTGTATTTACTAATTCTAACTCTATCACCAATCATAAACTTGGGCTTATGTTTATAGGATACCGTTTTCATTGAGTTCTTAATATTATTTTTAACATCTGCTTCATTCAATTTATTGACATCAACGGGTGCTAATTTAATAGTGCTATGTTTTGTGTTGTTATATGTCTTTACAACACTCTGCAAACCAAAATCCATCCATTTATAGTGCCCGCTGAGACTAAAGTACTTATACAATTTATTTTTAATAGTTTTGATAACGCGTTCTACAATTGAAGCCTTTTTCGTTGAAAACGTTGAGTAGTGATTAATGTTATAGTTCTTTATAAGTTTTTGAAATGATGAATTATAGAACTCGGTACCCAAATCAGTTTGGAGATGAGCTGGTATCCGATGGTTAGTCGACATCAATTTCTCGAATGCGTTAGAAACATCATGCTTATTTTTAGTTTTTAGTGGTTCTATCCACACGTACTTTGAGAAGCAATCAATAACTATTAAAATATAGTTATAACCTTTATTAAATCTTTTCAAGTTTTGCATGTCGATTAAATCAGCTTGCCACAAATCATCAATGCCTTTTAAAATTACAGATCGACGAGGATAATTTTTTCGTGCATCTTTATGTATTTCATTAACAACTTGTTGTTTTGTCATTTTGAGGAACTTTCAAGCTTATACTTTTGATCTAATACAAATTTAACTGCGTTTTCAACTATCTCATCAACTGCTTTTCGACTATAAAATTTTCTTTCCAAGTGAACCACTGCCTCAGATACTATTGTTTTTAAAGCTTTCTCCAGCTCGTTCTGAACATCGTACACCAAAGTATTTTGCAATTTTTGTAAGTCGGTTATTAGTTTAGTTCTCAATTCATCTACATATGCTTTGTTTACTGCATCATCTGCATCTTGAGGAGGTTTGACCCCTGTTAGCTTCGATGTCTTCAAATCGTAATCACCATTTTCAGATTTTAGCAATGCATTATCATAAAATTCAAGCAATTCTGATATACGTAATCGCTTATGAATATAATGACCAACTTTGTCCACATTCATATTTAAGATGTATTGTGTTGAACGGTGTACAATAAAATGATACACATTTCTTATTAGTAAATCTATTTAATGATTTTGCTTTCACGTAGTTCTTCAACGATAGATATTATTTCATTATCTAGTCCTGTGTTGCCAGCATCTCGAGAAGCAATTAATAACTTTAATCTATCAACCAATTCATTTGGATCATCCCAATATACAAAATCTGTGTTCTTTTTCCACATTTTTGTTAACGGTAATCCTTTTCCTACTTTCGGTTCACAGCTTGGACTTTTACTTTGTTGATCGAAAAGAGGTTTAATAACTTGCATATATTTTTGTCCTTTATTACTTTTAATTGGTTTTCTTGAATCAAAATCTCGACGATGTGCATTTGTTACAAGTAACATCGACTTATAATTTTGCATGTCATAGTCTGTAACAAAGCTCAGATCAACGTCTTTTTTTAAGAGCAACTGTCGCAAGCCAGGTGTGCATTTGTATTTGTGTCCGGCTACAGTAATAACGTCATCACCAATCGTTATACTAGAGGAACCTAACATTAACTTTCCACGTTCATTTCTTACACCAAATGGCACATTCGCTAATATTTCTGAAGATAATGACCAAGATGATACATCATGAACTGGATTAGTATCGACTAATGACTGAAATGAAGAGTCGGCTTCTGATTCATCACTGGTATCATTTGTTTCTTCTATATCTTGATCTTTCTGTAAGTCGTAGTTGGAAATTTGATCATGAAATTCTCCTTTTTCTTTATTTTTTGTTAGAGCTAGTTGGTTATTGGTGTTGGCTATTAAATTAAGAGATTCTGTAACAGGCTTAAAAACTGTATCAAGCACTTGTCTGTTATTATCTTCAAAATCCTTCATGTTACGTATTTTTTTCTTTACAGCTTGTGTTGCATCTACAATTTGTTTTTTCAATGATTTTTCCATTATGCAAAATAGATGGTAATCCAATAAGAGCTGATTAAAGAATAACAAGAAACTGAAAGCAGTCTATTTAAATATTCAAATTGTATCTAATTCTACAAAAGTGTCAAACTTTTTTCTATAGCACCCGTTGTTTTTAGGACAGTCTCTATTAATCACAACATAGTCATAAGGCTCTTTCCATATTTGAGAACACATGTTACGAAATTCCAACCACGTCATGTCAGTGTTAACATGTTCTTCATAAACATGTTTCAAATTAATTTCGTCTTGCTTAAAAAGCACAATTAAGTTAGCGTTATCTCTTATTAGTTGTTTAGGTATTTTGCTATATGTTTGATTTAAATAAAAACTGTCAATCAATTTATGTCTTCCCATGGCAAAATAATCACGCATATTAGTTTGATTTTCACATGCTACATCGTCAAAAATAATCACTGAATTAGGTTTTGCATCTGAAACTTTCATAACGTCATCATTTGCCTGATATTTCTGAAAACTGATTCCTGGTACTCCTCGTAAAACCTTTTCTAAAAATATGTACTTTGGTTGATATAGAGTTTTAGAATATACATAAACATTTTGAAATGTCAATCCATTTTCGTGCAAAAGGAGACCAATTAACAAATTGGTTTTTCCACAATTTGATGGTCCGCAAATGATGCAACGTACTGTATTCGGCAATAATTTTCCATGGCGTAACTTGATTTTTGGTAAATCATTACAGATTATACTAATCTATAACGATTGTGCTTGTTTAATGAATTTCATGTTTGATGCAATGCTGACGGACTGGTTATGAACAGATGTAATTATGACATTATGTATTTATAACCGTAAGTAGTTATACCAAACTGCTTACAGACAACGTAAGAGTGTACTGTTTATGAAATAACTCTATCGCTAACTAACAGAGCATCTTACTTCACAATTAATTTCAGGAAACTTGTTATTGAGCATTCTGTCTCACCGTAGTGACCGAGGGCACAGCCCGAGGGAACAGAGTTGGTGGTTGGTGCGTAACCATATAACAGACGCAAGTTATTAAACATTCTGTAGTGAGTTATTGGGCATTCTGTCTCACCGTAGTGACCGAGGGCACAGCCCGAGGGAACAGAGGTGGGACAGAATGCCCAATAACTCACTACTCATCTAAGTTATTGAGTTCAACTATCTCATTCAAGTTGAACGCTAGACGTGAATAATCTCAAGTTATAAACTTAAGTGTTATGACACCGGGAAGTGGTTGCGATTGACTATGCACATACGGAAAGTAAGATATTATTTAAAATAATGTTGGTAGTGATAACAAAAAATTGATGTATTGTGTGAAAAAGGATATGACAAAGAAAAGGAATAACTGAAAAGATGATGTCCGACAGGAAAATATGAAAAATTAGTGAGTGAGAGGCATGATGTGCTGCTCACTCACTACTCACTGCGCTCACTTACTCAGAGTAAGTAATGAAAGTAAATAAAAGTAATTGTGATGAAATGATCTGGAATGGAAATTATACTATAGATTCCCGGTTGGAACTTGAAACCGCGACCAGTCTCTTACAGGGGCAATATCCTGACCAACCAAGCTACTTGGACACATACTAGATATACTAAATTCTCCGATATATTCTTGGAGTATAGTCTTGGAGCGTATAATAGTCCCGTCCTGAATATTCACTTTACCAAAACTAAATCTATAGGATATTAACGGAAATTACGCAAATGTCACACATCGAAACAAAAGCGGCTATAGCCCGGTGGCGTACGTAACGGAGAGACTGCTGAGACGAGGTCTCGAGTTCGATCCGCAGTCGCCCCAGGCACACACCTCTGACTCTTGGTAGTTATGTGTGCATTAATAAATGTTAATTATCGCTCGCTTAACAATGTGCCCGGTAGATGGCAATAGGCTCGCCCCCTATTACTTTGGGACCTTAACATAACTGGCGAATCGTGGGTGTGTAATATACCTCTGCCTACCAATTCGAGGATACAGGCGTGAAGTTATGTTATGTTATGCTAAATAAAACTATTTTTAACGGATTCTATCGCGATTTATTTGATGTTATTTTATTATTTACACTAAATTGCTACAAAATTTTATGAAATGATACCTTCTTATAATAACTAAGACGGTTGCCAGCTTGGCAATCAACCCAAACTTAAGCGTAGCGAGATTTGCCTATCCAACAATAGGTCAACGTGACCGGTCGTCTTTTTCCATTGATTTGGTTTTTCGGTGATTATTCCTCGATGGTAAGACCGATCTGGACATTCGACCCCTTACGACACTCAGTAATGTCTACTTGATCACCGTGACAAATTTGGTCGAGATCGGTCAAACGGTCTCGGAGGAGTATCATTTGTTTGAAATGCAACTTTGAAACCAAAGACGCTTCGCTCGCCTTCGGCTCGCTACGCTTAATAATCATTAAAAAATGGCACCGCAGCATTACGACCACTATTGCTTCTAAATTAACGTCAGATCTTCTTAATTTTGCGTTGTTCCCGGCAGCATCCGAGGCCTTCATCTCGGAGCCCGGGGTCCACTTATTCCCTCCCCTCCTTTGGGTATGGCTTATTTAAATAAATATGCTACAACATTCTACACAGCGCTTTCTAGACCCAAAGTAAGCAAAGTTTAACTAGCTTGTATTATGCGGTATATATATAGGTTCTAGAATGCGGATAAACATATTTATATACTCTTTATTTTGTAAATACATACTATTAGCGACGACGCCAGTACTTGTAATTTATAAATAGTTCATAAGGTTATGTAATAAGTTTTGTAATTAGATTTAAGTGAATAAAAAAATCCCAAATGAGTCTCCAATCATTTCCGCTTGGCGGCGCCACCTACGCAGAACGCGCCGCGAAGCTTAGGGGGCCATCTCGAAACCGGAGATGGCCCAGGGTCAGTCGGGGTGCGAGGGATATGCTCTATGGGCAACCTTACACCCCGGCGTCTGCAGACCCGAGACGGCGTGCGGTTTTAGTCGGTTCAAGCCCGATATAACCGCCCCCGCTGGCCGGCGGGGGGGTATCCGAGGGGATTTCCGCACGAAACAAAAAAAAAAAAGGTACTGTAGAACTTTACCATAACGAGAGCCGCTAGCTATTTTTATAGTTTTTAAGGTCTAAACTAATGTTTTTATTGTTAAATTTATGTTATTAAGTGAATATAAGGTATTATCTATAAGATAAAATTGTAAAATATAGAATCCGTGAGGAAAAATAAAATAGGCAATGTAAACAAAGCCGCTGATTGGCTAAAGCGGTTTGTAGGTAGAATTCAAAGGGCTCTGATTGGTCAGAGTACCCTGTATATACTGGTCATTTTTCCTCCCGAATTCAGTCCGGAACCAGCAGCCCTAGAGAAAACACCTCTAATAAACAAGAAGTAAGAAATCGCTGTTTCACTGGAAAGATCCTTGAAGATGAAGTACCCTTCTGCAGGTCATCACTCATCAAGCCGCAAGCATTCCTGAATCCACGCTCCCATCGGCACCTTCGGCCACCCGCCAGCTCCAAGACCTACATACAGTCCACTCGCCGCCCGACAGAAGCACCAGCGGTATAAAAGTCTTTAGGCCGCCATATACCTCTTGGCCGTCTATCCCGTTTCTGTCGGGTCAACACATACATATTATACATAGAAACATCCAGACCAATGCAAATAGACATATTCATGCATACAAATATTTGCACTGAGCGGGAATCGAACCCGCGCCCCCTGTCGTAGCAGTCGAATGCACTATCGCTACGCCACAGAGGCCCACAAAATAGTATGACTTTTATGGGAGTCAGATTCTCGTACGTCAAATTTTACCTTACAATTCAATCATCCTCATCATAGCGTTGATTCCGGTTGCGTCAGAAGCTCGGAGTCCACTTTATAGCTTTTTCTTCTCCACTTTACCCGGTCTTGTTCGATTTCTTCGGTCTGCCCCTCCTACTGAGGCCCGGCAGCGGCATGGCCAGATATTTGCTGCCCCAATTCAATGTTTCTTTAAAAAAAAGAATTTCACTTCATAATCAACTAGCCTATCGTCGACAAACTGTAAGTTTTCATTCTCCATTATATGACATGTAATACTATATAACTAGGTCTGCAAGGCGAATCGCTGCTTGCAATGTTGAGCTGAGTGAGACATCGTGAATCAGATTTTGAAAATTTTGAACAGTGATCATTCCTCCGTGGCAAGTCTGATTTTGAAAATTCTTTTTGAAAGTCATAGCTCTGGACATGCTTTCTGAGCGTGTAAAGTTTGGTCACAGTGTCTCGAGCGGTTATTATGTAATTCCATCTGGAATTTTTTTAATGGTGACCATTCCTCTGTGGTAGCATTAATTTTTTCAAAATATATCCATAAACCTTCCTCTGATTAACCTCTTTAATCATGCCAAATTTGGTTCTGATTGGATTAGTAGTTTAGGAGGAGACCTGTGACAAAGAAAATCCTGAAGTCCGGTATGAGGAGCTTTCGCTCGACTTCGTCTCACTCAGCTCAATAAACAGTATATACTATATAATAATGTACGACATGGAGATTAAAACCGCAAACGTGTTATTTGTCTTCTGTTGTACTCAAAACTCGATAGCTAAATAGTTACAAACATTTAACCGGAGTCGTTATCGAAACAATAACAATTAACAACTAACTTTCCATACACATATGCGAGGTTACATGGTTATGTAGAATAACACCAAGTAAATAGATAAATTTGAACTAGGATAAGATTAAGGTGATGCGACGGTAAGTAAGACAGAGCGAGCCAGATTCGCAAACCGGTTCGTACAAAATTTTATCATGATTAGGATAATATTGATGTAGTTTTAGGTGTGTTTGCTTCTTTTCTGTGAAAATATAAATATCATGTTAGTGGGGTTGTATTACACTTACATTTAACATAATATTATAATATATTTTTAGCAATAGATCAGGAAAATTAAACAAGGAAAAAAACAATTTCAACAGTACATCATCAAACGTCTATCCAAATCGAGCGCCGCCTTGCCAATGCCCCCGAACAATGGCGCGACTACTATTTATAGACAAGTGAACGTTATTTTTAAAAATTAACGGAAAATAAGCGTCTCTGCTTATTATAATATTATAATAAAAAATCTAATAAGATATTGCCCGACAAGGCATGAAATAGATGGGTTACTTCAATAGGTTTGAAAGGCATATCTTCAATATTGAATCATTTAAAATCATTTTAAATATTAGGTACAAGTTACATTGGGGTGGGTGTTGGGTAACCTCCTCGAGTGTCGCTCCGATTCCGATCCCGCTGCAGTCCGGGGGGAACGGAATCGGAGCGGCCGGTACACCCTGGGCGGCGGTCAATGGCTGCCTCTGTGGCGTAGCGGTAGTGCATTCGACTGCTACGATAGGGGGCGCGGGTTCGATTCCCGCTCAGTGCAAATATTTGTATGCATGAATATGTATATTTGTATTGGTCTGGGTGTTTCTATGTATAATATGTATGTATTTACAAAAAAAAAGTATTTAAGTATTTTTATTTGCATTCTGGAACCCATAACACAAGCTAGTTAAACTATGCTTACTTTGGGTCTAGAAAGCGCTGTGTAGAATGTCGTAGAATATTTATTATTATTATTATAATGGCTTCCCCTTCACCCCTTCATAGGGTTGGCATTGATCGTCGGCCAATACCCAACGTGGAGGGAACACATCGCTCTCCGTACTCCTCTGCTTTCAGAGGAGACAGGATGAGCGATGCTGTTAGTGGTGAGATGGCCCAGGGTCAGCCGGGGTGCGAGGGATATGCTCTATGGGTAACCTTACACCCCGGCGTCTGAAGACCCGAGACGGCGTGCGGTTTTAGTCGGTGCAAGCCCGACATAACTGCCCCCGCTGGCCGGCGGGGGGGTATCCGAAGGAATTTCCGCACGATAAAAAAAAAAAAAAAAAGGTACAAGTTACATTACGGCATTAATATTCAGAAAAATAACTTTAATTCCGCTTAGAGCGTAAGTCAAGCCTTTTACCCTATGACGTTCAAAAGATTAACCAATCCTAAAATGATATTTACTCAAAATGTCACATTTTCGACCCTTGCAAGCGCCTTGTGAATTATGGCACGGCTGAAACGTCCCGCAGTAAATGTTCAATGCTTCCTTACAATCGTTCTGCCAAAACTGCTGGTTTCGTGTTCTGAACGGTTTGTTTGTGGACGATAACACCGCAAATGGTGGTTTAGTGTTATCAAGAAGCCTTATGACAAGGACAAGCACAGTAAAGCCAGTGTCTCCAAGCTTATCTGTATCACGTAACTCAGAACTCTTCAGAAGTTATTAAATTTTGTTTACTACTACATCTTATGTAGGAAAGTTGATGAGTTCTATTAAAATTTAATAGGTGGGGATAAATACTTGGTTATCGTCGTTGGACATAATAGGCTTTGTAAAGTTTACATACATAACATACCATAATTTCACGCCTGTATCCCCGAAGGGGTAGGCAGAGGTGTATTACACACCCACGATTCGCCAGTTATGTTAAGGTCCCAATGTAATAGGGGGCGAGCCTATTGCCATCTACCGGGCACGTTATTAAGCGAGCGATAATTAACATTTATTAATGCACACATAACTACGAAAAGTCAGAGGTGTGTGCCCGGGACGACTGGGGATCGAACTCGAGACCTTGTCTCAGCAGTCCGTTACGTATGCTACTGGGCTATCGCCACTAAAGTTTATAAGTATATATTCAGTAAAACGTAACGAATAACTTCGAGGCGAATGCCACGTATGCAAAAGATTATGATGATAGTTCGAATTTTTAACATAACACATAAATAAAACATTTCGAAAGTCAAAGTCAGTCATATAGTTACAGTCTAACTCACCTGCTAGTAAGTGATGATGTGGTTTATGATGGAACACGCTTGCCTTTAAGCAACCAGTTCACATGTCAATCTAACCTTCAACCGCCCCGCTACACAAGTCTTCGAGCATCATGTATATCTCTAAATTAGAAATTTAATTGAACTTAATAGTTGCTATAACATCTATTCACGATAATTTAGAATTAGTCATAAATCAGTGCATGTTAATTAAGAAACTAAATTAAGATTGTAAATGATTGACCTGCAGTCCTTGAGTTGTGCTTTCAAGGTTAATAACTAATCTTTATTCAGATCATAGTATTTATTGAGTTGAGCGAAGCGAAGCTCTTATACGTGGCTAAGTCGTTTAGTCGAGACTGGACTCCTCCGGAACCACAATACCGATCTTAACCAAATTTGCCATGGTGATAGTGTAGACACCGCTGAGTGTTTAGAGGGTTCAAATACAATGTACCATTGAGGAATAATCATCGAAAAACAGTTTTACGAGCGCGCGGCCTTAGCTATGCGCGCGACCGTAGTAAGATGCCTTATTTTTCAAGTAAGAGTCCTGCTCGCTCAGCTCAATTTATTTCAGTCGCACCCTGCACTGAATTCCTAGTCATAATATTGATGATAGTACCGAGAGGAGAATAGTCAAGTGTGTGGGGACAGAAGCAGGTGGGGGATTTTTCTCTTTCTTTTTTCCGAAACTATAAGAACTGTAGCGTCCGGGGGTTGGACGTCACAATACCTCGTGTTGATAAAAGATAAACACACGGGTTAACCAGTAATATATCATTTATTTATTAATTCATCAAAGCTTCCTATATCGAGTTTAGGGAGGTTTTTACGCGTATATATTTATATTTAAGCGAACTGTAGGGAATCGCGATCTCCGCTCAAGGACTGAGCCTAAATTCAATACACTTATATCTTCTCTTCGGCCGGCGGACCACGGCGGCGCGCCCAGTCGCCCGCTGTCAGCCGAACAGCCGAATCCAATTGTTTTTCTTCCCTCGACATATTTGAATCAAAATAAATTATTTTTAAACTCTGACACATGATGGCCAGGTCAATGAACTGTAGTGATCGAATGAGGTCGAAGCACTACAGTACCGAGAGGAGAATCGTCAAGTGTGTGGGGACAGAAGTCAATGGCGGACTTTTCTCTTTCTTTTTTCGGGTTCTGTAGCCAAATGGCTATAAACGGAACCCTTCGAAACGGAGCCACCTTTTTCCGAAACTATAAGAACTAGGATGTTGAAACTTGGTAAGTAGATGTATTCTATGAACCACATTAAGATTTTCACAAAACAATTTAGGGGGTTCCCCATACTTAGAACTGAAACGCATACGTATGGGGTATCAATGATATTGAGGATTCTAATATCATTTTTTTCTAAACTGAATAGTTTGCGCGAGAGACACTTCCAAAGTGTCCCCCCCCCCTATAACTTCTAAAATAAGAGAATGATAAAACTAAAAATTATATAGCCCGACAATGGACACTTGGGCAGGACACCGTGCGGTTTTAGTCGGTTCATGCACGACAAAACCTCCGGGGCATAATATCCGAAGGGATTCCCGCACATATGACACGAAAATTAGTTTGAACGAGATCTAGTAAGTAGTTTTTTTAATACGTCATAAATCGTAAACCGTAATTTACCTTTCATTCAATCAACTCACAAATTTTACTTGCTGCTACGGAACCCTATGATACGAATCATGGTTGATTTGCTGGTACTTATTAAAGACTTCCATTGTCTGTCTCCGAAACTTATCATCAGATCTTATCGAAATTTAAATGGGACCACCTGGGAAGTATACCCGGTAACAAAAGAAGAGCTTTTCAAATCGGTCCAAGCGTCTTCGAGTAATCAGTGAACATACATAAAAAAAATCGACAAATTGAGAACCTTACTCCTTCTTGGAAGTCGGTTAAATCGATAGATAAATAGTTTATGTCCGTGGTGCTGTCTTGTTTTTGTTATTGTTGTATGCAGGGTAAGTTAATTGCCCTGGGACATCGCGATTATAATTACTATTGTTCGATTGAACAGAATAAATAATTGTTTGTAATTGTTTTCTGATTGTATTTTTTTCACCTCGCCTGATGGTAAGCTGAAGGTAAAGTCTTAGGAAAGAGGGTCACCATTACATACACGTATCATGTTAACAATGGTGGCACTCAGCTTGACGGCCTCATCAGAAGGGGATTGTCGTCTGCGACCACAATCACCCTGCCCGGCTATGCACTTGCTGACCCCTGAAGGCAATTAAACCGAAATTGGATTACTATGGAGGGTTTTTCGCAATCGTGCACGGTGGTACCTACCCGGCCGAATTTTGTGACAAATTTGTTTCATCAAATTTCTACCACCAGTGAAAAATTTCTTATGTCCTTGGTGTGTACACCATAAAACGATATTATTATAAATAAGAAGCTTTAATATGATAGTGTCAATAGCTTTTATAATAGTTCAAATCAAATCAAATCAAATCAAATCATTTATTTTGCGAAATATGGGTTTACATGATGTCATACATTATAATAATAGTATCACCATACTCGACCGCCAAAGCGGCATGCAAATATCATTAATTAAAACATAGTACCTAATAGCAGTTCCATGCAGTATTCTACTGTCCAATATTTTTAACGATATGAAATTTAAATATTATTAATTAGTAAGAGTAACATAATCATACAATAACAATTAGGCACAATATAACAAAATGTCAATAGATTCTATCTTAGTCAATTTATCACGTCAATCAGATTATTCAGTCAATATTCAATGTCAGTACCTAGGTCAATACAATTTTAATATCGATTATAATAGCATAATAATAGCATAAAATAAGTACAATTGCACAAAATAAAATGTCAATAGATTTTACAACATTCCATAATAATATTTAAAAGTGGGTATAATTAAATTGCCATCCCAGGTAAACAATTGAGTCAAACGAACATTCTATACTTTTTAATCACACTTTCTTTATGTCACTTAGATTTGTCATTAAGAAAGTCCACAACGGAGTAATAACACTTTTGAACTAAGAATTTATACAGGCATTTCTTAAATGTAATTATTTGCTTTTCGCTCCTTATAGACCCCGGTACAGCGTTATAGATCTTTGGACCCATGACAATAATACTTTTTGCACACAATGCAGTTTTGTGTCTCGGTATACAAATAGTGCCAGAGTGCCGCTTAGATTGAAGCGTCTCATAACAATTAAAATTGGTTTTTACAAATACTGCTACTTCGTAGATATACATACAGGGGAATGTCAGTAAATTTAGTTCTACAAAATATGGTCTACAGCTATCTGTCAGACGGAGTTTACAAAAAGCTCGCACACATCTTTTTTGGGCCAAGAAAACGTCATCTCGGTCTGTGGAATTGCCCCAAAAAATAATGCCATATCTTATATTGTTAGCCACGTATGCGTTATAGGCAGTCAAGACCGTGAAGCGGTTCGCTGTTTTTGATAGTTGATACAAAGCATATGCATATTGTCTTAGCTTTTTACAGAGGGTTTCTATGTGTAATTTCCATGTCAGTTGACTATCGATATATAGGCCTAGAAACTTAGCATTATCAGTATCGGCTATGGTTGTACTTCCATATTGTACACAAATTTTAGGGGTATTAGTTTTTTGGTTGAACTGTATAATTTTTGTCTTACTCAAATTAATTTGTAAATTGTTCCTAATCAGCCATTGAATTATACCATTCAGAGAGTTGTTTATTTCGCCTTGATAACTGTTGAGGTTTTGTCCTGTACATATAAGAGTACTGTCATCGGCAAACAAAACCATCTGATGATTTGAATATTTGGGCATATCGTTAATGTACACAATGAACAATAGCGGGCCCAATATGGAACCCTGGGGAACGGAACAAGGCATCTTCCTAGTCTGCGATGTAAATGTAGTCTCTGTTATAGATTCTTTACACAATCTACTGATACATGTCATCTGAGTACGATTGGTCAGGTATGATTTCATAAGATCAAGTACATTTCCCCGAATTCCGTATCTTTCCAATTTAAGAAGTAGTATACTGTGGTCCACATGATCAAAAGCTTTGGTCATGTCCATTAGAACAGCAGCAACCGGCGTTTTAGTGTCAACATTACTAATTATTTTACTCATAACGTCAAATACTGCCATATTCATGGACTTACCTTTTCTAAATCCATATTGTTCCTTAGTAAATATATTGTTATTTTCAAAAAAGGAGTAAAGTCTACTATGAATAATCTTCTCAATAATTTTTGCAAAGATAGGGATTAGTGCTATTGTTTTTATGATAATGTACATGCAGTGTTTACTTTAAATTAATTTCAACATTTTGATTTGTATTTTAAATGTATTTGATGCAAGTTCTTACAATCAATCATTTAATTTTTTTTTTTATACCACTAAGGTGGCAATCAAGCACACGGCCCACCTGATGGGAAGCGGTTACCGCGGCCTATGGACGTGTGCAACACCAGAGGCGTCACACTCGCGCTGCCGACCCCGTAAAGGAAAGGGGATGGGAAAGAAGTTTGGGAGGGGATGGGAAAGGAGTTTGGGAGGGGATGGGAAAGGAGTTTGGGAGGGGATGGGAAAGGAGTTTGGGCTCCGGCACTCTCACTCACCAAACGGAACGCAACAGTTCAAATACTGTTACTTGGCGTCGATATTCTGTGAGAGGGTGGTGCTTCCCCGGTCGAGTCGGCCCATTCATGCAACGGCCAAAATGACTGTTGCTTGACTCTACCACCTACACCTACACCTAAATTAAGTATTAGTAATTAAGAGACGGCCTCTGTGGCGTAGCGGTAGTGCATTCGACTACTACGTCATGGGGCGCGGGTTCCCGCTCAGTGCTATTTGCATTGGTCTGGGTGTTTCTATGTATAATATGTATGTATTTACAAAAAAAAAGTATATAAGTATGTTTATCCGCATTCTGGAACCCATAACATAAGCTAGTTAAAATATGCATACTTTGAGTCTAGAAAGCGCTGTGCAGAATGTCGTAGAATATTTATATTTACAATTAATTTTTCATTACTCGATGTCTTCACAGTTCACTGGTACACGAGTCATAGTAGTGGGATTACTCCCAATAAAAAAGTTGAAGCCGCGGTAGCCTAGTGGTATGGGTAATGGACTGCTGAGACGAGGTCTCGGGTTCGATCCCAGGTCTTACTATGGCACACACCAATGACTTTTCGATGCTTTTCGAAGTTATGTGTGTATTTATCGCAGGCTTACAAGTGCCCGGTTAATGGCAATAGGCTCGCCACCTATTACATTGGGACCTAAACATAAACTGGCGAAATGTGGGTGCTAGCACCTCTGCCTACCCCTTCGGGGCTATAGGCGTGAGTTTATGTTGTATGTAAAAAAGTTGATATCAAACAAAAACTTGGCACCTAAAACATGAAACTTTGGCTCACAATAGCACTTCTAAACCCTGCACTATTTAGTATAAATCCGCACGCCACGCGCCAGGGTCGTTATCCTCATCCAACAATGCAATTAAACAATAACAAAAAGCGGCCAAGTGGGAGTCGGACTCGCCCATGAAGGGTTCCGTAGCAGTAAGTAACATATTATTGTTTGTTTTTAAATTTTACATTTGAGTTGATTGAATGAAATGTAAATTGCGTTTTACGATTTATGACGTATTAAAAAAAAACTAATTACTAGATCTTGTTCAAACCAATTATCGGTGGAAGTTTACATGGTAATGTACATAATATATTTTTTTTAGTTTTATCATTCTCTTATTTTAGAAGTTACAGGGGGGGGACACACATTTTACCACTTTTGAAGTATCTCTCGCGCAAACTATTCAGTTTAGAGAAAAATTATTTTGGAAACCTCAATATCATTTTTGAAGACCTCTCCATAGATACCTCACACGTATGGGTTAGATGTAAAAAAAAAATTTGAGTTTCAGTTCTAAGTATGAGGAGGCCCCAAAATTTATTGTTTTTTTCTATTTTTGTATGAAAATCATAATGCTGTTCACAGAATACATCTACTTATCAAGTTTCAACAGCATAGTTCTTATAGTTTCGGAAAAAAGTAGCTGTGACATACGGACGGACAGACAGACAGACATGACGAATCTATAAGGGTTCCGTTTTTTGCCATTTGGCAACGGAACCCTAAAAAGCGCTGGAGGTGTGTGTTCAAACATTTGCCTAGCAGTTAGCAGACGGCTCTATCGTACTGTTTGATGTACTAAGTGGTACGAACACGAGTTTAAGATCCTCGAGTATCTTTGCATGATAACGTTGTTCCTTGTATTGCTTTTAACCGTTTAAGGAAAAGCCGAAAAATGTTAGTTTGCTTCACATTTATACGCTACGTGATGCTAGCTGTTGCCCGCGGCTACACCTGCGTCACAATGATGAAAAAATCTACAAGATCCTATTCCCGGGGTAAAAAAATTCCTTATATGTGCTTGCAGGTATATAAATGACTATTTTACAGCATTTTTTAAATTATTTACTGTTAATAAACTTTTTTATTTGGGATGGACCCTAACAATCGTTTTTTTCATGTCAGTGCCAATAAAATTAAATACCTATTCACAGCAATCAATATTATTAATTAACAAATCTTATGGGTGGTATAAATATCACAATACATGATTTGCATTTACATGATGATTTACAGTACGTACATTTAAAAAAATAACAACCTAGTAAAAAAAATAGTTCTGCTTGTCATAAGGTTAATATTTTTTGTAAAAATTACGCCCCCGCTGGCACGCGGGAGCGTAATCCGAAGGGATTTCCGCACGATAAAAAAAAAGGTATTGGATTTATTGCGGCGATAGCACAGTGGCGTACGTAACGGACTGCTGAGACGAGGTCTCGAGTTCGATCCCCAGTCGCCCCGGGCACACACCTCTGACTTTTTGTAGTTATGTGTGCATTAATTAATTAAATTTTTATTATCGCTCGCTTAATAATGTGTCCGGTAGATGGCAATAGGCTCGCCCCCTATTACATTGGGACCTTAACATAACTGACGAATCGTGGGTGTGTAATACACCTCTGCCTACCCCTTCGGGGATAAAGGCGTGAAGTTATGTTATGTTATGTTGGATTTATTGTTCAATTGCTAATGACTATATTTTGGTTTCAATCATTTATATTTTTTCATTAATGTGTCATTTGTCCTAGTCATGTCATCAGTGAAAATAATATTATATTAAAGTTCAACTAAATTCAGTACCCACTTTTTACTCAACGACATTAATTAATTAAAATGTTACATTGTGTTCTCGGTTCCTAACATGAGCAAAATCTACTTTTTATCTATAAATTAAGATTTTGAGTGCTATAATGCAACAAAATATAGAAACTTCTTTCCGAACGATACAAATAAACACCAACCTAAATGAAAGATGGCATTACGCAGCATTTATGCAATTTTCCTTTTAAACCTAACAGCAATGTTGAACAAATAAACACCAACCTAAATGAAAGATGGCATTACGCAGCATTTATGCATTTTTCCTTTTAAACCAATGTTGCAAACAGCAATGTTGAACAAATAAACACCAACCTAAATGAAAGATGGCATTACGCAGCATTTATGCAATTTTCCTTTTAAACCAATGTTGCAAACAGCAATGTTGAACAAATAAACACCAACCTAAATGAAAGATGGCATTACGCAGCATTTATGCAATTTTCCTTTTAAACCTAACAGCAATGTTGAACAAATAAACACCAACCTAAATGAAAGATGGCATTACGCAGCATTTATGCAATTTCCCTTTTAAACCAATGTTGCAAACAGCAATGTTGAACAAATAAACACCAACCTAAATGAAAGATGGCATTACGCAGCATTTATGCAATTTTCCTTTTAAACCTAACAGCAATGTTGAACAATTTCTTTCACAAATGCCAAATAATAAACTAAGCTATTCACAAAACGCTATAAAGTCGAGGGAAAAAAATGAAAACAATACATCACCTGCTGCTCATAACTGGAGTTTCGTATACGAAATACGAACGCAAACTACGACGCGTGTAACTACAATGTATACCCAGTAGGTACGTAGTACGCCGTTGTAACAATACGACGGTGCTCGGTAATGGTGCCTTGCGCCTCGTTATAGGCGAGGCCTCACTGCACGCGGACAGCGGACGACGCTTTTGAACAAAACAACATACTTTTGTGTAAAGAAAATATATTGACCTGTCCATCGAATAAAGAAACTTCTGCAAAAATACTACTTTTTGGCAAGCGATTTAAAATGTACTTACATAAAAGTAGCTGTAACTGTTTCTTTATTTTTTAGAAAAAATATTCTTTTACATGAACATTTATTCTATTATTAATTAGTGACAAAAATACAAAAATGTGAAACAGGTCAAAAAAGTTAGTTTATTCTTAGCATAGAATTTGTATTTGTTTTACAAGTTAAAACAATATTCATACTAAATTCAATTAGATAGTTTTTCTGACGTTGCCGTAATCCTGTACTATGTGGACCTCCACCGGATAGCCAAAATTCTAATCTACATATGTTTTGGGGTAACATGGGAGCTACCTGCCAAAATTCTAACGGAAACAATAAATAATAAATTTCAAACATTGTAGTTTGGTTAAGACCGCGGTAGCCTAGTGGTATGGGTAATGGACTGCTGAGATGAGGTCTCGGGTTCGATCCCAGGTTTTACCATGGCACACACCAATGACTTTCCGATGCTTTTCGAAGTTATGTGTGTATTTATTGCAGGTTTATAAGTGCCCGGTTAATGCCAATAGGCTCGCCACATTGGGACCTAAACATAAACTGGCGAAATGTGGGTGCTAGCACCTCTGCCTACCCCTTCGGCGACCTAGGCGTGAGTTTATGTTATGTTATGTTTGGTTACACCCTCTCATAAAATGATATTTCATTATTTGAATGTCGATGTGAAAGAATTATATAAATGTTTTTTTTTTCATTTTGTTACTTTTATTTAAGATATTTTTTTTTTCATTACGTGTTGCTCAAAACGCTCAACGCTCGCATTCACGTATTGGTTTTACTCTAAGAATAATTAAGTTGAATGAGATTGCAATACATAAAATAATAATTATATTTCATCCTCGATAATAATGCGCACTTAATTAATTCCAGAAGATTCCATTACTGCTGAGTGCTTCTTGTAAATGTGTTAGAAATAGTACGTTCATTTTGAATATCATTATTACAGAGCTTAACGAGCTAGCTAAAGTACTTGTAAACTAAAGGCTTGTTGTTATGCGTGACTTGGATTTTGACAGAAAACATTGTTTTATTCGGGAAGTTGGGTTGAAATTATCTGCAACATAGATCCCAGTGATAAAACACATGTTACTGTCACTAGATAGACACCAGACAGTTTGCTTACAAAACGAGGATACCGTAAGTGTGGTATATGACGGTACATGGCCATATAAAAATATCGAGAATGTGCGGGTGGATGCAGAGACTTCTACCTCACGGATTCGACGACGGAGGGCCTGCACCACTGAACCAGCCTGTGACCACGGTCAGTGTAACCTGGTCCAAACGTCAGCCAATCCAAAAATATTTGAGATACCTAAATTACATTACTATAACAAACATTATTGTTTAACATTGTTTCAATGTAGCTGCGGCCCAGAAACAGTGGTAGGTAAATATATTTGTCAGGGAATATGGCTTGCTATATTTTGAAATTATACATTTATTCAATATTCAGTTTTGTTATACCAAACCTCGGAGGGATAGGAAATTAACGAGTTTTGGAAAGAGCAAGGCCAAGGCCAATTGTACAAGAAAGGAATATTGTTACAGAATTATTTATTATACAAGCTTTTCGTATAATGTTTCTGTTTTTCGTACCCGTGGAATTCACTCTACGCAATTATAATTTAACCCAATGAATTTTCAGTGTACCACTACATTTTTTTTTTTTGCTATGATAGGCTCACGTTTGACCTCTATCTCACCGGGACGTAAGTGACGATGTGGTCTACGATGGAACATCGCACTAATTACGCTAAAAATGCAGTTCTCACACGCTTACCTAGTTGTTACAACTTTAATGAAATTGAGTTTCTCCACCTCTCAAAAAGTGTTTTTAAGTAAAAAATTATTAATAAGTCACAATCTTAATTGCCCAAATAAAGATTGTATAAGAAATGTTAAAATAAGTTAGAATAAGATATGTAGAATAATACTGCTTCCGGGCTGTTTGGCCGTGGTCCATCGGAAACTTGTGTTCCAGACGTTTCGTCGATCACTGCGGTCGACATCTTCAGTGGTACACGTCGGGACGCCGTCGGGTGCGGAGAACCTTCCTCGGCGGCGAACTCGGTGCGACTGATGTAAAGGCCGCACTCGACGGCGTCCCGACGTGTACCACTGAAGATGTCGACCGCAGTGATCGACGAAACGTCTGGAACACAAGTTTCCGATGGACCACGGCCAAACAGCCCGGAAGCAGTATATTCTACATGCAACACCGGCCGTGAAAGCCTTAAGATTTATAAAAATAAGATAGTAAGAATATTTATAAATACATCGATTATTACTTAAGAAATCACACTTACATGGTGGGTGGAGGGGTAATCGTGAATTATCCCTCCACCCACCAGTGGAAAACTCCAGTGGGTGAACGGGTCGGGACCCAATATTAAGTGGTGCATGTAATTTTTACTTGTCGGGAAAATTTGTTACTAGCTAAGAGTCCAATGTTATTCTTAATTTACCCACGATATATGTATCGTAGCTGTTAATTTTCTAAATAAATAAATGAAATTTTAAAGCAATTAGTCAAGCTAACTCTTCCAATAAATTTAGTTCGGAAAAAGTAAACATCCAGGACGTGACTTGAATCCGCTACGAGTCCTTTACAAGGGGAATACTCTGACCAACTGAGCTGCCTGGACACGTCCTCGGTTCCAGCCCGACATAACCACCCCCGCCGGCCGTCGAGGGGGTACCCGAAGAGATTTCCGCACGAAAAATAAAATAAAAGGTATTCGTAACTCTCCGAAACTATTATGCGTCCCGAGATGCATAATATTTTATTGAAATAATAACATAACATAACTTCATGCCTGTATCCTCGAAGGGGTAGGCAGATGTGTATTACACACCCACGATTTGCCAGTTATGTTTAGGTCCCATTTGTATTAATGTGGCGAAGTAATCTAAAAACAATGTTTAAAATGATTTTAACATCGATCGTTGTTTCCGTAAGTTCGCAAGGATTACGGTAGATGGCTCCAGCATCGCCCCGAGAGCATAATATATCAGAGAATATCTAGGACGTGTCTAGGTAGCTCAGTTGGTCAGAGTACAGAGGGTACAGAGGGACTGGTCGCGGGTTTAAGTCCCGTCCTGGATGTCCATGTTTTTCAAAATAAATCTATAATTTCAAATCTATAGTTTTTTATTTAGCAATAAGAATAATAATTGCTTATTTGCAAATTTATATAAGTAAATAAATAAATATTCCACGAACACATTCTACACAGCGCTTTCTATACCCAAAGTAAGCATAGTTTAACTAGCTTGTGTTATGGGTTCCAGAATGCGGATAAACATACTTAAAAACCATTTTTTCTGTAAATACATATTATAC
This sequence comes from Cybosia mesomella, assembly GCA_946251805.1. Classification (NCBI taxonomy): domain Eukaryota; kingdom Metazoa; phylum Arthropoda; class Insecta; order Lepidoptera; family Erebidae; genus Cybosia; species Cybosia mesomella. Next base: position 27,924,708 of record OX276408.1, read on the forward strand.
ATAGAAACATTCAGACCAATGCAAATAGACATATTCATGCATACAAATATTTGCACTGAGCGGGTATCGAACCCGCGCCCCCTGTCATAGCAGTGGAATGCACTACCGCTATGCCACAGCGACCGCCGTAAGGTCCAAAAGGTAGTTATAATTGTTCTTATTCTACATAAATAAGGAACTAGGAACTACATTATATACCTACATTACCTACACCAATCGCTGTGTCCTCCAGTGTGAGGTATGGTATGGTTTGGTATGGTATCACGGGCTGGTATCCGCAACTCCACGACAAGACGCGGTTTTTGCGTGAGGGTGGGTATTTTATTCGATCCACCCCAGCTCATTGAAGAACGCCAGCAAGCTATTCACGCTGCCGGTAATCTCCCGGAACGTACCTGTGTTTCCGAAGTACTTAGCCCTGTATGTGGCGTTTGCAGGGCAGTGTAGGAGCACGTGTGCCGCTGTTTCTTCCTCTCTCATGCAGGCTCTGCAGAGAGGGCTGTCGGTGATTCCTAAAATAAAAAGGTGTTTATTGAAGGAGCCATGCCCCGTGATTGCAGCTGTGGGCGTGCGCAGTTGCCGTATGGTCAGTGTGAGGATTTATCAATGAAATATGAAAAGTGAGTGAGAGAGAGCTTATATATTTTGACGAAACATTGTCAGACCCCTGGATTCCCATGGGTTGCGCGAACGAGATCAGCATTCCACGTGGGTGAAGCCGTGGTCAACAGCTCGTATTGAATAATTATGTGGTCTGTATGAATGTATTTGATTTGAGTGTAATATATCTGTGCCAAAAGTTTGCTACCTATAGTTCTAAGATGAAAATCTACCACGTAAAGCCGAAGTTGCAGACCGATGTTTCCAGCAATGTAGTCGGTACTGTAGCGTCCGACCTCGTTCGAGCACTACAGTTTGTTTACCTGACCATCATGCGTCAGGGATTAAAAATAAATTTGTTTTGAAATATAAAATAAGAGAATAGGGAAGAAAAACAATTGGCTTGGCGGACATGTTGGTGACAGCGGGTGACCGGGAGCTCCGGCCTCGACCCGCCGTATGAAGAGAGTTCCAAGCAAAGTGATCGTAGGCTCAATCCTTGAGCAGAATCCGCGACCCTCTTTAGTTCGCTTAAAGTCTAATAAACTCGCGTAAAATCCCCTAAAACTCGATGTAGAAGTTTTATGTGAAAAATAAATGCCATTATAAATATAAATACTTGTGTTTATCATTTCATTAACACGAGGAATTGTGACACCAGACCCCAGACGTCACAGTACCATGTAACACATTTTAAGACTGGGCATGACATTTTGTTCGGCTTAAGCTCTACCGAAAAAAAAAACCGAAGCAAATTCATGATACGTAAATACTACTTATTTCGTGAGGGCCCGAATTGTCTTTTAAAGTTGCTGTGGTATAGTTTGCTTTACGACCTTTTTCCCATATTATATTACTTTCTATTCCGAGTATATCTTAATGCATACATACGTAGTGAATTACAAGATAATAGGTCTTTACCTATGAAATTGCCGAAATTTTCTTACAAATTCATGAGTTCGTTATTCCTGTAAATTAATAGCTATTTCCATTATTTATATTTTGTTTGAAAGTTGATTTCAAGATTTTACAACTCTGTATTAAATTTTGTTTTTATTGGCCGCTTGATAAATTAATTCGATCTTCAAAAACAGTACTTCCTAAATGCTATTCATTTTGATGATAAATTTCGTTTTACTTAACAGCTGTCACTTTTCAAAAATGTAATAAAAGGTGGTGTTTGTTAGCTTAATGCTGTCTCATTCATACACAAAAAAAAAACATAAAATTTGGATTTGTCATTCCTAAAAAAATGCAAAAATGTAAGTACTGAAAATAGGGTTTCCTCCAATTTCTTCAAGAAAAACGGCAATTTCACATGTAACGACATTTTTTTTTTTTTTTTTTTTATCGTGCGGAAATCCCTTCGGATACCCCCCCGCCGGCCAGCGGGGGCGGTTATGTCGGGCTTGCACCGACTAAAACCGCACGCCGTCTCGGGTCTTCAGACGCCGGGGTGTAAGGTTACCCATAGAGCATATCCCTCGCACCTCGACTGACCCTGGGCCATCTCACCACTAACAGCATCGCTCATCCTGTCTCCTCTGAAAGCAGAGGAGTACGGAGAGCGATGTGTTCCCGCCACGTTGGGTATTGGCCGACGATCAATGCCAACCCTATGAAGGGGTGAAGGGGAAGCCATTGACCGCCGCCCAGGGTGTACCGGCCGCTCCGATTCCGTTCCCCCCGGACTGCAGCGGGATCGGAATCGGAGCGACACTCGAGGAGGTTACCCAACACACACCCCACATGTAACGACCTAATATTATCTTGTATACAACCACCGTTTTACTGGGAATTTTGATGCTCTAACTATTTTCGTGTTCTGAAATTACAAACTAACCTGATTGATACTTGCAACTCCTTCAGCTTAGAACAGATTAAAATCGTTGTTGGTTTTCAGACAGTTTAACTTGCCCGGGGATTCGGTGAATCTCATATTTGGTATTTTCATGGAATACTGCTATTGTTCCTCGCGTATGGAACTTATAGCAGAGAACGGTGTGTGGTTTTAGCGCCATAACTAAGTTGGGTACATATCAGTATAATAATGAAAATTTTTGTACATTTTTGTACGTTTACTTGATGAATACTAAGCATAGCTTGAACTATGGATTCTAGAATACGGATAAAGAAACTTAGATTCATAGATTTTTGGCGTCTGTAGACCCGAGACGGCGTGCGGTTTTAGTCGGTTCAGGTCCGACATTACCGGCACCGCTGTCCGGCGGAGGGGTAACCGAGGGGATTTCCGCACGAAAAAAAAAGGTACATAATATTATAAGTACATAAATTTACACACAAGACCAATGTAAATGAAAATATTTATGTTTTTAAATATTTGCACTGAGTGGGAACCGAACCTGCGACCACTGACCTAACAGTTGAACACTACTGCCTCACAACACAAGACAAGGTTTCAAAACACCAGGAAACACAAGTATATTACAAATAATGAGTATCATTATTTGTAATATACTATATATCAAGAGTGGTAGAGTCAAGCAACAGTCATTTTGGCCGTTGCATGAATGGGCCAACTCGACCGGGGAAGCACCACCCTCTCACAGAATATCGACGCCAAGTAACAGTATTTGAACTGTTGCGTTCCGTGTGGTGAGTGAGAGTGCCGGAGCCCAAACTCCTTTCCCATCCCCTCCCAAACTCCTTTCCCATTCCCTCCCAAACTCCTTTCCCATCCCCTTTCCTTTACAGAGTCGGCAGCGCGAGTATGACGCAACTGGTGTTGCACACGTCCATAGGCCGCGGTAACCGCTTCCCATCAGGTGGGCCGTGTGCTTGTCTGCCATCTTAGTGGTATCACTATCAGGAATAACTTTTTTTATGTTGGTCACATCAATATGACTTTACCTCGCCTGATGGTAAGCTTAAGGCTGAGTCTCAGGAATGAGGGTAACTATTACAGACACGGATAATATTAAAATGATGGCTCTCAGCTTGACGGCCTCATCAGACGCTTTTTCACGCCCCGTTTAAAAAACCCAGGACTGTAGGAAGAAAGAAACACGTGTGCTGGTAAAGCATTCCAAATCTTGATGGTGCGCCAAAGAAAAGAGGTGCTGAACCGCTTGGCTCTTGATGGAATAGTTTGCACCGTGTGAGGGCGATACCTCAGCCTTGCACGTCTTGTCCTGTATAGGAAAGGAGAGGGTGGAACTGATTAGATTATGCGAATACTGAATGTCTCCTAGAAGTAGTGGTAGAATTTTGATGACACAAATTTGTCACAAAATTCGGCCGGGTGGGTACCACCGTGTACGATTGCGAAAAACCTCCATAGTAATCTAATTTCGGTTTGATTGCGTTGATATGCTCTATGGGCAACCTTACACCCCGGCGTCTGTAGACCCGAGACGGCGTGCGGTTTTAGTCGGTTCAAGCCCGACATAACCGCCCCCGCTGGCAAGCGGGGGGGTATCCGAAGGGATTTCCGCAAGAAAAAAAAAAAAAAGAAAAAAAAAAAGGGGTCAGCAAGTGCATAGCTGGGCAGGGGGGTTGTGGTCGCAGCACTAGTGGGACCGGTGGGTGTCACGCGGTGCTGCGACGATAATCCTCTTCTGATGAGGCCGTCAAGCTGAGTGCCACCATTGTTAACATGGTACGTATATGTAATGGTGGCCCTCTTTCCAGAGACTACCTTCAGCTTACCATCAGGCGATGTGAAGTCATATTGACGTGTCCTAAATATAAAAAAAAAAAAAAAAGTCCCGAGTTAAACAGTCACATATTTGCAACCAAACCCACACACGCACACACCCACCAGACCCTCACTCACACATACACACACATACACACATACACCCACTCTCTCACCCCCATACAAATACTTACTAACCATGACGTTACCAACAATTGAATAGTATTGTACTGTTGAACTAGTCTGGATTATTATGATATACTATTACCGTATCATCTGCTCAAATATTAATATTGTTGTTGCTAATATTGCTTAATACTAGGACTCTTTCGATGGGGTGTGTACTGGTGGCCCGAAATACAGGTTTCTACCTAGTTTGGGCACCAGTCTCCCACATAGCACAACTACATAGATTATCTTAACGTTTATTTTATGATTCAAATGTGTGGTGAGAAAATAAATGATTTATTATTTATTATTATTTATTTATTTATAATTACAAGAGGTCATCGGAACACTCACCATGGTAAAGGCGTTAAAATACTGCCAGAGGCAATATCTCTACGCAACTGCAAGGGCTCAAGGGCGTTGGTGACCTCAGGACTCCCAATAACGCGGACCGCACTTCGCTGCGACCTATCCTGAACATCTAGTAAGTACTGAGCAGAGCCATCCCAAAGGTGAGTGCAGTATTCCACGTCAAAACGGCCTCTGCGGCGTTGCGGTAGTGCGAGTTCGATTCCCTCTCAGTGCAAATATTTGTATGCATGAAAATGTCTATATGCATTGGTCTGGGTGTTTCTATGTATAATATGTATGTATTTACAAAAAAAAAGTATATAAGTATATTTATCCGCTTTCTGGAACCCATAACACAAGTTGATATACTATACTTACTTTGGGACTAGAAAGCGCTGTGTAGAATGTCATAAAAAATTGTGTCTTTTATAGAAGACACCGCTGCTTCTTCGTGAAAAACCGTCTCACCTTGTTCAGGACTCCGAGTTTACGCGAAGCTATTTTGATGATGCTCTCGATGTAATTTTTGTTGTTCAGTTTGCGGCGAACATCCATACCGAGTTTATTAAGATTGTTCTGCAGCGGCAGTGGTGTGTCCCGAGAAGTAGGAATAAACTAATCAGACTACGAAGACCTTACAAACGGTTTCCACGTACCTACAACTAATTTATTGTCACTGGGTCCCGCCATTTGCACACACTAAAGTGCCATAGCACAGGCACATATGAAACTTTGTAAAGCGCCTAACACATATAAGTTGTGCGACCCAGAGTGCAACTAACGTAAACTAAATCCCATTACCAGCCGGCCCTCTGCAGTCTACGTGACTACACTGTGGGTACTTCCGCATAGCTAAGTGAATTATATAGGCTCGGTATTTTGTTTTAAAATTAAGTTTTGAGTGAAGATAAATTGTATTGTGGAGAGCACAAAATAATCACATGACTGTTATGATTTGGGATGCCGTTACTGAAATTGTTATCTTACTATACAAAAGTTGTAGGTGGTAGAGTCAAGCAACAGTCATTTTGGCCGTTGCATGAATGGGCCGACTCGACCGGGGAAGCACCACCCTCTCACCGAATATCGACGCCAAGTAACAGTATTTGAACTGTTGCGTTCCGTTTGGTGAGTGAGAGTGCCGGAGCCCAAACTCCTTTCCCATCCCTCCCAAACTCCTTTCCCATCCCCTTTCCTTTACAGGGTCGGCAGCGCGAGTGTGACGCCACTGGTGTTGCACACGTCCATAGGCCGCGGTAACCGCTTCCCATCAGGTGGGCCGTGGGCCGTGTGCTTGTCTGCCACCTTAGTGGTATAAAAAAAAAAAGTTAGGATGGAAGAAAACACAAAAGGTTAACCGTGAGAACCTGGGTACAAAAGTCACGTTGACACAGGCAAATTAATTTATTTATTTCAGAAAACCAACAGCGATACAAAAAGTAAATAAATCCGTGAAAAACAATCAAAAATGTTGGCTAATAACAGGTTTACCTTAACAAACTCACAAAGCTCGGCTTGAAAATAGACAGTTACATTTTTTAATACTTACTAATCAGCAAAATTAATTGATGACAGAGAGCGGAGTGCCATTACGAGCCAATGTCACTCGGGTTGATGTAAGGATTCTAACAATACCAATACATACAAGTCTGTTCAGGCATTTAAAATTTATGGCAGAATAAAGAAACTCACATATATACTTGTACCCTGAACACATCACGCTCTTTTGGGGCAGTCATGTTACAAGAGCCAAACTCCGTAAATATCCCCTCTCAGGCTAATAAACCATACGTTCCATAGCTTGTACATCACCATGATATTATATTAAAGAACGATAGGGCAATAAAGTCGAAATGGTAAGAAGGGGGAGTGTAATAGGCAATAAACAATATCAGAGGGCTATGTGCAATGTTAGGGCTATAAAATTTAAATGTAAAATACGTCATGTATGCCACCGACAATTCAGTCTTGGGGCCATAAAACAGCAGACGTTAAACATTCTAAAAAATTTGCAAACCATGAAGCTTTTTTTAACATGTGGAAGCCCCCACGTTCTTCACCCCATCGGTGCCAACAATGGGATGGGCGTGTCGGAATCGGACCGACTCAAAACCACACCGTGTCCTCCCCAAGTGTCCATTGCCGGGCACCCCGGGTAAGCCCTCGAAAGGATAACCCCAGGGCTACCGGACTTTGGCCTCGCCTGGTGGTGTCGGGTTTTATCCCGCGACGGGGGGTTGGCAGGCGTGGGTAGGACGTTTAAGCTATCTTTAATGTTAATAATAGTATTATGACTTCACGCCGCCTGATGGTAAGCTGAATCTGAAGTCTCTAGAATGAAGTCCACCATTATAGATTCCAACAATGATCAATGTCGAAACAAGTGGTCCTCGCCATGAGCGCTGGCCTGGGGGGGGGGCAGGTGAGGCCGCCTGTCACCCCAGCAGAAGCAGGCCGGGACGGTGGGGCGACTAGCGCCCCTCCCCCAAACCGGGGCAAGACGGGGACACCGTGGTTCCCAAACCCGAGGGGGCCATCTCGAAACCGGAGATGGCCCAGGGTCAGTTGGGGTGCGAGGGATATGCTCTATGGGCAACCTTATACCCCGGCGTCTGCAGACCCGAGACGGCGTGCGGTTTTAGTCGGTTCAAGCCCGACATAACTGCCCCCGCTGGCCGGCGGGGGGGTATCCGAAGGGATTTCCGCACAAAAAAAAAAGGTACTTTTACATGCCGCCAACCTAAAAGGATCCGAGATTATACGAAGCAAGAAACACGTTTCATGTTAATTAATTAATTCTTTCTCAGTCTTTATGATATCAATGATGTGGCGAAAACAATAAATTCAAATAAGGTTTAGCAAGAGTCCCCCCCACGACACTTGCTAAACCTTTGGCAATCCAATAAATGAATGTTATTACAATCACTATCTTTCAATGATTTTGGTATTTTACTATTATTTCAAAAACGATTCATCTTCGCATGTAAACTCGTTAAATGTACCATGCCATTTGTTTCGGTATGTACATAAAAAATAAACTTAGCATATCTAATAGGATTTCATGGCGATGTGTAATTAAATGTACTTTACGAAAAATTATCCACGAGTAGGACCGGAAACCGCAGCCAACTTATTTTATGCATCTAAACAGTCTGCCCATTGTACGTAAACTATATATAAAACACTTGTCATTCACTTATTTGCTATTGTAGAATAGAATAGAATAGAATAGAATAGAATAGAATAGAATAGAATAGAATAGAATAGAATAGAATAGAATAGAATAGAATAGAATAGAATAGAATAGACTAGAATATAATAGAATAGAATAGAATAGAATAGAATAGAATAGAATAGAATAGAATAGAATAGAATAGAATAGAATAGAATAGAATAGAATAGAATAGAATAGAATAGAATAGAATAGAATATACTTTATTGTACACCAACAAAGAAATTTCACAATTGCTTAACTTAGCTATTTAATATAATTATGTACAATGGGCGGTCTTATCGCTTAAAGCGATCTCTTCCAGACAACCTTAGTACCCTACTACCTAGTAGTATATAACCATTTAATTTAATTTTGTCTGCAGTAAAAGTAACTCATGATGTGAGTAAAAACAGAAGCAAATCATCTCTGCCTACTCCGGAAGAAAAATGGCGTGAATTTTTTTATGTACTCGTACGTATAATAATTTATAGCTATACTGTTGTTGATTCGTGAATACAATATCTCAGTTGGCGACAAGGTTGCCAAATTCAATAAAATATCTTTCACATTTTTGCCATAATTCATAAGATTTTGCCAAGCGTGATTCAATATCCTATTCAGGAATGATATATGTTGTTAATCCAACCATTACCTTTTTAGTTCAGTGGAGGTGGATTGCCTAGTTAGGAACACGTTTTCCTTATATTTTATTCACTTTTTATTTAGTTCTCTTCCAGTATATATTTGATGTTTTATTGCCGTTGAAATATGGTAAAACTGACAAAGTTATAACCGAATGAAACTCATAAATATGTGTTTCATAAAATATAATGTTAGATGTACTCATATTAAATTTGATTTAATGTGTAGATATTTATGAGCAAAAATGTAGCTTAACACAATAACATAAAGTAAAAAAAAAACTTTAAATAACATAGTGTCAGTTCAACAACTTTTAATGCTGACGTTATGGTAAACGGTGTAAGAATTATTTTTTCACTAACATGAACATGCAAACATACAAATATCCAAACATGCAAACATGCAGACATGCAAACATATAAACATTAACTAATAAAAGTGTGTTAATAAGACCCCTTTACTACCAATAAAACAACAGACAAGTAAATAGCTTGTTTTGTTGCCAAGTTCTTTTTTACAGCTACGATCGATGATTTAGTGGCCACAACCCATTTACGCACTAAAATACGGCACCTGCAATGCTATTTCGAGCCCCTGTGTGAATATTGATGCACCTCTCGACACCTCCTCTGGCAATCGACGTCCGTAGAAGAAGTACATTCATGACTACATAGGTACTTTTGAGACTGGCTCAGTGTCAGTCGGGGTGCGATGGAAATGCCTTAGGCCCACCTTACAACCGGCGTCTGAAGACCCGAGACGGCATGCGGTTTTTAAATTTAATTGAGAATTAAAATTTAATTGAGTAATACGTGAAACTTAGTTTAATTGAATTGATTTTCACTGTTGAACGCGGTTAAAAGTATACGTCTTATCAAATCAAATCAAATAATATACTTATTCATGTACGTCACAAAGTAACACTTATGAATGTCAAAATTAATTGTTTCTACATTTACATTTAGTTCCAGATTCGCTAGGCAATAGGTAAAACAAGTGAGAAAAAACTCCTACGTAATATGAAGCGGACATTTGCGGTACAGTAGCCTTGTTATACCGGCTCCAGGGCGTCAGCATAACATGTTATGCTGACGACACCCTCGTTATGGCGCGGTGAGCAACGCACCGAAGCGCAGCACTAAAGGTCGCGGCAGGGGTTGCTCAAGTCGTGGCTCGAATATGGTGGCCGGGACTCGAGGTGGCCCTCCACAAATCTAAGGCTATGTGTTTCACGGGCCAGGGAGGGGATCACCTGCTTGAACCAGCATAACCGCAGGGGGCGTAAGCTTCGGCATCGAGCCCACGATGAAGGCTCACCTGGGGCTCGTACTCGATAGCCGATGGGACTTCGGACCACATCTCCGAAGTCTGGCCCCGTAACTGAGGGGGGCTGCGGCCGCGCTATCACGGTTGATGCCCAACGTTAAGGGACCCAACGCCCCCACTAGGAGACGTATCTTTCTCTTTTTTTCTTTCGGAATTTCTTTTTGCGGAATTCCTATGGCAGTCAGAGTTATCAGGGGGTATCGCACGATCTCCGTCGAGGCGGCATGTCTCCTATTCGAGACTCCTCCATGGGACCTGGAAGGCCGGCGCCCCGAGAAATCAATGCTCAGCGGTCCCAGCTCCACTAGGAACTCATGGAGACATGGAGGGTGCGACTTGAGCATCCAAGGTGGGGGGAAGCAACCATCGCGGCAGTGAGGCCGATTATGAAGGAGTGGTTGGAGAGGCACCACGGTGACCTCCCATACCGGATGTGCCAGATAGTTACCGGACTCGGGTGATTCGGAAAGTATCTGTGGTGTATCCACCGGGAGACAACACTGCAGTGCCAGCACTGCGAGGATCCTGGCGAAGACACGGCGCTCAACACGTTGGTGGAGTACCCAGCGCGGGCGAGTCAATGCCGAGATCTCGATGGGTCCTCGGCGTGGACGTTCTTTCGCTAGAGACCATGGTGAGAGCCGTGGTCTCCGACCGGAACAAGTGGTACGCCGGGTAGCAGAGAAGGTAATGCTCGCGAAAGAGACGGCGGAGAGCGAGCGGGAGAGAACCCGGCCCCCTGAGTTCCGCAGTCTGCGGTGAGGACGCCGCAGACTCGTCTACGCCCGAGACTAATGACCTCCATGATCGGGGCCTGAGGACAGCAGTTGGCCGACTCGCCGTCCTTACAGAATCAGGCCAAGACCGAGGCGTGTCATGTGTGTCCTACACACGCCTGCCAACTCACCAACGCGGGATAAAACCCGACCCCACCTGGCGAGGCCGCGGTGGTGGCCAAAGTCTGCCGGGAACCCTGGGATTATCCTTTCGAAGGCTTACCCGGGGTGCCCGGCAATGGACACTTGGGGAGGACACCGTGTGGTTTTAGTCGGTCCGATTCTGACATGCCCACCCCATCGTTGGGTGAAGCCCGTGGGGGTATGGTATGGTATGGTATGGTTTCGCGAGCTGGTATCCGCAACTCCACGACAAGGCGCGGTTTTTGCGTGAGGGTGGGCATTTCACTCGATCCACCCCAACTCATTGAAGAACGCCAGCAGGCTATTCACGCTGCTGGCGATCTCCCGGAGCGTAGCGTTGTTATTGAAATGGCCTATTTGGTTCAGTTTACGATGGCACTCCAATATTAGTCCCGAGTTTATAGTGTGGCTGTTTAAAGCTTGCAGCACGGCCATGCTGTCGGAGAGTATGCGTATTGAGTGGCCTTCCACTCTCCTGGCCATTACCGCTGAAGCTGCCAGGGTAATCCCCATGCATTCAGCTTGAAATACTGTGGTGTGGGTCCCCAGCGGTGTTGAAATTGATAAATTAAGGTCCTCCGAGAAAACGCCGGCCCGGTGCCTGTACCAGTCTTTGATCCATCTGTGAAGATGCGTAGTTCCGTTGGGCATAAAGCCTCACAGCGGTGGTCCTCCTGAACTTGGATCTTGTATTTTTTGTCGAATACGTGTTGTTTGGGCACACGATCATTCATTGCTCCTATCATGGGTATCTCCTTTATGAGATCTGTGAGCAGTGAGGTGTGTCGCGTGTTTCTCTCGCTCCATAGGTTGAGTGCCCTTAGGCGTATGGCCGCAGCTGTTGCTTCTTGGCGGATGAACAGATCCAAGGGTGGGAGTCCGAGCATGGCTTCCATTGCCGCGGTGGGGGTAGATTTCATGCATCCAGTGGTTGCCATGCAAGCTAGTCTTTGGGTCCGTTGTAGTTTAGCCGCTACTGTGCTGTTTTCGGTCCTTGGCCACCAGACGATAGCACCATACGCTATCATGGGGCGGATTATTGTTTCGTAAAGCCACAGGATGATTTTCGGTGATAGCCCCAATTTTTTACCAATCATTCTTCTGCACTGCCAGAAGGTAATCCCAGCCTTTTGTAATTTATTGTCTAGGTGGCTACTCCATTTTAACTTGCTGTCAAGAATAACGCCAAGGTATTTGACCTCTTTCGACAGTTGGAGTTCCGTGTCAAAGAGTTTGGGTAATCGGTATTCGCCTAATACCCTTTTGTTCGTAAACATGACTAACTCGGTTTTGTTCGGATTCACCGATAGTTCGAATTCCCCGCACCATTTTTCTACGATGCGTAAGGCTTGTTGGGTTAGGTTACAGACCGTTCCCGCTACCTTCCCTGAGATAAGGATTGTTAGGTCGTCTGCGTAGCCTATTGTGTAGTCGCGGTTTTTGTTCAGCCTTGTGATTAGGTCGTCTATCACTTAATTCCACAGAAGGGGAGAGATAACTCCACCCTGCGGGCAGCCTTTGGCTATCAGAGTCGTCTGATCTTCTTCCCCAAGGCGAACTACTCTTTTGCTGAGCATGTTAGTTATCCAGTCTGATAGTACCGGCTCCGCTCCATGTTTTGACAGGGCGGCCTTAATACTGGTGAAGCTGGTTTTGTCGTAAGCTCCTTTGATGTCAATGAACGTTCCTAGGTAGAAGCCTTTTTGTTCGATCGCTTCCTCTATCCGGCTGACTACCAGATGGAGGGCTGATTTCGTAGACTTACCGGAGCTGTATGCGTGCTGGTTTGCATGTAGGGGTAGCTGTTTTAGTGCACCATCTCTCAGCTCCCTCTCGCATAGGCGTTCCATGGCCTTTAGCATGAAGGAGGTCAGACTGATTGGTCGATGTACTTTGGGATTCGTGTAATCACCCTTTCCTGGCTTCGGGATGAAAATTACTCCTACTTCCCGCCATCCCTTCGGAACGTATCTGTGTGCCAGACAGGCTTTAAAGATACGCTCCAGTCTGCTTGCGACTAATTTGTCGCCCCACTGTAGCATAGCAGGGATGATTCGGTCGGGGCTAGCTGCCTTATAAGGGTGAAAACTACTGATGGCCCACTGGACTTTTTCCAGTGTGACCACTTTGTTTGCGTACTGCCAGTCTCGGGCAGTAGGTGTTATGGTTTCATCATGCCAGTTGATTGTCGTCGTGAAGACGCATCCAGGGAAGTGGGTCTCAATGAGTACGCGTCTAGATTCTTCTGGCGATGTTGTGAGTGTGTTGTCCTGTTTTCTAAGGGCGGTCAGTGCCATCGGTTTTGGCTGTGCCCGTGGGGGTTTCCACACGTTAAAAAAAGCCTTGTTATACCAAATCTGAAAAGCAGTCGTTTTACTATTGAATACGTCCGTAGAACAGAGTAACCGCTTATGTACTTAAATGAGCTTTTACTTGTTTGTTATGTACACTTGTATGAGGAGAAGAACACTCTCGAAAAAACATTGAGACGGGTCCATTAAAACAATGAGAAGTTAATTTTATCACGTTCAGGCTTTATCATTGAATCCACCTATCAGTAAAATACTTTTCAAGATCGATGTAATGATACTCAACGCATGTTTTCGGTTCATTCCCTAGGGAGTTCCTATATTTTACCTTTTGACTTACTCATTAGATTAGCTTCAGAATCTATTATACTTTATTATTACCGGTAAACGTTATTATTTCGCTTAGGAGGATTCGTAAAGATCTATCAGAGTCAATTTAGGGTTATCCTTGGATATAATGATTGAAGGTATTATAGCGCCTAATCTAAAACCAGCAAGCACAGCTGTATAGCGAAATTGTATATCAAAATCTTAACGCTACACCGTGGCGCTTACCAAAATATGTGGTTTAATCAACAATGTAAACATTATAATGTTATCCCAAATTATATAAATATTTGAACTAATACATTATAATAACGTTGCTAATATTACGATACAATAGGCCAAAGAGTTCAGTTGAGTGAGGCAACTAGTAATTGGTTTACATTAGAATAACGTAAAACATTTTATCAAAAACAATATATTTGAATGAGGTCGAAAATATTTAATTTATCGCAGTAAAGGTTACTAGCCGAAAAGGGAAACTGTTAACATAGTATTCCTCGAAATACTAGTTTAAAAGTTAGTAATTGTTTAAAAGCCTTAACATTTGAAAGCCAAGCTTCTATAACAGACATTCTAATGAAATTAGAAATCGACCCATAAATAATTTTAAAATTTAATCAAAACAAAACTTTTCCATAAACTCTATAATTAAATAAAATAATATTTGGATGATTAGCACTAACGAGCATCGCGGTGGAAAGCATTCCAAATTGTGTTTATCGATGGGGCGCACTTTCGCACTTACGACAGTCGCGTTTCGGTACTTTAGGGGTACCGTTCATAGCTATTTTGAACTCATAACTTCTTCACGCCTGTATCCCGAAGGGGTACGGAGAGGTGTATTACACACCCACGATTCGTCAGTTATCTTTAGGTCCCAATGTAATAGGGGGCGAGCCTATTGCCATCAAACGGGCACATTACTAAGCGAGCGATAATTACATGTTTAATACACACATAACTATATTATAATATATATTACATAACTATATCATAATATATTTTGAACTTAGCTTATAAAATTTTATAAAAAAAGGACCGATTTCAAAAACCAAGAAGGGGCTAAAAAGTAAAAAATAACTGAATTACAGAATTGATTCAAAAGATAAAAACCGGCCAAGTGCGAGTCGGACTCGCCCATAAAAGGGTTCCGTAGCAGCAAGTAAAATTTTAATATTTAAGTTGATTGACTGAAAGGTAAATTGCGGTTTATGATTTATGACGTATTAAAAAAACTACTTTTTAGATCTCGTTCAAACCAATTTTCGGTGGAAGTTTTCATGATAATGTAGGTACATCATTTATTTTTTTTAGTTTTATCATTCTCTTATTTTAGAAGTTACAGGGAGGGAGGACACATTTTACCACTTTGGAAGTGTCTCTTGCGCAAACTATTCAGTTTACAAAAATAAATGATATTAGAAACCTCAATATCATTTTTGAAGACCTGTCCATAGATGACGCGTATGGGTTTGATGAAAAAAATTGTTTTAAGTTTCAGTTCTAAGTATAGTGAACCTTTTCTTTTTTCAATTTTTGGGTGAAAATCTTAATGCGGTTCACAGAATACTTCTACTTAGCAAGTTTCAACAACATAGTTCTTATAGTTTCGCAAAAAAAGTGGCTGTGACATACGGACGGACAGACAGACAGACATGACGAATCCATAAGGCTTCCGTTTTTTACTATTTGGCTACGGAACCCTAAAAATGCGCATAAGAATTTTCTGTTGAAGTCAGTACCACACTAAAGAGGTACCTATTAAGTAGAAATATAGGGTAGATTAACTCGCGTAGTCCGCCGACATCATATGGGTTGACGTCATTACCAGACGTCTCGATGGATATAGAATTTTTTTTAATGCTCTGTAACGTTGTTTAGGATTTGATTAATCAAAATATTAATATCTTCGAGACTCTGATGTGCGGCATTAACTGCCTGTCGATTAATGGAAATACAAAGTAATTGATAAAATTGATATTATTGTTTGGTATTGATTCAACTGGCAATGTATATGTTATGAAACTTAAATTAAAACGATTTGAATAACACAGTTTAACTTTATACTGCCAATTAAATATAACAAGAAGCCAGAATATTGTTAAGAGGCATTGACTCGATGAATACGAAGAAGAGGTTACCGCGGCCTATGGATGTGTGCAACACCAGTGGCGTCACACTCGCGCTGCTGACCCTGTAAAGGAAAGGGGATGGGAAAGGGGTTTGGGAGGGGATGGGAAAGGAGTTTGGGAGGGAATGGGAAAGGAGTTTGGGCTCCTGCACGCAGGGTAGCAGTTAGGATTACGTTAGGATTACAGTAGTATAGGGTGAAGGGATTAGGACTAGTTAGGGTTATTTGCCTTAGGAGTACCGTAAGTACTCATTCATTAGGGCAAGCTAGGATAGAATATTAGGTTAATCACATCTCGTGAACAGTCGAGGTAAGTGCTGTTAGCTCCCTGTTCAGAGGTTAGCTCCCTGTTCAGAGTGGGTTCACGTCGGTAGTGTAATGGCCAGGATTCGAACCCGTGACCTCTCGGTCGTAAGGTCGACTCCTTAACCACTAAGCTACCGACGCTTTGTGCTAAGCTACCGACGCTTTGTCTAATAGTTATATTGTCTAAGTTTAGCGCTCAAACACCATACTGTTAAGTCTGTTACATAGTTCGAAACAGCGCAAGTGCCCACCAACTATTATAATTGTTGTAGTTAACGTAATACGAAAACAATATATGGTATATCACGAAAGGGGTGCGACTGGTTAGATCACCTCCAAGTTTGGTGCACCCTGGGCAACGTGGGCGATGACGCATCATTGATTGCTCCTCTGGAGTAGCTGGCGTCAACGTCAACGGCCAAGAGTCTGACCAACCGGCCCTTTTCAGGGCCAGCTGACCCCATTGCACGAGGGGGTCGGGGTATGGCGGGACTGCAAGGCCCGCGGGGGGGGGGGGGGATCGCTCCAGGTACCCCTCTGCTCTTATCAGAGGGGACACTGCGATTGGCCCAGGGTCAGTCGGAGTGCGAGGGGTATGCTCTATGGGTAACCTTACACCCCGGCGTCTGTAGACCCGAGACGGCGCTCGTGCGGTTTTAGTTGGTTCAAGCCAGACATAATCGCCCCCGCTGGCCGGCGGGGGGGTATCCGAAGGGATTTCCGCACAAAAAACAAAAAAGAAAGAAGGTATATCTCGAATGTGGACAAGGTTTAAGCCTGATAAATAGCGTTAAATTAGATTTTTACTTCAAAAGACCCATCCATTTAGTTTGAAAGCTGACAAAACAAAACATTAACGATAAAACCAGCTAATGAGCTTCACCTATATCTTTATTAAGTACCTGCTACTCCTGTTAGTTTTATGCAGCAATAAATTGGTCTTTCTCTCTTTCTTTATTGCTTCCAGAAGAAGGAACTTTTATTTATTTAAAGCCCTTCCAGAACCGTTTGATACAATTGTGCGGGTCATTAGATTCAATTTCTTTCGGAAACTAATCATAATATATGAATGAGCCTGACATCTAATGATAGCATGGGAAGTAAGTTTAACTTTGAACACAAATTAAATAAATAAATAAATAAATATTCTACGACATTTTACACAGCGCTTTCTAGACCCAAAGTAAGCATAGTTTAACTAGCTTGTGTTATGGCTACCAGAATGCGGATAAACATACTTATATTTACTTTTTATTGTCAATATATACATTTTATACATAGAAACACCCAGACCAATACAAATAGACATATTTATGATACGAATATTTGCACTGAGTGGGAATCGAACCCGCGCCCCCGTCGTAGCAGTCGCATGCAATACATGGATCATTTGACGGATAATGACGTTCCCGCCATAATACACTGTAAGTACTAAAATATTGATATTCTATTGATTTATGCTATATAGTTGTATATTAATAAAATTGATGATTTTTCTAATATTTGGATGTGTTATTCAAATGAAATCGTTATGAAAACATAATTGTAAGGCTAAAAATATTGATTGCTTGGTGTTAATGTAATTTTTCTTAGGATTAAGTAAAACTACAAAATGTCACATTTTATAGATTTAGATCGGAAAAAGAGAACATCTAGGACGGGACTTGAACCCGCGACCACTCCCTTACAGGGGGAATGCTCTAACCCACTGAACTATCTAGACAAGTCCCAGATATTCGAAATTCTCCGATACATTATATACGTCTCAAGGCGACGCTGGAGCCATCTACCGTAACTCTTGTGAACTACGAAAACTAAGACACAACTTATAGATCTTATAGATGTCACATAGACTTGGCTAGACAAGACATGGTCCACGCGCAGACAGCGAACAGAAAAAAACGGGTCCTCTAAGCAGTGTTAGCGGCAACAGTAAACATCTATACTCTGAGTAACACGCACGTCCCGACTTTTTCCAGGCAATTAGAAAATTTTCGTCTAGCCGGGGAGGAGTAGATAAGTCTTGTCATTAAGGCGGCGTTTTTGCATCTCCGTGAGGGCAATCATAGCTGGCCGTATCATCTCTAGGTGAAGTTCGTTGGCTATGACTTTTGAATGGAGTCCACGAATGTTCTGAACTCTGAACTCCATCTGAAATGGTGTTGAGTTGGTGGGAGAAGGTATACCGCTGTATACCCTGTACTGGAACTTTGCACTGCTATAGTGTGATGAGTTGAAGTTGTAGGGCTTGAAAAAAGAGGTGACAGACGACGCAGCAGTGTGTGACAAGGCGCGGAGATTGGTTTCGTCAGGGGATAATGTGGTACGGTGGTAGCCGACCCGCCGGGTGAAAGGGCCCCGTACCCGTACCCGTACGCGGGGATCGTGCGGTCCATGGCCTTGTATGGGTGCCCAATATGGGCGGAGGCCCTGAAGGCTGGAAGTGTGCGGATGCTGCGCGCTCCGCAGCGAGTGATGGCCATCAGGGTCATCCGCGGGTACCGCACGATCTCCTTCGAGGCGGCGAGTCTCCTTGCCGGAACTCCGCCATGGGACCTGGAGGCGAGAGCCCTTTCGCAACTGTACCAGTGGCGAAAGGAGGCGCAGGAGCAGGGACTGAACCCCGAGCATCGAGAAATCGAGGCCATGCAGTCCCAGCTCCGCCAGGCCATCGTGGTGGAGTGGAAGGAACGACTTGGGCGACCAAGCGCAGGGCACGCCGCAATAGCGGCGGTAAGGCCCATCATGGAGGATTAGCTAGAGAGGCGACACGGAAGCCTCTCGTACCGACTGACGCAGGTGATCTCCGGGAAGGGGTGCTTCGGGGACCACCTGCATCGGATCAGGAAGGAGCCAACGCCTGAGTGTCATCACTGTGACGCGAGCGAGGACTCAGGGCTGCACACGCTGGCGGACTGCCCGGCGTGGGAGGTGCCGAGGCGTGACCTCGTGGCAGCCATCGGGGTGGGAGTCCTCTCGCTCGGCAGCATGATTGCGGCAATGGTGCGGAGCGCGAGCGCGTGGGCCGCCGCCACCTCCTTCTGCGAGCATGTGATGCTCGCGAAGGAGATGGCGGAGCGCGCCCGGGAGAGGTTCAGAACCCTCCCGGCCCGCCGAGCCCGCAACACGCTCGCTTCGCGTCGCAGGCGACTCAGGCGCCGGAGGTCGCTTAACGACCTCCGTCCTCCATGAGCGCAGGCCTGGGGGTGGCAGGTGAGGCCGCCTGTCACCCCAGCAGAAGCAGGCCGGGACGGTGGGGCGACTAGCGCCCCTCCCCCAAACCGGGGCAAGACGGGGACACCGTGGTTCCCAAACCCGAGGGGGCCATCTCGAAACCGGAGATGGCCCAGGGTCAGTCGGGGTGCGAGGGATATGCTCTATGGGCAACCTTACACCCCGGCGTCTGCAGACCCAAGACGGCGTGCGGTTTTAGTCGGTTCGAGCCCGACATAACCGCCCCCGCTGGCCGGCGGGGGGGTATCCGAGGGGATTTCCGCACGAAAAAAAAAAAAAAAAAAAAAAAAGGGCCCCGTACCCGAATGTGGTTGCCGGGTCCACTGTCTGGTCATCAACCAACATGACGAGCCTTTCGAGATTATTCGTGACCAGTTGGGGCTGCTTCCCGGCGTAGTTAGTCCTAGTCGGTCCTCTGAACTATACCGCCGGTGGCCAGCGGTACACCCCTGTCCAGCGGATCGGCCTCACCGTGACCACACACCACTTCACAAATACTCCACTAGTCCCATATCTGCTATGCATGATGTTACTAACCCGAACCAAAATTGTGCGACCAGTGTCTTGCTCCAGAACGTTGTCTGTTAATTAGTAGGTTAGGTTGGCTTGGTCCCAAGGTCCTGGTGGGGCCCTATAAAACGAAAACGTAACGTTGTATCGTTGAGCCTGATTAGAAGTACACCTTTTGAATTACTTATTTAGATTATGATATAAGAATGTTGAAATAAAACTATTTTTATTTATTTATTTGATGTTATTTTGTTATTTACATTAAGACCCGACATCTCCCCGTGACCATGGCTGCAGAAAATCAACCGAAACGTCGGGTTCCATGTAAATAATAAAATAGTTTTATTTCAATGTGTGACATTCGCGTAAACTTCCGACAGTATCATTATAAAGAGTGTTGGTTTTGAATGTTTGTGTGCAAAATCATCATTCGCAGAATTTATTTAAAACCGGCTGTGCATTTTATTTGCTGTGTTTTATTACTATGTATGACCCTATATATTTCCTATCTACGGGATTTATTTGATTCATATAATAATAATTTTAAACCGCACGATTATATCAGGAATCCATTACTAACACAGGCAATTAAGCTTAGCCGGAGGGGTTAGGGGGAATATTAGTAATTTCGGTTACCGATAGTTTTATTTGAAAAACAAAAACAATATCAGGAATAGGTTCGGTTAGGCAGGGGTGTGTGTTGGGTAACCTCCTCGAGTGTCGCTCCGATTCCGATCCCGCTGCAGTCCGGGGGGAACGGAATCGGAGCGGCCGGTACACCCTGGGCGGCGGTCAATGGCTTCCCCTTCACCCCTTCATAGGGTTGGCATTGATCGTCGGCCAATACCCAACGTGGCGGGAACACATCGCTCTCCGTACTCCTCTGCTTTCAGAGGAGACAGGATGAGCGATGCTGTTAGTGGTGAGATGGCCCAGGGTCAGCCGGGGTGCGAGGGAAATGCTCTATGGGTAACCTTACACCCCGGCGTCTGAAGACCCGAGACGGCGTGCGGTTTTAGTCGGTGCAAGCCCGACATAACCACCCCCGCTGGCCGGCGGGGGGGTATCCGAAGGGATTTCCGCACGATAAAAAAAAAATAAAGAAAAAAAAGGTTCGGTTAGGCAATTTAATTGTACGTTGACACAAATTGTACCTTGAAAATATAACGCCCACATTAAAACAATTGTGTGTGCAAAAATTTCCCAAGATGGCAACAGGAAAATGGAAATCTAATGGCATATTTCTCGTCTATCAACATTTTACTTCAAATATGTTTTGTTTATTTACACGTAGTTTTAGTGCCGGTCTGAAAGGGATACTTACAATCATTGGTACATCTTCTAACCAACAATAGTACCAAGTAAATTAACCGACAGCGATCAGACTGACGGCCTCTGTGGCGTAGCGGTAGTGCATTCGACTGCTATGACAGGGGGCGCTGGTTCGATTCCCGCTCAGTGCAAATATTTTTATGCATAAATATGTTTATTTGCATTGGTCTGGGTGTTTCTATGTATAAATTGTATGTATTTACAAAAAAAAGTATATAAGTATGTTTATCCGCATTCCGGAAGCCATAACAAAAGCTAGTTAAACTGTGTCGTACAATATTAAATTTATTTATTATTATATTATTCATATATTTGTTATATCAAGTTAATGGTTTATGGCTGCGGTAGCCTAGTGGTATGGGTAATGGACTGCTGAGACGCGGTCTCGGGTTCGATCCCAGGTTTTACCATGGCACACACCAATGACTTTTCGAAGTTATGTGTGTATTTATCGCAGGTTTATAAGTGCCCGGTTAATGGCAATAGGCTCGCCACCTATTACATTGGGACCTAAACATAAACTGGCGAAATGTGGGTGCTAGCACCTCTGCCTACCCCTTCGGGGATATAGGCGTGAGTTTATGTTATGTTATGTTATGTTATGGTTTATGGCTAGGTTTTAATGTAGTTGAGACGAATATTGACTATCTATTAGACCAAATTTATCTCTCTTTGTAATCTTCTATTAGGATTTATTATTGAAATAAAAAAGTGACCAAGTGTAAGTCGGACTCGCAGCAGCAAGTAACATATTTTTTTTTAAATATTTATATTTGAGTTGATTGAATGAAACGTAAATTGCGGTTTACGATTTATGACGTATTAAAAATAAACTACTTACTAGATCTCGTTCAAGCTAATTTTCGGTGGAAGTTTACATAGTAATGTACATCATATATTTTTTTTAGTTTTATCATCCTCTTATTCTAGAAGTTACAGGGGGGGGGGACACATTTTACCACTTTGGAAGTGTCTCTCGCGCAAACTATTCAGTTTAGAATAAAATTATATTAGAAACCTCAATATCATTTTTGAAGAACTATCCATAGATGGGTTTATAGGTTACACGTATGGGTTTGATGAAAAAAAAATGTCGAGTTTTAGTTCTAGGGAACCCGCAATTTTTTTTTTTTTTGTGTGAAAATGTTAATGCGGTTCACAGAATACAGATACTTACCAAGTTTGAACAGCATAGTTCTTATAGTTTCGGAAAAAAGTGGCTGTGACATACGGACGGATAGGCAGACAGACATGACGAATCTCTAAGGGTTCCGTTTTTTGGCATTTGGCCACGGAACCCTAAAAATCACAAAACCTCTGGAATAATTATATCACATATGCCTGACGCCTGTTAAGCTAGTTTATGTACAAAACATTTAGTTCGCAAAGTTTCATTCAAGCGCCATTTGTCAGTTAAATGTAGTCAAAAACCTACGCTGGGGAATACCCCATTTACGGACGTGCACTGCGACAAACTAGTAAAGCCGGTCACAGGCGAATGGGTTCTGTTGACAATAGTGAGTAATGAAAGCTTTGCACTAAGACTAGTTCTATTAACGATTGCAGTAACTTTCTGGTTGTAACATAACATAATTTTCACGCCTGTATCCCCGAAGGGGTAGGTGTATTACACACCCACGATTCGCCAGTTATGTTAAGGTCCCAATGCAATAGGGGACGAGCCTGTTGCCATCTACCGGGCACATTATTAAGCGAGCGATAATTAACATTTATTAATGAATACATAACTACGAAAAGTCAGAGGTGTGTGCCCGGGGCAACTGGGTATTGAATTCGAGACCTCGTCTCAGCAGTCCGTTACGTACGTCACTGGGCTATCGCCGCTTCCTACGTGCTATTCCAGTCTATAATCTATCTCTGTGCCAAATTTCAGGCAGATCCGTTTAGCCATTTTTGCGTGAGATTATTTGCGTATTGCGTACTCATATTGATATCAACCTGACTATTCATCAGTTGACTTAAAGCTATTTTATGGTATCTAGTGGTAGGAGTCGACCTAACGATCGAGAGGTCCCGGGTTCGAATCCTGGCCATTACACTACCGACGTAAACCCACTCCTGACACAAGCAATTGAGCTTAGCTGGAGGGGTTAGGGGGAATATTAGTAATTTCGGTTAATAATATTCTTTTAAAAAAAAAGGAGGTTTAAAAAGGCTCGGAGGGTGATGAAGTAGACCTGCTTTGGACAAGAATACTTCGATCATCTTCAGATCTGCATACGACCTAATTGTAACATGAACCTTGCCCAGCTACGGCCAAAGGCCTTAAACCAGTGCTCGTTAAGGTCAGTTCAGTTATAATCAGCATACGGTATCTTTTTTTTAAATTTTTTTCGTGCGCAAAACCCTTCAGATTCCCCCCCGCCGGCCAGCGGGGGTGTTTATGTCGGGCTTGAACCGACTAAAACCGCACGCCGTCTCGGGTCTACAGACGCCGGGGTGTAAGGTTGCCCATAGAGCATATCCCTCGCACCCCGAAGCATACGGTATCTATCAGAAAACTATCAATAATATGACCATCATCCCAGTCCCTGTCATCCCAGCAGAAGCAGGCCGGGACGGCGGGGCGACAAGCGCCCCTTCCTCAAAACGGGGCAAGACGGGGACACCGTGTTTCCCAAATCCGAAGGGGCCATCTCGAAACCGGAGATGGCCCAGGGTCAGTCGGGATGCGAGGAATATGCTCTATGGGCAACCTTTCACCCCGGCGTCTGAAGACCCGAGACGGCGTGCGGTTTTAATCGGTTCAAGCCCGACATAACCACCCCCGCTACCCGGCGGGGGGTATCCAAAAGGGATTTCCGTCCGAAAAAAAAACGTACGCAGAGACAACATCCTGCCATCTGTTTCTGTCCTTACATACTTTTCAAGAGCTTCTTCTACTGTCATTAAACCTTTCATGCAATACCGCCAGTTTTGAGTGCTTTACTTTCTAATAATTACACTAGGTCTGCAAGGCGAATCGCTGCATGCAATATTGAGCTGAGTGAGTCATCGTGATTTGAAAATCAGATTATGAAAATTTTGAACAGTGATCATTCCTCCGTTGCAAGTCCGATTTTGAAAATTCTTTTTGAACGTCACAACTCTGGACATGCTTTCTGAGCGTGTAAAGTTTGGTCACAGTGTCTCGAGCGGTTATTATGTAATTCCATCTGGAATTTTTTTAACGATGATCATTCCTCTGTAGTAGCATTAATTTTTTCAAAATATATCCATAAACCTTCCTCTGATTGACCTCTTTAATTATGCCAAATTTGGTTCTGATTGGATTATTAGTTTAGAAGGAGACCTGTGACAAAGAAAATCCTGAAGTCTGGTATGAGGAGCTTTCGCTCGACTTCGTCTCACTCAGCTCAATTTTACTGGTGGTTACTCTGTAAAAAATATTCGGAATATAGCGTAAATAACCTAATAACGCGTTCTTCGTTTAGATATTTACAATGAAAGTACACAAGTGTAATAAGTGCCCCGCTATTGTTGGTTATATGTTCTTGTGAGGCTTCGTCCTCAATAGCGGGGTGCGAGAGGAAGCGTAGCAAAAAGATTCCATACAAAATAGAATGCATATTGTATCATTACACCATCTTCATCATCTTTTTTTTGTAGAATATTATTAACAGAAATTACTAATATTCCCCCTAACGCCTCCAGCTAAGCCTAATTACTTGTGTTAGGAGTGGGTTCACGTCGGTAGTGTCAAAGTCAAAGTCAAAGTCAACTCTACGTTGAAAGTCTACGCTGTGAAAAAGATTAGGACTTTAACAGACATAGATACCGCTAGAATAGTTTATTTCAGTTATTTCCATAGTATTATGAGTTACGGCATTCTCCTTTGGGGTAATTCCGCAGATTTAAATGTTTGTATTGCAAAAGCGGGCTGAGCGGGCAATTTATAAGTTGGGCCCAAGTCTCCCTCCGAGAAAAGTTCAAAGAAATAAACATTCTAACTGTAGTGTCTCAATATATTTTTGAAGATCTTTTGTATGTTAAAAGAAACATTCCCAATTATTTAAGGCTTTGTGATATAAATAACGTAAATACTAGACATAAAAACAATCTTGTGGTTTGTAATAGTCGACTCCACGAGATTAGTAATTCCTTTCAGGGTAACTGTATACGCTTCTACAATAAGCTTCCTAGTGAAATGAAGAATCTACCTCTTCATAACTTTAAAAGCCACATTAAAAGTAAACTCTGCCAAAAAGGCTATTATAAAATTCAAGACTATTTAGATGACAAACAAGCTTGGATATGAACTGTTTGCTCTCTCTCTATGCTACTCAAACGAAATATTGTAATTAGGTTAAGTAAACATGTTTGTAAATAGATTAAAAAAAAACAGCACGCTGAGTTTCTTGCCGGAGTTCGAACCGGTGGTCCATTTGCCAAAAATTCGTTTAAGTATTTTTTTTTGACGTTTTGTAAGTGCCGTATTAATGGTCTATACAGAATAAATGTTTTTTGACTTTGACTTTGATGAATCAGTCAGGATGATATCAATGTGAAAGCTTGTGTTTCACGCAAAAACGGCTAAACGGATCTGCATGAAATTTGGCACAGAGATAGATTATAGCCTGGAATAGCTCGTAGGAAGCGGCGATAGCCCAGTGGTGTACGTAACGGACTGCTGAGACGAGTCTCGAGGTCGATCCCCAGTCGCCTCAGGCACAAACCTCTGACTTTTCATAGTTATGTGTGCATTAATAAATGTTAATTATCGCTCGCTTAAAGATAGATGGCAATAGGCTCGCCCCCTATTACATTGGGACCTTAACATAACTGGCGAATCGTGGGTGTGTAATACACCTCTGCCTACCCCTTCGGGGATACAGGCGTGAAGTTATGTTATATGTTATGCTACTTTTTATCCCGAGTATACGACGTTATTTGGTCCGAGCAGAACTGCGGGTAACAGCTAACTTATATAATATATAGATGAAAAAACCGCGGTAGCCTAGTGGTATGGGTAAAGGACTGCTGAGACGAGGTCTCGAGTTCGATCCCAGGTATTACCATGGCACACACCAATGACTTTTCGATGCTTTTCGAAGTTATGTGTGTATTTATCGCAGGTTTATAAGTGCCCGGTTAATGGCAATAGGCTCGCCACCTATACATTGGGACCTAAAACATAAAATGGCGAAACGTGGGTGCTATCACCTCTGCCTACCCCTTCGGGGATATAGGCGTGAGTTTATGTTTATGTTATGTTATGTTATGAAAAACAATAACACGGTATACATACTCAATAACGGTGAATTATGAACCGCTACAGGAAAGCAATAATTGTTCAGTGAGATGTCACCAATGGATTTATCGTCGAAAGACAATAATAATAAATGTAAGCGAATCCAAGGCTTGGAGTTAAGGGGAAATGTTTTGTCTGACAGCGGTTGTTATAACTATGGGGATGTAATTATTGCGAGTTAGTGTTACATACAAGCAAAGATTTGGCAAATAGAAAGAAGAAAGAAAGAAAGAAAAAAAAAAGAAGAAAAGAAAGAAAATATATGGATTTGTCAATTATTAATCAATGTAATAATAAATAAATAAAGAAATATTCTAGGACATATTACACAGCGCCAACTAGACCCAAAGCAGAGCTTGTTATATGGGTTCTAGAATGCAGATAAACATACTTAGATTCTTTTTTTTATAAATTAATACATAATATACAGAGAAACACCCAGACCAATGCAAATATACTTATTTGCAATGAGCCGGAATCGAACCTCTTAGTTAGCAGTCGAATGCTCTACCACTACGCCACAGAGCTCGTCAAATAATTGGGAATATGCAAGTATGTTTTTTTATTTTTTCAAACGATAATTTATATGTATCATTATATAAATGTCGAAAAGAACCAGCATCAACAAAAAAAAATCGGTAAAAAAAAATTAAAATTGTAGGCTGAATCAGCCTTAGGTGACCGCCATTTTGTGGCGCTTGTCGTGACCTCAAAGTCTGTGTAATAACAAACAGCTGCAGAAGTGTTTTGGGCACTAGCTGACGTTTAATATTATAGACGTTGCCATCACAATTCGTTGCGTTTCAACTAATATGAATTTTCCTTGCACTTTTTGCACTTTCCAATAATTATTTTGGTAATAAAATCGGAATTATATTAAATAGTACTAATAATGTATGTAAATCTAGACGAAAAGTGTTCATAAATTTTTTTGCGTTATTTGAATCATACGCAAATTCCCTGTTATAAACGTCAAGAAATATTATTTCTGCATTAACATTTACAGCCACTTTGCAAGGCAATAGGTGAAGTCTATGAGAAAAGAACCTGGCAATAAAAACTTATGGCCATACAAACTATATACATATAATATATTATATATATAAAACAAAGTCATGTCAGTGATGACCTGGATAAACTCAAGATCGAGAGGACCGATTTACATGATCTTTGTTTTTTTTTATTTGACTCCGCCATTTTTTCTCTATGCCTTTTTGTGGTTTTTAGGGTTCCGTTGCCAAATGGCAAAAAACGGAACCCTTATAGATTCGTCATGTCTGTCTGTCTGTCCGTCCGTATGTCACAGCCACTTTTTTCTGAAACTATAAGAACTATGCTGTTGAAACTTGGTAAGTACTTAGATGTATTCTGTGAACCGCATTAAGATTTTCGCACAGAAATAGAAAAAAAAAACAATAAATTTTGAGTGTCCCCATACTTAGAACTGAAATTCAAATTTTTTTTTCATCGAAGCCATATGTGTGAGGTATCTATGGATTTTTGTAAATACATACATATTATACATAAACACCCAGACCAATGCAAATAGACATATTCATGCATACAAATATTTGCACTGAGCGGGAATCGAACCCGCGCCCCCTGTCGTAGCAGTCGAATGCACTACCGCTACGCCACAGAGGCCGTCAAAGAATGTATAATATGCAACTCGAGAAAACAAACAAACATGATAAAAATCCTGACAGTAGTAATTTCTTTTTTTAGTTGTTAATTCGCACACTACAAATTTGTATCGACACGTCTACTAAAATGTGGTGGCGATTCGCCCACATGTTGGATAATCTTCACCACACCTCCAAACCTTGGCGGCCTCTGTGGCGTAGCGGTAGTGCATTCGACTGCTACGACAGGGGGCGCGGTCCAGTGCAAATATTTGTATGCATGAATATGTCTATTTGCATTGGTCGGAGTTTTTCTATGTATAATATGTATGTATTTACAAAAAAAAAGTATATAAGTATGTTTATCCGCATTCTGGAACCCATAACACAAGCTAGTTAAACTGTGCTTACTTTGGGTCTAGAAAGTACTGTGTAGAATGTCGTAGAATATTTATTATTATTTATTTATTTATTATCTTTGCCACATTACACATCTTTCCTTCTTCCAATAATCCTGGATCCTCTAAGCGGGTTGACAGGAAGCATACAATAGCACCATCAAGATGAGAACCAATATGTTAGCATTGTCGGTATATTAAATAGCCTTCATTCTTTATCCTTCACTTACAACATCTTGTAGTGGTAGAGTCAAGCAAGAGTCATTTTGGCCGTTGCATGAATGGGCCGACTCGACCGGGGAAGCACCACCCTCTCACAGAATATCGACGCCAAGTAACAGTATTTGAACTGTTGCGTTCCGTTTGGTGAGTGAGAGTGCCGGAGCCCAAACTCCTTTCCCATCCCCTCCCAAACTCCTTTCCCATCCCCTTTCCTTTACAAGGTCAGCAGCGCGAGTGTGACGCCACTGGTGTTGCACACGTCCATAGGCCGCGGTACCCGCTTCCCATCAGGTGAGCCGTGTGCTTGTCTGCCAAGTTAGTAGTATAAAAAAAAAGAAAAAAAAAAACTTTCCACTTGTTATGATCCTGGCATATTTCATCTTTCACTTATTCTACTTTATACCTCTCTGGCATAGCGGTAGAGCGTTCAACTGCTAAATGAGAGGTTGTGGAATCCATTCCTGATCATTGTAAATATGTATTGGTGGTGTGCCTGATCATTGTAAATGTGACCAATGCAATGTATATTGTTTACTAGAACTCATATAACAAGCTCGGCTTCTTTTATTGTTAATTGTGTTGTTAATATGTCCTTTTTTTTTAAATGTCTGGAAACCCCCACGGGTATCACCTCATCGGTGCCAACGATAGGATGGGCGTGTCGGAATCGGACCGACTAAAACTACACGGTGACCTTCCCAAGTATCCATTGCCAGGCACCCTGGGTAAGCCCTTGAAAGGATAACCCCAAAGTTATAGGCGACTTTAACCGCGGCCTCACATATGGGGTCGGATTTCATCCCGCGACGGTGAGTTGGCAGGCACACGACACGCTTCCGTCTTAGCCTACTTCTGTAAGAACGGCATGTCGGCCTCAGGGCCTGATCATGGAGGTCGGTAGTCCCGGGCGTAGACGAGTCTGCGGCGTCCACGCCGCAGACTGCGGAACTCGGGGGGCAGGGTTCTCTCCCGCTCCCTCTCCACCGCCACTTAAAGCTTATATCCTTTTTTTTAACGTATGGAAACCCCCACAGGCTTCATCGTCTCGGGGCTCCGGCCTATGGCCCCGCTCCAGCACCTCCTTGCGCCATTGGTACAACGACGCAAGGGCTATCGCTTCCAGGTCCCATGGAGGGGTTCCCGGCTAGGACACATGCCGCCTCGGCGGAGATCGTGCGATATCCCCTTATGACTCTGACGGCCATCGCTTTCAACGGGCTGTTTAGAGCAGCCACGTTGCGGGCCGCCAGACGTTCCACCCATACGGGGGCCCCGCACAGGGCCTCGCACTAACACCAGGTACGTTAATATGTCCTAGCATATTTATTCATCATACATGTACGCCAATTGCAGGTACTCTTTACCCTTCGTTAAAACGTTTTCAAACTAATTGACATTGACGCGGAGGTCTAATTTTTTTTAAATAATACAAAAACAAAATAAATTGTCACACCAGAAAGCCTCGAAGGGGAAGTGGAGTGCCATCCATTGTACTGTTACAAAATTAAATTATCTACTGTGTACAGCGACCTAGGCTCCCAACAGCACTTAAACTAATTGGTAGGTCCGTACCCAGTTCAAGTGACGCCGCAGACCCAAGTTCATTTCAACATTTATCACACAATAGTCGATAATTACCTACATTATAAATATAACAAAGACTATATTACCTACGTTCATAATCATATTGCCTCGGGAGACCATATCTGTACCCAAGTGTTGGTAATGAAACCAGTTCATGTGACACACAGGACATATTACACTGCGCCAACTAGACCCAAACTAAGCAGAGCTTGTTATATGGGTTCTAGAATGCAGATAAACATACTTAGATTCTTTTGTTTTTTTGTAAATTAATACATATTATACAGAGAAAGACCAATGCAAATATACATATTCGCAATGAGCCGGATACGAACCCGTGACCTCTGACTTAGCAGTCGAATGCTCTACCGCTACGCCACAGAGCTCGTCAAATTTTTTTTTCTTTTTTAATATTCAAGTATGTTTTTTTTATTTTTTCAAACAATAATTTATATGTATCATTATTTAAATGCCAAAAAGAACCAACATCAACAAAAAAAAAATTCGGCTAAAAAATAATTAAAATGGTAGGCTGAATCAGCCTTAGGTGACCGCCATTTTGTGGCGCTTGTCGTGACCTTAAAGTCTGTGTAATAACAAACAGCTGCAGAAGTGTTTTGGGCACTAGCTGACGTTTAATATTATAGACGTTGCCATCACAATTCCGTTTCAACTAATATGAATTTCTCCTGCACTTTTTACACTTTCCAATAATTATTTTGGTAATAAAATCGGAATTATATTAAATAGTACTAATAATGTATGTAAATCTAGACGAAAAGTGTTCATAAATTTTTTTGCGTTATTTGAATCATACGCAAATTCCCTGTTATAAACGTCAAGAAATATTATTTCTGCATTAACATTTACAGCCACTTTGCAAGGCAATAGGTGAAGTCTATGAGAAAAGAACCTGGCAATAAAAACTTATGGCCATACAAACTATATACATATAATATATTATATATATAAAACAAAGTCATGTCAGTGATGACCTGGATAAACTCAAGATCGAGAGGACCGATTTACATGATCTTTGTTTTTTTTTATTTGACTCCGCCATTTTTTCTCTATGCCTTTTTGTGGTTTTTAGGGTTCCGTTGCCAAATGGCAAAAAACGGAACCCTTATAGATTCGTCATGTCTGTCTGTCTGTCCGTCCGTATGTCACAGCCACTTTTTTCCGAAACTATAAGAACTATGCTGTAGAAACTTGGTAAGTAGATGTATTCTGTGAACCGCATTAAGATTTTCGCACAGAAATAGAAAAAAAAAACAATAAATTTTGAGGGTCCCCATACTTAGACTTTTTTACTTACTGAAAATCAATTTTTTTTTTCATCCAAGCCATATGTGTGATGTATCTATGGATAGCTCTTCAAAAATGATATTGAGGTTTTTAATATCATTTTTTTCTAAACTGAATAGCTTGCACGGGAGACACTCCCAAAGTGGCAAATGTGTCCCCCCCCCTGTAACTTATAAAATAAGATAATGATAAAACTAAAAAAAATATATGATGTACACTACCTTGTAAGCTTCCAACGATAATTGGTTTCAACGAGATCTAGTAAGTAGTTTTTTTTAATGCGGCATAAATCGTAAACTTACCGCAATTTACCTTGCATTCAAACAACTCAAATATAAAAATTTAAAAAAACATTATTATGTTACTTGCTGCTACGGAACCCTTAATGGGCGAGTCCGACTCGCATTTGGCCGCTTTTATTATTATTGCAAAATCGCCACGGTTACCTCCACGCCGGCCAGTGCGGTACTCGAACCGACCCATATAAGGAGGCATTCACGAAAAAAATCAGCTGATAAGGTAACCAATATAACTTGATTCTAAGGCGGAAGGTCAAATTACCTACAAGAAGAATGTATAATATGCAACTCGAGAAAACAAACAAACATGATAAAAATCCTGATAGTAGTAATTTCTTTTAGGTAGATTTCGATGAAATCGATCTAACTATTGGTTTCTTGACTTCTGTCGAATTTTAAAAAAAATTCTTCATAGGAGGTCTAGTTATGACCCCTGAGTCCGAAATGACCACTGGTCAAAAAGTTTATATATATATATATATATATATATATATGTATGTATGGTTCCACTTCCCAAAATTTGTGGCACTCTCACGGTCGCCTTTTTGCCCCGATCGCTTTCAAACTGCGGTCAAAAATTGCTTGGGTGTAAACTTAGTTTAAGTTTGTGAACGGGTGGAATCCGGCCTAAGGGGACGGTAAGGCCTCACTTTTTGTGAAATCAGTTTTTCCTCAAAATTTCACGTTCCATGAAAGATATTCGAATCGGTCTAATTTTATCCCATAGTATACATGAATACCAACAACTTTTAATTATAAACCTATAAGATTAAAACTTTAACTAAAAGTGGAGAGGGGAAAAACCAAAATTTTTCGGAACCGCGATCTATTTAATATACCGACAATGCTAAAATATTGGTCCTCATCTTGATGGTGCTATTGTATGCTTCCTGTCAACCCGCTCAGAGGATCCAGGATTATAGGAAGAAGGAAAGATGAGAAAGGAAGACTAAAAAAAATCCGTTCCCGCAGGGGGAACGCCCCTGCGGGAACGGATTTTTTTTAGTTGATAATTCGCACACTACAAATTTGTATCGACACGTCTACTAAAATGTGGTGGCGATTCGCCCACATGTTGGATAATCTTCACCACACCTCCAAACCTTGGCAATCTTTGCCATTACACATCTTTCCTTCTTCCTATAATCCTGGATCCTCTGAGCGGGTTGACAGGAAGCATACAATAGCACCATCAAGATGAGGACCAATATTTTAGCATTGTCGGTATATTAAATAGACCGCGGTAGCCTAGTGGTATGGGTAAAGGACTGCTGAGACGAGGTCTCGGGTTCGATCCCAGGTATTACCATGGCACACACCAATGACTTTTCGATGCTTTTCGAAGTTATGTGAGTATTTATCGCAGGATTATAAGTGCCCGGTTAATGGCAATAGGCTCGCCACCTATTACATTTGGACCTAAACATAAACTAGCGAAATGTGGGTGCTAGCACCTCTGCCTATCTCTTCGGGGATATAGGCGTGAGTTTATGTTATGTTATATTAAATAGCCTTCATTCTTTATCCTTCACTTACAACATCTTTCCACTTGCTTCGATCATGTTATAATTCATCTTTCACTTATTCTACTTTACACCTCTCTGGCATTGCGGTAGAGCGTTCAACTGCTAAATGAGAGGTTGTGGATTCCATTCCTGATCATTGTAAATATGTATATTTGCATTGGTCTGAGTGTTTCTATGTATAATATGTATATTGTTTACTAGAACTCATATGACAAACTCGGCTTAGTTTGCGTCTAAATTGTGTTGTTAATATGTCCTTTTTTAAATTGTCTGGAAACCTGTTGCATGAATGGGCCGACTCGACCGGGGAAGCACCACCCTCTCACATGTCATTGTTAAACCACTCTGAATATTGAGAAGTGGGTAGCACACTTCTCAATATCCAGTTTGGTTTAACAATGACATGTCATTAATACCATCATTGCAGATTGGTTGTACGGCATTGTGCGAACATTGACTATTATGGTACGCAACACAATGCCAAACGGCCATTCATCTTGTAATACAGATGAGTTATACATGCAATGTTACTTGATCAAATAGTTAATATATTTCCTTACCACAAAGCTTTTATAGCAATTAAAAAACCGGCCAAGTGCGAGTCGGACTCGCCCTTAAAGGGTTCCGTAGCAGCAAGTAAAATTGATTGAATGAAGAGAAAATGGGGTTTACGATTTATGACGTATTAAAAAAACTACTTCTGCTGAGGTGACAGGCGGTCTTACCTGCCATCCCCAGGCCTGCGCTCATGGAGGGCGAGGTCATTGAGTGAACTCCGACGTCTGAGTCACCTGCGACTCTCGCTCCGCACCTTTGCTGCAATCATGCTGCCGAACGAGAGGACTCCCACTCTGATAGCCGCCACGAACGTACTAGCACCTTTTTTTTTTCCCATTGTGCGGAAATCCCTTCGGATACCCCCCCGCCGGTCAGCGGGGGCGGTTATGCCGGGCTTGAACCGACTTAAACCGCACGCCGTCCCGAGTCTACAGACGCCGAGGTGTAAGGTTGCCCATAGAGCTTTTCCCTCGCACCCCGACTGACCCTGGGCCATCTCCGGTTTCGAAAAGGACCCCTCGGGTTTGGGAACCACGGTGTCCCCGTCTTGCCCCGGTTTGGGGGAGGGGCGCTAGTCGCCCCACCGTCCCGGCCTGCTTTGCTGGGGTGACAGGCGGCCTCACCTGCCATCCCCAGGCCTGCGCTCATGGAGGACGGAGGTCGTTTTAAGCAACCTCCGGCGCCTGAGTCGGAGTACGTAACTGAATAGGTAGATTTCATGGAGATGATGATGTCATGGAGTTGTAACTCATAAACTTTACGCCCATTACCAAAGATACTTTATAAAATTAGAAGCGATTATACGAAAAAGAGTAATAATGATGGCGTGCATATATAAACAAATTTCCTCAAACAAACATTCGTTATCTGAATGTATCGTGCAGCTGATTCAGTTTTTTCCTCGCTTCTTTTGTAAAAGGTTAACCTAATGTCCTCTGGGAGAACTCCCTAACTCCACATACTGATACAATGGTGTCTCTATGGGATCAAGGGTCTTGTTATCACTCCAATTGCCATGTTTTTTGAAATATGTGATGTTTTTGTGGGTAATATATGTGCTATATTTGGCTGGAATATATTTTGATAATATCTTTGTTTAAATCTGTCAAAAATACGCTAATAATGATTAGATTTAATTAAATAGGTGTGAAAAGCACTCGATGGTGGGCTGTTGTCTCTGCCTAACCCAGAGGGAAAAAGTCGTGAGTATATGTATGTATGTGACGTATGATATTTTTTATTAATATTAACCATAAACAAGAAAATCCAGTTGAAATACGAGTAAAACAAAGATTTGCTGAAACAAACAAATAAAATTAATTGAGAATATTATAATAAACTTAATAATATATACGTGTACACCCACCAACCTTCTAGCTTCATAATAATGCCGTATATACAAACACGGTAAATCTACCATATCTTTTATTGTCGTGCGGAAATCCTTTCGGTAACCCCCCCCCCCCCCCTCCCGCCGGCCAGCGGAGGCGGTTATGTCAGGCTTGAACAGACTAAGACCGCAAGCCGTCTCGGGTCTTAAGGTTGCCCATAGAGCATATCCCTCGCACCCTGACTGACCCTGGGCCATCACCAGTTTCGAGATGGGTTTGGGAACCACGGTGTCCCCGTCTTGCCTCGGTTTGGGGGAGGGGGAGACTGGAGCGGGGATGGAAGGAGCCAACGCCTGAGTGCCATCACTGCGACTCAGGGCTGTACACGATGATGGACTGCCCGGCGTGGGAGAATCCGAGGCGTGACCTCGTGGCAGCCATCGGGGTGGGATTCCTTTCGCTCGGCAGCATGATTGTGGCAATGCGAGCGCGTGGGCCGCCACCGCCTCCTTCTGCGAGCATGTAATGCTCGAGAAGGAGTTGGCGGAGCGCGGCTGGGAGAGATTTAGAACTCTCCCGACCCGCCGAGCCCGCAACATGCTTGCCGCGCGTCGCAGGCGACTCAGGCGCCGGAGGTCGCTTAACGAGCAACGACCTCCGTCTTCCATGAGCGCAGGCCTGAGGGTGGCAGGTGATGCCGCCTGTCACCCCAGCAGAAGCAGGCCGGGACGGCGGGGCGACTAGCGCCCCCCCGCCCACCAAATCGGGCCATCTCGAAACCGGAGATGGCCCAGGGTCAGTTAGGGTGCGAGGGAAATGCCTTATGGGCAACCTTACACCCCGGCGGCTGAAGGCCCGAGGCTGCGTGCAGTTTTGGTCGGTTCAAGTCCGACATAAACTCCCCGGCGGGGGGTACCCGCGGTGATTTCCGCACGAAAAAAAAAGTACTAGTACGTAGATTGACTTCCTTAGCCATCAGCCAAATTGTAGTCACACTTTTTCTCAATGATAGTTAAGGATCACCAATATTGGCATATATTCGTATAGTCACAATTGAAGTATGCATACTTATACTTAGGTAATGATGAAAACGGGCACTGCAATTTCGAGGCGGATGAGAACTTTGAAATCATAAAGAATCATAACCCTAAAATCTTTTCACGTTGTCCAATTTTTCCAGACGGAGAAAATTACAATTTGCGATTAAAAACAAATTTATAAAGAAAAAATATTTTAATTGATAGAAATGAGCTTTTTGGTATTTTCGTATAAAAAAATTCTAATTCAAACTTTTGCAATTAGCTAGGATTGTAAAGCTTCCAGTGTTTATTATCAGTCTGTGCGAGAGTCTACCGAGTTGTCCATGTCAATACTTTTGATGAATTGTACGGCTGGTTGCACGAAAATGTTTTAAAGTTAGTCGCAATGAAACCTTTATCATGTTCCTGTACTTTTTTTAAATTTATTTACTGAAATTTTATAACAAACTGTTCATTGGACTCTAGTTTGGTACCATATCTCTCTCATATATCTGCATCTCTATATTTTTATTAATAAGTCTTACCCCACTCATACTTCGCAATCATTTCATCTCAACTGCGTGATACTACGTGTACTGTGGCTTTAACTTGTAAGAACAAGTGACATGGTACAAATTGAAGAATCGGTATAAATTGTCAGTATTAATATTTGTCAGTCGTTTAAAGTAACGACCTCCAATAAGTGTTTCGAGAAATAAATGCTAAATACCATAGCTACAAATATATTTAACTGAGTTAAAAAGTAGTTCAATAAATTTAGATCGGAAAAAGTGAGAACATCTAGTATGGGACTTGAACCCGCGGCGAGTCCTTTACAGGGGGAACGCTCTGACCAACTGAGCCACCTAGACACGTCCCAGATATTCGAAATTCTCCGATATATTATATACGTCTTAAGGCGACGCTGGAGCCATCTACCGTAATTCTCCCGTCCAAGTAAAGGAAGCATACAAAATGCTTAAAAGTTTAATTGAATTAGTACAATAAAGTTAAAAATAATAGAAAGAAAAAGTAAAAATAAGAAAAATATCTCAACATGATTTTAAAACTTACCTATTTTCTAGCAAAATTCTTAAATTTGGTATCAAGAGATGGCACGTTCTGATTAGTAGCAACTTTTCCCATTTCATCCGCGTCGAACAGGCTAAGACAGGGAATCTAATCTATAATTTCTTAATAATAGGCACCAGTTGCCCGTGCCGCCACAGACCGGAAAATTAACTTTTTATCCACTAACTGAGTATCTACGTGGAAAATGCACTGATCAATACGAAAGATGACTAAATCTTTTTGTAAAGCATCCAAAGGTTGCTTGTAAGAAATTGCTTTTAGCGATAAGGCCGCCATTTGTGCATATGTTGACTGTGTATTCCAAGTACCTAGGCATATTCTGATTGGTATACAACAAAGTTTATTTCTATTCTCTACTTTTTAGGGATTTTCTTTAGAAAAGCCCTATTGCTATCGAGTTGTCGTCGTCGACGTCGTCGTTGCCAATTTTCTGTCACGGTTTTGGGTATGAAGGAGATGAGCTATCGAGTTGCTGTTTTCGGTAATAGATTCGTGCTGGGCCATTGCAAGATAAAGAAAAAATCGCAAAAAATCGCAAAAAAAAAAACGCAAAATCCCTTGTATTCGGCTGAGCTCGTCTCAGGAATTCAACTAGTTTTTATATTCGTTCCGTCAATTGACTGCACCCCGCTCGATGGTGAGAAGCTAGGGTGAAGTCCAAAAGTTATGAGCCACCATCCCAGATGCTGACGATCCTAAAATGGTAGCCCCTACCTTCAAGGCCTCAAAATATGCTTTTTCACTCCCCGCTTGAAGAACCCGGGATTGTAAGAAGAAGGGAACACGTGCGCGGGCAGAGCATTCCAGCTCTTTATCGTGCAACAAAGAAAGGAAGCACCGAACCGCTGAGTTCGGGACTGTATAAATTCCACCGTGTGCGGATGGCATCGCAGTCCATCACGTGTTGTTCTGGATCGAAATGGAGAAGGTGGGATTAGTTGAAAGAGCTCCTCAGAACACTCACCGTGGTAGAGGCGGTAAAATACAGCAAGAGAGGCAATGGGATCACTACGCAGCTGCAGAGGTTCTAAGCTATTAGTAGTAGTATCTATCTATATCTATTATTCGAATGAAGATAGAATTTTCACACAAAATATTTTGAGGCCTCATTGCAGGTTACGTATATAATGCCCAGGACATTAACGCTAAGAAATTAAATAGATTATTATCATTTTGTTCGTGGGTACTTGCCTAATTAGCCTATCAGATAGAGTTGTACATTGTTAATAATAATAATCTTTATTTCCCAGAATATGGTCGGTTACAGGTGTTGGGGTTATTTATTAAATCTTAAATATTGAACACATAATTTATAATACTAAAAAGTCTTACATCTTTGACATGCAATAAATCTACGCGGTTGGATTTAACGACATTATATCATAGGGCTTATTATTTAATTCGTCAAAATTGTAATTTAATTTATTAATATTTATATTGTAGGATCAAGGAATTATCAGAGTACTCTAATGTCAAAATATGTATTGTTACTCGAATGTCTAAAAGATAGAATTTATACATTTAAAAATTTGTCTTCTAAATATTCATTTATACGGTAATAGTTTTTATCACTTAAAATTTTACGAAGCTCGTTGCGGAACAAGCTTATGGGTAATTTTTTGAGACTACCAGGTAGGTTCTTAACCGCTGACGCAAAATATGTGTTATAAGTCTAATGTTGTTGTATATGTCATTATATCTGTGCATGTGTGTCTGTAATATCGTAAATACCTAATGTAGGGCCAATTTTAATGTTTTATTGTATTTGAAAGCTAAATAACCATCTATTAATTTATATAGATATATTCCATCGTTTAAATATCCATCAGCTTATGTTAGGGGTTATTTAAATGCGTGGGCGAGTCAACGCCGGGATCTCGTTGCCGTCCTGGGCGTGGACGTTCTCTCGTTGGAGATCATGGTGAGGGCCGTGGTCTCCGACGAGAGTAAGTGGCACGCCGCGGCCTCTTTCTGCGAGCAGGTAATGCGCGCGAAAGAGACTGCGGAGAGGGAGCGGGAAAGAACATCTACGCATACGAACGTCCTAGACGCAGACTGCGGAACGTGTACGCCCAGGACTACCGGCCTCCATGATCGGGGCCTGAGGACGGCAGTTGGCCGACTCGCCGTCCTTACAGAAGCAGGCCGTAGCGGAGGTGTGTCGTGTATGTCCTACAGACGCCTGCCTACTCACCGACGCGGGATAAAACCCGACCCCACCAGGCGAGGCAGCGCTGGCGGCCAAGGTCTGCCGGTAACCCTGGGGTTATCCTTTCGAAGGCCTACCCGGGGTGCCCGGCAATGGACACTTGGGCAGGACACTGTGCGGTTTTAGTCGATGCACGACATAACCACCCCCGCTGGCCGGCGGCGGGATTACCGAAGGGATTTCCGCACGTATAAAAAAAAAGGGATTATGTAAAAATTTGTTAATTTACTAGCCGCGGTAGCCTAGTGGTATGGGCAATGGACTGCTGAGACGAGGTCTCGGGTTCGATCCCAGGTTTTACCATGGCACACACCAATGACTTTTCGATGCTTTTCGAAGTTATGTGTGTATTTATCGCAGGTTTATAAGTGCCCGGTTAATGGCAATAGGCTCGCCACCTATGTTTTAGTCGATGCACGACATAACCACCCCCGCTGGCCGGCGGCGGGATTACCGAAGGGATTTCCGCACGTATAAAAAAAAAGGGATTATGTAAAAATTTGTTAATTTACTAGCCGCGGTAGCCTAGTGGTATGGGCAATGGACTGCTGAGACGAGGTCTCGGGTTCGATCCCAGGTTTTACCATGGCACACACCAATGACTTTTCGATGCTTTTCGAAGTTATGTGTGTAT
The DNA here is from genome assembly GCA_946251805.1 of Cybosia mesomella. Classification (NCBI taxonomy): domain Eukaryota; kingdom Metazoa; phylum Arthropoda; class Insecta; order Lepidoptera; family Erebidae; genus Cybosia; species Cybosia mesomella. The sequence goes on from OX276408.1 coordinate 27,964,810, forward strand.
TTATCGCAGGTTTATAAGTGCCCGGTTAATGGCAATAGGCTCGCCACCTATTACATTGGGACCTAAACATAAACTGGCGAAATGTGGGTGCTAGCACCTCTGCCTACCCCTTCGGGGATATAGGCGTGAGTTTATGTTATGTTATGTTACTTATATATTATTATGCTTCTATTAATGAAAAGACAAACAAATATACATTATTCTAGATCATTTACTATTCTAAGATATTATAACTCAACAATGAGGTTGAATTCTTTTTAGCCAATTTTGTCATTAAAACGTACTGTTTCTGATATGTCCAGTGTTTTTATTTACTAAAATAAACGACAAACGTTTACCTTGCGGAGTTTTAAACGTCGCATTGATGGCTCTTGAAGATAAACGAATGCCAATAAATCGGGACGCGGTCCGTTTATCGGCCCGCCCGCAACGTCAAGTTGAACAATAGCACAGAATAGATATTATTTTATAGCATTCAGATATATATATTTTTTTTTTATATTTAGGACACGTCAATTTGACTTCACCTCGCCTGATGGTAAGCTGAAGGTAAAGTCTCAGGAAAGAGGGTCACCATTACATACACGTACCATGTCAACAATGGTGGCACTCAGCTTGACGGCATCATCAGAAGAGGACACTGGTGGTAGAAATTTGATGACACAAATTTGTCACAAAATTCGGCCGGCTGGGTACCACCGTGCACGATTGCGAAAAACCCTCCATAGTAATCCAATCTCGGTTTTATTAATTTAGGGGTCAGCAAGTGCATAGCCGGGCAGGGGGGTTGTGGTCGCAGCACAAGTGGGACCGGTGTGTGTCACGCGGTGCTGCGACGACAATCCTCTTCTGAGGAGGCCGTCAAGCTGAGTGCCACCATTGTTGACATGGTACGTGTATGTAATGGTGACCCTCTTTCCTGAGACTTTACCTTCAACTTAACATCAGGCGAGGTGTGAAGTCAAGTTGACGTGTCCTAAATATTAAAAAAAAAGAAACACTGAAAGGTCACTCTTACAGTTGAACAAACAGTGACCCGCAATACTAAGTACATCTTGAAGTGCAAACTTATTATGAAATATCTGTCTATACTAACTTTGAGGAAGAATTAGAATATATTAAAAAGTCCCATTCATATTTGACGGCCTCTGTGGCGTAGCGGTAGTGCATTCGACTGCTACGACGAGGGGCGCGGGTTCGATTCCCGCTGAGTGCAAATATATTTATGCATGAATATGTCTATTTGCATTGGTCTGGGTTTTTCTATGTATATTATGTACATATTTACAAAAACATACATACATAAACTCACACCTATATCCCGGAAGGGGTAAAAAGAGGTGCTAGCACCCACATTTCGCCAGTTTATGTTTAGGTCCCGAGCCTATTGCCATTAACCGGACACTTATAAACCTGCGATAAATACACACATAACTTCGAAAAGCATCGAAAAGTCATTGGTGTGTGCCATGGTAAAACCTGGGATCGAAACCGAGATCTCGTCTCAGCAGTCCATTACCCATACCACTAGGCTACCGCGGTTCTACAAAAAAAAGTATATAAGTATGTTTATCCGCATTCTGGAACCTATAACACAAGCTAGTTAAACTATGCTTACTTTGGGTCTAGAAAGCGCTGTGTAGAATGTCGTGGAAAAGAAAAAAAATACAAATATATATATATTTATATATATATAAGGTGTCTCTGAGTTTGGTGAGATGACTTGGCATCGACAAAATATGTACTTGAAACAAAAAAAAATATCGCGTAAAATAAAAAAATAAAGATATAAAAAACATTAAAAACGCGACGAGCACACGTGACGCTGGTCGCGATTTAGGTATTTCCCACACATCCGCTTGGAGAATACTGCGAGGAGAAGGACTGCACGCCTACCACTTTCTGCGGGTGCAAGAGCTCCTTACCACAGATTTTGACCCGCGGTTAAGATTTTGTAGGTGGTTAGTGGAAGATCCTACCAGAAAAATTTTGTGTACAGACGAGTCCACTTTTACAAGAGTGGGCTCTCACACAATGCACACTTGTGGTGTATTTTCTTTTATTTTTTATTTTTTTATTTTTTTTCGTTTCAAATACAGATTTTGTCGATACCAAGTCATCTCACCAAATTCAGAGACCTAATTCGGTGACACCTTATAATATATGTGTGTGTGAAAAACGAGCTGGAGACTTTAGTCGTCAGAGCTTAGAGAAAGGAGCAGGATATATCACACGGAAAAATCACTGTTCTGATTGTTTATGGTTTCCTATTTACATTCTTTTATACCACTAAGGTGGTAGACAATTACACGACCCACCTGATAGGAAACGGTTACCGCGGCCTATGGGCGTGTGCAACACCAGAGGCGTCACTCTCACGCTGCCCATAAAAGCTGAAAACGCCGTGAAAACCTTCTCTGAACCCTTCTTGAAGAACCCCATATCGTTGTCGTTATTATATTTAGTCATTATATGTTTAACATACTGTTTTTTTTTTGGTGCGGAAATCCCCTCGGATACCCCCCCGTCCCGAGGGGGCCATCTCGAAACCGGAGATGGCTCAGGGTCGGTTGGGGTGCGAGGGAAATGCTCCATGGGCAACCTTACACCCCGGCGTCTGAAGACTCAAGACGGCGTGCGGTTTTAGTCGGTTTAAGCCAGACATAACCGCCCCCGCTGGCCGGCAGGGTATCCGAAGGGATTTCCACACAAAAAAAAACAAAAAAAATACCCCCACTCGGCCAGCGGGGGTGGTTATGTCGGGCTTGAGCCGACTAAAACCGTACGCCATCTTAAAACGCCGGGGTGTAAGGTTACCCATAGAGCATATCCCAAAGTTCAAGTTCTTTATGGTTGGTTATGAAGTACTTAAATATCGTTAAATATTTGCCAGTGAATTAATACAGAAATAAAGAAATATTCAAATGGTACAATTATTACCAATTCAAGTAATTAAAAACGAACGAACAAAGCGAATTAGTTAATATACCTACTTTCTAAGTTATTGAATAATACATTCTTTTGAACATCAAAGCAAATGAACTCCAATTTCTTTGCTCAACTTCACTTATTGAGTAATAAATAAAACATAATAACTCCACAATAATATTCATCAACAGCTGATGCCCGCGGCTCCGGTTGGAGGTTGGTTATCGTATTTTTAGGGTTCCGTTGCCAAATGGCAAAAGACAGAACCCTTATAGATTCGTCATGTCTGTCTGTCTGTCCGTCCGTATGTCACAGCCACTTTTTTCCTACACTATAAGATCTATGCTGTTGAAACTTGGTATGTAGATGTATTCTGTGAACCGGATTTTCATACAAAAAAAGAAAAAAAAACAATAAATTTTGGGGGTCCCCATACTTGGAACTGAAACTCAAAAAAATTTTTTTCATCGAACCCAATTATGTGTAGTATCTATGGATAGTCAAAGTCAAAGTCAAAGTCTTTATTTTTCAAAATAGTGCAACGTAATTACATCTTTTTGACGTCAATAATTGCTTAATACTAAGTTTACCACCGCTTCCTAGGCGCTAGTGGAGAAGAAACAGCGCAACAAACTCCACTGCGGCATTTTCGAGACGTCAGCTTATAATAGTGATTTCTTAAGACTAAATATGGACGAATGTACATTTTTGTCTCGTGTCAAGATAAATAAAGGTATGTAATAAAAAAACGTTATAATAAAATTTAACCCAAGTTAATCGTTCAAATAATTGAAAAAAGTTAAAATATGGTAAAAAGGTCGCGTGCCTACTACAATACTATGCTGTAGTTGTAACATTTTAGCATTTTAGGAGGAGCCTGCACCATGCTCAAACCAGACATTTTTGTCTTTAAGATAATCATCTGTCCTATAGTATGCTTTTTTACATAAGGTGGTCTTAACAAAGGTTTTAAATTTATTGTCAGGCATACCAAGGACCGATTCAGGCAATTTGTTATAAAAGCGTATACCTTCCCCCCTAAAAGAATCACTAACTTTGCTAAGCCGATAACATGGAAGGATAAGTTTATTTTTATTACGCAGATTTCTGTCTGTAATGTCACTTACTTTTGTAAAATTGGATATATTTTTCCTGACATACAGTATGTTTTCGAATATATATTGGGAAGCTACAGTTAAAATATTAGTCTTTTTAAATCGTTCCCTAAGAGAATCTCTCTTGCCTAAACAATAAATGGCACGAACTGCCCTCTTTTGTAGTATAAATATAGTTTCTAAATCTGCTGCATTCCCCCAAAGTAGTATTCCATAAGACATCAGACTATGAAAATAACTAAAATATACCAGCCTAGCAGTAGGTTCATCTGTCAACTGCCTAATCCGTCTGACAGCATAAGCAGCAGAACTGAGTTTATTGGCCAAAATAGTGATATGGTCACCCCATTGCAATTTCGAATCTAGTGTTATGCCTAGAAAAGTAGTGCTGTTTACAAATTCCAAACTTTGCCCCTCCAGCACGACATTAACGTGTGCTTGCCTCACATTAGGCAGTGTAAACTTAATGCATTTGGTCTTTTCTGCATTCAACAATAGGTTGTTTGCATAAAACCAATTTGAAATGGCGTTCAAAATATTATTAATATTACTCGCATCTGTACTACGCCGATCTACTTTGAATATCAGTGATGTATCATCTGCAAACAGTACTATGCCAGCTTGAGCCTCGATCGTATAAGGCAGGTCATTGACATACACCAAGAAGGATAGGTCTTCAAAAATGATATTGAGGTTTCTAATATCATTTTTTTCTAAACTGAATAGTTTGCGCGAGAGACACTTCCAAAGTGGTAAAATGTGTGCCCCCCCCCCCCCTGTAACTACTAAAATAAGAGAATGATAAAACTAAAAAATATATATGATGTACATTACCATGTAAACTTCCAACGATAATTGGTTTGAACGAGATCTAGTAAGCAGTTTTTTTTAATACGTCATAAATCGTAAACTGCAATTTACCTTGCATTCAATCAACTCAAATGTGAACATTAAAAAAAGAACATTATTATGTTACTTGCTGCCACGGAACCCTTAATGGGCCAGTCCGACTCGCACTTGGCCGCTTACTTGGTCATATTTCCGGTTCTACTTAACCAATTGCTATCAAACATACTGCAGATTTTAGGTGTGACCAAGACCTTTCTAATAGTAAAAACCACATCAAAATCCGTTCAGTAGTTTTTGCGTTACACAGATAAACAAACAGACAATAATTACAAAAAAATGATTTTTGTGTTGAGAATCGTTCATTTAACATAACCTAAGTACTTTTTTAAATATCTCCAATGTACAGACACAGCTTTTTTTTTTACGTGTGGTAACCCCCACCGGCTTCACCCCATCGGTGCCGACGATGAGGTGCGCGTGTCGGAATCGGACCGACTAAAACCACACGGTGTTCTCCCCAGGTGTCCATTGCCGGGCGCCCCGGGTAAGCCCTCGAAAGGATAACCCCAGGGTTACCAGCGGACCTTGGCCGCCACTGCGGCCTCACCTGGTGGGGTCGGGTTTTATTCCGCGTCGGTGAGTTGGCAGGCGTGTGTAGGACACACACGACACGCCTCCACCACGGCCTGCTTCCGACGGCGAGTCGGCCAACTGCCGTCTTCAGGCCCCGATCATGGAGGTCGGTAGTCCCGGTCGTAGACGAGTCTGCGGCGAGGACGCCGCAGAATGCGGAACTAATTTACAATTTTATAATAATATAGACTTCCATTGTTCACTTCTTTCTCCTCAAATAGCCAAGCAACATAAACAACAACAATGTGTGTCAACTTTTCAAACGTCTCCCATATCGTCCGATATCTATCTCGCCGTTAAAATCCGTTCAGTACTTTTTGCTTCCATCGGGAACTAATAGGTAAGAATTTATAACAGTTTTTTTTTGTTTTCAGAATCGTTCATTTAACATAACCCAATTTTTTATTTAAACATCCACAATCTACAGACACCACTTATTGAAATTTAAAATAGTATATATAGATAGATTATTATAGTACATATTATTTTAAGTTATATTATTATTATATGTGGACAGGGAGATAACAGCACTTACATTGAAAAAAGGGCAGGTCAAAAGCACTCGAAACCGACGGGCTTGCATGAAAGGCTTAATGACAGTGAAGGAAGCTCGTGACCCTGGGGTTATCCTTCCGAGGGCTTACCCGGGGTTTTAGTCGGCACACGACATAACCACTCCCGCTAGCCAGCGGGAGGGGTATCCGAAGGGATTTCCGCAAGTAAAAAAAAAAATCCGTTCCCGCAGGGGGAACGCACAGGTAGATTTCGTGAAGCAATTAATATTATTTTATTAACATGTTTAATTATTTTTTTCTCGAAAACGGTAACTTTTAGCGAAAAGCTTTTCAGACATTTATTTTAGACTTAAAGATGGCCTGTCGATTAAAAACGTTTCCGACGGCAAGAATGTTCACCGGTTAGAAGTTCTGATTTTTTCCCGAAAATTTTTGGTTTTTCCCCCCTCCACTTTTAGTTAAAGTTTTAATCTTATAGATTTATAATTAAAAGTTGTTAGTATTCATGAATACTATGGGATAAAATTAGAACGGTTCGAATATCTTTCATGGAACGTGAAATTTTGAGGAAAAACTGATTTCACAAAAAGTGAGGCCCTACCGTCCCCTTAGGCCGGATTCCACCCGTTCACGAACTTAAACTAAGTTTACACCCAAGCAATTCTTGACCGCAGTTTGAAAGCGATCGGGGCAAAAATACGACCGTGAGAGTGCCGCAAATTTTGGGAAGTGGAACCATACATACATACATATATACCTTTTTTTTTTTTTTTTATCGTGCGGAAATCCCTTCGGATACCCCCCCACGTGCCAGCGGGGGCGGTTATGTCGGGCTTGAACCGACTAAAACCGCACGCCGTCTCGGGTCTACAGACGCCGGGGTGTAATGTTGCCCATAGAGCATATCCCTCGCAATATACCTAAATATATATATATATATATATATATATATATAAACTTTTTGACCAGTGGTCATTTCGGACTCAGGGGGTCATAACTAGACCTCCTTTGAAGAATTTTTTTTTAAATTCGACAGTAGTCAAGAAACCAATAGGTAGATCGATTTCATCGAAATCTACCTAAAAGGAAGCTCGTGAAGTATATAAGGCCAGAAGCAAATGGCGGGCTGTTGTCTCTGCCTACCCCGGAGGGAAAAAGGCTTGAGTATATGTATTTATGTATCTACATTGACTGTCCGTGAATGTTTAACCTAATCTACCCTAACGGATTACTCCTTAAACTACCCCTAGTCCCCTTGTAACGTTGTGGATTCTTTACAAACCAAATTAAAACTATATCCGTAAATTAATCGATATTTTAGTATGTTTCGATAGTTATTACTAAATATCTATGGTTGTGCAAGCGAGATTGGACAGCACTAGCCCAGTCATCAACTGACGGCTCTTATATCGTTCCTTTCCTTGGTAACCTTCGCCGGGGAAAGTCACTTTGACCCCGTGGCCAACTGCTGTCGGCTCCGGGTAAGTTTTGAGATCAACATTTCCTACTTCTTTCTACAGGTGAAGACTTTCCAGCGGTGCTTATTGCCTGCTAAAAAGCATGGCTTAATATATTTTTATTTTATTCTGTGTGCTATTTCAGCCTACCTATTTAGTGCCACGAGGCCGATGACCCTTACGGTCAGAGGTCGCGGCACCAGCTTGTGCTGCCTATCTATTTTCTTTTTATTATAGCTTCTAGCTACGCTGCATTGCCGCTGGGAGATTCTCTTCACCTGCTATTTTAGCGGGTCACTTGGACGTAATTGCCTAGTGACAAACTGACCCGCACCTTTCCTATTTCCAGGGTCTTCGCACCGGGCTTCGCACCATAATGGCGGTAGCGAGGCACACCAGCGGAGACCCTGGCACGCCGGCATCACCACCAGCCACGTGTCCACTAGCTAAGTGCATTCTACCATCTTGCACAACGGACCGAACAACGCCACGGCAGAATATTTATTATGAATCCATCCCCTGAGGTTCATTTACTCAAATACCAGATATAAATTTATGTAACATTCTATTCACGATTATAATCTCATACTATACATTGTAATCAACCTTTTATTTAACTCTGCTCGCCCTAGCCGGTAGTAGTCTCAATTACATTCATAAACTTTATTAAATCTTACATGCATAACTAGTCACCTTAACTTTATGTAAACTTCATTTAAAAACTATCTATAAAAAATTATTAACCGTTACATTGGCGCCTTACAAGGTATTATTCTGCCGTAGGTATTGTGTGTTTGGTCCGTAAGTACTTTATTTCTTCTTATTTTCCTCTTTATTTTACCAGTGTGGTGATTTTTTTCACCAATTTTATTGTTATTTTTCATTTTTAACTGAATGAAGGTAGTTGAAAATAATTATTAATTTCAATTTTTTTATAATTAACTGAATAATGCATACTTTTTCCATTATATTAGTGAAATTACTCATTTATTTAACTAATTACTTGTGTTAAATATAACAACAAGGCTAATTAACATTACTTTTTACAAATATTTTGCATTTTTAACATCTAGACTGGTTTAATACCTCTTATGGTCATTTTAACTGCATATTATACTATTATACCCACTGGTAAATTAAGGATCTATTTGCTTTTGTTTTCTTGGACTTGTTGATCTCAACCATATCTACTTACTTTTTTATTCCATTTTTGTATACCCCGTCAGTGAATTTATTATACTTTTTATACTTGCTTACCTTTTATGTGCAATATAATAACATATATTAGGTTATTATATCAACCTATTGCTGGTTGAAATTTTTCTTTATTTTGATATACTTATTAAAACTATTTTGATGTATTATACACAAATAGTTAATTACTCACTGACAGGTTACATATATACATTTGATTTTACTAGTACCTTATATTGAAGTAAATTACTTACTTAATTTTCATGTCAATCTCGCTCATCGCACCATAGCTTTTATTTTTACTTAACTTTGGGTTAATTTACCTTTTAGATTTAATACTTACTCAACTGTTTTGTAGTCAGTGTTGCTTATTGTAGGATTTCTGTATCCAAATTAGCTTATATATTTGAAAAAAAAAAATAATCAAAACATAATTCTTTGAAAAGAAATACAAAGAATAAAAGATCTCTAGACAACTAATAAAATCTTTGAAAAGAACAACAAAGATAATAAATACTTAAATTTGTAGACCTCGTCTTGTTCTGCATATGGGATTGTTGTGTCAGGTATAGTTTAGTCTTTAAAATCATTACCGCTTATATAAATTTGACCGTTCAAAGTCAACAATGCATTAGCCATTTCCCCCGAGTCCTTTTAAAATGACTTGTGCCATAACTATAAACTAAATATAGGTAAAATAATCAATATAATTCATATAAAACATTTTTAATCAAACATAAAACAATACAAGGACCTAACCTAACCTAATAAATTTATTAATTAAATAGCAACCTAACTTCTCAACTATGAACAACACTTGTTTTGTTCTAATAATCACTATGTTGTAAATATATGTAAATATTCAATAAACTTTCCTTTGCACTTAAACACTCTTATACACTATTGTGGCAAACAAGTATATACCTACACATACTTGTAACTAAAACTTGTATTTTATAATAACACTGTTATTGCACTGTGGTAATACACTACCTTTATCTCGATACTACAATAGTCGTAATGATATTTGTACCTAAAAAGGGTCACCAATAAAATTTTAATTTCATGTACCTACCAACTTGTTCACATATTACGAAAACTTTTATAATTTAAATAACTCATGTATCCTGTTTGTAGACACGGTCTACAGGTCAATTATGTCTTCTTACTAAATAATGTAATACTTTTCAATTGTATTACATCTTTGGTTCGTATATTTGAACATTTTATTTCTATCAAAAGTTGTTTTGAAACTTAGAATTGTCAAACGTCATATGGTTCTGACAATCAAAAAGGTTGCCAGTATACTAAAATATAAAATTACTACTAGTTATTGTTTAAAAAATTGTCTTGTTTTTTAAAAAACAAAATAATATTATTCTTTGAAGAATACCAACTTTTGGACTTTTTTAACTGAATATTAAATATTAATATCTTATAACCTATTGGTTAATGTTCTATCATGTTGTAATACTTTTCTTAGGATGACTGTTCCCTTTTATGTTTTTGTTTTTTGAAGAAAACATTAAAATTTATTCACTAGTGAATAAATAATAATTTTTTGGACTTGCCCCAAAATAATTTATTATGTATATTTGAACTTATTAGTTTTTTAACTTCGTAATTATTTTGCCTGTTGCAATTTTTTGTATGATCCGTTGGATCAACCCTAAAATGCCTTCATGGTCATTTTGAACTTGAAAAATTTTTTTTTACTTATTGCCACAAAATATAAATACAAACATACGACTACAAAACATTAGAGAATACTTACCTTGTTGAACCGTGGGTTCTTAATTATTTGAAATTGAAAATAAAAAAAACTTAGATTTTTTTTTTGAACACTAGTTGTTCAAATTGCAACTGATGTTTGCATACATACTCACTGATGTGAGTCAAATAATAAACTATTTTACTTTAATAACACTTTTAATAATAAATTGACTTGGTCATAACTTTAAAAGTTGTTCATTATATATTTTTGACAATTTAATTGTCTTTATTGTATTAAATCATATTACCCTACCACTACTATATATTTTCGTCTTCTTTTCTCCTCTCTTTGAGATGGAACTTTGAACTTCATGTTCGTTTTCTTTTATTATTAGGCTTTGCCTAGTAAAGGTTGTTGTGTTGGCGTTTTAAACCAACTGATGTTGTTTTTGGGTCCGTTGGCGTTTTAAACCAACGGATACCTGATTCTTATGGTTTTATACCATTATTATGCTGAGCGGTCGTGCAAACTCAGTTCCAAAAACAAGCCTTATTGCATATCTTTGTTATGTCTTCTTTCGAGCGGTTTGCAAACTCGTGAAATAAGCCTTATTGCAGATGCGGTAATGTATACATCTAAAAAAAAGCCCTATACTAAAAACATAACACTTTATCTTTTATAGTCGAAAATATATAGTGGTATTTATTGCTCTTTTTCTTTCCATTGGAATTGTTGTCTATGACATTTCAATATTTAACATCTTGTTAGATTTACGTCTGAGTCTCCAGCGCCTATTATCCTGGAAACTCTCTTCGGAAGGAAGCGTGTGCTACATTATTTAAGTGGTAACCGCAAAGTATGGATGAAAATGATAGAGGAGGTATGTAAGAAAGTATGTATGTGTAAGCGTAAGTCAAGCATTGTATTGAGCAGTCCAGTATCGGGTTTTTGGGTAACAAAAACCCTGAACTAATTGAGGGGGTATTGTAACGTTGTGGATTCTTTACAAACCAAATTAAAACTATATCCGTAAATTAATCGATATTTTAGTATGTTTCGATAGTTATTACTAAATATCTATGGTTGTGCAAGCGAGATTGGACAGCACTAGCCCAGTCATCAACTGACGGCTCTTATATCGTTCCTTTCCTTGGTAACCTTCGCCGGGGAAAGTCACTTTGACCCCGTGGCCAACTGCTGTCGGCTCCGGGTAAGTTTTGAGATCAACATTTCCTACTTCTTTCTACAGGTGAAGACTTTCCAGCGGTGCAGCTTATTGCCTGCTAAAAAGCATGGCTTAATATATTTTTATTTTATTCTGTGTGCTATTTCAGCCTACCTATTTAGTGCCACGAGGCCGATGACCCTTACGGTCAGAGGTCGCGGCACCAGCTTGTGCTGCCTATCTATTTTCTTTTTATTATAGCTTCTAGCTACGCTGCATTGCCGCTGGGAGATTCTCTTCACCTGCTATTTTAGCGGGTCACTTGGACGTAATTGCCTAGTGACAAACTGACCCGCACCTTTCCTATTTCCAGGGTCTTCGCACCGGGCTTCGCACCATAATGGCGGTAGCGAGGCACACCAGCGGAGACCCTGGCACGCCGGCATCACCACCAGCCACGTGTCCACTAGCTAAGTGCATTCTACCATCTTGCACAACGGACCGAACAACGCCACGGCAGAATATTTATTATGAATCCATCCCCTGAGGTTCATTTACTCAAATACCAGATATAAATTTATGTAACATTCTATTCACGATTATAATCTCATACTATACATTGTAATCAACCTTTTATTTAACTCTGCTCGCCCTAGCCGGTAGTAGTCTCAATTACATTCATAAACTTTATTAAATCTTACATGCATAACTAGTCACCTTAACTTTATGTAAACTTCATTTAAAAACTGCTATAAAAACATTCAATCGTTACACCCTAATCTACTGAGTTATGACTACGATACCCCTAATGAGAATTATCCTTGCTAATCCTATTCCCCTCACCCTATACCAGTCTAGTCCTAACGTAATCCTAATTGAAGAGTCGGTAGCTTAGTGGTTAAAGAGTCGACCCTACGATCGAGAGGTCCCAGGTTCGAATCCTAGCCATTACACTACCGACGTGAACCCACTCCTAATACAAGCAATTTAGCTTAAAATTAGAATTATAAACGGGATATTTACCATGTTTAGTAAATGACCATGTCAATCTAAAATCATATACAATTTAGCTTAGCTGGAGGGGTTAGGGGGAATATTAGTAATTAGGGTTACTAATATTCTTTAAAAAAAAATTGCTACGCTATGTTGCTCTACACGCTTGGCTCTCGGTGACTCGCTGGCAGAGGTGCAAAGCAGTCGTGTTTACAACCTTGAACTATTACGCTCGTAAGGGTGTGGTACTCGGCGGTGTTCGGTGACGCTGACATCCACTCGTTTACTTAGCTATGGTGCGTAGTTGGTATCTCTACACGTCCCTAGGACCCTAGTCCTACTATACGGATTTAATAATACATATATATATATATATATAATAGGTACAGGATATTTGCCAAACGATCTCCTTCGAGGCGGCGAGTCTCCTTGCCGGAACTCCGCCATGGGACCTAGAGGCGAGAGCCCTTTCGTAACTGTACCAGTGGCGAAAGGAGGCGCAGGAGCAGGGACGGAACCCAGAGGCCGTGCAGTCCCAGCTCCAGGCCATCGTGGTGGATTGGAAGGAACGACTTGGGCAACCAAGCGCAGGGCACGCCGCAATAGCGGCGGTAAGGCCCATCATGGAGGATTGGCTAGAGAGGCGACACGGAAGCCTCTCGTACCGACTGACGCAGGTGATCTCCGGGAAGGGGAGCCATCTGCATCGGATCACGAAGGAGCCAACGCCTGAGTGCCATCACTGCAACGCGAGCGAGGACTGAGGGCTGCACACGCTGGCGGACTGCACGGCGTGAGAGGCGCCGAGGCGTGATCTCGTGGCAGCCATCGGGGTGGAAGTCCTCTCGCTCGGCATCATGATTGCGGCAATGGTGCGGAGCGCGAGCGCGTGGGCCGCTGCCACCTCCTTCTGCGAGCATGTAATGCTCGCGAAGGAGACAGCGGAAAGCGCCCGTCGCAGGCGACTTAGGCGCCGGAGGTCGCTTAACGATCTCCGTCCTCTATGAGCGCAGGCCTGGGAGTGGCAAGTGAGGCCGTCTGTCACCCCAGCAGAAGCAGGCCGGGATGGTGGAGTGACTAGCGCTCCTCCGGGTCTTGCCCCGATTTGGGGGCAAGAGCCCGTCTTGCCCCGGTTTGGGCCACGGCCACGGCCTTTTTTTGCGGTTTTAACAAACGCCAGGTTGTATATATAAACGCCTATACCTATATTATAATACTACTTATTCATAGCGCCGGCTGAGGACGAAAATAAGCACATTACACTCGTGAGACATGAATATAAACTCAATTTGCAATATTCCTTTCATGAAGAAAATTAATATAATATTTCAAAATGATAATCAAATTGGGTAACTTTATAATCTTAAAATAATGAAGTCGAGACCAATTTCTAAAATTAAAGTTTACGACTTAGTCTAAAACTAAAAAGTCAGCTTTCGTCTCCAAAATTCAGTAAATAGTTCGTCAAAGTCACGAAAATCCGATATTGTGAACTTTCCTTTAAGAAAGTTCCACTAACTACGCGTCTTTTTGCGATGTTTTTCGTGCGTTTCGTAAATTGAGATCAAGTTTTCTACTTCATCTTTACATCTTTTTAACTTTATATTATGTTGCAGAGCGAGTACCTAAACTAATTTAACGGCTCGTTAAGAATATCAAAGAGTTATATTAAAGGTTCTACTTGTTTGAATTGACTATCAGATATATATGACATAACATAACATAACTTCACGCCTGTATCCCCGAAGGGGTAGGTTAGGTTAGGTTAGAGGTGTATTACACATCAACGATTCGCCAGTTATGTTAAGGTCCCAATGTAAAAGCGGGCGAGCCTATTGCCATCTACCGGGCACATTATTAACATATTTATCATCATCATCATCAACAACCTATGCTAGTTCACTGCTGGACATAGGTCTCCCCTAGTGAGCGCCATAGCGCCCTGTCTTCAACATATATATGCTTGGATTATATCTATCTAGGTAATTATTACTATTATAAAATCATAAGCCAGTTGTGTCACATTAGATATATTTAAAAAAAACTACTTGTGTTATTTTTTTCTAAAGATTTAGATCGGAAAAAGAGAACATCTAGGACGGGACTTGAACCTGCGACCAGTCCCTTACAGGGGGAATGCTCTGACCTACTGAGCCATCTAGACTTATGTTATGTTAAATGAACGACTCAGAATTAAAAAAAAATTGTCTGTTTGTTCGCAATGGACGCAAAATCTACTGAACGATGTTTAATGCGGTTTTTTTTTCTATTAGAAAGTTCTTGCTCGTAATTATAATCTGCAGGATGTTTGATTGCAATTGGTTAAGTAGAATCAGAGATTAGACCAAAAAACGATAAACGATCGACCGATCAGCTGCTTATAGATAACTCTGGTTACTCTACTCCCGCTGGTTGTATATAATAAATAAAATAATAATAAATATTATACCACATTCTATATACATAGCGCTCTCTAGACCCAAAGTAAGCACAGTTTAACTATCTTGTGCTATGGATTCCAGAATGCGGATAAATATACTTATATACTTTTTTTAGGGATTTTCTTTAGAAAAGCCCTATTGCTATCGAGTTGTCGTCGACGTCGTCGTCGACGTCGTCGTTGCCAATTTTCTGTCACGGTTTTGGGTATGAAGGAGATGAGCTATCGAGTTGCTGTTTTCGGTAATAGATTCGTGCTGGGGTGAACCATTGCAAGATAAAATAAAAACGCAAAAAATCTAAAAAAAAAAAACGCAAAATGGAAAATCCCTTGTGGTCGGCTGAGCTCGTCTCAGGAATTCAACTTGTATATAAATACATACATATTATACACAGAAACACCCAGACTAATGCAAATAGACATATTCATGCATACAAATATTTGCACTGAGCGGGAATCGCCCCTTGTCGTAGCAGTCGAATGCACGCCACTACTAAATTAGGTGGATCGGTCTCCAAAGCTCCCAAACACAATACGTTTTATATGCTACTAAGCATATTCCACCTGTTGGCCTAGATAAATTGAGAAATTGGTCAAGTAGCTAGCCAATTGCCATCCACCAGGTACATGAATATTAGACACTGAGACATTTCTAAGAGAAAATCCAATAGCACTTTTACCCAAAAAAAAGGAGAAGTGACCTCTCAATTTCGCGCAAAAATAACTGCAAATTCATGGCAGGGGAACGAAATACATTATTTCACTTCGTTTCGGACAATAACGCGAGAGAATAGGTATTCACTCCCGGGGGTGCGACTGGTTGGATCACCTCCAAGTTTTGTGCACCCTGGGCAACGTGGGCGATGACGCGTCATTGATTGCTCCTCTGGATTAGCTGGCGTCAACGTCAACGGCCAAGAGTCTGACCAACCGGCCCTTTTCAGGGTCAGCTGACCCCATTGCACGAGGGGGTCGGGGTATGGCGGGCCTGCAAGGCCCGCGGGTGGGGGTGCTCGCTCCAGGTACCCCTCTGCTGTTATCAGAGGGGACACTGCGAATGGCCCAGGGTCAGTCGGAGTGCGAGGGATATGCTCTATGGGTTACCTTACACCCCGGCGTCTGTAGACCCGAGACGGCGTGCGGTTTTAGTCGGTTCAAGCCCGACATAACCGCCCCCGCCGGTCGGCGGGGGGGTACCCGAAGGGATTTCCGCACAATAAAAAGAAAAATGGTATTCACTCCCGGCCATTGAAAGAAATGAAAACAGCGCAATATTGTATTTTTTCACCAGAACTTGCAGAATGCATTCTGATGTAGGTTGAATTTATCTTTATCAATAAAAAAAATCAAATCCCTCAGAAGTTTGTCGTCGCTTCGCTTTGCTGATTTATTTTTTATTGTGTTCTCAATTGTATGAATTGCGGGTTTTTTAAGAGGGGCTTGTAGTAAACACTAGCCAAGTGCGAGTCGGACTCGCGTACGTAGGGTTTTGTACCACCGTTGACAGCCTGGTGACAGACGGACGGACAACGGAGCCTTAGTACGGACCTCTAAAAACGTCGCTCGAGGCCGTCTAGGTAGGGTCCACCATTCTAGGGACAATCTCTGAAAGTGGTGGCGACTACTTGTTGGACTTCACCTCAGCTTACCACCAGACGGGTACCTCGTGCGCACATTTTCTTCTCAGGGTTAGGGTGTTCATGCAGTCGAGATTGGCGCTAGGATGTTGATTATGGAAAGATTTGAATCAGAACAAGAAATGATTGAATTCAGGCAGGACCTTTCTCTAATGTATAGCTGGCTAAATATCATACATTAGATTTAATTAGGAAAAAGTGAAAATCCAGGACGGGACTTGAACCCGCGACCAGTCCCTTACAGGGGAATACTTGCACCAATTGAGCTTCCTGGACACGTCCTAGATATTGGAAATTCTCTGATATATTATGCGTCTCGGGGCGTCGCTGGAGCCATCTCCCGTAATTCTCGCGAACTTCCGGAAACAACGAATGTTTCCGTACTAAATGTACTGTAAAAGTTAGCATATTAATTGCTTCAAAATTTCATTGAATAGCATAGATTAAACGAGCTAAAACTATTGCCAAAGGATTCTATCGCGATTTATTTGGTGTAATATAAATATTTACTCTGAATTCGACGTTTCGGTGATTTTCAGCAGCCATGATCCTGAGGAGACTGAAGATGGTGGTCGTCTTATAGTTTCAAGTGTAAGTTACCTCAAAGTACCCGAACTATGTTGAATTGTTGGTGTTACTATTTACGCAGAATGAGCTTACAGTGTCACGAAGTGTTATTGTATTTTGCTTTATCTTGGATATAATTAAGTGAATGACTAGGTCCCAAGCTGGTGGTACATTCCAACCATTCTTCTCTCTTAAAATTATTCTGTTTTTTACACTAAGAAAAATAACACCAAATAAATCGAGATAGATCCATTAAAAATAGTTTTATTCCAATGTGTGATATTCGTCTAAACATCCAACAATATCAGCATAGATTAAATTCAAAATAGACAAACTGAGTACCTTTTTTTTCCCTCGGATACCCCCCCGATGGCCAGCGGGGGCGGGTTTTTCGGACTTGAACCGACTAAAACCGCACGCCGTCTCGGGTCTACAGACGCCGGGGTGTAAGGTTACCCATAGAGCATATCCCTCGCACTCCGACTGACCCTGGGCCATTCGCATTGTCCCCTCTGATAACAGCAGCAGAGGGGTACCTGGAGCGACCACTCCCCCCGCGGGCCTTGAGGGCCCGCCATACCCCGACCCCCTCGTGCAATGGGGTCAGCTGGCCCTGAAAAGGGCCGGTTGGTCAGACTCTTGGCCGTTGACGTTGAGCAATCAATGATGCGTCATCGCCCACGTTGCCCAGGGTGCACCAAACTTGGAGGTGATCCAACCAGTCGCACCCCAGACAAACTAAGTACCTATCTGTATTCCGATATTGATGTTATTAAACTTCTCCATTGCAAATCTACCGGCTGAGCAGAATATGTGAGCACGTTCGAATTCATAATGGCGTTGTGTGTACCAGCTGACTAGAGCTCGTAATATGTATATAAATATAGATATGTATAAGCATATACATCATATGCTGTAGATATGTGTACAGAGAAGATTTAAATAACTATAGAGTCATAGGGTAATACCATCTAAGGTTTTGTACCGGCATTGGGAGTTTGAATTTATTATAGGGTAATACTGCATTTCCATTTGATATCCTCTAGCTTATAGATAGTTCGCTTTAATATTAATGCTCAATAAGCAGTTTATATGGTGATGAAATACAGTATATGCTTTTTAATTCGTTTTGATAATAAAGACAATGGACACCATAGCGGATATATAAGTGTTGAGATACATGTATAGTAAAAGTACAAAATAAAGTTTCTGTTTGCTATAGAGATCCAGTTCGGAGGACCATAAAATATGATCCTTGTACACTATTTGCTAAATGTTAAACTAATAAATACTTGTTTTTAAATACTTCTTCACATAAAAGTGATTAACTATAATCAGTTAAGCTACTGAAACCGAACTTCTTTTATAATCGAACTTATTTTCAAATTTGAACTTCCGAACCAAATCTAAACGAAAACCAGAATCGTATTGCATCCGGGCACTATCAGCGTCACTGAATTTATTCGTTTCATTACGTCACTAGAGTCTATTATTAGGTCATTGTTCAGAAGGATTAATATTAAAAAGGTTATTGTAGCCGGTTGATTTGATATAGTTCTGACTAGTGCAAATAACTCTGAAACAATCAGTATCGTGTACAATATAGGTCACTAGAACTCTGTCAATACATCAGCTATAATTGAATACATAAAACCACCACTGTGTGTTTGCATAATACGAACATACTTAATATTACAAGTATATTGATCTCATACCCCTATGCGTCACTTATTTATGTATACC
The DNA here is from genome assembly GCA_946251805.1 of Cybosia mesomella. NCBI lineage: Eukaryota > Metazoa > Arthropoda > Insecta > Lepidoptera > Erebidae > Cybosia > Cybosia mesomella. The sequence continues at coordinate 27,983,760 of OX276408.1, forward strand.
TCTTGTAGCTTAAATATTATTTTTTTTAATATATTTTTTTATATATATATTTTATTTCACCTCGCCTGATGATAAGCTGAAGGTAAAGTCTCAGAAAAGAGGTTCACCATTACATACACGTACCATGTTAACAATGGAGGCACTCAGCTTGACGGCTTCATCAGAAGAGGATTGTCGTCGCAGCACCGCGTGATACCCACCGGTCCCACTAGTGCTGCGACCACACATTCTTAAGTTAAATATTTATTGACTTTATATATTACCGACTGACCCAGGGCCATCTCCGGATTCGAGATGACCTTCCTCAGGTTTGGGAACCACGGTGTCCCCTTCTTGCCCCTGTAAAGTAACACAACGTGCTGCCGCCCCGTCCTGCTTCTGCTAGTAGAACTATCACCTAGGGTTACACGCGGCTCTATCTGTCACCCTCAGGCCTACGCTATTGGAAGACGGTGACGTCTGAGTCGCATCCGCGCATGGCGGGCTCTACGGTTCATGAGAGACCTGAGTCTCCCCCGGCCCCGCCCCTTCTGCCACCTTCTCGAGCATTACTCGTTCTCCAAAGAATGCGATTTACGCTTGAATCATGAGAATATTGGTATGAAGTCGGAAGTTTTGGCGAATATTACACATTGAAGAAAAACTAGAATCCTTTAAAAATATTTTGTTTTCAATAATACTTATCTATGGATTTTTAATAAACAGAGAGTTTTGTTTTCAAGGTAGAGTAGTACTAGGTAAATTTGTAAGTATCGTGTTCAATCCATGACTTGTCAGTGGACATACCGAACAGTGATGTCGCACCGCGTTGACAGGCAGACGCGTGCGCACGTCAACCGCATTATTCGCTAGTATGTGTTCTTATGTTCAATTGAATGGCATTAAAATACTAGACTTGATAACGCAATACGGTTAATAACTTCATTATCAGATTTTTGATTTAGGTAATGTGTTATTTTCTGCCATGGGAAATTGGGACACCACGATGATCTTCGGAACCCAAGCTAAACTCAGACGGATGAGGCCCTGATGTAGACTTTCCTTGAGATTAGATGTCGACAGCAGTCGCTCTCATAAAAGCCAAGATAAGCCAAATCAAGGAAAAGAGTAGAAGAACCGATCTCGAGCTCCAAAGTGCAAGGGCTCACGCTGACACTGTGACAATGATGATAAAGATGACATATATATTTTATTCAAGTTTCATATTTAAATATTTATAACATTCCTGTACAATATAAAAAAGTGGCCAATTGTGAGTCGGACTCATCCATGAAGGGTTCCGTAGGAGTAAGTAACATAATAATGTTTTTTTTAATTTTTATATTCGAGTTGATTGAATGAAAGGTAAATTGCGGTTTACGACTTATGATGTATAAAAAAAACTACTTACTAGATATCGTTCAAATCAATTTTCGGTGGAAGTTTATATGGTAATAAATAAATAAATAAATATTCTAGGACAAATTACACAACGCCATCTAGACCCAAACTAAGCAGAGCTTGTCATATGGGTTCTAGAATGCGGATAAACATACTTAAATACTTTTTTTTTTGTAAATAAATACATATTATACATAGAAACACCCAGACCATTGCAAATATACAAATTTGCACTGAGCGGGAATCGAAACTGCGACCTTTGGCTTAGCAGTCGAATGCACTACCGCTACGCCATAGTGGTAATGTACATCATATTTTGAGTTTCAGATCTAAGTATGGAGAAACCCCCAAAATTTATTGTTTTTTTTTTACGCGTTTTGTGTGAAAACCTTAATGCGGTTCACAGAATACATCTACTTAACAAGTTTCAATACCATAGTTTTTATAGTTTCGGAAAAAAGTGGCTGTGACATACGAACGGACAAACAGACAGACATGACGATTCATTTGGCAACGGAACCCTAAAAAGAGCTAACGAAATTCATAATATTTATATTTAATTAAATAGTTACTCGCTATCATTTCATCATTTTGAATTAATTACTTAAATAGCACTTAACAGATATTTACTCACATGAAGGTCTCTCAGTTATGATTACAGTGAATTGAAAATACTCATTTAATGTGATTAGCACTGTCAGACAGAGCACTCAATTGTCTGAGTGCTCTGTCTGACAGTGGTAATCACATTGCTAGAGTAATTCTTGTTTGTAAGCTTTATAAGCTATATTTGAGCTACAATTAGAACTTTATAAATGAAGACATTGAATGTTTATGAAAATATAGGGTTGAAGTATGGCTATCCACATTCTAGAGCCCATAACACAAGCTAGTTAAACAATGCCTACTTTGGATCTAGAGAGCACTGTGTAGAATATCGTAGAACTTCCTTTGTTAACTTTATATACATATAAATTATATTTTTAAATATCAATAAAAAAATCATTTAAAAATGTAAAAAATATTGGTCCACCGGCATCGGGGACGGTGATCAATCTACCGGTTGTTAGGGCTCCAGAGAGAGGAATCTCCTCACAATACATGCCGCGTGGAAGACTACTGCCCTCAGCATCAAGCCCTTGATCCAACTGCCCAACGCGAGCTGCTTGAGATGTTGATCGAGGCTTTTGGCAATTAGTCCAGGAACTCATACGACTATCGGAACAATAACTGCTGAATCCACATCCCACATATCAATAACCTCGTGAGCCAAGTAAAACTATTTTAACTTTTTTTTTGGACTTTCACGAGATTCTCTTCATGTGGGATGGTGATATCAACAATTATTGCTATAGCCTCTATTCGATCTATCACCACTATATTGGGCTTATTGGCTGCAATAGTCCTGTCAGTGATGACAGATCGATCCCCATACAATGTATACGCAACCATCGACAAGAACTGGATCGGGCACATTCCTGTAATACGGCACCTCCGAATCCACAAGGTTATATTTAAGAGCAAGTTGCTGATGGAGAATTCTGGCCACTTGGTTGGACAATATACAATCCTGGCGAGCTAGATGTGTCAGTGCAAGTACTCACCGTTGTCAAGACGAGAACAAACAAAAACAATGTACCGGAGGCACTCTCCGGGTCGGTGACATGCCAGGTTTCCCTTGCAGGGTTGTCAGTTCAGACGGGATTCGCCAAGTTGATTTTTTTGTCAAATTTCTGATATCCTGATACATGTGAAATGTTCACAACTTAAGACTACCGGAAAATTATAAAATACACAAATATTGCAAAGGTCCCGATAATAATGTTTCTAATAGTAATGTCAGTGACCATGCGAATCTATAGACAAAATTGTGTCTTCTAAGTATAATAGTAATTCCACTATTGTATTACTGGTAGGTGAGAGTATCAGAGTAGGCAAGAAAGACTTAATGTACTGTATAGACTCCCTCAGTAAACTAAAAGTATTTAAAATAATATTATGTGCGTTTCCATATGTGTGTTGCCAGTCCTCATCTTATAATAAAAAGATACATTATTTGAATAATTTTATTCATACTTTGACATGTCGTCATAGTGACACTTTTATATTTTTTGACACTAATAATTTTATTAGTAATTATTGTTTTAAGACTAAAGATAGTATCTATCTTACAAAGTATGACAAATATAAAGTTGCTACATTAGTAGCATATAATATTAATTTTTGGACGAGTTTACATTGTAAACGAAGCAATAACCTAATACCTACAGACTTACTTGTAGTGGTAATTCTGTATGTTTAACTGATAATGATACTTTAAACTAAGTGTTCAGACAACAGGAATGCCAGAGCTAAAGATAGCTCATCAAAACATAGAAGGTCTTCCCGGCAAGGAATTAATAATTGAATTATTTCTAGAGAAATTAAATGTGGATATTTTGTGTTTGACTGAGCATTGGCTCAAAGAGAGTGATATGATGTTCAGTATAGACACTTACAATATTGTAAGTTGCTTTCACAGAAAGTCTGCTATCAGAGGTGGCTCCATGGTCTTAATAAAAAATGGTCTCCGCAGCAAAGAGCGGATTGACATTGTTAGACTTTCTGTTGAGCGATGTGCTGAGGTGGCCTGTGCCGAGCTTGATAGTTATATAGTAGTCTGCGTATACAGTCCACCTTGTAGTGATTTTGGAACTTTTATTGGGGTCATGGACAAAATTCTTGGGATAGCATCAAATAGCAGAAAGAATCTAATTGTATGTGGAGACTTTAATATAAACATCTTGGAACAGTGTAGGAAAAGTACCCAATTTCTAAACATGTTCAAAAGTTACAACCTTGAAAATATTTTCTGTGAACCAACTAGAATCACTGCTACAACTGCCAGTTGTTTAGATAATTTTTTTAGTGACAGTGTATACTTAAGTAAGTCTGTAATAAGTGCGTTGCCCTCAGATCACTGTGGTCAAATAGTATCCTTCTCCAAGGGAAATAATAATCAACCTAAAGAGAAAATTATGTGTAGGCCCATAACCTCTAACAAAATTAGAGAATTCAAAAACTTGTTAGAGAACAAGCTCAATTGTGTAGCTTACCTAGGCAATAATCCTGAGGTTCATTACAATAGTTTATTTAGTACATTAACTGATGCTTTTTCACATACATTCAAACAAAAATGTAAAAAGCACAGTACTAAATCTAAATTCTGTGAATGGGCTACTGTAGGCATATATAAAAGTAGACGAACACTTTTCGATTTATACGCCCAAAAACAGTACAGACTTAACAGTCGTTTCATTGAATATGTCAAAAATTACTCCAAGGTATTCAAAAAAGTATGTAGACAAGCGAAGGCCATTCATATTAAAAGGAAAATAATTGAGGCTCCCAATAAAATGAAAGAAACTTGGAAAGTTATTAACAAAGAGTCTGGTAAATGTAAAGTGAGGGATACTGTTACTAAAATTAAATTAGAAAACAAGAATATAACCTCTCCGAAGGATATTGTAAACGCTTTTGAAGATTATTTTACCAATATTCCATTGCAACTCACTTCCTCTATTAACTCTAGCGCTGACAGTGCTGTGGCCCTTGTTGAGAGTAATATTAGTTCTTCTAAATTTAAGTTCAAACATATTGATCCCAATGACATTTTAAAAGCATTTAAAAATCTAAAAATAAAAATGTCTGAGGATTACTGGGGCATGTCAGTTAGTTTAATTAGTCATATAATTAATATCATTGCACATGATCTAGCACTCATATTTAATGAATGTATAGATGAAGGCACATTTCCTAATTTAATGAAACACAGTAAACTAATACCATTATTTAAGAAAGGATCTAAGTCGGAACTTGGAAACTACCGCCCCATCTCTATTTTGCCAGCTCTGAGTAAGGTGTTTGAGAGAGTGATGCTCAATCAGATGCAACTGTACTTTAAGACCAACAATCTTTTCCATAGCCAACAATATGGCTTTACTGGCGGGAAATCTACCACCGATGCGGGAGTGGCTCTAGTCAGCCTAATTTACGACGCTTGGGAGGGATCGCAGGATGCTATTGGGGTATTCTGTGATCTTTCTAAAGCATTTGATTGTGTTGACCATCAAACACTCTTGCTCAAGCTACGTCGATATGGATTTGATGAGAAATCAATAGAACTATTAAAATCATACTTAACAGATAGGCTTCAGACTGTTGTTGTGAATAACGTCAAGTCAAACGGATCAAACGTCAAAATAGGCGTACCACAGGGATCAATCCTAGGACCTTTTCTCTTCTTGGTGTATGTCAATGACCTGCCTTATACGATCGAGGCTCAAGCTGGCATAGTACTGTTTGCAGATGATACATCACTGATATTCAAAGTAGATCGGCGTAGTACAGATGCGAGTAATATTAATAATATTTTGAACGCCATTTCAAATTGGTTTTATGCAAACAACCTATTGTTGAATGCAGAAAAGACCAAATGCATTAAGTTTACACTGCCTAATGTGAGGCAAGCACACGTTAATGTCGTGCTGGAGGGGCAAAGGTTGGAATTTGTAAACAGCACTACTTTTCTAGGCATAACACTAGATTCGAAATTGCAATGGGGTGACCATATCACTATTTTGGCCAATAAACTCAGTTCTGCTGCTTATGCTGTCAGACGGATTAGGCAGTTGACAGATGAACCTACTGCTAGGCTGGTATATTTTAGTTATTTTCATAGTCTGATGTCTTATGGAATACTACTTTGGGGGAATGCAGCAGATTTAGAAACTATATTTATACTACAAAAGAGGGCAGTTCGTGCCATTTATTGTTTAGGCAAGAGAGATTCTCTTAGGGAACGATTTAAAAAGACTAATATTTTAACTGTAGCTTCCCAATATATATTCGAGAACATACTGTATGTCAGGAAAAATATATCCAATTTTACAAAAGTAAGTGACATTACAGACAGAAATCTGCGTAATAAAAATAAACTTATCCTTCCATGTTATCGGCTTAGCAAAGTTAGTGATTCTTTTAGGGGGGAAGGTATACGCTTTTATAACAAATTGCCTGAATCGGTCCTTGGTATGCCTGACAATAAATTTAAAACCTTTGTTAAGACCACCTTATGTAAAAAAGCATACTATAGGACAGATGATTATCTTAAAGACAAAAATGTCTGGTTTGAGCATGGTGCAGGCTCCTCCTAAAATGCTAAAATGTTACAACTACAGCATAGTATTGTAGTAGGCACGCGACCTTTTTACCATATTTTAACTTTTTTCAATTATTTGAACGATTAACTTGGGTTAAATTTTATTATAACGTTTTTTTATTATATACCTTTATTTATCTTGACACGAGACAAAAATGTACATTCGTCCATATTTAGTCTTAAGAAATCACTATTATAAGCTGACGTCTCGAAAATGCCGCAGTGGAGTTTGTTGCGCCGTTTCTTCTCCACTAGCGCCTAGGAAGCGGTGGTAAACTTAGTATTAAGCAATTATTGACGTCAAAAAGATGTAATTACGTTGCACTATTTTGAAAAATAAAGACTTTGACTTTGACTTTGACTCCACTACAATAACTTCTTCACTTATATAACACGCATGAATCGCAAAAAAACACCTTTATCATACATACATATGTATGTATTTACAAAAAGAATGTTTAAGTATGTTTATCCGCATTCTAGAACCCATAACACAAGCTAATTAAGATATGCTTACTTTTGGTCTAGATTGCGTCGTGTAGATAGAAAGATATCCTAGATATCCCAGAAAATGTATTATTATTTTATTTAACCAGTTTATTCATAAGTAAACCATACAATACTATCGATTCATGTTCAAACTCAAATATTAACTAACTCACTATCGCCAGTCCGTCTGCGGACAGTTAGCCTCGCAAAGTTACCGTGACATTGAAAAACAATTCAATAATAATCTATAAATTATAGTAACTCAGTTAACTGAGAGGGCGTCCCTGTAGGTCACCAGTTTGAAGATCTTTGATTAAGTTAGCAATATTGAGATCTGTATTAGATTACTAAACTTGATCTTGTTTGACATTGCCAATATATTACTACTACTATTACTGGTGGTAGAAATTTGATGACACAAATTTGTCACAAAATTCGGCCGGGTTTAGTCGGTTCAAGCCCGACATAACCGCCCCCGCTGGCCATTTCGCGTTTATAAGATTAGTAGGATTCATTGACTTGAATGCCTGATTACTCTAGCCATAAGTTATTACTTATGTTAGCATGCGCTCTTGAGGTTCTGAATTCAATACCTGGATCGAACAAAGTGATAGTGAGTTTTTCTGTTAGCTGTTAATATTGTTTGTATAAATAACTGAAAACTGTCATTGGTCATTTATTTTGCTAAACATAGGTACATAGTAAGGTTTTAGTAACTGTAATGGTCTTTGTATAATATGTCATCCAAATTATCTCAGTTTTCCAGCGTCTCAGCTTCCTAGTGAAATGAAGAATCTACCTCTTCATAAATTTAAAAGCCAAATTAAAAGTAAACTCTGCCAAAAGGCTATTATAAAATTCAAAACTATTTAGATGACAAACAAGCTTGGAATTTGTCTGTAGGTATGTATGTAATTTAATATGTATGGTATTTATGTTCTTAGTACTTTTGTATTCTATTATTATGTATGTTCTCTGCAATTGTACACTTGCACTTACTATCCTTTTGTTGCTGTTTCTCCTTTATCCCCCAAAGGTTTGCGGGGAGAAAACTCAATACTGAGTTAAGCTCGCCTTTGTACATCTAAATATAATTATGCCTGTTACTCTACTATTTTATGTATGTTATTGTATTGTATTGTGTATTGTATTGTATATTAGGGCTGAGCTGTAGTTAGGGCTGAGCTGTAGAGTTAGGGCTGAGCTGTAGGCCACTAACGGGGTCCACAGGTGGCGGATAGTGGAACGGCCATCAAGATATGGTGGTTAGCTGCGAATATATCGAATAAGCAGTCCCCGACCAAACAGCGGCAAGATTATCAGGACGTGGTGGGGAGTCCAGTGGGATGGGCTTCCCTAAAAAATGCCACAATGTCCGAAAACGATCTTGTGACGTAGCGAGTAAATGCCGCCACTAAATAAGCATTCCCCTGGTGTCAGGCAGCGGTGGCACCAGTACTGGTTGGAGGCCGAAGAAATGTGTTCCGGAAGGGCTCATGTCCAGACTATATGAAGCGGACTAGCTTTACTTCATATACTGCGGTGTGGAAGGCAAGAGGGAAACCACTACACTAAATTTCCCTAAAAAGGAGTAATATGAACATGAAAAATAATAGTAGTAACGTTCTTGACAACGGGCTTCCACGATGTAACATGCCGTGGCGGTCTGAGTCCGGCAGGGTCAGGGGTAAGGCTGATTCGGTCGTCATCATGCGAAATCCTTGCAAATTAGGCACATGGAATGTGCGTACAATGTTGGAACCAGGAAAAATAGAAGAAGTTAAAATGGAGATGGAAAGATTAGAGATAGATATTTTAGGCCTATGCGAAGTTAGATGGGAAGGAAGTGGAGATTATTGGAGCGATGACTACAGGATTATTTATACGGGAGGGGAAGTACAGGGATCAAACGGGACAGCTATTATACTTAATAAAAAATGGGGAATGCAAGTAGAAAATACTATACATCACAGCGACAGAATAACAGTTATAAAATTAAGATCCAAACCAAAAGACATAGTTATAGTTCAAGTCTACATGCCCACTAGTAAATACGCAAATGAAAATATAGAACTCATGTATAATCATTTAGACACCCTGCTGGATATTGTAAAAGAGAAGGACAGTCTCATTGTCATGGGGGATTTCAATGCCACTGTAGGGGAAGGAAGTGAAGAAAATATAGTTGGAAAGTTCGGACTTGGGAAAAGAAACAAAAGAGGAGACAGATTGGTTCAATTTTGCAAAGAAAATTCATTGACAATAGCTAACACTTTATTTCAACAACCAAAAAGACGTTTGTACACTTGGAAAATGCCCGGTGACATAGGAAGACACCAAATAGACTTTATAATTACTAAAACAAAAGAAAAGAATAACATCAAAACATGCAAGACACTTCCCGGAACAGATTTAGATTCAGACCATAACCTCCTTATGAGTGTCCAGGATTTCCAAATAAATAAAAGTAAGAAGAAAGTTAAACCAAAGCACCTTGATCTCATTAGTCTTAAGGATCCAACAAGCAATTTAAGAGTGCAATATAGTAATAAGGTCGGTGATAGTTTAGTTAAGTATAAGTACAATTTAGAAGAAAAGACAGAAAATAGTATAGATGATAGATGGAATATTACAAGGGATATATTAGCAAAAAGTGCAGAAGAAACTCTCAAACAGCAAAAACTTATACCAAGGAAGAATTGGATGACAGAAGAAATTATTGATCTCATACTTAAAAGAAGAGAAATTAGAAATAAAACAGATGATATAAGCTTAAGGGAATATAGAACACTTACAAATAAAATAACGACAAAATGTAGGGAGGCCAAAGAAAATGATGCTATAGACACATGTTATAAAATAGAAGAACTAATAGAAAAAGGGAAGATGGATCAGGCATATAATATAATAAGGCAGATAGATAAGAAACCCGTAAGAAAAGGTTCAGCTGTTTTAGATGAAAATGGAAAAATATTAATAGACAGTAAAGATATAGTTGGAAGATGGATAAGGTATATAGAGAAGTTATATGAAGGAGAAGGAATGTTTGAAAATTTCATAGAAAAAGAAGAGCTAGTTGGCATAGATAATTTAGGACCACCAATACTAAGAGAGGAATTTGAAAAAGCAATTGACAGTATCCAAAACGGAAAAGCAGTTGGACTTGATAATATACAGATTGAAATGATAAAATACGTTGTGTGTGAGCCTATTAAAAATAAAATATTTAATATCATTCAAGAAATGTACATTACCGGTAAGATACCTAAAGATTTTCAGCAAAGTAAAACAGTAACGCTACCAAAGAAACAAAACACTTTAAAATGTGAAGAGCATAGAACTCTCAGTTTAATATCACAGGCCAGCAAAATATTAATAAAAATTATTCAAAATAGAATTCGACCAATTTCCGAAAATTACATAGGCCCAGATCAGTATGGTTTCAGAAAAGGAAAGGGGACTAGGGAGGCAATCCTGGCACTACGTTTAATAATTGATAGACGATTAGATTTGGGGCTAGATACACATATAGCGTTTATAGATCTGGAGAAAGCTTTTGATAAAGTAAACTGGGAAGGCATGATGAAAATCTTAAAAAATATAGGCATAGACTACAGAGATAGAAAAATCATATATGAGCTATACAAACATCAGGAAACAGTTATAGAAATTGGTCAAGAAGAAGGAAAAGCAAAGATAAAACAAGGAGTACGACAGGGATGTCCACTTTCACCAGTCATTTTTAATATTTTTATTGAAACAGCAATTAAACAGATAATCGACGCAGGAAAAGGGGGGGTCAAATTTAATGGGGAAAACATTCAATTTATAAGATTTGCTGATGATATAGCTGCAATAGGCAAAAACCAGACAGATCTAGAAGCACTACTTACAGAAATGGACAAGACATTCAACCAATATGGCTTAAAAATCAACACTAATAAAACAAAAATTTTAGTGACCTCCAAACATTCAAACCGCAATAGACCAATTAGACTAAATAACAAAATCATAGAAGAAGTCAAAAGTTTTAAGTACCTAGGAAGTATAGTCACCAATGACTCCAGATGTACTCCAGATATCAAAGCCAGGATCGCAATGGCGAAAAACGCTTTCAATGGAAAGAAACAGCTACTTAAAGCCAGAATATCAACTTGCGTCCGCAAGAAACTTATAAAAGTCTACGTCTGGAGCGTGGCGTTATACGGCTGTGAAACGTGGACAATGACACAGAGGGACAGGGAAAGACTCGAGGCATTCGAGATGTGGTGTTGGCGTAGGATGGAACGAATAAGCTGGACAGAGAAAAAAACAAACGAGGAAGTATTACATCTAGTGAAAGAAAAGAGAAATATATTGAACGTTATCGAAAATAGAAGGGGAAAGATGCTAGGACACCTATTACGACATGACCTACTACTAAGGATTGTATTGGAAGGAAAGATTGAGGGGAGAAGAGGAAGAGGTCGACCTAGAAGAGCTTATATGGACCAAATCAAGGAAAAGATTGAGGTCACGTCGTATAGGGAGGTTAAGGATAGGGCTGAATCCCGAGAAAGTTGGCGATTACTCCACCGACAAGAGCAGAGCTCTTAAATTAATGATGAATAAAGAATTAAAAAAAAAATAATATTATGAACTGTTTGCTCTCTCTCTATGCTACTCAAACGAAATATTGTAATTAGGTTAAGTAAACATGTATGTAAATAGACCAAAAAAAACAGCCAGCTGAGTTTCTTGCCGGAGTCTTCTCAGGACGGGGCCGCGTTTCGAACCGGTGGTCCATTTTCCAAACATTCGTTTAATGATTTTTTTGGACGTTTTGTAAGTTCCGTATTAATGGTCTATACAGAATAAATGGTTTTTTACTTTGACTTTGACTTGACGTTGGGTCCCGGACCGGTGAGCAATTCGTCACTCTATATTTTAGATCAGGGAATTGGCCGCCTAGATCTTTTGATTTGATATTGTGGGTTTTTTTTTGTAGACATACGTCAAATCTCTTGTTTAGGCCAATAAACCAATATCGATTTAAGCACTAGAAGACAACATCACGTGTTATCGGTGAGATACGAGCCGATATACTCGAAAAAGTAACTGAAAATTAGACTTCACGTATGGATCACCTAAAAAGTAGTCTCGGCGAACATTTACTGTAAATAATCTTTGAAACATAAATGGTTAGGATTAATTTTGTACCCCGAATATTTTTTGTTTATATTCTTCACAATTTTCAACCGCTTGAAAAATCATCCAATACGAGTAGTGATTAATCGCTCAAGGTTCTTTGTTCTTAATAATATCGAATACGACCCTAACGATTTTAGTATAATTTTGCCATTGAAACTGTAGGAAGCAAATGTGTATATAATGAGCCAAAAAAAGTTGTAAACAAGGTTTTTATTCGGGTCGGTGTTCCGTAGTTTTCCTGTTCAATTCGTCATAACTTTGCTTAGTAAAGGAACGATGAACAATAGAAAAGCCGCCTCCCGATGCAAAAACGACAGGGTGTTATAAGTTTGACGTGCCGTGACGTGTGTGTGTCTGTTTGTGGCATCGTAGCTCCCGAGCCGATGCACCGATTTTGATGCGAATGTTTTTGTTCGATTCATAACTATAAATAAATTTGTGTCGGAGGTTTTTAATTTTGAAATTAATATTATTCTGTAGTACAAATGAAGGAAAAATGCAGGTAAGGTAATCAAAATCTCCCGAGGGGGCCATCTCCGGTTTCGAGATGTGTGTGAGGGATATGCTCTATGGGCAACCTTACACCCCGGCGTCTGTAGACCCGAGACGGCGTGCGGCTTTAGTCGGTTCAAGCCCGACATAACCGCCCCCGCTGGCCGGCGGAGGGGGTATAAGAAGGGATTTCCGGAAGAAAAAAAAAAGGTAATCAAAATCCATAAAAAACTTTTAAACTCTTTGTGAAGTATCTGCACTGTACTCACTTGGAACATCCATGGTGTTACTATCTAGCCATAGAACGGCTGCCTATCGGGTCAGCTGTAATTTTATTGCAACAAGTTTTTCTTTCAAGAGATTTTTCTTTCTTTCAAAAACATCTAGATGGAGCTGCTAATGGCATTTTGCGCTCTAATTATCCTCCGAGGCTTTTCCTATTGGCGTTTATTCTAACTACGAAACGGTCGAAATTTGATATGTTACGTGAAACGTCTGTCAGCTGACACGCATAACCGACTAGTGATATAGAAGTTCAGTAGTGAGACCAGATTGTTGGACTTTTCGGGGCTCCAATTTAAGGAAAGGCGTTCCTCCAACACAAAGGGAGGATTCTCCGACTAGGCAAGGTGATGACGCCTGGCGGGCCGCGGCCCAACGGTTGCCGTTGGGATATTGTTTATATGTTATACCAGCGTGCGAACTTCAATTTCGCGATTCAGGATCGGTAGTGACGTAGTAGTATCGAAGTAGTTCAACTTGTTGTCACTAGACGGCGCTGGGTATATGTGGTATCGCCACACCCGTAACGAATGCCACAGATGTTCGTACAGCAAAGGGGCCCAACGGATTAACGTACTCTCCGAGGCACAGACCCCTCTGTCTCAATGTGTTAAGAATAGTCACCCATCCTAAGATTAAACTGGCAATGTTGAAATAAAACTATTTTTAACGGATTCTATCGCGGTTTATTTGATGTTATTTTATATTTTACATTGAACCCGACGTTCGGTTGCTTTTCAGCAGCCATGGTCACGGGTAGACTAAAGATGGTTGTTGTCTTGAAGTTTGAAGTGGAAGTTATCTCAAAGTACCCGAACTATGTTGAATTGTTGTTGAATTTACGCAGAATGAGCTCACAGTGTCATGAAGTCTTGTTGTATTTTGTTTTTTCTTGGAATTAATTAAGTGAATGACTGGGTCCCAAGCTGGTGGTACATTCCAACCATCTTCTCTATTAAAATTAGGATATTTTTTTAATTCAATAGCTTCGCGGAGCATCCTAGGTAGGAATCGATTTTCTTTGGCGAGTATCTGAGGTTTATCAAATCTTAAGTAATGTTTGGTCCCCTGTTGCACGTGTTCACATACAACAGACTTTTTTGAGCGTTGGTGTTTTATATCAGCTATGTGTTCTTTGACGCGAGTGCCAATGCTTCGCTTGGTTTGACCAATATAAGAGAGCCCACAGTCACAATCTATTTTATAGACCCCTGCATCTTGTAGAGGCAATTGGCACTTGACAGATGGTAAAAATTGACATATCTTCGTTGGCGGCTTGTAGTATGTGTTAATTGAAGCTCGCTTCAAGATGTAGCCAATCTTGTCAGTGACCCCTCGTATGTATGGTAGGACTGCAGGCTGGCGCTCGACAGTGGCTGGCTTTTCTCGGGATCTGTGACTGGTGCGCGGTTGTTTGAGCTTGTTGTCATACAGAACTTGTTTGACATGTTGTAGCTCAGCGTCTAGGTGTTTCTTGTCACAGATCCCACGGGCTCTCTGAAAAAAAGACATTCCCACGGTAGCTATTCCCACGGTGGTGAGATTCACCGTTTAAGTACCTATCAGTATGGGTCTTTTTCCTATACACAGTGTGGCTCAAAGTATTATTAGAGTTTCTGATTACAAGAACTCTAATAATACTTTCGCCGCTTTTGCGGATAATGCCAGACTTTATCGAAAGCTTCAGCAATATTGACCGTAGCCTGACCACAAAGGTGAGTCACGTGAGCTCGTCCTTAGAAAGCTTAGCCTGGAGCTATAAATAGCTAGCCATTAGGCGCACATAGATATTCATGTTAAAATATTTTATATATTTGTGTAGTTATTGTTGATATTTCTATTATTATAATTTGTTCTTGTCCCAAATAAACGTGTTTCTTTCTTAAGACATGAGGCTTGAAGTCTAGGGGTCACGGGTGGGAACCCTGGTCACTGCACGTATGACAAGAACCCACTGTTAACACAAGCAGTTTAGCTGGAAGGGTGAATAAGTAATGTAAATAAATGCTCTAAAAAAGTCCTGCTGATCATTGAAATAAATAAAAAAAATATTCTACGACATTCTACACAGCGCTTTCTAGACCCAAAATAAGCATAGTTTAACTAGCCTGTGTTGTGGGTTCCAGAATGTGGATAAACATACTTATATAAATTTAGATCGGAAAAAGATAACATCTAGGACGGTACTTGAACCCGCGACCAGTCCCTTACAGGGGGAATGTTCTGACCAACTGAGCCACCTAAACGACTTTTTTTATGTAAATACATACATATTATACATAGAGACATCCAGACCGATGCAAATAGACATATTTATGCATACAAATATTTGCACTGAGCGGGAATCGAGCCCGCGCCCCCTGTCGTAGCAGTCTATTTTTTTTTTTTTTTATTTTTTTTTTTTTATTTTTTTTTTTTTTTTGAAGAAGGCTTACAGACTAATACAGAAATTGAGTACACAATTAATATAAACAGATCGCTAATTAAAAGCCCCCACATTTATATTATCAAATACAAAAAAATAGAAAAACATAGAAAGCACATTATACAGTTTTAAAACTGTTCGAATTTAATGAATGAACTACCGCTACGCCACGGAGGCTGTCGAAATTATGGAGTTAATGTTTCTAGCCAGCTATCCCTTAGTCGTATATTTTGTCGTACCAAATAGGAGATAGGGGTATCCCTTATACATATTGTACTTCACCGATACTTGTAAAATATACCCTGACTTGGGCTCCGCCACGCGCTGGCGTGGAATCTCTTTGTCGCTGCAAATTGCCATTTTCTAAGATAAGAGTGTTCTTCTACAGGTTAGACCTTCTAAAAATACCTCTTCATTTTTTTTTAAAGAATATTAAAAAAAAAAAATATTGTAGGACAAAGAACACAACGCCATCTAGACCCAAACTGAGCAGAGCTTGTCATATGGGTTCTAGAATGCGGATAAACATACTTTTATACTTTTTTTTTATAAATGAATACATATTATACATAGAAATACCCAGACCAGCGCAAATAGACATTTTTGCACTGAGCGGGAATCGAACTCGCGACCTCTGGCTTGGCAGTCGAACGCACTACCACCACGCCACAGACGTCGTTACCGAAATTACTAATATCACCCCTAACCCCTCCAGTTAAGCTAAATTGCTTGTGTTAGGAGTGGGTTCACGTCAGTAGTGTAATGGCCAGGATTCGAACCCGGGACCTCTCGATCGTAAGGTTGACTCCTTAACTACTAAGCTACCGACGCTTAGTTTGGTCTAGACGCATTGGTCTAGGCGTATAAATGTGACTAATGTGTGTTGGTCTATCAACAAAGTTAATTTCGAATTAATAGTATTTGTAGTAAGTAATTGGACACCTGTCCGTCTCAAATTCATCAGACACTAATAGTTTGTGGCTTTCGTCCTTTGTAGACTGTGTGTTGTTGGCACGGGCAATTAATAATTTGTCGTAATTATGTGTACTTGCTGAGTCCGTAATACAATTAAGTTCAATCTACATCAGTCAGTGGTTAAGTATCTATAAATATACTCGTAGCTATAGTTAAATAGAGATAATTGCAGTCAACGACAAAAGTGGGTACACAAATTCTAAATTATTAATCACTTTAGGTCTTAAACCTTTCATAAAATAATAAATAAAACATGGAATATAATTAACTTTGTCCTCTAGAGATTATAAAACCAGATATATATTCATTAGTAGGTATTTGTATTCTAATGTAAAAACCGTTTGTAAATATTTGAGTATTAATCCACTTTTGTCGTTGACTGTGCGGACTAGTAAGTCCAGTGTCATTTATTGGTGAAAATTTCTCGATAAGCATATGTTTTATGATTACTATTTTTTATCATCTTGTGTTTCGGGATCAATGTAAAAAATAAAATAACATCAAATAAATCGCGATAGAATCCGGTAAAAATAGTTTTATTTCAATCATGTGTTTTGTACAATTAGGTGTAATATTTATTCGGTGAAGGGTAAAAAGAAAGGAAGATTAGATCACAATTTTTATGACATAAGTCTATATATAATTTCTATTTTTCCAGCAGAGGGGAAGTAGAATTTAAAAGGCGAAAATAGAAAAAATAAAAGGCCAAACTTAAACCTAATCCTATCCGTATATGAAAACGAAGTTGATTGATTGATGGATTGATCGAAACTTATTCAATGATGGTCAAACGTTTAAATGACTGAAGCATCGGACTTGCAATTAAAATATTTGAACCAACGACGAGCCCATCCAGCCAACCAACCCATCCAACCAACCAATCCATCTATCTTACTTTGGTTAGGAGTAGGTCCTATCCAAAGCAAGCTAACTGGATGGGTTAGCCCTCGTTACTAGTAATCTATAAAAAAGGCCGACCCATTCGAAAAAAAGCCTCAAAACCATACAAGGACTGAACCATTCATACCTTTTTTTTTTTCTCGTGCGGAAATCCCTTCGGATACCCCCCCGCCGTTCAGCGGGGGCGGTTATGTCCGGCTTGAACCGCACGACGTCTCGGGTCTTAAGACGCCGGGGTGTAAGGTTACCCATAGAGCATATCCCTCGCACCACGACTGACCCTGGGCCGTCTCCGGTTTCGAGATGGCCCCTTACTTGCTCTCCACTGTGCCATCTGCTAATCAGACGGACACGTGGAATGTTTCCGAATAGCCCTCAATAGGGCCGTCCTCGCCTCGGTCGGAGTTGGCCGTAGGCGGCAGCGTCTCCCCCGCCCTAGCAGAGAGGTGCTGGTGTCTCCGTTGCCCAGGGTGCACCGCATGGAGGTCCCCAACCAAGCACCCCTCCCTAACCAAGCACCCCTGAACCATTCATACCTCAATCTATAACTCTATAACAATCCCAAATTTTACCTTTTTATACCCTTCAAATGCCAAACTAACCAATCACCAGACATTAAAACAAAAACTTTACAATCAAACAATGCTCAACTGAGTACCAAACAGTAATTTATTTGGCGCCCACATTACGTAAATCAGTTGTAAAGTGGGCAGGCCCTTCGAAACGGGTTACGACAAGAAATCTTTTTATAGAACCGATTTGATATTCGGCAAATGATAGTCACATATGCGACGCGGTGCCAAGCACCGGGTCCCTGTGCGATGGGATCGTGAACATAACATTATACCGGCGAGGGCGACAGCGGTTTTAGGCCTGTGTAACAGTGATCATGTGACGCGATAAAAACAGAAAATAAATTAAATTTTATTACCTGTACCAGCTTCACACGGGAAAAAATCTTATAGACCATATTTACTACGCTTTTAACTTTTGTGCAATTGCAAGCAATAAGTTGACATAGTTTAAACGCAATCGGATGAACGGTACGGCAGCGCATACAATACGATCAATTTTTTTTTTTTTTTTATAAACTCACGCCTATATCCCCGAAGGGGTAGGCAGAGGTGCTAAGCACCCACACTTCGCCAGTTTATGTTTAGGTCCCAATGTAATAGGTGGCGAGCCTATTGCCATTAACCGGGCACTTATAAACCTGCGATAAATACACACATAACTTCGAAAAGCATCGAGAAGTCATTGGTGTGTGCCATGGTAAAACCTGGGATCGAACCCGAGACCTCGTCTCAGCAGTCCATTACCCATACCACTAGGCTACCGCGGCTTTATACGATATAGATACAATTAGTTTTATATATTAGCCTAGCTTCTGATTGAAGTTCTGATCCCGTTCCCACAACCCATGGGAACCTATTCCAGGGACAAAATGCCTATGTGTTATTCCAGATAATAATCTATAACTGTACCAAATTTCAGCCAGATTTGTTCAGACGTTTTTGTGTGAAAGTGGAACAAACATCTAGATTTTTTTTTTACGTGCCCCCCCGCCGGCCAGCGGGGGTGGTTATGTCGTGTATCGACTAAAACCGCACGGTGTTCTCCCCAAGTGTCCGTTGCCGGGCACCCCGGGTAAGCCCTCGAAAGGATAACCCCAAGGTTGCCGGCGGACTTTGGCCGTCACCGCGGCCTCGCCTGGTGGGGTCGGGTTCTATCCCGCTTCGGTGAGTTGGCAGGCATGTGTAGAGCACACACGACACGCCTCCGCCACGGCCTGCTTCTGTAAGGACGGCGAGTCGGCCAACTGCCGTCCTCAGGCCCCGATCATGGAGGTTGGTAGTCCCGGGCGTAGATGACTGCGAAACTCGAGGGGCAGGGTTCTCTCCCGCTCCCTCTCCGCCGTCTCTTTCGCGAGTATTACCTGCTCGCAGAAAGCGGCGGGGGCGTGCCACTTGCTCCCGTCGGAGACTACGGCCCTCGCCATGGTCTCCAACGAGAGAACGTCCACGCCCAGAAACGCAACGAGATCCCGGCGTTGACTCGCCCACGCAGGGCACTCCACCAACGTGTGGAGCGCCGTGTCTTCGCCAGGATCCTCGCAGTGCTGGCACTGCGGCGTTGTCTCCCGGTGGATGCGCCACAGATACTTACCGAAACACCCGTGTCCGGTAACCATCTGGACAAACATCTAGACAATCAAACTCTCTCGTTTATATCATACTAGCTGTTGCCCGCGTCTTCGCCCGTGCAGAATTCTGATCCCATTCCCGCAACCCATGGGAGCCTATTCCCGGGATAAAAAGTAGCCTATGTGTTATTCCGCACAAATTAAATATTGTACTTAGGTTAAGTAAATATGTTTGTAAATAGACCAAAAAAAAAAACAGCCCGCTGAGTTTCTTGCCGGAGTCTTCTCAGGACAGGGCCGCGTTTCGAAGCGGTGGTCCATTTGCCAAACATTAGATTAAATTTTTTATGACATTTTGTAAGTGCCGTGGTCTATACAGAATAAATGGTTTTTGACTTTGACTTTGACTTTGCACTACAATCTATCCCTGTGCCAAATTTCAGTCAGATCCGATTAGCCGTTTTTGCGTCAAAGAGAAACAAACAAACATCCATCCATCCATCCATTTTCACAAACTTTCGCGTTTGTAATATTAGTAGAATTTGTAGTATTTTATTTTTATCTTATTTCCCTTTATTTTTAAAGTAGATTGAGGTTTGTGTTAAAAAAAAATCTAATATGAAGCAGGACTATTGTCGTCAACCGGTTACTTTTTCTGGGTACGTGCTGCTAATAACATTTTTTTGACAGAAAATCCATTTTAGCTTTCACGCACGCGCTGCGACTACATCACATACACCGTCGTCTGAGTTATCATGTTTCTAATTAGATACATTTCGGCCTCTAGAGTCTGCCACATAGGAAATGAGTTAATCGGGACACTGTATTTATGGAGCGTACGAGCCTGCTCCTGTGGACTTCGCCCGTCAAGAGCATGTGCGACGGTGTGGAAAACGAGTGTTGGCCGACGGGAGGCTCTGTGAAACCGGTTTTAGCGAGTAATGAAACACAGTTGATTATAGTATTGTAGTGCTCCGGCCTCGTTCGATCACTACAGTTCATTGACCTGGCCATCATGTGTCAGAGTTTAAAAATAAATATCATTCTTTTGAATTTAGCTTAGGGAAGAAAAAACAATTGCTTGGCGGTGGCATTCGACGATTCGGCTGACAGCGGGCGACTTGGGGCGCCGCCCTGGTCCGCCGGCCGAAGAGAAGATATAAGTGTGTTAAATGTAGGCTCAGTCCCTGAGAGGAGTCCGCGATTCCCTACAGTTCGTTTAAATATAAATATATTCGCGTAAAAACCTCCCTAAATAAATAAATAAATATTCTACGACATTCTACACAGCGCTTTCTAGACCCAAAGTAAGCATAGTTTAACTAGCTTGTGTTATGGGTTCCAGAATGAGGATAAACATACTTATATACATTTTTTTTTGTAAATACATACATATTATACATAGAAACACCCAGACCAATGCAAATAGACATATTCATGCATACAAATATTTGCACTGAGCGGGAATCGAACCCGCGCCCCCTGACGTAGCAGTCGAATGCACTACCGCTACGCCACAGAGGCCGTCAAACTCGATATAGGAAGCTTTGTTGAATAAATAAATACTCATATTACTATTTAACCATTGTGTTTATCTTTTATCAACACGAGGTATTGTGGCGTCCAAGCCCCGGACGCTACAGTATGTACGTTTCATTTTTATCTGTTTTATTCAAAATTAGGAGACACGTCCCAGATATTCAAAATTCTCCGATAAATTATATACGTCTTAAGGCGACGCTGGAGCCATCTACTGTAAATCTTGCGAACTACTGAAACAATGAATAACTTTACAGTCATTTTTAAACATTGTTTTTTGATGACTCCGCCGCCTAATTAATTCAATTAAATTTTTTAAGCATTTTGTATGCTTACTTTTTCTAAAGATTTAGATCGGAAAAAGAGAAAATCTAGAACGGGACTTGAATCCGCGACCAGTCCCTTAAAGGGGGAATGCTCTGACCAGCTGAGCTATCGGGACGTGTCTAAACGTGTACAAAATGCTTAAAAAAAATAATTTAAATACGAGACACTTATAAAATGTCAAGAAAAAAGTAACTAACCATATTATAGCCTGGATTAACAGACAGTTTATACTTTCTATCCTGGGAATAGATTCCTGTGGGTCACGGGCCCGAGATAAATATCGCACGCGAGCGAATCCAGCCAGTAAAAATATTTTATACTAAACTTATATTTCAACTAGCTGATGCCCGCGGCACCGCCTCCGCGGAGGTCGATAACCGTTTTTTTGTCATATCTCCGGTTCTACTTAAACAATTTCAATCAAACATACGGCAGATTTTAAGTCTGACCAATAACTTTTTTACTGGTGGTAGAAATTTGATGACACAAATTTGTCACAAAATTCGACCGGGTAGGTACCACCGTGCACGATTGCGAAAAACCCTCCATAGTAATCCAATTTCGGTTTGATTGCGTTCAGGGGCCAGCAAGTGCATAGCCGAGCAGGGGCATTGTGGTCGCAGCACTAGTGGGAGCGGTGGTGTCACGCGGTGCTGCGACGACAATCCTCTTCTGATGAGGCCGTCAAGCTGAGTGCCACCATTGTTAACATGGTACGTGTATGTAATGGTGACCCTCTTTTCTGAGACTTTACCTTCAGCTTACCATCAGGCGAGGTGAAGTCAAATTGACGTGTCCTAAACATAAAAAAAAAAAAAAAACTTTCTAATAATAAAAACCGCATCAAAATCCGTTGAGTAGTTTTTGCGTCAAACAGATAAACAGACAGACAAGAATTCCAAAAAAAATATTTTTGTGTTATGAATCGTTCATTAAACATAACCTAACATAACACACCCACGTCTGTATCCCCATAGAGGTAGGCAGAGGTGTATTACACACCCAAGATTCGCCAGCTAAGTTAAGGTCCCAATGTAAGCGGGCAAGCCTATTGCCATCTACCGAGCACATTATTAAGCGAGTGATAATTAACATTTATTAATGCACACATAACTACGAAAAGTCAGAGCTGTGTGCCTGGGGCGACTGGGGATCGAACTCGAGACCTATTCTCAGCAGTCCATTACGTACGCCACAGGGCTATCACCGCTTATATATATATTATAACCTAAGTCACTCATCTCATCATCTCATCACTCATAAACTCACGCCTATATCCCCGAAGGGGTAGGCAGAGGTGCTAGCACCCACATTTCGCCAGTTTATGTTTAGGTCCCAATGTAATAGGTGGCGAGCCTATTGCCATTAACCGGGCACTTATAAACCTGCGGTAAATACACACATAACTTCGAAAAGCATCGAAAAGTCATTGGTGTGTGCCATGGTAAAACCTGGGATCGAACCCGAGACCTCGTCTCAGCAGTCCATTACCCATACCACTAGGCCTAAGTACCTTTTTAAATATCTCCAATATACAGATACACCTAATTTACAATTTTTATAATAATATAGACTACGATTGTTCACTTCTTTCTCCTCTAAATAGCCAAGAAACTAAACAACAACAACGTGTCTCAGTTTTCAAACGTCTCCCATATCGTCCGATATCTATCTCGCCACTGGTTCACCAGCCCGTGCTTGTATTAATACTTTTATTCACATGAGGAACAGCGTTATTTGGTTTATTTATGCGAAATTACGGCGGTCAATAGTTTCCAGAATTACAATGTTTAGCTTGAAAGCGTACGCATAATGATTGGTGCCTACGTACATACGTAACGGGTGCCGACAATGTCTAAAATACTTTAATATTCCGCCAAGGTTAAGGCTGCGTTTTCATCAGAGATATGCTAGGATGCGTAGCGAGGGATGTGTTTTTGAAGAACCAATAAAATCTTTTTATTTACCTAGCTTTTCTCAGCGCAGCTCTAGTGAAAAAACCGGCCAAGTGCGAGTAGGACTCGCACACCGAGGGTTCCGTACAAACCTGTAGGTATATAAGTAAAAGTTCACCCATCACGATAATCGAGTCATAGTTATGGAAGTAGTAACTTAAAAATTTTCAAAAATATTTTTTATTATATGATGTAACCATAAATTTACGATTTTCGCAATTTTTCCATTATCTGTACTATAAGACGTTACTTCGTACCAAATTTCAAGATTCTAAGTTCACGGGAAGTACCATGTAGGTTTTGATTCCCGTGCGAGTTAACAAAATTTTCGGAAATTTGCGACATAAACGGCTGTATCTTTTGATTACTCTGGCTTAGGCGTGCGGTTTTAGTCGGTTCAAGCCCGACATAACCGCCCCCGCTGGCCAGCGGGGGGGTATCCGAAGGGATTTCACGATGTGTACTAGGGATGGACGCGAGCTACATCGAACATCTCCAGCATTCACACCATTCCACAGTTTCGCTACGCATCCTCGCACTACAGAACAACCTCGTTCATCTCGGGTGGAATCGCAGCCTTATATCAACAATTGTGTGCTGTATTGGTAGTATTTTGTAAAAGCAAAAGATGGAAATGAAAAGGGAACAAAAGAATACTGAATACTTTGTATGTAAAAGAACATTAATATCACATGACTATATTGTCATGGTTTAAGTGAATTTCGGTTGCATGGTTTTCACATATATATTGACGGCCGCAGTGGCGTAGCGGTAGTGCATTCAACTGCTACGACAGAGGGCGCGGGTTCGATTCCCGCTCAGTGTTAATATTTGTATGCATGAATATGTCGATTTGCATTGGTGGGTGGTGTTGCTGGGTGTTTCTATGTATAATTTGTATGTATTCTGGAACGCATTCTGGAACCCATAACACAACCTAGTTAAACTATGCTTACTTTGAGTCCAGAAAGCGCTGTGTAGAATGTCGTAGAATATTTATATTCATTTATGTATTTTTTCAAGACAATTCTTTCAGCAAGTTGACAAACAAGTGACAGATAGATCTGTCAACGCAATTTTTTTTTTTTTTTTACTTCGTTTAGGAACGTAACAATTATATAAATATACTCACGTTTTTTTCACTACGGGGTTTGCAGGGATAACAGCCTGCAATTTGCTTCTGTCCTTATGAAATACATGACCATCCACTACTGCCATTAACCATTTCATACAATCTTGCCGGTTTTGGAGTTTATGACCTGCCTTTTTTTTTCAAAACGTCACTAATTTAATCTATGAGAGTTCCATCAAGATCTTTAGGCCCAAGCCAACCTCGCCTTCTACTGATTGACGGACCAGTCTTTGATGTAGGCTTTCGTCTCGGGGTTGGGAGGAACTAAATTATAGGAGAGCAGACCACAGACTCCCAAGTGCAACCTTTGGAGGCAACCGAGATTTGTGCTCGGATGCTTAATGTTTAAGTTTAGTAGTTAAGGAGTCGGCAATACGGTCGAGAGGTCCCGGGTTTGAATCCTGGCCAATACACCACCGACGTAAACCTATTCCTAACAGAAGCCATTTAGCTTAGCTGAGGGGTTAACAGGAATACTAATAAATTCGGTTATTAAAAAAATATGCCAAAATAATAAAAATATCTAAATAAATATACATTCATTTCATTTTGAAAATTATCCATAGCATTCAGGATCTTAAAAGGTATTTTTTTTCCTTTATCTGAACTATCAGGCGTAATTTCAAGATTCTAAGTTCACGGGAAGTACCCTGTAGGTTTTGATTCCCGTGCGAGTTTCGAAAATTTGCGGAAATTTGCGGCATAAACGGCTGTATCTTTTGATTGCTTTTTCTTAGAAGTTTGATTTTTTCACAGCTCCAAGGGACAGTAGACCTGAGTATTAGATATAAATTTCAGATTGATACCTCAACGCGGTCCTGAGAAAAACGGTATTGACAGACTGACGGACGGACAACGAAGTATACCGTATACATATAATATATATTAGGGTTCCGTTTTTTCCTTTTGAGGGGGCGTCTGTAGACCCGAGACGGCATGCGGTTCTAGTCGGTTCAAGCCCGACATAACCGCCCCCGCTGGCACGCGGGGGGGTATCCGAAGGGTAGAAGAAAAAAAAAAGGTACGGAACCCTAAAAATTAATACTTTACCGATAATAGTAAATTAATAAACCCACGTCGACACTATTCAGTAAAATTTTCACACAATTAAAATTTAAGCTGAACAAACTCGATTTTAACTCGTATGAAGCGATGAAAAGAAAATCGAAAGCATTCAATTTTGGTAAAAATTGTTATTTATTCTGATAGACTGGTTTTGTTTCTTTGAAGTATAATAAAATTACTTTTTTATTGACGACTTCACTAAATAGAAAAGAAACAAAACCGAAGCTGAGCGCTTAGAAATTGATTTTATTATTTGGGTAACATTTAATTTTCTCAAAAGTTATAGAGCTTCACTTGTGTAAGAAATCTTGTATCGGGTCCTTGAGCCTCAGAAATGAACTGGCAGCGTTTTTTCCTGGCCTGTTCAAGCTTTTTCCAAACTCATTTGGAGTCACCTATCAGTTTAACTTGAAACGGCCGAACTTCGATAGTTGTGAAGTTCGACTGCCAAACATACATACATATACTCACGCCTTTTTCCCTTCAGGGTAGGCAGAGACAACAGCCCACCATCTGCTTCTGTCCTAACATACTTACGAGCTTCCTTCACTGTCATTAAACCTTTCATGCAAGCCCGCCGGTTTTGTGCTTTTGACCTTTTTTTTTACTTCAGCCATGTGTCGAGTGCTTTTGACCTGCCCTTTTTTCAATACCTCATTAATTTGATCAGTGTATGTTAGGACCTCCATAAACCACGTGCGATATCGAAGTTTTGCAGTTAGACCATTTTGTCGGTTTAGGGCTCCAACTACCTCTAGCAAATGCTTAGACGTTTGTATGGCAACCGGGATCGAAGGCTTAACGTGGTCTCCAAGGCCCGAAGGGGTCTCAACGTGTTAAGAATGGTCACATTGATTTACCATCATAAGACTGACCTTGAAATGTGCTAACCTATTCTGCCAATCTATTGCTGCCAATCGCATACTATTTTCAGACTCCGTACTGCCACTGAAAATTTACCTTCAGAATAACCTAACATAGCCGGGCAGGGGGATTTTGGTCGCAGCACTAGTGGGACCGGTGAGTGTCACGCGGTGCTGCGACGACAATCCTCTTCTGATGAGGCCGTCAAGCTGAGTGCCACCATTGTTAACATGGTACGTGTATGTAATAGTGACCGTCTTTCCTGAGACTTTACCTTCAGCTTACCATCAGGCGAGGTGAAGTCTGAAGAGGTGAAAATTGACGTGTCCTAAATATAAAATAAAAAAAAATAACCCAAGCCTGAATTGTCAAAGTCTAAAATCTCTGATGTCGAAAATTTTTATAAGTCATCAAATCCATAGTACGTTTGATTACTACATACCTGAATAGTATAACAAAAAAAATATGTTCTTTATGGAACGGTGCTTATTTACGTGGCCCGCCATTTGACTGCTCATTCTTTCCCACGGACTTTGACTCCCAATCAGTGAACAAACAAAAGATGTTTCACCGATAATGATAGGAGTATTTCATCCCTACACCACAAATCACGGAAACGTTTTGCTACCCCCATTGATCTTCGGTGAAATGATTGCAGAGGTGTTTGTGTAACAAAAAGATGCTATATTTCATGCATTGTCTCCAGGGAGTGTCCAAGAGTTTCGGGACGTAAGACGAACAAAGTTTCCTCATCAGAATGATTTAGTTCTGTTATGTTACTACATGTGAGTGTACGTGTACGTGTGTGTGATTATGGCTTGATATAATTACTGTAAAGGTAGTTCGATGTTTTAAGGAGTAATCTCGAAAACTGGCACGGTATGGAAAGTTGAGAGTTTGTTTCCACATGTGACAACTTTTCAAGTGATTTACATATACACCATTTACAACTTTTCAGTGACGACCTCTGTGGCGTAGCGGTAGGGCATTCGACTGCTACGTCAGAGGTCGCGGGTTCGATTCCCGTTATTGCAAATCCATAGTAATCCAATTTCGGTTTGATTGCGTTCAGGGGTCAGCAAGTGCAAAGCCGGGCACTGGGATTGTTTTCGCGGCACTAGTGGGACCGTTGGGTGTCACGCGGTGCTGCGACGACAATCCTCTTCTGATGAGACCGTCAAGCTGAGTGCCACGATTGTTAACATGGTACGTGTACCCTCTTTCCTAAGACATTACCTTCAGCTTACCATCAGGCGAGGTGAAGTCAAATTGACGTGTCCTAAATATAAAAATATATGTATATTTGCATTGGTCTAGGTGTTTCTATGTATAATATATATTTGTTTAAAAAAAAGTATCTAAGTATGTTTATTCGCATTCTAGAACCCATATGACAAGCTCTGCTTAGTTTGGGTCTAGATGGCGCTGTGTTCTATGTCCTAGAACATTTATTTATGTGTTATTTATAACTGTTTTGCTTCGGTAGATACATGAATTTCAACAAAATAAACTTAGTTTTCTGAGTGAAGCTGTATCTAAAACAGAAGCAAAGTATTCTAAGTTTATTACTAATTATAATGGTAATAAGTGATTGGTCCTTCAATTCTTCATCACCAGCATGGCGAGGAATCGAATCCTTGCCCCCTGTTGTAGCAGTCGAATGCACTACACGCCACAGAGGACATCAAATAGGTCCATCAAGCTGGTAGAAAATGCCTCTGGTATAAGTCCACCTTCGTACAATTTTATTGTTGTGCAGACAGTTTAAATTAATAAATCATGATAACATCTCTATAATCTTAATTTGATTCTCACGTCTCAATATACCGTTAGAATGATTCAATTCTGTTTAACAATTATTTTCATAAATATTTAGTCTTCAAATACACCCAACCTAATCTGTTATTCATTGTCACATATCACAGATCTGAACCATTACCACAACAAATAAA
This sequence comes from Cybosia mesomella, assembly GCA_946251805.1. Lineage (NCBI taxonomy): Eukaryota > Metazoa > Arthropoda > Insecta > Lepidoptera > Erebidae > Cybosia > Cybosia mesomella. Next base: position 28,012,070 of record OX276408.1, read on the forward strand.
CATCACCATGTTTATACAGCGCTCAAATTGTCAAATAAATACATCCGTTATAGCCACCGGACGAGCGATCTGCCAATACATATCGTATCTGTACTCGCATATATCCGAATATATATTGTATTATTTTCTATTCCGAGGGAAAAACGCGCCGCAAATATGTTCTCACAAATCACGAAATATCCGTAGGTTCTCCTTCCATATTCAATATAAAATCCACGTTTGACAGTTCGACTATCAACCTTGTTCATTCATGGTTAAGATAAATTTTGCTTGAGAAGGTTTTCAAGTATTATTATCTCTAGTGGAGTGACACCTAGTATGAATATATTAGGTGTTACGATACTTTCCATTGCAGATATAGACAGGACATGTGTTATCTCGATTTCTAAAGACCATTGTTTGTTTGTTGAATGTTTACACTATTATCAACTTCTCAGAAATGTGTTTTTTTTTGCGATTTGTTCAGAAAACCAAAACAAATCCAAAGATGCAATAATGTTTTCGGGTATCAAAGATGTTTGCTGTGACGACGACGAAAGACATATCACTACTCGTGAGTTGACAGGTTGAAATAGGTAAAGGAAGAGAGATGATTCCTCCGTCCAGTCAGTCATTTATGCTGGAACAAGCATGGGTCGTATTTTGTGTACGAGGTCCCATCAAGATCTGTAGGGCCCAGGCCAACTTTACCTGCAAGCCTACACCTGCTGGTTGACAGACGAGGCTCTGGCGCAGGCTTTAAATATAAATATTCTACGACATTCTACACAGTGCTCTCTAGATTCAAAGTAAGCATAGTTTAACTAGCTTGTGTTATGGCTTCCAGAATGCGGATAAACATACTTATATTCTTTTTTTTTTATAAATACATACATATTATACATAGAAACACCCAGACCAATGCAAATAGACATATCATGCATACAAATATTTGCACTGAGCAGGAATCGAGTAGCAGTCAAATGCACTACTGCTACGCCACAGAGGTCGTTCTCCTCACCCTGAGGAGAGGGTAGTCGCGTAAATTAAAGCGAGAGAACGGACCACAGGGAATGAAGAATCTACCTCTTCATAAATTTAAAAGCCAAATTAAAAGTAAACTCTGCCAAAAAGGCTACTATAAAATTCAAGACTATTTAGACGATAAACAAGCTTGGATATGAACTGTTTGCTCTCTCTCTATGCTACTCAAATGGAATATTGTACTTAGGTTAAGTAAATATGTTTGTAAATAGACCAAAAAAAAACAGCCCGCTGAGTTTCTTGCCGGAGTCTTCTCAGGACAGGGCCGCGTTTCGAACCGGTGGTCCATTTGCCAAACATTAGATTATTTATTTTTTTATGACGTTTTGTAAGTGCCTTATTAATGGTCTATGCAGAATAAATGGTTTTTGACTTTTTGACTTTGAGGGACCGAAATTTTTTTTATACCTAAGTTGTGTAAAAAAAAAATTTTATGTAGAATGAATTAACTTATATTTGACATTGACTGCATTTTTTACCCCCTTTTTGGCAAATAGGATATGAATGCCAATGTCAAGTTAAAAGCATTTCTTACCATCAAATAGTGTTGTGTGCGATTTTTTTTTATGGCACTTACGTGGCAGACAACGTTTGACAATGTTTGGCAAAAAACGTTCCCCAAAGTGTCACATGCCAAAGTATGTTTCTCAAATTTTCATTTGCAAAAAAATATTTAGCAAATCAACTTTTCGCAATTTTACAGTTAGCAATACTATTTTTGGCAATTTTTTTTTTTTTTAATTAATTACATGGCAAGGTTTCATTTAAACAAGTAGGTATTAGGTAGTCAGGGCACGCCGCAATAGCGGCGGTAAGGCCCATCATGGAGGATTGGCTGGAGAGGCGACACGGAAGCCTCTCCTACCGACTGACGCAGGTGATCTCAGGGAAGGGGTGCTTCGGGGACCACCTGCATCGGATCAGGAAGGAGCCAACGCCTGAGTGTCATCACTGCGACGCGAGCGAGGACTCAGGGCTGCACACGCTGGCGGACTGCCCGGCGTGGGAGGCGCCGAGGCGTGACCTCGTGGCAGCCATCGGGGTGGGAGTCCTCTCGCTCGGCAGCATGATTGCGGCAATGGTGCGGAGCGCGAGCGCGTGGGCCGCCGCCGCCTCCTTCTGCGAGCATGTAATGCTCGCGAAGGAGGTGGCGGAGCGCGCCCGGGAGAGACTTAGAACTCTCCCGGTCCGCCGAGCCCGCAACTTGCTCGCCGCGCGTCGCAGGCATCTCAGGCGCCGGAGGTCGCTTAACGACCTCCGTCCTCCATGAGCGCAGGCCTGGGGGTGGCGGGTGAGGCCACCTGTCACCCCAGCAGAAGCAGGCCGGGACGGTGGGGCGACTAGCACCCCTCCCCCAAACCGGGGCAAGACGGGGACACCGTGGTTCCCAAACCCGAGGGGGCCATCTCGAAACCGGAGATGGCCCAGGGTCAGTCGGGGTGCGAGGGATATGCTCTATGGGCAACCTTACACCCCGGCGTCTGTAGACCCGAGACGGCGTGCGGTTTTAGTCGGTTCAAGCCCGACATAACCGCCCCCGCTGGCACGCGGGGGGGTATCCGAAGGGATTTCCGCACGAAAAAAAAAAAAAAAAAAAAAAAAAGGTATTAGGTAGTCAAATATGGTTTGGCATAACCCCATTTTCCCTGGCATGACTGTCAACATACTCGTACATGGCAAAAAAATACACTGCTGCATGTGTTTGTTTCATATTGGACAAATAATTTACAGGTAAGAACTTCTATAATAATTATATTGCTATTATACAAATCAATTCCAGCGCTTCACTGGCCGCTGCCGCGGCGCGCTCGCTACGCTCGCTCGGCTCGCGCTCTGTTGGGGTCACAGTTCTAACCTAACCTAACCCACTTTTCTGACAGTTCCGATCTAGCCTACGTAAATTATGTGAAATTAATGTATTTTACTTTATTTATAATTAATTATTAGTGAGACATGCCTTTTGAACGAACTTACTTTTGGAATATATTTTTTTTACAAAATAAAGCATTTGCTTAATGTATATTTGACTTAATAAAAATTGAGCAAGTAAAAAGTGCCAAATGCCAGAGCCAAATGAATATTTGACGAAGTGATTAAAATGCGAAATATAAATTTGCTAAAGATTCTTTTTAAAGAAAATATAATTTTGGGACATGAAACTATGCGATAAGTTTTTCGCGAAGTGAAATTTGACGAAACATATTTTGCCAAACGGCAGGATCCCCCTACAGCGGCCTATGAACGTGTGCAACACCAGAGGCGTCACACTCCCGGGTGCAAGTGAGATTGTGGTTTTACTTACATTGTCATTTTTAGTTTTTTATTACTATTTACATGTTTTTTATTACTTTTTATAACTTATATAACACGGTACGTATTCTCAAACTCCATAAGCTCTATCTATGTTGGCTGCTTATTCAACCTGCCGTAGCCGATTGGCCATTAATGGAAATCAAAGCCTTAACTACAGATCAATTTGTACGCTGCGCTGGCTCGTGTAATGAAGCTGTCTTGTATTGTTACATATTTGCATGCATGAGGCTGTTCGGAGACGTTCGTTTGCTTCAGTTACGCCGCTCGTGATTGAACTTATAAAGAAACGTGGTCTTTTTATTATCTGACTGCCGATTGTGAGAATTTATTCAAACCCAGAAATCTAATTTCACCAAATATTTTCGATCTCGCGTAAGGAGGCGCGGCAGGAGCTCGCGTTATACTAATAGTAACTGCAGCATTTTTAAAGGCTTGTAGTAGCTCTCGCCAAAAATATTTTTGCTATCACGTAACTCTCGACGGAATTATTTGTATATCTTTTCGATACTATACTCCACTTTGCTCTTTACTCGTAACAAATTTACAGGTTTATAAGAAATTTTAATTCAAGTAAATATCACAAATGAACCAAATATCTAGTAGAAGTACTAGACTTCTATATGAACAAGAACTTTTATTATATTTCAGTCTTTACATCTAAGATTATTTTGACTAATACTAACTATTATACTATACTAACTTATTACTTACAAGCTTGTTACTTGAAAATTGTGTACTGGAAACTGGAACAGAAAATTTTAGAGAATTTGTAAAGTTTATTGACATAGTTCAATAACTATCTTTTCAAATTGTATAACTTCTCTTCTTTCGTATTCTTCTCTTTTCAAATTGTAGAATAAAAATAAAAAATAAAGATAATAAAATAGCTTGGATAACGAGAGGTATAAGAAAGTCTTGTGTGGTTAAAAGGAACCTCAGAAACATTTACATAAAAAATAAAAATAGTGTTACAAAAACAACTTACAAGAAATATACGAAAACACTAAGAAAATGTATAAATACAGCCCAAAAAATTAATAATGAGAAATTTATACGAAAATCAAATAACATAAGCAGGGCTTCATGGGACATAATAAAACAATGTGACAATAAAATAAGCACAAACAAAAACAAAATCCAAAAAATTATACATAATAACAGAGTTACTAATGATAGTACTACTATTGCTAACATTTTTAACACATTCTTTATAGAGCTTACAAATAAATCTACTACAAAAAAGAAACCTTGCACTGCACACTACACTAATAACATAGATTCCAGTATATTCTTATTGCCTGCTACATGCGAGGAAATTTATAAAACAATTCATTCTCTTAGAAACACAATGTCAGTAGGATACGATGAGCTTCCCACATCAATATTGAAGCGCAGTGCAATGCTTATCACCCCGGTTTTGTGTCACCTAATAAACATGTCACTAAGTGAAGGCACCTTTCCTGACAAATTGAAAATATCAGTGGTAAAACCTATTTACAAAAAAGGAGACAAGGAATGTGTTGGTAATTATAGACCTGTAACTTTAATACCAGTGTTAGCCAAAGTTTTTGAGAAAATCTTACACTCTAGACTCACAAATTTTCTAAATAAATATAATGTTATAAAATCCGAACAGCATGGGTTCCAAAAAGGTAAATCGACCACTTTAGCTGCCTTTAAACTTATAAGTAAAATAACAGAAAATGTTGATAAAAAGGTACCCACAGTGGGTGTTTTCTTTGATATGTCCAGGGCATTTGATTTTGTGGATCATGAGATACTGCTTAAAAAATGTATTAATTATGGCATTCGAGGAACAGCTGAAAAGTGGTTACGTACTTACCTAAGTAACAGACAACAATATGTCGAAATTAGAGAAGTCGATGATAAAAATGAGGAAAGAGCTTTTAGATCCTCATGGACATACAATAGAGTAGGAGTTCCTCAAGGAAGTATTTTAGGACCACTTCTCTTCATTATTTATATAAATGACCTTCCAGATCATATAAACTACCCATGCAGCTTATTTGCTGATGATATTGCGGTAGTGATATCAAATGAGGATTCAGTAAATTTTAATACAGAAATTAATTTCACCGTTGCGAGAGTACTTGATTGGATGGACACTAACAATTTAAAAGCTAACATAGAAAAAACAAAATACATGACATTTTATAACCGATATCAATTAATTAAGGATTTAAATATAACTTACAATAATCAATCTCTATGCGAATCAAATAATATAATTTTCTGGGACTACATATTGATAGACAATGTAAATGGAATCTGCACATTGAGAGGGTTTGTAATAAGATCAATAGGTTTTCGTATGCGCTCTGGCGCCTTACAAAAATATGTAATGCTAAGATTGCTTTGCAAGCGTACCACGGATATGTCGCTTCAAACATAAGGTACTGTATTCCTATTTGGGGCAATGCCACAAATATAAACAGAGTTTTTATAGCGCAGAAGCAATGTATACGTGCTATCTGCAATGTTGAGCCACTATGCTCATGTAGACCTCTGTTCCGCCGTCTTAAAATTCTAACGGTGCCATCGATGTATATATTTGAATGCGGAATATTTGTAAAGAACCATCGTCACCTCTTTAAGACATTTGGCGAACATTATAATTTTAATACCAGGTATCCTGATAGGCTAGTTCTGCCAAATATAAATACCACATATTATCATTCCAACTGCTACCCTATGGCAATTAATATTTATAACAAATTACCAAATAAAATAAGAGACCTGCCGCTAACTAAATTTAAAAATAAACTATATGTGTGGTTAGCAGACAAATGTTTTTATACGGTAGATGAGTTCATGAATGACACAAAATAGGACATTATTTAGATTAACACATATTTATGACAAATGTGTTATTGAAGGACATACTTATTAACAATTGACATATTTTACTAAGTTTTTATTTTTTTTGTGTATAATCTATGACATTCAATTTTAATGATTTAAGAATTACAAATGATAATATAATGAATAAATTTGAAAAATAAATTGACAATGAATAAATAAAAATTTGCATGCCTAATATAGGCGAAATATGAGGACTTTATAGATTTAAGAACCAATTGTAACCATATTTCATGCGAATAAATGATCTTTCTTTCTTTCTTTCTTTCTTTCAAATTCTACAAATTTACGAATTACAGTAACTATTATGAGTCATTTTAGATAAGGTTTGTCTGTAACATAAGTCTAATATAAGATGAAGTGATAACATTAGTTAGGTATAGGTAGACAATAGAAATACATTTAGAATTGTGAAAACAGAGAAATTTCTGTAGGATTCGCTTTGGAAAAGTTAAGTTGATTTCACTGTACTTAAATATTATTATTTTTTTACTAAGTTACTTGATGATTGTTTCAGTAAAGTTTTCTTCGGCATTAATTTGTTTTTTCCAGTTTAATTTGTTCTTTCGTATTCATTTTTCAATAGTAGTAAAATGACAGGATCACACGGAATTACTTTTAGGTGGACCACGACCCATAGTCATTTTTATTTGCACATTACTCAGAATTTAGGTGGACCACCGGCAAGAAAAAGTGCCCGTGGTCCACCCAGGTCCACCTACCACGACCCATGACCCATTTATCCAAGAAAATATGTTTTTTAAACTTGTGTTATTTTTTTATGTGATGACACTCATTGATCCTGGAATGAACGAAGTATACTTTCGAGATTATGGTATTGGAAATAAGTACCGGGATCTCCCTGATGCCCGTGGTCCACCTGCGTAGAGCACGGGAAATTGTATACATAACAACAAGATAATAATTGCTTTTTGAGCAAAGACCTGATTCCTTTAACTAATTTAGTAATGAATAAAAATGTTTAAAATATCTGTGAAATGATGTTGACAAAATATTTTTAGGTTTATCTATTCAAATTTTTTTGCAATTAAAAATACAGTCGATATACGTTCTTGATAGATATAACTTTCTCGTGTGGAACCACAAAAAGCTATACACTTCTGCCTACCCTGTCACCAAATTATTTTAATTTTGAGTAACTAACCTTTAGGCGCCTAACATGCATTCACAGCAATATCATATCGTATGGAGTGTTGTTTATAATGACTTGCCCCCCTCGTGTAGCGGTAAGAGACGTACCCACCAGGGGGAGGTGTCGAGTGCCGGCTAATGACGTCGCCTGACTGCAGCTAATGATCGTTTGTCAAAGCAACACCGGCTCGTACGTAGGTTAAGCCACATATAGTTTATTCTAAGTCTTGTCATTTGAATTGAACGTTAGTTAAGGCAATTTAATATGCAAAAATAAAATAGTTATGGGTTGAGTAATTTCCTTGAATCGGATATTATACTCGTCGGCGCTCGGACCTCTACCACTGAAGATGTCGACCTTAGTGATCGACGAAACGTCTGGAACACAAGTTTCACAAGACCACGGCCAAACAGCCCGGAAGCAGTATATTCTACAGGCAACGCCGGCCGTGAAAGCCTTAGGATATTATATCATCCGAAATTGACTGGTGACTCTCGTTCCGGATTGTTCCTGGTGCAAAGGCTGCCTATCGCAATCCAGCGTGGAAACGCGTCGAGTGTGACGGGCACGTTTGCACCGGGAACATTCAGGGGCGGGTTATTTTTCGACTAATAACGATTGTGTGACTTACTTTTGTATTTTTAAAAGAAAATAAACAGTTTGAAAATTTCATTGTTAAAAAAATCGGATATTTAAGCTACCGAAGCTACTTCGGCAGCTGCACTCTAGAAGAGTGGAGCTGAGAAGAGTGGAAATTTTACCCATTTCATAAAAGCCTACGAAATATTACATTGTCTGATAAAATCACTTCCTTTGCAGTAATAATTAAGAATAAATAATAATATTGTTTTTATTTTATTAAGTTAATAGTAATTCAATGATTTTTTTAAGCAATTAGTATGCTTACTTTTCCTATAGATTTAGATCGGAAAAAGATAACATCTAGGACAGGACTTCCTTTACAGGGGGAATGCTCTGACCAACTGAGCTACCTAGACACGTCCGAGATATTCGAAATTCTCCGATATAGACATATACAGACATGATGAATCTATAAGGGTTCCGATTTTTGCCATTTAGCTACGGAACCCTAAAAAGGTGTTGTCGTAGCAAAATTTTCAATATTTTCAATGAAATTTTGTTACGAGAATATATTTTCTTTTAAAAAAAGGAGTTCTCGTAACAACATTTTTGTAATGAGAACACCTTTTTAGGGTTCCGTTGCCAAATGGCAAAAAACGGAACCCTTATAGATTCGTCATGTCTGTCTGTCTGTCCGTCCGTATGTCACAGCCACTTTTTTCCGAAACTATAAGAACTATGCTGTTGAAACTTGGTAAGTAGATGTATTCTGTGAACCGCATTAAGATTTTCACTCAGAAATATAAAAAGAACAATCAATTTTGGGGGTCCCCATACATAGAACTGAAACTCATAAATTTTTTTTTTTCGAAGCCATATGTGTGAGGTATCTATGGATAGCTCTTCAAAAATTATATTGAGGTTTTTAATATCATTTTTTTCTAAACTGAATAGTATGCGCGGGAGACACTCCCAAAGTGGTAAAATGTGCCCCCCCCCCCCTGTAACTTCTAAAATAAGAGAATGATAAAACTAAAAAGATATATGATGTACATTACCATATGAACTTCCAACGATAATTGGTTTGAACGAGATCTAGAAAGTAGTTTTTTCTTAATACGTCATAAATCGTAAACCGCAATTTACCTTTCATTCTATCAACTCAAATATAGTAAGTGTCACTGTCTGTGTTTGGGTAGACGGGACACCAAATTTACCGCCTACGACCCGGGACTCTTCATTGGGAGTAAACCAGTTTCCATAGTCGCTGAATCGGTGCCATTTAAATTTCTTGGGAGAAAGACAGACTATAAAGGACGCACACCATCCTTAGATGAAGTTGTCGATACGTTTATAAATGACCTAAATAAGATAGATCAGCTACCACTAAACAATATCAAAAAAGCTTGGATATATGACAACTACTTAACATCACGTCTGACTTGGCCTTTTCTGGTGTATGAATTCGGTAAAACCTTAGTGGCGAAAATAGATGCAACTGTCATAAAATCACTAAAATCGTGGCTTGGACTAGCGCACTCTGCTGATTCCTCTGCTCTATTTAGGGATCAAAATGATTTTGGGATGAAACTTAAGAAACCATCGGAGCTCTATAAACACCTTAGAGTTACCAAAGCCCACATCTTAGGTAAATCCGTCATATCAACTTTGTGTCTGGAGGTTCATCCATAACATCCAGGAACAAACCTTATTCAATCTTAGATACTGCCCCAGATTGGACTCTCCTAATCGACACGTATGAAAAGCACTATAAAATTCCGGAGGATGTTGGGGTTTCGTCATCTAGACCTGACATATTCCTTTATTGTAAGAGGTTAAAACATGTGGTTCTTGTGGAACTTACTGTACCATGGGAAACAAATATACCGAAGGACCACACAATAAAGAAAAATAAATACTATGATCTCACAAACGTATTACTCTAAATCGGTTACGTGGTTAATTTGTATGCAGTGGAAGTGGGAGCGAGAGGTATACCAGTAAAATCTCTCAATAACCTACTTAAAGATTTAGGCCTATGGAGAGCTACAATAAGCTCATTACTAGGACGAATGTCTAAAGCGGCACTAGTAGGTTCGTATCAAATTTGGTTAAGCAGGGAGGGGAACTTGGGTAGTGAAGGTGAGTGTTGATGTACATCAACAAAAGGGGCCCCTTCTAAACCTACACTTGGGTCGCAAGTCCCAGGCACTGTCCCGAGTTCCCAACTCAGCAACGCGATGGACCCGGCACCCGCACGGAGAATCCATGGATTGCTAAGAATATCGGTCTCATTAAAAAAAACATTGTTATGTTACTTGCTGCTACGGAACCCTTAATGGGCGAGTCCGACTCGCACTTGGCTGCTTTTTTTGACATTTGGGAGATCGAGACAAGATTGAGACTGAATTTTGAATTTCTTTTATTACGAGAATTGGCCCTCTGGTTGCTGATAGTTAAACTAAACTTAAATTTATACAATACATGTAAGTTGTAATAACAGGTAATTCTTGTATACAATGTTTTACATTGTATATAGAGTTTTCAGTCAGTCAGTCTTTAAAATTTCATTGCTTTAATCTAAAAACATCATTAATTTTTTCGTTTATATAGTTTGCAAGAATTACGGTAGATGGCTACAGCGTCGCCCCGAGACGCATAGTATATCAGAGAATTTAGAATATCCAGGACGTGTCCAGGTAGCTCAGTTGATCAGAGTATTCCTCCGGTAAGGGACTTGTCGCGGTTTCAAGTCCCGCCCGGGATGTACACTTTTTCCTAACTAAAAGTCTCAAAGTCTAAAGTCTCGAGTGAATAGGTTCCTTCTAGGCAAACGTGATCCATCGTAGACCACATCATCACTTGCGACCAGGTGAGATAGCGGTCAAACGTTATCGTATCATTCATAAAAAAAAATCTAGTCTTTTTTATTTCAAGTGTTCGTTCAAAAGTTTTCTATTAACATTGCACTACACCAACCGTAGCCAACCCTACGCGTAGACTTTGTCTACGACAGGCGTAGGTAGTGCTACGAAAACGCTACGATGTAATTAATGCATTTCCAGAGAACGGGTTAAAAGCTCTGCTGTACACAAATGAGTTGAGTCTCGTTATGTATATTTGTTGTTATATTTCGTGCGCTCGGCTCACTGAAACTGAATCAGGCTCTCGGTCCTGTCTGTTGTTTTTGTCATTTAACTGCAAACGAATTTATACATAGCTCATAGCTTGGTACAATGTTATAAGTAGATATATATAGTCTTGTACTATATATCATTATGGCACTTTTGAAGTTAACGTTTATTAATCATAGTCTCTCGAAGCTTTCATTATAAAGTCCAGGGTGCGTTTTCCATTTCTTGTTTGGTTTATTTTGGGTATAACGGGAGCGGACCCAATACTGAGAGGGCAGCTTTTTTTTATACCACTAAGGTGGCAGACAAGCACACGGCCCACCTGATGGGAAGATATTACCGCGGCCCTGTAAAAAAATTTCAAAGGAAAAGGAGCAAAAGGAAAGGGGATGGGAAAGGAGTTTGGGAGGGGATGGGAAAGGAGTTTGGGAGGGGATGGTATAGGAGTTTGGGAGGGGATTTGAAAGCAGTTTGGGAGGGGATGGGAAAGAAGTTTGGGAGGGGATGGGAAAGAAGTTTGGGCTCCGGCACTCTATATACTCACCAAATATATACTCACCAAACGGAACGCAACAGTTCAAATACTGTTACTTGGCGTCGATATTCTGTGAGCTTGCGCCAAAGCCTCCTTCGTTGATAGGCTGATGTACTAGTTATCAAGTGAAGTTCACTTGGGGCCAAAAGATGTTAATATGATTCTATAGACTCATTAACATTTATGCATCTTTCATTGGATTGTCATGTTTCCATAATGATCCAAGAGCCCATGCACGCCAGACTTAAGCCGTAGTATAAAGGCTGTTTTCTGTGCGTAAGTAGTACACTGTAGTAGGTAAGAATATTTAGTATGAGTTCAAATAATTTTTGCTCAATTGAGCGTCGATATTTTAGTGGTCAAAAGTTCAAACCCTGGCCATTACACTATAAATGTAAACTCACTCCTAACACAAATCATTTCGCTTAGCTGGAGGGTTTAGGTGGAATACTAGTAAATTCGGTTACTAATATTACATATATACATACATATACTCACGCCTTTTTGCTCTGGGGTAGGCAGAGACAACAGACCGCCATCTGCTTCTGCCCTTACATACTTCACGAGCTTCCTCTACTGTCGATTAACCTTTCATGTAAGACCGCCTGTTTCGAATGTTTTTGACCTGTCCTTTTTTAAATACCTCATTAATTTGATCAGTGTATATTCTGTGACGTCAACCCCGGTTTGCCTGCCTTTTACACGTTCCTTACATGCTCGGTGTGTCATTCGCTCAGTACTCATTCATTATAAGTAACTAATATTCTTTTCTAAAAAATATGTTTTTAGAAAATATTAATATTGTATAAAATTATAATAATACGTGACTCTATAATGCTACTGAAAAATTCTCAACAAACAAGACTATAAGACCTATCGCATGCAAATATAAGCAGAAACGTGTGACACGGAACCAACTAGGCAAGATCAACCTTAATATCAAATAGTCAGGGTGAGCTAAAATTTTAGTAGAAGTCAAACTTCTTTTACAGGCCTTGAAGCACTCCTCTAAAGCGGGAGTTCGAAAGGCTTAGAACCCTCGCCTTGATTGTCGGAAATAGCGTCAATCAACGGTGCTTGATATTTGGTGGCATCTGGAATAAAACGACGGTAAAGGTTTACCATTCCAAGAAAACGAGTTATGCCTTGTACAGATTTAGAGGGAGGAAAATCAACAAGGACTCTAATTCTATTCTCAGGGGGTCTAGTACCCTCTGCACTAATTTCATATTCAAGGAAAATGACTTTGTCAGCCCCAAAAACACTTTAATTCTTACATAGTTTTTAATCCCCGTAAAGAAAAACGACGTGGAGGTAAATAGATTTATCTTATGTACAATGTAAAATATACCACAAATGAAGAGATTCTTTCCAAAAGTAATCCCACCTAACAAACCGAGCCCTTGTTTTTGACAGTAAGTTCTGTTCGAAAACAATGACATTGGTGATTTGTTACATTCCTTCACCCCATTCATTTGGATTCCCTCCCTGTACTTTACCAATACTTACGTTACAAAGGGCTTATATAGGTCGTTCCTCGGCGATACCACATGGAGGAAAAGCATCCTAAATAATGTCGATAGACAAATTTACTGAAAGAAGACTTCATTTTAATTTTAAAAACAATTTAATCTGCATTCAAAGATTTTTGAGAACTCGATAGCCACATTCGGTAATCGATACGGGTCAAATCCGAAAAATTAACACCCTGTCATTTTATGACAACAATCTATAAGGAAAAAAACCGTAACAAATATGGCTAATAAAAAAATGGAAATACATGAAATCTGGACTGGAAAATTTGTTGCTAAATTTCTTTCTATTTTCGTTAGTTTATGTTATGTTATGTAGAATATACTGCTTCCGGGCTGTTTGGCCGTGGTCCATCGGAAACTTGTATTCCACACGTATCGTCGATCACTGCGGTCGACATCTTCAGTGGTACACGTCGGGACGCCGTCGAGTGCGAAGAACCTTCCTCGGCGGCGAACTCGGTGCGACTGATGTAAAGGCCGGAGTCACTGGCGTATTTATAGGCGCAATGGGAGGGGGCAAACAACGTGATCGCTCCTGATTGGTTGAGAGCTGCGCAACCGATGCGCTCGATACTGATTGGTCGAGGTCGAGGCAAGGGGGATAGCGGGGATGGTGGCGGCTTCATCATGGCTTCTCGATAGCCATAGAAATATTCAAGCATCCCAATAATTTTAATAGAAAATACAAAGGTTTTCATCTCCAAAAAGATTGGTATCCAGCACTGAGAGCCACGCGTCATCACAATTCAAACATGACATCTTTTAATTTCAGGATGCCAATCCTGAAATTAAAAGATGATGAATGTTGAAAGAGAAAAATAAAAAGAGGTTTCGTTTTTACGAATAGATTTGAGAGTGTATATGTGTTTCTATAATACTGTCTGTTCCCGGAAAGGTAACATCAGACTTGCATGCGATTATAGACCATAGTAACTGCTTACCATGCGGTGGGATGTGTGCTTGTTTGAAAAATGAACGGAAAACATAATGGTTATTTATCACTCCGTCCGACTGACCCGTCCGAAGAAGATTCCGGCAAAAAACGCAGCCACCATTTTTTGTGGTCTATTTACAAACATGTTTACTTAACCTAATTACAATGTTTTGAGTTGAGAGCAAGCAACTCATTGCCAAGCGTGTTTGTCATCTTAAATGTTTTCTCCAATTTTATAAGTTGGAAAGCTCAGTGTTGTATTTTGGGCTCCACAGAGACCTTCAGGGCCAAGCCAACCTCATCTGCTAGCCAGTACACCTGCTGATTGGCGGACGAGGCTTTCCTCTGTCAGGAGCTCCTGACCCCGGTCAGGAGCTCAGGCGGCAGCCGCTCTCATAAAGGCCGTATAAGCGAAATCACAAGGAGGAGAAGAAGTGAGCGGACATCGGGCTCCGAGATGAGAGCCTAGGATGCAACTACAATAATGTCATTATGAAGCTGTATCACATTACGCTATCACTCATAGAAGCAGAGCAATATGCCTGACAGCTATGTTTGTTGAGATTTCCGGTAGATGGCTCCAACGTTTCAATTAGACGAGAGTATTTAAATAGACGAAAATTTAAGCTATCCACGACAAGTGCAAGTAGCTCAGTTGGTCAGACGTATGTAGACAGATGAGAAATTAGGCTATCCACGACAAGTGCAAGTAGCTCAGTTGGTCAGACGTATGTAGATAGATGAGAAATTAGGCTATCGACGACAAGTGCAAGTAGCTCAGTTGGTCAGACGTATGTAGATAGATGAGAAATTAGGCTATCCACGACAAGTGCAAGTAGCTCAGTTGGTCAGACGTATGTAGATAGATGAGAATTTAGGCTATCCATGACAAGTGCAAGTAGCTCAGTTGGTCAGACGTATGTAGATAGATGAGAATTTAGGCTATCCACGACAAGTGCAAGTAGCTCAGTTGGTCAGACGTATGTAGATAGATGAGAATTTAGGCTATCCACGACAAGTGCAAGTAGCTCAATTGGTCAGACGTATGTAAATAGATGAGAATTTAGGCTATCCACGACAAGTCCAAGTAGCTCAGTTGGTCAAACGTATGTAGATAGATGAGAATTTAGGCTATCCACGACAAGTCCAAGTAGCTCAGTTGATCAGACGTGTGTAGATAGATGGAAATTTAAGCTATCCACGACAAGTCCAAGTAGCTCAGTTGGTCAGACGTATGTAAATAGATGAGAATTTAAGCTATCCACGACAAGTGCAAGTAGCTCAGTTGGTCAGACGTATGTAGATAGATGAGAATTTAGGCTATCCACGACAAGTGCAAGTAGCTCAGTTGGTCAGACGTATGTAGATAGATGAGAATTTAGGCTATCCACGACAAGTGCAAGTAACTTAGTTGATCAGACGTATGTAGATAGATAAGAATTTAAGCTATCCACAACAAGTGCAAGTAGCTCAATTGGTCAGACGTATGTAGATAGATGAGAAATTAGGCTTTCCACGACAAGTAGCTCAGTTGGTCAGACGAATGTAGATAGATGAGAATCTAAGCTAGCCACGACAAGTGCAAGTAGCTCAGTTGGTCAGACGTATGTAGATAGGTGAGAAATTAGGCTATCCACGACAAGTGCAAGTAGCTCAGTTGGTCAGACGTATGTAGATAGATGAGAAATTTGGCTATCCACGACAAGTGCAAGTAGCTCAGTTGGTCAGACGTATGTAGATAGATGAGAATTTAAGCTATCCACGACAAGTGCAAGTAGCTCAATTGGTCAGACGTATGTAGATAGATGAAAATGTAAGCTATCCACGACAAGTCCAAGTAGCTCAGTTGGCCAGACGTATGTAGATAGATAACAATTTAGGCTATCCACGACAAGTGGAAGTAGATAAATTGGTCAGACGTATGTAGATAGATGAGAACTTAGACTATCCAGGACCAGTCTAGGTAGCTCAGTTGGTCAGAACCCATAGAAAGGGGTCTAGTAATGGGTTCAAGTCCCGTCCTGAAAGTTAAAACTATACCCGATCTAATTCATGTTGATACTTGACATGGTTTTGACCTCACGTGAACTCTGACGTCACTACTCTGTTAGCTCTATGCGACACCGCACTCCCACTGTTTGTAATCCGATAATACTGTAATTATTAATTAGAAGGCATTGTTCGACGCCATTGTGTCCGAACTCAATCCTGGACTATCACTAACATCCGATACAACTTTATATTGTTTACATTGGTGCCTATATTTTTAATGTTGTGGCTGTTTCCATCTAGATCTATGGCCCAAGTAAACCTTATCTGGTGGGCAGTACATCTGCTGATTGCCGTACGAGGCTCGGCGCAGTTTCCTCTGTCAGATAGCATTCGCCCCCGCAAAAGCCAAAATAAAGTAGAACGGATCCAACCGGGATTGGTCCAGGATTATTGGTTGAATGAAGAAGAGATTGATCAACATGATTAAAACCTGAAAACATGAAACTTTAATTTTTATAAGAGGCGAACTTTTATAACGAATAAGTGTTGAGCATTTGATAAAACCAAGTAGGTATGGTATGGTATCACAGGCTGGTCCGCAACTCCACGACAAGGCGCGGTTTTTCCGTGAAGGAACCAAGTAGGATGTAAAGCATATATAAGTCGGCAGGCAAGCCGGTACCATACACATAACACACGCCGATCAAGTTGATGATATATCGAAAAAAGGACAGATCACTCACGGAATTGCATAAAAGGCGTAAAGACTGTAGAAGAACTCGTGAAGTGTGTAAGGGCAGAAGCAGATGGCGGACGGTTGTTCCTGCCCACCTCGAAGGAAAAGGCATGTATTATATGCTCACTTTTATAATACGTCAATATGTCTGTAGATTTTTAAAAGGTAAGTTAAGCGACAGTGAGACCTTTCCTGGATAGATTAAATTGTCGACTTCATACATACAGTAAGCTGGCAGACTGTCATGTGTTCAAGTCTCGTCCTGGATATTAAATCTATAAAAAATCGTACATATTATTTTACGAATACAGAGATATCTACTGCATATAAAAATTTGACGGCCTCTGTGGCGTAGCGGTTGAGCATTCGACTGCTACGACTGGGGGCGCGAGTTCGATTCCCGCTCAGTGCAAATATTTGTATGCATGAATATGTATATTTGCATTGGTCTGGGTGTTTCTATGTATAATATATATGTATTTACAAACAAAAAAAAGTATATAAGTATGTTTATCCGCATTCTGGAAACCATAACACAAGCTAGTTAAATTATGCTTACTTTGGGTCTAGAAACCGCTGTGTATAATGTCGTAGAATATTTATTTTTATTATTATTTGATTTTATTTATTGTAAATTTAAAAATACTTTTTTAAAATGAGCTTTCTAGTAACTGCATAATAAGACAATTCAAATGAGCCCAAACATGGCGGGTTTATCTTATTTAGTTCAGTAGTTCCAATGACCACCTACCGTCTCTCCATCTTCAGAACCCTGGATATCATGTAGCATGGGAGTATTTGAAACAAATGAGCCCAGACTCGATTGATTTATCATGTTGAGTTACGAAATTCCTACGGACACATTCCGACCCTATCATTTAACCAGCTTCATAGTACCATATTATCGCAGTCATCGAAGATACGCAAGTATACCAAATATGAGCCCAACCTAACATCAGGAAGTGATTCTCATTAGGCTTCGAAAATTTGACCCATACTAACAAAAGAACAGAGCAAGTTAAATAAAAGTTTGTATTAAGCCGGTAGACTCTTCACTGGTCCACATGGTGCGGTGCTTTTGGATACAATTTTTAAACAACTTCAAAAAGGAGGAGGTTCTATGCTCTATCTAATTTTTTGTGAACGTTTATGTAGATATCTGGACAAGATTCTCTTTTCAATTTACACCTGTTTCAACAGATGGCCTTTTATGCAACACTTCTTGACCCCTAACAACAAGATTACAAAAAAAAACATACATTCATCCAACCATAATATAATTAATGCACCGCCCACTCTGAATTCACAGAGCAAGTCTTGTATAATTAGTGTAAAGCATAATGATGTACGTTTCATACCCACTTGCCGACTGCCGTGTGAACAAGGCCTTAGTGTGACGTCACTTGTGTGTTCAGATTTAATAAGTGTGAGCGTAAAAGGAGGGTATATTGTGTAAACTAATAAAGGCGAGACAAAGTGCTCAGTGTAGGGAAATTTAACTTTATTAGAGTTATGTGATATTTTTTCTACTTCAGAGCAAATATTGCCATAAATGATTTATTCTATGCTCGCAAATATGCTTAAAAGGTATCGTGTATATTATAATCACAAAGGTGTTGATGCATCTTAAGTTAACGATTTGGAGAAAATAAATAAAAAATGTAATTATAAGAGAGAGTTACTTAGTGTACTCAGTTGACCATATACTTCAGTACATTAAATAAATAAATATTCTGGGACAAACTAAACACCGCTATCTAGACCCAAATTAAGCATAGCTTGTAATGTGGGTTCTAGATCGCGGAAACATACTAAGATCATATTTTTATAGACCAATGAAAATAGACATATTCATGCACAACAATATTTGCACTGAGCGGATATAAAACCCACGGCCTCCGACCTAACAGTCAAACGCTTTACCACCATGCCGCAGAGGTCACCATTATGTGTTTCAGTAACTACATTGAACTATTCCTAATAACGTACCTATAACCGCGTGAGTAAGTAGTCCAACAGCATAAATATTCACAGTGCAGGTATTATTGGACGAATCTCTCAGCAGCGGTAATTAATTTATGGCCGGTAGTTGAAACTAACTAGTGGATTACATTGTCGAACTTCGTCTACGCTCTAAATAGATTAGTTTCATTTAACATTGAACTACATTGATTTTAAGTTAGAAATAGTACGAATAATGGTACATTTCGGTTGTAAAAAGTTAATATTCAAGACATGTCGCTAGAGAATAACTCTACTGTGCTACCTGGACCCATTCTGGATTTAGTGAAAATTCTTGTCCATATACGTACGAGTGTTCTGTCTCAGGCGATCATCCTCGGTGTTGACTGTTTAGAATTTAAATTTACATCGAAAATTGAACGCTATTGAAATGAATAAATAATAAATAAATATATATTCTACGACATTCTACACAGCATAGTTTAACTAGCTTGTGTTATGGTTTCCAGAATGCGGATAAATATACTTATATACTTTTTTTTGTAAATACATACATATTATACATAGAAATACCCAGACCAATGCAAATAGACATATTCATGCATACAAATATTTGCACTGAGCGGGAATCGAAACTGCTACGACAGGGGGCGCCCCCTTTTTTCTTTTTACGTGCGGAAATCCCTTTGGATACCCCCCCCCGCCCCCCCCGCAGCGGGGGTGGTTATGTCGTGTCTCGACTAAAACCGCACGGTGTCCTCCCCAAGTGTCTATTACCGGGCACCCCGGGTAAGCCCTCGAAAGGATAACCCCAGGGTTGGGCGCTCGATGTCGTAGAAGTCGAATGCACTACCGCTACGCCACAGATGCCGTCAAAATGATGTCTTATTTCATCATCCTCCAAGCCTTTTTCGTACTCAGCTTTTCAGTCTAACTACAAATCGGATTAACTTCGATATTTTCGGTGAAGCTACTGCGATCTGACCTCTACAACCCATTGTATCGAAATTCAATAGTTAGACCAGTTGTCGAACTTTTAAGGTCTGCTGTAACGACTGCCATAGATGTTTGTATGGCAACCGGGACCAATGGCTTAACGTGCTCTCCGAGGCACGGTCAAAGTCAAAGTCTTTATTTTTCAAAATAGTGCAACGTAATTACATCTTTTTGACGTCAAAATCTGCTTAAAACTAAGTTTACCACCGCTTCCTAGGCCCCAGTGGAGAAGAAACGGCGCAACAAACTCACACTGCGGCATTTTCGAGACGTCATATTATAAATAGTGATTTCTTAAGACTAAATATGGACGAATGTACATTTTTGTCTCGTGTCAAGATAAATAAAGGTATATAAAAAAAACAAAAGTTAAAATAAAAATTTAACCTAAGTTAAACGTTAAAATAATTTAAAAAAGTTAAAATATGGTAAAAAAAGGTTGCCTACTACAATATTATGCTCTAGTTGTAACATTAAGAGAGGCCTGCACCATGCTCGTCCTTTGCAATCCTTTGCAATGTGTTAACCAACCCGGTGACCACTTAGCCACGCCTTTTATTTTTTTTTTTTTTTTTACGTTCGGAAATCCCTTCGGATACCCCCCCGCTGGCCAGCGGGGGTGGTTATGTCGTGTCTCGACTAAAACCGCACGGTGTCCTCCCCAAGTGTCCGTTGCCGGGCACCCCCGGGTAAGCCCTCGAAAGGATAACCCCAGGGTTGCCGGCGGACTTTGGCCGCCACCGCGGCCTCGCCTGGTGGGGTCGGGTTCAAGTCCCGTCCTGAAAGTTAAAACTATACCCGATCTAATTCATGTTGATACTTGACATGGTTTTGACCTCACGTGAACTCTGACGTCACTACTCTGTTAGCTCTATGCGACACCGCACTCCCACTGTTTGTAATCCGATAATACTGTAATTATTAATTAGAAGGCATTGTTCGACGCCATTGTGTCCGAACTCAATCCTGGACTATCACTAACATCCGATACTACTTTATATTGTTTATATTGCTGCCTATATTTTTAATGTTGTGGCTGTTTCCATCTAGATATATGGCCCAAATAAACCTTATCTGGTGGGCGGTACATCTGCTGATTGCCGTACGAGGCTCTGGCGCAGTTTCCTCTGTCAGATAGCATTCGCCCCCGCAAAAGCCAAAATAAAGTAGAACGGATCCAACCGGGATTGGTCCAGGATTATTGGTTGAATGAAGAAGAGATTGATCAACATGATTAAAACCTGAAAACATGAAACTTTAATTTTTATAAGAGGCGAACTTTTATAACGAATAAGTGTTGAGCATTTGATAAAACCAAGTAGGTATGGTATGGTATCACAGGCTGGTCCGCAACTCCACGACAAGGCGCGGTTTTTCCGTGAAGGAACCAAGTAGGATGTAAAGCATATATAAGTCGGCAGGCAAGCCGGTACCATACACATAACACACGCCGATCAAGTTGATGATATATCGAAAAAAGGACAGATCACTCACGGAATTGCATAAAAGGCGTAAAGACTGTAGAAGAACTCGTGAAGTGTGTAAGGGCAGAAGCAGATGGCGGACGGTTGTTCCTGCCCACCTCGAAGGAAAAGGCATGTATTATATGCTCACTTTTATAATACGTCAATATGTCTGTAGATTTTTAAAAGGTAAGTTAAGCGACAGTGAGACCTTTCCTGGATAGATTAAATTGTCGACTTCATACATACAGTAAGCTGGCAGACTGTCATGTGTTCAAGTCTCGTCCTGGATATTAAATCTATAAAAAATCGTACATATTATTTTACGAATACAGAGATATCTACTGCATATAAAAATTTGACGGCCTCTGTGGTGTAGCGGTTGAGCATTCGACTGCTACGACTGGGGGCGCGAGTTCGATTCCCGCTCAGTGCAAATATTTGTATGCATGAATATGTATATTTGCATTGGTCTGGGTGTTTCTATGTATAATATATATGTATTTACAAACAAAAAAAAGTATATAAGTATGTTTATCCGCATTCTGGAAACCATAACACAAGCTAGTTAAATTATGCTTACTTTGGGTCTAGAAACCGCTGTGTATAATGTCGTAGAATATTTATTTTTATTATTATTTGATTTTATTTATTGTAAATTTAAAAATACTTTTTTAAAAGGAGCTTTCTAGTAACTGCATAATAAGACAATTCAAATGAGCCCAAACATGGCGGGTTTATCTTATTTAGTTCAGTAGTTCCAATGACCACCTACCGTCTCTCCATCTTCAGAACCCTGGATATCATGTAGCATGGGAGTATTTGAAACAAATGAGCCCAGACTCGATTGATTTATCATGTTGAGTTACGAAATTCCTACGGACACATTCCGACCCTATCATTTAACCAGCTTCATAGTACCATATTATCGCAGTCATCGAAGATACGCAAGTATACCAAATATGAGCCCAACCTAACATCAGGAAGTGATTCTCATTAGGCTTCGAAAATTTGACCCATACTAACAAAAGAACAGAGCAAGTTAAATAAAAGTTTGTATTAAGCCGGTAGACTCTTCACTGGTCCACATGGTGCGGTGCTTTTGGATACAATTTTTAAACAACTTCAAAAAGGAGGAGGTTCTATGCTCTATCTAATTTTTTGTGAACGTTTATGTAGATATCTGGACAAGATTCTCTTTTCAATTTACACCTGTTTCAACAGATGGCCTTTTATGCAACACTTCTTGACCCCTAACAACAAGATTACAAAAAAAAACATACATTCATCCAACCATAATATAATTAATGCACCGCCCACTCTGAATTCACAGAGCAAGTCTTGTATAATTAGTGTAAAGCATAATGATGTACGTTTCATACCCACTTGCCGACTGCCGTGTGAACAAGGCCTTAGTGTGACGTCACTTGTGTGTTCAGATTTAATAAGTGTGAGCGTAAAAGGAGGGTATATTGTGTAAACTAATAAAGGCGAGACAAAGTGCTCAGTGTAGGGAAATTTAACTTTATTAGAGTTATGTGATATTTTTTCTACTTCAGAGCAAATATTGCCATAAATGATTTATTCTATGCTCGCAAATATGCTTAAAAGGTATCGTGTATATTATAATCACAAAGGTGTTGATGCATCTTAAGTTAACGATTTGGAGAAAATAAATAAAAAATGTAATTATAAGAGAGAGTTACTTAGTGTACTCAGTTGACCATATACTTCAGTACATTAAATAAATAAATATTCTGGGACAAACTAAACACCGCTATCTAGACCCAAATTAAGCATAGCTTGTAATGTGGGTTCTAGATCGCGGAAACATACTAAGATCATATTTTTATAGACCAATGAAAATAGACATATTCATGCACAACAATATTTGCACTGAGCGGATATAAAACCCACGGCCTCCGACCTAACAGTCAAACGCTTTACCACCATGCCGCAGAGGTCACCATTATGTGTTTCAGTAACTACATTGAACTATTCCTAATAACGTACCTAAAACCGCGTGAGTAAGTAGTCCAACAGCATAAATATTCACAGTGCAGGTATTATTGGACGAATCTCTCAGCAGCGGTAATTAATTTATGGCCGGTAGTTGAAACTAACTAGTGGATAACATTGTCGAACTTCGTCTACGCTCTAAATAGTTTAGTTTCATTTAACATTGAACTATATTGATTTTAAGTTAGAAATAGTACGAATAATGGTACATTTCGGTTGTAAAAAGTAAATATTCAAGACATGTATCCAGGACTGTCGCTCGCTAGAGAATAACTCTACTGTGCTACCTGGACCCATTCTCGATTTAGTGAAAATTCTTGTCCATATACGTACGAGTATTCTGTCTCAGGTGATCATCCTCGGTGTTGACTGTTTAGAATTTAAATTTACATCGAAAATTGAACGCTATTGAAATGAATAAATAATAAATAAATAAATATTCTACGACATTCTACACAGCATAGTTTAACTAGCTTGTGTTATGGTTTCCAGAATGCGGATAAACATACTTATATACTTTTTGTTTGTAAATACATACATATTATACATAGAAACACCCAGACCAATGCAAATATACATATACATGCATACAAATATTTGCACTGAGCGGGAATCGAAACTGCTAAGACAGGGGGCGCCCCCTTTTTTCTTTTTACGTGTGGAAATCCCTTCGGATACCTCCCCGCCGGCCAGCGGGGGTGGTTATGTCGTGTCTCGACTAAAACCGCACGGTGTCCTCCCCAAGTGTCTATTACCGGGCACCCCGGGTAAGCCCTCGAAAGGATAACCCCAGGGTTGGGCGCTCGATGTCGTAGCAGTCGAATGCACTACCGCTACGCCACAGATGCCGTCAAAATGATGTCTTATTTCATCATCCTCCAAGCCTTTTTCGTACGCAGCTTTTCAGTCTAACTACAAATCGGATTAACTTTGATATTTTCGGTGAAGCTACTGCGATCTGACCTCTACAACCCATTGTATCGAAATTCTATAGTTAGACCAGTTGTCGAACTTTTAAGGTCTGCTGTAACGACTGCGATAGATGTTTGTATGGCAACCGGGACCAACAGCTTAACGTGCTCTCCGAGGCACGGAGGGGTCTCAATGTAGCAGAAGAATGGTTACCCATCCTAATCAAAGTCAAAGTCTTTATTTTTCAAAATAGTGCAACGTAATTACATCTTTTTGACGTCAAAATCTGCTTTAAAACTAAGTTTACCACCGCTTCCTAGGCCCTAGTGGAGAAGAAACGGCGCAACAAACTCACACTGCGGCATTTTCGAGACGTCATATTATAAATAGTGATTTCTTAAGACTAAATATGGACGAATGTACATTTTTGTCTCGTGTCAAGATAAATAAAGGTATATAAAAAAAAAACAAAAGTTAAAATAAAAATTTAACCAAAGTTAAACGTTAAAAGGGGAGATCTATGTCCAGCAGTGGACTAGAATAGGTTGATGATGATGATGATGAAACGTTAAAATAATTAAAAAAGTTAAAATATGGTAAAAAAAGGTTGCCTACAACAATATTATGCTGTAGTTGTAACATTAAGAGAGGCCTGCACCATGCTCGTCCTTTGCAATCCTTTGCAATGTGTTAACCTACTCGGTGACCACTTAGCCACGCCTGTCTAAATCATTATACCTCTACATCTACGTCTACAACGGCGTCTAGAGCTACGTCTACGAGAACAGATACGATAATGTCTACGACAAAGGCTACGATAAAGTCTACGACAACAGCTACGATTATGTCTACGACTACGTCTACGGCTATCATATAGATCTATAGTTACTGTTATCAAGTTTTGCCTGCATACCAGCTTCACCCGTTCGACTCGGTGCAAAGACGGGCGCTGAGGATCGTCGACGATCCCGTACTTTCAGGCAGCGTGGAACCTCTCAGCGATAGGAGAGATTTTGTCTCTCTGTGCGTGTTCTACCGCCTTTATAAGGTTATATACTATCTGATTCCGGATGTCAGTAATCGTTTTCATCATATCTTTGGTTCTTCTTACGCCTGACTAAGGCCTTTCTAATAGAAATCGTATCCAAATTCATTCTGTAGTTTTTGCATCCATGGCGAACGAACAGATAAACAGACAAGAATTCCAAAAAATATATTTTTGTGTTCAGAATCCCAAAGTTTTTTTTTCAAATTTCTGCAATATACAGAGTCAGCAAATTTACAATTTTATAATAGAAGAATTGTTCGATAAGATGCCCACGGCCACACTCTATCATCGCACCGCTCGCCACAGACAGGGAATTCATCCTCACACGTTGCGACCGGTAACAGTGCGTACAGTGAGTTATGAGAAGCACTTCATTCCGTGCACCCTCAAGCTGTGGAATGATCTCCCTGTTCTGGTTTTTCCAAGCAATTACAATATGAGGTTCTTCAAGCACAGGGCACGCCGCAATAGCGGCGGTAAGGCCCATCATGGAGGATTGGCTGGAGAGGCGACACGGAAGCCTCTCCTACCGACTGACGCAGGTGATCTCAGGGAAGGGGTGCTTCGGGGACCACCTGCATCGGATCAGGAAGGAGCCAACGCCTGAGTGTCATCACTGCGACGCGAGCGAGGACTCAGGGCTGCACACGCTAGCGGACTGCCCGGCGTGGGAGGCGCCGAGACGTGACCTCGTGGCAGCCATCGGGGTGGGAGTCCTCTCGCTCGGCAGCATGATTGCGGCAATGGTGCGGAGCGCGAGCGCGTGGGCCGCCGCCGCCTCCTTCTGCGAGCATGTAATGCTCGCGAAGGAGGTGGTGGAGCGCGCCCGGGAGAGACTTAGAACTCTCCCGGTCCGCCGAGCCCGCAACTTGCTCGCCGCGCGTCGCAGGCAACTCAGGCGCCGGAGGTCGCTTAACGACCTCCGTCCTCCATGAGCGCAGGCCTGGGGGTGGCGGGTGAGGCCACCTGTCACCCCAGCAGAAGCAGGCCGGGACGGTGGGGCGACTAGCGCCCCTCCCCCAAACCGGGGCAAGACGGGGACACCGTGGTTCCCAAACCCGAGGGGGCCATCTCGAAACCGGAGATGGCCCAGGGTCAGTCGGGGTGCGAGGGATATGCTCTATGGGCAACCTTACACCCCGGCGTCTGTAGACCCGAGACGGCGTGCGGTTTTAGTCGGTTCAAGCCCGACATAACCGCCCCCGCTGGCACGCGGGGGGGTATCCGAAGGGATTTCCGCACGATAAAAAAAAAAAAAAAAGGTTCTTCAAGCAGGTTTTCAAAAAGGTTGGCAGTGTGACTGTTACGCCCCTGGTGTTGCACGCGTTCATAGGCTTCGGTAACCGCTTCCCATCAGGTGGGCCGAATGCTATTTGGTATAAAAAACATACACAAGACACTATCTTAAGTTGAGAAATGCAGTTAATGTCAAATAGAAGTTAACTCATTCTACATAAACAACAACTAGAAATTAATTTCAACGCGGCGTATAAACCAAATTTAAACTTTTTTGACTACTATATATATACAATACAGGATGTCTATAAAAGAACTCCGGGGTTTTAAAAATTCATATCTCACTAACTATAAAAGATAGCAAAATTTAGTCGATTTCTCTGAAAAGAGTAGCTCAAAAAGTTTTACTCATACCAATTGGGAATGTTTGTATCAACTGTTGGCGGCGCTGCAGGGCGTTGACCTTGAAATGACGTTGCGAAATTTTAAATGATGGCGACTCCACAACAAAAGGCGCAATGTGTTATTTGGCTCATATAAACGAAGTCTGTAGTTACCGTACAAAGAAACTTTCGACGTAACTATGGTGTTAACCCGCCTTCTGACAAAACCATTCGTCAATGGTTCAGTGCATTTAAGGAAACAGGAAGTGTTTTGAAGCAAAAGTCGCCGGGTAGGCCGAAGTCTCAAGAGAAAGTGGACAGAATCCGAGCTTCATGCCTTCGAAGCCCTAAGAAATCGCCTATCTCAGGGAACAAATAGTCAATTGTGTGGCAACCGTCCCCCAGACATGCCCGCCAGGACATGAGAAGAGGTAGAATACCGTTTAGACGTCTGCCGTGCCACTAACGGGGCTCATATAGAACTTTACTAAGTGTTAAAAAAAACTTGAAAATGTAAGCTTTTCAGTCATGTATAAAACATGTATGTATGTTTTTTATTTCATTAAAATATTTTGCCTCAAAACAGTTCTTTTATAGACACCCGGTATGTATATATATGTGTGTACAGTAATTAAAAAAGTTTAAATTTGGTTTATGCACGTTTATTTATATATGTGTTGTTCCCGTGCAGTAACTATTAGTTCACTAAAGGAAAAATACAGGAATTTTCACTTAAGCGAATGGGTAAGCCACTGGTCTATCGAAAGAATTTTTCGCGTATCCTTTATCCATATAACCATGTAACATGAATAAGTTGATGAATATTATTAAAAACAACTAAATAAAAAAATTGCAACTTGATCAAAATATAACTGTGCAGTTGGCCTCGCGACCTTCAAGATAACTTCCATCATCATATCAGCCGCAGGAAATCCAGTGTTGAACATATGCCTCCCCCATTGACTTTAGTCATTTTGGGGGGGGTTTGGACCATAACCACGAGATAACTTAGTGGAAATATAAAAGAACTGTTACAAAACGTACTCGTGACGAAGGGCAGTCGTGATGTCTCCGTCAATCTAATTATGCATTCCTGTGGTCCAATTCTTCTTATAAAAAAGTGTTCAAACTTCTCTCTCAATCTATAGATCTCCCATATGTTAAAAAGGTGTTTCTTGAATTTTCTTCAAAATATTAAAATTTGCTTACAAGAACTCCTTTTTTTAAATGAAAAGGTGTGTCGTGTCGTTACAAAATGTTGTTGAAAATATTGTAAATTTTGTTACGAGAGTTTTGTTAAATACATATAATACATAAAAACACTCAGAACGATACAAATATTTATTTCCCGGTCATTGCAAATATGTATATCGACGCTTGAAAGGCAACATTATCTAAGCGACAAAAAACGAAAAATGAGTTATGTATACCATTCGAACCGGCTTTTTTTTCTGCGTCGATTGGTCTCATCCTCGTGCGGCTGCGACGAGTTTTATGGCGCTTAGATATTGTGAAATTAATACAAAACCACAAATTTTGTGCTTACTAACCGACCATAAACAAGTCAATTTTTGGAATATTTTCAATTAGGAATATTTAATTAGTGGTAAAATCAATTTAGTCAATTTTACTTACATATATATTTTTATTTGTTAAGACTTATTTAATTTTTCTTGTTTGAAATTTTCCCTTCATAAACACTTAGTAAATTTTACCCGTAACGAGTATTTATTAATTATATAAACAGTTATTTTAACTTGGTACAACTTTTTTATCAATGTTTGACTTGTATAACTTTACCCGTAATAGATTGGAAATTGGCGCATAGATGTTTTTACTTATAAAACATAATATTATTTTTTCGTCTTTAGATATTTTTACATGATAACTTTTTTTTAAAGTACGTCGCTAATATATTTTTACGACATTATTGAAATTTATAAGAATATCGCTTAGTATATTTTTCCTGGACATAAAATATTATTTCTTGTCGATTAGTTAGGCGCGAATTTAAAATCATGACACATGAGTGTGCGCTATAGCGGCTTGACACATATCGGGATGACTGCCATTCAGGCACTATGCGTCGCTTAGTGAAGACATCTCCTGTGTTTTACGATCTTGCACCGTATTACCTACGTGAAGACGTGGTGAGTATTCAATCAAATACACTACAATTGATTACTATTGCCATACCAATGGAGGTATTACTTATTTGTATTGATCTACACAATGATTTTTCTTCCAGATAAAATAATGAGCCACGAAATAAAAGGAGCGAGCTATGGCTCGCTGGACTGGACATCGTTCTCGCTGCATGCCGTCCTCGCCCTGTCTTGGTTTGACCTGTCTTGGTCTTGGAGATACCAGGCGTTGAAGTCTCCCAGGGAGACTTCAACGCCTGGTCTCTGGCTTGGGGCTCCCGGGAAGCCAATGACAAGGGGCGTGTTCTGGAGGACTGGGCCAACACCCGTGGCCTAGAGGTCCTCAACCGGGGGAGTGTCGCCACCTGGGAGCGGTGGGGGCTCAGTTCGGTCGTGGATGTTGCATTCGCGACCCCTGCTCTCGCCCACCGCTTCCAGAGTTGGCGCGTGGTGGAGGAAGAGACGTCGTCTGGCCACAAGTACATTCGGTTCAACGTCTCCCCTCCACCTAACCTGCCGCCGACTATTGCGAATCCCCCGGATCCACGTTGGGCGCTCAGACGTCTGAATCGGGAGGCTCTCCTGGAGGCATCCATTGTGCAGGCCTGGATTCCGTCACCGGCAGGCCTGCCGATGTCGACGTAGAGGCAGAATGGTTCAGGAGAGCCATGTCGCATATCTGCGGTTAAGCCCGGCCCGGAAAAGAAACAGGTGTACTGGTGGTCAGCGCAGATCGCACAGCTGCGAGCAGCGTGCGTGACCGCTCGCGGCCAGTACACCAGGTTTCGCCGGAGGCGTCGCCGCCCAGACGATGCGGCAGCACGAGAGGCGGAGCTATATGAGGCGTACAAGGGGGCCAAGAGGACCCTCCAGACAGCCATAAAGCAGGCCAAACAGCGTGACGGCGAAGAGCTGCTGGAGTCTCTGTAGCAGAACCCATGGGGGCGCCCCTACCTTGCGGTCAGGGACAAAATCCGCCCAAGGGCGCCACTACTGACCCGGAGCCTCCAGCCGCAGCGGCTGGAGGAGATCCTGGGCTCCCTGCTCCCAGCGAGAGCGGAGGAGCATGTCCCTCCGTGTATGACTCCGCCTCGGACGTCTGACGCTGATAATAGCGAAAGCGATGTGCCCGAAGTCAGGGAGAGTGAACTAGGGGTAGCGGTGCTCCGGCTTAAAGCTCTAAAATGCACTGCCCCCGGACGTGACGGCATTCCAGGCCAAGCATGAGTCCTGGCCCTTGAGGAACTAGAGCCTCGACTAGTGGTGCTCTTTAGAGAATGCCTCGAAAGAGGCAAGTTTACAAAGGCGTGGAAGACGGGGAAACTGGTCCTTATCCGTAAGGCGGGGCGGATGGCGGATCAGCCATCCGGTTACCGGCCGATCGTGTTGCTCGACGAGGTGTGCAAGCTCTTTGAGCGGATTAGACGCCTGGCGGAGGAAGTAGTCTCGCGGGGTGTGGTGGTGGTAGCGGTGTCTCTCGACATCGCCAACGCCTTCAACACCCTACCCTAGAGCTGCGTTAGGGAGGCGCTCGCGTATCACGGATTGCCTCCTTACCTCCGCCGCATTGTCGGGGCATACCTATCCGAGAGGGCCATAGTTTACCCGAGTTTTGCTGACATGTTATGCTGACGACACCCTTGTGATGGCGCGGGGAGCAACGCACCGAAGCGCGGCACTAAAGGCCCTGCCGTGGGGTGGGTTGCTCAAGTCGTGAGTCGAAAACGGCGTCTGGGACTCGAGGTGGCTCTCCACAAATCCAAGGCTATGTGTTTTCACGGGCCTCGGAGGGGCCCACCTGCGGGAACCAGCATAACCGTAGAGGGCGTAAGCATCGGCATCGAGCCCACGATGAAGTACCTTGGGCTCGTACTCGATAGTCGATGGGACTTCGGACCACATCTCCGAAGTATGGTCCCGAAACTGACGGGGGCTGCGGCCGCGTTATTGCGGCTGATGCCCAACGCTTAGGGACCCAAAGCCCCCACTAGGAGACTTTACCTGAGGATCGTGCCAAGCATGGCCCTGTACGGGGCCCCCGTATGGGCGGAGACTCTGGCGGCCCGCAACGTGGCTCTTCTAAACAGCCCGTTAAAAGCGATCGCCGTCAGAGTCATCAGGAGGTATCGCATGATCTCCGTCGAGGTTGCATGTCTCCTAGCCGGGATCCCTCCATGGGACCTGGAAGCGAGAGCCCTTGCGTTGCTGTACCAGTGGCGCAAGGAGGCGCTGGAGCGGGGCCATAGGCTGGAGCCCCGAGAAATCAGGGCTCAGTGGTCCCAGCTCCGCCGGGAACTCATGGAGACATGGAGGGTGTGACTTGAGCATCCAAGGTGGGGGGAATCCTCCATTGCGGCGGTGAGACCGATTATGAAGGAGTGGTTGGAGAAGCACCACAGTGCCAGCACTGCGAGGATCCTGGCGAAAACACGGCGCTCCACACGTTGGTGATCTCGTTGCGGTCCTGGGCGTGGACGTTCTCTCGTTGGAGACCATGGTGAGGGCCGTGGTCTCCGACGGGAACAAGTGGCACGCCGCCGCCTCTTTCTGCGAGCAGGTAATTCGCGCGAAAGAGACGGCGGAGAGGGAGCGGGAGAGAACCCTGCCCCCCGAGTTCCGCAGTCTGCGTCGAGGACGCCGCAGACTCGTCTACGCCCGGGACTACCGACCTCCATGATCGGGGCCTGAGGCCGGCAGTTGGCCGACTCGCAGTCCTTACAGAAGCAGGCCTTGGCGGAGGCATGTCGTGTATGTCCTACACATGCCTGCCAACTCACCAACGCGGGCTAAAACCCGACCCCACCAGGCGAGGCCGCGTTGGCGGCTAAAGTCCGTCGGTAACCCTGGGATTATCCTTTCGATGGGCTTATCCGGGGTTCACGGCAATGGACACTTGGGAAGGACACCGTGTAGTTTTAGTCGGTCCGATTCCGACACGCCCACCCCATCGTCAGCACTGATGGGGTGACGCCCGTGGGGGTTTCCACACGCTAAAAAAAAAGGCTAGGCTTTTTCTACACAATAGAAACCTAGTTAAGTATTTTATAATACTGTATTTGATGTTTTGTTCTCAGATTTTGGTATTATATATTGCGAACAAAGTCTAACAAATGTTTATTTCAAATAAAGATTTTTATTCAATAGATTTTATTTGCATTTATGTTTACACCCGTAAGCCATTTAGAACCTTTTAGTTAAATAAAAAAAATTGAATGATGGCCATTATGAAGAAAGATTACCATTTAATAATCATTTAGATACATTTTATATGGATGACACTGAATGAATAATACGACTAATACGACATTAATATAACTTGACTCGATTTTTTTATAAACTGTTAGATCATTAAGTTATTTGTTCCTGTATTTTTATCTCAAAGTTTTTCAAATTAACTATTATTACCTGTTAGCGCAGAAATTTTATTGATCGCTTGGATATTGTTACATGTTGATGCCATCCTTTCAGATATCATTTATATAATTTGACTTGAAATTACATAATGTTCAGTGATAGCTTAGATAATTTTACCTGTTTATGAAATGTGATAATTTTCTACTTAGATAATTTTACCTGTTTATGAAATATGGCAATTTTCTGTCTAAGCGACATAAATTACCTTTTATATAAGAGCTATGTGGCTTATTTTAATGTCATAAATAACTCTAAAAAATACAAATATTATGTATGTAAAAAGTATCGAAATCGGACAATTAGGTAACGTGTTATGATTTTTTTTCTAAAAATTTGAACTTTAAATTATTCTCCTGTAAAGTTTACTCAATGTCGCTTAGTAATTATTGCCTTTCAAGCGTCGATATACATATTTGCAATGACCGGGAATCAAACCCGCGACCTCTGACTTAGCAATCGCTTGCTCTACCGCTACGCCACAGAGCGTTCAAAATAGCCTGTTGTAAATAAAAATGTTCATGCATACAAATATTTAACGGAAATTAAACCCAATATCTAACGTTACAGTGGAACCAACCTGCATTCAGCAGTCAACATGTGTCGTCAGATAATCATATTTTATCAATCTTCCTCGGAAATTGAAATAGTGTCCCGTCCACGGTCGATCAAGCTACGAGACATAAGTCCACTATGTTACTAAGGGCATTTCGTGAATGAACCTTCATTATCATGTACATTAGGATCCTAACCGCGCTTACTCTATAGTTAGCAGGGTAAATGGGTACCAGAGAGCACCCATTAACGGCCCGCCCACCACATGTTTAAAAAAGAAATATGGTATAGAATATACGTCTTGGTATTTATTAACGTATATTTTTATACGGGCGTTGTACGCCATTTAATATAAATGTTTCTTTGTTTGCTTTTCCTAGACTATTCATCGATCGATTGCGATGAGACTAGCTAGTGAGTTGGTTATATTGCTCCATGGAGTCTTATAGGGGTGCGCCAAAGTTCACCTAAATTTTCAACTCCGATAATTGGAAATCCGAAAATGTTCTTCCTAACATTTTTCATCCTAACAATCACAATTCCTAACTACTCTGTCTCTAATGTTCATAATTTCGAAGCATTCAACTTCATAATGTCAGTAGCTATAAACATCTATTATACTTCTATTAGTTTTCCTATATTTTTTCAACATAACTATCTTTTACACTATTATTCAGTCTTATCTTTTTTGTTTAGATTTCTTTTTATTCATAATAATAAGTATTTTATATGAGTACATTAATTTTGCGTAACTTTACCAGTTTTAGTTATTTTCACATAACATGTATAACATATAAGAATAATAGTAGCATGGTACAAGTAGCACTTTACCCACCTTATACCACGGTACTATTTATAGTCATTTGTAAACCAAGGTTAGGTTAGAACTGTGACCACAACGCACGAGCCGAGCGAGCGGAGCGAGCTTGCCGCGACAGCGGCCGGCTAAGTGCCAATTACTCGGTAAATATTTCTTTCCGAGTATTAGTGACAATATTATGGTAATTATGTTTAGGGATAAAAGCAATATGATAAAAAACAGTAGGAGTTTTAATATATTAGCTTATATAATATTATTAATTACAATTTTCGGAAACATTAGTGTTATGAACATGGCCGGTAGCACTACTAATAGTATGAATGAAAACTTTAGGATGAAAAATTTTAGGACGAGTGATCATTCGGATTAGAAATCATTAGGAAGAACAATTTCGGGTAAAGAACTTTAGGTGAGTGAATATGGACCCGTATTATAGACATCCTCGAGATGATTTCTCATGTAAATGTTGTTAGGTGAAACGATACAAAAGTTGGTATTGCAATGCATGCAATAATATATGACGTGCAAATAAATGTGTGTATGAGAGAAAATAACATATGAAAGACTAATCCAGAAAATCGAAGCGAAGAGAACCATGGGAACCTCTTCCAGGAATAAAAAGTAGCCTGTGTTAATCCAGACTATAGTCTATTCCTGTACAAAATTTCAGCCAGATCCATTCAGCCGATTGAGCGTGATGTAGTTTTTTTTTCGTGCGGAAATCCCTTCGCATACCCCCCCGCCGGCCAGCGGGGGTGGTTATGTCGGGCATGAACCGACTAAAACCGCACGGTGTCCTCCCCAGGTGTCCGTTGCCGGGCACGCCGGGTAAGCCCTCGAAAGGATAACCCCAGGGTTACCGCAGGACTTTGGCCGCCAACGCGGCCTCACCTGGTGGGTTCGGTTTTTATAACAGATATCCAAACATCTTCACAAACTTTCACATTTATAATATTAGTAGCAAGTTTATATTTGTCACAGGAATATTTTAAGAAACATCAGTTTACAATAAATCAGATATGAATACGCAGGAAGTAAGTTTTAATTTTGTTCATTGCCCAAATTATAGTCATAACTGGAATACTTCTTGCCGGAGTCTTCACAGGACAGGGCCGCGTTTCGAACCGGTGGTCCATTTGCCAAACATTAGATTATTTATTTTTTATGACGTTTTGTAAGTGCCGTACTAATGGTCTATACAGAATAAATGGTTTTTGACTTTGACTTTGACTTGACTGTCCAACACGAATGTATGTACCGTACCTCATTTGTTAAATAAAATCTGTTACAAAGAAATAAAAATAAGTATTTGTATCCGTGCAAACGGATAGCAAATTTCGTGGAAAAATTTAAATTGTTGACTTTTCCATTTTTCTCGGAACATTTTAGGTTACAGACTACAACTTTGATCTAACTTTTTTCGATACAACGTTTAGTTTCACTGGAAATCGTGATATCGTGGAATACATAATTCACTAAATTTCCCCCGTAACTCGAATTTAGTTTAATTAATTTTCCCGTTGTTTGCGCTATATATCCTTCCTTTTGCAACAGTTTTGGATCTTTTCATAATTTGTCCACATTTTGTCGATTTTAAAGGCATTTTGGTTAAGCTATTTTATCACTGGCAATAAAACTATTGTTAAGAAATAAAATATCACTGTATACAATTTCTACTAGACATCAGTGACTCAAATAATCCCACACTAGGAGTGAAGGCATACATTCCATCGCAACAGTTAAGAGGGCAACTCGTAGTTCAGTCCAGCAAATAGCTAATTCTAATCGCTTTGTACAAAGAGCCGAGGGTCATAACTAAGTGTCGGAGCGAGGAGAGGGGGAGGCACTGCTTTGTACCAATTCCCTCAGGAATGACATTGTACAAGTGTCTAAATTGTGCCCGCAGTTGAACCGGATTGAAACAGCTTTAGGAATTTTATTTTTGTATGTTTGTTAAACAGACAAACCTGTTTGTTGGTTTATCTGTTTGTCTGCTTTTTATTATCAATGTCTGACCATCACTTGAAAACTGCTGAACAGATTTAGCTGAAATTTCACTTGACCATTCTTCTAGGGTATGATCGTAAATTGCACTATGTATCATCGTGATAGAATCAAAGAAGAATCAAAGAATCAATTTCGTTTATTCAGTTTAGGCACATGAAGAGCACATATGAATGTCAAAGTTTTACAATTGCTCTTGTCAAAAATATCAAATAGATGTAAATAAATTATTTGAAAATGATTCTTTCGCTGGTTCGGTAGTTGGATCTACTGAGAAGAGACCAGCAAGAAACTCAGGTATTTCATCGCTATCCTTTCTTTTTTATTTATTTTTTAATATATGGTTTTGTTTTATTAATATAAATATGTGCGAGAGCAAGAGATTAATTAGGTTGACCATGCATTTTTATCATTAAGATATTCATCTACTTTATAATAACCTTTTCTCATTAAACCTTTTTTCACTACTATTTTAAATTTATAAAGTGGCAGGTCAACCAAATCCTGAGGGATTTTATTAAATATGTTTATACATTTGCCTACAAACGAATTACCAACTTTATGAAGTCTGAGATAGGAGTAGCAGGGTACAGTCGAATCTATTATTCATCATTCCTTTATTATTACACAGCAGACATGGTCAGCGCGATGATTTATAGTCCGAAACTATAAATCATCACACTATAGCTAAAAAGTGCTAAGCAGTAAAATATGAAATCTCGAAACTACAGACTTACCTACGTGTAAAAGAATTATATCAGGGTACCATGTAGAATTTATTTCGATGTTACATGTAAACATCTATTTCTGCATGATAAATGACTGAAAATATAACGATGAAATAGGTAACCTAATACATGTTGGATTAGAAACTGGAGAAGTGAACATACCTGGTGGTATGTTCACTTCTCCAGTGATCACTGGTGGCAGAAATTTAATGACACACACAAAATTCGGCCGGGTGGGTACCACCGTGCACGATTGCGAAAAACCCTCCATAGTAATCCAATTTCGGTTTGATTGCGTTCAGGGGTCAGCAAGTGCATAGCCGGGCAGGGGGATTGTGGTCGCAGCACTAGTGGGACCGGTGGGTGTCACGCGGTGCTGCGACGACAATCCTCTTATGATGAGGCCGTCAAGCTCAGTGCCACAATTGTTAACATGGGACGTGTATGTAATAGTGACGCTCTTTCCTGAGACTTCACCTTCAGCTTACCATCAGGCGAGGTGAAGTCAAATTGACGTGTCCTAAAAAAAAAAAAAAAAAAAATACCTTGATCTATTCCGAATTTAAAGCGGACGTAGTCGAGGGCAACAGCTAGTAACTATAAAAAAATATTCAAACAATGCCTACTACAAAAATTGACGTCGTTATTATTAATTTCTTCTATTCATTTCTTACTTTTTTGTGTCTTTCTTTAATTGTATTTACATTTCCACAGGTATGTGTATTTCTGCGTCTAATATGTATGTAAACATAACATAAACATAACATAAACTCACGCCTATATCCCCGAAGGGGTAGGCAGAGGTGCTAGCACCCACATTTCGCCAGTTTATGTTTAGGTCCCAATGTAATAGGTGGCGAGCCTATTGCCATTAACCGGGCACTTATAAACCTGCGATAAATACACACATAACTTCGAAAAGCATCGAAAAGTCATTTGTTGTGTGCCATGGTAAAACCTGGAATCGAATCCGAGATCTCGTCTCAGCAGTCCATTACCCATACCACTAGGCTACCGCGGCTAATATGTATGTGTTTGTATATTAATATATATGTATATTTATCCGTCTCCTAGAACATAAGTGACAGGCTTAGTTCAGGTCAATATAACACTGCGTAGAACATCCTAAAATATTTGTTTCAAATTTAATTAATTTGTTAACAAAACTTGTTAATTCAATTAAACTTCTAAGCAATTTATATGCTTACTTTTACTACAGATTTAGATCGGAAAAAGAGAACATCTAGGACGGGACTTGAACCGCGACCAGTCGCAAGAATTACGGTAGACGGCTCCAGCGTCACCTTAAGGCGTATATAATATATCGGAGAATTTCGAATATCTGGGACGTGTCTAGGTGGCTACCCCTGTAAGGGACTGGTCGCGGGTTCAAGTCCCGTCCTAGATGTTCTCTTTTTCTGATCTAAATCTATAGGAAAACTTGTTAGGCTATTTTCAGTTTCCATTAGCAGCCTTTCGAGAAAACAAAATAAGCAATAAAGTATATTTCTTTCTTCAATATAGTTTTATGTTGTGTAAGGTTCAACCTCTTTTGTTCTTAATTATTTCAGTAGGCAACAAAGCGACCGCAGCGAACCCTTTCAGTTATTATTCTATCGCCGTCCGAACTAACTTGGGGCTAACTTTCTTCAAAAGCAAATAAAAAGTCAAAACAAATAAATCAGCCTGGTTGCGTATAAAGAATTCTTGCTGTATTTGTCTCAGGGTTAAGGACTGAGCGGCAGAGGTCACGCAAGGGTAGTGAGTGAAACTTGACTTATATACTAAAGTAAAAGGGTAAATATCAGAATATCAAATTCTATCTACCAATAACTGACACGAAATTTACAAAATGTATATACATTTTGATAGAAAATACGTTCGCGTTCAGTTCAAACTAATTTTATTTGATAGTTTAGGATAATTTAATAAATATGGTTAAGAGTTTACTTGCATATCTTAATTAAGGACAATTGGACAAGGTTCTAGATTCGTTTTTCGATATGAATTCACACAAATTCACACAAAGAGCAATTTTCGCGATTCCAACTGCTTGCACTACTTCGCAAATATCAATCAGATGTTTTAAGATCATCTTTCTTAGCTCAAACTTTTGACCTAAGTGAGTTGTTTTCAGGAAGTACAGAAAAACTTGCAATTTTAATTTTATTATATATGTAAGGTTAAATATAAGCAAACAAACATATTTGTGTATATCTATCTATAATAATATGATAAAGAGAACAGATATGTTTATTTGTAATCGATAAATTCCGAAACTACTTAACTGATTAAAAAAAATCTATTACCTTTAGAATCTTACATTATCCCTGAATAACATAAACTACTTTTTATCCTGATATTCCCACGGGGTCAGCACTTATGCGGGTGATACCACGTGGTGATGCTCGTACTAGAAAATATTTAAAATACTCTGTCAAGAAAGTAACGGGAAAAGATCAATAATACATAAAATGTTTGTTATTGTTCGATCCCCAGTCGCCCCAGGCACACCTCTGACTTTTCGTAGTTATGTGTGTATTAAAAATGTTAATTATCACTCGCTTAGTAATGTGCCCGGTAGATGGCAATAGGTTCGCCCCTATTACATTGGGACCTAAACATAACTGGCGAATCGTGGGTGTGTAATACACCTCTGCCTACCCCTTCGGGGATACAGGCGTGAAGTTATGTTATGTTGTTATTCATCCAAATTTATTTTATCATCTTCATAGGATGCTCCTTCAGAAACGATACACTTACGCCAACGAATAATCCAATCATCAAAACATTTTTTAAACGCTGTTTCCGGAATTGAGTTCAGTTCTCGCCGCGAATTCTCCTTTATGTCTTCTACCGATTGAAAACGGGTGCCACGAAGTGGTAATTTGAGTTTAGGAAAAATAAAGAAGTCGGCTGGAGCCATATCTGGTGAATATGGTGGTTGCTCGTAAGTATTTGTTGAGTGTTTTGTCAAAAATTCGTTCACAATGATGGTCTTGTGCGAAGGCGCATTATCGTGTTGCAAAATCCAAGAATTTTCTTTCCACAAATCTGGCCTTTTTCGTCGAATTTGCTCTCTTAAATGCCGCATAACGCTCAAGTAATATTGTTTATTTACCGTTTGACCATCCGGCAAGAATTCCGAGTGCACAACACCACGGTTGTCAAAGAAAACAGTCAATATGACTTTGACTGTTACTTGACTATGGCGTGGTTTTTTGGTTTCGGTTCAGTTGGAAGGCGCCACTCGAAGCTTGTTGAGTAGTTTGCATGTCAAACTCGTAAACCCACATCTCGTCACCAGTAACAATGCGTTTCATGAATGTTGGGTCGGATTTGACTAGTTCTAGAGTGATCATGAGAATCGCTGAGGACATTTCAGGTCTTTTGGGACTAGCGGAGCGGTAACATGTTTATACCTTTTTTTTTTTTTTTTTTTTATCGTGCGGAAATCCCTTCGGATACCCCCCCGCCGGTCAGCGGGGGCGGTTATGTCGGGCTTGCACCGACTAAAACCGCACGCCGTCTCGGGTCTTCAGACGCCGGGGTGTAAGGTTACCCATAGAGCATATCCCTCGCACCCCGGCTGACCCTGGGCCATCTCACCACTAACAGCATCGCTCATCCTGTCTCCTCTGAAAGCAGAGGAGTACGGAGAGCGATGTGTTCCCGCCACGTTGGGTATTGGCCGACGATCAATGCCAACCCTATGAAGGGGTGAAGGGGAAGCCATTGACCGCCGCCCAGGGTGTACCGGCCGCTCCGATTCCGTTCCCCCCGGACTGCAGCGGGATCGGAATCGGAGCGACACTCGAGGAGGTTACCCAACACACACCCCAACATGTTTATACCTAAATGATTAGTTAAAATGGTACAAATCGAATCGTGAGATACAGAAAGTTCGGCGGCTATCTCTCTCAAAGTTGAATGAGGATTTTCAGTCACAATTTCCTTCACTTTTGCGATATCCACTCAGTTGCAGACGTTGATGGCCTACCAGAGCGAGGCAAATCTTCCATCACATCGCTTCTGAACGCTTTGTACCACTCATAAGCACGTGTTTTTGATAAAGTTGATTCACCGTAAGCCTTCTGTAACATTTTCAGTGACTGCGATCACGAAATTCCATTGGCGATGCCAAATTTAAGACAAACTCTTTGTTCGATGTTTTTGTCTATAGTGAAATTCGCTATATACACTAGATAGGATATAACTAAAAACAGCACTGTATTTAATATAAATAACAGATGCAACTCAAACTTCGCGCCAAAATGGAAAACAGTTGTGCCAATGTAAAATCAACAAAAAAAAAATTGGAACCATAAACAAATCATCATCAATTTCCGATACTTTTTTGACTGAAAGTATCCTCCAAATTAAACATAAAACCATTATAATATATTAATATTCAAAACAATATAACATACAAATGAAAGGCAATCCCACGAATTTAATTTTCTGTTCCACTTACAAGCGAATTGAAATTACAAAATCTTTATGGGAGTCATTCATTTCGCATAATATCTTAATTTCCATTTGCCACAGAGTGTATTCGCAAAGAGGAAATAGTATTTTAATATGGAACGTTTAAAAATATACTTAAACGTAGTCAGGCGCGGTAAGTCCCTGGGGCCTTCTGTGTCGTTTGAGTTAAATAAATGTGGCTTTGGTTAGTATACGTATTTAACTAAGCTGATTAGAAGCTGACGGACACGTTTTATTTCTATTATTTAAAAAAATATATAAAATTGCATGAAAGAATATTTCATCACAGTAAGTACATACATACATAACTTCACGCCTGTATCCCCGAAGGGGTAGGCAGAGGTGTATTACACACACCCACGATTCACTAGTTATGTTAAGGTCCCAATGTAATAGGGGGCGAGCCTATTGCCATCTACCGGGCAAATTATTAAGCGAGCGATAATTAACATTTATTAATGCACACTTCTACGAAAAGTCAGAGGTGTGTGCCCGGGGCGACTGGGGATCGAACTCGAGACCTCGTCTCAGCAGTCCGTTACGTACGCCACTGGGCTATCGACGCTTTTCTACAGTAAGTAAATATGGCATATTCATTCGACGGCCTCTGTGGCGTAGCGGTAGTGCATTCAACTGCTACGACAGGGGCGCGGGTTCGATTCCCGCTCAGTGTAAATATTTGTATGCATGAATATGTCTATTTGCATTGGTCTGGGTGTTTCTATGTATAATATGTAAGTATTTACAAAAAAAGTATATAAGTATGTTTATCCGCATTTTGGAACCCATAACACAAGTTAATTAAACTATGCTTACTTTGGGTCTAGAAAGCGCTGTGTAGAATATCGTAGAATATAAAAAAACGAACTATATCACATGTAGCAAATATTATTTTATCAAGAAAAAATACCTAAATATTGATTAAATATCAAAATTAAGGCATAATAAGTATAAAAACGTACTCAACGTGGTAAGAGAGCCGATTGACAAAAGAATTGCGGAGTCAGGGTGATATGGCCACACCAACGGCCGTTCTGAAGATACACAACAAGATACATATACAGATCCAAAGATACAAGTCACAAAATGCGATAACAGGTTACACAAAACAAAACTATCATTATTACTTTTGTTCAAGTTAATAAATAATATTGCTATTTAAGAAACCTTCTTATTCAACTCACAGGGATAAGGGACCGTTGAATAATTTACAGAATAAATTTTAACTTCTCTCTGAAGCACAAGCCAATGGTACAATTGAATTTCGAGTTGTAAAACTCAATCAGCGATATTGGCTGAACCATCGATAGCAGAATGTAGAGATTGAGTACTGTTCTGAGTTGCATCCATTGTCTTGAGACAATCATACATAAAAGAATCGGGGCCGCAATTGAGTTTGGCTCTGTTTTTTTTTAACCGACGAAAAAACGGAGGAGGTTCTCAAGTCGACGGGTATATTTTTTTAACCGACGAAAAAACGGAGGAGGTTCTCAAGTCGACGCGTATATTTCTTTTATGTATGACCACGCATAATTTTTTATAGAGTAGTCCGATTTTGATGATTATTTTTTTATGGAACCAACTTCGAGGTATACTACCCCGAAGTTGGTCCTATATAAAT
Source organism: Cybosia mesomella (assembly GCA_946251805.1). Taxonomy (NCBI): domain Eukaryota; kingdom Metazoa; phylum Arthropoda; class Insecta; order Lepidoptera; family Erebidae; genus Cybosia; species Cybosia mesomella. The sequence goes on from OX276408.1 coordinate 28,054,677, forward strand.
TTGAAAAAAAAATCCAACCCTAAGGGTAGGAAAACAGGGGATGATTGATTGTTCACTCACTGATTTTAAGGTATGACCACGCATAACTTTTTATAGAGTAGTCCGATTTTGATAATACTATTTTCATTGGAAGGAGTATACCCCGAAGTTGGTCCCATATAAATTGGAAAATAAAAATCCAATCCCAAGGGTAGGAAAACAGGAGATGATTGATTGTTCACTCACTGATTGTAAGGTACTACTCTGCAAATAAAACGTTTCTCAATATCCGATAAGTCATCAATTTCTGTAGGTATTGCAGCTAGTTCGGGGTGCGAGGGATATGCTCTATGGACAACCTTACACCCCGGCGTCTGTAGACCCGAGACGGCGTGCGGTTTTAGTCGGTTCAAGCCCGACATAACCGCCCCCGCTGGCACGCGGGGGGGTATCCGAAGGGATTTCCACACGAAAAACGAAAAAAAAAAAGAAAAAGGTATTGCAGCTACTGACATTTTATTCCAATATATTTTATTCCAATGGGCCTGGGAGTATTGTGTTTTTTAATATTGTTTGATCGTCGTGAACAAGTAATTATACCACCTAAAGCTACCAATTCATTGGGCAAATTAGAGTCTAAATTTGTAGTTTGCAATTTCATACGCTGCTCAGGATATAAATTTAATATTGAACAGGGCAAGTCAGCATAAACATTAATCGCATTCTTAAAATTTTCTGCGTTACACTGATTTCTTCGCTTGCAAGCCGCTTGTCGCATGGCGCTCAAACGATTAGTTCTCTCCTCAGGAGTTTCGTAAAGTACCACCATTGCAGACCGGTTACGAGCAGCTTCCAAACGCAGCAGATGTTCGTCTTCAGTTTCATTTGAAAGTCGCTCTCTTATTATACCGAAACGATGAGTGCGCTGCGTATCACCTTCTTGCGATAGCCTATTGTTTATGTAGCTTCTCGTCCTCGACAGTCTTTCCTCGCGTTGATCTGAACTTTCCTGTGAACGTGTTAATCTAATTCTCTTTTTATTTGCTTCCAACCTTTTTTTTCTCGTTATTAGATTCTTCTAAATATCTTTTTCTCATTCGAGCAGCATTTCATGTAGGCCTACTCATGTTGGTATATAAAGCCTGTTTGTTTTAAGTGTTTATATTATATAACAAAAAATGGTTATAGAAGTATTATATGAAAGATATTAGCTTAAGTAAGGTGGGTAGATATTTTAAAAGTAATCAAAAATTAAGCATGAAGTAATTAGAGGATTATAGCCACAAAAAATATGTAATAAAAACTTTTTAACAAAAAATCAAACTGCCGAAAAAACTTAAAGGCAAAAATAAGAAACCTTTTTTATTTAACCTTAATAACTGTTCGCGCCGCTTACGAACTAACTCCACAAGTAATAGAAACCACATTCATAAACGCTTCACATGCACAGCACACATACATATCATCGCATCATCAAACACGTCACTCAACATTCGCCAATCACATTCATTCCATTCATACCTGCTACTTAAAACGACATGCAATATTGTAAAATATATAAAACCTAATTAAAACTCTTAAACTACCAAAAGGACTATTTTTTCTGTGTTCGATCACGAACATAAGTGGCGAACGTGACAGGACCTGCAGACAATAAGGATTACAAACAAAATAATAATTATTACGACCGCCATCGAACCAAGGACGCCTAGAGGTCACCGCAACGTCTTTCACCACACTATCGAAGAAATGTTCCAGTTTTCCTGTAAAACGCCTAGGAATACTTCACAGTGGCTATAGAGAATACGTCGTGACTACATAAACTCCTGTCCACTCGTCGGGTACGTGTCGGCGATCCAGTGGGCTGCTGTGAGGCAAGCTGCGAGGTGTGTAAGCGGATTGAACAATCAACGAGAAACGATCGCAAGAGGATACTCCAAAGACATCGCGTGCCTGCCTGATTATACTGTGAGCCCGTTCCTTTATCTACCTTACCTTAGCTACCCTCTTCTGTTTGGTTATTTAGAGAATTTTGTTCCTCAAAGGTTTAATGAATTGCCTATCAGTTGTGCTATGACTATATTCATCATTCACTTCATAGCATCGCGCCTATATAACATTCATCGCTCAGAAACCTATTACCTAGTGCCTAAATCTAGCACAATCTAGTGTACCTATCTCATACTTAGCCTAAACGCATTTTAAAGTCTGCTTGTCATTCTGTTATGTACTACAAAAAATCACATTCAAACAAACGCATTATTATCGAACTTGAAGCTACCTACATATATATTAAGAAAATCTTTTATGAAAATCAACTAAGCTATTGTACTGCATTATTTCACTTTTATAATCATTTATTATTGTACTTCATTGCATTTTATAATAGCTTAAACCATAATAACTACCACAGCTTTGCAGTCTTTATCCCCTTTCTAATTATGTTAAGAATTTAAGCTGTTTTCTAAGCTTGTCGTAACAATCTATTCCAGTGGCATTACGCGGCGACGTTCGTCGCTCGCGCGGTCTCTTTGCATTGTGCGTGGACCGTGGCGCCTGCCTACTGCATCTCTGCGCTCGCGCGCGCCGTGAAGCAGCCCGCTTATCGGTACCTGACGACACGGCCGATCAGCTGGAACGCCAGAGCGAGTTACGTATGCTTAACTTTGTTTACGTATTTACAACGTTATAATTAATTGTTCGACTGAATTTTATCGCAAGTTCATAATGTCGTGTGAAGATTTGTCTTATAAGGACTTGATTGCTAAACGTAGTTCTATTAAAGGACGCGTTACTAAATTTAAAAATAACTTAGATATTTTAGATACGTTGGAAGGCATTTCACAAATTGAACTAAGCAAACTTGCGATGAAACTGACGAAATTTGAAGCATTATTCATTGATTTTGATGAGTTGCAATATCAAATAGAAATTCTTAGTAGTGATAAACAAGATGCCGAGTTAGCAATCAGAGATTTGATCGAACAAGATTTTTACCATTGCATAGCATTAACTAAAGCGTTACTAGAGAAAAATCCTACCTCTAAGCCAAGCTCACTACATTCGTCAGCGCATTCTTGCTGTCATCATAATGATAGTACTCATGCTGTCGGGTTTCGACTGCCCGAACTACGAATACCTAACTTCGATGGTAGCTACTTCCGGTGGCTAGAATTTAAAGATATTTTTATTTCTTTGGTTCATGACAATAAAAACATAAAGAATATTCATAATTTTCAATACTTGAACTCTTACCTCACCGGAGAGGCGATAAGAGTGATTTCAAACCTTGAAATTTCTGATCATAATTACAATGAGGCTTGGAAGATTCTATGTGAGCGTTACGATAACAAACGTCAATTAATAAACAACCATTTGAAGTCATTACTCAATATTGAATCTGTACGTGAGACAGACAAGTCACTTAGGTTCATTAGTGATCACGTCACAAAGAATCTTCGAGCTCTCAATAGCCTAGGTTTACCTACTGATAAATGGGATGCTCTTATTATTTATATTGTGGCGGGAAAACTGGATAATACCACATACTTTAAGTGGGAAGAACATAGGAATGACTTACCTGATATACCTACCTTAGAGCAGTTCTTCTCCTTTTTGAAGAACCGTGCTGACGTTCTTGAAACCTCATTCAATAGGTCTAAGCAAGATAAACTTGAAAGGTCAAAATATAACCAACATCATAACCATAAGTGTCAAACTAAAACCTTAGTTAATACTTCTTCAAATGAGAATTTTATTTCTTCTCAAATTAGCTCTTCGCTGCATTGCGTAGCATGCAATGGTAATCATTATCTGCACCAATGCAACGCGTTTAAAGGCAAATCGGTAGAAGAAAGAAATCATTTTATTAATTCTCACAATTTATGTCAAAACTGTCTTCGAAGTGGTCACAAGTTACAGCAATGCAAGCTCCCAGGTACTTGTCGAATCTGTAAGAAGCGACACAACTCTCTGCTTCACAAGACACAAGAACCTGAAATTAAAAATAATGAGTCTATTTCTATGTCAGCCATGTCTTCGCATGAAGTAATATTGTGTACCGTCAAGGTTCAGTTAACTAATCCTATAACTAAAGACACCACCATAGTGCGTGCCCTCCTAGACAGTGGGAGTCAGTCTACTTTCATAACTGAAGCTGTAAGGCAGAAGTTAAAGCTCACTCCCCAGTCATCTAATACCGAAGTCTCTGTGCGTCTGAGGAAACCTAAGATACTATACGTGCCGCTAACGACCTGCACATACAGACAAAATTCCTTCCTGATCAGGGTGTGTCGAGCGTACAATTCACTATGCCACGAGTACGATTTAGATTTATTTTTCACCAGCACTAATCAGCTCAAGGTCAATTTGAGTAAGTCATTTTTCGACAAAGCGTAAAGCGATTGCCAAAAGAACTTGCTTTTTATGTATTAATTTCTTTCTTCCCTTGTTCTTTATATCCTGTATAATTATGATATAGGTATACTAAATTGCACATATAATGTTATACGGTATGTAATTCAATATACCTGTACATTGCTAGCTATATAGCGACTTGTTTATTTTACAATAAGTGCTATATGCGAAAACTTGTAATTGGCCATTTTATATTACCTACATATGTTTCAATCTGTATTCTAGCTGTAAGTTTTCCTAAATGAATAAAATAAAATAAAATAAAATAAAATAAAATAAAATAGGAAACACACCTCTAAAATTAAATATTCAACGTTGTTCAGTGCAACTGACATCCAAGGACAATGCATTTAACGTTATAATGTCTTGTCGCATCTTGCCCACTATTTCAGGGAAGATACCTAAGGTCCCTCTTGATGTAAGACACCTCAACTTATTCGACTTTAACCTAGCGGATCCTAACTTCAATGAATCTTCTCCAGTAGATATGCTCATCGGAGCGGATCTCTTCTGGGAGTTAATAGGTTCAGAACAACAATCCCTAGGGCCAAAAAGTCCCATTTTACGAAGCTCTAAGCTTGGTTGGCTTATTGCTGGTCCTATATTTAATTCAAAGCCCGAGAAAGGCTCTATAAAGGTGATGTGTAATTTTTTACTAAATAAACAATCATCTACAAACCTACATGATGAACTGTCAAAGTTCTGGGAACTTGAGAATTTCCCACAAACGAAAGCTCTCACTAAAGAAGAAAAGCTTTGTGAGCAGCACTTCTTAACTAACACTACACGAACCCATGATGGTCGTTTTTGTGTTGCACTACCTCTACGTGAGGACCCAGTTATTTTAGGAGATTCCTATAGCTTAGCTAAGAAGCGTCTTCTGAGCTTAGAAGCTCGTTTTCGTAAGCAGCCTGAAACCAAACAAGCATACATCGATTTCATACATGAGTATGAGGCTCTCGGTCACCTAACTAAACTTACGTCATACAAATCTAGAAATGCCTATTATCTTCCACATCATCCTGTATTCAAGGAAAATAGCGAGTCAACTCGTGTTCGCGTCGTTTTTGATGCCTCCGCTAAAACTACTTCGGGAATATCGGTAAATGACCTGCAAATGATAGGACCGATAGTTCAAGATTCACTTTTTAATATACTTGTTCGCTTTCGGCAGCACAAGTTCGTATTTTCTGCCGACATAGAGAAAATGTTCCGCGCTATCTCTGTGAGAGAGTCAGATCGTCATCTGCAACAAATTCTATGGCGAGACAATGATCCCATACAAACCTTGCAGTTGAATACAGTAACGTACGGCTTCTCTAGCGCTAGCTTTCTTGCAACTCGCTGTATAATTCAAGTCGGAGAGGAATGTAGTGACCCTACAATTAAAACTATAATTAAAAATGACCTTTATTGCGACGATATTCTTTCAGGAGCCAATATAGAGTCTGAAATGCGCTACATTCAGCAGTCTGTGGCCAAAGAATTAGCTAATTATGGGTTTCATCTCCGTAAGTACCGATCAAACCTGCCTAATCCCTTATTCGCAGACTCTGTTGATCTCAAACACGACGATCTTCTGATAAGTAACGCCACTAGCACCTTAGGTGTAGGCTGGACTCCACCGTCTGATGAATTTTATTTCAATATCCAATATTTACACCTAGGTGTCCTAACAAAGAGATCGATACTTTCATCGACGTTTAAAATATTTGATCCACTTGGTCTGTTGTCTTTATGCACGATCAAGCCTAAAATAATCCTCCAAGAACTATGGAGCCTTAAACTAGACTGGGATGAACCAGTACCCCAAGGAGTAAAAAAATCTTGGCTCAAATTTACAGAACAGCTTTCAGAGCTCTGTTCACTAAAGATACCTCGATGTATTATAATTAATGATGTATCTATAATCGAACTGCATTGTTTTACTGATGCGTCACAGCGAGCCTTTGGAGCAACTATTTACCTTAGATCCCTTGACGCTAATGGCAAGAGCAATATCTCTCTAGTACGCGCCAAGTCGCGAGTAGCTTCAATAAAGCCTACTACTATACCGCGCTTGGAACTTTGCGCTGCTCTATTAGGCGCTCAACTTACCAACACTGTCGTGCAAGCTCTAAGATGTCCAATAAACCGTCAAGTATACTGGACTGACTCAACTGTCGTCCTCGGTTGGCTTAGGTCACCCAGTAAGGCAAAAACATTCGTGGCAAATAGAGTTGCTGCTATTAATGACATCACCGATTCTTCTAGCTGGCGTCATGTACCTACCTATAATAATCCAGCGGATCTCGTGTCTCGAGGAGTAAATCCTGAACAGGTAAACTCTCCCTTATGGTGGTTGGGACCTGACTTCCTTATGCAACCTGAATGCCATTGGCCTACAGAACCTTCACTCACAGCTGACCTACCTGAGATGAAAGCGCACCCCGCTTTCGTCGGGGAGACTGCACTATCATGTAGTGACAAACTGATTAATATTGAAAAATACTCTAAACTCTTATTTATGCAAAATGTAGTAGCTAGATTATTAAGATTTATACACAATATAAAATGCCCTACAAACAAATTACTAGGCCCCCTATCCACAGACGAAAGAGAGCACGCTATGACTTACCTAATAAAAATATCACAAAAGGAGTCATTCTTTAAAGAAATAGACCATTTAAGTAATAATAAGCCTTTAAAATCTCATACAGCGTTAACTTCTCTTAACCCTTTTCTTGACTCAAAAGGTGTTCTTAGAGTTGGAGGCCGTATCGACACCTCTATTTATCCGTACGACAAAAAACACCCCATTGTCTTAAAAGCTGATAATCATCTAACAAAATTAATCTTTCAGAACGAGCACCACCGTCTCTTTCACGCCGGTCCACAACTTTTACTCGCCTCATTAAGGGAGCGCTACTGGCCTATGGGTGGTCGCAACCTGGCTAGACGCGTATGTCGCGAATGCCTCATATGTCGTCGCTTTAGAGGGAAAACAATGAACCAAATGATGGGTAACCTACCTCCTGATCGCGTAGTGCCAGACTTTCCTCTCCACACCGTAGGCACCGACTTTGCCGGACCGTTTCTTATATCAGATCGTAAGGGACGGGGTTGTAAAATAACGAAATGCTATATGTGCATATTCATTTGCTTCCGCTATAAATGCATTCATTTAGAAGTGGTAAGCGATCTATCTAGGGACGCATTTTTGTTAACTCTAAAAAGGTTTATTGCTCGCCGGGGAATTTGTAAAACTATTTACTGTGACAATGGCAGAAATTTTGTCTCAGCGGCAAAGGAGATCAATTCTTTCTTAAATTGTAACAAGAATGCTATCGTTGATTTTGCAGCTGTACAGGGCATTGAATTTCGCTTCTCACCAGCATACGCTCCTCACTTTGGCGGTCTCTGGGAGGCCGGAGTTAAGAGTGCTAAGTTTTTTGCGAACAAAATTCTTAAAAATACTCACCTTACCTACGAGGAACTATCTTCTTTATTTACCCAAATAGAAGCGATCCTAAATAGCCGCCCCCTTTGTCCTCTCAGCCCTTCGCCCAATAACTTTACTCCTCTTACCCCGGGACACTTTCTAATCGGCAGACCACTGACCTCGCTTCCATCTCCGTGTCTTCTTGCAGCCAACGTCAACCACCTCGACCGCTACAAGCGTCTAGAGCAAGCCAGGCAGCATTTCTGGAGGCGTTGGTCCAATAAGTACATTGCCGAGCTCCAACAACGCACGAAATGGCGTACACAGTGTGCTGCGCTGAAGATAAATGATTTAGTCCTCATAAAGGAAGACGCGTCACCCCCCATGTGGTGGCGCCTTGGACGAATATCTAAATTATATCCTGGAGCTGATGGTCTACCTCGTGTTGCTGACGTCTCCACTGCGCAAGGGCTCGTGCGAAGAGCCATCAACCGCTTATGCCTGCTACCAAATGGAGAGTCTTCTTGAAAGGCCTGTAGCCTTTCAACGCCCGGGAAGATGTTCGCGCCGCTTACGAACTAACTCCACAAGTAATAGAAACCACATTCATAAACGCTTCACATGCACAGCACACATACATATCATCGCATCATCAAACACGTCACTCAACATTCGCCAATCACATTCATTCCATTCATACCTGCTACTTAAAACGACATGCAATATTGTAAAATATATAAAACCTAATTAAAACTCTTAAACTACCAAAAGGACTATTTTTTCTGTGTTCGATCACGAACAATAACTAACTACTTAAAGTAATGAAACTATATCTAAGTATACATTTTTGTAAATAGTTGAGTTTTTAATTAACCTTAATAACCAAGTTCCTAAACTAATGTAAGTATAGCTAAGTAATTTTGAGTCGGCGCCAAACAATAAATGTACAAAGATCACTAAATTACCTTAAATTTAACGAAATAATCAAATCTAATTAATAATGTAACATGAAATCTCCAGCGATAAACATTAAGATTCCAAAAATACGCTGTCCACACGACCACTCGCAACGACGTATGCCTCACGTGTGTGCCCGTTCGGGTTGTTGTCTCGTTGACATTTACTTCGCATTTTCCAGCGAAAGGGCAGGACGCACCGCGCCGCCGCCGCGCATTTCGCTTTACGTAATTAATTAATTATATAGCTTGTTTGGCGCCGACTCAAACTTACTTAGCTATAGTTACATTAGTTTAAGAACTTAGTTATTAAGGTTAATTAAAAACTCAACTATTTACAAAAATATATACTTAGATATAGTTTACTTTAAGTAGTTAGTTATTAAGGTTAATTAAAAAAGGTTTCTTATTTTTTGCCTTTCAGTTTTTCGGCGATTGAATTTTTTGTTAAAAAGTTTTTATTTCATTACAATATTGTTAAGCAAAGATCTAGTTTTATCTTTTACCAGCTCAGGCTGTTTTTACAGAGTTTTTTTTTTACCCACGGGTACCCTATCGGTGCCGATGATGGGGTGGGCGTGTCAGAATCGGACCAACCAAAACCACACGGTATCCTCCCCAAGTGTCCATTGCCGGGCACCCCGGCTAATCCCTCGAAAGGACAACCCCAGGGTTACCGGCGGACTTCAACCGCCACCGCGGCCTCGTCTGGTGGGGAAGGGTTTTATCCCGCGTCGGTGAGTTGGCAGGCGTGTGTAGGACACACACGACACGCCTCCGCCACGGCCTACTTCTATAAGGACGGCGAGTCGGCCAACTGCCATCCTCAGGCCTCGATCATGGAGGTCGGTAGTCCCGGGCGTAGACGAGTCTGCGGCGGCCTCGCCTCAGACTCTTCGCCGTCTATTTCGCGCACATTACCTGCTCGCAGAAAGAGGCGGTGGCGTGCCACTTGCTCCCGTCGGAGACCACGGCCCTCACCATGGTCTCCAACGAGAGAACGTCCACGCCCAGGACCGCAACGAGATCCCGACGTTGACTCGCCCACGCAGGGCACTCCACCAACGTGTGGAGCGCCGTGTCTTCGCCAGGATCCTCGCAGTGCTGGCACTGCGGCGTTGTCTCCCGGTGGATGCGCCATAGATACTTACCGAAGCACCCGTGTCCGGTAAATATCTGGGTCATCCGGTAGGAGAGGTCACCGTGGTGCCTCTCCAACCACTCCTTCATGATCGGCCTCACCGCCGCAATGGTGAATTCCCCCACCTTGGGTGCTCAAGTCGCACCCTCCATGTCTCCATGAGTTCCTGGCGGAGTTGGGGCCGCTGAGCCCTGATTTCTCGGGGCTCCGGCCTATGGCCCCTCTCCAGTGCCTCCTTGCGCCATTAGTACAACAGCGCAAGGGCTCTCGCTTCCAGGTCCCATGGAGGGGTCCCAGCTAGGAGACATGCCACCTCGACGGAGATCGTGCGATACCCCCTGATGACTCTGACGGCCATTGCTTTTAACGGGCTGTTTAGAACAGCCACATATACACAGCCAGTCTCCGCCCATACGGGGGCCCCGTACAGGGCCATGCTTCGCACGATCCCCAGGTACAGTCTCCTAGTGGGGGCGTTGGGTCCCTTAACGTTGGGCATCAGCCGCGATAGCGCCCCTCTGTTTTTACAGTGTAGATAAACCTTTTAATGATTTCTATATACTCGTTTATACATTCCGCAGCTCCCATTGTAGCGTCAGTAGCTTAGTGGTTGAAGAATCAGCCTTACGATGAGAGGACCTGGGTTCGAATCCTGGCCATTACATCACCAATGTGAATAGCTTAGCTGGAGGGGTTCCTTTTTTACGTGTGGAAACCCCCACGGACTTCACTCCACCTGTACCAGCGATGAGGTGGGTATGTCGGAATCGAACCGACTCCGTGTCTTCGCCGGGATACTCGCAGTGCTGGCACTGCGGCGTTGTCTCCCATTGGATGTGCCACAGATACTTATCATAGTACCCGTGTCCGGTAATCATCTCCGTGTCCGGTAATCATCTCCGTGTCTGGTAATCATCTAGCTGGAGGGGTTAGCGGGAAATATTAGTAATTTCGGTTACTAGTATCTATTTAAGAAAAATCGTCATTATCATCTATCTGCCTTTGTCTATTTGTTTTTTGCAATGTGTTATTCTCTTCAATACTTTCCTGACACATCTCCTTCTACTACTCCTCAGTTTTCTTATTCTAACAATCCCGTTACAGTACAGTTCCCAATAATGACTATCGACCATCATATAACATTATAAATCGTATAATAAAATAACCGCTACTAAATGAACTTCCAATGTTACCTCCAATTTCCTGCTTCAAACGTTAATGTGATCACTAATCTTACAAAACGCAATTATTACAGTGAAATTCTTGATGCTCATTCAATGTGACAATCGATCAAAACTCATATTCACTGGAATATTCAGTGACAACGGCAATCCCTCTTTACTTGGCTCTTTACTGAGCCCTACAAACTACATTAGAAGATGTTAAATGTTTTTAAAATTAAAATTTATCACTAGCAGCAAACAGGATTTTTCGGATAGTAATATAATTTATAATATACTAATCCTGAATCCAGATCTCCATTTCAAATATCAATTAATTTCACTTAGCCGCTTCAAATAAAATCAAATTTATTTGCCCAAAACACGGTACAAAAATTATAACAGATTCATACAGAACATGCAAGTTCTGTCAGTGGTGTACATACCTTTTTTTTTTTTTTTTCGTGCGGAAATTCCTACGGATACCCCCCGCCGCCCAGCGGGGGTGGTTATGTCGGGCTTGCACCGACTAAAACCGCACGCCGTCTCGGGTCTTAAGACGCCGAGGTGTAAGGTTACCCATAGAGCATATCCCTCGCACCCCGACTGACCCTGGGCCATCTCCGGTTTCGAGATGGCCCCCTTACTTGCTCTCCACTGTGCCATCTGCTAATCAGAGGGACACGTGGAAAGCTTCCGAACAGCCCTCAACAGGGCCGTCCCCGCCTCGGTCGGAGTTGGCCGTAGGCGGCAGCGTCTCTGCCACCCTAGGAGAGAGGCGCTGCCGTCTCCGTTGCCGTTGCAAGCACCCCAGTGGTGTACATACCTTTAAATTTTATTCAAGACCAACACTTTTTCCACGCGTAAAAAAAGGCGTACACTTTTTGTGAGGAAACACGTTAACACTATAGTAGTTATTTTCATTGAACCTGTTATACAATCATTTTTAATTAATTAAATTAATTTGAACCTTCTTCATACATATTATAAACTAAAGTTTTTGATACTTACTATATTTTTAAACATAATAAATTTCATCAGTGTATGTCAAAGTTCTACTCCGACCTATGCACTTGATTTTCCATTAGTTCCGTATTTATTCGTTGTATGTTTACGTTTTCACATTACTTTTCCAACCCTTGTCATTACATCCTAATTTTCGTAACAGCGCTGGCATAAATATTTCTCTTTCTATCAACTAAAACTACACCGCAGATAAATTGTAATGTTCTTATTCAAACCGGGTTGATTCCACAGTGGAATCAACCCGGTTATTTTGTAGCACTTTGAGGTAACCAGCATACCATTATATAATACACATTTTACACCGGAAATATTTCAAATTGTAGAAAAGCCACACTTTTAATTCAAATTGTTTGCTGATTACAATTTTATTACACAACATAGTGATAAAATACGCTACAATAGCGTAATTCAGGAACAAGCTTACTATACGGCAACAAGAATAAAAGTCTGCATAAAATCCACAGGACTTTAATAAAAAACACTACATAAAGGCCGGGGCCGGATTCGGTCGCAGATTTAATGCAGTTTCTATTGCGATTGTTTAGCTCTCCCGGTGTTCTATTGCAAATTAGGCCGTTTTCGTACTTATCGACCACTAGGTTTGACAGATCAACTTACAGTTATTGACTTCCACAGTTCGATATTTCCAAAAATGTAGACCGTTGAAATTATTGGATTCGCTTTGAAGGAATTACGCATTACGCATCGAGTTGCAGAAATAATGAAAAAGGCAGCATAAATTCTCTACTATATAATATATTCTAAGATGACGTAAGATCCATCTGCCGAAATTTTTGCGGACCACGGAACAATAAATTATTTTAAAACCATTTTTAGACAGTTGTTTTTAATACTCCACCACATTAAATGAACAATTTTTTTCAGGGCAAACTTTGTCTTATAAATTCTAGTTTAAAAGTTAATATCCAGGACAGGATTTGAACCCGCGAGAGTGTCCCTTTTAGGTGGAATACTCTGCCAACTCATCTATCTGGACCTCTGTTGGATACCTAAAATTCTCGTCCCCATACATTTTAGGTTACAAAGTTAATAATCGCTGCAATAAAATATTTGGACACGCTGTTCGTCAGCTTATTTGAATTATTTAGGGACTCGTAACAATCTTTAAACGGTTCTGTATAATCTAAATAGATATACTACTTGAAAGTTACTTCGTTGGCCTCATATTTTCGTACGATCAGTTCCATTCCTCGTCGGGCACTGTTATTGTGTCCCTCTTAGTAACCACGTGAAAGTGGAATCGTGCCTGATAAATGAAAGTACGGAAGTTAGCAAAAATATAATTGACAAAAAGAAGGTAAGTAAAGTCGGCCTTACGATAGATAGGTCCCAGGTTCGAATCCTAAGCATTACACTACCAACGTGGGCTCACTCCTAAGACAAGCAATGCGGCTTAGCTGGAGGGTAGCGAGAAAAATCACAACATTTTTTTTTCTTTAAAAAAAACGAAAAGGAAAAAATATATCAAACATTGTGAAATTTAAGACAGCCTCGGGACACATTTGAAGATATTAACAAAGTCGCCAGGCCGTAATTGCCCTAGCAATATATTTAAAAACAGCCCCCTAAATCCAGCCCCAACAGCATTCTCCGCACTGCGGGGCAGCTGCTGCTTCTTCGATTATTTCCCTGAAGTTTAAACTTCCTATATCAGGTCAAATACTGAAACAGATATACACGCGCATAATATGTGAGACAGTAACTACTAATGATGAAGATAGTCTTCGAATTCGAATACAATTTACATATAACATAACATAACTTCACGCCTGTATCCCCAAAGGGGTAGGCAGAGGTGTATCACACACACACCCACGATTCGCCAGTTATGTTTCGGTCCCAATGTAATAGGGGGCGAGCCTATTGCCATCTACCGGGCGCATTATTAAGCGAGCGATAATTAACATTTATTAATGCACACATAACTACGAAAAGTCAGAGGTGTGTGCCCGGGGGCTACTGGGGATCGAACTCGAGACCTTGTCTCAGCAGTCCGTTACGTACGCCACTTGACTATCGCCGCCTTTTTTTACATATCACAATTTACATATCTATAGTTTATATGCTCTGTGGACGATATCGATAGTCAATTAAGATAATTGACTTACATACATATGAGGCTATGTTCACATTTATCTTCCTGAAGAGGTGGAAGAGACGAGCCCGCCATCTGCTGTCCTTACATGTTTTCATTTCACGCAATTTATATTTTTCACACGTCAATAACACACGGCTTCGACGGTGGGCGTCCGTGTGTCACTAACCAGTTGGGCTCCAGTAGAAAACCCGCGCCAGGTTACTATATGGCACATGCTGAACTTGGAACCCATTTGGTGCATTGTGTGCACCATTACTATTGTGCTCCTGTTATTTAATGTTAAGCATTTTGAGATGTCATGTAATGTTATGTACTTAGTTTGTGGCCTCTTTGCACTAATAAATGTTTCTTTCTTTCAATTCCACTGGTCTTGAGGAAGTCTGCCTTTTTACAACTAGGTCTGCAAGGCGAATCGCTGCTTGCCATGTTGAGCTGAGTGAGTCATCGTGTTTTGGACGACTGTTTTGGTGCCAAAACTTGTCCCATAGATTTGACCGCTATTGTGGAATCAGATTTTGAAAATTTTGAACAGTGATCATTCCTCTGTGGCAAGTCCGATTTTGAAAATTCTTTTTGAAAGTCACAACTCTGGACATGCTTCCTGAGCGTGGAAAGTTTGGTCACAGTGTCTCGAGCGGTTATTATGTAATTCCATCAGGAATTTTTTTAGCGGTGATCATTCCTCTGTGGTAGCATTTATTTTTTCAAAATATATCCATAAACCTTCTTCTGATTGACCTCTTTAATCATGCCAAATTTGGTTCTGATTGGATTAGTAGTTTAGGAGGAGACCTGTGACAAAAAAATCCTGAAGTCTGGTATGAGGAGGTTTCGCTCGACTTCGTCTCACTCAGCTCAATGACGGGCTTCCATACAACCATTTATTCCTTATTTTACCCCTTAGAGAAGAAATTGCAAAAAAATCTTCCTTAGTATCCACTTCTGTCTGCTTCCAATCGTCTTGGCATGAACTGCCAAAATGTCTGTAACCCCAGCGTAGTTTATAAAATTTTACAAATTTAAGTTATTAACAGTTATAAAATTGTAAATTGTTGTGTCTCTCCTTGGGAGATATTAAAAAAAAATACTGGGCTTATGTTAAATAAACGATTAAAGAAACGAATTCTTGTCTGTCTGTTTGTTTGCGATGGACGGAAAAACTACTGAACGGATTTTGATGCGGTTTTTTTCTATTGGACAGGTCTTGGTTAATTGGTTTAGTAGAACTGAAGATTTATGACCAAAAAATGATAACCGCTACGCGGGCGGAGCCGCGGGCATCAGCTAAAAATATATATGTATAGCTGTCACTTTCTTAGCAAAGTAAAGTCTAAAAGCGGTTTACGAATCTCACCCCAGTTAAAAAAAAACGACCAAGTGCAAGTTGGACTCGCACACGAAGCAGGGTCCCGTACCATTATATAAACAATGGGAGTCCCCTTAATTAAAAAAATAAGGGTAGCTTATATTAATGAATTTTAATTTAATTATTTATTTTTGACGTAAATATACAACTAAATATTCTGTAAATATTTCCAGCGTCTACCTGTTACCGTTATTAATATCCAGCAACAAAAAAAAAACGGTAAAAGAATCACGTTTCTTGTATGGGAGTCCCCCATAAATATTTATTTTATTATGTTCTTGGTATTTGTTGTTATAGCGGAAACAGAAATACACCATCTGTGAAAATTTCAACTGTCTAGCTATGACGGTTCGAGAGATACAGTCTGGTGACAGACGGATGGACGGACAGCGGAGTCTTAGTAATAGGGTCCCGTTTTACCATTTGGGTACGGAACCCTAAAAGAATGTCTTTGAATTAACCATTAATTGTGCTGTCACTGCATACAATTAACATTAAAAGCAGACTATCGGGCTAGTAACCCTTTTTTACCGAAATGTCAAGAAAATTCTATAGCAGCGGCCATTTCGCTAAGCTCCGGGGATTTATTGTTCAGCTGAGTCAAACTCGTTTGTTTAAAAGTAGCAATAAAAGAAATGTTGGTTAACATATTCCATGGAGGTCTTAAATAATAAATCTAAGTGGGATCTTTTGGATTCGTTCCTTTTTTCACTAGAGCTTTGCTTTAATCTGTAGGTACTTGTACAGGGCGTCCCACGGTTATTACACATGGAGGGGAAGTATCTTTTAAATAATGTTCATTGATAATTTTACTGAAAGAAGATTTTTTTTAATATATTTAGGACACGTCAATTTGACTTCACCTCGCCTGATGGTAAGCTGAAGGTAAAGTCTCAGGAAAGAGGGTCACCATTACATACACGTACCATGTTAACAATGGTGGCACTCAGCTTGACGGTCTCATCAGAAGAGGATTGTCGTCGCAGCACCGCGTGACACCCACCGGTCCCATTAGTGCTGCGACCACAATCCCCCTGCCCGGCTATGCACTTGCTGACCCCTGAACGCAATCAAACCGAAATGGGATAACTATGGAGGGTTTTTCGCAATCGTGCACGTTGGTACCTACTCGGCCGAATTTTGTGACAAATTTGTGTCATCAAATTTCTACCACCAGTAGATTTCATTATGATTTTAAAAATAATTTAATTGCATTGAAAGATTTTCGAAAAAAGCTTGCAACACTCGATATACGAACATTCTGTTCTTTTATGGCAGCATCGATTGGGTCGGGTCCATCATAAGGATCAAACCTCTCCAACAAACATGGTGAATTAAATAGAAGAAAATCCATGAAATCTAAACTTTTAAGTTCAATGAGATTGAATAGATTTAGATCGGCAAAAGAGACCAGCTAGGAAGGGATTTGAACCCGCGACCAGTCCCTTACAGGGGGAATGCTCTGACCAACTGAGCCACCTAAACACGTCCCAATGGGTAGAATGAATAGAAAAGTTTAGATTACTAATATTAATACCTTAATTACAGTCTTTGATGTCATTTTAGTCCATTGACATGTTACGTTTTTTTTAGGCTTAGCGTACAAAAGTCATAGTACGCAATTTCCTCTTTTAGATGTTAAGAGAGGTTTAGTGTTAAGTTAAATCCAAGTTTGTAGGATCGAAAATCTTAATCCGCGGCCGCCATCTTGAAAAATGTATGCGAATGGTTTTTACACTATATTGGGCAAACTATGAATTGCACAGTTTTCTTTTAAAACCGTTTTTTTGCATAGTAAGAAGATGGCAGTACGCTCCTAGCCACGTGGGGCCTTCGGTCCATAAACGTGGGAACTAACCGGGGTAATGTAATGTAACATTCGCAGCGAATATTATCATTAGTATATTTTAATTACTCTATGGTACACCGTAGCCTAAAATCCTCGTACTGACTGCAAAATTGTCCACTTCGTAACATGTTACATTACGCCACCTAAAGCTCATCTTTGCTATAGATCCGAGTATGAACGTAACGGCATCAAGTGTGGACGTGGACGTACAACAAATAAACAAACACTGTCCTGGAACGTAGAATGTAAATCCATTAGTGTTCATCAAAAAACCGACAATTGGTAGAGCATAGTCGAGCACAAGGCAAACGCTCGAGACGTACTCTTTTAAGGCTCGTAAGTCGGTCCACACTACACGGAATCGCGCTCAGCTCATCAAGCGTTGACGCATCTTAATGCCTGATCAGCATTAAGACAGTACCCATCTTAATAAATCCGTGGGACCACACACTAAAACTCATCATGTTTTTTTAGTTCATATTTCTCAGAATCCTTTTGTGTTCAACTGGTTACATGATAATAAAAAAGCGAAATTGTTTATGGCTCGTGTTACATTAGGCGTCAGGAAGGGTTCGAATAAAATATCAATTTCGTATGACGAATTCTACCTTCCAATATAAACTCAAGTCTTATATCGTATTTGTTTGTAGCGAGCTGTTACCGGTGACTTCGTTCACTGGATGGTTAATTTTTTTTTCCCCACGGTAACCTGTTACAAATACAAATGATAATATTCCAGTAGTTCCTAGATATTCATCAGAACTATCTAGATTCAAACTAAACATAGCTTGTAATATAAATCCTAGGATTAGTATACGCACGTATAAACATTTTTGCGTGAGTATACACACATCAAAAAATTTTTTGATCACTAGCATAAGCTGATATTTTGTTTATTGAACTTTGTGAGGAAAAATTCTTTGTTGTGTGTTTTCTTTAAATAGAAATACTCTGTTTAAAATGAAATATTTGAATTTAAAATTTAAATTAATCTATTTTTTTTTTTTAAATTATTAATCATAATGTAATTGTAACAGAAATTTGATATAAAGACCGTTCAATCAAACTTAAACAACAATTTATTAATAAAAGGTTCATATTCAATATAGTATAACTCCTACCCTCGCTCGAACACATGCGGAGATCCTCCTGGCTATGCTGGGAATCAAGTTTTTCTTTCTTGCGGTAACCTATCCCATTCTTCAATAGCGGCTTCCCTGAGCTCTGCCACTGTCTGGGGAGTTAGGTATGAGTATAACCGTAACTGATTTTTGAAACTACCTCTTACAAAATATGTAGAATATTAATTATACCCTTTATACAAACAAGGTACTAGATGAGATGTCACTTGCGCGCACAAAAAGGTTTTTACAGGGTCGTCAGATTGT
This sequence comes from Cybosia mesomella, assembly GCA_946251805.1. NCBI lineage: Eukaryota > Metazoa > Arthropoda > Insecta > Lepidoptera > Erebidae > Cybosia > Cybosia mesomella. Next base: position 28,073,498 of record OX276408.1, read on the forward strand.
TGCGCCGCTTTTAAGAGCTTCAGTCCATTTTTAAGGTTCCATACTTTTTTTTTTCGTGCGGAAATCCCTTCGGATACCCCCACCGCCGGCCAGCGGGGGTGGTTATGTCGGGCTAGAACCGACTAAAACCGCACGCCGTCTCGGGTCTTCAGATGCCGGTGTGTAAGGTGACCTAATAAGGCAATTCCCTCGCACCCCGGCTGACCCTGGGCCATCTACGGCTTCGAGATGGCCCCCTCGGGTGTGGGAACCACGGTGTCCCCACCTTGCCCCGGAGAGGGGGGGCGCGCGTCGCGCCGCCGCCCCGGCCTGCTTCTGCTGGGGAGACAGACGGCCTCATCTGTCACCCCCAGGCCTGCGCTCATGGAGGACGGAGGTCGTTGAGCGACCTCCGGCGTCTGAGTCGCCTGCGCCGCGCGGCGAGCATGTTGCGGGCTCGGCGGGCCGGGAGAGTTCTAAATCTCTCCCGAGCTCGCTCCGCCGCCTCCTTCTCGAGCATTACTTGCTCGCAGAAGGAGGCGGCGGTGGCCCACGCGCTCGCACTTCGCACCATGGCGGCAATCATAGCGCCGAGCGAGAGGACTCTCACCCCAGTTGCCGCCACGAGTTCTCGCCTCGGGACCTCCCACGCCGGGCACTCTGCCAACGTGTGCAGCCCCGAGTCTTCACTCGCGTCGCAGTGGTGGCACTCAGACGTTGGCTCCTTCCGGATCCGAAACAGGTGGTCCCCGAAGCTCCCCTTGCCGGAGATCACCTGCGTCAGTCGGTACGAGAGGCTTCCGTGTCGCCTCTCGAGCCAATCCTCCATGACGGGTCTTACCGCCTCTACAACGGCGTTCCTTACCTCAAAAGGAAAAAAACAGAACCCTTATAGGATCACTTGGTTGTCCGTCTGTCTGTCTGTCAAGACCTTTTTATAAGAAACGTGTAGAGGTGGTATAAAGATGAATTATATATCAAATACCCAGGTGAAAAAAATCAAACTTCTAAGTCAATCTCTACTTTACACGAGCTAAAGACCGGATTGTAATGTTTAATAAAAAACATTTTTATAAGTTATATACTTTAAATATACATTGTAACAATGCACATTGTACTTTTAAGAATATTAGTGGAATATGTAGTCGATTCCTTAGTTGATATCGATTCATAGTCTACTAATATTATCTGTATTCTTTCATCGACTCTGTCTATGTTAGCTGTGGTCAACCCTATCGGCTGTGGTTCATTATCTATGAACTCCCACCAAGTCGCTGCTTTCAGCCGACGTTATAAATTACGGTGCAGCGGTTTTGCGAGCCCTAATTTTCTGCATCGCTACCACTAGTGCATAGCTCTGGTACTGAGCCGTTGGTCCGCCGAGCGAGTCACGCAGCGGTTGGAGCCAGCGCGACACGCCGGGCGGATACAGGCAGAGCTAAGTGCCGATTCCTGGCTGCCGCGGGCTGTCCTTCACGTCCTTCACTTCCTTAATTTCAATCTTATTAAAAATTATGCGTACTCAGCCTTGAGATCACATACAATTTATAACAATTAATACATGAAAGGTAAAACTAGTCTCATGTTTGATTTGCTATAACCTTATAAACCAACTACTAACTTCTAATAACTTGTAACTTATAATCAACACTAAAATTCAACTATCCCTGTTACAAATGGCGCCCAACGTGGGGCCATTTGTAACACTTGTGATAAACCTCTTATTGTAGTATTAATACCAATAAAACTTCACCTCTTTATAATAAAAGAGTGCACTAAGTTGTCTGGTAGCATTGTTGCCTATAAATTAAAGTTTAATCATTTAAATCACATCAATAACTTAATTGGTAAAATTCTATTGTAGTTACAAAAACTTGCATACATTACCACTTTACATGATAAGCTGGTCGCTTATTATGTTGTATATGCATATTATGCACGGTTAAACCGTAATTCCGGATAATTTATCTATATTTTGTATGTTCAAAACATTGTTATAAACTTAATTAACCTCACTTGTGTAACTTGTCAATGACGTTAGTGTTGACAGTTCTGTCAAACTTGATCACGTTCCGTTATAATTATAATAACATGCTTAACCATAGCATAATAACATACCTTATCTTAACTTCTTTTATGGAACGAAACGTAATATTGTATTGGATTCGAACTGTCATTCGTCAACACTGAATGACAATTACGTTGTTTCGAGGTTAAATTGTTGTATCATGGTAAGCTAAACTTAAATATTTTAAACTTATCTCATCACATATGAATATTTATGTGGAAATTTAATTAGTGTTGCAATTCCTAGTACCCTGTTGCTACTGTGTAATTTCAACTTGTATTTTCTTCTATTAAACCATTGGTTTTTAACCAGGTTATTGAAAGACTTGTCTTCCACGATTATTGTACAATAGTTGTTTTTGTTCGTTGGTGATTCAATCAACGAATTGTCTGCGGCGACGGCCATTAACCATCCACCGTGGAATTCATCTTAGATCTGGGAATTCAACCAGTATCTGGGAGTTGTTATAATGGTTTTACCATTGTTTTCGAGCGGCTTACGACTCGTAAAATAAGCCTTCAGTAGATGCGGATGTAAACATCTAAAATAAGCCTTAATACAATTTTTTTCTGCTTGGATCTGGGAATTCAACCAGTATCCGGGTGTCATTGATGGTTTTACCATTGTTTTCGAGCGGCTTACGACTCGTAAAATAAGCCTTCAGTAGATGCGGGGTATACATCTAAAAAAACCCTATATATAAAAACTTAACTATCTTCTTTTATTAGTTGAAATTACATAGTGGAAATTTTGCTCATGTTCTCTTCTAGTTGGAACAGTTGTATTCTGGTCCTTCGGTGCCTAACACCTTCAATTGGTCTATGTTAAATCTCCAACGGCAGTTATGTTGGAAACTCTGTCTAAAAGGATGCGTCTACCATATTCTTTAATGGTAACCGCTTGTTTGAATGATGATGCATGTATGAAAGTATAGAAGGTAAGCGTAGATTAATTGTAGTACTGAGCACAGTATCGAATTTCTGAATAACAGAAATTCTTCCTGATGGGACGGGGTATTGTAAGAATGCACATTGTACTTTTAAGAATATTAGTGGAATATGTAGTCGATTCCTTAGTTGATATCGATTCATAGTCTACTAATATTATCTGTATTCTTTCATCGACTCTGTCTATGTTAGCTGTGGTCAACCCTATCGGCTGTGGTTCATTATCTATGAACTCCCACCAAGTCGCTGCTTTCAGCCGACGTTATAAATTACGGTGCAGCGGTTTTGCGAGCCCTAATTTTCTGCATCGCTACCACTAGTGCATAGCTCTGGTACTGAGCCGTTGGTCCGCCGAGCGAGTCACGCAGCGGTTGGAGCCAACGCGACACGCCGGGCGGATACAGGCAGAGCTAAGTGCCGATTCCTGGCTGCCGCGGGCCGTCCTTCACGTCCTTCACTTCCTTAATTTCAATCTTATTAAAAATTATGCGTACTCAGCCTTGAGATCACATACAATTTATAACATTTAATACATGAAAGGTAAAACTAGTCTCATGTTTGATTTGCTATAACCTTATAAACCAACTACTAACTTCTAATAACTTGTAACTTATAATCAACACTAAAATTCAACTATCCCTGTTACAACATAACATAACATAAACTCACGCCTATATCCCCGAAGGGGTAGGCAGAGGTGCTAGCACAAACATTTCGCCAGTTTATGTTTAGGTCCCAATGTAATAGGTGGCGAGCCTATTGCCATTAACCGGGAACTTATAAGCCTGCGATAAATACACACATAACTTCGAAAAGCATCGAAAAGTCATTGGTGTGTGCCATGGTAATATACCTGGGATAGAACCCGAGACCTCGTCTCGGCAGTCCATTGCCCATACCACTAGGCTACCGCGGCTCTTTAAACTTTAACCATATATATATATTCGACTACAAAACTTTTTCATAATCACGGTGTACACACAACTAAAATGTGGTGCGTGTGCCATTAAAAAGTTTTTTAGACCTGTCTGAACAAAACACAATCTGTAGACGGTTCATTCGATGACGCTGCGTGATTCCAAGGTATCAGGATTAAAAAGCAACATAATTGACTTCCATTCACGAGAACAGCTTCATGTCTACATAACTTTTTACTTTTAATTGGTTCCATTTGAAAGTTTTATAGCTTTTGATTTCCACAAGCGATTAGAAAACGTTGTCAGTTTCGAGTGAAATGCCCACCCTCACGCAAAAACCGCGCCTTGTCGTGGAGTTGCGGATACCAGCTCGCGAAACCATACCATACCATACCATACGTTGTCAGTTATAAAACCACACTGTGTGCCCAAAAGGTTAAGTTCCTAAACAAATTTTTCTTTTTGTATTTTTTTTTCATACCTATGGCACAAGATCTTCACCCAGGCGGGGTGGTAAGCTGAAAGTGAATTTATAAAAAGAATAAGAAGGATTTATTGGACTAAATTCTCTTGATAAGTAATAAGGCTCGCATACAGAAGACGTCCGAAACTTTCAGGCCGACGTTTATAGTCGTTTAGTGCATTTTCGTATTTTTATTAGACTTTTTTTATACTTCTGTATAAGGTTACCGGTGATAATGTTAAGAGCACCTGTGCGTAATAATATTTTTTATTTCATCATAATAAATGAGGTTTCATTTATATCAATTCCCTGGAGTACATTGAAAAATTAAATTTTTTAGATACTGTATGGAACCATAGTACCATAAAAAATACAAATTTTACAGTAAGAGAGTGGCAACACTGATCTCTAATATCACTCAAGTCCAAAAAAAGGACAACTGTCGTAGGGAGAGTTTTAGCGCCAAAACGGGAAAAGACGCATCGAGGCAGTGTTTCATTTTCTAAAATTTGTGTAATTTCGATTTTTTATGTGTAAAAGTGGTGGGTTTTTAGATATAACGTCTTCGACAACACGCACAAGTATAGGAAAGGGGCATATTTACCGTGAATTGTGATTTTCCATGTTGTTTCCAAAACTCCAAAGAAGCCTTTAGTAAAGATCCCACTACTTTACTAGGGCAAGACTGTTTCCATGTTTAGGATTAGGCTGAAGGCCTTGCGCCAAAGCCCTATTATAAAAAAAAACAACTGTCGTAGCAATTAGCATGTAATTTAACAGCTTTTCTCAACTCAAATCAATGTTTATTAGTAAAATCGTGGGAAATAATTAGCATTTTCTGTTTTCTTATTTTCCTAGCTCACAGCTGTTCTACTTATCTTCAATCTAAATTTAAAAGTTTCATTGAAATGAAAATTTGCCAAAAGGCTATTATACAACTCAAGACTAAAATTAGAATGATAAACGGGATATTTACCATGTTTAGTATCTTTTTCGAGAATCCGATATTTCGGCACTGTTACAAGTACCATGATCACGGATGTAGTGAGTACATCCGTGATATTTACCATGTTTAGTATCTTTTTCGAGAATCCGATATTTCGGCACTGTTACAAGTACCATGATCACGGATGTACTTTACCATGTTTAGTATCTTTTTCGAGAATCCGATATATCGGATTCTCGAAAAAGATACTAAACATGGTAAATATCACGTTTATCATTCTAATTTTAATGTAAATGACCATGTCAATCTAAAAACTCAAGACTATTTAGAAGACAAACTTGAAAATTAACAATTTCCTATATAAAGTTATTTAAACCAAACATTCTAATTAGATTAAGTAAACATGTGTAATCGAGATCGCAGAAGTGATGAATATTAAACAACTCACAAGCTATTAACAAAGTGTAATCACATTTTCCTCAGTTTCAAGTATTTACACAACCACATGAAAACGTCGACTGACTGTCAAAATGGCCGACAGTAGTGAAGTTGTTTACTCACCAATATCACAGATTTATAACCAAATTATTTGTCACTTAAATAATAGTTATTTATGCAACTGTGGTATAATGAGGGGTATTAAAACATGAATGTGGGTTTATCACACGAAGCGAATATATTAATAGTATCACATGAGTGTTTAATACCTAATTATACAGTTGCATACAAGACTTTATCTACACCCATGATGTGTATTTTCGTAAGTAAACAAAACAATTTGCAAAAATAATAGCGAATTAAAATAGCGGGAATTCGAATTCGAACGAATAAGCTTTAATTATTTTTTTACGGCGCGCCGCCGCTGTGGTAGTGCAATGCAACGCGCGTGAATGACAGTTCTTTTTTTGAAACTCATACAGATTCCACGCATCGAGCGGTAAGAATTTGGTTGTCTGATGAGTAACCCTTTGCGCGGAAGAGATTGAAAAAGCGAAAGGAGTGTTACGAAATTTCATATAACATAATAACACCCGTTCGGATGATATTATGGTTATTAGGATTGGATGTATTAATGTTGGCAATAAGCTAACTGTTTCAGAATCTTTTATAGAGGATTTAAAGCATGAGTGTAGATAAATACAAGTCATATTGACATCATATTAGTGGTCGTATAATAATAATAATCGTGTAACATAATATATGTTTGTAAATAGACCACAAAAAAAGCTCACTGAATGTTTTCCCGGAGTCTTCTAAAGCGTCACAAATAAAGCTTTCCTTTGGAACCTGATATCCGCTTTCAGTCTCTTCTTGTCTTTACCTTTTTTATGTTTGACTTGTATTGGCTACTAGCTGTTGCCCTGGGCTCCGCCCGCGTGAAATTTCAATCTGGTTCCCGCTTCCCACGGGAACCTATTGCAAGGGTAGAAACTAGCCTAGATCCTGTTCCAGACTATAATCTATTCCTGTACCAAATTTCAGCTAGATCCGTTTGGTCGTTCTGGCGTGATTGAGTAACAAACATCCATCCATCCATCCAAACTGTCACATTTATGATATTAGTGGGAGTACGAGAGTGACTGCCGCCCAATCCCCCAATCCTGAAAGGAAACCAGGCTCCAGATTTTCCGTCAATAAGCAGCTGTACCAGCCAACAGGTCAGGTTGGCTTGGCTCCGAAAATCTTAGCGGCTCCATATAGGTACTCTTACTAAATATGTATCAAAATTAATTCTGTTTTTTTATGCTGTTTTTTTTTAGTTTACTCTGTTTTTGTATTTTATTTAACTTGTGCCATGTACGTGTATCCGAATGGAGTTAAAATAATTAATTTCTTTCTTTCTTTCTTTCTTCTTTCTGCTTTCTTTCTTTCTTTCTAATATTTTCAAGATGATAGTTTGTGTAGATGTTTGGATATTTGTTACCTAATCACGCTTAAACAGCTGAACGATCTAGCTGAATTTAATAAATAAATATTGTAGGACAAAGTACACAACGCCATCTAGACTCAAACTTAGCAGAGCTTGTCATATGGGTTCTAGAATGCGGATAAACATACTTAAATACTTTTTTTGTAAATAAATACACATTATACATAAAAACACGCAGACCAATGTAAATATACATATTTGCACTGAGCGGGAATCGAACCCACGACCTCTGGCTTAGCAGTCGAACCGCTACGCCACAAAGGTTGTCGGGTAGATTTGAGACACACATAGATTATAGTTAGTTTGGAATAACATTTAGACCACTTTTATCCATGGAATAGTTTCTAATGGGTTGCGGGAACGGGATCAGAATTCCATACGAGCGGAGCCGCGGGCAACAGCTATATCATCATCATCATATCAGCCGTAGGAAGTCCACTGCTGAACATAGGCCTCCCCCATCGACTTCCATTTCGACCGGTCTATAGCGGCCTGCATCCACCGAGTCCCCTGCGCTCTTTGTTAGGTCGTCTGTCCACCTGGCAACAGCAACAGCTATATACGTACATAAAATATATCACTTAAATTTCTAATTGAGCTGAGTGAGACGAAGTCGAGCGAAAGCTCCTCATACCAGACTTCAGGATTTTCTTTGTCACAATTCTCCTCCTAAACTACTAATCCAATCAGAACCAAATTTGGCATGATTGAAGAGGTCAATCAGAGATAGAATATATTTTGAAAAAATTGATGCTAGCACAGAGGAATAATCACCGTTAAAAAAAATTCCAGATGGAATTACATAATAACCGCTCGAGACACTGTGACCAAACTTTACACGCTCAGAAAGCATGTCCAGAGTCGTGACTTTCAAAAAGAATTTTCAAAATCGGACTTGCCACGGAGGAATGATCACTGTTCAAAATTTTTTAAATCTGATTCACGATGTCTCACTCAGCTCAACACTGCAAGCAGCGATTCGCCTTGCAGACCTAGTTATAATTTAGAAACTACAATAAAATTCACACATATTTTCATCTTATCTCACCAACCTAATGAATAGTTTAGTATTTTATAGAATTTAAACTCATGTAACTTAGTTGGCAAACTATTCGGGTCGTATTTTGGAATGTTATGTTTAGCTTGCCACATTGATTTGTGGAATTTGTCCGCATGTTGGTATGTGAACCTGAGGTCCCAGTTTCAAATCCTATTTTGGTTAAAATGTTATTAAGTTTAGCGAGATAGAGACTAAAAAGAGTTTGACCGGACGACCCAGATGATAACAACTATAGACTATTGCGTCCACGTGTTAGAAAGAGACAAAGCAGTCATCTCATCTCAGTGTTATTTCCGGTTGCATTCGGAACCTCCTCATCCATCAATCAGCAGGTGAGGAAAGAAACAAAAGCAGTTTCATCAGTTTTCTCTCTTACTCTGTACTGACCCACTTTTCTGTGTCTAACTTCACCTAGTTTGTATTAAAGGTACACACTCATACATGCATCAGTGTTTATGAGCGACTTAGACGGAACGCGCTATTTAACAACCATCATAGTAATTGAATTGCAAACAATTTGTTTCCCTCGAAGAAATTGTTTAAAACAAAACAATATTTCAAACAATAGAAATACGAGTAGGTGCTATCAAACCTTATTCAGGTATTTATAAGGTTGATTTTTGAGCATTGCGCAACGTGTGGAGTGTTTGTTAGCTAGGTTATTGGAGCACTTGGAAGTGTTCAGATTTTGATTTATATACGATAACAGAATTCTCTGATACCCATGAATGCTTAACACGAAGAATGCGAGGGTGTCTGAATTTATGTTGTTTCTTGTTTCAACTTAATTGAAGTGCTGTGGAGATAAACGAAACGGAGATATATCAGCGCTGATATATCTCCGTTTCGTTTACAGTATATATTGGTATACAGTAGATATTCTTGTATAAATTTGAATTTGTGGAGGAACGGGGTGAAATCTTCCTCCGAGACAGGATCAGGCAAGGTGATCACGAGTGGCGGGTTGCAAGGGCCAACGGTTGATATTGGTGTGTTGTACATATGTTATTCAGCGCGTGAAATTTACTTTCGCGAGGCAGGATCGATAATTCCTGTAGTAGTATCGAAGTATTTCAGCTTACTGACGCTAGATGGCGCACTGGTTACATATGATATCGCCACAAATAGGAAAAATTAAAAGATCAAGCTGAGACTTGCACCGTAAACAGCCTCACAAGAAGTAATTATTCCGCTCCATTTCTGGTTTGTAGAGATTTTTTTTCTCAGGTGACGCAGGAGCCATCTGCCGGAGTTCTTAATAACACGAAACAATCATTTATAGAAACTCTTACACCAAAAAGGGGCGATAGCCCAGTGGTTTACGTAACGGACTGCCGAGACGAGGTCTTGAGTTCGATCCCCAGTTGCCCCGGGCACACACCTCTGACTTTTCGTAGTTATCTGTGTATTAAAAAATGTTGATTATCGCTCGCTTAGCAATGTGCCCGGTAGATGGCAATAGGCTCGCCCCTTATTACATTGAGACCTAAACATAACTGGCGAATCGTGGGTGTGTAAGACACCTCTGCCTACCCCTCCGGGGATACAGGCGTGAAGTTATGTATGATAAATGTTCATCAAATCTAGGATAAGTCCAGTTAATTAATTCAGTAAGCAAGAAATAATCATCTTCATCACAACTTAGTAATGAATCTGAGGGTATTACGGAGCCCAGTCTCCGTTCTCCTCCTTTTTCTATTCCACTTCCCCCAGTTCTTTAGCAAAGTTATTTCCCAGAGAAAGACTGTCGTAACAAGTCGATAAACCTAAAAGATTTGATTTGAACTAATTTGCTGATTCAAAACCAGAAATACCTCCTCCATAATCGAGGTTGCTCGATAACAGTAAACTTCATACAAACACCAACCACAAATAAACAGTGAATAAGCGCTCTGTTGTGGCCACTGAGGGAACTTTATGACACGTCTCCGTGGCTTTGCACTCAGCCACCAGTCACGACAACTATTACTGAACTAAGTTGTGACACACCCACTCGTTTTGATATCACACGCGGTGGCAACAGTTTTATCTGCATGCAACTTTGTTAAAACACATTGTTTGGAGTTTAGCTAAAGTTTCATCAATCAGGTGCAGTTGTGGCAAGTGTGGTTATTGCTTGACCGTATTCAATTTACTTTTTACGTATTTCATTCTGACTTGAACAATCTAAATAATGGTTTTGTGTTTAAAGTTACTTTGGCAATCTGTAATCTTTTTCATTGGTTCACTAAATGCTGGACATGTTGCAGAAAGTACTGGAATCGCTAGGTAATTGTACGACTATAATATTTTAGGAGTTCCCTTAATTCCTCAGGCACCAGTCTGGAAATATACCCATTCGAATAAAAGATCCCGTCCCTGCGACCCACAGGAACCTATTTCGGGGATAAAAGTAGACTTTTTAGGGTTCCGTAGCCCAATGGCAAAAAACGGAACCCTTATAGATTCGTCATGTCTGTCTGTCTGTCCGTCCATATGTCACAGCCACTTTTTCCGATACTATAAGAACTTTGCCGTTGAAAATTAAGATTTTCACACAAAAATAGAAAACAAACAATAAATTTTGAGGGGTACTTACGAGTTCCGAGGGGATTTCCGCACGAAAAAAAAAAAAAAAAAAAAAAAAAAGGGGTACTTACGAGTTGAAACTCATAAATTTTTTTCATCAAATCCATACGTGTCTATCTATGGTTAGGTCTTTAAAAATGATATTGAGGTTTCTAATATCATTTTTTCTAAACTGAATAGTGTGCGCGAGAGACAAATTCGATGTAACCCCTTACTCACACATCACTTTGGATGTATTCAAGTAGCTCAAATACATCAAATATATGTATAAGCCAGTTATGGTGTAAGGCGAGGCGTATACCGTTCGTGATTAGGCAGTTGCTGATACAGTCAATAGCAAGCCGAACATCGAGTTTATCTCTCCCTCCGAGAAAAGTTCAAAGAAATAAACATTCTAACTGTAGTTTCCCAATATATTTTTGAAAATCTTTTGTATGTTAGAAGAAACATTTCCAATTTTTTAAGGCTTTGTGATATACATAACGTAAATACTAGACATAAAAACAATCTTGTGGTTTGTAATAGTCGACTCCACAAGATTAGTAATTCCTTTCAGGGTAACTGTATACGCTTCTACAACAAGCTTCCTAGTGAAATGAAGAATCTACCTCATAAATTTAAAAGCCAAATTAAAAGTAAACTCTGCCAAAAAGGCTACTATAAAATTCAAGACTATTTAGACGATAAACAAGCTTGGATATGAACTGTTTGCTCTCTCTCTATGCTACTCAAATGGAATATTGTACTTAGGTTAAGTAAATATGTTTGTAAATAGACCAAAAAAAAACAGCCCGCTGAGTTTCTTGCCGGAGTCTTCTCAGGACAGGGCCGCGTTTCGAACCGGTGGTCCATTTGCCAAACATTAGATTATTTATTTTTTTATGACGTTTTGTAAGTGCCTTATTAATGGTCTATGCAGAATAAATGGTTTTTGACTTTGACTTTGACTATCTACTCCAGAATAGCACTACCGTACTGGCATTCACTTAGTGTACGCCTAGCAATGTTAATCTCCTTTACTATTGCCTAAGTGTGACGGCAGATTAACGGGGAGGCCATTACAGCAGCGACCCGCTTCACGGATTTAAATGTAAAATAACTCTCTGTTGCGTTGTAGATATAATAATATTCTAAGACACACTACTCAGCACTGTCTAAAGCCAAACTAAGCATTGCTTATAATATCGGTTCTAGAATGTGGGTAATCAGACGGCTTGTAATGGGAATCAGTCTACAGTGTCATGTATGAAGGTTTGGATGGCGGAGAGGGAGCGGGAGAGAACCCTGCCCCCCGAGTTCCGCAGTCTGCGGCGAGGACGCCGCAGACTCGTTTACGCCCGGGATTACCAACCTCCATGATCGGGGCCTAAGGACGGCAGTTGGCCGACTCGCCGTCCTTACAGAAGCAGGCCAAGACGGAGGCGTGTTGTGTGTGTCCTACACACGCCTGCCACAGTACCGTCGCGGGATAAAATCCGATAAAGTCCACCGGTAACCCTTGGGGTTATCCTTTCGAGGGCTTACCCGGGTTGCCCAGCAATGGACACTTGGGGAGGTCAGCGTGTGGTTTTAGTCGGTCCGATTCCGACACGCCCACCCCATCGCTGGCACCGATGGGGTGAAGCCCGTGGTTTAAAAAAAAAAATTAAAGTTTTGTTATAGTTACTTGAAAGTAAATGCATGAGTATATGTATGTATTATTGTTGGTAGTCATTATTCATCGTTAACCCAATCCTAAATGTTACAGGTAAAATTAATTTATAGTGAAACTATGGTTAGTAGAAAGGCACATTTTTTAATTCAGTTAACATTAGTTATTGAGAGCCTCCTAGCTAGCTGATCTCTTAAAGCCCTGCCCATTAATAAATCGCTGGATTCATTTTCTTGTAATACTGGTACTTGCATTGGCTCATTGTCTAGAAAAATAATTTCTTATTAGTTTTATTTCCTATCATTTAGTTACTACATTTAAAAACATTATATAAATGTCTTTATTATTATTTTTTTAGAAATTACCTCTAGAGAGTAGGGAATCATCTGGGTCAGGTACATTATATTTTAAAGCAATGTTATGCAAGACACAACATGCCGTAATAATCTGTGCACATTTTTCTGGGTTGTAATGCAATGTTCTGTCTTTACTTAGACAGCGCCAACGATTTTTTAATCTACCAAAAGTATTTTCAATGACCACACGGGTTGATACATGCGCCTTATTGAACTTTTCCTCTACTGAAGAGGGCACGGGATCTGGATATGGTGTCATGAGCCAAGGCCTCTGAGGGTAACCAGAATCACCTAAAAATGAAAATTCAATGTATTGATCAATAAAGTCTATGTGATAATGTTCTATTCTGTATAATAGCAACTTACCCAAAAGCCACACAATTTCATTACTTCTGTGTAAATGTTGCATGTAATTATTAATATTACTATTTTGCCAAATGAATGCATCATGGGTTGCACCTCCAAATTTGGGATTTAAAGATAAGATTCTGCAGTCTGCGTCACATACCTACATACAAATAAAAATATTGTTATTACATCTTAACAATTTGTTAAAATAAATATTCACTATATTAAGTAAGTATGTTTATTTACCACTTGAACATTTAATGAGTGGTAATGTTTTCTGCAGAAATATAGATGTTCTTCCTCTTTATTTGGGGTGAATATTTTGAAGTGGCTGCCATCTATACATCCAATTATCCCTGGGAACCCATATTTATTGAAAAATCTAAAAAACAAGAAGTATCATGTACTTAGTATTGTGTACTCGTAGGTTAATTCATTACCTTACACAGGTACTTTACCTTTTCATTATAACATTCCTTTCTTGTCTTGTTGTTGGAAATTTAATATATTTTTTTAATACAGTTGGATGATTAAGCGCTGTAGTGACCTCTTGAATGTACACACTAATTACCTCTTGGGATAAATGATTGGCTTCTCCAACAATTCGCTAATAGTCACCATTGGCAAAAAATAACAAAGAACACAAAACCTGCAAGTAGATAACCACAATCATTTGAATATTGGGGAGGTACTGAGAAGTGCGATCATCATCAATGCCTTTTATTTTCAGCTATCAACCACACCAACTCACCTTTGTTTGTAATGTAACTCTTTGTGTTGACTTTAAACCCGTTACACTTAACAATGAGCACAAATCTTCAAAAGCTTCTTTAGAGAGTCTGTATAGTTTAGCAAATTTCCTATCACTTATATTTTCTAATTGGGATCCAAAATGAACTCGCATATTATATTGAAATTGACATTGTTCACGTCTTTGGTCTTCATTTTCAGCAGCCACTAGCATATTCCATGCTAAATAAGCTCTGGCAGACATTATTATCCAATTCAACACCGAAAAATAAACACAATTATAATATCAACAAACGTTTTCACACTTCAAAATGCTAGTGAGTTACGGATAAACAATCGCAATAGAAAGCCTCGCTAGCGTCTGTCAAATTAGTGACTCATGGTGCCGTTTTGTAAGGCAAATGCTGAAAACGCTACGAACAATCGAATAGATTTCTACGCGTTTTTTATCTAGCGAAATCTATAGTACTCATGGTACAAAGTTTAATTCTTTCCGTGACCGCCAGTGGCGCTGTACAAAATTTCATACAAATGATTTACGGCGACGCTAGCGTGAATTGACCGTGTAAACTCACGGTAGAGACACTGATCTAAAGTCAACGTGTGAACGACGAATATGCGACACTAAGACGTGCTGTGACGTGAGGTGGCTTGCTTTGTTGATATGTTTACCAATGTTCAGCAATCTTTATTCATGCGTTCTCGTTATATACGAAGGCATTAACATACATGCACATTGGAGAAGAAACAATTTAAGTATAAGAAATTGAGCTGTAAACACATGATGTACGATAAAGAGAACGCTTACAGAATATCAGTTCGATCGGATGCCAACAAATGGTTGAAAAATTGAATGAATCTTTAGTATTTTAACATAGTTATTACAATATTATAATGTGTACAACAATATTACAGCTCAGACAAAAGTATCTATACATTATAATGTGAAACGTTCGCACCTGTACTAATGTTTTACTTACAATACTTTACAAACCCGAAGAAAGCCATCTCAGTCAGTCTCATTCTTCTTACCAACGACGTAACAAATCAAAAGATGGTACAATAAAAATGTTGTTCTGCAAGGTGTAGAGGACTAGTGACAACAAGTTGAACTACTTCGATACTACTACGTCACTACCGATCCTGAATCGCGAAAATGAAGTTCGCGCGCTGGTATAACGTATATACAACATCCCAACGGCAACCGTTGGGCAGTGGCCCACCATGCGTGATCACCGTGCCAGGTTGGAGGAGCCTCCCTTTGTGTTGGAGGAACATCACATCCCATTCCTCCACAGGACCCTGCCCCGCAAGTCGGCGAACCTGCTAAACAAAGGACACCGCTCTGGCGCAGGCTTTTCTCTCAGGGTTCGGAGAGCTGACGGCAGTCGCTCCCGGAAAAACCTACATAACAAACTTCTTCACGCCTTTATCCCCGAAGGGGTAGGCAGAGGTGTATTACACACCCACGATTCGCCAGTTATGTTGACGTCCAAATGTAATAAGGGGCGAGCCTATTGCCATCTACCGGGCACATTATTAAGCTAGCGATGATTAACATTTATTAATGCACACATAACTACGAAAAGTCAGAAGTGTGTGCCCGGGGCGACTAGGGATCGAACTCGGGACCTCGTCTCAGCAGACTGTTACGTACGCCGCTTTTTAGGGTTCCGTCGCCAAATGGCAAAAAACGGAACCCTTATAGATTCGTCATGTCTGTCTGTCTGTCCGCCCGTATGTCACAGCCACTTTTTTCCGAAACTATAAAAACTATGCCATTGAAACTTAATAAGTAGATGTATTCTGTGAACCGCATTAAGATTTTCACTCAGAAATAGAAAAAAAACAATAAATTTTGGGGGTCCCCATACTTAGAACTGAAACTTGAAATTTTTTTTTCATCGAAGCCATATGTGTGACGTATCTATGGATAGCTGTTTAAAAATGATATTGAGGTTTCTAATATCATTTTTTTCTTAACTGAATAGTTTGAGCGGGAGACACTCCCAAAATGGTAAAATGTGCCCCCCCCCCCCCCCCCTGTAACTTCTAAAATAGGAGAATGATAAAACTAAAAAAATATATGATGTACATTACCATGTAAACTTCCAACGATAATTGGTTTGAACGAGATCTAGTATGTAGCTTTTTTTAATACGTCATAAATGTAAATCGCAATTTATCTTTCATTCAATCAACTCAAATATAAAAATTAAAAAAAAACATTATTATGTTACTTGCTGCTACGGAACCCTTAATGGGCGAGTCCGACTCGCACTTGGCCGCTTTTTATTTTTAAAACCCACATACCAATCAAAAACAGTACGCGGAGCACGGGCTCCCAAGTGCCAAGTTTGGATGCAACCTCGAAATCGAAATGAGGATAATTAAACTTATATTACTGTTTTATTCTACACTGTGGCACAAGCCATACGGCGCGATGCGATAAGTCATGATTAACAATCTTTCGAAGTCTCCAAGGTCCGAACACGCGATTTAATGCTAGGTTAACACGACTATTATATATTGTAGTGTCCAATTCGCTAGAGCGAACTCTGGTTGAAGCAAATTTTTAGTTAAACCTCTTTGTTCCCGTTGAGTAACACCAGTTTGTGTCATACTGTTACTCAATTGGAAAAAAAAAACCCGAAAAGTAACACTCTAAATCATTGCAACAGTTTTTTTTTGTCAATAATTAACACTATAGTATTGTATGTAACAGGGTTGCATATCTGGACGAAATATCCCAAAAAGTTTCAGAACTTTATAACCCGAATTGCGCAGATTTGTCATTGCACTTCTTTCGCACTTCTTGCCTCGCTCGGCTTATATTCCAAAAACAAGTGGGTTAGGTTAGGTTATACCTGTGACCCCAACAGAGCGCCGGAACCACTTGAATGTGTAAGGAATATTATATATTATTTATTTTATATTAGTTAACCCAATTAAATTTTTAAGCATTTTGTTTTTTTCTAAAGATTTAAATCGGAAAAAGAGAACATCTAGGACGGGACTTGAACCCGCGACCAGTCCCTTACAGGGAGAATGCTCTGGCCAACTGAGCCACCTAGACACGTCCCAGATATTCGAAATTCTCCGATATATCATATACGTCTTAAGGCGACGTTGGAGCCATCTACCGTAATTCTTGCGAACTACGGAAACAATGAATAACTTTAGTCATTTATAAACATTGTTATTTTTGATGACTCCGCCTAATTAATTCAATTAAATTTTTAAGCATTTTGTATGCTTACTTTTTTCTAAAGATTTTGATCGGAAAAAGAGAACATCTAGGACGGGACTTGAACCCGCGACCAGTCCCTTACAGGGGGAATGCTCTGACCAACTGAGCCACCTAGACACGTCCCAGATATTCGAAATTCTCCGATATATCATATACGTCTTAACCGTTACATTTAGTTGAAGGCGTACTTCAACAATGATTTTATTACAAAGAGGTGTTACTTAACGTGAATACAAGATTCTCTTATGTTACAGTGTTACCTATAGGGAAAAAAAAGATTTCAATTAATTACAGTGTTACTTTTAGAAGTGGTAGAGTCAAGCAACAGTCATTTTGGCCGTTGCATGAATGGGCCGACTCGACCGGGGAAGCACCACCCTCTCACAGAATATCGACGCCAAGTAACAGTATTTGAACTGTTGCGTTCCGTTTGGTGAGTGAGAGTGCCGGAGCCCAAACTCCTTTCCCATCCCCTCCCAAACTCCTTTCCCATCCCCTTTCCTTTACAGGGTCGTCAGCGCGAGTGTGACGCCACTGGTGTTGCACACGTCCATAGGCCGCGGTAACCGCTTCCCATCAGGTGGGCCGTGTGCTTGTCTGCCACCTTAGTGGTATAAAAAAAAAACTTTTCGAGATTTTTTTTTCCAATTGAGTAACAGTGTGACACAAACTGTTGTTACTCAACGGGAACAAACCGTTAAACCTCCCACAAAGGTGAGGTACAACAGCAAGGGGTGTGTGTTGGGTAACCTCCTCGAGTGTCGCTCCGATTCCGATCCCGCTGCAGTCCGGGGGGAACGGAATCGGAGCGGCCGGTACACCCTGGGCGGCGGTCAATGGCTTCCCCTTCACCCCTTCATAGGGTTGGCATTGATCGTCGGCCAATACCCAACGTGGCGGGAACACATCGCTCTCCGTACTCCTCTGCTTTCAGAGGAGACAGGATGAGCGATGCTGTTAGTGGTGAGATGGCCCAGGGTCAGCCGGGGTGCGAGGGATATGCTCTATGGGTAACCTTACACCCCGGCGTCTGAAGACCCGAGACGGCGTGCGGTTTTAGTCGGTGTAAGCAAAACGATTGGCTTACAACTAAACACCTCAACACTGTCTAGGGATATTTTACATTTTTAGATGTACATAATTAAAACAAATATGAATTCTTTGAAGTGTTTTAAATAGGTACCAAATTGTTGTAGCCACTTTTTTATGTTTGATATCAAATTTAAATTAAAAAAAACGGGCTTGTGCGAGTCGGACTCGCCCATGAAGGGTTCCGTAGCAGCAAGTAAAATTTTTATATTTGAGTTGATTGAATGAAAAGTTATGAGAGATATCCGTAGTTATGTGTGTATTAATAAATTTTAATTATCGCTCGCTTAACAATGTGCCCGGTAGATGGCAATAGGCTCGCCCCCTATTACATTGGGACCTTAACATAACTGGCGAATCGTGGGTGTGTAATACACCTCTGCCTACCCCTTCGGGGATACAGGCGTGAAGTTATGTTATGTTATGTTATGAATGAAAAGTAAATTGCAGTTTACGATTAATGACGTATTGAAATAAACTACTTACTAGATCTCGTTCAAAGCAATTTTCAGTGGAAGTTTACATGGTATGTACATCATATATTTTTTTTACTTTTATCATTCTCTTATTTTACACATTTCTCTTAGTTACAGGGGAGGGGATACACATTTTACCACTTTGGAACTCTCGCACAAACTATTCAGTTTAGAAACAAATGATGTTAAAAATCTCAATATCATTTTTGTAGACCTATCTATAGACGTACAGGTATGATGAAAAAAAAATTCAGTTTCAGTTCTAAGTACCCACTAAATTTATTGTTATTTTTTCATTTTTGTGTGAAAATCTTAATGCGGTTCACAGAATACATCAACTTACCAAGTTTCAACAGTATAGTTCTTATAGTTTCGGAAAAAAAGTGGCTGTGACATGCGGACGGACAGACATGACGAATCTATAAGGGTTCCGTTTTCTGCCATTTGGCTACGGAACCCTAAAAACGATTGTAAAACTTGGCAATTGTAGAATTGTTATTTTTTTAATTACATCCATTAATGTAAGATATCCCTACACAGTTTTGAGCTGTGTATGTGTTACACTGCACTGTTGATTTAATACATACGGAGTAAATTGAATCATTATAATTATTTAGCCCAATATTTTCTCAGATGAGTCTTCACGCACCCTAATTTGGAATACAGTGCGTATCTTCGAGTATCAATATTTAAAAATTATTATCCATTTTGAAGAAATGCTAGATGTAGAAGGCGGGGGAAGAGGGATTGCAATAGACTAATTGATTGATTGATATTTAAACAAAATTTGAAAAATGTTTCATCTTACCTTACGTATTTGCCTGAAATGAAAACGCTTTTAATAAAAAAAAAATATCTCTTGTTTCTTAATTACAAAATATTAGGAAATGAATTTATTATATCTTGGTTGTAAGTCAGAATTACGTCGAAAACATGAAATCGATGGCATTATGACTAATATGACTATATTTATATATTGCACAAGTGTATGTAATTGAACATTTGTAAAACTTTAATCACCGGAGTGGTAGATACGGTTAGTAGCGCTGCAATAAAATTCTAAGATTGACATTCTGTCAAGACCACATCTGTCCGGATGACTAATGAATTCTAAAGTCCTCGTTCTACAATAGGTACGCCTATGCCTAAACTACGACAAGCGCCCCTCCCCCAAACCGGGGCCATCTCGAAACCGGAGATGGCCCAGGGTCAGTCGGGGTGCGAGGAATATGCTCCATGGGCAACCTTACACCCCGGCGTCTGTAGACCCGAGACGGCGTGCGGTTTTAGTCGGTTCAAGCCCGATATAACCGCCCCCGCTGGCCGGCGGGGGTATCCGAAGGGATTTCCGCACGATAAAAAAAAAAAAAAGGTACGCCTATGCCGGGGTGCGACTGGTTGGATCACCTCCAAGTTTGGTGCACCCCACGAGGGGGTCGGGGTATGGTGGGCCTGCAAGGCCCGCGGGGGGGGGGGGCTTGTGGTCACTCCAGGTACCCCTCTGCTGTTATCAGAGGGGACACTGTGAATGGCCCAGGGTCAGTCGGAGTGCGAGGGATATGCTCTATGGGTAACCCTACACCCCGGCGTCTGTAGACCCGAACGGCGTGCGGTTTTAGTCGGTTCAAGCCCGACATAACCGCCCCCGCTGGCGGGCGGGGGGGTATCCGAAGGGATTTCCGCACAAAAAAGGTACGCCTATGCCTTTTCAGATGGCCTTGGTTGCTAGCAGTTTAGAAAAATATTAATCTTTCAATAATCTCTGAGTAAAGATCGAGACAACCTAAATTGATTTCTCAATCTTGAGATTCAATTTCGTTTTCAATAATGAGCCGTGAAACTAAGAAAAAAAAGTCCTCGTAGTCAGTCCTTTCTGTAAATCAACTTACCTGTTGCCATTTCAATAATTTCTTTCTCAATCGTCAGTCGTGAATTTATGTAATTGAATTATACAGAGGCCCGACAAGGGATTTGCTGAGTTTTTTAAAAGGTTTCGTTACTTTTTTAAGAACAAAAGAATGTCTTTTATAATTCATTCAACGTGAAAATTTCACATTAACTGAGAGGGTAATTTTGTATTCAGATCGTGTTTGGATTTAATTTGACACCTCGCGCTTGTGCCGCGCGCAACCTCCATTTTATTCTTGGATACTGCTCTTAAAGTCTCCTGGGAGCAAGTCAGAGCTTTTGGCAACAATCGCATCCCCTTAGAGTGAAAATAACTTCAACAACTCGTGATGTGATAACGAACAAAACTTTGGGGTTTATAGCATTACTCGCAATAAAATATTTATTATATGTTTATTAAAACATGAATATCCTTTTGACTACAAAGAAAAGACTTTGGACACAAAGAAAGAACCATCCAAATTGTTAACTTATAAAAGTTATGTTAAATAATAATTATCTATAACTTACGTTAAGAAACACAGTGACTAGTATGATTATTTTAAATACTTGCTGATGCCCGCGGCTCCGTCCGCGTGGAGGCCGGTGTTTGTTTTTAGGTCAAATATCCGGCCACCGGTCAAATAGCCGCATCAAAACCTATTCAGTATGTAACTTTGATAGTTAAATTGTGACAGTAATTAAGTGGGGGTTCATAGAGAATATTCCACTGCCGACAGAGTTGACCACAGCTAACCATAGACAGAGTCGATGAAAGAATACAGATAATATTAGTAGACTATGAATCGATATCAAACGAAAGAATCGACTACATATTCCACCAATATCCTTAAAAGAACAATGTGCATTATGACAAGTAGTTTTTTGCGTCCATCGCGAACAAACAAACGGACAAGAAAACCAATCGTTCATTTAACATAACCCAAGTTAATTTTAAATTTTTCCAATGTACAGACATGACTAATTTTCAGTTATATTATATTACAGTATATATGAATCTCTAGGGATGGAGTGAGCTCGCCTGCCTGTCTCTTCTACTGATTGTGAGATGTCCTATGTTCTAAATAATTGTTTGAAATGATGTCCAATGGACAGGGGAACACAGCCTCAAACTTCAGAACCCAAACACGACTTTAAAGTTGTGAAATAACTTAACTACTTAATTGAAAAGAACTTAAATTTATCACCGTCTCGTGTTCTACGGTCCATTAACTCTACAACTACCAAGGTGCACAAAACGACAGAGATTTATACGAAAGAAAATATTGCATACGTATTAAGTAAGCATATTACTCCATTTTGAACTGCCGCGGCACTTAAATTGGACCGCTGTAGCATTTTTCAATAGTGGTCCAATTTAGGTGCCGGTTCAATACTGGTTACTCTTCCCTATTAGATGGGCCTTATTTAAAGTAACTTTTCTTGTAATCTTATATCGTGAAAATATAATAGTACATTAATAAGCATCACGTGTTGTGGCCATTTTGAATCGATCATAAAAGTAAATTTCAATTAACTAGTTAACTAAGTGGAATTGCGTTGAGTTTCAGTTATGGGAGAAATGGTGAGAATACAAAATGTATGTACAGTCAGTGATTATAGTAGCTTATGTACACCTAATTTAAAATTTATTTCATCGAATAATAAACAGAATGCTATATATATAGTAACCTTATCCTCTGAATATTACAAAGACAGTTAAATAATAACATAATTTCTTGATTTCAATATGTGATTGCCATTTTTCATGTGAAGTGGGGATGAACGAGTGGTTCAATAAACAGAAATTGACCCTTAAGGTCAGGATGGCGGATGGTGCGGCGGTTTGATCCCCACGCAAAACGAGCACTTTTTTGAGCTAATTCGATTGGGCTATGTTTAATTGATAATTTAGAATTTTGTTTCTTTACCTATATTTAAGTTTTCTTGGTGTAATAAAAAAATATGAAGAACGTTTGTAAATCTACAATAATTTAACGGAATTTAACGCGATCATGTATAGGTATATACATACCTTTGAATTGCCTGACCGACAGTTTACACACCAGGCATAAAAGTTAACAACATCGTGGGCACACCGAAGGATGTCTTGCCACTGCAAACTTCAGGTGTCTATATACAAAGTAAATTGCAGTTGCGGCAGTTCATATATAGGTCAAAAATAGCGGACTTTTGCTGAGGGTCAAGGTACACATTGCAGCTGTAAAGAACCGTCAGACGAAAAAAATTGCGGAACATCTTCTGGAAGCAGGCACCAATCACTGGATTGAATTCCACCATACGCAATCTTCTCCACCGAACGTCACTTCTATTCGAGAGTTGTACGTGAAGTCATTGAAATTGAGAAACATCAAAATTTCAATCGGGAAGATGGGTTTAAATTATCTGCAACATGGAATAAAGTGATAAAAAACTTGCTACCTCGCTTTTCTGCGCAGTTGGATAGACACCGGTCTGTTTGCTTAGAGGACACTGTAAATGTAGTATGTGACGGTACATGGCGAAACGTAAATATGAAAAATATCGATAATGTGCGGGTGGATGAAGAACTTTGTACCTCAAGGACTCGATGGCGGAAGACGTGCACCACTGCGCCAGTCAGCCTATGACCACGGCCAGTGTAACCTGATCGAAACGTTAGGCAATCGAAAGGTATGTACAATTGTGTAAACAGTAATAAATAATAATGTATATACTTATACATGATCGCGTTAATTCCCGTTAAAATATTGTATATCATGGAACGCGGAAGTTTAAAAATTAGTTTGTAAATCTGTAATTGTTCATCGATTTTTGACGCTAATTGTACTGACTTAGTTCTGATTGGTGACGAAGATGAGTTATAATATAATTTTTGTGATTTTTCTCATGGGTAAGTGGAATCACGCTTAATAACGAATGTGCGGACAGCTTTATTTTTTAAAGTGTGGAGACCCCCCACGGGTTTCACCCCATCTGTGCCGACGATGTAGTGGGTGTGTCGGAATCGAACCGACTAAAACCACACGGTGGCCTCCCCGAGTATCCTTTGCCGGGCACCCCGGGTAAGCCCTCGAAAGGATAACCCCAGGGTTACCGGCGGACTTAGGCCACCACCGCGGCCTCGCCTGGGCGGGTCGGGTTTTATCCCGCGTCGGTGAGTTGGCAGGCGTGTGTACACACGACACGCCTCCGCCACGGCCTGCTTCTGTAAGGACGGCGAGTCGGCCCACTGCCATCCTCAGGCCCCAATCTGTGCGGACAGCTATGAATTTCAAAAACAGAGTACGTCAACTCTATTACAACCCATAGGCAGAACCATATCTTTAAGTTTTTTTTTATGTGTACATATTTGTATGTATTTAATATTTACAGGTCTGTGTTTATATGTATATATATTATATAATAAATATGTATCTTTATTTATATTTTAAGTATAACATATAATATTGTATTGTATTCATAAACTACATAGATAGCATTATAGGCATAATATTCTTTTTTGTATTCAATTTGTTTTTTTTTTGTACCATTCTTTCGTTTATGGAAATCCTTCGAGCACCTACTGGGCTTATCTCTGCATCACCCAAAGGTTGACTGGTAGATAATACCTCTGGCATTAAGTCCGCCTTTGTACAATTTTATTGTTGTGCATAAAGTTTAAATAAATAAATAAATAAATAAAAAAGCTTAAAGCTCATATACTTTTTGTATTTAAAATCAATAG
This sequence comes from Cybosia mesomella, assembly GCA_946251805.1. NCBI lineage: Eukaryota > Metazoa > Arthropoda > Insecta > Lepidoptera > Erebidae > Cybosia > Cybosia mesomella. The sequence goes on from OX276408.1 coordinate 28,097,910, forward strand.
CATCATCTATTTAAAAAAAAAAGATGCGGTTGTATCCACACGGCTCTTTCGACGGACTAGGGCTTTCTTCTCCACAGTATGCGATGTGTCACAGTCTTCACTCAACTAACCAATTGTATAATCCTCTAACTACTGAGTGATGTAATTCGATTGTGAACGTAACTGACTATGTAGCAGCAACTTCCCAACATGTTACAGTGTTACTCTAGACCGATGCAAGATAATTTGTCATGTACATTACATATACATAACATAACATAAACTCACGCCTATATCCCCGAAGGGGTAGGCAGAGGTGCTAGCACCCACGTTTCGCCAGTTTGTGTACATCGCAGTACCATTTTTTTGTGCGGAAATCCCTTCGGAAACCCCCCGCCGGCCAGGTTATGTCGGGCTTGAAGCGACAAAAACCGCACGCCGTCTCGGTTCTTAAGACGCCGGGGTGTAGTGCCTCCGGATACCCCCACCCCCCGCCGGCCAGCGGGGGCGTTTATGACGGGCTTGAACCGACTAAAACCGCACGTGGTCTCGGGTCTTCAGACCGCGGGGTGTAAGGTTGCCAATAGAGCATATCCCTCGCACCCCGACTGACCCTGGGCCATCTCCGGTTTCGAGATGACCTAAGGAGCGCTCGTCTCACCTGTTATCATAGCCACGATCTCTTATTCGTAGTCTTGAGATGGTCCAAATTGACCTTGTATATAACATAACATAACTTCACGCCTGTATCCCCGATGGAGTAGGCCGATGTGTATTACACACCCACGATTCGCTAGTTATGTTTAGGTCCCAATGTAACAGGGGGCGAGCCTATTGCAATGTACCGGGCACATTACTAAGCGAGCGATGATTAACATTTTTAATACACACATAACTATAAAAAGTCAGAGGTGTGTGCCCGGGGCGACTGGGGATCGAACTGAGACCTCGTCTCGGTCGTCCGATACGTACGCCACTTGGCTATCGCTGCATCACCTTGTGTATAAAGAAAACTAGGTATTCAGTACAGGGTGCGACCGAAATAAATTGAGCTGAGCGAGCAGGACTCTTACTTGAAAATAAGACATCTTACTACGGTCGCGCGCTTAGCTAAGGCCGCGCGCTCGTGAAACTGTTTTTCGGTGATTATTTCTCAATGGTACATCGGATATGAACCATCTCGCTTCAAAACACTCCTCAGTGTCCACACCGTGGTAATTTTGGTCAAGATCGCGCGAGTGGTTACGGAGGAGTTCAGCCACCAACAAACGACTATGCCAAGTATAAGAGCTTTGCTTGCTTCGCTCGCTCAGCTTAATAAATTAATATGCTACGATACTCCAAGTAAGCATAGCTTCATTAGCTTGTATTATGATTTCCAGAAAGCTGATAAACATACTTATATACTTTTATTTGTAAATACATACATATTATAACATATAAACACCCAGACCAATGCAAATACACATATTCATGCATACAAATACTTGCACTGAGCGGGAATCAAATCCGTGCCCCCTGTCGTAGCAGTGGAATGCACTACCGCTACGCCACAGAGGCCGTCATAATAGCGCACTCTTTTCAATATTTTTTTAAATTTTTTTTTCTTAATTGACACTTCAGGGAACTCACTGCCTTTGTGTAAGAGCAACACTCTAAAGAGCGCCAAGCACAATATACCAGGCAGTGCTCATTTGGCTAACTATATGCTTCGAGGGTCATGGAATCGAAGAAACGGTCAAAGGTATGACAGTATAATATTAAATTAATTATGTTACTATAATATTACATTGTTTTAATTCCTTATAGTGGTGTATGCCCATTAGGGTCTTCGGCAGCCAGCCAAAGTCACTTGCATGCTACTACACCTTCTGATTGATAGACGAAGCTCTGGCGTCAAGCATCCTCTCGGGGTTGGTGGGTCACTGGTGGTAGAAATTTGATGACAGAAATTTGTCACAAAATTCGGCCGGGTGGGTACCACCGTGTAAGATTGCGAAAAACCCTCCATAGCAATCCAATTTCGGTTTGATTGCGTTCAGGGGTCAGCAAGTGCATAGCCGGGCAGGGGGATTGTGGTCGCAGCACTAGTGGGACCGGTAGCTTTAAATAGTTTGTTAAATAGATTTGTAAAATAGTTTTTAAGAGTAACAGTGGCGTGACAGCGGCTTGCTTTAAAATTAAATAGCAGAATAGACGCCCTGGACAATGATGTATTGGTTTCTTAGTTAATGCTCAGGGCAAACAATGATTGTAGCTGCGGGTGGGTAATAGCTGGCTAGTGGACTGTATATCTATAGGTTATAATAAAAGAAAAAAACAAGGAACACAAGATTGAGAAAAGCTGCTGGTCTCGCAACTAAGGAAAGAAATTGACTAACCTTAGCACCACGGCGGGCGGTCCAGTTAAGGGCCTCGCTCCACGTGCCAACGCTGCTGTGACCTTGATGCGCTCTTCTCGGTCTTCTTGATGGTGAGGGCGATGTGAGGATCATACACGGCACGAAACAACTTCAAAGCGGTTTTTTTTTTCTATATGAAAATGAAGCGGCACGGACACGACCACGCGGCGGTGGGGTCGGTCTTCACTCTCCCTCAGTGCAAAACCAAGCAGCGAAATAAAATATATAAATTGAAAGCGGGTAGAATAAAACTATACCTAAATAAAGAGCGCCGATGCATCGGCGCGAACATGCTCCCGGCTTTTAAAACCATCGGTTTTAAAAATACACTAAACTATAAGCCGGGGAGCGGAAGAGATGCTATTGCGAAGGTAGAGGGCAGAGGCGGACGGCAGGTCTCTTATAGATGCCTGTCGCCGTCTTGATAAGAGCCACTCTACTGATCCCATCTTTACCGGGATAGGTTTCAAGAATTATACCTAATGGCCAAGATAGAGGTCCAACGTTATCAGTAACTACAACCACGACGCTACCTATCTTGATAGGATCTGAATGAGTGTTCCATTTCCCTCTGGATTGCAAAAGGTGAAGATATTCACGTTTCCATCGTTTAGCGAATGATTGCACCAATTGATCTAACAGAGCGTATCGTTTCTTTAAACTTGTGTTATCACCGGTAGCTTCGCAAGCGGGTAAACTCTTTAGCGGCGTAGACGTAAGGAAATGCGATGGAGTCAATGCGCTTAGCTCAGACGGATCTTCACTAAGGGGCGTGATTTTCCAATGCAAAGCCGAAACGAGTCACTAGTTCCTGATAAAGACCAATTCAAAGACAATAAGGAAGCAATTCCAAGTTTATCTCACCGCAATAATAAAAGTCGTTTCAGATTATTTTTATATCACTGGGGCTTGCCAACATGACCGATACGATAGTAAACATCGCCTTTTCTGTGATAACAAAAGATCCGTAGCGAAGACAGTTCGTAAATTTTCGCCAGACATTAGAACATTGTAGAAACATTGTCTTACAGTGTCCGCTCACTTACACAAAACGCATATCACGCGTACGACGGACGCCCACACTGCATACTATTTCCTGCAAATCGTATGTATTTATACACGAAATTATTTGCGCTAAATTTGCACGAAACAGGCACATGCTTGTACATGCGAGAGTCGGTAGACGGCCTTAGTTTGTGTTGCTGTGACGCTGGGCTTTTCATGTCACGAGTAAGTAGGTTACTTCTAGGCCAGCGTGTTACATCGTCGTCAATAACATCATCACTGACTAGGTTAAAGTCAAAAACGTTAACATCTAAGACTTGATTGGGGACTTGACCCCGGGACTGTAATTTTCTAGAGTGAATGATGGGCGGACTGAGCTACCTGGGCCTGTTTTGGTTAGCTGAAATTCGCATCTACGTCTTGCATGAACTAGGAAGCCATTTACTGAATTTTTTTACGAACCACGGAAACAAGGACTGGTGAGGTCCAGGTGGCTCAGTTGGCAGAATATTCTTCCTAGTTTCCGATTTACGTTCGTAGGAAAATTAATGAATATGACTCCTATGCTGTGAGCGGCAGCTAAGCGCGGGGCGGCGAGCGGTTAGATCAAAAGTATAAAAATGTTAGAAGCACGCCACGAGACGCCGCCTCGCTATCCATTACCGCCACAAAATCGTCTACAATTTTTTGTTTTTATCTCCACCGCTGAGTACGTCACTCCTACACCGCTGACCGCGCCGCTCTGTTTCGTGGCGTCGCACTTGTACTTTTGTTCCTGCCGCTCCACGCACCGCGCGCCGCTCTGTAGCGATTCGCTCGGATAAAACCGCACGCATTTCGTTCATAGCGAAAACGCGTGCTGTTTTATCCGAGCGAATCGCCCGCGTTCCGTTAAAAACCGAAGTCGTGAACAGGCCGTAAGGTTGTTTTCATTCTGAGTCGCACGCATATCTTTAAATCTGTGTAGATATTTAATGTCAATATTTGTGTAGTGCCAGCAGTGAGGCCCGAGCCGCAAATCTCGGCTACGAGCCATATTGGTACAAAGCTAACGTTACCACTCTGTCGGGTCCTGATTGCGGTGAGCCGTGTCTCGAAATGATTCAAAGGTCAGTGAAAAATCCTATGGAATAATATGCAAATAAATAGATTGATTGCTTGATTAATTGACTGATTGATTGACTGATTGATAAAAATGTCAAGATATTAAATTACCTATCAATTCATACTCCAGATACGGTCAAATATGCGCGAGAAACAGATTCTACGATTACAAAACTTTTGCAAATCCCTGTGAAATGAGGGCTGAAAACTGCGGACAACATATAGGTAATAAATATTTACATTTCTTCTTTGTATGACGAAAGCCATGTGCATCTTTGCTACCAAAGAAGCACATGGCCTACCTAGTGGTTAGTGGCTACCGGGATCTCACAACACTAACCACACTAAAAGTGACCCTCACCAGCAGAAAAAAGGAGATGAAAAGGAGGAGGAGAATGGGTTTTTTTTTCTTTTCTATGTGCGGAAATCCCTTCGGATACCCCCCCGCTGGCCAGCGGGGGTGGTTATGTCGTGTCTCGACTAAAATCATACGGTGTCCTCCCTAAGTATCCGTTACCGGGCACCCCGGGTAAGCCCTCGAAAGGATAACCCCAGGGTAGCCAGCGGAATTTGGCCGCCACCGCGGCCTCGCCTGGTGGGGTCGGGTTTTATCCCGCTTCGGTGAGTTGGCAGGCGTGTGTAGGGGAGGAGAATGGGGTAAAGTTAAGGAGCAGGGGTAAAGCCTCCGGCACTGTCATAAACCGTACGAATGCAGCACACTGCTACTTAACTTCATTATTAAGGGAAATTATATTAGTTGCCAATTCAAGTCCAAAAATCCCCACCTCCCTACCACACTAGTATTACCTAAATAATTGAGGTTGGAGCAAGATCGTGGCGATAGTATACTGGATATATACACGATGTATTCGCTAGTTCAAGTATACCATTGCCGACAACAGGGCACTTTTGGCTGATTACGTGCTGAGAATTTCCTATCAGATAAACCCAATAGTACTTTGATCAACCTGAACCGAACTCGGAACTTCATTTACAGCGATTTGCTACCGCTGATCTCCGCTGTCGAGGCAATTTATGTGCCATGACCTTCAACGGTGTTCAGTGAAATATTTGATTCCAGGATGGGTGATGACGCGCAAAGGAGAATGCTGGCCATATTGGGGAACAGACAAAGAGAAGTGGGCCCTATGGATTAACAAAGGCTCCATATCTCCTGAGCTCCAGGAAGAATATGACTCAAAATCTACAACAAGATTCAGCCATGAAATAGATTCTATAGAAATTCATACAGACCGTTATGAATATTATTATGGATACAACAACTACTAAATGTGAATCGTTTCTTTTTAACGGGTCCATATTGGCTCACCTAAAGTTCTTTACCCGAAATTGTGCTTCCTAATGATTTCTAATACGAATGATCACTCGTCCTAAAATTTTTCATCCTAAAGTTTTCATTCATACTATTAGTAGTGCTACCGGCGATGTTCATAACACTAATATTTCCGAAAATTTTATTAATAACATTATATGTGCAAATATATTAAAACTCCTACTGTTTTTTGTCATAACGCTTTTATGCCTAAACATAATTACCATAATATAGTCACTAATACTCGGAAAGAAATATTTACCGAGTAATTTTATTGGCACCGCGGTAGCCTAGTGGTATGGGTAATGGACTGGTGAGACGAGGTCTCGGGTTCGATCCCAGGTTTTACCATGGCACACACCAATGACTTTTCGATGCTTTTCGAAGTTATGTGTGTATTTATCGCAGGTTTATAAGTGCCCGGTTAATGGCAACAGGCTCGCCACCTGTTACATTGGGACGTAAACATAAACTGGCGAAATGTGGGTGCTAGCACCTCTGCCTACCCCTTCGGGGACATAGGCGTGTGTTTATGTTATGTTATGTTTTATTGGCACTTCGCCGGCCGCTGCCGCGGCACGCTCGCTACGGTCACTCGGCTCGTGCGTTGTGTTCAGAGTTCTAACCTAACCTAAACCAATGACTATAAATAGTACCGTGGTATAAGGTGGGTAAAGTGCTACTTGTACCATGGTACTATTATTATGTTATGTGAAAATAACTAAATAACTAAAACTGGAAAATGTTACGCAAAATTAATGTATATAATACTGATTATTATGAATACAAAGAAATCTAAACAAAAAAATTTGACTTTGAATAATAGTGTAAAAGATGGTTATGTTGAAAAAATATAGGAAAACTAATAAAAGTATAATAGATGTATATTGCTACTGACATTATCAAGTTGAATGCTTCGAAATTATGAACATTAGAGACAGAGTAGTTAGGAATTGTGATTGTTAGGATGAAAAATGTTAGGAAGAACATTTTCGGATTTGCAATTATCGGAGTTGAAAATTTAGGTGAAAATTGGCGCACCCCCTTTTAACCCTTTCTGACTCTTTGTTATATTTGACGATTACAAGAAAAGATACCTAGCGCATGCGCTGCGTTGTACGTGTGCACACATGCTAGTACCTGTTTCGTGCAAATAATACTGAGCTAATTTCGTGCAGATAATTTGCACAAAATTGTGCAAAGAAATCTATACGTTTGCACCCCCATGCGTAACACACATGACGTAGCGCAGGCACTAAGAGTCACAAACTTTATGATCAGGTGTTTACAAGCTACATTAAGTTACATTGACCTCGCGTTACGTATGACCTACTTTTGTACAATAAATATATCATATTTTAGTAGCAATTAAACATTCGTAAATGACATACGTCTACTCATTTCAAACAAACATTTTAACAATTTTAACTTAACAACAATTCACTGTAGGGAAGCTAACCCTACATATGGTCCTTCGAGCCGGATAGTAAAAATAGCCATTTTTTCATGATGGCAACTTTGAAACCAAAAAACATTTTGAAGTGAACACTAATATTTATCTTACGAAATAAATTCATACTGCAAGTAAGAGTAATTTATGATTGACTTCCCTTAACAGTGGCGATTTATTTGTTCGTCAACGGAATTATTTACAGAATTATGTCTGGCATGGCTTTTTCTAGAACATTATTTAAAATTAAAATATTCAATGAGCGATTCATTTAAAACTTCAATAGTTCAAGGCGAGAGTGAATAGGCATTATTTGAGTTTGCGTGTACCATCCTCGACTGCATCGTCACTTACCATCAGGTGAGATGCAGTCAAACGCACTCAAATTTTCAGTAAAAAAAAAAAAAAAAGTTAAGTGCCCATCCCGGTTACATTCATAGCTTTTACTTTGGAGGCTGGTATTCGCTTTCATATTCCTCCTATCCTTATGGATTGATTAATTTAAACTTTTACGGGAGTCACTGCTGTCTTAAGAAGAAATTGTAAATAATAGGTCTTTACCTATGAAATTGCCGAAATTTTCTTACAAATTCATGAGTTCGTTATTCCTGTAATTTAATAGCTATTTCCATTATTTATATTTTGTTTGAAGGTTGATTTCAAGATTTTACAACTCTGTATTAAATTTTGTTTTAATTGGCCGCTTGATAAATTAATTCGATCTTCAAAAACAGTACTTCCTAAATGCTATCCGTTTTGATGATAAATTTCTGATTAGTCCCGGTGTCCACCACCAATTTGGCCACCACTGGTGGACAGAGAGACAAATGATGAAATTATGTTCCGCTGTCCACCAGTGGTGGACAGAGCAACACCGGGACTAATCGTATTACCTGATTAGTCCCGGTGTCCACCACCAATTTGGCCACCACTGGTGGATATTTCGCACTTCTTGCCTCGCTCGGCTTAGATTCCGAAAATAAGTAAAGTGAGTTAGGTTAGGTTAGAACTGTGACCCCGGAACCACTAGTCCGGAAAGTTTATGGTAAGAAGTGCTATCTATGAAGAGAGATCTCTGTGTACAGTGCTTCCTATATACCGAGATGTTTACAAACAATGTTTTGAATTTAACATTCGAAACATCAGTCCATCGATTGATAAATGTAAATATTCGAAGAATCGTTCAGTTCAGTTTCGTATTATTTAACAGCTGTCACTTTTCAAAAATGTAATAAAAGTTGTTGTTTGTTACTTAATGTTGTCTCATTCATTCACAAAAAAAGTCATAAAATTTGGATTTGTCATTCCTAAAAAAAATGCAAAAATGTTAGTACTGAAAATTGGGTTTCCTCCAATTTCTTCAAGAAAAACGGCAATTTCATATGTAACGACCTAATACATTGGTATAACTCGAGTCAAAACTCTTGAACAAACGTTATAAAGTTCGCATATTTACACTAACTAGTCTATCAAAATACCCAATTTATAAATGAACTGATCACTAATGACTTTGACCCTTTGAGCCCGCGATTGGTTTTATATAATACTAGCTGTCCCCCGCAGCTTCGCCCGTGACATACTTCGACCCTTCCGTGGCACCTGTGGTGTCGTTTAACCCATACCTTTTTTTTTTTTTTTTTTTTTTTTTTTTTTTTTTCGTGCGGAAATCCCTTTGGATACCCCCCGCCGGCCAGCGGGGGCGGTTATGTCGGGCTTGCACCGACTAAAACCGCACGCCGTCTCGGGTCTTCAGACGCCGGGGTGTAAGGTTACCCATAGAGCATATCCCTCGCACCCCGACTGACCCTGGGCCATCTCACCACTAACAGCATCGCTCATCCTGTCTCCTCTGAAAGCAGAGGAGTACGGAGAGCGATGTGTTCCCGCCACGTTGGGTATTGGCCGACGATCAATGCCAACCCTATGAAGGGGTGAAGGGGAAGCCATTGACCGCCGCCCAGGGTGTACCGGCCGCTCCGATTCCGTTCCCCCCGGACTGCAGCGGGATCGGAATCGGAGCGACACTCGAGGAGGTTACCCAACACACACCCCTCGTTTAACCCATACCTGTAAGAATTATTATCATTATCATTGTTTAAACCCAATAATAATTTCCTATACCTCTTTTTTTTTCGTGCAGAAATCCCTTCGGATACCCCCCCCCCCCGCTGGCCAGCGGGGGTGGTTATGTCGGCCTTGAACTGACTAAAACCGCACGCCGTCTCGGGTCTACAGACGCTTTGTTCAATTAAGTCACAACGACTGCTAAATGATTAATCTGTGGTAAACGGTGTTGGTGGTAAATTTAATTCTACCTATATCTAAGTTAAGCAACCCTTTTTTTTATACGTTTGGAAACCCCCACGGGCTTCACCCTATCGGGCCAACGATGGGGTGGGCCTCGGAATCGGGCGGAATCGGACCGACTAAAACCACACGGTGTTCTCCTCAAGTGTCCATTGCCGGGCACCCCGGCTAAGCCCTCGAAAGGATAACCCCAGGGTTACCGGCGGACCTTGGCCGCCACCGCGGCCTCACCTGGTATGGTCGGGTTTTATCCCGCGTCGGTGAGTTGGCAGGCGTGTGTAGGACACACACGACACGCCTCCGCCACGAGTTAAGCAACCCTACTGTAATTTATCAATCTTTGTTTATCCAAATAAATGAAAATAAATAATAAAAATAATGTATGGAAAATATATGATAATGATGAAAATATATGACTACTGCTCCGCTCCCCTGGATATTAACGTGATTATATATAGCCTATAGCCTTGCTCGATAATTAGGCTATCCAACACAAACATAATTTTTCAATTCGAACTTGTAGTTCCTGAGATTAGCGCGTTCAACCAAACAAACAAAAAGTAAGTAAGTAAGTAAATAATTTATTGCTCGAAACACGGTATTTTACAATGATGTTACAAAATCAAATAATGTCCGACATGTTTCGCAGATTCTCTGCATGCAAAGTTAAATTAATTTATTTAATAGAATTTAAAATGTCACATATTTAATAATTAAGAATTGTAATTAGATTAAACAATAATTAGTCAAGAATGCATGTAAGAATAAATTTTTAATGTCAGAATACCCAGTACTATCAATAATCAATAATTAAACAAGCAATAATCATGTCATAATAATAATCAATCATACACATAATTTGATTTACACGTCAAATGTCATTAATACCCAAACCATCATCATTTATCCTCAAGAAGCTCCTTGACACTATAATAAGACTTCTCCATCAACCAGGTAGTTAGTGTTTTCTTAAATTTATTGAAGGTTAACTCTCTAATGGGTCTGGGTATGTGATTATAAATTTTAGCTGTCATATAATGTGAATTATTTTGATGGAGAGAAGTTTTACAGCTAAGCAAAAGTTTTGTGCTATCTCTAGACATGTACAGCATATCTTCACTGGCCTTTTTGAACAACTCTGGATGCTTTCTTACAAATATGCCAATTTCTAAGACATATAGTGACGTCAACGTCAGCAGCTTCAGACTTTTAAAGGCTGGTCTACACGAGTCTAGTGGTCCAATGTTCGCTATAGCCTGAATACATATTTTCTGACATACGAAGACTTTTGAGATGTGATTTGAATTACCCCATAACAGTAAATCGTACCGTAAAATTGATCGTACATAGCCGTGGTAAGCAGTCATTGCAGTTTTCAAGTTCACTGTTTTGCGTAATCGTCTTAAAGCAAAAACGAAGCGACACATCTTGACACACAAGAGCCCAGAACACTTCCTTGAGGTACGCCCGATGTATTTGGTGCAAACTACGATCTAAAAGATTTTAAGCATCGTTCATTGTCAACCCGGTCTATCTCTACACATTGTGTACGATGAGGTAGCTACTTATCCATTCGAGAGCTTTGCCCCGTAGCCCATATCGTTCACATTTGTTGATCAATATTTTATGATCTACAAAATCAAATGCGCGACTCATATCAAAGAATACAGCAGATACTTTTCTTTTTCTGTCGATATTTTCAGTAATCTTCTTAAACAATTTAAACGCTGTTAGTGTGGTAGATTTGTTAGGCTAACAACCATTCTGTTCCGGGACTATGATGTTGATATTTTTCAGAAACTCACGGATTCGTACACACATGGCTTTCCCAAAAAATTTTGAAAACACTGGATTCGGAGTAATAGGCCTGTAATTACTCATTTCTTCTTGTGAAGTGGCCTCACTCTGGAAATCTTTAATTTTTCGGAAAATACGCGTTGAATAAATGTTTGATTGACCAAATGACACAATACTTCCGCCACTTTCATATCACATTGTTTTAAAATGAATGTAAATATACTATCGTAACCCACTGCGTTTGTATTTTTGAGTGATTTTATGATTTTGACTATTTCTAATTCCGTTATGGGTTGTAAAAATATAGTTGGATCTGTCATATTTATCAGCGAGTAGTCTGGTTTGTTTATATCTGTTGAATTAACAAGAGATAAGAAGTAATCATTGAATTTATTCGCAATCTGCTCTTCAGCTTAATATTAGGATAGGTATACAATTTTCTTTTATATTATCTATAAGCAATTATATTACATGTATAGATGATTGTGGCCTCTGTGGCATAGCGGTAGTGCATTCGACTACGACGACAGTTGTTGCGCGGGCGCTTACCACCATCCATACAATGACAAGATTTTTGTCTATAGTTCTATAACTATCAACCATAACTATATATGGTTTAAGCGCAGAAGGCCTAATTCTCACAATGGCCAATTCTCAATAAGCCTTATTCTTATAAAATTACCAATTTGACCAATATTCAATTAGTATAGTAATCAGTAAACCCCTATTTAAAATGCAGGCAATCGCTTCGACTAATCAACAAACTATTGTTTCTGAACTTCAATAAGTAAATTGAGGATCTTTGATGGCATGACAATCCTAATTCACTGTTAGTTTCACCGAATATAATCAAAACAATTATTATCGTTTGTTACTCGAATTTTAGGCTGTCAGATACTTTTTTTTACGACATTCTACACAGCGCTCTCTAGAACCAATGTAAGCATAGTTTAACTAGCTTATGGGTTCCAGAATGTGAATAAACATACTTTTATACTTTTTTTTATTAATACATTTTTTTATCCATACAAATATCGATATAATATCGAATCCGCACCCCCTGTCGTAGCAGTCGAATGTACTACCGCTACGCCACAGAGGCCGCCGCTACCGCTACCGCGATACCCTTCGATAACTGTTTGTCCACGGGCAATGGCTACGACTTAGTTATGTGTACAGTGAGGAATTTTAGAAGTTGAAAAGTTAAGTACTTACCGGCGCGATGATGAATGTCTTCAACTGGTGGGTTCTACGTCACTGCACCATATTATATTTTCTGGGACGTCACTCTTATAATTGGTAAAGTCCAGACAATGAATAAGTACTGGTTTGAGATTAATTTTAGTGTTTAATAGCATCTGGACACCTAGCTTAGTTGTATCTTCTAACGGAAGTATCTTGAGTTTTTGACCCTTGACATGATTCATGCGCACACGCACCGGAAGTCGGAAACGAAAACAGGAAATGTGTGGCAAACTGTAGACTATTTAGTATATCTGTGGATGACCAGAAAATAGTTTTATGAAACTTTAACTCCAATGATGATGATGATGATGAAATTAGCATTTACTTTAAGACAACCACACTAGATTTCATTAAGTAAAACATTGAAAATATATCTCATAGTTCACTGTTGCATTAAATTCTTAACAACAAAGTTTGCTTACGCGCAGATGTTAGTTAATAAATCTCGAAACTTTGTACTACAAAGTACTACAAAAATAAATGTTTAGAGAAACAAATTATATTCCTTCTACTTCTTACTTAGCTTCGGCTGTTTATTATTTAGCTTACATAGCAAATTGTTCGTTTGATATTTAATCTATAGTTTTTCAAGAATGATAAAACCCGAGCCCACCAGGCGAGGCCGCGGTGGCGGCCAAAGTCCGCCGGCAACCCTGGGGTAATCCTTTCGAGGGCTTACCCGGGGTGCCCGGTAATGGACACTTGGGGAGGACACCGTGCGGTTTTAGTCGATACACAACATAACCACACGACGTATCCGAAGGGATTTCCGCACGTAAAAAAAAACGGGTAAGTAGATACCAGACTTTAAATAGTTACAATTAGTGACATAAGTTGCTGAACACATATTTACAATCGATCTTTACATTAATAAACATCAATACTTTTTTTTTAAAAGAATCCGAAATCACTAATATTCCCCCTAGCCCCTCCAGCTAAGCTAAATTGCTTGTGTTAGGAGTGGGTTCACGTCGGTAGTGTAATGGCCAGGATTCGAACCCGGGACCTTTCGATCGTAGAGTCGACTCCTTAACCACTAAGCTACCGACGCTTAGTAGGTAGTAGGTATTTGATATATCGGGACGGCGGGGTGACTAGCGCCCCTCCTTGGGGGCAAACGGGGACACCGTGGTTCCCAAACCCGAGGGGGCCATTTCGAAACCGGAGATGGCCCAGGGCCAGTCGGGGTGCGAGGCATATGATCTATGGGCAACCTTACACCCCGACGTCTGAAGACATAACCGCCCCCGTTGGCCGGCAGGGGGGTATCCGAAGGGATTTCCGCACGAAAAAAAAACGTTATTTGATATATACCTAAGTATTCATGCAATTCTCAGAGAATAAGAATTTTGACAGTTTTGTTTGAATTTCACAATAATCTTTTTGATAATGATACCATAGTGTTCGTCTTAACAATCCTGTGTAACAATATTACATTATGTAAAAATAGAACTATATGAATATTGTTTGACAACACTTGTAACAGTTTTTAAGTTTCGTATAATTAGTGTTATTTATTTTAGCGACATCTCTGTTGATTCGTGATTGGAACCTTAGCCATACTAGCGTCCGCCCGAGTCCTCGGCCGCCTATAATTCAGATTCTTTTTGCGGATAGAGATACGTCCCGTGGGAGATATATCCGGGAGGAGATGTAGTTGTGTGTTACTCCGGTCTTTAATCGGAATGGTCCCTTCGGCCGTTCTTGTGTAAAGGAGTGCCTGGCAGCCCTCCATACGGATGTTTCTTATGGACGTAATATTAGTACTATTGGTGTGGGTCTTTTTGGTTTCGCTTGTGAACACGAGATGACGCCATATGGTTGTGATGTGGTTTTGTCATCTGTGTTCAATATATGGCATTTGAGAACCTTACCTATTTCTTCTAACAGTGAATTCCATTTTATTTATTAGTGGAGTCTTAGTGTGGTTTCGAGAATATCATATGATGAGATCCGGTGCTGGCAGCTTCGAGATCCTTCTGGTGCATGGGAAGTGCCGAGTGGAAGTGTTTAGTTCAGTCCCCGGATGTTTAGTGTTTATGCGAGAAGCTTCGACTCAAAAACTTATAAATAGGGGCACGGCGTGGAGCCCGAGAGACAGATTCGTCTGTCTGTGGCTGCGCTGATACCTGCGGTGTTGGATTTGTAACCTTGGGTTGGAGACTTTATCTCCTATTCAGGTCTATCGTCGCCCAGATTCTGAGCACTGTGTGTACTGTAGCGTCCGGGGCTTGGACGCCACAATACCTCGTGTTGATAAAAGAGAAACACAAGGTTTATATACTAATGTGAATATTTATTTATTTCAACAAAGCTTCCTATATCGAGTTTAGGGAGGTTTTTACGCGAATATATTTATATTTAAGCGAACTGTAAGGAATCGCGATCTCCGCTCAAGGACTGAGCCTAAATTTAATACACTTATATGTTGTTGTTTTTTCTTCCCTACGCTCTATTTTAAATCAAATAAGTATTTATTTTTAAACTCTGACACATGATGGCCAGGTCAATGAACTGTAGTGATCGAATGAGGTCGAAACACTATAGTACCTTGCCGTTGGACGGAGTTTGAAATTTGGAAGAGCTGGAAAGGAGAACAAGAACAAGAATAGGCTGGAGATCTGGTACATCGTAACTTTCAGGCCGCCTTCGGTTCGCAGATCGCACACAAGGCCTAATCAGCTCGCCTTACAGACGGACCGCCAAAGGCCCTAAGGTTATGTATTGATTTTTTCTTGCATTTACAATAACCTTCTCTTAGTTTTATTGTCATAAACTTCAGCCCAGCATCTTAGCTGTTCTGCAAGGGAGCGCAAGATGTTAATAAAGTTAGTAGATTTCTCACGAACGGTAACATAATCAAGAAGACTGTCAATCAAGCACTGTTAACACAAACCATTTGGAATGTTGGTTAATTTGTTATAATAAAAGAATCAGCAATGGAGTTCTGTTTGCATTAGTGTATGTATGTAAGATAAGATAGATAAGATAAACTTTATTGGTAATAAAACAATTACATGTATCCACTAAAAATAACAGTTCTAAAACTTCAAATACGTCTAGCCGCAACAGCCGTCAAGACTAGCCCTTCCCAATCCGGTGCTAGTAAGGAACTGTGTTAAAGGTAGATTAAGGATAATCCCAAAACAGCACGGTTGTAGCCCTCGCATCGCTGATTTAAAGTGGATTTTTGATTTTCTGAGTCCCCAAAACTAGGTGTACCTGTTTTAATGGGAACCAGATAATGAAGAAAAGATATTAATAAAATTAAATATAAATATAACTAAGAATGATTGAAAATACATTGCCACGTTAGTAGTGTGATTGTGTGAGTTGTGGAGTGTGCGTGTTTCATATAATTACGTGTGGGCGTGTGCATGTGTTTAATTGTGTGTGTGCGTAACTCTTAATAACCATAGAACGAATTTGTGTAAATGCGTACTGACATACACTACGAGATTATGCAAGTTCTGATCGCAAGAGCTTCTCTGAGTATGTGTAACTTTGCTCTTGGAGTCATGTTACATTGGTGGAAATTTAAAGGGTAAATATGAATGATTTTATTAATTTTTATTATAAAGGTGGATGCTAATGACAGTATAATGCCGTTTTGCTGATGTAGTTTTGTGTAGGATCATGGGACACACCGTATCCGAGCCGCGTTTTCTGCTATATATACTCGGGTCATATGATAAGCTTACGTGCTTTTGTATTTGTTAAATATATGTATGAAACCACTTCCTTCGTTTCATCAAAGGTGTCCCATTAAAATGCACTATATATCTTAACCCGATTACCCTTTCAAAGGCGCCCTGGGATTAGTGAATCTCTGTTTCCTTCTCCACTGAATCAGCCGGTAAAGTAACCGAGGGAAGTTTCACGGTTACACACTACATTAATTTAATTTAATTTCAAATTCAATGTTTTACATATTTGCACGGGGTAAATTATGGCTCCACCACTCACTATTGTGCTGAAGAAGTCATAGTTTTGCCACCTACATTTGAGATGGGTAAGGGACCCAAAGGGATACCACTTATTTTCGTGCTGGGAAAACTGTTGTTTTACTATCTGTGTTAAATGTTGTGTTTGGATCATGAGGCCCCACCAGACCTTTGATGCGAAGTCAACCTTCGCTGCAAGCCTGTACACCTGCTGATTGACAGACGAGGTTCTCCTCACAGCCATTCCTCTTGGGGTTCGGTGAGACGACAGTGGCTCTTATAAGAGCCCCATAAGCCAAACCAAACAACACGGTGACATTCTACACAAAGCTATCTAGATACAAAGTAAACATAGCATGGGTAGAATAAGTAAGAGGACCGCGGAATCCGAGGAGAGAGCCTCAAATGCAATTGGGAACAACCCTACGATGATGATTTGTGCTTGTTACACCCACCTGTGTGCTTGTACTACCTACATCTGTGTTTGTACCACCTACATTTGTGCTTGTACCACCTACATCTGTGCTTGTACCACCTACATATGTGCTTGTACCAACTACACCTGTGCTTGTTTCACCTACATCTGTGTTTAGACCATCTACAACTGCGCTTGTACCACCTACATCTGTGTTTGTATCACCTACATTTGTGCTTGTACCACCTACACCTGTGCTTGTACCACCTACATTTGTGCTTGTACCACTCACATCTGTGCTTGTACCACCTACATTTGTGCTTGTACCACTCACATCTGTGGTTGTACCACCTACATCTGTGCTTGTACCACCTACATCTGTGCTTGTATCACCTACATCTATGTTTAGACCACCTACAACTGCGCTTGTACCACCTACATATGTGCTTGTATCACCTACATTTGTGCTTGTACCACCTACATTTGTGCTTGTACCACCTACATATGTGCTTATACCACCTACATCTGTGCTTGCACCACCTACATATGTGCTTGTACCACCTACATCTTTGCTTGTACCACCTACATCTGTGCTTGTTCCACCTACCTCTGTGCTTGTACCACCTACATCTGTGTTTTAACCATCTACATCTGCGCTTGCACCACCTACATATGTGCTAGTGCTTGTACCACCTACATCTGTGCTTGTATCACTTACATTTGTGCTTGCACCACCTACATCTATGCTTGTACCACCTACATTTGTACTTGTACCACCTACATCTGTGCTTGCACCACCTACATATGTGCTTGTACCACCTACACCTCTGCTTGTTTCACCTACATTCTGTGTTTAGACCATCTACAACTGCGCTTGTACCACCTACAACTGTGTTTGTATCACCTACCTCTGTGCTTGTACCACCTACATCTGTGTTTTAACCATCTACATCTGCGCTTGCACCACCTACATATGTGCTTGTGCTTGTACCACCTACATCTGTGTTTGTATCACCTACATTTGTGCTTGTACCACCTACATCTGTGCTTGTACCACCTACAATTGTGCTTGTACCACTCAC
This sequence comes from Cybosia mesomella, assembly GCA_946251805.1. Lineage (NCBI taxonomy): Eukaryota > Metazoa > Arthropoda > Insecta > Lepidoptera > Erebidae > Cybosia > Cybosia mesomella. The sequence continues at coordinate 28,115,973 of OX276408.1, forward strand.
ATCTGTGCTTATACCACCTACATCTGTGCTTGTACCACCTACATCTGTGCTTGTATCACCTACATCTATGTTTAGGCCACCTACAACTGCGCTTGTACCACCTACATCTGTGCTTGTATCATCTACATTTGTGCTTGTACCACCTACATCTGTGCTTGTACCACCTATATCTGAGCTTGTATCACCTATATCTGTGCTTGTACCACCTACATATGTGCTTGTACCACCTACATCTGTACTAGTACCATCGAAATTAGTGCTTGTACCACCTACATCTGTGCTAGTACCACCTAAATTAGTGCTTGTATCACCTACATCTGTGCTAGTACCACCTAAATGTGTGCTTGTAACAGCTATATCTATGCAAGTACCACCTAAATTTGGTCTTTTAACAGCTACACCTGTGCTAGTACCACCAAAAATGATGTTTGCTATACTCTATTTAATATATTAGTATATAGTAGTATATAATTATAGATAATTAGTATACGTTCTTACTGAAGTCATTTACATATTTTCTCAAAAGTTTGTTTTCTTTTTCCACGTCCAATTTGCGTATTAATATGTGTCATTGTACAAAGTTCGTCACAGCAAAACTAGGGCTGAACCCAATACCGGTGTATAAGCAAATATTTTTCCTGATTTAATTTTGATAACAACCACCGTCATTTAATTCCAGAGCTCAAAATATGTTAGTTGGTGTTGGTGGAGTAAACTGTACAAAATCAGTATTGGTTTATACCGTAAATAAACGAAGTTCGATTTTGGTACCTTTATTTTTTTTTCGTGCGGAAATCCAATATTGCTTTACTAGTTGAAAATTTTTGAATATCGTTTTTTATTGAAATAAAACTATATTTAACGGATTCTATTGTGATTTGTTTGGTGATTTTTCAACTACAAATGGTGGTTGTCTTATAGTTTGAAATGTAAGTTTTTTGAAAGTACCTCTTTTTTTTTTCTTTCGTGCGGAAATCAATAGACCATCTACAACTGCGCTTGTACCACCTACAACTGTGTTTGTATCACCTACCTCTGTGCTTGTACCACCTACATCTGTGTTTTAACCATCTACATCTGCGCTTGCACCACCTACATATGTGCTTGTGCTTGTACCACCTACATCTGTGCTTGTATCACTTACATTTGTGCTTGCACCACCTACATCTATGCTTGTACCACCTACATTTGTACTTGTACCACCTACATCTGTGCTTGCACCACCTACATATGTGCTTGTACCACCTACACCTCTGCTTGTTTCACCTACATTCTGTGTTTAGACCATCTACAACTGCGCTTGTACCACCTACAACTGTGTTTGTATCACCTACCTCTGTGCTTGTACCACCTACATCTGTGTTTTAACCATCTACATCTGCGCTTGCACCACCTACATATGTGCTTGTGCTTGTACCACCTACATCTGTGTTTGTATCACCTACATTTGTGCTTGTACCACCTACATCTGTGCTTGTACCACCTACAATTGTGCTTGTACCACTCACATCTGTGCTTATACCACCTACATCTGTGCTTGTACCACCTACATCTGTGCTTGTATCACCTACATCTATGTTTAGGCCACCTACAACTGCGCTTGTACCACCTACATCTGTGCTTGTATCATCTACATTTGTGCTTGTACCACCTACATCTGTGCTTGTACCACCTATATCTGAGCTTGTATCACCTATATCTGTGCTTGTACCACCTACATATGTGCTTGTACCACCTACATCTGTACTAGTACCATCGAAATTAGTGCTTGTACCACCTACATCTGTGCTAGTACCACCTAAATTAGTGCTTGTATCACCTACATCTGTGCTAGTACCACCTAAATGTGTGCTTGTAACAGCTATATCTATGCAAGTACCACCTAAATTTGGTCTTTTAACAGCTACACCTGTGCTAGTACCACCAAAAATGATGTTTGCTATACTCTATTTAATATATTAGTATATAGTAGTATATAATTATAGATAATTAGTATACGTTCTTACTGAAGTCATTTACATATTTTCTCAAAAGTTTGTTTTCTTTTTCCACGTCCAATTTGCGTATTAATATGTGTCATTGTACAAAGTTCGTCACAGCAAAACTAGGGCTGAACCCAATACCGGTGTATAAGCAAATATTTTTCCTGATTTAATTTTGATAACAACCACCGTCATTTAATTCCAGAGCTCAAAATATGTTAGTTGGTGTTGGTGGAGTAAACTGTACAAAATCAGTATTGGTTTATACCGTAAATAAACGAAGTTCGATTTTGGTACCTTTATTTTTTTTTCGTGCGGAAATCCAATATTGCTTTACTAGTTGAAAATTTTTGAATATCGTTTTTTATTGAAATAAAACTATATTTAACGGATTCTATTGTGATTTGTTTGGTGATTTTTCAACTACAAATGGTGGTTGTCTTATAGTTTGAAATGTAAGTTTTTTGAAAGTACCTCTTTTTTTTTTCTTTCGTGCGGAAATCCCTTCGGATACCCCCCGCCGGCCAGCGGGGGCGGTTATGTCAGGCTTGAACTACAGACGCCGGGATGTAAGGTTGCCCATAGAGCACATCCCTCGCACCCCAACTGACCCTGGGCCATCTCCGGTTTTATCTTTATATATATAAAGAAAAAATCGCAAAAAATCACACAAAAATAATAATCGCAAAATCGAAAATTCCTTGTATTCGGCTGAGCTCGTCTCAGGAATTCAACTTGTTTTACTATATTTTGCATGATTTTAAACCTCAGTGGTTATTTGCCTGATTGTAATATAATCACGTTTGATAAGATTTTTAGATTGAAAACTCAGAGTTGTCAATAAAACGGTTGGAATTGGCCTGGGCCCGAAGATCTTCGGGGCCCATGTCAATGGTGAACACCTGTCGAATAACGGACGTAACCTGTGGCGTAGCCTTTCATATCGGGGTTCGCGGGTCAAACGGTAGTCGCTCCCGTAATAGCCAATAACAATAAAAAAAGCCAATTTCCAAGTCAAAAATATTCGAAGGAGGAGGAATCCGGGCCTCATAGTGGAAGTTTAGGAGGCACCCGGGACAACGCTCGGATGAAGAAGACGAAGAGAAGGATTTAATGAAATAAAATAAATAATAAATAAAATAAATAATGTGGGACAAAGTACACAACGCCATCTAGACCCAAACTAAGCAGAGCTGGTCATATGGGTACTAGAATGCGGATAAACATACTTATATACTTTTTTTAAAATAAATACATATTATACATAGAAACACCCAGACCAATGCAAACATGCATATTTGCACTGAGCGGGAATCGAACCCGCGACCTCTGGCTTAGCAGTCGAACGCACTATCGCTACGCCACAGAGTACGTCACCTTTTTTACAAGCTTCTATTTGGGTCCTTCCACATTCAACTGATAATATTTCTAGCCCGCCGGTTTCGAGTGCTTTTGACTTGACCTTTTTTCAATATCTGATTTTGAAGATGCTGCATTTTCAAGATAAGCAAGACTTGAATCGACATCCAGTACTAGCTCTAGGTAAAGGAACTCTTCAATTAATATCACAGACATGAATTTTGTGTACGAATTTTAAATGTCATTAGTTATAAATGTTATGATTAAAATAAATTCTACGATATTCTACATAGCGCTTTCTAGACCCAAAGTAAGCATAGTTTAACTAGCTTGTGTTATGGGTTCCAGAATGCGGATAAACATCCTTATATACTTTTTTTTGTACATACATACATATTATACATAGAAACACCCAGACCAAAGCAAATAGACATATTCATTCATACAAATATTATCACTGAGCGGGAATCGAACCCGCGCCCCCTGTCGTAGCAGTCGAATGCACTACCGCTACGCCACAAAGGCCGTCATCATTTAAAGAGATTGTTAGTTATGGACGTTATTAAATATTTAATTTTCTTTCGCTCATTATCCTCCGAGCCTTTTTCGAACTAAGTCGGGGTCAGAAACTTCGATATTATCCCTAAAGCGACTTCCGTCCTACTTCCAAAACTCATTCATTATCGGATTTTATTTTCTATCATTTATGTTTCTTTCTTTTTTTTTAATATTTAGGACACGTTAATTTGACTTCACCTCGCCTGATGGTAAGCCGAAGGTAAAGTCTCAGGAAAGAGGGTCACCATTACATACACGTACCATGTTAACAATGGTGGCACTCAGCTTGACGGCCTCATCAAAAGAGGATTGTCTTCGCAGCACCGCGTGACACCCACCGGTCCCACTAGTGCTGCGACCACAATCCCCCAGCCCGGCTATGCACTTGCTGACCCCTGAACGCAATCAAACCGAAATTGGATTACTATGGAGGGTTTTTCGCAATCGTGCACGGTGGTACCCACCCGGCCGAATTTTGTGACAAATTTGTGTCATCAAATTTCTACCAAATGCTTCTTTTACGTTTCTACAACTATATGTACATTTAGTTCAACAGAGACTTAACAGTTTGAGCTGTTCCTTGTCCTTGACAATAATGAATTGGCAGGCAAGCTGTAACGTTACGCTCAACCTCTGAGAGGAGGCAGAACGTAAAGCACATTTATTGTAAGTTTTAAAAGAATTTAGGTTTACAAGTTTAAGATTTTTTAAATCTTAAAAGTAAAACTAAGGACAGAAGTTAAAAAATTGAAGTAGAATAAGAGTTACACTCGAAACTGTCAGCTCCAAAGGTTCACAGGACCCGAGGAAGTAGCAGTAGGTTCCGGAACGAGCGGTGAAGCTGTGAAGCTAAAGAGGTAATAGAGTTCTCAAGCTTCTTATGAGTGTATCAACTTCTTCAGTCACTTCAGTTTTGTTGGGCTGAAAGTTGTATTTGACTTCGTAATACTAGTTAGTCCGACAGCTGTAGTAAGACTCAAGGCTGTCACTAGAATATAGAATCAGTCAGTTTGAAAGATGACGCTAGAATCTTGTACCAGTCAGACTCAAAGCAGCCGCTAGAATGAGTACTAGTCAGACTCAATGCTGACGCTAGAATATATAGTCCTAGTCGGACTGAAAGTTGACGCTAGAATGCCTGCGAAGAAGAATTGGATTAATAATAACACCTCGAGAGGTTCGATTCTAAGAATTACAAGTTTAAATTCAAAATTCAGAGACAAATAGATATAAAATTTACTAGGTTTTATTACAAAAAATATAATAAAACCTACTTTTCAGAGAAAATTAGAAAATTACTCAGGTGACATGACATTTGTCACTCAAAAATTGTCAACAAATTCATTTTATATTTAGGTTCAAAACTTGGAAAAAACACAAGTAAATATGAAAATAAATACTAAGACATGAAGAGAAAGTTATCCTTTCAGATATAATAACAGTCAAGACCGCACTGAGAGCCGCGCGTCATCACCATTCAAACATGACGAAGCCACCATCCTCGGTATCGGGAGGCCATAACCCCTTGCTTAGCCTCGACCAATCAGGATCGAGCACATCGGTTGCGCAGCTCTCAACCAATCAGGGCCAATCACGTCGTTTCCCCCCTCCAACTGCGCCTATAAATACGCCAGTGACTCGGGCCTCTACATCAGTCGCAGCGAGTTCGCCGCCAAGGAAGGTTCTCCGCACAAGTCACAAGTTTCCGATGGACCACGGCCAAAAAGCCCGGAAGCAGTATATTCTACATGCAACGCCGGCCGTGAAAGCGTTAAGATTTATAATGCGTCGGTGGCTTAGTGGTTAAGGAGTCGACCCTACGATCGAGAGGTCCCGGGTTCGAATCCTGGCCATTACACTACCGACGTGAACCAACTCCTAACACAAGCAATTTAGCTTAGCTGGAGGGGTTATGGGGGAATATTAGTAATTTCGGTTACTAATATTCTTATAAAAAAAAAATATATATATATAATGTTCTTGTCGTGGGTGCACTCATCATCGTCTTCTTAGCGTACTTCTTAGTTGCACCCGAAGCTTGCAGCTCGGAGCCCGGGGTCAACCTACTACTTTTATGGGTGCAACTGTCATCTGACATCCCAACCCCGAAACGAAAGCCTGCGCTTGAGCCACGTCCGTTAAGCAGCCGGTGTACTGGTTTGCAGATGAGGTCGGATTAGCCTCAAAGGTCTTTCTATGTTATACACCCATTCATATGGTTGTTCATAGATGCCTACACTATATTAGTGACATGTACTACTGTCGAGCTATATCTGCAGCAACTAAGTCATACGTTATGCAGTCAGGCAGTGTTCGCGTTAAATCGCCTGGAATTGCAGTTGGTCTGAAGCGATAACTAACCGAAACATTCTGAACCCTTATTTGATTGAACTGCCCTTTCTGATTCGCCGCGACCCTGAAACGGTGTAGCATGAATCACCCCTTACAACTCGTTATATCCGAGTGTTTGATAAAAGTGGTACAAATAAATATATTTTTCCACACATCGGCGACGCTCTTTGCATAAATTTGAGTTTATGTGAAGACATTTGTCAATGGATAATGCGGTCGGTAGCAATATTCATGGTCGGAGAGCCTATATATTGCCACGTGCATACATCTTCGGGAGAATTTGCCGAATGTACGATAAATATGATTTATGGTAGTTCTAAGGCTATTAATATTTCTGTTGGCGTTAAAGATAGCGGCGATAGCCTGTAGGAGTCTTGATGTGATAATTCAAATATGATGAACGCCTTAACGGTGAGCTCAATATTAGTGTGTATTTTGATTTCTTCTTCAAAAGCGATATGTTTATTATTCGGTTTCTGGTACTATTTAATTTGGTTACTTACTTTTTACAAATAACTGAAGAATCTATAATATAAAAATGAATCGCTGTGTTGCTAAGCGCAAATCTCGAGAGCTGCAAATAATTGTATCTACCGCTATGTTTTTAGGCAAAATCTCCTGAAATTTTCAAGCATCATTGTTAACTTCGCTGAATATTTTGTTGTGAAAAATGTTCAGTGAAGTTAATTTTGCAATTGTTTCTTGTATTGGGTGTCGAATTTGTAGAATGGGTGGTGTTTTTATTTTGATCACACCGTGTACTGATGATAAATCGTAACAGTGAAAATACTTGACTTGTCTGATATAGGTACGGGGCAACATGGGGTGCGACTGGTTGGGGTGTGTGTTGGGTAACCTCCTCGAGTGTCGCTCCGATTCCGATCCCGCTGCAGTCCGGGGGGAACGGAATCGGAGCGGCCGGTACACCCTGGGCGGCGGTCAATGGCTTCCCCTTCACCCCTTCATAGGGTTGGCATTGATCGTCGGCCAATACCCAACGTGGCGGGAACACATCGCTCTCTGTACTCCTCTGCTTTCAGAGGAGACAGGATGAGCGATGCTGTTAGTGGTGAGATGGCCCAGGGTCAGCCGGGGTGCGAAAGATATGCTCTATGGGTAACCTTACACCCCGCGTCTGAAGACCCGAGACGGCGTGCGGTTTTAGTCGGTGCAAGCCCGACATAACCGCCCCGCTGACCGGCGGGGGGGTATCCGAAGGGATTTCCGCACGATAAAAAAAAAAAAAAAAGGGTGCGACTGGTTGGGGGTGCGACTGGTTGGATCACCTCCAAGTTTGGTGCACCCTTTTTTTTTTTTTTTTTTTTTATCGTGCGGAAATCCCTTCGGATACCCCCCCGCCGGCCAACGGGGGCGGTTATGTCGGGCTTGCACCGACTAAAACCGCACGCCGTATCGGGTCTTCAGACGCCGGGGTGTAAGGTTACTCATAGAGCATATCCCTCGCACCCCGGCTGACCCTAGGCCATCTCACCACTAACAGCATCGCTCATCCTGTCTCCTCTGAAAGCAGAGGAGTACGGAGAGCGATGTGTTCCCGCCACGTTGGGTATTGGCCGACGATCAATGCCAACCCTATGAAGGGGTGAAGGGGAAGCCATTGACCGCCGCCCAGGGTGTACCGGCCGCTCCGATTCCGTTCCCCCCGGACTGCAGCGGGATCGGAATCGGAGCGACACTCGAGGAGGTTACCCAACACACACACCAAGTTTGGTGCACCCTGGGCAACGTGGCCGATGACGCATCATTGATTGCTCCTCTGGAGTAGCTGGCGTCAACGTCAACGGCCAAGAGTCTGACCAACCGGCCCTTTTCAGGGCCAGCTGACCCCATTGCACGAGGGGGTCGGGGCATGGCGGGCCTGCAAGGCCCGCGGGGGTGGGGGCCGCTCCAGGTACCCCTCTGCTGTTATCAGAGGGGACACTGCGAATGGCCCAGGGTCAGTCGGAGTGCGAGGGATATGCTCTATGGGTAACCTTACACCCCGGCGCCTGTAGACCCGAGACAGCGTGCGGTTTTAGTCGGTTCAAGCCCGACATAACCGCCCCCGCTGGCTGGCGGGGGGGTATCCGAAGGGATTTCCGCACAAAAAAAAAAAAAAGGTACGGGGCAACATGATCATTACTGGTTAAGTAATTACGTATTCTTATCTTCACTGAGATCGTGACTGAAGACAGACCTGCGGTTCAATGTGGAGTGTTTTCACAATTCCTTATAAAAAGAAATTATATAGAATAGGCTAGCTATTGACGGCGGTAATCAGTATTCTAACAACGGATCACTGGAGGCGGTTGTTTTTATACATTCCACCTAATGAGCAGTATAAACGTGATGGAGCACTCATATGTTATTTCTTACCGTTAATAAACCCTAAGAAGTCTGTAATAAATTTAACATACTTTATACTTGCTGTTGCCCCACTCTAACTGTTGTCCCCCCCATGGGAACCTATTCCAAATATAAAACGTAGCATAGGTGTTAGTCCAGACTATAATCTATTCCCGTGTCAAATTTCAGCCAGATCTGTTTAGTCGTTAGAGCGTGATTGAATAACAAACATCTAAATTTCTTCGCAAGCTTTCACATCCTATCCTATTAATCTTATCCGACTAATATTATAAATGTGAAATGTGTGAAGATGTTTGGCCGTTCAATCTGCCCTATTATAATGAAGAAAGTTTATATATTCAGAGATCTGTATATTTTATCTTGTAGGAAAACTCGGCTCTGCGGCTTTTGCGGCTAATGAAGACAGTAACAGACTTCAGTGTCGTATGCGGGCAGGGCAGTTGAAATTCAGACTAGTTTTGCTCTTGCCGTGGACTCCATACACCAAGTGAGAATTTTTTATTTTGTATATCTGTTACAGCTAATAGTCGAAGTGGGCTCTCATCTAGTTTCAGCTGGCTGGAACTAGCTGCAGCCGATCACAGGTGGTTAAACTTAGATCGGACTTGGATCGGAAACGTCGGAGCCCCGCGTCGGGGCTCGTGATTCTTGGTGCATTATCAAAAGTAAACGTTTTTTTCGTGCTGAAATCCCCTCCCCGGCCAGCGGGGAAGGTTCCGTCGTACTCGGATCGACTGAAACCGCACGCCGTTTTGGTATTCAGATAGACTCAGGGTGTAACGTGGCCCGTAAGGCATTTCCGTCGCACCATGGCTCAGGGCCATTTCCAGTTTTGACATGGACCCCTCGGGTTTTGGAACCGCGGTGACCCGCTTTGCTCTCGGAAAAAAGGGAGGGTGCGTAACGCATCCGCCGAGTCTGAGAGACTGAGTCGCCGCCGCGCCTGACTGGCTCTGCGGTTCGAGAGAGACTGAGGTCTCTCCCGGAGCTTCGCTGCCTTCTTCTCGAGCATTATTTGCCCGCAGAAGCAGGCAGTAGCAGCCCACACACTCGCGCTCCACACCATCGCTGTGTGCAAGACGCCAAGCCAGAATACTCCCACTCCGGGAGCTGCCATGAGGGCCCGCCTTGGCCCTCGACCTCCCACGCCAAGCACTCCATCAGCGTGTACAGCCCTGAGTCCTCGCTTGCATTACAGTGCTGGCAGTCAAACATTGGCTCCTTCCTGATCTAACACAAGTTGTCGCCGAAGCACCCCTTCCCAGAGATCATCTGCTTCAGCCGGTACAAGAGGTTCCTGTGTCACTTCTCTAGTTAGTCCTCCATGTCTCTAGCCAGTCCTCCATGTCTCTATCCAGTCCACCATGTCACTAGCCAGTCCTCCATATCGCTAGCCAGTCCTCCATGTCTCTAGCCAGTCCACCGTGTGTCTAGGCACCCCCTCCATGTCTCTAGCCATTCCACCATGTCTCTAGTCAGCCCTCCATGACTCTAGCATGTCCACCATGTATCTAGTCAGCCCTCCATGTCTCTACCCAGTCCACCATGTCACTAGCCAGTACTCCATGTCCCTAGCCAGTCCAACATGTCTCTAATCATCCCTCCATTTCTCTAGCCAGTCCTCCATGTCTCTATTCGGCCCGCCTTGTTTCTAGCGAGTCCTCCATACTTGTAGTCAGTTCACCATGTCTCTAGCCAGTCATCAATGTTTCTAGCCAGTCCTACATGTCTCTAGCCAGTCCTCAATGTCTCCAGCCAATCCTTCAGGACTGTAGCCAGTCCTCCATGTCTCTAACCAGTCCTCCATGTCTCTAGTTTATCCTCCATGACTGTAGCCAGTCCACCATGTCTCTAGCCAGTCATCCATATCTGTAGTCAGTCCTCTATGTCTCTAGCCTATCTTCCATGTCTCTAGCCTATCTTCCATGTCTCTAGCCAGTCCTCCAAGTCTCTAGCCAGTCCTGCATGTCTCTAGCCAGTCGTCCATATCTCTAGCCAGTCCACCATGTGTCTAGACAGTACTTCATGTCTGTAGGCAGTCCTCCAGGTCTCTAGCCTGTCCTCCATGTCTCTAGCCAGCCCTCCATATCTCTAGCCTGTCCTCCATGTCTCTAGCCAGTCCTCCATGTCTCTAGTCAGTCTTCCATATCTCTAGCCATTTCTCCATTTATCACAAGTGATCCAACGCCCTTCTAACCTAATCCATCCATCGTGCATATAACCCAAAAAGTTCACCCACCTAGTTCCAACCAGTATTATGAAGACTAAACCTAGTTCCAACCGAAGATAATTAGGATCTAAGTTTAGCTTGGTGTAACCACACATTGGCCACACCTGTCACATCTCCAAAACAATTAGATGGAATTAACACACAAGTTGACAATCAACTATATTTTATTTCTGTACTATGTGCTGTAGCTAAGTGAATTGTCAGCATATCGGTTTATTTATCCATAAGGAGTAGTCCTTGTTTTTATATTTTTTAATGGATCCTCTGTCGTTGTTTGGTCTTTGTAATTAGCCGTTTTCATGTCTAATAATGAAAGCTCGATGTTAGGTCTGAGAATGAACCAATCCCATACATCCTTACACTTTCCAACATGTAGAAGAATATACCCTGTAATATTTATAAATGTTTAATTTTTCAATTTGCTATTCAAAGGAGATGCTTCAGCGTGCGGCCCAAGCTCAGTTGATATTAATATTCTCCGACAAACAACACAGCGCTAATACTTGTGTAAGTTTTAAAGTACATACCATACAAATATAATATTATAGTAAATTATGAGAGTGTATGGGGGTCCAAACACGCGGGGCCCAAGCACCACTTGGAAGTATTTACACCTTGTGAATAACAGTCGAGGCTCTGGTGCAGAATTTACTCTTGAACTGGGAAGTCAGACGGTAGTCGCGGTAAAAGTCAAAATAAATCAAATAATGCAATTATAGGAGAGCAAACCTCGAGGTAGAAAATTCAAGCTTTGAAGGCAATCGGACTTGGTGCTCGAATTTAGAAGGCGGGGACACCGTGGTTCCCACCCGAGGGGGCCATCTCGAAACCGGAGATGGCCCAGGGTCAGTTGGGGTGCGAGGGATATGCTCTATGGGCAACCCTACACCCCGGCGTCTTAAGACCCGAGACGGCGTGCTGTTTTAGTCGGTCCAAGCCCGACATTACCACCCCCGCTGGCTGGCGGGGGGGTATCCGAAGGGATTTCAGGACGAAAAAAAAAAAGTTAGAAGGAGCTATTAAACAGTAATAACAAATGAATCATAAAAAAAATGAAAACTAAAAAAAAATAGACCTTAAATAACATGGCAGCCGTACTCGCCAGCCACCAGCCCAGGTACCTATGTTTTTTTATGCAACTTACTTTCTTTGGTGTAGTGATCCCTGCACACCGCTTCCAGGTACTCACAATAGGTTTTAAACTCTACATAGGGGTAGGACAACACGTCTGGATATACGTTCCAGCAATGCTTTTGCATCCCATCTTCAAAATGAGCAGGCCTCCAGCATCCAGACCACCAGTTGTTGCTCGTATGATGAGTACATACCTCCTTTATGCTATATCATAAATTACCTTTTATCAGAGGGGAACAATTTCTTATTTGCACTTGCATATTAAATGCCTTATCTACACCCCGGTCTCTGAAGTTAGTCGGTAATATTTGATACTTTTTAATTGTGTCGCTTTGATATAGTCAGCGGCAACACATCGACAATGTAGGTACCTACGGTTTTCGGGGTGCGAAGGATATGCTCTATGGGCAACCTTACACCCCGGTCTTAAAACCCGAGACGGCGTGCGGTTTTATTCGGTTCAAGCCCGACATAACCGCCCCCGCTGGCCGGCGGGGGGGTATCCGAAGGGATTTCCGCACGAAAAAGAAAAGGTACCTACGGTTAGTAGGTAGGTAGCTACGTGGATAGTTATTAGGTGTCTTTGGTAGCAGTGCGGGGTGCGGGGTGCGACGGCGAAGGTATCTGGGATAAAAACCAATTATAAATCATACTAGCTGTGCCCGCAGCGACTTAGATTTGGGTTTGAATTCAAATAGCCTATCTTACGCCTTGTAACGTTCTCTATCTGCCAGTGAAAATCCCGTCAAAATCGGCCCAGCCATTCCAGAGATTACTTCTTTCAAACGGACAGACAAAGACACAGAAATTCTAAAAAATTTATTTTTGTCATAAGTGTCATGTAGGTATACATTTCAATGCAATCATTAAAAATTGTTACTTTAATATTATACACAGACACTTCAATTTTATTTATTTGTATAGAGTACTAGCTGATGCCCGCGGCTCTGCCCGCGCGTAGGTCGAATACCGTTTTTCGGCCATATCTCCGATTCTACTTAACCAATTGCAATTAAACATACGCCAGATTTTAAGTCTGATCAAGACCTTTCTAATAGAAAAAACGGCATCAAAATCTGTTCAATACTTTTTGCGTCAATCGCGAACAAACAGACAGACAAGAATAGAAAAAAAAAAGTGCTCATTTAACATAGGAATAGGAATCCGGTCACAGTTGCTGGTCCTCAGATCTGCATAGTCAAAAATATGTAGCACCCGGTCTATTTAGTGTAAATAAGCAATATGACTGTTTACCCACGATAGCTCAAGTGACATTCTTCACCGCACACCAGCGGCGGTTGCTCCGTGGTGGTATATACTTGCTTTACCGTTGTTTGTTTCGTTTGACCATGTGGTGGGGGGTACGTTACCATGGTGGGGTCGAATATCTTATAGTCACCATCTAACCAGTACGGCTCATAGCCAATATCTGGGAGTATGGCATATGTAAATAACGCTTCGTATTTCGCTAAACCCTTCTTACGCTTTTCGTTCGATAGATTACTGTAAAAATATATTAATTACCATCAAATCTTACTTAAATCTGCTCTGTTTTAAATATATTACCTTTACTTTTTTTTTGTGCGGAAATCCCCTCGGATACTCCACCGCCGGCCAGCGGGGGCGGTTATGTCGGGCTTGAACCGACTAAAACCGCACGCCGTCTCGGGTCTACAGACGCCGGGGTGTAAGGTTGCCCATAGAGCATATTCCTCGTACCCCGACTGACCCTGGGCCATCTCCGGTTTCGAGATGGCCCCCTCGGGTTTGGAAACCACGGTGTCCTCGTCTTGCCCCGGTTTGGGGGAGGGGCACTAGTCGCCCTACCGTCCCGGCTCCTCCCCCGGGCCCCTTCATGTTGGTCAGCAGCCGCGCCGAAGCGAGAGCTGTGCCCTTCAACTTGGAGGCCAGATTTCGGATGTGCTCTCCGAAGTTCCATGACCGGGCTGGCCACAGCGGAAGCAACGGTCACCCGCCGTCACTTCCGCCGTGCACTGCACCCACACATGGCCCACCGAGAGGCACCTAAAGCACCTAAAGGCCTGCAGGAGCCGTGCCTGCGCCCTCAGGATGCCTCCTACCAGGAGGCTCCGCCCGTCAGCAACCCTTTGGGCCGCCGCGATAGGGCAGCCGACAACTGCTGCCCCCTGTCCACCGCAGCCGAAGCGTACAGCTCCGGCCTTAACTGTGTCCGGGGAGCAGTCCCCGGCCTCCGCCACGGCGAGCCTAAGCTCCTCAGCCGTGACGGAGTCGTCCAAGCACGTGATGCGCACTTCTGCGCATTTAATGGGCCTGGACACCCGGACGTCGGCTGCATCCAGTGACTCCCTAAGACGAGCCGCTAGGGCGTTAGCCTTGGAGCCACTGGCAGCGCCTGGGACCTCGAGAAGCCGGGCTCCCGTCCGTGTGCTCTTGCACCGGACGCCCGGAATCTCGAGGGCCTTGAGTTCAACGTTAACCTTCACCTTAGCCAACACCTCGGCATACCCCATGCCTCTCCCCGCTGCCTCCGCCGTAGTGCGAGGGGCAGGGAGCTTCCCTGACGGTGCATTCGCGGCGGCCGTGGCCCGCCTGGCCTTCTTGGCGGCCTTTTTAGCGGCCTTCCGCCTGCTTTTGTTATCTCCAGCCACCTCCCAGCCCCCCTTTTTTTTTTTTTTGAAGTTCTATAGTTTTAATTCTAGCGAGACCCCCCCGGTTAACCCTCGCCTTTAACTCGCGAGGCCCTTTTTAACAGAAGATAATGTTGAAGAAAATAGAATATACATCTTTTTTAGTTTTACTAGTAATTTATCCAAATAGGGAAATACGTGTGTGTGTGATTTTTGTTTGTGTGCGACGGTTTATTCTGCAACTTATTTACTAACGAGCTACAGAATGCATGAAGTTATAGACTGGTCTGTTTGATGCTTTTATGTGTGTGCTATGTTGAATGTTGTGTGAGTTGTGTGTGATGACGATGTGTATCAAAAGTTGTTTTAATCATTTCCAGCACCGCCCCCGCTGGCACGCGGGGGGGTATCCGAAGGGATTTCCGCACGATAAAAAAAAAAAAAAAAAAAAAAAATAGGCTGTTTAAGCATTTGCGGCCCGGCGGCCGACGAGCGAAACGACGTCACTAGACAGTCGCCCAGCCGCCTACGCTTATTGTTAAAACTTCAGTACATAACTATGTACGTATGAATTGATACATATATAACAACAGTACATAATAACGATGATACATAAAATAAATAGTGATAGAGTATATTGGTAGAGAACATAATTATGTACTTCTCAAGTAGCAATAGATAGGTAGAGTTAATAATGAAATAATATAAGATTTATAGCTAGTGACAGGTAAAGTATATAATATAATAATGCCCTAGATTAAAACAGAGGTAGATTTCATCACCTTGTTCCAATTTTCTCAGAAAATTATAGCAAGTGGTTTTGTCTTCCGAAGTGTCTACCCAGCCCCCTTCCAAGGGGGTTCTGGTAGAGGTAACCGGAGCCGCGACTGGGGCTGGGGCTGGGGCCTGGGCTGGGGACGTCTTCCATAAGGGGAAGACATCCCCAGCCCAGGCCCCTTGCCCTTCCCCTTACGCTTCCCCCGAGTGGGAGCGGGGCCATGAGCGGGAGCGGGATGGCCCCGCCGGTTGCACTCGGTGCACCGGTTGCGCCGGTTGAGTCGGGCTTGCCATCCCCCTCTTCAGCTCCTCGACGGCTACAGCTAGTCGAGCCGTCTCCCGACGGGAATCGGCCAGCTGCGCCGCGAGGGCCTCATTTTCGAAGGCAATACCGAGCACAATAAGCAGCATCACATCCTTTTCGGAGTTCAGAGACCCCTGGAAAGACGCGGTCACCCGCTGGAGTCTCTCCATCAGAGACCGCGTCTTCCCGCCTGGTGCACACCGCTGAGGTGGAAGGCCTCGGCGGTGACTTGCCTGCGGCCCCCTTTGGGGCCGAGGGGACTCGGGTGGATTTTTCAGGCCTCGTTCCACCTCGCGCCCCTCGGCAGCCTGCTACCACCTTCGACGCTGGCTTCGACGCCTCGTCACTGCTGGAGGAGGTCGTCCCGGTGAGGGTACAGTCCTCATCCGACACGTCCTCCCCCAGCCGGGCCTTTGCGCGCCGTCTGCGCTTACGGGTCTGCTTTACAGCAAGACCCGCCGGGCTGCTCGCCCTGCTACGCTCGTTGGCACTGTCGAATTTCTCCGACACTGCCGAAGTGTTTGGCGTCACCTCTACGCATGACTGCTGCGTGACCTCCACGCAGTCTGTTTCTCTAGGTAGGGGGGGGGGGATTGGGGTTTTTTGTTTAGTGAACTTATCATTTGGTTCTCACGATTATGAGACGAACAGATACACTTCCCGGGTGACGCTCATTCCGGGAAGCGGGGTATGTGGAGGTCCCCTGGTATCCACAGGTTTTTACGACTTGGCTGTCGGGTTTTAAAGACTATTCCTTGTCGCGGGCCGGCCAATTAAGGCAAGCCCCGCATCCTCCTAGATCACGACTTCCCGAATGTGGCTAGCATTCGGGTCTTGGAAGTTCCCCCGGAGATTACGCGACGCAGGAGATCAGCTACTCCCCCCAACTCGAATGCCCTTCAGCCCCTGCGCGAGCAGTGGGCCGACCCGTCCCTTGATCCCTTCGGATCACCAAGTCGCTCGCAGTGTCCCCTCTGATAACAGTAGAGGGGTACCGGGAGCGACCACCATCTTGCAGGCACGCCATACCCCGACCCCCTCGTGCAATGGGGTCAGCTGGCCCTGAAAAGGGCCGTTCGGTGTGACTCTTGGCCGTTGACGCAGCTACTCCAGAGGAGCAATCAATGATGCGTCATCGCCCACGTTGCCCAGGGTGCACCAAACTTGGAGGTGATCCAACCAGTCGCACCCCAAATATATAGTACCTACATCAAACCTACATCACTTTTTTTATACTCAATAGGCTCGTGTTTGACCGATATCGCACCTATTGGTAAGTGATGATGTGGTCGACAATGGACCACGCTCGCCTAGAAGCAACCTATTCGCCCTAAACTAGAAGGTTCCCAGGCTATAGCTATCCAGAAACACAGACTCAGGCAGGGCATTCCACTTCAAAGCAGTACGCATAATGAACATTGATTAAATAAAATCCATTCCGTCATACAGCCGACTCTCAATAATTGGAATTTATTGGACTTATATTTCCAACTTGCTTTTACCTGGGACTACTTCTGCATTTAGAATAGGTCAAGGTATTATTCGCCATCTTTGCTTTTAGATCCCAAGTTATCGAGGGGGAGCTTTTAGCCTTCAACTGGCCACTTTTTCATGGGCTGTAGTCACTCTTAGTTATCTTAAACGACACCCACGTGAAGAGATGAGGGGGCCGTCGTCTTATATAAGTAATCACAAGATATTTATTTAACCTCTTATGTTTTACTCTTTTCATTTAAATACAAGGTTATTAAAATACAAATAATATAATATATAAACGTACTTACTACATCTGTGCCATGGTGACGGAAAGAATAACTGTAAACGAATAACCACTTTAAATACATGTTCATGCAAAACTGGTGGTAGTAATTTGATGACACAAATTTGTCACAAAATTTGGCCGGGTAGGTACCACCGTGCACGGAGGTCACTTAACGACCTCCGCCCTCCATGAGCGCAGGCCTGGGGCTGGCGGGTGAGGCCGCCTGTAACCCCAGCAGAAGCAGGCCGGGACGGTGGGGCGACTAGCGCCCCTCCCCCAAACCGGGGCAAGACGGGGACACCGTGTTCCCAAACCCGAGGGGGCCATCTCGAAACCGGAGATGGCCCAGGGTCAGTCGGGGTGCGAGGGATATGCTCTATGGGCAACCTTACACCCCGGCGTCTGTAGACCCGAGACGGCGTGCGGTTTTAGTCGGTTCAAGCTCGACATAACCGCCCCCGGCTGGCCGGCGGGGGGATATCCGAAGGGATTTCCGCACGAAAAAAAAAAAAAAGGTACCACCGTGCACGATTGCGAAAACCCTCCATAGTAATCCAATTTCGGTTTGATTGCGTTCAGGGGTCAGCAAGTGCATAGCCGGGCAGGGGAATTGTGGTCGCGGCACTAGTGGGACCGGTGGGTGTCACGCGGTGCTGCGACGACAATCCTCTTCTGACGAGGCCGTCAAGCTGAGTGCCACCATTGTTAACATGGCACGTGTATGTAATGGTGACCTTCTTTCCTGAGACATTACCTTCAGCTTACCATCAGGCGAGGTGAAGTCAAATTGACGTGTCCTAAATATAAAAAAATACAAAAAGTTCAGTCAGCGTCGGTAGCTTAGTGGTTAAGAAGTCGGTCATACGATCGAGAGGTCCCGGGTTCGAATCCTGGCCATTATACTACTGA
The DNA here is from genome assembly GCA_946251805.1 of Cybosia mesomella. Taxonomy (NCBI): domain Eukaryota; kingdom Metazoa; phylum Arthropoda; class Insecta; order Lepidoptera; family Erebidae; genus Cybosia; species Cybosia mesomella. Next base: position 28,134,316 of record OX276408.1, read on the forward strand.
CGTGAACCCACTCCTAACGCAAGCAATTTTCCTCAGCTTGCGGGGTTAGGGGGAATACTAATTTGAGTTAAGTACTCGTATTCGAATCCGACATGACATTACCAGTTTTCCGTGCCTTTCGTTGACGTGGTACCCTTTTTTTTTCATGTGGAAATGTCCTTGGATGCCCCGCAGGCCAGTGGGGTAGGTTATGTCGGGCTTGAACCGATTAAAACCGCACGCCGTCTCAGGTCTCAGGTCAGACGCCGGGGTGTAAGGTTAATAAGGCATTTCCTTCGCACCCCGACTGTTCCCTGGGTCATCTCCGGTTTCGACCACGGTGTCCCCATATTATACCCAGGTGTATGTGCCGGAGCCAGCACATGCATGGGTGTGGAAGAGTTATGGGAAACAGGGTGTACTTACTGGTGATGGCTGGCGCTGAGGAGTTCAGGAACTCGTGTATTTCTTTACACTAAATGTCAATTGTTTGTGTATTGTTTACATGAGCTGATCAGGGGTGCACTAAACACTTTAATTCTAATGAGCCGACTAGGAATGCACTATATACTTTCTTTTCGGGTTTCAATTCATAGGTGTCGCACGCGCATATTCCAGGAACCGTTCAATGTCTCATTTTTTTTTGACACACGGAACGTCAATTTGACACTTCGCGTTCCGTTCTTGCAAACGTCTAGCTTATGTGGCAAGAACACCAGGGATTCCGAAACTCCTTGTGATAACCCCGTGTACTTGATAGACAGTCAGTAAATTAGTTACATCGTGAGGATAATAGAAACATTCTACTTACCAGAAATTATAACGCATAGCTCAATGTACATTTTCTAAAACTTAGAATATCAAATGCTTAAAAATAAAACAATTTTAGATAACGCTTATGATTCAAAACTAATCGGAAAATCGGAAAAGTTAATTACAGATTTCCTTTTATTACTTTGTACACCAAATCGACATCGCATGCTCTTCTTCATCTGAGCGATAATCCCGCACTTTGGAGACCAGGATCCCGTCTACTTCCCTTCCTCCTTCTCCCTCATTATTTATTTGGCTTGCCTTGACTTTTCAGGGAGCGACTGGCGTCTGGCCTCCCAACCTTGAGAGGAAGACCCTCTGCTAGAACCTCGTTCGTGAATCGTTGCCTTACCTTGGTTGAGTTTCCGTAATGAGTTCGACAAAAACTTTAACTAATAATATTAAGTGAGAGGCCAAATTTTGTGAGTTTGTTGTGAATATCTTCGCAACCACTGCACTTGTAAATTTACATCGGAAAAAGAGAACATCTAGGACGGGACTTGAAACCGCGACCAGTCCCTTACAGGGGGAATTCTCTGGCCAACTGAGCCACCTAGGCACGTCCTAGATATTCGAAATTCTCCGATATATTATATACGTGTCAAGGCGACGCTAGCGCCATCTACCGTAATTCTTGCGAACTACGGAAACAATGAATGACTTTACAATCATTTTTAAACATTGTTTTTTGATTACTCCGCTACATTAATTCAATGCAATTTTTAAGCAATTATGTGTTTACTTTTCCTATAAATTTAGGTCGGAAAAAGAGAAGATCAAGGACGGGACTTGAACCCGCGACCAGTCCCTTACAGGGGACTGCACTTGTTGGAAAAAATCTTTTACTATTTAAAGGTACATTATCCCCCCACCCAAACCCGAGGGGGCCATCTCGAAACCGGAGATGGCCCAGGGTCAGTCGGGGTGCGAGGGATATGCTCTATGGGCAACCCTACACCCCGGCGTCTTCAGACCCGAGACGGCGTGCGGTTTTAGTCAGTTCAAGCCCGACATAACCACCCCCGCTGGCCGGCGGGGGGGTATCCGAAGGGATTTCCGGACGAAAAAAAAAAAAGCTACATTAGCCCCGATGGAAAAGGCCTGGATAAAGAAAACTCAAATAACATAAGCGAAGCGAGGGCGGCTTGATAGTCTATACTTCTATACTAATATTACAAAGAGGTAGTGTTTGATGTGCGAGTTTGTGAGGTTGTAATCTCTGAATCTACTGAACCGATTTTGAAAATTCTTTTACCAATAGATAGCCACATTATTATACATTATTTGTGTGTGGCTATCTATATATCCACACACTACTATCCAAGAGAGCGGAGCAGTAATTATAAATGTCAAGAAATCCGGCAGGTCCCATACATTATATGGAAACTTAATTAATTAGGGGCAGATAATATAAGGGTCACAAAATTAGGTCTCTGAATTTGGTGAGATGACTCGGTATCGATAAAATATGTATTTGAAACAAAAAAAAATATCGTGTAAAATAAAAAAATAATGAAAAAAATAAAAAAAATAAAAATGAAAAAAAAAACACCACCAGCGACCAGCGTCACGTGACACGACGAGCCCTATTCTCCAAGCGGATGTGTGGGAAATACCTAAATCGCGACTAGCGTCACGTGTGCTCGTCGCGTCACGTGACGCTGGTCGCTAGTGGTGTTTTTTTTTTTTTTGTTTCATTTTTGTTTTTTTTTGTTTTTTATTTTAGCCTATATTTTTTGTTTTTATTTCAAATACATATTTTGTCGATACCAAGTCATCTCACCAAATTCAGAGACCTAATTTTGTGACACCTTATATAAGTTAAAGCGGTGCAACGGGGTTTCGAAATACGTCTCATGAGAAGTCGGAGAGGGCCAACTATTAATGAATAAATACAGAAATGATTTATGATAACTAAATCCCCAGCCGGGGTGCGAGGGAAATGCCTTATCGGCCACCTTACACCACGCCGTCTGAAGACCCTAGACGGCGTGCAGTTTTAGTCGGTTCGAATCCGAAATAACTACCCCCGCTGACCGACGGGGGTGTATCCAAGGGGGATATCCGCAAGAAAGAAAAAAAGGAAGCTGTTGTTATCGTTTTATTGGAGCAAGAAAGGGTGAACCAATGTATAACCAGGGGCCGTATTCAGTAACGCTACGTTTTCAAAACGCGTTATAATAAAAAAAACATAAAATAAAACTTTAGCATTCGTTATGGATCTGTCAAAACAAAACCTACTTACGTTTTCGTGAGGTTTCTAAAAATGATGATTCTCTCATAGCTTGATTCACTTTAAATTACATTTTAATTTTTTAAGTTTTCATAACGTTTGAAATCTCGCGTTTTAAAAACGTAATTTTAGTGAATCGAGCCCCAGTAAATAGTAGTAAGCCATTACCGAACCCCCACCTACACCTATGGTTCCAGTGTCATGATGTTGGGCAGACCGATGTTTCTGGCCATCCATGCGGACGTCGATTTGTATACCGTGAACAATCTGTGAATGTACCCGTTCGCTCTTCCCTTGATGTGGTCCCGGTAAAGGATCGTGGCCGTCCTGCACTCACCGTCGTAGATCGCCTTCCATTCTGTAACAAAATCCGATCCATTTTTTTCAAGTGAAACTTCTTTAGAATCGTTATAAGTCCATAGTTTTGAATACTTTTCAATAAGTTTTTTAATCAGGGACTTATCAGAAGTTTCACTTCTACCGTGTATGACTTGCACACACACACACACACTATAAAAGGGTAAAAATAGGAATTGTGTAAAGGGTAAAAGGGGAAATGTGGCAAGGGTAAAAACGGGAAATGTGAAAAAGGGTAAAAAGGGGACATGTGGAAAGCGTAAAAACGGGAAATATAGAATGGGTAAAAAGGGGAAAAGTGGCAAGGGTAAAAAAGGAAAATGTGACAAGGGTAAAAAGCAGAAATGAGGCAGGGTTAAAAAACGGGAAATGTGAAAAAGGGGGAAGGTGGAAAGGGTAAAGGGGGTAAATGTGGCAAGGGTAAAAGGGGGAAGAGCTCTTTTCCCCTTTTTACACTTGCCACATTTCAGTTAAAAACAGGAAATACATAAACATAAGCATTACTAATATTCCCCCTAACCCCTCCAGCTAAGCTAAATTGCTTGTATTAGGAGTGGATTCACTTCGGTAGTGTAATGGCCAGGATTCGAACCCGGGACCTCTCGATCATAGTATCGACTCCTTAACCATTAAGCTACCGACGCTTCATCACGGATCATCAGTCAAATGATTCATTAACAACACCGATCATTGTGTAGTTTTACAGTTCTTAGACTCTACGGAGATGTAGTCATCATCAGCGCATAAAATTAACATCAATACCCTTTTAATTTTTAAATTTAAGTTACGTTTTGTGCACATCACATCCGTAGGCAATATTATATAGGTATAGGTATTATTATAAACGCTTAACGACCTCCGTCCTCCATGAGCGCAGGCCTGGGGGTGGCAGGTGAGGCCGCCTGTCACCCCAGCAGAAGCAGGCCGGGACGGTGGGGCGACTAGCGCCCCTCCCCCAAACCGGGGAAAGACGGGGACACCGTGGTTCCCAAACCCGAGGGGGCTATCTCGAAACCGGAGATGACCCAGGGTCAGTCGGGGTGCGAGGGATATGCTCTATGGGCAACCCTACACCCCGGCGTCTTAAGACCCGAGACGGCGTGCGGTTTTAGTCGGTTCAAGCCCGACATAACCGCCCCCGCTGGCTGGCGGGGGGGTATCCGAAGGGATTTCCGCACGAAAAAAAAAGATATTATTATAAAATTGTAAATTAGTTGTGTCTGTACATTAGAGATTTTAAAAAAACTTGTTTTTTTTTTTATATACGTCAATTTGACTTCACCTCGCCTGATGGTAAGCTGAAGGTAAAGACTCAGGAAAGAGGGTCACCACACGTACCATGTTAACAATGGTGGCACTCAGATTGACGGCCTCATCAGAAGAGGATTGTCGTCGCAGCACCGCGTGACACCCACCGGTCCCACTAGTGCTGCGGCCACAATCCCCCTGCCCGGCTATGCACTTGCTGACCCCTGAACGCAATCAAACCGAAATTGGATTACTATGGAGGGCTTTTCGCACGGTGGTACCTACCCGGCTGAGTTTTGTGAAAAATTTGTAAAAATTTAATTTTGAACACAAAAATATAGTTTTTAGAATTCTTGTCTGTTAGTCTATTTGTTCACGATGGACTCTAAAACTACTGAACGGATTTAGATGCAGCTTTAGAAAGGTCTCGGTCTAACTTATAATTTGCTTTATGTTTGATTGCAATTGGTTAAGTAGAACCGGAGGTATGGCTAAAAACGATAACCGATGTCCGCGCGGACGGAGCCGCGGGCATCAGCTAGTCAGCTAGTATAAAATATAATTATCTACAAGAGCTACATTTTATCGCTCCCCCTAGAGATTTAAAATTAAAATAGAGAATTAAATTGTATGCTCCAATTCAGATTCTCGAACCATTGATCATTCGTGTACTTCCATAGAATTAAACAGCACAAGTACGTAACGTCTGTAACGAAGTCCGCCGGCAACCCTGGGGTTATCCTTTCGAGGGCTTACCCGGGGTGCCCGGCAACGGACACTTGGGGAGGACACCGTGCGGTTTTAGTCGATACACGACATAACCATCCGGGTATCGGAAGGGATTTCCGCACGTAAAAAAAAAAAAAAGTGGGTATACACGTTAACACATTACCGTGAATTCCCTCGCAGTCTTCAGACTTCATAGCGCAAAATGTTTTGAATGATTTATACCGGAAATTCCTAGTCCGGCCGCAAATCGGCCCGTAACTGAAACCAAAGACAGTATAAGAAAGCTACAATCACACAATTTGAATCAACGTGGATCTCATCCTCATTCAAACTTGAAAATTAAAACAAGGGTGTATTAATTAAAGTAAAATTGAACCAGCTTCACAACTCAAAAAGGCACTACACAGTGAAAAATAACAGAACTACAAACACCTATTTAATTCAGAAGACAAAAAAGTGCGTGAGACTTTTTATAAACATTGTTTTGCCATGTATATTATTTTTAGGAAATGTATCGGAGAATTTCGAACATCTGGGACGTGTCTAGGTGGCTCAGTTGGTCAGAGCATTCCCCTGTAAAAGACTGGTCGCGGGTTCAAGTCCCGTTATAAATGTTCTCTTTTTCCAATTTAATAAATCTATAGGTAAAGTAAGCATGCTAATTACTTAAAAAATTAATTGAATTATCTGATCATTTTATTTTTCTATCGACACTGTTTTTTTTGTTTTGTTTTTGTTTTTTTTTATACCACTAAGGTGGCAGACAAGCACACGGCCCACCTGATGGGAAGCGGTTTCCGCGGCCTATGGACGTGTGCAACACCAGTGGCGTCACACTCGCGCTGCCGACCCTGTAAAGGAAAGGGGATGGGAAAGGAGCTTGAGAGGGTATGGGAAAGGAGTTTGGGCTCCGGCACTCTCACTCACCAAACGGATCGCAACAGTTCAAATACTGTTACTTGGCGTCGATATTCTGTGAGAGGGTGGTGCTTCCCCGTCGAGTCGGCCCATTCATGCAACGGCCAAAATTACTGTTGCTTGACTCTACCTCTGTTTTCAATGTACAGCCCTTTGCACTTCTAATAGTATTAGTATAGTATAGGCAATAGGCACATTTGGCAAAACACTGACTTAACAAACAAGTAGAATTAAAAAAAACTTAAAAAAAAGCTTCTATCATGTTATTGTTAGTAAACAGAACTAAAAATTTGAAATCAAACAAGCTGAAGCTTTTTGCGATCTAAATCTATGATCAGATAACTTTGGCATTTTTTTTCCTTTCTTTTCTTTTGCACAAAAATTAAAACAAATTTAATATAATATAAGCAATACATTACGGACAATACAATTGGCGGGTCTTATAGCCCTCTGGCAATCTCTTACAGGCAACCATTAGTTTCAAATGAAATATCACTACATAGTATACAACAAAGTCGCTTTCTCTGTCCCTATGTATGCTTAAATCTTTAAAACTACGCATCGGATTTTGATGCGGTTTTTTTTCATAGATAGAGTGATTGAAGAGGAAGGTTTATATGTATAATAACATCCATTGCACCCGTGCGAAGCCGGGGCGGGTCGCTAGTTTAAAATAAAACAAAGTATTTTTTTTGAACTTCATAAAACATTATTTGAACTATGAAGTGTAGGTGCATACATACCTGTTTTTGTTTTTCTTTTTCGTACGTAAATTCGCCACGATATACAACCTTCCATACAAACTGGGTGTAGGCAGCCGGCTAAAACCGCACGCCGTTTCGGGTCTCATATGGAAGAAGGATGTAAGGCAATTCCCTCACACCCCGGCCATCTACGACTTTTAGATGACGCCCACGGGTGTGGGAACCATGACGTCACCATCTTGCCCCATAGAAGGGGCGAGATACGTAATATATCATATATCATATAACATATATATTTATTTGAATTAAATGAGATGTAAATAACGTACTTCTCGTAAATAATGCCACATTTGAGTCCGCAGTTCGATGTTTTGGATTTGGAGTCTTTGCTCGATTTGCTCGGTTCAACTTTGTCGTGTACCCAGTCCCCTTCGTACCAGTACGGCTCATAGCCATAGCTCGGGTCGTACCACGCATCACGAAATGGTCCTCTTTCTGGGTCGGGCTTTTCGTCATCGTGTTCCGCCCTATTGTTGAATAGGTACTGATTTTAGGTTAATAATACAATAAAAAGTCACATATGTACACACTAAACTCTTACCAAAATTTTTTGAACACTTAAGTACCTTTTTTTTTTGTGCGGAAATCCCTTCGGATACCCCCCCGCCGGCCAGCGGGGGCGGTTATGTCGGGCTTGAACCTACTAAAACCGCACGCCGTTTCGGGTCTACAGACGCCGGGGTGTAAGGTTACCCATAGAGCATTTCCCTTGCACACCGACTGACCCTGGGCCATTCGCAGTGTCCCCTCTGATAACAGCAGAGGGGTACCTGGAGCGACCACGCCTCCCCGCGGGCCTTGCAGGCCCGCCATACCCCGACCCCCTCGTGCAATGGGGTCAGCTGGCCCTGAAAAGGGCCGGTTGATCAGACTCTTGGCCGTTGACGTTGACGCCAGCTACTCCAGAGGAGCAATCAATGATGCGTCATCGCCCACGTTGCCCAGGGTGCACCAAACTTGGAGGTGATTCAACCAGTCGCACCCCACTTAAGTAAGTACCTAGAGTTAGCTTTGTAGCACCCAAAGGTTGACTAGTAGAAAAAAAGTTACAAATTATCTATAAAAACTTAAAAGTACCAAAATTTACCTTAATTTTAAATTTTTTTATTTTTGAATGTTTCCTTCAAGATCTTGCTTTTTGCCAAATTTCGTGATTCTGAGTCCACGGAAACTAACATATAGGTTTTCGACGCAAAACCTATAGGGTACTCCGGTTGTCCTAGAATTGTCAATTAGGTCCACCCGTTCCTGAGAAAATCAGTGGTGACATACGGACAGACAGTCAGACAGAAGGACAAGAGGGTGATCTTATAAGGGTTCCTTTTTTCCCCTTTGAGGTACAGAACCCGAGAGGTGATGATTAGTGGGGTGTATACACCCGCTGGAAGCACTGGGCAAATTAGAAAGTATTTTCACATACCCCAATCCCAGTTGTCGCCTTCCATACAGTTTCCATGACCCATGAAGGGCGCCTATCACCAAACGAGCCCGGACTGGGGTTGGGGTATTTTCTGACTTATTCTTGAGGAGCCCGATCGCCGGTTTGTTGGCTATACACTGAGACAGAAGCATCGCTAGAAAACATACATTTTGTTGGGTTAAATATGAAAAACAAAGAAATCCTGTACCTTTTTTTTTTTTTCGTGCGGAAATCCCTTCGGATACCCCCCCGCCGGCCAGCGGGGGCGGTTACGTCGGGCTTGAACCGACTAAAACCGCACGCCGTGCGGGTCTTAAGACGCCGGGGTGTAAGGTTACTCATAGAGCATATCCCTCGCACCCCGGCTGACCCCGGGCCATATCCGGTTTTGAGATGGCCCCCTTACTTGCTCTCCACTGTGCCATCTGCTAATCAGAGGGACACGTGGAAAGCCTCCGAACAACCCTCAACAGGGCCGTCTTCGCCTCGGTTGGAGTTGGCGTAGGCGGCAGCGTCACTCCCGCCCTAGGAGAGAGGCGCTGCTGTCTCCGTTGCCAAGGGTGCACCGCGTGGAGGTCGCCAACCAAGCAGCCCAGAAATCCTGTACCTACCTTTAGTGAAAAGTGCTATGAGTCAAAAATCCTTGTACTGAGATTAACGAAACTTTTTCACATTTTTGAAGACTCATGACTTTAGATGTATAATAGCCATTCGTAAAAATGAAAACACGTTTGTTGTATAAACTAACAAAGATTAGTTTAAGTAATTACAATTCCATCATTTTGAAGCGTCAAGTCTTTTTTTGAGTACTGGTAAAACGTCGAATTCAATCCTAATGAAATACCTTTTTTTGTTATTCGTGCGGAAATCTCCTCGGATACCCCCCGGTGGCCAAAGAGGGCGGTTATGTCGGGCTCGAACCGACTAAAACCGCACGCCCTCTCGGGTCTTCAGACGCCGGAGTGTAAGGTTGCCCATAAAGCATTTCCCCCGTACCCTTTTTTTTTTTTTTTTTTTTTTTATCGTGCGGAAATCCCTTCGGATACCCCCCCGCCGACCAGCGGGGGCGGTTATGTCGGGCTTGCACTGACTAAAACCGCACGCCGTCTCGGGTCTTCAGACGCCGGGGTGTAAGGTTACCCATAGAGCATATCCCTCGCACCCCGGCTGACCCTGGGCCATCTCACCACTAACAGCATCGCTCATCCTGTCTCCTCTGAAAGCAGAGGAGTACGGAGAGCGATGTGTTCCCGCCACGTTGGGTATTGGCCGACGATCAATGCCAACCCTATGAAGGGGTGAAGGGGAAGCTATTGACCGCCGCCCAGGGTGTACCGGCCGCTCCGATTCCGTTCCCCCCGGACTGCAGCGGGATCGGAATCGGAGCGACACTCGAGGAGGTTACATTTCCCCCGTACCCCGAAATCATTGGGTACCTTTTTTTTTTTTCGTGCGGAAATCCTACGTAACATTTGTACGTTAAATTAATGTGTATATAAATAGGTATACATTTTAATACTATTAATAAATAAAAATATTACTATTTCTATTATAATACTGTTTCATAAGTAAAAAAAACATTACTTACTCAGAAAAGTCAAAGACAGCCAAAAATAATTCGTTATCCATTGTTTATCTCGCATTAGAACAATCGATACACCTCTGCCTACCCCTTCGGGGATACAGGCGTGAAGTTATGTTATGTTAGAACAATCGTCCTGCCGGACGTAGGCAGTACATTTCAGTTTTGCAATTATTGCGAACTAAAATTATTACGATGTTAACCAAACGCTCGGCAGCTAATTGAAATTCAAATTTTATGACTGGCTAACTGTGCCCGCGACGTCGTCCGTCCGACGCCCGTCGTCTGGGCTTTTGTGCGGAAACTTATATTTTTCTTTCTAAAATTAAAGTAGGAAATATTACAATCTACAATGAAAGTGAAAGTCCCGTTGAAATCGAACCAGCCGTTCCAGAGATTGCTTCTTCCAAACAGACAGAAAGACGGACTTACAAAACACCCAAAAAAATATTTTTTTGTTACCAGCTGTGCCCGCGACTTCATCCGTGTGGATTTAGATTTTGCGGTTTTAGTTCTTTTGCGCGGTATCCTAATTGCTTTTATAAAATTTAAGTAATGTTACAGGGCGTAACATGGGTTTTTACGCCCTGTAACATTACCTATCTACCAGTGAAGATCCTGTCAATATCGGCCCAGCTGTTCCAGAATAAATCACATTTTATTCACAATTTTGTGTTTTTTTTGCGTGGATACATAATTATTTTTCTCAAATTGAAGTAGCATATGTTACGCCTTGTAACATAACCTATCTACCAGTGAAAGTCTCGTCAAAATAAGCCCAGCCGTTCCCGAGTAAATCATATTTTATTCACAATTTTGTGGGTATTTTTTTGCACGGATACATAAAATTAATTTACTAAAATTAAAGTAGCCTATGTTAAACCTTGTTACATTACCTATCTATATCTATAAATAGACAAATTTCAATTCATGTACAATCATAAAAAATCTGTTATTTTAATATTACAAACAAACACATCAATTTTATTTATTTCTTTAGGCTAAGGTCATAAAATGTGAAGAATAAATATATCATGGATTCCAGTACAAAAATGTTGTCTGTTTGTTTGCTTTATAGTATCGAAGTTCGAGCATCACTTGAAAACCGCTGAACAGATTTAGCTGAAATTTTACATGAACATTCTTCTAGGGCATGGTCATAAACTTCGCTATATGTCATCACGCTATTATAGGTATGATAGGAGCAGTAGAGTAAAATCGGTCCAAACTATTATTCATGACAACTTTATTAATTCAAGGTAGATCTTTACGATATTTTGTAGTTCAGCAGAACTAAGGCATGTTCAAAATCCGGACTATAACTCATCACTCTATACCTAAAAGGTGATGAGCAGTAAAAAGTATATGTTAGTCCGTATTTACCCCGCGTCCGCAATTCCCCCATCATCCATTACACAAGATGCGTATTGGTGCGTAGGTATAAAGAAAATAAAAAAACCTTGTAACATAAAACTAAACTAAAACATAAAAATTTCCAAAAAAAGGGGCCACGCATAGTGGCGCACGACTGCTTTACTCGGGATCATAGAACACTTAAGTATTTGATTTGCACATGCGCAGTAAAAAAAAAAGGTACGTATACCGTTTTCTTTTTATCGTGCGGAAATCCCTTCGGATACCACCCTCCACACCTATGCGGTTAGTTTCAGTAAGGTTTCAGGCCGAGAATTTTCAAATCAAAAATTCCCGGTAAATCTAGCCTTATTCGAAACGAGAAAAAGTCGAAAAATTAAAAAAGAAACTTAAAAATATTTGACTTGATTTTCCTTTTACTTTTTATTCGTAAATATGTGTAACGTATGTACACGTAATTTTAAAACACATTTTTTTTTACAAAAAGGCTATGCGGTGTTTGAATGGATGGGGAAAAGGATTTGGCTACAAAGTTATCGGAATCAGAAAACTTGCAAAATCGGGCAATTTTATGCAATATTTAGCATAAAATTTCCTGATCTCTTTAATCAAGTTTCTCCACAAGTTATAAGTATTTCAAAATGATAATGAAAGCATTATACAGAACTACCGCAAAAAAACTTTAATAAAATTTATAATAATTCTGTTTCAACGATTGTATCCCAACAGTCCTAACTGAGCGGTTGAATCGAGATGAAAGAGATTGGGACAATAACGGCGTAATCGAAACATAAGATAATGAACGCTGTCCACATGCATCAACTTTCGATAGCAACTGCATTGGTCTATCTAAACAGCATAATATACTGATAGAAATACAAAAGCTCTCGAAAGAGTAAAAACTTCAGCCTTTTTGACAGAAAAATACTTTTTCATCTAAAGTGATAGTTTATAAGAATAATATGTTAACTCAGACTGAAACATATTGAAACTAATGGTATATTTGTAGAATTAGAATGTTCATGCACTATTTTGTTCATATTTCTGCTTTAAATATGACAAGTAAGCAGATCGAAATCAGCTCAGCTCCCTTTGTTTGTGTGCAGCCTGTAGAAAATTGTTCTGGGTTCAAATCTAATATTTCACTATCTATTTTCGTATGCTATTATTAAATTGTAAATTAGCTGTGTCTGTACATTGGAGATATTTAAAAAAATACGTGGGTTTGTTAAATGATCAATTCTGAACACAAACATATTTTTTAGGGATTTTCTTTAGAAAAGCCCTATTGCTATCGAGTTGTCGTCGACGTCGTTGCCAATTTTCTGTCACGGTTTTGGGTATGAAGGAGATGAACTATCGAGTATCGAGTCGAGATTCGTGCTGGGGTGAACCATTGCAAGATAAAGAAAAAATCGCAAAAAATCGCAAAAAAAAAAAAACGCAAAATCGAAAATCCCTTGTATTCGGCTGAGCTCGTCTCAGGAATTCAACTTGTTTGGCATTCTAGTCTGTTTGTTGGACGCAAAAAACTAAACGGATTGTATAGCGTTGAAATAAAACTAATTTTAACGGATTCTATCGCGATTTATTTGATGTTATTATTTTTATATTTTACATTGATACCGACGTTTCGGTTGCTTTTCAGCAGCCATGGTCACGGGGAGAGTAAAAATGGTTGTTGTCTTGTAGTTTGAAGTTCGGGATCGCCGCGAAGGAAACATCGGGATCAATGTAAAAAATAAAATAACAACAAATAAATGGCTATGGAATCCGTTAAAACTAAATTTTATTTCAATTTGTGACATTCGCGTAAACTTCCAACAATTTCAGGATTGTATAGCGGTTTTTTCAATTAGAAATGTCTTAGTCAGACTTAACTTCTGTCTTATGTTTGATTGCAAGATATGACCAAAAAAATAACCGACCTCCGCGCGGGCGGAGCCGCGAGCATCAGCTAGTTATTGAATATAAGTACAAATATAATTCACATATCGACTAACAGATTCAAATCCTCGGCAGGATAATCTGATTTGGATGAACACCAACAGCGTAATATGAAAAGAGGAAAACAAAATATACCTACTTCCCTTTATCCTGATCAGCAGTCATAAATCCGCAACAAAACCACAAATAAAGCATGTGCGTACTTTATATATTATATGTCTGTACAAGCAAACTCGTGTTTTGTGTCAGTGAGTCAATAAAGATAATTTCTGTGTAGTGGGTAATGCCATTTATCATTGAACCCGGTAAAGGGGATTTTGAAAAATATACTTACTATTGTTAAATTCAGATAACAGACGTAAGCGCCTATACATCACGGGTACGTGCTGCGAGCTCGTTAAGAGTTACGACATGAGTTACATGACTAATGTGCATCTTTGTCGTTTTAATTAACGTTATATTTGAACCAAGCATAGAAAGGTACAGTCAGCGGTAAAAGTAGATGATGATTGCGATATTAAACTCAAAAAATGAATGTAAGTAATGAATTAAGTATAATTTTATTCAAAATAAAAAATATTTCGAAGAAATTATTTTTGACGTTGACTGTATTGCATTTGTGTCCTGTATATACATATATATAATATATATATATATATATATATATATATATATATATATATATATATATATATATATATATATATATATGTATTTAGGATATATTTTAATATACGTATTATTTGTATGGATGTAATTATTTTGGATAAGTTGAATGTAGATTTCATTTTTATGCCTGCCTCGTTCTAGCTCTGCACCCTATGGTTGACTGGTAGAGAATGTGTAACGGTGAATGTTTTATGAAAGGTTTTTAAAGAAACCTTGTAAACCATAAAGTTAAGGTGACTTATGCACTGTAAAAATTAATTAAATAATGAATGTATTTGAGACTAACTACTGGCTAGGGCGAGCAGAGATAAATAAAAGGTTGATTACAATATATTATGATTGCAATTATAATCGGTGATAGAGAACGTTACATAAATTTATATTAGGTATTGGAGTAAATGAACCTCAGGGATTCGTAATAAATATTCTGCCGTGGCGTTGTTCGGTCCGTTGTGCAAAGATGGTAGTATGCACTTAGCTAGTGGACACGGGCTAGATGTTGCCGGCGTGCCAGGGTCTCCACTGGTGTGCCTCGCTACCGCTATGATGGTGCGAAGCCCGGTGCGGAGACCCTGGAAATAGAAAAAGTGCGGGTCCAAGTGACCCGCTAGAATAGCAGGTGAAGAGAATCTCCCAGCGGCAATGCAGCGTAGCTAGAAGCTACAACTAAAAAGAATATAATTAGGCAGCACAAGCTGGTGCCGCGACCTCTGACCGTAGGGATCATCGGCCTCGTGGCACTAATTAGGTAGGCTGAAATAGCACACATAATAAAATAAAATATATTAAGCCATGCATTTTAGCAGGCAATAAGCTGCACCGCTGAAAAGTCTTCACCTGTAGAAAGCAGTAGGAAATATTGATCTATCTCAAAACTTACCCGGAGCCGACAGCAGTTGGCCACGGGGTCAAAGTGACCTTCCTCGGCGAAGGTTCCAAGGAAAGGGACCATAGATTATTATATAGGGACGATTTAAGAGCCGTCAGTTGATAACTGGACTAGTGTTGTCCAATCTCGCTCGCACAACCATACATAATTAGTAATAAGTATCGAAACATACTAAATTCTCGATTAATTTATGGATATAATTTTAATTTGATTTGTAAAGAATCCACAACATTACAAATGCCTACGTTATTAAGTCCACCAATGTACTTCTGCATGAAGTTAAATAAATAAAAAAAACTTCCAACGGAATATTAAATCAAGAAGTATCCTGAAACATCATTAGTATGGGAAATAGTGTCGACAAACTCACACTATTTATAAACAACCACGTCGCACAAACAATGACTTGCTCTTAACTTTCTACAAAGGACAAGCCTAAAAGTAAATTTTAGTTATTAGACAATCGTGTCTAATATGATAAGCTAGTGCTTGAATACCACAAAACTCTACAAACTATGGGGCACTTTCTCTCGAATTTATATTCCGTGTAACGTTTACGTTTAGCTTACGTTACGTTTAGCTTAATCAAATGAAATAGTTTAGGTAATTTTATAATGAGGTAGGTTGTAAAAAAACCGGCCAAGTGCGAGTCGGATTCGCGCACGAAGGGATCCGTACCATTATTTATGCCCCTTAATTTATTTTAATTTAATTATTTTAGAACTGAATATACAAGTAGATGTTCTGTGAATATTTTTCAAGAGTCTACGTGTTGCCGTTATTACTATCGAGAAAAAAACGGCAAAGATTTAACGTTTCTTCTATGGGAGACCTCTTAAATATTTATTTCATTCTGTTTTCAGTATTTGTTGTTATAGCGGCAACAGAAATATATCATCTGTGAAAATTTCAACTATCAAGCTATCACGGTTCATGAGGTACATTTTTCTGTGAATCACAAAATTCGTATCGAGGTAGAAATATCTGAAAATCAAGTGGCTTATTTTATTCAGCTTTGTCAACACTTGTAAGGCAGCCACGGTCTAATAAATCACTCTGTATAGTATTCGAATCAAAATTATACTTACGTAAATCATAAAAAATGTCTGCAGCGGTCGCGATAACCCACTACTAGCCCACATCAATCAACCTTAGTGTCCAGCTAAGGAGCGCCCGATGCGGAGCAAGAAGGCTCCGAAGGGTCCGGATTATTCTAGGCTTAAATTTAAAATGTGAGTAGGATTATCCAGTTCGCTTGGATGGTGCTGAAGTGCGAAAAGCTATTAGTACCTAACAGTTAACGACGTATGGAGTTGGGCCTTAGTACTATTACACCAATAAGACTAAGGTAGATGTATGTATTTTTTGTAATTAGTATTAAGTACGTTTGCTTGAAAAAGCAATATAGGCTTATTTTTTTCCTTTATGACAATGAAGTATCTCATTTTCACAAAGGAGAAGTACTTACCTATGGCACGTATTTGTATAGCACTAATCTCTTACTAACACTAATTAGATGACTACATAACGGTGACACTCTAGATGTTGAAGGTGGAGATTCGAGTGCGCACATTATATGGCGCAAATGTAGCCGATTGGAATCTTCGTTAACTGCGTGCCGTTGTGAAAACTTCTATAAAGATAGAAGAAACTCCACCATGTCCACTATTTAGGGAGAAAGGTATGGTAGTGTGAAAACAATGAAGCAGGCCGTCTACTCAGACTAAGTATATAGGAAAATAACTAGCGTTGCACATTATATTGAAATGGTATTATTTATATCGCCACGATGGCGAAACAACGCTGAGAATTTTTACCTCACATCTGTTAACAATACAAATACCATTCATACAACATAAAAAATTATTCGTCTTCACGACGTATTTGAAATAAAGGAATATTGACACGTGTTAATTATTACAAAATGAACTCTATGGACGTCTAAATTATCTCATTGGTTAATGCGTATTAAAATAATTTATAAAGGGTTTTAGGAACCAAATAAGATGTAATTTGATTTCTTTGTCAAGCTTTGATACGAGACTGTTGGTTAGTAAACGGACGCGTTTACCAAATTTTGCACGATTGAATGTCGCTATGCTTTGCCTGACAATGAGTTTGTATTACGTAGATTTAGAGTTAAGTGTTAAGCGTGGCATGTTGCATGGAAGGATAGTAATTTAAGGTTAATGGTGTGTATATAATTAAAATATGCTTAATTTGAACTAGTTAAGATGTTTGGTTTAAAATAATATTGGCATGCTATTTTAAGTACAAGAAAGGTCTAATGCGTAGGTCATTTCTCAAAAAAAATACTACCTGATACCCAAGCGACGAGGAGGCGTGTGACGCCACAAGGAAGCATCGGGCGGGGAGTCAGTGGAATATAAAAACTGATTTCGAACGGGGACATGACAGTTTTTCATTGTAGCTGGTTGAAGTGCACACGCTCTGTTAAAATAGTTGGTAATTTTGTTGGCTGTGTTATGCTAATATAATTGGTGATTCTTTTGGCGAGTTGTGCATACTAGACAGTGACAAATGATAACGCTCTTTGGATTGAATATCTAAAGATTCCTATATTTTATAAATACCTTTCTCAATAAAACCCAAATTCCTGAAACGTGGCAAAAAAGAACTGGTAGGTAACATAGCCTTAAATTCTGGAATTGAGTCTGATTTCGGAAGCGTTTCAAACACCTATTTCCTATAATCTAGGATCCGTGGAATAGTTTTAGGGGTTTTCGCAAGCTATTCCATTCCTTATCCTTAGTTTAGTTCGCATTGTTATTCCCTTTCACACAATTCGCATAAATTCACACATATCAATTCATACACACCTATTGTCTTTGGTAAGGGACATTAGACCGAGGTAAACATTAGGGTCATTTGAGTCTAGAATTATTTAGGTTAATCTGTCGAGGCGGATTAATAGGACTCGTAGGTAACATCATACTAAATACGTTTATTAAAGTGATAACTAACCGAAGTGAAGTGTTACGTAAATTATATCGCGTTAAGTCTTTGTTTACAAGATAATTATCATACATAACTTAATCAATCCAACAGCAAATCCATTGTGTTTTAATTAAAGTAACCGTGAATTTTATAGTAAAGTTGTGGATAAATACGTTATTCAATAATTAAAAATAGATATATCGAAAATAGTTCCAGAACATTGTCTGAATAAATCGTGATAGTTTGTTATAAAACTTTAAATATATTACTAAATAATATAATTGAAGGTTTCTGGTAAATTTCTACTATTTTATAGTATATTGGTTTGAATAGCAACATAAAGAACTGTGGTCTGAATTTATATAAAATTACGTTTGGAAGTGATTTAAATGATTACGTGAAATATCATTATCATTATAACATTTTATCTAGGCACTGTAATCAAATAATTAAGTGCATTATAACACGGCTGAATACATCATTCGAGAATTAGAGCAAGTATAAATAATTATTCCGTTATCAGTTATAGAACATTGATTTGAGTGAGCAGAAGTTGACGAGTAATATATTAGAGTAAATTATCTAAGTGGCTGATTCTTCATCTAACATTTGCAATATATCGAGTAACACATGGAAATAGTATCAGTAATACAAAGAGATGTTAGTTGGTGAACTCAATTAATATTCGACTTGTAAAGTGCAAAGAACACATAAGAGACGGCGTGTGGTTTTAGTAGGTTCATTCAGAGACATCTGAAATATCATTATTTGCACACAGTTTTCTAACGAGAGGGAGTATTTTAGTCGAATACAGCAATAAATAAATATATGTGTTACAATCAGCTCACTTAATAGATAATTTAAATACAACTTTAGCTCCTGGAACCATTTGGGTTTTCAGTTTGAGCAAGTTATCAGTGTGTAACATTTCTGGGGTCTGCCTGAAATCCATAAATTATATTTACAAGCTAAAACAGATGAACTCGTGCTAAATCAGTATTTATACCAGTCTCGAACGAAACCTACATTGGAATGCAGGCAAACCTAGATATGTGAGGCGATTTACGACGGGTCGGTTAAACTTGTAATGGTATTAATTAGTGAATACTAATATAAAAAAAGGAGAAGAATACTATTATACGTTTAGCGTTAGTGGAGGTACTGATAACAGAATTAAATTACTCTTGAAGGAGAGGAGGAGAAAATATGTTGATTTAATATCAACCAAAAAAAAATATATATATGAGCTCACGACAAAACATATGAATTATAAAAAAATACAGGCCATTATCATATAATCTGGATCCAGAAAACCTCAGTTACCTGGTAGATACAATCTACGACCGTAAATGATAACTTGACATTTAAATCAATATCGTATAAGTATAGAAACTAGATTTTATGCAGATAGAGTTCATTTTATTTCAACAAAACTCAAAAGATTAGAACATTAGTTAATATATAATATAAACCGAAGGTTAAATTAATTCAGTGAGGAGAATAATCACGGCGTACATTATTTAAAATAAATCGGTTAGGAATTCAATTTCACAGTTTAGTTTTATGTTTAGTTAGGTTTAGACGATTACAGCCAAGCTAGTGACGAAGATAGCCTTAAGGGCCATTTCCCGTTACAATATCACACAGTTATAAGCCGACAAAACATTTAAACGAAAGGGGTTTAGTTAGAGCAATGAAAAGCAAGTATGTTTATATATATATATCATTTTTAATCAATGCAACATGGATTCTACTTACAAAGTTATCTTTTCCAAAATCGGCAGCAAAAAGAGACCCTATTCCTCAAGTTACTACTATTTATAACTTTATTTCGCCCTGCTATTGGGTCGACGTCACTAAAACACGTGACTTGAATTTTATTATAAAATAATCTCATTGATCACTGATTGTTGATTGATCTAATTAAATAAATAATTATTTATTACACATTTTATATAGTTTTAGATTTTATTTCAATTAATATACTATAACAGTTCTTCATTTGCGAAATAATCTGCCAAGTTAGATAATTTTTTTTTTTTTTTCTTTTTTTTTAAAGAATATTAGCAACCGAAATTACTAATATTCCCCCTAACCCCTCCAGCTAAGCTAAATTGCTTGTGTTAGGAGTGGGTTCACGTCGGTAGTGTAATGGCCAGGATTCGAACCCGGGACCTCTCGATCGTAAGGTCGACTCCTTAACCACTAAGCTACCGACGCTTTAATTTTATAAACTGTTTTAAAACATTATAAGTGTTGATATTAAATTTGTAATAGGAATTTAGACATAGCGTTTACATCGAATCATCAAATATTTATGATATTTACATGCCTAGTCTTTTGCAATGATTTAATTAGATCAATACACTCAAAATATTGGAAAAATAATTAACAGAATCCAGAATCATTGGTTATGAAACGTATGGAGTTATTAAACATTAAAACTATAATCCTAATTATAACAAACTTATTATAATAGTAATTAGAGTTATTTGATGTTGCTGCGACAAGTATTTTCACAAAAAAATTGTTGTCGCCCGAGTTCGGTCGAGACGCACGGCGAAGACGTTTTTAAAAATAAAACGCCGGGACGTTTGTCCCTTACAAGTGGTAGAGCAGAACTGAGTTTAATTCGTGAGCTTAAACCTAACTTACATCGCATCTTATTACTAATAACTTAATACTAAGAACTGCGAGGACTTGGTGATTATTACGCGGACGTAACTCCTCCCCCTTTAAGTTTGAAGCACGCGGAAGACTGCTGCTGTGGTTGCGAGGGTTCTTGTAACTGCATCTGCAGGACTTCTCGCGTCGCTGATCTCCTCCTGTAGTGGCGCCTATACCGGTGTATACTGCACCCTATGGCTGCAATAATGATCATTACGTATAAACATAATGTAGGCCAGCTGGGTGTAGCCGTGACGGCTGGTTCTTCTCCTTTTAGTTGTATTTAAGTCTTCTGCAATAAGTCCTGTAGGTCGTCAAGCGGGACCTCTTCTATGTTCAGCGTGATTGGCATCTTCTTAACCTTTGTAGCGTAACGTGTTTGTGGGAGAGGTACACTTTCTTTAATGTCTATATATTTCTTGTGGGTGCTCAGCTTCCTTCCGGCTATCTCGATGGTACACTTGTTGTCAATCGTAATAAGTACCACGCCTTTGCTTCTTCTATAGGAGACTTCGTTGCCACATGTTGTTTTTATTACTTCTTCTTGTTTCAGGATGGCTATCCAGCAATTTTCTTTTATTTGGTTGAGTATATTGTTCTCGAAGTCGGCTGTTGCATACGTGCAATTGTTTGGTTCATTATGTTGTAGTAGTTGTGCTATGCAATCTTCGGAATGTTGCAGTCGACGCCATTCGATGTGTCGGCAGATGACGTCGTCCTCCGTGATGTGTAGGCACGGTTCGTGAGGGTATGCAAACTCGTTGCTGCCCAAGATTAGGTAGGGGTTCTTAGGTATCAGGATGGTGCTGTTGTTGTTCGGGATTGAGTATAAATGGAGTAAGTTATATGGATGGTTAGTCACTAAGGGAATTTCCAATACAAAGTTTAATGTTTCGTTTGTACTGTACGCTTTGACAACGATAGATTTTTCTAGTGCGTGTATATTATCTAGCGTTGGTGAGTATGGCAATTGCATGTTGTTGCTAGCAACATCCTTTTGGATAACTATTAATTCTGCAATGAGATAACTGGGGTCAACTATGCTTGGAGATAACTGTCCTATATGGGAGAATGTAATAGCAGTTTCTAAGGTAAGTAATTGTTCAAAGAGTTGTTGTAGGCAAATTTCAACCTGATTATATATTTGTATTGTATATATTTGGCTTTCTAGTGCCTGACTTCGCTGGTTCAAATCATTAATAGCTCGAGATATTTCTTTCTGATTTTTAACTATTTTTTCTAATTTGCTATGATATTCTGTAATAAAATCTGACATTATTCCTAATGTTTCGCCCTGTTTTCTCATCGTTAATTTCCTGAGTTCTTGCACTTGATTTTCTATTTTAACAGCATCTTCTTGGTCTAAATTTCCCGTAATAGCTTTTATGATTGAGCCTAATCCGTTAATTAAGCCTCTCTTAACTCTAGGTATATAAGTTCTCCCTAAACTAATTGCATTAGAGCCTAAATATACTAGCTTACTTTCTACTTTTCCTATAAGGTATTCTATTTGATCTCTTATAATTAAATTATCTTCGTAATTTGATGTATTTTTCTGAATTAATTTGAACGTATAATAATCTCTACCTAATTCTATGTATATGTCTCTTATTCTACTAACATTATATATTATAACCAAATGATAGGTATCTACTTGCTGGTGAACGGTTGCTTCTTTAAGCACCAGGACACCGTTGTGACTGTCTATAGGTTCAAACATTGCGGCGACTCCGACGAACCACAAGGCTGCGCCGAAGGCGAAGGCGTACCTGAAACACCAGGACGTCTTAGCATTCTAAGGTGGACTCTGATTGTTTTGGCATTAACATGTTTTCCAACGATCTCGGCTATCTGCTCTGGATGTAACCTAACGATAGTATACGGGCCTATATACTCAATACTCAATACTCAATACATTTATTGCGTTCCATAATGTGATACAGATGTCATGTTATTATTAATTAGTTACAATTATGGACCCTGTCGGGCACAGCACAATGTTTGGAGAGAGGGAGAATTTTCTGTTGTACACAGTTTCGCATCCATAATTTAATTTTGGATATTATTATTATTTATCTATTTGTTTTCATTAATTAATTGTAACAATCTTAATTTTATTCCTATATATTATATCCTGTATGATGTGATGATGTGAGTAGATGATTTAGTGTTTTATAAAATATTATTTGACAATAGTATTCAAATAAACGAAATATTAATAACAAATTATTGTTCTATGTCCATTTATATCATTCATGCAGATACATATTTGTTATACATAGTCATTAACGAATACATAGTTTTTTATTACATTTTAGTTCCCATTTTTTATTAATATTTTTAACAAAGACAAAAAATATACAAAATGTCAATACTATTATAGATGTCGATACAGAATACAAAAATGTCAATATTAGATGTCAATACGAAAACAAAAATCTCAACATTAGATGTCAAATACAAAACACTAAAATGTCATTATTAGATGTGAACGTTTAATCCATTACATACTCCGTTTTTAGTAGGTATATAGACATGAATTGTCTCCATCCAATGTCAATGGTTTATCAATCATTAATAATTCTATGTCCTAGTAATAATAAATTGGCGTCCATGTAAGTTATTTAATGTCATTATGAATTGATTATATTATTCATTTTATTTATTAGGTGTATTTTGTGTAGATATTATTTCAGATGTCTTATTAAACATTCAATAATTTTATATAATTTTATGTAAATTAATTTCAACTTTTATCATCAAAGTATTCTTGTATACTGTAATAGCTTTTAATTAGTAGAAAGTTTTTTAATTTGTTAACAAAACTGCAAAACTTTTCTTCATTTTTTATGGGCTCGGGTAACTTATTATAAATTTTTATTGACATGACCAAAGGACCAGAAGAATGCATTTCGAGTTTGGAGGTAGGTAGGTTTAGTCTATTTTTGTGTCTCAGTGTATACCTAGTTTGTATGTTTTCGCGTGTAGTGTAGTGTTCTGGGTATTTACGGACAAATTTACATACTTCCAAAATATAAATGCATGGCAATGTTAATATTTTTAGTTTCTGGAAATGGGGTTTGCAAGTGTCTGTTTGTTCTATATTTACTAATATTCTTATGAGTTTTTTTTTGTTGAGTAAATATAGTAGGCGCATCTTTACTGTTTCCCCACAAAATGATACCATAGGTCAGCCAAGAGTATGCATAGGCATAGTAGGTAACCAAAGCAGTCGCCAAGTCAGTTGTCTTTTTGACTTCCCGTAGGGCATAAGAAAAAATATATCTTGGTTCCAATTTATTGCTACGCGCGCTTTTGGCTACCTGCTTGAAAACCTTGTCTCCTACTTTAAAGTTGGGAACTTCCGTGTTCCTATTGCTTTTCTCTATCACTGATTGTTTGTGTTCTGTCATTTTAGTAGTCACTAGCTTTTGAACATTCTCCATGATTTGCTTGTGTTTATTTATATACTCCTGGTAGAATTCTTTCGGATAATGTAGTTCTAGGGGATTTCTACTGTTGGTGTGGCCAAATAATAATTCAAAAGGCGTGGAACCGGTCGCCGAATGTATAGTGCTGTTGTATGCAATGATTGCGTATTTCATCAGGTTGGTTGGCTCGCTTTTATCGGTTATTCTTTGAATCCGAATCATTTCTGCTAACGTGGAATGTAACCGTTCTATCGGAGAGTTAGAGTTTGGGTTGTACGGGGTAGTAAAGTGAATATGTATGTTATGCATGGCGCACACTTCTGTTATAACCTCATTATCAAATTTGGGATCGGAGTCTGTAGTGATTTTAGTTGGAACACCTATTATTGAAAATAGGCTAAGTAAAGCTTATGCTATGTGTATACTGGTTGCAGCGGACAATGGTATCGCCTGTGCGTATTTCGAAAAGTTATCTATTATTGTTAGAAATGTTACGCCACCGCTACTGTATAGATCCATAAATAAATGCTCCATGGGTTTGTGGGGTGTATCCGTAAGAGACAGGGGTAATTTTAACGGGTTGCGTTCATATTTGGATTTGAGGCATTTTTCGCATCGAGTTAAGTATAAGCATAAGTTTGGTTGTCTATCGCCTTCTAAAATCATGTCTATTATTTCATCATCCTGTAACGGCACTGATTCAACGTCATTATTATACACTATTTGGACACGAGATAAGGCGTCTGCGTTCGTATTTATTTTCCCTTTTTAATACTCTATTTTGTAATCGTATTCGGCCAATTTCAAACGCCATCTAGTTAATTTAGAATTAGGGTCTTTGAGCGTCATTATCCACGTTAATGGGCGATGATCGGTATATATTGTAAACTTCTTGCCATATAAATAGGGGCGGAAATACTTAATTGCCCACACTATTCCTAGGAGTTCCTTCTCTATTGTCGCATACTTCTGTTCTGTTACTGAAAGCGTTCGAGAAGCGTACGCAATGGGTTTATCCGAACCTACCTTTCCTTGTGACAATACTGCACCTAACGCTACGTCGGATGCATCTGTTGTAAGGATGAATGGTTGTTCAAAATCCGGGTATTGTAGTATGGGGGCGTTTGTGAGGACCTCCTTACATTTTTCAAACGACTGTATGAACTCTGGGGTTGCTATTACTTTCGCGTTCTTCTTCAAACATGCGGTTAAGGGTTTAGTGAGTTTTGCGACATCCTGAATAAACTTACGATAGTAGCCTACGAGGCCTAGGAAGGACTTGATTTCTTTCTGGGTTTTAGGCAAGGGAAATTTCTGCACGGCTGCAATTTTATCAGCGTTTGGCTTAAGGCCTTCATCTGTAAGGGTATGGCCAAGAAACTTTACCTGTTTTTGAAGGAATTCTGATTTATTAAGCTGAACCTTAAGGTTATGTGAGCGGAACCTATCAAAGACCTGTTTACATTTATCTATGTGTTCCTGTAATGAAGTGGAAAAAATGATTGCGTCATCAAGGTATGTTAAAACATTATCTAAACCACGTAAAACTACATCCATTAGCCTCTGGAATGTACTGGGGGCTGATTTAAGTCCGAAGGGCATTCTCAAGAATTCGTAGTGCCCTCGCTCTGTACTGAAGGCTGTCTTCTCTATATCGTTTGGGTCCATCTCTACCTGATGGTACCCTGAAGCCAGATCTAAAGTTGTGAAGTACTGAGCTCGTCCGAGTCTGTCAAGTATGTCATTGATATTAGGTAAGGGGTATTTATCTTCTATTGTCTTTTCGTTGAGCCGTCTGTAATCAATCACTAGCCTCCATTTTTGTTGGCCTGATGCGTCTATTTTCTTGGGCACAATGTGTACGGGACAAGACCACGGTGAACTAGATTCCCTAATAATATTTTGACGTAATAATTCGTCGATTTGTTTCTGAATTTCTTGCTTTTGTTTCGGTGCCTGCCTATAGTTACGGACATGTATAGGGGTATCATCGGTGAGCCTAAGCTTATGTTTGACCTGATGGGTAAAAGTAAGAGGAATGTTTTCGCAATAGAATATGTCGCGGTAATTATAACACAATCTTTCTATTTCGCGTCTTTCCTCCGAGTTCATGTGTTCCGTTCTAAGTCTGTTAAGATTATTTTTGAGTAATTTATCTAAATTTCTATCGGTATACGAAGTATTGATAAAGGAAACCGAAGGGTCACCTTCCGAAAACGGGGTTAACTGTATCTTATAATTGTTGACTAAACTAATTTTGTTTTCCGACTTGTTCCTCACCGATGTTGTTATTGTTCCGCACTTCACAGATACTAGGGCGGATGGGAACACGAGCCCATCACTGGTTATGTGTTCTGACAATTCGTAATCACCGTCGCGATAATTACACAGGAGATTAATCACCTGCTCGCACTGCGGATGTATAATTGTGTACGATCGCATGTCACCTCTTATCGGAATAGTTGTAGCATCCGTTCTCAGCAGCATATTTTTCATGTCGATCTCGCAGCCTAATTGCGACAGTAAGTCGACACCTAATAGTCCCATAAAGTCCGGGTCGAAGTTGAACAACAGGAACTTATGTGTGTGATTAACATTAAACAACGGCGGGAGTGGTATGTAAGCTACGGTTTCATGTTTAGATACGTTATGTGCGGTCTTAATATAATGAATCTCACGCTCGAGTCTGGAATTATCTAATATTGCGTCCGGTGAGATAAGCGATTGCGAAGCTCCAGTGTCAAGTAAGAAACGACCACCTAGCTCCTTAATATAAATATACGGTAATCTGTTCTGGTAATGCAAGTTTATGTTTACTAGGTTTCTGCGTCTAACTCCGGAGACGGGTAAAAATTTTCCGGAATATCCTCAATTTTCAAGTTATCTACGTCCTCCGCAACTATTTCATCCGGGTAGGAAGTATCGGGAACCTCGTCAGATTGGAAATTAATCGGCGCGTATGGCGCGGGTTTGTACGGATATGTGACGTTGGGATTTCCGTACGTACCCGGCTGGTGAGCCGGTTTTGGGTTACCTGTAGGTGGACGGTTTGACCTGGCAGGGTTAGCTTGTTGTTGTGTCTGCTGCGGGGCCCTATTGGGTTGTTGGAATCTATAATTAGTATTTGGTGCCTGGAACCTCTGGGTATTATTATTATTACCTGGTGTTGCCGGGTTCGGCCTACCTAAATTTGCGGTTTGCCTACTTTTTCTGTTTTTCTGTTTAACCTCCTCGAGTTTAGCCAGAGCTATTGATTGTTCTAAGGAGCCTGCACTTTGTACGCGCACGTTGAGCGCTATTATGGGGTCTAGTTGGTCTAAAAAGACGTTGACAGCCATCTTCTCATAATAGGCCTTCTTGGTCGGATCAATGTTGATTAGCGAGTACGTAAGCTCCCTAACTTTATCCGCAAAGGGTTCTACGTCTGATTTTTTTGTGACCTGCATTAACTCCTGCACTATTTGCACTTCGTCCCTGAATTCTCCAAACCTACGGGTGAGAGTGGTTTTGATATCCTCCCAACTATTAAAATTAGAGCACTCCGATAATGCCTTTACGGCTTTGCCGGATAGTTTATTTCTAATGATGCACGCAACACTAGTGCTGTTGCTGCCCTCTATAAGTTCTAGAGCGCTATCTACACTTTTGATATAAAAATTGAGTGTCTTTTTATTGCCGTCATAATTAGGTATCAAAAAGGCTAGATTTCGATAGTCTATTGTTACCTTGCTCGTGCCTGCCTCTACTACGTTCTTATCCTCGTCTGCCATTTATATTTTAAACACACACACCAAAAATATAAAAAGATGCACCAAAATATTGTACAAACAAAACAATAAACAATGTACAGGATCACGATTTTAGTGAGCTGGTACAGGAATTCTCGAGAGCAAACAGAGTTTATGCTTACCCCACGAGCATGCCGATTTTCAGGCGATGAATTCTGCTTTCCACCGCGCCGCACGAGCCCGTTGATGGTTCTTCTTTAATCGCGTCACAGACGTCGCGTATGAGATTTTATCGATTCGCGAGCTGGTTGGCTTTTATGCGATCCTACCGACTGCGCCAGTTAGGTCGAGACGCACGGCGAAGACGTTTTTAAAAATAAAACGCCGGGACGTTTGTCCCTTACAAGTGGTAGAGCAGAACTGAGTTTAATTCGTGAGCTTAAACCTAACTTACATCGCATCTTATTACTAATAGCTTAATACTAAGAACTGCGAGGACTTGGTGATTATTACGCGGACGTAACTCCCGCTTAGATTCTTGAACTCAACTATCATTCTTTTGTTTAAATTCCCATGAGCAGAGTTTTTATTATTCTCACTAACCAAAAAATAGATCTAATTGATCTAAATGGGTATTAAATAGGGTGATTTTTAGAGATTTTAATTTACTATAAAAAACAGAAAAATTGTAATTTTTTTTTTTATTAGTGATTCAAAATCCATCCTTACCATTTAAAGATTAGTTCATATTAATGTTGACCACGACTACGTGATAGGTGATCCTGTACGTGAAGTCCAATTTTGAGTAACTTTTTCGAGCATATCGGCTCGTTACTCACCGATAATACGTGTGATGTTGTCTTCTAGTGCTTGATCGATGCTGGTTTATCGGCCCAAAATACACGAGCCAAGTCTGGTTTCAACAAGACGGTGCCACATGTCACACAGCACTCAGAACGATGGACCTATTGCGCAATGAATTTGGTGAGCAATTCATCTCTCGTTTCGGACCAGTGAATTGGCCGCCTAGATCGTGTGATTTAACTCCCTTGCACTATTTTTTGTAGAGGTACGTCAAAACTTTTGCTTATGACGATAAACCAACATCGATTCAAGCACTAGAAGATACGTCGAGACATCACACGTGTTATCGGTGATATACAAGCCGCTATGTTCGAAAAAGTTCCTCAAAATTGAATAAAATAAATAATATACAAAAATTTAATAATTTTTGAACTTCGTTTTTTAGGGTTCCGTTGCCAAATGGCAAAAAACGGAACCCTTATAGATTCGTCATGTCTGTCTGTCTGTCCGTCCGTATGTCACAGCCACTTTTTTCCGAAACTATAAGAACTATGCTGTTGAAACTTGGTAAGTAGATGTATTCTGTGAACCGCATTAAGATTTTCACTCAGAAATAGAAAAAAAACAATAAATTTTGGTCCCCATACATAGAACTGAAACACAAAATTCGTTTTTCATCGAAGCCATATGTGTGAGGTATCTATGGATAGCTCTTCAAAAATGATATTGAGGTTTCTAATATCATTTTTTTCTAAACTGAATAGTTTGCGCGGGAGACACTCCCAAAGTGACAAATGTGTGTTTCCCCCCCCCCCCCCCCTGTAACTTCTAAAATAAGACAATGATAAAACCTAAAAAAATATTATGATGTACATTACCATGTGAACTTCCAACGATAATTGGTTTGAACGAGATCTAGTAAGTAGTTTTTTTTTAATACGTCATAAGTCGTAAACCGCAATTGACCTTTCATTCAATCAACTCAAATATAGTAAGTGTCACTGTCTGTGTTTGGGTAGACGGGACACCAAATTTACCTCCTACGACCCGGGACTCTTCATTGGGAGTAAACCACTTTCCATAGTCGCTGAATCGGTGCCATTTAAATTTCTTGGGAGAAAGACAGACTATAAAGGACGCACACCATCCTTAGATGAAGTTGTCGATACGTTTACAAATGACCTAAATAAGATAGATCAGCTACCACTGAACAATATCAAAAAAGCTTGGATATATGACAACTACTTAACATCACGTCTGACTTGGCCTTTTCTGGTGTATGAATTCGATAAAACCTTAGTGGCGAAAATAGATACAACTGTCATAAATTCACTAAAATCGTGGCTTGGACTAGAGCACTCTGCTGATTCCTCTGCTCTATTTAGGGATCAAAATAATTTTGGGATGAAACTTAAGAAACCATCGGAGCTCTATAAATACCTTAGAGTTACCAAAGCCCACATTTTAGGTAAATCCCAAGATGACACAGTCAGGGCATCCCCGAAAGATAATAACGCGTCCGAGCTTGAATCTAGAGTCCTATTCCATAAACGATTTATGATAGGGGCCCAGTCGAACAGAGTGGGGTTGGGAGTACGAGAGCCAGAAAGGGACCAGGATATACTTAAGTCCTTTCTAAAACAAGACGAAAATGATAAATATCGAGTGCACGCGATGAATTTGGAAATCCAAAATTAATGGCTGACAATGGGAGAGTTCTGCATACCGATGGCCTTAAAGTGGCGCACCTTGATCTATTACTGGTCGCCGGCCCTGTTAAAATTCTATCTTAACGCCTTTCAGATGACCCTCCCAGACCAGAGTAATCTGGTAAGGTGGTGGAAGGCCACAGAAAAACAATTTTATACTTGTGGTGAGGCAATAGGGACGGCTAGACACTTATTAGTAGGATGTAGGGTGCTTCTCGATAGAAGCCAATACTCACGCCGCCACGATAAGGTGCTTATCATCATACGTGAAGCAATGAGTCTGGCAGTAGCTAGAGCCCAAAAAAAGGATTGACTACTAACAGACGTCATATCAACTTTGTGTCTGAAGGTTCATCCATAACATCCAGGAACAAACCTTATTCAATCTTAGATACTGCCCCAGATTGGACTCTCCTAATCGACACGTATGAAAAGCACTATAAAATCTCGGAGGATGTTGGGGTTTCGTCATCTAGACCTGACATATTCCTTTATTCTAAGAGGTTAAAACATGTGGTTCTTGTGGAACTTACTGTACCGTGGGAAACAAATATACCGAAGGACCACACAATAAAGAAAAATAAATACTATGATCTCACAAACGTATTACCTAAAAACGGTTACGTCGTTAATTTGTATGCAGTGGAAGTGGGAGCGAGAGGTATACCAGCAAAATCTCTCTATAACCTACTTAAAGATCTAGGCCTATGGAGAGCTACAATAAGCTCATTACTAGGACGAATGTCTAAAGCGGCACTAGTAGGTTCGTATCAAATTTGGTCAGGCAGGGAAGGGAACTTGGGTAGTGAAGGTGAGTGTTGATGTACATCAACAAAAGGGGCCCCTTCTAAACCTACACTTGGGTCGCAAGTCCCAGGCACTGTCCCGAGTTCCCAACTCAGCAACGCGATGGGCCCGGCACCCGCACGGATAATCCATGGATTGCTAAGAATATCGGTCTCATTAAAGAAAAACATTATTATGTTACTTGCTGCTACGGAACCCTTAATGGGCGAGTCCGACTCGCACTTGGCCGCTTTTTTTATATTTGTTACAACTTTTCAGTTTTTTTTTTAATTAAAAACCAACCGCTTAAAAATTCATCGTTATAACCGGAATGCTTAGTTGGTAGGTAAGCAAGAGGAATACACAGAAAACTAACAGCAAATTGTTTCACGTACGACCCAGCCCGTAACAATATACCTGTACGTAAGGCCCATTAATCTTTCAGCCAACACACGAAGAAAGCCTAACCTCATAAAGCGTAATAGTGTAAACAGTCACAGTGCGCGCCGCCCCCTACGTCAGCTATAAATTTCATTATGTCCGCTAGTACCTACCCATAATTTTTATCGCACACAACCTTCTAACAAAACTAAATCTCACACTGGTATATTTTTGGCTTAGTAGTCGATTCGTACTAAAATGTTCGCACTACTCGTGCGAAATGACCCTTTTTAATTATTTTTTGTGGTCGATTTGTACGTGCTAATTTATAACGTGCGAATTGCGTTTTTTTGTTTTTTTTTTTTGTCAATGGTGGCAGACGAGTCAGGGGCCCGCGGCCCGCCTAATCACTCATTTTATTGATTTTTGTTTCTTTTTTTTTGAAGAGTAACCGAAAGGACTAGTATTCCCATTACCTGCTTGTGTTAGGGAAGCCTAACACAAGCAGTTTAGCTTAGCTGGAGGCCTGGTTCACGTCTGTGTAATGGCCATGATTCGAACCCGTGACCTCTCGATCTACTCTCAGACGACTCGTTAGCCATAGAGCTACCGACGCTTGACAAGATTAGATTGACAAGACTAGCCGTAACGCCTGTCACCCCAGCAGAAGCAGGCCGGAAAATTTCTGATTAAAAATCAATAACTTTTTTATTTCTGAATATTATGTTCTAAAATTTTGCACAACTAGATTTTTTTTTTGAAAAAAAAAATGTTATTAAAATCGAACACAGATTAATTAATTAATAGTAATGTTTACTAAATGTTATGTTATTTATACTTAATGAACTTTGGGATCTAAAATTAATTTCTTTACTTTCAAAAGATCTAAGGTGTCTTCATCAAGTTCCTTCACGTTTTTAGTATACGGTTTTTTAATGCTGGTTATGTAAGGATCTGAAGTATAAAGAAGAGTATGAAACATCCTCGTTTGTAGCGGATCTTATTTTATTTATTTATTTAATTGTTTATTGTACGCTCACAGTAAACAATTTACAAACATTACAGATAAAATACGTGTACAAAGGCGAGCTTAACTTAGTACTGAGTTGATCTTGAGCATTTTCTAGCATGATGTAGACGAATTTTTTTATAATCCTTATTACGAGATTCTTGTGCATTTTCCGAAAGTTGACCAATAGGAAGTAGGTACCTTTTTTTTTTCGTGCGGAAATCCCTTCGGTTACCCCCCCGCCGGTCAGCGGGGGCGGTTATGTCGGGCTTGAACCGACAAAACCGCACGCCGTCTCGGGTCTTAATACGCCGGAGTGTAAGGTTGCCCATAGCGCATATCCCTCGCACCCCGACTGACCCTGGGCCATCTCCGGTTTCGAGAGAGCCCCCTCGGGTTTGGGAACCACGGTGTCCCCGACTTGCCCCGGTTTGGGGGAGAGGCGCTAGACGCCCCACCGTCCCGGCCTGCTTCTGCTGGGGTGACAGGCGGCCTTACCTGCCACCCCCAGGCCTGCGCTCATGGAGGACGGAGGTCGTTAAACGACCTCCGGCGCCTGAGTCGCCTGCGACGCGCGGCGAGCAAGTTGCGGGCTCGGCGGGCCGGGAGAGTTCTACATATCTCCCGGGCGCGCTCCGCCATCTCCTTCGCGAGCATTACCTGCTCGCAGAAGGAGGTGGCGGCGGCCCACGCGCTCGCGCTCCGTACCTTTGCCGCAATCATGCTGCCGAGCGAGAGGACTCCCACCCCGATGGCTGACACGAGGTCACGCCTCGGCACCTCCCCCACCGGGCAGTCCGCCAGCGTGTGCAGCCCTGAGTCCTCGCTCGCGTCGCCCAATAGGAAGTACCTACTGCAAAATGCTTTGACATTTTCTTCATGAATCAAAATTTTGTGAACTGAAGATGGCATGTAGTACCATTCATAATTGCTCATATGGATCCTGGCAGTCTCCGTAGCCTAACTGCCAAATTTTTCAGCATTTATTATTAGACCCGATGAAAGAGCTTGCAGAACTATGTAAAGTCGTTTAAACAAATTTATATCCACTATGTAATTTCAGCAGAGCAGATTGCATTGTGAAAAAATTTTCTGGCACTATTACCGTCATTAGAATTACCACTTACCTAGCTTATTATCCTAGCTCTTCACGGAAACGCCTTTGTACCAGGGTATTCTTCTCTTGCTTTAGTCGTTTCTTTTCTTCGCTACGACCATGTTTGGAAAGACAGATTGTAGGAAATATGTAAAATCATATCCATACAACTAATCCAGGCGTGAAAAGTAGACAGTCCGTATTAAAAAGAATCTTAATTTTCAGGCCTAGCTTTCCACATATTGTACATGTGGAATTCGAAGGCGTATCTGTTAATACCTGAGCTACTTTGCCATCTATCATTGTAAGAAAGAGATCATGCTTCACTTACACTCCTTCACCTTCTTTGTTAATTAATAATGGACAAAAATAATTTATTTGACCTTTTATTTCATCCACAACAGCTTTAGTTTTCTCGGGAGTTTCTTTGCAAAATTCTATTACTATAGGCCGGCAAAAACGAACAAATGACGGTACCAGATTTTGCCGGACAACATCACCTGTTAGCTCTTTAATTAACTTAATAGGCACCAAAGAAGTGATAAATAAATTTGCATCAGAAATTAGTTCAGACTCTTCTGGCAGTTTCTGTTTGTACAGGCTTTGACCGGATGAGCCATCACTCTATAGAAGTAAGTTATTCAATCCATTCCTATACACTGAATCTATTGGCAATATTCTAGCTGCAGTGTGATCTAATAAATCCTGAAGTGTTGCTATTTTTGCACTTGTGTCTGTAATTTCTATAGCTGAAGATGGTGGATAGCAAGTAGTTTTAACTTCTTGCGCTTTGTAATATGGTGGAAACACAAAACATTTTCGTTCGTACGTTAAAGTTCTCAAGTACAAATATTGTGCTTTCGTTAAATCCAAGTCAATAAATACGCTTAATGCTTCTTCATCCGTTAACTGTCTGCCTTGCGTCTTCTATGAGACTCCAGAATAAGGTCTTATTTTCACTGTCAGCAAACCTTAACGTTTCCACAAGTTTAGCTTCTATTCCTTCTCCTATCGAACGTAACCCTTGAAGATATGCGTTATAGACGTGTTCAAATCCATATTCATTAAGTAATATTGTATATTTTCTTCTTTTACTGGATTTTCACAAGTCTGGATAAGATACGCACGATCTCCCACGTTTTCCGGAAGAAGTAGATGTGGAGACAGTTGCAACGTCTTCAGAGTTCGGTAAAGTTTATGGGTAGCTAGGCTACAAATCAACATTAAATGTAAAGCAGGGGTAAACGTAGGCAACTGTCAAAAGTCTAGATGTACTTCAAAAAAATTTTTTTACCATATTTTATTTTGCAATTATTTTAAGATAAAAGTTAACATAATATTAAATACATATTAGTTGTTTCATATTCTTCAAAACAAAGGTTTCCAGAAATATATAATACATTATACCTTTTCCTGTAACGCATAACAATAAAACCAATTTGAAAGTGATGAAGTAAACGGGCTTAACATTGACGTCCGTCAAAACTATAAAGTTTGTGGTATTGAAAAAAAATATTTCAGGTAAATATTTCCATAGTGCGGCAGGCCGACTAGCGCCCCCCACCCCCCCTTTCCGGAGCAAGATAGGGACACCGTGGTTCTCAAGCCTATTGCCCAACCCCGGCCAGGGGGGAAGTCTCCGAGGGGATTTCCGCACGAAAAAAAAAGATACTAACCGTAAGTATTTTAAACATAAATAATTAAAACCCAGCTTTAAAAATGAATTAATTGTCTTGTAGTACAGGAGCTAAAACTAAATGCCGGGGTATGACAACCGAGCGATACGGTTTAAAATTCGACCGCGGGATCCCTCGGCTGATTAAAATTGAAAATTAATATCTGGTATCATCACAGATTACATAATTTTGTATCATATAGAATATCTTTACCTTATCTTTATAGATATGGTAAACTTAGCGAACAATACCGCGTTCCAAACTAATTTAATCTCATCGGTAGGCACCTAACAGTAGGTAACTTCAGAGGTAGGTAGGTACTTTGTTGATAATAGTAATCACAAGTTTTTGATATTCAGCGCGGGCCGCGAACCAGCGCACCGCAGTCACCGCGATGCGACAAGCTTTTTAATAAGTATTCATCTGCGAAGTTGAGTCCACTGATACACAAGTATCTTGAATAAGCGGTTAACTTTGAAGATTGAAGCTGTTATTCAGTTAAATAAAACGCTATGATGCAATGCCAATATTCAATGAACCAGTTTTATTACACTACCAATGAAGTAGGATATTGTGGCATCGCCGTAACCCTACGCTCACATTTCCGATGTGGTTGCGATCAATTCAGATATTAAAACCGCTATTTCCAATAGTAAAAGTTTTATTTCCCGCGAGTCAGGTGGGAGTGAACCAGCGTAGAAATGTTTATAGCGCACACGTAATAGAATTTTTACACACGAGCTGCATTTGTGCGGCCTGGTTGGTCTCCTGACGCTGGGCAGGTATACCTAGGTACGTTAGACGGTAGGTAAGTGTTTATGTACGTATTTACATAAATATTGGCTACTTTAGTACTTATATTATAAGATGTGGGTCTCACGGTATCTAAATAGATATTTCAATTATGTTCAGATTGAAGCGTCGATAGCTTAGTTGCGAGCAACTGTAGGTTTGGTTAAGGAGTTAGCCTTACGATCGAGAGGCTTCGGGTTTAAGTCCTAGCCATTACAAGACCTGCAAGAACCCACTTCTAACTTAGCTAAACGGGTTAGGGGGAATATTAATAATGTAGGCTACTAATATTAATAAAATAAATGTAGGTATAATTTTAATATTCAATTGTGACATCGCGCGTCGCCGTGACATTCACGACCTCTATGTGCAATACGTAGGTCACAACTAATATTTTTTGTGAGTAACACACATTGGGGAATATAGAAGTGTTGCAGCCAAGTGCTGAGTGATTCGGAGATGGAAGTCGCTTGCTGAACTTTTGTAGCTGGCTTACTTTAAGAGATGATTAATATAAAGTACGGAAAGTACCTGGGCGCCATCCAGTGTAGACACTAATAATATTATAAACGCGAAAATTGCGCGTATGGATGTTAGTTTCTCTTTCACGCAAAAACGGCTTAACGGTTCTGGCTGAAATTTGGTACAGAGATGGATTGATTCCACGCGGGCAATAGCTAGTAATTAATGCATGAATACTATTTATATTATTTAATCTCATCATATGCATCTACATACCTAAAGGTACAGGCAATCTCAATAATAAAACAAATGATATCTGCCAACAGCCCGAGTGCCAGAGTCGTAAATAATCCGCAGTCCGCAGGGTCCAACCTGTCACCTCTGTGCCACCGCT
Source organism: Cybosia mesomella (assembly GCA_946251805.1). Classification (NCBI taxonomy): domain Eukaryota; kingdom Metazoa; phylum Arthropoda; class Insecta; order Lepidoptera; family Erebidae; genus Cybosia; species Cybosia mesomella. The sequence continues at coordinate 28,171,131 of OX276408.1, forward strand.
GAAGGCGGCCAGCTGTCGCGGGGCATCACCCCCAGTTATGGTAATGAACAGATCATTAGAACATTGTAAAGGGCTACAGATGCGCGTTATGTTGTCGCTAATGCTGCTATTGTTTATCATTTGTGCTCTGAAATATTGGTCGTACCGTGGGGGGCTTTACTCGGGTATTAATAAGGAATATGGCTTTTCATTTATAACTTATAAAAGTCCTAATTTCGTACAGATATCGTTATTGCGTTTGTTGGAATTATTCTATGGATACCTACGTAACTGCGATTTAGTGCTGTTTTAATTGCAATTTAATTTTAATATAGGTAATTTTATTTGTTTACTGCGCAAATAAAACCCTTTTCCAGTTCAATAAAAGTAAATAGATAGGTAATAAAATTAAAAACTATAGTATAATATGTATAATAAAAAAATGCGAAATTCATCGTACTGTTTCTAGAAAACGTCCTACGGTGATTTCATTATGTAGGAGTTGCATTTGTAAATCCAATAATTCCTCATCTTTATCTAAGTATTTCTATTTTCCTTCGCGCCGTTTGAGAGTTCCAATTTTTATTTAGTGATCCATTGTTTTTTAGTTCATTTAATAATTTTGCAATGGTAACATAGTTTTTGTTGATTGACCTATTTACTAAGGAATGCCAATTTTCCATAATGTTATTAGTTCTGTGTCTCGCAGATGATATAGTGCTTATACTAGTCTGCGGGTGAGTTGCAGCAAACATTGGAGCAGTGGCGAATAGTGCTAGAGGGGGCGGGACTTCGGATTGGTAAACAAAAGACCGAATATCTGCACTGCAACTTCAGTGGCACAAGTACTGACAACATCATTGCCCTTGATGGTGCTCCCGTGAACAGGGTCGACCATTTCAAATACCTTGGCTCAGTCATCACCAAAGACGCGACCATCGACACCGACATTACCCACCGAATAAATACCGGCTGGATGAAATGGAAAGAGCTCACTGGGGTATTGTGTGACAAGAGAATGCCAGTGCATATCAAGGGCAAAGTGTACAAGACTGCTTTGAGACCTGCCATAATACACGGCGCTGAATGCTGGCCTCTTAAAAAACAACAAGAGGATAAACTACACGTCAGTGTCCATGCCTCTACTATATTATTGGTCCGGTGACGTTCGCCGAATGCACTTATAATGTCGAAATATTTGCTTTTATATATAATTTTTCTCATATATTCAAAAAAATTTGGCATTTCTTTACATTCTGTTTCTATATATTCAAAACCAGTTTTGATTTTCTCTTGTGGCAATAATGCCAAGGCGGTACATAATCCGAGGATTCGCCGGCCGTCTTGTTTGCATTTAATGTGACCTAAATATTTACCTTTGCGCCATATTTTTCGAGCCCAATGATAGTAACACCCTTTATTTTGATATTTGGGAAAACACTTAAAAGTGCATTAATAGCAGCGATTTCAAAATCACAGTGAAACGTAGAGATGGTATTTGAGATTTAATTAACCTAAACAGAGAGTATTATAGTATGTCAGGATCGTAGCAAATGGAGATCCGTGATCTCTGCCTACCCCTATGGGAAACAGGCGTGATTTTATGTATGTATGTATTAACCTAAACATAGTGTCATAAGTTTTTCCTTTTTATCACATAGTAAGGCATATATCAGTGGTACTACCTACGTTAACATTATCAGTAGCACTACTGACTTCACGATGTATCGAATATAATTGTGTAAATGGTACTGGGCAACTGGCGAAGGTTGCATCTCCAAAAAAATCTTTTAAATTAAATATATTATTCTCTCTGGCAGCTTGTGAACAAAATATTAAAATGCGTGTTCCTTCGTATACGTAATCAGCCATAACAAAGTGCACAACTCTATAATTTCATTAATACCATTGTATCACAGAAAACCTGTAGAGGAGTAAAATAGTAGTTTATGCAACTGTCATATAAGAAGGGGTATTAAAACACGAGAGTCTGTTTAAGAGTCTGATAATACGTTGACTCGAGTGTTTTAATACCTAAGTTATATGCAGTTTCATACACTACTTTATCTTCAGTCATAGGAAAAATTGAAATTAAACAAAGTAGGTAGGTTACAAGGAAGTAATTTAGCGTGCGCCATTTTTTAGGGATCCGTTGCCAAATGGCAAAAAACGAAACCCTTATAGATTCGTCATGTCTGTCTGTCTGTCCGTCCGTATGTCACAGCCACTTTTTTCCTAAACTATAAGATCTATGCTGTTGAAACTTGGTAAGGAGATGTATTCTGTGAACCGCATTAAGATTTTTATACAAAAATAGATAAAAAACAATAAATTTTGGGGTCCCCATACTTAGAACTGAAACTCAAAAATTTTTTTTTCATCATACCCATACATGTGTGGTATCTATGGATAGGTCTTCAAAAGTGATATTGAGGTTTCTAATAAAAACAATAATTGGTTTGAACGAGATCTAGTAAGTGGTTTTTTTTAATACGTCATAAATCGTAAACTGCAATTTACCTTTCATTCAATCAACTCAAATATAAAAATTAATAAAGAAACATTATGTTACTTGCTGCTACGGAACTCTTAATGGGCGAGTCCGACTCGCACTTGGCCGCTTTTTTCACAGTTCAAACTGCGCATGCGTGCGCCCCTTTTTTTCATATTCAGCTAGTTTAACGAATAAAAAAAGATAGCGGTGCTATAATGAGTTTTATGATACAGTTGGCGGTACTATGATAAGTTTTTCACTCCTCTTGCTCAAAAAGACCGTCATTGTGAAGTACCAGAGCGAAGAAAAAATTGCAATTCTTCCTCTAGGGGACAGTTTTTTTTTAATTTTTGTGTGTCAAATGACAATGAGCCTACAAAAACGAAAAAGTCTTTAGTCCTAAGTAGAATAATCATGAATAAATACTCGACTTATTACTGTTTCATAAAAAAAGAACTTCATTTTAATTTTGAAAATGGAACTAAAATCGGCGATCTCTGGTAGAATGCATGCAATGTGTTGCGGCTACAGAAGAAACAAAAAAAAAGACATTGGCGCGAAATCTTTATAATTTTTCTCTAATTGCAAATTGAATTGGGAGTGACCGTAATAAATTTTAAAATTTGTATTGGATTGTTTTATTTTCTCGCAATCGTAGTGAAAAGTAGTGTACACACACGGCGCTAAAACCCATTAAAACTCGGTGTTATATAATGGGTCATTTTAGCTTCTTGTACCTTGTAACAATCTACTATTATCTACACTCAAATCGAAAAATTCGAATTACGAATTCAAAGACGATTCTATACATACGCACTTTATAAACGCATATACATACAATTAAAAATAAAACTTATTATAGTACATATACCGCTGTCTTTTTTTATTCATTAAACTAGTCTAAGGTTTTAGGCTGAATATGAAAAAAAATGCGCACGCATGCGCAGTTCGAACTGTGAAAAAAATGGCGCACGCTAAATTACTTTCTTGTAACCTACCTACTTTGTTTAATTTAAATTTTTCCTATGAGTGAAGATAAAGTAGTGTATGAAACTGCATATAACTTAGGTATTCGCCTCATGCGATAAACAGACTCTCGTGTTTTAATACCCCTTCTTATATGACAGTTGCATAAACTACTATTATTTTTGAATTTTATGTATATGCGTTTATGAAGTGCGTATGTATAGAATCGTCTTTGAATTCGTAATTCGAATTTTTCGATTTGAGTGTAGATAAAACTTTTTTCGATGGTTCCACAGCAAATGGAACTACGGTTAAATTACTTTTTTCCATCGTCCCATCAATGGAACGTCCCATGGAACTACGGAAAAAGGGAAATAAAATTATAATTATTAAATAATAACAGCAGTTAAGTACTTATAAGGTATCTACGAAGAAATCTGTGGGAAGGGAGGGGGTCATAAAAATCCGTTATTTAATTTAATTTCATAAGTTAACTAATAAATAAGTTTTGCTAATTAATTATTTTAATATCTATATGATACATACACTTTCTTTTTTTACATGAGGCACTTTCAGTATAGGCAGAAAATAAAGTGGCTACTAGTTGTTTGGCACGATAACTCATTTGCAAACACTGATTATCCCTCGACCGGAACGCCCAGAAACAAGTCATGAGCGTAACTCGTACGCTGTGAGCGACACCAGTCACCCGCCCCGCGCCAGCCATGCGCAGTGGGCAGTGGGCAGTGGGCAGTGGGCAGTGGGCAGTGGGCTGTGGGCAGTGGGCTGTGGGCTGTGGTGTCGCGCGAGCGGCTGCGGCGGCCGCGGCGGCTCAGCGGCGGACGTTGACGGTGCGCTGCACGGCGGACATGCCGTCCACGAACCGCGTGCGGAACAGTACGTTTGCGTTGTTGAACATGCCGTCCTTCAACGATACTATTATGAACTGGAACAAACACAATTGTTGTAAAATTGCACATTTTTATGAGTTTTCATTTTATCGTTTAAGCTCATAATGACAACTTGGCACAATGACAACTGGATGCAGAATGTCCGATTCACAGGATATCAACTTCCCAAATGACATAACACATAACATAAACTCACGTCTATATCCCCGAAGGGGTAGGCAGAGGTGCTAGCACCCACATTTCGCCAGTTTATGTTTAGGTCCCTAATAATAGTTGGCGAGCCTATTGCCATTAACCGGGCACTTATAAACCTGCGGTAAATACACACATAACTTCGAAAAGCATCGAAAAGTCATTGGTGTGTGCCATGGTAAAACCTGGGATCAAACCCGAGACCTCGTCTCAGCAGTCCATTACCCATACCACTAGGCTACCGCGGTACCTCTCAGCAGTCCATTACCCATACCACTAGGCTACCGCGGTACCAAATGACAACATCGCAAAATATTTTTTTTTTCTAAAAGTCAATATTCTCGATGAATATTGTTACGTGCGCGGGGTACAAATTAAATGCCGTTTATACAACAAAGAGGTTTATTCGCTCACCACAAATTAGACAACTAAATAACTAGTAGACACAGTACTCTTCAACAGTTCAAAACACTCAGCAGTTCACAGTAGTCCACAGTAGTTCCTTAAGTCGCAGTTATAACTGTCTTGAATCGCTTCGGTAAGATGTGTTCGCTTTCGCTCCCGAAAATAACTGATTCGTATCGATAGCCGGGCGTCTTTTTATAGCTCTTAAATAAGAGTAGAATGTTCCGGAATCATCTAATCTCCAGAGACGTAGGTATTTACTGGAGCGTTCGAGAAAACAAATAGGTACCTACACAGTCATGCCGACGATAGAGGTGAACGCCCTTGATATCACGATTTGTAGGTAAGTAGGTATAGGTATTTGAAGTACTTTGTGATTTTGTAGATTTTTCTTCACTGTTCGGTAGAGACACTAACAATGCGTTTTAATTTCCAGAAAATTCGATCAGTAGTTTCCGAGATATCGACGATCGTTGTAACAATATTATATTATATGAAGTATATAGAATCAATCTAGTTATATTATGTTCATTTGACCTTTTTTTTTTTTTATCGTGCGGAAATCCCTTCGGATACCCCCCCGCCGGCCAGCGGGGGCGGTTATGTCGGGCTTGCACCGACTAAAACCGCACGCCGTCTCGGGTCTTCAGACGCCGGGGTGTAAGGTTACCCATAGAGCATATCACTCGCACCCCGGCTGACCCTGGGCCATCTCACCACTAACAGCATCGCTCATCCTGTCTCCTCTGAAAGCAGAGGAGTACGGAGAGCGATGTGTTCCCGCCACGTTGGGTATTGGCCGACGATCAATGCCAACCCTATGAAGGGGTGAAGGGGAAGCCATTGACCGCCGCCCAGGGTGTACCGGCCGCTCCGATTCCGTTGCCCCCGGATTGCAGCGGGATCGGAATCGGAGCGACACTCGAGGAGGTTACCCAACACACACCCCATGTTCATTTGACCTAATTTTCATATTTAGGTTTAAAAAAATTATTTCTCATAGGAACAGTATAGTTAACTTAAAATGAGTTACAGAGCAATTAACATGATAGTTTAAATATATACTTCGGTGCACCAGAGGTCAGTCTACAACAGGATATCAAACTTGTTATCACCTTATCTAACCAGAATGATTCACCAACAATAGAGTGAATGATAAACCTTTTTCGATTTAAACTCATAATGTGAGCTTCGTACAATGACAACCGGCGACAATGCGAAGTTGACATTCTGCGAAGTGTATGTTTGAGAAGTTATCATTATGCACAGTCGGCATTCTTTGAAGTATTCTTCTCCGAAGACATTTTGCATCCGTTTTTTTTTATGAGTTTAAACGACATTTTAAGTACTTTGTGTACGGTGTGTGTGTGTGTGTGTGTGTGTGTGTGTGTGTGTGTATGTGTGGTGTGTGTGTGGTGTGTGTGTGTGTGTATGTGTGGTGTGTGTGTGTGTGTGTGTATGTGTAGTGAATTGAATGTACAAACGGTGTCCTTTACAAGGCGATAACCCAGGTAGAAAGGAAATTTCAGACAGACTTCGACCGTGTGTCCGCCAGTGGGCAACCTTGCCAGGGCCAGCGTTGACTCATGGTCGTTGTGTATCCCGCAAATACCTACGGCCGGTAATGGTAGCCGCGCGACACGGAAGTCGGTACCTGTGAATGGCGGAAGTGCTCTTTGAGCATGTGACCGATGTTCTGCGTGTGCGATAAGTCCAGCGCGGCGTCCACCTCGTCAAGGATGTACAGCGGCGCCGGCTTGAACAGCAGCATGGCCAGCACCAGCGACAGCGCCACCAGCGAGCGCTGTCCGCCCGACAGCTCGCCCAGCGACTCCTTCCACGTGTTGTTGAAGCCCACCTTCACCTGCAGGCAACACTGGCGTCAGTTTCGAGACTCCACTGGCGCGCGATAGCTAAACAGCGTGCGGTACCAACGCGTGTTTACAAAAGATTGCGTGTGTTCTGTACTAAAGCAGGATACGGGCTCGAATGCACAATTTGTCTCCGTAAAAGCTTCTTCAACTCAACACGGTGTGGGTGTTGGGCTAAAGGAGGATACGTTGATCGCTTTCACGATTAGTCCGCACGAAAGCTTAGGCTAGGAAGCACTAGTAGTGGCGGTACCGACCTCGAGCCCGTCCAGCACGGTGAGGCCGGCGGGCGGCGTGAGGCGCGCCTGCGCGCCGGGCAGCAGCGTGCTGAAGATGGAGCCGAAGTCGCGGTTGACCTGGTCGCACGCCGTGACCAGCGTGCGCTTCTTCTTCTCGTCCAGCTCCGCCATGACCTGCACCAGCTTGGCGCGGTCGGCCTCCACGATGGCCTTCTTGCGCAGCACGTCCTGGTACTGCTCCTCCTCCTTGCCCAGCAGCGTGTGCGCGCGCGCGTTGAGGCCGCGCGCCAGCTTGTCCTTGCGCTCGCGCAGCTGCGCCAGGCGCTGGCCCGCCACGGGCGCCTGGCGGCCCGCGAAGTCGTACAGCCCGCCCGCCGCGCCGAAGAACCCGCGCTCGCCCGCGATCCACGCGTGCTCCGCGCCCAGCGCCAGGATCTGCCGACAGGACACAGCCGCGTCACGCGTCACGCGCCGCACCGGCCCGCGCCACCCCACCCGCCCTACTCACCTTCCTGGCGCACTCGGCGGCCTCGCTCTGCAGCTCCTTAATCGTGAAGCCCAGCTCCTTGACGGCCAGCTCGGCGTCGGCGCTGGCCTTGATCAACTGCTCCTTCTGGCGCTGCAGCGCGGCAATGGAGCTGTTGCGGCTCGAGATCTCCGCCTTTTTCGCTTTGATACGGGACTGCATCTCCTTCACTGCTTCCTAAAAGGCAAGTTTACTGTTTACTCGTCACTACGATATTGTAGCAGCAGCAGATGACTTCTATGTTTACTACTGACTGGCTGTACGGAACATTTTTTTGCTCGATACAGCCAGACCCAACTTTTTCTAGCTGTCACAAGTGGCATTACAAAAAGACGCCCTATGCCTATACAGTTAGGTATCGAAATTTGTTTAGTTTTAATCGTTAAGTATTATATTTTGATATTTGTACCGCGTATTAATGTCGGTGTTTGTACCTATATCATTTTTTCTTTACATACCCGCGGATTATTATACGGGAACTATGCTGGCTGTACATTGGGAGTTGAGCGCGACGTTGCTTTGTGAAGGGTCCGAGCTCATGAGCTCGTTTGGTAGACCCTGGGCTCGCGCTTTTTTGGGTTGGCCTTGCCACGCGCTTTGGGGGAGCATTGTTGTGATTTTGTTTTTTTGAATGTTATTAATTGGTGAAAATTAATTATCGAGATAGTTATCTCTTTGTTAAATAAAGTGAATACGCCCATCGCGTTCGTTGGACTTGGAACCTTGCTGCGGTTGAAAACACATTCTATGGGAAGTATATCTCACATTTTATTTTATGGCATAATTAGTTTATTGTATATTCAATTACACGTACATTCATGTCACATACAGTTATATAGATATTATATAGATAGATAGGCACACTTTCCAATCTTTGCTAAATTCCCGGCTGAATCCAGGTCAATTGAAAATCAGTGACCCATTTATTAATATATTTTGAGTATTGTTGATGATAATTAACGGATTGGTTTAATTTTGGTTTGCCATTTGAAACTTAACACGCGGTTCAAGGTTTAACACGCAATTTTGATTGGTAATTTATCGGTACTATTTTGCCTTTTGGTGCAATTGAGTTTGACTATTTTCACCTTAAAACTTGGAATTGTTATTGTAATTAAAATACTTCCTGGTCGATTTCGATCGGGTGTCAATTGCGACTTAATTTGATTATTGAAACAAGTACGTGCTAAAAATCTGTTTAAATTTGATTTGTTGTTTATTCATGTGTTTGATTTGATCCGCCGCGGCCGGGAGGCCTGATTAGATATTTATGTGTTTACTTGCTATAAAATTGAAAGTAATGTATAATTTGATTTGTTTGTATCCGAGCGTTTAAAATAGCTAATTCTATAGTTTAATATTTCTCGGGATTTCCGGGTAATTTTTGGAGGTCGATTCTGACCGAACTAACCGATTCACTGTGACAGGAATTCAACTTCCCGGGAATTTTTGATATTACTTTTGTTTGATTTGTTCTAAGTTCAGGGCGGTTCCTGGAATGCCTTTTGACCGTTTTGAGGGTTTGTCGGTTAATCGGTTGTTATAAAATTGCGGTGTTTTTTATTGTTTGAACGGTTTTATATTCGTACAGACTTCCTGTTTGATTAATGATTTTGTACCGTTTGTTGACTGCACATTGGTGTAGATCCGGATCATTAGACACTTTATTTTCGATAGATATTAAGTTTTAGTTTTATTTGCGTTTCCACTGTCGCGCCTTAGATCACGCTTCTGAACGAAGTAGTGATTGCGTGAAAGTGAGTGGTGGTGCTACGGCTTGAATACTACCTGCTCGTGGTACTCCTCACCTTATTGTCTCCGGGTTTAAGGAGACTGGTAGCAGAGCTGTTAATTTTTTTTTTATTACTGCGCTCGCTCGGTTCACGCACTGAACAAAATTCATAACTCATTTATTTAGTTTCTGCGTCCCATTCCAAAGGCCCACCCTGGAACCGTAACACAATTTTTGCTCTGAACAGCTTGTCTAGTACACATAAAAGCCATTGGCAGCTGCAAATACTTTCTACCTCGCGCGTATAGTGACGGGCTAACTTCGTGACAATGTACTCTAGCCGACCAGTTAGTTCACATGTGGGAACATTTTGACGTTTGTTCACGAAACTTGCAGGTAACTACTTATAGGACTAGTTATTGGCTAGTTGGTCCGTAGAAGCTGCTCGTGATGTACAGACCGCGGCCGCGGCGTGCTCCTGCTGGGCGCCGCGCAGGCTCTCCTTCAGCTCCTCGGCGGCGAGGCTGGTCTCCTCGAGTTGCTGGCGACTGGTCCGGACGGCGTTCTCCAGTTCCTGCACTTCGAGCTTGAGCGTCTCCAACTCTTGCTCCCTCTGTTTCCAGGCGGTTCCATGCAATTCTGCTTCCTTTTTAGCCTTTTTCAAAGCCTCTTCAGCTTTTTTGAATTCCCTGTGACAAGTTATCGTTTTAGAGTTATGTTCTCCGAAAAACACGATAAACTGCATCAAAGCACTGCAGATCCTACACTTATAAAGTAAGTAAACATTAACATGTTGAACAATTAATTTATTCAAAATACAAATTTTATTGTTATATGCATGCCAAACTTGGGTATTTGATAACAAAACCAAATGCAAAGTAAGGTCATGTCAGAGAGCAATGGAGCACAGTATGCTGAAACTAAAAAAAGGTAAAACTTTCCACAATAACTATAACCTGTTAATTAGATATCATATTAGAACATCTCCCACCTCTCCCGGTGGCCCTTGATGTCCTTGACCTTGTCCTCCAGCTCGCGGGCGCGGACCGACGTCTCTTTTTGCGTCGCCTTGTCTCTTTCTACAGCTGCGGTCAATTCTGCTACCTAAAAAAACAATCAAGGCTTAGGTTAGCAGCGCCATACTTTTCAATGAATGCCGGGAAAGTGTTAAATATCGTTATAATAGTGATATGCTCCAATCGTACGGTTTGTGAATGCCAGAGATCTTATCTCTCCTTTCAGAGGTCTTTCTGTAATTTTTTCTTTAATATTCCTTTCTTTTTTTTCCATTTTGGCAACCTATCCTTGCGATTCTGCCGTACCGCTTTTTTTTATGGATGATAGGCTCACGTTTGACCTCTATCTCACCTGATCGTAAGAGACGATGTGGTCTACGATGGATCACGTTTGCCTAGAAGGAACCTATTCACTCGAGACTTGAAGATTCCGAGGTTATAGCTTTCCGGAAAGACTCAGGCAGGCAATTCCACTCCTTAGCTGTACGCATAATAAATGTGTCGCCGAAACGTTTCGTGCGTATGAGTGGAATATCCACCATGTAGCGGTGGTGCGTCGCTGTGCGTCTGGTCGTTCGTAGGTGGAAAGGGCTTGGAGGTATCAAGTTGTGCAATTCCAGCGCACACTCTCCGAAATGCATCCGGTAAAAAACCGATAGGCCTGCAACATTGCGTCGATGTTCAAGGCTCTGAAGCCTTTTCTCGACGAGTGCATCGTTATTGATGAGCCTATTGTCTCAAGCGCTTCCAGGTGGTATTTAGCTGCGCCATCACACAGGTACGAGCAGTACTCTATACAGGATCGAACCTGCGCTTGGTACAAGTTGAGCAACTGTTCCGGTGTGAAGTACTGTCGCACCTTCGACAGAATACCCAGCTTTTTAGCAGCCACTTGAGTTTTAGCCTCAATGTAAGACCCAAAATTGAGGGTGGACGTCAGGGTAACGCCAAGAAGCTCGAGGCGGTCGGTTATCGGCACGGATGCATTTCGGAATGTGGGGTTTGGCTGAAATTGACTTCGCTTGGCAGAGAAGAAACACGCCTGGGTCTTGGTAGCGTTGAACTTGACCAAGTTAGCATCACCCCAATCGGAGACCGCCTTCAAGGACAAATTCAAACGCTCAACCATAGCCTCTCGGAGAGATCGGATCTGTCTCACGCTGGCTCGGGGGTTGGACTCGTAGCTCTCGACTACTGTGCTTTCGTCTGCGTACCCAAAAGTACCGGGCTTGAGCAGGTCGTTAATGTGCAGCAAGAATAATGTAGCCGAGAGTTCCGACCCCTGAGGGACCCCAGCGTTGATCGCTAATCGGTCAGATGTGCAGCCGTCAACGACCACCCGGATAGACCGATTCCTCAGGAAGTCTGTGATCCAGACACATAAGCCAGCGGGAAGACCGTAGGACGGAAGCTTGCCAATTAGGCTATCGTGCCAGACCCTGTCAAAAGCCTTCGAGATGTCGAGAGAAACGGCAAGTGCCTATCCGTGCCTCTCGATGGCCTCACTCCAAATGTGGGTGGCATGCACCAACAACTAACATTATATTTTTTTGTATTCACGAATAAAAGCCGCGGTAGCCTAGTGGTATGGGTAATGGACTGCTGAGACGAGGTCTCGGGTTCGATCCCAGGTTTTACCATGGCACACACCAATGACTTTTCGATGCTTTTCGAAGTTATGTGTGTATTTATCGCAGGCTTATAAGTGCCCGGTTAATGGCAATAGGCTCGCCACCTATTACATTGGGACCTAAACATAAACTGGCGAAATGTGGGTGCTAGCACCTCTGCCTACCCCTTCGGGGATATAGGCGTGAGTTTATGTTATGTTATGTTATGTTATGAATACAAAAAAAAGAAGAAGCAATTTATGTTGTTTGTAGAGGTATAATAGGCAACGAATATTAAAATGTTACAGGGGGCGCTCTCACCTCCGCGCGCAAGCTCAGTATCTCGGCGTGCAGCTGCGCCGTGGACGTGGTGGCCAGCCGCGCCTTCACCACCGCCAGCTCGTGCAGCATCGTCTCGTGCCTGCCGACAACCACCGGTTACTCATTTCATTGGTCAACGTTTTCCACTCCAAAATCGGTAGACGTATTAAGGATGGAAGTTAATAAGTAATTTTATTAGTAACTAGCAGGGCTCGCGACTTCGTCCGCTTGGACTGAGACCTAGGTTTTATTTTTCACGTACCGCTGGTGCATGGCGCTGTACTTGTCGGCGCCCTGCTGCATGGCGGCCAGCTCGGCGGTGTCGCGCGCCAGCGTGTCCTCGGCCTCCTGCAGCTGCTCCTCCAGCCGCCGCAACTCCTGCAGCTGTAGCAGCACAGAGCCGCCCTGCGGGGGACCAGCTCGTACAGATACACACACACACACGCATGATGTCACTGTCTGTTCCCTACTAGTGTCGTAGTTTGGAAATCTATGCCAGAACATGTCCACCACTCCATAGGAATACAGAGACGATAAACCGCCTACCCCCTAACTGCCTCTTCACAGCGTTAAACGTGTAATACAAGACATGGGCCAATCCCACCTTAGCAGGACCTGTTTTGACCAATGCCAGAAACAGCAACCCTTAACAGTATACAAGCAAGGCTAGCTGATATTAAAATGTAATGTACCTTGACCGCAGCACCTCCAGACAAGGTCCCCGAGGGGTCGAACACGTCACCGTCCAACGTGACACTCCGGCGCTGAATGCGCGGGTGGAAGGTGACCTTCTTGGCTGTATCCAGGTCGCGGCACACCAGCGTGTTGCCGAACACCCAGGTCATGGCAGGCCGCAGGTGGGGGGCGAACGAGATCAAGTCCAGGGCCAGCTGGACGTTCTCAGGCCCGCCACCCTGCCACATACATAAAATTAACTCGCAAGGTTGTTTATGATCATGGTCATAATACAAATTAAAATAAAAAAGTTATATCTTTACATTCCAGTTTGTTACATAAGTATGCATTAAGTTTTATTTAACTTTATAGCTAACCAATCAGGAAACTCCCAGTCGAAATCAGTTCGGAGTTCATGTATCGATGATGGTGCCAGGCTGAGCACCACCACACACCCCAATAACGGAGTCGGCGCGAACTGCAAAGCTGCAGGTATATAGATATATAGATATAGTTACAATCCTCTGCGCCAGGCGCACGGTGTCCGCGTCCATGACGTGTCCGCTGATCTTGTTGAGCGGGATGATGGTGGTGCGCGACTGCAGCTGGCCGCGCTGCAGCAGCAGCTTGCTCGTCACCTCCGTGTCCACCACCACGTTGTACAGCTGCCGGCACAAGCTCGCTTCACTATACATACTAAGCTCGACATATCGATATACCAGCTTTTGCCCGCGGCTTCGTCGGCGTGGAATTATTTTCCGTTCCCCATGCCCATGGGAACTTATTCCAGGGATAATCTACCCTTTTTTTTTCGTGCGGAAATCCCTTCGGATAGCCCCCCGCCGGCCAGCGGGGGTCGTTATGTCGGGCTTGAAAAGACTAAAACCACACGCCGTCTCGGGTCTACAGACGCCGGGGTGTAAGGTTGCCCATAGAGCATATCCCTCGCACCCCGACTGACCCTGGGCCATCTCCGGTTTCGAGACGGCCCCCTCGGGTTTGGGAATCACGGTGTCCCCGTCTTGCCACGGTTTAGGGGAGGGGTGTTAGTCGCCCCACCGTCCCGGCCTGCTTCTGCTGGGGTGACAGGCAGCCTCACCTGCCACCCCCAGGCCTGCGCTCATGGAGGACGGAGGTCGTTAAGTGAGGGATAATCTAACCCTGTACCAAATTTCAGCCAGATCCGTTGAGCCGTTTTTGCAAGAAAGCCTACAAAAAGCCTACATACATACATACTTACAAACTTTAGCGTTTGTAAGTAGGATTGAGTTATTCCGAGATACAGGGGAATTACAGAGCAAATGCAGAGAGGCGGCGACTTAAGCAGCCGTACACACAACTCACGGACCTACCGTGACGTCATCGAAGTACGCGTGGCCTTAGTGTACTGCCCGTCCTTCATCCTGTGTACAGTTCTCTTAGGTTGAGCGCCGATTAGAGACAAGATAGTCTTAAGACAGACTTGTCACCGCGCTGATCTTGTAAGTATTTGACAGCTTTGTTTATGAAATAGTTTTGTTCGAATATCATACTTTCATAACATATATATCTGTAGAACAATAGTCTGGCCTAAGACTGTCTTGTCTCTTATGAGCGCTCAGCCTTAGGTTCAGTGTCTCCATATATCTACTCGATGAGATGCCAATACCATGTATCAGAGTATGTCCCTGTTAAATTTACTGATATGTATTGTGATACTACTTAGTAATATCGATATAGAATGAAGCGATTAATTTTGCTATTGACTGGTAGATGCAAAATAAATAAGAAGGGGAGATCTAACCCCTCACCTTCAAGTTCACCAAACTCTCATTCCCGCAAAATGTCACAACAACGCCTCCTCCGTGTATATGCTCTGAGCGAGTATACTATGTTGTAGAGTTTCCTCACGCGAGCGATTTATTTTTGCAGTCTTAAAACTGAGAGCATAAATGTATCAACTCACCCGCCCTCCCGCTGTGGTCTCTAGTGCCATGCAGTATTGTGGGTCGCACACGTCGATCAACCTACAGACGGTACCTGAAACATATAAGCCACTTAGATCGGACTATCTACTTATAGTATCCTCGATTTAACATACCGATAAAGTCTTTCATAGTAATCATATCGAAGCAAAATTACTTTTCGAAAACGAAAAAGGATGCTAACACCTTTCACTAAAATTTGGTCGGATGTTACCGTGGGTGAACATGGCAGTAGAGGTGCTATTATTCTTTTTGAGTGAATGATCTCCCCTTCTGGTCATCTCTGGATCCAGTGCAGACTTGAGCTGAAGTCCATATTTCTTGTAGGTAGTAGCTTCATGCCCGTAATAAGGTAGATGAAGAAGAATTTTGAGAATAGTGAGAGAATTTATATTGCGTAAGTTGAATGAACTGATTGTGACATTTGTAGATTTTAATGCAAGACATGGAGTAACATGACGGATACGCTGATGTACCGGAGAGTAGAGCGCTCGCGCTGGCCCCCGCCTGTACTGGGGCAGCTGCAGGGCTACTGACCGCTGACCCTGCCGTGGTCGAAGTTGGGCTGCGGCGGCGAGTACTTGAAGTTGCAGCGCTGCAGGCGCGCCGCCAGCGCGTCCAGCCGGTCGCGCAGGCCGCGCGCCCCCGCCTGTACTGGGGCAGCTGCAGGGCTACTGACCGCTGACCCTGCCGTGGTCGAAGTTGGGCTGCGGCGGCGAGTACTTGAAGTTGCAGCGCTGCAGGCGCGCCGCCAGCGCGTCCAGCCGGTCGCGCAGGCCGCGCGCCCCCGCCTGTACTGGGGCAGCTGCAGGGCTACTGACCGCTGACCCTGCCGTGGTCGAAGTTGGGCTGCGGCGGCGAGTACTTGAAGTTGCAGCGCTGCAGGCGCGCCGCCAGCGCGTCCAGCCGGTCGCGCAGGCCGCGCGCCCCCGCCTGTACTGGGGCAGCTGCAGGGCTACTGACCGCTGACCCTGCCGTGGTCGAAGTTGGGCTGCGGCGGCGAGTACTTGAAGTTGCAGCGCTGCAGGCGCGCCGCCAGCGCGTCCAGCCGGTCGCGCAGGCCGCGCGCCCCCGCCTGTACTGGGGCAGCTGCAGGGCTACTGACCGCTGACCCTGCCGTGGTCGAAGTTGGGCTGCGGCGGCGAGTACTTGAAGTTGCAGCGCTGCAGGCGCGCCGCCAGCGCGTCCAGCCGGTCGCGCAGGCCGCGCGCCCCCGCCTGTACTGGGGCAGCTGCAGGGCTACTGACCGCTGACCCTGCCGTGGTCGAAGTTGGGCTGCGGCGGCGAGTACTTGAAGTTGCAGCGCTGCAGGCGCGCCGCCAGCGCGTCCAGCCGGTCGCGCAGGCCGCGCGCCCCCGCCTGTACTGGGGCAGCTGCAGGGCTACTGACCGCTGACCCTGCCGTGGTCGAAGTTGGGCTGCGGCGGCGAGTACTTGAAGTTGCAGCGCTGCAGGCGCGCCGCCAGCGCGTCCAGCCGGTCGCGCAGGCCGCGCGCCCCCGCCTGTACTGGGGCAGCTGCAGGGCTACTGACCGCTGACCCTGCCGTGGTCGAAGTTGGGCTGCGGCGGCGAGTACTTGAAGTTGCAGCGCTGCAGGCGCGCCGCCAGCGCGTCCAGCCGGTCGCGCAGGCCGCGCGCCCCCGCCTGTACTGGGGCAGCTGCAGGGCTACTGACCGCTGACCCTGCCGTGGTCGAAGTTGGGCTGCGGCGGCGAGTACTTGAAGTTGCAGCGCTGCAGGCGCGCCGCCAGCGCGTCCAGCCGGTCGCGCAGGCCGCGCGCCCCCGCCTGTACTGGGGCAGCTGCAGGGCTACTGACCGCTGACCCTGCCGTGGTCGAAGTTGGGCTGCGGCGGCGAGTACTTGAAGTTGCAGCGCTGCAGGCGCGCCGCCAGCGCGTCCAGCCGGTCGCGCAGGCCGCGCGCCCCCGCCTGTACTGGGGCAGCTGCAGGGCTACTGACCGCTGACCCTGCCGTGGTCGAAGTTGGGCTGCGGCGGCGAGTACTTGAAGTTGCAGCGCTGCAGGCGCGCCGCCAGCGCGTCCAGCCGGTCGCGCAGGCCGCGCGCCCCCGCCTGTACTGGGGCAGCTGCAGGGCTACTGACCGCTGACCCTGCCGTGGTCGAAGTTGGGCTGCGGCGGCGAGTACTTGAAGTTGCAGCGCTGCAGGCGCGCCGCCAGCGCGTCCAGCCGGTCGCGCAGGCCGCGCGCCCCCGCCTGTACTGGGGCAGCTGCAGGGCTACTGACCGCTGACCCTGCCGTGGTCGAAGTTGGGCTGCGGCGGCGAGTACTTGAAGTTGCAGCGCTGCAGGCGCGCCGCCAGCGCGTCCAGCCGGTCGCGCAGGCCGCGCGCCCCCGCCTGTACTGGGGCAGCTGCAGGGCTACTGACCGCTGACCCTGCCGTGGTCGAAGTTGGGCTGCGGCGGCGAGTACTTGAAGTTGCAGCGCTGCAGGCGCGCCGCCAGCGCGTCCAGCCGGTCGCGCAGGCCGCGCGCCCCCGCCTGGCGCGCGCGCGCCGCCTGCTTCAGCTCCGCCTGGCGCTCCGAGCGGAACCCGATGCGCGCCAGCTCCGCCTGCGCACCCCCAAGTAGCAATAAGTGGGCGATAACAGTAAGCAACTGTCACCCCTTTACCTTGCAGTGGTAGGACCCGTCATGGAGGAATGGGTGGAGAGTACATATCTCCTACTGGCTGACTCAAATTATCACCACGCATGGCCGCTTCAGTGAGTTCTTACATCATGTACATCGCGAGCCAACGCCCGACCCGAATGCCACCACGGCCAGGGCTGTCCCGTGGACACGCCGCTTCAGACACCGGTAGAATACCCGGCGTAGAGGGAGCGGCGGATGTCCTCGTAACAGTCACGAAGCAGAAAGCCTCACGCTGCAGACCCTGGGTATACCCATAGTTGGCTGTATCTAAATTCTGAATTTTCAAATTTTACTTGTAATTTTTAAAATCGAACCTCCCGAGGTGTTATTATTTAACACTGAAGCAGGGCGGGGCGGGGTTGCGGGCACCGCGGCGAAGTGGCGCGATGCTCGTGTGCGAATCAAGAGAGCTCCCAGTCCCGAGTAGCCGCCCCACGGTAGCGGGACCATACAAATATCTCAAATAAGAACGTAATATTAAATATTTAGTGAAAAATTACATATCATTTTTTTATATTTTCGGGCATAGTGACTGATAACGACCAACCTCTCCAAGTTCAGAGACCTAATTCGGTGACACGTTGTATAGTATTTGAGTTTTTGAATATATATTGGTTAAACATAATACTATTTGTTGGAGATGTCGGAAAAAATAAGCCGTCTGTGAGTGAAAACGCTGCCTAAATACTTTGAGAGATGTAACAAAATGACCTATGGTGGAATTGTGTATTTTATATAGGTTGTGGTAGTGGAATAGGGTCCCACGGGTAGCGAAAACGGTAAGAGAATTCCACGCGGGTGCAGCCTCGGGTAACAGCTAATTAAATATAAGACCGAGACATAAGATGAACAAGAAGAAAAATTAATAAATTATTTATGTTTACCGCCAGCTTATCTATCTCTGCTTGTTGCTTGCCGATGTTCTCCTGGTCGCGTTGGAACTGAGCGCTGCTACTGTTGAACTCCCTCTCTAGAGCTTTCAGCCTTTCTTCTGCGTGCTTCTTCTCCATAGTGCTCTGGGTTATGCGAATAGATGCTTCAGAAGCTTCGGCTTTGGCCGCTAGAAGCAGAAATATCTTCAGATAGAGTTACTTGTCAACTGGAGTTCAATCGTACCTTTTTTTTTTTCGTGCGGAAATCCCTTCGGATAGGTTACCCATAGAGCATATCCCTCGCACCCCGACTGACCACGGGCCATCTCCGGTTTTGAGATGGCCCCCTTACTTGCTCTCCACTGTACTATCTGCTAATCAGAGGGACACGTGGAAAGCTTCCGAACAGCCCTCAACAGGGCCGTCC
The DNA here is from genome assembly GCA_946251805.1 of Cybosia mesomella. Lineage (NCBI taxonomy): Eukaryota > Metazoa > Arthropoda > Insecta > Lepidoptera > Erebidae > Cybosia > Cybosia mesomella. The sequence continues at coordinate 28,189,979 of OX276408.1, forward strand.
GCGCCTCGGTCGGAGTTGGCCGTAGGCGGCAGCGTCTCTCCCGCCCTAGGAGAGAGGCGCTGCTGTCTCCGTTGCCCAGGATGCACCGCGTGGAGGTCCCCAACCAAACACCCCAGTTCAATCGTACCTGATAATTTAACATTCCCTTGAAGTCATCTAGTCACGAAATAGATTTAAATGAGTATCCGCTGTTGAGCATACGAGGCACGCAGTGGACTTGCGCAAAGTACGTCACAGGCAGTCAACAGAATATGTAATTGTTGATAATAATTTAAATTAACCTTGATAGATCACGACTATCATTTAGATCCTTAATTTCTGTGATATAGCCAACCTTACTAGTGTCTGTCGGGTTGGTACTGTTGGGATCACGGGTGATGAAGTAAAAAATAATGGACTGTAGTTTGATGTTTATAATAATATTTAAATAAAGAAAAAATACATCGACTTTGTGAGTTGAGTTAGATGGAACGCGAGTATCGTGCGCGCCGCTCGTTGGTCAAGTCGTGAGGCTCCGATCGACCCCCTGCGCTCCTCGCCGCACCGTCATCGCGCCGCCGGGTGCCCCCGTGCCCCCGTGCCCCCGTGCCCCCGTGCCCCCGTGCCCCCGTGCCCCCGTGCCCCGCGCGTGAACAGGTGCCGATTTTGTTTTATAAAATGAAATGAGGTGAAAATATTTGGTAAATATAACACTAGTGGACTTTGAAAAAGACACATTATTTATTGTCACGAACTTGCCTAAACGAGTTTACATCTGTAGTATACAGGAATAAGTATGGAATATTAATTGGCAAGCTCCCAATTCGAAGAAACAATTCTACAGTTGTTCCATTCCCTCTGCATATGACATACCCATGAGTTGGTCCTGCAGCGACTCGGACGCGCCCTCCATGCCGGTGCTGACCGAGAGGAACTTCTGCTGGGCCTCTGTTAGCGCTGCGTTACTTTGCTCGCTCGTCGTGCGCAGGTTCTCGAACGTCGAGGAGACCTGGAGATTCATAGTCATGACTGAACGAGGGCCACGGTCGTAAGACGCAATGTTAACTATTAATAATATTACAACACTAATACAGTAAATGTGCTGATTTGAAATAGTGATGTTTTATATGAATTTAGATAACAAAAAGTTAAAATCCAGGACGACACTTTAACCCGCAACCAGTTCTTTTCTAGAAGGGATACTTTGACCGACAGCTATTTGGATAAGTCCTGGATATATGAAGTTCTCCTATACATGGGTCCTGTGATGCACTGATCACGCACCTGCTCCAGCGCGGCGCGCCTGGCTCGCAGCGCGGCGTCGTCGTCGGCCAGCGCGCGCTGCAGCAGGCGCGCGCGCTTGTCGTGCGCCAGCTGCGCCTCCCTGGGGGTGGGGGTGGGGGTGGGGGTGGGGGGCACGCACCTGCTCCAGCGCGGCGCGCCTGGCTCGCAGCGCGGCGTCGTCGTCGGCCAGCGCGCGCTGCAGCAGGCGCGCGCGCTTGTCGTGCGCCAGCTGCGCCTCCCTGGGGGTGGGGGTGGGGGTGGGGGTGGGGGGCACGCACCTGCTCCAGCGCGGCGCGCCTGGCTCGCAGCGCGGCGTCGTCGTCGGCCAGCGCGCGCTGCAGCAGGCGCGCGCGCTTGTCGTGCGCCAGCTGCGCCTCCCTGGGGGTGGGGGTGGGGGTGGGGGTGGGGGGCACGCACCTGCTCCAGCGCGGCGCGCCTGGCTCGCAGCGCGGCGTCGTCGTCGGCCAGCGCGCGCTGCAGCAGGCGCGCGCGCTTGTCGTGCGCCAGCTGCGCCTCCCTGGGGGTGGGGGTGGGGGTGGGGGTGGGGGGCACGCACCTGCTCCAGCGCGGCGCGCCTGGCTCGCAGCGCGGCGTCGTCGTCGGCCAGCGCGCGCTGCAGCAGGCGCGCGCGCTTGTCGTGCGCCAGCTGCGCCTCCCTGGGGGTGGGGGTGGGGGTGGGGGTGGGGGGCACGCACCTGCTCCAGCGCGGCGCGCCTGGCTCGCAGCGCGGCGTCGTCGTCGGCCAGCGCGCGCTGCAGCAGGCGCGCGCGCTTGTCGTGCGCCAGCTGCGCCTCCCTGGGGGTGGGGGTGGGGGTGGGGGTGGGGGGCACGCACCTGCTCCAGCGCGGCGCGCCTGGCTCGCAGCGCGGCGTCGTCGTCGGCCAGCGCGCGCTGCAGCAGGCGCGCGCGCTTGTCGTGCGCCAGCTGCGCCTCCCTGGGGGTGGGGGTGGGGGTGGGGGTGGGGGGCACGCACCTGCTCCAGCGCGGCGCGCCTGGCTCGCAGCGCGGCGTCGTCGTCGGCCAGCGCGCGCTGCAGCAGGCGCGCGCGCTTGTCGTGCGCCAGCTGCGCCTCCCTGGGGGTGGGGGTGGGGGTGGGGGTGGGGGGCACGCACCTGCTCCAGCGCGGCGCGCCTGGCTCGCAGCGCGGCGTCGTCGTCGGCCAGCGCGCGCTGCAGCAGGCGCGCGCGCTTGTCGTGCGCCAGCTGCGCCTCCCTGGGGGTGGGGGTGGGGGTGGGGGTGGGGGGCACGCACCTGCTCCAGCGCGGCGCGCCTGGCTCGCAGCGCGGCGTCGTCGTCGGCCAGCGCGCGCTGCAGCAGGCGCGCGCGCTTGTCGTGCGCCAGCTGCGCCTCCCTGGGGGTGGGGGTGGGGGTGGGGGTGGGGGGCACGCACCTGCTCCAGCGCGGCGCGCCTGGCTCGCAGCGCGGCGTCGTCGTCGGCCAGCGCGCGCTGCAGCAGGCGCGCGCGCTTGTCGTGCGCCAGCTGCGCCTCCCTGGGGGTGGGGGTGGGGGTGGGGGTGGGGGGCACGCACCTGCTCCAGCGCGGCGCGCCTGGCTCGCAGCGCGGCGTCGTCGTCGGCCAGCGCGCGCTGCAGCAGGCGCGCGCGCTTGTCGTGCGCCAGCTGCGCCTCCCTGGGGGTGGGGGTGGGGGTGGGGGTGGGGGGCACGCACCTGCTCCAGCGCGGCGCGCCTGGCTCGCAGCGCGGCGTCGTCGTCGGCCAGCGCGCGCTGCAGCAGGCGCGCGCGCTTGTCGTGCGCCAGCTGCGCCTCCCTGGGGGTGGGGGTGGGGGTGGGGGTGGGGGGCACGCACCTGCTCCAGCGCGGCGCGCCTGGCTCGCAGCGCGGCGTCGTCGTCGGCCAGCGCGCGCTGCAGCAGGCGCGCGCGCTTGTCGTGCGCCAGCTGCGCCTCCCTGGGGGTGGGGGTGGGGGTGGGGGTGGGGGGCACGCACCTGCTCCAGCGCGGCGCGCCTGGCTCGCAGCGCGGCGTCGTCGTCGGCCAGCGCGCGCTGCAGCAGGCGCGCGCGCTTGTCGTGCGCCAGCTGCGCCTCCCTGGGGGTGGGGGTGGGGGTGGGGGGCACGCACCTGCTCCAGCGCGGCGCGCCTGGCTCGCAGCGCGGCGTCGTCGTCGGCCAGCGCGCGCGCTTGTCGTGCGCCAGCTGCGCCTCCCTAGGGGTGGGGGTGGGGGTGGGGGTGGGGGGCACGCACCTGCTCCAGCGCGGCGCGCCTGGCTCGCAGCGCGGCGTCGTCGTCGGCCAGCGCGCGCTGCAGCAGGCGCGCGCGCTTGTCGTGCGCCAGCTGCGCCTCCCGGGCGGCGCGCTGCCCCGCGCCCGCGCCCGCCTCCGCCTTCTCCAGCGCGCCCAGCTGCGCCTGCAGCTCCTTCAGCGCGCTGCCGCTCTCCTGCGAGGTGCCGTCCGTATGTATCAGCTACCGAGTCGACTAACGAACTTATATTGTAACACGTTTATTGCTTTATTAGAACCGCATCTAAATTTTATTGACTTTTGACTTTGACTTTGACTTTGAAAAAACAAGACGTATGCGGCGTTACCTCGTGACATATGCGGCGTTACCTCGCTCTGAGGCGTTCCATTTAAGGCTTGCAGTGCAAGCGAGAGCACGGAACGAGCGAAAAAGAAGCACAATGGGCCTCCGCGTTCGGCAGCGTTCGACATCTGTCTCTCTCCTACTTGAGTGAGCGATGCGTCCGCGTGGACAGCTGCTATACAATAATACATTTACATGTTTTCGTCAAGTATGAAGTGCAGTGAATTCTTATAACCGATCTTAGTGGTTAAACAAATAAAATTCAAATTTTCTATTGAAAAATGCAACCATTCCATCAGTATTTTCTTATGACGTTTTCACGTTCTACTATCGTCAGTAAACCGACTTTACAAACAACCCTTTTTTTTGTGTTCTTTATTTACTACAGTGTCTCCTTCATGGGACATTCAGCAGTATGTTGGTTGGTGCTATCGCTGGCTCGCTCAGTATGTGACCTGTGTCACATCCTCATTGTTTAGACAGTCGTTTTATTTACTGTGATTAGATTAGGTTTTGAGGTACTTTGCCCTTTAATCGTCGCGCTTTGTTGTGATTCTCCATTAGTGGCCGAGCCAGAGTATTTGGGTGACTTGGTATGGCGTACGATTCCCTGCTCCACAGTGGGCATTCGTAGGTCACGGTGTAGTAGTTCGTTGGGTACAGACCAGGGCGCGTTGGTTATCATACGCAGAGATTTATTTTGAAAGCTCCGTATGATTTCTACGTTTGATTGAGATGCGGTGCCCCATAATTGGATCCCGTACGTCCAGATTGGCTTCAGTATTGCCTTGTACAAGAGTATTTTGTTTTCGAGAGATAGCTGAGACTTTCGTCCTATGAGCCAGTAAAGTTTTCGTGTTTGGATACGAAGTTGCTTTTGTCTAAATGATATCTGACATGATCTGCTTGTGGGACTTAAATTTTATTTAGTGTGACTGGAGGACAGGATCCTCTTCTTAAAGTAAACGTAACATTGATTGATTTGGTTTCGTTGACTTTTATCCGCCACTTTTTAAGCCAGCCTGATATGTCATTTAGTCCTTCTTGGAGTATTTGTCAGGCTATTTTTGGGTCACAAACTACAGATAGTATGGCGGAATCGTCAGCAAAGGTTCCAGTTGTTAATGATTCGGATGTCGGCAAGTCTGCAGTGAACAGTAAGTAGAGTATGGGACCCAGTACGCTACCCTGTGGCACTCCTGCCTGTATGGGACAAAGATCAGACAGTGCTTCCCCACTTTGTACTATGAAGTGGCGCTGTTGTAGAAATGATTTTAGTATTCCGTACAGGTGATCTGGTAGGGCGTTTTTTAATTTAAAAAGCAAACCTGCATGCCAAACACGGTCAAACGCATGAGATATGTCCAAAAATGCACTGGTACAGTAAGACTTTGCCTCCAGTGATTCCATGATCTTATTTGCTAGTCTGTGTACTTGGTCGACAGTGGCATGTTTTTTCATTGCGGAACCCAAACTGATGGTCAGGAATTAGTCCTTTTTCTTTGAGTATAGGTAGAATTCGTTGCAGCAGTAGAGATTCAAATATTTGGGATGGGATAGGTAGCAGGCTTATGGGTCTATATGATTTTGGTTCTTCTGGTTGTTGGTCCGGTTTCAGTAGCATTATAATTTGCGCAACCTTCCACTCCAGGGGAAACAACTGCAGTCTTGTCATGGCGTTAAATAATCACGTCAGAAAAGTTATGCCAGATTCTGGTAGTTCTTGTAAAACGCCGTTTGTAATAAGGTCGTATCCTGGTGACTTTTTTGAGTCCGATTTTTTTATGATTCGGGCAACTTCTGTTTTTGTAAATTTTAAGGCATTTTTAGGAGTATTCAAATAGTCAGTAATTTATGCGGCATCTACTGGAGAGCCTTCATATGGGTGAGGAATAAAGACTTTTGAGAGATGTTCCGAGAAGGTTTCGGCTTTCCAGGAACTGTCAGATTTTCTTATTGGAGGAGAAACAGTAACAGACAGTTTCAGTCTTCTGGTGGCTTTCCATAACGAATAATCTGAGGAAGCAGTAGCATCCTGGTCAGTGAGATAATTATGGAATCCGTCATTACGATCCTTCTCTAAAATGTGTTTCAGCTGTCTGTTGATGTGGTTGAGTTGTTTTTTTCACATTCTATAATATATGAGTAGCAGAAAATGAACACATAAGACGTCTCTGCCTTCTACGAAGGGATACATAGACGTGTAAATAACTAACTGGCCGTCCCCGACTCCGTTCTCTTGGGTAGTAACGTGGTGATATATATTATAGCCTATGATACTCACAAATAATGCAGCTTTCTATTGGTTAAAGAATTTTATCTACACTCAAATCGAAAAATTCGAATTACGAATTCAAAGACGATTCTATACATCCGCACTTTATATACGCATATACATAAAATTAAAAATAATAGTAGTTTATGCAATTGTCATATAAGACGGGGTATTAAAACACGAGAGTCTGTTTGATTGATTGATAATAGGTTGACTCGAGTGTTTTAATACCTTTATCTACACCCATGCTATAAATCCTCTATAAAAGATTCTGAAACAGTTAGCTTATTGCCAACATTAATACATCCAATGTCATAATAACCATAATATCATCCGAACGGGTGTTATAATGTTGTATGAAATTTCATAATAACACTCCTTTCGCTTTTTCAATCTCTTCCGCGCAAAGGGTTACTCATCAGACAGCCAAAGTCTTACCGCTCGATGCGTGGAATCTGTATGAGTTTCAAAAAAAGAACTGTCATTCACGCGCGTTGCATTGCACCACCACAGAGGCGGCGGCGCGCCGAAAAAAAAAATTAAAGCTTATTCGTTCGAATTCGAATTCCCGCTATTTTTCTTCGCTATTATTTTTGCAAATTGTTTTGTTTACTTACTATTTTATAGAGGACACATCATGGGTGTAGATAAAGTCTTGTATGCAACTGTATAATTAGGTATTAAAACACTCATGTGATACTATTATCACACTCAGCTTCGCTTCGTGTGATAAACCCACATTCATGTTTTAATACCCCTCATTATACCACAGTTGCATAAATAACTTTTTTTTTTGTCGGGAATTCCTTTGGATACCCCCCGCCGGCCAGCGGGCTGAAGTTATATGGAGTTTCATACACTACTTTATCTTCACTCATAGGAAAAATTGAAATTAAACAAAGTAGGTAGGTTACAAGGGCGCTATTTTTTTCACAGTTCGAACTGCGCATGCGGGCGCCTTTTTTTTCATATTTAGCCTAAAACCTTAGACTAGTTTAATGAATAAAAAAAGACAGCGGTACTATAATGAATTTTATGATACAGTTGGATTTCCGCACGAAAAAAAAAAAAGGTATTAAAACACTCGAGTCAACCTATTATCGCAGACTCGTGTTTTAATACCCCTTCTTATATGACAGTTGCATAAACTGCTATTAGTAGATCCATAGATTAGCACTTATTCAGATACTTTATCTCTTTATAATATTTATACATTGATATAGATTAACAGTAGCACTTTAAGTTTATTAATGTAAGTGAAACTTTACCTCGTCTAATCTTCTGTTCAGCTCAGAAACTTGTTTGTCCAAATCCTCTGCTTCTGTTTTATTATTCTTAATACTATCCTTCTTAGCCTTTATATCGTTTTCCACTTCCGTCAGTTTGCGCTCGGCCTCTTTAGCATTCTCTTCTAAAGTAACATACCTGGAGAGACAAAACAACATTCACATTAATCACAAAAAGAGAATTGGTGCTTTGTATTTTTAGTTTTATTTACTACTTAGATTATTTTTACTACTTAGATAGTATTTTACTACTTAGAAATACATATTCAGTCAGCAGTCAGCAGTCAATTTTAACCTACTAATAATCAGTAATATGATTTGTTTTTAATGTTTAGTTTTGTAAACTTTCGGGTGGCAATACAGTAATTCAAAACCATTGAGAAAAGGACGCTAAGTATGAAGGATCTGAAAGCTATGAGCTCGTGGCGATGCCTCGCGAAGACAACAGCGCCAACAAATGTTTCACACCAAAAAATTCAGTAAAATTGAAACGAAACATAAAATTACGCTCAAATTGATGAACAGTTTAAAGTGAGTTGACATGCATAAAGTAAGTGCTGCATATCCAAAAGTATTATAGGGACATTTTATATATCAGAATATTAAATTATTAATAAAAAATTACTACGAAAAATTAATCTTTGATATTTGGTGTGTACACCAAAAAAGGTTTTTTTTTTTAAATTAAAATTACAAAATGAAAAAAAAAAGAAAAATTGAAATTACATTTATTTTAGTTAGAATGCTTGACGAATAGTCTCTGGAGTAGGCTAACCTCTCGAGATTGGGCCGTCATACAGCGGTCGCAGTAGACTAAAAGCCATATAAGCGTTATGAAAAGTAGGAGTTAGCAGATCCCGGGCTTCAAGATGAAAGCCTCGGATGCAACCGGGAACAGTGCTAAGGTAATCATGATGAGTTGACTACATAAAATATAGTCAGAGCATTACTTGTAAGCCACGTAAAGCCTGGTGAGGTTCTCCAGCTCCCTCACCACCTTCTGGTACTCTTGAAATTGCGCGCGCTCGTCTTGTAGCTTCTGCAGTTTTGGTGCTATATCCTCTCTTATAATCTGGCAACAATAAAAATTATTAATTTATAAATATATAATAAATGTATAGTTTGAAAATTTTTGCAATTTTCCAAAATAAAAAGTATATTACGTTCTTATCCCAGATCGGCAATAAATTCGGCAATTTGAGGAACAAAATCGGCTCAGTAGTGTGAATGTGTAAAAGTAAAATACAGTTTCTTTTGTATTCACAATATTAATATGGATATGGATTGGATACACGGCCACGATGGATGGAGGCCTCTGTGGCGTCGCGGTAGTGCATGCGACTGCTATACTTGTATGCATGAATATGTCTATTCGCATTGGTCTGGGTGTTTCTATGTATAATAAGTATGTTTGTGTTTTTATGGTGGTAGAGTCAAGCAACAGTAATTTTGGCCGTTGCATGAATGGGCCGACTCGACCGGGGAAGCACCACCCTCTCACAGAATATCGACGCCAAGTAACAGTATTTGAACTGTTGCGTTCCGTTTGGTGAGTGAGAGTGCCGGAGCCCAAACTCCTTTCCCATACCCACCCAAACTCCTTTCCCATCCCCTCCCAAACTCCTTTCCCATCCCCTCCCATAATCCTTTCCCATCCCCTCCCAAATTCCTTTCCCATCCGCTTTCCTTTACAGGGTCGGCAGCGCGAGTGTGACGTGTGCAACACCAGTGGGTGTTGCACACGTCTATAAGCCGCGGTAACCGCTTCCCATCAGGTGGGCCGTGTGCTTGTCTGCCACCTTAGTGGTATAAAAAAAAAATGTATTTACAAAAAAAAAGTATATAAGTATGTTTGTCCGCATTCTGGATCCCATAACACAAGCTAGTATACTATGCTTACTTTGGGTCTAGAAGGCGCTGTGTAAAATGTAGTAGAATATTTATTCATTTACCTTGGTAAGAAATTTCATCCAGATCCATCCAGACGTTTTTGCGTGAAAGAGTAATAAATATCTATCACCCACACAAACTTCCACATCACACAAACTTCCACATTTTAAATATTAATAGGATATAGACAGATAAAAATGAGATTATACATCCTGCTAATATTATAAATGTGATTGTTTGTGAAGATATTTGGATGTTTGTTACTGGCTAAAATTTGGTACAGGAATAGATTATAGTCTGGAATAACTCATTTCAATTTCATTGAATAACTCATAGCCTACTCTGCCCTGGTAAAGGTTCCCATGAGAAGTGGGAATGGGATCAGAATTCCACCCGTGCAGAGCCACGGGCAACAGCTAGTGTCTAATAAAAATGCTGTTCTTACTTCATTAAGTTCCCTTAGTTTAGCATCCTTTTTCTCAATAGTTTTCAAAGCAACTTGTTTCTTTGATTCATACATTCTTGTGCCTGCGGCTTCTTCCACCATTGACAACACCTGTAAGATATTGCAAATTGGTGAGTGTAGAAAATTTTACTGTTACAGATTAAACACTTTTCATAGCACAATGTACATAAAAATTTCATATTATATAAGAGAATGTCTGTAGCGTGGCGGTAGAGTGTTTTACTGCTTAGTCAGAGGTTGCAGTTTTGATTCCTGCTCTGTGCGAATATTTGTTTGCACGAGTATATCTAATTGAATTGGTCTGGGTATTTTTCTATGTATATATTATGTATTTACAAAAAAATAAGTGTTCAGTTTGTTACTCTGCATCCTAAAACTGTTTACACCAGCTAGTTAAGCTATGCTCACTTTGGGTCTAGATAGCACTGTGTAAAAGTCCTAGAATATTTATATTTTTATTTAAAAAAATATATATTATATATAAATTAGAAGTTACAATCCAAAAGTAAAAAATCATGATATTACAGGGCAAAGATTTTGTCAGTCTCATTTATAAACTACTCACTTCAGGAGGTTTCATATTTAACACCTTGGTAATACGCCCTTGCATGATAAGGAAGTGTGGGTTGTTCACGTTAAGCTGCACAGAACAGAACAGGTCATTCACCCGCTTATTCTGAACATTGATGCCATTAATTAGGTATTTATTTTTTCCGCCCATTACAACCTGGAAAGATTTTTCAAGATTTAGAATGAAATACCATACATAGTATAATGAGTACCATTTGTTTAAATAGTTGTCTTCAGTAAGCGGGCTCAGCCACATATTCAGCACCATTGGGCACCTATATCACGAAAGAGTGCAATGTGCTAATTATATTTTCACACAATCTGCACATTTCTTACATTTCCTGTTTATACTTACATGGGACCGTGACCATACATGGGATGGTGCTACAGCACTGTAGTGTCTATTTCTACAAATTACATACCACCTTGACATTTTCAAAGTGCCAGTATCAGGTGCGATGTAGCCAAGCCCTATACTACGTACTGATCTTGCAAATATGGGTGTAAATGGAGAAGTTTGAGACCTTAATAAATGAAGATAGGAATCTGACATGTGTTTGTGTTATAATGCACTGACCATAATAATTGAAGAATAAAAGCTATCACTAAGTTAGTATAGGTAATGAGGAGGATCTGAATCATTCTGAGCATTGATCTATATCTTGAACAGACTGGCCCTCTCTGGTTTTTTTATTATTACAATTGGGGAAGCCGGACGGACGATCCACCCACAAAGCTTGTGGGCCACTTCATCCATTTCCCCACCCTCTCTGGTTTAGCCCGTAGCATATTTTTTTAACCCCCTTTAACCGACATACACATGTAATTTATTACTTTCCATATTAATGTATGGAAATCTACTGCATTTGTTGACATTTATGATTACTGCTCCGCTCCTTTAGGTAGTAGTATGATGATATATAGCCTATGAGACTCACAAACTGACAACTACCTGCAGTGTTACCCCCAACAACCTCACAAAATTTACCTCTTTATAATATTAGTCTAAAAACAAAACACTAAGTGGTTCACCTGTCTGGTAACAGTAATTTCATCCTGGTTTTCATAGCCAATAGGGGACTGTCTCTTGTCTCTGTTATCAAATGTGATACTGACAGTGGCCTTTGTGATGCCTGCTTGTCCATGTTTGTAGATTAACTCCTGCAGACTGGCAGCTCGAACCTAGGTATTCATATATACTAATATGTTAAAAGCTTGCAGAACTATGACATTAAGATGTATTGGTATTGGTGTACCTTTTTTTTTTCATGCGGAAATCCCTTCAGATACCCCCCCGCCAGTCACCGGGGGCGGTTATGTCGGGCTTGAACCGACTAAAACCGCACGCCGTCTCGGGTCTTCAGACGCCGGGGTGTAAGGTTGCCCATAGAGCATATCCCTCGCACCCCGACTGACCCTGAATATTGTAAACCATATTGAAACACCATCACAACAATAAAATAATTAATTAAATGTAATAAATAAAATTAAAAAAAGGCAACCTATTTATCTTTAATTACATATAGATATAAACCAAAGATTAATTCTGACTGTAATATATTTTTGTTCTTTTTTAGTTGTATTCTTCTCATGTTGATATCACACTTCCTGATGAAATGTCCTGAGTGAAGTCCTAAAAAAAGGCCACAAGACTAATATGATCTGAGAGATGACAACTCACGGGTCTCTTATAGAAATTATTGTTATATCTTCCATACCGCATGTGAAAATTAAGACATGAAGTTGCTACAAGAACTAACAAGAATACAAACATACATTTTCTGTAAAGTTTAGAAATACTTTGTGTACCTATATACATCTAAATATTTTCTAAACAATAGTTAAACTTCTACATAATAGGTCTTTGCTGTTTAGTAACAATATTTTTATGGGTTCTTGGAAAATTGTACAAGGAATATTTAGAGGTAAATAAGCAAAATTAATTATTCCTAAAAAAGTGATTAAATAGTCACTTACGTTGGATAAATTTGTTATACCCAATACAAAGCATATTGAATCCAAAATATTTGATTTGCCGGTACCGTTTAAGCCCGTGATAGCATTGAATTCGGGATCAAAACCTGTGATTTCCACCCGATTGCCGTAAGATTTAAAGCCATCTAATAATATAGACTTGATATACATTTTAATGTGTATCCATTTATCCACTTATTAGAAAAAGTTTAATATCACCGTGATGATTATTCATCAAAACAATTTCTGAAAGCAATTCACTACTCTTGGATAATGTTTGTGGCGGGAGCCAGTAATTCCGTTAGGAAATTTATATAAAGTTTGGAAATACAACTAGTGATGAGCAGAGGTTGTCAGTAATCGAGTAGTATGTTACGATGATAATTATCGATAGTAACAAGGTGGACTTTCACTCATATATGCTCAAAACTTTGAGTATTAACAAAGTGGAGACGCTTTCAATGTCCCCGGCGTTAAGTAATTTTTCTGTCGCTTTTGGCGGGAGGCGAAGTAAACATGTACAGTACACAAAGACATTTGGATGCACACCTAAGTAAAATTTCAAAACAAAACTCAAATCAAAACACCTCACAGACTCATTTTTAGGGTTCCGTTGCCAAATGGCAAAAAACGGAACCCTTATGGATTCGTCATGTCTGTCTGTCTGTCTGATATTGAGATTTCTAATATCATTTTGCTCATGGCTTGTAGTTAAATATGGAATCTAGAAATGGTAAGTTTCGATTTTAACTTAAATAAATTGAAATACCATCCGAACTCTTTTTAGGGTTCCGTTGCCAAATGGCGAAAAACGGAACCCTTATAGATTCGTCATGTCTGTCTGTCTGTCCGTCCGTATGTCACAGCCACTTTTTCCGAAACTATAAGAACTATGCTGTTGAAACTTGATAAGTAGATGTATTCTGTGAACCGTATTAAGATTTTCACACAAAAATAAAAAAAAAACAATCAATTTTGGGGGATCCCCATACTTAGAACTGAAACTCAATTTTTTTTTAATAGGTCTTCAAAAATGATATTGGGGTTAATAATATTATTTTTTTCTAAACTGAATAGTTTGCGCGACAGACACTTCCAAAGTGGTAAAATGTGTGTCCTCCCCCCTGTAACTTCTAAAATAAGAGAATAATAAACAAACAAAAAAATATGATGTCCATTACCATGTAAACTTCCAACGATAATTGGTTTGAACGAGATCTAGTGAGTAGTTTTTTTTTAATACGTCATAAATCGTAAACTGCGATTCACCTTTCATTCAATCAACTCAAATATAAAAATTATAAAAAAAACATTATTATGTTACTTGCTGCTACGGAACCCTTAATGGGCGAGTCCAACTCGCACTTGGCCGCTTTTTTTAGTAGTGTGAGTATTTTTTTCTGTTAAAACGTGGTTGACGCTACGTCCACTAGTAGTAGTAGTAGTAGTATTAGTCCAGTCCAAATAGACAAAAATAAGTCAACTTATAGGAATAATTCGCATTGAGCTGAAAATTGGCAGAGACGTTATAAATAAAATGTCAAAAATCCCCTTCGATCCTACTTCTGCAAAAATTTATATTACGTTAAAATTAAGGTTTTTTTCAATTTTTCTCGAAAAAGGTAAGTTTTATCGCGAAAATAATTCAGACAAAGTTTTAGACCATACTATTCTCTACAGAAATGGTCCAGTCATCTTTTCTCTCACGACTTACCATTAGAATTTATATCTCTTTATTGTACACCAAGAATAAGATAAAAAGAAATACAAATATTACATTATGGTATATACAATTGGCGGCCTTATCGCACTGTGGCAATCTCTTACAGGCAAAGGAATGGAGAAAAAGAGTCGGAATTCGTATTTGGGTAGTGTGGTGTACTTGATCAATTTAGGTATCTAAATATAGGTAAGCTTCAGATCATTGCCGAACTAAACATTATTTTAAATTATACAAATACTTACTTATAAATATCTACACACCTACCTATACATACATACAATTACAAAATGTACATATATAAGGTGTCACAAAATTAGGTCTCTGAATTTGGTAAGATGACTTGGTATCGACAAAATATGTATTTGAAACATTAAAAAAATATCGGGTGAAGTAAAAAATAAATAAAAAATATATTAAAAACAGATATACAAAAATGAAAAAAAAAACACCACCAGTGACTAGCGTCGCGTGATATATAAGGAGTAACCAATGTCTCGCAGATAGTGATCGGTAACGGATTTTTTAAACACCGGTATGGATTGTGCGCATCTAATAACTACTGGCATTCCACAAACGAACCGCTTGAACGGAGAAAAATTTGTCTGTGAAAGTTGTAGAATGCCCCGGCATTTTTGATCTTGAATTAAACGATCTCAAGAACTTAGAATGTGTATCGCTCAAAAAATTTAAACCTTTTTTTAGGTAACAAGTAGTAGGGTTGAATAGTATACTTTACAATAGGGAGACTTATGTGAGCATTCCGGCGAAGGCGGATAGGTAAACACTTGAGCTTTTTTCGATATTCAGCAACGGGATCATATTTGCGAAGACCAAATATGAATTTTATGCAGTGGTTCTGGAGTATCAAGCTTATTTAGTTGTTCTTCAGTGAGATCTAGATAGTTGGCATCTGCATAATCAAGGATGGGAAAGAGGAGCTAACGCAATCTTGGTGGCAATCGGTAGGAAATTACGTAGCCTACGCAAGTGCCACTATTGGAATTTGCTAGTGACGGCACACAATTATATTGAGCAAAATAATGAATAAAAATGAATGAATGATATCAGCGGGTAATGAGCGCAGCAAAATTAACTATTTCATTCGTACACATTGTTTACCTCAGTGTTTTATTGGCTAGAATCTCTAAAAAATTATAAAATTTATTAGGTACTTAACGACCTCCGTCCTCCAAGAGCGCTGGCCTGGGGGTGGCAGGTGAGGCCACCTGTCACTACAGCAGAAGCAGGCCTCCCCCAAACCGGGTAAGACGGGGACACCATGGTTCCCAAACCCGATGGGGCCATCTCGAAACTGAAGATGGCCCATGGGCAACCTTACACCCCGGCGTGTGTAGACCCGAGACGGCGTGCGGTTTTAGTCGGTTCAAGCCCGACATAACCGCCCCCGCTGGCACGCGGGGGGGTATCCGAAGGGATTTCCGCACGATAAAAAAAAAAAGGGGCATATACAATGGCTTCACCTGGTGATAATTGCAGGAAGAAATCACTGTTTTCTGGTTTTATCAAATTTTGTATTTTTCCCTTGGACATCATCAATGGCTCCAAATACCGAAAATGAAGTGTTAACTGGTCAGGTAGGCGGCGTTTATTTCCGCACGATAAAAAAAAAAAAAAAAAAGGTAGGCGGCGTTTGTTGCGAATTTCACATCGAGTTGACGATCCTGTGATTATTATTTTTTTCACCTTAACTTGCTCATGATTCTCAGATGTTACAGTAACACGTAACTTGCGAAGCTGTAGAGCTGGTCTTGGAGTTTTCAAACAGAATGGTGAAACCGCTGCTTTCATATCAAAAAATAACTCCTGTGTTACTGATATCACTCTAAAGGGGTTAGGATGAACTCTAGCAGTTTGAATGATTTCATCCCATTCAGCAGGAACTTCTGGAGAACATACTAGTTTTCTTTTGGCAATAAGTGCAAAATCTTCATCGTTTGATCTCCGATTGGAAATATATGAGAAATATTTTTGAAAAGTTTTAATACATGAACCAAGATATATTGAAAGTTATTATTTAGCTATTACCTATATTATATTATAAAACATATTACCTACTTACTTGAGGTTGTGACTTAGACCGGAATGAGTAGGTATTGATGATCAAGCTATATTCTCCAGAGGTTTTGTTGTTGCAGTAGGTACATCGTTTTCTTGTATATTTCTTGGAACAACATTGAATTTATTATTTTCGTTCATAAAAGATTTCAATTGCTGAAAAAATGACAAATTAATTTGTCATTTACAATTGTAAAATACATGGCCTTTCAAATTTGGAAAACACAGAAATCAAAGTAATTGGTTTATAATTACTCATTTGAAATATACAGTCTTTAGGGGCTTTAAAGTGCTATTGGTATAGTGACTAGCTTGCCACTAGTGCTTTCATTCATCGTACGGTACAATAGTATGGCTAATGCTGGTGATGATTAGTTAGTGCTTGAAGTGTTTGCGGCCCCACCAAGATCTTATGAACAAAACAAAATCCAAACATCTTCACAAACTCTCACATATATATAACATTCCTACTGGAATTGTGGTGTCAAACCCCTTTACCACGAGACTTATTTATCGAACGCTAGGTTAAGATATAAGCAAATGATTATTTAAAATCAATACGTAATTTAAAACAATACACTTACCTATAAAGTGGAATATACCATCTTTGGCAAGATTTGATGTTCTTGAACACTTGTTACACGTTGGTACAAGTCACTGCACAACCAACCATTTTCCAATATTCACGGGAGCTCGCGATACGCGGACGCATCGACTGCGGGGATGATCGCACGAACCACTTTTTATAAACTGATATGTGCTATGTGTGCAGTTCCTTGGCGAGAGGGGAACGCCTGCGCATGGCATCTCCGTTTCTGAATACTCAATGGTGGCCGCAGGGCGCAGTAGTTTATAATCAGTCGGCCTGGCATGATTCTCAGTCTACGGTCTCTGGATCTCGATACTTGCTCGATACCTTTAATAGAGCAAAGTATAATAGAGTAAAGTGGAGTTTAAATCTTGTTATTTATGGTATGATTATGGTTGACACTTGACAATTTGACATGACATTTTGAATTTTTGTGTTGTATCGGTTCTTTCCTTACATTTTGCTATTATTTTTATAGTTTAGATTAGCCAATTGAGAGTGAAAATGGATTTCGGCAGCACAGGAGCAATGAGGAGTCCTTTCTCACCTCGCGTGAGACAATCGATCACAGGGCGAAGACCTCTGGGGCTTTCGTCTGCTAAAAAGAACCAAAGGTTCGTGCTTAACCTATCAAATTAACAAGGAATAACAAAGTTCTAAATAAAATCAACGTGTTATTGCCCACAGCAAGTTCATGCAGAACCCAGGGGAGCAAACTGGTGATATCGTCTACAAAACTCCTATGACCACCATTGAAACTTATGGGATGCCTTTGCCAGTGATGGTCACTGAGGCTCTTACTTTTGGTAAACAAATGTTATATTCTCTCAACAATTTTCTTGTGGTATGGAACTTATTTATGTGTCTTTTTTCTTTTAGAGAATGCATCCTTCTCTTGAGCACCATTGAGATGTATAACTAATTATGAACAATAAAATTTATCTTGAATTTGTATCTATCTAATTATGTACATTATTCTCAATTCATCAAGATTAATACTTATTTAGTGTAGGTTCAGCTCATCTTTAAGTATGATACATAACAGAGGTGAGAGTACTCCTTTTCACTGACTGACTCCTAAGTCAGTGAAAAGGAGTACTCTCACCATATATATATAATAGGTTATTACTGGATCAGATTATCATTTTAGAAGGAAACCAAGCAAGTCTTTGAGGCAATTGAGCTACAGCATACTATTAAAAACATTAAAAAAAGTATAACAGGGTGGCATCACTGACCACTTCACCAACTGGGACTAGGATCATCAGAAGACCCTGACGTTTTAAGTCCTGAGTAATAAATTTCTTCATTTTCATATCCTGTTAAGGCAGCACACTAACTTTGTATTCAAACTTTTTTTTTTTATCATATTTTCAACATACATTTATAGCCAGTGGTGAGGTGAGTGTTCGGATGTCACCGTGTGGCTGGTGTTGGGTAGTATCCAGTCGTCGAGTTGTGTCATGGGCACGTGCTCCTACTACATCTGGCATAGCATCCCCTGGCCCTGGTAGTACCATAGCAAGAGAATTAACACTACCACAGACAGATTTGGCACACAAAGCAGATCTTGTAGTGATATTCTATGAAGATGGAGCTCAGGTAAATTGTTACAAAATTTATTGCATAACTCATGTTATTATGTTATGTAGTAGTAGAGACAACATGTGTTTTGAAAGTAATGCAGGAGTTCTTTATGATATGACAAAGAAAGAATGTACTGAACCATTTGCTTTAAGATGGTATTGTTTGATGGTATTGGGTGACACCTCAGTCCTACATGTGTTTTTCTGGATAGGAATAGAGCAGGTAATAGAGTAGTTAATTGAAACTGCTCATTGGAAAACGCACCATGGTAGAGGCAGTAAAATAAAATGGCAGCCAAGCACTCTACAGTTTTTTTTTTCCAATTGCTTACCACAGGTATGCTTGTCTAGCAATATAAATGATGTTATTATTTCAGATGCCATCATGTATTGGTGTATCACCTGAAGGCACAGTGCGTTATTGGCCATCAGTTGGGCAGGAAGGTGTATATGTGGATGTATCCTGTGAGCTGGCGGGCCAGGAGTGTGAGCGCCTCAGTGACTATACTCCTGAGGGCTTGGTGCTGGCTACCACAACATGCACAGTCGTTCTTCTGACACCTACTGTTGTTGGTGAGATGCTTTTTATTAACCATTATTTATTATTTAAGCACTCTGCTCTACTAATGATCTTAAATATTGAATTTTATTGCTTATATTTTATTAAATGTTTCAGAGCTAAGGTGATCTGTAAAATGTTAAGCTACTTCTGTTGCTGTTTATATCTGTTTGAGAAACTTTAACCACAATAAATACTTAACAGTTTCCATAGCGGTGACTGTAACACAAACGATTTTGTTGCAGATGGTCGTGCGACAGTGACCTGTCGCCAACTACGCCCTCCGAGCGGGTGGTTGGGCGGTATTGGACGTCGCGTGTCACTACTGTTCTTTGGTTCAATGCCGGCCCATGCTGACACGGTATGCGCCATTTCAAAGTTAACATTCATAAGTGCTCATTAAAATCTGTTATAGATTTTCAATGTGTTTTAGAACCTTACATGTCAAATTGCTAATTGTTAAATGGTTTGTTCCCAGAAATTGGTGGGTGTAGTAGTGTTACCAGGAAGCGGCGAGACAGAAAGTACCATCGCGCTCGTGTCTGGCGGGCCCGCGCTGCAGCTATGGCGCGGCGCTGAACTTTACGAGCACGAGTTGCGCCGCCTGCTCACGGACGCGCACGCCCGGGATCATCTACAGCCGCACGGTTGGTTCACTGTTGATAGGGTACGAGAGCATATTGGGGTGGTGTCGGGTAGAGCCCGCTTGCTCTCGGGCGCGCATACCCGGGATCATCTGCAGCCGCACGGTTGGTTCACTGTTGATAGGGTACGAGAGCATATTGGGGTGGTGTCGGGTAGAGCCCGCTTGCTCTCGGGCGCGCATACCCGGGATCATCTGCAGCCGCACGGTTGGTTCACTGTTGATAGGGTACGAGAGCATATTGGGGTGGTGTCGGGTAGAGCCCGCTTGCTCTCGGGCGCGCATACCCGGGATCATCTGCAGCCGCACGGTTGGTTCACTGTTGATAGGGTACGAGAGCATATTGGGGTGGTGTCGGGTAGAGCATGCTTGCCCTCGGGCGCGCTTACCCGGGACCATCGGCAGTAATCTAGGTAATGGGGTCTGGTGTAATTATTAATTATAAAAGTGACAAAGTACAAGTGATTAATTTGTATCAATATGTCTAGCGAGTTCCACCAAGTGCCATCAATTAACAGATTAAAAAGAAAAAAAGAAAAAATTATTGTATTCATGAACCTAACACATTACAATATTACACCTAGTTCCGTGCCAGGTTCAAAATTGACACATGCTGCATCCCACAGGCGACCTGAGCAGCCTGGAGATCATGGCGCTGGACGTGCGCGCCAGCGGCGACTGCGGCCTGCTGCTGCTCATCGCCAGCGTCAACGTCGCGCGCTCGCCGGAGATGAGGTACTCCATAGGTAAGGCTGGTACACTCGGCAATACTGACACCGCGCAAAGATATGCGCCGAAACGCGACGGTTCTACGAAGTATCAGGGTGTAATGTTCCGCTGGTATGTTCGAAGTTGGCTCGAAGGGCCAAACTATATAATAATAATAATATTCTATAACATTCTACACAGCGCTTTCTAGACCCAAAGTAAGCATAGTTTAACTAGCTTGTGTTATGGGTTCCAGAATGCGGATAAACATACTTATATACTTTTTTTTCTTTGTAAATACATACATATTATACATAGAAACACTCAGACCAATGCAAATAGACATATTCATGCATACAATTATTTGCGTTGAGCAGGAATTGAACCCGCGCCCCCTGTCGTAGCAGTCGAATGCACTACCGCTACGCCACAGACACTACAAAACTACAAAAAAGGTTTACTGTCAGTTTCCTCTGACTTCCTATAACGCCTCTGTGGCGTAGCGGTAGTGCATTCGACGTCGTAGCTCGCTTAACGACCTCCGTCCTTCATGAGCATAGGCCTGGGGGTGGCAGGTGAGGCCGCCTGTCACCCCAGCAGAAGCAGGCCGCGATGGTGGGGCGACTAGCGTCCCTCCCCCAAACCGGGGCAAGACGGGGACACCGTGGTTCCCAAACCCGAGGGGGCCATCTCGAAACCGGAGATGGCCCAGGGTCAGTCGGGGTGCGAGGGATATGCTCTATGGGCAACCTTACATCCCGGCGTCTGTAGACCCGAGACGGCGTGCGGTTTTAGTCGGTTCAAGCCCGACATAACCGGCCCCGCTGGCCGGCGGGGGGGGGGGGGTATCCGAAGGGATTTCTGCATGAAAAAAAAAGAAAAAAAAGTTACTATTAAGCTTAGTTTAATTCATTCCGTTCTGCTTTCCGCTTTTATTTTTGTTCAATATTAATAATTCACTTGATATAAGCCAAGAATGCGTGCGCACTCTTGGTGGCTCTCTGCCTGTACCCTGTACTGACGTGGCGCCGCCCCGCCCGCAGCGCACGTGAGCGTGGCGCAGGCGGGCCGGCCGCGCGTGACGGCGCTGGCGGCGGCGCGCGGCTGGGCGCCCGACGCGGCCGAGCCGCCGCGCTTCCTGCCGCTGGCGCAGCGCGCCGTGCTCTACACCTCCAAGTACATCGCCGTCGTGCCCAGTGAGTGCCCCGCCCTCCGCCCCGCGCCCACCGCCCACCGCCCCGCTCGTTACCTACCATGTCTTCTTAGATGTCACCACTTTGTGAAAGACCCCCGGTATCCATAACACTAGGTCTGCAAGGCGAATCGCTGCTTGCAATGTTGAGCTGAGTGAGACATCGTGAATCAGAATTAGAAAATTTTGAACAGTGATCATTCCTCCGTGGCAATTCCGATTTTGAAAATTTTTTTTGAAGTCACAACTCTGGACATGCTTTCTGAGCGTGTAAAGTTTGGTCACAGTGTCTCGAGCGGATATTATGTAATTCCATCTGGAATTTTTTTAACGGTGATCATTCCTCTATGGTAGCATTAATTTTTTCAAAATATATCCATAAACCTTCCTCTGATTGACCTCTTTAATCATGCCAAATTTGGTTCTGATTGGATTAGTAGTTTAGGAGTAGACCTGTGGCAAAGAAAATCCTGAAGTCTGGTATGAGGAGCTTTCGCTCGACTTCGTCTCACTCAGCTCAATAAGTTGAATATTATCATAGGTACCATAGTTAAACTACTGCTTGTGCCAAGTTATATATATTTTATTATGTATTAAATGATACTTTGAGATAACTTACACTTCAAACTACAAGATACCAACCATCTTTACTCTCCCCGTGACCATGGCTGCTGAAAAGCAACCAAAACGTCGGGATCAATGTAAAATATAAAATAGCATCTAATAAATCGCGATAGAATCCGTTAAAAATAGTTTTATTTCAAAATAACATTTGTTACCGTATTATTAAAAATAAAAATGTCAGTAATATCCGCTTCACTGAAATTAAAGTATCCGGCTCGAAGGACCAAAAATCGTGAGCTTTATTCGATGGTCGGGCCCTCGCTCCTCGCTCCTCGCCCCGGTCCCCCGGCTCACCGCCGCGTTGCTTGCAGCGGGCGCGCCCGGCGACAAGGTGGACTACATCGACGTGTGCGGCGCCGGCGACCGCGTGCTGGGCGCGGAGCTGTGCGGCGGCGTGCCGCTGCTGTTCAGCGCCAAGCACGGCGTGCTGGCCCTGCTCTGCAGCGACAACATGATACCGACGCCGTCAGTATTCACATACTTACGTACATTATTATTGGCTCTCGCTTCTTTTGTTGCTAATACAATGAATTTCTTATATTTACAGTTCGGTGTGCGAGAGTCCAATGGGATCGCCTTGTCCGTCGGACACTTGCGAAGGCAACTTATCCCTGTATGCAATAGATCCACATGAGGTGAGTGAGCTTGATACAGAATCTAAAGGTAGAAAAGAGATGACATGACATACAAAATGAAACAAAACTAGTGTCCGATCTGTGAAGGTATATATAATTATCAATATCAAGTTCTGCTTATGTAATCCATTTTGGAAAATAAGTAATAAAAACTCCACTAAAATTACAATATAACTGCGAAATGGCATTTAACAGTCCACTAACAAGTTTAATTAAATTAAACAAGTTTATTTTTAAATTCCATAAATGGTTATGTATTTAGGAGATTGGGTCAGGTATACAAGTGTATGTGGGTCGGCAGGTGAGCATGGTGACGCGCGACGCGTGCGGCAAGCTGAAGACGGCCTTCCTGTTCCACGTGCGGCGCGAGGGGGCGGCGTGCCGCGCGCTGCTGGCCGAGCTGTTCCCGCCCGCGCCCGAGCCGCCCGGCGAGCGCGACGTGGACGCCGAGCTGGACCGCACCGTGCTGGCCATCGCCACCGAGATGCTGGACGACGTGCCCACCGGCGACCCGAGGTCAGCGCTAGCGGGGGACTCGCGCGGCCCTACAGGGGGAATACTCTGACTAACAGCGCGGCCTGGTCACGTCCTAAGTATTCGAAATTCTCCGGTATGTTAAGCCTGGAGCGTAATATATGAGCGAATTCCCCTTGTAAGGCACCGGTTGCGGGTTCAAATACCATTCTGAATGAATGTTCACATTTTCCGATTCTTCAGAATTTATCCAAAATTTCACGAAAGACCCATGTATCAGCAAGTTATGGGTCACATTCGCATGCGATTAGTCCACAATCTGCCGCGATACGAATGAATTATATACTGTCCTGATCGATTAAATTGTGTCGTTAATAAACGCGCTATGCAGGTGGAAGCCGCGCGGGGGAGCGGCGACCAATATCAGCCTGGGCAGCTCGGCCGCACTGGAGGTGGAGGTGCAACTCCGCGATAAACAGCGCGCCTTCACGCTGTTCCTGGACTTCCTGCGAGCTGTGGGGCTATGGCAGAGACTGGGCCTAGTATCCAGAGGTATGTCAGTGCTGACATTTTACACACTCATTGTATTTGCGTGTCGTGCGGTGTTCTCCAGGGGTCGATTTTCAGACCACTTTTGTAAAATATCAGATAAGATTGAGCTCGCCACAGAGTCTTCCATGGTGGGCTGTCTGACATTTGCTATCTCGATTACAGTCAAGTATACCTCGATACAAAAATCTTGACCAAAGGTCAAAAAGTTCGCGCACTTGCACTGACTAATTAAAAAGTCAATAAAAGAATTGGTCAAGCAATGACGCGAGCCCTACGATCACGTGATTAGTTTTATGTATCTAGATATCTGCGCATCTAGAGTATATTGTCAAGATTTTTGTCTCTATCTATATAGGGAGTGTCTTGCAAGTCATTTGATCAATTGAGGTGTTAGCTTGCCGATGATGGTGCAGAAGACAGACCCTCCACTTTCGAAAAACAAATGATTAAATGGATTCAATATACATCTACATTATTTAAAAGTAAAAAAAGCGGCCAAGCGCGTCGCACTCGCCCATGAAGGGTCCGTAGCAGAAAGTAACATAGTAATGTTTTTTTTTAATTGAGCTGAGTGAAGCGAAGCTCTTATACGTGGCTAAACCATTTGGTTGAGATTGTACTCCTCTGGAACCACAATACCGATTTTGACCAAATTTGCCATGGTGATAGTGTAGACACTGCTGAGTGTTTAGAGGGGGTTTTCAACTGTTCAAATACAATGTATATATAATCATCGAAAAACAGTTTCACGTGCGCGCGGCTTTAGCTAAGCGCGCGACCGTAGTAAGATGTCTTATTTTCAAGTAAGAGTCCTGCTCGCTCAGCTCAATTTGTTTCAGTCGCACCCTGCACTGAATTCCTAGTTCCTAGTATTTATATTTGAGTTGATTGAATGAAAGGTAAATTACGGTTTACGATGAGCGATGCTACAGAAGCGCCCCCGCGCCCCCTCGCCCCCTTGCAGAGCGCGGCGGCGGCGTGACGAGCACGGAGGCCGCGCTGGGCGCGCTGGCGGAGCGCCTGGCCGTGGCGGCCGCGCTGCGCCGCCTGCAGCTGGGCGCCGACGGCCGGCTCGTGGACGCCGCCGTGGACCAGGTGCGGCCCGACCCATGCCCAAACTTGCACTCTACATTTCGTCAGAGCTTTACAAGTCATTTAGCCGATTTTTGAAAAAGCGAATTTCAGGCAACATAGTAGTCTTCAGATGCTTCTATCACGGCCCGCTTAAAGCAGCTCGTAGTGTTTCAAGTTCAGTCCTATAATGTATCCACTTAACGCGGGCAGGTGGTGAACGGGTCGGGCGGGGAGGCGGAGGCGGAGGCGGACGAGGTGGAGGAGGAGGAGTGGGTGGAGGCGGCGCTGTCGTCGGGCGCGCTGTCGCCCAGCGACGTGGTGTTCCGGCGCGCGTCGCGCGTGGAGCGCGTGCTGCGCGTGTTGGCGCGCGCGCCCGCGCCGCGCCACGACGCGCGCGCGCACGCCGCGCACGCCGCCGCCACGTGCCGCGTGCTCACCGTGAGTGCACGCGCGCGCCGAGTGGGCCCTCCCAGTGTGGGCTGGGCGGGCGTGGCCACATCCGCAACTGTACTGTGACCGTCGGGCGAGAGACTCGGTTGAGCATTTTTCGTTATTTCTATAGTTTCGGATTTGGCCACCCACGCTCAATTGAGAAATTCACCCTGTATAATGCCGGGTAAATTCTAGTTGCGCAAAACGCATTTTATACAGACTTCAAAAGAAGGTTCACTGTTTGACTTGTATGTTTGTATGTAGGTTTGTCCGCGATTAGTTGAACCGATTTATTTTGTACGTTCAGTATACTTAACCGACTGGAAAAGAGGAGGTATATTTGTCTGTGATTAGTTAACTCTCGTTTCTGTCTATTCACTTTATTTCTTCGTGGTTTCACAAGTTGGTTCTAGTTTTTTTTATAAAACATGATTAGATCTCGTTGACGAGAGGCGACAACCAAGATGCGCCAGTTAACCAATCATAGATTATATTAACCGATCACACGTTCAAAGAGCTCGTGTCATTGGTCAATCAGTACTTTTGTTGTGATTGGTTCGCATAGTGCATATACGCGAACGTAGCGAGCGCAGTAATAAAAAAAAACAATTAACAACTCTGTCCAGTCCAGTCTCCTTTATCCCCGGAGACAAGGGTGAGGAGTGAGACCACGAGCAGGTAGTATTCAAGCCGTAGCCCCACTACTCACTTTCACGCAATCACTATTTCGTTCCGAAGCGTGATCTAAAGCCGACAGTGGAAACGCAAAGAAAAACTAAAACTTAATATATAACTAAAATAAAGGGTCTAATGATTCGAATCTACACAAAGGTGCAGTCAACAAACGGTACAAAATCATACCAAACAACAATAACAAAATACCGCAATTTTATACAAACCAGTTAACCAAACCTACTAAAACCGCACGAAGCATCAAACACAGGACGTCGGCACGAATATAAAATGGTTCAAACTGCAAACTACCGCAATTTTAGAATAACCGGTTAATGGAACCGACCAAAACCTCCCGGGTACAAAAAAATCAAATCATAAAGTACTTTCAATTTCATAGCAATT
The DNA here is from genome assembly GCA_946251805.1 of Cybosia mesomella. Lineage (NCBI taxonomy): Eukaryota > Metazoa > Arthropoda > Insecta > Lepidoptera > Erebidae > Cybosia > Cybosia mesomella. The sequence goes on from OX276408.1 coordinate 28,216,188, forward strand.
AAACACAAATAAATATTTATTCCGACCTCCCAGCGGATCCAATCAAAATGAATATAAACAACAATTCAAAGTTAAACAGATTTTTAGCACGTACTTGTTTCAATAGTCAAATTATGCCGCAATTGACACCCGATCGAAATCGACCAGGAAATATTTTAATAAAATAGTCCAATTCAATTGCTCCAAAAGGCAGATAATACCGATAAATTAACACCCCAAAATGGCGGATTCTACCGCGTGTGAAGTTTCAACTTGCACACTAAAATTAAATCAATCCGTTAATTATGATCAACAATACACAAGATATATTAATAAATGGGTCACTAACCTTCTATGGACCGGGATTCAGCCGGGAAAGTAGCAAAGATTGTAAAGTGTGCCTATCTATTTTATCTATTGAAGCTTTTATTTTTTGACATTTGACAAGTAGAAACTACGCCATTACTAAAAACCCGGCAAACAAACCGGCCGGGCCCGGTTTTGCCCGGGTCTTACGGCGCTCCGTGCCACACAAGCAACGAAACCATTGCTCTTTTACGGGAAAAGTTTCCTGATCGTGTTATCTCTCGAAGAGGTGATCACAATTGGCCACCGAGATCTTGTGATTTAACACCTTGCGACTTCTTCCTTTGGGGCCACGTGAAAGATAAGGTCTACGCCAACAGCCCAGCGTCGACTCAAGACCTCAAAGATGGAATTCGTGAGGCTATCGAGGACATAGGACAGCCACTTTGCGATTTGGTTATGCAAAATTTCATTAAAAGGATATGGTCCTGTAAGCGTGGTCGTGGTGGCCATTTGGCTGATGTTATCTTCCATTATTAACGGCATACCTTCCTCTTTATTATAAAAACAACAGCCGATTATTTATCTTAAAAAAATGCATTTTTCTTTGAATACTAAAATAACACCTCTTATTGGAAAACCCGTATAATAAACTAATTATGCAGTAAAATAAAATGTGAGGTTACTTCCCAATATAAGGTGAGTTACACCGCCACAAGGTTCCAAGACCAACGAACGCGATGGGCGTATTCACTTTATTCAAACAAAGAGATATTATCTCGATTATCAATGTTCACCAATTAATCAACATTAACCCTTGGTATGTGGAAGTGGCAAAAATTTTATATGCACGTACTGTGGCAAGTTCGCGGGCCGCCGAGAGCGCGCGACCGCTCTTTGAATTTCTCAAAATTCAAAGCATTTTTATATAAATCGTAATATAACCAATGACTGTTTTATGAAGATAAATAACTGAAGTATATTATTCATGCACATTTATTTATAAAAACATGTTTTTATTTTATAATAGAGCCTTTTGTTCACAGCGATCTAGTCCGAACATTACCTGTTGCAAAACATGAAAGATTTCTCTATAAATTTGTTCACAGAATAAAGTTATTTTTATTTTTTCACATTCCTGGTTAATTTTCCAATCAATTGATAAGAAAACTTTTTCGATTCCACCAATAATTCACTCCTAAAAACAGATTTCAAAATTGGCAAATTGGCGAAATTGCAAAAGAATTTGCAAAAAAAAAAGTCATATACATGTAACTTTGAAACTCGTATTTTAACGTTTTTATTGGACTCTGAACACTTTTTATCATATAATTAGGTAAATAAAATATCACTTTTCACATACAATGCTAAAAATTTAGCATTATCCTTGAAAAATATCACAATATAACGAAAATATTGCAAATTACACGTATTGACCTAACCTATTTTCCTTCGTTATTTTTCATATTTCTGATTGTCTGTGCTTTACTAGAATAACTGGTGTTGCAAGAACAAAATATTCTCTTTCAGATAAATATTACTTTACTATTGCTTTTATAGACAAAATTACAGAAAATCACAAAATTATTTTCATAATTATTTAGGTTTTTTATGTATGTGTGTGTAAAATTCTAGCAGTGCTCATCTGTTTAGTGACGGATCCGGCCCAAGATGGCTGCCCGTAATAGTACTCTATCTGTTTAGTCCCGGATCCGTCCCAGTCAGCATACGAATACAGGCTGACATTTTTTTGTGAAGTTACTGGCTTCACCACGAGCCACGATCCACTTCGGGTTGTTGAGACAGCGGAGTAAGTTAGTAAAGAAAAGTCAAATGTTTAGATAGGTTATTAAAAATTTATTGGCTAAATTAGCCGCTGGTGATATTGAACGTTTTTTTTTTTACGTGCGGAATTCCCTTCGGATACCCCCCCGCCGGCCAGCGGGGGTGGTTACGTTGGGTATGAACCGACTAAAACCGCACGCTGTCTCGGGTCTTTTTTTTCGTGCGGAAATCCCTTAGGATACCCCCCGCCGGCCAGCGGGGGCGGTTATGTCGGGCTTGAACCGACTAAAACCGCACGCCGTCTCGGGTCTTTTTTTCGTGCGGAAATCCCTTCGGATACCCCCGCCGGCCAGCGGGGGCGGTTATGTCGGGCTTGAACCGACTAAAACCGCACGCCATCTCGGGTCTTTTTTTTCATGCGGAAATCCCTTCGGATACCCCCCCGCCGGCCAGCGGGGCCAGTTATGTCGGGCTTGAACCGACTAAAACCGCACGCCGTCTCGGGTCTTTTTTTTCGTGCGGAAATCCCTTCGGATACCCCCCCGCCGGCCAGCGGGGGTGGTTACGTTGGGCATGAACCGACTAAAACCGCACGGTGTCCTCCCCAAGTGTCCATTGCCGGGTACTTGCTCTAGCGCGACGTACTGGTATAAATATATTTATTTCTTTCTAACCCGCAAGTAATAATAATAATTATTCCCAAAGTTGACGTATTAACATTTTCAACTATCGTCAATGTTCACCGTCGTTTATAATAAATCAGACGATAAGAATATACAAACGTCTAGTTCCACTTGAAAGAATGATTCATTGCCTTCAAAAAAAAAATCACCCGAGCGTCATATGCCACTAATTTATTGTATAAACAAACTCTGCCGCCACTCAGCGGGCGGTGTCATGTTTCAAGGTCAGGGTGAGCGCACGACTGAAGTTTAGTTTTTTGAGGCCGTGTGCGCTCGAACGGAGAATGTAATTCTTTACACAAATAATTGCATTACAATAGAAAAATAACTCACTGTATTCAAGAAACGGATATTATTATGTATCCACATTATACACATATAATGCGAGAACAAATGTTTCATACTGTATAAGCTAACCGAAGGCCAACGGTAGCGTTTGAAAATTCGTGTAATTATAGGAAAAACATGTCGGACGCGTTGTGCATGTGTGCGTGTAATTTGAGCCTTGTGTGTGGAAAATAGCGATATTTATCAATCAATACTTATTATATAGTAATAAAATCAAATCCACATGAAAGCTCAATAATTTTGCAATCGTAAATACTAAACTTCTTATATGAATAAACTAATCGCTTGCACTAAAACACTAAATCTTTTAGCCGTTGAACTTAGTACGTTCAGCAGTCGTCTCGAAAAATTCATATATTACGAGATTTCGACATTTTTAGGACAATTATAATATACGAATGGGTAGAGAATACATGAACGATTATAAAAATAAACATTTACTTATAATTTCAACGAGAATACACTAATTATTCAATATTCTTTATCGGAGCTCGTTCGCACTTGCTAACCGCCAAAACGAAAATTTGAAAAGAGTTGTTTGACTGAACTATATGTTATTATGAATGAACAAATATTGTTTATGTTAGATTGTTAATCATAGAAACGATTTCAAGCAATAAGAGACGTTATTTTCTAAGTGTAAAGTATTTTATTTGCGTAAATCAGAGCCAGTATGCCTTGGGCCGGATCCGGGACAACACAGACGACGATGTATGGGCGGATCCGGCCTTAAACAGTTGAGGGGTTAAACCAACAAAATCAAAACAATGTTCTTTCCAAAGTGCGTGGGCAGAACCCTCCAAAACGCGCGCGCACGTGATATACGGCGTGCGAACCAAAACGACCTTTCGAGGCGACTGTCTTAAAGCGACAGTATATCGCACCACACTAGATGCACTCGCCGGCCGCGCCAAGTTCGTCTAGTACAGGCGTCGCAAGCCTCGTCTCCCGGCGAAACAACAAAATATAACTACTGTGGCGTTGGGGGTTTGACGCCACAATTCCTCGTGTTAACGAAATGATAAAACAAGTATTTATATTTATAATGGCATTTATTTGCACATAAAACTTCCTATTTCGAGTTTTAGGGGGTTTTACACGAGTATATTTATATTTTAAACGAACTGTAGGGAATCGCGGATTCTGCTCAAGGATTGAGCCTACAATCAATTCATTTGGAACTCTCTTCGGACGGCGGGTCGAGGCCGGAGCCCTCGGTCACCCGCTGTCAGTAACTTGTCCGCCAAGGCAATTGTTTTCTTCCCTAAACTCTCATTTCAATTCAAAACAATTTATTTTTAATCTTTGACACATGATGGCCAGGTAAACAAACTGTAGTGCTCGAACGAGGTCCGAACGCTACACTACGTACTGCAATACGCGGTGATAACATCAAACTATAATGATTTAACAATTAAAACTAAACAGTGCACATATGCGAACTATTTGACGTTTATTCACGAAATTTGCCAGCTATCACACAAACGTATTTTTGTACTATACAAATGTGAACAGGACACCACCGACACTTTTGAAACCCAAGTTGACCTCACCTGCTAACCGGTGTTCCTGATAAACAACAGTCGAGACCCTAGCGTAGGCCTCCTCTCGAGGTCGGCAGGCCGGACGGCAATCGCTCCTCGAAAAGCCTATATATCAAGTAAACTCTAGACTCCAAAGTGTAAACTGGACGCAACTAAGAAATTGGGGGTTGCCGACCCCGTAAAAACCAAATGCCCTTCTTGAAGAACCCCATATTGTAGTCGCTTGGGAAAACCACAGTAATTTCTTAGTTGCGTCCAGTTTACACTATTTGCGAGTGTGATGCCCCTGGTGTTGCACACGTCCTCAGGGCCGTGAGTTTGTCTGTCGCCTAAGCGGTATAAAAAAATAGGTAGTAAGGTAATGATGATACAGAGTGTCGCGTGTGGCGTGCCCGCAGAGCGCGCTGCGAGCGGCGGGCGCTGCGCGCGCGCAGTGGCGGGCGCCGGCGCCGGCGGGCGCGCCGCCCGGCCCGCGCGCGCTGCTGCCCGCGCTCGTGGAGCTGCACCGGCGCGCGCTGCAGTGAGTACCGCCTTGCCGCCACCCTATGTTCAGTGCTAGTCCTGTAGGACGCGCCCACCGAACTTGATAAGGGAAGCTATAGTTATACATGTACCGGCGTATTTGTAAAGTGGCCCAAATCTAAACTATGGTTGTTGTTGCTAAGTCTCATTCCATACAATACTAGCTAAAAGCGGTGCTTTACAAGTGCCTGCGAAGTTTTCTACCTAGTAATAATTCTGAAGGTTATTTTAAACTTTTTCGTCTTTGTGTTGCATGTCGCGTGACGGTCGGCTGCGGAGTAGGGATAAAGTGAAAGGCGCTCGTCATAGCAGCCAAGGCCAATATGGCGGCGCCGATAGTTCGCCTTTTATTTTATAAGGAAATTTATGTTTTAATGCATGGATATCTAATGATTTATAACACATCTAGACATGAATAGAAATTAATATTTCGAAGTCCAAATCCGAGAATGTCATAGTTTCTTAGTAAATTGTACCACTAAAATGCATAGATGGTGGAATACTGATAGGTCTCGCTTCGCTAGCCCTGACAATCTAAATACTACGTACTCTGCGGAGTCTTCTCAGGACGGGGCTGCACTTGGAACCGGTGATCCATTTGCTAAACATTGATTTGGTTTTCTTTTTTGACGTTTTGTGAGTGCTATTCTAATGGTACATACGGTATAAACGCTTGTTGACTGACCGCTCCCCGCTCCCCGCCGCGTGCCGCAGGCAGTGCGCGCGCGCCGTCCCGGAGGCGGCGCTGCGCGCGCAGCTGCTGGAGGCGGCGGCGGCGCTGGCCGACCTCATCCTCTCGGACGCCGAGCCGCTCAACGCCAGCCCGCACACGCAGCACCTGTACGAGCGCATGCGCCGGGACGTCATACAGCCCTTCGGTGCGTATACGTACGCATGCTCTATTCTATATCTCCACTGTATACCAGGGGCACACAAAGGCAGTAACAGTTGCATAATGTGTCTCTTGCCATTATATCTGTATTGCCTTCAGAACATATATTTTGCTTGCAGTTGAAGAAGGGCAGGTGGAACGCGCCGCAGCCCTCGCGGAGAAGTTCAAAGACTTCGAACTTCTCATCGAGATGTGCGTCAAGGATGACGACTACGACCGACTGTTCTCTTATATCGACAAATATTCGTCTGAAGTAAGAAACTTCTCACTACGGTCTTTTTTGCAATATAGTAAAAACAGCAAGAAAAAAAAAACAAAAAAAAGTTGTGACTCACCGACATGCATATAGTACAAGCAAATAATTCTTGGAAATCGCTCACTTAAATTTGTAGCAGGCTTTTGACTGCAAACGACATTAAATAATAATTTTGAAACAGTCGGGCGGATCGTTGTAGTACACTGAGCGCTTCCCTAGCGCTAGCCTGGTGGCAATTACTGCCGCTAATGCGCACGCAACCCTCGCAGGGCATGGCGGAGGTGACGTTCGCGTGGCTGGCGGAACGCTCGGGCGCGCACCGCGCGGCGCTGGTGCGGCGCGTGGGCGCGCGCTGCGGGGAGCGCCTGCGCGCCTGGCTGGGCGCCGCGCCCGGCCGCGCCGAGCTGCTGGCGCTGCAGCAGCTGCAGCGCGCGCACTTCGCCGGCGCCGCGCGCGTGCTGGCGCGCCGCGCGCTGCAGGAGCAGGACTCGCTGGGCCGGATGGCGGTGGGTACATGCTGCACGCTCCCCCCAGCCGCGCCGAGCTGCTGGCGCTGCAGGAGCAGGACTCGCTGGGCCGGATGGCGGTGGGTACATGCTGCACGCTCCCCCCAGCCGCGCCGAGCTGCTGGCGCTGCAGGAGCAGGACTCGCTGGGCCGGATGGCGGTGGGTACATGCTGCACGCTCCCCCCAGCCGCGCCGAGCTGCTGGCGCTGCAGGAGCAGGACTCGCTGGGCCGGATGGCGGTGGGTACATGCTGCACGCTCCCCCCAGCCGCGCCGAGCTGCTGGCGCTGCAGGAGCAGGACTCGCTGGGCCGGATGGCGGTGGGTACATGCTGCACGCTCCCCCCAGCCGCGCCGAGCTGCTGGCGCTGCAGGAGCAGGACTCGCTGGGCCGGATGGCGGTGGGTACATGCTGCACGCTCCCCCCAGCCGCGCCGAGCTGCTGGCGCTGCAGGAGCAGGACTCGCTGGGCCGGATGGCGGTGGGTACATGCTGCACGCTCCCCCCAGCCGCGCCGAGCTGCTGGCGCTGCAGGAGCAGGACTCGCTGGGCCGGATGGCGGTGGGTAGATGCTGCACGCTCCCCCCAGCCGCGCCGAGCTGCTGGCGCTGCAGGAGCAGGACTCGCTGGGCCGGATGGCGGTGGGTACATGCTGCACGCTCCCCCCAGCCGCGCCGAGCTGCTGGCGCTGCAGGAGCAGGACTCGCTGGGCCGGATGGCGGTGGGTACATGCTGCACGCTCCCCCCAGCCGCGCCGAGCTGCAGGCGCTGCAGGAGCAGGACTCGCTGGGCCGGATGGCGGTGGGTACATGCTGCACGCTCCCCCCAGCCGCGCCGAGCTGCTGGCGCTGCAGGAGCAGGACTCGCTGGGCCGGATGGCGGTGGGTACATGCTGCACGCTCCCCCCAGCCGCGCCGAGCTGCTGGCGCTGCAGGAGCAGGACTCGCTGGGCCGGATGGCGGTGGGTACATGCTGCACGCTCCCCCCAGCCGCGCCGAGCTGCTGGCGCTGCAGGAGCAGGACTCGCTGGGCTGGATGGCGGTGGGTACATGCTGCACGCTCCCCCCAGCCGCGCCGAGCTGCTGGCGCTGCAGGAGCAGGACTCGCTGGGCCGGATGGCGGTGGGTACATGCTGCACGCTCCCCCCAGCCGCGCCGAGCTGCTGGCGCTGCAGGAGCAGGACTCGCTGGGCTGGATGGCGGTGGGTACATGCTGCACGCTCCCCCCAGCCGCGCCGAGCTGCTGGCGCTGCAGGGCTCGCACTTCGCCGGCGAAACAAGCTTTTGCCTGTTCTTCAATCTCATCGGGAGTTCAATTAATATCCATGTCACTGGAATCTCTTTCCGAACCATTTTTAACCACAATTAACACAAGGTATTTGTTTATATTGAATCTCGTTTTCCCGCTAATTATTTAGCAAATTTAATTTTTTTTTTTAATTCTGAAAAAAAAGTTATAATTCACGTACCTACATACTGCCAAAATTTGAAGTTTTGAATTGTAATCGAGTTGGTCACGAGAAGTGCATAAAAGCCGCCATGTAAAAAAAAAGTCATTATATCTAGGCATTATGACGTAACTTAATGATCATGGATTCCATGGCAAAGCTTAAAATTAAAAAAAAAAATACTTTCCGCCCTAGGGATGAAATAAGCTACTTTCCAACCGGCTATCTACCCATAAAAATTTAACTTTCCGAACAGGAGAGATGAAAAGCTAATTACGGACTCTAAGGGCTCGCGTCATTAGTTGATCAGTCCTTTTATTATTCCTATTGGCCAGTTAGTGCACATACGCGAACTGTTTAACGTTTTCTCAAGATTTTCCTTCCAGGTATAAAGCTACGCATAAAAATATTTCATATTGTAGTTACGAAATCCATTTAGTAACTAGTTTTCAAATTGCCCCACAAGTGTAACGCGTAGGTTTAAGTTAACATCGAGTTGTTCGTGCAATTAATGGTATTTGCAAATAAGTGCTCGTACATTTTGTTCCTTCGAGCCGGATGTATCCGGTGCAAAGGACCAAAATGTACCTGAGACACTTAAAATGGTAAACGATGCTCTTTGATCTTTGATATGTATTATTTTCTTCCCAGACTATTACTTCGCTAGCCAAGCTCTGCCTGGTGGCGTCGGACGAGCCCGACGTCCGCTCGTCGGAGGCCTGGCACAAGCTCGACATGCGGCTGTCGTTCGCCGAACTTCACGCGTCGTTACCGAGAGACATCAAGATACATCACGGGCTCGACGAGGACGACACCAAAGTGCTACCGCCTGGGGAACTAGTCCAGGTAACGGAGCGTCATTAATACATACATATACTCACGGCTTTTTCCCTGCGGGGTAGGCAGAGACAACAGCCTGCCATCTGCTTCTATCCTTACACACTTCACGAGCTTCTTCTACTGTCCTTAAGACCTTCCATGCAAACCTGCCGGATCCGATTGCTTTTGATCTGCCTTTCTTTCAATACCTAATTAATTTGGTCAGTGTAAGTTCTTTCGGCATTATTGAAAGAATAAAATAAAGATAATTTTCAGCGATCTTGGTATACTACTACATAAAACACTTCTTGTTCCAGATGTACATAGAGTCGGAGAGTACTGGTTTAACGGAGTACGATTACAAAAAGGCGCTCGACCTCACCGACTTCATTCAAGATATGGAACGCCGAGATGAACTGCGTCTTAGGGTAATTGCTTTCTTGAGACTTTAGTGTGTAGTGGTACTTAGCCTAAATGATGTTCAAGACAGAAAAGATTGTTTGTTATAAGAGAGAAAGTTATTATACATAAAAGCACAAGAAGAGAAGTTGTGCAGACATAAAAGAGAAAAAAGAAGAGAAAGTCTTAGTAGTTGCGGATAGAACACTAGAGCCGGGATAAACTCAAACTCGGGTGGACTGATTTTCACGATTTATGATTTTTCGGCTGCGCTATACTATGCCATTTTCCAAATTCCAACTGTCCAATTGTTCCAACCGTCCCGATCCGGGCGGCGACGAGAGTTCTGCGCACTCGTCGCCGCCCGGACCTATACCACTGAAGATGTCGACGCAGTGATCGACGAAGCGTTTGGAACGCAAGTTTCATCTGGATAACGGTCAAACAGCCCGGAAGCTGTACATTCTGCATTACGTATAATTGTTGTTTCTTAACCATTACAAAGTAGTAAATAGTATGACATGGCAGGTGTGGTGCGCCAGCATCTGCCGCGACGACTGGAGCAACTGCCGCGTGGACGCGCCCGCCGACGAGCTGCACAGCAAGATGTTCTTCAGGCTCATTGACCTCGTGCATATTATGGGTGAGTGGGGGTCACTGACTAAATATAGCGGACGTCAATCAATTACAGTGAGTAGAGAGTGACAATTTGAATATATATTAGTAGATACATAAATATATTGATTAGACCACATTTATAATTTTCTATAGATTTAAATCGGAAAAAGTGAACATCCAAGACGGGACTTGAACCCGCAACCAGTCCATTACAGGGGCGGACATAGAATAAATACTTTCTTTCTTTCTTATCAACAGAGCTACCTGAACACCTTGGTTGGTCAGAGTATTCCCCCCCCCCCCCCCCGTAAGGGACGGGTTCAAGTCCAAGTCCTGGATGTTCACTTTCTTCTTATTTAAATCTATAGAAAAAGTTAGCATACAAATTGATTCAAAAGTTCATTAAACATTTATAATTTGTCCATTACTTAAAAAAAGTATGGCACCAGAATGAAACCCAGTAGAACTCCCATATTGAAAAAAGAGCCTTACGAAGATTTTTCGTTCGAATCAAATTTGGGAATGTTTATATTCAAATGGCACGCATAAAATTCAGCCAAGAACACATCACATGTACAGAATGAAAGTTACGCAGTTTCCGAATCAATACTTATGATAAACATTATCTAAAGCTTTAGATAAATCATTGAAGCAGCCCATGAAAGAATTTATAAGATCTAATATTACAAGTTTTGCTTTAGGGGGTGATTTAGAACTGTTACTACCACCCGTCGAGGATATTCTAACAGCGCCGGAGCTGGCGGAGCTGGTCTCCGACACCCGGTTCCACTTCATCATCAAGTACGGCTACGAGTGCGTCGACACCACGCGCAGCGGCATGGCCGACGGCTAGGGCTGCGGACAGTACGATACTTATTGTTGATGATTTATTATTGTATCATTTCCTTGAAGGATATGTTGCTAGCCTAGAATAGTTTCCAATGATTTTGTTGAAGAATTGTTTCTTTGGTTTTAAGTTAAGTAAGAAAGTATATTAGAAACAGCTACTGCGTACAATTACCTAACTACATTTTAACACATATTTTATAGACCTCACAAGCGACGTGACTCGCAGCATGATATTATGACATCCCATTACCTGCATAAGAGTTGTAACTGTTATCTGATTGATGATGAAAAAATGAAATCCATTGAAAACCTTAACAATATTAATTTAAACCAATTATTTCTATGCCATTTTTATGTCATTAGGGCTAGTTTTCTGTTGAAAATGATGACCAATCAAGTCATTGTTTTGTGTGGTGTGATTGGTCATATAATATGTTTGAGTTTGACGATACTAGAGAGATTTAAGGGCATTTGGTCTTCACTGTATATTTCTTGGCGAGAAGAGTTTTTTTCGGACTATCCATTCTTTACACATCATGCACATAACAACACCGTTGGCCATACAATTTTTAACTATCACACTTTTCTGTCGATCGCTTATTATTCACGTAATATAACGTGTGTGTAATCTTGTTAACTTTAACTAGCTTTATATCACATTAAGTCTGCTAAAAAAGACTAATATATAAAAAATTGTACTGTTCTGAACTTGAAGGTCTGATAGAAGTAAGATTGTAGCCATCACTGTACAATTTGGACCCCCCGGTTATCTTAATTTTATCTCTATGATAGACTCCGTAGATATTATTAAAAGGTAGTGCACTTATTTTTTAAACGAAATTATGTCTTGTATTACACAACTAGAACAATATGTGGACTACCAGCTTATACCTGTAGCAAAGCAGATGTGTCTAATTCTTAATATTATAGAATAATGTGATAAGGTTACAACATTGCACATCCATAGGCCACGCGTAACCACTTCCCATCAGTTAAGGCGTGTGCTTGTCTACCACCTAAGTGGTATAAAAAATATCATTTTCAATGTTTGTCGTATTATTGGAATGAACAATCAAAGATATCGAAAGGCTTGGCTCATAAAATGTAAGAAAATTATGAGTGACTGACGGGATCTTCGAGTATCTGTCAGAAACCATATAAGTGGCCAAATATGGCTATTCATCATTCAGTCTTTAATTTTCCGGGGGGGAAGGGGTTTTACGGGCCCCCTCGTAGATGACTACTCTTTAAGACTAATATAGCATACGATTTATAAATAATACAAACGAAAAAAAAGTTATTCGTATCTGTAAATTTCAAGTCTGTAGGAAAAGACTAACTAGTGTAGGAAGTAGTTTATATATTATATACATAGTTTGTATCTGCCATATGAAATGCGCACGATTCATTCATATTGTTTCATAATATAATATTATTACGGACATAGGTGTGAGTTACACGTTGTCTGAATAGTTAAACTTACTGTAATCATTAACAAAGTCTCTAACGTGTAACTGGTTAATGTCCCAATAAATTAATTAAGTAAAATAATGTCTAAAAGTTGGTCCAAAGAGAGTTGAAAAATGTTAATGACTACAATCGCACAGACTTACAGCTGACGCAGACAGTCATACGTTCCTTCATAATAAAATTATCATTACTTTCGACTAATGTTGTAAATTACTAACAGCAGTAAACGATACTGTTCCTTTGCACACAATGATTATATCATTGTTACAAACACACAGGAATTAGTGTTTCTCTAGAGTAGTCTAGAGCTCAAATCGAATCCAATGATATTTTGTAACATTTGATCAACTCTCGCTGGAGCACGATTAATATAAGTTCTATTTTATAAAACTGTAACACCATCTGATAACACCTCTGGCTTGGTATATCGAGTCGCGTCGGGTTGACATCTTTGCGATGTTTCAACTATATTTTATATACGATAAGAAAGTGTATTAAGTACATTCGTGTAATACATGTAATACCGTGCACCTTATACATACTCAGACATCTTGGAAGAAATAAAACCATGTAATTTCATCGTTGATATTGTAAGATAATTGAGTTGGAACAACACAAGAGTGTGAATTCCGCAAAAATTAAAAACTCACCATTCGATGGTTTCGAATCAGACTGAATTAGTTTTAAGTAATTTTAAGATAGTTAATGATTATGGTTAAGATGCTATGACTGAGGGCCACTATCCAACACTTATGATATAAGCAAGTTATGCCATAACAATCGAAAGCATTATAACACAGGAGAAATGTTTCTAATAGGGAGTGATCAAAATTTAAAAATCTTTTATAGAATATGGGGATGCTTGTTCTTAGTTTATTTTATAAGGAAAATCATAGAAGTCGATATAATGGAAGACGTACATTTTAACAGTGAACTAGATGTTAAGAGCCAACCATTATACGTTCGATTTATTGTAGTGAATAGGTTAATAGGTCTTTAGGGCAGTTTAGTAGTAATTTAATTTGTATTTAAAGCATACGATACATAGAGTTCATATCTGACTGCCGCTTGCACAGTAATAATGGTAGCGTCAATATTCATTAGCATGTCCTTTTCTTCAATACACCAATCACTTTTCTCCAGTTCCACATCCAGTGTGGCGTTATATTGAAGTGATATTAAGTATTCGCACTTGCTAAACTCAATGTTTGTAAGTACTTTAAGGTTTATTAGCATAATTACTCAAAGTTCATAAATAGGTGTATTCTGCATTAATACAATTATAAGAACATACTGTAACACACTCCAGGTTATGTTGACTTTAAATTTTAGTGTCCAATTTACCACAACATAAGCATGACGCATTTCGGGGTTTGATGTAAAAGCCATGTATAGTTACCGGCAAAAATCTTGACAATGCACTTTAGACGCACAGAACGCATTTTTTAGGGCTCACGCGTCAAGCAACTAATCACTCGCTCAAAGGACTCTCGTCAGTGTTTCTATTGGGTTCTTGGCGTTTTTTTTTCAAGATTCTTGCCCGTAACTATAGTACAGACTGATGGTAGATGACAACATTATTTTCCGTATACTATGATTGCACGATTTGCAACAAAATAGTACAATTTGGTCTCTTTCGACTGTGTGTTATTACTGGTAGTTATACAGAAGTAATTTTAAATATTATGTCTCTTTTTGCAAATAAAATATTATAGTCTATTTAGAATCTGTGTACTGTTGTAGTTTGAGTATACTTTGCTTAATGGACTGTAGTTAAGAGTGTTGTAGAAATATGATAACTAATATTAACAATAAATACATCTTCCTTGGGTTATTAAAGAAAAGAAATTTACTCCTTCAAACTTAGTATTTATTTTTACGAAACTTCATGAGCCAAACGTCGAAACGTGCATCATAGCGTGCCGCTAGTTTAGTTAGTACAATAAGTAGTAATCTCCATCAAACCTTAAACATGCTTCTCGAAACATCTTGTCTTAAACAAGTTCAGTCTGTTTACATACATGTCTAGATGGACTACCACCTTAGCATTTATGAACACAGAACAGTAGTCTGCGCCAAATCTAACAGGATATTTCGTTACCCAGCAAATTAACCTTATTTTATAATAAAATTACATATAAGATGTCGTGAGATGGTTCAGATGTCGAGCCTGCTAGTAAAAAGACAATCGTGAATCCAAATGAAGATCCTAAGATAACTTTACCTTCAGCTTACCATCAGGCGAGGTGAAGTCATATTGAATTAACCAATATAAAAAAAGCTAATCACAAAATTAATGACTCAACTCAGTTTTGTTAAACGGTTTTAAACCGGTGAAATCCAGCCTTGGTGTTCTTCACTTATTTTTTATGGAGTTTAATGATTCAATATAAAAAAGAAATTAAAAAAAAAGTGAAAGCTGTTACATAATATATTTACGTTTTATCAGTGTATTTACTTTTTTGTACGTATTTTGTTCCGTCATACTCTGTCTCGTCTAGACATGTTTTAAATATGAAAAGTGTATGTTAGTTAGTACGTCTTTATATCCATCGTAATGTAGCATGTATACCTAGTACTTAGGATTGCACTTAAAACCTGATGTAGTCCGTTTTAATACTTATTTTATTCGGCTCTAATAAGCCAGCTTGTATTTTTTTTGTATGTATTTTATTTATTTTGAATACTTTCATTTTCACTTAATGTTTTAATTTAACTTTAGTAAACGTTAAATTTCC
This sequence comes from Cybosia mesomella, assembly GCA_946251805.1. Taxonomy (NCBI): domain Eukaryota; kingdom Metazoa; phylum Arthropoda; class Insecta; order Lepidoptera; family Erebidae; genus Cybosia; species Cybosia mesomella. The sequence continues at coordinate 28,231,348 of OX276408.1, forward strand.
TTCTGTGAATAAATTATCGTCGTAAAGATTATTAGTATGTTACATTATTTTTTATTCTTTATCATATGGTATGGCGACAAGCATATTTTGTACCTACAATTTAAACTTACCCATAAAATTCCAAAACACGACTGCTCTCGTGTTAAACAAAGATTAATAGTTTACAATAATTTTGTTGCTCGCTTTGTAAATTAGTTATTAAAACATGTTTTCATTGTAACATTATTGATTTGTAATTAAAAAATAAAATTTTGTTTACATAACTATAGCATTTTGTTCCCCGTTTCCCGCCATTCCCCGCCGGAGCCGGCCGGCGCGGCGCCACTTGTGGCTCGTGAGCGGCAAAGTGGCGGCGAGCGCGACGCACGGCGCATGCGTGCTGCGTTGCGAACAAATCTTTTGTTTACTTACTTTACCGAACGACAGTTTTGCAGTCGCGTCTCGAAACTCGTGAATAGTAATTGTAATACTGTGGTTTTGAGATAAAGTCCAAGTTATTATTGGTGTTTGTATAAAGTGCGTGTAGGAAATATAATAATTTTCGCTGGTGAGAGGATTTCGCTACGATTTTCCGTTCCGCGTTGCCGCCGGCTGGAAAAGTAAGTAAATTTTGGAAACGTCATAATATTTTGTAAGAAAACAATTAATATTTTTACTAATTCACATATTCACATGTTTTTTAACTAACGTTTCTTGTTTACACCAAGTTGGCTATTTTTTGAAAGACAATTATTAAGTGTTGTAATTTAGTATTTGGAAAAATTATCTTGTAAAATATCAAAATAGTTATTATTTAACTCATGATTTGGAGTGTATAGCTACGCATTTTCTGACCCAAAAATTTCAACCCCTTTGGCCTTCAACTACCCCACTGAAGGCCAAGGAAGTTGCAATATCACAAGGGAATCATTTTATTAACTTAATGATGTAGAGTTGCAATGCTCGCAATGTTAATTTAATAAGTCCTATATTTAAATAAATCTAATCCTATCCTATTAATATTACAAACGCGAAAGTTCGTGAGTTTCGCGTTCGTGAGTTTTATATATTATTTTATGAAAGTTTTAACAGCTAAAGTGATCAATATATTAGTATTTTTAAGCCACTTTTGACGTTGACTGTACTTACTATAACCCCGAGGTGCCATCTCAGAGCCGTAGGGATCTGGCTGAAATTTGATACAGGGATAGATAAAACAGGCTATCCTGGAATAGGTTCCCAGTGGGAGCGGGAGCGGGAACCGAATCCCACGCGGGCGAAGCCTGGTGCCCGCTAGAAAATGATAAATACACGTCACACACAATATTGCCTTTTCCACACACATGGGTTGTTTGCCAATTTAGCGGTATAAAAAATATTATTTTACTGGTTTATTATCGCAATATCAATATTTACTGTAATACATAACTCGCAAGGGTTGTTTCAATTGCGTTTCCTCGTAAGAAAATTAGTCAACCCTCAATCTAACTTTTAGGGGGAAGGTTATGCGTCATACACACGCAATGACACAGGGCGTATAGTTTTACATATATCAAACAGGCACTTATTCACGAGCTGTATGGTAACTGTCAGTTGGAGAACAGCATCATCGTCTTCACAGCGATTGTCCAGTTGTTTTTGGTTGGTATCTCGGCTTTTCCTGGAGCGACTGCCGTCTTACCTCCCTACAAAGCAAGTAAAGCCTGCGCCAGAGCCTTGTTTATTGTTTAGCAGGTGCACCGACTTGCAGGAGTGGGGGAATGGGCCTAAAAAATGTTGGTACGGCCCTATTCACCCTGTGTCTATATTATGGAGGACTATCTGTTGCCTGCGAATTCTGATCCCTATCCCAAAACCCATGGGAGCCTATTCCCGGGATAAAAAAGCCTGTGTTATTCCGGACTATAATCTATCCCTGTGCAAAATTTCAGTCAGATCCGTTCAGCCGTTTTTGCGTGAAAGAGTAACAAACAAACCATCCATCCATCCATACTTACAAACTTTCGCGTTTATAATATTAGTAGGATGTAATGTGACCTTGACCCTGGGCCATTTACCTGCGGCTCTGAGATGGCCCCTTTGGGGTTCTAGTAAGTACAGTCAAAGACAAAAGTGGCTTAAAAATACTAAGTTTTTCATCACTTTAGCTGTTAAAAGGTTCATAAAATCACTACATAGTATAAAACAAAGTTGCTTTCTCTGTCCCTATGTATGCTTAAATCTTTAAAACTACGCTACGGATTTTGATGCGGTTTTTTTAATAGATAGGGTGATTGAAGAGGAAGGTTTATATGTATAATAACATCCATTGCACCCGTGCGAAGCCGGGGCGGGTCGCTAGTAATAAATAAAACATGAAATATATACCTAACATTGTCCTTTGGGGATTATAAAACAACTTATACATTAATTATTAGGTAAGTAAAAAAAGGTTTGTAAATATTTTAGTGTTGATCCACTTTTGTCGTTGACTGTGCCCGGCTTCTGATTTGGCATATTCATCGGGAAGACAACTGGGACTTCAGCTAAAATCGGCTTGCTTCGGTAGAATGCCTATTGCCGTTAACTGGACACATTTACCAAACTCAATTCTGCTAATGAGAATTTGTTAACGCCCCAATAACACTGCTCCATCCGAGAATCGAATCCGTGACCGCATGCATAACTGTTACTCTTGCTAGCGCTGCCCCACGGGGTAGAAAATGTACCAAAGATAAAAACATGTCAAAAGAGAACTCTTAAAATGTTTAGGTACTTCTGTACTGTGTGTGAACTGTGGTTCCCAAACCCGAGGGGGCCGTCTTGAAACCGGAGATGGCCCAGGGTCAGTCGGGGTGCGAGGGATATGCTCTATGGGCAACCTTACACCACGGCGTCTGTGCGGTTTTAGTCGGATTAAGCCCGACATAACCGCCCCCGCTGGCCGGCGGGGGCGTATCCGAAGGGATATCCGCACGAAAAAAAAAAGGTACTTCGGTAACTCGGAACTAGGTCTAAAGTCTGTAAACTTTCCCTAAGTATCTGTTACACCATTTTATCTGTGGGTTTACGCAATGTCAAATTGAATAATAATGAGTTTTTTTGTTATTAATGTTGAATAAAACTGTAGATATAACCGTCCGAGTTAGGAGAAGCGAGATGGCTCGTTCAGATTATCAGCACGCAGCACGCGACAGTTGCTGCACTGTCATATCGCGACCTTAATGTCAGGTGACCTTCTGGTCTGACCTTCTAACTATAGATTAGGTCCATGCCAGAATAGCACACAACCGCACGGTCCACTTGATGGTAAGTCGCTACCGTGGTTTATGAACGCTTGTCACGTGTAGAGAAGGGGGCAAGTTTCCTTTTAAAATCTGAAGTGGGTCCTCCATCCATACGGACGTACAGTATGTAAAATGTAATTAAAGTCGATATCGAAAGAGAAGACGGTACTTCCCCGGCTTTTACCGTCAATCTATACTAATATTATAAAGTTGAAGAGTTTGTTTGTTTGGTTGAACGCACTTATCTCAGGAACTGCTGATTCGAATTCAAAAAATATTTTCGTGTTAGATAGTCCATTTATCTAAGAAGGTTATAGGCTATATATTATCACGCTACTACCCAGGAGAGCGGAGCAGTAATCATAAATGTTTACAAATCAGGCAAATTTCCATACACTATTGTAGAACTATTCAATTACGGGCATGTTTTGGATAAATGGGTGCCACGGGGGCGAAGTATGCCACAGGCAAAGCCGCGGAGCATAGCTAGTAACAATAGATAGGTAACTATCCGAAGGGATTAACGCACGAAAAAAAAAAGGTACCTGGGTTGTAGTTGCTGATATTGAAAGAGAAGACTGAAAACTGCGCCGGCGCTTACCGTATACGTATAATAAAATCATGGAACATACTTAGAACTTCCGGCACTCCAAACATATTGACCACATACAAATCTTCGGATCCAAGTTTATGAAGAAGCGTCAAGCTGATGCTAGACAGATGAGTTCGGAGATGATTTTGTTCCAAAGTTCAGTAACAAAGACCCAACCCGTCGTCGCTAGATAAAGCGAATATGACGACAAGGAAAATATTTTCCTAGTGGTCTTAATATCTATATTATTGTTGCATAAACAGTTTAGTCAAGAACAAAATACTATATGACTAAGGATGGATTTCACCGAGGTTTTCCCCACTGGCTCAATTGGACTACTCAACTATATAAAATTCAATTTAAATTAAGGTACGAATATTTTTTTTTTTTTTTTTTTTTTTTAGGACACGTCAATTTGACATCACCTCGCCTGATGGTAAGCTGAAGGTAAAGTCTCAGGAAAGAGGGTCACCATTACATACATGTACCATGTTAACAATGGTGGCACTCAGCTTGACGGCCTCATCAGAAGAGGATTGTCGTCGCAGCACCGCGTGACACCCACCGGTCCCACTAGTGCTGCGACCACAATCCACCTGCCCGGCTATGCACTTGCTGACCCCTGAACGCAATCACACCGAAATTGGATTACTATGGAGGGTTTTTCGCAATCGTGCACGGTGGTACCCACCCGGCCGAATTTTGTGACAAATTTGTGTCATCAAATTTCTACCACCTTGAATTGCAGATGCAGTTTAGTGTGCCTTGCTCGAGTTTCCTATACTCCCTATTAACGGTGAAATAAGATATTAAGAGATTTTAGGAAACGAGTTCAATTAATTCCGATTATTTGTACTCAGTTTCTATCATACATGAAATCGTCTCTGATTATAGGAACCGATTGATTTTTACAATAAGGTAATAATGCAGATATTTTCGTGTTCTGTGTGCGACAAATAGGCTTCCATTGCTGCAGCATTCATCGAAATAGTCGAGTATTATTTGAACTTTTCGATCTCTCATACAAAATTAAACCCATTTGCATGTCAATGGGCGCTGTCGCATGTTAATTACTAGTTACTCGCATTTTATCTTCAATTGTGACTTTTAAATTAAAAATTAACAATTCTGGTACTTGTGTAGTACCTACTTAGCTACCTATTGAATCGATGTGGGTCCGACTGTTACATCTATTTTATAACGACAGTTCAAGTTAGTATCTTGCATACAATGGACTTCTAACGCTTACCTACCTAGGTGATGTCTTCCCGACCCTAGGTCCATCATATGCTACCCGTACAATCACGAAGGATTATGTTAGTGTTTGTCTGGACATAGTGCAGTAAGTACGTGGAGCCCTCACGTACTACTCTTAAGTATCTATAGGCCACCCAACTTTGGCTAATCCGGATTCTTCTATGAGTCTCGCTAGTCGCTAGACGCCTTTAATTTCTCCGTGTTCCTTGTGTCCACAAATAAGTTTAGAAAAAACAAAGAAAGAAAGAAAGAAAGTTAACTAGGTACATGACAAAACACCGAGAGTTTAATAAGGCTATTATTTGAGAGGGAGCGGGAAAGAACCCTGCCCCCCGAGTTTCGCAGTCTGCGGCGAGGACGCCGCAGACTCATCTACGCCCGGGACTACCGACCTCCATGATCGGGGCCTGAGGACGGCAGTTGGCCGACTCGCCGTCCTTACAGAAGCAGGCCGTGGCGGAGGCGTGTCGTGTGTGCCCTACACACGCCTGCCAACTCACCGAAGCGGGATAAAACCCGACCCCACCAGGCGAGGCCGCGGTGGCGGTCAAAGTCCGCCGGCAACCCTGGGGTTATCCTTTCGAGGGCTTACCCGGGGTGCCCGGCAACGGACACTTGGGGAGGACACCGTGCGGTTTTAGTCGAGACACGACATAACCACCCCCGCTGGCCAGCGGGGGGGTATCCGAAGGGATTTCCGCACGTAAAAAAAAAAAAAAGGCTATTATTTGACTTCATGTAACTCTTTACTATCCCCACTAGTCCCATGCATGTAGATAAATAATTATTATACTTATTATAATATAATTTTCGTAATTAAACGTAGTATTTATTTCAATTTAAACTACATTGATTATTTTGTAAATCTAACTAAACTAAACTAAATAAAACTAAAATAAAATGAATAATTAAAAGAAACTTAAACCTAAAATGCATTGTGGAATTCTTCCGCATCGCATGCCTCCTGTGGTAACGTGCCCAGAAGACTGGCAGCATTGCCACGTTGTAACTTGTATGGCAATACTTATTCTTTGTGCTAAAAAGAAGCCAGCCTTCTGGTCACGAGAAGCGTCGATCATACGTGTTGCAATCTCCCTGAAGAGACTGCGAGCACTCGGACCCCATGCCCCTAACGTTTCGACTCCAAACGGCACAAATTCATAATTTCCAATTAAATTTGAGTATTTGCGCCGTTTGAGAGTCTCCGCAGAATATAATAATAATAGTTTGCAAAAGTTCGATGTCTAACGGGCTACATGAAACTACTGGGAATAAATCGGCTGGAATCCCTATATCTGCTCTTTATTCGTTCACGAAGGCACATTATACTTCAGATTCTCACCTTTTAAACACCAACTAGCGGAACAGCGAAGAAGCGTCGTGAACTGCCAGTACGTAACGGCATATCTGGTATTTGACAATGGAGAAAATTGTATAATCGTAGGTAGAACTTGTAGTTTGACGCCACATTCACGTTAGGTTAATAACATCATCATCTTATAAAAGCAAGGCAGAAAGGGAATGGATTAAGCGGTGTACCAAATGCCACAAATACCAGGACAAAACAGCCTTCGGGAATGCGTGGTGGAGCACATCGATACCGTTGACGTCAATTTAAGAAGGACTTATTCATTGCCACAGATGTTAGTGTATAGAAAATAAAGCAATAGGTACCTATGCGAGAAGCGTCGTGAACTGCCAGTATCCCGCCGGCCAGCGGGGGCGGTTATGTCAAGCTTGAACCGACTAAAACCGCACGCCGTCTCTGTTCTTAAAACGCCGGGGTGTAAGGTTGCCCATAGAGCATATCCCTCGCACCCCGACTGACCCTGGGCCATCTCCGGTTTCGAGATGGCCCCCTCGGGTTTGGGGACCACGGTGTCCCCATCTTGCCCCGGTTTGGGGGAGGGGCGCTAGTCGCCCCACCGTCCTAGCCTGCTTCTGCTGGGGTGACAGACGGCCTCACCTGCCACCCCCAGGCCTGCGCTTATGGAGGAGGGAGGTACTGAACTGAAATCAACACACTATTATAGATTTGTTTAGTTCAGTAACAACGGCTCATTTTAAGGCGTGTATGCTTCTGATTCACACTGGCAGCAATATAGGTATCGTATGTACGGGGCCCAAGCCAACCTGACCTGCGGACCAGGCTCTGGCGCAGGCTTTCTCTCGGGTTGGAAGGTCAGACAGCTGCAGCAGCTCACGAAAAAGCCAACATATCAAGTAAAACCATTAAATGAACACTGGGCTCCAGAGTATAAACTTGGTTTAAACTGAAATTATTATTGTGTAAATTAATTACCTCCAATCCATTTCACCAGCTTGGTCCATTGCAATAGAGTGCGAACCTGTCCCGTCTGTAGGGTCCCACCATGAAAAAGCGGCCAAGTGCGAGTCGGACTCGCCCATTTAGGGTTCCGTAGCAGCAAGTAACATATATATATTTTTTAATTTTTATATTTGTGTTGATTGAATGAGACGTAAATTGCGGTTTACAATTTATGACGTAAAAACTACTTACTAGATCTCGTTCAAACCAATTTTCGGTGGAAGTTTACATGGTAATGTACATCTTATATTTTTATTATTTTTGGCTTTCTCTTATTTTAGAAGTTACAGGGGGTAGTACCACATTGGAAGTGTCTCTCGCGCAAACTATTCAGTTTAGAAAAAAATGATATTAGAAACCTCAATATCATTTTAGAAAACCTATCCTTAGATACACGTATGAGTTTGATGAAAAAATATATAAATAAATAAAATTAAATTTAAAATTTAATTTTTAATAATAATAAAAATACATACATACATACATACATTTACATAAACTCATGCCTATATCCCCGAAGGGGTAGGCAGAGGAGCTAGCACCCACATTTCGCCAGTTTATGTTTAGGTCCCAATGTAATAGGTGGCGAGCCTATTGCCATTTTAACCGGGCACTTATAAACCTGCGATAAATACACACATAACTTCGAAAAGTCATTGGTGTGTGCCATGGTAAACCTGGGATCGAACCCGAGAACTCGTCTCAGCAGTCCATTACCCATACCACTAGGCTACCGCGGTTCTATCTATAAATAAATAAATATATATATATACAGATCGATCGGATTCGGAAGGTTTGCCCTTACTGTTACTGCTACTGTTGGTGCTTATTCATATTTCTATATACATTTGCGTTAACTATCAACATTCTTGATACTTATACGAGGAGCTTATGAAAGAGCTTGTAAATAAAAATATCTTTACTTAATCCAAACACGAATGATCTTAATAAATATTGTGATTGGCTGAGTCAACCACTGAGTATTGGAAAAAATAGAATACTTTATAACATGACAGCCCATATGTATTCTTTTATCAATACATATCATGATTATACAAACATTTTATGACTGACAGAGTTCTACGCCGAGACGAAACAGCTGTGGCAAAAATCTTGGGAGCACTTAGAAGAATACGGTTTAGCATTGATGTCTATTCCAAGGTGTACCTTGCAATAGTCAGTTCTACCATAAATGATTATATAGGTTTTAAAGCATTTTGAAACTGGACTGCTGAAAGTTTCATTGCGAAATAAGGCACTCAAGTTTTTTTTTTTTGATAAGGATACTAGTAATCGAAACTACTAGTATACCCCCTAAACCCTCCAGCAAAGCTGAATAGCTTTTGTTAGGAGCGGGTTCACGTCGGTAGTATAATGGCCTGTATTCGAACACGAGACCTCTCAATCGTGAGGCCGACTCCTTAACCACTAAGCTACCGACGCTTATCACATACTACTATTTAACGAGGACCTGATTACGCAAGGCACTAATGTAATGTGCAACATACAATCCAACGAAAAAATAAGTGGTGTTAAATGTTAGCACAGAACATTACAAGAATACACGAAACAGAGCACTCTGTTTTGTGTTGCTGATCATTTAAAAAAAAACTGAAACCAAGAATCAATTATTGCTTGGAGTCGGGGCTGATGGTAATATCACCAAGCCAATCACTTTGGCTAATTTATTAGGCACTTATAAAGACTCATACGTAAATTTTTGTTAAACAACTTTTCCTGGGCTTTAAGTAGGTACCTACTCGTGTGTTATGGTTATGGTAGAGATGGACTTTGTATTCTTTTTCGCAAGGAACTCGGTCAAGCAGATTTTAGAAATAAAATTAATTAAATCCATGACTAAGTAGGTAATGGTGAAAAAGATTTTTGAAGCCAGGTTACGAAAGTGGATGTCAACAGTACGAAATAAATGAGAATTAATGATGATAAATGAGAAAAAAGGTAAATAATTATAATATTGCAGGACATATTACATAGTGCTATCTAGATCCAAAGTAATCATAGCTTAACCAGCTCCTAATATAGGTTCTAGACGAGATAAACGTAATTAGATATATTATTTTTGTAAATAATATTCGCACTGCATGAGAATCGAACTCGCGACCTCAGACGCAGTAGTGGAACGCTCTTCCGCCACGTCACAGAGGTCGTAGAGTGGAGAAATGATCGATTGTTAAGATTAATGAGTAGAACAAGTATCAGGGTTCATATACTTGACTCAATGCTGCACACGCGCTGGTGGAATGCCCGGCGTGAGAGGTGCCGAAGCGGGCCCTCGAAGTAGCCCTCGAAGTGGGAGTCCTCTCGCTCGGTGTCTTGCTCACGGCGAGCGAGAGGACCTACCTATATACCAATCGAAAGACAGATCATGTAGGTACATAGGTTTATAAGTAATCAGAATGTGAAAGTACCTATCACAAAATGTAGAGTAAGTAATAGGTTGGCAATTATCGCAATAGTACACTAACACCTGTAGATATTTACTTGTGTTGTGTAGTGATGCATGTCAAGTTCACACAATATGCGACGATCAAATTTCCGCACAATAACTGATACTCGCCCGCCTTGTTAACATTATTAAGTAGGTCTTGCATGATGTATTGTAAAAACGGTAATCTTTACTGTTCAATCGCAAAAACAATACTCTTGATTAATGATTACTTTGAAGAGTAGGCACGTGATCAACATCAGTTTACCATACCCCCTTAAGGATAACAAATTGAAGATATAGATAGATAGAAAAAGTGGACAGACAGATATGTGGTCATATGTGCCATATTTTAAATTTATGTATAAGTAATGGAGTCTATCCTGAAAAACTTAAGGTTGCCATTTTAAAACCCTTGTTTAAGAAAGACGACAAGCAGCAAATGCAAAATTATAGACCTATTGCATTACTATCAGTCTTCTCAAAAATATATGAAAAGTATATTTACAATCAGATCTACGTATATCTAGAGAAATGTAACATTCTTTGTAAGGAACAAAAAGGGTTTCGTAAAAATATGACAATTAACCAAGCTATATATGACTTTCTAAATACCATAATGACAAATGTAGATAATAGAACACCGACATGTGCTGTCTACTGTGATATGACACAGGCATTTGACTACGTAGATCATAATATTTTGATAAATAAACTGGATTGCTATGGTATAAGGGGAAACATTTTGGACTTACTTAAAGCATATCTGACTAAAAGAATACAATTGACTGCGGTAACAAAATTAAATTTAAAAACTAATCAAGACACTACATATGTATCAAAAAAACGCACTGTATCTTTTGGCGTTCCACAGGGTAGTGTACTGGGCCCCTTATTGTTTATTATATATATTAACGATTTACCAAAAGCAACTGACCATAAAATAACGCTTTTCGCTGATGACAGTACAGTAACGATACCATGCACTAATATAGGGTCATATGAACTTGAAATCAATAAAACCTTATCTCAGATCATCCCGTGGATGAATAATAATAACTTAAAAGCTAATTTAATTAAAACAAAAATAATGTACTTCAGTCAAAGACATCCCTCAAATATAATGGACATACACTATAACAATAATATAATTCTTGACACAGATATCGCAAAATTTTTAGGATTAATAATTGACAGAAAACTCAATTGGAAAAGTCATTTCGATGGCCTAGTAAATAGACTGAATAGTTCATCATACGCACTACGTAAACTCTCTAAGGTAGTTAATACAGATGCTATACTAACTGCGTATCATGGTCTTGTTGCATCAGTGCTAAGATATGGTGTGATATTCTGGGGAAATTCCACTAATAAAGAAATAACCTTTAAGTCTCAAAAGCGGTGTATCAGAGCTATGTTTGGTCTTCGGGTAACGGACAGTTGTGTACCATATTTTAAAAGACACAGAATTCTGACACTTCCGTCTCTATACATTTTTGAAGCAGCTCTCTTTGTAAAGTTGAACGCTCATCTATTTCCACAACTGTCTGATGTTGTAAACCGTAACAGACGTAGAAATGCACTATGTATTCGAAAAGCTAAGACAAGTCTTATGTGGAGTAGTATATTTTGTTTAGCTCCAAAAATATACAATAAGATACCTAACACTTGGAAAAATTTAAGTACTGACTTGTTTAAAAAGAATTTAAAAGACATGCTATATGAGAAATGCTATTATAATATTGACGATTTTTTTAATGAAACTTCTTTATACTGATTTGAATTATTTTGTATTGTATTGCGAATATTGGATAATTATTTAATTAAATCAAAATGTAAAATTTGTACGCCAGAACCGGCAGAATATGAGATCCTACATTATATTGTAAACATCACTTTTTTTGTACCATATTCAACAAATAAAGAACTTACTTACTTACTTACTTACTTACTTACCCCTTGGCTACTCTGGGCAAGAGCCCAGGGCCCTCGGATTGAATGTCGCCGCTATAATCTATCGATTTAGTGCATTCGTGCTCTACCGTCTATTAAAATAATTTAACGATATTTGTAGATTTGTTGAAGGTACCAGTTTCTCATAGGGCGGGGGCTATTGGATGGTTTTCCGCTTTAATGGGAGAAAAACATTTAGCTCATCGTATAATTTTTGTCTAAGTATTATGGGAAACGTCACCTTGTGATGCAGTTGCAGGCGCCTACGCTGCCATCGATAACGTTTGAATAAAAGCCACTTTTTTTGCTGTCTGAGTAATATTACGACGTTTTGCCTACGGATCTCTTATGTATTCATGTCGCCAGTATGGCGGTAAAAATAAAAATAATGAGGCACTTACGACCACAGCTCATTTCAGTAAATAGGATTTCCCCCATTGCGACCAAATCATCAAATAATACTGTCCTCTGTTTCAGTCCCTGGCGGAAATGAACTGGACCACCATGTTTATCAAATTCCTTAACTAATTTAGTTTAAGGATCTACCCACCATGTACAGTTTACGCCACAAGTGCTGTCGTTACATTAAAACGGGGTGGAATAAACTTCATACCTAAAACCTAGAGAGCACGGGTATGGGTAGAGAATTATGGGTAGGTATCCGATTAAAAGTCAAATAGCTTAAGTGAGATAAGCATTTCTAATAGAATGTCTGTGAGTCTCTGTGCCTGTGCCTAATGCTCAAATGTTCCGCTATCGCTGATCACTGGTACAGTGCATCGGGCGCATCCTCCTGCATAATTCATTGACTTTGTTATCCACCGCGCTCCGCACTCGTATTCCACGTGCGCGCACGCTTCTAGCAACACGCGTGAGGATTTATGAAGTAATTCATATCGATGCGGACTCATTGAACGGGAATCAAGCTTTTTTATCGAAGTTTGTATAAACATCAATAGCCATAGAGTTGGTCAATTTACATTGCAACTGTAAGAAGATATCAGGGCTATCATACACACGATTTAGTATTTCAGTGTAAGTTTACCTATTTATTTAAAAATACTTGAGTTGTGAATTCGTGTTTAAGTAATAAGCAGAGTATCGTCAATGCATGCCATGTATGTATATACACATGTATTTAGACAGGGAAATCAATGAATTTTAAATAATGTAACCGATTGTCACTTAGATGTGAAAATTGTTAAAACGTACTTATATTTTTAGAAGGAGTTTCACAGGTATGTTTCAAATTTAAAGTCAACACAACAAACAAGCAATTGGTTAATTAATTAAAATCATGAAAAACTGTCATATGAGATTGCGTTTCGTACGATAATTACTTTTTACCTACAAATAAGTATATAAGGAACGATTAATGCAGTTAACGCCAAAAATTTTGACCATCTGACCCTGACGCGCAACCTTTAACTCAAGGGGCTCGCGTAATTGCTTGCGCGTCCAGGATAAATTCTCAAGTTGTATGGCGACGATTATTACTGTTGGAGGCCGCGAATTGGCTATGAGAAGGTGGAAGCTAGATTGACTGTAAAAGAGAGCTGGGATAGAATGGATGCGGCAAGTGAAGTATCGGGTATTGTGATGCACATTGAGAGAGGCCTATCATTGATTGATTGAAGTGGATATAAGTGAGCAGTTCCGTACTGGAAACTACAAACCTTCTAGGTGAGACTAACTAATACTCAAATATAAGATAGAATTCGGTGAACCTGCGATACCGGTGCGGCGGTATTGTGCGCTTGCTGGTACCCAATTACCAAAATACTGCAAGTAGCGTAGATTGACTAGGGTTTAGGTAGATATGGTGAACATAGACGTTCTCTGTTGGGCAGCTGTTTCGACGGCGGCCAATATGCAGAAAGCAAACTATTACCAAGCTTACGTAGCCTGTAATCACATGCACTTTACGAAATGGCCCTGTAGTACGTCAAAGCAGTCTTCTGTCTCTCCGGTGTCCATAATTAATGAAATGTGAAATTTTGCTCACGTGACAGAGCTTTCTGTGTTTGCTTTGTTCGAAATAACTCTAGAGACACGAGTCTTCAGTACTGCTCTCCACGTGCTGAATAAGGAAAAAAGAAAACGAATAGGTCCAATACTTTCCTATTCACAGTCCTATTTACCGTCGATATGGTTAGAGGAACGATAATGGTTAGAGGAAGCCTGCATTCGTGGCTTGAAAAACATGGAAGCAAATACTCAAATGTAAGGCTATCTAGAACACAAATAATATGAATAACTACAACAATATGAAGCCTCATTTTTATTCCCGGTAAATGCCTTACAAAGAAACGGCTCGCCTGTGTGGCGTAGATATCACAAAATAAATAAAGTTAGGAAGTCCACACCCAGCCATACATATGAAACATGGCGGGTATAGTGTAGATATACATGTAGCACTGTGTATTCTGGTATTATTCTCTGTGAACGGCGTATTATGTCCGTGTAGCAGACATCGCCAGGTGGCCGGACGCTCTTCACAAAGCGTTATGCAAAAGCGCTTTGTAAATAATTGTACATAGTACTTCCACTATCTGTCTAATTGTGCCGTGGACATTGTGATCGTTAGGTATTTCAAACTCCCAGTTGTATTTTATTTTAAAATTCTTTAACCTGTACGCGTACAAAATAGTTACATTGACAGCTAAGCTTATCAGCTTCTTTCTGATAACTACTAAATTACAAATTGATATAGAGTTTTTTCTGGAACACATTGATTGATGGTTAGTGACGTATAGCACAATCTTACTGCCTTATTTCTTTCACATTAAATAACATAAACATAACATAAACTCACACCTATATCCCCGAAGGGGTAGGCAGAGGTGCTAGCACCCACATTTCGCCAGTTTATGTTTAGGTCCCAATGTAATAGGTGGCGAGCCTATTGCCATTAACCGGTAAGGCACTTATAAACCTGCGATAAATACACACATAACTTCGAAAAGCATCGAAAAGTCATTGGTGTGTGCCATGGTAAAACCTGGGATCGAAACCGAGACCTCGTCTCAGCAGTCCATTACCCATACCACTAGGCTACCGCGCTACGTTAAATGGTAAACGACCTTTAACGAATGGGGTTAAGTTTTCTGTTTAAAAAACGGAGGACTTTATTATTTCTGTTAAAAATGTATATCATTATTCTTGCATATCAAATAGTTAACAAATTTACCAAACATTATATGGCCTAAATTGTATCTTAGATCAGTTATCTATAAGTTGCGTCCTGTGTACTTTGAAATGAACTGCTGTCGTCATACAGCAGTCATATTATGAAAAGATCTTACAGGCATGGTTTTCGTAAGTGATTACAGGATATAATAAAAAATTGTACCTGTAAGAAACTGAAGAACTGTATCTTTCTCAAGTTAGACCAATATGCACTATTGCATTTCCATTTTCAGTTTCTTTTTGATATTATAAGTAAATGTACAAATGTGGTTACAAATTTTATATCTAACTAAACTAAATAAAAACTAAGTTAGATAGATATTGTGTGTTATTTATTGTTATAATAACTACTACTTATTGTATAGGTATTTATGTCTTTTGTATTTATGTATTTAGTATGTACACCCATATTTACCCATTTGTTATCCTTTTCTAAGATCCTCCAAAGGTTTGCTGGGAGAAAACTGAATACTAAGTTAAGCTCGCCTTTGTACACTGATGTTATATGTAATGTTTGAATATTGTTTACTGAGTGCGTACAATAAAGAATTAAATTTAAAGAAATGCAATTTTCACAAAAAGACTACACTTACGTGACATTCATTTGTTCATTACTAGTCATTGCATACAAAATGAAAGATTTTGGTGTGTACAAATAACATTTTCCAGACTGTGTCAACGAGATAATTTTCTTTCCAATAATTGAAACCGTCGTCGTTTCGTGGAGCTTATAACAGTCATTATAATCGGTTTTCGTAAACTATTTTTCCATTGCTTGTCAGCTGACTCAACGCCAGTCAGACACCCTTGGTGACCTACTTTTATGAAGCTTGGGGGCCCACAGCCCACACCTGCCTCAACTCACCTTTGTATTGCTAAAGGGTGGTCGAGGTCATTGACATGCCGTCTGAAAGTCATGGTACTTTTACAATTTTGTTTCTTCGGTGATTTACTTTATAGAAGATACAGATTAAAATCACAGGAAACATTGTATTTGTAAAACTGTCAAATATCGTGTCGATCGAGATGATACAATGTTTCAAACGTAACTTGTTTTTTCGTGCGGATGTCCCCTCGGATACCCCCCGCCCCAACAGCCAGCGGGGGTGGTTATGTCGGGCTTGAACCGACTAAAACCGCACGCCGTCTGGGGTCTACAGACGCCGTGCCTTACCTTACAAACCCCTTATAAGGTAAGGCACGGCGGTACCTTATAAGGGTAAGGGTAAACGGTAAGGGGTTTGAAGATAATTCTATCTTTCAAACCCCTTACCTTACGGACGCCGGGTGTAAGGGGTTTGAAAGATAGAATATTACATACAAAATACAAATGCCGCGTCACGTGACTCTGGTCGCTGGTGGTGCTTTTTTTCATTTTTATATTTTTTATTTTTATAAGTATATATATTTTTTTATTTTACCCGATTTTTTTTTGGTTTCAAATACATATTTTGTCGATACCAAGTCATCTTACCAATGGTAGAAATTTGATGATACAAATTTTTCACAAAATTCGGCTGGGTAGGTACCACCGTGCACGATTGCGAAAAACCTTCCATAGTAATCCAATTTCGGTTGGATTGCGTTCAGGGGTCAGCATGTGCATAGCCGGGCAGGGGGATTGTGGTCGCTTGTCATATGGGTTGTAGTATGCGCATAAACATACTGAAATACTTTTTTTTATAAATAAATACATAATATACATAGAAACACCTAGACCAATGCAAATATATACATTTGCACTGAGCGGGAATCGAACCCGCGACCTCTGACTTAGCAGTCGAACGCACTACAGCTACACCACAGAGGTTGTCTATATGTGCTATAGTTATAAACCTCAGCGGTTTAAATCGAGGTTAAAGCTTTCAGCAAATTACTTACTCCCGCAATGTAATGTAAGTATGCTATGATGTGAGTTCACGTAGGGGCGCGTACACATAGCGATCCGTTTTATGTATTCTTCCGTATTCACATCCCTTATCTTATGGCGTTAGTAGTTCACATAAAATACGTTATACTAGATCCAGTAAAAAACACCGATCCGACAAAATATGCAGCAGTCCGTTTTACAGGTCCGTTTAAAAGTATATGTTTATTGGTCTACGTAGGTGCAGGAGCTAGTTCACACACATGAGAGTATACCGGATCTTGTAAAAAACTCCACACAACGTAAATACTGATCAGTTTAACGGATCGAAACCGTGTGAGGCTTTGCGCGGGGGTGCGCGAGGTGTGGTGGTGTGGTGAGGTGAGGTGGGCTTTTCCTGCAATTAATAATAATAAATAAATATTCTACGACATTCTACACAGCACTCTCTAGACCCAAAGTAAGCATAGTTTAACGTGCTTGTGTTAAGGGTTCTAGAATGCGGATGAACATACTTATAAACTTTTTTTTTAAATACATGTTTGTACATGCATTAATACATTATACACAGAAACACCCACATCAATGCAAATAGACATACTTATTCATGCATAGAAATATTTGCATCGAGCGGGAATTCAACCCGCGCCCTGTCGAATGCGCTACCGCTACGCCACAGAGGCCGTCAAAATCGGTCCTGTAATTGTGAATATCTCTTCCAGTAGCAATGGAGCCGTTAAGAAGGATCCTGTAAAAAGTACGCTCTATGTGAACGCGCCCTAAGGTAACACAGTAACGAGGGTAATCTATATATATAAAAATTAATCCCTATTTCCCT
This sequence comes from Cybosia mesomella, assembly GCA_946251805.1. NCBI lineage: Eukaryota > Metazoa > Arthropoda > Insecta > Lepidoptera > Erebidae > Cybosia > Cybosia mesomella. The sequence goes on from OX276408.1 coordinate 28,249,064, forward strand.
GGGTTCCCCCCTATTTTCTTTTTTTGTTGTGTTTGTTATTGTCAGGAGAAGGTTCTTATGTAAAAAAAATTAAGAAAGTTGAGCGGAAAATTAGAAAATTTTAAAAACTTAACGACCATATTAATTTTTATAATTTAACCTAATGGCGTTTGACATACCTGTCAGTCCTTTGTAATTGGCGCGATTGACATATTGTTAAGGCTGGACAATTTCTGTCGAGTCATTTAGTCATTTACAAATTATATTAGACTGACGTTTCCTTAGTTTGAGAGTCATTAACAAACATTAACTGTATTCCAAGAACAATCTGTAAGTCAAACAGTGCCGTGTCCCTATAGACAAGTGCCGAACCAGAAGGGCCAGTAACCGAGGTCATTAAGGCCCTTAGGGTTTACCCGGGTCACCCGTAATAGGTACCCATGACGGAACACCCTGTGGTTTTAGTAGGTTCGATTTCAATATTATTTACCACTAGCCACGATGAGTTAGTACCCGTGGGGGTTCCACACATTAAAAAAAAGAAAAACAAACAAATGAACTTCAATCGATAAACGGTTATTCGATACACGTTTAACTACTCGATGATTCGGTTACATATATCATCGTTATGCTTCACAGAACCGATTATATCGATGCAGCTGGATAGTTTGGATTGTCAATTTGGCGCTATTGTGACATGATATTCGATCATATCGCTTCATTCCAATCGATATGGACATGGTTCACTGGAGCTGGTCCTGTATCAGGGTTCTCATTAGGTATGATATTATTCTGTGGCGTGTTAAGACCCGAGACGGCGTGCGGTTTTAGTCGGTTCAAGCCCGACATAACCGCCCCCGCTGGCCGGCGGGATATCCGAAGGGATTTCCGCACGAAAAAAAAAATGGTATGATATTATTCTATAGATTTAGATCGGAAAAAGAGAACATCTAAGACGGGATTTGAACCCGAAACTGGGCAGGTTACAGGGGAAATGCTCTGACCAACTGAGCTATAGACATGCCCCAGAGAGTTTTTAAAGATTCTTTTTTGATTACTTCACCACATCAATTCAATGAAATTTTGAAGCAATTAGTTGGCTCAATTTTCCATTAGATTAAGGCCCTGTCTGGACGTAAGCTACCATAATTATGCTTATTTTTTGTTTCTAAGATTATTTCTCTGTCTCTCTAAGATTACTGATGCTAGACAGTTGATTTTTTTTATATATACAGCTAATTATCTACTGTTCACGCACATCCAAAAACATTTTGGATAAATAGAGCAGTTTCTTGTTAAAAAAATTGCAAAGAAACACTCTTTGAAATAAATTTTTCGTTTCAATTTATCTGTTTGATTTGTTTGATTTGTTTGGCGGCAAACGGATAAATAAATCATTTAAAAAATATGACGGATTTGAGGATGTTAATTTGTAGATATCCCACTAGTTGATTAAATTTTCTTTATATTTGTAACAAAAAATATATATGTCATCGCTAAAAATATTGAGATAATTGAAACGAAAAATTTATTTCAAAGAGTGTTTCTTTGCAATTTTTTTAACAAGAAACTGCTCTATTTATCCAAAATGTTTTTGGATGTGCGTGAACAGTAGATAATTAGCTGTATATATAAAAAAAATCAACTGTCTAGCATCAGTAATCTTAGAGAGAGAGAGAAATAATCGTAGAAACAAAAAATAAGCATAATTATGGTAGCTTGCGTCCAGACAGGGCCTTAAGAGTTGCCGGTTCAAGTCCCGTCCTAGATGTTTTCTTTTTCTGATCTAAATCTTTAGGAACACATTATCTAAATCTTTAGGACATTATTATCATGACATACTTAGTATAAAATAAAGGGTATCAACGTCACATGCAAGCCGGTACATCTGCTGTTTGGTGGACAAAGATTACATTTTGTGAGCTTGTTAATAAGTGTGGGGTAATCTTCGGACCCATTGTACTTAATCTGTCACCATTTGAAAGGTACATCAACCCCGATGGACATATATATTCTGTGTAATTTAATTTAAAAAAAAGTGAATTTATACTGACTATGGGTGACAGTTGCGAAGTAAATTTACACTTACGTGTATCTGCTTGATGTCTACTGAAAACCGTTTTTGAAACATTCCTATTTAAATAAGAAAAAAATTCTTTACGTGAGCCGCGCCCACCAAACTTTACGCCGTAAATATTGTTCCAGTGTGTACATGTCCAATGAAAAGTGTGCTGTGTTGCTATTTGTTTCCAAAAATAATTACAGTAATCGGTATTGACAAATGAGTAGCTATCGCATTATAGAAATCGAAATTTTTAAGTTATAAATAATTAATATTCACACTGAATCTGACCATGCCTCATTTTTAAGTAAATGTACATTCAGGTGTTTTATTACATAGTTAAATTTATACGCACTGCGTTTACACTGTATATTTTTAAAAGGATATATGGGAACTATGGTTTTTACATGGCCGAACTGGGAAATCTAGGTATATGTTTGTGAGAATAATTTAAGACGGCCCATCAAAACCGGCCGTCACCTACTGAACTAGTGCTTTCTATTCTAGTCGAATAGCATGTCAGTTTTTTATTTTCATGTCGTGTCCATGTTTATTCTCTGTCTACAACTAACTGTCAGAATAATGTGCGAGATAGAACGCTCTACAAAACCGAATAACTCCGATTTTAGCCGGACACTCTCTCTGCTTCCCGATGTGCCAACCAAAACACCGTTTTTTGTACATAATCTTTTCACAGTGCAGACAGTTTACAGTAGATGTAGTGCATTGTAATTACTCTATGAGTAGAGGGTATTTCTTGTAAGGATTGTGACGGTGTCGTGTCGGTCACGGTCCAGGACACGGCACGGGGCCGTCTGTCCGACGGTGACGGCTCGCTGACTAGTGGAGCGTAATCACGTAATGTCATCGCTATGTTTAATACGTTAGATATTGTCTTCAGGTCATCCTTTTATTGTTTAGAGTATGTGATTCCAGTGAAATGTTTTTCGGACCGTTCATAAAATACGTCACATTAATTTTCTTTCGGTTTATGATTTGCAAATGGTTCCCGCTTGCTACCAACCTTGCTAGATTTTTTATCTTATTATATAGATATATATATATAACGATACCAACACCAAGCTGCAGAGCGTGCCAAACAATTATACATAAACTTCCTTTTGGCGCAATCGGGTAAAAAATAAATGAATTACTTCTATTATGACAAAAATAAGAAAAGTTGTGTAACAAATTACTCCAGTATTTTTTTTTATTAACGGCTAACGTTCCTTTCTGTCGCACCATTTAACAACCCCATAAAACTTTTATACAAAGATTTAAAGGATAGAAAATGCCATGTTTTTCAATAGAAGCTTAACACCACATCCCCGCGAGAAACTTTCTATGCTGTCCGGTTGGACGGAGTACAAAAATGGATCGGAGATCGGAGCTAGCCCTGTCGACATCGGCGCCTGAAATTACGCTCCATAAATATGCCATACCCCAGTAAAAAACCGTCTCATGGAACTGCAGCCTAAGAAGAAGGCATTTAATTGAAAGAATGCACGGTCATTCTTTTCCAATTATTAAATACTTAATAGCGTTTTTACAAACATGTTGAAACACACACAGGCTTCGAAGAATTCTAGCATCCAACCGGATAATGTTGAGGAAGTATTGACTAACAAACGAATATATGTAAACATATTATAGACTCAGTAAAAAAATTGCAAACCAGAACAATCGTTGCACTATCACAAGCTAACAAGCACCTCACCCCACATCAGTTCGTCTTTCGCAATATATTGAATTACTTAAAGATAACAACTGGACATTTGTTTTACTTTGCTGTGGGCATTTTTATGGCTATCGTGTCCGTGTCCGGTCAAATATAACAGTTACTAGGTAGAACACCTTCATCATCTTTAGCAAGTCGGTACTTACCTGATTGAATAATTCCTGTTCAATATTCAAAAATCTACTGTCTAAACTCGTGTCTAAAAAGAGGTCGCGGGTTCGATTCCCGCTCAGTGCAAATATGTATATATGCATTGGTCTGGGTGTTACTATGTATAATATGTATGTATTTACAAAAAAAATGTATTTAAGTATGTTTATCCGCATTCTAGAACCCATTTGACAAGCTCAACTTAGTTTGAGTCTAGATGGCGTTGTGTAATTTGTTTTGTATTTGTAATATAAAAAAAAACTATCTAATTACCCGGGTGGTGATCTGTTTATTAACCTGGCAACCCTACACTACCCCGAAGTATCGCTTCCTCATGGATACTCTTCTGTGCTTGTTTATATAATTTAGATTGTGTTAAAATTGGGCCTTTCATACGTCTTTCTTGAAAACATGCATAAATCGTGTTAAAAATTACTAGCAATATGCCCTATGCCGTATACAATATTGACACATGAAATATGGTATTAAAGTAAATTCGACACTTTTAAAATAGTCTTGTTGCTCCGATGCTGAACAGAATAACAAACATCTGTGCGTTCAGTAGCACAGGAGCACGAGCAAATCGTTGGGATTTGTGCGCGTGAAGACGCACCTACGCCCTACTTACGTCACACTATGATTGATACGTTTGATCTGAGACGAAATTGCTTATCTTTGGGGATACAATTATTTTTGAACACAGTGCTGCAAATTTACCAATAGCAAAATACGGAATATTGGGAATAGTGAAAAATACCATTTTTTTTCTTTTTTTTTTCGTGCGGAAATCCCTTCGGATACCCCCCCGCCGGCCAGCGGGGGCGGTTATGTCGGGCTTGAACCGATTAAAACCGCCGGGGTGTAAGATTGCCCATAGAGCATATCCCTCGCACCCCGACTGACCCTGGGCCATCCGGTTTCGAGATGGCTCCCTCGGGTTTGGGAACCACGGTGTCCCCATCTTGCCCCGGTTTGGGGGAGGGGCTATAGTCGCCCCACCGTCCCGGCCTGCTTCTGCTGGGGTGACAGGCGGCCTCACCTGCCACCCCCAGGCCTGCGCTCATGGAGGACGGAGGTCGTTGAGCGACCTCCGGCGCCTGAGTCGCCTGCGACGCGCGGCGAGCATGTTGCGGGCTCGGCGGGCCGGGAGAGTTCTGAACCTCTCCCGGGCGTGCTCCACCATCTCCTTCGCAAGCATCACATGCTCGCAGAAGGAGGTGGTTTCTTTAATTTAACTATACATACAGTAAGTATTGGTTCTAAATATTAACATTTTAGAATATTGATCATTTAATTTGTAATGAAATACACTCAACACCATCTAGTGGCGGAAAGTGTAACTCAATATTCTAATAAAATTACTAGAACCCTGGGGTTATCCTTTCGAGGGCTTACCCGGGGTGCCCGGCAACGGACACTTGGGGAGGACACCGTGCAGTTTTAGTCGATACTCGACATAACCACCCCCGCTGGCGGGCGGGGAATCCGAAGGGATTTCCGCAAGTAAAAAAAAAACCGCAAGTATCATTCTTTTCCAAAATTTTATCATTATCATTATCACTACGGCCTGATGCTATAAAGAGGTGTATTTTTTAACTAAGATTAACGGGTTTCGTCCCGGAAAAAACAATTTTTCGAAACTAATTTTTTTTATTTTTCATTGTGATAAATTTCCGTATTTTCGTTTTTTAGGGATTTTCTTTAGAAAAGCCCTATTGCTAAGGAGTTGTCGTCGTCGACGTCGTCATTGCCAATTTTCTGTCACGGTTTTGGGTATGAAGGAGATGAGCTATCGAGTTGCTGTTTTCGGTAATAGATTCGTGCTGGGGTGAACCATTGCAAGATAAAGACAAAATCGCAAAAAATCGCAAAGAAAAAAAAAACGCAAAATCGAAAATCCCTTGTATTCGGCTGAGCTCGTCTCAGGAATTCAACTTGTTTTAAATAGTTTTGGATTTGGCCATACACGCATCTTTGAAGGTTCGCCTACTTCTTGACCTTGGCCACATCTACATGCGAGGCCGGTCCTTCATACTCAATACGCAATTATTTCAATATTTTTTTCTTCCCATTCGATTCAAATTCAATAGTCTCATGCCGGCTGTACGTTGGGGTAACGAAAGCCAATGTGTGGCCACAGTACTGTATACTTAAATTATTATTATCGGAATATGAACTAGGTACCGTCATTTGCGTAAACTTTTTGTTTTATTATAGGCATCTCTATTCAGGCCCGCAAGGTAGCGTGCGGGCTGCGGCTTCTTACTGAATATCCAGATAAACATGAATATCACTTACCCGATACGAGTTGGATTAGCCAGGATATCCAGCTCTCTGATTCGTGTAAGGTAGGATGTGCAGTGACTAGAGATTAGCTCCTAATAACGCAGCTCAAGCATGCCAGCGTGGCAGGCGTAACCGAATTATCACCTGACGATCGACAACATGTACTTTCTGAAGCAACTGGACCCCTCACCAGTTGGAAGGGCTTTTCTGACGTTTAGGGCCTTTTTTTTTTTTTTTTCGTACGGATATCCCTTCGGATACCCCCCCGCCGGCCAGCGGGGGCGGTTATGTCGGGCTTGAACCGACTAAAACCGCACGCCGTCTCGGGTCTTAAGACTCCGGGGTGTAAGGTTGCCCATAGAGCATATCCCTCGCACCCCGACTGACCCTGGGCCATCTCCGGTTTCGAGATGGCCCCCTCGGGTTTGTGAACCACGGTGTCCCCGTCTTGCCCCGGTTTGGGGGAGGGGCGCTAGTCGCCCCACCGTCCCGGCCTGCTTCTGCTGGGGTGACAGGCGGCCTCACCCGCCACCCCCAGGTAGTGTTGCCCATTGCAAGACCAAGACGAGACTTGAGCCAGTCTTGGTCTTGGTCTTGCACCGATACCCCTGGTCTTGGTCTTGGTCTTGGTCTTGCACGCTCAGTCTCGGTCTTGGTCTTGGTCTTGCAGCAAGAGTCTTGCGAGTCTTGCAAGTCTCGCACTTATCAATTGCTTAGTGTGATTTAGTAAGATATGAAACATCGTAATGAAGTATGGAAACTTGAGATTACATTGACATAGATTCCTATGTCAATGACTTGACATCATTTTTTAAATATTGTCAAGATAAATAGTGATAGTAATCGTAATCACCATATATGGAAGGAAACATAATAAAGACAAAGTATGCAAAATACTATTTATTGAAATTATCAATTTTAAGCTCAAGAAACAATAAACATGGTAAATATCAGGTAGATTTTTAATAATATTAATAATAAGAGAATTATTATAATAATTCTTTTGACCAAGAATTAATGCAAAGTAACCACCTGGCTGACTCATCACTTAACCTATTTCTGTGTTTTCTTATTACTAGTGATGCTTTAGAAAATAATCTTTCAGCGGGTACTGAAGTTGCAGGTATTGAAAGAAAATCACGAGCCATCTTGGATAAAATCGGATATTCCGTTTCATGCGTCCTCCACCACTCTAAAATGTCTTCCGAGCTGGTGGCTCTCGGCTTACTTAAATACTCCTCCAACTCGTCAGTTTTCATTAAGCCACAGCCAGATCCTGAAGACGTAGAGGGACCTGTGTATAGCTTCTCGAAATCTATTATGTCTTCATCTTCAATATCTTCATCATGATCGTGAAGAATATTTTCAATATTTTCATTGTTCTGTGGAGACTTAGACATAAGGTTTATTGTACTTTTATATTGCGTATAAATTTCATTGAATTTGCGCAGGCTTTCTGTTTTTATTTGCTGTCCCCACGTAGTCATTTCGAAAGTCTCAGCTTTGTGCCTAGGGTCTAAAATTAAACTTGTACAGTAAATCCAGTTGCTCTTCTTATAATGCTTAAGCATTTTATCTCGGGCTGCTTGAAAACCCAGAACGAGCTTTTCGTCCACTTCGGTTCGATTTGGTTTCTCGTCTAATTGTTTTGCCATGGATTCAATTTTATCCAGTAAAAGATTGAATGACACAACGACTAGCGGTATTGTAACATATTTTTCTCCACCAAGTTTAGTTGATAAAACTTTAAAGTTTATTAGAAACTTATATATTTTGTCGAGTATTCGCCATTCAATTTCCGTGATTTGAAAATCGTTTAATTCGCTGACAGAAGTACACAATATGTTAATACCCATTCGGACTTTTATACCAAATCCAATCATATCATGTGTAGAATTCCATCTTGTTGGACAGTCAAGTATGGGATTAAGATCAGCTGGCACACCAGATGCTTCACAAGCAGAGTGGAACTTTCTTTTTAAGATCTCACTTCTTTTTATTTTTCAACAAATACTGCGTAATTTTGTAATCGCTGTACGTGAGTCAGCAATATTTGGAATATGTTCTTCATCTTCTTCACTTTCCTCTTCATACTGCTGTTCTCTTTCTGCATTTTCAGTGTCACTATGTAATGCTAAAGTGTTTAATAAATCTTGTACACCAAGGTTCAAAATGTGAGCAAAGCACCGGAAATGTTGATTGTCTGAGTCAAAATGTGGCATTTGTTTGCCAAGTTCAAACATAAATTGCGTATTTGCACTAGCGTTGTCGACCGTAATACCCTGTATTTTATCAACCAAATCATATTCAACTAAACATTCGTGGAAAATAGTTGCAATATCTTCCCCAGTATGTCGACCGTGTGAAGGCATAAAATCAAGGACTATAGATCGATATTTCCACTCGTTGTCTATATAGTGCACAGTGACGCCATAGTAACTCCTACCAGCAATAGAGGTCCATCCATCTATGGTAAATGACATTTTGCACGAGTAATGTTGTAGTCGGTTCTTAACATGAGATTGTAGTTCTTCAAATCGCTCTTTAATCTTCCGTCTGAGAGTTGACCTTTTAGGAAATACCATCATCGGGTTCGGGCAAATGGATCGAAAATATTCTTGTGTATCTTCATCATCAAAAAATGAGAAAGGAAGATATTTTTTCACAATCCAATCAACTGTAGCTGCCACAAAGTTTTCACTGCGGTTTCTAGAAAGTGCTGGCTGAAATAAAATAATAAAACATATTATGATAATTATATGATACAATACAACATCAATACTATGAATATTTTGTTTGTTCGTCGTTTAATTATTATTAATTAACAGCTTTTCACTAAATGTATTATGATAGTATACAGAGTGATCAACCCAAATGGGTCAGTGGGGAGAAGTTAGAAACTATGAGATATAGCGAGATTTGTTATTAGCAACCATGGCTTCGATTTTGGATATAATAATAATGACAGTCAAACTTTTCTTCTAACTTTCATACATAACCGGGAATCGAACCCGGTCGAAGTCTCTGTAAACAAATTCAGTTAATAATAATGACATTCAAACTTTTCTACTAACTTTCATACATAACCGGGAATCGAACCCGGTCGAAGTCTCTGTAAACAAATTCAGTTAATAATAATGACATTCAAACTTTTCTACTAACTTTCATACATAACCGGGAATCGAACCCGGTCGAAGTCTCTGTAAACAAATTCAGTTAATAATAATGACATTCAAACTTTTCTACTAACTTTCATACATAGGTAACCGGGAATCGAACCCGGTCGAAGTCTCTGTAAACAAATTCAGTTATTTTCGTTATTATTGTGAGAAGCGTCGATAGCTTAGTGGTTAAGGAGTCCCTTACTATTGAGAGGTCCCGGGCTCGAATTCTAGCCATTACACTACCGAATGTGAACCCACTCCTAGCACAAGCAATTTAGCTTAGTTGCAGGGGTTACCGGGAATATTAGTAATTAATCGGTCATAATTATGATTCATTTATCTGCATAGACCACTTTTTTATCTACATCGATATTTATGCATTACAAATTGTTTTGTTGGCGCACCAACGCAATTTGTAATGCATGGCGAGATATACGGCTCTGGGTCAGCCGGGGAGAGAAATGTGCACGACAATCTCCCACGCACAACCAATGACATGGGGCGGAAAAAAATGTTAAATAGGTATCTACCTACTTGTTACCAGAATTGCCATACTTTTATATGTTTTGTTGTTGGTAATTAGGTAGGTACCTAACTATAATTACATATATTAACACTTAGGTAGGTATTTTTTCTTACCTGTCTATTTTCTCCATCTCTCATTAAAAACTTTGATATGGGCCCCTTTGTTGGCTTTTGCTTGATTAGTTGACTTGCAGGAAGTAATAGTCGCGATTCCTTCTCGTGAAAAGACAGTAGATGCTTCCTTAATCCTGAAGTATTTCTGTTCTTCATTTTGATTTCAACTTTCTTATGGTGGCATAACTTACATGTAGCAGTTTCAGTGGCATGAATTATATCGAAAAACTCATCAAATTTACTTTTTAGTCTTTTAGACCTAGTCCAACTCTCACTACTCTGACTAGAACTATTTGAATCTATGTCACTCATTTTAAAACCCGGTTGACTCTAAGCGCAGCTTAATCAAAACCAAAATGCATTTTTATCATGATGAACGCCCTTATATACAGCACATGCCGAAAGGCCAAAAGATACCTACATAACCTACGTTCGGCATCTATTGACAAAAATAATATCCTTCCAAAGACTATAAAAACAGAAACGTAATCTTAACGTAGTATCAAATTCCTCAAATCCAATCTCTGCAATCCGAGCAAAACAATAAAGTGACGGAGGTAACTAAGTGAATTCTATCAAAAGAGGAACGAAATTATTATTAATTGACTTCAACCCACCTTTTTTTAAGTTTTTTTAAGACTATTGCACTAAGCACTAACCCTATTAGGTAGGTTAGGTATTATCCCTGTGATCAAGTAGGTATAATACTATAACATCTATCTATCTTTATGGTGTGGCTACAATATTCATTGCAAGGACTATTGCAGGATTTGCAGGTTGCATGACAACTTGCAGGTTATCGTGTCCGTTCGTTATGAGTTATGACACTTTTGAGCACCCAGAAACTTAATTTAATTAGTCTTTGAAATGTCGGATACCTTTGACTTCAGAGCGGCAAAATCAAAAAAGAAATTCACTTGTCGCAAACTCTTTTAATATACCGCCACGTCTTTGTCGGTAAATATCAAAAATATCGTAGATTTATTGTATTATATGTATTAGCTGTACAGGGGTGAATTCAGGCGGAAATAGAATCTGGATATTCACTTTTTCCGATTTAAATCCATTAAATTCATGGAAATAGAATAATTGGATCACATAAAGTATAACTTTGATTCTCACACAAAACTCTATTTATTTTTAAAGCATTTATGTATCGATTTTATTTTAGTGATAAATAATTTCTGAGAAGTAAACTCATCATCACATTCATTGGTCACCTCTACAATTGGGCTGTTTAATTTTACGTAACGTAAGTATTTGCCGTGCTGGTTTGGTTCCCGGTGGAGTAGAATAGGACCACCCCATCTCTTTTCATGGGTGTCGTAGAAGGCGACTATGGGATAGGGGCTGTTCTACATCCGACAATAAACACACAGCCCAAGACAAAGTGCCCAATCGACAAAATGTTGGTGTTAAATACTCCTCTGCCTACCCCTTTGGGAATTACGGGCGTGAGCATATGTATGTAGGAATGTGTATTACGTATAAAGTAATATACTTATATTACTGGTGGTAGAGCCCCGCTGGAACCGTTAGGTGTCAGCATGAATGGGCCGGCTCGACCGGGTAGTTACCACCCTGGCACAGAATATCGACGTAAAATAACAGATCTACTGTTGTGTTTCGTTCGGTGAGTGTCAGTTCCGGAGGCCCAAACTCCCATCCCTCCTCTTCCTCTCTCCCCTTCCGCCTCCTTTATCCTGCCTTTCTCTTTCCACCGTCTCCTTCAGGCGGTAACGCGTTAGTAGCAGCCTTGGTGTTGCAAACGTCTATAGGCTACGGTGACCACTTTCCATCAGGTGGGCCGTAGGCATGTTTACCGCCGTAGAAACATAAAAAAAAAAAACAGACGTAAACTGATTTTGATGAAACTTTACAGTAATATTAGGTACCTACCTACCTACCCACCTACATAGGCTAGATTTTTTGCAATAACCAACGTACACGTTCAGTGCAGTAAATAGTAACAATATTCAATTTGATAATGAATTAGTAGGTACCTACCTAGTAACCTACCTTGTATTTCAACACTATTTACACAAATAGCAATTAATGAAAAAATAAATATATTTATAATCGTCTTATTCGATTCTGATTAATCAGTAAAAACGCGCCCAATCCGGCCCCTTTCGCCGGTGTCCTTTGACGGCAGCCATAATGTCGTTTTATCTCTATATTAAAATCTTTATTTTAAAGCGGTATCTCTTTGACAAATGTTACACGTGGAGAGTAGGCATAAAGCTTTAGCGTGGCAAGTACATACATTTCCATGTGCCAAATAGGCAAAAATCGGCGGTATAATGGTATACGTACCTACAGTCAGTGATAGTTGATGAATCTTGAGACCTTTAATAGGGGCTGTCAATGAAATAATAGGTACCTACAACAAATGCATAGATCGATAAGTGCAAATAAGTGCAAGTCCTCTTTGTATCTACATGAAGCTTAAATAAATATAAAGGACTTCGAGTCTTGTGTCACATAAGTAAGTAGGTAGGTACCTACTTTACATTGAAACTGCATATTCTCATAATAAGCGTCACGTCGTCGGCGGCGTCGTCGCCAGAACAGAACCGAGTGTCTTTAAAAAACGTTCGTTCCTCTGCCGAATGATAGTGGCTAGTGGCCTACCTACTTCTAAAAATATTAAAACACAAACCATTCATATTACACAGTAATTTAAAACAATTGAGGGACACGCGCCTATTACAGATTATGAATTAAAAAATCGTGTGTGTGTGTGTATCTACTTATTCTCGGGATAAAAAGTAGGTAACCTATGTGTTATTCTAGGATCGAGGCTCTAATGTAACTCTGTACCAAATCCAGAGCCGTTAGCCGTTAGAGCGTGATTGAGTAACAAACAAACATACAAACATCTTCACAAACTTTCACATTGACACTGCGCAAGTCGCCGCTCGCGCTGATTGTCGGTAACTAGTAACTACCGACAATGAGCGCGATTAAGTACCTAGTGTACCTACCTGCCTACGATGAAAAGAACTTCAGTCGTTGGCTAGCGCGGCTTGTGCCACGTCTATATTGGCACGCACGTCAGACATCGGGTCGTACGGCTGCCAGTGGTATGATACATAGGTATAACAACATGTGGCAATTTGTCTCTAAGGGAAAACGGAATAGGTACTAATTACCGCCTGTGCTCTTCATTAACTAGGGCTTTAGGTTCAAGGTCAGTGAAGTTTCCTTTCTATTTACCTACGCTAAACATAGGTAGGTATAAAAACATACTACAAAAAAGCAACAGGTAAGTATGGTGGTAAGTACCTTATCTCATCATCATTCTCTGAGCCTTTTCCCAACTCAGTTAGGGTCGGCTTTCTAGTCTAAGTTGCGGCTAACTACGATATTTTCCGTGAAGCGACTGACGTCGGACCTCCACAACCAATTAATTGGCGATATCGAAGTTCTGTAGTTAGACTAGTCGGACTTTTGAGGGCTCCAACTACCCGTAACGACTGTCACAGATGTTCGTATGGCAACCGGGACCGACGGCTTAACGTGCTCTCCGAGGCACGACCAGACCAATGCAAATACCCATTTTCATGCACACAAATATTTGCACTGAGCGGGGATCAAACCCGCGCCTCCTGCGTACCGGTCGCGTTCACTACCACTACGCCACGGAATAGGTAAGGTACCTACCACAGCCTCCGTCTATCATTCTATCAGTAGGTATAGACGTAGTAGGTACCTAGGTACTATTATTTATTCTGTGGTATAGAAACTAAATACCTAGTACCTACATACTCAGGTATTAAAAATGCTCAAATCTCAGTTTGACTTCACTGCAAGACTGCAAGAGTCTTGCAGACGTAGTCTTGTCTTGCGCAAGTCTTGCAAGGGTCAGTCTTGGTCTTGGTCTTGCAAAAAATAGGTGGTCTTGGTCTTGGTCTTGGTCTTGCAAAACTGCAAGACCAAGACCAAGACTGCAAGACTCTTGTTCTTGCAGTCCGATTTTGGGCAACACTACCCCCAGGCCTGCGCTCATGGAGGACGGAGGTCGTTAAGCGACCTCCTGAGTCGCCTGCGACGCGCGGTGAACATGTTGCGGGCTCGGCGGGCTGGGAGAGTTCTAAATCTCTACCGGGCGCGCTCCGCTATCTCGGTTTTTGGCCTACCCACTCTACTATCTGAAATGACTATGCCATGCAACCTACAGCCAGAATAACATCCAAAATAACTATGAAGATATGATGATTTATTATTTTCCCATATCAACTATGTCCGCTACCAGTTTCATGCCAGGTCTGAGCAAAAATTATCTGTGATAGCTGTAGAAGAATAAAACATTTTAAATGTTACGACACCTTTTTTTTCTTAATTTATAAGGATAAAATAATTCATTTCCATCAAATAGTGTGATCCGATTTGTGACTTTTGCGAATGATTCTAGTTAGTAGCTAACAATAGTTTCGCAAAAACTGGCTGCGGCTACTTTACACTTTTTGTTCAATAAGTGAATAAAACCGTTCGTTGTTCACCGCGAGCCGCTCTCACTTTCTCATTGGTTTCATGCTTGGTGTATGTAACACGAACGAAGACTTAATAAACTTGTTATAAGAATATGATTAGCCTCAGTCAGGGGCTCAGGGCAGCTAGGGGTTATAGGTGTTTAATTCAATTTTACGAATTTTTTGACCTCCGCCTTTCAAGAATTCCATTTCAATTAACCTCCTTCCATTTCCAACATTTCAAATAACATAATCACTATACTATACTTATATACATTCGCCGAATCATACTTAGAAATAAAGACCGAGACCGATATTCTTAGCAATCCATGGATTCTCCGTGCGGGTGCCGGGTCCATCGCGTTGCTGAGTTGGGAACACGGGACAGTGCCTGGGACTTGCGACCCAAGTGTAGGTTTAGAAGGGGCCCCTTTTGTTGATGTACATCAACACTCACCTTCACTACCCAAGATCCCCTCCCTGCCTAACCAAATTTGATACGAACCTACTAGTGCCGCTTTAGACATTCGTCCTAGTAATGAGCTTATTGTAGCTCTCGATAGGCCTAGATCTTTAAGTAGGTTATAGAGAGATTTTGCTGGTATACCTCTCGGTCCCACTTCCACTGCATACAAATTAACCACGTAACCGTTTTTGATTAATTCGTTTGTGAGATCATAGTATTTATTTTTCTTTATTGTGTGGTCCTTCGGTATATTTGTTTCCCACGGTACAGTAAGTTCCACAAGAACCACATGTTTTAACCTCTTAGAATATAGGAATATGTCAGGTCTAGATGACGAAACCCCAACATCCTCCGGAATTTTATAGTGCTTTTCATACATGTCGATTAGGAGAGTCCAATCTGGGGCAGTATCTAAGATTGAATTATAAGATTGATTAATAGCCATAAACAGTTATTTTAAACAATTATTTTATTGTAGAATATACTGCTTCCGGCCATCGGAAACTTGAATTCCAGACGTTTCGTCGATCACTGCAGTCGACATCTTCAGTGGTACAGCTCGGGACGCCGTCGAGTGCGGAGAACCTTCCTCGGCGGCGAACTCGCTGCGACTCATCGCAGACTCATCGACTTCGACTCAGCCCGAAGCAGTATATTCTACATGCAACGCCGGCCGTGAAAGCCTTAAGATTTAAATTATTTTATTTTCCAAGAATATACTTTTGCTGCTGCCCTCGGCTTCGCCCGTGTGGCAAACTTTTTATAGCGGAAAATTGCTATTTTCTGGAATAAAAAAATCCTGTAAGCGACACACTACAAGTATTTTTTCATTGTCTATTTTATTACCAGTGAACCCTATACTGACCGTTTTATTTAATGTAGTAAGTAAGACCTACATTTATGTAATTTATGCCTGTACGTTTTACTTAATAAACGCGAGATGGCGGTCGGGTGGGCAGTACCCGCGATTGCTCTCAGCTTATAGTTCTGAAACGATTCTTTTACTTTAATTCTATCGCCTACAATTCCTATGTGATCCTTCAGGTTATAAGCTGTATGTATGGTTAATTTTAACAAGTTGACCAATTTATATATTATATAAGTAAAGTATATTTGTGAAATAGACAGACATAGTTACTTTCGCATTATAATATTAAAATGCGTCATTGTGCGTTATTATTTATATTGGTCATTTTTCAAATTGGTCTAAATGCAGATATGTCAATTTGCGAATTGGTTCTAATGCGAATGTCATTTTACAAATGCGTCAATATGCGAAAAAAATCCTAACCATTTTGGTCATTATGCGTCAGAAGGTAAATATGCATCAAGAAACTTATGTACTTGTAATGGATTCAAAATAAGTGTGACACGCAACCCTAAACACTCATCCGATCTGGCGACTTTACCTGTCGCATGCTTTCTCTTTATGAACATCTACGTTATTTTTAAAACATAACATATCTTCACGCCTGTATCCCCGAAGGGGTAGGCAGAGGTGTGTTTTACTACCTACTAAAGTGCCAACTAGCATATATAAAGTCCACCCGATGGTAAGCGGTCACCGTGCACGTCCATCACAGCGATCGATTTCATCTAACATAACATAACTTCACGCCTGTATTCCGAAGGGGTAAGCAGAGGTGTATTACACACCCACGATTCTCCAGTTATGTTTAGGTCCCAATTAAATAGGGGACGAGCCTATTACCATCTACCAGGTACATTACTAAGCTAGCGATAATTAACATTTTTTTATACACACATAACTACGAAAAGTCAGAGGTGTGTGCCCGGGGCGATTGTGGATCGAACTCGACACCTCGTCTCGGCAGTCCGTTACGTACGCAGCTGTTAAAATACGAATAAATATTATCTAAAATACGTCACATATAAAAGCATCTTCATTCAGTTAGTTTCGTAACGGTGAACGCATATCTTTGCGCTTTCGTATCGGGAGTGGCGCTGTACAAACTACAAACCCCGGTGTCCGCCTGCTCCACATACCGCGCGACTCTGCCAAGTTTACTTGGTGATAAGCTCCACAGCGTCACGTAGGAGTTCGTTATTGCAACAGTGCCACTTTATCTGTCTGCCCAGTGACAACACTTTTCAATCTGAGTGCTACGCGGGGAGAGGTGGAACATTCTTACGTGATGTGATGACGCGCTGTTTTATAATACACGAAGTATACAATAAGTACCTACCTAATGGATTACATTTAAAGCTTTTTGTTATTTTATTGTACAAAATATGGTGTTTAAAACTTTGAAGTCCGTTGACTTCTCTTTCATAATTCTATTAATGCTTACTAATATTATAAATCTAAAAGTTTGTGAAGATGTTTGGATGTGTGTTACTCAATCACTCTCTAAACGGCTGAACGAATCCGGCTGAAATTTGGTACAGGGAAAGATTATAGTCTGGAATAGTAACTTATATATAATTCAACAAATATTTAACTTTTTATCCTTGGAACAGATTCCCATAGATTGCGGGAACGGGTTCAGATTTCCACGCGCGGGAAGCTGTGGGCAATAGCTAGTTTTTTTTTTTATATTTAGGACACGTCAATTTGATTTCACCTCGCCTGATGGTAAGCTGAAGGTAAAGTCTCAGGAAAGAGGGTCACCATTACATACACGTACCATGTTAACAATGGTGGCACTCAGCTGGACGGCCTCATCAGAAGAGGATTGTCGTCGCAGCACCGCGTGACACCCAACGGTCCCACTAGTGCTGCGACCACAATCCCCCTGCCTGGCTTTGCACACTTGCTGACCCCTGAACGCAATCAAACCGAAATTGGATTACTATGGAGGGTTTTTCGCAATCGTGCACGGTGGTACCTACCCGGCCGAATTTTGTGACAAATTTGTGCCATCAAATTTCTACCACCAGTTTTATAAGAAATTAAAAATATCTATAAATATATAAAATTTCACGCACATGTTGTAGGTGAATTTAAAACGAGAATCATAGTTTGTAAGCAAGGGAATCATCTCATATGAATGTGTACTTTTTTTTTTCTTACGGTAATGCTCTCGGATAACCCCTTACCGGCCTGCTTCTGCTGGAGTGACAGGCGGCCGCACCTGCCACCCTCAGGCCTGCGTTCGTAGAGGTCGGGATTGCGTATCTTCATGAGATGGTGTACATACTGACTAAAGTCTAAGTGTGAGCCATGTATAGTCAGCGACAAAAATACCTTTGATTGAATCCTAAATTCCAGCTCGCCTTAGTTTTCATTTAACCGTGTTTTCTAAAGATTACGCATATACTTATAATAACATAACAGAACATAACTACACGCCTGTATCCCCGAAGGGGTAGGCAGAGGTGTATTACACACCCACGATTCGCCAGTTATGTTAAGGTCCCAATGTAATAGGGGGCGAGCCTATTGCCCTCTACCGGGCACATTATTAAGCGAGCGATAATTAACATTTATTAATGCACACATAACTACGAAAAGGCAGAGGTGTATGCCCGGGGCGACTGGGGATCGAACTCGAGACCTCGTCTCAGCAGTCCGTTACGTACGCCACCGGGCTATCGCCGCTTTTACTTATAATAATAGTATAAAATGTTGTTAAGGTAAAAGTCTATAGCTACTAAAGAAAAAAAAATCGGCAAAAAACAGTAGGGAAAGGTTCCCGAAGTTTGAAGTGTGGAACACATCAAAGAGTAACTAATTAATTAAATCATCATAAAACCACAACTAGTATCCAGTAGCAATATAAATAGAGGCCCATGCTCAGAGCAGCTCGGTGTGGATGACAGGCGGAAGAGGAACCGCCTCCCGTCCCGAGGGTGTCGCCTTACAAAGTTACGGATGTATGTCATGACGTGCGCTGTCCAGCGTGTAGGGATGTGGAAGTGTTAAAACGTATCGATATTATAGCGTTTCGACATTTGTTTAAAGATTATTAGGTATTGTTTTATACAGGAATTTCGTGTATGTTCCGCTTAGTCCAACTTACTTTCGATATAAGTGATTAACTAGTCATTTTTTATAATAAAAATAACTGTCTCGACATACATTATACTCACAAATAATAATGAAATAAACTTTTAAGGATAAAAACAACCTTTTTTGTTACCAAGTATTAAATGGTTTAACATACTCAAGTAAACCAACAAATTATCCGATACAATTTACATCACATGCCAGTCTCTGATTAAATTTAAGACCCGTTATGGGTTGATGAAAATTTTGCTTTAATACTTTTTTATTAATATTCTACTAATATTATAAAAGCGAAAATTTGTGTGGATGGATGTATGGATGTTTGTTAGTCTTCCACGCAAAAACGGCCAAATGGATCAGGGATAGATAGTCTGGAATAACACATATGATACTTTTTATCCCTGGAAAAGTTTCCCATGGGAAGTGGGAACCGGAACAGAATTCTACGCGGGCGAAGCTACGTGTAAAAGCTAGTCTAACATATTACATCGATATATCGATTAAAATATCGATAGGTTAACGTTGCTCTTACCCCTACCTATTCCTCTCGGCAGATAGCAACTCCCTACTGACATCTATGGGTAACTATTGAGTACCTACCTTTAGAGTTGCAAGCGTTCAGGGAACACGGACACTAGTGTGCTTTTGCTGCTTTAGTTTATTCATACCTACATATACTCACGCATTTTTCCCTCCCGAGTAGGCAGAGATTACAGCCTGGCATCGGCTTCTGTCCTTAAATATTTTACGAGCTTTCTCTTCTTAAATTTGACGTCATTAAACCTTAATTAAACTAAAAAAATATAGCCCACGTTGGTTCCATACAGACTGATTTGTGAATTCGTATTGCCTGGTCGTTTTTCAATCGTTCGAATTTCAGTTTCTTGTTAAGTAATAATTTTAAAGTTTGTACACAGAAAACTTGTTCGATTAAAAATAATAATTACACGTGATCTAGGGGTCCGGGTCCGATTGGAGACTAGACCGAAATGTTTGTATGTAATTAAAAATTGTCTAATGGATAATTGTTTCGTAAATGGATAAGTTAACTCTTGTTAACATCGCAAGCAAGAGCCTCAGGCAGATATTTTCTATTTTAAGTATGCACGGACGGTCATAAAGATAAATACGGTGTCAAGACTCCAGCTTTTGCACATCACACAGCACGTCATTGTTCACCTCAGTAGTTGAAACGTTGCGTAAATCTAAAGCTGTTCAGAATAACAAACAAATCCATAACTTTTGTGTGGAAATAAATACACACCAGTCATCATATTATGAGTGTTATTTAAAAATTCAAGGGTATTCGCTTTGAGACAGCGGCACTGAAATGTTTTAGTGCGTTTGTTTTTATAGTTTTGGGAGTGGATGGTGTAGTTTATATCAGGTCCTTGACGCTGCATTATATGAAATCATCGAAGCACTTCGTCTAGCACTTAACTCCTCGTAAATCGTTTCCACAAAAAGTGCGGCTGACTCACAAACCTATAAATTTTGAGCTCGCGGTTCAAGTGCTCACAGGAATAATTAGAACTGCCGTTGGTGTCGTGGTGCAAGTTTGCGCAAATGTTTCGAGTGCGAACGTTAATTTTGATTTATACCCATAAATCAAACTTAACAGTTGCACTCAATAGGAATTTTTTGGATATTCTGTTAGGATATTTTAAGTATGGAGTAATGACTTTCATTGGGTAAGAGGTGAGAAGAGAACCCAATTTAGTTCAACTTGATCGCAATTTTTTTCGCAGTAGCCGCTGGGCTTTTTAGCCTTCGCCGTGTGTAAGTCCTTAGTAATTAATATCTATCGCAATTACTAAGATTTAGCGCCTTCAAACACGAATTTTATAATTTCGGGACAAAAACGTGTCACAAGGAAATTACTTAGATATATAAGGGATAAACACATTTCATGAGTTAAGTGTAATGCTATGTTAACTTTAGGGATTTTTCGTGCGGAAATCCTTTCGGCGGGGGGGGGGGGGGGGGTATCCGAAGGGATTTCCGCACGAAAAAATAAAATAAAAAAAAAGTATCCACAGACCTATGCCTTAGTCGCTTCAACATCACTATATATTTTGGCGCCACGCAATTGATTAAATTATTATTAGATTGGCCTTGTAATCTTTCGAATATTGGTAATTGATTACACAATCCATCATATAAATTTAAGCGTCGATCACATTTTACGATATCGTTAAACTATTGCCGAAATGTGAAATCATCTCATATTTATGTTCAGATATTTATGGTCCACTTAAACCCGCATTTTGCATAACTACGGATACAAATATTATTTGCGCGCTTTACCGCTGCAGTAACATGATCCATTAAATATTCTTAGGCCCCACTTTGACCATTAAAGCATGGTCTATGTATCAAACGACTGATTAATACAGCAATGTTAATCGTTTGACGGTGGCAACATTACTTTACATTGAACATATTATGTTTACTCTTTATGATAATTTCCCCTTATACATTTTCACTTTGATAATCAGACATAGACAGGTGTTGGTACAACGTGTGTGTAGTTTGACACAGATTCGCTTCCACTATCGCATTCAATTCATCGTTACAAACTTTCTTCTGCGAGCACCCATGAGGTTAATATTTATGTGCTACTTAAGGGCTACAAAGATGAATTGCTCGTCCTCTGATTTATGAAATCTTATTAGTTGCAGTTTGTTTCTAATAATACTAGTTCTATCTACAGCTCATTTAACTTACGAGGTGTTTGGTACAAGTTATTGGTATAGATATGTCTGAATAATTACTAATAAAGTATATATTTACGCAGGCGATTGCTGTTGTTTCGTTGGCTTCTAATATAATATAGGGATAATTGTGAAACAATTCATAGTTTTTCTTCGCCTTTTCTCGTTAACGTGATTTGTTCACAATTTATGTGCCATTCGCCAGCGAGCTGAAGGCCAGTTTTTGCTGAGACGTTACTCAACACTTGAACAATATTTGACTCGGATCGATTGTCGTGGCCTATCTATATTTACCGTCGCTGTCTTTCTAGAACTTCCATCTTACTCAAGTTAACGTCGCACGATTTATTAGTAATAAAATAGTACTTGCCTTGTCTCGGTCGACCAGGTGTACTCATCATCTAGCTTCCAGTGTGTAATGGAGAAACGTTGCCTGGACGGCATCGACTCCTTTGACCTAGATTAGTGGGACAAAGCAAAGGAGGAACAGAAGCGGAAAAATCTAGGGGGACTAGGCTAGCTGAAAATGAGTCTAGTAATACCTAGTCAAATAAAATTTGTAGTTTGTTAGTCAGATGTGATTAAGCAGTTTTTAGTACTGATAGCCAAATATAAAAAAAAAATTGGCATAGTTTAATAAGGGGGGAATATATTAGGTGAAACCATTATAAGGAACCAAGGAAAGGAAGCTTAACGAAACGCTAGTAAATTACCTGCTATTCTTATAATAGGCTGTTTAGTCCCATTAAAAAATGGTTTATCAATCCACAAAAAAGTCAGTCAGTCAGTCAGTAAGACAAATGGCAGCCTTATCGCTTAAAGCAGTTTCTTACGGGCAACCTTTGAAAGGACATGAATTTTAATGGATCTAGTAATATAATATTCTATCTACAACAAATTAAATGTAAGTAGGTTGGAAAGTATCTTATTGAATGGATTACCCATTGGCGCGTGGTGCGAGCCGTCCGCCGAGCCCTTAGCTGACCCAATAAGATTGACACCAATACAGGGGCTCACGTGACACACGGACGAGCGGGCATAATCAGATGCCCTTAATTTAGCTTAACAATAAAGTGTTTCAACACTGCAGAGGTAATTTTTACACTGAGTTGTTAGTTGTAAGACGAAAGTAAGTGATTTCTAAACTGTTTGTTCTAAGAGCCATTATAAATCACTGTATGAGTATCAAATAGGTACGTACTACCGGCATCTGAAGACCCGAGACGGCGTGCGGTTTTAGTCGGTTCAACCCGACATAACCACCCCCGCTGCCTTGCGGGGGGGGGGTATCCGAGAGGATTTCCGCACGAAAAAAAAGTGGTATTTACTATACCTACCGATACATAATAGAGAGAAGGTATTTTAAATGGATACTATGTGAGGGGCTGTCAAGGTGTACCGACAAGGAGAGTTCTATTCACTGATTCTATCCATCCAATGGTTGCCTGTAAGAGATTGCCCTGTGCGATAAGGCCGCCAATTGTATATGCCGCAAAACTATACCAACTTTATGTTTCTGTAATCTTGTTCTTGTGTACATATAATTAGGAGATATATACTATAAGAAGTGCGTTTAAGATACGATCAATCTCGTAACTTTGCTATTTGTATCAAACAATATCTATCGGGTATTTTTGATTTTTCTATGTAATGTAAAATTAGGTCATCCACTCTCATTTGAAAAATTCACGCTGCAAAGAATTCCCCCATAGTGGATTTTGTTTCCGAATCGCATCAAAAGCAAAAGTTCCAATTTCTGTGTGATAGGTTATGGATGCTACTAATTAGCGACTACTAGGTAACTACTGCCGAAACTCTCGTATTGGGTGTTACTTACCAAGTGTACTAATCGGGTAACCTTTCTAAAGTGGTCGATTAGCAGTGCGTTCGCAACGGTTTGCTGTAGGCGCACGCGCACCGAATACTAACGACAACACGTTAGTTACACACTACAGCGTGCATCGCTACGACAGGACCGCGACATTTTTTTATATCAAGGTAGAAGATATTTCTCACATTATTTTAGAATAGTTTGAGACTATTTTGAGAGTACATGTTTTTATCACAACTAAAAGTTAGAATATAATAAGGCCTGACCTTCCTGAAACATATAATTACAAAAAAATAATCTTCTGTTAATCTGTCCTGCACATACTTCCGGGTTTGTTCATTCTTCTTTTCCAATACAATCTGTACTCCTTTGGAACGCGCTACCTCTTGAAATCAGTCATGTGTTCAAGGCTAAAGTTCGCCAATTACTTCTCGACAAACTGGCAGAACCATCACGGCAATAATTTCAAATTCCTCATACTTTTAATTTATGTTTATCGAATTTATGATTTGTTATATATTGTGTATTATTATGTATATGGTATATTTATTTATATGTATGTATATTTATTTATCTATATGTGTAGGTATTGATACATACTACTGTAGTGTAGGTATGATATCACTATACAGTATTATATTTGTAGTTGTTTCATCAATAATTTTGACTCTCAATAATGCACCTACTAAGTTTCTCTCTGCACCACCTTTGGTTGACTGGTAGAGAATGCCTTTGGCATTAAGTCCGCCTATGTACTTGTGCATAAAGTTCAATAAATAAAAAAAATATTACTACATATAAACAAATATAGTAATTAAGAAACGTGTAAAGCTCCTTATTTCATCCTATCATAAGCGTACAACACCACGTCCAACAAAAGAGTCTTATTTCATAAAGTGAAATACTCACAATCGTTTCGTAAATGTCAGTTAATATTACACGACTTAGAAATTTTTAAACAACTGAAAATATAAAAAAATGTCTGTAATCCACCGTAAATTACTGACGAGTTAGTAGAAATGCGATGCGAACTAAATCCTCAGTAATTTAGCTCTCCCAAGGACCTCACGCAGCGGGCGCGTGATCCAGACACCTTCAAAATACCGCTGAAAAAGAGGGATGACATGTATGCAACCGGAACGCGTCGATTACTCTCGGCTGTCACTTGCTCGCCTACTTGACGCCTGTCATCGTACACCCGCTTTTCCCGCGTACCTCTAACATGTGTAATGTTTTACAATAAGTTAATTAAAGTATACTAGGAACTCAGTGCAGGGTGCGACTGAAATAAATTGAGCTGAGCGAGCAGGACTCTTACTTGAAAATAAGACATCTTACTACGGGCGCGCGCTTAGCTAAGGCCGCGCGCTCGTGAAACTGTTTTTCGGTGATTATTCCTCAATGGTACATCGGATATAAACCATTTCGCTTCAAAACACCCCTCTGCACCCTATCGCCGTGGTAAATTTGGTCAAGATCGCGCGAGTGGTTACGGAGGAGTTCAACCACTAACAAACGGCTATGCCGCCTATAAGAGCTTCGCTCGCTTAGCTCAATTATATTGTTACGTGCGCGGGGTACAAATTAAATGCCGTTTACACAACGAAGAAGTTTATTAGCTCACCACAAACTAGACAACTAAATAACTAGCCCACACAGTACTCTTCAACAGTTCAAATCGCTCAGCAGTTCACAGTAGTCCACAATCGTTGCTTAAGTCGCAGGTATAACTCTCTTGGTTCACTTCGGTAAGATGTGTTCGCTTTCACTTTCGAAAATTAACTGCCTCGTGTCGATAGCCGGGCGTCCTTTTATAGCTCTTAATAAGCGGGGTAGAATATTCCGGAAGGTACTAGGGCGTTCGAGAATAGTAGGTATTTACTGGGGCGTTCGAGAAAATAAGTACCTACACAGTCGTGCCGACGATAGAGGTGAATGCCCTTTTTATCGCGATTTGTAGGTAAAGTTGGTATAGGTAGACAAAAGGGCGTGTGATTTTGTATTGACTTTTCTGGATTTTTCTAAACGGATCGATAGAGTACTTCGACATTAACAATGCGTTTTAATTTCTAGAAGATTCGATCAGTAGTTTCCGAGATATCGACGATCGTTGTAACATTACCCCCCTCTTAATCATGCTCGTCCCGAGCATCATTTGTTCCATGATATCGCGTCAACCTATCCACATGGACTACCTTTGGTTTTCCCCTAAGACCCTTCTTAATGCGGTAGGTGATGTCATTGATTCTTGTGACAACCGTATAGGGTCCTTCCCAGCGAGCTTGAAGTTTTGGAGATTTCCCTTTTCTGCGTAGCGGGTTGTGAAACCATACCAGTGTTCCTTCTTCAAAACCGTTGGCGTTTGCATTTCTATCGTACCGGGTTTTCATCCTTATACCTGTCTTCAAATTGTTTTCCCGTACCATTCTGTGCACCTCGTCCAGCCGGTTTTTAAGTTCACTCACGTAGTCCGTTACGGGCTTAGGACTTTCGGGTGGCGTGCCGGTTATTGCATCCACTGGTAGCCTTATCTCTCGACCAAAATTTACTTTAGCTGGAGTGTGTCCCGTACTGTCATGCACCGCAGATCGATAGGACATCAGGAACAGTGGGATGTACTGGTCCCAATCTTTTTGGTGTTCGTCGACAACTTTAGCCAAGTGATTTTCCAACGTCTGGTTAAACCTCTCGACCATTCCGTCTGACTGTGGGTGCGCTGGAGTCGTACGGGTCTTGTTTATACCGAGGAGTTTGCACATTTCTTGAAACAGAGCAGACTCGAAGTTCCGTCCTTGGTCGGAGTGGATCTCCATAGGTGCGCCATATCGACTGACCACTTCCTGAACTAGTTTCTTGGCTACAGTGACTGCTTCCTGGTTGGGTGTTGCAAATACTTCCGGCCACTTAGTGAAGTAGTCTTGCACTACTATGATGTATTTGTTACCCTCATCAGTCGTTGGAAAAGGTCCAGCAACATCAATGGCGATACGTTCCCACGGTGCCCCAACGTTGTACAGCTTCAATTTTCCTTTGCTTCTTGTCTGCGGTCCTTTAACCGAAGCACATGCAGTGCATCTACGGCACCAATCCTCGACATCTTCCCGACAACGAAGCCAGTAAAACCGCTGTCGCACTTTAACCAGGGTTTTCTTGACTCCGAGATGCCCGCCAGAAACACCATCGTGGATGTGCCGTAAGAGTGGGGCCACCTTGCTTCGTGGTACCACTACTTGCATGGTTACTTCCTTACCATCGTTAGACTCCCATTTCCTATACAGGACATCTTCTACCAGAACTAAGCTGTCCCACTGGGCCCAATAGCTTTTGGTAGTTGAACTGTAAGCAGATACATCACTCCATCGGGGTTTGCTTCCAAGTTGTTTCCAGTGCAGTATAGGTTGTAGATCATCATCATCTTCTTGCGCCTTCCTCATACTGCTTCCACTCCATTCGTCGTCAAGTCCATTCACCTTTATGACTTTAATCTCTTCTCGGGCTTCGTTCCTCTGACAATGCTTGCAATCTTCGACACACGGCCTTCGTGACAAAGCATAAGCATTGCCAACTTGAGTTATAGTGATGGTTGGGGCCTCATATCGACCAGCCAGCGCACACCCTGCTGCCCCGGCGACATTTAGTTTTAACGGAACATCTTGATCCACTTGGGTCCAGGAGTCCGTGACCCTTCTCCGTTTCCTCGAAGGACACTCTAACTGGATATGGCCTCTTCCTCTACAGGAATAACACGTTGGGATATACCACGGTTTCCTCTCCTCTGCAATTACCTCCTTGACCTCCCTGACTCCATGTTCCACTTGGGTCCAGGAGTCCGTGACCCTCCTCCGTTTCCTCGAAGGGCACTCTAACTGGATATGGCCCCTTCTTCTACAGGAATAACACGTTGGAACATACCGCGGCTTCCTCGCCTCTGCAACTACCTCCTTAACTTCCCTGACCTTACTTATCCCGGCGTTCTGCCGTACGGTTTCCACCTCAAGGGCATAAGCCAGTGCTTCTTTTAAGGTCTGGTGGTGACACAACTGCACACTAGTTCTCACTTCTGCGTCCCGTATACCGTTTAGGAAGGCCTCCAGTAGAGTGGGCTCGATCATCACGGGTGTCGATGAGTAGGCTCGACGGACGAGCCTTTCAACCGCTACAGCCCATTCCTGGAGGCTTTCACCAGCTTTCTGTTTCCTCTCCCATACCTGCGCTCGGTAGACCTTCTCCAGGTGCCTGTCACCATAGCGTGTGTCTAATGCTTCCATCAGAGACTCCAGTGTCCTACTTTCAGGCGGCAGGGTTTCCAGTATTACTAAGGCATCTCCTCGTAATCCAAGTGTCAAGGCCATAAAGGACTCCTCGTTGCTCCAGGCTTTAGTTTT
This sequence comes from Cybosia mesomella, assembly GCA_946251805.1. NCBI lineage: Eukaryota > Metazoa > Arthropoda > Insecta > Lepidoptera > Erebidae > Cybosia > Cybosia mesomella. The sequence goes on from OX276408.1 coordinate 28,276,923, forward strand.
TGCCAATATCTCAAATTGGTACTTGAAGGCTTCCCACGAGGAAGTTCCATCGAAGTGTGGTAGGTCGAACTTCGCTACTAATGGTGAGGTCACGGCAACAGGTCCGCAGGTTTTTAGCCTGACAATCTCTTTCTCAAGCTCTTGCAAGCGGTCTTCCATGGCCCTAGTCTTCAAAGCCACTTCCTTACTCAGCCTTTGCAAGTCGTCTTCGAGGTTCTTCACTTTATCTCCCAGTGCATGGATGCCTGCATCGATTTTACCCATGACAGCTTCCTGGTTGGCCTGTATCATCTCTTGCATGGAGGCCTGCATCGTCTGTTGACTAGCCTCTATGGAGGCTTGCATCGTCTGTCGACTAGCCTCTTGGTTGGCCTGCATTTCTTGCAAGGAGGCTTGCATCGTCTGTCGACTAGCCTCTTGGTTGGCCTGCATTTCTTGCAAGGAGGCTTGCATCGTCTGTCGACTAGCCTCTTGGTTGGCCTCTATCATCTGTTGACTGGCCTCTTGTTTGGCCTGTATTTCTTGCAAGGAGGCCTGCATCATCTGCTGCATAGAAGCCAGCAGCGTCATCATGTTGGTATCTGACGAGGTTCCATGTTGTGCTGCCGTAGTTCCCGCTGAGATAGCAGAATCGGTCTGATGCCCTTCCTCTTCAAGGCTCCGTTGACGTGCAGCATCCATTTCCACTTGACGTCTGGTCCGTGGAGTACGCCCTTCGTCTTCACGTGGTAATAACGGCATCGCACTTCTGACACCAGTTGTTACGTGCGCGGGGTACAAATTAAATGCCGTTTACACAACGAAGAAGTTTATTAGCTCACCACAAACTAGACAACTAAATAACTAGCCCACACAGTACTCTTCAACAGTTCAAATCGCTCAGCAGTTCACAGTAGTCCACAATCGTTGCTTAAGTCGCAGGTATAACTCTCTTGGTTCACTTCGGTAAGATGTGTTCGCTTTCACTTTCGAAAATTAACTGCCTCGTGTCGATAGCCGGGCGTCCTTTTATAGCTCTTAATAAGCGGGGTAGAATATTCCGGAAGGTACTAGGGCGTTCGAGAATAGTAGGTATTTACTGGGGCGTTCGAGAAAATAAGTACCTACACAGTCGTGCCGACGATAGAGGTGAATGCCCTTTTTATCGCGATTTGTAGGTAAAGTTGGTATAGGTAGACAAAAGGGCGTGTGATTTTGTATTGACTTTTCTGGATTTTTCTAAACGGATCGATAGAGTACTTCGACATTAACAATGCGTTTTAATTTCTAGAAGATTCGATCAGTAGTTTCCGAGATATCGACGATCGTTGTAACAATATATTAATAGTCGTATCAATACAAGATATAACGATACACGGTGGGTTGGAGAACTAAGCGATGACTTGAGACCACTGACCATGCACCAAGACAGTGTGCAATGTCCCTTACTGCATTGTGCAGAGTGCGTCCACGTCCACGTTGACATAGGACACGATAATGACACATTAGAGTACCTTATTCTCTTTGAAGCAGCCATTTATATGCTCACGGATTTTATTGACTACGCTCAAGTATTCATTGACCAACTCGAGAAAGAGAAATCTAGTTTCAAATACTACCTTTCTTGTTGTTTCTTTGATATCGGTTAAAGGTATGAGGTGTAAATTTGTACACCGATTATGTGTATAATATTGAAGAATTTTAAATTAAACAGTACCTTTTTTTTTCGTGCTGAAATCCCTTCGGATACCCCCCCGCCGGCCAGCGGGGGCGGTTATGTCGGGCTTGAAGCGACTAAAACCGCACGCCGTCTCGGGTCTTCAGACCGGGACGGCGTGCGGACGGGGTGTAAGGTTGCCCAATACTACAAATAGGCGTAGTCTTAACCTTATGTAGTAGTCACTACTTTTGAAAACACACACTACACTACACTGGTACACTACACTAGTAATGTAGAAAAAATATTTTAATTTAATAAGATTTGATGTTTGGCATGTCGGCTGTAATATTTTTGAGCGTATTTAGGTACCTAATTACTTGGGGGCCAGACTTTGGATGTGCTCTCCGAAGTCCCATCGGCCGTCAGTCGGGGTGCGAGGGATATGCTTTATGGGCAACCTTACACCCCGATGTCTGAAAACGAGTCGTGTCTGTCCCGAGACGGCGTGCGGTTTTAGTCGGTTCAAGCCCGACATAACCGCCCCCGCTGGCCGGGATTTCCGCACGAAAAAAAAAAGGTACTGTTTAATTTCTGACTTACGCCACAGACTATTCAAACCTTGACTCAAGGTTCGACTAATATAATTCGTTTCAGGCTTGTAGATTTTAATTATTGCTTAGTCACTGTTTTTCAAACTAGATTTTTTAGTAAGAACAACAATTCTTGCCTACATGTTTTACAATTGAACATTCGCAAATGAGATGATTGTGTAATCAGATTTGTCTTATTTTACAATTTGTTGATAAAAGTTGACCTACAATTTCATTTCCATTTTTCACCAATACAATGCTGTCAACAAATATATTATTGCCATTTCCATACAGTCTTTGCCTATTATTCTATTCTGACCCCTTATTCGGATTTACCAATTGTATTAGCCGACACAAGGCCGACACATTAACGTTGGTTTCGTTTTATGCCAGTTCTATCTTCGACGTTAACCGATTGAAATCCGCCTACTTATCACGTTACTCTTTGTCCAGTAGAATGATGCCCCTGTGCAAGATCGTAGTTAGAATCGATCTTAACTAAGGAAGTTAATATAGTGTAATAATTCCCAGGTATCAGGCGGTCCCGTCTCCGGCGATGGTATGTTGCGCGCAAGGTGGCGGAGCGCGCGCGGCAGACCGTCGCTGCCGTTGCGCCCGCTGCTGCCGCTGTTGCTACTGCTGGCCCCAGTGTCCGCTGACGTCATCTTCCGAGTACCTGAAGTACTGGTGAATCTTGCATTTGTTAAAACTTCATAATAATAATGATCCCTGGAAACTACCCGATTATGGAGTAATGGCATACCTAATTATATAAGGGTGAGGCTTTTAATGTCTTTGGCATAATGTTAACCTAAGGCAACTTGGTAGTATGAAGGAGTGGTTGGAGAAGGACCGTGGGGACCTCTCCTACCGGATGTGCCAGATATTTACCGGACACGGGTGTTTCGGTAAGTATCTATGGCGCATCCACCGGGAGACAACGCCGCAGTGCCAGCACTGCGAGGATCCTGGCGAAGACACGGCGCTCCACACGTTGGTGGAGTGCCCTGCGTGGGCGAGTCAACGCCGGGATCTCGTTGCGGTCCTGGGCGTGGACGTTCTCTTGTTGGAGACCATGGTGAGGGCCGTGGTCTCCGACGGGAGCAAGTGCCACGCCGCCGCCTCTTTCTGCGAGCAGGTAATGCGCGCGAAAGAGACGGCGGAGAGGGAGCGGGAGAGAACCCTGCCCCTCGAGTTTCGCAGTCTGCGGCGGGGACGCCGCAGACACATCTACGCCCGGGACTACCGACCTCCATGATCGGGGCCTGAGGACGGCAGTTGTCCGACTCGCCGTCCTTACAGAAGCAGGCCGTGGCGGAGGCGTGTCGTGTGTGCTCTACACACGCCTGCCAACTCACCGAAGCGGGATAAAACCCAACCCCACCAGGCGAGGCCGCGGTGGCGGCCAAAGTCCGCTGGCAACCCTGGGGTTATCCTTTCGAGGGTTTACCCGGGGTGTCCGGCAATGGACACTTGGGGAGGGCACCGTGTGGTTTTAGTCGGTCCGATTCCGACACGCCCACCTCATCGTTGGCACCGTCGTTGGGGTGAAGCCCGTGGGGGCGCCACACGCTAAAAAAGAAAAAAAAAGAATTGGTCTGAGTGTTTCTATGTATAATATGTATTTATTTACGAAAAAATCATGTCAATCATCATATCTACGTATGTTTATCCGCACTCTAGAACCCACATGAACCTCTGCTTAGTTGGGGTCTAGATGGCGTTGCGTAATATTTCCTGGAATATTTATTATTTTACAACAGTAACAATACGAGCTGTTTTCATCCGGCCAGGTTCGCCACGCAGCGGCATCGAAGTCCGTAGGCACGGGCCGCAGCAACACTTCCCGCGTCAGTGACCCTGAGCACTGGGCAGGTGAGGGTGCGCTTCTGGAGCTGCGCTACGAGGAGTACTTCGTGGAACATGACGTGTCTACTGCCGACGCGCGTAAGGCAGCCAGGACCCTCAACGTGGAGGATGGTAGGTTGCTTCAGTGATATCAAACCTACCTTCTATACAGCCGTGCCACATGAGTAGATATGTAATAAAATTACTTCGGGCCACCAACCAGGTGGACACCGAAGTCTTAAAATCACGCAAAAAAAATCAAAATCTTACACCCACTTTTTATCACTTTTCTCGACGTTTCACATGATTCTAAGTCTAATTAAGCAAAAAAAATGTTTGTGTCGGTCTGTCTGTTGGTTTGGATATCTGGATGTCTGGATATCTGTTTACGCAATAACTCAAGAACCACTTATCCGATTTAAAAAAATCTTTCGCCAATCATCTTGTTTGGTTAATGGGAAGAACTGATTAGATTTTGGGGTTTGTACGTTCAAGGTTTCGGGTACCTTTTTTTTTTTTATCGTGCGGAAATCCCTTCGAATTCCCTCCCGCCGGCCAGCGGGGGCGATTATGTTATGTGGCGGGTTTGAACCGACTAAAACCGCACGCCGTCTCGGGTCTACAGACGCCGGGGTGTAAGGTTGCCCATAGAGCATATCCCTCGCACCCCGAAGGTTTCGGATCCCTTTTTTTTTTATTGTGCAGAAATCCCTTCGGATACCCCCCCGCCGGCTAGCGGGGGCGGTTATGTCGGGCTTGAACCGACTAAAACCGCACGCCGTCTCGGGTCTACAGACGCCGGGGTGTAAGGTTACCCATAGAGCATATCCCTCGCACTCCGACTGACCCTGGGCCATTCGCAGTGTCCCCTCTGATAACAGCAGAGGGGTACCTGGAGCGACACCCCCCCGCGGGCCTTGCAGGCCCGCCATACCCCGACCCCCTCGTGCAATGGGGTCAGCTGGCCCTGAAAAGGGCCGGTTGGTCAGACTCTTGGCCGTTGACGTTGACGCCAGCTACTCCAGAGGAGCAATCAATGATGCGTCATCGCCCACGTTGCCCAGGGTGCACCAAACTTGGAGGTGATCCAACAAGTCGCACCCCAGGTTTCGGGTACCTACCATACAAATTGTCCCTAAAAAATCTAAGTTTGGCCCGAAGTTTGACAATCACTGTGTGATTTCCGCCCCACTAGCTTTTAATTAGAATTCATTATATCAATGTAGGTACCTACAATTATTAAAACGATTATTTTCATAGCTGTAAACAGCTCTTTAATTAATTGCGCTCATTCCTAAACCACAGAATAGATAGTGGTACAAGTTACAAGTGGATACGTTTTTTTTATTCTGTGTCTATAGGTACCTTTTTTTTTCTTTTTTGTTTTGACTAGGTACATTTTTTTTTCGTGTAAAAATCCCTTTGGTTTTGTCGGGCTTGAACCGACCAAAACCGCACGCTATCTCGGGTCTACAGACGCCGGGGTGTAAGGTTGCCCATAGAGCATATATCTCGCACTGTCCATAGGCATACTTTTTTTTGTGCGGAAATCCCCTCTGACACCATCCCGCCGGCCAGCGGGGGCGGTTATGTTGGGCTTGAACCGATTAAAGCCTTCTACTGAACATTCCGATAGTATTGTTAAGAACTAACCAGTAAATTGCTTCCAGTAACGACGACATACATCGCTCAGTATAGTTGTAAGTAGTCGCAAATATTAAATTTTTCCGACTGCGCGACGCGACGCGACGTGCGAAGCCTAATGTTACATATTTTTGTTCCTTTGTGGTGCGCTAGTGATGAAGTGAGCGTGCTGATTTGTATGATACTTACGTCAATCGATTTATTTAAATTTTGAGAGTGTCATTAAATGTCCTCTTTCCTGAGACTTTACCTTCAGCTTACCATCAGGCGAGGTGAAGTCAAATCGTTCGCACCTATGGCGTGAAGACCGAGGGGGGCTTCCACACGTAAAAAAAACCAGGTTAAGAGTTTTCAGCAGTGATACGGGGTCTGAAAAAGAAAACTTACTCGAATAATGGATATAGGCTTGTCTCTGTAACGTCGATCGAAAACTTACCCTACACTTATATATATCAGGCATGAGTATACAAAAATAGTTGACCGTTGATCGAGGTAAATTAAACAATGAATGGCTCAACTACATGTAGTTCAGCAGCCCCATTAGTATCTGCTATTCCCACAGCCGCTCCTAAACGCGACCAACGCGCATACATATGACGCAAGGATAATTTGACTCGAGTACGTCGGCACGGCTCTAATTAAACGCCATCAAACTTGTCTTGCAAATTGGGCCTGCCTCGATCCAAGGCCAGCTGGAATAAACGGGACATGTGACAATCAAGAAGGTAGATTCTATTACAGTCATTTACTTGTGTTGCTGAATGTGAATATCTGTTAGGTACACTTAGGTTAGTATACACGACCAAGGAGATATGGGGTTTGACTACACAGCTTCTCGTCGATCACTATTGGTATTTAAATTATAAGACGAGGATTTTTTAATTATGAATATATTTATTCATAAATACAACTCTGCTAAAGGGGGTCTAATGGGATTTACTCGAGATTATTTATAATTACTGAACGAACTAGAGAGGCACGCGAATTCTGCTCAGTGCTTGAGCCTGATCCACTTTTACTTCTTGATTAAGCGTAGCCAGCCGAAGGCGAGCGAAGCGTCTTTGGTTTCAAAGTTGCATTTCAAACAAATGATACTCCTCCGAGACCGTTTGACCGATCTCGACCAAATTTGCCACGGAGATCAAGTAGACATTCCTGAGTGTCGTAAGGGGTCGAATGTCCAGATCGGTCTTACCATCGAGGAATAATCACCGAAAAACCAAATCAATGGAAAAAGTCGACCGGTCACGTTGACCTATTGTTGGATAGGCAAATCCCGCTACGCTTAAGTTTGGGTTGATTGCGAAGCTGGTAACCGTCCTAGTATTTTCTTCTGCAGGATCAAGGGCGGTGCCTCTGGTCACTCAACTCGATCTGTCCCCAAAGCTTTTGTTTTTTTCCTATTCTCTAAATTTAAAAACATTTATACTTACATTTTTATTTTAATACCGCTGACGCATGATGGCCAGGCAACTAACTATAGTGTTCGAAGGAGTCCGAACACTACAGTTACGAACCTTTACATAATATATGTAGATGATGTATGTGAATGGAAGTAAAGTAAAAATAAGTTTCCGTAGCGGTGTGTACATTACCTAACACACATTCATCTGATGTTGGGGTGTGCCTAACGATAAAGCGACTGAGTTTAAAAATAATAAAATCAATGCGGGACATTTGCAGTTAGGGTTACCAATTCTCCGGGGTGCGAGGGAATTGCCTTATGGGCCCACATTACACCCCGGCGTCTGAAGGCCCTAGACAGCGTGCAGTTTTAGTCGGTTCAAAACCACCCCTGGCGGTGGAGTAAACGGGGGGATGTCTGCTTGAAAAAAAGGCTACCAATTCTGGGGGGCAGGTAGGTTTGATTGATTTGATTGGTATAAGTGTATCTCTATACCCTCCTGTCCATCCAAAGGTTATCTGGAAGGGATTGCTGTTTGTGCCTATTGTACATTTCCTGTATAAAAATTAAGGGTTTTTTCAGTTTTAAAATATTCTGATTTCGTTCTCGCAACCCATGAGAACCTATTTCAGGGATAAAATTAGCCTGTGTATTATTCCAGATTATATTTATAATCTATCACTGTACCAAATTTAAAACTGACCCTATAAACCGTTTGAGCGTGATTGAGTAACAACCATCTAAACTACTTGACAAATTTACACATTTAGGTACAAGGGGGCCATCTCGAAACCGGAGATGGCCCAGGGTCAGTCGGGGTGCGAGGGAAATGCTTTATGGACAACCTTACACCCCGGCGTCTGAAGAGCCGAGACGGCGTGCAAATATTAGTCGGTTCAAGCCCGACATAACCACCCCCGCTGGCCGGCGGGGGGTATCCGAGGGGATTTCCGCACGAAATAAAAAGGAGTAGTATAATCCTCATCATCAATAAATTATTTGGGGCCAGCGCAACATGTAATTCATCTCCATACAATCCTGTCCTGCCATATTCTCTTTCACGCATTCGATCTATTTTCTTGGGCTTACCTCTGTAACCAAATACATACTTTCCAAGTATGTCTTAATACCGTTCATCAAATATTTATGGACTAAGTACCGATGAAGACTATCGATCAACTCAAAGCTTAATATTCAGCAGTAGCCACCGGAACCGTAGGCACCGCCATCGTAGGTGTCTCCATTATCCAATATATAAGGTGTCACCAAATTAGGTCTCTGAATTTGGTGAGATGACTTGGTATCGACAAAATATGTATTTGAAACAAAAAAAAAATTTCGCGTAAAAAAAAAAAAAAAAAACGGTCCCGCAGGGGGAACGCACAGGTAGATTTCGTGAAGCAATTAATATTGTTTTATATAGAGAACTACGGACTTTGAACAGATTAATTTTTTTTTCTCGAAAACGGTAACTTTTAGCGAAAAACTTTTCAGACATTTATTTTAGACTTAAAAATGGCCTATCGATTAAAAATGTTTCCGACAGCAAGATGTTCACCGGTTAGAAGTTATGATTTTTTTCCCGAAAAATTTTGGTTTTTCCCCCCTCCACTTTTAGTTAAAGTTTTAATCTTATAGGTTTATAATTAAAAGTAGTTGGTATTTATGTATACTATGGGATAAAATTAGAAACTGATTTCACAAAAAATGAGGCCCTACCGTCCTCTTAGGCCGGATTCCACCAATTCACGAACTTAAACTAAGTTTACACCCAAGCAATTTATGACCGCAGTTTGAAAGCGATTGGGGCAAAAATGCGACCGTGAGAGTGCCGCAAATTTTGGGAAGTGGAACCATACATACATATATATATATATATATATCTATATATATATATATCTATATATATATATATATATTTAAATATAAACTTTTTGACCAGTGGTCATTTCGGACTCAGGGGGTCATAACTAGACCTCCTATGAAGATTTTTTTTTAAAATTCGACAGTAGTCAAGAAACCAATAGGTAGATCGATTTCATCGAAATCTACCTAAAATCAAACAAGTGAATATTAAACAAGCCCACTCTTGTAAAAGTGGACTCGTCTGTCCACAAAAATTTTCTGGTAGGATCTTCCACTAACCACCTACAAAATCTTAACCGCGGATCAAAATCTGTGGTAAGGAGCTCTTGCACCCGCAGAAAGTGGTAGGCAGTCCTGTTCCTCGCAGTATTCTCCAACTGGATGTGTGGGAAATACCTAAATCGCGACCAGCGTCACGTGTGCTCGTCGCGTCACGTGACGCTGGTCGCTGGTGGTGTTTTTTTTTTTATTTTAAAATTTTTATTGTTTTATTTTACCCGAACTTTTTTTTTGTTTCAAATACATATTTTGTCGATACCAAGTCATCTCACCAAATTCAGAGACCTAATTTGGCGACAACTTATATACAATACTGAGCCGCCTAGACGGGACGATGAGTGAGCGTGCCGTCGAACAAGTCACGCGAACTAGCTTAGTTATGGACAAGACTTTCCTTAATTGTTCCCAATGACGGGAGTTAATTGATGGTATCAGCGGGAGTTGATCGAGATCGTAATTGGACGCAGTTGTGTTTAATATCAATGTGTTTGATATCGTATTGTTTGTTTGGTTCTCATGTAGTGAATCACCAACAAGTACTAGGTCTGCAAGGCGAATCGCTGCTTGCAATGTTGAGCTGAGTGAGACGTCCGATTTTGAATATTGTTTTTCGGGAGTTTTGGACGACTGTTTTGGCGCCAAAACTTGTCCAATAGATTTGATTTGACAGATTTTGAAAATGATGAACAGTGATCATTCCTCCGTGGCAAGTGCGATTTTGAAAATTCTTTTTGAAATTCACAACTCTGGACATGCTTTCTGAGCGTGTAAAGTTTGGTCACAGTGTCTCGAGCGGTTATTATGTAATCCCATTTGGAGTTTTTTTAACGGTGATCATTCCTCTGTGGTAGCATGTGACAAAGAAAATCCTGAAGTCTGGTATGAGGAGCTTTCGCTCGACTTCGTCTCACTCAGCTCAATAAAGGTGATAAGTTTTTAGTATTACCATCTTTTGTAGAGCATATGCCATTAAGCTTCGGTCAATAAGTCGTAACGACGATGACGCAATACTAATCGTATTGCGTCATCGTCGTTGCCAAGTATCCCGAATAGTATATGTAAAAATAAAATTTTAACAAAAATTTAAACCGACTTCAGGAGAGAGGCACTGATAAGTGTAAAATCCCTGAATGTACAGATTTAAGACAACAGACAAAAGTACATCCAAGACTTTTTATTTATATTTGTTTATATGTTATATGTGCAGCCCTTTAGCATTCTTGTAATGTTTACGACAAAACTTGAACTTAAGCCCTTACCATTAAGTGGGCCTTAGGCTTCTTTTCCATGAGAGATGTGCGAGATGAAAATAAAAACCACTTTTAGCCAATCACACATTATTTCAAATTATAGGAAAATATAATTTAAGTGTATATTATTACAATATATTGCGTCATCACAGCTGCTCCCATAAAAGTCAAAAGAAATCACATCAGAAGGAGTAAGTGTAGATGGACGGATCTCGGGCTCCAAAGTGGATGCAATCGGAATTGCTGCTAAAATCATGATGATACTTAGGTATTGACGCCGAGATCATAATGATACCTAGATTTTATATGAAACTCAGAGTTCAGGTGATTAAAGCAGTTGGTGACATGTGCGTGAGATCCAAGGTTGGGGAATTAAATGTAAAGTGCAGCGGCGTATTATAGCCGCGTCATGGCGGCTTAATTGGGATTAAACCTTAGCGAGTAATTATATCAAAGTCAATTCCGCTGTAATTGGACCTCCATTGGTTACTGAGCGACAACATGATACGACTAACACACTTGATGTGCAGAATCATATTTTAATAGGTGTGTATAATGTCACTTTAAAACCCCATATATTGTAACTCCAAAATTCCTCGACACACCCCTTAAAATCTCCAAAAGTATCGGGATCCTCGGTGTCGACATTTCCAGCGAGGTCCAATACTGGTCAAGTTGGCATCTAAGAAACTTGGAGTGCTCAACAGGGCGAAGCAGTACTTCACTGCGGAGCAAAGACTTCTTCTTTATAAGTCGCAAGTCCGGCCCCAGATGGAGTACTGCTGTCACCTTTTCGCCGGAGCACCTAGATGCCAAGTTGACCCGTTCGACTCGGTGCAAAAACGGGCGCTGAGGATCGTCGACAATCCCATACTTACAGGCAATGTAGAACCTCTTACCCTTAGGAGAGATTTCGCCTCCCTGTGCGTTTTGTACCGCCTTTATAAGGGGGTGTGTTCAGAGGAATTATATGATATGATGCCCACGGCCACATTCTATCGTCGCACCGCTCGCCACAGACAGGGATTTCATCCTCACACGTTGCGACCGGAAACGGTGCGTACAGTTAGGTATGAAAGGCACTTTATTCCGCGCACCCTCAGGCTGTGCAATGATCTACCTGCTGTGGTTTTCCCAAGCGACTACAATATATTCTAATTAACTTCTCACGGAGTGGAATGTCCTGCCGGCTTAGGTTTCTCAGTGTCCCTACAGAATGGGATTCTTTAAAATTGGTTCAACATAATTAAGGTCTTAAAATTACTTACAAAGTCTGCACAGTTTTAATCTATGAAATGGCCAAGTTTTACTATTTAACTAAGATTGATTTTGGAGAGTTAGAGCTTGTTAAGCTAGGGGTTTGGTTCTACTGAGGATTGATAATTGCATCAGCGGCTAGTGAATTTTGGTGACTTTACAAAGATGCAGACTTCAGCGTTCAATCATGGCACACGTCATTTATAGATGGTATAACTTAAGTCACCGACATAGCTCGCAGAATAAGCAAGCTGAAGTGGCAATGGGCTGACCACATCTGCCGAAGGACCGATGGCCGATGGTGCAAACGACTCCTAGAGTGGGGACCACGAACCGGTAAACGGAAGGTAGGACGTCCCCCAGCAAGATGGACGGACGACCTGAAAAAGGTAGCTGGGATAGACTGGATGCGCAAGGCGGAGGATTGGGTGCTATGGCGTACAATGGGAGAGGCCTATGTCCAGCAGTGGACTGCAATAGGCTAATTGATTGATTGATTGTGAGAAATATATTAGGGTGTAGGTCCTATCAACATCTTTCAGGCCCAAGTCAACCTCACCTACAAGTCGGTGCACGTGCTAAACAAAAATTTTTTTTATCACACCCATATGTGTCTATGGATAGGTCTTCAAAAATGATATTGAGGTTTCTAATATCATTTTTTTCTAAACGGAATAGTTTGCGCGAGAGACACTTCCAAAGTGGTAAAATGTGTTCCCCCCCCCCTGTAACTTCTAAAATAAGAGAATGATGAAACTAAAAAAAATATATGGATGTACATTACCATGTAAACTTCCACCGAAAATTGGTTTGAACGAGATCTAGTTAGTAGTTCTTTTTAATACGTCATAAATCGTAAACCGCAATTATTATGTTACTTGCTGCTACGGAACCCTTCATGGGAGAGTCCGACTCGCACTTGGCCGGTTTTTTATTTTTGTATTCCATATTTCTATGTCAAACTGCTGTCTTCCATAATACAAGCATAAGCCTAGCATGGAATACAGTTTCAGTATGTTCAATGAGCCTTACCGCTTGACTTTAGAGTTGTAAACATCTCTCTAATGTGTACTTGAGTCAAATAATAATTTTATATTTATGTGAATACGTATATTAATTATGTTTTTATTACCGGTGATTTGACATATATCCTGCTAGTCCTTGTAACGTTAAATATACCTAATTAGATGTTTTCTCTGGCGCACAACCACTCATTTGCCGTATCATGCAAACGATGGTATTCAAATTATAGGTATACGAAGGTCGTGTGTAAATAACAATGTAGTGGCGTACCCCACAGCCCACGGGCAGGCCCAAGGCCGGGGGGCGTGGCGCTCTGTCACAGTATTGTGCCTCAATGATAAAACACTTTTCATGACCGATGAAGTGCATTCCGTGTTGCAGTTTCACTGTACATTATTCTATTCTCGTAGTTTATTTTAGATTAATGATATCAGTATTATGAACTACCAACGGCTTCACACGCGTGGAGTTCTGATCCCCATGCCGCAACCTATGGGAACCTATTCTTGGGGTAGAAATGGTGTTTCCAGACTATAATTCTGGCTATTAGAGCGTGATTGATCTTGACTGCCACACTCAAGCAATACTATTGGTTTTCTGGTTGGAAATTCTTCTTAATAGCACGAAGTCTGGATAAGATAAGGTACTGGTGGTAGAAATTTCATAAAACAAATTTGTCACAAAATTCGGCCGGGTGGGTACTACCGTGCAGGGGTGCGACTGGTTGGATCACCTCCAAGTTTGGTGCACCCTGGGCAACGTGGGCGATGACGCATCATTGATTGCTCCTCTGGAGTAGCTGGCGTCAACGTCAACGGCCAAGAGTCTGACCAATCGGCCCTTTTCAGGGCCAGCTGACCCCATTGCACGAGGGGGTCGGGGCATGGCGGGCCTGCAAGGCCCGCGGGGGTGGGGGCCGCTCCAGGTACCCCTCTGCTGTTATCAGAGGGGACACTGCGAATGGCCCAGGGTCAGTCCCGGTGCGAGGGATATGCTCTATGGGTAACCTTACACCCCGGCGTCTGTAGACCCGAGACGGCGTGCGGTTTTAGCAGGTTCAAGCCCGACATAACCGCCCCCGCTGGCCGGCGGGGGGTATCTGAAGGGATTTCCGCACAAAAAAAAAAGGTACTACCGTGCACGATTGCGAAAAACCCTCCATAGTAATCCAATTTCGGTTTGATTGCGTTCAGGGGTCAGCAAGTGCAATGTGAGATTGTGGTCGCGGCACTAGTGGGACCGGTGGGTGTCACGCGGTGCTGCGACGACAATCCTCTTCTGATGAGGCCGTCAAGCTGAGCGCCACCATTGTTAACATGGTACGTGTATGTAATGGTGACCCTCTTTCCTGAGACTTTACCTTCAGCTTACCATCAGGCGAGGTGAAGTCAAATTGACGTGACCTCAATATAAAAAAAAAGACTCGGCAGAAGACAATAAACTCACTCCTCATTATGCGGAACTAAATTATATAGCTGGACAAATATGTCTACAATTGTCCTCAGCGATTGCCCAGTTGACCACAGTTGGCCCTCAGTTTGCACTTTGTAGCCTAAGGTCCGTTTAGTGTTTTTGATTGGTATGTCGGCTTTTCCGAGAGCGACAAGAGTCTGACCTACCAACCCTGAACGGAAATCCTGCGCCAGAGCCTCATCCGTTGGATAGAAGGTACACCGACTTCCAGGTGAGCTTGGCTTGGGGCTCAAGGATGTCGGTAGAGTCTTCTACACCCATGGCTATTAACTTAACAATATCTAAGATTATGCTATGTATCCCATAACTGTAGCTTAGATGATGGACTTTTACTTGATTATGCCGATGTCAGCTATCTTGATCTCACTAAGTTCAAAATTTTTGTATTAGATTTATATTTGGTCTCCGCAAATATGATCACGTTTCCGAGTTTCGCAACTTGCTTAAGTGGCTCCCAATTCGACTTCGCCGGAATGCTCATATTCTTTTCATGCTTTAAAGTATTCCTTTTAATTCCTTCACTCCTAGTTACCAATGTAGTTAGTCAATGACACACATTCAAGGTCCTTAAGGTCATCAGTATCATTGGAATTGGTAGTACCCAAGCATTCCACAAACTTTTATAATAAATCTTTTACTGTACAGGCGGTACGGCTGTGGAATGCATTGCCCTTATACATCAGGCGCGCCCAATCTCTGGCCACCTTTAAAAAGATGGTCAAAGATCACTACCTGGCTTGTTAGTTTCTTATTGTGTATCGTTTATATCTTATGTATCTTTATGCAGGTATATGTATATACACTCTAAGTTGACATTGATATTTATTTTATATGAATGAATAATATTTTTATTAATTTATTTTATGTTTTATTTTATTTTTTCCTTTCCTATAAACCACACCAATAACTACCCATAAATGTTCCAATTCGTGTCCATTCAAAGGTTGCCTGTAAGAAATTGCTTTTAGCGATAAGGCCGCCACTTGTACCTATGTTAACTGTGTATTCCAAGTATCTTTTTTTTTTCCGTGCGGAAATCCCTTCGAATACCCCCCCCAGCTGGCCAGCGGGGGCGGTTGTCGGGCTTGAACCGACTAAAACCGCACGGCGTCTCGGTTCTACAGACGCCGGGTAAGGTTGCCCATAGAGCATATCCCTCGCACCCCGACTGACCCTTGGCCATTTCCGGTTTCGAGATGGCCCCCTCGGGTTTGGGAACCACGGTGTCCCCGTCTTGCCCCGGTTTGGGGGAGGGGCGCTAGTCACCCCACCGTACCTGCCACCCCCAGGCCTGCGCTCATGGAGGACGGAGGTCGTTAAGCGACCTCCGGCGCCTGAGTCGCCTATAAAGTTTATTTCTATTTTTCTTCCATTAATTTGGGACCGCCTCAGTGATTAAGTTTAATCAATAGTGCTATAAATTCGCGTGTACACCCTTGACCAAGGTGTAATCATACATATTACACCATTACTATTAGTGAATCAGACGGCTGCCATGCCACACAGGAAGGAAGTACCACTAGCACAAACTCACGTACAGGCTATTACGCAAGCATCGCTGCCGGTCACGGCCGGCTGATCAGCTCTGATGAAGTTTTTGTCATCGATAGATCAAGTGGCCTTCGATTTGTCACCCTCACGGACTGACCTTTGTCTATATGCTCTGTTGCCTTTTTGTCTGTGTGTAAAAAATATCAATGTTTTATTTTCACATTCAATTAGATTAATAAAAAAACCGGCCATGTGCGAGTCGGACTCGCCCATGAAGGGTTCCGTAGCAGCAAGTAACATAATAATGTTTTTTTAATTTTTATATTTGAGTTGATTGAATGAAAGGTAAATTGCGGTTTACGATTTATGACGTATTAAAAAAAACTACATCTCCTTCAAATCAATTTTCGGTGGAAGTTTACATGGTAATGTACATCATATATTTTTTTTAGTTTTATCTTTCTCTTATTTTAGAAGTTACGGGGGGGGGGGGGGGGGGGGCATTTTACCACTTTGGAAGTGTCTCTCGCGCAAACTATTCAGTTTAGAAAAAAATTATACAAGAAACCTCAATATCATTTTTGAAGACCTATCTATCTTCTATCTAAGACCTATGGGTTTGACGAAAAAAAATTTTTGAGTTCTAATTTCAGTTCTAAGTATGGGAACCCCCAAAATTTATTGTTTTTCTTTCTATTTTTGTGTGAAAATCTTAATAAGGTTCACAGAATACTACTACAGAATATGTGCACGACACAAATAGACCATAGACACATGTGCCAGTGACACGTAGATTAAGTAAGCGTGAATATAATGAATAAATTATGAAAATGTTAGATTTACGTAAATTAAAACGTAATTATGTAACAACTTTGATATTAAGCTAAGATAAATAGCTTACTACTGTTAGGAGTTGGTTTTCTGAGTAATTAAGTATGTTAGAGCCAAATTTAATAAAGAAAGTACATTCCCCGAAAAGCTTAATTGCAAATATAATTACGTAAATGCATTACTCAGAATCTAACATAACTTCGTATAAATAGGAAATACGACTTTGTATATTAGTATGTAAGTTTAATTACACCCCGCGACTGCCTCCCACGCCGTAAGAAGCGAATATGCGCTCCCCCGGCTGGTGCCATTTTTATTATATAGTAGCTCGCGGGAGGCAAGGCCCATATATAAGCCTGAGGGGTCAATCCGCCCGTCATTCAGTAACTCGACGTCGCACGGTACAGATGTAAGTACCTATCGTCGTGCAAGTCTTATCTCTACCTATGTACATATATGCTATGTAATTAATATGTAAAACATAAGTTTTATAAATAAATGGAAATGCGGAGGTGAGGTAATTTGGATCGCGGGCCAGCACTACAAAAGACTATAAAAGCATGGACATTGGGGTATTGGGCAACAAGTAGACAACAAGAGTCTCTCAAGGAACTAGGAAGCTCAACAGGAAGTAGTAGATCAAGAGTAGTGCTGGGCCAAGTACATCCGATGTCTCACTGACGTCAATGAAGTCCACCCATCCAAGTGTTTCATTCTTCGACTCAACATCCAACAAATACAGTCCACTGAAGGCGACCGCGAAGTAGTGGCAGTCTATTTGGAACCTTATCAGGTCATAGTCTGTTACGAACCACGGTCCTTAACATTGGTCCTTCGGAGCCGAATAAAGTCCACGGTCCTCCGAAGATCCAGGTCAACTTCAAGTTAACTGCCAGCCGTAGACGTTTCATCGTTCTTCAACTAAGGGAGAAGTGACAGTCTATTCGGAACCTTATCAGGTCATAGTCTGTCACGAACGTCTATGGTCCATTGGAACCGGGTCGAAGGGTAGGAATAAGGTCCACGATCCGTCGGAATTCCAGGTAAGTATAAACTTGAAGAAAGAAGAATGGTTCTCACCAGGGATGGAGGGAAGCGCCGTCAGGAAGAGGAACCGGCATCAGCATCAGCACCAGTACCAAGATCAGTACTACACCCTGCGGCCACGGAAGAGGCCAGAAGTTATGCGGACAGTGGTGCGTCGGAAGCCACAGTCAGCACCGAGCAGACCACGTCCAGCACAACTGTGACTACTGAAGAGTCGGGGACGACAGAAAAAGGATCGCCCCACTCCCGCGCTGTTGTATATGGAGAGCCTAGCTCACAGCGCACCATGCGGCCTTTGGACACGAGGTCACGCCGCTCCACCAGTTCAAGAAAGAAGAAGGAACTGGAGGTCAAACAACGCTTGGCAGAACTGAAGCTCAAGCAAATACAAGCCGAAGCAGAGATAGAACAGATCCGTCTACAGCGGCTACTGCAGGACGAGAGCAGCGACGACGGGTCTGAGGAAGATCTGGCATCGGTACGTATTAACACGTGGCTACAGAAGGATGACGCTGCGGCACCCAACCTGAAGGAAAAGGGGCAAGACACCGAGGAAAACACTCAGACCTGCCTAGATAGGGGTCAACTAGTGGAGAAGTGTCAAACCCAGGAAAAATCAGAAGGAAGTGCCCCAGTGAAGAACTCCGTGATCGATGTAGCTACGCTCACCGCGGCCCTATCCCAGGCTATGAGATGCAACAGGGAGCCGCCCAAGTATATACGAGAACTACCGATCTTCAGCGGCAGCAGCACAGAATGGCTCGCCTTCAAGACAACGTATGAAGAATCGGGTATATACTTCACGAAGAACGAAAATATCGCAAGAATAAGGAAAAGTTTACGTGGACTCGCACAAGAAGCAGTCGAGTGCCTAATGCTGAGTCAACCTGACCCCGAGGTGATCATAAGGGCCCTCGAGAGAAGATTTGGTAGACCAGAAGCACTCATCCACGTCGAGATGGAGAAGCTCAAGACTCTCAACAAAGTGACCGATAACGCCAAGGACATCTGTATCTTCGCTGGGAAGATAGCAAACATCGTGGGAACCATAGAAGCCTTGAGGAAGCCGCACTACCTACACAGTCCAGAGATGTGCAGAAGTATCATCGAGAAACTCACACCTATACTCCGAAACAAGTGGTACGACTTCGCTGCAAAGAAGAAAGAAGACATACCAGAACTGAAGAAAATATCTGTGTTCCTGTCAGAAGAGGCAGACAAGTGCAGCTCCTACGCGCTCCCAGAGGTGAACCACACAGAAGACAACAGAAGAGTCAGTTATCGTCCTCAAAGAAGCAGAAGAGTTGAACAGACGCTCACCATCAACAAGAAGACATCAGAAGAGAGATGTCCACAGTGTAGCAAGGATCATAAGCTGCCTGACTGCAGGCAGTTCATCGCCCTAGACAACACCGCGAGATGGGAAACAGCCAAGAAGAATAGAGTCTGTTTTCGCTGCCTTCGAAGTAACCACCGACGCGCCACATGCAGAGCACCAGCCTGTGGGAAGAACGGGTGCCAGATAATGCACCACCGACTACTGCATCGCGATATGCCGCCAAGGGACCGTGAAGAACAGAAGGAAGACATCACGACCTCAACGGCAGAAGTAGCCACAGCAGCAGTTCCCCGCAGTCAGCGCAAGGCCTACCTCAAGATGGCACCAGTGACACTAAGAGGACCAAGCGGTAGCGTCGATACCTACGCCTTATTGGACGAGGGAAGCGCGATCACGCTGATAGATGAGACCATAGCCGACGTCATCGGGGCAGATGGACCGACCAAGGAGACGTGGATCCAAGGTGTCAACAGCGACATGAAGCACGAGAGCAAGACAGTGAGTTTACGCATCAAAGGGAAGTACGCCGATGAAGAGTACGACTTAACCGCCCACACCATGGACCGACTCCGCCTCTCACCCAACACCGTGCATGAAGAGCACCTCAACGGCTGTGAACATCTGGAAGACATACGCGACAAGATAACGTATAAAAAGGCTTCACCTAAAGTGTTACTAGGACAAGACAACTGGCATCTCATCGTAACCCGTCAGCTGCGCACCGGAAGCCGTAACCAGCCTGTGGCGTCGCTCACTCAGCTGGGATGGGTGCTCCACGGATGCAGCAGTTCAATGACTGCAACAGTGTCATTCTGCGGTACGCTGCAACAGCGCGTAAAGGACTCTATTGAGGACACAGTGAAGAAGGACCTCAAGTTGAAGTCACTGGGCATCGAACCCCGACGCCCCCGAGAAGATCCCGAACACGGATGCAGCAGTTCAATGACTGCAACAGTGTCATTCTGCGGTACGCTGCAACAGTGCGTAAAGGACTCCATTGAGGACACAGTGAAGAAGGACCTCAAGTTGAAGTCACTGGGCATCGAACCCCGACGCCCCCGAGAAGATCCCGAACTGCAAGAATTGCAAGTAAAAGGCCGGCGGTTACCAGATGGAAGATATGAGACCGGACTGCCGTGGAAAGAAGAAAGCTACAAGGAAGCTGAGAAAAGTCTGCTTACGCTCGAACGAAGACTCGATAGGGATGAAGAAAAACGAAAGGAAAACCTACTCAAGTCAGGCTATGCAGAATCAGCTCCTATGCCACCGCAGAAGGGAAGGACGTGGTACCTACCTCACTTTCCGGTCGTCAACCCCGCCGAGCCGCACAAGCCGCCTCAACTGATACACGACGGCGACACCGAGATTGAAAAATTATCACTGCCACAAGACAGCAGTGCTACAGTGGAACTCGACGGCCAAGAGACAGAAAAAACATTGGGTCTAACATGGCACGTCAACGAAGATCATCTTGGCTTTAACGCGAGCAACTTGAAGATCCCGCGCGAAGTGGAAACAAACACGCGACCTCCAACGAAGCGAGAAGCCTCATTCGATCCGGTCGGCTTTATCTCACCGATATTAATTCCCAGTAAACGTATTTTTCAGAACACATGGCGCTATAAGATGGAATGGGACGACCCACTCCCAGCAGAGCTACGGGAGCGATGGTGCAGGTGGTTCACGCAGCTCAACGGCCGCTACCATCTAGCAGCCACGAAGAGCAGAGCGACCCCGTTGAAGCCCATCTCCATGCCGAGCCTCGAGCTTCAAGCTGCACTACTGGCAGCGCGCCTGGCTCAAGCCACCCAAGAACACGACTACGGATTAACAGAGAAGACCTATTGGAGCGACTCGCGAACCGCACTCGCATGGATAAGGTCGGAGCCGTGTGTGTATAAATCTTTCGTTGCACGCCGCCCCGCCGAGATAGAAGACACTACGAAGAAAAAGAGTGACAACGCTACGTGCTTCAAGGCAGCGGAAAAGGAGCTAGCAGAGGCCGTACTCGACGCGCTCAAAGAAGAAACTATGAGTCAACACATCGTGTGGAAGTACATACCCCCTTCCGCACCCTTCATGGGGGGGGGCATGGGAGCGAATGGTGAAAGCAGTGAAAGAAGTGCTTCGTGTCACCATGATGGAAAAGCATCCCAGCTCACGACCCCTCACACATGTTTCGGTTGATCCTAACGATCCCGAGGCCCTCACGCCGAACCACATCCTCATCGGGCCCAACTGCCATGTGCCACCACCAGGGCACTTCTCTGCAGACGACGTGACTGCTCGCCAACAATGGAAGCGAGCTCAAGCCCTGGCTGACATCTTCTGGAGGAGGTGGGTGAAGGAGTACCTTCCCCTATTGCAACACCGGCGGGAGCCCACCAGCACCGGCGTCGCCCCGAAGGTCGGGGACGTCGTCATCATCTGCGATTCCAATCTGCCGCGCAACACCTGGCCGCGAGGACGCGTCAGCCGGGTGTTCCCAGAAGCCGACGGCGAGGTACGAGTCGTGGACGTCACCACCAGCAGCGGACACGTGCTGAGGAGGCCTACGAAGAAGATCGTCGTGCTACCAACGGAGCTCGCAGACGAACCAGGGTCAGCGACGGCGGGAGAATGTGCACGACACAAATAGACCATAGACACATGTGCCAGTGACACGTAGATTAAGTAAGCGTGAATATAATGAATAAATTATGAAAATGTTAGATTTACGTAAATTAAAACGTAATTATGTAACAACTTTGATATTAAGCTAAGATAAATAGCTTACTACTGTTAGGAGTTGGTTTTCTGAGTAATTAAGTATGTTAGAGCCAAATTTAATAAAGAAAGTACATTCCCCGAAAAGCGTAATTGCAAATATAATTACGTAAATGCATTACTCAGAATCTAACATAACTTCGTATAAATAGGAAATACGACTTTGTATATTAGTATGTAAGTTTAATTACACCCCGCGACTGCCTCCCACGCCGTAAGAAGCGAATATGCGCTCCCCCGGCTGGTGCCATTTTATTATATAGTAGCTCGCGGGAGGCAAGGCCCATATATAAGCCTGAGGGGTCAATCCGCCCGTCATTCAGTAACCCGACGTCGCACGGTACAGATGTAAGTACCTATCGTCGTGCAAGTCTTATCTCTACCTATGTACATATATGCTATGTAATTAATATGTAAAACATAAGTTTTATAAATAAATGGAAATGCGGAGGTGAGGTAATTTGGATCGCGGGCCAGCACTACAAAAGACTATAAAAGCATGGACATTGGGGTATTGGGCAACAAGTAGACAACAAGAGTCTCTCAAGGAACTAGGAAGCTCAACAGGAAGTAGTAGATCAAGAGTAGTGCTGGGCCAAGTACATCCGATGCCTCACTGACGTCAATGAAGTCCACCCATCCAAGTGTTTCATTCTTCGACTCAACATCCAACAAATACAGTCCACTGAAGGCGACCGCGAAGTAGTGGCAGTCTATTTGGAACCTTATCAGGTCATAGTCTGTTACGAACCACGGTCCTTAACAGAATATACAGAATATATCTACTAACCAAGTTTCAACAGCATAGTTCTTACTTTCGGCAAAAAGTGGCTGTGACATACGGACGGAAATACACATGACGAATCTATAAGAGTTTCGTTTTTTGCCATTTGGCTACGGTACTCTTAAAATGTGTTACTTAGTAAAAAAATATGATTATAAACGTGCAGCTCTTTCCTCCACTGAGTGTGTACTTAATTCAACTGTGTCCGTTGGCCTATTTTGCGCACGTATAAAATTGTTTCAGATTAATAATACGAAAAATGCACGTGCGGATTCTAGTGAATTAGGATACAAGGCCTATCAATATCCCACAATTTATGCATTTCTGGGGTACACTTTACTCAGAAACTATCACACTTCCAGGTTTGGGCTTAAACATAATGATTTCTATTCATGTCCAGATGTGTTATCAGTTATTAGTCATAAAATAATCCATGGATTAAAAGATAATTTCCCTTTGAAAACTGTCTTCAAAATTATTACTAGGTAGAAAACTTCCCGAGCCCCCCTAAAGTACCGCTTTTAACTCATATAAAAAAGTTGCTCAACGAGAAAGTTCATAAGCCAAAAAATAAATTATTTATGCAACTTTGTCTACTTAGAATTTGGTGCGATTTGATCCATTTTTAACAATACAGAATATCTAAATGTAAAATCGATTTCAAAATAAGAATAAGTGAATTGAAGGAAAACCAATTTTGGGCCATATATTTTAAATCCATACAAAATTAACACAACAAAAAAGCAAAATCGCAATAGGTACCAATATACACCCCCCGAGGGGGCCATCTCGAAACCGGAGATGGCCCAGGGTCAGTCGGGGTGCGAGGGATATGCTCTATGGGTAACCTTACACCCCGGCGTCTGAAGACCCGAGACGGCGTGCGGTTTTAGTCGGTTCAAGCCCGACATAACCACCCCCGCTGGCACGCGGGGGGGTATCCGAAGGGATTTCCGCACGAAAAGAAAAAAAAAAAAAGGTACCAATATACACCCCCCGAGGGGGCCATTTCGAAACCGAAGATGGCCCAGGGTCAATCGGGGTGCGAGAGATATGCTCTATGGGTAACCTTACACCCCGGCGTCTGAAGACCCGAGACGGCGTGCGGTTTTAGTCGGTTCAAGCCCGACATAACCGCCCCCGCTGGTCGGCGGGGGGGTATCCGAAGGGATTTCCGTAAAAAAAAAAAAAAAAAGGTACCAATATACACGCGAAGCAGCTAATACAATATTTCATTCTTTGACACTTGTCCAAGTTATTGAAAACGTAAATGTTTAATTTTTTACTTACTTATCTACAATAGTTCTACTAATGTTATAAGTGTGAATCTTAGTGAAGATGTTTGGATGTTTGTTACTCAATCACATTCTAACGGCTGTACAGATCTGGCTGAAAAGGTACAGGGATAAATTATAGTCCCGCATAACACCTAGGCTGCTTTTAATCCCTAATAAGTACCCTGTACCCCAGATAGTTCAAAATATGTAGGTCTCATGTAAAGTAGACGACCAGCTAAGCTTTAATGTTCAGCCACTTTCAGTTAACATTTAATTAGGTAACGTGATAACACGAGTGGCCGCAGTGATAAGGAAGATTAGCATGGCCGTTTTATCAGTCAATGCCCTTGGAACGTTATGGGGAGACTCGCTGTGCCCGCGACTTTTTAGGGTTTAAATTCTTTTGCCCGAAACCCTATTTCTTTCTAAAATTAAAGTAGCTTATATTACGCCTTTTAACAACCTGTCTGCCAGTGAAAATCCCGTCAAAATCGCCGTAGCCGTTCTAGAGATTAACTCTCTCAAACAGACGGAAAGAAAGACAGACAGACAGATATTAAAAAAATGTATTTTTCTTATAAGTATCGTTTATTACATTCATGTGTAATCATTGAAAAGCGGCAGTCCAGCGGCAGCGAAAGTCCGTTACGTACGCCACTGGGCGGCGTACGTAACGGACTGCTGAGACGAGGTCTCGAGTTCGATCCCTAGTCGCCCCGGGCACACACCTCTGACTTTTCGTAGTTATGTGTGCATTAATAAATTTTAAGTATTGTTAAGGACCGTGGTTCGTAACAGACTATGACCTGATAAGGTTCCAAATAGACTGCCACTACTTCGCGGTCGCCTTCAGTGGACTGTATTTGATGGATGTTGAGTCGAAGAATGAAACACTTGGATGGGTGGACTTCATTGACGTCAGTGAGGCATCGGATGTACTTGGCCCAGCACTACTCTTGATCTACTACTTCCTGTTGAGCTTCCTTGTTCCTTGAGAGACTCTTGTTGTCTACTTGTTGCTCCATGTCCATTAATTTCCTACCAAATGGTCCCTGCTTTTATAGTCTTTTGTAGTGCTGGCCCGCGATCCAAATTACCTCACCTCCGCATTTCCATTTATTTATAAAACTTATGTTTTACATATTAATTACATAGCATATATGTACATAGGTAGAGATAAGACTTGCACGACGATAGGTACTTACATCTGTACCGTGCGACGTCGGGTTACTGAATGACGGGCGGATTGACCCCTCAGGCTTATATATGGGCCTTGCCTCCCGCGAGCTACTATATAATAAAATGGCACCAGCCGGGGGAGCGCATATTCGCTTCTTACGGCGTGGGAGGCAGTCGCGGGGTGTAATTAAACTTACATACTAGTATACAAAGTCGTATTTCCTATTTATACGAAGTTATGTTAGATTCTGAGTAATGCATTTACGTAATTATATTTGCAATTACGCTTTTCGGGGAATGTACTTTCTTTATTAAATTTGGCTCTAACATACTCAATTACTCAGAAAACTAACTCCTAACAGTAGTAAGCTATTTATCTTAGCTTAATATGAAAGTTATTACATAATTACGTTTTAATTTACGTAAACTTAACTTTTTCATAATTTATTCATTATATTCACGCTTACTTAATCTACGTGTCACTGGCACATGTGTCTATGATTTATTTGTGTCGTGCACATTCTCCCGCCGTCGCTGACCCTGGTTCGTCTGTGAGCTCCGTTGGTAGCACGACGATCTTCTTCGTAGGCCTCCTCAGCACGTGTCCGCTGCTGGTGGTGACGTCCACGACTCGTACCTCGCCGTCGGCTCCTGGGAACACCCGGCTGACGCGTCCTCGCGGCCAGGTGTTGCGCGGCAGATTGGAATCGCAGATGATGACGACGTCCCCGACCTTCGGGGCGACGCCGGTGCTGGTGGGCTCCCGCCGGTGTTGCAATAGGGGAAGGTACTCCTTCACCCACCTCCTCCAGAAGATGTCAGCCAGGGCTTGAGCTCGCCTCCATTGTTGGCGAGCAGTCACGTCGTCTGCAGAGAAGTGCCCTGGTGGTGGCACATGGCAGTTGGGCCCGATGAGGATGTGGTTCGGCGTGAGGGCCTCGGGATCGTTAGGATCAACCGAAACATGTGTGAGGGGTCGTGAGTTGACGATATTCTCGACCTCTGTTAATAAGGTTAACAGGATCTCGTCGCTGGGATGCTTTTCCATCATGGTGACACGAAGCACTTCTTTCACTGCTTTCACCATTCGCTCCCATGCCCCCCCCATGAAGGGTGCGGAAGGGGGTATGTACTTCCACACGATGTGTTGACTCGTAGTTTCTTTTTCGAGCGCGTCGAGTGCGGCCTCTGCTAGCTCCTTTTCCGCTGCCTTGAAGCACGTAGCGTTGTCACTCCATATTTCTTTGGGACAACCACGTCTGGCGATGAATCTTCTTAGGGCGGAAACGGCTGAGTCGGCGCTTAAGGAGTGAACGACCTCTACATGTATAGCTCGAGAGGTCATACACGTAAATAAGGCTCCATATCTCTTCTCTCGATGGCGTGCGACTGTAACTTCTATGGGTCCGAAGTAGTCTAGACCGGTGAACGTGAAGGGGCGTGTGTTGTGAGCTAACCGGGCGGCTGGTAAGTTGCCTGTGACCGGTGACGCTGGTTTCGCCTTTCTTATGCGACACAATACACACTTCTTTATCTCATTTTTCACTGCGGGACGTATCTTGGTAATCCATAACCGCTGCCGGAGTTCATTGACCGTGATCTCGGTGCCACCATGTCGTAGCTTCTCATGTACATGTTTGATGTAGAGGCGTGTGTACGGGTGTTTGCCGTCGAGCACCACCGGGTCCGATACGTCTTCTCCCAGCTCCTTCGCAGCTGATATGCGTCCTCTCACGCGCATAGTGCCGTGTGAGTCCAGGTACACGCTTACATTGTTCAGTCGGTTGTCGCGAGGAGTTGATTGACCTCTTGTCATACGTACTATTTCACTCGCGAAACTATCTCGTTGACTGGCGTTTACACACAGGTGTTCGGCGCGGTTCAAGTACTCACCTGGTATGTTTATGTAGCACTGTTCATCGCGTATCACTGTGTTATTCTTTTTATGCACTGGTATGGCTTTCTTCGTACGCCAATCGGGATTAGCTTTCTCTATCTTACGAGTTCGCTTTCGAGCAGCTGACGTTTTACACTTATTCGGCCGGCACAAATCGATGAACTGGAGTACTCGTGCAGTCGTTCGTATGAATCGCATCCATTTTGAGTACTTCTCTATACGCAGTAGTTGACTTGTGCTGGGCGGCTCGACATCTTGCGATGTGTGACACGTTTGTCTTTCTTCGCCCGTGTCGTGACGAATGACCTTTTCTTCTGTGGGCCACTCGGTTGCTGGCAGGCGCAGGAAATCGGGGCCGTTATACCATCTGTGTTCGGCCCGGAAGTTGTCGGGGGTTTCCCGAGTTGCGTCGTCTGCCACGTTGAGTCGAGTAGGCACCCAACGCCATTCATTTTTCTTCGTGGTGTCTTCTATCTCGGCGAGGCGATGTGCAACGAATGACTTGTATGCACGCGGCTCCGACCTTATCCATGTGAGCGCGGTTCGCGAGTCGCTCCAATAGGTCTTCTCTGTTGACTCGTAGTCGTGTTCTTCCAGGGTGGTTTGAGCCAGGCGCGCTCCCAGTAGTGCAGCTTGAAGCTCGAGTCTCGGCATGGAGATGGGCTTCAGCGGGGTTACTCTGCTCTTTGCGGTTGCTAATGACACGGTTACTGACCCGTCGGTGTGTTGCGTACGCCAGTACACAGCTGCAGCGTAGGCTTCTTCACTCGCATCGACGAAAGTGTGCAGTTGGCGTGAGGCGACTGATGTCGTCAGGTGATCGTAGCAGCGGGGTATTCTCAGCAGGTGTATGTTGTTGAGCTGGGCGAACCATTTGTTCCATCGTTCCCGTAGCTCAGCTGGGAGTGGGTCGTCCCATTGCGCCTTATAGCGCCATGTGTCCTGAAAAATACGTTTACCGGGAGTTATTATTGGTGCAATAAGGCCGAGTGGATCGAATAAGGCCATTATCACACTCAAGGCCTCTCGCTTCGTTGGAGGTCGCGTGTTTGTTTTCACTTCGCGCGGGATCTTCAAGTTGCTCGCGTTAAAGCCAAGATGATCTTCGTTGACGTGCCATGTTAGACCCAAGATTTTTTCTGTCTCTTGGCCGCCGAGTTCCACTGTAGCACTGCTGTCTCGGGGCAGTGATAAATCTTCTATGATTGTTTTTTCGTTCGAAGTCCAACCGTTCAACACGAAGCCTGCTTTTTTGTGTATCATGTCGACTGTTCGCGTGGTCTCTCGTGCCGCTGTGACCGTAGGGAAGCTCTGCAAGTAGTCATCCATGTAGTGATTTTCTTGTATGGCTTTTACGGCATCCGGGTAAGTGTCGACGAAGTCTCTTGCGTTCCTGTTCTTGATGTACAGCGCGGTACACGGCGACGAGGTGGCTCCGAAGATTACTGACGTCATACGATACTCTTCGGGTTGACCTTCACGGCGTCGTCCACTCCACAGAAAGCGCAGCGCATCTCGATCTTCTGTCCTTATCTTCACTTGCATGAACATTTCTTTGATGTCGGCACTTACAGCGTACGGGTATTGGCGGAATCTCATGATCACGCCTGGTAGGGACTGCAGCAGATCAGGACCGGAGTGGAGCATATCGTTCAAACATACTCCGGTGCTCTTGGCGGCTGCGTCGTGTACCAGTCGAGGTGGCTTGTGCGGCTTGGCGGGGTTGATGACCGGAAAGTGAGGTAGGTACCACGTCCTTCCCTTCTGCGGTGGCATAGGAGCTGGTTCTGCATAGCCTGACTTGAATAGGTTTTCCATTCTTTCTTCATATTTCTGTTTCAAATCTTCATCCCTATCGAGTCTTCGTTCGAGCGTAAGCAGACGCTTCTCAGCTTCCTTGTAATTATTCGGTATGTCCGCATTTTCTTCTTTCCACAGCAGTCCGGTCTCATATCTTCCATCTGGTAGCCGCCGACTCTTTTCTTCGAGAATCTGCATGGCTCGTAGTTCGGGATCTTCTCGGGGGCGTCGGGGTTCGATGCCCAGTGACTCCAACTTGAGGTCCTTCTTCACTGTGTCCTCAATGGAGTCCTTTACGCGCTGTTGCAGCGTACCGCAGAATGACACTGTTGCAGTCATTGAACTGCTGCATCCGTGTTCGGGATCTTCTCGGGGGCGTCGGGGTTCGATGCCCAGTGGCTCCAACTTGAGGTCTTTCTTCACTGTGTCCTCAATGGAGTCCTTTACGCGCTGTTGCAGCGTACCGCAGAATGACACTGTTGCAGTCACTGAACTGCTGCATCCGTGAAGCACCCATCCCAGCTGAGTGAGCGACGCCACAGGCTGGTTACGGCTTCCGGTGCGCAGCTGACGGGTTACGATGAGATGCCAGTTGTCTTGTCCTAGTAACACTTTGGGTGAAGCCTTCTCGTACGTTATCTTGTCACGTATATCCTCTAGATGTTTGCAGCCGTTGAGATGCTCTTCATACACTGTATCGGGTGAGAAGCGGAGTCGGTTCATGGTGCGGGCGGTTAAGTCGTACTCTTCATCGGCGTACTTCCCTTTGATGAATAAACTCACTGTCTTGCTTTCGTGCTTCATTTCACTGTTTACACCTTGGATGCAGATCTCCTTGGTTGGTCCGTCTGCCCCGATGACGTCGGCTATGGTCTCATCTATTAGCGTGATCGTGCTTCCCTCGTCCAATAAGGCGTAGGTATTGACGCTACCGCTTGGTCCTCTTAGTGTCACTGGTGCCATCTTGAGGTAGGCCTTGCGCTGACTGCGGGGAACTGCTGCTGTGGCTACTTCTGCCGTTGAGGTCGTGATGTCTTCCTTCTGTTCTTCACGGTCTCTTGGCGGCATATCGCGATGCAGTAGTCGGTGATGCATTATCTGGCACCCGTTCTTCCCACAGGCTGGTGCTCTGCATGTGGCGCGTCGGTGGTTACTTCGAAGACAGCGAAAACAGACTCTGTTCTTCTTGGCTGTTTCCCATCTCGCGGTGTTGTCTAGGGCGATGAACTGCTTGCAGTCAGGTAGCTTATGATCCTTGCTACACTGTGGACATCTCTCTTCTGATGTCTTCTTGTTGATGGTGAGCGTCTGTTCAACTCTTCTGCTTCTTTGAGGACGATAACCGGTTCTTCTGTTGTCTTCTGTGTGGTTCACCTCTGGGAGCGCGTAGGAGCTGCACTTGTCTGCCTCTTCTGACAGGAACACAGATATTTTCTTCAGTTCTGGTATGTCTTCTTTCTTCTTTGCAGCGAAGTCGTACCACTTGTTTCAGAGTATAGGTGTGAGTTTCTCGATGATACTTCTGCACATCTCTGGACTGTGTAGGTAGTGCGGCTTCCTCAAGGCTTCTATGGTTCCCACGATGTTTGCTATCTTCCCAGCGAAGATACAGATGTCCTTGGCGTTATCGGTCACTTTGTTAAGAGTCTTGAGCTTCTCCATCTCGACGTGGATGAGTGCTTCTGGTCTACCAAATCTTCTCTCGAGGGCCCTTATGATCACCTCGGGGTCAGGTTGACTCAGCATTAGGCACTCAACTGCTTCTTGTGCGAGTCCACGTAAACTTTTCCTTATTCTTGCGATATTTTCGTTCTTCGTGAAGTATATACCCGATTCTTCATACGTAGTCTTGAAGGCGAGCCATTCTGTGCTGCTGCCGCTGAAGATCGGTAGTTCTCCTATATACTTGGGCGGCTCCCTGTTGCATCTCATAGCCTGGGATAGGGCCGCGGTGAGCGTAGCTACATCGATCACGGAGTTCTTCACTGGGGCACTTCCTTCTGATTTTTCCTGGGTTTGACACTTCTCCACTAGTTGACCCCTATCTTGGCAGGTCTGAGTGTTTTCCTCGATGTCTTGCCCCTTTTCCTTCAGGTTGGGTGCCGCAGCGTCATCCTTCTGTAGCCACGTGTTAATACGTACCGATGCCAGATCTTCCTCAGACTCATCGTCGCTGCTCTCGTCCTGCAGTAGCCGCTGTAGACGGATCTGTTCTATCTCTGCTTCGGCTTGTATTTGCTTGAGCTTCAGTTCTGCCAAGCGTTGTTTGACCTCCAGTTCCTTCTTCTTTCTTGAACTGGTGGAGCGGCGTGACCTCGTGTCCAAAGGCCGCATGGTGCGCTGTGAGCTAGGCTCTCCATATACAACAGCGCGGGAGTGGGGCGATCCTTTTTCTGTCGTCCCCGACTCTTCAGTAGTCACAGTTGTGCTGGACGTGGTCTGCTCGGTGCTGACTGTGGCTTCCGACGCACCACTGTCCGCATAACTTCTGGCCTCTTCCGTGGCCGCAGGGTGTAGTACTGATCTTGGTACTGGTGCTGATGCTGATGCCGGTTCCTCTTCCTGACGGCGCTTCCCTCCATCCCTGGTGAGAACCATTCTTCTTTCTTCAAGTTTATACTTACCTGGAATTCCGACGGATCGTGGACCTTATTCCTACCCTTCGACCCGGTTCCAATGGACCATAGACGTTCGTGACAGACTATGACCTGATAAGGTTCCGAATAGACTGTCACTTCTCCCTTAGTTGAAGAACGATGAAACGTCTACGGCTGGCAGTTAACTTGAAGTTGACCTGGATCTTCGAAGGACCGTGGACTTTATTCGGCTCCGAAGGACCAATGTTAAGGACCGTGGTTCGTAACAGACTATGACCTGATAAGGTTCCAAATAGACTGCCACTACTTCGCGGTCGCCTTCAGTGGACTGTATTTGATGGATGTTGAGTCGAAGAATGAAACACTTGGATGGGTGGACTTCATTGACGTCAGTGAGGCATCGGATGTACTTGGCCCAGCACTACTCTTGATCTACTACTTCCTGTTGAGCTTCCTTGTTCCTTGAGAGACTCTTGTTGTCTACTTGTTGCTCCATGTCCATTAATTTCCTACCAAATGGTCCCTGCTTTTATAGTCTTTTGTAGTGCTGGCCCGCGATCCAAATTACCTCACCTCCGCATTTCCATTTATTTATAAAACTTATGTTTTACATATTAATTACATAGCATATATGTACATAGGTAGAGATAAGACTTGCACGACGATAGGTACTTACATCTGTACCGTGCGACGTCGGGTTACTGAATGACGGGCGGATTGACCCCTCAGGCTTATATATGGGCCTTGCCTCCCGCGAGCTACTATATAATAAAATGGCACCAGCCGTGGGAGCGCATATTCGCTTCTTACGGCGTGGGAGGCAGTCGCGGGGTGTAATTAAACTTACATACTAGTATACAAAGTCGTATTTCCTATTTATACGAAGTTATGTTAGATTCTGAGTAATGCATTTACGTAATTATATTTGCAATTATGCTTTTCGGGGAATGTACTTTCTTTATTAAATTTGGCTCTAACATTCTCAATTACTCAGAAAACTAACTCCTAACAGTAGTAAGCTATTTATCTTAGCTTAATATCAAAGTTATTACATAATTACGTTTTAATTTACGTAAACTTAACTTTTTCATAATTTATTCATTATATTCACGCTTACTTAATCTACGTGTCACTGGCACATGTGTCTATGATTTATTTGTGTCGTGCACAAGTATCGCTCGCCTAACAATGTACCCGGTAGACGGCAATAGGCTCGCCCCCTATTACATTGGGACCTAAACATAACTGGCGAATCATGAGTGTGTAATACACCTCTGCCTACCCCTTCGGGGATACAGGCGTGAAGAAGAAGTTATGTATGTATGTAATCATTGAAATCTGTTATTTCAATATTACGAACAGACACTTCACTTTTATTTATTGAATACATTCCTTTATTTATTTATTTAAACTTTATGCACAGCAATAAAATTGTACAAAGGCGGACGTAATGCCAGAGGCATTTTCTACCAGTCAACCTTTGGGTGATGCAGAGATAAGTCGCAGTAGGTGCTCGAAGGGTTTAATGAGAGAAAGAATGGTACAATAAAAAATATGGAGTACTTGGAATAAAAAGCCTTTGACCAACGCAATTTTTTTTTAACGTGTGGAATCCCCCACGGGCTTTACCCCATCGGTGCCAACGATGGGGTGGGCGTGTCGGAATCGGACCGTCTAAAACCACACGGTGTCCTCCCTAAGCGTCCATTGCCGGGCACCCCGGGTAAGCCCTCGAAAGGATAACCCCAGGGTTACCGGCAGGATATGCCTGTATATCCGTATAAGGTAGGCAGAGGTCTATTTGCACCCATTTTTCGCCAAAAATATTTTTCGGTCCCACGCAATGTTATGATGTGGACGAGCCTATTGCCGGGTAATTTTTCGTAATGTTGTATGTTTACTGTCAGGCGGAATACTGCGTTATCCGTTATTCGCCTTGTAAGACACTTCTGGGAGGAGATAGGGATCGGGTCTTAACACGCCGGGGTGTAAGGTTGCTCATGGGGTGACAGGCGGCCACACCTGCCACCCCCACTTATTACGTACCTTACACTTGGATACTCTTAGTCACCATGTATGATACACACACGGAATGAAATGAGGTAGGTAAGCAGTATTATAGGAAATGCCTTTCTAGACCAAATTAGTGTTATTACTTGGAAGAGAAAATCGCTTCCACAGTATCTACGTCTGAGTCGACGGCACTTGTAGTAAGGACAAGAAGATGGACCTGAAGATAACATAATAATCCTTCCCATACCACTAGTTCCTTAGGCTCCTCTTTCTTCATTCAATCTGTACTTCAATGGAACGTACTACCTCTTGAAATCAGGATGAGCAGAAGTCGTGATGTTTTGAAGTCGAAAGTAAGGCTACTACTTTTCCAGGAATTAGCAGAGTCATCTCAACATATGTAATTATTCTCTTTTATTTAATAAATAAATAAATATTGTAAGACAAAGTACACAACGCCATCTAGACCCAAACTAAGCAGAGGTTGTCGTATGGTTTCTAGAATGCGGATAAACATATTTATATATATTTTTTTGTAAATGAATACATATTATACATAGAAACACCCAGACCAATGCAAATATTGATATGATTATTGATATATATATATATATATATATATATATATATATATATATAAATATATTTCTGTGATATATAGTGTATACTTTCTTTTTATGCCTGCCTCGTTCTAGCTCTGCACCACCCTATGGTTGACTGGTAGAGAATGCCTATGGCATTAGGTCCGCCAATGTACTATGTGGGTGAAGATTAAATAAATGAATAATAATTGTATCTATTTGATGCACCGAGCTGCTAGTGTCACTTCATAGCAACTCATTAAAACGCATTAGTGCCCAGACGCACGTCCGTACAAGGCGTCGTAGCTATTGTTCGTGACGAATGACGCGTGTACAGTATGTGAATTTGTGTCGCGAGTGCCAGTGACAGTTGCCATTGCTAACTGGTTATGTCATCAACCGTGGCTCGATCTGTGCACTTCTATCCCTAGCATCTAGCATGAGCATATTTGTAGCGTTCTTTTTGTGCGGAATCCTCTCAGATACCCCCACGCCGGTCAGCGGGGGTGACTCAGACTACAACCGTTCTTCAGATGCCGAGGTATAAGGTGGCAGGTGACCCATAGGGCTTTTTCCTCGCACCCCGACTGACCCAGGGCCGTCCCCGGTCTCTCATTGGGTTTGGGAACCACGGTGTATCCATCTTGCCCCGGAAAGAGGGGGGGGGGGAGGCGCATTATTCCCATTTTACTCCTCAGTAGTCAAAGGCCCCACTTAGATAGTCATGCAAGTCTAAAAGTTTTCAGAAAGAGGCATGCGTAGAAAAATGTCTATTGTGAGCATTATCATCTAGGAGACGCCTACTGACTGATGGAGACTGGTGGTAGAAATTTGATGACACAAATTTGTCACAAAATTCGGCCGGGTGGGTACCACCGTGCACGATTGCGGAAAACCCTCCAGAGTATTCCAATTTCGGTTTGATTGCGTTCAGGGGTCAGCAAGTGCATAGCCGGGCAGGGGGATTTTGGTCGCAGCACTAGTGGCACCGGTGGGTGTCACGCGGTGCTGCGACAACAATCCTCTTCTGATGAGGCCGTCATTCTGAGTGCCACCATTGTTAACATGGTACGTATATGTAATGGTGACCCTCTTTCCTGAGATTTTACGCTCAGCTTACCATCAGGCGAGGTGAAGTTAAATTGACGTGTCCTAAACAAAAATAAAAAAAGACGGTAATTCAAAGTAGTCTTTCGAAGGGTCAGAGCTTTTTCATCAACGTCTGTGGTCCCTTGTGATATACGTAAATTCTAATTACAAGTACCTATGTCCATCTCGGTGCATCAAATTAGCTTCGATAAATCGACGAGAATGTAGTTACGTAGGTAGGTTTTATATGACAGAATTAACTCTAGTATCTGATTGATCTGAACACAGTATTGTGTTATTTCGTATACAGTAACTCAGAGGGAAAAAAAGAAAAATTGGTGTAGCAATTCTTACGCAACATGTGCATTGTAAAATTGCTCGCACGGTTATGCAAGGCGTATGTGTGATTCGTGTGAGAGTTTTATTTACTTCAATAAAAATTTTAAGCAATTAGTATAAGTTTTCCTACAGATTTGTACCGGAAAAAGAGAACATCCAGAACGGGACTTGAACCCGCGACCAGTCCCTTACAGGGGGAATACTCTGACCAACTATGCTACCTGGACATGTCCTTCGTATTCGAAATTCTCCAATGTATTATACGTCGCGGGGCGATGCTGGAGCCATCTACCGTAATTCTTGCGAACTAGGACGTGTACAGATAGCTCAATTGGTCAGAGTATTCCCCTGTGTCGACTTGTTCCCCTGTGTACCTTGTGGGACTGGTCGCGGGTTTTATTTTTTGCCTGTATTCACGAGCTAAGGCTATAATTCGATTTGTTGTGAAGGTATGTGCATGCAGGCACAAAAGGAAACTCCTGTATTCTTGGGATTTATGCCTATGTCGCAGGCTTTTAACGGATATAAAGAACAAATCCATTGAGTAAAATAGTTGTCGGAGAACTGCTCACTCACGAATGTGGAATCTTTCACGCTGTGGTTTATGTGTCCATAGATGCGAGATAGAAAGATGTTTACTGTTTGAGATATAAGTAGGCCCAAGAAAAGACGGATGGATTGCGTGAAAGAGGAAATGAAAGAGAAAACTGAGGGTATGACGCCTGACAGGAAAGTAGAAAAGAGTATGACTACTGTTGCGACAAGTGTGTGAGTGCAACAATATTGGTTGGGTTATGGTTTTGGGTATTGGGCCAAAAGCAGGCAGACCACGTAATAAATGTTTGGCCATGCTAACTCCGCCGGGATCTACCCGTCCTACCGGGGCCCCCCAGTAGGACGGGTAGATCCAACAAGTGCTGGTTTGGCGTCGTGGTAGATTTTTAATGTTGGTACGTGCGCTAATTGCCCAATCAATCAAAAATCCGCCCTTAATCCTTAAAAGGTGATCATGTTAATGTTGTGTGTGCGGCAGTGCCGGCCAGCCGGCCGGGCTGCGGCGCGTGCAGCGCGCGCGACGTGGAGTACTGCGAGACGCGCGTGCTGGCCGACCACTGCTGCTGCGAGCGGCGCTTCGCGGGCGAGCCCTTCCCCTGGCTGCCGCACACGTGCTACGTGGGCGCGCGCCGCTGCCGCCCGCTGGCGCACGACTGCGCGCAGTACGCGCGCCTGCGCAACTGCTGCTGCTACAGGAAGCTGGCCGAGCGATGTGAGTCCGTCGCCTTGTCACCGAGACCTTCGGAGCTGCAAGTCGCTGTACCTGCTAAACAACGGACGGGGCTCTGGCGCAAGCTTTTATCTCAGGGTTGTGAAGTCAGACGGCAGGTGCTCCCTAAAAAACTAATGTCCTAATCAAAAACAATAAGCGGACCTCGAGCTCCAAAGTGCAAACTTCGGAGCAACTAGGAAATCGCTATGAGGATCATGATGAAATTTTCCCCAAATTATTATCAGTATAGCTACCTAATACATAATATGAGACTGGTGCTGGTGGTCCGCAGGGAAGAGCATTCTGTCGCGGTCTCCTCCCCAACGCGCGGGCGGCGCGGCGCTGCTGCTGGGCGCGCTGCTGCTGGCGGCGCGCCTGTGACGTCACCGGCCGCGGCCCTGGTGCGTCGACCCGGTGCTATCTACGACGGGTGAAGACCTCATCGGTTACCGGTCCTCGGTCGACTAACAACTCTACATGTAGACTGAATCTCACCGCAGCGGGCTGGCTTCCTGGCAAATCGACTAACGCGCCTTATTGAACAAAAATAATAGGTCTTTACCTATGAAATTGCCGAAATTTTCTTACATATTCATGAGTTCGTTATTCCTATAATTTAATAGCTATTTCCATTATTTATATTTTGTTTGAAAGTTGATTTCAAGATTTTACAACTCTGTATTAAATTTTGTTTTTTTTTGACCGCTTGATAAATTAATTCGATCTTCAAAAACAGTACTTCCTAAATACTATCCATTTTGATGATAAATTTCTTATTACTTAACAGCTGTCACTTTTCAAAAATGTAATAAAAGTTGCTGTGTCTTAGCTTAATGTTCTCTCATTCATACACAAAAAAAAAACATAAAATTTGGATTTGTCATTCCTTTAAAAAAATGCAAAAATGTTAGTACTGAAAATTGGGTTTCCTCCAATTTCTTCAAGAAAAACGGCAATTTCATATGTAACGACCTAATATACGACAGACATGTGTAAATATAGTTATTGTTGATGATATTGTAAAGATAGGCATACCGCACTGGAATATAATCAACCGCACTGGAATATAATCATTCCTAGCTTATTCCCAAAAATCCCAAAGACGTTACTATCTAGATTTTAGTACTAGGTGCGTCTGAAAGGATTGTTTCACTAGGAGAAAGGATGAAAATATTTAACAGCATAAACTGTATTTGCTATATAAATCTTAAGGCTTTCACGGCCGGCGTTGCATGCAGAATGTTCTAAAGCACGCAGTATATTTTACATGTATCTGCTGTGTTTCTAAAAATACGTAGGAACAGATTCGATGATCCCATATAGCACATTTTCATGTTTTTACAGAAATATAGCGAAAAATTACAATCTTCTCAAAAGTTATATAAATTGGACTCTCGATAACTCGAATTTCAAGGGAACTGATAAGAATTTTGAATAAATGAGTTTTCGACTTAACGAAATGTTCGAGATATAAAGGATTTACTTGCTAAAATTTGGTCTTAACGAGGCACCATTTCTAAGTTTTGTTTTTCGAGTTGTAGAGTCAAAGTTAAATTAAAAATCGACTAAGGTAACATTATTATTGAAAAAATCACAATATAGTCATGACAAACTGTAAACTGTACAAACAATTACAAAAAATATGTTATCTTCGTTTGATTTAAAAAAATTCTAGATTTTTTTATTGATTATATTTCTGAGTGATATTGTCGGAAGTTTACGCGAATGTCACACATTGAGATAAAACTAAACTAAAGTCTGCTGTATATGAACACGTGCAACAGGGGACCAAACATTACTTAAGATTTTATAAACCACAGATACTCGCCAAAGTAAATCGATTCCTACCTAGGATGCTCCGCGAAGCTATTGAAATTAAAAAACATCCTAATTTTAATAGAGAAGATGGTTGGAATGTACCACCAGCTTGGGACCCAGTCATTCACTTAATTAATTCCTAGAAAAATCAAAATACAACCAGACTTCATGACACTGTGAGCTCATTCTGCGTAAATAGTAACACCAACAATTCAACATAGTTCGGGTACTTTGAGATAACTTACACTTCAAACTACAAGACACCAACCATCTTTAGTCTCCTCGTGATCATGGCTGCTAAGAAGCAACCGAAACGTCGGGTTCAATGTAAAATATAAAATAACATCAAATAAATCGCGATAGAATTCGTTAAAAATAGTTTTATTTCAATATTTTTCTGAGTTCAAACAATGAACTGACTACGAGATCTTTATTATCAATACACTTTTCTATGTACATTCGGAGTGTGGTAATTGGTCAGACTGGCTTCTTTATTTGATACACACGGTTCAGGATCCACTGAATCAGTAGCATTAACGTCATTTTGAATAACAGGATCGTCATCAAAATTTTGATCTACTATTCCATTAATTTCAGTGTCAGTTAGTGTTCAGTTTGTTAATAGCCAAATAAATACTGATCGATAGAGCCCAATCGTAAACAAACATTTGTACACAGCTGTGTTCCTTAGAAAATTGAAAGAATATATTCATTAAATTGCACGTGTGCAAGATCTAAATAATAGATCAGAAACACTAACCTTTTGGACTTTATTGCTATGTGAATCTGTGACGTGTCAAGCTCAGTTCGTGAGACCATTCCCCCTGTAAGGGACTGGTCGCGGGTTCAAGACCCGTCCTAGAAGTTCTCTTTTTCCGATCTAAATCTACTCGAC
The DNA here is from genome assembly GCA_946251805.1 of Cybosia mesomella. Taxonomy (NCBI): domain Eukaryota; kingdom Metazoa; phylum Arthropoda; class Insecta; order Lepidoptera; family Erebidae; genus Cybosia; species Cybosia mesomella. The sequence goes on from OX276408.1 coordinate 28,316,207, forward strand.
TACTCTCTTTTTTTTCTTCTTTTTGAAATTCGAGTTATAGAGTATACAAATGTAGTACCTCGAAGGGAAATACCACTTTGTTAGGCTTATAAAGTTAGAAAAATTCTAGATATCGCGTATTTGGGGGTCTAGCGGAAGGGAATGACTATATTTTTCATCTTACCGAGGATTACGGCTTAACGAGGTTCGACTAATTGAGATTCCACTGTGGTATCAAATAGTTATTGTTTTGAGTTAAACAATATCATGAATTCTCGAATATGCTAACTGGTACTCAAAAGTTGTAAGACTTGGCCCCTTTTGTGTATCAATAGCACAATACATTTATACCATAAAATGGTAGAGTATACCTACTTGCACAAGTTTACGGGAATTAACACGATCATTATATAAACCCGCTTGACCAGGTTGAACTGGCCCTCAGTCTTCGAGTCCATTCGAGAGCAGAAGACTGTTGGAGGGAGGACGTTACTAAGTCTGTCAGCCTGTGATCACGGCCAGGTTCAGGCTAGCTGAACTTGGTTGTAACGTTAGGTAGTTCAAATAAACATACGTACAGTCACCGCCAAAAGTCAATGAACGTGTACAATACTCCACAATTCGTAAACACTGTACTCGCCAAAAGTCGTTATTCGCCATTGTAATATACAAATATCGGTAAACGCCTTAAAATGAAATTTACTGAACACGGTACTATTTGACAATGCGGTAAACTTGCATAAAATGTAGGTTTTGGCATAATGTACACGGACTTTTGTTGAGTTTACTTGTTTAGGTCGTCTTGTCTGTTTACAATAGGTAAGTTCCAAAAGTCGGTAAACTTACGATCGGTTTTGGTAAACCGTGGCGGTACGCGGTGGCTGTGCCTATTCACAATATCATGATATCTTCAGTTACCCTAAACACTATAATATGTCATGGAACGCGAACGCCTAAGTCATTATGTTATATTATCACTGAAATAGTTCTGTCGGCTCTTTCAGATTGAATGTAAATAATGCAATATTATGAAATTCAATGAAATACACAACAATCTGAAAAATTATATTCATCAGGAAAATCTTAGGGTTCTTTCAAAACATAACGAAAATATTGAGCACATTTATGTCGCCATTTGAACACGGATTCTTGATATTACATTACAGGGATCGTTTAGGATTGATAAACGTGTTTTGAATGTTATTCACATTTCACAAATAGCTCTTTTCTCTAACCAAAGACTGGTATTGTCAAAAATCACAAAGATTTGATTAAGTTTTGATTTCCCAAAGAATTTTTAGCTAACTAATTAATTAATGAACGACCTACGATGTAGGACAAAATGAATGCGCTAACTGTCCGGGTCATCAAAGTATGTAGTGGCTATAATTACAAGGTAATTTATTTCTAGTTCAGTATTGTGGAGCCAAAGGCTTGTAGGATGTAGGTGAGTTACCGCTTGTTAATTTAGTTTTAATATTGTGTTAGATAATTTTATTTCATCCCTCATTCGATGCAGGGACAGTGAGGACGTTTTGATTGTTTGACCAACTGTTTTTGTTGCACGCTCTTGAGAACTGAATACTACCTGTATTGATAGTTAAGATACAAAGTATATTTTTTGTAAAGTATATATTTTTATATAAAGGACAATACTGTATAATTGAAATATAAAACCTTTTGAATAAGTATATAAATGGTAAAATTTGGAAATCAGTAAGCATTTATGGAATGTTTTGGTGTCCGTGTATTCAACTGTTATAAATATTTCTATATGTTTTAGTAAATAAGGTATATGCAACTTAATTGATTAATTACACGACTTGACTCTGTATTGGGTGAATTTAAATTTACCAAATAGAGCCTAATATATACGGGTAGGGTAGGCACACAAAAGGGTAGTTTTCTGTACCTAGTTTAAATAGATTGTTTGACCGAGTTGATGGACTAAACAAATTTTGTTCGTTCTTATTTTCTCATTTTTCTTATTCCGACGATACTTTTGCCTTTTATACTTTTATGTGTTTGCTCTCCTGTGTTTGCTACAGTTACTCGTGTAATTAAGTAATTAATTACTAGTATAACTTATTGTATTAAATAGCAATATTAATAGATTTGTTCCGAATATTTCATATTAAATTTATCATTGAAGTTATCAGTCTCAATATTGATGGCAATAAAACACAAATACCGCAATGCTTTACTCTTTTATTTTATTGCATATCCTGTGATATTATTTAAAAAATTATTGATAAAAAAGGTTTTTTAGAACCAAGCTTTTATTCAAAAATGTGGTTGCACTAAAACGAACAGAAATATTGTATGCAAGGGCTGTGCTGATTTCGAAGCTTGTATCGCGTAAGTAATTTCTCTGTTTTCTATTTGCATTTTATTATTTTCGTTTTAGTGCAACTACATTTTTCAATAAAACTTTGATTTTAAAAACTTTTTTATTAATTATACTTTTAGTATTAGTAATATCATGCAGTACCATAGTGACCCTGAATACCATGTAATAACAAAGAGTTCGCCAAGACAAACCAAATGAGCCAAAACTCAATAAGTTTATTTGATAGATTTAGATCGGAAAATAGTGAGCATTTAGGACGGGACTTGAACCCGCGACCAGTCCCTCACAAGCGGGAATGCTCTGACCAACTGCGCTACCTAGACACGTCCCAGATTTAGTTTATCTTGTTTAGTTAGGTCATCCTATGGCTACTTCCTACTCTATCTTTAGACCCTGACTACCATGTTACATTAGAGAGTTTGCTGACACAAAACAAGTGAGCCATTCGATAGGTTCATCTTGTTTAATTTAGAAGTTCCCGTAGCCACCTTCCTACTCCATCAGCAGACCAGCTCCATGACACCATATTAATGCATTGTCATCCAAACTAAACGTGTATGCAAAATTTCAGATCAATCGGATGCCAACAAATGGTCGAAAAATAGTTTGCAAAAAAAATAAAATGATGGACAACATATTTACATACGAATAATGCAAGCTGATAAAGTGGAATTACAAAAAAAACTTCTTACGGATAAGCTAAAAGCTTAAGTTATTGTTAGGAAAAATAACTAAAATATTAAAACCAAAACTCGATGGGCTTGCGTCGTGGGGTGCTTGGTTCCTCCACGCGGTGCACCCTGGGCAACGGAGACAGCAGCGCCTCTCGCCTAGGGCGGGAGAGACGCTGCCGCTTACGGCCAACTACGAACGAGGCGAGGATGGCCCTGTTGAGGGCTGTTCGGAAGCTTACCACGTGTCCCTCTGATTAGCAGATGGCACAGTGGAGAGCAAGTATGGGGGCCATCTCGAAACCGGCCCAGGGTCAGTCGGGGTGCGAGGGATATGCTCTATGGGTAACCTTACACCCCGGCGTCTTACGACCCGAGATGGCGTGCGGTTTTAGTCGGTTCAAGCCCGACATAACCGCCCCCGCTAGACGGCGGGGGGGGCAAGGGTATCCGAAGGGATTACCGCACGAAAAAAAAAGGGCTTGCGTCGTTTCATTACAGAGTTCCTATGGCCACCTTTCAGTTCCATTATCAGACCCTGGTTACCATTGAAAGACAAACTACTCATCAAGACGATTCAAACGCGCCCAAACTCAATGCGGTTGTGTAGTTTCATTGCAAAGTTCCTATGGCCACCTTCCATCTCCATCATCAAATCAGCACCATGTCACGTGATTTACATGTGTGCAAAATTTCAAGCTCAACCGGTAACCGGAAGGTGGATCAAATTTAATTTGCAAGATTTGATGACAACTTCGGGACAGTTCAACATGTTCCAACTTTATCAGAATTAAATATGGAGACGTGTTTTGAGCTTTAATTTTTTATACCCCTATTATTTGCACCCCTATAGAATTCAGACTTTTTCATTCACAGCATATAATATGAATCTCAAATTTATAAAGCACATACTCACTCTTGCTTAGAGTGGTCCCAGCAATGATCCTTGGAGAACTCCTGATGGCATGTGAGTCGTCTTTGAAGATTAACCATTCAACACGAGAATTTGACGCCTTGCTTTTGTAATTCTTTAGGTAACAAATCAGTTACAAACTCTGATTTGTATGGAAGCCCATAATGGAATGGCCCCACCGAAGGTATGTTGAGGACTGACATAAGGCCTCAAGCCATTTCCGTGTATACCTGAAAAGTTTGATTTGATATCGATTTACACAAAACAGTATTTAACAGACTCTAATTAGTTTCAACCTGGTAATTGGTATAATTAATGTGTTTAGTCACGCTTGTACCATACCCACCATACTTATTGTGTAGTACCTACATCAATCACAGCAGTTTCTATCTCACTAGTGTGTCAATACTATTTGTTGTAAAAAGCTATTCTAAAAATTGATTAAATTCTAAAAACATGCGTACGGTAGACCCAGAGCAATGGTCGCGAAAGCTTACGAAGAGCGGGATCAAAGTGACACGTTGTAATCGGTTCGGTCAGCACCCTGGGCTTAGATACGAAAAGATCTTGCGCGAGAGTTTCGTGGACACCGCTATCGAGTTTGGGATGAACTGCTCCATACCAATCATTAAGCACATCCATATGGAAGGTGTCAACAAGCTGGAGAGGTAAAGACATTCATTCATTCATTTTTACCAACATGAATATTGAGATCTTCTTGAACAATTATTGTTTGCTATATAAGGTTACAATTCTTATAAATACCTTTTTTAGAGCTCTGTAGGTAGGGCAAATCATGGGAGGGAGTTGCCGTGCCTTTCTCGAGCAATTTAATACCGAGATTGTGCTTGGTGTATGTCGGTATAGCTTTATACATATAACTTCTTCTTCTTCACGCCTGTATCCCCGAAGGGGTAGGCAGAGATGTATTACACACCCACAATTCGCCAGTTATGTTAATTTCCCAATGTAATAGGGGGCGAACCTATTGCCATCTACCGGGTAAATTATTAAGCGAGCGATAATTAACATTTATTAATGCACACATAACTACGAAAAGTCAGAGGTGTGTGCCCGGGGCAACTGGGGATCGAACTCTAGACTTCGTCTCAGTAGTCCGTTACGTACGCCACTAGGCTATCGCCGCTTTGTACATACACCTATTTGTATCACTGAAATTATGTAGTTATCTGATGATACAATTTTTTGGGATTTTCTTTAGAAAAGCCCTATTGCTATCGAGTTGTCGTCGACGTCGTCGTTGCCAATTTTCTGTCACGGTTTTGGGTATGAAGGAGATGAGCTATCGAGTTGCTGTTTTCGGTAATAGATTCGTGCTCGGTGAACCATTGCAAGATAAAGAAAAAATCGCAAAAAAAAAACGCAAAATCGAAAATCCCTTGTATTCGGCTGAGCTCGTCTCAGAAATTCAACTTGTTTTTGTAAAACTAATATTTTGAATGAATTGAATAAAGAGGTGGAACACCAAGCACAACCTATCACAACGAAACAAAACTGTGTGTCAATAAATTTTCTTGTAAGTAATATAATATATGTATTGTCGTCAGTACTATTTACTATTATAATATAGATAATGTGATCCTGCCGATCCAGGTTTAATAAGGACATTAATACTGATACTGGGTCACATTGTCACATAAGATTAGGGAATTTTTGTACGTCATTTGACAACTAAAATATAAATAAAGCGCTTCGGTGCTTCCAGATATTACTTTATCTCGCTGCTCTGTCTGAGCCTGGGAGCGGGAATAGTTATTTTCTCATACAACTACCACGAATTCTACGCCACTCCGCCGTTGGTGATCAACCAGCTCCCATCGGCGGCATCCATCACGGACGTCAGCTTCCCCGCGGTGGCACTGTGCAGCAACAACATCATCAGCCGGCCTGCACTGCACAACTATACGGAATTTCTCCTTAAGTGCATATCATTTATTGTTTACGATTTAACTAAAATCAACTGAATGGAATATTGAAGTTCTTAATCAGTATACTTTTTCTTAGAAAGGAACCATCGCAGGCTCAAGTCCTATCGATTGCGGCAATGGTGCGGAGCGCGAGCGCGTGGGCCACCGCCGCCTCCTTCTGCGAGCATGTAATGCTCGCGAAGGAGGTAGCGGAGCGCGCCCGGGAGAGACTTAGAACTCTCCCGGTCCGCCGAGCCCGCAACTTGCTCGCCGCGCGTCGCAGGCAACTCAGGCGCCGGAGGTCGCTTAACGACCTCCGTCCTCCATGAGCGCAGGCCTGGGGGTGGCGGGTGAGGCCACCTGTCACCCCAGCAGAAGCAGGCCGGGACGGTGGGGGTACTAGCGCCCCTCCCCCAAACCGGGGCAAGACGGGGACACCGTGGTTCCCAAACCCGAGGGGGCCATCTCGAAACCGGAGATGGCCCAGGGTCAGTCGGGGTGCGAGGGATATGCTCTATGGGCAACCTTACACCCCGGCGTCTGTAGACCCGAGACGGCGTGCGGTTTTAGTCGGTTCAAGCCGGACATAACCGCCCCCGCTGGCACGCGGGGGGGTATCCGAAGGGATTTCCGCACGATAAAAAAAAAAAAAGGCTCAAGTCCTATCTCAATTTTGTTCTGAATAACATGTATAAGTATTAAATTTAGCATAGATACCAAATGCTAAACAAATATGATAAGTATGTTATAATACAATGAAAAGTATACATTTTATATTTTCTCTGTCTAGCCATCCCAAAAACCATCAGAAAGTGGTTCCCTACAGTAAGAGTGAGATAGAGAAGAATCTGCAGATGCTGGGTGCTCTGCTGTTCTTCACGCAGCCCTCGCAGCAGTACGATTTCGATCAGTTCCTGTCGAGTGTAGACTCTGACTTCAATATTACCGACGTAATGTTTAGGGTGTGTAATGCAACTTTTCAAACATATTCTATCACTCTAAAATCAACATTCCTATACTATTAAAGTAGCAAACAGGTACAATATAATATATGGCCTACATGATAGTAAGCGGCTATCATGGCATGTAAATGTTTGCAACACCAGAGGCATCATTGGCCTGTTACCACTCAGTGCCACCTAGCGAAATAAAGATAGTAATTCAGAACATCTTTAGGTCTCCCCGTGACCATGGCTGCAAGCAACCGAAACGTCGGGATCAATATAATATATAGGAATAACATCAAATAAATCGCGATAGAATCCATTAAAAATAATATTATTTCAATAATTAAGATTAATATAATGAAAGATAAGTCTCAGTATCAACCGTTGGAACGCAGACTCACAGGCAAGGTCACTTAGACCTATTGGTGGATCTTCCCTTTGTGTCAGAGGAACATTACAACCCGTTCCAGTACCTCGAAAGATGCACAAAAGGAATTAAGCTTCTGGCCCTCTCACAAAACGTTCAAAATACCGTATACTGTTATCGAATGTCGATGTGAGAGGACGGTACTTAACCGGCCAATCTTGTTTATTCTTGCTAGGGATAGTATACCTACGAGGTCGAGGTTTAGGTCGATGACTACAAGAGTATTACCGACTATGTGACCGAACTTAAATCTGTAAAAGTATTCATCAATATTCATCATAATTATCGATCTTATATTTCTTGGTACTGCTTTTGTCTGCTTAATCATAGGTGAATATTTCTTTCCATTCTGGAACTCATGTTGTGGTCTGCATACAGCTACCAATTTATTTTAGTCACACTGTGCTTATCTGTGCAGTTTTCACCTCCATGCTCCTCGATCCTGGAGCGCTGTAGCTGGCGAGGCCACGTCGTCCCGTGCGATACTCTGTTCGCTTCCAGGATCACGCCACTTGGGTTCTGCTGCGTTTTCAACTCTAGATATTAGTGAGTGAAATTATACTACTGGTCAATTCCGCAGTTCAAGGTTAAGTACCTTGAGTACTTGTACAGAATTTGTTTATACAGTGACGCCACTATGTTCCAATAGGAGCGGCATGGGTGTGTTAACAATATTTTACCAACTATGGTGCGAGTCTCTTGCCGTCAATTTGACACTTTTCCATGACCTGTTTGTTTAATATTGGATAGAGATCAACCTTATTTCTAAGTTAACTAAAACAATTGGAGGAAATAGGCTGACCCTTGTACTCTAGTCCATCGAGGACCACGTAGTCAAACAGAATGTCGAAACGCATGGTTTTCACTAATTATTTTTTGTTTTTTGGCTCTCAGTTCAGAGGATGCGGAAAATAAACCACAAGTCCTTGACCTGACGGGTATAGACTACGGACTTGGTGTGGTTATCACAGAAAACAGCGACGACTTCGTGTACTCGCGCCGCAGTTGGCACGGCGCAGAGGTACTTCACTTACTGTTGTGCATAGGATAAGAAATAATGAGATGCCTTGGGTATCTTTCTCTTAGAGCATTATATTTATTACGTCAATAAAATGTCTGCGACTGGCCTACGGAGGCTTCAAAGAGCGTACAATAAATATATGCATTGACAGCATACTTCCGTGAGACCAACACAGATATAGGCGCTCTCAGAAGTGCAGCTAAATCAAGGTGTAAAACTGTGAGCACATTTCTCTGTTACTACCGCTATGCAACAATATAACATCTTTGTAATATGTTGTGGCTAAGTCGTTTTGATTACAGGTTTTAAAGTGCTTTTGTCCTTATCTCTCAAGATTGCAATAGGTTTTATGTCGCATAAAATGTACTTAAAATTTCTTTAGAGACCACAATAACAAAAGAGTGGGGATTAAGTAGGGGGTACCCACTCGAACAGAAGCCAGCAGCTAGAATAGTATCAGCCATATTTAGTTCTTAGGTAGTGCCCACTATGGGATTAGAGAGAACAATGCGTACTTTTTCTTCATAGATGTTACTCTTTGAGGGGTCGGAGTACCCACTGCTAGAGAGTGGCGACGTGCGCATGTACCCCGTGCCACACAACCAATCCCTTACCCTTAACATCAGAGTCATGATGCAGCATGCCAACGAAGAAATCACGTACTTCAGCGAAGACCACGTAAGTATAAGTGATTTTTACAGCTTTTTGAAAAAGATTCAAATAATAACTATTTGTACTTTATTTAACGTCTCGGGACCTATCGCGATTAATATGGAACTTACTTATGCCGACGTTTCGGATGCGTCGCATCCGTGGTCATGGCTTGACTGGCCGGCCAGCGTCGAGAGCTCCATAACTTCTCTAACGAATGGTAAGGCTGGCGACACACGACACTCACTGTATCAGTTCTGAACGGCACTTTGTTTATGGGTTTAAGTATTTTAATCACTGGATTCCACGTCCCGGATAGTTTGAATCCATCTTCCCTATTGAAATTTTTATATTTTTTAATTTCAATAGCTTCACGCACAATACGTGAATAGTAGTGGCGATCAGTGGAGAGGACTTTGGGTAGATGAAACTCAATCCAGTGATTAGTACCCGACTCAAGATCTTATGCTTCTGCCGATTTATTGAACTGACGGTTTTTCACAGCTGCGATATGTTCTTTGACTCTTTCTGCAATGGTTCCCTTATTTTGGCCTATGTAGGAACTACCGCAGCTGCAATCCACTTTGTAGACACCCGGTGTTTGTAGAGGTATGACGTCCTTCGATGTTCGCACGTATTTCGCTACTTTGGCGAACGGTTTAAAGACCGTCTTGATGGAAAACTTCCGTAAGCAAGATCCGATCTTATCCGTTATACCTTTCACATGCGGCATGTACGCCGGTTGGCGGTCAGCACCCGGCAGCATCTTCCTCGGTGCACGTACCGACTTTCTAGAACTCGTAACATACCCATGCATCTCAAGAACCTCCTGAACATGATCTAACTCCTGCTGTAGGTGCTCAGGGTCACACAGGTCATTTACTCGCTTGATGAGCGTCACACTGACTGATTTTAAATGAAGTGGGTGATGATGCGAATAAGCGTGTAGGTATCTATCTGTGTGATACACAGTGTGGGCCAAGGAGCCATGGGTTCTCACCATTAACTTGATGTCTAGAAAAGACAATGTTCTGTTGTTCTCAATCTCATACGTAAACTGTGTCTTCACATGTAATGATTTAAGATACTCAGTAAAACGAACCGCTTTCTCACTGTTGCCTTTCAGTCAGCGCGACGCTAGTATTTCTTCTATTGTGCCGATGGTATCCCATATTTGTAAAATTTTGTTAAGTACCTCTTTAATAGCGTTCTCAGAGATGCTTATGAGTTTCTTCGGTGTACATATGAATGGACAAGCAGCACACGTTAATGGACCATAATCTCTAGAGTAACTCTACATCCGCGCAGCAGGAACTTACAGTGCGAATGTAGAATTTCTACTTGCCTCCAAAGTTGTACAGTAGTAACCGCAAGTTAATCCAGCAAGTGTTGTTGCCGTTCCTCAGCGAGGCTGCCGCGCTGGGGGCGAGGGGCAGGCGGGCTGCCTGGCGCAGTGCCGGCGCGCCACGGCGGCGGCGCTGTGCGGCTGCGTGCCCTACACGCTGTACGCCCCCCGCGGGCAGCGAAGCCGCGCCTGCATGCTCAGGGATCTCGGTTGTCTCAGTAAGCATAGAGGTAACTGTTCAAGCTCGACAATTGCAAACGTTGTAACAGGACAATAATACACACTGAATAACTTACACTCTACTAATCTGCAATTACCAGCAAAGAAGAGTCTTCAATAGTAGATTGTTACACAAGGGTTGAAAGTCAGCCATTTCACCCGAGATGTTTCTGGCGCTCGAACGAAGTGAGAGCGCCAATAGTTCGAGGGTGAAATGGATGACATTCACCCGAGTTAAACAATCTACTTTTCATTTCGACTATGTGAGGAAATTAAAATACTACACACACATTTAATGAAACAGGCATATTTATAAATCAGAAACAGATTATTAACAACAGCTTTTGTCTGTTCTATAATCTCACACATGTCACTGGAATCACTTTTCGAAACCATTTTCAATCACAATTAACACAAGGTATGTATTTATATTGAATCTCGTTTTCCCGCTAGTTATTTAGCAAACTTAAATTGTTTTCTTTTCTTCTGAAAAAAAAGTTATAATTCTCGTACATACTGCCAACATTAGAAAAGTTTTGAAAATCGAATCTATTGGTTACATTGTAATCGAGTATCTAGGCGGCCATATAAAGAACAAGCGTCATGATATCAAGGCATTATGACGTAACTTAATTATCATGGACTCCATAGCAAACCCTAAAATTAAAAAGAAATTAAGTACTTTCCGCCCTAGGGATGAAATAAGCTACTTTCCACCCGACTATCTACCATGAAAATTAAACTTTTCGAACAGGAGAGATGAAAAATATTAATTACTTTCACATAGGTTATATTATTATATGAAACATCATTGATCTGTTATTTCCTTAGAGAAGTTCTTGTACCTGTTCCCGTCCACCGCCAACCCCGACGACCCACAGATCTCCGAGGAGATAAAGGACGGGATCTATTGCGAGAACTGTCGCGTGTCTTGTACCCGCCAGCTGTACGCCGCCGACGTCTCCTACTCCGAGATCAGAGACAGGGCGACTATCCATCGAAATTCTCTTACGTGAGAACACAATCACTTATTTATAATGAGGTTCATTGCCTAGATGTCATCTATCTTAATCACCTATAATCTTATACTTACCTAAAAATATATTTAAGCGAATTTTCGGGGCAATTTATTTTATTCTGTCCGTCATTGACTGCATTCCTTCGGACGGTAAAAAGCTGTGGTGAAGTCCTGTACTAACTTTTATTAGCTATACCTGTGACCAGAGGGCTGGTTTATTCCTTACGCAGAGAATTGGCATTGCCATTCAACGTGGCAATGCCGCCAGTCATCTGGCCACCGTTCCAGTGGATGTCGATGGGAATGAATTCTTTGACGCCTAAAACTGTAGGTTTGTATACCTATATATTTTGTAATGATTCTATATTTTTTTAAATAATGTAAATTATCTTAAATGAACGTTTACTTATAAAAAATGGAAAAGACAATATTCAGGGCGGGACCTGAACGGGGAATACTCTGTCAAGTGACTACTCTGGTACGTGAACTTGTTATCCCTTAGCATTTCCCCTTGAAAGGGAATGTCAATTTGCGTCCTGGATGTTGACTTTTTCTTATAAAAATTTCAATATTTAAATTGTTATTAACGTGACGCTCACATTCACAGTGAACATCATGAAACTGATTGCTTTTATATTTGTACAGGCGCTATGACAAGTTATAAACGGGGCAATGGTTGATTAATTGCCAATTACCACTTAATTAACATCTAGAGGTTAATTTTATGCTATCATTTACTATCGGATTTCAATGGATTAGAGATCAAATAAAAAGAAACTGCTTTGTAATGTTAGATACCTACATACAGTTCAATGATTACATTCTATGGTGGAAGAGCTCTGCTTTACTCGGCATGGATTGGTCGGTCCGACCAGGAAAGTCACACCCTATCACTTGAGATCGACTTTAACTTTAGCAATGCTGCTTCAACCGCTTTCTGAGAGAACCTAACACCTATATTTTCCATTCCTGACGGCCTCTGTGGCGTAGCAGTAGTGCATTCGACTGCTACGACAAGGGGCGCGGGTTCGATTCCCGCTCAGGCGCACAAATATTTGTATGCATGAATATGTCTATTTGCATTGGTCTGGGTGTAGCTATGTATAATATGTATATATTTACAAAAAAAACGTATATAAGTATGTTTATCCGAATTCAAGAATTCATAACACAAGCCAGTTAAACTATGCTTACTTTGGGTCTAGAAAGCGCTGTGTAAAATGTCGTAGAATATTTATTATTTATTATTCTTATTTCTCTTGTTACTGTTTTCCCTCTGCTGGAAGTGACACACGGGGGACACGCGGTGTTGCAAGCATACATTGGCATTGGCCTACCTACTTTAGTAGAATAATAATGTATTCCAAACTCTATTAAGTCAACCCTAAACTAAGCTCGATCAGATAATGCCTAAATAAACTAAGTGAATTTGTTTCCACAGCAAGGGCTTGAGCCTGATCAACTCGACTACGGTCTACTTGTTCTACACCGCGGGTCCCCGCCCAGGCTACCGGCTGGAAGTCCACGCGCCTTGGTACGAGGTTCTCGGTATGTTTGAATCTTACACTTTTTTGTCCCTATCCCATCAGTTCAAGCTAGTTAGATTTGAGGCAGCAAGGAGCGCACAGCCCATGATTTATCTAATATGGCGAGAACAATGTTTGTCATTACCACCAAATACGATCTCTTCAAGATAATGGTAACCAGTAGGTAGGCCTACCATGAAACACAGCACGTATTTCGAGCCCGCAAGCAACACGAACTTTACGTTCGTGTTTCGTGCGTGCTGGCCTGATATTTTGGATGTGTAGGTACATCCGAAATTTCGGATCTCATGGTGACCCTGCAGAATAGAAGTAGGGTGTGTAATGGTATAATTATTAAAGGACAATGCCCATGTCAGTATGGAAATCGGTTGCACACTTTTTTTTGCTATGTCACACAAGTATAAACTGCATTAAAAAGCCTGCATTAAGTATTATTTGAAATATAAACGCATATTGTAACAGAACTTGGGGTTATTGAGAAATTAAATTATTACAACGAGAAAAACAACAAACACAAGAAAATATTGTGACACAGACTGCTGAACTGACGTTTTAGTAAGACAGGGATACCATGTATAAATTAAGAGAAAACTACCACTGAAGCACACAATATTTTACAACTTCAACTGATTATCACTAATAATTTAGGAATACATACACGAAATATTAAGATTTCATAACTGCAACATATTTGAATGTCACATTGCAAATTATTATCACGTATTATTATTTAACCATTTTGTTTTAAAAAGATTGGTATATTTGCATTCTACCGCCAATGATTTATTTTATATAATGGTAACAATTAAATTAAAATGGAAACGATTATTCATTCAATTTTCATATTTTTATAAGTTAAATTCAAACCCCAAGTTCTTTAGAAGCGATTTAGTGTTGAAACGTCATACTATAATCAATATTATTTTTTAACATTTGAAATATTGAGGCGAACGTCTAAAAGCGCAACCAAGAATGGGCATTCTCCTTTATGGTAATTACTCTTAGTTTTAATATTTTAAGTACACTGAACAATACTTACAGTTATTATTTTTATAATATATTTATAACATGAAGTCTAAAAAAATAAAATTAGATAAAAAAGTAGCAACTATTTTTGTTTGCATATTTTTCTACGTCCTACTTAATACCTACCTATACGATATTATGTTTTATTGCAGCAATTCTAAGCACACAATGGATGGCGGTGGCGGGGGCGCCGATAGCGGTTGTGCTCGAGCTATTATACTTCTGTACCTTCAGGTGGATACACCATTTCATTAGGAGAACGAGGCTTGCGAACCTCAGAGCGCCATCTATGTAGTATTTCGGCAACTTTTTTTATACTTCTAGCGCCATCTAGTGATAAATAAACTTTTGAGACTCACAATGTTGTTACTACGGAGTATAGATGTCGCTTTCTGCTTTCAGTATTAAAGAAATATACGCACACTCTTGAATTTTTTCTTACTGTACAGGCTGATACAACAGCTCAGGTTTTCATCTGTCCTGAAATACCGCACGATTTTTTTTTATTTTACCTTTTCTTTGTACCTTTAGTGCAGGCACGCCGGCTTCGTGTAGGTACTTCCTACCAGACAAACCAAAACATACTCCTAAGGTAGCAAATTAGATCATAATTTTTTTTTTCGTGCGGAAATCCCTTCGGTTACCCCCCCGCCAGCCAGCGGGGGCGGTTATGTCGGGCTTGAACCGACTAAAACCGCACGCCGTCTTGGGTCTACAGACGCCGGGGTGTAAGGTTGCCCATAGAGCATATCCCTCGCACCCCGACTGACCCTGGGCCATCTCCGGTTTCGAGATGGCCCCCTCGGGTTTGGGAACCACGGTGTCCCCGTCTTGCCCCGGTTTGGGGGAGGGGCGCTAGTCGCCCCACCGTCCCGGCCTGCTTCTGCTGGGGTGACAGGCGGCCTCACCTGCCACCCCCAGGCGAAATAAAAATACCTATTCGTCGCCCTATTAGAAAGGTCTGGTATTTCCGCTAGCCTCTATAGCTAAGCTACATTGTTTGTGTTATTAGTGCTTTCACATTGGTAGTGTACTAGCTGGGGTTCGAACTCGCATCCCTTCGATCGCAAGTCCACTAGGCTACCGCTAGGCTGTCGTTCCGTTCGAACCGGAAGTCTTCTATACAATTTTTATGTATTTATTTTTGTTATTTGAATAGTGTCACAGACAAGGTCGGCCGCGCCTTGAGGTCGAAGAGATACGCATCAAGTATGACCCACAGACCTAGCTACCGGCTACCACAATACAATGTTATCTAATATCTACATCTTTCTCTCATTTGAGATAACAAATATTGATTATACTACATATTTTTCTAAATAAACTGAAGCTGGCCGAAGGTTAAAAGCTAAAACTAAACCTAGATAATCCGGCTTTACGTCATTCCGAAATGTTTTAGCGATGTACAGTCACCGGCAAAAGTAGCTTTATTACTTCCAACTATTAAGTACCTAAGTAGTCTGTGTAAATACTTTTCAATTTACAGACCAATGCTATATATAAGGTGTCACAAAATTAGGTCTCTGAATTTGGTGAGATGACTTGGTATCGACAAAATATGTATTTGAAAGAAAAAAAATCGGGTAAAAAAAAAAAAAAAAATATATATAAAAAAATTTATCAAAATGTAAAAAAATACCACCAGCGACGAGTATACGTGACGCTGGTCGCGATTTAGGTATTTCCTACACATCCGCTTGGAGAATACTGCGAGGATACTATCCGCGATACTAAATCGCGACCAGCGTCACGTGTGCTCGTCGCGTCACGTGACGCTGGTCGCTGGTGGTGCTTTTTTTTTTTTTTTTTTTTTATATATTTTTTTTATTTTACACGATATTTTTTTTTTTGTTTCAAATACATATTTTGTCGATACCAAGTCATCTCACCAATCAGAGACCTAATTTTGTGACACCTTTTATATAAATTTGTGATTTTGACCTTAATTTTGACCTTTTTATTCTACTTAAGCAGCGAATAATGGTCTTGATATTTAAGGTAAGTGCCATCTGCCTAGGGAAAGAGGAAGGTTTAGCTGGGCAATTCGTGTTGTGGAAAACTTGACTGTACCACAATTCGTACAGCGATAAGAAGCTTATAAGTTTAGTTGCAGACTGTATTTTGAACCAATGTTCAATAACTTATACACGATAATCATAAGAATATTTGAAGTATTTGACATTGGAAGTAACGGCACGCTTCACCATGATTTATTAAAAACCAATTCAATCAACATTCTTGAGTCGTTGCGTTCGCAATGCCATCGCGAGTGAGACAAAGCATTTGTTGAACTTTAAAGCTTTTATGTACATATTAAGTTAATTGTTACAGACAAAAAATAACTGAAAAATTAGAATTGCTATTTTATAGTATGTGTATATTGTAGCTATATCAGACCCTTTTTTTTTTTTTTCGTGCGGATATCCCTTCGGATACTCCCCCGCCGGCCAGCGGGGGCGGTTATGTCGGGCTTGAACCGACTATAACCGCACGCCGTCTCGGGTCTTCAGACGCCGGGGTGTAAGGTTGCCCATAGAGCATATCCCTCGCACCCCGACTGACCCTGGGCCATCTCCGGTTTCGAGATGGCCCCCTCGGGTTTGGAAACCACGGTGTCTCCGTCTTGCCCCGGTTTGGGGGAGGGGCGCTAGTCGCCCCACCGTCCCGGCCTGCTTCTGCTGGGGTGACAGGCGGCCTCACCTGCCACCCCCAGGCCTGCGCTCATGGAGGACGGAGGTCGTTAAGCGACCTCCGGCGCCTGAGTCGCCTGCGACGCGCGGCGAGCATGTTGCGGGCTCGGCGGGCCGGGAGAGTTCTGAACCTCTCCCGGGCGCGCTCCGCCATCTCCTTCGCGAGCATTACATGCTCGCAGAAGGAGGTGGCGGCGGCCCACGCGTTCGCGCTCCGCACCATTGCCGCAATCATGCTGCCGAGCGAGAGGACTCCCACCCCGATGGCTGCCACGAGGTCACGCCTCGGCGCCTCCCACGCCGGGCAGCTATATCAAACCCTCGGTTCTATTATTATCTGTTTTGGGGCCTTACCACGACGCGCTAAAAACAATTCATATGCGGGTCACTCGGTTGTGCGAGAGAGATGGAGTTATACACTGTGCATAGCTCGATCTCTCTCCGCCAGCAGAGTGACCCGGACTATTAATATATTACATGATACTACCACAGATTATGCTACTAAATTCAGAGTGCGACCACGGAAATCATATCGACTATATTTAAAGTAAATATTTATGGTAATAAAGTACATTAATATTTATTATAAATATACAAACCAAGGCAAATATGACAAATTTAAAGTCTCATGGGCACTGAGAACAACAATGTGCGCCGTATCAATGAAATCACTACTGACAATACAACACCCTAATTGGTAATTTATTTAATGATTATTTCTTTAATGACTAATAATCATGAGACATGAGTTTCCGTAACGTTAAACGAATTTATACTACAATTATATTTTGAGCCGTAATTGGCTAGTCGACGTTAGGGACGCGATAATAGGTATACGTGTCGCCGGAGGTCGCTTAACGACCTCCGTCCTCCATGAGCGCAGGCCTGGGGGTGGCAGGTGAGGCCGCCTGTCACCCCAGCAGAAGCAGGCCGGGACGGCAGGGCGACTAGCGCCCCTCCCCCAAACCGGGGCAAGGCGGGGACACCGTGCTTCCCAAACCCGAGGGGGCCATCTCGTAACCGGAGATGGCCCAGGGTCAGTCGAGGTGCGAGGGATATGCTCTATGCGCAACCGGCGTCTTTAGACCCGAGACGGCGTGCGGTCTTAGTCGGTTCAAGCCCGACATAACCGCCCCCGCTGGCTGGCGGGGGGGTATCCGAAGGGATTTTCACTCGAAAAATAAAAGGTACACGTGTCCGAACTGACGCTTAGTAATTTTAATATTTTTTTACTAACAATACGAACACCACCCCAAATGTTTTGTATAGAAAATAGCTTCAATATTTTGATGGTGTCCGAATGGTCGGTAAAAAAATATTTGAATAAGAAAGGATCAATTCGGACACGTGTCCCTAACGTCGGCTAGCCTCCGAGCCTTAACCTAGCGCAATATTTACCACGTAGCATAAAGTTAGAGCGAAGTGCCCCACGGCGCTCACTCTTGTACCACAATGCTGTGAAAGGGTTCAACATAATTCACACTTGGCTACTAACTGACATTTACTTTTCAACTCTTCATCCTCACCCAATTGCCAATCCCGGAGACTCCTAAAGCGTGCACTGGAGCCCGGGGTCCGCTGTCCGTTCTCCGTTTCATAATTTGGTTTATCGCTTGATTATCCGCATACTAGAACCCTTTTGGGTCTAGATGGCGTTGTGTACTTTGTCCTACAATATTTATTTATTACTAGCTGTTGCCCGCTTCTTCGCCCGCGTGAATTTCTGATCCCGTTCTCGTATTCCCTATTCCTGGGATAAAATTACGTGAACCCTTTGTATGGGAATATTAGAAAAGTTTTTTTTCCAGGTATTTTTTTTAAGAACCATCCTCTTACTTCAAGGAATACTAAAATAAAACGGCTAAGTGTGAGTTGGACTCGTCCATGAAGGGTTCCGTAGCAGCAAGTAACATAATAATGTTTTTTTTTTTAATTTTAATATTTGAGTTGATTGAATGAGAGGTAAATTGCGGTTTACGATTTATGACGGGTTAAAAATATTACTTACTAGATCTCGTTCAAACCAATTTTCGGTGGAAGTTTACATGGTAATGTACATCATATATTTTTTTTAGTTGTATCATTCTCTTATTTTAGAAGTTGGGGACACACACACACACACATTTTACCACTTTGGTAGTGTCTCTCTAGCAAACTATTCAGTTTAGAAAAAAATTATATTGGAAACCTCAATATCATTTGTGAAGACCTATCTATAGATACCACAAACGTATGGGTTTGATGAAAAAAATAATTTTTGAGTTTCAGTTCTAAGTATGGCCACAGATTAAATAATATTATTCTAATGTGGGGAACCCGCAAAATTTAATGTTTTTTTTCTATTTTTGTGTGAAAATCTTAATGCGGTTCACAGAATGCATCTACTTACCAAGTTTCAACAGCATAGTTCTTATAGTTTCGGAAAAAACTGCCTGTGACATACGGATGGACAGACAGGCAGACATGACGAGTCTATAAAGGTTCCGTTTTTTGCCATTTGGCAACGGAACCCTAAAAATGAATTAGCGAAATCGGTTCAGCTGTTCTCGGGATTTGCGCTTAGCAACACATTCAGCGATTCATTTTTATATTATAGATTAATCGCTTTTACGTGAGCCACTATCGACTGACCGCCCAATTACGAGAGGACTTTCCTCTCAGGATTGGGGGGTCAATCGACACGTAGCCTAGTCCAGCAATCGACAGGTGAACCGGCTGGCAGATGGGGTTGGTCTGAGATTAGTCAAAGATCTTAGTTCCTCATACATCCATTTACTCACCCTTGGATTTACATTGCATGATACTTACACGCTATATATAAGGTGTCACAAAATTAGGTCGAGATGACTTGGTATCGACAAAATATGTATTTGAAACAAAAAAAAAACGGGTAAAAAAAAAATATAAAAAAGAAAAAAAAACACCACCTGCAACCAGCGTCACGTGACGCGACGAGCCCGTGACGCACGTGGTAGGCGTGCAGTCCTTCTCGCAGTATTCTCCAAGCGGATGTGTGGGAAATATCTAAATCGCAACCAGCGTCACGTGTGCTCGTCGCTTCGAGTGCCGCTGGTCGCTGGTGGTGTTTTGTTTTCATTTTTTTAATATTTTTAAATATATATATTTTTTTATTTTATTTTACCCGATTTTTTTTTGTTTCAAATACATAAATTATATGTATAATTATATACAAAATATATAAAACAAAATCGTGTTCGTAATAACCGGGATGAATCGAGAACAGGGGGACCAATTTTCATGATTTTTGATTTTATTGTTTTTATGGCGGCCAGCGGTGTTGTTTTGTCGGACTCGAACGACCAAAACCTCATGCCGCCTTGGGACTTTAATACCGTTGTGCAAGGAGACATTCTCGAAATAAATTCAGCTGATAATGTAACCAATATAACTTGATTGTAAGGCGGGACGAAGTTAGCCGGGTCAGATAGTTTATTATAAAAAAAGTCAAACAATAACAGATATTATTACAAACCCACCTCGCTATCACTTTTGGAATTCGGCTGAACCATGCGTGAATATACACTGAACATATACACCCATCTACTTATTGACCTTGAAATATGTAACCTTCCGTTACATAACACGGATAACACCGCGTATGCATAACATTGCCGGCGATGACTACAAAAGATCCGTGCCAAGGAGACGTTAGTTTTAGAGGTGAACAAACTCGTGAATGTTTTGGTACCTTTGGCGTTTGGTGGCTGCGTGTCTGAGAGGTCTTACTTTGGTGCTAGCACGTAGGTACAGTCGCCCACAGAACTTGCTGAGCGCTAACCAATATACAAACAATCTTTAGATTGAAATAAATCAATAAATAATTTGATCTATATGTCATTATTTTTGTAATCATCCCAGGATGTTTATATACGGTGTCACAAAATTGGGTCTCTGAATTTACTGAGATGACTTGGTATCGACAAAATATGTATTTGAAACAAAAAAAAAATATCGGGTAAAATAAAAAAATATATATATAAAAAATATAAAAAAAAAATGAAAAAAAAACACCACCAGCGACCAGCGTCACGTGACGCGTCGCGCCCGTGACGCACGTGGTAGGCGTGCAGTCCTTCTCCTCGCAGTATTCTCCAAGCGGATGTGTGGGAAATACCTAAATCGCGACCAGCGTCACGTGTGCTCGTCGCGTCACGTGACGCTGGTCGCTGGTGGTGTTTTTTTTTTCATTTTTATATTTTTTATTTTTATATTTTTTTTATTTTTATTTTACCCGATATTTTTTTTTGTTTCAAATAATTATTTTGTGGATACCAAGTCATCTCACTAAATTCAGAGACCTAATTTTGTGACACCTTATATTTATTTATAGTTTTAGAGCGAAAACAAATAAATAATACATATTCTACGACTTTCTACACAGCGCTTTCTCGACCCAAGGTAAGCATGGTTTAACTAGATTGTGTTATGGGTTCCAGAATGCGGATAAACATACTTATTTTTTTCTGTTATACATACATATTATACATAGAAACACCTAGACCAATGCAAATAGACATACCTATTCATGCATACAAATATTTGCACTGAGCGGGAATCAAACCCGCGCCCCTGTCGTAGCAGTCGAATGCACTACCGCTACGCCACAGAGGCCGTCAAAGGTGGTTAGTAACTTAGTATGTGTTAAGCTAATATCGATTGCCACTGCAGGTACTGTTGTTTATTGAGTCAGTGGCTTTATTACCTACCTCAATAAATGCTGAGTAGTTTTTTTTTTGTTTTTTTTTTTCATCTGTTATGCACTTTATAGCTTAAAATTGCAAACTGAAACTGTATAATATTATTTTTAATTAGTTCTGTTTATGACCTATACCAGGTGTTAGGGAAACGCTCCCGGAAACGAAGACATTAAAACAGTACTAGGTCTGCAAGGCGAATCGCTGCTTGCAATGTTGAGCTGAGTGAGACATCGTGAATCAGATTTTGAAAATTTTGAACAGTGATCATTCCTCCGTAGCAAGTCCGATTTTGAAAATTCTTTTTGAAAGTCACAACTCTGGACATGTTTTCTGATCGTGTAAAGTTTGGTCACAGTTTCTCTAGCGGTTATTTTGTAATCCCATCGGGAATTTTTTTAACGGTGATCATTCCTCTGTTAATTAATTTTTTCAAAATATATCCATAAACCTTCCTCTGATTGACCTCTTTAATCATGCTAAATTTGGTTCTGATTGGATTAGTAGTTTAGGAGGAGTCCTGTGACAAAGAAAATCCTGAAGTCTAGTATGAGGAGCTTTCGCTCGACTTCGTCTCACTCAGCTCAAAAAACAAATACGAGTCATTTTTTTATCGATGGGCTTAATTTTACAATTTTTTATTAGTGGAGGAGGACACCGTGTGGTTTTAGTCGGTTCAATTTCAGCACGCCCATCCCATCGTTGGCACCAATGGGCACACGTAAAATAAAAGCATTATTTATGCTTCTTGCGGCATCTCATCTTATTGTGGCTTTCATTTTATTTCATCTTAGGTAAAGTGATACATTTTTTTATAAAATTATATTTGTATTTAGCTGTACTGGCATGATGGAGCGTGAATAATGGTAATAGAAAATTTAAAAAAGTGAAAAATAAAGAAGTGAAAAATATATCGAAAAATTTCGAAACAGTCAAACATAAAGTTTCACCCTTTGTAGAGTATGTTTTTCTTCATGTTGGCAATTTGCTATCTTACCGTAATACAAAACTGTACCTTTACTGTACTTTTAGAACATTTAAACGAGGCGAATAAGAGAATTTTAGGAATGTGGAGCTGGAGCAAACAAGTGAGCCGAATGTGAAAGAAGCCAAGTCAGTAGGCACTATTAGTATTATGTTTGATAGAGCACGTGTATATGAATTCACCCTACCTGATGGCAAGTATAATCCAGAGAATTAGGTCATCATTATAGATGGTGATTTTCAGTTTAACGGCCTTCATAGATTATGTTTCACGCCCCGCTTAAAGGACCTGGTGTTGCTGGAAAAGAGAAACAATTGTTTTGGCAAATAATTGCAAGTTTTTATGATGCATCAAAGAAAAAGGTGCTGAACCGTCTATTCTACGATGAAATTGTTTTATGATTGGTAGTTGGCCAATGTCTACCAGGGTTCCTGTGGAGTTCCTTCTTAGGACATACCCAGGGCCACTGGAAAATGCCATCCATGACGAAACACCCTGTTGTGGTCAGTTCCAAATTGGTGATAATATCTACGTCAAATGAAAAAAACTTTTAAAAAACCTGAACGCAGTTTATTAGTATGACCAAGACATTCTCCAATGACGCATGACCAAGACATTCTTCGACGCCACATACGCCAATATCTCCATTATTTAGAATTTGCTTACTGTTAAATTGCTGTTCGGAATTTAATAAAGTGCTGTGCACGACAAGCCCCGCATATATAATACGTTCAATAAAGGTGGTAGAGCCCGCTTTGTCAAGCACGAGTAGCTCGGCATAACTGGGGAATTCCCACTCTCTCACTTACCTGCTAACGAATTTAAATAGCAGTGTGCTACATTTGCATTTACGGTGGGTCAGAATGTCGAATATTTCTTTTCCATTCGTCTTCTACTCTTTTCTTCACGCTTGCCTCTCTACAGGTGGCATTATCACCCACTTGGCAGCAGGGGTGGTTGTGTCTAATTATTCCGAACCTGACCTGGTCGCGGGTTAGGTTAGAAACTTGAAAAAAAATGTAATATTTGTTCCGAACGTAACCCTCTTCCTAACCTGACCCGACGCGACGTCTCGTTCCTATCATAACCCGAATTGCGCAGATGGGTCATTCTCTCTAATCTTTCTCAAAATAAAATGTGTCAAATCAATATTTAATATTTAGTGTCCAAAATGCGGGAACGGAGCGGAGCGTAGTAATAAGTAATTTGAACTGTTGCGTTCCGTTTGGTGAGTGAGAGTGCCGGAGCCCAAACTCCTTTCGCATCCCCTCCATAACTCCTTTCCCATCCCCTCCCAAACTCATTTCCCTTTCCTTTACAGGGTCGGCAGCGCGAGTGTGACGCCACTGGTGTTGCACACGTCCATAGGCCACGGTAACCGCTTCCCATCAGGTTGGCCGTGTGCTTGTCTGCCACCTTAGTGGTATAAAAAAAAAAAAACAACCAACCAACAATTCAGTCTACTTTGTATAATGCACTAGCGGTTCATGTTCATCCCGGCAGCAACATGCAGCGGGTTAAATAATATTGTGATATAACCTTCGCTCAATTGCCACCAATAAATGGACAAAGTTTTATCGGAACTGAATGAACGGGACGATAGCGCATAAAATACGAACAATTACATTGATCAGCTGTTCAATAAAAAACATCTATATATTTAAACTCGAACAAGATAAACCATTACGATGTAGGTTAATAAATTATTATCAGAAACCTATACGTGTGTATATATCATACTGATAACAGCCATAACTCGTGGCGTCTGCCCATAAACCTAACGATATATCAAAGCTCGGGCCAGACACGAACCAACAGCGGCATTTACATACAATTTATCAATGAAAGTTCTACCATCCGAGGCCAATATTTTATTGTCCTAACTCTAAATACAAAATAGTAATACGAAAGCCGTTATTTACATAAAATATTAACAGAAATAACCCAGATATAACTACTTATGTTTCATTCAACCATTAACTTCTTTGAGGTTTAGGAACTTTAAACACTGGCATTGTCCTGCGTTCGAATTGTATCTAATTTACAAAATTTTGCATGCCTATTCTAAGGTCGAAACACTTTTCAATTTTGGCAACACCATTGTAACAGTGCTTCCTGCAAAATAAATGCTTTAATTTGAAGAATTTCTAAAAAAAGTAGAATTGATGAAATACCCTTGCACCAAACACCTAAATAATCTTAAGAAGAAATCTTTAGTTTGTCCAGAGTGACTGGATCGTTAGGTATTCCCGCGCCAACAGGGACTGCACCCGGTATAGGAGATGTTTGTGGCTCGCCGATAATCGCTGGTATTACCTATAAAATGAAAAAAGCATAGTTACCTACGGGTCATTGGACTGGGCTGAGCAGAATAAACTAACTGGCTAATTGCGTTTCGGTTCCGGGGAAGTACCTTTTTTTTTTTTTGTGCGGAAATCCCTTCGGATACCCACCCGCCGGCCAGCGGGGGCGGTTATGTCGGGCTTGAACCGACTAAAGCCGCACGCCGTCTCGGGTCTACAGACGCCGGGGTGTAAGGTTACCCATAGAGCATATCCCTCGCACTCCGACTGACCATGAGCCATTCGCAGTGTCCCCTCTGATAACAGCAGACGGGTACCTGGAGCGACCATCCCCCCCGCGGGCATTGCAGGCCCGCCATACCCCGACCCCCTCGTGCAATGGGGTCAGCTGGCCCTGAAAAGGGCCGGTTGGTCTGACTCTTGGCCGTTGACGTTGACGCCAGCTACTCCAGAGGAGCAATCAATGATGCGTCATCGCCCACGTTGCCCAGGGTGCTCCAAACTTGGAGGTGATACAACCAATCGCACCCCTCCGGGGAAGTACCAACCACCCTCTGCCTAAATCAATGAAATCAATCTATGATGTCTTATGTTTTCTATTGTGTGTACGTAAACCTAAAATATAAATAACCAGCTCGCTACTAATGACTAATAATCCGCCGGTTGGTTATAATTTTTTGGTCGTATCTCCGGTTCTCTTAACCAATTGCAATCAAACATACAGCAGATTTTAAGTCTGACCAAGACCATTCTAATAGAAAAAAAAACATCAAAATGCGTTCAGTAGTTTTTGCATCGATCGAGTTGTATTCAGAATCGTTCATTTAACGTAACGCTAGTTTTTTTTTTAAATATCATCAATGTACAGACACAACTACATTACAATTTTATAATAGTATGGCTGTTGCCCGCGGCTTCGTCCGGTTGGAATTCTGATATCGTTACTCCTACCCATGGGACCCTATCCCAGCATCACGACCAATAACGGTTTAGGCAACGTTCTCGTCTAAAGCTCCAGACGGCTTATTTTTTTCGACACCTCCAACCTCTAACAAATATCATTATATTTTAGCCAATGTTCATGAAAAACCTGACAAATAATATACTAAAACCTTCCTCGAGAACCACTCTACCCATTGGTGAAAACAGCAAGAAAATCGATGCAGTAGTTTTTGAGTTAATCGCGAACAGACAGACATATGTGATAGTGAGTGATAAAAATATGCTGCATTTCATATTAATTACTAAGATTGTCACGTATCATAGTACTGTGAACTATGTATCAATATTACCTGTTGTCCTAACATGATAAGGATCTGTGCAACCTTCCGAATAGCTTCCAGATCTTGTGGAGTTGGTATCGATAGTCGCGCCTCCTGTAGGTGTGTAGGGTGTGGGCTCAGCCGGGATGTCAGCTCCGAGACCAGCGTTAGTGGGATACCTTCAGACTGGTACGCCTAAGCACAAAATATTAAATCATTTGTTAAAATAATTCCTAGTTTGAGGATCATTAAGAATGTCAGGCAGGCAAGTACCGACCTCCATGATCGGGGCCTGAGGACGGCAGTTGGCCGACTCGCCGTCCTTACAGAAGCAGGCCGTGGCGGAGGCGTGTCGTGTGTGCCCTACACACGCCTGCCAACTCACCGAAGCGGGATAAAACCCGACCCCACCAGGCGAGGCCGCGTTGGCGGCCAAAGTCCGCCGGCAACCCTGGGGTTATCCTTTCGAGGGCTTACCCGGGGTGCCCGGCAACGGACACTTGGGGAGGACACCGTGCGGTTTTAGTCGAGACACGACATAACCACCCCCGCTGGCTAGCGGGGGGGTATCCGAAGGGATTTCCGCACGTAAAAAAAAAAAAAAAAAAAAAAAAAAAGGCAGGCAAGTACCTACCAATATACCAACAGGCTTGTGGCCGAGGAATCTGTCTCTATTGAAAAACTGGAATATACACATATTATATTTTAATGATGATACGTGACATTTTTAGGGATTTTCTTTATAAAAGCCCTATTGCTATCGAGTTGTCGTCGTCGTCGACGTCATCGTTGCCAATTTTCTGTCACGGTTTTGAGTATGAAGGAGATGAGCTATCGAGTTGCTGTTTTCGGTAATAGATTCGTGCTGGGGTGAACCATTGCAAGGTAAAGTCGCTAAAAATCGCAAAAAAAAACGCAAGTCGAAAATCCCTTGTCTTCGGCTGAGCTCGTCTCAGGAATTCAACTTGTTTTTTATTGAGCTGAGTGAGACGAAGAAGAAAGCTCCTCATACCAGACTTCAGGATTTTCTTTGTCACAGGTCTCCTCCTAAACTACTAATCCAATCAGAACCAATTTTGTCAAGATTAAAGAGGTCAATCAGAGGAAGGTTTATGGATATATTTTGAAACAAGTTGAATTCCTCAGCCGAATACAAGGGATTTTCGATTTAGCGTTTTTTTTTTTTTTTTTTTGCGATTTTTTCTTTATCTTGCAATAGGTGAACTGGGTGAACCCCAGCACGAATCTATTACCGAAAACAGCAACTCGATAGCTCATCTCCTTCATACCCAAAACCGTGACAGAAAATTGGCAACGACGACGACGACAACTCGATAGCTATAGGGCTTTTTCAAAAGGGGTGTGTGTTGGGTAGCCTCCTCGAGTGTCGTTCCGATTCCGATCCCGCTGCAGTCCGGGGGGAGCGGAATCGGAGCGGCCGGTACACCCTGGGCGGCGGTCAATGGCTTCCCCCTTCATGGGGTTGGCATTGATCGTCGGCTAATACCCAACGTGGCGGGAACACATCGCTCTCCGTACTCCTCTGCTTTCAGAGGAGACAGGACGAGCGATGGTGTTAGTGGCTGAGGCTACCATAGGATCCTGTGGGATCCAGGGGCGGGTTGGCCCACTGCTAACGCAGGGGCCGACGGGCACTTGTGCCGTCGCCGGTGAGAGAGGACTAGCCATCCTCTCGCGTTCCGTAATCGGCAGGTGATCAGCAACGACCTGACTGGTGGCTCCAGAAGGGTACGCCGTGAACTTGCCGACCGGAGGGCTTGCCTTTATTGGCCGGCCCACGACAAGGAAAAGTCGTAAAAACCTATGGATACCAGCCGACCTCCATAGTATATAGGCTTATCCAGGTGCAGGGGGCTCCGCCTGGATGGACCACCTTTCCCCCATACTCGTGGGATATGACATGGACACAAATCTGTATATCAAAAAGAAACCGGCAACCGAAACAAATCAAAACGAAAATGGCATGAAAATGGACAACGGAAAAACAAATGACGGAGTCTGCGCGGAGGTCGTGGAGGGGACGCCAAACACCACGGCGGTGTCGGAGAAATTCGACACCGCCAACGAGCGAAGTAGGGCGAGTAGCCCGGCGGGTCTGGGCGTGCAGCGGACCCGCAAGCGCAGGAGGCGCGCAAAGGCTCGGGCGGGGGAGGACGTGTCGGATGAGGACTTTACCCTCACCGGGACGACCTCGTCCTCCAGCAGCGATGAGGCGAAACCGGCGTCCAAGGTGGCTACTGGCCGCCGAGGGGCGCGTGGTGGCGTGAGGGCCGGGCAATCCACCCGAGCTCCCTCGGCTCTTGTAAGGGCCGCGGGAAACTCACCGCCGAGGCCTTCCACCTCGGCGGTGTCGGTGTCGGAGCCGTGCGGGAAGACGCGGTCACTCCTGGAGAGACTCCAGAGGGTGGCTGCGTCGTCCCAGGGGTCCCCGGACCCTCAGCAGGAGGAGATGCTGAACATTGTGTTCGGCATCGCCTCCGAAAACGAGGCTCTCGCGGCACAGCTGGCCGAGTCCCGTCGGGAGACGGCTCGGCTAGCTGCAGCTCTGGAGGAGCTAAATAGGGTGGTGGCGAGCTCCGCCCAGCCGGCACAATCAGCGCAGCCGGTGAGAACGACGCGATCGTCAAGAATGACGCAGTCGGCGCAACCATCGCCGCCGGAGCGGCTCGCGCAGTCGGTGCAGCCAGAGCAGCTGGCGCAACCGGTGCAGCTGGCTCAGCCGACGCGGTCGTCTAGGCCGACGCAGTCGAGGGCACCACCGGAGTCCTGGTTGCCGTATGTGGAGGCGCTCGAGGAGCGTATGATGAGTCGGATGGAGGCCTTAATGGACTCCATCCGCCGTCCGCCTCTGGCGCCTCCGGTGGCCGGTTACGTGGCTGCAGCCCGGAAGGTCCGTACGCTCCCGGCTGCGGGAGAGGCCCTGCCGGAGCCGGCCCGTCGCCCCGCTCCCGCTCAAGGCCCCACTCCTGCTCAGAGCAAGGGTAAGGGCAAGGGGAAGGGCAAGGGGAAGACGTCCCCAGCCCTGGCCCCAGCCCCAGCAGCGGCTTCGACCACCTCCACCCCACTGGAAGGGGGCTGGGAGGTGGCTGGAGCCAGTAAAAAGAGGCGGAAGGCCGCCAAGAAGGTCGCTAAAAAGGCCAGGAGGGCCGCGGCCGCCGCGAAGACAGCGCCGGGGAAGCTCCGTGCCCCTCGAACAACGGCCGTCGTCGTCACCTTGACGGCGGAGGCAGCGTCGAGAGGCATGGGGTATGCCGAGGTGTTGGCCAGGGTAAAGGCCAACGTGGACCTCAAGGCCCTCGAGATCCCGGGCGTCCGGTGCAAGAGCACACGGACGGGAGCCCGGCTTCTCGAGGTCCCCGGCGCCGCCAGTGGCCCCAAGGCCGACGCCCTAGCGGCTCGGCTATGGGAGTCGCTAGATGCAGCCGACGTCCGGGTGTCCAGGCCCATTAAATGCGCAGAAATGCGCATTACGGGCCTGGACGACTCCGTCACGGCAGAAGAGCTCAGGCTCGCCGTGGCGGAGGCCGGGGACTGCTCCCCGGACACAGTAAAGGCCGGAGCTATACGCTTCGGCCGCGGTGGACAGGGGGCAGCAGTTGTCGGCTGCCCTATCGCGGCGGCCCAAAAGGTCGCAGACGGGCGGAGCCTCCTGGTGGGAGGCTTCCTGAGGGCGCAGGCACGGCTTCTGCAGGCCCGACCGGCCAGGTGCTTCAGGTGCCTGTCGGTGGGCCATGTGGGGGTGCACTGCACGGCGGAAGTGACGGCGGGTGACCGTTGCTTCCGCTGTGGCCAACCCGGTCACAAGGCCGGCACGTGCGGTGCCCCGCTGCACTGCTTTAGGTGTGCAGCGGGAGGTAAGCCGGCCGACCACAGGGTTGGCAGCAAGGCCTGCGCCGGAGGGGAGCCGAAGCCGGAAGGCCGGCCTTCCGCCTCCAGTTCACAGCGGGATGCGGAGATGGGGGTTCCATAACGGATCCTCAACTCCGCATCCTGCAGGTGAACGTTGGCCACGGTGCACATGCTCAGGACCTTCTGCGCCAGAGCATGGCAGAGTGGGCCATAAATGTCGCCGCTGTCGCCGACCCATACACCCACCGGATCCTCGGGCCTGCCTGGGAAACCGCGCTGGATGGGTCGACGGCACTGGTGCACAACCCTGCCGCCGGCAGCCCCCCTCTTGCCGTCGTTGCAAGGGGACCCGGCTGCGTGGCGGCAGCGGTTGGCGACATAGCGGTCGTGGCCGCTTATATCACGCAGAACCGAGACCAAGCTGCATATGAGCAATGGCTCCGTCAGCTGGCCGTCGTCGTCAATGCCTGCCAGCCCCGTCCGGTCCTTGTGCTCGGGGACTTCAACGCCTGGTCGTATGCCTGGGGTTCCTGACACGAAAGGGGCGCGACAGGGCATAGAGGCAGGGCACTGGTGGACTGGGCCGCACGACTCGGCCTAGTCCTCCTAAATCGGGGAGCCGTGGACACGTTCGTGACCTCGAGGGGTAGCTCCATCGTGGACCTATCGTTCGCGAGCCCCTCGTTGGCGCGACGTGTTCAGGGCTGGCGCGTCGTTTTGGGGGAGGACACAAGTTCGGATCACCGATACATTCGGTTTGACGTGTCCCCCCCTGCGAGCGACGCGCCGGCTGCACCGGCTCCACCCGAGCCACGTTGGGCGCTTAAGCGACTTGATCGGGAGCTCCTCCTGGAAGCCGCCATCGTACAGGCCTGGGCCCCTGCGCCGGACAGGCCTGTCAGCATAGACGATGAGGCGGAGTGGTTCCGGGAGGCCATGACCCGTGTCTGTGACGCGGCGATGCCTAGGGCTCCGCCCTATAATCCGAGGGGTCAGGTCTACTGGTGGTCGTCGGAGATCGCGCAGCTTAGACGGGGCTGCGTGATCACGCACCGCCGGTGGGCCCGATTCCGTAGGAGGCGTCGCCGCCCCGCAGATGCGGAGGCCGAGAGGCGGAGTTGTACGAGGGATACAGGGAGGCCAGACGAGCTCTCCGAGCGGAGATAAGGCGTTCCAAACGGGACGCCTTCCGCGAGTTGCTGGAGACGCTGGAGCGGGACCCTTAGGGGCGGCCCTACCGGATGGTGAGGGGCAAGCTGCGCCCCAAGGCCCCGCCGTTAACCCGGTGTCTCTAGCCGGATCTGCTCGGAGGAGTTGTTGGCTCCCTGTTCCCAGCGCGGGCGGTGGAACATGTTCCACCGCAGATGACTCCGCCTCGGTTGCGCATGGCGCCCGACGTGGAAGACGACGACGTGCCCGAGGTCACTTGGGTAGAACTAGAGCTGGCGGTGAGAAGGCTAAGAGCCAAACACACCGCCCCGGGACCCGACGGCATTCCAGGCCGAGCGTGGGTCCTAGCTCTAGTCGACGACGCTCTCGAGCCCCGACTGAGAGGGCTTCTCAGCGCATGTTTGGAGCGGGGCCAGTTTCCGAAATTGTGGAAGACGGGGAAACTGGTCCTCATCCGAAAGGAGGGGCGCCCGGCGGACTCGCCGTCCGCCTACTGGCCCATAGTGTTGCTCGACGAGGTGTGCAAGCTCTTTGAAAGGGTAATTGCGAAGCGCCTCGTCGAGCACCTCTCAAGAGTGGGGCCGGACCTGGCGGATGGCCAATATGGCTTCCGCCAGAGGCGCTCCACCGTGGATGCCATCATGCGCGTGAGGGCTCTGGCGGAGGATGCAGTAGCCCGGGGTGAGGTGATATTGGCGGTGTCCCTGGACATCGCCAACGCGTTCAACACCTTGCCCTGGAGTTGCATTAGGGAGGCGCTCGTGTATCACGAAGTGCCTCTCTACCTCCGCCGCATAGTCGGGGCGTATTTGACGGAGAGAGCCGTCATCTACCCAACCGTGACCGGTCTCGGTCGGCGTGAAATGTCGTGCGGTGTTCCACAGGGATCGGTCCTGGGGCCGCTCCTGTGGAACATCGGATACGACTGGGTGCTTCGCGGTGAGCTCGTAGGCGGTGCCGCCGTCACGTGCTACGCGGACGACACGCTCGTGACGGCGTGCGGGGCGATGTACCGCGAAGCGACCCGAAAGGCCACGACCGCAGTTGCCCAAGTCGTTAGGCGGATCCGGCGGCTGGGTCTCGAGGTGGCCCTGCATAAAACCGAGGCCCTGTTCTTCCATGGGCCTCGGAGCAAGCCACCCGAGGGATCCAGTCTCATTGTGGGAGGAAATCGCATCGGCATCAAGCCCCATATGAAATATTTGGGGCTCGTGCTCGACGGCCGATGGGACTTCGGAGAGCACATCCGAAGTCTGGTCCCCAAATTGAAGGGCACAGGTCTTGCTCTGGCTCGGCTGTTGCCCAACATGAGGGGGCCCGATGACTCCTGCAGGAGACTCTACGCGGGGATCGTGCGGTCTATGGCCCTGTATGGGTGCCCAATATGGGCGGAGGCCCTGAGGACCAGAACTGTGCAGATGCTGCGCGCTCCGCAGCGAGTTCTGGCCATCAGGGTCATCCGAGGGTACCGCACGATCTCCTTCGAGGCGGCGAGTCTCCTTGCCGGAACTCCGCCATGGGACCTGGAAGCGAGAGCCCTTTCGCAACTGTACCAGTGGCGAAAGGAGGCGCGGGAGCAGGGATGGAACCCCGAGCCTCGAGAAATCGAGGCCGTGCAGTCCCAGCTCCGCCAGGCCATCGTGGTGGAGTGGAAGGAACGACTTGGGCAACCAAGCGCAGGGCACGCCGCAATAGCGGCGGTAAGGCCCATCATGGAGGATTGGCTGGAGAGGCGACACGGAAGCCTCTCCTACCGACTGACGCAGGTGGTCTCCGGGAAGGGGTGCTTCGGGGACCACCTGCATCGGATCAGGAAGGAGCCAACGCCTGAGTGTCATCACTGCGACGCGAGCGAGGACTCAGGGCTGCACACGCTGGCGGACTGCCCGGCGTGGGAGGCGCCGAGGCGTGACCTCGTGGCAGCCATCGGGGTGGGAGTCCTCTCGCTCGGCAGCATGATTGCGGCAATGGTGCGGAGCGCGAGCGCGTGGGCCGCCGCCGCCTCCTTCTGCGAGCATGTAATGCTCGCGAAGGAGGTGGCGGAGCGCGCCCGGGAGAGACTTAGAACTCTCCCGGTCCGCCGAGCCCGCAACTTGCTCGCCGCGCGTGCAGGCAACTCAGGCGCCGGAGGTCGCTTAACGACCTCCGTCCTCCATGAGCGCAGGCCTGGGGGTGGCGGGTGAGGCCACCTGTCACCCCAGCAGAAGCAGGCCGGGACGGTGGGGCGACTAGCGCCCCTCCCCCAAACCGGGGCAAGACGGGGACACCGTGGTTCCCAAACCCGAGGGGGCCATCTCGAAACCGGAGATGGCCCAGGGTCAGTCGGGGTGCGAGGGATATGCTCTATGGGCAACCTTACACCCCGGCGTCTGTAGACCCGAGACGGCGTGCGGTTTTAGTCGGTTCAAGCCCGACATAACCGCCCCCGCTGGCACGCGGGGGGGTATCCGAAGGGATTTCCGCACGATAAAAAAAAAAAAAAAAAAGGGCTTTTCTAAAGAAAATCGCTAAAAATTAATGCTACCACAGAGGAATGATCACCGTAAAAAAAAACCAGATGGAATTACATAATAACCGCTCGAGACACTGTGACCAAACTTTACACGCTCAGAAAGCATGTCCAGAGTTGTAACTTTCAAAAAGAATTTTCAAAATCGGACTTGCCACGGAGGAATGATCACTGTTCAAAATTTTCAAAATTCAAATCACGATGTCTCACTCAGCTCAACATTGCAAGCAGCGATTCGCCTTGCAGACCTAGTATATATAGGACACGTCAATTGGACTTCACCTCGCCTGATGGTAAGCTGAAGGTAAAGTCTCAAGGGTCACCATTACATACACGTACCATGTCAACAATGGTGGCACTCAGCTTGACGGCCTCATGAAAAGAGGATTGTCGTCGCAGCACCGCGTGACACCCACCGGTCCCACTAGTGACATTCTTTGAAGGATACGTTTTGTGGATGAAAAACACAAAAATCTATATTTAGAGTTAGGTACCTACCACTGGAATTCCCCAAGATTGTCCAGATAATACCAAACTCCCGACTACCCAGCAAAGAACTATTCTCGACACCATAGTGGCAACACTGACCCTAACATCAGCCATACACAGTCTTATAGCCATAGATTATCCGTTGCATTTACTTAATGCATTTAATGGACCAATTCAGTACAATTGGTCACTTTAGTTCCATTGTTGCAAAACGTCTGGTTTCCCCGACATTGTGTGTCGTATGGAAACGAGGGTGGTTATCTATTGATTATAGCAAAGTAGCAGTTGCAGTGTGGAATTCTGATCCCGTTCCTGCTGCCCAAGGGATCCTATTCCACGGATAAAAAGAAGCCTATGTGTGATTCCAGACTACACGACACGACGGGTCAGGATAGGAAGAGGGTTACGTTCGGAACAAATATTACATTTTTGAAGTGAAACTTCTTTACAATCGTTGTGATTTCAAACTCGATGAAACGAAAAAATCCGTTCCCGCAGGGGGAACGCACAGGTAGATTTCGTGAAGCAATTAATCATTTTTACCATGTTTAATTATTTTTTCTCGAAAACGGTAACTTTTAGCGAAAAACTTTTCAGACATACTTAAAAATGGCCTATCGATTAAAAATGTTTCCGACACCAAGAATGTTCACCGGTTAGAAGTTATGATTTTTTCCCGAAAAATTTTGGTTTTTCCCCCCTCCACTTTTAGTTAAAGTTTTAATCTTATAGGTTTATAATTAAAAGTTGTTGGTATTCATGTATACTATGGGATAAAATTAGAACGGTTCGTATATCTTTCATGGAACGTGAAATTTTGAGGAAAAACTGATTTCACAAAAAGTGAGGCCCTACCGTCCCCTTAGGCCGGATTCCACCCGTTCACGAATTTAAACTAAGTTTACCCCCAAGCAATTTTTGACCGCAGTTTGAAAGCGATCGGGGCAAAAATGCAACCGTGAGAGTGCCGCAAATTTTGGGAAGTGGAACCATACATGCATATATACATACATATATATATATATATATATATAAACTTTTTGACCAGTGGTCATTTCGGACTCAGGGGGTCATAACTAGACCTCCTATGAAGAATTTTTTTTTAAATTCGACAGTAGTCAAGAAACCAATAGGTAGATCGATTTCATCGAAATCTACCTAAAAATAAGTCCATAGCTAGCAGACGAGCACACGGCCCACCGAAAGTTACTCATTCACGTTTAAACGGCTGAACGGATGTCTGAGTTTTGGTACAAAGATAGGTATGGAATATGGAATAAATAATGGAATAAATTACACATGGGTTGCGGGAATGATATCAGAATGCCATGCGGGCGGAGCCGCGGGTATAAGCAAGTAGGTACATAACTATATATTAACCAGCGACGCGAGAACTCTAATAGCGCGATGCTAGATCGGTAATTCCATAAAAGTCCAGTTTGACTGGCCTAGGGGCCACGCATCAAATGTGATGGTATTGATACAAGATGTTATTGAGTAGTAGTTGTAGATTATTGTAGGTGGTAGAGTCAAGCAACAGTCATTTTAGCCGTTGCAGGGGAAGCACCAGCCTCTCACAGAATATCGACGCCAAGTAACAGTATTTGAACTGTAGCGTTCCGTTTGGTGAGTGAGAGTGCCGGAGCCCAAACTCCTTTCCCATCCCCTCCCAAACTCCTTTCCCATCCCCTCCTAAACTCCTTTCCCATCCCCTATCCTTTAGGGTCGGCAGCGTGAGTGTAACGCCACTGGTGTTGCACACGTCCATAGGCCGCGGTAACCGCTTCCCATCAGGTGGGCCGTGTGCTTGTCTTCCACCTTAGTGGTATAAAAAAAAATAAGTCATATAACATAACGTTATGTAATACGAAGATGTATACATGCATGCAAGTTCCATGGCCATGGTCGCGCTAATACGTGTGATGGCAAACAGCGTCACAGCAGTTAGAGTTACACTCTAACTGCTGTGACGTTGTGGAGACTCAGAGTGAGGCACTTGTCTAGGAAACCGCCTGCAATGAGGTTCCCCTCAGCAATGAAAGTAAAAAGGCAAGGCATGTCTTTTTTCTTTGAGGCAGGTGTTGAACTGTTTTCGACAAGTGTTCTGAAAAGGCGTTCGCAACCAGTTTTACTCTAGTTCGACGTGTGTGTCTCTGCTTATTGAATAAGTCACGAGTCTACAGTTACAAAACATTCGGGAACTTCCGAAACTTTCTGCTAGTTTATGGGAAACTTTCGATTACAGACAGACATAATAAATATTGCTATAACTTCAATTGTTTCGGAAATGGCTTGCATTGTATTTTTTTTTACATTCACTTTGATTTACAACTATCTGCTGCTTGCGGCTTCACCCGCGTCGAATTCTAATCCCGTTCTCGCTACCCATGGGAGCCTATTCCACCACCACCACCTATATAAGATACATAATTCCACCGCACATCATTTTGTTATATCCATTGGTTTTATCTCAAAGGGTTTAGGCATCGTTTTCGTTGAAAGCGCCCAGACGGATAATTTATTTCCGACATCTCCAACAAATATCATTATATTTTAGCCAATGTATACAAAAACTTGACAAATTATATATTAATACCTTCCTCGAGGACCGCTCTATCCATGATAATCAATGCAGAAGTTTTTGAGTCAGACAGACAGACAGACAGACGCGTCGGAGATTTTTGTTTTTATAATATGTATCGATAGCAGTTATGGCCTTTGACCCGCGGGTCAAGCCATAATCACGAAAAAAATGTACTATTTCAGGCTACAAGCTAGCTCTATGCTAAATTTTAATCAGTTATAGAGTCTAGATAAGTTAAATTTAAAAAAGAACTGTGCTCGTCAAGAAGAATCAAACGAGCCGAAACTCGATGGGGTTGCGTCGTTTCATTACAAAGTTCCTATGGCCAAATTCCAGTTCCATCATCGGATCAGCACCATGTCATCATTATATTGTATTGTCACGCGATTTATACATGTACGCAAAACTGCAGCTCAATCGTAACCGGGAAGTGGATCAAATTTAATTTGCAAGATTTGATGACAAACATCGGGACAGGGGAAAGTCAATTAAAGATTGTAAAAAGTAACAGAAAGACAGAGTTACATAAAATGTCAAAGTAACGGTGGATAGATAAACACACAAATACATTATATCTAAAAGTTTATCGTGTCTACAAATGCACGACTAATGATTTAATGATACATTTATCTTCTTGACATTTTCCAAATAATGAAAGGATACATGTCGAATACGCAATGTCAAATGTCAAATAATAGATACAACTTTCACGGCCTCTGTGGCGTAGCGGTAGTGCATTCGACTGCTACGACAGGGGGCTCGGGTTCGATTCCCGCTCAGTGCAAATATTTGTATGCATGAATATGGCTATTTGCATGATTTTGGGTGTTTCTATGTATAATATGAATGTATTTACAAAAAAAAAGTATATCAGTATGTTTATCCGCATTCTGGAAGCTAGTTTACCTATTGTTACAACGATCGTCGATATCTCGGAAACTACTGATCGAATCTTCTAGAAATTAAAACGCATTGTTAATGTCGAAGTACTCTATTGATCCGTGTAGAAAAATCCAGAAAAGTCAATAAGAAATCACAAGCCCTTTTTAATGCCTATACCTACTTTACCTACAAATCGCGATAACAAGGGCATTCACCTCTATCGTCGGCACGACTGTGTAGGTACTTGTTTTCTCGAACGCCCCAGTAAATACCTACTGTTCTCGAACGCTCTAGTCTCTAGATGATTCCGGAATATTCTACCCCGCTATAAAAGGACGCCCGGCTATCGACACGAGGCAGTTAATTTTCGAAAGCGAAAGTGAACACATCTTACCGAAGTGAACCAAGAGAGTTATACCTGCGACTTAAGCAACGATTGTGGACTACTGTGAACTGCTGAGCGACTTGAACTGTTGAAGAGTACTGCGAATAAACTTCTTCGTTGTATAAACGGCATTTAATTTGTACCCCGCGCACGTAACAACTGGTGTCAGAAGTGCGATGCCGTTATTACCACGTGAAGACGAAGGGCGTACTCCACGGACCAGACGTCAAGTGGAAATGGATGCTGCACGTCAACGGAGCCTTGAAGAGGAAGGGCGTCAGGCCGATCCTGCTATCTCAGCGGTAACTACGGCAGCACCAGATGGAACCTCGTCCGATATCAACATGATGACGCTATTGGCTTCTATACAGCAGACGATGCAAGCCTCCTTGCAAGAAATGCAGGCCAA
This sequence comes from Cybosia mesomella, assembly GCA_946251805.1. Taxonomy (NCBI): domain Eukaryota; kingdom Metazoa; phylum Arthropoda; class Insecta; order Lepidoptera; family Erebidae; genus Cybosia; species Cybosia mesomella. The sequence continues at coordinate 28,354,502 of OX276408.1, forward strand.
CCAAGATGCTAGTCGACAGACGATGCAGGCCTCCATGCAAGAGATGATACAGGCCAACCAAGAGGCTAGCCGACAGATGATACAGGCCAACCAGGAAGCTGTCATGGGTAAAATCGATGCAGGCATCCATGCACTGGGAGATAAAGTGAAGAACCTCGAAGACGGCTTGCAAATGCTGAGTAAGGAAGTGGCTTCGAAGACTGGGACCATTGACGACTGCTTGCAAATGCTCAGTAAGGAAGTGGCTTCGAAGACTGGGACCATACACGACTGCTTGCAAATGCTGAGTAAGGAAGTGGCTTTGAAGACTGGGACCATGGACGGCCGCTTACAAGAGCTTGAAAGAGAGATTGTCAGGCTAAAAACCTGCGGACCTGTTGCCGCGACCTCACCATCATCAGCGAAGTTCGACCTACCGCACTTCGATGGAACCTCCTCGTGGACAGCCTTTATAGTACCAATTTGAGATATTGGTAAAAACTAAAGCCTGGAGCAACGAGGAGTCTTTTATGGCCTTGACACTTGCATGAGAGGAAACAAAAAGCTGGTGAAAGCCTCCAGGAATGGGCTGTAGAGGTTGAAAGACTCGTTCGTCGGGCCTACTCATCGACACCCGTGATGATCAAGACCACCCTACTGGAGGCCTTCCTAAACGGTATACGGGACGCAGAAGTGAAAACTAATGTACAGTTGCGTCACCACCAGACCTTAAAAGAAGCACTGGCTTATGCCCTTGAGGTGGAAACCGTACGGCAGAATGCCGGGATAGGGAAGATCAGGGAGGTCAAGGAGGTAGTTGCAGAGGAGAGGAAGCCGCGGTATGTCCCAACGTGTTATTCTTGTAGAGGCAGGGGCCATATCCAGTCAGAGTGTCCTTCGAGGAAACGGAGGAGGGTCACGGACTCCGGGACCCAAGTGGATCAAGATGTTCCGTTAAACTAAACGTCGCCAGGGCCGCGGGGCGGGCGCTGGCTGGTCGATATGAAGCCCCAACCATCACAATAACTCAAGTTAGCAACGGAAATAGTCTGATAGCCACCTTGGACAACCAACCTTGCAATTTAACAGTGGATACTGGAGCTTCACGTACAGTTGTTAGGCCGGAATTGCTGAAACGCACCATAAGGTGGGAAAAACGATTTCCGAGGTGCCAGCTTCAGACTGCTACTGGCCAGCCAGTGACCGTCCTCGGTGAAACAGATGTAGAGGTAAGAATTGGCGACCAAATATTTCACCAGTCAGTATTAATTGCTAATATTACTGATGATTGCATTTTGGGACTGGATTTCTTGAAGAACTACCGATGTGTCTTGGATATACCTAGAGGGGTGCTGAGATTTCCTGATCAGGAGGTTTGTTTACAAGGATCGCACCCGTGCACTCTTTACTGTTTAACGGATACGACACTAGCTCCTAAATCGGAAACATTAGTCAGAGTGAGGTTTCCTGCGAAGACTGAACAAAGAAGATGTCTTATTGTCGAAGATACCGGCAGTCATCAAAACTTAATAACAGCGAGAACCTTACTGATGCCGAACGGAATCGCTAGGGTGAGAATCCTCAACCTCAGTGACGAAATGGTTCTCCTGAAGAAGAATAGTGTGGTCGGAAAATGTGACGAAGTAAAGTACCTGAGACGGTTGGACAGCACTTCGACTAAACAAGGCGGTACACAAATCCCCGAAGATCACATTCAGCAACTTCTCGAGAATTCCAAGGAAAACTTATCAGCATCAGAATTGCATCAAGCCAGAGACCTCTTGCTACGATTTAGAGACATCTTTGCAACCGGAAATGACTGTGGAAGGACTGGGCTCGTGAAACACCGGATTGACACAGGTGACTCCAGGCCTATAAAACAAAGACCTCGACGTTTACCATGGGTAAGAGAAGAGGAGGTAGCAGTTATGATTAAAGACATGGCCGATAACAAGGTGATTGAACCTTCAACGAGTCCATGGTCATCACCTGTGGTACTAGTGAAAAAGAAGGATGGCAGTACAAGGTTTTGTGTGGATTACCGAATGTTGAATAATGTCACGAAGAAAGACAGTTATCCTTTGCCTAGGATCGACGATACCCTGGACATGCTTAGTGGTATGAAATGGTTTTCAACCGTCGATTTAAAAAGTGGCTACTGGCAGGTGGAGATCAGTCCGGACGATAAAGAGAAGACAGCCTTTAGTACAGGAATTGGAAACGGTTTATGGCATTTTAATGTCATGCCATTTGGTTTATGTAATGCACCGGCCACGTTTGAACGCCTCAGGAAAAAGTAATGGTGGGTCTACTCGGAGACGTCTGTCTGGTTTACCTGGACGATGTTATAGTTATGGGGCGCAGCTTCAAAGAAAACCTGAAGAACCTGGAAAAAGTTTTTACTCGGATTCGTGAGGCTAACCTTAAACTGAGCCCAAAGAAGTGCGCTCTATTTAAAAGGGAGGTCAGCTATCTTGGACATGTCATCTCAATGGAAGGAGTCAAAACCGACCCCGAGAAGATAAAAACCGTTCAAGAATGGCCTGTTCCAAAGAACAAAACGGAGGTTCGCGCGTTTCTGGGACTATGCGCATATTACAGACGCTTCATTAAGCATTTCTCGGATATTGCTAAACCACTACACCGACTGACGGAAGATAAACGAGACTTCGTTTGGGACCTGGATTGCGAGCAAGCTTTTAGTACGCTTAAACAACGATTGTGCGAATCCCCTATATTGGGTTATCCTACTAGGGAAGGTAGATTCATTGTGGACACGGACGCCAGTAACACCGGAATAGGAGGAGTGTTGTCACAAGTGCAGGGAGATCGCCATGTTGTAATAGCGTACTTCAGTAAATCGCTATCTAAACCGGAAAGGAATTACTGTGTAACTCGTCGTGAACTTCTCGCTGTGGTGAAGTCTTTACAGCATTTTAATAAGTACCTTATAGGACGAGAGTTTACACTAAGGTCAGATCATGCTGCGCTACAATGGTTGCTGCAATTCAAGAATCCGGAAGGCCAAGTAGCAAGATGGATCGAGCAACTACGGGAATTTCCCTTTGTGATAGAACACCGAAGTGGAAAAGGGCACGGCAATGCTGATGCTTTGTCACGAAGGCCGTGTGTCGAAGATTGCAAGCATTAGAATAGTTTATTTCAGTTATTTCCATAGTATTATGAGCTATGGCATTCTCCTTTGGGGTAATGCCGCAGATTTAAATACAATCTTTGTACTGCAAAAGCGGGCGGCGCGGGCAATTTATAAGTTGGGCCCAAGAGTCTCCCTCCGAGAAAAGTTCAAAGAAATAAACATTCTAACTGTAGTTTCCCAATATATTTTTGAAAATCTTTTGTATGTTAGAAGAAACATTTCCAATTTTTTAAGGCTTTGTGATATACATAACGTAAATACTAGACATAAAAACAATCTTGTGGTTTGTAATAGTCGACTCCACAAGATTAGTAATTCCTTTCAGGGTAACTGTATACGCTTCTACAACAAGCTTCCTAGTGAAATGAAGAATCTACCTCTTCATAAATTTAAAAGCCAAATTAAAAGTAAACTCTGCCAAAAAGGCTACTATAAAATTCAAGACTATTTAGACGACAAACAAGCTTGGATATGAACTGTTTGCTCTCTCTCTCTATGCTACTCAAATGTAATATTGTACTTAGGTTAAGTAAATATGTTTGTAAATAGACCAAAAAAAAAAACAGCCCTCTGAGTTTCTTGCCGGAGTCTTCTCAGGACAGGGCCGCGTTTCGAACCGGTGGTCCATTTGCCAAACATTAGATTATTTATTTTTTTATGACGTTTTGTAAGTGCCGTATTAATGGTCTATGCAGAATAAATGGTTTTTGACTTTGACTTTGACTTTGACATTGTCAAAGAAACGAAGCCCGAGAAGAGATTAAAGTCATAAGGGTGAATGGACTTGACGACGAATGGACTGGAAGCAGTATGAAGAAGGCGCAAGAGGATGATGATGATCTGAAACCTATACTGCACTGGAAACAGCTTGGCAGCAAACCCCAATGGAGTGACGTATCTGCTTACAGTTCGACGACCAAAAGCTATTGGGCCCAGTGGGACAGCTTAGCACTGGTAGACGATGTTCTGTATAGGAAATGGGAGTCTAAAGATGGTAAGGAAGTAACCATGCAAGTAGTGGTACCACGAAGCAAGGTGGCCCCACTCTTACGGCACATCCACGATGGTGTTTCTGGCGGGCATCTCGGAGTCAAGAAAACCCTGGTTAAAGTGCGACAGCGGTTTTACTGGCTTCGTTGTCGGGAAGATGTCGAGGATTGGTGCCGTAAATGCACTGTATGTGCTTCGGTTAAAGGACCGCCGACAAGAATCAAAGGAAAATTGAAGCTGTACAACGTTGGAGCACCGTGGGAACGTATCGCCATTGATGTTGCTGGACCTTTTCCAACGACTGATGAGGGTAACAAATACATCATAGTAGTGCAAGACTACTTCACTAAGTACAGTGGCTTCACCAGGAAGCAGTCACTGTAGCCAAGAAACTGGTTCAGGAAGTGGTCAGTCGATACGGCGCACCTATGGAGATCCACTCCGGCCAAGGACGAAACTTCGAGTCTGCTCTGTTTCAAGAAATGTGCAAACTCCTCGGTATAAACAAGACCCGTACGACTCCAGCGCACCCGCAGTCAGACGGAATGGTCGAGAGGTTTAACCAGACGTTGGAAAATCACTTGGTTAAAGTTGTCGACGAACACCAAAAAGATTGGGACCAGTACATCCCACTGTTCCTGATGTCCTATCGATCTGCGGTGCATGACAGTACGGGACACACTCCAGCTAAAGTCAATTTTGGTCGAGAGATAAGGCTACCAGTGGATGCAATAACAGGCACGCCACCCGATAGTTCTAAGCCCGTGACGGACTACGTGAGTGAACTTCAAAACCGGCTGGACGAGGTGCACAGAATGGTACGGGAAAACAATTTGAAGACAGGTATAAGGATGAAAACCCGGTACGATAGAAACGCAAACACCAACGGTTTTGAAGAAGGAACCCTGGTATGGTTTCACAATCCGCTACGCAGAAAGGGAAAATCTCCGAAACTTCAAGCTCGCTGGGAAGGACCCTATACGGTTGTTACAAGAATCAATGACATCACCTACCGCATTAAGAAGGGGCTTAGGGGAAAACCAAAGGTAGTTCATGTGGATAGGTTGACGCGATATCATGGAACAAATGATGCTCGGGACGAGCATGATTAAGAGGGGGGTAATGTTACAACGATCGTCGATATCTCGGAAACTACTGATCGAATCTTCTAGAAATTAAAACGCATTGTTAATGTCGAAGTACTCTATCGATCCGTGTAGAAAAATCCAGAAAAGTCAATAAGAAATCACAAGCCCTTTTTAATGCCTATACCTACTTTACCTACAAATCGCGATAACAAGGGCATTCACCTCTATCGTCGGCTCGACTGTGTAGGTACTTGTTTTCTCGAACGCCCCAGTAAATACCTACTGTTCTCGAACGCTCTAGTCTCTAGATGATTCCGGAATATTCTACCCCGCTATAAAAGGACGCCCGGCTATCGACACGAGGCAGTTAATTTTCGAAAGCAAAAGTGAACACATCTTACCGAAGTGAACCAAGAGAGTTATACCTGCGACTTAAGCAACGATTGTGGACTACTGTGAACTGCTGAGCGACTTGAACTGTTGAAGAGTACTGTGTGTGCTAGTTATTTAGTTGTCTAGTTTGTGGTGAGCGAATAAACTTCTTCGTTGTATAAACGGCATTTAATTTGTACCCCGCGCACGTAACACTATGCTTACTTTGGGTCTAGAAAGCGCTGTGTAGAATGTCGTAGAATATTTATTTATTTATATATATTAAACATCTTTGCGTCCAGTTTTTGTTACCATTGCGAATAAACCGACCAACAGATAAGAATTCCAAAACAGACACAACTAATTTCCAATTTTATAATAATATAGATTCTGGTAGATATACTATTCTGATTCTGATAGACTGGTGGTAGAAATTTGTTGACACAAATTTGTCACAAAATTCGGCCGGGTAGGTACCACCATGCACGATTGCGAAAAACCCTCCATAGTAATCCAATTTCGGTTTGATTGCGTTCAGGGGTCAGCAAGTGCATAGCCGGGCAGGGGGATTGTGGTCGCAGCACTAGTGGGACCGGTTGGTGTCACGCGGTGCTGCGACGACAATCCTCTTCTGATGAGGCCGTCAAGCTGAGTGCCACCATTGTTAACATGGTACGTGTATGTAATGATGACCCTCTTTCCTGAGATTTTACCTTCAGCTTACCATCAGGCGAGGTGAAGTCAAATTGACGTGTCCTAAATATATAAAAAAAAAAAAGCTTTTTTTTTAATTCATATGTTTTACGCGACATAGTCGTAACTCGTAAGTCGCAACATAAAATAAATTCTACCCGAGGACGTGTTATTCATAGTGACACTTCGAAGTCATGTAACACACCCCCTACTATCCTACTTCCTACTAAAATGTACTATAAACGCGAAAGTTTGTAAGTATAGATGTATAGACGTATGAATGTATATTACTTGTGCACACAAAAACGGCTGAACGAATCTGGCTGAAATTTAGTACAGGGATAGCTTTATAGTTTGGAATAACATATTGGCCACTTTTTAGTGTTCCGTTGCCAAATGACAAAGACGGAACCCTTATAGATTCGTCATGTCTGTCTGTCTGTCCGTCCGTATGTCACAGCCACTTTTTTCCGAAACTATAAGAACTATGCTGTTGAAACTTGATAGGTAGATGTATTCTGTGAACCGCATAACGATTTTCACACAAAATTAGAAAAAAAAAAAAATTGGGAGTTACCCACACATGGAACTGAAACTCAATTTTTTTTTCCATCTAACCGTGTGTGGTATCTATGGATAGGTCTTCAAAAATGATATTGAGGTTTCTAATTTTTTTTTTCTAAACTGAATAGTTTGCAAGAGAGACACTTCCAAAGTGGTAAAATGTGCCCTCCCCCCCCTGTAACTTCTAAAATATGAGACTGATAAAAAAAAAAAAATATATGATGTACATTACCATGTAAACTTCCACCGATAATTGATTTGAACGAGATCTAGTAAGCAATTCTTTAATACGTCATAAATCGTAAACCGCAATTTACCTTTCATTCGATCACTTGCTGCGGGCACGGGAACAGAATTCCACAGCTAACGAATACAGCTACTATGAATATAAAATATTAAATATTACAAGCGGCCTGGCGCCTGGCTTCGCACGGGTATAAATTTGTAGAAAATTACCAATAACCCACCTTCCAGGTCCAATGGTGAATATAAGATGTTAAAAATTTAAAATTGAATTTCGTGCTTTTTACTTCGAAAACGACGGACTTCCCATATAACCGCTCATCGTATATGCCGTATGCTGATACAATTTTTCTATTATTTCGAACCAGAAGTCGGTTTTAGTCGGTTCAAGGCCGACATAACCGCCCCCGCTGGCCGGCGGGGGGTATCCGAAGGGGGTATCCGAATTTTATGGTTCTAAGTTTGAAAATGACGGTTTTCCATACAAACATTCATCACCTATTTTACCACATAAGGAGTGAAATTTCCAAAAATCCTTCCTCAGTCGATGCTTACAACATAAAAAGCACCTAAAATTCAAGTTTATAGGTCCAGCTGTTTAGGCTCTGCGTTGATGAATCAGTCAGTCAGAACAAGTAATCGCATTATATTGTATAAATTACGTCTAAGTGTAATAATAATAATTAGTAAATATTCTATAACATTCTACACAGTGCAAAGTAAGCATAGTTTAACTAGCTTGTGGTATGGGTTCTAGAATGCGGATAAACATACTTATATATATATATGTATATTTGTTGTAAACACATACATATTATACATAGAAACACTCAGACCAATGCAAATAGACATATTCATGCATACAAATATTTGCACTGAGCGGGAATCGAACCCGCGCCCCCTGTCATAGCAGTCGAATGCACTACCACTACACCACAGAGGCCGTCAATGTATATTGGCCATAGTTTGTTTTCGTCGAAACTAATATTAATATCATTATCCTGCTTCTATTTAGGTATCCATGTTACCTGCCGTGATCATATGATAGAAGATGAAACACGCATGCGTATAAGCAACCTATTCATTCGAACTTGAACCTGAACATTAACAATACTGTCATAATGAGGTTGCATGCTAGCACCAACTTATTGTGTGATGTAACGAGCTGTTGTGTGGCGGAAGTGGGTTGAGGCGAACACCAGAAGTGGCCATCGCAGCCGATGATGATGCAAGGTGACGTGGTAACGTGACAAGGCATTATTTTGTGCATCGTTTATGTTTTAGTAGGTACCTAACCATCTGGCGGAGCGCGCCCGGGAGAGGTTTAGAACTCTTCCGGCCCGCCGAGCCCGCAACATGATCGCCGCGCGTCGCAGGCGACTCAGGAGGTCGCTTAACGACCTCCGTCCTCCATGAGCGCAGGCCTGGGGGTGGCAGGTGAGGCCACCTGTCACCCCAGCAGAAGCAGGCCGGGACGGTGGGGCGACTGGCGCCCCTCCCCCAAACCGGGGCAAGACGGGGACACCGTGGTTCTCAAACCCGAGGGGGCCATCTCGAAACCGGAGATGGCTCAGGGTCAGTTGGGGTGCGAGGGATATGCTCTATGGGCAACCTTACACCCTGGCGTCTAGACCCGAGACGGCGTGCGGTTTTACTCAGCCGCTGGCCGGCGGGGGTATCCAAAGGGATTTCCGCACGAAAAAAAATAATTAAGGTACTATTCATCCAAAACTGTTTAGGTAATCAAAAGTTGTGTTGGAATAAATAAACACACACGTTTTTTGGGTAGCGGTTTATAAGAACTTTAACGAACATGTCACGCCGAAATCAATTGGCATGGAAGGTCGGCGAAAATAATTTCTAACAATACTTGCTGTCGACCGAAAACTGGTTGTGTCTACCTAAAAACACCTATAGGTTGTTGTCCATAAATCCTGCTTGGCAACTCCATTGAACGCTCAGACCGTCGTCGTCGCAAAAGAGTATCGTCTTTCAACGAAACAATTTCTTTTAAGATGTTTAAAATTTCAAAGTCGGGCTATAATTTGAATGTTTAGTCAAACCGTAGACGAGGAGAATGCGGCCTCTGTTACCTTTGAAGAGGGTGGGAATGGGGGGGGGGGGGGTCGGAGATGAGAGCGTGCCGAGCGTGCCAGCCGTGCCAGGGCCGCGTGCCGCCCGGCGGGCGTGGCGCACGGCCGCAGCCTCCGAGATCTGAGGCACGACCGACCACAGCATGACGCAACTATTATAATAGTTACATCTCATTTACCTAATTTAATGAAACAAGGCACTTTGTTGTAAATTAATCACTATTCTTTTTATATATTTTATTTATTTATTTCTCTCGTAATGGCTATACAAGTATGACAGCGATACATAGGTCTGATCATAACTGATATTATAATCTCTTTGTTAAATTATATTGAATTATAATTAAAATAATTATATTAAATTTTTCAATTTTAATACTTTTATTTTACTAACATAGACATAAGTAATACTAACAAATATTGAGCCTTTGTTGCTTGTAAATAAAGTAATTCATTCATTCATACATTTATTACAGAAGTTAGATTAAAAAGTGGGTTTAAACTATAGTTTTATTGTTACTACTACATACAGTACTTTTTTATTTTTATTTTTTTTTTTCGTGCGGAAATCCCTTCGGATACCCCCCCCGCCGGCCAGCGGGGGCGGTTATGTCGGGCTTGAACCGACTAAAACCGCACGCCGTCTCGGGTCTACAGACACCGGGGTGTAAGGTTACCCATAGAGCATATCCCTCGCACTCCGACTGACCCTGGGCCATTCGCAGTGTCCCCTCTGATAACAGCAGAGGGGTACCTGGAGCGGCCCCCACCCCCGCGGGCCTTGAAGGCCCGCCATGCCCCGACCCCCTCGTGCAATGGGGTCAGCTGGCCCTGAAAAGGGCCGGTTGGTCAGACTCTTGGCCGTTGACGTTGACGCCAGCTACTCCAGAGGAGCAATCAATGATGCGTCATCGCCCACGTTGCCCAGGGTGCACCAAACTTGGAGGTGATTCAACCAGTCGCACCCCTACATACAGTACCTACTATAGAGCTTGCGATATGTGTTCTGGAATGTAGATACACACTCTTTTTTAACTAACAATTAAATTCATGCATACATAGTTACACAGAGTGGGCTTCGAACCCATTACCTCCAACGTAGACGTCATGCAATCGAGAGGTTCCGGGTTCGAATACTGGCCATTTCGTGAACCTGCCATAGCTGGAGGGGTTAGGGGAATATTAATAATATCGGTTTATAATATTCTTAAAAAAAAACACAAATTCAAAAGAGACTCCGGTGCGTTTGGAATACTTTTAAGTCTCGTAGCGAGATTCGTAGATTGCACTAAGACATTACTTCGTTAAGCATTGTAGGTGGAGCATTAATTAAGGTTCGAAAGGGCTAGTGGGCAAGACCAGTCGATGTTCCAGGGATTTCCTTACTAGGGCGCACTTGTTCCCTGGTAACACCGTGAAGGACTGCGGTTTTAGTTGTTTTGCTATTCTGTTCTGTTCTACTATGTCGTGCTGTGCTGTGCTCTGCCTTACCCCATCCTATACTACTCGACTCTACTCAGTTGAGTAGAAGAATGTGGCTTTGTCTGTTCAGTCGCTCTATTTTATTCTATTTTTAACTGCTTTTTTTATAGATTATAATAGAGTGGTGAGGAATGAATTGTGGTCACCATTGTCTATGAATGGGGTAAGCAGCAGCTTGATACGAGCACTGAGATCTCTATATGAGGGTTCCAGTGCTTGTGTCAGGATAAACGGAGCTTGCACAGACTGGTTTAACATCGAAAAAGGTGTTAGACAAGGATGTGTGGCATCGCCGGGACTGTTTAACTCATTTATAGACGATTGCTTGAAAGAACTGAAAGAGAGTGCGTATGGATTAAGAATGAATGACTTGACCGTCAAATTCCTCCTGTACGCTGATGATCAAGTAATATTGGCATCATCGGAACAGGAGTTGCAGGCGATGGTTAAGATTATGCATGGGGCCTTAACAAACAAAGGAATGAAAATAAATGTAAGTAAGACGAAAGTGATGATTTTTGAAAGAGAAGAAAACATGACAAATTGTAGAATTCTGATTGAAGGAGAAACAGTAGAACAAGTGAAAGAGTTTGTTTACTTGGGTTCAAAGTTTACGAGGGATGGAAAGTATGACTGTGATATTGAGCGAAGAGTTTTGGCTGGTAATCAAGTAAATGGGGCCCTGCATAATTTTATGAACAGCCAGGAAGTGTCTAAAGAGGCACGACTGGCTGTTCACAGAGGAGTACTCGTCCCCACACTTATGTATGGTAGTGAATGTTGGGTGTGGCAGAAGGAACACGAGAGTAAGCTGAATGCTGTTGAAATGAGAAGTCTGAGAAGTATAGCTGAAGTGACCCTGATGGACCGAGTGAGGAACAGCGTGATAAGGGAACGTTGTGGTATGACAGAAGATGTAGTGACCAAGATAGAGAAAGGGATGCTTAGATGGTTCGGTCATGTAGAGAGGATGGATGAAAGGAGATTAACGAAACAGATTTATGAGGCGAGGGTATTGGGCAACCCGGTAAAGGTCGACCTAGGCGTACGTATTCCAATCAGATCGATGACGTTTTGAAGAAGGGCCAGGTCAGAAGTACCCGTAACCGGCGTGCATGTATGAAAACAATTATGAAAGTGGAAGAAGCGAAAGGCGTATGCCAAGATCGTAGCAAGTGGAAAGATGTTGTCTCTGCCTACCCCTACGGGAAAAAGGCGTGACTATATGTATATATGTATGTATGTAAGACTGTCATCAGCTGTCATGCCAATAACCAATGGTGTGGCTACCTGGTGTTGACTATTCCAGTGAGCATCTATTACCTTTTACCGGTTATTTGAGAGAGCATGACTGATCACGATTAAAAAAAAGTAGCGATCTTTAAGGAATATGACATGTCCGTTTCAAAGTTAATCGCTATTTAAACAAATGGAATAGAGTGTTGCATGCCGGTAATTCGCAAAATGATTGATTGACCCCGCTGACATGTTCGGTACGGTAAACAGCGTATGTATATTTATCATGTAGTTGAAAAAAGTATTCTATCGATATTATGAAATGTGAATTCTTGCTTGTGAAAGGCTAAGGAGATTTGGATGAAATTTGGGTGGTTATTTTTTCATGGCCCGTATGTTTGTTTACTCGGGAAGGGGTAGGTTATCTCTTGTAGAACACTTTCATCGTACATACTGCGAATATTGTCCTTTTCCTTTAAAAAAAGCAGTAACGTACCGGTCATATCGCCTCCCTAAATAAATATTCAAACCGAATCTCCATTTGTATAATAAATAACTAGGTCTGCAATTCATTCTGCTGTTGCAAAAATTGAGCGAAGCAATTTCACCAGGACTTTTTCTAACGGTGGTAATTCTTCAATGGCTAGTCCGATTTTCGTTTTTCTTTTTTTGTCATGTGTATATGAATAAATTACTTAATTTAATACCAATCGCGTGAATGAGGCTTTTTTGTTCATTGGTGATTATTCCTCCGTGGTACACATGAATTTTTAATTACATAGCCTATGTCCTTACCATCAATTTCATCTTTGCTTATGTGAAATTTTCTTAGAATCGGTTCAGCCGTTTGTGAGGAGATGGTCTAATGAAATACATGTCGTCTAAAAGAGAGCAAAGCTCTCACGACCTTCGCTCAATACAAATATAATGTAAAAGTACTCAACATAGATCATATAGATTATCATATCATCATATGCATTACAGAACATATTAATAAAAAGCGGCCAAGTGCGAGTCGGACTCGCCCATTAAGGGTTCCGTAGCAGCAAGTAACATAATAATGTTTTTTTTTTCATTTTTATATTTGAGTTCATTGAATGAAAGGTAAATTGCGGTTTACGATTTATGACGTATTAAAAAAAAACTACTTACTTGATCTCGTTCAAACCAATTATCGTTGGAAGTTTACATGGTAATGTACCTACATCATATATATTTTTTAGTTTTATCATTCTCTTATTTTAGAAGTTACAAGGGGGGGGGGGGAAGGGACATTTTACAACTTTGGTAGTGTCTCCCGCGCAAACTATTCAGTTTAGAAAAAAATTATATTAGAAACCTCAATATCATTTTTGAAGAGCTACCATAGATACCTAACACATATGGCTTCGAAGAAAAAAAAAATTTTTGAGTTTCAGTTCTAAGTATGGGGACCCCCAAATTTTTTTGTTTTTTTTCTATTTCTGTGTGAAAATCTTAATGCGGTTTACAGAATACATCTACTTACCAAGTTTCAACAGCATAGTTCTTATAGTTTCGGAAAAAAGTGGCTGTGACTTACGGACGGACAGACAGACAGACAGACATGACGAATCTATAAGGGTTCCGTTTTTTGCCATTTGGCAACGGAACCCTAGTGATCGAATATTATATGAATAAACCTATTTCATAAATTTAAATGTGAAATTAGTTCAAGTTCGACTTGGGCGTCACTTCACCAACTTACGTTATCAAATCCGTGAAATTCAAAACTGGTATTCAGCATCAAATTTAACTTCAGACACATGCGGTCTCACCGTGATCGTGGCTACTGAAAAGCCACTGCAACATCGGGAGCACTGAATAGTGTACAGTCAACGACAAAAGTACACAAAAATAATTAATTTTTTTATATGTATATACCAATAATTTATGTATAATTAGTTTTATATTCCTTAGAAGATAAAGTTCAGGAGCTAAGGTGATCAATAAATTAGACTTTGCTAAGCTAGACTTAACTAGACTTCGTTCACTGTACACGAAATAATACGCAATAAATACGCGATAGAATTCGTTAAAACTAGTTTCATTGTACCGTATGCGTGCGCCTGAGTCATCGCGGATGATTTACAGTACGTAAGTTGACAAAGTCCTAAGTGAATATTTGATGGCAGTACCCGCCGTTTGTGTTGGCACATCGTTAATTCGGTTAACATCGGCTTGCCTCGGTTTGTAGAGCGTTCTCTTTATCGCAAATCAGCCCGACAATTTGATTATAAAGGTATGAATGTGTATTAAATTGTCAGTACAAAATAGATATAGTATTGACGTACTATCAGTGGGCACGTCGCTTCGGAATGTAGAGCGTTTTCTCTGTCCACCACAGCCAAACGTCACGTATACCTAGTGCTATTTATACAGCAGAATTGCAGAGACGTAAAATTCACACTTGATGACATAAAATACGCATAGAATACTGCCCCATAAGTTACCTGAAGACAGAGACAGCGAGGCCGAATGTGTACTACAGTATCTAATCTAATACCTTCAAACGAGATTCGAAAATCAAAATCGAAAAATAAAAATAAGTACAACTCGGTCACCCCGTAATGAAATGTTTTAGCTGGCCATAAAAACATTATCACTGATGAGTTATGAAACTAATAAAAGGAAATAAAGTGAATGAAAAATTTCTGAACGATAGTTCTGTCCATGACACTTCCATAGTCGTGTAGTGAGTGTGATGCACATGAAAGATCGTGGACAAAAATCGAATCGGATTTTTTGAACTCTCGGCTTCAAACAACGAAGGGTTTGACCATTTAAGCCGAAGCCATGCTGACTTACTGAGAAATTTATACATGGATAGCAATTTTAATATTAAAGATATAATGATTGATGTTTAATAATATTTTATTACAATGACGTGACTACTTAAATAATAAATCAACTGCATGTGTGACTTTAGCTGTATTGACATCTATTGTTATTATTGTAAAACTTTAATAGATTGTTTGATTAGCAGACTTGACATTGACGTCTTCGCCATTAATAATTTTATGTAAACATTTATTATATTTTACTTGACATTGACGAAATTGCGGTGATTCTACTGCAGGAAGAAGAAACTTTAATATTTCAACGCCTAATACGGCAGAATATGTATGTACACAAAACATAATATAAGATCTCGATGTACTTACCTTATTCATAGAAATAAATAATTCATTCATTCATTCATTCATTCATTCAAGGAAGGAGTAGGATGCATATAAATAATAGCATGCGTGAACAACAGTGGCTGTTCTGGTCTCAGTAGCCTAAGTAAACAGATAACTATATCCCACAGCCTCACTTGAACAAAGGTATTTACAAACGAGTAACATTCAGGAGGTAGTAGCACTAGGTTACCACGGTTTATAATAAATAAATATTCTACAACATTCTGCACAGCGCTTTTCTAGACCCAAAGTAAGTATAGTTTAACTAGTTTGTGTTGTGGGTTCCAGAATGCGGATAAACATACTTTTTTGTAAATACATTTATATTATACATAGAAACACCCAGACCAATGGAAATAGACATTCATGCATACAAGTATTTGTAAATACATTTATATTATACATAGAAACACCCAGACCAATGGAAATAGACATTCATGCATACAAATATTTGTAAATACATTTATATTATACATAGAAACACCCAGACCAATGGAAATAGACATTCATGCATACAAATATTTGTAAATACATTTATATTATACATAGAAACACCCAGACCAATGAAAATTACATAGTAACACATTGGTCTGGAATGTAAATAGACATTCATGCATACAAATATTTGCACTGAGCGGGAATCGAACCCGCGCCCCATGTCGTATCAGTCGAATGCACTACCGCTACGCCACAAAGGCCGTCTTAAAAATTTGTCAAATTTCTCAATGTTGCATTATTTTGGACTTATAAATAAATACCATGAAAACGGTATATGAGATCTTAGGGCCCAAGGGCTCGCCAGCAAGCTGGTACACGTACGCCTGCCAACCAAACCAAATCATGGTATCTAGAATCAGAGAGTGGATTCTAGGCTGAACCTCGAATGAAGAGCCTTGTAGAAAGGAATTGATTGTCAACAGTGTATGGATGATGGACTAAAATGTCTGTATAACCTTTAAACAATTTTGTATGCTCAGAATATAAAATGAATAGGAAGTGCCCTGCATCTATCGCGCCACAATGCTGTGAGGATGTTCAACACGACTGGTGGGTTAGGGTACATGTCGCCCCTTTGAAATCTCGGCCGCGGGCGAGTTGTACCCTTTGATCAAATGTTAGAATCACGTCTGATTGTTTGTTTTTACTGGGCTAGTTATACCCCTGAAAAACAATTAGGAGTCAAGTGGCCGCCTGAGGCTGTAGGCAGTTGTAAAGTTTTTATTGCTCATAATCAGGACAAGAGTTAATACTTTAAAATTATGACCAATCACAAATTAGTTGGATATTAAAAGAATCATGTCACTGTTTTTCGACAGTAGTTTCCATACTGACAGGATTTCAGCACCTACCTTCTAACTGATACTTCCAAATCTCGGTGGCTAATTAGCTAGACATGCAGTAGTGCCCGATTGGTACGTTCATTCCCTGTTAATACATATATGGCTACCTCTTCGGGAATTCATAGGTTTGAGTCATCATCATATATTCACATAATATGAATTTTCATATGTATAGACCCAAGTGACAATCCTGCCTGCTGAATGTTTATGGGTCAAATATTTCCAATATTGCGAGTCACGTACAGTCCGCACAAGCACACAGCTTGTCGGCAACTACAATAACACCGGCCATGCCGGCCGATGAGCTGAGCTGATTGTTTATCTTGGCGGTCACGTCCTTGCTCTTCAAGGAATTGAGGGCTGTCTCAAAGCGAAAGTACGAGAGTAATATGGACAGCAATTTTTTATCTACTGCCTTAATTTGCTAATGGAAGGAAAATGGAAATTTTGCAAATACTATAGTTGGTCGCAGATTCAAGTCCTGTCCTGGATGTTCTCTTTTTCTGATCTAAATCTCTATAGTTAGTGTCAAAAGTAAGATGATCATTTTCTGATTTTAAAAATTG
Organism: Cybosia mesomella; assembly: GCA_946251805.1. Taxonomy (NCBI): domain Eukaryota; kingdom Metazoa; phylum Arthropoda; class Insecta; order Lepidoptera; family Erebidae; genus Cybosia; species Cybosia mesomella. Next base: position 28,371,505 of record OX276408.1, read on the forward strand.
ATTATTGAGCGAAGTAATATAAATATATTTAGTGAAAATGCTATTTAACTAGGTACTTAGTGGGCTTCATTAAAATATATTTTTCATTCAAATTTTTAGGATTGAGACCTTCACAATCATTGTCTACTTTTAACGCTGACTGTACCTAGTGACCTATTCTTATAACCTTTTTTAAATGTTCGTTAACAAAGACTCCCGATGTAACATTATAAGCATCGTGTAATACCTAAATAACTAAATCATGCTTAAACAAGCTTATTTCGGCCATTAACAGCTACCTTCGACCGAACACTAGACAAAGTAATTACATACAAATACGATTTTATTTACTTGTTACCGCGCACATTCAAGTTAAGTGCCTACCTGAACGTCTACAACAACAGATCGATCGCACTTTGTTCAGCAAATAATATGAAGTATCGGTTTTGGCAGTTGGCTCGCTGGCTCAGATCATGTAACAGTGCCATTTTTTTTCGTGCTGAAATCGCCTCGTAAACCACCCCGCCGGCCAGCGGGGGAACCGACTAAAACCGCACGCCATCCCGGGTCTACAGACGCCGGGGTGTAAGGTTGCCCATAGAGCATATCCCTCGCACTGCGACTGATCATGGGCCATCTCCGGTTTTGAGATGGCCCCCTCGGGTTTGGGAACCACGGTGTCCCTGTCTTGCCCCTGTGGCACATATAGATTATACATATAAACACCCAGACCAATGCAAATAGACATATTCTCTCATACAAATATTTGCAACGAGTATGAATGGAACCCGCGCCCCCTGTCGTAGCAGTCGAATCCACTACCGCTACGCCACAAAGGCCGTCAATACGTAATCTTCTTTATATATAAAAATGAATTGCTGTTCGTTAGTAAACTCGCGAACGGCTGTACCGATTTGGCTAATTTTGGTCTTGAATTATTTTTGGAGGTCCAGAGAAGGTTTAAAAGGTGAATAAATATGGAAGTTGTTATCGATTGAGGCAGTACGAAGTCTGCAGGGTCAGCTAGTAAAAAATATTTATACGTCTCTAATAAAACATATTTTATACGTGTGTAACTCTATGTAGTTTCGAGATTTTACATAGCGTGATGAGTTATAGTCCGGATTTCGACCATATCGGAGTTCTGCTGAACTATAAATTCTGTAAAGATCTACTGACCTTGTAATAATAAAGTTGTCATCAATAATCGTTACGACCGATTTTGCTCTACTGCTCCTATCATACCTTATGACCATGCCCTAGAAGAATGTTCATGCCAAATCTGTTCAGCGGTTTTCGAGTGATGCTCGGACATCGATTATTAAAAGTAGACAATCACACAAACTGAGAAAAAGATAAAAGTTTTAAAAATCACATTTCCGGTATCTCTCCTAGAACACACATAGGTACATTATTTTTCTGGAAAAATATCCAATGTACATTTTTATCCTCGTTACGATTTTATTATATGTATAGAATAGATAACTAAAAGAACGACCATTTACCGAGATGATACGCGATATTATTATATCATAGGTGAGCGAGAATAATAATTCATAAAACATAACCTCCCCTCAGAGGATTACGATAATATGTATAGCACTATACATGAATTATTGCTTGATGTAAGTTTTTATTACTAGATAAGACAAGCTTTACTCAATGCCTTGTGAATCTGGTTGAAAATACAGTGTTAATAATTTTTTTTATGAATGATAGGCTCACGTTTGACCTCTATCTCACCTGGTCGTAAGTGACGATGGATCACGTTTGCCTAGAAGGAACCTATTCACTCGAGACTTGAAGATTCCGAGGTTATAGCTTTCCGGAAACACAGACTCAGGCAGGCAATTCCATTCCTTAGCTGTACGCATAATAAATGTGTCGCCGAAACGTTCTGTACGTATGAGTGCAATATACTCATATAATCATAACGTTTATAAGTATTATTTTGAGACCCAAATGAATAAATATTTGAATCGGTCAGTGTACATCAACTTTTGCCGCTTACGCATGCACTTAAGTGTGAAGGCTTTTCAAGTGAACCAACTGACATGGAATGTAACTCTATTGCAAACAATTAAGGTGTTATTTGAACAAACGGAAGATGTTTTCGAACATCATACATTGTAGTTCATATTTTAGCTTGTAGTGTTCTTGTGTTATGCTGAGTATGCATCTCAAACGTCAAGGTGAATGAGTAATAGTACTGGTAGTGTTAAAGGTGAAACGTATAATACTTATCTCGAACAAGTTATACTTTATTATAGATTTACATCGGAAAAAGAGAACATCTAGGACGGGACTTGAACCCGCGACCAGTCCCTAACAGAATTAATGTGGCGGAGTAATCAAAAAACAATGTTTAAAAATGATTGTAAAGTCATTCATTGTTTCCGTAGTTCGTAAGAATTACGTATATAACATATCGGAGAGTTTCGAATATCTGGGACGTGTCTAGGTGTCTCAGTTGGTCAGAGCATTCCCCCTGTAAGGGACTGGTCGCGGGTTCAAGTCCCGTTCTAAATGTTCTCTTTTTCCGATGTAAATCTTTAGAAAAAGTAAGCATATTAATTGCTTAAAAATTGAATTGAATTGTAATTTATTAGATATTGTCGGAAGTTTACGCGAATGTCACTCATCGCGATAGAATCCGTTAAAAATAGTTTCATTTCAATTATACTTTATCATTTTATTTCTGGTTATATCAACGTATTCGAGAAGTGAAACTAAAGCGGAAGTGATATTGTCAGTGATTATTTTAAACTTAAGATCTTAGTTTTTAGGGTTCCGTAGCCAACGGGTAAAACGGGACCCTAATATTAAGGCTCCACTGTCCGTCAATCTGTCACCAGGCTGTATCTCATGAACCGTGATAGTTAGACAGTTGAAAGTTTCACAGATGATGTATTTCTATTACCGCAATAATAACAAACACTAAAAACTAGAATAAAATAAATATTTAAGGGGGCTCCCACACAACATACCATTGTACTATACTTTCCACCATCTATAAATTATAATGATAATGACGACCTCTGTGGCGTAGCGGTAGTGCATTCGACTGCTAAGCCAAAGGTCGCGGGTTCGATTCCCGCTCAGTGCAAATATGTATATTTGCATTGGTCTGGATGTTTCTATGCATAAAATGTATTTATTTACAAAAAAAAAGTATTTAAGTATGTTTATCCGCATTCTAGAACCCATATGACAAGCTCTGCTTAGTTTGGGTCTAGATGGCGTTGTGTACTTTGTCGTACAATATTAAAAAAAAAAAATTGTGTGTGCACACATTTTAAATAAATAATAAATAAACAAACGTGGTTTCTTTTGCTCGTTTTTGCTTGATATTGCAACAGGTAGACGCTTGAAATATCCACAGAATATTTAGTTATAACTAGCGGCCCGGTACGTGCTTCGCTACGTCAAAATGATCCGCCATGTATTGAATTCAAGGGCTTACCCGGGGTGCCCGGCAACGGATACTTGGGGAGGATCAATCCCTTCGGATACCCCCCACCGGCCAGCAGGGGTGGTTTTGTCGTGTATCGACTAAAACCGTACGGTGTGCGCACGAAAAAAAAAATTCTGAGAGATTTTCTTAATATTTTTTTCCGTAAGAACCTTGTACAGAGTATTAGAAAACTACAAAAAAAAAATCAGCCAAATCGGTCAAGCCGTTTTCATGCTATGTCGTGACAACGGAAAACGGGTTTCATTTTTATATATATAGATTTCATTCATTTTAAAAATAAATTATTAAATTAAAATAAACCAATAATATTTAAGGAGTGCTCCCATACAATAAAGGTGACTCTTTTGCCTGTTTTATAGATACTAGTTATCTATAAAACAGGCAAAAGAGTCACCCCTTCCCACCTGACTTCGCAAGGGTGCAATGCTGATACTAAATATACTGTATATCTTTATGTACGACGTTCACAGCTTTTTCGTCTCCAGATAATACAAACATGTTATTGGATAAGGATTAATGCTGTATTGCTTAAAATTGCTCCGCAAATAAGCCATTATTTCTCGTAAAAAGGAAAGGATAAAACATGGTTATTGGTTTGGTTTATCCCTAAGGGATAGATACATACCAACACGGACATTTTACAATACTGTACTACATTTTGATCTATCTCATAGGGTTCAGCCATTGCAATATGAGCGCAAAAAATTAGTTTATTTACGACATCACATTAGGAACCTCTAAAATTATCAGTGTTTATGCATTAATATAAACATTCCTCTTGAATGACTCTATCCAAATAAAAAAACCGCATTAAAATCCGTTGCATAGTTTAAAGATCTAAGCATACATAGGGACGTAGACTGGACTGTAGTGACGGTACAGAACCCTTCGTGCGCGAGTCCCACTCCCACTTGGCCAGTTTTTATTATATATTCAGTGTGTCAATTGATTGCTGAATGATTTGTTTGAAGGAAAACTCAGGATCTAATGATCAAATCTTTTTTTTTTTTTAATTATATTTATGACACGTCAATTTGACTTCAACTCGCCTGATGGTAAGCTGAAGGTAAAATCTCAGGAAAGAGGGTCACCATTACATACACGTTCACAATGTTAGCAATGGTGACACTCAGCTTGACAGCCTCATCAGAAGAGGATTGTCGTCGCAGCACCGCGTGACACCCACCGGTCCCACTAGTGCTGCGACCACAATCCCCCTGCCCGGCTATGCACTTGCTGACCCCTGAACGCAATCAAACCGAAATTGGATTACTATGGAGGGTTTTTCCCAATCGTGCACGGTGGTACCCACCCGGCCGAATTTTGTGACACATTTGTCTATCACCAGTAGAAAAATAATAAAGTACAAAATTTAAAAATAAAAAAGGAAAAAATATAGTGACATCTATAGGGATTTGAGTTTATTTTATAGTAAAGCTCCATTTGGTGAAGTGAAACAAACTGGCAATGCAGACAGCTGTCCATGGGAACGCATCATCATCCTCATGGGCTCACTTAAGAGAGAAGACGGCACTTACACTAATACGGAAAATGAAACCAGCGCAGTACTGCTGGAAACACACTTCCCTGGCTGTCAAGTCACACCATCCATCGATTCCATTGACTGGCCACCAGAACACTATAGTGTACCAACAACCCAAGAATGGGAAATCGCAAACAAGGTAGTAACTGCAGACAAAATAGAGTGGGCCATAAAAACCTTCAAACCTAAAGGGTTTGAAGGCTGCAGGGCTGGATGGAATATTCCCAGCACTACTACAATGGCAACTGACAAGAATAGCAAAATATCTACTTCCAATCTACAGGGCCTGCATTGCCTTCAAATACATACCCAGATTATGGAGAGAGGCAAAAGTAGTCTTCCTACCAAAACCAGGTAAGGAGGACTACACACATCCCAAATCATTCAGGCCCATTAGTCTCACATCATTCCTCCTTAAAACGTTGGAGAGACTAGTAGATCGATACCTAAGGGATGGAACACTAAAAGACAACCCACTACATCCTCAGCAACACGCATACAGGAAAGGTAGATCAACAGAGTCTGCACTACACACGGTAGTGCACAAGATAGAATCGGCTATCACAAACAAAGCCTCAACACTAGCTACTTTCATAGATATAGAAGGGGCTTTCGACAAAACGGTACACAGCAGCATTAACGAAGCCTTACGGAAGCGTAAGGTAGAACCAGCCATAAGGGACTGGATCACTCAGCTGATAAGCAAAAGAGCAGTCCAGATGGTGATGAGTAACACCATCACAAGAGCAAAGGTAGTCAGAGGATGCCCCCAGGGAGGCGTCCTATCACCACTCTTATGGAACATAGTAGTAGACAGTCTTCTAAAGAGACTAAATGAGAGAAGATACACCACCATCGGGTATGCGGATGATCTTGCAATACTAATAAGCGGAACGGCTGAGAACGTGCTATGCAAAGTCATGCGCTCAGCCCTTCAGATTGTGGAAGAATGGTGCGAAGAACACCGATTATCAGTAAACCCGAAAAAAACAGAACTTATCCTTTTCACCAACAAAAGAAAGTTACCAGAACTACAACTACCAAAACTATTTAATACCAAACTAGCCCTAACAACTCAAGTTAAATATCTGGGCATCATACTTGACAATAAGTTGAATTGGACTAGCCACATAAATGCTAAAATGAAAAAGGCCTGCATAACTTTTTGGCAATGCAGAAGACTCGTTGGTAAGAACTGGGGTCTTAACACAAAGATAACACTTTGGCTGTATACGGCAATTATCAGGCCTTCTCTAACCTATGGATCAGTTGTATGGTGGCCCAGAACAGAACTGATCACTGTGAAAGAAAAGCTCCAGAGTCTACAACGCCTAGCGAGTACAGCAGCCACTGGATGCATGAGAACCACTCCATCAGCCGCACTAGAGCACCTCCTAAACCTGAGACCGCTGCATCTAATCATACATGAGGAGGCCAAGGCAGCAGCCTTAAGACTGAAAAGTAATGGGCTCTGGAAAGAGAATACTGGAACAAAGCATTCAAAAATTCTACAGAGAATCCTAAAGAAGATACCACTTCTTGAGGCGCCCGTAGACAGAATACCATGTCACCACGTCTTCGAAAGGAATTATCATATTCAACTTACTAAAGAAAAAAGAGACAGCTCTGGCGTCAAAGAAGTTAGGATATACACAGACGGCTCTAAAACCACATATGGTACCGGAGCAGGTGTCTTCTCGAATGACCTAAATATCAAAATAACAACCACCCTGGACAAGCTAAGTACAATATTCCAAGCTGAATGTATTGGCATAACGAGAGCAGCGGAGACGATTGCCGCCAGAGACGTCAAAGATCTAGATATAAAGATCATATCAGACAGTGCATCCGTACTCCAAGCTCTGAAAAGCAACACCATAACCTCTGTCCTCATATTGGAATGTCACAATACACTCCAATCCATTGCAAACACAAACAAGGTCACGCTGCAATGGATCAAGGGACACAGCAACTCCCTCGGCAACGACGCAGCCGATGAATTGGCCAAGAGAGGATCAGGGGCAACAGTATATGGACCGGAACCAATACTACCTATACCTCAAGCACAGGTCAAAACTTGGCTGCGGAAAAATACGGAAGAAACCCATCAAAAAGAATGGACAAACATTGAAGGATGCAGGCAAACAAAGAATGCAGTTCCGGTAGCATCAAAAACGTTTAGCCGAAACTTCATTAGATTAAAAAGGGACCAGATCCGCAAGGTCATAGGCATCTTGACCGGTCACTGTCCTCTAAACAAGCATCTATTTACAATAGGTGTGACGGACAGCCCCCTGTGCAGAGGCTGCATGGGGGCAGAAGAAACGCCACATCATGTGCTTACAGAGTGCATGAGCGTGGCCGAACAACGGGCGAAATTCCTCCAGTCACCAGCGTCTCTCCGGGAAGCATGTGGAAACCTGAAAAGGCTGCTGGCTTTTTGGGAAGATCTGGGTTGGTTGGAGTGAGAGGTAAGATGCTACGCACAATGGCCCAATCAAGAGGCTAAGTGCGGAACAGCCCAGGTAAACTATCACCAGTAGAAAAATAATAAAGTACAAAATTTAAAAACAAAAAAAGGAAAAAATATAGTGACATCTATAGGGATTTGAGTTTATTTTATAGTAAAGCTCCATTTGGTGAAGTGAAACAAACTGGCAATGCAGACAGCTGTCCATGGGAACGCATCATCATCGTCACAGCGACTTTCCAGTTGCGTCCAATGTTTGAGCTGGTTGTTTTTTTTTTTTATTTTATTTTTTTCCCATTGAATCTGCAATCAGCCCCAGAGCTATAATCAGATCTTTTGAAGTACTAGTACTGTTGAGATTGCACATCCATTGACATTCAATCTCCTATTTTCAAACTCATCTTTGTGTTTAGATTGACGCCAGTCGCATTCTTTTCAGCCGAAATATGCTGTCATTGGTATTTATTAGTTTTGCAGCTAGATGATTTCTATGTACTATGAGTCTTTGTTTATAGGTCGAAGTAGAACCTTCTATTTCTTCCTTAACTGTCGGGATTTCCAGGTACTCATGGACTTCAGTGTTTCGTGTGAACCATGGTGCGTTGCAGAGAATTTTCAGAACTTTATTCTGGAAGCGCTGGAGGATTTCTGTGTTTGAGTGGCTCGCTGATCCCCACAGTTGTATACCGTATGTCCAGACCGGTTTAATGATACATTTATATATCAGGAGTTTGTTTTCCAGACATAGTGTCGAGTGTCTGCCCAGTAGCCAGTACATGTCTGCAAACTTTTTATTTGCCTGTTCTTTTTTTGCCTTTATGTGATCTCGCCATGTGAGTCGTCTATCAAGGTGCACGCCCAAATATTTAACGGTCGTTTGGTGTGATAGAATAGTTCCGTCAAGAGTGACTGGTGAGCAGTCGCCTCTTTTTAGTGCGAAAGTAATGTGTACTGATTTCGCTGGGCTTGCTTGGACTCTCCACTTCTTGAGCCATAGTCCAATTTTATCCAGGCATTCTTGCAGTTTTGTAGAAGCTGTGTGTGGATCTTTGTTACAGGAGAGAACTGCGGTGTCATCTGCGTAGGTTGCAGTAACTATTTCTTCTGAGACAGGTAGGTCAGCAGTGTAGATTGTATATAAAATTGGACCCAGTACGGAGCCCTGCGGTACACCCGCTTCTATTTGATTGATCGATGATAGACAATCTTCGCATTTAACCTGAAATATTCGGTCTTGCAGGTAGGACTTCAATAGCATAAACGCTGTATTTAGGAGGTGTAGCTTTAGCTTATATAAGAGACCCTTGTGCCATACACGGTCAAAGGCCTGTTTTATGTCGAGAAAAACGGCTGAGCAGTATTCTTTCCTCTCCAGTGCTTGCCGTATTGTATGAGCCACTCTATGTATTTGCTCTGTAGTCCCATGATGTGCACGAAAACCGAACTGGTGATCTGGTATTAATTTTTGTTCTTCGAGTATTGGGAGTAAGCGTCTCAGAAGTAGCTTCTCGAAGAGCTTTGATAGTAAGGGGAGAAGACTTATGGGTCTGTATGATGTTACTTCTGTGGCGGGCTTTCCTGGTTTAGCTACCATGTTTATAATAGACACTTTCCACAACTTTGGAAAGTATTGTATTCGCAATATTGCATTGAAGAGGATTGTGAGCAGAACAATGCCTTTTTTTGGCAATTGTTTTAGGACTTCTGCCGTTATTAAATCAAACCCTGGTGCCTTTTTTTGCTTTAGACTTATTATTGTTTTTCTTACTTCTGCCGGTGAAACTGATTTCAGTGGTAAAGACATCTGTTGCTCACTGTTGAGGAATTCATCAATTTCTTCTTCGGTCAGGGCGATGTCGGGTTCGTTAGGTTTAAACACGTCTTTTAGATAGTTAGCAAATAGCTCACCTTTATCTTGAGGTTTTCGTGACCAGTTACCATCAGCTTGTCTTAGTGGTGATATGTGTTCTTTTGGTCTTTTTAATGAATTAGTCATTTTCCAGAGTGAATAGTCCTCAGCTTTGTTTGGTGACAGGGTTTTTAGTTTATCTTGCAGGGTACTATTCTCATTTTCTTCAAGCATTTGTTTGAGCTCTTTTTGAATTTTATTGAGTGCTGTTTTGTCCTCTCTATTTCTGCTGGTGTGCCACTGCCTTCTTAGTTTTCTCTTTTCAGTTATCAACTCTTGGATTTCCTGGGTAGCGTCATAACTTTGAGGTTTAAATTTTATAAACGGAGTTGTTAGCCAGGCTGCTTTTTGAATTAGGTTGGTCGTATACCACGCAGCGTTTTCTATGTCTTCTTCAGTTTTTAGTGGTATACACAGATTAGCGTTTACTTCTATGTATTCTCTAAAAGCCTCCCAGTCAGTTTTGTGGTTGTACAAGGTCTCACGTGGTTCTTTCAGTATGACTGTAGAACTCAGTGTGCAGATGACAGGTGTGTGGTCTGAGGAACCGTCTAGACACGATTCTATTTTTGTGTAGAGTCCTGATATTCCTTTTGTGATAAAGAAATCTATAAGATCCGGAGTTTTTCTAGGATCTGATGGCCAGTGAGTAGGTTTCCCTGTTGATATTACATTGAGGGCATTGCTATCAATTGCCTTTTTTAGCTCTCGTCCTCTTGTCGTCGTGAGTCGCGAGCCCCAAAACGTATTTTTGGAGTTCCAGTCTCCACCTGCAACATATCTCTTACCCAGTGTTAGTAAAAAGTCTCCAAACATTCTCTCATCTATGCGGTGTCTCGGAGGACAGTACACTGCTGCCAAATTTAGTGGACCCTGCCAATCATTTATCGAGATTACAGCGGCTTGTGTGCGTTGGTAAAACGTGGTGTTTTATGTTTTCCTTAACTATCACGGCCGCCCCAGCATGTGATGTTCCATCTGGATGGTTCGCGTAGTATATGTTGTATCCTTTAATTTTAACAACTTTTTGATTTGTCATGTGCGTTTCTGTGATTAGAAGGATATCTATTTTGTTATAGTTTATGAAAAGCTCAACCTCTTGCGTATTCGGAGATAAGCCATTTATATTCCATGAAGCAATGCGTAGGAATTTCATTTTTTCTGTCGGGCTATGAGGGTTGTTAAAAGGCCCATTAGGGTCCCTATTTGTTGGATGAGAATGTCTATCTTCTCTGATTGTTTAATAATAATTTGCTCAAGGGAGCTTGTTGACTGAGATTGTGTATTCTCTGTTTTTCTATTCCAGTAGTTGGTATTTGTGGTGTTGGACATATTTTCAGGTATGTTTGCTGTGTTTCTTTCTTGATTAGAATGTTGTCTAGTGTATCTGCTAGGGTTTAGTGGAGGAAAATCATATTTTTGAGGTGGTGGTATAAATGGAGCTTTCCTGTTTCCAGCTTGTGTAATTTTTCTTGCTCTGATCTCTTTATAAATTTGGCAGCCCTTGTAATTGGCTGGATGGTCACCATGACATAGAGTACAAGTTGCTGGTGTGTTCCGATCCTTTTTTGGGCAGTCAGTGGTTTTGTGTCCTTTTGCACACTTGACACACCTGTATGGGCGCATGCAGTTATTTTTGGTGTGCCCATATTGTTGACACCTAGTACACTGAGGAATATCAGTTGATTTCTTTGGATCTTCGATCTTAACTCTCGTGTGGTATATATATTCTATATTTTTTATTTGCGGGTTATTGGGGCTAGGTTCCACGTTTACAAAGAACATGTTTAGGGGCATTTTGTTTTTCTTAGACCTTGCACAAACAATTTCGCCTCGTACCCTGTTTCCCGTTTTTTCTATTTCTTCCATTATAGCCGATTTGGGGGTAGTGTGATGTAAGTTTTTGATTACAACTCTGTAGCATTTATTTTGCTTTTGAGTGAATGTATGACCAATGAGGCCTTTGGCACGGATTAGATCAATGAGACTTTTATATGTTTCAGCTGACTGTGTCATCACTCGTAGCTGGTCTCTATTAATAACTTTATATGAGTAACTGCCAGTTGGTACAGACTTATCTAATAGTTCTGTTAATTGGGAGAGATCTTCTATGCCATATAATATTATGGGCGGTGGTTTGCTGACCTTTTTCACTTGAGTAGAGGCAGCTTCAGTTGACTCATCATCAAGTAAATCTACAGGTAATTCACTGTATCTGTTAGAGGTTTTTATTTCCGTTTGTACTCTTTCAGTACTTGGCGGACTGTTTGATAGTTTTTTCCTTTTGGGGTAACGATCAGTAGGTACTCTTTGCCAGGAGGGAGGGCAGATGTTGTTGTCTTCACCGTCTGCAATAGTTATTGTTGGGGACATAGGATGAGAAGTGCTTGAGTCCATGGTTTTGATATTTCCCAGTGAATTCGACCTTGGTCTTGTGATGAATAGGCTTGGATGAAATGCCTGCTGTACAAGTTTTTTATTAGTGCTTCCAGTAGCATTCACCGTCGCGGGGGCCTGGTCGTCCACCGCCGCGCAGTCTTCGGTAACATATTTCACACTTGCAGGCCCGGGTACCTGCGAGCGCCGGGCGTTAGCCGGATCGCATGACAAATCAACATTCGTATCGCTCATATTTTCATAATTCAAAAGAAGGCGGGACATACTCATGTTGCTTTCCCAAGGCAGCATGGCCACACTTTTAGGAGGGATTTAGTCCTCCTTGGTCTGTGGTATACCAGTGGACAGGTTATTTGACCGCCGCCTGTTGCTCGGCGTTGTTGCTCATTTAGCACCACCCGGGGGGCACGTGTAGGGTGGGCCTAGGAGAAGGTGGTAAGTCCTACGGACGCGAGCAACCTGCTGGCTGGTTGTGTAAATTTATTGTTTTTGATTGGTATGTCGGTTTTTCCGGGAGCAATTGCCGCCTGACCCCCTGCGAGGGAAGCCAGCAGTGCACTTGTAGTTGAGGTTGACTTGGGCCTCAAGGATATTGGTAGGGCCCTGTACACAGCTTTCTACAGGAACTACTCCATAATTATACATAGGTTGCCATTCGATTAGCCTCCAAAAGTGTCCATTGCCGGGCACCCCGGGTAAGCCCTCGAAAAGATAACCCCAGGGTTACCGGCGGACTTTGGCCACCATCGCGGCCTCGTCTATGGGGTCGCGTTTGATCCCGCGTCGGTGAGTTGGCAGGCGTGTGTAGGAGACACACGACACGCCGAGTAAGGACGGCGAGTCGGCCGGCTGCCGTCCTCAGGCCCCGATCATGGAGGTCGGTGGTCCTGGGCGTAGACAACTGCGGAAACTGGTTGTTAATATGGCTGGTAAGCAAGTTATGCACTTCACCATATGACTGGCACCTACTAAGAGCACGGCTCTTATCTATTGAACAAAGTAACTTAAATTTTGTTAATCTATAATTCAGACCGAATAAGTCCCACTGTTTTATGAGATATCCCCTTGATATAACTAATTACATGAATTTCACACAGTACATAATTAAGTAATAATGGACACGGCTTTTTGTGTAATTTTTTTTTTCTATTTTAGTTTTTATGCGCAGAAGGAGCACAAAAAGTAAGGACAGTGCGATTATTATATGTTTTTTGTTAATCTAAGTACTCTTGGTTGTACAACTCATAGTATAGATAAAAATCCTAAAAATATGTCAGTTCCTCATATATGTACAAGCTAGCTACGGCTCGCGACTTCGTATGCTTGAACTTCAAAATTGGGTGCAGAGAGAAAGTGGTTTACCGGGATAAAAAAGTATCCTTTATGTAGCTCCAAATTATGAACTACCAATGTAATGAAATTCATCCAAATTTGTTTAGCTGTGTTGGTTATGTTGTGTTATGGAGTAACAAATAAAAAACCCCTTAAACCTTTATAATATTAGTTGTAATTGTTTGACTGTAGTTTTATTATGACGCGGGCTACCTGAAATGTCTATAACTGAAAATAAGTCTATTACCGTCAACATATTTTCTAACAGCATGCTTCCAGAAAAACATGATAACAACACTTTGTCCGAACCAGAAATCGAACCTTAGATATCATGCATAAAAGTCGCAGCTAGTTACTTACTTTTGTCTGACATCCTTTTCCAATCGCCAAATTACATTGTACAGTACTTGTATTACGGAAATACAAGTACTGTACAATGTAATTTGGCGATTGGAAAACGGTGTCGTGAGTTTTAATAATTGTCTGGCTCTACTTGTTCTGTTGCGAACTGTCTGACTATCGCACTGTGACCCACGTCATTAAATAAGTTCATTTCATTATAGTTATGGCTTTCTCTAACATATAGCAATAATGAGTAATATAAAATGACCGCATTGTCGTGTGTTCGCGGTCTAGTGACCATTTTCAGGAACATCTTTAGATTACTCGAACAAATTTTATTACTCCTTTATGTAAAGAACAATGCAGTGTTCATAGGTTTTCATCAAATTTATTTTTATTCTGGTGCAGGTTCGCACAAGCTACCATTATGCTATTTCTTTAGAATTACTAAGTGCAGATTTTACCAATGCAAGTTCTTTAAGTAAACACCGGTTCACGCTACACTGTGTCGAGTGACAAATTGTAGCTTGAACCTAAAAAAGGTACCAGTAGTACTTCATGTGAGGCCGGACTGGCGACTTCTGAAGAAGAAGTCTTTGCCCCGCAGTGAAGTACTGCTTCGCCCTGTTGAGCAGTCCAAATTTTTTGGAAGTCAGCTTGACCTAGTTATCTAGATGACTGCGGTACTGGAAGTCGCTGGAGATATCGACACCGAGGAACCCGATACTTTTGGAGATGGTGAGTGGTGTGTCGAGAAATTGTGGCTCTACAATGAGTTGGGTTTTCTTAGCGGTAGATGCACATACTTGTGTCTTAGTGGGGTTGAATTGGACTTGAGGTTTAGTCTTCCCCAATCGTACCTTCCTGTGAGAGTAGTCTCGATTTCACACACAACTTCTTCGCGAATTTCCTTTACTGCAGACCGAAGGATGTTACCTCGGGCCGTGTTACGTGCGTCCCCGGTACTGTCGTCCGCATAGCAATGAATGGAGTCGTCAGATAGAATCTATCTATACCATATTTCCACTGTACCACTGTTCAGTGAGTCCTCTTCATACCATTTTAATAATAAGGTAACACTTCCCCCGTCAAGCCAGTGCCGGGAAAAGAACTTACCTCCTGCTGATATACTCCCAATTAAATATTCTCATTTACTTATATTAATTTGTGAACCCATAATGTGTACGAGTTTACAAATAAAAAAAATAACCCTTTTATCGAAGTAAAAGAGGAATATCATCGAACTCTGGTTATGTACATTGTACAAACTACAGACCAGCGCGTACCTCCCCGATGTACCCGACAACCTGTCTGAAGTTGCCCTGAAAAGTTCCGGGCTCCCTCACGTGTTAGATCAGGAGTTGTCTATCGATTTATGATAGGTATAATATTAATAAAAAGAACGACAACTTTAAGAAATCTTTATATTAATTACCCACAAACTACCTTAATGTTTTTCTAACCTGTTGGATGGGATTTGTCTTTTAAATTCAAATGAGATAAACTTATTAAGATAATTCCATGCGTATATGATTGTATTCAAAACTAAGAATTATTCACACATATATTTTTTGTTTATTTTAATAGTTTAATATTTTTCACATGTAGGGTAGGCTGGTAGGCAATGAACCGCGGGTACCGTATGAACCAGTATAGGTAAGAAGCGAATGCGACGTTGCCGCTTTGTGCATTCAACGTGTCAGGACTCGTTCCCCATGTTGGTGCGGCTTACTCCAGTCGCCGGCCTGTTGCCGTCATAAGCACGCGCGTACGTCGCGTTGATGTGTTTTTGTGTGGGAAAACGGCGAAAAGCACGTGAGTTTTGTTTTTTTTTACTTTTATTATTATAGCTCTTACTTTACTATGAGTGCGTTCTGTGTATGTTGTGGGTTTTTGTGCTTTTTTGAGTATATTTTTTAAATAGCTTGGAGTCACTGAATGCCTACAATGTTAGCTAAGGTTTTCGAAACTAGGAGTGGTACACAGTTAACCATTTAATTTCGGTACACAATGAACCGTGGTTCAATGTGTACCACATTTATGTTCATTGTGTACCACATTTATGTTCATTGTGTACTACCTATTTAACATTATTTTTAAGTAATAATAAGTAGGTACCAATGTGTGTTGTAGTACGTGTGTAATTTATGTAGGTACTTAAATAAATACTTACTCTATAAAGCGTTCTGAAAAGGTTCCTTTTTTATTTCAGCATGGGGCGAAACACAGTGGGAAGGGAAGCCCGTAAAAAAGGAGCAATTCCGCCAGAAGACATGCAAAAAGGCATACAACTGCACTTAGCCGGGTTAAGTATCCGAAAAGCAGCAAAAGATGCTAACCTTCCCTATCCTACATTACGAAGATACGTAATAAAATACTTACAAGATCCGTCTTGTAGTTTAGAACCTCATTACAACGCCAGTAAAATTTTTACTGATAAGCAAGAAGAGAGTCTGAAGGAATACCTATTGGATTGTGCAATTAGATTTTACGGATTAACATCTAAAGACTCGCAGGATTGCTTACCAAATGGCAGTAATTAACAAAATCAATATGCCACCTTCATGGCAGCAGTATGAAATGGCAGGACGAGATTGGATGAGAGGGTTCAGGGCAAGACATGCTCAATTATCAATTAAAAAACCTGAGGCCTGTAGTATGGCTAGAGCTACTTCGTTTAATAATCACAACGTCCAATTTTTCTTCGATAATCTTAAACAAAAGGAGACACAAACATTCTACATGCCTCTGGAACCTGACACAGCAGGTGTAAATAAAAAGGATATTATGTATATTTTACCCCTTCCCGTTATTAAAGGTACGGCACGGCACCAAACTACTTACAAGTTTCCTGTTGATATGTCGTTACTAAATTTAAGATATTAATTATTGTGTAAGTATGACTGAAATACTGTTGCTATATATATTTTTTATATATATTATATATAGTTTTTTTGAGCTATTTAATATTTAAAAGGTTGATATATCTTTCAAAGATTTTTTTTATTTGTTGATCTCTATCGAAATATCGTTAGGTACCAATGACGAGCAATGTGATAATAACTGATGTTCCTAACATATTCTGTGAACTTTAAAAATTAAGGCTGATTAGGTTTAGAAAACCAATAAATAGATGTGGTATTTGTTTGTTACTTATAATTTCATAGATATGTTCATTTGTTATAAATACTTAGATTTAATACAACTGATTAGTAACTAAAGTTCCTAAAAATTACCTATATTATTAAAAAATAAACCTGCTGACTGATTACTATTTTAAAGTAATAAATATTGAAACTTAAAACGTGTTTTATTTATACTGTTTAAAAGAAACAATCGACATATCCTTATCTGTGATTCATTGTATACCACACGGTTCAACCCATCCTACCCCCCCTATTCATTGCGTGCCCTACATTGTACGCAATGAACCATTTTCCTTTTTTTTTAAAAAGAACGATAACTGAGAAATAATTAAATATTACCCAAAATTTGGAACAAATTATGTTACTTAATTAAATAACCTACGTGTAGATAAAAAAAGATGTTTCTAAACACTAATAACAACAGTGCTAGAGCTCTTCAAACTTTTTGTGGTTCAATGGCTACCATTCCACCCTACTATCATAATCAGATCTTAACCAAAGGAGATTAGCAGAATTATTTGGTTCCCTTTTAATGTATGCCCAGCATGACAATATTTGCACATAAACTGTTTATAAATTACCACAATCCAAAAACACTCCGTTTCTCATTTCCGTTTCTCACTCAGAATTACGAAATGTTAAAAATAGTAATAAAGGTGAAAACATAAACACGACCTCTGTGGCGTAGCGGTAGTGCGTTCGACTGTTAAGCCAGAGGTCGCGGGTTCGATTCCCGCTCAGTGCAAATATGTATATTTGTTTCTATGTATAATATGTATTTCTTTAAAAAAAAGTAAATAATTATGTTTATCCGCAATCTAGAACCCATATGACAAGCTCTGCTTAGTTTTGGGTCTAGATGGCGTTGTGTACTTTGTCCTACAATATATTTATTTTTTATTAATTGAGAGTGACAGGTAAACGTTAATCACGTACCTTTTTTTTTTGTGCGGAAGTCCTTTCGGATCCCCCGGTCAGCGGGGGCGGTTATGTCGGGCTTGAACCGACTAAAACCGCACGCCGTCTCGGGTTTACAGACACAGGGTGTAAGGTTACCCATAGACCATATCCCTCGCACTCCGACTGACCCTGGGCCATTCGCAGTGTCCCCTCTGATAAGAGCAGAGGGGTACCTGGAGCGACCACGTCCCCCGCGGGCCTTGCAGGCCCGCCATACCCCGACCCCCTCGTGCAATGGGGTCAGCTGGCCCTGCTAAGGGCCGGTTGGTCAGACTCTTGGCCGTGGCGTCATCGCCCACGTTGCCCAGGGTGCACCAAACTTGGAGGTGATCCAACCAGTCGCACCCCAACGTTAATCACGTACCTAGATGGCGCTGTAGCAGTTATAATGATAGAGACATTAAATGTGCGTTACGTTAATGATGAATAATTAAAAATTCCCCATAAAATAACAAGTAACGCGTTTGCAGTGTGGCTAGTAGTATTAAAATAATTGAGCTGAGAGTGAGACGAAGTCGAGCGAGAAGCTCTCTATACTCCACTCGGTGTATTTCGGTTGTGACGCTACTCCTCCTAAACTAATCGAACAATTTTGACCAAACATGGCATGTAAATACAACTTGATACCCGGAAGGTTAAGAAAAATAAAATTAAAAAAATAATAAAAAATAAAATTGAAAATCGAACATACCATGGAGGAGTAATCAAATCACCCTTCAAAAATGTCAAAATCTGACTTCTCCAAAATGATTGATGTCGAGACCACGATTTTGGCGCCAAAATGTGCAACTTAACTATTGGCTTAAGACAGAAAAAGAAAATTGAAAATCGGTCTAGCAACGGAGGAATAATCACCGAAATAACAATTCAATGGTATTCAATTGTAGGTAATCATGTAGTGCACTCTCAGCTCAACATTGCAACAGCAGAACGCATTGCGCCCCTAGTATCTATGTTTTGAGCAATTATTTCTATAGAGCTTGGATAACCAGCACGAGTACGTCAACCAGAGATATGAATACTTAAATACCTCACATGTCTATCTGATACACGAAGAACTGAGTCGAAGTACGTACGGAAGACCTACTCGTAGATCGATTCGCCGTTTGCGAATATACAATCTCACCATTTCATAAAAAGGATACGTTTTAGAAGTAATTACAATCTAATGGCGGTCACCGTAGTGCCGTAATGCTGACCACGGGTGAAATAAGAAAGTGTTGCCAGTATTATTTATTAAATTCTAACATTAATTCTAGATATATCAGAGAAGATAGATAAACAATTTATTTTATTAGTAAAATAACATTATATGGAAATCAATTATATTATTATTATTAAATAATTATTAAATTATAATTAATAAATTATTATTAAATAATTATTATATTATCTTATTTTATCCTATAACAATAAGGCCCACTGTTCACGGAGGCGTAGCTTCATAGACGCTTAATCTTGATTGTACGCTTGCAGTTCAAAGCGACGTACTGAAAGCTGTCTACGACGCGTATTGCGCTTGTACATTTTCATTCATTTGTGGTAACGCCGTTGGACGACTAAGGCTCAGTCTCACTGTCCACGAAGGCGTAGCTTCATAGACGCGTATTCCTCATTGTACGCTTGCTCTACACCTGCTTGCAGCTTATATACAAAACAATGCATGCAGTCTTCATAACGCCTGCCGTACCGCATGTTATACGCCCAGGTGTACATCGAGTTTTGTATGTAAGCTGTCACCAGGTGTAAACCAAGCGTACAGTAACGAATACGTGTCTATGAAGCAACGCCTCCGTGGGCAGTAGGCCTTAGTATTACGAGTACAACTATTTAATGAGATGCTGTTATGATGTAAGGAAGTGATTAACATATTGATACTTTACAATAATATTGTAAAATATTATCATTATTTTTATTGAATCTGTGGTAGAAATCACTAAAATTTTTAAGAATTTATCTAATATGTGATCGCTGTCAAACTCCGGGGTTATCCTTTCGAGGGCTTACCCGGGGTGCCCGGCAACGGATACTTGGGGAGGACACCGTGCGGTTTTAGTCGATACACGACATAACCACCCACATTGGCCGGCGGGGGGGGGGTATCCGACTAAAACTGCACGCCGTCTCGGGTCTACAGACGCCGGGGTGTAAGGTTAGCCATAGAGCATATCCCTCGCACCCCGACTGACCCTGGGCCATCTCCGGTTTCGAGATAGCCCCCTCGGGTTTGGGAACCACGGTGTCCCCGTCTTGCCCCGGTTTGGGGGAGGGGCGCTATTCGCCCCAGCACCGTCCCGGCCTGCTTCTGCTGGGGTGACAGGCGGCCTCACCTGTCACCCCCAGGCCTGGAAGGGATTTCCGCACGTAAAAAAAAACCCTTCTTGGGTCTCCCTCTCCTACCACAGCCCGGCGGAAATGGCATAGCCGATGATTTGTTACCCACGTAACCCGGCGGTTGCCGCAAAACATGGCCGTACCAGCGAAAGCGACACTCCTGCATTTTATCTGCGATATCTCGGACATAGTCTCCACCTTGTTCATATTCCTTTCCAGCGTAGATAATTCTGCCTAAAAAATTTGAATATTTTTTTAAACAGATTATTATTCTATGGATAATGGGAACCAGCACCACATGGCTGAGTTTGAAATGCAATTAAATAGATCACACGGACGTTTATATAATGGAAAGTTAATGATGCGGTTAATTGTCTGCCAGCCCGGCCATTCTGCTCGTGAATTGTTATAGCCCAATCAATGTACGGTACGTACGTAAACTGAGCTGGCTCTCGGACTATGATGCCTGTAGCAACTGTTCACACATTATTAGTATGTCACTTATAGCACGAGTGGCACGAGTACGCGACACATTTCATTGCATTCAGTGGAAAGGCGGGCAGCGTTTGTTTCATACAAACGTATTTCTCTATTTTCTCCCTGTTTAATGAGACGAGAGTACATATTTTTCTCATCTATATTTAAAACTACTAAAACAATTATAAAATTGTAAATTATACGTCTCTGTTAATTGAAGATATTTAAAAAAAAAACTTGGGTTATGTTAAATGAACCATTCCGAAAACAAAAATACTTTTTTTTTTGAATTCTTGTTTGTTTGTTCGTGATGGACGCAAAAACTACTGAACGGATTTTGATACGGTTTTTTCTGTTAGAAAGGTCTTGGTTAGACTTAAAATCTGCCGTATGTTTGATTGCAATTGGTTAAGAAGAACCTGAGATATGACCAGAAAACGATAACTGCGGGCATCAGCTAGCTACACTATATGAGGTGTCATAAAATTAGGTCTCTGAATTAGGTGAGATGACTTGGTATCGACAATGTATGTATTTGAAACAAAAAAAATATCGGGTAAAAAAAAAAAACACCAGCGACCAGCGTCACGTGACGCTGTTCGCGATTTAGGTATTTCCCACACGTTTCAAGCCCGACATAACCACCCCCGCTGGCACGCGGGGGGGTATCCGAAGGGGTTTCCGCACGAAAAAAAAAAAGAAAGGTATTTCCCACACATCCGCTTGGAGAATACTGCGAGGAGAAGGACTGCACGCCTACCACGTGCGTCACGGGCTCGTCGCGTCACGTGATGCTGGTCGCTGGTGGTGTTTTTTTTTTTTTTTTTTTTTTTTTTTTAATATATATTTTTTTTTATTTTACCCGACATATATTTTTTTGTTTCAAATACATAATTTGTCAATACCAAGTCATCTCACCAAATTCAGAGACCTAATTTTGTGACACCTTTTATTTATCAACCAATACCTATTTCAAATGAATAAATGTTTCAAAAAAATGTTATAAGACGAACAATTTCTGTATAAACATATTTGAAATTATACTTACACTTACTTTTTTTTCTTCATACCTTTAAGTGGCATAAAACACTGCTACAAGTCTTGAAAAAAAAACACACGATGCAATATTTTTGCCTAGAGATTTATATAGCATGCAAAGTTATTATTTTTAACAAAAAATAACACACATATGCATTAAAAAGTATATTTAGGTACATAAATCAAAATAATCTACATTATAAAGTCATTGTACAATGTTAAGTACGTAAATATAGTGCTAATTATTGTTCAAGGCAAAAGTAATGTCGATCACAAAAGAGAAACAAAAATACCAACAATGTTTTATCATAATTATGTTGTAGTTTTAATACAGGCGGCGATAGCCCTGTGGCGTACGTAACGGACTGCTGAGACGAGGTCTCGAGTTCGATCCCCAGTCGCCCCGGGCACACACCTCAGACTTTTCGTAGTTATGTGTGCATTAATAAATATTAATTATCGCTCGCTTAATAATGTGCCCGGTAGATGGCAATAGGCTCGCCCCCTATTACATTGGGACCTTAACATAACTGGCGAATCGTGGGTGTGTAATACACCTCTGCCTACCCCTTCGGGGATACAGGCGTGAAGTTATGTTATGTTATGTTTAATACAGTTAGTTAAATAATCATTTCAATAACAGTAACATTTTGAAATCAACTTACCTAATAATTTGGATTCAATGCCTATATAAGAAAGATTTCTTAAAGATAACTAAATTACATTAATTTCCTTTAGTTCCACAGTTCCTTTAGTAAACCATATGTTGTATCGTAGCAAAAAATATGTAACAAAGCTTGTGTCCGATCCGTGAGGGCGTATATAGGTATCAATATTAGGTTCTATTTATGTAAACCTTTTAGAAAATAAGTTTAAAAATGACCTCACAAAAACTGCTATAAAATATAGGTCGCTGCGGAAACTTACATGGTGACACAGGAGGGCCATTTTGTGAACAAAACCTCTCCAAAGAGAAAACAAAAGAGGGCGCGGCGGTGGAGGGCAGCCAGGGTTGGGAGGCAGTGGTGTTGTCACCTTGTTAAATTTTGGGGAGATATTGGTTAATAATGATCTAGGGGATTGGCATTTAAAATTTCAATAATACATTTATTTTCAGCAATATATTATTTTAGGTAGATTTCGATGAAATCGATCTACCTATTGGTTTCTTGACTACTGTCGAATTTAAAAAAAAAATCTTCATAGGAGGTCTAGTTATGACCCCCTGAGTCCGAAATGACCACTGATCAAAAAGTTTATATATATATATATATATGTATGTATGGTTCCACTTCCTAAAATTTGCGGCACTCTCACGGTCGCATTTTTGCCCCGATCGCTTTCAAACTGCGGTCAAAAATTGCTTGGGCAGGCGGCGTGCGGTTTTAGTCGGTGCAAGCCCGGGTGTAAACTTACTTTAAGTTCGTGAACGGGTGGAATCCGGCCTAAGGGGACGGTAGGGCCTCACTTTTTGTGAAATCAGTTTTTCCTCAAAATTTCACGTTCCATGAAAGATATTCGAACCGTTATAATTTTATCCCATAGTATACATGAATACCAACAACTTTTAATTAAAAACCTATAAGATTAAAACTTTAACTAAAAGTGGAGGGGGGAAAAACCAAATTTTTTCGGGAAAAAAATCATAACTTCTAACCGGTGAACATTCTTGCTGTCGGAAATATTTTTAATCGATAGGCCATTTTTAAGTCTAAAATAAATGTCTGAAAAGTTTTTCGGTAAAAGTTACCGTTTTCGAGAAAAAAAACTTAAACATGTTAAAAATGCGCTCGGCGTGGGTCATAGAAGAAGCGTAGGTCATATTAATTGCTTCACGAAATCTAACTGTGCGTTCATGATGGTTATGTATTTAGGATACCTATTTGCCCCTTACTGATCGGACACTAGTTTTGTTAAATACTGTATACAATTATTATTTAAACGTGTGAGTCAAAATTTACATTTCATGCTTGGTTCGCAAAACAACAGGTAAAACTGAGGAAAAAGTTGTTGAAAATCTAATCAATCTTTGCTGATTTTACCAATTATTGTAATTTGGTAAAATAACGTGTACTACGTAACTAATGGGAGAGCATAATTAGATTAGAATTAGACCTTTTTTTTACGTGCGGAAATCCCTTCGGATACCCCACCGCCGGCCAGCGGGGGTGGTTATGTCGTATATCGACTAAAACCGCACGGTGTCCTCCCCAAGTGTCCGTTGCCGGGCACCCCGGGTAAGCCCTCGAAAGGATAACCCCAGGATTGCCGGCGGACTTTGGCCGCCACCGCGGCCTCGCCTGGTGGGGTCGGGTTTTATCCCGCCTCGGTGAGTTGGCAGGCGTGTGAGGGCACACACGACACGCCTCCGCCACGGCCTGCTTCTGTAAGGACGGCGAGTCGGCCAACTGCCGTCCTCAGGCTCCGATCATGGAGGTCGGTAGTCCCGGGCGTAGATGAGTCTGCGGCGTCCTCGCCGCAGACTGCGAAACTGGAAACCTGCCCGGGTTCTCTCCCGCTCCCTCTCCGCCTTCTCTTTCGCGCGCATAGAATTAGACCTTAAATAATGTTATATCATCATAATATATTATGTTATCTAGGTACTTTACCTACTCATAAAAGCAATACTTACCTAGTCACATGATTAATTACACACATATCAACACAATTTCACATAACAACTAAAATAAATCAATTTGTTCCGAATCTTGGAATCATTATTCCGAGATACAGAACGAATCGATTATGATCAGATCAAATACACAGGTATATCATTACTTGACCTGATTGACTGGCTGATCATCGTAGAATGGGGCTTCACCCCTGAACTGCAAACTTAAAATTTGGCAGCTAATGCCTTTTCTGTTGCATTTTTTTAAATTTACCCCTGAGACTACTTTTTTTACTGGTGGTAGAAATTTGATGACGTAAATTTGTCACGAAATTCGGCCGGGTCGGTACCACCGTGCACGATTGCGAAAAACCCTCCATATTAATCCAATTTCGGTTTGATTGCGTTCAGGGGTAAGCAAGTGCATAGCTAGCAGGGGGATTGTGGTCGCAGCACTAGTGGGACCGGTGGATGTCACGCGGTGCTGCGACGACAATTTGATGAGGCCGTCAAGCTGAGTGCCACCATTGTTAACATGGTACGTGTATGTAATGGTGACCCTCTTTCCTGAGACTTTACCTTCAGCTTACCATCAGGCGAGGTGAAGTCAAATTGACGTGTCCTAAATATAAAAAAAAAATATTACCCCTTTTTTTTGTTTTTGAAGTCGGTTTATTTTTTCTTTTTGTTAAAAAGGTACTTATCACTGATGATATCCGGCCCAATATCAGTCTGAACCTACATAAACCAGAACGATAGTAAGCTAGGCGCAGCCAAATTGTGAACAAGTACCAGTAGGTGTATACCTCATTCGTGTAATTTTGGAGACAGCGCGTAGAGGTCGTTCTGAAGAAGTGCAACATTAATTAGCGTCGGTAAACCGTTAGTGTTCAACGGCCCGGACAATGAAACCGCGTCCGGACGCAGCCGGACGAAGCCGGCCAGCGAATTAAAACGGCGACAACCGACAATTTGCTCAAATAAGCTTAAACCGACATTCTGTATGCAACGCCAGACTCTGCGTACGAATTGGTACGAGTCGGCCGCGGTTTTTTGATATATCGCTTTTTAGCCACAATATCGTTTTGGCATCGTGTCAGTTCATATTGTAGGATTATTTGAATATATTTCTTGGTTATACTGACGTATAGATCTTTTTAGCGTCCTATAGTAATGCGAGAACGAAAATAAATGGTCTTCTGGAATAGCACGAAGTGTATTTGACGGAAAAAAAAAATTGATCGAGTTAATGTATATAGTGCCCAATGCAATATTTTTACTTAAAGTTATCCGTTGAAATGCAACTTCGTAACTGCAGTCACTAAAAGTATATTTTATAGTGGAATGCAACTTAGTGACTGTGGTCACTATTTCGCTTGAACACAACCATACTGCAATATGATGCACCGGGTGCGCTTGACCGGTTATGAATTGGGTGTCTCGATTCATCTAGGATTATCTCAATGGTTAAAGCAAATTCTGTCTCAGTGGGATACTTATTACTTCAAGGCACTATTAGCGAAGATTTTAACAATAAAGAACGACAGTCTCCCCGTGACCATGGGTGCTGAAAAGAAACCGAAACGTCGGGATCAATGTAAAATATAAAATAACATCAAATAAACTGCGATAGAATCCGTTAAAAATAGTTTTATTTCAACGACAATCTTCTCGACGAAGCCTTTGTAGAACTGCATTGAAAACTGTGAACAGGTACAGGTAATAGTACTATTAAGCGCGATTCTATATTAGAATGGAGCCTGCTCTCTTGTAAGAGTTAGTTTGCTAACGTTAGGAAGTATCTGGTTAATTGCATCATCATTATCGATCCTTTTGGCTGCACAGATGCATCTGAGTGTTGCACTTCAACTGCAGTTGAGTAATGCGCGTTATAAAGGACTTACATTCTCCCTTAAACCAATTTAGAGAAGTCTCTGAGGATGCAGGTTCCTTTGCACCGTTCTGTTGGTTTATTAACAACGAAGGTTCTATTAATACTGTTATGAAGGTGTGTGCTGAGAGGTCAATGCCACGCTATAAGGAAGGCAGGTTATCGCTCTCCGTGAACGTGTAGTTAGACTTTAATCACTTCTAAGTAGTAAAAGTATAACTTTACAGCACCGGTGTTTGGCATAACGCCGCAGGACGTCCATTCGCAACTCTAAAGAGAACAATAAATATTAAGATACCAAATCATAGTTTAAATCTTACCTTGGGAATTAAAATAGCATATCCGCTTTAAGTACGTCAATGGTTTATAGATAAATGTGATAAAAAGTACATTACGTGGGCAAGTCATCCATACTAACATTATAAATGCGAAAGTGTCTGTTCGTCTGTCTGTCAGTTACGCTTTTAATTCTAAACCACTGAACCGATTTTGATGAAATTTGGCAGAGGGATGGAAGCTTTAGCTTGAGTAAGGCCATAGGCTATCTTTTGGACGCGATAAATGAAATCTATGCGGGCATAGCTGCGATTAACAGCTGGTATTCTATAATTTAGAAACCGGAATTAGAATCTGAATCATAACATCAAACAAACTCAGTCGAACCAACATGTCATATTTAAGTGGTCACCAATCAGTTTGTATGGAGCATGACAGACCTGCTATTTCCTCGCATAATAGTATTGGACCTACTTTTTGTCCTTGCGGCATTCCATTTAATGTCAATTTTCCATGATTAGGTATACCATGTGATATGACATTGCTATTATTTAACAGTAGCGTGACGGAGATTGCATTAGACCTTGGTACACTTGCCCTGATCACAATTGACACAATCACACCAACGAATGCCACGTATTGATGAATCTCAGCTCAGCTGTATGTGATGTTTTCACACGTCAGCTGACCGAGGCGAGGGTCGAGGTTGAATGCCAAGCGGTTATGTCATAGTGTTGGTGTTTTATGAGCGTTTGGAGCTCGTTGTAAAGCTTTTACATCCGTATAAATGTCAAAGATCATTCTGAATATATACAGGCTTGAGCTAACAACTGTTTATGTGGTATCTCTTCACCGCCAGTCTCTCTTCGGGATTTTTTTTAGCGTGTGGAAACCCCCACGGGCTTCACCCCATCGGTGCCAATGAGGGGTGTCGGAATCGGGCCGACTAAAACCACACGGTGTCCTCCCCAAGTATCCATTGCCGGGCACCCCGGGTAAGCCTTCGAAAGGATAACCCCAAGGTTACCGGCGGACTTTGGACACCACCGCGGCCTCGCCTGGTGGGGTCGGGTTTTATCCCGCGTCGGTGAGTTGACAGGCGTGTGAGGACACACACGACACGCCTCCGCCTCGGCCTGCTTCTGTAAGGACGGCGAGTCGGCCAACTGCCGTCCTCAGGCCTCGATCATGGAGGTCGGTAGTCCCTGGCGTAGACTAGTCTGCGGCATCCTCTCCGCAGACTGCGGAACTCGGGGGACAGGGTTCCTTCCTGCAAATAATCTTCTGGATTCTGATAAAAAATTTCAGCCTTTCTTGCGATTATCCCTTGTCTAATTCGGGTTCTTCTGGTAAGTTTTAGCTTGCTATGTGGTTTTTTTTATTTTATAGTCATTATCCTAATAGCAATTTCCCAGTTCCCAGTTTCCCAGCCCAGGGTCCATTTATTGTTATTGATTAGTAGCTAGCGGCTGCCGACTGACCTTCTAACCCCGAGAAGAAGGCCTACGCCAGAGGCTCGTCCGTTATTTAGTAGGTGTACTAACTAGCTGGTGAGGTTGACTTGGGCCGCTAAGGAGTTGGCAGGGCCCTGCACACGCACGAACAGTTTTTAGTGAATTTTGTATAATTGCGATAGCAATACTTTTAGCAGCAGTTTAACCGGGAAAGTGTTTATAACAATGTGTGTGCCGTGCGGTAGTTTGTTATGTTAGTGGTGTAAAATAATATTACATGGCCAGTTACTGGATGTAACTATTCAACGATCAGTTTCAAATGAGATTTCGCGTCTGCTTATTTAGTACTGACAACATTTTTTGAAAATGAGACCTTGTTGGCGGACTCGCCTGCATAGTAATGTTTGATTACATGTTCTCGTGAGACCACTTTTACTGGCGGTCGTTCAAACGGAGATGAATCTAGAGATTAGCCGCAACTTCCGCAATAACTCGGGTTTAACAAAGAGCCATAAAGAAAATATTTCTGGGATCTATTTCTTCATAACGAATACTTTGTTTCGAAACTTTTAATTTGAGAAAATTGTTGACCTTGATATCTAAGGCTCCATCGCTTCCTCGTTGTGCCAATATACCATTCCGCATCTGGGCCTACAAATTAATTACGATGTATTCGCAAATAATGTAAACACTGAAGTGAACTTATAAAAACCGTAAGTTAACAAGTAATAGACGTGTTTGTGATCGGAGCTGTTATAAACAACAGTTCGGTCGGCCGCGTGTCAGTATCAAGGTAACACGGTACGACGATACCAAACCGCGGTGTTTTCAAAATTAATTGAAAAGCTACGAATTTTAGGATACATTTTTTTTTCTAACATTGAAAGAAGATGTTCCTATTCTATTTTGTATAGCTATGAAAATAGTGTATGTAGTGTAGAGTAACTAGTGGGTTACCTCGAGCGGGTGCGCGGGAGTGCGGGTGCGCGGGTGTGGGCGGGGGCGGGGGCGGGGGATGTGCGCGCGCGGCGTGCTGGCGCTGCTGGCGCTGGGCGCGTGCGCGGCCGCCGACACGCTGGGCGCGCTGAGCGCGCTGCTGCCGCCCGCGCTGCTCGACAACTTCGACGAGCTCGTCAAAGCTGCCTCCGCAACGTGTACGTGACAAGTGTTCAAACATTTTTAAAGTAGTGATCTGTCCATACATTTTTGTTAGGCTGTTTTGCCTTTTATGGGAATAACAGCCGTTCGCCCTCCCAGCCCCGTGAGCCGGCGCCACAGCCTCATCCGTCAATCAGCTTTGCACCCCCCGGCAGGGGCCCGAAAAACTTGATGGGACCCCAAAAACGCCCAGAAGATGAGCTGTCTCTTTAGAGGTATAGCTACTTTTACTGGTTAAGTTTTCTCATTATTAGATCTAAGAGGAAATGAATGATATGGTCAGGAACAGAGTGAATATTGAGATACTGTAAGTCGAAATAACATACATGTTACGCCGACCCCAAATAAATATGAGGCAAGGGTAGGACAAACGGTTCCCAAACCCGAGGGGGCCATCTCGAGACCGGAGATGACCCAAGGTCAGTCGGTGTGCGAGGGATATGCTCTATGGGCAACCTTACACCCCGGCGTCTGAAGACCCGAGACGGCGTGCGGTTTTAGTTGGTTCAAGCCTGAAATAACCGGCCCCGCTTGGCGGCGGGAGGGTATCCGAGGGCATTTCCGCACGATAAAAAAAAAATTAAGTGTAGGACCGTGTTGATGATTATAGTGTGGCTCTAGTTGAGGATAAATTTATGCCACAAGTTAGGATGATGCTGGAGCAAGATGATGAGGTATTAGTTGCCGCATACCGTGACATTCCACGAGTAACAACAATATCAAACTAACAATGAGACTTGTGCCTTCCTATCAGTCCATCAATCATGGTAAGCAATAAACAGCGCACTGAGCAGTGAATACCAATAGGTACTTAAGCTACTCCGGGATGATCCGACATAACCACCCTTGCTGGCCGGCAGGGGTGTATCGGGGGGATTTCCGCACGAAAACAAGGTATTTAAACTAATATCCATTGGAATCTCACATTCATAACGTGGCGGTTTAAGTTTGATTTCCGGTCAGGTACCTTTTTTTTTTTTCGTGCGGAAATCGCTTCGGATACCCCCCGCGTGCCAGCGGAGGTGGTTATGTCGGGCTTGAACCGACTAAAACCGCACGCCGTCTCGGGTCTACAGACGCCGGGGTTGCCCATAGAGCATAATCCCTCGCACCCCTATGCGGTCAGGTACCTCTAACGTATGAAACTAAAAATTTATTCACATAAACATAACATAACATAAACTCACGCCTATATCCCCGAAAGGGTAGGCAGAGGTGCTAGCACCCACATTTCGCCAGTTTATGTTTAGGTCCCAATGTAATAGGTGGCGAGCCTATTGCCATTAACCGGGCACTTATAAACCTGCGATAAATACACACATAACTTCGAAAAGCATCGAAAAGTCATTGGTGTGTGCCATGGTAATACCTGGGATCGAACCCGAGACCTCGTCTCAACAGTCCTTTATCCATACCACTAGGCTACCGCGGTCACTCGGTAAAAATCCGGTAAAAGTAAAAGTAAAAGTCGCGGTAAAAATTAATTCATCATTAAAATTTACTCAGTCATTGAATATATTATTAAGGGAAGATATATGAGTGGTCCATGTTTTCGACGGCCAGTGAGTGAGACTACCTTACCACTCTCGTGCGAGGAGGAGGAGTTTGATGAATATACATGGATACTAGCTAATGCCCGTAGTTCTGCCCGCACGGAGGTCGGATTTCGCGTTTAGGTCATATCAACGGTTCTACTTAACCAATTGCAATTAAGCATACGGCAGATTTTAAGTCAGACCAAGACCTTTCTAATAGAAAAAAACGCATCAAAATCTGTCAGGGGTTTTTGCGTCCATCGCGAAAAACAGATAAACTGCCAAGAATTACAAAAAAAAAAAAAAATTTACGTTCAGAATCGTTAATTTGTCATACTCAAGTGTTTTTTTAATATTTCCAATGTACAGACAACCAATTTTCAATTTTATAATAGTATATCGATTAATATACATAGATGTCGTTAGATTCATCTGTATTGCGCGATTATCAACAATAAAAATGATAAAAATATCATCGTTACATTGAACATTTCCTGGTTACGTACAATTTGAATAGTTAGCTAATATTAATAGTTAAACTACTATATAGTACTTAACTTTATAACTTTAGAAAAGGTTATTTCCATGATATTTGATAGGGAATTAAAGGTATTAAGCAATGCCTTATTAGGCCACCTTACACCCTGGCATCCGTGGCAACCGCATGCCGTCTCGGGTCTACCGAGACGGCGTGCGGTTTTAGTCAGTTCGAGAGCCCGACATAACTACCCCCACTCGCCGGCGGTGGGGTAAAGAAAAAAATACCACAAAATAGCTCCTCCTACAGCAGAAAAATCTAAAAATCTAAAACCGTGATAATCGGTCCACCAATTCTCCCAATCACGTGCGAGTATATTGTGCTTTCAATACGGGTAGACGACCCCATTGAACTTGTGATACTTTATAACGTTTTATTTTGGTCTTGGTACCGACTTTAACAGAAAAATCTTACGTGTTTTTTGAAGTGAAAACTTGTTTAGAGCGGCGTTGTGCACTTTTTTGTAATGGGTAAAAAGGTTAAACTCGCGTCAGTAAACACGTGACCTGATCGTAAGACAACAAATTTAAAAGCGCTAATTTCACACTGTACTTAACAACCTTGGTGGCGCGTTCTTCTAATGAGTGGTTGTTGACTTCGTCAAGACTGAGATCGATTCCGACCGAGGCGCAAGAAACACTTTTTGTCATCATATAACTTTTTGTAATATTTATTCTATTCTATGACATAAATCTATTGATATAAAATGGAAATC
Source organism: Cybosia mesomella (assembly GCA_946251805.1). Lineage (NCBI taxonomy): Eukaryota > Metazoa > Arthropoda > Insecta > Lepidoptera > Erebidae > Cybosia > Cybosia mesomella. The sequence goes on from OX276408.1 coordinate 28,403,085, forward strand.
AAACAAAGTGCATCTATTAATGAAAAAGTGACAAAGAAATAGCGAAAATGAGCGAGTACTGTATAAATATATTGGCGATGATGGTTCTGGTAATAATGATGGTGAAAAAGTCGTTGAAATTATGGATGGAAGTTGATTTTTCTGAGAGATAAACTTTTTAATGTAAAATAATTAAGTAATAGTGCTGAAGTGTTAATTTTTTTATGTAATATAAATTGTTATGTTTGTGTACGATAGCGCAATAAATGAATATTGTATGTTACCACATAAATGATAGTACTTTTATACTGATAACTAGAGCAATTCGTGCAAAATTATTCCCTAACTATTCCAAAATATCAAAAATGCACAACGTTAATATTCAAGTTTTCACTTCTGCCGGCACTCCCGGAGTGCAACCTGTCGTTTTATTTACACTTGCAGTTATTTGTTTCTAATTCAGTTATTTTACACATTTCAGTGCCGTTTTGTTATTGAAGTCGGTTTAACTCTTTTATAAAAATAAAAATAAAGACAAAAATACAGTCACTGAATTATATCTTTAATTCAAAAGACAAGTCGGAACCCATCTAAGAGTAAAGTTCTCATCAATACAAATAAATCAAGCCCAAACACCAGGTAATTGCTGTAATATTTGAGGCGTCTTTCGGCTCCATCATCAGATCAACTTCAAACCTTTATTAAATATTAGTGCTTCAAAATACCTAATGAAAAAATTTACAAACACACTAGTCGCCACTACGATTTTCGAAGGTTCCCTTCGATTTGTCTGAGATGCCAACAGCAAATCCTGGTTTTCTTATCACAGTACAACCCTTGGGATATCACCTATCCAATAAAAAAAGAATCATCGAAGTCGGTTCATAAACTACGAAGTTATCCGTGAACAAACTTAAAAGAAAATTTGCGGTCAAATTGAAAAACCTCCTTTTTGAAAGTCGGTTAAAAAATTGTTTATTTCTTCCTTTTTATTAGTGATCAATATCGTAAGTTTGTTCCCGGTTGCATCCAAGGGTGTCATATCGGAGTCCAGAGATTGCTTACTACTTCTCCTCATTGTAATTTAGCTTATACGGCTTTTACGGAAGTGACTGTATAGTCTGACCTTCCAACCTGAGAAGAAAACTTGCACCAGAGCCTCGTCTGTCAACCAGTGGGAGAATTAGCTTTGCAGATGAAGTTATTGAAAAAGTATTGATTAAAACCAACTTTTTAATAACTTTAGTACTGTATTTATTACCTTAAAATACACATTGCTTAAATAATACCAGGAGGCAAAAGAACTTACTGGTAGCCATTTTATTTTTTTAAGAGACAATTTTTTTTTCATTTACCAAGTGCTACAATTGGTTATTCTAAGATGCGGTACTACTACTAAACTTATTAACTTAAATAATAAAATGAGAAATGTGTGAGTTGTTATTTCAACAGACGTTAACTTTTTTTATATATTTAGTCCATCTAATTGACTGCACCCTGCCTGATGGTAAGCTTCTAGCTTAGTGAATGTTGTAGACGTTGCCCCGCATCGCAGGGCTCCTATTTCTCCGTGCTTTGCCACAAGTAACCTAACACGAAGGGTATACACTTCTAACCTAATCTATCCGTGTCAGGATGTGCTGTTTTGCCCCTTTCCTTTACAGGGTCGGCAGCGCGAGTGTGACGCCACTGGTGTTGCACACGTCCATAGGCCGCGGTAACCCCTTCCCATCAGGAGGGCCGTGTGCTTGTCTGCCACCTTAGTGGTATAAAAAAAAAAACTCCACTCAACTCTCCACTCCACTACACTTTCCACTCCACTCTCCACTACACTGTCCATACCACTCTCCTCACCACTTAACTCTCCACTCTACTCTCCATTTCACTGTACACTCCACTCTACGCTCCAATCTTCACTGCACTCTCCTCTCCACTCTCCATTTCACTCTACACTTAACTCTCCACTCCACACTCCCCTGCACTCTCCACTCCACTCTTCACTCCATACTCCACTCAACACTCCCTCATTGATAAATAAATATTGTAGGACAAAGTACACAACGCTGCACATACTTAAATACTTTTTTTTGTAAATAAATATAAATTATAGATAGAAACATCCAGATCAATGCAAATACGATTGCGAAAAACCCTCCATAGTAATCCAATTTCGGTTTGATTGCGTTCAGGGGTCAGCAAGTGCATAGCCGGGCAGGGGGATTGTGGTCGCAGCACTAGTGGGATCGGTGGGTTCACGCGGTGCTGCGACGACAATCCTCTTCTGATGAGGCCGTCAAGCTGAGTGCCACCATTGTTAACATGATGCGTGTATGTAATGGTGACCCTCTTTCCTGAGACTTTGCCTTCAGCTTGCCATCGGGCGAGGTGAAGTCAAATTGACGTGTCCTAAATATAAAAAAAAAAAAAAAAAATACATATTTACACCGAGCGGGAATTAAACCCGCGACCTCTGGCTTAGCAGTTGAATGAACGCACTACCGCTAAGCCACAGAGGTCTCAACGCATGCATCTAATATACGAATCTGTAACGTTACATTACAGGCGAATGCTCGCGGTTATGTGCTATTGAATTCATAAAATGTAGTTCATTCTGTTGCTCATCTTTCTAAACTAAACTATCTTCAAAACTACTTATTTCATTTGAATTTCAAAATATATTTCCGTCGGATTAAATATAAACTTCATCAAAACGTTAGTCTAGTTTAAAGAGTTTTGTGACAGCAGAATCGTCACCGATATATACAGCCTTTCAAAATATGGATTCCAAAATTCGCGACCACTGACTTTGGAGTCGATATGCACTACCGCTACGCTACAGAGGTCGTCATAAGGTCCATTATCTCCGATGGATGTAGGCAATAATATCATGTGTGAATTACGATGGCTTAAGATAAATAAAATAAAAAATTAAATTAAGTTAAGGGCGGGTTGCTAGTCAAATTTAAAAAAGAACGAGTTTATGTATTCATTTTGCGTTTTAATATTGTTAAAACACCGTTTCAAGGAGTAACATACAATGACTTAAATGCCAACAATTTGAAACCAATTATGAGGAAAACTGAAAGCAATTTTTCAGTTCAGTTTATTTTCATATTTCTAGCGGAGTATAATAATTATACGGTAGGTAAGGTACGTTCCTCATAAACCAATAAAAACCAAAATAATAGCTGTTTAAAAAAATGTGCAGTATATCATTAGCGCCTAGCAAAAAGCTGACAAACAGTTTCGCAGAAACTGTAGACACACAATGAAGTGCGGATGCGGCTGAGCACCAAGTAATACGTGACTTATAAATAAATAAACGAATATTTTCGTGTTCAATCTATAATTTAAACATTGTTATTGTGGCGACTTCCTTCGTGGACAGATTCATAGAAACACGTTTGATAGCAAACGTGTTTCTATGAAGACCACGTAATGGGGAGATGACATTGCCAACATAAACCTTTAAACTGTAAAGTATATTTAGAAGTCATCATGTTCGAAAATGTTTTTTCTAAAACACACTATTGATCGATTAACGTGTACGTTGAATTGAATGATAATATACTGAGAGTGGCAATGTGTCGAGGCACAACAAGGTAACCGTTAACAAAACTCCGCGTGTTGCCAGTTCGATTAATCGTAAGAAACATAGGCGTTTGAATTTGTGGGCGCGCCGAGGTTGCCTCACACGAAATTCTATGCTCTATTCTCGAAAAACATGCCAGTCGCACTATACCGCCTGGGCAAGCCGAGCATAGCCGGGAACGTGCTGTTGTATTGTTGTCCACGAACAGGATTATGTGTACCCCCTTTTTTTTACGTGCGGAAATCCCTTCGGCGGCGGTTATGTCGTGCATGAACTGACTAAAACCGCACGGTGTCCTGCCCAAGTGTCCATTGCCGGGCACCCCATATGTACCCCTCGTGTATCTATGTACCATGGATGACTGGTGCTATTCAACCTGTGACGAACGATAAGCGATCTTCTGGTCAGCATGGTGCTTTTACAATCATGCTACCACATGAAATAAATATAAATATATTCTGTGATGCTACGCCGTTCTCTTTCTAAGTCAAGATTATCACATAAATCTTCAGTTGCAGATAATAAATAACATTAGATGAGAAAATTCTCTAGCAACGCATGGTATGCATACCTGCATGTTTTTTTTTTTAAGGCGTTGCCACAGATTATCTAATCTATACAAATAAATGAAATTGAAGTGCCGTTTACAGAAATGCATATGAGTGTAATACGAGGGTCAAACTGAAAGTTCTTAGAACTGGCCACTTATAAACAATATAATAAAAAAAAAATTCTAAAATTTGAAAATAGAACTCTTTGCCAATATTACTGAGTATATATTTCATTCATTTATCACTTGTTTTACGATTTGGCGGCAAATTGAAAATTGTCTGTGTCACGTTAACATGAATTTAACACGAGAAAATTTTCGTGCAATGATTTTTTATGACTTTCGATGTCATTTAAGTCAACAAGAAAGTTATGATAGACTACGATTGGCCTTTCACGATGAAGCCCCATCTCGTGCGACTGTTTACAACTGGTTTAATGAGTTTAAACGTGGTCGCACTAATCTCACTGATGATTTACGTGAGGGACGGCCTTCTACGGCGACGACTGAAAATAACATCTGTGTTGTGCGGCGTATGATAGAGACTGACAAAAGAGTGACCTATCAGCAGATTCGGACAAGCTTAGGCATCGGTATGAGTCAAGTGCACAAAATCCTCCACGAACATTTAGCGGTCAGGAAGCTTTGCGCCCGGTGGATACCTCATAATTTGACTGAGGCTCAAAAACTCCATCGTGTGGATTGGTGCCGTAAACTGATTGAAAGATTTAACGGAGGTGACTCTAATGCTGTGTTCGACATACTAACAGGTGACGAAAGCTGGATTTACTGTTAGTCAAAGTCAAAGTCAAAGTCTTTATTTTTCAAAATAGTGCAACGTAATTACATCTTTTTGACGTCAAAATCTGCTTAAAACTAAGTTTACCACCGCTTCCTAGGCCCTAGTGGAGAAGAAACGGCGCAACAAACTCCACTGCGGCATTTTCGAGACGATTTTTGTTATGATCCTGAAACCAAAAGACAATCTGCTCAGTGGGTGTTTCCTTTCGAGGAGTTGCCAACTAAAGTGAAGAGAGATCGAAGTGCGGGAAAAAAATGGTGGCCTCGTTCTTTGGAAGGATAGGTCATTTCGTAACAATTGTGTTAGAGGATCAAAAAACAGTTTCTGCAGAATGGTACACTAAAAATTGTTTGCCACTTGTCTTGGAAAAAGTTCGAGAGAAACGACCTCGCAGTAGGATCCTCCTTCACCACGACAACGCCTCGTCGCACACCGCCAAGCGAACGATCGACTATTTGGCGACATCAAACGTTGAATTACTGGGTCACCCGCCGTATAGCCCCGACCTCGCGCCTTGTGATTTTTATTTATTTCCAAAAATTAAAGAAAAACATATAACAAATAAAAAAATAATAAAAAAGAAGTTTGATAGTAGGCGGTACCGATTTGCAAATTATAAACCGAAACGAATAAATGGGGACCCAATAATCCTACTAAGCTTTTGTCTGTCTTTCTGTCTTACAATAATTTACAATAATTTAACAGGAATTAACGCGATCATGTATAGGTATATACATACCTTTGGATTGCCTGACGTTTCGACGGTTACACTGGCCGTGGTCACAGGCTGACTCAACATCTCTCTCTCTCTCTCTCTCTCTCTCTCTTTCTGTCTGTTTGAATTAGGTAATCTTTAGAACTGCTGGGTCTATTTTGACGGGACTTTCACTGGCAGATAGGTTATATTATAAAACGAAACATAAGCCACTTTTATTTAAAAAAAAATTTTTATATATTAAGATGAGGGTCCCGCACAAAATAATTAAAACCTTAAAAATTATAACAGATACTACTAACGTAAGCGCAGATTCTGGTATTTTGTGTTAAAGCACGCCACTGGAATGACTCCACACTCTAGAAATGCCCCTGAAACACGCAGCATGCAAATTGCAATTTTTTAATTGCCGTAATAAATAAAGCTAAACTCGTCTTTTACTTCCACAAACAGCTAAACTGCACCCCCTTAACCTTTTAAGGAAATACAATCATGATGTTACGCCATTTGCTACGTCAAAAGAACCCAACCCATGAAAGGCCATTAATCATGAGCCGCTCCCATTTCGACATTAGAAATGGGAATTCGCGCACTTATACGAGTATAGCCAAGCTTGCGAGCTCTTTGTAACGTTCTCTATGGTATGGTATTATCTCTGCCAAGCTCCACTTTGCCATCAGTGTGAATACCTTAGCCGCGTTAGTTATGAAAGGAATACCGTTCGCAATTTAACAATGAAGGGTTGACAAACGTAATGAAATTTTCGTCGTGCCTGAATTCAGTACGGTCACACCTGGAGCAATTTGCTTTTAAAACAGAATTTTGTTATTCCTATAAAGTATGTTTTAAAGTTGATTATTTTTTTTATATTTAGGACACGTCAATTTGACTTCACCTTGCCTGATGGTAAGCTGAAGGTAAAGTCTCACGAAAGAGGGTTATAACTACATACACGTACCATGTTATCAATGGTGGCCACTCAGCTTGACGGCCTCATCAGAAGAGGATTGTCGTCGCAGCACCGCGTGACACCCACCGGTCCCACTAGTGCTGCGAACACAATCCCCCTTGTTTTGATCCCCAAGTTGATGTGATTATTTATTTCATATATATTTAGTCCGTTAATTTGACTGCGCCCCGCCTGATGGTAAGCTGAGGTGAAGTCCAAAAAGTAGTGGCCACCATTTCCAGAGATTGTCCCTAGAATTCCCGAAATTTAAAGTTACCTCATTATCTTTCTGCCAAAATGACAGCCTGTTCAATCTGTAACCATAAAAGTAACCTGTAAATAACCTTTTAAAAACAAGATTTTATTTAAAAAATTTGTTGTAATAAAACAAAAGTAATAATTTTATACAAGGGGTAATAATAATAATATAATAATCTTTTATTGAACCAAAAAACAATTTGTGCTTAATGCTAAAGTATCCTAAATTAAAGTAGTACAATATTAGATAGTAGATATCGAGTTACAGGGCGGGTCCAGAACCATTCGCCAGCCCCGTGCTAGGAATTAACCTGTGTTACGGTAGCAGGAAAGCGGCTCCTTTTTCGTACCTGCAACTCGATGGTAGTAGTGACAAAGGGTACTAAAGCTATAGGAGTTACTGGGTTCCCAATGTAGGCAAGCCTGTATATTGGGAATCTAGCCTTAACTAATATAAAATTAATAAAATTAGCCTAGTTTTATGCCCAAAAGCTACCACCGTGAACAATAATTAGGCTACTCCTAATCTACAGCAGAATTTATCAGGTATGTTACATGTAAGTGTTTGTAAACGTATGGTAAATAATAATAATAATAATATAATAATCATTTATTTCAAGCACAATGGCTCTTACAGACTAACATACATATAATTATAAAATTCCTATAACTAATTCACACGAAATGACGACGTCGTGTTGCGCTGCGTGTTGTCTTGTAGCTGCCCTCGAAATCGGCGGTACATGACACCCTTCGGCCAAAACTCTTTATTGAGGAAGTTCGCGAGGTGATGTGTCGGAACTCGTACCACGAACGACTTGAAATTGGTGCTGTGGCGGGACTCTAGCCTCTCGACCCTCAAAGTCCAGTAAAGAGTGTAAGGGTGTGTGAGAGGGTGTGTGTTTGTGAGGAGGGTGTTGGTGTGTGCGTTTGTGAGGGAGGGTGGTTGTGTGTGTGTGTGTGTATTTATGTGTGGTGCTTGTGAAAGAAGAAAGTAAGTATGGTGCTCATGTGTTATGTATTTAGAAGATCCTCAGTAGCCGTATAATTTAATTTCTGAAGTCATTTTCTTAGTACTATACAAAACTGATATTTATTTAAACTATAAAGGTTTAAGATTTTATTGATTTTATTGTATAAATAGGAACTATTTACTTTACAATTTCTTTTTGCCATTGCTGTCATATGGCGCACGGGGGGGCATACTTATCTGAGCGACGACGTTTAGTAGTGTATATATTTGGATCATAGGTTAGCGTCCTGTGCTTCTTGAACAATGATGGTTGTGCGACAGTACAGAGAATATTATTACTTCTGTCAGAATATTATTACTTCTGACTTGATTTCAAAAACTTGCAGCTCGCAATGTTCTAATGCGCTACAGTTTTAATGAAATCGGCACAACCCACAGAAGTAATAATATTCTTTGTACTGTATGTATTGTATTATATTGTTATTGTGTATTTTAGTTGGTTCAAGCCCGATATAACGACCCCCGCTGGCCGGCGGGGGGGTATCCGAAGGGATTTCCGCACGAAAAAAAAAGAAAAAAAAAAGTTATACAATTATTATTTTTGTTTTAGTACAACTGTTTTTTTTAACAAAAGTTTGTTTCGAAAAAGTTTTTTAACTAATTATTTTATAAATATTGTAGGACAAAGTGCACAACGCCATCTCGACCCAAACTAAGCAGAGCTTGTAATATGGGTTCTAGAATGCGGAGAAACCTACTTAATTATTATTTTTTATAAATAAATACATATTATACATAGAAACACTCAGACCAATGCAAATTTACATATTTGCACTGAGCGGGAATCGAACCCACGACCTTTGACTTAGCAGTCGAACGCATTTCGCTACGCCATAGAGGTCATAGAGGCCAACTTTTTAGTTTTAGTAATGTCATGTAGCACTACAGTGCTAGCCAAGGCCAGGCAAAGGAGCTCAACACAACGAATCTGTCTTATTTAGTTCCAAATCACCTACGGTCTCCATCTTCAGACCTTGGACATCATGTAGCAGAGTGTTTACCAAGACAAAACAAATGAGCCAATCGATAGGTTTATATTGTTTAGTTTCCTACCACCATGGCCACCATCCCACTCCATCATCAGACCCCGAATACCATGTCACATCAGTGAATTTGTGCCCAAACACATATGAGCCCAAACTAGATAAGTTTATCTTGTTTAGTTAAGGAACCTTCCTACTCCATCATCAGACCAGTTCCATGGTACCATATTAATACACTCTGCATGCAAAATGTCAATCTCAATCTTAATCTCAATCGGTTGAGAATAACTGCCTCAAAATTCAGTTGCAACTCGGACTAACATACATAGCTACAGCTACATACAGAGCGAGTTAAACAAAAGTGATAATACGGTATAGTTTGAAGCCCGACGTGTAGCAGAGGGTCTCGATACACACGAGTTGGGAATCGCACTTTCTTCCGAGTGATACATAGTGCTTTATACTAGTATTTTTTTTTAATTACTCTGAGTTTAACTACACCTATAAGGAAGATTGAACAGAATTGAAAAAATAAAATACATTAACATAGAATATTTATACAGTTTTGTTTTCCGCTTAGCACTTTTTTTTTCGATTATGATGTACCTACTCGTTTAACGTTTAATTAAACGGTTACTCATAACAATTACAATCTAGACCTTGAGGCTAATAAGTAATTTAAATTTAACTTAATTTGTTAAAATCTTACAAAGTTAAGAATGTATCCATTGGCACTTTTCTTTTTGTCTCTATTATGATTGAAGGCCCCTTTGTTCTTGTGTTCTTTAGGAGTAGCACTCACTGCACTCCGTAACACTAATTTCAAACTTTTTAATACTATTTATACTAACTCAAAGGGCTTAGTTCTTTTAAGTCTTCGTACTATGTCCGTGGTGTCAAGTAGCTGGATCGCCTCGACATTCACATGTTGAAGCAGCCTTTGTTCATGTGCTTCGGCGTGTTTTTTTATAACTTCACCAACAAGATTCAGTCCTAGGTCTCGGTGGATGTCATCATTTCTAACGTACCAGGGAGCATTTACTATACTCCGAAGTACCTTATTTTGGAATATTTGAATGATTTCAACGTTAGTTGCCCTGCAATGCTGTTTTTAGTTTCAGGGATATCACAGGTGTACAATAGATACAGAATAGGTCCAAGAACACTTCCCTGTGGTACACCAGCTTTTATTTTTTGATATCTGAATAGGCATCATCAAGTCTCACTCTGAATGTCCTTCCTGTTAAATAAGATTATAAAATGTCCACAAATTATTTTGGGAGCATTTTACCTAATTTGTATGCGTTTTGTTGTCGTTAGGCGTTTGATAAGGTGTGGCCTCTATGCCACACGTTATCAAACGCCTGAGCTACATCTAGGAATACTGTAGAACAAACTTTCTTTTCTTCTAATGCTTTTTCAATAACATTGGTAATTCTATGAATTTGGTCTATTGTAGAATGATTGGCTGTGTGGTGCCGGCCTAGAAGAGAATAGCACCAACCCAAGTCTTCCCGTGGGTGTCGTAAGAGGCGACTAAGGGACATATCCGGGGGCGGGCAGCAGCACCCCCGCAGAACAACCCCTCCAACAAACTGCGATCCCCAACCCGCCTGCCCAGCGTGGGGATTATGGGCACTACCCCCAAATGAAGGAAACAGCCAAAAGATGGCCCCCAGTTCCCGGCCGCCTCGCTATCCCTGGTCATGGTAGCGGCCATGGTAACGGCGGGGCAGGGGGTGCTAAGAATCCCCGGGCTACAATAGGCTACCAAACCCTTCACAAACTGACCCTGGCTACGTATAACGGACGCACTCTGAGGCTTGACCATCATCTAGCGCAGTTGGAAGTGGAGTTAGAGAACATTAAATGGCATGTTCTCGGGTTATGCGAAGTCCGTAGAGAGGGAGAGGACACCGTAACCCTTGACTCGGGCCATCTTCTCTACTTTCGCGAGGGTGATAAAACATCCCAGGGTGGCGTAGGTTTCCTCGTCAATAGGGCCCTCTCTAACAACGTTCAAGAAATCTCCAGCGTGTCGAACAGGGTAGCGTACCTGATCCTTCGGCTATCCAAGCGGTATAGCATGAAGGTTATTCAGGTCTACGCACCGACCTCGGCACACTCGGATGATGAAGTGGAGGATATGTATGAAGACATATCCAAAGCCTTGCACAACACCACTAAGGCTCACTTCAACGTTGTTATGGGGGACTTTAACGGCAAGGTGGGTACCCAGTCTGGGTACGAATCCCGTATAGGCCCGCATGGTTATGGAGTTAGGAATCACAGGGGACAAATGCTTGTCAACTTCCTTGAGAAAGAGGGACTATTCTTAATGAATTCCTTCTTTAAGAAACAGCCTCAAAGGAAGTGGACATGGCAAAGCCCCGACGCTGTGACAAAAAATGAGATCGACTTCATCATGACGGATAGCAAGCACATATTCAGAGATGTCTCAGTGATCAACAGGTTTAATACCGGATCTGATCACCGACTGCTCCGAGGCTCTCTGAATATCAACCTAAAGCTTGAAAGAAACCGTTTGATGATGTCCACGCTCCGACCTAACCCAACCCAAATCATGGCGGGCACCGAGAAGTTCCAGCAGCTTCTCGGGGAAAGATTTGTTGCCTTGGAACCCACTGATGACGCTGACGAGACCCTACACAATCTGGTCGAAACGCTGAGAGACGAGGGCATCAAGTTCTGCAAAAAACAGCGCACTGGCAGGAAGTCCAAACTCTCGGATGAGACTCTGGGGCTGATGGCAAGAAGACGGGAAACCACCCAAGCGACTTCGTCAGACAGGTCACACCTAAACAAGGAAATTGCGAAGATGGTACGGCGCGACCTTCGGAGCTCCAACACACGCCTCATTGAAGAGGCGATAGAGCGAAACCGAGGGTCCAAAGTATTCACTCAGCAGCTTGGAAGGAGCCATCTGACGAAGCTCATAACGCATGATGGGAGGACCGTCTTGTCGAAGCCGGAGATCTCCGCCGAGATAGAGGATTACTATGGCCGTCTGTATACTGCACATGCTCCCCGTCCTCGACGAGACGACCATGATTCCAGAGCCACCCTGACACGCCACTATACCGACGAACTGCCTGATATCAGTCAAGACGAGATCGTGTTAGCTCTGAAGCAGCTTAAAAATGGAAAAGCCCCCGGTGAGGATGGAATTACTTCAGAGCTTCTGAAGGCAGGAGGAGCTCCTGTCATACAGGAGTTACAGAAGCTCTTTAACGCCGTCCTTCACAGTGGGAGAACTCCTAAGGCGTGGAGCGGGAGTTTGGTTGTTCTCTTTTTTAAGAAGGGTGATAAGACCCTCCTTAAAAACTACAGACCCATCACACTCCTGAGCCACGTCTATAAGCTATTTTCACGAGTGGTCACGAATCGTCTCGCCAGGAGACTCGACGAGTTCCAGCCACCGGAACAGGCTGGGTTCCGCGGAGGATATGGCACCATAGACCACATTCACACAGTGAGGCAGATTATACAGAAGTCCGAAGAGTATAATCAGCCCCTGTGTCTCGCTTTTGTGGACTATGAAAAGGCATTTGACTCCGTTGAAACTTGGGCTGTTCTGGAATCCTTACAGCGATGTCAAGTAGACTATCGTTATGTCGAGGTGCTGAGATGCCTTTACGAAGCCGCCACTATGAGTGTCCAAGTACAGGGTCAGCAGTCTAAACCCATCCAATTGCGCAGAGGAGTGAGACAGGGGGATGTCATATCCCCGAAACTGTTCACGAGCGCATTGGAAGATATGTTTAAGACGCTGGACTGGAAAGGTAAGGGCATAAATATAAACGGCGACTACATCTCACACCTGCGATTCGCTGATGACATAGTCTTAATGGCGGAGTCGCTAGAGGAGCTAACCCAGATGCTGGACGGCCTAGCTTCAGCCTCGCGACGCATCGGTCTTGGCATGAATTTGGATAAAACCAAAGTCTTGATCAATGGCCACATTGATCCAGGACCGGTCGTCGTGGATGGCCACCTTCTTGAAATTGTTTCTGAGTACACTTACCTCGGGCAGATTGTGCAGTTGGGTAAAAACAATTTTGAGAAGGAGGCCAAGAGGAGGATCCAGCTAGGCTGGGCAGCGTTTGGGAAACTACGTCGGGTTTTCTCGTCATCCATACCGCAGTGTTTGAAAACGAAAGTTTTCAATCAGTGCGTCCTACCCGTAATGACCTACGGAGCTGAGACGTGGACACTCACGGTAGGGCTGGTCCACCAGTTCAAAGTCGCTCAGCGAGCTATGGAAAGAGCTATGCTCGGAGTTTCTCTGAAGGATAGGATTCGTAACGAATACATCCGACAGAGAACCAAGGTTATCGACATAGCTCAAAGAATAAGCAAGCTGAAGTGGCAGTGGGCCGGCCATATCTCGCGAAGAACCGACAACCGCTGGGGTAAACGTGTTCTTGAGTGGAGACCGCGACTCGGCAAACGTAGTGTAGGACGCCCTCCGGCCAGGTGGGATGACGATCTGCGAAAGACTGCGGGCAGATGCTGGATGCAGCAAGCTGAAGACAGGGCGCTATGGCGCTCATTAGGGGAGATCTATGTCCAGCAGTGGACTAGAATAGGTTGATGATGATGATGAGAATGATTTTCTCTAAAACCGAATTGGTAATTAGGAATCAGTTCTCTATCTTCTACAATAGGTTTTAAATGCTTGAGTAGGTAGCACTTTTTCGAATAATTTCGCTATGATTGGTAAAAGTGAAATGGGTCTGTATGATGTTAGTTCACAAGGTGGGTTTCCCGGCTTAGGTATCGTGATAACTTCAGCAACGTTCCACACACTAGGCACATGTTTTAGTCAAAAGGTGGCATTGATGAGGGTTGTTAGTTTTACTTTGACTTTACGTGGGAGATTTTGGAGAAGTTCGCCAGTGATTAAGTAGTATCCCGGCGATTTCTTTTTGGTTAACTTTTTGATCATGCTGTTAACTTCTTTGGAGGTTACTAGTTTTATTTCCAAGTCGTCATAGTAAATCATGTCCAATGCTATGTTTTCAGAGCTGTCCTCACTGTTCGTTTGAAAAATTTGCTCTAAATGTTCTGTAAATACAGTCGCTTTTTGTTCATTACTTGTAGCCCATTTGCCATCTATTTTTTGAATAGGGGAAACGTGAGTAATCGAATTTATTGAAGCTTTTAGTGGTTTTTCAAGTGTGTAATCTGATGTTCCAATACTTGATTGTTGACTAAGGTAAGCATTAGTAGCATCATCATGAAAGGACAATGCCCATGTCAGTATGGAAATCGGTTGCACACTTTTTTTTGCTATGTCACATAAGTATAAACTACATTAAAAAGCCTGCATTAAGTATTATCTGAAATATAAACGCATATTGTAACAGAACTTGGGGTTATTGAGAAATTAAATGATCACAACGAGAAAAACAACAACAACTAGAAAATATTGTGACACAGACTGTTGAACTGACGTTTGAGTAAGACAGGGATACCATGTATAAATTAAGAGAAAACTACCACTGAAGCATACATTATTTTACAACTTGTAACTGATTATCACTAATAAACTACGAATACGAGGGTCAAACTGAAAGTTCTTAGAAAATCAAAAACTGATTACATTAGCCAGTTATTAGTTTTATTATATCTTTTCAAAATATTGTCCATTCACGTCAATACACCGCTGCATGCGATGGAACCACTGGGAAAAGCACTTTGCCCACTCGTCCTTAGGGGTCTCTTCAATGGCATCGCGATACGCAGCCACCGCTTCTTCAGCATTCATAAACCGCTTTCCTTTAAGTTTTTTTTTAATTTTTGGAAATAAATAAAAATCACAAGGCGCGAGGTCGGGGCTATACGGCGGGTGACCCAGTAATTCAACGTTTGATGTCGCCAAATAGTCGATCGTTCGCTTGGCGGTGTGCGACGAGGCGTTGTCGTGGTGAAGGAGGATCCTACTGCGAGGTCGTTTCTCTCGAACTTTTTCCAAGACAAGTGGCAAACAATTGGTAGTGTACCATTCTGCAGAAACTGTTTTTTGATCCTCTAACACAATTGTTACGAAATGACCTATCCTTCCAAAGAACGAGGCCACCATTTTTTTTCCCGCACTTCGATCTCTCTTCACTTTAGATGGCAACTCCTCGAAAGGAAACACCCACTGAGCAGATTGTCTTTTGGTTTCAGGATCATAACAGTAAATCCAGCTTTCGTCACCTGTTAGTATGTCGAACACAGCATTAGAGTCACCTCCGTTAAATCTTTCAATCATTTTACGGCACCAATCCACACGATGGAATTTTTGAGCCTCAGTCAAATTATGAGGTATCCACCGGGCGCAAAGCTTCCTGACCGCTAAATGTTCGTGGAGGATTTTGTGCACTTGACTCATACCGATGCCTAAGCTTGTCCGAATCTGCTGATAGGTCACTCTTTTGTCAGTCTCTATCATACGCCGCACAACACAGATGTTATTTTCAGTCGTCGCCGTAGAAGGCCGTCCCTCACGTAAATCATCAGTGAGATTAGTGCGACCACGTTTAAACTCATTAAACCAGTTGTAAACAGTCGCACGAGATGGGGCTTCATCGTGAAAGGCCAATCGTAGTCTATCATAACTTTCTTGTTGACTTAAATGACATCGAAAGTCATAAAAAATCATTGCACGAAAATTTTCTCGTGTTAAATTCATGTTAACGTGACACAGACAATTTTCAATTTGCCGCCAAATCGTAAAACAAATGATAAATGAATGAAATATATACTCAGTAATATTGGCAAAGAGTTCTATTTTCAAATTTTAGAATTATTTTTTTATTATATTGTTTATAAGTGGCCAGTTCTAAGAACTTTCAGTTTGACCCTCGTACATACACGAAATATTAAGATTTCATAATTGCAATATATTTGAATGTCACATCGCGAATTAGTATCACGTATTATTATTTAACCATTTTATTTTAAAAAGATTGGTATATTTGCATTCTACCACCAATGGTTTATTTTATATAATGGTCACAATTAAATTAAAATGGAAACGATTATTCATTCAAGTTTTATATCTTTATAATTTAAATTCAAACCCCAAGTTCTATAGAAGCGATTTAGTGTTGAAAACTCATACTATAATCAATATTATTTTTTAACATTTGAAATATTGACGCGAACGTCTAAAAGCGCAACCAAGAATGGGCATTCTCCTTTCTGAATTGCTCTACAATTTTTTGTGAGTTTATTTAGGAATGTTTTATCAGGTGGATATCTAAATTGTTGCCACTTTTGTCTCTGGACTCGCTTTGTGACTATAGCAGCAGAAATAAGAAATCTTATAAGATATCTTATTTCTACTGGATATCTGTGCGTTGCAACTGTTCTTTTCATGTCAGGTATATTTCGCCAGGCGCAGCTTTGTATGTCGGTAATAAATTTTGCTACTTCTTCATCCACGTGCTGTTTCTTTTTAAGAGGTACTTTCAGGATTATACTATTGTCTAAATCAGATTGGAAGCTCTTCCAGTCCGTGTTATTGTTTACTAGACTTGGGTTGCTTTTTCTTTGTATTATTGTCTCGCTTAGAGTTAATATAATAGGTGAATGATCGGAATGCATATCATATCCTTCTTCTATATTAACGTATGGAGCTGAGAGATTCTTGTAAATGAAGAAGTCTATCAGATCTGGTTTTCTTCGAAAATCAGTAGGCCAGTAAGTGGGTTTCCCTGTTAAAATCACATTGCACTTGATTTCCCTGATAGCACATAGCAATTCTTTGCCCTTAGTGTTAGTTAGTCTGGATCCCAAATGTGTATTCTTAGCATTAAAATCACCTCCTAATATGAATGTGTTACCTAGAACTTTCAATATATTTCTGTACTCATCTGTTTTCAGCGCATACCTAGGTGAAATTTCTATAACTGCTATAGTTATATCTTGAAGTTTGGTTCTGACCACAACGGCTATAGTTTGTACAAATTGTTCTTCGCATTTCTGTTCCAAATAATGATAGATGTTCTCTTTAATATTAATGGCTTCCTCCGCTCGCAGTGTTATTGGGATGCAGTGAATGATACATTTATCCTTTAGCCTTTTATGTGAATAAAGGATTCTCTCGTAAAGTGGAATTCCGATATGAGACACATCAATTTGCTCTATTAATAAGACTGCCTGCAACTCGTTTCGGTGCTTTAGGAGTCCTTTACATTTCACGTCATTTTTTTAATGTGTTAGTCATTTTTGTTTTGAATAAATAGATGGTTGTGTACTTTCTATGTTCCTCAACTTATGATCAAATGAGGTTAACATGGTTAAAATTTTACTGATATTTTCTTCAGTAGTATTTCCAGACTTAATGTGCAACGAAGGCTGTGACTCTGGCTGCGATGCTTTTATAATTTGCGCATAAGACACACTATTTGTTTGGTGAGTAGATCGCAACGGTTGTTGTCTCTCAGCACCAGAAGCCAGAATGTTAGGTGGAGTTACTTTTCTTTTTGAAGCTTTATTTTTTAAATTTTGCACGTCTTTAGCTACCATACACCCTCTATAATTAGCCGGGTGGGGTTCGCCACAGTGAACACATTTAGGTTTTGTGGCTGTTGACTTTTTGCAGTCCTTGGTGAGGTGTTTACCAGTGCACTTCACACTAACCTAGGTTCCTTTGAATAATATTTTTGGGTATGGCCATATGCTTGGCATCGTTTTTAAAGATGTTTTTAAATGCTGTACATCTACCTTACAACCTAGTATGGTCTTAATACCATAGATATGGTTTATATCCTCATCTTTTTGAAATGATAACATATTTGAAGGTTACTTAGTCCTCCAACTTAGTTTGTTTACCGCATCCTGAATTTTATAGCCTTGCATTCAGGTCTTCGACTATTCTGTTCGGCAACATGACGAGTGTAGATTTTTGGCCATTACTCTTATCGGTCTGTCCTGCTTATTCTCATGCGAGTGCCAGAGACAGTTATTTTGCAACAACAATTTAGTTATCCCTCTATATGAATCTTCATCCTTGGCGTTTATTTTGACAGTATCTCCGTTCATCATTTTTACCATGAATGAGTCTCCATTTAAACTAGTCAATAGAAGGTCGTAGAACTGCTGGTAGTTCTAGAGAGTTCTAGAGTAAAATATAAAATAACATCAAATAAACCGCGATAGAATCCGTTAAAAATAGTTTTATTTCAATGTGTAACATTCGCGTAAACTTCCGACAATATCATGCTGGTAGTTCTTAATATTTTCGACTATGAACGGTAGAGGTTGTGGTACTCTTTTTTCTTTTAGTTTCTTGGGCTTTCATTTAAGCTTGCTCTCTGAGAAAGAAGAGACAATAAAGTATTCAACTTCCTTTTTTCCTACTTTTTTGTCGTACCAACTCTGTTTCTCTGGCAAGGTCCTCTTCGTCAGACCCATATTCGACTGCCTTTTGAGGTATTGCTCGTTGAATGTTCCCTCTCTGAAGTAACATTCTTTTGCTCCTGAATGACTTTTAGCTGGTATTGTAGCGCTTCTATCTGACTACTAAGGTCTTTTACTAGTTGCTGCAGTTCTATGCGCTCATTCTGTTCCTCTTTATACCGAGTGTACAACTGATGTTCGAGTTCAGTTTTTAAGACTGCTTTGTTTGGTGAACCCATAATTAAGTACAAGTTATAATTTAAAAAACTATAACGCGTTTATAAATGACCTAAATAAGATAGATCAGATACCACTAAACAATATCAAAAAAGCTTGGATATATGACAACTACTTAACATCACGTCTGACTTGGCCTTTTCTGGTGTATGAATTCGGTAAAACCTTACTGGCGAAAATAGATGCAACTGTCATAAAATCGCTAAAATCGTGGCTTGGACTAGCGCACTCTGCTGATTCCTCTGCTCTATTTAGGGATCAAAATAATTTTGGGATGAAACTTAAGAAACCATCGGAGCTCTATAAACATCTTAGAGTTACCAAAGCCCACATCTTAGGAAAATCCCAAGATGTCACAATCAGGGCACTCCCAAAAGATAATAACGCGTCCGAGCTTGAATCTAGACTTCTATTCCATAAACGATTTATGATAGGGGCCCAGTCAAACAGAGTGGGGTTGGGAGTACGAGAGCCAGAAAGGGACCAGGATATACTTAAGTCCTTTCTGAAACAAGACGAAAATGATAAATATCGAGTGCACGCGATGAATTTGGAAATCCAAAATGAATGGTTGACAATGGGAGAGTTCTGCATACCGATGGCCTTAAAGTGGCGCACCTTGATCTATGACTGGTCGCCGGCCCTGTTAAAATTTTATCTTAACGCCTTTCAGATGACCCTCCCAGACCAGAGTAATCTGGTAAGGTGGGGGAAGGCCACAGAAAAACAATGTTATACTTGTGGCGAGGCAATAGGGACGGCTAGACACATATTAGTAGGATGTAGGGTGCTTCTCGATAGAGGCCATTACTCACGCCGCCACGATAAGGTGCTTATCATCATACGTGAAGCAATGAGTCTGGCAGTAGCTAGAGCCCAAAAAGGATTGACTACTAACAGACGTCATATCAACTTTGTGTCTGAAGGTTCATCCATAACACCCAGGAACAAACCTTATTCAATCTTAGATACTGCCCCAGATTGGACTCTCCTAATCGACACGTATGAAAAGCACTACAAAATTCCGGAGGATGTTGGGGTTTCGTCATCTAGACCTGACATATTCCTATATTCTAAGAGATTAAAACATGTGGTTCTTGTGGAACTTACTGTACCGTGGGAAACAAATATACCGAAGGACCACACAATAAAGAAAAATAAATACTATGATCTCACAAACGAATTAATCAAAAACGGTTACGTGGTTAATTTGTATGCAGTGGAAGTGGGAGTGAGAGGTATACCAGCAAAATCTCTCTATAACCTACTTAAAGATCTAGGCCTATCGAGAGCTACAATAAGCTCATTACTAGGACGAATGTCTAAAGCGGCACTAGTAGGTTCGTATCAAATTTGGTTAGGCAGGGAGGGGAACTTGGGTAGTGAAGGTGAGTGTTGATGTACATCAACAAAAGGGGCCCCTTCTAAACCTACACTTGGGTCGCAAGTCCCAGGCACTGTCCCGAGTTCCCAACTCAGCAACGCGATGGACCCGGCACCCGCACGGAGAATCCATGGATTGCTAAGATTACGGTCTCACTTACCAATTATTTGCACAATTATACATGGTTCACTTACGGTGGAATGTAGGTCATCGCGGTGACCGTGTTGACAATACGCTTCGGAATAGGCTGCTGCGTCAACATTTTTACACGAGCGCGTACTTGTGCAAGAGCGTGTATGACGCGACCGTTCTCACCAGAAGTCGATCGACCACTGAAGCAATTAGCACTTGACAATGGATTTTAATACACCTCTCTCTCCCGTATATTTCTACGAAAGATTAATCGCCCGCTTATCACGTTAACAATGGATTTTCATACATTTTTGTCTTCCGTAAATTTCTACGAAAGTAATAACGTACATACTGCCTTATTTTTCAAAATGTAGGTACTAGGGTACTTTCTGGGTAGGTATGTAGGGGATACATACGTGAGATCAACAGTTCATTAGGTCAACAATCAGTCTGTTAACATCACTACGTCAACAGTTTGCTGAAAAACCTTACTGCGAAGTTATAATTTTTTCACTCTATGACCGATTCATTAATACACAATATGTAAGAAATATTACTGCCTACAACGTTGATAAAACCAACAATTATTATTCATGTAACAATGAATATTCATATCATTAGTGTCAACTGAACACGTCTGATGATTAAAACCTTACCCCTGTGGGTTCGTAACTAGAAATTGTAGGAGGTAATTCCTTTGAAAGTTGGTCTTCAGACTGAAATTTTCCTACTAACCGCGATACGCACTGCTGAATAATAAGCATATAAAAAAATGTACGCAGCTCGAATCACTTTGTGTAGTGTTAATGGTTCCTTATACTGAAATATATGCTAACTTAAAACTACATAAATATAACGTTATGTGAGATGAATGATTGCGTGAAAGAGGACACGGAAAGGAAATGAGTACTTAACCGGGGAGATGACGTCTGACAAGACAGTATGGAAGAGAATAACATGAACGGCAAGGTCCGGCAGATGATGTGAGATGTATATATTAATTGAAAGCCGATATCGCACACTTCGAACAACCCACACGCGTTTCCCTAACATAACAATGCTTATCCTAACGTACACCCAATTCCATGGCGTCCTATTTTTCAAGACCACTAATTAACAAAATGGCGGGTACCTGCCAGGATATAAATTGTGTATCGTGGCGCACAATGCGCGCAAATGAACGAATTGAATCATTCTCAAATATCATGGAAATTCACCCCTTATTTAAAGCGACAAGTTTGTTTTCACTTGATTCTCTTTATTGTGAGTGCTAAAACGTTGTAAGTAATGAAGTAAATTCTCACATTGAGTCGGTGAAGAAGAACATATTAAATTCTTAAAAAAAAACGAACTTCTAAAACTAACCCGAAAACAATCATTCGTGCGTGAGGACGAGTAGGAATACATGACAATCAAGGTCCAATTACATGGTAATTACGCCTTATACACAGCTCATCAAATTCAAAACTGTTCATTCATTGTGAGTTCGTTCCCCGGCCACGCCTAGTAATAGCAACTTATAATTATGTTTTCCTTTGTAGGGATTTTTACTTAATTAAGTACAGTTAGTTTTTTTGTAGTTTTCATATATGTTTTGAATTTAACGAATATGTTTACAGCTATGTAATGGTGGAAAAGCTTAGTTTTTTAGCTTTAGTAAAAGCTGGCAGAGTTTCTATGACTGCTGGACTGCCGGACTTGCCGGCCAGTCGCTTGTATTCACGGTTACTCGTATGACGTAGACGGATTGAGATGGAAATTCCACCAAACCTAATGGCTAAAAACGTCTTTTCTTCCTTTTGCATTCTCCACTGTGCCTGAGAAAACAAAAGCCATTTAAAATCCGATACTAAGAGCCCCTTGGCACAAGCGTTTGTTCAGCGTAGGCGTTTGATGAACGTATGTACAGTGCAGACGCCGCCGCCGTGACAAGGCAACGCTAGTCTGAAGGAGTCCTAAGTGAGCGGACGGTCGGTCGAGCCATGCCATGTGAAAAATAATTTTCAGTAGAACCATAATAATTTATAGACTCTGCATCTAACAAGAAATTTTTATTCCTGCTAGAAAAAGCATGGCTACTGTGTCTACGACCCAATACGAACACCACAACAATCATAAAACCTGTCAGGTCGGCTTTATGATTGTCATGGGTTACGATTAGTGGCACAAATAGACTTTCACGGTTTAACACTGACACTTTTTTTTTTTACGTGCGGAAATCCCCGCTGAAACCCCCCCCAGCCAGCGGGGGCGACTATGTCGTGCATCGACTAAAACCGCACGGTGTCCTGCCCAAGTGTCCATTGCTGGGCACCCCAGTTAAGCCCTCGAAAGGATAACCCCAGGTTAACACTGACCCTTGAATTGGTTTTCAGACTATTCACCACAAGAGACATGATACAATTATATTTTATGAGCGATGCTTTTTCGAGTTTTAACAGGAAGTACGTTGTTCATTGACTTAAATTTAATATACATAAATATCTTACATTTCAGGTGAAGCCTTACCGCTGGAGCTGCTATTGGCCAGGTCCTATTCAATGGAGCTACCGGTCACCGACATAGTGGAGTTCAGAAAAGGCTCGCGTAGAAGATACCGCGTGTCGGAAGCGCACGAACGCTTCAGTGCTACACAATCGCCCTTAGTAATATATATACCTGGATGGTGGAATACGCCCACAGACGAATCTTCCAGCGCCATCGTCGAATCATTGTTAACGAAACATGAAGTAGTACTAGTTCTTGACACTCGCCTCTCCTTCTGCCGTGGATATATCTCCTCAGTGTCAAGAGTCAAACCACTTTCTCATCTCTTGTACAACTTTATCAAGAAACTTCACAAGAGAGGTTTTGACGTCTCTTCCATACATTTAATAGGTTTCAGTTTAGGTGCTCATGTTGCTGGCATGACGGGCAAGCTGGTGCAGAGACGCTTGGACAAGCAATTGGGTAAAATCACAGCCCTCGATCCAGCAAAGCCATGCTTCGCTAAAACCGAAAATAAGCTTGGTAAAAGCGATGCCCAATTCGTGCAGGTTATTCATGCCAGTGCTGGGGTCCTAGGTCTCGAAGAGCCGATCGGTCATGCAGACGTGTACGTCAATGGTGTAGCGCGGAAGCAGCCTGAATGTATGGATAAGAGTATCAGCTTGGAATGTGACCATGCTCAGGCGTGGAAACTGTATTCTGCCTCTACCTTAAACGACAAGACCCTCATGGGTAAGAAATGTGCGAATTGGAACGACCTTGTCGGGGAGAATTGTAATGGAGATGAAACAGTGCTAGGTTACTCTTGTAGTTCTAAATCTAGGGGAATGTTTCTCTACAAATCGGAGGGAAGAGAGAAGCGGCAAGAACCACGACTGGTAGTCTACAATCCTTTTAATTTATGGGAAGGGTGGCCATTTAGCTAGTAACTTATGACCCGGTCTAAATGTAAGACCTTTAGGGAGTCATACAGGGAAATAAGTACAAACTCTTGTAGTTTTATATAGCTTTTTAGTTGTGCTAGCAAAGTGACAAATTTATTGTCGTCTATGCATGTTGATGCGTTTCTATTATTACGTAACTGTGATATTTAAATAAGGTTGTTTAAATCGAATTGCAACAAAAAATAAACTATGTATTGTTTTTTTTTCATTTCAACACCCTACAGAGACATCTAGCGGTGTCTAGCAGCATCAACACACATGCACACTTCTTTGTATAGATCACGATTTTTCTTACTGTCGTAGTTCAACTATTTCAAAACAGATGGCCGTATTAGCACGTAACCTGCTACACCGCAATTGATGGTTAGGGTTTTCGGCGGCTATTAGGCAAGACAGAGATTTGTGTGCTGGATATTTACATTGTTAATATTACCAGACACATCAATCGTGGGTTTATCCAACGGTCACTAAGGAATGGTACAAATAGCTTCGCAGCTGGCATCTTTAGACAACAATTAACTAATCTTTGGAAGGAAGTAAATGGATTACTTTCGTTGAAAATTGAAAGGCGTGAAATTTCATTAATATGGGCCGGCGTGACTGGGTGTTAATTTGGTAGAATATCACGTTTCTAAGGCTATTTATATTCCATCAACTCATCAATATATCCGGCGGGTGCGCCGGTGCAGCGCGGGGCTCTGACGCCTGATTAATGGTGCGTTGAGGGCAGGTACCAGAGGGGCGGGTTGGTGGCAGGGAGGTATCTCTCCCGACCCCACATAAATTGTAGGTCTTAGGTAATCTGGCAGTAGACAAGAGATTCATTAACACTAACCGTTCTGAAACTTGAAAATAAATGTAATTTTAGTTTAAATATTTCTAAAATTGAGATTTGAAATTCGAATTTCGTAAAAAGGTATCCACAAAGGTACCTACTTATAACATTCTAAGCCCACTAAGCCAAAAATCGTGACATTAAGTTGGGGTGGTGGGGGTAAGTTTACGCATGTGCACTACAGAGCATAAATATAGCTACCCTATTAATACCTTGATTTTAAAGTGCCAATTTTTATTGCATTTAAAATTTTATTTTGGGTTAAAAATTATAAGTAATTAGTTTATAATAATTGTTGTGTTTACTATAATGTGATAACATTATAGTAAACACAACAATTATTATAAACTGAAAGGCGTGAAACAATTATTATAAACGATAGTTTAGTCACGTTAATCTCCGTTAAAATTATTGTAGGTAAGTATATCACGAAACGTGAAAGTTAATTTAAGAATAAGTTTATTTAAGTAATAGAATTTAAAACAACAAACAATTACACACAATAAAAAACGAGGAATACATACAATTTACATATAACAATAACAATTTATTACTAATTCATTAGTGGTCCTAATTTATTTGGCACGCAAGTGTAATGGGTGCTTTCGTGACGCAGTCTGACATTGCAAGGACTGATCAACCAATGACGCGAGCTCGTGCGCCCGGCATTGGTTTAGTGACACTAATGTGTGACACTCTGTGATTGGTTGTATGGTGCGCCTCCGCCACCGCGCCCCGCCAAAGAGACCCAAAATACTCGGAGTATCTAGAGTACAATGTCACGATTTTTGGCGCGGCATAAACCTATAAATAAATCAATATTCTAGGACAAATTACACAACGTCATCTAGACCCAAACTAAGCAGAACTTGTCATATGGGTTCTAGACTGCGGATAAACATACATAAATACATTTTTTTTTGTAAATACAGACATATTATACCTACATAGAAATACCCAGACCAATGCAAAATATATATTTGCGCTGAGCGGGAATCGAACCCGTGACCTCTGACTTAGCAGTCGAACGCACTATCGCTATGCCACAGAGGTCATCAAATTACCTATGATTTATATATTATATTATTTAAAAATCATAAGGAGTACATAGATAAATAAATGATACCCTGCAGTTAGGCAGAGGTCTATTATATAATATTGTATACACCACTCGCCACAAAACAAATATACTAGAAGCCTATGAGGCAATAGAGGCTATTGCCATCACCTGGACATTTTTCATTGACCACAAATTATAAGCTATCGGATGGAGATCTAATCCCCTAGTGGCCTTGTAAGACATTCTTAGGCAAAGATGGCGTGGCCCTGGTATTCTGCTTCACCGGACACCGATTAATGAACACTGAACACCTGTGACACCGGCCAGTAACGTGACACAGTTATTACTAGAGTTAGATTCGAACTGGTATACTTGCGATGCGATGTTATACTTAATCATTCGCCTATTGTTGCGTTCATCGAGATAAATTCCGTGTAGAGCGTCTGGTTTATAAATCAACAACGCGTTTGATATAAATTATACAATATTACATAGCTAATTGACCATAAATCAACTATTCTATGTGTTTATAAGGCTGTTATACGAACACGTAGCGGGAGTTATAGTTTATAATATCAGATTTATAGGGAAAAACCAACAAATTTAATTGTAGAGACGATAGAAACATAATACAGTATTTACTCACTTGTACACACCCTCCCTTACACACATAAACACACCCTCGCCGTCTCTTTTACTCATACACACACACACACACTCACACATACACATTTATTAAGATATTTATATACGCACTTAGTATCTGTATGACGGCCTCTGTGGCGTATCGGTAGTGCATTCGACTGCAACGACAGGGGGCGCGGGTTCGATTTCCGCTCAGTCCAAGCTATTTGCATTGATCTGAGTGTATCTATATATTTACAAATAAAAAAGTATATAAGTATGTTTATCCGCATTCTACAACCCATAACACAAGCTAGTTGGGTCTAGAAAGCGTTGTGTAGAATGTCATAGAATATTTATTTTATTTATTTATTGTATATACATACATATATACACATATATATATATATATATATTATATATATATTTATATTATTTACTAAACCTTATCCTTCATAAATAATGTCCGATCGACCAATGCGATTTAACTCTGTCTACTTCTTGTACATAATTTAAAGCACTATTAGGACGAACACTGTTTCCTAAGATACAGGCTCTGAGCCTAGTTTAGGTAACAGGGTTTACAATTTCCTGCACTATTTCTTCTAGTTAAGCAACATTTTTACATTTGTGCCGAAAAAATAAAATTGTATAACTTTGTCTTTCCATGCAAATATGTTAACCTTTTTTATGTATTAAACTAGTAAATATTAGGAAAATATTTTAACGGGTGAATAAAAACATATTGCTGTCCGATAACGACATTCTGTATCTAATACCTTTAATGACTTGAACAGCAAATGATTATACTTATGAAAAAAATACCAAATCTGATGACGCGATGACTGACGTTCAAATCAACAGATTAAATTTTTACATCTTTAATGTAAACCTCGAAATACTTTTTTTCTTCTTTATTTGACAATCGATTTTCTTTTTTGTTTATTTAGTAGCTACTGTTAAATTTTCTATTCTATGGGAAAAAGAAAATAGCACAGTCAGTAGTTATTTTTCCCTACCTTATGTTTACCATAAGGAGAGCGGTAAGAAACTGCAAATAATAAATTTGTTTACATTACAAACCTAATTTTAATTTGATGTATAAATTAACCACTCAGACTAGAAAAAGGGAGTGTTTCACTTTGTGCACCTGTGTGACACTCGTACCTATCGTCTGGGTGTGCCAAATGGCATTTACCTCTCCTTATTTCACCTAGAAACGATATAGGTTTGAAACCAAGGACGAGATAGAGCACACATAGGTAGACTTTATTGTGCCAAAGGAGGCAGCCCGTTGATAGCTGATAGTTGGAACCCCCACCTTAGCCAGCAATAGGATATCTAAGGAACAGAGTGGTTTTAGTGGGATGAACTCGACATAGCCACTTCGCCGTGCAGTCGATACCTGGAGAACTCCACTTGGAAAAGACATCTACTCAAGTTACTAGTTTGCACGTTTGCTTTGCGTATTTTAGTAGGCGTTTTGTATTTCAGTCATACTCAGCTTACATGAAGTTTTAGGTCACAATATTGTCACTAAAACAGAAATTAGGCCGGGGCGGCGGCGCTTTGCCCTTCCCCCGCCTCTTCACCGGGGGCAAGACGGGGACACCGTTGTTCACAAACCCGTGTGGCCATCTTGAAACCGGAGATGGCTCTGGGTCAGTTCGAGGGATATGCGTTATTGGCAACCTTACACCCTGGCATCTGAAGACCCGAGACGGCGTCCGATATAATCTCCCCCGCTGGGCAGTGTCCGAGGGGATTTCTGCGCAAATATTATGTATGTAATATCGATTATATGCTCAAATAATATCATGCTGGGTGTAAAATGCCCCATCGACATTTTAGGGCCTTTTTTTTTTTTTTTTTAACGTGCGGAAATCCCTTCGGATACCCCCCCGCGGCCAGCGGGGGTGGTTATGTCGTGTCTCGACTAAAACCGCACGGTGTCCTCCCCAAGTGTCCGTTGCCGGGCACCCCGGGTAAGCCCTCGAAAGGATAACCCCAGGGTTGCCGGCGGACTTTGGCCGCCACCGCGGCCTCGCCTGGTGGGGTCGGGTTTTATCCCGCTTCGGTGAGTTGGCAGGCATGTGTAGGGCACACACGACACGCCTCCGCCACGGCCTGCTTCTGTAAGGACGGCGAGTCGGCCAACTGCCGTCCTCAGGCCCCGATCATGGAGGTCGGTAGTCCCGGGCGTAGATGAGTCAGACTGCGAAACTCGAGGGGCAGGGTTCTCTCCCGCTCCCTCTCCGCCGTCTCTTTCGCGCGCATTACCTGCTCGCAGAAAGAGGCGGCGGCGTGCCACTTGCTCCCGTCGGAGACCACGGCCCTCACCATGGTCTCCAACGAGAGAACGTCCACGCCCAGTACCGCAACGAGATCCCGGCGTTGACTCGCCCACGCAGGGCACTCCACCAACGTGTGGAGCGCCGTGTCTTCGCCAGGATCCTCGCAGTGCTGGCACTGCGGCGTTGTCTCCCGGTGGATGCGCCACAGATACTTACCGAAACACCCGTGTCCGGTAACCATCTGGCACATCCGGTAGGAGAGGTCCCCATGGTCCCTCTCCAACCACTCCTTCATGATCGGTCTCACCGCCGCAATGGTGGATTCCCCCCACCTTGGGTGCTCAAGTCGCACCCTCCATGTCTCCATGAGTTCCTGTCGGAGCAGGGACCGCTGAGCCCTGATTTCTCGGGGCTCTGGCCTATGGCCCCGCTCCAGCGCCTCCTTGCGCCACTGGTACAGCAGCGCAAGGGCTCTCGCTTCCAGGTCCCATGGAGGGGTCCCGGCTAGGAGACATGCCGCCTCGACGGAGATCGTGCGATACCCCCTGATGACTCTGACGGCCATCGATTTTAACGGGCTGTTTAATACAGCCACGTTGCGGGCCGCCAGAGTCTCCGCCCATACTGGGGCCCCGTACAGGGCCATGCTTCGCACGATCCCCAGGTACAGTCTCCTAGTGGGGGCGTTGGGTCCCTTGACGTTGGGCATCAGCCGCGATAGCGCAGCCGCAGCCCCCCTCAGTTTCGGGACCAGACTTCGGAGATGAGGTCCGAAGTCCCATCGGCTATCGAGTACGAGCTCAAGGTACTTCATCGTGGGCTCGATGCCGATGCTTACGCCCCCTACGGTTATGCTGGTTCCCGCAGGTGGCCCCCTCCGAGGCCCGTGGAAACACATAGCCTCGGATTTGTGGAGAGCCACCTCGAGCCCCAGCCGCCGTATTCGACCCACGACTTGAGCAACCCCTGCCGTGGCCTTTAGTGCCGCGCTTCGGTGCGTTGCTCCCCGCGCCATAACGAGGGTGTCGTCAGCATAACACGTTATGCTGACACCCTCGAGCAACGAACCGCGCAGCACCCAGTCGTATCCGATGTTCCACAGGAGTGGCCCTAGGACATTTTAGGGCCTAAGCAAACCTCACCTACAATCCGGTAAATCTGCGAACGGAGCTCTTCTTGGGGTTGAAAGGTCAATAGGCAGTCGCTCCCATAAGAGCCGTATATATATAAATATAAAGGGGGAGAAGAAGCAGGCGGACCCGGGTGCAACCGGCAACCGCGCCAGCGTGGTGATGGTGATGTTGGTCAGGAAATAAACTTAGTGTGTTTCAGTTACCTAGTCCGCTACGCACTTAGTAGATGTATGACGGACTCTGTGGCGGGCGACAGGCGTAGCGGTAGTGCATTCGACTGCAAGGACAGGGGGCGCGGGTTCGATTGTCGCTCAGTGCATGCTATTTGCATTGGTCTGGGTGTTTCTATGTATAATATGTATATATTTACAAATAAAAGGGTCTAGAAAGCATTGTTAGAATGTCGTAGATTATTTATTTTATTTATTTATTGTATATATTCAAAAGAAAGTTGGGAACGCAGACAACACTAGGGCGTTTCATTAATATTTTTTCTCTCCTTTTGTTCCTCAGAAGGGCTGTGCAATATTTCGTAAATGTTGCCCGTTTCAATCGGCAGAATGATACGAATTTCTTCAAATGTAATTTACAAATTTAGTTGTGTCAAATTTCTCACAAACGCAACTCTATTTTTCAGTAATAGGTGTACAGTACTAACTGCAAAATAATTATTTTAATTGCAATGTATGCAAAATTACATGCTATTCGTACGCTATAATGATCAATTAAATAAAAAACTCATTATTAAAATAATGTAGAGGGAATGTTTGAACGAGGAATTGTCATAATTCTACGAGATACGGTAAATGATAAAAAAAAACTGTAATGCAGTAACCAGCCAGTTTGCCGTAGAAAGATAGAGTCTGGCCAACGAAAGTGTGTCCAAGAAAAAAGGCGGGAATTAAAAGAAATATCTAGAGCTGTTAACCCTGTTGAACGGAGTTGTTACTATTGCTTATTCAGCTAGCAATTTCTTTTTTAATGTTTTATTAGCTGTAATTTTCGAGCGTTTTATAAATGAAATTATTAAATAAAAGAGTACTTTTAATTCTGCATTTTTATTATTTTCAAATAATCCATAATTTTATGTACAGTCGAGGACTTGGATTGATGAGCACTTGCCACTATTCGTAATTTAGCCGTACAAAACATAGGGGCTATGAGTCATAGTTGAAATCGGATTCCAAAAACTCTGCACCTGATAATATTGAATAGCTTCATTGCTTTCTTCGCTGCTACTGCTACTGTCCCCAAGATGTATGAATGGTTCAAGTACGTTACGTACGGTCCCTTAATTTGTACTGATTATCCACATTTAATACATTGATCAGTGTAACTTCTTCCAGTCATCAGCAGTTATGAATAGAAAACATTCTTTTATTAAATTTTGCATTTCAGACCCTGGTATTTCTATATTTTTGCTTGCTACTTTTCTCTTCGCTTGCCTCAATACAAGATACGGTGGCAGCAACAAAATTTCATGATTGTAGATATGACTGTGTTTTTTTAGAAGTACTTCTGCTTCGTAAACAACTGCAGGTTTATTATGTTTCACCAAACACATTAATTCCGTTTTGGTGTGATTCTTCAAAATGAATATTATTCTCTTGAAGCCATATTCGGATATTAGCTTTAGAATCAGACATAGTAGGGGGTTTGTTTACTAGTGTCACATGGTAACTTGCATTGTCCATCACAATTACACTAGGTTTACTGAGATTACGTATCAACATTTCCTCAAACCATTTCATAAAGTTAATAGCATTCATATCATCATGGTAGTCAGCTGATTTGGATTTTGTGCTGAATACCAATAATGCACCTGGCACAAACCCTTCCTCCGATCCTGCATGCACAATAATATGTTTTTTTCCTGACGATATAATAGGTTTTTACCTATGAAATTGCTGAAATTTTCTTACAAGTTCAATAGCTATTTCCATTATTTATATTTTGTTTGAAAGTTGATTTTAAGATTTTACAACTCTGTATTAAATTTTGTTTTTATTGGCCGCTTGATAAATTAATTCGATCTTCAAAAACAGTACTTCCTAAATGCTATCCATTTTGATGATAAATTTCGTATTAATTAACAGCTGTCACTTTTCAAAAATGTAATAAAAGTTGCTGTATGTTAGCTTAATGTTGTCTCATTCATACACAAAAAATATCTTTGAATTTGGATTTGTCATTCCTAAAAAAATGCCAAAATGTTAGTACTGAAAATTGGGTTTCCTCCAATTTCTTCAAGAAAAATTAAAAAAATTAAAACAATTTCATATGTAACGACCTAATATTAGTAGTGATACCACTTGTTTAAGGTCCTTGCCACGATTTTTTAACTTTATAGTTCTGATGTAAGTACATATGTCTCATCAAGGTGAATAATCTGTTAACCTTCTAGCCACTGTTTATGTATTGTCCTCAAGAATCTATGTCTCCACGCCGCAATTTCATATTTTTCTGTAAGTAAAGCCCGTTCATTTTTATTGTTTTGAAACTCAAACCCGTTCTTGTGTAAAAAGTTTTCTAAGGGTTTCACGGCATCCCGTGAATTCAATTGCTTCCCTCAGTTCATTGTGCAGGCTTCTCACTATTGGGACTTGTTCTCTAACTCCATAAAAATTGTTTATTTCGTTTCTTATAGCTGAAATATTAAAATTATTCAAATCTGTTGCTAAATGTGGACGATTTTTAAATATTGACAGTTTTAAATTATTATTAATAATGCGTGGACTGCTTTCGTTGGCCAGACTCTAATGATCTATTTTTATTTTATGTATCGGTATTTGGTATATTGGTATATTTATGCTTGAGTAATATAGACATCCAATATCTGGGTGACTTTTCTTTGAACGTGGGTTCTTTTCCGATGTTTTCTAAAAATGAAACCTACTTACTTATCGCCCCCAAAACCCTCTGTATTCTAAATTTCATGAAAGTCGTTTGAGCCGTTTCCGAGATTCAAATTATATATATATATATAGGAGAAAGGATGACGTTTTTTTTTTTACGTGCGGAAATCCCTTCGGATACGCCCCGCTGGCCAGCGGGGGTGGTTATGTCGTGTCTCAATTAAAACCGCACGGTGTCCTCCCCAAGTGTCCGTTCTCGAAAGGATAACCCCAGGGTTGCCGGCGGACTTTGGCCGCCACCGCGGCCTCGCCTGGTGGGGTCGGGTTTTATCCCGCTTCGGTGAGTCACACACGACACGCCTCCGCCACGCCAGAAAAGATGACCTCATCAGAATTCTTCGCGATGATTGCGGGTTTAGTGCGGGCGTTCTCATGGGAAATGTGAGCACAAAACACTGTTGACTATTTCGTACAATTTATTATAACTATAGAGAAATGCGAAATTACAACGATCATTATCTCGAGCAGTTCGTTCAGAGCCATGTTTCTCTCTACGTATCGCCTTAATTCGTAATCCAACTCGATCGACTGTTTTCACCTATCGGTTCACCAGTGCTACCAACACTCTTTATATTAACAAAACTGGTGGCCGACCCTACTCATTAGGCTATGATAAATCATAGTAAATTGAATTAAGATTTACAAGTATTCTTAATCGCTATCACATTGAGTTTTACAGTTGGCAATCAACTTGAGTCGAAGTGTTCCTACTGACATATATATATATATATATAAGAATTGCTCGTTTAAAGGTATTAGCCGTTTGCAGTCCAGTCACCGCACAAATTTTCAAAATTGCGATGAAACGGTAAATTTCGGCCACTGGGTGGACGCACAAACAGTAAATATTATAAAAAATATAATAAGTAAATATCAAATCCTAATATCTTTCATATTGAACAATGATAGTCTAAATGAGGCTGCCATCTGCACGCCTCATAAGACCTTATACACAGATTACTTTATAGTTCCTTATTGCTTATACTTTGATTCGATTTGGTTTTCAGAGGTCAATTAGACTATTATAATAACAATTTTTAATTTTCCAATTATAAAATATGCTCCGAGGCATCATATGATAATCTTATCTATGGTATTCATTGGTTACATTGATAACTCATCATTGCTGCATAATTATATTACAAAGCACCGCCGTCTACACCTAAATCGTCGATACCTATACTGGTGGTAGAAATTTGAAGACACAAATTTGTCACAAAATTCGACCGGGTGGGTGCCACCGTGCACGATTGCGAAAAACCCTGCATAGTAATCCAATTTCGGTTTGATTGCGTTCAGGGGTCAGCAAGTGCATAGCCGGGCAGGGGGATTGTGGTCGCAGCACTAGTGGGACCGGTGAGTGTCACGCGGTGCTGCGACGACAATCCTCTTCTGATGAGGCCGTCAAGCTGAGTGCCACCATTGTTAACATATCGAACTCGCGACCTCTGACGTACAAGTCTTACGCTCTATCGCCGCGCCACACGGTCATTGTTAATATATTATTTTAATACGCCTTAGAGTCCAGGGATCCTGGACTCTAAGACGTATAAAAATGGTCTAAGTTTACAAGTGATTACTATGAAGCTAATTTTCCGTGAGTAGCTTCATTTTGATGGGGCCCCTAATTTTTCTCTTACGAATATTCCCAATTGGGGTAGCTAACAGGGTTACCAGGGATAGATACCAGATATTCCTGTTAAATTATTAGATACAACCTGTGACGACCAACACATATTAAACTCATCAATAAGATTAGTTAATACTAGCAGGAATAAGTTAAAAAAATATATAAAACTAAATAAATTTATTTGCAAATCACAAAAACACATAAAAAAACTTAAAATAGGTGTCAACAAATATCGTAGGTTGAGTAAATCGAATTTACAACTAAGACAATTAATAGGAATAAGTAGAAAAGAATTAGATACCCAATCTGACCAATATGAAACTGATATTCATCAATTGCAGACTGAAATTAGGCATTTAAATGACTCATTAGACTCAATTACCTTAAAATATAAAATTTCTCAAAAAGAAATTGGGGAATACATTGAGGCTTTGAATAGCCTGGTGGAGACTTGTCACAGCAATGAACAAAGGTTCTACTCGCTTGAAAAATTATACAGTCAAACATCAGACTGTGAAAAGTCATTGCCAAGTTCTTCATTGTCGATAACTCCCCAGCCTGAGTTAACTTCTCCAACAGTTGACTATGTGGGCAATATGTGTGACAATATCAACATAAAATCTAACAGGCCTTCCTGTGCTCACCCTGAAACAAAAATAACACAAGCTTCAAAGGTTGTCATATATTGTGATGAAATTGGTAGAAGTCAAGGTTATCACTTGGCCGAACATCTGGGTAAATCGGTCACAACTCATTCATTTCCTGGGGCGTCATACTCTCAAATCATCGATAAAGTATTAACTGGTATACATTGCCCACAATCAACATTAGTGTTACTTATAGGTAGAAGAGAAAATGCAAATATTCAATCTGTCATAAAGTTTCATGAACAACTATCAAACTTGCAAGTAAAGCAAGTAATACTATGTGCATTCCCTTACAGTAAAGCTTTCACACATAAGGAGAATGAAATTAGATATAATTTGAATAGAAAATTGCATACCTTGACTACATATTGTAGGAATATACAATTATTTGACTGTAATATTGTATTACAAAACTATATCTTGACATTGGATAGTTATTTACTATCAAATTTTTTACGACGACAGATAGCTAAGTATTTAGCTAACTTTTTATTATGCGAAGCTAAATTTTTAGCTAAAAAGCAAATAAATATTATAAATTCTGACATAATGGATAGCGGTATCCAAAAAAAAAACTAAATTACTTGACAACAGATAAAAAATCTAGCGACATTTTTTACTGTATATCCGAAATTAACGGATATGGGCACGAGGCTTTTGAGGCTATTGAGCCGTCTTCTAGTAATATTGATAAAAAAAGCGGCCCGTTAATGGCCAAATCTAATTCAAATTGTAAAAATAAAGTATTTAACCTGGTGCACCAAAATGTCGAAGGTCTGACAAATGGTAAAGAATTGGAATTGGAGTTGCACATGACCTTGAATGATATTGATATTTTTTGTGTAACTGAACATTGGTTGACAGACCATCAGGTCATCTTCAACTTCAAAAATCACCAGGTGGCTAGCTCGTTCAGTAGAAAAAATTGCAAACGTGGAGGCACCTTAATTATTATTAATAAGAACATTAAATTTAAAGAGCGTAAAGACCTAGTAAGCCTCTCTATTGAGCGAGTTATTGAGATAGCTGGTATTGAGTTTGAGCACTTCATTGTATTAAGCGTATACAGTCCCCCGGACGCGCCTTATGCAAGATTTGAAGAAACGATGGAAGAAGCGCTTTTTAAATGCCGTTGCTCTAAAAAGTCAATAATAGTTTGTGGAGACTTTAATGTTAATATATTAGATAACACTTTAGCGCCAGTAGAGAAAAATAAAATGTTGAATCTGTTCAAGTCCTTTAATCTTGGTAATGTATTTTTGGAACCTACTCGAATAACTGCCACAAGTGCAACATGTATTGATAATATTTTCACGGACATTAAACCTATTAACAAATGTATTGTGGATGCTGTACACTCGGATCATCGTGGCCAATTTATAAAATGCTACAGAAATTATTATGAAGTAAGAAGAAAAGAAATTAAATTTGTACCGATAAACCAATATCGTTTAGATGCTTTCAAGGAAAATATAGTGAATAAACTTCCTGATTTGCCCTTGTACACTAGTGTAGATAAGTCTTATGCAGACTTAATTAACCTGATCAATACTGAGTTTGGGAGAATTTTTACCCCAAAAACATTATCGATTGGCAGCCGTCCTGTTTTCAGTGACTGGGCAACACCAGGGATTTATAATAGCAGGAGGAGATTGTATGAATTATATTCTGAAAAATCATACAATTTCAACCCTGATTTTCAGAATTATGTCAAAAACTATTCTAAAATATTTAAGCGAGCCTGTTCCTTTGCTAAATCAAACTTTATAAAAAACAAAATATCAAATTCTGTTAATAAAATTAAGACTACTTGGAACATTATAAATTCCGAATGTGGTAAATCTCCAGCAGTTGTAAGAGATTACCATTTAAAAATAGACGGTCGCCATGTCACGGAGGATCTGGAAGTTGCGACAGAGTTTGAACACTTTTTTTCAAATATACCTGTAGCCACTACCCGAACTCTTCAGTCGTCTTCCACTTCCGCTGAGTCATTGCTTATGGAATCAATTACAAAATGTGAGGACGCTTTCAGATTCTCAGTTGTTGATAGCAAGGACATCACAAAAGCGTTTAAATCCATTGATATTAAAAAGACCGCGGACCTATGGGGATTATCAGTCAAAACTGTTTCAAGCATCATTGATGTCATTGCTCCCCATCTAGCAACTGTGTTTAATGACTGCGTCAGTAGCGGTATATTTCCTGATTTAATGAAACATAGTAAAGTCATACCTTTGTTCAAGGCAGGCAGCACCTCAGATCCCTCGAATTTCAGACCCATCTCTGTGTTGCCAACCTTGAGTAAAGTATTTGAGAAATTAATTCTAGACCAAATGCTAACCCATTTTAATAAATATAAATTATTTCATGATAAACAGTTTGGGTTTACTAAAGGACGATCAACGACGGATGCTGGTATAGAGTTATTGAAATGTATTTACGAGGCCTGGGAGGATAAGCAGGATGCATTAGGTGTTTTCTGCGATCTATCCAGAGCCTTCGATTGCGTCCACCATGATACATTGGTCAGGAAATTAGATTATTACGGAATAAGGAACAAG
Source organism: Cybosia mesomella (assembly GCA_946251805.1). Taxonomy (NCBI): domain Eukaryota; kingdom Metazoa; phylum Arthropoda; class Insecta; order Lepidoptera; family Erebidae; genus Cybosia; species Cybosia mesomella. The sequence goes on from OX276408.1 coordinate 28,440,246, forward strand.
GCTCTCGACCTTTTGACTTCTTATTTAAACAATAGAATTCAGAGGGTTGATGTGAACGGTACACGTTCGGTGGGATCTTTGGTTTCGATGGGCGTTCCACAGGGTTCGATACTTGGACCATTTTTATTTTTAATTTATATAAATGACCTCCCTTACTACGTAAGGGATAAAAATAGTATTGTTTTGTTTGCTGATGATACTTCCTTAATATTTAAAATTAAAAGACAATTAGATAATTATGACGAAGTGAACAACGCAATCTCACGAGTGGTTCATTGGTTTAATATAAATAATCTTTGCCTTAATGAAAAAAAAACCAAATGTATTAAATTCACCCTACCTAATGTTACACAGGTGGAAACCAATGTACAACTTAATGGACAGTTGTTGAGCCTTGTGGAATCAACCGTGTTCTTAGGTTTAAGTATCGATGCTAAATTACAGTGGGGATCACATATTGAAAAAATAGCTAGTAGGTTAAGTTCTGCTTCCTACGCTGTGAAAAAGATTAGGACTTTAACAGACATAGATACCGCTAGAATAGTTTATTTCAGTTATTTCCATAGTATTATGAGCTATGGCATTCTCCTTTGGGGTAATGCCGCAGATTTAAATACAATCTTTGTGCTGCAAAAGCGGGCGGTGCGGGCAATTTATAAGTTGGGCCCAAGAGTCTCCCTCCGAGAAAAGTTCAAAGAAATAAACATTCTAACTGTAGTTTCCCAATATATTTTTGAAAATCTTTTGTATGTTAGAAGAAACATTTCCAATTTTTTAAGGCTTTGTGATATACATAACGTAAATACTAGACATAAAAACAATCTTGTGGTTTGTAATAGTCGACTCCACAAGATTAGTAATTCCTTTCAGGGTAACTGTATACGCTTCTACAACAAGCTTCCTAGTGAAATGAAGAATCTACCTCTTCATAAATTTAAAAGCCAAATTAAAAGTAAACTCTGCCAAAAAGGCTACTATAAAATTCAAGACTATTTAGACGACAAACAAGCTTGGATATGAACTGTTTGCTCTCTCTCTATGCTACTCAAATGGAATATTGTACTTAGGTTAAGTAAATATGTTTGTAAATAGACCAAAAAAAAAAACAGCCCGCTGAGTTTCTTGCCGGAGTCTTCTCAGGACAGGGCCGCGTTTCGAACCGGTGGTCCATTTGCCAAACACTAGATTATTTATTTTTTTATGACGTTTTGTAAGTGCCGTATTAATGGTCTATGCAGAATAAATGGTTTTTGACTTTGACTTTGACTTAGAATATTTCAATTTGACGATTCTTAAAAATGTAAGCTTCTAACTGTGGCTAAACCCGAGGAGGCCATCTCGGAACCGGAGATGGCCCAGGGTCAGTCAGGGTTAGTGGGAAATGCCTTATGGGCAACCTTTCACTCCGGCGTCTGAAGACCCGGCATGGCGTGCGGTTTTAGTCGGTTCAATCCCGACATAACCTCCGCCGCTGACTGGCGGGGCGGGTATCCGAAGGGATTTCTGCACGAAAAAAAAGGTACTAACTGTGGGTCTTTTTATCCCACCTTATCTTTTTAGTCGCCCCGGGCACACACCACTGACTTTTCGTAGTTATGTGTGCATTAATAAACGTTAATTATCGCTCGCTTCATAATGTGCCCGGTAGATGGCAATAGGCTCGCCCCCTATTACATTGGGACCTTAACATAACTGGCGAATCGTGCTGGGTGTGTAATACACCTCTGCCTACCCCTTCGGGGATACAGGCGTGAAGTTATGTTATGTTATTTATTCATACTTGCAACCATCATTACAGGATTACCTAATACAATGGCAGAAGGAAACTAAATAATAAATAATAGCTTACAATAACAACAAAACTTAAACTTAAACAAATTTGATACAGTTAACCTGAGTAAACATAGCCTCCGTGAACTCACTACGCGTACAAGAAAACAAATGTACCCTTTGAGATACCGTGTTGAGCACACGCAACGTTCGCGTCAGCGGCGCAACCTGTAGCAGGTTGGTACGAGCACACGGCACCGAGAATAGTGGCGGTCGCCTCCGACGTCCTATGTACTCGTCCGGGACGCACAGAGAAGGCCGTCCGCAGTACTGCCTGATTATCTATTAGCCCCCTCAAGACTTTCACCACATATGTGACTAACGCCACTTCTGTTCTCAACTCAAGCCTACAGTAACCCACCATACCCAGATATGTTTATCCTAAAAATGTATGGTTCGATCAAAGAGCAGCCTCCTTCCAATATGCATTGATAACGAGGTCATCAAAATGATTACAAACCATTTTTTTTACTGTGGCTTAGTTAATTTTTATATAACTTAACAGCTACGTTGTCTTATAAATGTCCTTCCCTGTCCTTCGTTCAGAAATGATTTCACATGTCACTGGCCTGTTACCTACCACAACCGAGATTTTTTTTAAGAGAATAAGTTGGGCTTCACATCAAATAAAGCTACCTACGGAAAATTAGCTTAATAGAAATCACTTGTAAAATTGGACCAGGGATCCTAGACTATTAAGTTATAAAAATACGTTTAATTTCGCTCTCCCACTGTTTCTTATATGGCATAGCCGGCATGTAGAAAATGCATTCTTTTGTAATCGAAAACGTTTGTGTCAGCTGTATACAAGAATTAAAAATGTCAGCAAGCGAAGTGCTAGAAATAAATCATTAATAAATTAACAATTTTGTGAAGTGACAGAGGTATAATTTATTATATGAATTTGCAATATTATTTACTTTACTGTAGCAGTTAGCCGACATTTCAGACATATAAACTCTAGACTAATAAATATTTATCCCATGAGAAGAAATGAATTGAAGTTAGTCTTGACATGTGGTTAAAATCTCTCTCCTGTGACGCAACAGAAGAACTTGTGGAAATTTGACTTTTTTTTAATATTTAGGACACGTCAATTTGACTTCACCTCGCCTGATGGTAAGCTGAAGGTCAGGAAAGAGGGTCACCATTACATACACGTACCATGTTAACAATGGTGGCACTCAGCTTGACGGCCTCATCAGAAGAGGATTGTCGTCGCAGCACCGCGTGACACCCACCGGTCCCACTAGTGCTGCGAGCACAATCCCCCTGAAATTCACGTAAACACACATTTACACATACGTACTCAAGTAACACACAACACAACACAACACACACACATACATCTACACTCGCACACGCAACGTGTGTACATTCACACACTCATTTGCATGCATCGTAACAGTTATATTTTATAAGACTTTGATGATTTTTATTTCTTTTTCTGTTCATTTTTTATTTTTATTTTGTATGAGTCTAATATAGAACAATGAAACTTGCTTTCCTATCAGGGGAGCGGCGTTGATGGCTGCGCCACAACACGCCACACACGTGTCTGCATTGTATGGTTTGTTCATATTATTCAATGCGGTATTGACAAACTCTATGGCGTGGCGGTAGAGCTTTCGACTGTTAAGTCAGATGTCGAGTAGTCAGAGGTGTATGTATACAATTTGCTGAAGTAACTAAACTAACTAACTAAGGCCCGTATTCTAGAACGATATGGTCATCGTGAGTCTCGTGTTGAAACAAGTTTTAAATACAGATTACATAAACTAAATTTGAGCGGAGATTATGAATGTAAATCACCTGAGTTTTCATAAAATGTCCACTCTAGTTTAGTTCTACAATACAATCTGTACTTAGAACTAGTCTCTGGTAGAGTATTAATGACTAAGTTTCGTTCAACAATAAACCTAAAGTAAACCATAAGTATTCTAGAACCCACATTAGAGGCTAAGTTAATTAAATCTTTCACTTAGTTTAAATCTAGATAGCGTGTGTCCCTGAATATCATTTATAGCCACTTTTAATATTCTGTTAATTATAATAATATTCTCGAAATTTATAAACGTTTACACTTTAAAGGTAGGCAGCTTTCTTTGCGGGGACTGCGAGACGCTTCAGTGCGTTATCTTGATTTATTCGCCTTTGTGTCAGTGAGTGAGGTGAGGTGAGGTGGCGGGGAGCTGACGGTTGACTTCGTGCGTAAGTCGCCAATCACAGCTATCTCTTACACACCTGTCGCTTAGAAGGTAGATAACTTTTTCGTCTAAATTTCAATTGAAATTAATTGAAACGCAGAAAAGGACTCCAACTGGCGATAGTCTCACACCACTCTTTCAATTCCCGTCAAGTCCCATCCTGGATATCTACTGACTTTTTTTAAGTAAATAATAAAGAATAATAAATATTCTACGACATTCCACACAGTGCTTTCTAGACCCAAAGTAAGCATAGTTTAACTAGCTTGTGTTATGGGTTCCAGAATGCGGATAAACATGATTATATTCTTCTTTTTTTGTAAATACATACATAACATACAAAGAAACACACAGACCAATGCAAAGAGACATATTCATGCATAAAAATATTTGCACTGAGCGGGAATCGAACCCGCGCCCCCTGTCTTAACAGTCGAATGCACTACCGCTACACCTCAGAGGCCGTTAATCAAAATTGATGAATTATGATTAAAGTCATCAAACATATTATATTTCATAAATAATTTTTGATATTTTTGTCGCACTATGAAAATCTAAAGAGGTTGCCCCACACGACCTCCTACACGCAATACCGGGTTCATTCAGCTATGTGAAAAGCCATCTGCCGAAGCCGTCAAAGTTTTTAGAACTAATAGCATTTACTTTTTGGACTTCACACAAGGTTAACATCAGGTGGGGTGCAATCAACTTAACGAAAGAAACATTTAAAAAAAGCGGCCAAGTGCGAGTCGGACTCGCCCATTAAGGGTTCCGTAGCAGCGAGTAACACGATAATGTTCTTTTTTTTAATTTTTATATTTGAGTTGATTGAATGAAAGGTAAATTGCGGTTTACGATTTATGACGTATTAAAAAAAACTACTTACTAGATGTCGCTCAAACCAATTATCGTTGGCAGTGTAATGTAAGTCATATATTTTTTTTAGCTTTATCATTCTCTTATTTTAGAAGTTACAGGGGGGACACACACATTTTACCACTTTGGAAAATGATATCAGAAACCTCAATATCATTTTTGAAGACCTATCCATAGATACCACACACGTATAGGGTAGATGAAAATATTTTTTTTGAGTTTTAGTTCTAAATATTATATGACCCCCAAAATTAATCATTTTTTTTCTATTTTTGTATGAAAATCTTAATGTGGTGTAATCTTAACAGAATACATCTACTTACCAAGTTTCAACAGCATAGTTCTTATAGTTTCGGAAAAAAGTGGCTGTGACATACGGACGGACAGACAGACAGACATGATGAATCTATAAGGGTTCCGTTTTTTGCCATTTGGCAACGGAACCCTAAAAAGCAATATTATTATTATTTATTAGATATTATGTATTTGACGTATGGTGCATTTGGTGTGACATTGTCGCGGGTTTAACTTTCACTCTGGATGTTGACTTTTTGAACACCCGGTGAAGGAATTGCTGTATATTTTTTGACCGACTTCAAAGGGAGGTTCACTGTTTGACCTGTATGTTTGTGTGTATGTTTGTCCGCGATTTTGTCGCATTTGGTTGAACCGATTTTGATGCGGATTTCAGATAAATATTGGTTTCATTCTGGAGGTTATAGTATACTTAGCCGAATTAAGTCGTTTATATTTTTTCCTAAAAATTATTATTTCAAAATCTAAAAGTAAAATTGTGTTGTGAAAGATTGAAAATAGATAAAATTTATCAGGGAGGTCTAGGCCTGAACGCAGGTAGTTACTAATTTCTTATTCCACGAAGCTGTGAGCATTCTGCTCACGAATAGTTGGTGGGTTTGGTCGCTACGTTCTCGGAAATAGTAATTAGGAGCCGTGACTGCAGCCACGCCCGCCGCCCGCGGCTCGCAGCCCGCGGCCGCCCCGGGCCCTGCGCGAGAATGTCCAATGTCTCACTGAAATATCACCCTGTCTGGCGACTGTGATGTATTGCTTTGTGCTGTAATTCGAACTAACGTTAGGCCTCCAAGACTTTAAGTAACATGGCGACCCATAAGTGCTTCGAACCTTGAGTAGGAATACGGGCCGATGACCTATTTAAAGCTTTTGAAAAATTGAAGTACCTAAGAAGATATAACTCCTGGCTTAAATTCATCACCTAATACTGTAATGTTTTAAAATGACTGTGAATATGAGATAAGATTAATTTTATTGGCTTTTAAAACTATAATTAATTGTTGGTTAGTTTTTATATAAAAGCGGCGATAGCCCAGTGGTGTACGTAACTGACTGCCGAGTTCGATCCCCAGTCGCCCCGGGCACACACCTCTGATTTTTCGTAGTTATGTGTGTATTAAAAATGTTGCTCGCCCCCTATTACATTGGGACCTAAAAATAACTGTCGAATCGTGGGTGTGCAATACACCTCTGCCTACCCCTTCGGGGATACAGGCGTGAAGTTATGTTATGTAGTTTTTATATATATGTATTCATGTTTGTGTTTTAACCTGTGTTTTATATGTATGTTACCAACTTACGTTATTTTTTTCTTCCTTCGTTACAAACCTTTAAAATGATAATTTTGACCCTGTAATAATAGGCGAAATTAAATAGTTCTCAGTAATTGATTGAATTGCCAAACTTTTAGAGCTTTTTCCGGCATTTTTCCTTTTAAGTGTTTCTTTTTACCAGAAACTAGTATCGCACTATTAATTTATTGTTCATTCAATATTTCTATCGGTCGATTCTCATATAGACTGAGACCATCGACGGCGTCATCCTTTCACACCTAGACAGGTTTGTAGATTCGTGTAGAGATCGCCTCAGGGCCCCGGCACATTACACGAGCCATAACAAAAGATAGCGTTATCGACTCGAATCATCTGCGTTTCTAATGATGATAGACAGACACGCAGACAGACAATGCCTGGAACCATAAAACGCTAGATAGTAGTCAGTAGTCTATCTGAGTTGTACAACGTTATATTACATCTATTATATTCATCTATTATATTCATCTATTATATTCATCTATTATATTCATCTATTATATATTATATTATACCATTATATTACATCTATTATATTCATCTATTATATTCATCTATTATATTCATCTATTATATTCATCTATTATATATTATATTATACCATTATATTACATCTATTATATTCATCTATTATATTCATCTATTATATATTATATTATACCATTATATTACATCTATTATATTCATCTATTATATTCATCTATTATATTCATCTATTATATTCATCTATTATATATTATATTATACCATTATATTACATCTATTGTGTCACAAATTAATTATTGACTGTTTGAATATTTACATACCACACAAAAGTGGTAGAATGTACAAGGAAACATTATTTTAATTATAAGACCACACTTGTTGTACCTGCATTCTGTGAATAAATAAATGAATATGAATATGAATATGAATATGAACGTGGTTACGACTTGTTGCGGCTCTGCATCATTAATCATCTATTTTCTTACACCTTATCTCACACATACGCGATTTAATCGCGCGATACAATCGCTGATTATCAATAGACATGTTAACTGAAGTGAAAACTCGATACAGTATCTATGCAAACGTGATACAGCCGTGGTGCAAGGGCGATGGGTGGTATGCGAGCCCATTCCTCACATCCGCACTTTTTGTCACGGCACATAACGACGTTTCCATCGATGCTACAGCGCGTTTATACTATGACACTTTTTCTACTCATAAGAGCGATCGCATCGAACAATCACGCGGTTGTATCGAAGCAATAGCAATCGCACGTTTGACAAGATTACGTACAGGCAACGATAAAAGTTGATTCACACTAAAATATTTACAAACCTTTTTTATATTGGAATACCAATATTAGCTGTATAATTAACAAAATAATACATTAATTTATTCATTCACACAGAAAAAATTAACAAATTTAATATTTTGTTTATTATTTTTTGTAAGTTATTAATAAATTAGAATTTGTTAAGCTACTTTTGTCGTTGACTGTACCGTACCTACATAGATATCGTTACAAAAGTCGTCGTGTGTAACCAGCACCGCCCATAGTGAGAACGGACGCTATAGCACTTATTTCGACTAAACTATTGTTGGAAAGTTACTGACAGGCTTTGAATGATAATTATGATAAAAGGGGTGGCGTCTTATGGGTCCATTGAAATAACGGCTCAACGATGTACCGGCGTTTTGTGTAGATTCAACTGTTGTTATAACGACTTTAGTGCCCGACTGTAACAATGGGAATTTAAAAGAAAGTTTAATTGTTGGGTTCTTCCATGACGTTTAGGATTGTCTCCTTTTTTTTATTTTTTTTCTTTTTTTTCATATTTAGGACACGTCAATTTGACTTCACCTCGCCTGATGGTAAGCTGAAGGTAAAGTCTCAGGAAAGAGGGTCACCATTACATACACGTACCATGTTAACAATGGCGGCACTCAGCTTGACGGCCTCATCAGAAGAGAATTGTCGTCGCAGCACCGCGTGACACCCACCGGTCCCACTAGTGCTGCCACCACAATCCCCCTGCCCGGCTATGCACTTACTGACCCCTGAACGCAATCAAACCGAAATTGGATTACTATGGAGGGTTTTTCGCAATCGTGCACGGTGGTACTTACCCGGCCGAATTTTGTGACAAATTTGTGTCATCAAATTTCTACCACCAGTGACTTTAGCATATCGAGGAATTTTTCTAGCATTTTTCTAGCTATTTATATACGTATAAATAGTAAAGGTGATTATTATTGTCGGAACCAGGCAGATACGCTTTCATAGCTCGATGGGATTGGCCCGACCGGAGAAGATTGCTTTGAGGTGGTAGTGTTCTGCTCTTGTATGGTTTAAGAAAATTTCAGAGAATTCCTACTACCATTCTTCCCTTCTGATGCGTGTAGTAGCGATGACGCGTAAGGGATATTTAAAGGAAATGTCACCAGCAATAGGAACCGTGATCAATTCAAACTAACACGTTTTACTCAATAAATTTCAAGCAGTAAAACGTAAAAACCCAGTAAAAAGTAAACACTTAATTTTTATACAAGCCGGTGAAATCCGGGCCAAGAGTGTTGTAAACGCTCAGCATCATTCGGATTTTTCATATAAATACTCAGACCTTTCTTCCTCATGGGTAATCATCAAATTACAGCCCGGTATTTAATTCATATACTTCACTAGGTTCCTCTATTGTCATTAGACCACATAGACATTTGGGGTTGCAAAACTCAGAGAACGCAATTTTAATTTTGGATGTCTGGGGGTAAGTTTAGAGTTAAATGCAAGTTTGTGGGGTTGCAAGCCTTGTACTACGGCCGCAATCTTGAAAAAGGGGCGTGAATTGTTTTTACCTTATATTGGTCAAACTATTCGGACTTGGGCCCTGATTATTTCGCTGGGATGGTGTTTTATAGACTGTATGGGCCCTAGAAAACACTAAAAAATAATAGTTGATAATAGTTGAAGTGATTGAAAGAAAATTTGTACCCAAATTTTTATCTGTTTCTTTTATTCCTTGGTTCTACGACTAAAAGTCACAGAACCGAAGTTGTAGAGAATTTAATTTGTGACAAAGCTGTTTATACAAATATTCTGTGCACGTTTGCACGACATAGCGTAAAAACCATTCTCACCATTCAACACTTGGCCGCGGGACAATCTTGAATTTAACTTTACGCCAAGCCACTATGGATATTAAAAAAAAAAAATTGCGTTCTCTTACTTTTACACGCTAAGCATTAAAAAATGTAACATTTTAATGGACTACATGAGCTGCAAACTTTTAAAGTTCAAAGTTTTTTTAAATGTAATCAGAAATCTCAAAACTAACGTCAAGATGTTATTTCTATCCGTCATCTAAGCTTTGAAAGCTCGAGTGCAACGACCGTCTTTAATACTTTGACTAATTCCAAATGCTTTCCTTTATTTCCTTTTTTAGGGTTCCTCAAAAAGAAAAACAGAACCTTTATAGGATAGCTACCATTTTGTTTTAAATTACTTTATTCTGTAAATGAGTTACACAAATTCACCGGGGAAGAGTCGGGTTTAAAAATATCGAAACGTTATGTGATCAAACTAAGTTTCTCTATATGTCTAACTTAAACAACTTTGAAGAATTTTGATTCTTAGATAATAAATATAATGTAAAAATCCAAGGTATATTTAAGTAAGTATTTGAGTAACATTGTCATTCTCAGTACGAAACGGCTAGACCGGGGAAATACCACCCTCTGAGTCAATTCTCGAATAGAAGTTGTAAGCTGGATTTTTTATGATTGATCGCAGTGCTTTCGTTCCATTCCTTTTTCCATTATCTTCTGTTCGCCCTCCCTTCATCTCTGCAGGTGGTACAGATGCTGCAAGCGTCCATAAGTCCCGGCGTACAGATATCTTTTGAATATTGCATGTTCTTTGTGTCCGTCAAATAAATGTTAATTAGGTCCCCGACTCCCGGCAGTTTTGAGTGTGGCTAATACAATTATATACCTGCCTAACATTATTGGATATACATTCATCGTAAGGCCGTTCACAGATGTAATAAACGTGAGGGATAAAATACTTGGGGTGCTTGGTTGGGGACCTCCACGCGGTGCACCCTGGGCAACGGAGACAGCAACGCCTCTCTCCTAGGGCGGGAGAGACGCTGCCGCCTACGGCCAACTCCGACCGAGGCGAGGACGGCCCTGTTGAGGGCTGTTCGGAAGCTTTCCACGTGTCCCTCTGATTAGCAGATGGTACAGTGGAGAGCAAGTAAGGGGGCCATCTCGAAACCGGAGATGGCCCAGGGTCAGTCGGGGTGCTCTCAGGGATATGCTCTATGGGTAACCTTACACCCCGGTGTCTTAAGACCCGAGGCGGCGTGCGGTTTTAGTCGGTTCAAGCGCGACATAACCGCCCCCGCTGGAGACCCCCCACTCTCCAGCGGGGGCGGTATCCGAAGGGATTTCCGCACGAAAAAAAAAAAAAAGGGATAAAATACTTGATACAATTTCAAAACATATTTATACTTGAATATATTTTATTTGAATACTAGGTATATTATTGGTTGCCTTGCTTCCTTTGGCAAAGGAGAATACCTACTAGAAGCCAATGCTTCTAGTAGGTATTCTTGCCACCAATGTAGCTTAATGGTTTAAGAGTGAGCCTAACGATCGACAAGTCTCAGGTTCGAATCCTGGTCATTACACTACCGATGTGAACTCACTCCTAACACTAACACAAGCAATTAAGCTTAGCTGGAGGGGTTATGTGGAATACTATTAATTTCACAATTTGAATTTAGTTTGTCTAGTTTTAGTTTGAAATTAACTAGCCCCAGTGTGCAGTGGTGCAGCCGTACGAGAGCAACTGCAATAAATGAGATCGTAGGTTCAAATTCCGACCAAGTAAAGTGCTTTCCTAATTATTGTTCGAAAATTCTTGACTAGGCTTGCCATTAATAGTGATATAATTGGATAAATAAATTGTAGGGATTAATACAGGTCGTCCGGGAAATACTCACGAATAATGAGTACATTATATGTAGCCTTATCAGCAAGCGCATTCTGTAAGAACATTTCACTATATCGACAGCTGAATTCGCGGTGAGATTTCAATTTCGCATTCTGTAAATTTGGTGATGTAACATGGTCGAGCGCCGTTGTAAGGTGAAAGTCATGCGTGAGTTTTTTGACATATAATGTATCGATATGGTATGCTGTAAGTAAATTCTCGCCTCGAATATCAAATTTCCGCACTGTTGAAGAACGAATATAATTGTCATTTTATGAGTTGAACGAAAGTTATCGAGATTTGTGATGAACTAGTGATGTGAGTGGGTGTAACAACTAAAGCCGGTGGTTTCGAGTTAAATTTAGTAATATAACTGTATTAAATACTGTGGGGGCGTTATTGCATTACATAAATACCTATATAAAAATCAACTATGCACTTAATTAATTAATCGGAGAATCTCCGGAGATTACGGCATATTTGCGAATCACCGGGTTTTTTCTTAATCTCCGGAATTTTGTTATCCAGTTAAATAAAAGTCAGGTGTTTATTTCATTTATTCTAAATAAAATACAATAATTTATTAGACGATGATTTTAGTAAGTGTAACGAAAACAAAATACATTAACACAATATTCATTTATGGCAATTTTAGTCTCTGTAATTTTGAGACCATATTTCCAATATAATCATTTGAAACCACTGAATAGTGTGAGTGGTCAAAAAGTAGGTATAGAACGTCTGTGCGCTAAGTTAAATTGCTATATCTTTTGAACCACAATCACTTGTTTTCTTAAATGAATATCTGTAATCTTATTCAAATACCTAATTTTTACTTTACTTATTTTTAATGTTTACCGGTGTGCCTAATGTTCATTAGTTATTATTGAATCAATTTTATTGACATGAGTAATAATTACTGCTTCTATACAATATTTTTTGTAAATGCTTAATAAACTGTAATATTTTGTTGATTTACAAAATGTGAATTTATGTTTGAGATAAAATATTCAATGGGTAAAACGTAATACTAATGTGATATTAATAACGTTTAATTCCCTAGTATTCATTAAACAATACATTTTCATTTTAAGACGTACTATTTAGGTCGCAAAATCTCCGGTAATTCACCGAACAATTACCGGACATTATTGAAAACCGGTGAATAATCTCCGTAGACTAAAATCATCGCCAGTGCAAAGCCCTATCTCACTCAGTCCATAGATCTCCCTTCGAACAAGAACATTCTTGACCTTCATTTGGCATGCTTTAAACATCGAATTCGCACTGTCGAAGCAAAGTGAGATTCGAATCAAAGCTCGTTTGACTAGAGATAACCATATTTAGAAAAACTAAGTCAAGATTTTCTGACTTTCCTTTTTTTCTCATTATACGTATTGTTTTGTGTCTTATTTAATAATATTTTGCTAAATTACTATAAAACTGCAGTTCTTAAAAATAATTCCATATTCATAAGTTGAAAATAGCGGCCTTTTATTTTAATCTAGGCTCTACGTGTGAACGTCTTTGCCACAGGTACAACATTTTTTAAGATGAAATTTGTTCTAACTTTTCATTTGAGATTTGACATGACAGATAAAGCTGAATTTTTGTTATTATTTTAGATCGCGAAAAGGAATAGTATTGAAATAATCATAATTAAACATTAAAACATGAAGTAAGTTATTATATATTATTTAAAAAATATTTCGTTCATGTCATCGTACTTTACTTTACAATGTATTGTTTTTTTCGTAGTACCATGATACGAGTGTCATCCATTTTGGGTTCAATTTGAACAATGGAACTTAAAAAGAAATTCAAACTTGGCCAAAAGTTTCAAAAGGAGCTACTGCGAGAGGTGCAAATAGAAAAATGTAGGAGAACATATCTCTATTTAAGACTGTGTAAAAATGTGGACAAAGGTTTATTTATCTTCTATTTTACGATACATATAGGTAAACAATTTCAAGCTTTAGACAGTTTCAAATAAAAGGTAACTTATTTGAAACTGAACTTTACGCTTTCGCACATGAACAAGACTGTAAAACGATCAGAAGTAGGGGAATTATCTGACCTTGAAGAAAGTTTTATTAATATTGGCTTTCATCAGTTTGTAGGGCAAGATAATATGTACCTATATCTATTTTATACATGTTTATATGTATAATTTGTATGTATTTATAAAAAAAGTGTATAAGTATGCTTATCTGCATTCTGGAACCCATAACACAAGCTAGTCAAACTATGCTTACTTTGAGTCTAGAAAGAGCTGTGTATAATGTCATAGAATTAAAAAAATATATATATATACCTGTACATAGTGAATTATGAAAACTATATTGTCCAAATGTTGTATGCACAGCATACATCTGGTTTAAAGTCATGTTAAAAACCCATATGTTAAATATACACTAAATAAAAATATTGGTTCTAGGTGTCATAAAGTTCCTGCCAAGAAGCAACCACTGACTCAACCCCAGAGTTGGTACCCGAAGAAACCTAGTTGATGCCTATCTTATCTATACCCATTGCTTCATTTACTAAATGTACCTTGATTGCTGCTGGCATCTGTAACACTTCAACATCCCGTGCTAACATGGCATGTAACTCTATATAATTTTTTGAATATTAATAGATTATTCACAGACATAAATATTATTTTAAGCCTGCAGAATGTATTGTGAAACATTGTGGTACTTGTGTGTATAGTTAGTTTTTGAGACAAAATGTGTAAATCCAGGTGGTATATTAGTGATGTTTTGTTCTAAATATTTATATTTTAGAAGATTGGTCATGTTTCTTGATGCTTCCACACTGATGTTACCAAATGTTTTGAAACATTATTGAACATTAGCTAACAGTATGAGTTTAGTAAATGAGTGTGTAAGAGTTGCTCCCATAAGAGCCAAACAAACTGAATTTAGATTTTTGGTCTTGTGATTGACCCTTGGTGACCTTAGTAAATGTGACATTCATCTTCACAGTGGTTTCCCAGTTAAAAGTAGAAAATAAAGAAAAAGCCTGCACAAACAAAAAAATGTTTAGTGGGAGTAATTACAGTCCGACCACCACCCAACCCAACTCAAACATGTTACCCCGTGAATGTGTTATTATAGTTCATTCCAAATAATGTTCATAATGCATTTGTTATTGTTGTAGCAACTGCCAGTCGTGGAAGCAGAGGTAGGAGAGTCTTGTCACCACCACCGCAACAGCAGTCCTACTTATCTAGTCTGTAAAGAGGTTGAAGAACAAGTGGACCAATATTCTGCATTATAATTACTGGACTATTTATGGACACCCTGCATACACAATAATGCTGAAAGAGCCCGCTCGAGGCATTCAGGATAGGCTGATGTTACTGGCAGATGTGTTAATAAAATAAAATAAATTATTAATTTGTCAACTGTATTTTAATTTATTTAGTCATACATATAATTTCTTTTATGTTTTGATTTTGACATCTAAACCACCTTGTAACTAGAATGTAGGTACTTGTATTTCTTTCCATCCTAAGGTTGCCTGGAAGATGGCTCTTAGCGATAAGGCTTCCCATTGTACTTCTTCATTTGAGTTACAATGTCAGTCACATCTAAGGTTCGCACTGTGGGGTGGTTTGTTTTGGCTTTTATGGGAGCGGCTGGCGTCTGATCTCCCAACACTATGAGGAAAGCTTGCACCAGAGCGCAGGGTTTCTCGTACGTCAATTAGCAGGTATATCGGCTTGCAGGTGAGCTTGGCTTGATCCCTGTAGATCTTGATGGAGCCCCATATTCATAGCGTCTGTGTTAACCGTTGGTGTATAATGAAGATCTAGATCTATGCTATCTATAGAATATACTACGCTATGAATGTTTTTGGGGCCCCAATAAGATCATCGGGGCCCAAGCCAACCTAATCTGCAAACCGATACACCAGCTGACTAATGGACGACACTCAAGCGCAGGCTTTTCGCTGAGGGTTGGAAGGTCAGCCGGTAGTCGCTTCCATAAAAGCCGTATAAACCAAACTAAAAGGAGGAGAAAGAGGAAGCGGACCCTGGGCTCCGCTATGAAAGCTTCGGATGCAACCGGTAGCTACGCTAAGATGATGATGAAGATGCTTCTTGCAATTAAATACAGTCATGGAAAGAACTAGGTACCTACCTATCTAACTAAATTTACGTAAATTAATTAACTAAGTGCATAGTCGGTCTTTATATATAGGTATTAATATAACGCCTGCAAAATGTTCATTATGGTAATATTCCTAAATTTAACTCAAAAACTCTAAAACATTTAATTGTTACACCCTCATAAATCTAGTTTACACAAATCTCGATAGATTTTGTTTAACTTTTAAAATGACAAATGAATTCGTTCTTCGACAGTGTCGTTACTCGATATTCGAGGCGGAAATTTGCTTACAGCATGCCACGAACGTACTTTAAGTGTCAAAAACTCACACATGAGGTTCACTCATCACTGGGTTCACCTTACAAAGACACTCGACAATGTGACGTCATTAACTAAGTGCGAAGATGACAAAATGTTCTCACAGAATGCGTTTAGGCTGATTGATGGATGAGATGCGCCTGGAGCAGACTATCTTCATGGGGTTTGGAGGTTAGATGGCAGTCGCTCCCAAAAGCCAAAAGAAACAAATAAAAGGAGAGTGGAACCCCTGCACCAAAGTGCGACTGGGATTGGAGCTCGAATGAAGAAGTACAAGGGAAGCCTTATCGCTAAGAGGCATCTTTTCCAGGCAACCTTAGGATGGAAAGAAATACAAGTACCTACATTCTAGTTAGATGGTTTTTGTAAATGGCAAAATCAAAACATATAAAAATGAATCTTTACGAAATGATAATAAACGATATTATCTGCCGGGCTCTTGTCACCGCCGGTGTTCCGGCTGTGCTTGAACCTGCAGGTTTGGTGCGTGAGGATGATAAGTGATCAGACGGTATGTTTTGTACCTCGGAAGATGGATAGGCCTATGGTGTGGAACGCAACGAGCGTCTTCTCATCTTCCAAGATTGCCATTGCCATCCAACGTAGCAATGATAGGCTTTTGGGTACGTTACCAGTCGACATCGATGGGGATAAAGTCTTTGACACCTAAACTTACTTTGTACATTTTTTTTTACAAAGTAAGTTTAGGTGCTTTACCTTTTACTTTGTACATACCTACTCCATCCCCTTTTTTAGAATGTAAATATTTTAGTTTATATAATTTTGTTTCCAGTTCATATGTTATTTCTAAAATAAATATCCCCCTCTGTATGACTAAATAAATTAAAATACAGTTTACAAATAAATATTTTATTTTATTAATGGATCTGCCAATAACTTCAGCCTATCTCGAATGCCCCGAGCGGGCTCTTTCGGCATTATTGTGTATGTAGGTAGGTGTCCATAATCGAGTAATTATGGCGCAGAATATTGTTCTTCAACCTCTTTACAGACTAGATAAGTAGGACTGCTGTTGCGGTGGTGGTGACAAGACTCTCCTACCTCTGCTTCCACGACTGGCAGTTGCTACAACAATAACAAATACATAATGAACATTATTTGGAATGAACTATAATAACACATTCACGGGGTAACATGTTTGAGTTGGGTTGGGTGGTTGTCGGACTGTAATTACTCCCACTAAACCTTTTTTTGTTTAGACGCAACTTTTTCTTTATTTTCTACTTTCAACTGGGAAACCGCTATGAGGATGAATGTCACATTTGCTAAGGTAACCAAGGGTCAATCACAAGACCAAAAATCAAAATTTAGTTTGGTTGGCCCTTATGGGAGCCACTCTTACAAACTCATTTACTAAACTCATACTGTTAGCTAATGTTCAATAATGTTTCAGAACATTTTATAACATCAGTGTGGCAGGACCATCAATCACAACCAATCTTCTAAAATATTTAGAACAAAAGATCACTAATATACCAACTGGATTTACAAATTTTATCTCAAAAACTAACTATACACACAAGTACCACAATGTTGCACAACACATTGTGCAGGTTTAAAATAATATTTATTGTTGTGAATAATCTATTAATATTCAATAAATTATATAGACTTACATGGCATGTTAACACGGGATGATGAAGTGTTAGAGATACCAGTAGCGATCAAGGTACATTTAGCAAATGTAGCAATGGATGTAGATAGTCATCAACTAAGTTTCTTTGGGCACCAACTCTGGGATTGAGTCAGGGTTCTTGGCAGGAACTTTGTGACTCCTAGAACCAATATTATTATTTAGTGTATGTATAACATATGAGTTTTTAACATGACTTTAAACCAGTTGTATGCTGTGCATACAACACTTGGACAATTTAGTTTTCATAATTCGCTATGTAGAGGTATATAAATAAGTATAACATACATAGGTACATATTATCTTGCCCTACAAACTGATGAAAGCAAATATTAATAAAACTAAACACTTATTATCGCCAATATATTTTCTTCAAGGTCAGATAATTCCACTACTTCTGCTCCATCACGAGTCTTGTTTCATGTGCAAAATCGTAAAGCTCCCTTTTATTTGAAACTGTTTAAAGCTTGAAATTGTTTACCTATAGGTATGTATTGTAAAATCGAAAGATAAACAAACCGTTGTCCACATTTTTACAGTCTTCCAAAGAGATAGGTTCTCCTACATTTTTCTATTTGCATCTCTCACAGTAGCTGCTTTTGAAAGCCTTGGCCAAGGTTGAATATTGTTCAAAATTAGAGCCCGAGATACCACTCGTCCTTTAATACTGCAATAAAAAGAAAACATTGTAAAGCTAAGTTTTAAGTAGATGACATGAACCAAAGAATTTCTTAAGTAACATAATAAAAACTTACTTTATGTTTTAATGTTTAATTATGTTAATTTCAACACTAGGAACTTTTTGCGATTTAATTAGAACGAAAATTCAGTTCAATCTGTCAAATTAAAAGTTCTAAGCAAACTTCGTCTTAAAACACGTTGTCTATGACAAAGGCGCTCACACGGTAGAGCCTAGTTCAAATTAAAACGCCGCTAATTTCAACTTATAATATGTAATTATTTATAAGAATTGCAGTTTTATGGCAATGAAGCGAAAGATTATTAAGTAAGACACAAAACAATACGTATAATGTTAAAAAAGATAAGATAAGCATATTTAGAAAAACTAGTCGAGGTTCCTCGACTTAGTTTTTCTAAATATGCTTATCTCTAGACCGACGGGCTATGATTTGAAGCTCACCTCACTTCGCAAGTGCAAATCAGCATGCCAAATCAAGATTAAGAATATTCTTATTCGAAGGGAGGTCTATCATATGAGTGAGACTCGACAATTTATTTGTATTTTACAGAATGAGCTTGCAGTAATGATTTATCTGAACCCAGGGGCCACCGCGCCAGCTCTCTGGGCGGGAAGTGGCACGTGCGTGACCTCCGACCTCCTTCGATCGGCCTCTGATGGAGCTCCTCTGGCATCGAGTGTGGGATCACGTTAAGAAAGGGACGGTAATTTTTCGTCTCGGGAGTTTTGTGCATAACTAGTTTTGATTATTAATTGGTGCGGAACTTACCTCAATAACATTAACACTCACGACCTCTGTGGCGGTAGAGCGATCGATTGCTAAATCAGAGGTCACACGTTTGATTTCCGCTCAGTACAGTATTTATGCAGAAGCATTGGTCTACGTTGGATGTTTTGTATGTATGTGTGTGTATTTAAAAAAAAAACACTCATACTTTAAGCTTTGCTTATTTTGGGTATAAATGACGCTTGTAGTATACAGTCCTTAAATCTTATTATTATAATACTTAACTGTGACAGGATTCATAAAAGGTTAGTTAGGTTATTTTAAACGCTAGGGGGTCTTTTTCAAAAAACCCCATAGCGTTTAAAATAACCTAACTAACCTTTTGTGAATCCCACCCCGCTGGCCGGCGGGGGGGTATCCGAAGGGTTTCCGCACGTTAAAAAAAAAGGGGGGGTTTTTTCTTTCTTTGTGATGTGATTACCGCTCCGCCCATGCGGAGGTCGGTTATCGGTTTTTGGTCATATCTCCGGTTCTACTTAACCAATGGCAATCAAACATACGGCAGATTTTAAGTCTGACCAAGACCTTTCTAATACGAAAAACCGCATCTAAATCCGTTAAGTAGTTTTTACGTCCATCAAACAGATAAACAGATAAACAAACAAGAATAAAAAAAAAAAGTGGCGTTCATATACATAACTTAAGTACTTTCTTTTAAATATCTTCAATGTACAGACACAGCTAATGTACAATTTTCTAATAGTATAGACATGCGATTAAAGTTTGCATTGAATACTAAAATCTACTGAAATTATAATCATTGGTAAAATAGTCTGATATTTTGAGTCCGGCCCTGTGGTTCACCTAGCTCCCCCCCCCCCCCCCCCGGGTGGAGCACAGTCACTATGTAGTGTCTCGTGCTCCAATAATGAAGTTATTGTACAGTGATTGCATTGAAACAAATTCTGACATTTATTGACCCTAGATTCACCAATATGCTTTTAACCGAGTGTCGTATGTAGTTTCGAACGCCGCTGTGGCGACACACGCTGTTGCGAATTATTTTCCACTGCCTCACGGTTCGAAAGCTCATGGACTGGAATGAAATAGTCGCGAAAGACGCTGTTTCGAGAAACATTTTCACTGCCTCATACGCTTCGAGGGCCGCTCTGCTCGCTTAGCTCGCTCGGCTCGCGCTCTGTTGGAGTCACAGTTCTAACCTAAGCTAACCCAGAAGCGCCGGAACCACTAGTCACTCTAATATATAGGCACACTAATCGCAATAATGTTTTTCGAAATCGTCTACGCTTTTAACCTACCCTTACAACTGACAATCAATAAAATTGACATAAAGATTTACAATCGCTTGAATAATGTATGTGCCCTTAAGGGGACACGTTGCCACCCTTGTCACACCGTCACCTTAGCTCTTTTAACAACCCTTTGTTATACGTAGAAATAATTGACATGATTTTGACTTTCTTTTTCACAGTACCCGACTTTTCATTTGGCGTCGGGGATAATAAATTTAAATAAATAAATATTGTACGACATTCTACACAGCGCTTTCTAGACCCAAAGTAAGCATAGTTTAACTAGCTTGTGTTATGGGTTCCAGAATGCGGATAAACATACTTATATACTTTTTTTTTTTTAAATACATACATATTATACATAGAAACACCCAGACCAATGCAAATAGACATATTCATGCATACAAATATTTGCACCGAGCGGGAATCGAACCCGCGCCCCCTGTCGTAGCAGTCGAATGCACTACTGCTACGCCACAGAGGCCGTCAAAAGAAAAGAGAGACTCCGACTGAGATTGGCTTACTTCAGCGTTGTAGTACCGAAAAGATATCTCTCTAGTAGTCCTAATTTGGAACTGCATATTAAATATTCGCATAGAGTAACTTCCCCATGCCAAATAGTGTTACCATAATCCTAAAAAGGGTAAGGGTACTGGACAATTGAGGAGAGTACCCCTATATGCGCCCTCGGCTTGTAAGCCCATGCAATAACAAAGGTATGGATAACCCTCAACAGATTGCAATAGAAAGCAATGCAAAATAAAACCCCTTAGCAACCAAATATTTGCTTGTTAGATAAGGTAGGTATATAAAATCTTCCAATACGTTAATAGCTTGTCATTATTCTGTTCGGGTCAAAATCAGTCTCATAAAGCCTGGTCAGAGTGCGTTAGACCTGATTTACAGAATTATACTTCCCTTCTGCCTGTATATTGTAGGCAGATTTGTATTAATACTTCGTCAACTATGATTTAGGTCCTAACCTAAGTTATTTGTCAACAGCGACCATTTTCATGGACTGTTGGATGAAGAATAGCTATCGCTAACAGCTTAGTCGCCTTGTATAGTCAACAACAAAAGTAGATTAACAACAAATTAGAATACCTAATAATTATTTTATTCTTCTCCGTCAGGAACTACAACATTCGTCCCGTAGCATGCTTATGAGCTGAAACTCATAACCATCAATTGTCTTTTTCCAATTAAATTTTTAAGCATTTTGTATGTTATTATTTACACTGATCTCCACGTTTCGGTTGCTTTTCACCAGCCATTGTGGTCACGGGGAGACAAAAGATTATTCTCTCATAGTTTGAAGTGTAAGCTATATCAAAGTACAAACTATGCTGAATTGTTAGTGTAACTTTTTACGCAAAATGAGCTTACAGTATTGAGAAGTCTTGTTGTATTTAGCTTATTCTTGGGTTTGACTAGGTAAATGGCCGAATATCAAGCTTGCGTTACATTCCAACCGTCTTCTCTATACATATAATATCAGGACCACATATCGGAAGTCGCCTTAAGACGTATATGATATATCGGAGAATTTCGAATATCTGGGACGTGTCTAGGTGGCTCAGTTGGTCAGAGCATTCCCCCTGTAAGGGACTGGTCGCGGGTTCAGGTCCCGTCCTAGATGTTCTCTTTTTCCGATCTAAATCTTTACATCAATTGTCTTACTAGAATCATAACATAACATAACATAACTTCACGCCTTTATCCCCGAAGGGGTAGGCAGAGGTGTATTACACACCCACGATTCGCCAGTTATGTTTAGGTCCCAATGTAATAGAGGGCGAGCCTATTGCCATCCACCGGGCACATTATTAAGCGAGCGATAATTAACATTTTAACAATACACACATAACTACGAAAAGTCAGAGGTGTGTGCCCGGGGCGACTGGGGATCGAACTCGAGACCTCGTCTCGGCAGTCCGTTACGTACGCCACTGGGCTATCGCCGCTATACTAGAATCCTAGAATATACTAGAATCGCACCTACTATTAAGAAAATCCCAATACATTTTCGAAATAAAATCACCTGGCTATGTTAAATATTGAGACTCCCTCAGTAAAATACATACATAAGTAGTAAATAGGTGACATTACCATAGCAGGATATCATAACGCCATGACAATAGAGGAGAAATTACGATTAGTGTAACATTGTACCAGCCGGGACTGATCCCCGGGCTCGGCGGAGGTCACGCTCGGCTGGGCCGCGGCGGGTATTGTAACTGTCGCCTCTCGGCACTATTGTTCGACGGTGCCATTGTCGGCGGCAACATTGTCACCGTCAGAGATAGAGGTTCCAACTTTGGGTAACCCTTACAAAAAATATACACTGTATACTTAGACCACGATGAATGATAGGTTTGTTGTAAGGAACCGAACGATTGTTGCGTAAAAGGGGTCAAGTTTCCACTCAGTGCAAATATTCGTTTCCGATATGTGGTCCTGATATTATATGTATAGAGAAGACGGTTGGAATGTAACGCAAGCTTGATATTCAGCCATTTACCTAGTCAAACCCAAGAATAAGCTAAATACAACAAGACTTCTCAATACTGTAAGCTCATTTTGCGTAAAAAGTTACACTAACAATTCAGCATAGTTTGTACTTTGATATAGCTTACACTTCAAACTATGAGAGAATAATCTTTTGTCTCCCCGTGACCACAATGGCTGGTGAAAAGCAACCGAAACGTGGAGATCAGTGTAAATAATAACATAACACTATATAATTTGCGATAGAATTCGTTAAAAATAGTTTTATTTAAATGTATAAAAAGATAATGTGCAGTCTAAATAATTTAAAAGGTACCGTTTGACCATAGATTATTATATATATACGTTTGACAACTGTCGTTTGGTGTTGGGTGTCTACAAATCGATTGTGACACTAACCGATTTTAGATAACAAATTAAATTATGATAGATCAATTTATGATCTATGGTTAAGCAAGTCCCTTGCTAACTTACGATTTTTACCGATTAATGTTTACCACCGTAACGATTAAAACGTAACAACACTAAAATTCCAAATGAAAATGGTAGAACGTATCCTTTTTAGAACGTCTCGCAGAATCCCGCCATATTCTAAATTAATTGCAAAAATTTTTACTGAAATATGCCGCATTACATCTCATTCCACTATATTACTCATTAAAAAATTGTTTAAGTAATAACTTATAATTTAGATCGGAAAAAGAGAACATCTGCGATGGGACTTGAACGCGCGACCACCTTACAGGGGGAATGCTCTGAACAACGGAGCCACCTAGACACTTATCTCGTGTCTAGGTCGTAGTCCCGTCCCAGATGTTCTCTTTTTCCGATCTAAATCTATAGGAAAAGTAAGCATACTAATTGCTTAAAAATTTAATTGATAACTTCTAATTTTAGAATTGTTTTATTTTCGTTCGAATTGTGCAGGTTTAAGTTCTGTGTCTAACCTCTGTCAATCCCATGTGTCAAAAGGAACCTCTTAGGTTATTTGCATTGTAGATATGTGTTCACAAAATACTAGGTCTGCAAGGCGAATCGCTGCTTGCAATGTTGAGCTGAGTGAGACAT
Organism: Cybosia mesomella; assembly: GCA_946251805.1. NCBI lineage: Eukaryota > Metazoa > Arthropoda > Insecta > Lepidoptera > Erebidae > Cybosia > Cybosia mesomella. The sequence goes on from OX276408.1 coordinate 28,464,171, forward strand.
CGTGAATCAGATTTTGAAAATGTTGAACAGTGATCATTCCTCCGTGGCAATTCCGATTTTGAAAATTCTTTTTGAAAGCCACAACACAACACACACAACAAGGACATGCTTTCTGAGCGTGTAAAGTTTGGTCACAGTGTCTCGAGCGGTTATTATGTAATTCCATCTGGAATTTTTTTAACGGTGATCATTCCTCTGTGGTAGTATTAATTTTTTCAAAAGATATCCATAAACCTTCCTCTGATTGACCTCTTTAATCATGCCAAATTTGGTTCTGATTGGATTAGTAGTTTAGGAGGAGACAAGTGACAAAGAAAATCCTGAAGTCTGGTATGAGGAGCTTTCGCTCGACTTCGTCTCACTCAGCTCAAAAATGTTTATAAGTGGTTTACATCAAGCTATGCATAGTATGGGTATAGATGACGTTGTGTAATGTGTGGGTAGTGGATACCCGGCCTTATTCCTATAACCAGTTTACTCCGCTAACTTAGTAATTCCATGACTAATGCCTTTAATAATACATACCCTCATGCCGAATACTCACAGGGGTAGGCAGACACAATAAGGTGACACTTTATACGGGCCTTTCATAGGTCCCTTCCCTTCAATATATCCATCAACTTTTTATGTATTGTCTATTATTTCTTTCTTCTTTCCGATCTTTTGTCCTTGGTTTTCCGAGAACGTGACCTATTTGGTCTGTAATGATCATAAAATACAATCTTACATATACTCTCGCCTGACGATGTCCGTAAATAGGGTAAATAGAGTCTGCTTCGGTGACGCAGCGGTAACGAGCGACCGCTTTACATGTACTCCCAGATTCGATTCCCGAGTCCGGCCACATGTTATTGGTTTTTTTGTTCGAAATAAGTAGTTGCATTGACGTACAAGTAAAAACATTTTAGATAGACATTGCCCTTGACATTAATTACTACTAAAATTACTAAATACCATCAGGATATCCACCATGGCATGTATTGTCCAGTTTCCGATATTTCGGCAATGTTACAAGGGTGCGGTGACTCAACAAACACACAATCATGATAAAAATCTCGAAAATAGTAATTACTGTAGTAATTTCCTAACATACTTAGTCTGTAACTGAATGTTGCTTGTGTGAGAAGAAAATCTCAACAGCACGCAAAAGAATTATTGCCTTGTATAATAATAATAATATTAATATCCTGTTCGTACTAATGTATGTATAGTACGTTTTGTTTGCTACAATTCCAAAAGGTTGAGAAGGGGTGAATAAATGTATCCAAATTCGAATATTTAAAGTCAGTGTTGCGCGTTCGTCTGATGCATACAAATCGGATTTCAATGAGGTTTCTTTTATCATTCTGTGTGTATCTTTAGAATGTTTAGCATATGAAGCATTGATCTGTCACAGTCACGGTGCGGGAGAAACTTCAACGCCCCGAAAATATAGGTCTGCCCTCTCTTAAGCGGTTTAGAGAGGGCTGCTTTGAGGTCGTGCCTCGAGCGCGTTCCTCTGGCTATTCAGCAGCCTCGGTCAATGGGGCTCTGATAATGGGCCTCAAGTGTAAAGTTATCTCAATCTTTGTTTACTTGAGATGTAGAATGAGAAATAACACATAATAAATCGCAATATATTTTTTTCAATATGTAACATTCTGTTCAAAATTCGTGTAAACTTTTTTTTAAAAGAATATTAGTAACCGAAATTACTAATATTCCCCCTTACCCCTCCAGCTAAGCTAAATTGCTTGTGCTAGGAGTGGGTTCACGTCGGTAGTGTAATGGCCAAGATTCGAACCCGGGACCTCTCGATCGTAGGGTCGACTCCTAACCACTAAGCTACCGACGCTTTAAACTTGAAACAATAACATATATTGGAAGGTGTATATTTAATTACCTAGGTTTTAATAAGACATAAAATACTCTGAAATTTGTAAACATATAACGTAACGTAACGTAACGTAACGTAACATAACATAACATAACATAACATAACATAACATTACTTCACGCCTGTATCCCCGAAGGGGTAGGCAGAGGTGTATTACACCCACGTTTCGCCAGTTATGTTTAGGTCCCAATGTAATAGAGGGCGAGCCTATTGCCATCTGCCGGACACATTACTAAGCGAGCGATAATCAACATTTTTAATACACACATAACTTCGAAAAGTCAGAGGTGTGTACCCGGGGCGACTGGGGATCGAACTCGAGACCTCGTCTCGGCAGACTGTTACGTACACCACTGGGCTATCGCCGCTGAGAATTCATTAAATTCAGTAAATCCTACTAAATAAATGTGAAAGTTTGTGAAGATGTTTAGATGTTTATTACTCAATCACGCACTAACGGCTGAACGGATCTAGCAAAAATTTGGTACAGGATTAGATTATAGTCTAGAATAACATACACTTTTTATCACGGGAATAGGTTCCCATGGGTAATGGGAACGGGAGCAGAATTACAGGCGGGCGGAGCCGCGGGCATCAGCTAGTTTAAGAAATAAAAACCGGCGGGCTTGCATGAAAGTTTCAATGTCAGTAAAGGAAGCTCGTGAAGTATGTGAGTACAGAAACAAAGTGCGGGCTGTTGTCTCTGCCTACCCCGGAGCGAAAAAGGTGTGAGTATATGTACATTTATATACTCACGCCTTATATGTAAATCAAAACAGTAATCTATTACATCATTCAGATTTTGTCTGTAGTAACTACTAGTCGCGTGGGGTATCACGAGCTCCGCATCACAATTTAATATTAATGGCAAAATAACAAAGGTTGGCATTAGAACGGACGCCGCCGCGGGTTGGAGTTGTTTATAATAGCTTACAGGAAAGGGATCGACATTATGGGCACAACTGACACAGAAACAACCAACTACAAACTTACACGAGAAACAAATCGAGACAAACACTGCACGCGTGCGGTTGAATAATGGTAACATTAACAATGATTGGATATTGTCTCTACTTCACAAGGCTTCGAGTTCGACTCTGACAGCCATTGATTGTATTAACAACCATAATATCGAATAACACCGTTGAGAAAATACCTTTGAGAATCAATTCTTATTATCAGTATTCAATAGCTTCGCATAACATTCTTCGAGCCGCGGTTGAGTCACAAGAAAACACAATCAATATTTTTAACTCTGCATTTCAAAAGACTGACTCCCCATCGTCATTTTGTCTATAAATGATGGATGAATACTGCTTAAGTGAGGGTATCCTTTTGTGCTTTGTTCTTTAATCGACTTTTGATGCCATTTCCTGGCCTCGAGCCACTCCGACAGACATTAAGTGCGTCGCTAATTGGACGCGGCCGACTACAAAACTATCGCCGCTCGGAGCCGCCTGTAATGTTTCTACATGACCATTACACACGCATCAAGCGAACCTACAATTATAATTCTACCTTCACCGGTAGGCGCTAAACCGCTACATTATGTACACGGACTGCTAGAGTGGTAAACAAGCATTCCATACATCTAAAGGTAATCGGCTACTGCAACTTAATGACACTTGACACATTGATTCAGATAATAGTGAACGACTGAAAGTATAATCTGTGTGGTCAGTGGCCTACCATGGAATGTAGCATATTGCGGGCCCGCACGAAACACGAATGAAAGAAGTGTGATTTAAGTACCATGAAGTTACCATAAAGTATGTTGGAGACTGAATCAAACATTTCAAGTAGGTTTTCGTTTACAATATATTTCTATTAAAGCATAAACGTTAGTATAAACCAACTTATTAAAAAATACTTTCGTTTGTATTTGATTATGATAACCTTTCGAACTTTTGAAATAAACCGAATAGTGTCGTGTCTTCTTTTCTTTATTTTTTGGCTGGCTGTCAAAATTCCGGTAATTCATGGTAGGGTTTAGGCCGAGTGAACTATCATGTGCAGTCTTCGGGCCCTATTGCGGGCTAAATGCGTTTCCTGGTACCGCGATTGCCCGAAATTTCAGTTCACAATTTCGGATATACGTCTCATGGTAGGCCTGTAGGTCTACGCCTTGGTAGGTGCAGCCGGTCTTTGTATTGTTAATTGACTAGATAGAAAGCAACCACACGACCCGCTTGATGGTAAGCGGTTACCGTGAGCTACTAACGCTGACAATACTGGGAGAGTATTTTAGGAAAGACTTAAATAAACATTTAGGTAGAGGGTGGTCATTTCACAGCTGAGCCAGTCCATGCGTGCTGGGAAAAGCAAACCTCTACAACTAAACAACTACAGGTCCACCGCCTGATAAGCCTTGACTGTTACCTACCCCTAAATTAAACCCGATCCGAAATAATCATTTTGTTGTTGAGTGAGTTGAATCTCGGGAAGCACGAGCATAAATTACATTTTCCCCTGACGGTTTCTGAATCGGTTCGGTTCTCATGAAATATGTAGGTACCTATTTGATCCTCAGTAACAGCACAGAGGTTGGAAGAAAAGCCCTAACCTCAATCAATTGACAGTAATAGACAGAATAGTGTGGTGCCCCTAGTGTTGCACACGTCCATAGGCCGCGGTAACCGCTTCTCATCAGGTGGGCTGTGAGCTTGTCTGCTACCTGAGTGATATAAAAAAAATACGTCTGTTGTCACGCTTGTATATCCCTAATGGAGTAATCAGAGGTTATCCACATTCTTTCAGTCGCACGTAATAATAGCAAACCAAACTCCAATCTTTTTCGAACAACCGTTTCCGAAATTATTGTTCGTGAGCGTCTATCCACTCCGCAACAAGAGACACAATAATTATTTTTTACGTTCATTTGTCGACTGCGCATCGGGTGGCTATATTGAAGGCCGATCAACTTTACATACGACATGTATGCTTTTGGAAGTATTGTTTTATTTAACAAAAGCATGATGTTTTAAGCAAGCCCACTTCTGCTATAAGGATAGGTTGCGCCAGATGGCGGAGCACGCCCGGGAGAGATTTAGAACTCTTCCGGCCCGCCGAGCCCGCAACTTGCTCACCGCGCGTCGCAGGCGACTCAGGCGCCGGAGGTCACTTAACGACCTCCGTCCTCCATGAGCGCAGGCCTGGGGGTGACAGGTGAAGCCGCCTGCCACCCCAGCAGAAGCAGGCCGGGACGGTGGGACGACTAGCGCCCCTCCCCCAAACCGGGGCAAGACGGGGACACCGTGGTTCCCAAACCCGAGGGGACCATCTCGAAACCGGAGATAGCCCAGGGTCAGTCGGGGTGCGAGGGATATGCTCTATGGGCAACCTTACACCCCGGCGTCTGTAGACCCGAGACGGTGTGCGGTTTTAGTCGGTTCAAGCCCGACATAACCGCCCCCGCTGGCACGCGGGGGGTATCCGAAGGGATTTCCGCACGAAAAAAAAAAAAAAGGATAGGTTGCGCTCTCTCACTACGAGACAGGACAAAACTTTTCTTAAGCTTACAGTAGACGTCTTGTACGAAATGAGTCGCCCACGAAAGCATCCTGTCGAGCGAACCCTGCAGACTGTTCGGTGTAATAACCTCTCCAGCCTTTGTACCTCGTACCAGTTCGGCTTGTCATTCTGTCCGCCCTCGCCTCGTAATTGGTACAAATAATTGCCTATTCCACTTTGAATCGCAGCGGCGAATAACGACTTTTTTGGACTAACAAATGAGCCGCTGCGACTTGTCTGTCCGACATGTCTAGCTTTATTTAGCGTTCGGTTTGCATTTACAATACAGGAGTTTAACAATGACGTTTATGTTGAAACTATTCATTGAATTTGTGTACTAGGTACAAAAAATACGTACCATAGGCTTGACTGACGTAACCAGAGTGATTAACTATTTCCAATTTAACTTTGTTGGAGGGGAAACGAAATAGGCATGACGTAGGTAACAAACTTGTAAAAAGAGGTTGGTAGGTATTTGAATTATTTCTCAAACTTCGCCATCTCCTTCGCGAGCATCACATGCTCGCAGAAGGAGGTGGCGGTGGCCCACGCGCTCGCGCTCCGCACCATTGCTGCAATCATGCTGCCGAGCGAGAGGACTCCCACCCCGATGGCTGCCACGAGGTCACGCCTAGGCGCCTCCCACGCCGGGCAGTCCACCAGCGTGTGCAGCCCTGAGTCCTCGCTCGCGTCACAGTGATGACACTCAGGCGTTGGCTCCTTCCTGATCCGATGCAGGTGGTCCCCGAAGCACCGCTTCCCGGAGATCACCTGTGTCAGTCGGTACGATAGGCTTCCGTGTCGTCTCTCTAGCCAATCCTCCATGATGGGCCTTACCGCCGCTATTGCGGCGTGCCCTTCCATCAGAGTACAACATTACGCTAGAACTATAATACATATGGGTTCGAATTTGAATCCAGTGCCTTCCCACGGAGTATGTGCCTACTCAATTTCCCTACCTATGTCACTGATGTGAAACCCCTCAAAGAAACAAACCAGCCAAACACAACATGATAGACTAGACTTAACTGAATTCAAGATCCATTTAAACATTGACCATCGAATTAAGATTTTCTTAAACTCTACCCTGAAAATACCTATTTATCAAAAACAGAATTTAACTACTAGCATAGCATAGAATAACCAAAACTAAAATAACTATAGTAACAGTATTCGGACGTTCCTTTGGCATGAACCACTGCCTTGTAAGCGTAATACCATGAACAGGCCTCACGCATGCGGCCGTTTCAACTATGTCCTAAATAGCGAGCAGGGTACCATGCTGTCACAATGGAATTGTTTCCATCTACCGACCTTTCGCAGAAACAACGCGAGCGGGTCTCGCTTGAGAATCCGCCGCCAGCGTAACCCGTGAGAACAACTCGGTACTTATGTGTATCATGTTGATTGATCACTTGATTTCTTTCCTCTTAATGCCTTTCTCATGTACCTACTTACCTATTATATCAGATAATATCTAAGTTGGAAGATGAGGAGTAGGTAAGGGAAACCGTATAAATTTTGGTTTAGTCAGCTACCTAGGCAACTTATTTAGTAATGATTTTATGCTTGTGTGAATTATATTGTACCAAGAATTTCGACTGCTGGACGACGAGCATACCCTACCGCCCACCAGTGGGGGAAATTGTCAAGTACGGGTCTCTAATGCCAGTGCGTAACGTGGCCAAATAAGGGAATTCCCGCGCACCCCGGCGGCACTGGACCATCTACGGCTTTGAGATGCCCCCCTCGGGATACTGTGCGAACATGAGACATTCACGAAATGAATTCAGCTGATAAGGTAAACAACATAACTTGATTCTAAGGTGAAACGAAGTTTGCTGGGCCCGCTAGTTTCGAATAAAAGAAAACGCTGGAGAGTTATGGCAGGTAATATATAAATCAATATTATAGGACAAAGTACACAACGCCATCTAAACTCAAACAAAGCAGAGCTTATCATATGGGTTCTACAATGCGGATAAACATACTTAAATACTTTTATTTTGTAAATAAATACATATTAAACATAGAAAAACCCAGACCAATGCAAATATACATATTTGCACTGAGCGGGAATCAAACCCGCGACCTCTGACAGGCAGTCGAATGCACTACCGCTACACCACACAGGTCGTCAAATGGCAGTCGGTAATGTAAAGGCTTTACATTACCTGCGGATGCATCCCAGGAGCAACGCTAACAGAAACACCCAGATCAAACAGACATATTCGAGCATATACATTTTTATGCTGAGCAGGAATCAAACCCGCGACCTATAATATAGCAATATATATTATACCTACTACCACCACGCCACAAAAGTTGTTAAATTTTATGAATAACGTTGACGTAAACGTGTATAATTTATAGTAATAATTATTGTTAATAAAGATATATTATAGCTTCATTATGCTGTAACTGTCTAACGTAATTGAGTTCTTTTATAATAATTTGATTACATATTCAATAGATTGTTCTTATGACAAGGGTCTTCATAATGAATCGGTAATGAGGGGCACCTGGACGGAGGCGCGGGCTCTGGCGAAATGAATAGGAGGGAACGCTGACGTCACCCGACGAGGCATGCCAGCTCTGTAATCTATGGCTATTATATTATTTACCATGAAATGTACATTCGCAATTGCGTGCCTGCAAGAAACACGAACAAAAGAAGTGTCATTTAGGTACCATCCTGTCTCCTCTGCTTTCAGAGGAGACAGGATGAGCGATGCTGTTAGTGGTGAGATGGCCCAGGGTCAGCCGGGGTGCGAGGGATATGCTCTATGGGTAACCTTACACCCCGGCGTCTGAAGACCCGAGACGGCGTGCGGTTTTAGTCGGTGCAAGCCCGACATAACCGCCTCCGCTGGCCGGCGGGGGGGTATCCGAAGGGATTTCCGCACGATAAAAAAAAAAAAAAAAACAAAAGGTACCATGGAGTTACTTCAGATTTCGTTCGTTCGGGACTATAAAGTATGTTCAAGTAAATCTAACATATGAAGGAGGTTTTCGTTTACAATAACAAAAAAACAAAAAAAAACAAAAAAAAACAACTATCTCGTTCAAAACAATTTTCGGTGGAAGTTTACATGGTAATGTACATAAATTTTTTTTAGTTTTATAATTCTCGTATTTTAGAAGTTACAGGGGGGGCTCATTCTACCACTTTTGATGATAATATTTTTTTTTGAGTTTCAGTTCTAAGTATGAGGAACCCCCACAATTTATTGTTTTTTATCTATTTTGTGTGAAAATCTTAATGCGGTTCACAGAATACATCTACTTACCAACTTTCAATAGCATAGTTCTTATAGTTTCGGAAAAAAGTGACTGTGACATACGGACGTACAGACAGACATGACAAATCTATAAGGGTTCCGTTTTTTGCCACTTGGCAACGGAACCCTAAAACTGAACAATTTTAAACCAACATATTAAAAATACTTTTGTTTGCATTAGATTATTACTTTTGACCTTTTGAAATGAGTCTTTGAAATTTCGTTTTTTTTTTTGCCGAGCTACTAAAATTCCGCATTTTGCGGTTTCAGATTGTTTCATGGCAGGTTTTAGGCCGAATGAACTGTCATGGGCCGTCTTCGGGCCCGATTGCGGATTTAAGTGCGTTTCATGGTACCGATTGCCCGAAATTTCACTTGCAATCACAATTGCGGATATACGGTTTATGGTACGCCTGCTCTACTCTATAACAATCACCATGATAACTCATTTTTCTTTACCCAAACATTTGATATAGTTTTGGCATCATGAATCTATGTATAGAATATATTTAATTTAAGTACAACTTCAAAGGCGATGTATGTACCTTTTCTTTTTGTTTTTTTTTTTCGTGCGGAAATCCCCTCGGATACCTCCCCGCCGGCCAGCGGGGGCGATTATCGGGCCTGAACCGACTAAAACCGCAAGCCGCCTCGGGTCTTCAGAAGCCGGGGTGTAAAGTTACTCATAAAGCATATCCCTCACGTCTCGACTAGGCGATGTATGTACCGATTCACAAAAGAAATTGTACCTATGTGTATCCACATTCTAGAACCCTTGTTACAAGCTAGTTGAGCTTTTCCTTCTTTGGGTCTAGATAACTCTGTGTAGTAACTGTTTCATAGAATATTAATAATATATACTTTATACATACATACAAATGAATAAAATTGAAGTGTTAATTTTTTTTTTAATTTGTCTCTCTGTCTGTTTGAATTGGGTAATCTCTGGAAAGCCTGGGCCGATTTTATATTGACTTGCACTGGCAGATAGGTAATATAAAAGGCGTAACATAGGCTACTTTTATTTTAGAAAAAGATTTATAGTTCCACTCAAAAAAAAAACCTTATTAATCAAAATCTGTCGCGAATATAGCTAGTAATAATAAAATAAAAAATCCGACATAGTAAATGGGTCAAAGAAAATCAGTGCACATTAGAAAATAATTAATACAGAAGCATTAACGAAATGAATATTATTAATTACACCTCAAAATAATTACTGAAGTATCTAATATCTAAATCTTTGGAACTACCTATCTAAATGATTCAGCTACAAAATTAAATATTGTGTGCCATTTGTAGATCTTCAAAAGAATTCTTTAAAAACAGTTCGGTATTTCTTTTCATTATTCATTTCAAAAATCTGGTTGAACAGCAAGAGATATTGTTTACATTCTAGTTTAGTCATCGTGTATCAAGGAGATTCGATGGCTGCAGCAGACTTCCGCTCTTTTACAACCCTTCCCGCTTTTGTTTTGTTTTTGACACCTTGAACAAACTAAAAAATATTATCACATCATTCATCTAACCAAAAAAAAATGTTAATTATCTCTCGCTTAATAATGTGCCCGGTAGATGGCAATAGGCTCGCCCCTTATTACATTATGAGACCTTAACATAACTGGCGAATCGTGGGTGTATAATATACCTCTGCCTACCCCTTCCGGGACACAGGCGTGAAGTTATATGTATATGTATGTCATCTAACTAAACTTCCAAGGGAATACCCTCTTAAAATCTCGTCCAAAAAGCCCTCTTATATCGCTCACTTTCTGCCGCTTCACTCGGACAATATCCAAAAGTAGCTCTATCGGTCTGACTGTTTATGTCTGTCACCTTTCCACGCCTAGTCTCAATGATACTGTCGGAAGTTTACGCGAATGTCACATATTGAAATAAAACTATGTTTAACGGACTCTCCCCGTGACCATGGCTGCTGAAAAGCAACCGAAACGTCGGGTTCAATGTAAATAGTAAAATAACAGCAAATAAATCGCGATAGAGTCCGTTAGAAATAGTTTTATTTCCAGATTGTATTAAGATTTACTATAGGGATAATATATAATTTGAAGAAGAACATAAGGATAGGTACTTTTTATTTCACGGATTCAAAGGATTTCACGCTAATGCAGGCAATAGCCTATAACTGGATGACATCGACATAATAGAGATATTGCTCAAATATTTTATATTTAATGAAACACATAAACGTATAGCTTATTTTATATAAGCGGGTTTGCGAACGGTGTATTGCGAGGGTCCCAGCGTCTAATCGCCGTTGTCAGGTGACAGCAGCGCGCCCTGCCGGCAGACACGCTCGGCCTGTCACCGGCTGAGCACGGCGCGTCTCTAATTCCTACCTGACGTGACAGATGGGCCACATTAAGGACGCACACATGCGAGTCGGCGCTCCCGGCGCGAACGAGAGTGGTTGAGTCTGCGGTTTTACTTGCATCATATAGCTAGCTTTGTATATACCCATCGGGGATAATGGACTTTTTAATATTTGTCCAATAGGTGCAGTGACTGCAAAGGTTACCCCTAACATAACCCCCACAAAGTCGACTTCTATCTTTATAATACTTTCTTGTCAAAATACTGAACCACAATATTGACTGTCCAGATTTGCTCCAGAAAATATGTTTTAACGTACCATCTAAGTCACTTCGCTTTAATCCCACTCTTCATAGTCCTCGTGCTAAAAATAACTATCGACAGAACAGCTACTTGGTGCACGCAAGCAGAAATCTTAATAATTTGTGTAAACACCATGACATTGATCCCTTCTTAACATATACATATTTGCAATGAGCGGGAATCGAACCGAATCGAAGAGGTCGTCTAAAGGTGACTGTAGTTTACTTTTTAGCCAAATTCGCAAAAGTAAACCGAATTGATTGTCTGTGCGTGCGCAATTTTATTAGGTAAGTTTAGACTAACAATTAAAAACAAAAAAAGAAAGATTACAACCAAGTAAGTATTTCTATATTGATATCCTCCTGTCGTATGGATCTATAGTTTTATGGCGGCACCACACTTCGCTTTGTGTTATTTGTCAAGCATACTAGTCTTAGGCAACGAACTAACATAATATTTGACCCTCGGTTTTGATGGTAAGTGGTAGAATTTGCGTATTGCCATCAGGGCGAGAGGAAAACAAAACGCCAAGATGAGAAAATAAATACCTGCCTTTCTATTTTTTCATCCCCAGCTTCTTTCACTATCTTACAAAATGCAGCATTTGGCTACTTAAAGTAGATCTTAAATGAGAGAATGCTACCACAGATGACAGTCACTTCCTAAATGCTACTTGCATGGTCATGCCAACCCGTTATTGGTAGAAAATCATAACTTTGTCTGAAATAAATATATCAGTACTCAAACAGCCAGTCAAACTCTTCGGTCTCTCTAATATAAGAGAAATTCTTTACAACACAGACGTTACTTTCTGCCTACAATCCCGGGTAGTTTAGGCGCGGCTTGAAAAAGCATTCAACAAGGCCGTGAACCATCTCTGTAGCACTGTAGCTGTGCCATCAGCCGTATTGCCGTGACTCACATAAAAAGCTAAAATGATTAATTTATCATAAGAAGTAATAAATTCTCACTTTATGCCAGAGACCCAATATAAGGCTAGCACCACAGTCGGCAGGTTCATTATCAACATGCGTGTATTCGGCCTCGTTCATTGTTCGAAGTAATTTTTAACATGTAGCTACGCCCACAGGACCCCAAACTACGCTCCGAACTGATAATGACCGCGGGTTCGATCCCGCCCGGTACCCGTAACCGCAGGGCTATATCGATGTTTTTGAAATTTGATATTTTTGATGTGATATTCATTAAGCAAACATTTTGTTACAAACAATTTGCTTTAATAATAGACAGATATAGATGAAAATCTTTTTATATACAAAATAAATCCCTATTTCCCTTAGTCACGGCATCACGCGTGGACTGCTGGACCGATTTCGCGAATTATTTTTTGTTGTGTTTATTATTGTCCTCGGGAATACTTAGCACTCGGGTGACAACGGGGGGAACAGCTAGTATATTTGTAATAATCGTGAAGCAGGTGATGTGTATTGGCAGGTAAATCCTAAACCATTATGCAATTCCAGTCACACTACTAGCTAAGATTTATAGAATCTACTGTAGAGCCTGTAAGAAAACTAATGGCAATACAAATTTACGACCACTTTTAAACGAAACTAATAACATAAACGTAGTAGGTAATTGAAAATGTTTGTTTGCCATGTCTGAAGAATTCAAGCAATCATTAGTTCCTCAGGGATGGTGAAAACTAGTCGCCAATAATTACATTAACTGTTACTGTATGATAGTATTGTTGCAAGTATCATAAGAAGCATCACACAAAGAGTCGGCTACTGAATATTTGCCTTTTACGAACTTTTCCTAATAGTTATACTTGATATTGTAGTGCAGGATGTGGGATGCTACTCACATATAAAAAAGTTATAAAATACAGCTTAATTTTACAAGTGCTCTGCTAATAAAAATTGATGGTAATTATAAAAAGCCACAAAATGTTTATTGATGTTGCGATCATGTAGTGAATGGATGTAGGCGGTAACGGTTTGATCTGTTCAATAAATTAAATTTAGATCAGATGTGAGATGCTCTACTTGCTCTTAATGTGTACTGTTTGCACTTTTCAACATTCTGATATGATTCATCGTGTTTACTGGGCGTGACGTTTACAGCTAAAGGAGAGAGATGGCGTTATACACGGTGTAAAGCTTCATCTCTTTCCCTCAGCTGAACTGTATTACTTTTGATGTGCTATAAGAGCGTCGTGGTAAGACCACAGGATCTCTTTCAGGAGGAGGGGAGCGCACATTTTGTAAAATCCTTTAAACGAGTTAAAAGTATTGGAATTGGTTAAAATATACTGAGTTGTGAGTCACATTGTAAGTTCGTTGAGTGCTAGGGACTGTATTTTAGGGCATAAAAAACCAAAGAGGTAAACCTTTCTCTGGTGTTGCAATTTTTCATAGACCACAGTAACCACTCACCATCAGGTGGGCTGAGTTATTTGCTACATTATTTGTCGGCAATGGCTTGGGCGCAAAAATACTCAAATGCTATTATTTACTATCCCTGCTCTGAATTATACTTGCAAACTGGCTGTCGCTTCTTGATTATGCAGTATCAATGTCATTGATGTGAGTGTTAAAAAACATTTCAAATATGCGACAGCAGCGAGGCAATCCTGTCTAAATCCTTATTCACGCATGGAATCTTGAATAAACGTCAGCAAATTAACCCATGTGCACTACGGACCAACCAAACAACCAATAAAACGAGCGAGCCCTTTGCGCCCATGAATAGTTGAATATCTATATGATTGGTTTATTGACGCGCCCGGCGTTTACCCCCAAAGAGACCTGAAAACGCGTAAGGCGCATCTAGGGTACTTATATTGTCAAAATTTTTGCCGGTAACTATTATTGTGTCGTATGTGCAAAGCCCTGACTGTAGAATAGTGTAATTATTGTACATTTTCCTGTTTACAGATGTTGTGTGTACACTTTTATAATCACCAATACTTTATGGTGTGGATCATGTGATGCCTCAAGGCAGAGACAACTAAGTACCTAGTTTTATGTTGTGTTCTAAACTACAACTTTTATCGTAAAATCAACTTGATAACAAGTTCTATTACAACAAATACAATACTTACAATAATTTAACGGGAATTAACGCGATCATGTTCCTATAGGTATCTATATACCCCATCGGGGAGGGAGTCCTCTCGCTAGGCAACATGATTGCGGCAATGGTGTGGAGCGCGAGCGCGCGGGCCACCGCCACCTCCTTCTGCGAGCATGTAATGCTCGCGAAGGAGATGGCGGAGCGTGCCCGGGAGAGGTTTAGAACTCTCCCGGACCGCCAAGCCCGCAACATGCTCACCGCGCGTCGCAGGCGACTCAAGCGCCGGAGGTCGCTTAACGACCTCCGTCCTCCATGAGCGCAGGCCTGGGGGTGGCAGGTGAGGCCGCCTGTCACCCCAGGAGAAGCAGGCCGGGATGGTGGGGCGACTGGCACCCCTCCCCCAAACCAGGGCAAGACGGGGACACCGTAGTTTCCAAACCCGAGGGGGCCATTTCGAAACCGGAGATGGCCCAGGGTCAGTCGGGGTGCGAGGGATATGCTCTTTGGGCAACCTTACACCCCGGCGTCTGCAGACCCGAGACGGCGTGCGGTTTTAGTCGGTTCAAGCCCGACATAACCGCCCCCGCTGGCCGGCGGGGGGGTATCCGAGGGGATTTCCGCACGAAAAAAAAAAGAAAAACAAAAAGGTACAAAGTTCTTCTTCCAACCGCACATTCTCGATATTTTTCATATTTACGTTTCGCCATGTACCGTCATATACTACACTTACACACACGTACATACATGGCGAAACCTAAATATGAAAAATATCGAGAATGTGCGGGTGGAGGTTACACGGACTCGACGGCGGAGGACGTGCACCACTGCGCCAGTCAGCCTGTGACCACGGCCAGTGTAACCTGGTCGAAACGTCAGGCAATCCATGTATATACCTATACATGCTAGCGTTAATTCCCGTTAAATTATTGTATATCATGGAACGCGAAAGTTTAAAAATGAGTAAATATTGCTAATTGCTATTCTTCGAAGTGGGTTCACGTCAGTGGTATACTGGGCAGGGTAGGACCTGCAACTGCTTGGTTGCTAGGTCAACCGTTACACCACTGCTGCCAAATTTCAATACTTTCAGCTAATCATTTAATAATTTTAACGGGAATTAACGCGACAATGATCTCTGGCATTGTGATCAATTGTGATTGTTTATAGTCAGTGGTAACCGCTTACCCTGTTTTGGGGCGTGTGTTTGTTTGTTACGATAGCACGACTGAACCCGACTCTACATTACCTTTATGTACCTATGTATGTAAAAAAAATGAAATAGAGTGTGGAATTGCGACCGTGTTTTCACACCTTTTTTTTCGTGCGGAAATCCCCTCGGAGACCCCCCCTCCCCCCCGCTGGCCAGCGGAGGTGGATATGTCGGACTTGAACTGTCGGCCGGGGTGTATAGATGCCGCCGGTTGCCTATAGAGCATATCCCTCGCAACCCGACTGAGCCCCCCTGAGATGGACCCCTCGGGTTTGGGAACCAAGGTGTCCCCGTCTTGCCCTGTTTGGGAGGGGGGGGGGAGCACTAGTCGCCCCGCCGTCCCGGCCTGCTTCTGTTTGTTCAATTGGCACGAAACTTTATACAGTTGTTATTGCCACCTGCCTGAAAGTTTATGGCTCGGTAAAAGAAACAAAAGAAAATTAAGAGTCAAGATTGTATTGTGATGAAACCATTCCGGTCGCTCGATACTCAACCCTCTCTGCTAGATCTTACAATCAATAGGCCCTTGAACCAAATAAACTGTTATTTCTGAATACAAAGCCACCGCGAAACTCTTCAAAAACATTTATTTTATTTTAAAAAACATCACAGCTAAAATCTCTTTTATACTTTAATTAAAATATTCAGCAGAGAAACAAGGCGACTGACTCATCTGGTATGAATTAATAATACCCACAATGACTTTACTTTTATAAAAGTTTCAAAGACAGCATAAAATATGAACTCGCAGTGTGTCGCGGCGCGGGTTCCCTCGCAATTTCACGTTTCAAAGGAATTTATCATGTGAACTTGTGTGTGTACAACTATCGTTTATGCGCCTGATCTTTTTTAGGGTTCCGTTGCCAAATGGCAAAAAACTTATAGATTCGTCGTGTCTGTCTGTCTGTCCGTCTGTATGTCTCAACCACTTTTTTCCGAAACTATAAGAACTATGCTGTTGAAACTTGGTAAGTAGATGTATTCTGTGAACCGCATTAAGATTTTCACGCAAAAATAGAAAAAAAAAACAATAAATTTTGGGGGCTCCCCATACTTAGAACTGAAACTCAAAAATATTTTAGTTTCATCAAATCTATACGTGTAGGGTATAGGATAGGTCTTCAAAAATGATATTGAGGTTTCTAATATCGTTTTTCTCTAAACTGAATAGTTTGCGCGAGAGACATTTCCAACGTGGTAAAATGTCCCCCCCCCCCCCCCCCCGTTAAGTTTTAAACTAAAAGAATGATAAAAGAAAAAAAAAGTTATGTACATTACCATGTAAACTTCCACCGAAAATTGGTTTGAACGAGATCTAGTCAGTGGTTTTTTTTTAATACGTCATAAATAGTAAACCGCAATTTACCTTTCATTCAATCAACACAAATATAAAATTTAAAAAAAAAGCCTTATTATATTACTTGCTGCTACGGAACCCTTCATGGGCGAGTCCGACTCGCACTTGGCCGCTTTTTCTATACAAACGTTACTACGTCGGACGCGGACCTATTCACAGATGTAATGTTTTCACAAAAGATATAAATTACGAACCATATTTTATCGCTATTGCAATATTTTTTCAAAGAAAGACCATTAAATAAACGGGCCGACATGACAAGCCGATACAAGTTGTAATATCGTCATTAAAATTTTGACGTAAAGTTTAATAGAAATGTAAATAATATATGTAATACATTTTAATTTATAAAGTTTATGAGTCATGTCTGTAGGCTACAAACTGATAATAAACTGCCAACTATTAAAGTATATGGTAGTAAAAATAATCACTTTTATATTCTTGACGGCGAAATCATGCAATGTATTTCTTTTGCAGTGTTACTCAGCAATTTTTGGTGTGGTTGGTACTTTTTTTCTTTTTTTCTTGCGAAAATCCCTTCTGATACCCCCCCGCCAGGCAGCGGGGGCGGTTATGTCGAGCTTGAACCGACTAAAACCCCACGCCGTCTCGGGTCTACAGACGCCGGGGTGTAAGGTTGCCCATAGAGCATATCCCTCGCACCTCGACTGACCCTGGGCCATCTCGAAATCCCTTCAGTAGTTTTTGCGTCCATCGCGAACAAACAGACAAACAGACAAGAATTCAAAAAAATATTTTTGTATTCAGAATCGTTCATTTGAGATAACCAATAATCAATCAATTTTTTTAATACATATCTCAGTGTACAGACACAACTAATATACAATTTTATAATAGATTATCGTAGTAAACATTACATATTACCTAATTTATTGTTCCGCAGACAGGTGTGCCAGTAATTGTAAAAGTTATTCTAATCTTTTTTTTTAACATTACAATCGAATGTAATCGCATCATTAAATTAATTACACGCCATATGCACTGCATTACTTACATGTATAACTGTGCAGCGCTCAGTGCTCCCCTATCAATATAATAAACGGGTATAATAATATGCCGGCTTGTAGCGTCAGATACAAGTATAATTAATGTAATATCAATTATAAAATATAATTATTTGCGTACCGTCCGCGTCTGTGTGGCTCCCCTCTATTTGAGTGGGGAGCCACACACACTGCATGTGTCCGTCCGGCCCGGCTCCCGACACTGTGTCTACAAATTAAGGATCAGAACTATATTGCAGGAACTCAGTGTGGCTAGAAATCTGGATTTTAGTGGGATATCACATTTATACAGGGAATAGAAAAGTTAAAACATAACACATCGCACCGTTCTCCAAAAAATCTTCCGTATAACAATGAATACCGTAGCAACATCCATTGTGTGGTTTAGAAAAAGTAACAGACGAAGAGACATAACATAACATAACTTCACGCCTGTATCCCCGAAGGACTAGGCAGAGGTGTATTACACACCCACGATTCGCCAGTTATGTTTACGTCCCAATGTACCTAATAAGGGGCGAGCCTATTGCCATCTACCGGGCACATTACTAAGCGAGCGATAATTAATATATTTATTTTTTAATACACACATAACTACGAAAAGTCAGAGGTGTGTGCCCGGGCGACTGGGGATCGAACTCGAGACCTCGGCTCGGCAGTCGGTTACGTACACCACTGGGCTATCGACGCATTTTTACGAAGAGAGAAACAAGATAAACCCGTATACCAAGTAATGATGATAATTGTACACAAATAATACATTAAAACGGATACCTAGGTTGTAACGACGTTGGTCGAGACGGGCTATCATGTATATAAGTTGTTCCATAGTGTTCCATAAACTTACAGCTGACTTGTAACTGTTTGTAACTGTTCGAACAGTAGAGTAGTACGGAAGAGCACAACGATGCAGGTCATTAAATAGATAAGTAATTTTACTGCTTCAACTTTTTCGCACAATTCCTCAAACTCTTTAAAGTTACTAAGACTGCTTCTCATAAAAAAATATGTTTCCCTGTTCTATAATCGCACAAAGTTGAGCAACCGCCCGGGGCGCAAGCATTAAAATCTCATAGCTATTATTAAATTTAATAATAAGAACTCGACATAAAGTTATTCTTCAAATAAAATGGTGCTTTTTTCCTGGTTGTTGGTCAAATTCTTTCTCTTGGAAGCCGCTGAGAAATATCAATATTACTAGCGGCCCGCGTCCTGCTTCACACATTCATAAATTCCTGAAAAGATCCTATGACCGGATTGCAGCGCCACCCACCGGGTCCAATTCTATTGTGAATATAACATAAATAAAGCTAAGAAAGGCAAAGAACACAGCTTAATAGACAATGTTTAAGTAATTAAATTTTTAAGCATTTTGTATGCTTACTTTTTTCTAAAGATTTAGATCGGAAAAAGAGAACATCTAGGACTCGACTTGAACCCGTGACCAGTCCCTTACAGGGGGAAGGCTCTGACCAACTGAGCCACCTAGACACATCCCAGATATTCGAAATTCTCGGATACATTAATACGTCTTAAGGCGACGCTGGAGTCATCTACCGTAATTCTTGCGAACTACGGAAACAATGAATAACTTTACAGTCATTTTTAAACATTGTTTTTTTGATGACTCCGCCTAATTAATTCAATTAAATTTTTAAGCATTTTGTATGCTTACTTTTTTCTAAAGATTTAGATCGGAAAAAGAAAGAAATATTTTTCTTATTAATGTATCGGAGAATTTCGAATATCTGGGACGTGTCTGGGTGGCTCAGTTGGTCAGAGCATTCCCCCTGTTAGGGACTGGTCACGGGTTCAAGTCCCGTCCTAGATGGTCTCTTTTTCTGATCTAAATCTTTAGAATGTTTAAGTATTTATGTGTATTGAATGTTTGCCAGATTGTACTAAATCCCGAACAGTGCAGCCTGGTCACATCAGCGCCGGCGAACAAGCACATCACGGCTACCCAATTACAGTTGATTAAAGCGAGGTGCCGTTTGAAACACTGCAATTAGCCAACTAGCAAGATGTTATGTTAAATTACTCATCGATTTAAAAGCTTGCTCTGTATGTATGTATGCTAGTTCGGGTCAAATATTGCAACTGAATTTTGAATCAGGTATCCTCAACCAAAAAGCCTTGTAGCGCAATTTGAACACAGAGAAAAAACTTGCGCGAGATAAGCTTTTGTAATCAGCATAACCCTTGCTTAATATTACTATTTTCGTATTAGTACGTTCAAACTGTGGTATGATCTCCCTGCTGTGGTTTTCCCAAGCGACTACAATATGGGGTTCTTCAAGAAGTGCATTAGAAAGTTTCAACAAGGTTGGCAGCGCGAGTGTGCCGCCCTTGGTGTTGCACAGTATAAAAAGAAACTGTTTTTTTAATTATAGTTTGTTTTTTTGAAGATTTGTATAATTTATTTTTTTATTTCACTTTCATCAAATCAAAGAATACTTTAGCTTTGCGTAGTTGAGTAACTAAGTATTTCTAATCTGTGATCATTGACGGCCTCTGTGGCGTAGCGGTAGTGCATTCGACTGCTACGACAGGGGGCGCGGGTTCGATTCCCGCTCAGTGCAAATATTTGTATGCATGAATATGTCTATTTGCATTGGTCTGGGTGTTTCTATGTATAATATGTATGTATTTACAAAAAAAAAAGTATATAAGTATGTTTATCCCCATTCTGGAAGTCATAACACAAGCTAGTTAAACTATGCTTACTTTGGGTCTAGAAAGCGCTGTGTAGAATGTCGTAGAATATTTATTTATTTATTTATCCTTATAGCAATTTCCCAGATGCGTCCAAAGTTTGCACTTTGGATCCCTAGGTCGACTTATCGTTTTTGATTGGTATCTCGGCTTTTCCGGGAGTGACTGGCCCGACCCTGAGAGGTGCGCCTGCGCCAGAGTATCGTTAGTTGCTTAGCAGGTGCACCGCACCGACTTGCAGGTGAGGTTGACTTGACCCTCAAGGCTGTTGGTAGGGCCTTCCATACCCTATCTAATAGATTATTCCGAACCTGACCCGAAACCCTTATCGGGTCGCGGGTTAGGTTAGAAGCTTGAAAAAAAATGTAATATTTGTTCCGAACGTAACCCTCTTCCTAACCTGACCCGTAATCTCGTTCCTATCATAACCCGAATTGAGCAGATACGTTTAATTACTTGCCTATCTATTTAATCAAACAGCTTAGAAAATTACTTATTTCTTCTGCATGGTTATAAACAAAATCAAAAAAACCTATCCAAGTCGGATACTAAATATTAAAAATACTGATTTGACACATATGTACTTTTTATTTTGAGAAAGATTAGAGAGAATGACCAATCTGCTCAGTTCGGGTTATGATAGGAACGAGACGTCGGGTCAGGTTAGGAAGAGGGTTACGTTCGGAACAAATATTACATTTTTTTTCAAGTGTCTTACCTAACCCGCAACCGGGTCAGGTTCGGAATAATCATATCTAATCTGTGAATACTAAGCGATATTACTAGGTGCTAGGTAGGTACTTAGTATTCCTGTTAACCAGAAAGAAAGAAGAAGAAAAAGAAAGAAATACATTTATTAAACCCACACACTTAACAATTGCTAAACATAAGCAACTAAACACATTACAGATTAACAACTCGACAAGTAAGACAGGAAAAGAAGGTACCTAACAAAATTATAGGTTCCCTTGCTTGTACCTAGACTGTTAACCTCATAATAGGTCAGTGTGGAGTGTGTGTTTAAAAGGCCGCAGTTCAGCTAATACTACAGATTAGGTACAATCTGCAACGCTCGTTTTCCACTATGGCCCTAGGTATCAGATAGATCGGAAAAAGAGAGAACATCTAGGACGGGACTTGAACCCGCGACCAGTCCCTTACAGGGGGAATCAGAATCAGGGGGAATAAATCTTAAGAAAAAAGTAAGCATACAAAATGCTTAAAAATTTAATTGAAATAGGTATCAGATAGCTTTCTGTAGGTTACATATGAATCTATTATTTGCACCACATTAAATAAATTGCTTGAACTGGGTTCGGTTGCACGTCGGTAGTGTGATAGCCGGGATTCGAAGCCGTAATCTTTCGATCACAAGTCCGACGCCTGTTGGGTTGTCACGTTTTACCTAACGAAGTTTATTGAAGTTCATAACAGTATAATAATTCTGGCTATTACTACATTTCTTCATTCACGTGGACTCTGAAG
The DNA here is from genome assembly GCA_946251805.1 of Cybosia mesomella. NCBI lineage: Eukaryota > Metazoa > Arthropoda > Insecta > Lepidoptera > Erebidae > Cybosia > Cybosia mesomella. The sequence continues at coordinate 28,486,306 of OX276408.1, forward strand.
GGAAGGGAAACAGCAGGAAATTTTGGCACGTGACCAAAGCGACTCATTTCATTGTTCAAAGTGGTGTGCTACGAGGGCAGTGTTTGACTAAAAAAACTTATACTGGTTAACGAGTACTTTTTGTATTTTTGTATACCTATATACCTCCACTACTATTTCGGTAACCCCTTTATGTTAACTATATATAACTATATGTTTATAGTTTTGCTTTCTAAGTTTATTTGTATACAGGTATCACTTCGGATGTGCGAGGGATATGCTCTATGGGCAACCTTACACCCCGACGTCTGTGGACCCGAGACGGCGTGCGGTTTTAGTCGGTTCAAGCCCGACATAACCGCCTCCGCTGACCAGCGGGGGGGTATCCGAAGGGATTCCGCACGAAAAAAAAAAAAGTATCACTTCGGAGCCTGTCACCCCAGCAGAAGCAGGCCGGGACGGCGGGTCATACACCCCGGCGTCTGTGTACCTGAGACGGCGTGCGGTTTTAGTCGGTTGAAGCCCGACATAACCGCCCCCGCTGGCCAGCAGGGGGGGGGGGGATCAGAAGAGATGAATGATGATGATTGAATGCTTATTTTGAATTGTTTTACTGAGTGACTTGGTTGAACATAACATCAGGACCAGAAATTTATTGAAATTTATATAACTCAACAGCTTGAAATAAGAATTAGAATTATAAACGGGATATTTACCATGTTTAGTATCTTTTTCGAGAATCCGATATTTCGGCACTGTTACAAGTACCATGATCACGGATGTACTAAAGTTCTGCAAGCTAGTTGTTACTCGGCAAACCGTATCGGTCTACCCTCTTCCTCACTCGTTTCTGACGCGCGTCACCACTACCACTGTCCGCGTTCTCACTACGCACTCGATCACGTTCACGACACACAACACTCACAGTATCGGCTCGCGCGGTTTTTGGAATTGCAGTTTGTTTGGGCGTTGTGAACATACGGATCACTGGATGCCAGACACTCGACAGTTGAAACCCATCCTCCCGGTTGAAGTTCTTGTACTTTTTAATTTCAATTGTACACCTAAGGGGCGTTCTACAGAGAAATGGTTACAAGAAGCGTATCATGCCACCTAGAAACACACCAGCACCTAAACGCCTGGACTATAAGGTTGAACGACAACCCGCGTACTTACCATACGTGAAAGGAGTGACAGATAAGGTCGCTAATATTTTAAAGAAGTTCTCAGTAAAAACTATCTTCACTCCTTTTAAGAAACTGTCTCAATACCTACGCACACCCAAAGACAGTTTTCCCTTAGAACATCCAGGTGTTTATAAAGTTGACTGCAGCTGTGGGAGCTCCTATATAGGCCAGACCAAACGTACTGTCTCAAGCCGGATCAAGGAGCACATCAGGGCGGTCAAAAATAACGAGCCACAGAAATCGGCTATCGCTCAACATCTTTTGGAGGAGGGGACGAATCACTGGATTGAGTTACATAACCCTCAGATTCTCTCGACAGAACGCCACTACATACCCAGAATGGTGAAAGAAGCAATTGAAATTAAAAAGTACAAGAACTTCAACCGGGAGGATGGGTTTCAACTGTCGAGTGTCTGGCATCCAGTGATCCGTATGTTCACAACGCCCAAACAAACTGCAATTCCAAAAACCGCGCGAGCCGATACTGTGAGTGTTGTGTGTCGTGAACGTGATCGAGTGCGTAGTGAGAACGCGGACAGTGGTAGTGGTGACGCGCGTCAGAAACGAGTGAGGAAGAGGGTAGACCGATACGGTTTGCCGAGTAACAACTAGCTTGCAGAACTTTAGTACATCCGTGATCATGGTACTTGTAACAGTGCCGAAATATCGGATTCTCGAAAAAGATACTAAACATGGTAAATATCCCGTTTATAATTCTAATTTTAATGTAAATGACCATGTCAATCTAAAATCATATATAGCTTGAAATAAGGCATAAGTGCCCTCTATTATATGGGGAACGTAAACAGCTGTGCTAAATGTGGGTGTTTAGCACAGCCCTGCCTACCCCTTCCGGGATATACGGACATGAGTGTATGATAATGACATGTAATTTAGGACACGCGAAGTAATTTATCGTCTCCGTTAATTTTAAGGCGACAAAATTAAGCCTGTCTGGGTTCGAATCCTGGCCATTACACTACCGAAGTGAACCCACTGTTAACACAAGCATTTTGCTTAGCTTTAGTTAGGCCGGCCTTCCGCCTCCAGTTCACAGCGGGATGCGGAGATGGGGGTTCCATATTGGATCCTCAACTCCGCATCCTGCAGGTGAATGTTGGCCACGGTGCCCACGCTCAGGACCTTCTGCTCCAGAGCATGGCACAGTGGGCCATAAATGTCGTCGCTGTCGCCGACCCATACACCTACCGGTTCCTCGGGCCTGCCTGGGAAACCGCGCTGGATGGGTCGGCGGCACTGGTGCACAACCCTGCCGCTGGCAGCCCCCCTCTTGCCATCGTTGCAAGGGGACCCGGCTGCGTGGCGGCGGCGGTTGGCGACATAGCGGTCGTGGCTGCTTACTTCACGCCGAGCCGAGACATAGCTGATGACTCGTATGAGCAATGGCTCCGTCAGCTGGCAGTCGTCGTCAATGCCTGCCACCCCCGCCCGGTCCTTGTGCTCGGGGACTTCAACGCCTGGTCGTTGGCGTGGGGTTCCCGTCACGATAGGGGCCCGGCGGGGGATAGAGGCAGGGCACTGGAGGACTGGGCCGAAGGACTCGGCCTAGACCTCCTAAATCGGGGAGCCGTGGACACGTTCGTGACCTCGAGGGCCAGTTCAATCGAGGACATCTCGTTCGCGAGTCCCTCGTTGACACGACGTGTTCAGGGCTGGCGTGTCGTTTTGAGGGAGGAGACAAGTTCGGATCACCGATATATTCGGTTTGACGTCTCCGCCCCCGCGAGCGATGCGCCGGCCACACCGGCTCCACCCGAGCCACGTTGGGCACTTAAGCGACTAGATCGGGAGCTCCTCCTGGAAGCCGCCATCGTACAGGCTTGGGCCCCTGCGCCGGACAGGCCTGTCTGCATAGACGATGAGGCGGAGTGGTTCCGGGAGGCCATGACCCGTGACGCGGCGATGCCTAGGGCTCCGCCCTATAATCCGAGGGGTCAGGTCTACTGGTGGACGTCGGAGATCGCGCAGCTCAGACGGGGCTGCGTGATCACGCACCGCCGGTGGGCCCGATTCCGTAGGAGGCGTCGCCGCCCCGCAGATGCGGAGGCCCGAGAGGCGGAGTTGTACGAGGGATACAGGGAGGCCAGACGAGCCCTCCGAGCGGAGATAAGGCGTTCCAAACGGGACGCCTTCCGCGAGCTGCTGGAGACGCTGGAGCGGGACCCTTGGGGGCGGCCCTACCAGATGGTGAGGGGCAAGCTGCGCCCCAAGGCCCCGCCGTTAACCCGGTGTCTCCAGCCGGATCTGCTCGGAGGAGTTGTTGGCTCCCTGTTCCCAGCGCGGGCGGTGGAACATGTTCCACCGCAGATGACTCCGCCTCGGTTGCGCATGGCGCCCGACGTGGAAGACGACGACGTGCCCGAGGTCACTTGGGTAGAACTAGAGCTGGCGGTGAGAAGGCTAAGAGCCAAACACACCGCCCCGGGACCCGACGGCATTCCAGGCCGAGCGTGGGTCCTAGCTCTAGTCGACGACGCTCTCGAGCCCCGACTGAGAGGGCTTCTCAGCGCATGTTTGGAGCGGGGCCAGTTTCCGAAATTGTGGAAGACGGGGAAACTGGTCCTCATCCGAAAGGAGGGGCGCCCGGCGGACTCGCCGTCCGCCTACCGGCCCATAGTGTTGCTCGACGAGGTGTGCAAGCTCTTTGAAAGAGTAATTGCGAAGCGCCTCGTCGAGCACCTCTCAAGAGTGGGGCCGGACCTGGCGGATGGCCAATATGGCTTCCGCCAGAGGCGCTCCACCGTGGATGCCAAAATGCGCGTGAGGGCTCTGGCGGAGGATGCAGTAGCCCGGGGTGAGGTGATGTTGGCGGTGTCCCTGGACATCGCCAACGCGTTCAACACCTTGCCCTGGAGTTGCATTAGGGAGGCGCTCGTGTATCACGAAGTGTCTCTCTACCTCCGCCGCATAGTCGGGGCGTATTTGACGGAGAGAGCCGTCTTCTACCCAACCGTGACCGGTCTCGGCCGGCGTGAGATGTCGTGCGGTGTTCCGCAGGGATCGGTCCTGGGGCCGCTCCTGTGGAACATCGGATACGACTGGGTGCTTCGCGGTGAGCTCGCAGACGGTGCCGCCGTCACGTGTTACGCGGACGACACGCTCGTGACGGCGTGCGGAGTGACATACCGCGAAGCGATCCTGAAGACCACGACCGCGGTTGCCCAAGTCGTGGAGCGGATCCGGCGGCTGGGTCTCGAAGTGGCTCTGCATAAAACCGAGGCCCTGTTCTTTCATGGGCCTCGGAGCAAGCCACCTGAGGGATCCAGTCTCATCGTGGGAGGTAATCGCATCGGCATCAAGCCCCAAATGAAATATTTGGGGCTCGTGCTCGACGGCCGATGGGACTTCGGAGAGCACATCCGAAGTCTGGCCCCCAAACTGATGGGCACAGCTCTCGCTCTGGCGCGGCTGCTGCCCAACATGAAGGGGCCCGATGACTCCTGCAGGAGACTCTACGCGGGGATCGTGCGGTCCATGGCCTTGTATGGGTGCCCAATATGGGCGGAGGCCCTGAAGGCCGGAAGTGTGCGGATGCTGCGTGCTCCGCAGCGAGTGATGGCCATCAGGGTCATCCGCGGGTAGGGGTGTGTGTTGGGTAACCTCCTCGAGTGTCGCTCCGATTCCGATCCCGCTGCAGTCCGGAGGGAGCGGAATTGGAGCGGCCGGTACACCCTGGGCGGCGGTCAATGGCTTCCCCTTCACCCCTTCATAGGGTTGGCATTGATCGTCGGCCAATACCCAACGTGGCGGGAACACATCGCTCTCCGTACTCCTCTGCTTTCGGAGGGGACAGGATGAGCGATGCTTTTGGTGGTGGGATGGCCCAGGGTCAGCCGGGGTGCGAGGGATATGCTCTATGGGTAACCCCGGCGTCTGAAGACCCGAGACGGCGTGCGGTTTTCTGACCGGCGGGGGGGTATCCAAAGGGATTTCCGCACGATAAAAAAAAAAAAAAAAAAAAAAAGGGTCATCCGCGGGTACCGCACGATCTCCTTCGAGGCGGCGAGTCTCCTTGCCGGAACTCCGCCATGGGACCTGGAGGCGAGAGCCCTTTCGCAACTGTACCAGTGGCGAAAGGAGGCGCGGGAGCAGGGACTGAACCCCGAGCATCGAGAAATCGAGGCCATGCAGTCCCAGCTCCGCCAGGCCATCGTGGTGGAGTGGAAGGAACGACTTGGGCGACCAAGCGCAGGGCACGCCGCAATAGCGGCGGTAAGGCCCATCATGGAGGATTGGCTAGAGAGGCGACACGGAAGCCTCTCGTACCGACTGACGCAGGTGATCTCCGGGAAGGGGTGCTTCGGGGACCACCTGCATCGGATCAGGAAGGAGCCAACGCCTGAGTGTCATCACTGTGACGCTAGCGAGGACTCAGGGCTGCACACGCTGGCGGACTGCCCGGCGTGGGAGGTGCCGAAGCGTGACCTCGTGGCAGCCATCGGGGTGGGAGTCCTCTCGCTCGGCAGCATGATTGCGGCAATGGTGCGGAGCGCGAGCGCGTGGGCCGCCGCCACCTCCTTCTGCGAGCATGTGATGCTCGCGAAGGAGATGGCGGAGCGCGCCCGGGAGAGGTTCAGAACCCTCCCGGCCCGCCGAGCCCGCAACATGCTCGCCTCGCGTCGCAGGCGACTCAGGCGCCGGAGGTCGCTTAACGACCTCCGTACTCCATGAGCGCAGGCCTGGGGGTGGCAGGTGAGGCCGCCTGTCACCCCAGCAGAAGCAGGCCGGGACGGTGGGGCGACTAGCGCCCCTTCCCCAAACCGGGGCAAGACGGGGACACCGTGGTTCCCAAACCCGAGGGGGCCATCTCGAAGCCGGAGATGGCCCAGGGTCCGTCGGGGTGCGAGGGATATGCTCTATGGGCAACCTTACACTCCGGCGTCTGCAGACCCGAGACGGCGTGCGGTTTTAGTCGGTTCAAGCCCGACATAACCGCCCCCGCTGGCCGGCGGGGGGGTATCCGAGGGGATTTCCGCACGAAAAAAAAAAAAAAAAACTTCCTCCTAGGCAAACGTGATCCATCGTTACCAAAACTAGTTATTTTGGTTATTGCTACTATTTAAAAAGAAAACAATTCATTCCATCTTTTTTTTACTGAATTTAACCCTTTTTTCAAGATGACGGAAAATGCACAAGGAAACTTTTTTTAGAAAATTTAAAGCTTTTCTTACCCACGAAATATCCAAAAAAAAATCTCGGTTCATTTGCATTGCCAAATGTGTATAATGACTGGACTGACACAATATTGATGTGCAAAGGCGATCCTGCGGATCACAATACTGGATCGCGATAATGGGTCGCAATATCTTTATTGAATCCAATGTAATTTAATTTGAAACGCTAAAATATTAGTGAGCGCATTGGGGCGTAGGTTTAGGGGCAAAACGGGTGACTCGTATCTGGTGCAAAGGTTAGCCATCGCTATTCAACGGGGCAATGCAGCCAGCGTAATGGACACCTTTGCACCGGGTACAGTGAGGCGCGGGTTAACTAATGTATTTATTTTGACGTGACAACGTCTTATAATTCGATGGAGGCGTTACCTGACGTATGCGGCGTTATCTGGTATGCGGCGTTACCTCGTATGCGGCGTTACCTCGCTCGAGGCGTTCCATTTAATATGACGTTGTCACGTTCAACTATCGTCAGTAAACCGACTTTACAGACAACCGATTTTTTTAATGTGAATTTCTTGAATTATGTTTGCAACATGTATGCACTTACACTGAGTAGGCAATGAATAAATAAATAAATAATTATTGTTTTAACAATATTAGTAACCGAAATTACTAATATTTCCCCTAACCCCTCCAGCTAAGTTAAATTGCTTGTGTTAGGAGTGGGTTCACATCGGTGGTGTAATGGCCAGGATTCGAACCGAACACTAGCTGTTACCGTGATATGAATTTCAATCGCATTATGTTGCGTGAAAATCCGTAAACGCTTGTAATTAAAATGATTTTTACCAGTTGCATAAGCGCGTGTAGACAGCCTATATTAGTGTAATATTGATATGCAAACAAACGCCATTGGGAGAGTCTTATCGCGTTTGGTCAGTGTATAGACACCGGATCACAATAATAGAATATGTATTTGAAACAAAAAAATAATGTCGGATAAAATAAAAAAAAAAAAATAAAAAAATATTTAAAAAATATATATAAAAATGAACAAAAAAACACCACCAGCGACCAGCGTCACGAGACGCGACGAGACCGTGACGCACGTGGTAGGCGTGCAGTCCTCCTCGCAGTATTCTCCAAACGGAAGTGTGGGAAATACCTTTTTTTTTTTTTTTTTTTTTTTTTTTTATCGTGCGGAAATCCCTTCGGATACCCCCCCGCCTGCCAGCGGGGGCGGTTAAATCGCGACCAGCGTGTACGTGTGTTCGTCGCGTCACGTGACGCTGGTCGCTGTTGGTGTTTTTTTTTTCATTTTTTTTTTTTAATAAGTATTTTTTTCTTTTTTTTTTTTATTCGAGATTTTTTTTTTGTTTCAAATACATATTTTGTCGATACCAAGTCATCTCACCAAATTCAGAGGCCTAATTTTGTCACACCTTATATATTGAATGTCTCCACGCCCCCGATAGATGTCATAATGACTACAAAACAGTTTCTGGAGAACTGTGGCCGTTCAACCGAAACGTTTAAACACAGTGTGTTGCACCGATGGTGGGTTGAACAACGTATTATTTTCTTCGAAATATTTTAATCACTATAAATTATTTCCTGTAAGGGAAGCTTATTGTGTTGGAGGAGAGCGGCGCCGGGAGGGACTCGGACCTTTAACGTGTTCGATAATAAATGTGAGTATTATTTTAGTTGGCTTTAATAATATGAATTGGTATTTTGACTGAATTAATTTTCTTATTGCCATCAAAACATAGCTTTTTTAGGCTAGATATCATTAGCGAAAATGTGTTTAAATAAACTAAGTACATATTGGTGGGTTTTCGAAATGATTTTTATAAAATGCAATGCAGTTGAAATTGAATAAGACGCGTACACTTATATTACTTTTGTGAAATCTGGTGTTAGTAGATAAGTTTTTTTTTCAGTTTTCATAGTTGCTTAAATATGGGTGTTAGAAGTAGTACACCTCTGAATCTCTGCCTACTTTTCGAGAAATATGGTAGGTGTACCTTGAATATGCCCTAAAACCTCAATTTTATAATAGTTAAGGGAACAAAAATGGCGTCTCGTGAACATTATCTAAGTGAAACGCCAGCGCGGCTTAAAGTCTTATCGCGTAGACATCGCGGCGCAAACGGTTATTTATCGCCACAGCACATCGCCGACACATTTGTATCCCTTAAATAGTGGCACGAGTACTGCACTGAATACGAGTTCAAAATGTTTCGTTACTGCAAAACGGTTATGAAACTCTTATGTCTGTTAGGCTATGTGCAAGTCAAACTGTAACTACTTATTGTATTTTTCTCTTCGTTTTTAGGGTTCCGTTGCCAAATGGCAAAAAACGGAAACCTTATAGATTCGTCAAGTCTGTCTGTCTGTCCGTCCGTATGTCACAGTCACTTTTTTCGGAAACTATAAGAACTATGCTGTTGATACTTGGTAAGTAGATGTATTCTGTGAAGCGCATTAAGATTTTCACACAAAAATAGAAAAAATCAATAAATTTTGGGGGCTCCCCATACTAAGAACTGAAACTCAAAAATTTGTTTTTCATCAAACCCATACGTATCATAGACATATCTATGGATAGGTCTTCAAAAATATTGAGGTTTCTAATATCACTTTTTGCTAAACTGAATAGTTTGCGCGAGAGACACTTCCAAAGTGGTAAAATGTGTGTCCCCCCCCCTGTAACTTCTAAAATAAGAGAATGATAAAACTAAAAAACGGTTTGAACGAGATCTAGTAAGTAGTTTTTTTTAATACGTCATAAATCGTAAACCGCAATTCACCTTTCATTCAACCAACTCAAAAAATTTACTAGCTGCTACGGAACACTTCATGGGCAAGTCCGACTCGCACTTGGCCGGTTTTTTTTTAGTTAGAGTAGGTACTTGTAACCGGAATTACTAGTATTACCTATAACCCCTCCAACTAATCTAAATTGCTTGCGTTGGTAGTGGGTTCACGTTGGCAGTGTGATGGCCAGGATTCAAGCCCGGGACCTCTCGCTCGTAAGGCCGAATCCTTAACCACTAAGCTAAGGACGCTTCTTTTTTCTATTGACTATGAAAATGTATATAATCATACTTTTCCTTTTTATAAAATCATACTTGTACGGGTAGGCAAAGCTGTATTATGCACCTAATTTCACCAGTGTATTTTTCGTGACAGTCATAATACTTCCTAACCTATAATGTTTTAACATTTTAGAAATAAAAAGTATGGCAACCCAAGAATCCAACGCAGGAATCAACTCCCATGTTTAGCAATCGCACTAGCATTAACTTCCCTTTATAAAAGAAACTTCAGTTGCGTAAAGTACCATAAATAAATCTTATTAAAATATCTTAATAAAATAAAACTCCTTAATCTTGAGCTCAGTATCCGAGTTTTCATATATAACTTATTTGCTGCTTGAATATGTCCCTGGAGAAAGAGATATGAATCGAATGAGATCCCAGCCTCCGCGAGATATCTACTCGCGATCATCTGTGGAGCAGCTGGGCATGTGAACTTCGCAACTTGAGCGCCGCGCCGCTCTTTATTGAACTAACTAACTCACTGACTATTGTTCATTGTCGCTGGAGTCTGCGCGCTCTTATCTCGGTACCTGCCTGCCCCGATTGCTCTCGTTTTAAAGATTCTGCGATATAAGTTTAAGCTAAGTTTGCACATTAACACTAATCTAAGCAAATATAGGTATTAATGTATCTAGACCGGCTGCATGAAACTAAAATAAAATAACACTTAGTTAAATAAAATATAAATAAATATTCTACGCCATTCTGCACATCGCTTTCTAGACTCAATGTAAGCATAGTTTAACTAGCTTGTGTTGTGGGTTCCAGAATGCGGATAAACATACTTATATACTTTTTTTTTGCAAATACATACACGCCCAGACCAATGCAAATAGACATACTCAGACATACAAATATTTGCACTGAGCGGGAATCGAACCCGCGCTCCCAGTCGTAGCAGTCGAATGCACTACCGCTACGCCAGAACGCTCTAAGTTATGGATGAGTTTTTGCCCGCGACTCCGTCCACGTCTGCGTATCTGCATAGCATTCGTACTGTTTTTAGTTTTAAAGTACTTAATATAAAACAATTAGTCACATCTGCTTCAAACGTTAACAATTAAAAAAACAGTTGCCACTCACGACAACGACGCGCGACGGTGTGTGGCGTGGCGGTAGAGCGTTCAACTGACACATCAGAGGTCGCGAGTTTTTATCCCGCTCAGTACAAATATTTGTATGCCTTAATAATCTGTTTGCATTAGTCTCGGTGTTTCTATATAGGTAATAATCTATCTTATGATAATAATGCATTAATAAATGTTAATTATCGCTCGCTAATTGTTGTACCCGGTAGATGGCAATAGGCTTGCCCCCTATTACATTGGGACCTTAACATAACACGCGAATCGTGGGTGTGTAATACACCTCTGCCTACCCCTTCGGAGTACAGGCGTGAAGTTATGTTATGTTAATATGTGTTATGTTATGTTATGATAATAATACTTTTAAACAAGCTATTCTTATATATATCTTCTATCTGAATTATTTCTATTATTTCTATTATTAATTATTTCTATCTGAATCACGTAAACGGCTCCAACGATTTTCAGGAAATTGAATATACAGGGGGTTACATGGACGATAAATCGATCTAACTCGGTTTCATTTTTGGAAATCGTCAGAAAATACGCCCGGATAGTATTATGTAAGTATGAAGAAAGAATCGTATAAAAGTAAGTATCTTAATCCGCATTCTAGAACCCATTTTAGGTACAAGCTATGCTTAGTTTGGATCTCGAGGGCACTGTGTAATATGTGCTAGACTATTAATTTACTCTCGTTTGAAAAGAAAGTCGGTCACTCCAAATGAAGATCGGATCAGCACCGCGTAGTACACTGGTTAATTAACGAAGAAACAACTTTCCCTATACGCTACTGTTTACGTATTTAAAAATGTAACAGATTCTCTGTTTCGCAGCCAAGCTTGATAAACAACGCACGAGTCGTTCAGTCTGGCGATCATCATGTTGCCAACTCCTACAAACTGTTACCCCTAAAGCAAAAGTCCAAAAGTCGCAAAATCGCCACGATTAACCGCGAAAAAAGAATGCACTACGTTTTAATATTCCTTATTCATAAATTGCTGTACCATAAAATGTACAGCACCACCCAGTGAAAGTGTAAGTGACATCAACTTTTCAAAAGATAAAAATCTTAAAATCTTAGATTTTATTGTTTATACTTAGGCAAACAATAGTTTTTACAAATTCATTTTTAGCACATACAGTTTAAAGTTGCTTTTATGAAACAAATCTATTTATTTTGGATGCTGATTGCGTATGTTGCGTTTTAAAAATTATATTTAGGTTTTTAATATAATTTTTTTCTATTTTTCTAAACTGAATAGTTTGCACGAGAGACATTTCCAAAGTGGTAAAATGTCCCCCCCCCCCCCCTGTAACTTCTAACATAAGAGAATATTAAACTAAATATATATATATTGTAAATTATCATATAAACTTCCACCGAAAATTGGTATGAACGAGATCTAGCAAGTGGTTTTTTTTAAATACGACATGAATCGTACACCTCAACCATTCAATCAACTAAATATAAAATTTTTACTACTTCGGAACCCTTCATGGGCGAGTCCGACTCTCACTTGGCTGATTTTTTTTTAGAGGCACTGTTTAATATTTTATCAAATACAAAACTTCCCAAGCATATCATTTTTCCGTTCAATTTTGGGACAAAACCCTGGAGTTGGCAACACCGTCGACCGTGCACCTGTTTCACTCACTTAGATCCCTCGGCTAGCTGAATAAATGACTATTAATTGTGTTTGTTTGTAATGGCGTTAAACATAATGAATAAGTTGAATTCCAAGCGAGCATATGTCAGTTTTAATTGGATTAAGAACTTGTTTGGACGTTTTAGAAAAGTTGAAACTGAATACGTAGAGTTTAACATAATTAATTAGGTATCTATTAGCACAGTGCGGTAGATATGTGGGTGTCTGTGCCCATTTCGAGCACAGATCATAGTACCTACGTCCAACTCATGAGACAGCTGCATCTTGGACAAACAATGTTACTTCGTAATTACGTTCATTAATTATACTGTTTTTTCTGTTATATAATGTTTAAATAGATGGCACTTTTACAAAGGTATTATTCGTATGTCACGGAGGACTTTACAAGCACATTCAGACTCAGATGAATAAATAGTGAATTATAGAAAATATATCGCATGTGGGGATCGAACCCGTAACGCAACGGCAGGTGGCTAAGTGGCTCTTAGATAACCATATATTAGATTTATGAAAATAAAATTTTTCAACGTCAATTTAGATTATTTTAATGGCATTTTTAAGTTAATTTTATGGACATTTGAAGGGGAATAGGGTAATACAACGTTTATGGGTGTATGTATATTCAGGGATCCCCTTTCATATCCCTTTGTCTCTACTGTACTTAGATCTTTTTTTTTTAATATTCTACGACATTCTACACAGCGCTTTCTAGACCCAAAGTAAGCATAGTTTAACTAGCTTGTGTTATGGGTTCCAGAATGCGGATAAACATACTTATATAATTATTTTTTTTGTAAATACATACATATTATTCATAGAAACACCCAGACCAATGCAAATATACATATTCATGCACACCAATATTTGCACTGAGCGGGAATCGAATCCGCAATTGGAATTTCTCAATACAATCCTTCTACCGCGTGCTGTGTCTTCCACATTAAGATTTTCAATAAGAAAAATTTCATTTAAATACACATACAATATGCATTGCTATTGTTGTTATGGGTTGGTTCACGTTGGTAATGTCATGGCTAGGTTTCAAACCCGTGACCTCTCGATTGCAAGCCAGGCACCATAGCCATCAGGTAGGACTATAGAATGTAACATATTACATTGTCCTATATCCTACTATCAATATTAGAAATGTTCATGTTTGTGAGGATGGATGGATGTTTCTTACTCTTGCACGTAAAACTGTTGAACGGATTTCGATAAAATTAGACCCAGAGATAGATTATAGTCCGAAGTGGCATATAAGCACTTTTTGTCCAGACGATAGGTTCTATAGCCGCGGTAGCCTAGTGGTATGGGTAAAGGACTGCTGAGACGAGGTCTCGGGTTCGATCCCAGGTATTACCATGGCACACACCAATGACTTTTCGATGCTTTTCGAAGTTATGTGTGTATTTATCGCAGGTTTATAAGTGCCCGGTTAATGGCAATAGGCTCGCCCCCTATTACATTGGGATCTAAACATAAACTGGCGAAATGTGAGTGCTAGCACCTCTGCCTACCCCTTCGGGGATATAGGCGTGAGTTTATGTTATGTTATGTTATGTTATGATAGGTTCCTGTGTGACCAGTATTTCCCCCAGGCAAAGAAACAGCTAGCATTCTATAGTCATCATCGAATACCTATGGTAATACACACTAACACTTCCAATAATTCCCAGGATCCATATTTTATTACGACAGTGACGGTATAAATAACTATTCAAAATGAAATACCGATACGATAATAACTAAGGATACGCCACAAAGAGAATCCATTAAATATCCAATAACCGATAACCGCCGACAGCGATGCAACGTTTTATTTCGTTCGAGACGAGAACGAGATATTACGGGAAATATTATTAAGCGAAGCGTGTGGACCTGCGACCCGCGGCCGTGGGGGTAGGGGTGTAAAACTAACAAAGTAACCGGACCCAAAGGGAACTAACAAACAGTGTGTTTGCCGAGACCTCCTCACACAACTTCGCCGAAAAACGTCGTGTACCAGGCGCAATGTCACGGCAACATTGCTTACATTGTTTATTTGCTTAACTATAACGAAGTGTTCATAATAACAGTTGCTATGCTTAGCAACCGTGCCAATAGATTTTTGTGCTTCCGTTCTGTTTTGATTTATTTCATAATATGGAGTTAGTATTTATGAGGTTGTTGGTCTGCGACATACTACGTATTAGGTAACCTGTGATACTACAGAGCGCTATCTGGACAATGTCTAAGCTAAGCTTGTAATATGGGTTCTAGAATGCGGATACACTTTTCTTCTTAGTGGTGTACGTAATGGACTGCCGAGACGACTTCTCGAGTTCGATCCCCAGTCGCCCCGGGCACACACCCTGACTTATCATAGTTATGTGTGTATTAAAAATGCTGATTATCGCTCGCTTAGTAATGTGCCCGGTAGATGGCAATAAGCTCGCCCCCTATTACATTGGGACCTAAACATAACTGGCGAATCGTGCGTGTGCAATACACCTTTGCCTACCCCTTCGGGGATACAGGCGTGAAGTTATGTTATGTTATCACATTATTTTTGTACACACGTACAATCAGGCCAATGCATAAACACTACAGAGGTATATTATAAAACATACTCGCTCGCCGTGTGTCTGTCTGAACGCCGTAAATCTACCGAACGGATTTTTATATTGTTTCCACCAATGATAATGGCTTAGGTGTATAATTCAGTAGAAATAATATGACGTACGATTGTTTTAGGTATTGAAAAAAAAATATTATGGTGGTAGAAATTTGATGACACAAAATTGTCACCATTTTCGGCCGGGTAGGTACCACCGTGCACGATTGCGAAAAACCCTCCATAGTAATCCAATTTCGGTTTGATTGCGTTCAGGGGTCAGCAAGTGCATAGCCGGGCAGGGGCATTGTGGTCGCAGCACTAGTGGGACCGGTGGGTGTCACGCGGTGCTGCGACGACAATCCTCTTCCGATGAGGCCGTCAAGCTGAGCGCCACCATTGTTAACATGGTACGTGTATGTAATGGTGACCCTCTTTCCTGAGACTTTACCTTCAGCTTACCATCAGGCGAGGTGAAGTCAAATTGACGTTTCGAAATATTAAAAAAAAAAAATATCCAAATAAATACCCATACATTTCTATGTTAGTGAAGTATGCAATAGACACATAAACGTTATATAACCAAGGATTCCTTTGCTTTTGTTGAGGTGCTTTGTGAAGAGCACAAAGTGCCGCGAATGTTTGGGGTGAAAATATTCTTCCACGGTTGTTTTAACTGAGTAGTTATGAAAGTGGGGTCTGAGATATAGACAGTTATTTGTATTGCAGGTAAGGTTATTAGAGCATTAGTTGAGGGGTTTGGGGTCTATGGCAGTCTATATGCCATATAATATACCCACAAGCCCCCATCGGCGTTTCGAATGAATAGCTCCTTCGCGGAATTGAATAGATAAAATAAAATACAAACTTGACAGCAGAGTCATTTTAATTAATATGTTTCTCGCATTAAAGTTGATGAAAAGTAGATAAACTGTAAGCTATGTAGTTTGTTTGTTCGTGTATTGGACCAAAATACAAGACCTAGTTTGATGAGTTTTTATTGCTCATTTTAGGTGCATGGCATATTATGTGAGTGAAACCGTGGGCAAAAATAAGAAGGCTCATGTTTTAGGTGCCAATAATATGACGCTTGCAAGGCAAAAATTGTCAGTCTAAACCTCCCTCCTCAACTAGCTCTGTTGACCCTGCGCACCACCAGATACATTACTTCTTGAAAACATCTAGGTATATTAACATTATGAGGAGAAAGAACGGACCACTGCACTTATTGTAAAGATTCTTTCACCATATGAAAACAACAAAAAGTAGATTAGCACTTAAGTATTTAGAACCGTTTTTTACATTGGAATACATGAATAATAATGAATATATATGTATTTTTATTATCTCCAAAGGAAAAGGTAATATATTTAATGTTTTGTTTATTATTTTATGAAAGATTTAAGAGCTAAGGTGATTAATCAATTAGAATTTGTTAAGCTACTTTTGTCGTTGACTGTACATTATCCTCGATGCTCATATATTATGTGTAACGATGAACGATCAAGTCTTAGTGGACTATTCACTAAGACTTGAGTAAAAAAACTCATATAAATAATAAATATAGTAGGAAAAAGTACACAACGCCACCTAGACCCAAACTATATATGTCATATAGGTTCTAGGAGGTATATACACCGAAGTGAAGCAAAGCCGGGCTGCTAGTAGGTACAATATAATAAAGGTTGAATGTGAATGAATGACCGAACCCTTCACTAAAAACTCCTCACGTCCGTTCTTCGAACCCATATCTTGTT
Organism: Cybosia mesomella; assembly: GCA_946251805.1. Lineage (NCBI taxonomy): Eukaryota > Metazoa > Arthropoda > Insecta > Lepidoptera > Erebidae > Cybosia > Cybosia mesomella. The sequence continues at coordinate 28,502,819 of OX276408.1, forward strand.
TGTCATGTCTTTGTTCGAACGCAAAAACGAATAGATTAGATACTCATCTTATAAAATACTCAACATTCGCCCTCGCTACGCTTCGGTTCGGTTCTACCGCAAACAAAAACTTTCAACCCCTACTTCATACCCTAAACTGATGATTTTCATTAATTTTATTAAAGACTGAGTACATTCAAATCTAAAGACACTATCTTAAAGGCTTTTGTTTAAATGCTTTTAAATCCTCCCTTAATGGACGCTTAAACATAAAAGGCATCTTCAAAGGCAAATTTCAAGTTTGTAGCCCATTCTATTAAAATTAGGTAGGTAGGTATGTTATCTCAACATTACTGGGACATCAAAAGTGTACCACGTTGTGTGACAAAGCCATACTTTGTTAGGCTGAAATTCATCTATTATTGAGTGACCGTTTTTAAGCGATATCGCTAGTGCCCCATCTCTTCTTTTTAATTACAGTAATTAAAGTTATTTTTTGGGTTTTTCTTTTAACCGAAATCACTAGTAATCTTTCTCATGCCGCAGGTAAACTAAATTGCTCGTGTTAGGAGTGGGTTCACGTCGGTAATGTAATGACCAGGATTTGAACCCGGGACTTTTCGATCGTAAGGCCGACTCCTAAACCAACAAGCTGTTTAGGCTCTATGTTTATAAATCAGTCTGTAAGTCAGTCAGTATTTACAGATTATTTAAATATAGAATATAGACACCAGTTACAAACACCAGATACCTCTTTGCATTTTGTCTAATTCCATCAAATACATTTTAATTCTCATTTCCTTTCCTCAGACAATGCTCCAATTAAACCACAATTTTCCTGAAATTACTTAACGCTATATGTATTCGCCGACTCGACTGTAGGCAAGCTCTCGGTAAACCAAAATGCGCGGCATGTTGTTGACTGTACTCCGATGTTATACTGCCTCGAGACGAGAGGCGTCTGAGGCGAGGCAGTTATGAGATATGTCTTATTTGCCTGCGCACTTTATAGCCTGTGGTGTGTCGGCTACAACTTAAGCATTCACGTATCGGGACAAACATTTTTGGTGACACTATGTGTTAGGTAGTAAATATAGATCAACTTTGTTGCTTATTTGAAACGTAGACGGCTGGTTATATATGCGGCTTGATGGTCTGGAGTGCAGTGACCGAGTGTTGTGTGTACGATCGTCACATGAGAAAACTTTCAGAGGTTCACAGTGAGTTGTTCTGAGTGGGATTACCATACAAACTCGCGAGGATTTTAGCAAGTATGCGAGGGAATCATAAAACTTTATTTAAAAAGACTCAATGCGCCGAAAATTTGGTCTCGTTTCGGCTTAAAACGTATATTTGATAGTGGTTACCTTGCTCTATGGTCGTAAGTCATATCAAAATTGTATTTTTTAGACGTTCTAAAGTACCGTTGATATGATCGTCTATACAGAATAAATGAATTTTGATTTGAATGTGGTATGTCATGTGTGTGGTGGTACTTTCAAGCCAGTTTTTGCACCGCCGCCTGCCACCTAGCAATGTGGGTGGCTACAAATTTAAACGGGGATGTTCCGTTATGTCCTCTCCCCTGCTTCATCGCATTTTAAACAAATTAACGCAATAGCTAACAGTAAAATTATTTAAGTTCGCTTTTAGTGTGCCGTTTTATATTTCGTACTTTATGGGGTTTCTACTTTTATGAACGTCGTTAGGGCCCTAAAGGGTACTGTTGGAGGCTCTAGTTACGGCTCCAGAGGTTTATTTCAAATCGTTACGAGTCAATTTTTGTAATGAGCCATGAAGATTCCAGTTGCGGATGTACGTTTTTAGAAGTAAAATTTCCTTTTAAAAACAGATTTAGAATTAGAATTGAGGCGATTGCTGTGCCTTAAGTTTAATACTTACCTACCTGGTGTCGGATAAAGTTTTATTGGCTTAGTGGTCGATTCGCACAAATTTGCTCACACACTTTGTGTGTGTTGAAATGACCCTTTGGGTTTTAAAATATAAAATATTAAAAATCACTGCCTATATAGTAGTGCGAATAAGTTACCACCGATGATTTTCAGTTCCCTAACAAACGAGAAGATCTCGGAATCACTACTTCACGCGGGCGGAGCCGCGGGTAACCTATTATATTCCTTTTTTGGTTTTAAGAATAGACATTAGCCGATATTATCTATTGTATTCATGTTCTGTACCAAAACCCAACTTGGGCGTAACCTTACTCCCCGATTGTCATAGATACAGACAGACGCACCATTAAGTTCGTAATGATTAATTAACCATCGTGAAACATTAATTTATAACTGCAAACGTTAACCCTACGCTGCAGGACGTGGCTCTTGTTAGTGTGGGTGTGATTTACTAGTAGGGCTGTCAGCCAATGTATAGGAAGATTGCGACCACAATTTTTTTACCAAGGCTTGTAATTGAGGGTGCTCCAGAAGTATTACAGTTCTTTTTTTTCTTTCCTTTTGATCCTCAAAGGAGTACGACGAGTATGTAGATATGTATTTTTTGTCACACCTTAATATTTAGTCTCACGTAACAGAAAGTGTAGGTACCTGCTAAAATTTAGAATTTACTAACGGATAGACACAATCATGATTGCTAAAACCGGGCGTTGAAACCAGAGGGCCTACCATGATATGAAGTCTAACTTAGTCTTGACTAGATGTAAGCGTTGGTAGTTAAGTGGTGAAGGAGTTGGCGTTACTATAGGTTCATATCCTAGTCACTGCACTTGCGACGTGAACCCACCTCTAACACAAGGAACTTAGCTTATCTGGAGGGTATAATGGGAATACCAGTAACTTCGGCTACCAGCACTCCTGTAAAACAATGTAACTTAGGTACACTTATGAGGCCAACACAGCACCAGTTCATTAAATAGGGCATAAAATGTTTTCAAAGAATCGGCAACGTGCCTCTGATACAATCAGAGCACTGAACACGTGTAACACAAACAGTGATAGCTGGTAACCCTACCAAAAGCAACCCCCCCACGCACCGGTCTGCCCCCGCGCCTGTCCCTTCCACACGGTAAGTTATACCGAACGGGCTCATTATACGCGTACCGACTGAACAAATTATTCAAATTTCACTAATATCCTCGTTATTATGCGAGTAACTGTGGTAATGTACGTGTTTTAGTTTTATTGACTTACATCTGGGACCTTTGTGGTACTCATTACCATACATATCGTACGCGGTGCGGTTGGTACTACTGGGTGCCGTAGAAAAACTGTCACAATTTCGTATGTCACTCGTATTGAAGCATTAAAAAGACCGTGTAATCATAGTATGGAAACTCAGTCTACTGAAACTAGTAAACCCATCCTAAGAACAGTGATAGAAACGCGAACCTTTCCGTAAAAGCTATATCCTCTGTTTAATAAACGCCCAATTTTTTTATCTTTTAATCGTAAATACCCCATTAATGGCATTAGGCTCGCCTCTTATTACAACTTCTCTTGTACAACACCTCTCTGCCTATTTCTTCCACGAAAGTAGTTACAGGCCTAAAGGCCTACAGGTATAAAGGCATTACCCAAAATTTGGTACGGAACCATGAGAAAACTAAGTACTCTAATTGTTAGTTATAAAAGATACAGAATGATACAGTCATGTTCTAGACGGAAGAGATATATCGCAGCGGTAAACTGTAGAGCCAAAAGTTTTTCAGCACGAGTGGGCTCTTTCGACCGATTCATAATATATAAATTCAAATTCAAATTCAAATTCAAATTCCGAAACGGAAATACAACTTGTGTATGTGTACAACTAGTTATTATTCCCTGTATCAACAATATAATATAACACGTAATATAATATTAGACTCTACGTTAAATTATTAAATGAAAACACTTTGAGTATTTGCTTCCAAAATTAAAAAGCAGTCATCTGCTACTCATTCATGTGGAAGGCATCTCAAGGGACCGTACTTTTTTCGGATAGAAATTAGCTCATGTGCTGTTCCTATCTATCATTTGTCAATGTGCCCAAATTAATCCAAATCAATTCGGCTATTAGAGCTGATTGTAAAACATACATACACACATCGATCCATACGAACTTTCGCATTGATAAAAATAATAAGATTAAACACGGTAGGCAGCAGCTTGGCTGTGGCCTGGTATTACCGAAATCCATGAACGGCGGTTACTACCATTAGGCGGGCCTATCTGCCACCATTGGCAATAAAATAATATATTAACTAAATAATAGAATATTTATGTGCACATATACTTTTATTTTTTTCTCATTAAAATATGAAAAGTGCGAATCGTCATAACATTTTTCTAGAGGTGTCGATTCGCACATTAATAAATTAAGCACATGCTGAGCGAATAAACCAATTAAAAAATATTTAATTTATAAAGGGTCGTTTCCCACGATAAGTGCGAACAATAAAGTGCGAATCTACTACTACGCCTTTTTTGACCTTCCAGTCTATCCCAGCTACTTTTTTGACCTTCCAGTCTATCCCAGCTACTTTTTTGACCTTCCAGTCTATCCCAGCTACTTTTTTGACCTTCCAGTCTATCCCAGCTACTTTTTTGACCTTCCAGTCTATCCCAGCTACTTTTTTGACCTTCCAGTCTATCCCAGCTACTTTTTTGACCTTCCAGTCTATCCCAGCTACTTTTTTTAGATCGTCCGTCCATCTCACCAACAAGCGTTTCATTAAAGCAAAATTTCATCGCATGAAATACAATACAAGCTAATTCCCGACATACGTTGCACAATTTACGCAAGTGCCAATAACATCTGTATTAAATATCATCGATCAATCTGTCAAATGAATGGCGGGGAAACACATACGGAAAACAACGAACAATACAGTTATATTTATGCGCACTTTCGATCTAGAAATGTCACAGATCTGTAACAAATCAACTTAATCCGTAAGTCACTTTAATAACATTGAAATACGTGTTTTCTTTCAAACACATTCGAAGTTATAACATGTTAAATTAATTTCGTTCCGCTAAACAACGTCACATTATGTGATGCGATGTGACAGACGCGAAGAGAACGGTCTCGCCGCACTTATGTGACAGATCTTCAACGACAGTCTATAATATATTTCAGACAACATCTGTGCGGTTTTAGATCGTCCTTTTGATCAAAAATAGAATAATAAAATTAAGTGTTCAGTGTGGTATTCAGTTACTTTCTTCATATATACATATATATAAATAAATAAATATTCTAGGAAAAATTATACAACGCCATCTAGACGCAAACTAAGCAGAGCTTGCCATATGGTTCATATATACGTGCTCTAGAATGCGGATAAACATACTTAAATACTTTTTTTTGTAAATTAATATATATTATACATAGAAACACCCAGACCAATACAAATATACATATGTGCACTCAGCGGGAATCGAACCCGCGACCTCTGACTTAGCAGTCGAACGCACTACCACTATGCCACAGAGATCGTCATCCCACGGACATGGACATTCCTCCAGCAAATAAACATAGACGCAACGTTTGTAACATAAATCCAGTGGGGCGGAAATCACACAGTGATTGTCAAACTTCGGGCCAAACTTATTTTTAGGGACAATTTCTATGGTAGGTACCCGAAACCTTGAACGTACAAACCCCAAAATCTAATCAGTTCTTCCCATTAACCAAACAAGATGATTGGCAAAAGAATTTTTTAAATCGGATAAGTGGTTCTTGAGTTATTGCGTAAACAGACATCCAGACATCCAGACCAACAGACAGACCGACACAAAATTTTTCTTGCTTAATTAGCCTTAGAATCATGTGAAACGTCGAGAAAAGTGATAAAAAGTGGGTGTAAGATTTTGATTTTTTTTGCGTGATTTTAAGACTTCGGTGTCCACCTGGTTGGTGGCCCGAAGTAATAATTTATAGCATCAAATATCACGGGTATTCCCGCTTCTTGAACCAACCTATAAAAAATAACTTGTACCTTTTTTTTTTCTTTTTTTTTATCGTGCGGAAATCCCTTCGGATACCCCCCCGCGGCCAGCGGGGGCGGTTATGTCGGGCTTGCACCGACTAAAACCGCACGCCGTCTCGGGTCTTCAGACGCCGGGGTGTAAGGTTACCCATAGAGCATATCCCTCGCACCCCGGCTGACCCTGGGCCATCTCACCACTAACAGCATCGCTCATCCTGTCTCCTCTGAAAGCAGAGGAGTACGGAGAGCGATGTCTTCCCGCCACGTTGGGTATTGGCCGACGATCAATGCCAACCCTATGAAGGGGTGAAGGGGAAGCCATTGACCGCCGCCCAGGGTGTACCGGCCGCTCCGAATCCGTTCCCCCCGGACTGCAGCGGGATCGGAATCGGAGCGACACTCGAGGAGGTTACCCAACACACACCCCAAATAACTTGTACCTTGGGATGTTTTCGTTATGTATGCCCAACAATAAATAGTTGAGTATTTCCTGCTTACTTAAATATAGTTTTCAATTGAGCTTGTTAAATAACGAATAGGAAAAGAGTGGTAAACATTCTGTCCGTTCCTACCTATAATACTTACTGTTTGATTCATCCCCCAACCACTAAAAGTATCTATATTATTTGACAGTAACACGGTATGACGTCATACCGCTTTATTTCATACAAGTTTCCATAGACTAGCCGGCGGAAGGATCCGAGGGGATTTCCACACGAAAAAAAGGGACCGTTTTGACGTTTAATAAAAGTAAACTAATTTGACTTGACAGTTCAGTCAAACAGTTTTGACTACACAGTTCTTTACCACGTTCTTAGATTTCTATTAAGTGCTCTTTTTGTTAAAAATGAATTCAGTATAACCTAGGTAAAGGTTTAATTATGGGATTTACTCACAAACACATGCTTTTACATCCCCAAAGAGGTATGCAGATAACAGCTTAATGCCGTTCTTTTGATAAGACTTTTTTCAGGATCCATGCAGTATCTGGGATGCAGCCGCTATACATGAAACGGTTGATGAAGACCGTCAATATGTTCTGCCAATGGGCCGATAACGCCAATTAAGTTATCCAAAAGCAGCAACTCGTGAGAAGATATATTGTAATGGTATTATTTACGTTGTGTGACATAGCTTTTTTAGAAAATAAATAAATAAAATAAATATTCTAGGACCCAAACTAAGCAGAGCTTGTCATATGAGTCTTGGAGTGCGGATGAACATACATAGATACATACTTTTTTGTAAATAAATACAAATTATACATAGAAACATCTACACCAATGTAAATATCATTATTAACAATTAGCTGGAATCAAATTCGCGACCTCTGACTTATTTTAATATAGTTTTAACTCTTAAAAGTGAACATCCAGGACTTGTTCCTTACAGGGGAAAACTCTGACCGACTGAGCTACCTACACGTCCTAGATATTCGAAATTCTCCGATACATTACCTGATGGCGCCGCTGGAGCCATCTACTCTTATTCTTACGAACTACGATTTTTTTTATCAATCTAATATTCTAACCGTAACGCTACGAAGCAGGCTATATAATAATAATATTTCCTCAAAATGTAGTTACAATATAGGTGAAATAACAATGATGAACCAATACATTTTGTCGCTAGGCAACATGCTAATATAATATACTACAAATAATTTCTAAATATAATTAATTATGTCAAATTCTTATAATCATTATTTTTATCATACAATTCTTTTAATGAGTAAAATGTCATATCCAAGAGCCATAATTTAAGCTTTGTACAGAATTTCTTATATGGCAGTTGTTAAATTTCTTTGGGTATAAGGCTAGGTATATCATTCTGTTCTAAATACTGTGAGATACTTCTGATGTCAACACGACCACTTTCATTTATAATGTAGTTCCATTGGAGTCTAATGGCGCGGTAAAATCGGTAGGTAAGTGTTGGAACCAATCCATGTTAGCTCGTAAACGTCGGAGGAATACACTATAATGGAAATTCTTGGCGGGGTATTACCGTTCTAATGGTGATTCATTTTGATGGGATGTGTTAATTGAGGATCGATGGGAGTGTGGTTATGGCGGCAGGTTAGTTGTCGCCATCGACTTCATTCTCTTGTAATGTTCTAAATAATAATTATATACTTAGTTTATTTTTCTCTTCCACAAAGGTACATAAAGTACATATAAATAATATAAGCGTCGGTAGCTTAGTGGTTAAGAAGTCGACCCTGCGTTCGGTACACTTTTCTTTTTTTTTTGCGGAAATCTATTCCCTTCGGATACCCCCCGCCGGCCAGCGGGGGCGGTTATGTCGGGCTTGAACCGACTAAAACCGCACGCCGTCTCGGGTCTACAGACGCCGGGGTGTAAGGTTGCCCATAGAGCATATCCCTCGCACCCCGACTGACCCTGGGCCATCTCCGGTTTCGAGATGGCCCCCTCGGGTTTGGGAACCACGGTGTCCCCGTCTTGCCCCGGTTTGGGGGAGGGGCGCTAGTCGCCCCACCGTCCCGGCCTGCTTCTGCTGGGGTGACAGGTGGCCTCACCCGCCACCCCCAGGCCTGCGCTCATGGAGGACGGAGGTCGTTAAGCGACCTCCGGCGCCTGAGTCGCCTGCGACGCGCGGCGAGCAAGTTGCGGGCTCGGCGGGAGAGTTCTAAATCTCTCCCGGGCGCGCTCCGCCATCTCCTTCGCGAGCATTACATGCTCGCAGAAGGAGGTGGCGGCGGCCCACGCGCTCGCGCTCCGCACCATTGCCGCAATCATGCTGCCGAGCGAGAGGACTCCCACCCCGATGGCTGCCACGAGGTCACGCCTCGGCGCCTCCCACGTCCGCCAGCGTGTGCAGCCCTGAGTCCTCGCTCACGTCGCAGTGATGACACTCAGACGTTGGCTCCTTCCTGATCCGATGCAGGTGGTCCCCGAAGCACCCCTTCCCGGAGATCACCTGCGGCAGTCGGTACGAGAGGCTTCCGTGTCGCCTCTCCAGCCAATCCTCCATGATGGGCCTTACCGCCGCAGCACGGTGGTACCCACCCGGCCGAATTTTGTGACAATAATTTGTGTCATCAAATTTCTACCACCAGTATGTATGTATGCTGAAAGTACTCTATATCTATACCGCAGATTACCTAATAGTTCCTGTAGGTACTACAGAATATATATAATAGTATAGATTTTGATCGGAAAAAGAGAACATCTAGGACAGGACTTGAAACCGCGACCAGTCCCTTACAGGGGGAATGCTCTGACCAACTGACGAGCCACCTAGACAGACACTTTTTTAGAGCATTCCCCCTGTAAGGGACTGGTCGGGGGTTCAAGTCCCGTCCAAGATGTTCTCTTTTTCCGATCTAAATCTATAGGGAAAGTAAGCTTACTAATTGCTTAAAAAAAACATTGAATTATATAATAGCTCCAGCTACAGTATTACTTGCTTTGATGTTTAGAATAGCCGCCATTATAATAGCCTACTGCGTGTACTAGGATATGTAGGCATCAATAGTTGTTATTCCTTTGTTGAGAACTGCCAACAACACAATTCGAGCTTGTTAGGGTTGTTGGCAAAGTTATAAAAAATATCGACCTATAACTTTTTAGGAAAATGCATACAATTGACAATGCGTCTGCTTTTGTATAACTTTAATATTGTATTTGATTTATATTTATTACCGCCCCCTAAAGTGTCTATTGTTAAATTATCTAGGGTTTAAAAAATCCGAATTTTAATATGTTTTTTTAGGGTTTTTGGTGAATGTGGTGGTACATTAAAATTATCTGTACATGAAGAGCAGTAGTTCATCTCGCCTTGTCATTTACCATTGAACGGTGTGTTGTATATTTTGAGCATGTAGGTATAGAGGAGATTCCATTTTATACATGACCATTATACATAAGTACCTTTTTTTTTTTTTTTTTTTTATCGTGCGGAAATCCCTTCGGATACCCCCCCGCCGGCCAGCGGGGGCGGTTATGTCGGGCTTGCACCGACTAAAACCGCACGCCGTCTCGGGTCTTCAGACGCGGGGGTGTAAGGTTACCCATAGAGCATATCCCTCGCACCCCGGCTGACCCTGGGCCATCTCACCACTAACAGCATCGCTCAGCCTGTCTCCTCTGAAAGCAGAGGAGTACGGAGAGCGATGTGTTCCCGCCACGTTGGGTATTGGCCGACGATCAATGCCAACCCTATGAAGGGGTGAAGGGGAAGCCATTGACCGCCGCCCAGGGTGTACCAGCCGCCCCGATTCCGTTCCCCCCGGACTGCAGCGGGATCGGAATCGGAGCGACACTCGAGGAGGTTACCCAACACACACCCCTATACATAAGTACCTGATGATTTTATAACTGACCCGGTAAACTTAGAATCAAGATATGTTGGTTGCCTTATCAGCTGGTATTCGTGAATGTTTCATAGTTTTAATTATCCGAATTGCTTGTATAGGCACAGTATCCCAAGGGGGCCGAAGCTGGCCCAGGGTCAGCAGGTGTGCGAGAGAATTGCTTTATTTGTCCATTCGGGTCTCTAATGCCAAGGTGTAAGACCTTGGCATTAGAGACCCGAGACGGCGTTACCTTACCTACCGGTTTTGTTCGGTTCGAGTCCGACAGAACTACCCCCACTCTGGCCGACGGTAGGGAAACCGTGGCGATTACAACAAGAAAAAAAAACACTAAAGGCACGGTATTGGCGGAGATAAATCTAAAAAATCAAAGATCATGAAAATCGGTCCGCCCGTCCTCGAGTTTATCGCGGTTAGGACTAACACGACTTTGTTTTACGTATATATGTTAATATTTGACAGGAACGAGACAGTCGAAGAGCTTCATAAAAGGTTTAGACGAAAGAAGGACCAGCCAACTGACGAGACTCTCCAGAGGAAGCATGACTCTCGTCATAGAAGTGATAACATGACATTATCAACTGAACAGTCGCCTCACACTATGGGCTCGGACACATTGGATATAGAAAACCTAGAGGATCTGAAGGTGGAACAGATCATAACACTTTGCAAGGAAACAGGTAGGTTCGACGGAACGCCGTGAATCCCAGATATTCGACAACCTTCCCGAAAGGGAGAGCCAAGGAAAATAGATGAAATGGCCCTCACATGAAGGGTAGATCATCCGCCCGTTCGCCGGCGTCCTCGTTGGAAATAATAATACATATACTTATGTATATTATTAATTTTATTCTTAAGGCAAGGCGAGTGTGACTCTCGCCACAGAGTACATAAGCCATAGCTCCATGACGTGGCGGTAATTAAGTACATTATATCCCTGGTGATCAAATGTGTCAAAATCATTAATCTAAATGATCCGTCTTGGCATCCCTCACTGCTGCTAGTGATCGACAGATCTAGAGTACACGACATACCGCAAGTGCATTCAATAGTATGAATCCGACCGTGGTATGTTTAGTCCTTTATCGATGCAGTCGTGCAAGACATTTAGTCATAAAGCACGATAAACAGAATCGTTTCATTCGAAACGCATCATCGGCACATTTCAGCATTTTTATATTGACTATCCACCGGTAAAGTCAAGTGTATGAAAGTAAGCACACGGAATGGCGCTGAAAGCTTGTGCACTGCACTAATTGGCGACGAGTTTAGCTCCCTAGATGGGTAAAACTGTTATGCTCCATGGTTCCTCTTAGGGGTACAATGGAGAAAATATCTATAACCCAACGTTCCTCTCCTAACTTCTTCACTTAAGGTGTATAAATAAAAATACATTAAATGTTTTAATCTATATACATACGCTTGCACGACGTTTTGTGGTATCTATCTAACCCACTCTGTATTTATATAGTGAACACATTGGAGGCCGAACAATCAAATGGTTTGATAAAACAGCAACAGGCCACTCAGTGTCCGTGTCAGTACGCAAGACATAAACAGACTCGCGCAGGCACTGGTTATTAAAAGTCGTGAACATTTTGTAATAGGATTATATCCGAACATTCATAGTGGATGGTGGAATTTTTTCTGTTAATTCGCTGTTCGCCTCGGTAGAAATAATCCCACGGATTATTTACAAGGGTTCTGTATATGCCCGCTCTCTTGCAACGAATGGGATGTTTTTTTTCACAGCATTGCTTTTTTTTACTTCTTAAATTCGAATTCATTTAAGTATTTGTGCAATATCTCAACATAAAAAGGGATCCCGAAAACAATAACATTTTTGGATTTGAGGGGCGACGACAAAGGGAAAGTGGAGAATGAAAACGGGAAAGAAGGGGGTCTCAAACAAAACGTAAACAATGTTTCATTCCACTACATAAATCGAAATAGTTCGCCGGTCGAGCCGCTTTGCTCCTGCTGGTGAAACTCTAGATAGAGTATACACCAGTATACACATAAGTACTTACTTAATTGCAACTTTGTGACAGAGCAGTTCTATCGACCACTGTTATCGCTTAAGCCATTAGCCCGCAACCATCGACATAAAACTTGATTAGCCGTAAATACTTTTCTAGTCTAGTCTAGTTAGTTCTAGTCAGTTTAGTTCCATACATTGCAGTCGCATCGCTGCACTAACTCTGTAGATAAAGCCTAATGCTGAGTACACACTGCGGGACATATCTGGCTGGGGCAGTTGTCCTATCATCACGTGGTAAACACCCCCGCGCCACCCCGCCTCGCCACCCTGACCTCCCTCCCGCCAGCCGCCTTTCGCTTTGATCTCTGTGTTCTTAATTACGGGCTTCTCAAAAATCCGCTCGGCAAGTTTTACGGCAGTTATAAAGCTTCGCTCCCAGTGCCGCGAGTCGCGACCCCGCGCCCCGCGTCCCCCGCTCACGCCCTATCGATCTTAATGAGACGATTTCAATATAAACATACCACCCGGAGTTACTCGGTACGGGCTCCGGCACCTGGAACAACATGCCTTCGTGGAAACATAAACTCTTTTTTATACACAAATGCGTACAGTACACACCTTTTTAAAGCAAAGCTAACCTGTCCCTCGCTGCACACAGTTTGAGAGTTTACAACTGGCTCGGTATGTGATTCCCGTGACAATACTTTGGCTGTATTATATTTTACACAAACATACTTTGCTTTAGCATTTAAAATAGTATTCACGGTAAGAGAATGTTAAGAATATTTTACAATTCAATTCCAAAATTATTTTATTTAGTTTTGAAACGAAACACTTAATGTAAATGTACGTTCCGTGAATTAGTAACGCTCTCACGATTTTAATATTATCGTTAGAAGTTTTATTGTTTTACTTTTCGTATTTTGTTAATTTATTGCTGAATGTTTGAGCGAGGCGAGGCAGAATACTAGGTATTTACTGAGAGCGCTAGTGTCTGGGCCTAGCGACTAGTGCGAGAGAAATTGAGCAATAAGATAAGACGTTTAATCGGATTAAAGTTAACTAACCTGGTCTAGAGAAGGGATCAATGGAGTATTCAGTTTAATACCGCCGGCGGAGCACATTGTAAATGAAGTACCTACATACATACCTTCGTTTATAGTCGTATCACTTGTACGTTGACTTATAAATACTTTGTAGTGGCGCTCATTCGCTTACCGGATGTCCCTTGACCTGCCTTCCCGTATAATACGTGTCACTTATCAGAGGTATAAGGACATTTTTGATAAATTCCAATTTACTTTACACTCTACACATATTGAGTTTCGAAAAAATATAAATAAATTGGACTTGAAATAGGATATTAAACTAACTGCTGCGCTGCGCTGCTAACGCGACTCCGCCCGTGTGAAATAGTATGTACTGAGCCCGTTCCCACGACTCATAGAAACCTATTTCGGGGATAAAAAGCCTTTTTATAACTCTACTTTTAATATAATTTTTAATATAATCTATTTCTGTGTTAAATTTCATCCAAAGCCGTCCAGCCGTTTTTGCGTGAAAGAGTAACAAACATCCACACTCACTCACAAATTCATCCATCCTCACAAATTTTTCCACTTATAATATAAGTAGTATTATTATGAAAAACAAATACAGTATACAAATTTACCCGAAAATATAAATAGACACTACAACTCGTAGCAAACAATCACTTCATGAGTTCCTCAGGTAAAGATGTATCCTTGAACACGTGCAGCATACTTTAGTCAATGGTGTGAAGTATTTCAGAGAAGCTCCACGTAGACCTGGGTCTGAAGTCTGATTGGATACCCAGATGCCCAGGTCATATCCAGGGAAAATTTTCCGGCATGAAAAGAGTATGTAGATGTAGAATCCAGTGATCGGTTCTGACTGGAGATGATCTGCACTCGAACGGTGCTACATAAATGTATAAAATCATAAAATCTTTAGAACATGAAAAGGATGTTTCAACCTTAAAGTCATTGACACATTGAGTGTTCAGTAAATTTTTGAAGTATAGTAAATTCTCGTAATAATGTTAATAAATATTAAATAACCACTCGGGGCTTGTGACATCTCATCAAATCACTTCAGCATGGATCTCATCTGGCTATCATTAGAATTTTATTTTTAGTTTCTGTAATTTTTTCTGTACTGAGTAGAAACTGTGGTAGAAATGTATGATGAATAAAAAACATTTTTGACGTTTCTGTTTCCAAATTGATATCGTCAAAATTGATTCTTCCTTGTTTGTATCGACAGGATTTTCAGTCGATTAATTATCCTTCGTTTTTATTATTACTAAGTACTTACATTTCCAAGAATTTTATATCCCAGACGGCCTTAATAAACCGCCTTAGCACACTTACAGTTTGGGATTTATAGTTGCTTGACAGTATGATGCTTTTTAGTCCCTAAACTTCGAATGAAATTGTTTTATCTACACAATACACGTCCATTGTCAAGTTAAAAACAAGTAATGTCACGTTTCAAATTACGTATTCCCTAATCCCGATAGAATTGTTATCGTTCAACTCGAGCAGCGTGTTCACAGTTTTACGAAGCGCCGTCGCATTGCCCACGTGGCAGGGGCCGCCATCACTCGATTTTGTTAACCTTTCAATGCGATTGATTTATTAATCGACGTGGGGCCAGTGGTGCCTCCACCCGCACCTGGGGGGTTAACCTGCTCCCCGATACATTGTTTTGAACGTCAAAATATCCGTGAATAAACAAACCGATACTGAAACAGATATTTTTCATGAATACTTAATATCAAATTATTGCACGCAGTACCAGTAAAGGGTTGTGATGTGGAAACTGAGGTTACGTAGTAACTATTTAGTAATCTGTGACTGAGGCCTCATTCTGAGTAACTACAAGTCGGTCTAAAAAAACTTTCTTGAGCCGAAAGTAATAACTATCTAATCGTACGAGAGGCGGGTGAAGAATGTGAGGATACTATATTTTGATTTCGATATGGATAGGGGCAAAAATCTTGACAATGTGCTCTAGATGCGCAGTAACGAGTTTCTTGGTCTCGTTGGACAGAGGCGCGCCAATCAACCAATCATAAATATATAAAACTAATCACGAACTCGAAGGGCTCGCGTCATTGGTTCACCAGTCTTTTTTTTTTATTTTTTGATGGGCGAGTTAGTGCACATGCGTGAACTTTTTGACTTTTGGTCAAGATTTTTGTCCCGAGGGATGCTTGTATGTGATTCAAAATCGTCGTATAAAGAGTTGTGTATTGACATGGTCACTCGATACATTGTCACCATACATTTGCAAAATTCTCGACATCGACATCGTGTGCTATATTGAAAAATATAATGTATTTATTTATGTAATATTCATTTCTGAAAGGTACGCTTACAGATTGCTGCCATTGCATGACAGGAAACATTTGGAAACAGCTACAGAACAGAATAGACACAGTCACTCAGAATAAGCGCCTGGTGGTAATGCAATGTTCATTACATGATTACGTTATTATTTACTCGTTGTTGAACGACAGCGGCGCCGCGTGGGCGGCCTCCCTTGTTACAAACTCTCTAACCCTGCACCGCGTCTAGGACATAAACAGCTCTTTGCGGCGACACTGGCCCCTGACGGCGGCGATACTGGCCCCTCACGGGCGGTATAGCCACGATAAAAATAATACGCTTTAAACTCCTTTGAAGCGTCCAATATTATGGAACATCGTCGTAGTCGGAGTAACTGATATTTTACAAATTGTAATTTAAACCGGTGCAGTTATCGGAGCGATATCTCGCGCGCACTGGACCGCACTGATAGACTCATGCCATTAACATCAGAATGCTCACATGTAATGTGAACTGAGTCTTGATTGAGGAGATTAAATGTCGTCTACAAACAATTAACAGGGGTGAGTTTTTATGACAATAGAAACGCGGCTGGTTCGTATGGAGTAACGGCGCTGCGAGAAAAGAGAGCATTGAAAGTTCATGTTTTATTTAGTGATCCAACTGTTATTTTTCAACAGAGAATTAAGTGCTAGATCAGATGCACATAAACATCTTAAAGAAAGAAATCTTAATTTGAAGAATTTAGCAAATTATAACAAAAGTAGAGTTATAAAAAGAGAGACCTTATTAATGACTTTCGCTTTGTAATAAATCTTTTATAATTTGAGATTTAATATCTTATAATTACTTTGAGTTAACTGACGCGTTTGAACGAATTCCTAATCTTATTATCTGATTTCTCAACAGGTAACAATGTCAGAGTCGGCTCTTGGTGGCCCGTCGTCGCTCGACGAGCACTTTTATCGCTTTACGTTCGACGACGTAAATTAAAAACGATTCTTCGTTCTTATTCAATCGGCACAAAGTTATACTCGTTTTTCACTAGGGACATTAAAATACAGTTCGAGCGCAACTTTTTGCAAAATAATAAACGAAATTAATATCCACAATATTTTAAAACTACAAAGCATCAAATAAAAAGCATTCAATTTTATAGCTCCTTTTTGTTATTAAAAAATCCAAATCCCTTACGAATAACCCTTAATTTTTATTATTAAGCTGAACAGGCGATAATATTAAATTTTATGTGTCGAGCGCCGAGGGGGGGACTCTGAGAGAACGAGGCAAATTATCGTGAACACAATAACATGCGAGTACTTGTCGGTGCACGTGGCGAACGAGCCCGCTCCGCTCGCTCCGCATGGGTGTATAATCGAATGTAATTAAAAACCTCGTCGAGATCACTACTAGCGTTGTGCAGCGAACGTTTCATTTGAAATAGCCTATTATCGAAAATGTGCCGCGGAAAAAAATAACAAAGCTCCGCGCTGTGAAATGAAAAGGAACGAGAGGGTGGGGGTTAGTTGGGGCAGGCGAGCGCCAGCATTAATGGCAGTCTATGTATCGATTCATTTCGTTTTTCTATTAGGCGCCGTCAGCCGCAGCTGACGCGGCGGCTCCTGCCCGCAGCCCGCAGCCCGCGCGGACGCTCGGCCTGCGCTTTGATCCCGGAGCACAAGCCACTAAGAATCCCGTCAAGCGCACGCTGTTGCAGTCTGCATGCATTAAACATTTAAACCTTCGCTTGCAGTATGCCTGTTCCTACTCCAATATAGCTAATTCCAGTCCTTGATTCAAGTTAATTACCCAGTTGTTCAACATAAATGGTTTCACTAAACAGTATTATTTGTTTAATTAGCCTCAAGTGGATTTGGAGCGGAATAGTATTTAGTTATTTGGAAAGTTTTAACAATGGCGGCAAATAATTAGAGGTTCAGTCGTGAATGATGAATTGAAATATATCGATATTTATAGAGCCTTCGCGCTGACGAACCCTGAAATGTGTCAACTTGCAATAATAACGTGACCGTGAGTTTATTGACGCGTTTTCCTCGGAAGGTATAATTCAATAGGCTTTATTAAATGCTGATATCCATAAATGTTGCTTTAATAACTAATTTACCTCAGTCATATGAAATTATAATAAAATACAAATTATGTTGAAATATTTATTATACATATTTATAAATTACCGAAGTGAACTGACGAATCGTTACTGTCTCTGCCTACCCTTAAACGAATACAGTCTCGAACTGTAGCCTAGTGTGGCTGTGAACTAAACACATTTAGGTTTATGAGTTGTTGACACATTTTACGTGAACACATACGAGTTCAAATCCGATTCGTTGAACTGTAATGGTGAACGAACCTTTTAGCTCCCTTCACAAATTCTCTGTTAAAATTGGTATTGTTCAGGCTTCATCGATTTTTTTAAGTTCAAAAGACGCACTTGTGTTGTCAAAGGAACAATAGGGGGTACATTGTTTTCCCTTCCGTGTGGAGCGGCGGCGGACGGCGCGGCGCCCGCGTCTTTCGACGAACCCTACTGAACCATCGATGTTTGATCCATACCTTATTATCGATAATACATTGAGCGTGAACCTCACTATCGAATGGATTCGATAGTTCCAAACAATAGTTTGAAGCACAATTTGACACGGCAGCCGGCGAGACGATTCACCGTGACGCAGGACGTGATCGATCAGATATCGAAAGCGGTAAGTTGAAACTTCACCAGCTGTAATTATTAATTAAAATTTATTTTCAAACCTATCCTGTTCTAGCTTTTTTTTGTAAATTTAACTATACAGGACGTATTTATATTGTCTCGCAATACTTATAGATGCGGTTAATGCTCGCCTAATGCGAACCTGGGGTCCGCATTATAACTGTGACTGTGATGACTAGGTATAACTCGCGCTAAACTTCTTGGCCACTCTGAACATAGCCGCGAGTTCGGACTGGCGCATGGTGGGTCATACATAGTATCGTTTTTTTTTCGTGCGGAAAGTCCTTCGGATACCCCCCCGCCGGCCAGCGCGGGCGGTATGTCGGGCTTGAACCGGCTAAAACCGCACGCCGCCTCGGGTCTTAAGGTTGCCCATTGAGCATATCCCTCGCACCCCGACCGACCCTGGGCCATCTTCGGTTTAAATGATTATAAAGTAAGAAGTTAAATATACTGGAACATTCTAGGTGAATGGAAGGTTTTTCGTAACATTGTTTTGATTCACTAATAAAATATTGAGTCAATTTTGTTGATAATTTAACTCGAAACAAAATCTTTGTATTTTATACATATTATAATAGTCATATGTCACAATCATTCGATAATCATTGAAATCTCTGATCTATGATAGAATAATCAAAGAAAATAACACACTGATAATAACAAAGTTAATTTGATTTTGACTGTACTGCCAGAAAAATTTTAGTCTTAAAAAACACAATTTATATAGATAACGATTCGTGTTTTGTCATGTTAACAATTCCGATAGATGTATCCTGAGTCAGCTGTGCTACAAGTGTGTAGGCGACAGTTTACAAAGATGGCTCGATAGTTAATCGGACTTAATCGTTATCTCCTGTTTCAGATTGTCGTGAGTTCGAGTCCCGGTCTCAATACTGACTTTTTGCAATTTAAATTTACTACAACTTGTGTAGGAGTGTTCAAGATATTAAAAAGAAATGAATATATCGTGATAATCATTAATATATGTTATAATAATATGTTAACATATAACAGTTAATTGAAGTTACGCATTATGAAAATTTAATTCTCAGAATAAAATGTTTGCTAATTACAATATTTTTAATCAATCATAATGATAAAAAATCACCGCGCAAATAAATATGTATGTATGTTGTATATTGTTGTATGTATGTAACAAATGATCACTTTCTTCCACAAGAGTTTATGGCATTTTTATGGTATGGCGTGACGGCTCCGAATTATCTTAGTTTCTCCAAATGACTCCTTCAAAAAGGCATAAAAAGCTTTTTATAAGGTCGGGGGTATAGTTCAAGAGGCCTTATTACCTGCCTTTCCCCTTTCCTATTCTCCTGTCTATCTCTCCACTCCCTTTTTCCTATATTAGGTGGTAAAACTCAATCCTTGATATGGCAACAGCATGGTAACCGCATGGTAACAGCTCACAATTAGGTGAACCGTCTCTGACACACTGGAATCTTGAATTTTACCACTTACCGCATAACTGTCGTACTCACCTAGCCACTGCATAAATGAAAGAACTGTAGTTTTGGAATTAACCCTATGCGGGGTGCCCGGCAACGGACACTTGGGGAGGACACCGTGCGGTTTTAGTCGAGACACGACATAACCACCCCCGCTGGCCAGCGGGGTGGTATCCGAAGGGATTTGCGCACGTAAAATAATAAAAAAATGGCATAGAGAAGTTATTACGAGCTATAGAATTCTGAGATTCGATTCGATGCCTATTGCATATGTATACAAAGGTATAAAATACTTTTTATTAAAATCACAGACATTCACAGACGGTGTGTTTGCATCACAAATAAAACGATATATTGTATAGTTTTGCATAAATAATGCACCTGTCCCTCACCCCTGGCTTTTGAATCCAATGCGGATGAGAATTTCATTAACTTTTGCTTTCCCAGCGAGCGACGAGCGAGGAGTAGCCGCGCGTGCCATTTATTTATATCGAGGCGAGGCGAGGCCTTTGATTATTATTTATTTGTTTATTCCGCTTACGTCATGCATGAGGCATGACCTATCGTAGAATTTGGTTTCAGACATAAGGAACGGAATGAGTTTGATATTCTCTATGTTGCAGGCTGCGGAGAATATGGAGAACTATTTGTGGGTGGTATGGGTAGCCATACTTTTCCATGGTCTTACTATCAGCGGCAAGCGGCGGACAACTGACATGATGATGAATGCAATGCTTTCCAGCATGTAAAGGTCGGTTTAACATTGAAAGTATAACCACATTATGACATGCTGCTTCTCGCAGAGTTTGTGAGAGTACCAGAGGTGGTAAATACTTTCTTTATTTGTTCTCATGTTCGTTTGATTGCTGCACTCTCTTTGCAACGCGTACGTGTCTTCTCTGGTGTTACAGACATACAGGATGTAAACGTTAAGTGTATCCAGACGATTATTTCGTCAATTTTAAAGATATTGTAAACCTTTGAACTGATATGAAATCTGCATCGCTTCATCTATAAATTGAGAGATAAGTATATTAGAAAAGAAACAAAATATGGTCACGTGCTTACCATTTGTACTTTAACGGCCTCCGATACATTGTACTATGGCCCGGTTTGTTTGTAATTTGATACTTTGATTAGCTCTACTAAGATTTTCGGATATTTATTTTTAATACACAGTTGAGCACTTTTAGTTACTTTCATTGGAACCTGTACTGTGAAATAATAAACAATGAAAAGGAATGGATTTTTCGCATACGTCAGGTGACATCTTCCTTTACTCCAATGGTGCTAAGGAAAATCCGCCAATACGAGCATGACTTAGGTCGGATATTACCAGTGAAGATCAATGCGATCAAGTCGAAGTACTTACCTTTTTTTTTTCGTGCGGAAATCCCTTCGGATACCCCCCCGCCGGCCAGCGGGAGCGGTTATGTCGGGCTTGAACCGACTAAAACCGCACGCCGTCTCGGGTCTGCAGACGCCGGGGTGTAAGGTTGCCCATAGAGCATATCCCTCGCACCCCTACTGAACAAGTCGAAGTACCTAAACTGTGTTGAGTAGACAGATAGAAGACTCTTTATTGCCCACAATCAGAATCCGTTCCGTAGTTTTTGCGTCCATAGAGAAGGAACAGACAATAAAAAAAAAAATGTGTTCAGTATCGTTCATTTGACATAAACCAAGTCTCTTTTTTTTAAATATCTCCAATATACAGACACAGGTAATTTATAATTGTATAATAGTAGGATAGAAGGTAGAAAAACATATTTTATATACAAAGTATTTTATTTACCATGTAACCATTTTTAGGGTTCCGTTGCCAAATAGCAATAAACGGAACCCTTATAGATTCGTCATGTCTGTCTGCCTGTCCGTCCGTATGTCACAGCCACTTTTTTCCGAAACTATAAGAACTATGCTGTTGAAACTTGGTATGTAGATGTATTCTGTGAACCGCATTAAGATTTTCACAAAAATAGAAAAAAAAACAATAAATTTTGGGGGTTCCCCATACTTAGAACTGAAAATTAAAAAAATTGACAAACCTATACGTGTGTAGGTCTTTAAAAATGATATTGAGGTTTCTAATATATTTTTTTTCTAAACTGAATAGTTTGCGCGATAGACACTTCCAAAGTGGTAAAATGTGTGCCACCCCCCCCCCCCTGTAACTTCTAAAATAAGAGAATGATAAAGCTAAAAAAATATATGATGTACATTACCATATAAACTGCCAACGAAAATTGGTTTCAGCGAGATCTAGTACTACTTTTTTTTTAATACGTCATAAATCATAAACCGCAATTTAACTTTCATTCAATCAGCTCAAATATGAAAATTAAAAACATTATCATGTTACTTGCTGCTACGGAACCCTTAATGGGCGAGTATGACTCGCACTTGGCCGCTTTTTTAAATTTTGAGGCGCTCTGTGCTAACACCATTGCAGTTACAATTTTATAATAGTATAGTTAAATATGGAGTAGCATAAAAGAGATATTGGTACTATATTACACTTAACAATTGAAATGACCTCGTGTCAGCACACCACGCATTAACTTTGCCGCGTGTCATGAAATTGGACTCAAAAGGAACCGACGACGTAATTAGTCCATAGATTCATGGGATCTCAAATGCTACAGAACAAAAGATGGGAGGAGGTGGGTACCAAGCACAGCGTCCCGAGTTCGATAGCCTGATCAGACAGTGGTATATTTTCGACATGATTTGTCGGAAGTTTACGCGAATGTCACACATTGAAATAAAACTATTTATAACGGATTTTATCGCGATTTATTTGATATTATTTTATATTTTACATTGATCCTGACGTTTCGGTTTCTTTTCAGCAGCCATGGTCACGGGGAATATAAAATAATATAAAATAACATCAAATAAATCGCGATAGATTCCGTTAAAAATAGTTTTATTTCAATGGTATATTTTCTGTTAACAAATTCTAAGTAGCTGCAGGAGTCAAGACAAAGTTTCCAGTTGACGTTAGACAACATAGAAATAGATCTCTGCCTACCTCTTCAAAGGTTTATTGGCGTGAGTACTTCATATCATGTGAGCGTAGAGCTTGTTCATGTTACCTAAATTATTATACTCTCTAATGCATCAAAGCCCATGGCGTTGCCGCAGCTCGATAAAAAAAAGCTAAGTGCTCTAACTTTTTTAGTACATAAAACCGCCTGTGCCCGCGGCTCCACTGGTGTGGAACATGTAGGTACTATTCCCGACCGGGGTGTGTGTTGGGTAACCTCCTCGAGTGTCGCTCCGATTCCGATCCCGCTGCAGTCCGGGGGGAACTGAATCGGAGCGGCCGGTACACCCTGGGCGGCGGTCAATGGCTTCCCCTTCACCCCTTCATAGGGTTGGCATTGATCGTCGGCCAATACCCAACGTGGCGGGAACACATCGCTCTCCGTACTCCTCTGCTTTCAGAGGAGACAGGATGAGCGGTGCTGTTAGTGGTGAGATGGCCCAGGGTCAGCCGGGGTGCGAGGGATATGCTCTATGGGTAACCTTACACCCCGGCGTCTGAAGACCCGAGACGGTGTGCGGTTTTAGTCGGTGCAAGCCCGACATAACCGCCCCCGCTGGGCGGCGGGGGGGGTATCCGAAGGGAAAAAAAAAAAAAAAAGGTACTATTCCCGACCCAAGATCTTATCTCCAGGATAAAAGCCTATGTCCCATTCCCAGTTGAAATCTGTTCGTGTGGAATTTTAGTAACATCCACCCAGCCGGTTTGCATGGTTAAGTAACCAACAAACTCACTTTAGTCTTAAGCAACCCGCCCTCGCTCGATTCGTTTTATATGAGTTGTTTTGTATGGTGTTTTGAGCTCGCTGTCTAAGTGTCTAACACGCCAGTCGCCAAACTTTTCGCATACGTTGGCATCTAAAACAACTAACATCCATAAACTAATATGCAACACGCAGTTGGCACAGCTCTGATGCTTTGTTAGTCCACATGTCGCTAACCCGCTTCACATTACAAACTGTCACTTGACACAATCAGATTAAAAGTTTATAAAGGGTCACCAGTCACACAATATGTCAGCTCTGTTTTATTTGTTTTGGGGATTAAAACGGTCATATTGGGCCGAGGGATAACAGACCTAGGATCAATTGGAAGTTTGCTGGTGTACACAGCTAAGCCGTCACGCGCTCGGCCAGCTCTCACGATTCCACTTTAATTCATCACGAAATGTTGACGACGAATACGGAACGAATATGCGCCGCTGCACTCACGGCGAGAAAACCTTCATCGGAAACATTTTAGTTCACAATACCTTGCTGTATTTTTACACAGCCGTAATTATAGTCCTGAACAAAATAAGTGATGGATTGTAAGCTAATTTTTCGAACCGTTATTTGAATGTTTTCGTGGTACAGTGTCACTTTAGGCCTCGGCTCCAACTTAACAAAGCCTTGCTACACAAAAAAATGAGTAAAAAAAGTCTCTTTCATCTACGATTGACGTCGCAGCCGCTTTTGATCCAGCCTGTTATTACAACTTACTTGTTATTTATAAATCGGCGTAATAGCGCCTGTCAAAGGCCCATGCGAGGCAGATTCGTTATAAATCATATTATGTATACTGTGTGAGATCATTGTGAGGCAGGACTGGACTGGGACCTCCCCATTATGTATGTACATACTAGGAGTCCTCAACTTCAATAGCTCGGCGGCATGTGGGGCATTACCATAACTGGACGGCTTTATTTCGTATCTACAATATTCTTTGGCCTTCATACGTATAGAATATATTTCGAAATCGGCTTCTAAAAGGATTGTAAAAGAATATTTTCGCTTTAGTTCTGTACACAAGACGAGTTTTGACTTTCGCTTTTGAGTTTTGCAGTGAGATAACGTTTTCTTTTTGTATATACAGTGGACCCCCGGTCCGACAAACGTTTTCGGATTATAGAATCGAAGCATAAATGAATCGGTGTTTTTTTTAAAAGAGTACCTTATAATCCGTCCAATTACAGATTAAATTTATCCGATTACATAGTACCTACTGCCTGAGACCCTCTGTATACCCTCTGGATATTTTTGAAAAAAAAAGTACCTTTTAATCCGACAAATTACAGATCGAAATTATAAGATTCTATCTGAACTACAAATCGTACTAGATTGCATACATACGCATTTCCTCTCGATATATACTCGATGGCAGGCCACATATTATGGTTGATGGTCCCAACAAATATTTGGAACAGTTTCGTCACCCATTTTCATCATCATCCCCAAAGCGATTTTCCAGTTGCTTCCAAACTTCTGAATAGTTCTGAAATATAGAGCCAAGCGTCCCCTTATTGTGTTTGATGCGCTACTTACGTCCTACCTCCCAACCGCTCTTTGGCAGGTGCACCAATAGCAGATGGGGTTGTCTTGGGTGGAGTCGCCCCCAGGTGTCGCCTGGGTCCTGTACAGTGTACACCCACTACATTTCATAAAATAGGCACTGAGAAGACCAAAGAAGTCCATTACTGTTTATGTTTGTGACTGCGATGCTGTTCACGCGTCTGCTATTTTTACGAACGGTGTCATAAAAACTTTATTCTTATCTTTATCGTCCACAAAATTATATCTCTTTATGAAGCACATAAATGGATATTTCATGAACAAAGGCGAGCTTGAGGCAATGTTGAGTTATAGGTTAGGTATAGGTAGAGTTTCTGTAAGAACTGAGAAGTTCTCGGCCGGCTTGCTAGGGAATTACCACTCTATTTTTTAAGATTATTAGCAACCGAAATTGCCCACTTACCCCTCCAGCTACGGTAAATTGCTTGTGTTAGCAGTGGGATCACGTCGGTAGTATAATGGCCAGGATTCGAACCCGGGACCTCTTGATACTAGAGCCGACTCCTTAACCATTAAGTTACCGACGCTTCATATGGGCTTAAGTAGCAGTTAGTTACATTTCGTATACTTTGTAAATAGGCCTTTTCTCGGGGATACAGGCGTGAAGTTATGTTTTTTCTTATGTTAATTATCACCTTATAAATAGTCAAAAATATGAAAGCAGAGGATCGCTTCTGTTCTATTATGCCTACGCATAACATTTCAAAATGAGAAAACATAATTAATGTGTTATGTTGAAGTTTTAAATTAATAAAATATCCATATCCATCCGATTAAACATGCCGTCTAACCTAACAACAATCCCCCCATTACGTGGGCTTAGAACATATATTATGGGCGTTAATGCAACATCATATTGTATTCGCCTGCCTTATGTATACATACTTAGACGTACTCACATAAGTTCGGAACTACGAGGGCGATGCTTCGCCTTGGTTCTCCATTCTCTTAGAGCCTAGGTGAAACACGGGTCCGGAACTCCGGGCTCGGACCTATATATATGTACTTAGTCTAATTAACATCGTCGACAAAGATCAAATGCTTTACCATAAAGCGAAGTGCCTCACATAAAAAGAAATCTATAATACCAATGAAAGTACATCTTCCAATAACCAAATATGCTTCACAAAAGCTAGGGGCGCGTAGGTAGGTACTGCCCATACTTAACAAGGTTCAGTGAGAATAAACGTGTATTGTATGGCTCTCAGAGACTTAGAACCAATTGCTTATTGATGTGAAACTTTTGCCATTAAATAACTTATAAATAGTATGCACTTATTTATAGCCGGCCGTAAAAAATATATGATTCAGGGAACTCTTAGCGTACTCGTAAAAAGGTGAAGGGGGGACTTTTGTCTTATTCGGTTCAAATACTAAGAAGTGTGGCCCTTGCTGACAAACTTCGTTGTTTACCGACTTCAATAGCTATAGGTAATATTACTTGCGAATGGAAAATTTGGGCAGGTACGGGTTGCCGTCGAAGCGTAAGCAGAGACAGCGGGTTTTTTAGGAGGGGTGTGAAAAGGCATCAAGCGATGTCGTCATTCATGCTGAAAGTACTATTGTAGCATTATTGGTGCCTATCTATAACGATGGTCTTCATTCCGTGTTGTGATTTTTGGTTAAAAGTAATAGACACGAATCGATTGCCGTCAAATGGGAACTTCTTTATTATCGATTTGAAAATATACCTATGATAATGTTGTTATTTTGCCCTTGTTCTACTGGGTCTGGAACCACGTCGTGGTAATCACCATTCAACGAGAACCTCTGTGGCGTAGCGGTAGTGCATTGGTCTGCTACAACAGGGGCCACGAGTTCGATTCCCGCTCATTGCAAAATATTGTATGCATGAATGTGTCTATTTGCATTGGTCTGGATGTTTCTATATATAATATATGTATGTATTTACAAAAAAAAAGTATAGAAATATGTTTATCCGCATTCAGGAACCCATAACACAAGCTAGTTCAACTATGCTTACTTTGGGTCTAGAAAGCGCTGTGTAGAATGTCGTAGAATATTTATTTATTATTTATTTATAGATTTACCTACACTGAATCCCGAGTTAGATGCCTGGCTCTGCAAAATATCGAACTATAAAAAAATAATACTTACGTTTAAGTTGACCTATTGTTGTCAACTCAATCTCTTAACTGGGACTTGAACAGCATACACCTCTGCTTACCCCTTACGAGATATACGGGCGTGAGTTATATGTTAGGTAAGTATACATAAGACGAACGTTTTTAATTAAAATACAAGCAATCGCTTTCACTGCACTGCCAAAGTAGTGTCACTTTAGAGATGTGCTTTTGTATGTCGTGTGAGCCACACAACGCAAGTTGTGTTGACACACTCCATGTGTCTAATGGCATCGCAGCACAGCACACGTGAGGGTGGCTATTTGTTGTACATTAGCGGGCGGCGGCGGCCGCGCCTTTGACGTCAGTAGGTATACATCTGCGGGCTCAGCTGCGGCGCCCGTCGGCACGACGCGGCTCTAATCTCGGACTTGCTTCTGAAGGGGACAGATCCTTTGAAACTCTTGTATTTGCATCGCTATACCAGAACTCATTTAGTAAGAACTAAGTAAAGTGCGCTTAGGTACTTAGTGGACGTCCACTCGTTTAGAATTAAACTAGAATTAGTTTCAGGCAAATAAATTAAATCCTTGAAGAGTATGTAAGTTAAATCTAAATGATTTTAATAATAATTTTACCATTTGGCTGTTGAGGGTGGATTATTGTGTACACGCAGCTTTTTTCTCACACAGATAGGTACACCCTCGCAGGGGTGCGACTGGTTGGATCACCTCCAAGTTTGGTGCACCCTGGGCAACGTGGGCGATGACGCATCATTGATTGCTTCTCTGGAGTAGCTGGCGTCAACTTCAACGGCCAAGAGTCTAACCAACCGGCCCGGGCCAGCTGACCCCATTGCACGAGGGGATCGGAGTGTGGCGGGCCTGCAAGGCCCGCGGGGCCGGGGGGGGGGTCGCTCCATGTACCCCTCTGCTGTTATCAGAGGGGACAGTGCGAATGGCCCAGGGTCAGTCGGAGTGCGATGGATATGCTCTACAGACGCCAGGGTGTCAGGTTACCCCCCGGCGTCTGTAGACCCGAGACGGCGTGCGGTTTTAGTCGGTTCAAGCCCGACATAACCGCCCCCGCTAGCCGGCGGGGGGGGGGGGTATCCGAAGGGATTTCCGCACAATAAAAAAAAAAGGTACACCCTCGCACGTGCGCTCAAACACACGCACGACGTGAGGTAGATAAATAGATATATAACTATTAATTGTACACCAAAATGTATAGTACAGACATAAATAGATATATAACTATTAATTGTACACCAAAATGTATAGTACAGACATAAATAGATATATAACTATTAATTGTACACCAAAATGTATAGTACAGACATAAATAGATATATAACTATTTATTGTACACCAAAATGTATAGTACAGACATAAATAGATATATAACTATTTATTGTACACCAAAATGTATAGTACAGACATAAATAAATAGGATATAATTGTATCGGCCTTATCAGGTGTCAATCAACTAATCTATTGCATATATATCTTTAGGCTTTCAAGGCCGGCGTAGCATGTACAATTTACTACTGCCGGAGTGTTTGGCCGTGGTCCATATGAAACTTTCAGTCACAGAGAATTCGCCGAGAGGGGTTCTACGCACTCGTCACCGCACGGACCTGTACCACTGAGGATATCGATCGCAGTAATCGACGAAACGTTTGGAACGCAAGTTTTATATGGACGACGACGGCCAAACAGCCCGGAAGCAATATATTCTACATAATCTATTGCAGTTCACCGCAAGATATAGACCCCTACCAATATACGGTATACCACACGGTCCTCCACTCACAGCATTCAGCTTATCCCAGATATATTTTCCAGTTCATCACTCCACCTGGCTGAGGGATGTCCTACCTTCCGTTTGCCAATTCGCGGTGTCCACTCTAGGTCTCGTTTGCTCCAACGGCCATCAGTCCTTCGGCAGATGTGGCGAGCCTATTGCCACGTCAGCTAACTTTAGGTCTTTGTCGGATGAAGTGGAACCAGTAGACTAAAGAGCCGTATACAAATAACAAATATACCTTTTTTTTCGTGCGGAAATCCCTTCAGATACCCCCCGCTGGGCAGCGGGGGTGGTTATGTCGGGCTTGAGCCGACTAAAACCGCACTCCGTTTCGGGTCTTAAAACGCCGGGGTGTAAGGTTGCCCATAGAGCATATCCCTCGCACCCCGATATAACAAAAATACCTACCTATCTAAAATAACTTCGAACGACTTTTTCATAAAAGAAGAAGTTTGGAAACCATTGTAACAGATGGCGATTCATTGGCGACTAAATAGGAGACCATAACGAATCCAGCCTATATTTGGTTCGTGTCCAAGTTACACAAGGCCGAGTGCTCCGCCGCGTCCGAGCGCAAAGTGACTAGTGGGGGCCAAACGTGTTTCCTTCCTTTCCCACACTTATGTCGCTCCCTTTCTTTGGTGTTATTATCTCTCACAATTTATCATTCGCTTCTTAGATTTTTTTGGTAACATATACTAACATTTACATCTGAAACAAGCTGATGCCCGCGGCTCCGACCGCGTGTAGCTCGATAATCCCTTTTTGGTCATGTCTCCGGTTCTACTTAACCAATTGTAATAAAAATACGGCAGATTTTAATTCTGACCAGGACTTTTCTAATAAAAAAACCGTATCAAAGTAATTATGTTCAGTAGTTTTTACCGCCATCGCCAAAAATCGGCCCAGCCTTTCCAGAGCTTACCTAATTCAAACATACAGAAAGACAGACAGAGAAATGATAAAAAAAATGTTTTTTTTTATCGTGGGTACCGTGTACACATTCATTTGCATGCATTGAAAAACTGTAAGTTAACGTTACAAATCGTTACAAACGACACTAGAAAAACTAGAAAAGACACTATGAAAAACATATTTCATATTGTATTGGATTATTTTATTTTCTCGCAATCGTAGTGAAAAGTATAGTGTAACACACGGCGCTAAAACCCATTAAAACTTGGTTTCTATTTACTCCCTCGCTAAAGCTCGGGAGAAAAACTACCTCGTATATAATGGGTCATTTTAGCTCCTTGTATAACAATCTACTATTGTATATTGTATACAATATAGATAGTTACAAGGACATATTCTAGGACAGTAGTTCTAAATTCGTCACTAGAGACACGAAAAGTAATTCTCGCTAAGCGTCCGGTCCGTAGTCGGTCTCAGTCGACTCAACGAAATGCACCATTGAATACGTGTACAATGCAATGCCTGGGCTTCCGAGAATAATACGTATGGAATCGTGATCACAAAGGAATATTTACTAATTAATAGCGTTTACCGCGATCTCATTTCATTTCAACGACATTTTCCAACTGTCACAGACAATGGCTAGCGTTGCATAAACATTAGTTAGGGCGCGTCCCCGTCGCAATGTTTACAACTCCTGACCGGTTCGTGTTCTCTTATTTGCGTCTAGAAATGCAATTGCAAGAATGTCTGTTCTGAGAAAACTCATCAAACTTGGTTTAAAACACCTTTTGGTTAAAGAAAGATACATCAGAGACTGATGAGACGGGGCATCAAATTAAGAAACGATGTGTTAAGTATTAAAATTGGCGGTAATCTAATGGTAAGGCATCGGATTTGCTATCGAGCGGTCGTGGGTTCGAACCCCAGCCATTATACTACGAACGTGAACCCACTCCTAACACCAGCAATTGAGTTTTGCTGGAGAGGTTATTGAAATAAAACTATTTTATCTACACTCAAATCGAAAAAATCGAATTACGAATTCAAAGACGATTCTATACATACGCACTTTATAAACGCATATACATAAAATTAAAAATAAAACTTATTATAGTATGTACCGCCAACTGTATCATAAAACTCATTATAGTATCGCTATCTTTTTTTTTTTTATTCATTAAACTAGTCTAAGGTTTTAGGCTGAATATGGAAGAAAAGGCGATGCGTAGTTCGAACTGTGAAAAAAAAATGGCGCCCTTGTAACCTACCTACTTTGTTTAATTTCCTATGAGTGAAGATAAAGTGTATGAAACTGCATATAACTTAGGTATTAAAACACTGGGGTGTGTGTTGGGTAACCTCCTCGAGTGTCGCTCCGATTCCGATCCCGCTGCAGTCCGGGGGGAACGGAATCGGAGCGGCCGGTACACCCTGGGCGGCGGTCAATGGCTTCCCCTTCACCCCTTCATAGGGTTGGCATTGATCGTCGGCCAATACCCAACGTGGCGGGAACACATCGCTCTCCGTACTCCTCTGCTTTCAGAGGAGACAGGATGAGCGATGCTGTTAATGGTGAGATGGCCCAGGGTCAGCCGGGGTGCGAGGGATATGCTCTATGGGTAACCTTACACCCCGGCGTCTGAAGACCCGAGACGGCGTGCGGTTTTAGTCGGTGCAAGCTCGACATAACCGTCCCCGCTGGCAGGCGGGGGGGTATCCGAAGGGATTTCCGCACGACAAAAAAAAAAAAAAAAAGGTATTAAAACACTCGAGTCAACCTATTATCGCATAAACAGACTCTCGTGTTTTAATACCCCTTCTTATATGACAGTTGCATAAACTACTATTAACGGATTCTATCGCGATTTATTTGATGGTATTTAATTATTTACATTGAACCCGACGTTTCGGGTGCTTTTCAGCAGCCATGGTCACGGGGAGACTAAAGATGGTGGTTGTGTTGTAGTTTGAAGTCTAAGTTATCTCAAAGTACCCGAACTATGTTGAATTGTTGGTGTTACTATTTACGCAGAATGAGCTCACAGTGTCATGAAGTCTTGTTGTATATTGCTTTTTCTTGGAATTAATTAAGTGACCAACCGCGGTAGCCTAGTGGTATGGGTAAAGGACTGCTGAGACGAGGTCTCGGGTTCGATCCCAGGTTTTACCATGGCACACACCAATGACTTTTCGATGCTTTTCGAAGTTATGTGTGTATTTATCGCAGGTTTATAAGTGCCCGGTTAATGGCAATAGGCTCGCCACCTATTATATTGGGACCTAAACATAAACTGGCGAAATGTGGGTGCTAGCACCTCTGCCTACCCCTTCGGGGATATAGGCGTGAGTTTATGTTATGTTATGTTTTAATTAAGTGAATGGCTGGGTCCCAAGCTGGTGGTACATCCCAACCATCTCAACCATCAAATAGTTTCATTTCAATGTGTGACATTCGCGTAAACTTCCGACAATATCAATAATATTATTGTTAAAAAATAACAAAGTCCAATTTCATTCACCCAAAGTAATGTATGTATAATGAGGAAGGCGTCCTGAGGCAAAATGTAGTCGGTGCACGGTGCAGTGGTGCGTATCGTGCAGCGGGTTCGATTTCTGATGAAAAAAGTTTATGGGTGTGTAGTGTAATTAAATATAGGAAAGGTATTTCGACATGACTCAGGGTCTTTCCACGCATTAATTTTATGTTTATAAATTCCTTTATTGCATGCCTAAATATTACCTCTAATCTAAAACGCGAAGCGCAGTAGAATGTGCCTGTTATTATAGAACCATGCAGAATAAACAAATTTTCATAGTAAATTCGCTACAGTTAGCGATTTAAGCGGCTGTAGCTGTGACTAATGCGGATGGCCTGTGACGCCGCCTGGCGTATAGAAATTATGAGATTGCTTTATTCAATCGAAGCATAGAACACGAAAAAACTTCTCGTTGACCGACGAAACGTTTTATTGGCAGCGAGCCCGAAGTGGTTATTCCAACGTGAAGTAGGCCTAACGAATTGTTATCGCCGTCCTACATAGTACAATTAAATAATTTGGTTGTAAGCACTTCATTGTGTATACTGTAATGAGTTCATTTGATTGTTTGCTTGTACAACAAGCGTCTGCAGACGACGAGGATAACGCAAATTTCGTCATACCGTCTTAGTTTTGTACACGTTCCGAGATGTTAATCTATGCCAGCTGTCGAGCGCCGCTTTGTCCCTGTCGCCAAAATACGGCGGAGGAAATAATTGTAGGTGACCGAATACGAATGCAAGAAAAGGCAGACAACACTAAATATGTTCCGTTTTTCACTTCGTAATTACGTACTTATGTTAGTTGTGCATCATGGTTGGTCAGAGCAATGCGTCGAAACATATATTTTCGATGATAAAAAGCCTGTGTGATTTAATTGTCATTTTACTGATAGTTTTGAGTACTGAGCGAATGACACACCAAGTATATAAGGCAGATGTAAGTGGGCAGGCAAGCCGGGGTCGACCTCGCAGGACATTCACTGATCAAATTAATGAGGTATTGATAAAAGGGCAGGTCAAAAGCACTCGAAACCGGCGGGCTTGCATGAAAGGCTTGATGACAGTGAAGGAAGCTCGTGAAGTAGGTATGTAAGGACAGAAGCAGATAGCGGGCTGTTGTCTCTGCCTACCCCGGAGGGAAAAAGGCGTGAGTATATGTATGTACCGGGCATTCCATTATTGAACGTGACAAAATCATGTCAGTAGGTATCGAAATATCCTCTTCAGTAGATCAATTAATACGGTTGAGATTTTCTATTGTCAAGTATAGAGGGCGAGTAATTCTCATCGCACGACAACGCTACTGAGAATAGTAAAAAAGCACGAAGTTACGAACCCACTAAAGGATGCCCAGTGTGTCGTCGAGAACGAAATGGGAATTGGAAATTCTTAACGACACTACACTAGTGTAGTGAAGAAAAACATACAGTGGATTGACGCCTTTGATGTTTACGTAAAAGCCGACCATAGCACCTAGGGTTGTCAAAGTGCTTTGTTATGAAATAAAATGGTTTTTTTAATACTCTTTTTAGTATAAAACGTAGTATGTAAGTAGTATATGAAGTAAATAAGCATAGTACTTATCTATATACTAATAATAAAACTAAACAGTTTGTTTGAACGTGTTAATCTCAGGAACAACATGTGCGATTGCTAAAGTTATTTTTACATTTTGATAGCTGACCTCAATCAAAATGTAAAAATAAATTTTGCAATCTTAGGGAAGGTTATATAACATCCCATGGCCCTTAGGAGCCAATCAGTAAGAAAATAAGTTAAGAGCCGTTTGTTAAAGCGATGCGACACAGTGGAAAACAACCAAGTAGGTAAAGCGGGTGAAACCGAAAAGCACAACTAGTAGTACACTATAATTTTGCAGAATTAAAAGAAAACTCGCTACATATTTTATACAATTCAATTCAATACAAAAATATTGTTAGTATTCAGAAACTAAAAAAAAAAAAATCATGACAGTGACACATGTTACATTTCCATCTGAGCCTATACAGACGAGAGCTGTAAAAAAATGTATAACTAAATGTAAAAGGATCAATCAAAACACGTGTTGACCCTGGAAAGTACATTCCGAAATACTAATATCTAGTGTATTTCTTTTTTTATTTTTTTTTATTTTTTATTTTTTTATATTTAGGACACGTCAATTTAACTTCACCTCGCCTGATGGTAAGCTGAAGGTAAAGTCTCAGGAAAGAGGGTCACCATTACATACACGCATCATGTTAACAATGGTGGCACTCAGCTTGACGGCCTCATCAGAAGAGGATTCTCGTCGCAGCATTAGTGGGACCGGTGGGTGTCACGCGGTGCTGCAACTACAATCCCCCTGCCCGGCTGGCGGCTATGCACTTGCTAACCCCTGAACGCAATCAAACCGAAATTGGATTACTATGGAGGGTTATTCGCAATCGTGCACGGTGGTACCCACCCGGCCGAATTCTGTGACAAATTTGTGTCATCAAATTTCTACCAACCGCTCCCCGTCCTATTCCTAGACGTATTCCTAGATCTTCGGGCTGTGTAAAGACATTTACACAATACTAATATAAAGTAGTGATGCTCTGCTATTGGAATTTAAAATTGGAATTTCAATGTCATAACGATTATCTTCAAATGTCAGATAATGCGATTAGATTGACATTCACCATCATTCCTGTTCACTGATTAAGTACTGTGCATTGCTCTGTCAAAGCTTATGATAAGCGAACAACAAAAGTGTTTTTACTGATGATAGTGGTGATGCTAGATACAAGCACAAAGCCAGTCTCATGGTAAATGGCCAAGTATTTAATGCTATCTGACAGCGGCAGAACAATCATAACAATATTTCTTACAAAAGTTAAAGCAATTTGAACAAACCTAAATATATAATGGTTTGGGTGCTTAACAAAGCATTCTATCGCGATTTATTTTATGTAATTTTTGAATCTACACTATGTCCATTATAGTTGCTTTTCAAATGAGCACGGCTGGTCGTGGTAATATCCGCGTAAACTTTCTACAATATCAGATACTTTACAACGCACTATATATGTTGTTCCACGCTAACAAGTTTGTTTTAAAAAAGCCTTATTGCTCTCATATCAGATCACAAAGAACATGTTTGCAACAATGTACATAGTATGAAAGCGCATGATTGTCAAACTGCGGCCCGCAGGCCACATGCAGCCTACTGTTTCTGGAACAGGTGCGGTGCCGGGCTTAAGCCACATGTCACCTTATCGTAACATAATACTTATGTGGTTACTTTATTACTGTGGAATGTAACTACAGGGCTTACAGTTGGCGTTATTGTGAAGACACGTTGGTGCGGCGTTATAATATAGTACTTGGATGACCGTGGTTCCCTCGGGTTTTTTTTTTGTTTGAAGCCAATAATGCAAGTACATACCTTAATGATTTAGGACATGGCGCTATATATTTGAAAATAAACCTTCTTTAGGCGCGTAGGGAGGGAAGAAGGGATTGAGTGAGGTAGGCAGGAAGTCTGTGAGGGACGGATGAATGATCGTCGCTTCTGTCGCACTCGGAGTGCCACTGCCTTTTTTTGTATTTAATTATCTGTATGTAAAAAATAAATCTGTAGTTGTTTTATTTCCATTTTCTTTTATTGGGATATAAAACAGTATAATTACATTGTATTAGAGACCGATATTCTTAGCAATCCATGGATTCTCCGTGCGGGTGCCAGGTCCATCGCGTTGCTGAGTTGGGAACTCGGGACAGTTCCTGGGACTTGCGACCCAAGTGTAGGTTTAGAAGGGGCCCCTTTTGTTGATGTACATCAACACTCACCTTCACTACCCAAGTTCCCCTCCCTGCCTAACCAAATTTGATACGAACCTACTAGTGCCGCTTTAGACATTCGTCCTAGTAATGAGCTTATTGTAGCTCTCGATAGGCCTAGATCTTTAAGTAGGTTATAGAGAGATTTTGCTGGTATACCTCTCGGTCCCACTTCCACTGCATACAAATTATCCACGTAACCGTTTTTGATTAATTCGTTTGTGAGATCATAGTATTTATTTTTCTTTATTGTGTGGTCCTTCGGTATATTTGTTTCCCACGGTACAGTAAGTTCCACAAGAACCACATGTTTTAACCTCACAGTTTTAAGATGAATGTAACCAACTGCGTAAATGTATAATCCACTCTTATGCCCGCAGAATATTGTAGTAGGTGGAAAGAGATAAGGTGTGCTAATGCTGTGCCTTATTGTTATTTTCGAATTAATAATAAGAATTACTTTTGAATTTCATTGTGCGAAAGCGCGAAAATATCTTTCCTTTAGATATTTTTGCACTTATTATTATTAGGTATACGTATTATGAGGTACATTTATAGTTCGGGGTGCGAGGGATATGCTCTATGGGCAACCTTACACCCCGGCGTCTGTAGACCCGAGACGGCGTGCGGTTTTAGTCGGTTCAAGCCCGACATAACCGCCCCCGCTGGCACGCGGGGGGGTATCCGAAGGGATTTCCGCACGATAAAAAAAAAAAAAAAAAAAAAGTACATTTATAGTTATATAAAGTATTGTTATCAAATCCGCATCAAATATTTCACATGAATCAAAGTAAAAGAGTAGCTTGCGCTAAAAGTTTGACAAACGGTGGCCTAGCTAGCCGGCGCAATGTAGGCTGTGCCAACAATGGAGCAATGGGAACAGAACGAGATCTCTGCTCAAACAATGGCGGCTCTTAGCATGAAGACGTTGGGCCAGTACATATTCTGTGTTACCTAGAGGCACAGATTATTGTGCCACTATCTGCTTCTTTTAGAATTTGAAATTTTTGCTAGCAAAAGCCGGCATCATTGCATTGCTTCTCTACTTAATTTAAAATCTGAATCCATAGCCCAACTCCAGCGCCACCTACCAGGTCCAAACTGTGCCTATAACTTTAGGTGGGCCGTGAGCTTGTCTGCCATCTGAGTGGTATAAAAAAAAATCGGCGAAGCAGTGCGGCGGCATCTATCTAGACTGATATAAAACTAGAAAATTTTGTCTCTGGTATTAGTAGTATCTGGAATTATTAGTTGGTGGTATTTAAAAAAAACTTGAACGATTCTGAACACAAAAATATTTTCCTCTTAATTCTTGTCTGTTTGTCTTTTTTGTTTTATATTTCAAATAAACGCTAACGCAAGACAATGAACGGATTTTGATGCGATTTTTTTTATTAGTAAGATCTCGGTCAAACTTAAAATCTGCCACATGTTTAATTAAAATTGGTTGTAGAACCGGAGATATGGCAAAAGAACTATGCCGCGGGCATCAGCTGGTGTAAAATACGAACATACATTGATTCTTAATATTAGAATTATTAATTGAATATTATTTGAATTAACATATTTGAATATTATTAATTGTTGTTGCATATATACACCTATTAATGATTTTAGTATGTGTATGCGGTTAATCCCAGACAAATATAGTTAATAGAAAAACTTGCATTTACCTAGTTGTACGAATTCTTGGAAAATGAGCCGCATCCTGTTTAATATTTGGTGACGTTCTCTGAGAAATCTGACATATAAAGTATTTTTGGTGTAGACGAGAGATTGAATTTAAATCATTTTAATTTTAAAAAAATATACCTAGATCAATAACCAAGACGGCACTGAAAAGTATAAAATAATAATCATAATCATAATCATAATCATCATTTATTTGCGAACACAGGTACAATTAGATATAACATAGCTTTAAATAGTAAACAAACAGATTTCATTTTAAATATATATTATTTAAAAATAATATGTAAAAAAACACGTAACTAAGACTTTTCTGTTGAAGTCGGTGCCAAGCCCGAAACACAACGTTATAAAGCATCACAAGTTCAATAGGATCGTCAGTTTATTTTTTTTAATAAAATAGTTTATTTCTCTCTTTTTAGTGAATTTAACACAACATTTTAAGTTTGTTTCCACTTACTCCTTCTCTTTTAACCGACTTCAAAAAGGACGAGGTGCTATGTTCGTCAGTATCCATTTTTTTTAATCAAACACTCGATAATTTTCCACTTACTCCTGCTCTTTTAACCGACTTCAAAAAGAAGGAGGTGCTATGTTCGTTTTTTTATCAAACACTCGATAATTTGACATTTTCTGTTAGATTTTAGGGCGTTTCCTGCTGCATCTCTGGCATTCTAGTTCCAATAAAAACATATAAATTTATATAAGACCAACTTGGAGTTAAACCAAATACAATGCTAAAAGATTTTTTTAATCGGTTCATAAACGACGGAAATATCTATGAACATAAAATAAAAAAGTAGATACAGATGAATATAGAACCTCCTCCTTTTTGAAGTCGGTTAATAAAATAGAGATTAAGACATCGAGGCTTGTGACACTTATTAGGGTGAGTGAGATGGACAATAGAGTACCCGCTCTCTTACTCCTAAGCACGACTCTATATTCCATTAATACAAAAAAAAATACAAACCACAGGTGATTCTGTAGTAATTAAAAGTTGATTAAAGGTAATGATAAGAGGCCATTAAGATTGCTCCGATTTGTAAACGATCATTAGCCAGTAATCAGTACCTAATCATATTTACATCATTTAAAATATGAATCGAATTAACCCTGTTGATACCATTAAATAAATAAATCATGGTTTCCGGTTTTAAATATATACTTGTGGCCGTGTTTCCGTTCGGAAAACTAATATACGTTGTCGTATTACAAGTTCGCTAAGCAGTTATTATGTAGGTTGGCCGCTGGGCGTGTGCGCACTCGGCGTCTATTTATTAGTTTCCGATGACATTTTAGAAGAATTCGGACTGTATGCGGTAGACTGATGTCATCGGAAATTCTCATGCATTTAAATCGCTAAATATAGTAATTTTCCGCTGGCGTTAAATTTAATATTAAAAGCATAATGATGTGTCTTTAATCACATTCGGACTTGGTTTCTCTTTTCTGTATAAAAACAGGAAAACACTATGTTATGTTCACTTATATGCTTAAAGGTCTTAACCCTGACAAGGACTTCGAAGTTTGGGCACGGCCCAAGGAACAAAACTGAATCAGTTTTGTTAAGTAGCAAGAGGAAAATAGGATAAAATAAAAACTGGCCAATTGGAGTCGGACTCGCCCGTGAAGGGTTCCGTAGCAGCAAGTCACATAATATAAAAGTTCTTGTAGTTCGTTGTAACTTTGATCGAAGGTAAATTGCAGTTTACGATTTATGACGTATTAAAAAAAAACTACTTACTAGATCTCGTTCATACCAATTTTCGGTGGAAGTTTACATGGTAATGTACATCATATATTTTTTATTACTTTTATAATTCTCCTATTTTAGAAGTTACAGAGGGTTACCCTGTAACTTCTAAAATAGGAATAGGGAACACACTTTTTACCACTTTGGAAGTGTCTCTCGCGCAAACTATTCAGTTTAGAAAAAAATGTTATTAGAAACCTCAATATCATTTTTGAAGACCTATCCATAGATATCCCAACCCACACGACGAAAAAAAATTTTTGAGTTTCAGTTCTAAGTATGGGGTAGAGTTCAAGTAGTAACTGCTGGGGCCATAGCGGCAATGAATTCAAAGTTTGTATTTAATTCTTCAATTGCACCGCTTCTTCCTCTTATTAAGTTACGGACACTTTCCATCCATACTTTTTTGGGCCAACCAACAACATTACTTTCAACTATTTTCATAATATGTCCACACCATGACAGCCGCTCTTAATTTTTCTTTCCAACTTCAAAAATAAAATGAGCATGCCTTATTTATGTTCTAGGTGTCGACTTCACGTTTCAGAGCCCACAAATTTTCCTGAATTTTGTTTTGTACTTTAAAATCTCTTTAAGAAGTTTCATTGAGGTTTTATTACACAAAACATACCTTCAATGGTATCAATTTTAATAAGACGCGACCAATGAAAATCAGTTGTAAATGGTGAGCTAAATTGTAACTATTCTTTGTGTGTGTTATCGGGCAATGAACTGTAGAATAACAAACATATCGTGATTACTAAAATAATTCTCGGCAGCCCGTGGTATTGATTGCGGGAGCTCACATAAATCTTAGCTTATTCAAGCACAGATTTTACGACATGTTTGTTTCCTATTGTTACTTCTAATATTACCACCTTATCAGTATTTATTCAATAGATCAAAATTACAGTCGGTCCCGATGGTTTGTTTGTTGGTCCTGGATTCGATTCCCGAAGAGAAAGTGTTATTGAAGCATTCTGTTAGAGAATTCTCAGTAGAAACGTACCAAAGACAATGGCTCACCTTCTATTACATTACGCGCTTCTCCAAACAAGGAATATAATTGGCGCAACGTGGATCTTTATTGCGTCCAATTAAATAAATTAATACAATTTATGTAAGTGTAAGTAATTAATTTAATTTTTTGAACTGATGTAACATACAATAGATTTTAATTGTATGGTTATTAAAATAAGAAGTATACGTGTTCTAATATATCTATCTATATATTATAAAATTGTATATTAGTTGTGTTGTGCAATTGGAGATATTTAAAAAAAAACTTAGGTTATGGTAAAAGAACGATTTTGATCACAATTACATGTTTTTGGAAGTCTTATCTGTTTGTTCGCGCTGGACGCAAAAACTACTGAACAGTTTTTGATACTGGTTCTTCTTTTTCGCGCGGGCGGAGCCGCAGGCATCAGCTATTGTTGTAATATAGCCCACAGTTAACTAAATAGTTGCCTACTTTCCCCAGCATTAACTTTACATACGTTATAACGTTTCAATCCGAATTTCTAATATTATTCAAATGCTATGTATCTGCAAGGTTTCGCCGATTTTATAATTAGGTACTTAACTACAACTAGCAGCTTAACAAAAATAAATTTAACATTAAACAGGTAATTTAGTGATAAATTATTCGTCCATAGTGTCATAATATGAGCATTCTACAATATATTAGTATGTTGTAACACTAGATTAGATTGTGGCAACACTTTGTGTTTAACTTTTTGATGTTCCCTATGGCAACACTTTTGTCGGTGATCGGTTCTGTCAAAAAGCGTAAACCGCGGCACGATTTTTGGTTATGCATGCTTTTATACTAATATTATAAATGTTACGCTGTCACACCAAAACCACTGAGCAGATTTTCATGAAATTTGCTACACAAATGGACTCTAACTTCAGAAAGGACATAGGTCACATAGGCTACCTTAGGGGGTTGAAAAAGGGTACGAAAATTTACATGAAAGTTCGTCATTTTCGAAGACATCGTCACGAAACTTTGTAATAACCTTAGGCACTTGATGTTAAACAAATATGCTTTAGAGCGTTTTTGAAATTTCGACTTTGTGTGGATTAAATAAGGGATGATAGTTCGTATAGGATGTCCACGCGCGATAACCGACAATAACGCGGGCGGAGCCGTGGGCAACAGCTAGTGTTTCTTATATTCCAAGTTCCAATAATTGTTTCATTTACTAAAAGACAGGATTGCACATACAGCATAGATACTGCTAATCCTAATAACATTAGAAAAGCGGCCAAGTGCGAGTCGGACTCGCCCATTAAGGGTTCCGTAGCAGCAAGTAACATAATAATGGTTTTTTTTTAATTTTTATATTTGAGTTGATTGAATGAAAAGTAAATTGCAGTTTACGATTTATGACGTATTAAAAAAAAACTACTCACTAGATCTCGTTCAAACCAATTATCGTTGGAAGTTTACATGGTAATGTACATCATTTTTTTTTTAGTTTTATCATTCTATTTTAGAAGTTACAGGGGGGGGGGGGACACATTTTACCACTTTGGAAGTATCGCTTGCGCAAACTATTCAGTTTAGAGAAAAATTATATTAGAAACCTCAATATCATTTTTGAAGACCTATCCATAGATACACATGTATGGGTTTGATGAAAAAAAAATTTTTGAGTTTCAGTTCTAAGTATGGGGAACCCCCAAAATTTATTGTTTTTTTTTTTCTATTTTTGTATGAAAATCTTAATGCGGTTCACAGAAAACATCTACTTACCAAATTTCAATAGCATAGATCTTATAGTTTAGGAAAAAAGTGGCTGTGACATACGGACGGACAGACAGACAGACATGACGAATCTATAAGGCTTCCGTTTTTTGCCATTTGGCAACGGAACCCTAAAAAGTGATAATTAGTGTGTTTATTAATCTTTCACGCTGACACGGCTGTATGGATTGCTGTAAAGTTTGATATTGGAGATAGCTTATTTGAATGTCCTATAATATCACAAGAACTTCGTGTGTCAGAAGACAATCTGTGGGCATGGCCTTGGGATGTACGACATAGCGGCCGATAACACATAACACTGAGCACACAACAAGAGAAACAAGTCGAATGTATGTTACAACTAGCTGATCCCTCGGCTCCTCCCGCGCGGAGGTCGGTTACTGTTTTTTGGTCATATCTCCGGTTCTACTTAACCAATTGCAATTAAACATACGGCAGATTTTGAGTCCGACCAAAACCTTTCGAATAGAAAAAACGCACTTTATTTGATGTTAATTTATTATTTACATTGAACCCGACGTTTCGTTTGCTTTTCAGCAGCCAAAGTCACGGGGAGACTTAAGATGGTTGCTGTCGTGTAGTTTGAAGTGTAAGTTAGCTCAAAGTACCCGAACTATGTTGAATTGTTGGTGTTACTATTTACGCAGAATGAGCTCACAGTGTCATGAAGTCTTGTTGTATTTTGATTTTTATTGAAATTAATTAAGTGAATGACTGGGTCCCAAGCTGGTGGTACATTCCAACCATCTTCTCTATTAAAATTAGGAGGTTTTTTTTAATTACAACAGCCTCGCGGAGCATCCTAGGTAGGAATCGATTTTCTTTAGGGAGTATCTGTAGTTTATCAAATCTTCCGTTCAGTAGTTTTTGCGTCTATCGTGAACAAACAGATAAATAGACAAACAGACATTCATTTAACATATCACTAGTATTTTTTTTTATATCTCAAATGTACAGACGCAACTAATTTACAATTGTATAATAGTACCTTTTTTTTCGTGCGGAAATCCCTTCGGATACCCCCCCCCCCACTACCCCGCCGGCCAGCGGGGGCGGTTATGTCGGGCTTGAACCGACTGAAACCGCACGCCGTCTCGGGTCTACAGACGCCAGGGGGGTTGCCCATAGAGCATATCCCTCGCACCCCGAGGTATAATACCTAGTACCTTTTTTTTTTTTCGTGCGGAAATCCCTTCGGATACCCCCCCGACCGACTAAAACCGCACACCGTCTACCTATAGATAGATGATATTCTTGTTACATTACTTTTTCTTATTACTCATTAAGTGAAGCAGGCAGGCTATCTGTTATATTTAATTCAACATAACTAGCTATCTCATTGTAACGAGCGATGATCTCAATGTTTTGTTTATGAGATCTCTAGTGGCTGCGAAAGTATCGATCGACTCTGTTGTTTGGATTATATTATCACCCAGTCCGTCTTTGATCAGGCAAATAATAGATAAACCTTGACAGTTTCATTTACATTATGTTATTATGTAAGTATACAAATCTTCCTACATTAGATTTAGATGGGAAAAAGGGAAAATCCAGGACGGGACTTGATTCCTTACAGGAGGAACGTCCCAGATAGGTA
Organism: Cybosia mesomella; assembly: GCA_946251805.1. NCBI lineage: Eukaryota > Metazoa > Arthropoda > Insecta > Lepidoptera > Erebidae > Cybosia > Cybosia mesomella. The sequence continues at coordinate 28,546,962 of OX276408.1, forward strand.
TTTGAAATTCTACGATATATTAAATATGTACGTCTTCTCACATTCTACATAATGCGCGCCACAACTGATAAAATACGTGCGCATACCCTTCCCTGCCTTGCAGAGCGTAATTATTGTCACTGAAGATTATGACCAACATGGTTTACGAAATACCAAATACTTAATCTTATCTAACGAACTCAAAAGACTCTGAGTGTGTTACAGGCACTTTACTCACGTACCTAAGTGTGTACATACATACAGACATAAACTCTCACTGCGCCGTTAAACTTCAAGCAAATATTGCGTTAATTTTACAAAACACTCTCCGAGTACCTATAAACATGTAGGAATGGTGACTCAACCGATATACGAATATCATATAATGTACTTTTCTTCTACTACCGTTGTGTAAGAACGTTGAACAAAGAGATAAAAACATATTGTACCCTCGCCATTGTTAGCGCACGGCGTCGCTGGACAGCCAAGTCATATCCAATCGATATCTTTCATATCTTATGTAATTTTCCACGCGATGGGTGCAGTCTCAGCTCGCAATATCGTCTTTCAATACAGCCCAGACTCGGCCAACAGTCGGCCAAGTGAGGTCCGCTCCGCCCACCCGCTCCTAGACCTGTCTGTTTCAATTTATATCGCACGCTCAGCCATCTAGACAGAACTACCCTTGATTGATCGCGAGCTGAGCCTGATTCATGAGCGCATATTTTTAAAATTCTAAAGTTTCCCCGCCGCGGTCCGAAAGTAGATATCCCCGCCCCCGGGCATGTTACAAGTTATAGACTCGGCAAGTTTGTCCCAAGTTAGTTCGGGCGGAGGACGGGGCGCCGCCGGTAGGTAATGGCTTCTAGGACTTGCTTTAATTGGTGACGATAAAAACATCCCGATATCGTGAAACTTCACCCTCCCCTGTTTGTTCATTCAACCGTTTTGTTGATTTTGTTAGACGCAAACGAAATAATGGCCTAATAAACATTGCGATGAAATATCGATATCGCGTTTAGGTGGCGGAGCCGCGAAGCTAGCGAAGGGCTTGCCCATCGAACGGCTGTAGTACCGCCAAGTAAACAGGGCGCATAAATATTTTTGTGGAATCATCAAACGGAACGATATCGGTTACGCAATGCGCTGCGCATAAACTACATTTATAATATACTCGTAGGATGCTATGAAATAAAGTAAATTATGGCGGATATAAAGCCCCATTACCGTTCTTTATGGTATATTAATGCAGCCGAGTGTAGGGGTACCTAATGTATGAGTAGTCTATTTTTCCATTCCGTTTATAGCTTCGTCTTGCAATGCCGCATATCGAGCGCCCCACTTCCACCTTTAGGACACGTGGAGCTGCGGCAGCTGCATGCGGCGAAGTCCACGGCTCCGGATTCGCGATGTACCGACTACCGACGGGTACGTCGCACAATCATCGCAATTATTCATCATCTTATTATTAGGAAAAACAACTCTTCAATTGCTTCAATCTTGTAATCAACTTTCCTGGCTTCGGCCCAATAAACAGTAATTTTAATGGGTCCCCGAGACCGAACTGTTCGGGCACTAAACGGGAACAAAAGAGCACCCCAATTCGGGACTACGAGGCGCTTGAAGTAAATTGGTTGTTTTTTGTGCGAAAATGTGGCGGCGAGTGCACAATGCCTCATTATAGCGCTGCAGCGCGGCGCGGCCGACCGACACGACGGCGGGCCGCGCCGCGCTCTGCCTAAACAACTTTACGATTTTTCTTTTACGATTGACAATTAAATTGTCGGCTAACGACTTAACTCTGAGCGAGCATAAAAATGTTTTCAACCATTTTGCGGGATTCTTTGAATTTTCCACGCTCATTGTCGTCAGATGATGTTGCACCGATACAATTCAGTTATAAAATACTCGAAAAAGAAAACTTAAATGAAAGAATACTTGACATAGGATACGATCGAGTTACTGGCGTTACGCTCAGCCAGCTGGCGCTGGACGCAACTGCAACCACGTCGGTAAACGTACTCTTATATAGAAAGTGAAACATAGTAGGTACATACATCGGCTACAATGTTAATGTGAATATTCGACTGCTACGACATGGGCGCGGGTTCGATTTCCGCTCAGTGCAAATATTTGTATGCATGAATATGTCTATTTGCATTCGTCTGGGTGTTTCTATGTATAATACGTATGTATTTACAAAAAAAAAAGTATATAAGTATGTTTATCCGCATTCTGGAACCCATAACACAAGCTAGTTAAACTATGCTTACCTTGGGTCTAGAAAGCGCTGTGTATTATTATTATTATTATAATGTTGCATGTGTGAAGAGTATTAGAACATACAACGATACAACCGATTTCAACTTCGACTGTTACACCAGTTTAGTTATTCACCCGAAATATTGGAAAGCTACGATTGCAACCGGGCGAGGCAACATGACGCCCGGCCGACGGAGAACTCGATCAATTCTACGATGAGTAACGCGCTTACTCACTCTCATACTTATTAGGTATCATTCAGACATTGACATTGATAGCAGCTTGGTTTAAAAATATCCTGTAGTACTGAATAATAAGTACATTAATCTGGGCATACCGATGAGGCGAATGTAATCTCACCTTTGTCTTTTTTATGAACAAATGAAATGACTGCAGCCATTGTACACTTGCAGGGATTTATCGCAGTAAACCTTTCTTTTGTGCGGTATGCGCGGAGCAAATTTGACCCACGATGCTACTCACAGCCCTTACCTGGCCGGTTATTCGCATCAAATTGGGATCTTTATAATCCGGGATTGTGTTCGCTCGCGTTCTGCCTCGTTGCGTAATCTGTACAACAAAGAACTAAAATAAGTACATTTGAAACACAATTGCGTAAAAACATCTGTGGACCAGTGGAAGGAACAGGATGTTTATATTTTTGTATTCTTTTTTATTTCAAACCGGAATTGCCAGTACCTATTATTTTAGTACGAATCGAGACGAAAACAACGTGGGACGAATAGGATTTTTTATTGTGCGCTGCGAAACTTAGTTGGGGTAAATGCGGAGCAAATAAAGACTATTTAGGCTATCATATTGTAACAAATTGATAACCTAGCATTGTATCGAATGTCAGCCAAACATTTGTCTAGCGTGAGAAATAATTCAGTTTAGTAGACGAAGTAGAATACGATTCCTTTGTTACGTAGGTAGTTATTTCAAATGAGTCGAGACGCCCACTAACGACAGTCTATACGGCCAGCTTCGTAGCACAATAATGGAAGCCCCGGTAGGTACCGAGACCGAGCCAAGAGCTACTGCATCTGTGTACACTAATGACTGTAACAATACAGTTTTACTGATATAACTAGTCGTGAATGAGCTCGTAAAGCTGAAAGGTATCGATAGACGCGATTGGTTGCCTGCAAAGTTAAGTGTTTTGGACGTTGATATGAAGTACTTAACTCTGTAGTAGAGACGCGTAGATCACTTCTAATTACGTAGGACCGCCAAAATAAGTGGAGAAATGTGGGTGTTCAGACCTTCGGGTACCCTTTCGGGGGTATAAATACCGATAAGCACGTATAGATAGCAATCAATAAGATTGCTACCGTTTACATTTTCAGACACTAGTTCGATTCTGACATCCATTTTTACTGCCCGCTATAAATAATGTATCTTCCAACCTCGAAAAGTAATTTCAATATAAATAATTATAAAAAAAAGAAATAAAGTGTCACGAAATTATCTTAATGCCGAGCGCCCGTCATGCGCATGGGCACGGTCCCGCGCACTCGGCTGCTCACGGCGCTATTAATACGGTTTAATCAGTTGTCTATTTGGTCGCTTACAGCACACAGAAAAGAAAATGTGTAGCTAGCATGTTGTATCGTACCATTCAGCATCACCGCTCCTCTGAAGTCTTAAGAGTAAATATAGCAACTCGATAGCCCATCACAGCGAGTAAACTTGCAATTAAAATGTTGTCGTCAAAGGGCCACCGTGTCCGTCCGCATCCGTGGCAGTGAGTCGTTAATCCTTCGCTATCGGTACGCAGTCGCCTGGGAACGATTGTTGTTTGATTGGCAGTTAAAATTAAGAAACGGAGACATGTTGCCAGTGCGAACCGTCCTGAATGCGATGCAAATTTCTAGATAAAAAAGCTGAAATCTTTTTAAATGTGAAATGTTGCTGTATTTTTAAACTTAAATGGAAATTAAATCAGTAACAGCTAGAGTTTTGTATATGTTTTGCAGAACTTTCTGCATGGCTTTGTAAACTATAGCACACCTTGTAAGGTTCGCATGCAACACACTAATTTAAGAGTTTAACTTGGTTTATATTACTTACTTAGTAACCATTTAGAACAAACTACATATTGCATTATCAAGGTCTATCCACATACATCAGGGCCGTGTCCGGGCCGTGGACGGGCCGCGCCCCATAACGTCAGGGGCTCAAAAAGATATAGTTGTGTACATTTTATATGAACTCGTTCACACACATCTATGCCCGGGCCGGCGACGGCCCTGATGTGCGTGGATAGACCATTATTGTTCTAATTATGGCACTTTGTGTAATTTAGACGAGGGGACTTAATTACGAAAACTCACATCCCAAATACGTTTTGAATCTTTAATACTTAGCTGAGCTCCGGGTGTTTGTTTCAGTAGGGCGAAATTGTCGTATAGAGGAATGATACTGTAAGTTGTAGGTATTGTAGGCAATGTACGGTCGCCACAATTTTTTTACTGATGGTAGAAATTTGATGACACAAATTTGTCACAAAATTCGGCCGGGTAGGTACCACCGTGCACGATTGCGAAAAACCCACCATAGTAATCCAATTTCGGTTTGATTGCGTTAAGGGGTCAGCAATTGCATACCCGGGCAGGGGGATTGTGGTCGCAGCACTAGTGGGACCGGTGGGTGTCACGCCGTCAAGCTGAGTGCCACCATTGTACGTGTATGTAATGGTGACCTCCTTTCCTGAGATTACCTTCAGCTTACCATCAGGCGAGGTGAAGTCAAATTGACGTGTCCTATATATATAAAAAAAAAATGTAGAAGACTGTGCGCAGCTGATGGGGAAAAGCTGGAAACCAGAAACCGGGCTCCATCGGTGAGATGTTGATGGTGTAGGTTCGTTACAAAATGGCGGTAGCTTAGTGACTAACGAGTCGGCCTTACTTACTTTCAATAGGAACGGAGCACTTGCTAATTACTATACTCATTCTACTCGTGTGAAATTGCAGTGCACAGCTAGTATAATCTGCTTAATCTATTACTTTCTTACAAACCCTCGCTGTGTTTACCACATTTACGAGGCATAATGCCTATGTGAGCAGAGGCCGACGTCAGGGCAATAGCTTTCGCTCTTAGTGAATTGATACTTATCTACCTAACATATTCGAATATCTGCTAATTATAACAATATTTCTAATCATGCAAAAGATATCTAAGTCAATTGGTAGTTTAGAGACGTCATAAATATAATAATATCGCATATTACTCGTGACTGTATATCTATTGATGTCGCGTGTTTCAGTGACTGCGCCAATAAAGCATCGCAGCGGCTGCGACTGTATCCAAATGATGTGCGCAGATAGTTTTGTACCGAGAGTGACTAAAAAGCTATTTGATCGCTGCGCCTCGTTTTTGATGTCTGCCTGTCGCCGGAAGCCGTGTATGGACAGGGCATCCGGTTCCCGAAAATACTAAATTGCCGGTTGAATTTGCTGAAAGTAGTATACTGGCTGCGGTCCTTATCAGAGCACGCGTGATTGTAAATTGCGGTTAATTGCCAATTTGGGAAAATCACTATTTATTTTGACGACCTATGTAGCGTAGCGGAAGAGCCCGTAGAGCAGTCGACTGCTAAGTCAGAGGATGTGCGTTTGATTCACACTTGTGGTAAATATTTGTATACCTGAATATGTAACCCGATAGTCGCTATTCATTTGAGTGTTTTTAACTAATGAGCATGAAAGGTTTCTATGTATAATATGTACGAATTCACAAAAAAAATGTTTTTAAGTAAGTTTGTCCGCATTCTAGATCCGGTAACACAAGCTATTTAAGCTATGCTTACTTTGGGTCTAGCTAGCATTGTGTAGAATGTCCTAGAATATTTATTAACGTGTTGTTGGGAAAAGGAACTGATTCTGTGCTACAGCCAAATGATTTTCGAACTGAGATTACTGTGTGGGGGCGGGTAAGTTAACACTTTATTGTGGAGACTTGAAAGTCGCTATTCATTTGAGTGTTCTTAAAGAATGAGCATTTTATGTGTGGGCACTATATATACATTTGACGGCTAAGGTGACTTTCTGCTAATAGATAAATCACACAGTGGCTATAGGCATTAGTCCGTACAGTTCGCAGCTCGCCGTATGCTAATCATTCTCAATAGAATGTTTTGTGAGCCAATTTGTGCCGTATAAAAGTAAAAGCAGGTGACGTGTATCTACAGGTTCTCTTTCATACTGCTCCATTTACTGAGCGCTCCCAGCTCCAAGCAGCCTTGTCGTAAATATCATTATTATTTGTGGACGGGCCTGCTCTCCACGAGGGACCATTCATTCATTGACAAAAGAATGTTCCCTTAACCGGTATTTTCGCTGCATTCAGCTCCAAAGTATATACTTTAGCTCACAATGGTGAAAAGATGAGGTGACGTAAGTTATGGTAATTACATATACAAGTGATTGTAGGAAACTCTCGTGAATAATTACTGAACATAGTCCGCCATTCTTTTAATAATTTGCAACCGATCTGAAATAATAGGAATCGTTATTAATGTTTCCGACTAACAGTTTGGCTTAAGTTTTAAATGAAATTGCCCGATACTGGAGTTGCTACACGCAATATAATACAGTTGGATATAAAAACAATACTTAGAACAATAGCGTAGTTAAACAACTGTATCACAGGATGCAATGTTTTACTTTAATGTCAGAATTTTTTATTGAAAAACTAAATAAATATAAAGAATATTAGTAAAAGAATAAGAAAACGAAAAAAAACTATCATAAAGTTGCAATACTGGCTATGGTTTTATGAGAAACTTACATCGCCACACGGTTTCATCGGAATATCGAGATAACAAGTGGCCTATCAAATGCTACTCAGGCATAATGTAGCATTTAATGATGAAAGAATATTTGAAATCGATTCAGAAGTCGATTACAAGCAAGTAAAGCTTTCCTCTTTATAATATTAGTATAGATAGATGATAACAAAGAAAGAATAAGAAATGTTTTGATGAACGTATTAGTGTTGCCTGTTGAATGTAGAGGGTTAAGAGTGAGTGAGCAACGTTAGTGAAGTGAGGTACTTGCTTCCCTTGCGTACTCTTCACAGACAGAAGCAAACAGCATACTAGCACGTAGCGAAGCAAGCGCAGATTGAACGTGCACAAACAGCGTTATGCGTGTAATGGAAATGGATAAATCGATGCATTGATGATTTTCCGCAGTTTTACTCCTTTGTAACCGACTAATCAATGTCGACGGAGCGTCTCATTAATACAAAAAATACAGAATCACAGTGACAGTAACAGAGAACTAGTGACACTTCTTCGAATTTTTCCACCGCCTTTATTTTAGAGGTGTTACAAAAATGTAATGCCGAGACATGACGTCAGTAACCGTACCATTATGGAAATTTTAACCTACAAGGAAACTTGATTATGTTCAAGGATTATATGTCCGGTCGCACCTAACGTGATGATACATTCTTCTAACGACGAATTTCTACACCTTGTCTGCGTGGGAGTGCCTCAAGGCAGTTCCTAGGTCCCACTACTGATATATGTAAATAATGTCTTGGGATTAAATCACTTGATGCGATTATAGATGGTATATCCAACTTAAGCAAGAAATGCTTTTAGGTTCGTCTCGCCTTAGTTATCTAAACACGTCACACGAACTCTCAATAATACTAAGTTCATAACTTTAAAATCATCTGACTGAGGCTTAGGTATGGTCCTTTGTTGCTCTTGCGCTTAGTTATGTTATCATATTCAATTGTTCATATTGATCATGAGCTAATTAGGTAAATAAATAAGTCCCTTGAACCTTCAGTTCTGATTTACTATTAACACATTAATGAACGAGCACCAGGTTTGTCTTTATATGTGGGCTTTTATATAAAGTGTAGAAAAATTTGTTCTTTGAATTTGTTGAGATGACTTGGTATCGACAAAATATGTATTTGAAAGAAATAAAAAATAAAAAAAATGAAAAAAAAAACACCACCAGCGACCAGCGTCATGTGACGCGACGATTACACGTGACGGTCGCGTCATGTGACGCTGGTCGCTGGTGGTGTTTTTTTTGTTTTACCCGATATTTTTTTTTGTTTCAAATACATATTTTGTCGATACCAAGTAATCTCACCAAATTCAGAGACCTAATTTTGTGACACCTTATATTTAAAACACATTTCATTATTCTGATATGAGCTATAGGTTAAGTTATGAGATCACTAGCTGTGCCTCACGGCTTCCCCCTTGACATACTTCGATCCTCCGTGGCACCCATTAAACCCATACTTACATGATCGTAATTTATTAGTTTTACAACAATGCATGGAAAATTGCCCGATTGGTTGACATTTATGAAAACTGCTCCGCTCTCTTGGCTAGTAGCGTGATGATCTATAGTGTATACTTAACCTTCCTCGGTAAATGGGCTATCCAACACTAAAAGATTTTCTATATTCGCATTAGTAGTTCCATAGATTAGAGTGTTCCAACAACCAAACAAACAATCTCTTCAGCTTGTGTTCTATTTCACTTTATTCATCTTAAAACTTATAAAGAATAAAAGAAACAAATACAGCAGTATCGGGTACAGGGACCAAGCTACCGGTGGTTAGGGCTCCAGAGATAGAAACCTCCTCGCAACGCGTCTCATGTAAAGGAGGACTGTCTTCTGCATCAGGCCCTTTACGCAGCTGTCCAACGTGAGCCTCTTAAGGTATTGGTCGAGGCTCTTAACAATCAGTCCATGGACTGATACAACTATCGGAACAATGACCGCCGAATCCACATTCCACATGTCGATAACCTCATGAGACAAATCCAAATACGCCATTTATATATCTTTTTCAGCTTTCATGAAGTTCTCGCCATGAGGAATCGACCTATCACCACTATATCAGTGTTATTGGCTACAATAGTATTGTCAGAGATAATAGATCGATCCCATAATAATATCAAGCTGTTTGTTTAGTCGAACGCGCTAATTTCAGGAACTACTGGTTCGAAATTGAAAAATTCGACTTCGTAACCACGCTAACGACGCTGCTATATCATTCACTTATTCATTATTAATTTAAGTTTATGTTTGTTTGTTTATTATATCATGCGGAAATTATGTTATTATTGTCTAAATGAAAACTAATTACTATTGTTGAAATTTTATTGATTATTCTGATTATTATGCTATTGTATGTAATGATAATTTAATTGTTTAGTATGTATAGTACAATGCATATCTGTTATTGTTGCATGCCGCAAGGCCAAATGTAGTGATACTCTTCCAACAACCATGTACCAACCCTCTACCTACATTTGCAAACTGAATGAATAAATAAATAAAATAAATATATTCTATGTGTTGAACTAAGTGACTGGAATTTTTTAGTTCTGTATTCTTTGGTCCAGTTTGGTCAAATATTTAGATTACAAAAGAGGCAATAATCAGCTGAGTCTCGTGCGTCAGGTTATATTTTTTTATCTCACTACGACAAGCCTCAATCAGAGCAAAATAACCTCTCTACCCCTACGGTCGACAAATAATAGGCCGCGCGTGCGAAGTGTAGCTTAGATATACCTTGTATAGTTATTGCGCGAGGTTGCTTGGACCTTATTACTTAGTTTTTAAAGTCTATATTTCCATGCAAGTTCGTCATAATGTATGTAGTAGGTACTTGTAGTTATTTTGTCGGTCTGTGCTATGGGGATTATTTTGCGAAGAGTCAATGTGTGTGTTGGCGGCGTGTGGAGATGATGCCCGTCCAGTACCTTCTATAAAATGTGGGATTCCCAGGGTATATTTTCAAAGCTCATAATAAAAATATTTCCAAAGCTATACCTAATAAATTGTTATTTCCCAAAATTTAAACTATAGTTTTATATAAGTTTGTACATAAAAATATTTGAGCGGCCTTTTCACTAATAATTAAGTGATTTCTTCTAAAATGGAGAGGATTGTACAACAAAGACGAAGAGCATATGTTCTAGTTTTGAGAACTTACAATACATTTGGAGGAAAAAGAATCTATATATTGTGATTATTTCCACTGCAAGAACATCAATTTGCGTAGAGATATAGCCTCCTTGGCAGTATTCTATCGCATATACCATGGCGAATGTTCCGATGAGCTATTCCAATTGATTCCTCCTTCCCCCTTCTTGTACAGAACAACACGTGCAGGACTTAGGTGTCATCCTCATACAGTGCAATCGATACCATCGCGAACCAAGCGGTTTGGTGACTCCTTTTTTTGTCGGACCATAAAAAACTGGAACGCTTTACCCACTTTACCCGCTTTATTGTAACAATGCACATTGTTCTTTTAAGGATATTGGTGGAATATGTAGTCGATTCCTTAGTTGATATCGATTCATAGTCTACTAATATTATCTGTATTCTTTCATCGACTCTGTCTAGGGTTAGCTGTGGTCAACTCTATCGGCTGTGGCATATCTATGAACTCCCACCAAGTCGCTTCTTTCAGCCGACGTTATAAATGACAGTGCAGCGGTTTTGCGAGCCCCTAATTTTCTGCATCGCTTCCACAAGCACATTCTAGCTCTGGTACTGAGCCGTTGATCCGCCGAGCGAGTCACACAGCGGTTGGTGCCAGTGCGACACGCCGGGCGGGGACACCAATCTAAGTGCAGATTCCTGGCTGCCGCGGGTCGTCCTTACACCTCCTTCTTCAGACTTTAACTATTTTAATTTAATCTGTGCGTACTCATCCCTGAGACCACTTATAATACTTTTTAATATATGAAAGGTAAAACTATTCTCATGTTTAATTTACTAGAACCTTATATCAAACCTTTAATTAACTTGTAACTTCTAATCTACTTAAAATCACTATCCCTGTTACAACACGTGTTCCCTTCTACCTACAATCCTGGGCTCTTTGAGCGGGACGTGAAAACACATCTGTCGAGGCCGTCTAGGTAGGGGCCACCATTCTAGAGACAATCTCTGGAAATGGTGGCCACTACTTTTTGGACTTCACCTCAGCTTTCCATCAGGCGGTGTGCTGTCACTATGACGGACTAAATATTAAAAAAAACTTGGATACATTATAGAATGCCTTCTCTGTTTCTATGTAAGCGGTATATGAAACATTACGTATGCATAGTTTCTAAAACATAACAGACACATAACATAGTGTATCTCAGTTCAATACATCTACGCAATATATTGTCTCTACAAACTTAGGCGTTGCGCACAAATTCCTTTAACATAATTATTACTCACTTCACTTGTTTTAAGGTTAAGTCTCATGCATAATTTCCCTCACCGCTGTTGTTAATGTATTTGCAATCAAATCTAATTATTAGAAAATGTAACGAGAATATATTATTAGGTACGAATTTGCTTGACATATTAAGTAGAGCGAGGCTCACCCCTTCTCAACATAGAGCCGACGGAATTAGAGAGCCGACACGCTATTTAAATAGGACGCCGCGCCGTTTAAAAGCTACACAGACTGACCCAATTACAAATTGGTGAGGTCAATAGCGCAGATAAGTCTACAGTAAGCATGGCACACACCGACTACTGATACAGACATACTCTCAAACTGTCTCTTTCCAACTAGATGTCCAAGTATCCAGTAAGAGCATCCAGCTACTGGAGGAGTTGATAGACTTAAGTGCACGAGCTGAATATCACATTGAAAATTGAACAAAGAAATGTTTTGAATATTTAGAACAAACAAAAAAATCTCATGAAAAAGCATTTCTTGTTGTCGTCAAACTGGTGAAAACCTTCATTCTTAAGACTTCACTAACAGCTTACGATAAGGTCCATTAAAATCATATTGAGGGGACTCAAAAAAAAAGAACTAAAATTGGTAAACGTATTGGGTGCCTCATCGCAGTAACAATTTATATTTCTTGTGTTTACTGAGTTTTGTCCCTCTAGTAAAGATGTGGCGTCGTACTGTGTTCTGTAATCCTCCTCCTAAGAGATTACCATGTGAACCTGGCATTTGGCATCACATACCGTACCACGTGCCTCTAGACAACCTTTCTTTTCTTTAGAAGACCTCTCTTTTTTTTACTGCCTTTCATGTGTATTGAACCATACCACTTACAAAATAATATTATAAGTTCATACATGTCCCGACCATTGCTCAGAAAACCGATCGATTGCGAGTTGGAATCGCACATGATGGGTTCCGTACCGTCGTACCAGAACAACAAAATATAACACTACATAATGAAAATACTTTTGTGAAAGAAACAAGCGAGGCGCTATAACAATATTATGTGTTTTTTTTTACTTTATTTCGCAATGATACTTAAAACAGACTGTCAAAATTTCTAAGCTATCGAACTATTGCGTTTCAATGTGATACAGCCCACCGACAGACTGACTTACAGCGGAGTCCTAGGGCAGATTTTACCGCTGATAGGAGGATAGAAACCGCGTTCAGTTCAAACTAAACGGCGTAATCACGTTTCAGTTTAATTCAACTAATTTTCAGAATTAAAATCCAGCGTTGATTACCCTTCAGCTACGGAACCCTAAAAATTATCTGAATGTACTCGAAAAAAGACCGATATTAAAATGGCAACACTCAAACGACATTTCTCATGTCACGATTCGTTGAAAAAATACTATGAATTTCAAATATCAAAGACGTGTCAACCGGAGAACCTTATGGAAATACCTACACGTGGAAACTTTGCGTCATAAATATTTAGATCGAGGGGTACGGAGTGGGTATCGATCGGCGTGCACCGGCCAGGTCATGTTGGCGTCGCCAGGACCAGCCTATAACATAACCTACCATGAACACTAGTTTTTAAATTACTGATAACTTAGGCCCCACATTACTGAACCTGAACTGGGCCACTCATTAATTACGTCGTCGTTTTATGTCACACGACGACGTGACACGTGACAAGGTATAAGTTACGTGACGTTACAAATCGAAACCTAAAGTATGAAAACGCTATAAGCACTTACTGTAAATGAAATACGTGACAATTATCGAGTGGTTAGGTAACAAAACAATTGCTGCTAATAACACAAACACTTATTTCATGTGACGGCGAATTGTTGTTTAAATATAATCGTTTCTAGATATAGAATTTTAAACTACATATCACCCCACAGCGAGGAGTCTCACAAATGTAACCAGCAATGATGAGAGACGTTCCAAAACATCGTGAGATTCGTTGACGTAATTTATCGATGGCTCTTAGTTTCGTTATACAATATAACGTCAAAAAGATGTAATTACGTTGCACTGTTTTGAAAAATAAAGACTTTGACTTTGACTTTGACTTTGAATAATGTTTACGGGAATTAAAGCGATCACACCATGATAAATAAATAAATAAATATTCTAGGACATAAGTATTACACTGCGCCATCTAGACTCAAACTAAGCAGAGCTTGTCATAATTATGGGTTCTAGAAAGCGGATAAACATACTTAGATACCTTTTTTTTTGTAAGTAAATACATATTATACATAGAAACACCCAGACCAATGCAAATATAAATATTTGCAATGAGCGGGAATCGAACACGCGACCTCTGACTTAGCAGTCGAATGCTTTACCGCAACGCCACAGATGATCGCCTTAGTATGTATAATATATATACCTATAAAGGTATATACATACCTTTGAATTGTCGGACGTTTCAACCAGGTTATATCGGCAGTGGTCACAGGCTTTTATTATAAACCTGTGACCACGACCTAAGCCTCTTAAAATTATATACCTACCTACGTGTATTAAACAGAGTAATCATTAGTAAACCTGATTGGTACCGGTTCAAGCAATGAGACAAGGACATTTTTTTTTTTATAATTAGGACACGTCAATTTGACTTCACCTCGCCTGATGGTAAGCTGAAGGTAAAGTCTCAGGAAAGAGGGTCACCATTCCATTCAAGTACCATGTTAACAATGGTGGCACTCAGCTTGACGGCCTCATCAGAAGAGGATTGTCGTAGCAGCACCGCGTGACACCCACCGGTCCCACTAGTGCTGCGACCACAATCCCCCTGCCCATTGTTTATCATGGCGGTCCTTTCCTCAACCACTCAAGTGAGGGGGCTGTTAGTGGAGGCTCATAATGAGTTATACTAACGGGTGTCAAGGCGCATCGTTGTCTCCCGCGAACAAAGACCAGAGAGATGTGATAGACGTATCAATTATGTTAGCTGGATACCGTTACCCGCACACTTGGAAGTGCATTTGATTTACAAATAAACTGTGTAAGCAGTTCGGTGCACTTGCCTAACCTTAATATTTCGAAGTACCTCCTACTCTATATAAGGTTTAATTTATGTATATCGAAAATATAGAGTACATATTATTGATATACAATACTATAAAAAGGAACCCTTACAGGACTCTTCGTTATTCGTCTTTCTGTCAAAATAGTATGCAATGCAAATTTGTAGTATTATTTATTTTTGCAGTTGGTAAAGTGACCGCGACCTATACCTGTGTATGGAGACAACAGTTTTCTAACGGCAACGTTAAATTTGTCCCTCATTCCAGTTTTTTTTTGTTAAAGTGAACTATTTATGAATCTAAAGTTTGTACGGATCCCTCAGTACCCTAGTTCGATTCGCGCTCAGCTGGTTTTTTTTTTCATTACTAATGTAGTGAACCAGCACACGGCTACCGTTGTCTTGCTTGCAACACCATAAGTGTCACTCACACGTTATTATCTCTAGAAGATAATGGGGTGGAAAAGGGAAATGAAGGCCTATTTAATGTAGATGTTATGCAAGAAAATGGTTAGTACTTTCTAAGTCAGCTCATTCATGAGTGCAACATGCTCTATCACGTTCTGTCACCTTACATAATGTTTGATCTGTGATCATCCTTAGAGTAGAGGTGTTTAAAGGGAATTCCGTTGTGTGCTTAGACTCAGAAAGTTAAGTTTATAACAGAAGTTGACTCCAACTTTAACTGTAATCCACTCAATACCAGTTAAATAATAGTAAAGTAGTTACTCGGAATGCCGAGTTCATAACTATAAAACTTCAAAGCATGAATACTATCGCAAAAGCATCTCGCATAACATGTACTTGCTATATAATGTAGCGTAGATCTGAGGACGATCTGCAGCGATAGCAGCAGCTAAGTACTGGCGGAGAGTTATCAGCGTATCAGCCATCGCATCTACAACGTAAGCGGGGCGGCACGATACGACGCGGCGCGGCGCGTCACGCGAGCAGACCGCGCGATTGTCCCGCGCGCCCATTGTGCAGCGCCCATATTTCACACACGTAAGAAGCAAGCAAGTACAAATGAAATATCGATTCATGGCACATCCGAGAAGCGATTGCGAGCAAGTAGCCATTGTTGTACTGCACCTTTAGCTAACAGCCGTCCGCCGCCCCGCGCCGCGCAGCCCGGCCGACAGGTACCCACGAGACGACTACATAATAACTTTAGTTCTACACAGCCGTAAATAATCCCTATTCAATCGCTTTTCTTTCCTTTTTAAACCTCACACTGAAATTACATTGTTCATTCAATGGCGAAATGCGAAGTGTTATGCGATTTCACCAGAAGACTTCCATATAAATAACTATCTATCTATCTGCCTTTCTCACACGGAGACGGGGATGCGGTTAACGGTGAACAAAATGCATTATGTAAATGAAATATTCTTCAGAGTACTATTTACCACTCACTGTATATTTATTTTCTGTGTTCTGAAGAATTTTTAAAATAATGCCTGCGGTTGCTTTTTAAAATCGCACAGCTAGCTGCGGTTCACCGGGTCCACCTATCAAGCGGTTACTCCTTTGATAGAAATATCATTTGTCAGGTTGTTTGACCATACAAATATTAAGATGAGTAGTAGTATTAAGTTAGTAGGATACCAGAGTTTGTTACAAGCAGTTAATGGAAACAATCCAATTGAAGGATTTACGATTACGGAACGAGCAATGACCAGCGCTGTACAAGAGGTACATGACTCATTGCTTAAAAACTTATAAGATATAATATTTCTCTGAGAATCACTAAAGTTTTACAGGTACTACTTACGTACTTTAAGGGCACTACGAGCTGCAAAAGAGGGACTAATAGTCCACGTTGCCTGATCTAAGTGACGCAAATTATCAACTTGTGGAAGTGTTTACGGTATATTCATAAGTCGGTGTCACATGTCTCAGATGGCCTTGATGAAGAAATAGTCATATATGTATGGCGGCCTCTGTGGCGTAGCGGTAGTGCATCCGACTGCTACGACAGGGGGCGCGGGTTCGATTCCCGCTCAGTGCAAATATTTGTAGGCATGAATATTTACATTGGTCTGGGTGTTTCTATGTATAATATGTATGTATTTACAAAAAAAAATATACATAAGTATGTTTATCCGCATTCTGGAACCCATAACACAAGCTAGTTAAACTATGCTAACTTTGGGTCTAGAAAGCGCTGTGTAGAATGTCGTAGAATATTTATTTATTTATTTATTAATTTATTTATTTATTTATTTATTGTATTTTACATGCTATCTACTTAATAGGCTAACTACTCATCAAGATTTAAGGTGATAGGCAAAATGTTACATTTTTCCTGTTTATCAATGAGTCAATTCTAATATAATTCGTGTCAAAAACCCAAAGTGTTGTCAACTATGAAAAACAGTTTCTGAGAAAACAGAAAATAAAGCGAAATATAAGAAATAACAACACAGATTAAGGAAGTATATAAAGTAAACATTCATATAAATCTTATCTAAATAGTCTTTCAGTTTTGTTTCAAATACGACTAGAAATTGTTCTCAATAATAGACCAAACAGTGAAATGCATTGCAGACCGTTGGCGACTAGTCTCGTGTTACATTAGAACTTTGGGAAACAAATACGATTGCACCTTTGTGTTGCTCTGTGTAACTCGTATCAACTCTTATGATGAAAGTACCTGTCTAGAGCAGTGGAATCGTTCCCAGTCTTGCATATTTTCGTACATTTACTAACTGACATCTGCAGGAATATGAACGGTCGTGGAATCACCCGACACATAAGTCTCGGTAAACTACAAGTGAGTATTTAAAACGTGATAAAGGTGAGACCATAAGAATAACAAATAATACGTGTATTATTCATGATTCTTATGGGTAACCACAGGGCCGTTGTTACTCTGTTTCTGCGAATGTATAGTCGTGTATGTTAAACCTTCGACTAGCTGACGTGTGGTGATAAAAAGAAAATAAATTAAAAATATTCGTAGGGTTCCTTTTCTGTACTCATGTCTGATACTAAACCTTCGGGTAAAGTTGGTTTAATAAAGAACTTACACATGAAAGGAGATGGGTACTTTTAATATTAAATTGAGATCAAGAAACCTATTCTAAATTTTACAACGTTTTCAATTTTGTACAAGGATTTTCTCCTTCAAATGAATGATATTATAGAAACAAATAGGGACTCGGTGGATGCAGGCCGCTACAGACCGGTCGAAATGGAAGTCGATGGGGGAGGCCTATGTTCAGCAGTGGACTTCCTACGGCTGAAATGATGATGATGATGATGATAGAAACAAAATATCATTTCCTGAAACGTTACAAATAAGACTGATTACACAATTTATTCACATAATTATGGCGCCGCATTTCAAATTCCTTTAGGATTTTCCAAAAGGCTCGAACAGAAAAAATACATTATGGGACATTATTGTAGGTATTATTAATTAATATTTAGTTAATATTCAGACTTCTCCTATATTGGATACGTAAGAACTACAAGATTTAAGAATCATATTCAAGGGGAGCAGAATTTATATTTTTTTACTTCACCTTTGCTAGTAGGGTGTCATTGGAAATAAAAGTGTAGCATCTTTTATACTTTTTTACAGCTTGGGGAGGAATATGGAACGATGTTACTCATCGCTCATGCATTTATGCGATAGCGTGAGAGTTTTAATATTTATTTTTTAACCACTTCCTGAGTCTAATGAATGAGTAAAGAAATTTAATACTTAGAAGTAAAGCCATTGAATTCTAACACATGCGGCAATCGCCAGGTTTCGGTTCTCATAGTTATATATCAATACAGTATTATACTTTATTTGTTTAGGTATTTGACTAAAGGTAAACAATAAAAATGGCGGCGTTCAGGGATTTTCAACCTTTTGTTACAATGTTTCATGTTTCCTCGACATATTAAAATATATTAATCTTAAGGCTTTCACGGCCGGCGTTGCATGTAGAATATACTGCTTCCGGGCTATTTGGCCGTGGTCCATCGGAAACTTGTATTCCAGACGTTTCGTCGATCACTGCGGTCGACATCTTCAGTGGTACAGGTCGGGACGCCGTCGAGTGCGGAGAACCTTCCTCGGCGGCGACTTCGCAGCGACTGATGAGTCGGACTCATCAGTCGCAGCGAAGTCGCCCCGTATCACTGAGCCCTGACTCTTTAAAAGCTAGGTAATTATTGTTTTGATATACCTACAGTTTACTGTCGTATACAGACCTCACTGTAATGTAGTGAATTGAAAAGTCTTTGGTGCGGAAGATTACATTGCTTCACTGTATGATCAATCACACAGGCTGCCCGTCCCTTATTGCATTGCGAACCAGCCATTAAATGGCAATGTAAATTCTGACCTTCACGACGCTCACATTGTGACCCACGGCCACGTGATTTAATGGTTTAAATATTGAACCATACTATCCTGTTTACGACGCTGTAGTACCTAGTCTTGCGTAATGGCCCACTGTGAATCTTTTTCTTCCAAGAAATAACATGTTTTCTTCATTTCGAATAGTTTGCAATTAAATGAATCTAAAGCAAACTTGAAATTGAATTTACTAATATAACACCTCGTTTGTTATACATAAGGAGGTGTTAGACAAAAGAGGTGTTATATTAGTGAATTTCGACATCGGAAATTGCGACACACCCTTACGATAGGGTTATCGTAAGGATGATCTACCCGATTCAGTTCGTTATATGTGTGGCCACATATAACGAACTGAATCGGGTAGATGACGTGGACATAGTAGATTATCCCAGTATAGTAGGATAGGTATAGTACCTAGTCTACAGGATATAGTAGAGAATCACATAACATAACATAACTTTACGCCTGTTTCCCCGAAGGGGTAGGCGGAGGTGTATTACACACCCACGTTTCGCCAGTTATGTTAGGGTCCCAATGTAATAGGGAGCGAGCCTATTGCCATCTACCGGGCACATTATTAAGCGAGCGATAATTAACATTTATTAAAGCACACATAACTGCGAAAAGTCAGAGGTGTGTGCTCGAGGCGACTGGGGATCGAACTCGAGACCTCGTATCAGCAGTCCGTTACGTACGCCACTGGGCTATCGCCGCTTGGAAGTACCCTTAGAATTTTCCGCGGGTATGTATACTTTCTCCGAGAATTGGTGGCTCAATGCAATGCAATCAGCAACTTCAGTAAGGAAACATATTTTACGCAGAACTGTCATTTTTTAGACTTAATAGAAGATAACTTCTCAAACGAGACTACCGATTACAAACATATTGGTTTATTTACGTACGTACGTAACGGACTGCTGAGACGAGGTCTCGAGTTCGATCCCCAGTCGCCCCGAGCACACACCTCTGACTTTTCGCAGTTATGTGTGCATTAATAAATGTTAATTATCGCTCGCTTAATAATGTGCCCAGTAGATGGCAATAGGCTCGCCCCTATTACATTGGGACCCTAACATAACTGGCGAATCGTGGGTGTGTAATACACCTCTGCCTGCCCCTTCGGGGATAACAGGCATGAAGTTATGTTATTTCTCTGAGGATTTGCTACTCCATAAATGACGTGTATGTGATTAACGTCTTAGTGCATCACCACCTGCAGCGGAGAAGTGGAAATAAAGGAGGTGATTGGAAATAAGGAAAAAAAGGCAGTGGCACTCTCACAAACTGTATGAAACATAGCAATGCAGGGACGGCAGTTTAACAAGGGTATGACTAGACCTTGTCTCACTCCGTATCGTTGTCATAGGGATTTTTTACCTCTAGCTTCCTTAATAATGAAATAAATCAATAAATAAATATTTTATGTACTTACGTAGGTACAGTCAGCATTAAAAGTTGATGATCATATCCAGGAGTCATAGGTAGGTGATGCTACAGAGCGTCAAAATAAGTATTACGACAGTCTCAAAGTTTATGATGAGAACAGTCACCTTGACGTTCAAAATTGCACGAAAGTATGAAGACTAGTAACAAGTTTCTTAGGTTAATGAAAATCAACTTTATTCGTTGATCCTAAGGTAAAGTTTCTTTTACACTATTTATTTGATTTAGTTTCTGTCTCTTTCATTCTGTGCATGAGGTAATTGATGTATTTTGTTTGGAATATATTGGAAAGGCGGTACATATTGTTAAAGTTTACAATCCGACGGCAAGTAGAACAAAATTACGGAAATCAAATAAAGTAATGAGCAATAGAATCAGCGCCATTGTGTGAACTCAATAGCAAATCTAAGATTAGTTTTATAGTTCTAGTTTGTTTTTTTTTTGTATTTTCGCGCAATTTTGAACGTCAAGGTGGTGTTGTACTCATCATCATTATTTATTTATTATTATTATTTATCAACTTTTGAAACTTTGTCACAATACTTACTTTCTTTTGCCCCTCTGTAGCATCACCTACTTTTGACACCTGGATATGGTCATAAACTTTTGACGCTGACTGTACGTACTTTGCAGTTTGTACTTCAGTCGCTGACTGTACAAGTGTGCTGTCGTGATAGGTTATATTTTTTAGAGAAAAGAAAATTATAGAAACCAACACATTTTCATAATTTATGGACTCCAACGCATACCTGGGTATCACATAACAAGCCGGGAGGCGATTACATCACACGGCGTGATGCGCCACCTTTTCCTAGCTTATCGTACTAGAACAATTTGGATCGCACAATTTTATTACACAGATAAGGCAACTATTAATGTAGTCTCCCATCATCAAACCTGTAATTCGATACGCTCGATAACCATCGGCTCTAATAGCATAAAATTTACTTTATTCACTAACACGGGCCGCGCCGAGGGGCGCCGGAAGGCGGCTCTATACGCCGCGGGGCCTAATATCACAAATCTCATGTAATTGCAGCCCTCGCCTCGTGCCAGGCCGGCCTGATTGGTTCCACATCAAAGCTTGGCCTCGGGACTAGGCCACGCTCGATTCAATTATTCCTTAACATACGCACTTGTGTACAACTGCCCATTGGCACACAGTACAATTCTTTACTACACGTGTTCCCGTCCTACTACAATTCTGGGTTCTATAAGCGAGGTGTGAAAAACGATCTAAAGACTACAATTTGTGGTATATATTTATATATATGTGGGCCTCAGATGAAAAGAAATCGCTGATCTTAGGAAGCGTACAACGCGTTCTATCCTTAGCGGTACCCATGCTAATGAAATATTACCTTATAAGACGGCGCTGAGCCCATGTTCACGTGGTCCCATCAAAGAGACTGAAGGTCTGTGTTGCAGTGAAGGCTCCTTAAACAACGCAAATGAGTCTAATTACAGCTTGTAATGTCTTTCAATTAGTCGATAGATAGTAACTACCGACCTGTTAAATACACGTTGAAAAGTTGCCAACCATTTTATACTTTGATGTTTATTTTTATTGAAGTAAGCCAACGTTGAAAAATTTCCGTGCGTAGGGTAGCAGGGGACTTGACAAACACAATCAACTGCACAAAGGGTGGGTGTACCCAGACTCAGAGTAATTATCTGTGGATCAGACAAATAATTGTAGTATATACAACACCGCGGGGACTGAGCTCACAACGCTGGGTGCAACCTAACTGAGCGTGCAATCATTTAGTGCTTTTTTTTTTCAAAAAGATTTAGTTAGCAAGGCTTCTATCTGTTGCGCGGATTGTACGCATTATGCTGCACTATTTTGGTACTATATTATGTAAATACAGCAATGCAAATGAGTGTTCTATGTTGTGAGAAGAATATCGCTGTCCTTTCTCATCTCGATTGGATTGTGAGGGTAACTTTACCCTTGGTGACACAATACCGCTTTATGGTGTTGGAAACAATAAGTTTCTCAGGGTGAGATGAAGCAATTCTGATACTGTTGCGAATTAGCGATCTGGCTGGTAGGGTGTGGTGAGAATTTGTGACCTTGTAAGCTTCTAAATGCCTCTGTTTGATATCTTCATGCTGCGTCTTGTACTAAAATTCATTTATGCCAACTATTATAAAATTGTAAATTAGTTGTGTCTGTACATTGGAGATATTTACAGAACAACACTTGAGTTATGTTAACGAATCTGACCGCAAAAATATTATTTTTGGGAATTTGTTGTTTGTTTGTTCGCGATGGGCGCAAAAATTATTGATCATATTTTGATGTGAATTTTAGGATTCCGTAGCCAAATGGCAAAAAACGGAACCCTTATAGATTCGTCATGTCTGTCTGTCTGTCTGTCCGTCCGTATGTTACAGCCACTTTTTTCCGAAACTATAAGAACTATGCTGTTTTAACTTGGTAAGTAGATGTGTTCTGTGAACCGCATTAATATTTCACACAAAAATAGAAAAAAAAACAATAAATTTTGGGGGTTAGATTTTCCCCACACTTAGAACTGAAACTTAATTTTTTTTATTGTATATATGGATAGGTCTTCAAACATGAAATTGGTTTTTTTTTCTAAACTGATTAGTTTCCGCGAGAGACACTTCCAAAGTGGTAAAATGACTGCCCCCCCACCCCCTGTAACTTCTAAAATAAGAGAATGATAAAACTAACAAAATATAAATGATGTACATTACCATGTAAACTTCCACCGAAAATTGGTTTGAACGGCATCTAGTTAGTAGCTTTTTTAATACGTCATATCGTAGTAGTAGTAATCGTAAACCGCAATTGACCTTTCATTCAATTAACTCAAATATAAAAAATTTACTTGCTGCTACGGAACCCTTCATGGGCGAGTCCGACTCGCACTTGGCCGGTTTTTTATATTAGAAAGGTCTGGGTCAGACTTAAAATCTGCCGTATATTTGATTACCATTGGTTAAGTAAAATCGGAGATATGACCAAAAGCGGTAACCGACCTCCGCGCGGGCGGAGCCGCGGGCAACACCTAGTAATTACATAATAGTGAAAGTCAGTAGTAAGGGTAGTTTCTTACTTGCCTAATAATATATTATATTGTTGGTGCAATATCTTCTTGCGAGCGTATCTTGTAGGCTCCGAAAGTCGTCTCTCGACATGGCATGGCAGGTTATTATATATTTTTCAGAAAGTTCCTAGTAACTAATACTTACGGACTGAATTTAGACAGGAGAATGTTAAAAAAAATCGGTCAAACTAGTGGTCATTCGAAGATGTGTCTTGTCTGTCAAATAATCGTCTGTCGAAGTATAGTGGTAATTCGAAGGTGTGTGTTGTCTAATAATTGTCTGTCGAAGCAATGACTAGTCGATCTATGTGTTTTCGAAGTTCGCTACATGTCGAAGTATTGTACTGTCTAAATTCAGTCCGTAAGTCAGTAACTAAAATACTGTTCGTATTCTTGTTTACTCCTAAACCCCTGTTACAGGAAGGAATGCACGTTATTATCTTGGAGTAACCTGTTGTTTACTTAGTTCAGTTAAAGTAAATATATTTTATGCATGGTAAATTTGGGCTCATCCGTGGGTTTCGTACGTGAGATTAGGGCTTCGTGACTTATTTCTAAAATAGTGAAGTTGAAAAGTAAGTGAAGTTTTCCACCTAGAGCCTACGACAAACGACAGACAAATCCCCCAGGCCCGACCTTCTCTCCGGCAACGTTATACGGCTTCTAAGACCCACCGCAACAACTGGTTTCAGAGTATCGTTTGATCCTGCGTGCGTGTAAGAGAATACGCTCCGTCACACGCACGCACTGCGCCACACTCCTGCCTGCCGACATAGTTACATGTTCACGAGGAAACGAACCGTTCGCAGGGACATCGAGTAATCCAATATCCCCGTCCCGCGGGTAACTTATCTATTGAAAGATGACTCCGTCGTGGCGGAGGTATTATTGACATCGCCTCGTTCAATAGGAGTTTGTTCACGAGTAAAACCTAAGAAATGCCGGCAGCCTATCCCCCCCCCCCCCACAGTCCCCACACCGCTCAGAACGCCCGCATCGTTTCGATGAATAGATTTCAATCAATCACTTTATCGTTGGTAGTTTTCCACTGATCAATAAATACGTGGTACCTACTTACTTTAGTTAGGTTTCAAATCTGGTTAACTAATCATTGTTTCAGTATGGTAACTAATTCAATTACCTACCTATGCGTAAGTATATTAAAAGGCGTAATTTGGTAGAATCGCCTAATGTTTTAGAATATCTTTGGTCTAACGTAATAAAAGGTAAGCTTGTTGCTGTCGATCGGGTAGTTTGCAATTGAGAATTTGAGGAATAAATTGTTTGAAAAGGAAAGATAAAAAGGGATATCGCTTTATGGAAGGAATCGGGAGTGTATATAGCTCGGGAGGTCAGCGTCCGACCGAACTATTATACGTTGTACTGGCTGTTCTCAGACTGAGATCCCTAGATATGCTCTTTTAATATTTTTATAGATATTTCTCAGATGTACACTATACACCGCCTATATGGATGGTTATAAAAAACTCGTTATAAAAAGCTCCTCAATTTTTTGCTTATCACGTTGAAATAATAAAATAGCAAAATTATAAAAAAAAACATCGTTTGCTATTTTATAATTAATTAGCGTGGATATAACGTACCAAGGATCTGCTGATTTTCTCATGGCCAAATTTGTATGGGATCATCTTTGAACCCCAATTTATAAAAAAAACTCCATTGTAATGTGCCACTAAATATGGGTACTTAAAATGATAAAATCTTTAAAAATTAAAATCCCGAAACTCCCTCTTTGAATCGTTTATAATTAGGAGCTAAAATAATAAATTCAGCAAACAATGTAATACCAGCATGCCAATTAATAGATTCGTTTCACGCTGACAGTTGAGGAGCTTTTTGTCTCTTAAGATATAAAAAGTAGACTTGGATCCATCAGTAGTATATTGATCGCACTACTTACTAAAGTAGCTGTTTTTTCCTTACCCTGTCTGCTCTCTTGAGTACCTACTTAACGAGGTCAGTTTGAATCAATACATTTATTAACATCAGCTTCATACAATGTTCGGCCTTTCAACCACAAAAACATTGAAACCAGGTTTAGATTTCTTTGACATTACAAGACCTTTTGAAAATTAAAATAACTTAGTTTCAAATATAATAAATGAAAAACTATTGCTAGTGTTGCATGCGTCTATGCGTCATAGAATTCCTTCACATCATCACCGACTGTAATGTGGTGGTAATGTTCGATTCGTTGGATGGTGGTTTGTTCTGTGAAGGCTGACTTCAGAATCTCTTTAAAGAATGGAATCTATCTATCACAGCTGCGAGCTGTGACGTTTCCGTGTGTTTGGCATGGATTCGGTATTGTATTGAATTCAACTTGATCTAAATCCAAGTTATTGCCCATTACATAAATATTTTATAACTGCTTAATATTTATGATATATGTTTTGATGGACACATATCGACGATTGAAAGGTAAAAGTTGCAAGCGACATTGACATTTTATAGAATAAAAGTCCTGAAACATATTAAGAATACTTTACTGCACAACACTGATTTTCATGTCAACTGTCGTTGTCGCTTACGCCCTGCCTTCCAACCGTCAATTTAAATCCACCTTTCTTCTCCGCGGCAGTATACTACGGCTCTTTAATATCTGGACCATTTGGCGTCCTTCCTAAACCACTCACGAGCTTACACACCATACCGTCTCAATGGATATAGAGGCAGTTCTTTCACATACACCTAACGGTTTCGGTGCTGACCTGCTCTTTTTTTCATAACGTCACTAATTTTACAGATGTTTACGATGGTCGTGGACCAAGTCGCGAACAACTTGTGTCTGAAATCGAGACTACTCTCACAAGAGTGTCCGATTGGGGTGGACTAAACCTGGTCCAATTCAACCCCACTAAGACACAAGTATGTGCATTCACCGCTAAGAAAACCCCATTTATTGTAGCGCCACAATTTCTGGACACACCACTTAATATCTCTAAAAGTATCGGGATCCTCGGTGTCGACATCTC
Source organism: Cybosia mesomella (assembly GCA_946251805.1). Lineage (NCBI taxonomy): Eukaryota > Metazoa > Arthropoda > Insecta > Lepidoptera > Erebidae > Cybosia > Cybosia mesomella. Next base: position 28,573,314 of record OX276408.1, read on the forward strand.
CAGCGAGGTCCAGTACCGTAGTCACCTGGAAGACAAAGTCCAGTTGGCATCTAAGAAACTTGGAGTGCTCAACAGGGCGAAGCAGTACTTCACTGCGGAGCAAAGACTTCTTCTTAGTCGCAAGTCCGGCCCCAGATGGAGTACTGCTGTCACCTTTTTGCCGGAGCACCTAGATACCAACTTGACCCGTTCGACTCGGTGCAAAGACGGGCGCTGAGGATCGTCGACGATCCCATACTTACAGGCAGTGTGTAACCGCTTAACCTTAGGAGAGATTTCGCCTCCCTGCGTTTTCTACCGCCTTTATAACGGGGTGTGTTCAGAAGAATTGTTTGATATGATGCCCACGGCCACATTCTATCATCGCACCGCTCGCCACAGACAGGGAATTCATCCTCACACGTTGCGACCGGAAACGGTGCGTACAGTTAGATATGAAAGGCACTTCATTCCGCGCACCCTCAGGCTGTGGAATGATCTCCCTGCTGTGGTTTTCCCAAGCGACTACAATATGGGGTTCTTCAAGAAGGGCATTAGAAGGTTTTTACAGGGTCGGCAGCGCGAGTGTGACGCCCCTGGTGTTGCACACGTCCATAGGCCGCGGTAACCACTTCCCATCAGGTGGGCCGTGAGCTTGTCTGCCACCTGAGTGGTATAAAAAAAAATAATTTACTACTCTGCGACTCTACGACTAATCTGCACGCTCATATGCTTGGCACCAGTTCATTTCTTAATATTTTGTGTTATATTACGAGCATTTACCGTTTAACTATTTCTCAGCCCCAAAACAGTGGAATTACACCGCGATGGGACCTCAACTTGGAAACATTTTCTTCAAACTCAGATTCCTAATTTTTTTTTTTTTTAATATTTCAATTTCATTTTATTAATTCGTCGGCCGTACCTTTTTAAAGCTTTTTTTTCTTGCGACTTTACCCTCGGATACCTCCCTGCCGGCCAGCGGGGGAGGTTATGTCGGGCTTGATCCGACTAAAACCGCACGCCGTCTCGGGTTTTCAGACGCCGGGGTGTAAGTTGCCCATAATGCATTTCCCTCGCACCGCGACTAACCCTGGTCCATCTCCGATTTCGAGATGGCCCCCTCGTATAGGATTATTATTATCGTCATGTTTAAGCTGGAAAGTGGAATTAGATTTTGGAAGTCCCACAGTCCACAAGTCCTACAACATACCCATTAATAAGAAGGATGATGGTTTAATGTGTAGACTCCTTTAATTTCTAACTCTGATACAAAGTCTCGTCCGCGTTGTCTTTTGCGACAGGTGCCTTTTGTTCATGAAATTAGTCCCAATTCACAAATCTTTCACAAAAGGGAAAGAACTGAGTAATCACATCCCCATCCGTAAAATAACTATGGCGATGATTGCCCATCAGTGTCAGGGAGTGTCTCTGAATAAGAATGTTCTAATCGTATTCGTAGAGCTATAAATAGAGGGATGGCACCGTCCGCGGACGACGGAGTGTTACCGTGGCCTGACCTGCCGCAACCTCGCGCCGCGGTCGACAATGTAGCATGTGAACACATCCCATATTCACGCGCCAGAGTGCCTAGCCACCTATGACACGTTACCGAAACTTGCCTAACATTACACTGGTCTATAAATATTGGAATATCTGTGTTCACATTTTATTAATAAGGGAATCTGATTAGACCCTGAGTCACGATAAAAAAGAAACTGTGACAAAAACTCTGTTCCATTTTTATTCAGAATAAGGACATCACTAGTTCCCAGTTCCAGGAAATAATCTAAATTCTCTGGAGCGAGCTCCGGGAAGATTTCACAAATTGACTCATATGCTCTTCCTATGAAATACAAATTGTGACATTGCCAGTAAGGCGAAAATTCGGATTTAAAACGTGAATAGAGGTTGTGTTTTTAACATTCGACTAACGATGCATGCGGCCGCCGTTGTGCACGTTAGGAATATGCCATTATTCTCGTTCAATAGTAAAATGGATTGAAAATTTCCGGCAGCCATAACAAATTGACAGATATCGCCATCTGTATTTGACATGCAAGGGGAGAATTATTTTTATATTAAACTGATTACGTATAATATAAACAAGGAGGGACAGTGGCAGCCGACTAAGGGCGCATGGCGCACCGCGCGGCACGCCGCGTGCATACTCGATCGACTGCGTTTTACCTTTGAATACCAAGTCCGTTGCACCTTTCCGAGTACAGCTGGTTTTAAAAAGGATACGTGGAACGTAGGAATATGAATAATGAGTTACAGTGACATGACTTTGTTGTATATTTCGCACGTTATCTACCCGATCCGTTGCACAATAGTGCCGGTGCACAATGGATGTGTAACTGCGGTCGACGACACTTTTGAAAGCGCCAGCCAGCCTGCCAGCTAGGCAGCGGGGCAGGTTAGTTGAGTTGATTACTCGGCAGGAGAACATTGGAGGTGCGAGGGTATAAAAACGCTGAAAACAATCAAATACGTCACGAAATTAATTCGTTATGGTCAGGGTTGTCAAGCGTAGGTACCTACACGTTTGTTGGGCTTGTCCCAATTGAAAAGAATTAAAAATGAAATGATGCCACCAGTATTCAGTGAGATTTTTCTCTATCTTCACTTATATTGTTACCACTGCCACGGAGGCATAGGTAGTTGACGTATAAAATAAACCTTTATTTATTTATTAGACACATATTATAAAACAATTTTTTGTAAACTCATGGGTTATTTTTAAAGGCAATGATATTTCTTCAAGATCGGAACGCATTGTAGTATCCTTATTCACGATATTTCTAAATATTCTGATTAAGTAAATTTTACCCTGTAAGTATGGGTTTGTAAAGTACCTAAATTAAATCTTATAACGTAGTGATTCTGCTTGTAATCTTTACTGAATTATTTGTAGGCTATTTAAGTGCTGAGCGCAGTAAAACACGTAGGCACATATAAACGTATATTGCTAATGGCGTTAACAAGGCGATGGCAGACGTTTGAAATAAGTCTATACCTACCTACATGATTATACATAATGCACATACATCACATTTACATTCCATGCTCACTCAATAAATTCAAGGCTGGTAACACTAGCTGCGGGCCGTTGATGCCCCTTGCCCCGGACGTCCCATTGTTACGAAAAATATTCTAATTCTGAGACCTTTGTCCCCACCATTGTGCTTCGGCTGAGATCGCAGACCGACTCCGTATAGATTACGGACCCCTATCTGCGACTGTGCTGTGAATGGTGTAGGCACATACCATACCGGTTTACATCTAGGAGAAAGATTGCCAGTAAGTAATGTAAAATTACCGAGTATTCTAGAATGAGCATAAATAAAACGCAGCTAAAAATACCTGTATTCTTGATTACTCTATAATTTACAAATAGTTACCTACCCATCTATATATGGAACATGTGAAAAGAAAAAAAGTATGTGGCACTCCGGGAGTGCGGACAGAAGTGAAATATGTAACAATTCGTATGTATTTTTTTAATTATCATCAGCCTTCTCTACTCCTCACTCCCTATTTACCTTCCTCCTTCTTTACCCCCCTCCCTCTCTCTCTTTACCTCCCTCTCCCCCTCCCTCTATAATCTCACAATTTATTACAAATTTTAATAGCGATGCGGTCCCTATACACGTACCAGTGGTTTATTTTTCAGGATATAAAGTAATGGAGGCTGTCTTTCTTCGTTCCCGAACCACGAGGCGGCGTGAAGTATGACGTGCCGTATATAGAAAAAAAACATACTTCGCCGGTCGACCACGACCCTTACCATACCGCAGAAGACTGCAGAACTAAGCCTCTAGCTGTGCGATTATTGTTAATATATTTTGCACAACTAATTTTACTATTGTTTAAAAACTCACACGCATTCACTATCGCTAAACGCACCATATACATATGGCAACACTGCTCCTAATTTCCGTTTCCACCTACCACCCTTCGAAAATCGCTATTATCTGCGCAGATAATAGTGACAACCAATAATTTATATTTAGTGTTGGTGACCCTTTTCGTGTGAAAACTGTCGTCCCGCAATCCAAAATTGGAGGTGACTGGCTCCTCCAGCCTCGTGCAGGGCGTTTCTCCAGTTGAGTTGCATTTCCTACACCAGCACAATGTGTTCAACATATTATGTTGACTCATTAGTGAAACCATTGTAGGGGCCTATCCATTTCCAGTTTGGATTAACAACTATAAACAGAAATAGTACCTACTTAAATAGTTCCTATTAGGCCAATCTCGTATTCAAGCACCATATTGAAAAGATTTTAGTTGGAATTGTTGAAAAACCCTTGCTTTGTTTCAATTTATCTCGCTCCAGTATCCAGTATCGCTAACCGCACGAGAGGCAGTTCATTTAATTAAGCATTGTATTTCATAGTGCGCTTTATTCATATGGAACATTTTTAATAACATAAAAATGTTATTTTATATGTGTTCTATCGCAAGAGAGAACGCATATACTGGGCTAGAGAGCTGCATCGTCGATCACTATTACCACTTCTTACTATCATGCTTGTCATTGGTTTAATATTCTTCTAACGCAACCTTACCTCTCAATAAGAAATGTTATTGTTATATGCAAAATGGAAGCGATGTCCTTAGAATGGCCTACTTTGATTCTTCATTTACTTATAATCGGTCGTTAAAAATTAATTATCTACATTTTTCTCAGAAGAATGAATATTCTTGTCACGGTAAAATAATTTAGTACTTGAATTCACTTTATTTCGATCAATATTATTATTAATATTGCTTTTAGCGATAAGGCCGCCATTTGTACATATGTTGACTGTGTATTCCAAGTACCTAGGCATACTCAGATTGGTGTACAATTAAGTTTATTTCTGTTTCTATTCTATCAATTGGTCATTGGGTACCATTATAAATAATACACATGTTAGTGTCCATAAATAGGTAGCTATATTGAATACATAACAATGTTGGTGTTAAGCACTAATACTAACACATAATTAATTTTGCTAATTTACTGTTATTTGTTAAAACCTTCAGGGAAAAATCTTTAGGCATCTAACTTCTAGGTACCTAATAATTGGGTATGTTTGTGTGTTCCATTATCACCTGTGTATGCTGTCCCACAACTGTCGTCAACAGATTTAGTATCTACTTACCTATTTAGCTTTTGTATGTTAATATACCATCGAGTTTTATGGTCTGTGCTGTAGTAGGTACGTAGGTACACGACAAGCATAATATCTATGTTTATTTTGTTTTCATTTTAGACTAAAAGCTTTGTTGACATCTATACTACATGGTAACCTTCATTACATTACAGCTTACCATCAGGCGGGGTGGCGCCACTGTACTGTAAGCTTGCGAAGTACGAACTCGGTCGCGGAAATTTTCGCTGTTTCATATTATAATTTACAAATAAGTATTTTGTGTATCAAGGTTGCACCAAATGACTGTGCAGTTCCGAATGTATCCGGGAAAAAAACTCTGCTGATTGGCACTGGAACCTGTGTTTACTTCTGTGCTTCATCAAATCTTGAAATAAATCCTTATACCCGCGCCTACTTAGTATTGGATTATATTTTTGTCAAAAGAATAAAAAAGCTGAGTTCGAAATCTGATACAATTTCGAATTCCAAAATAATAATAGTCTCAGTCAGCAATCAAACGTTGTGTGTTTCAATGCGGTCCGATTGCGACACAGAACTGAACGTAAACGACAGGTACATGTTGTATATATTTAGCCAGGTCATTACCAGTCAGCGATAAAGCAGATTGTAACGAGACAGCCTGTCATAAAGCAGTTATCTGTCGCCAAACGTGACAGGGCCCCCACACCCCGCCCACCCACTAGCCCACAATAGGCACCCCGCATTACTGTTTGTTTAGTTTACATTTAGAGTAGGTAGGTATTTAGACTTTACTCGGAATACCTCATAATTATTTATAGGTAGGTAAGTGTGCACTCCATTATACCAAGTGACATGAAAAACAACAAAGGAGTACATTTCTATTGTCAGGCGACAAAGGGGTTACCTACTTAGTGCTGTACATCGTAAACAAGAGGCCGTCCGGCCTCCTCCCCCTCCTTCCTCTACGCCTCCCTGCTTGTGGCGGCGATTTCGCCATCTCCGAAAATATAAATAAAAATAAGTGAGAACGGAAATGAAAAGGGTCAATCTGATCTGAACAGAGCCCGAGGGGGCCGACGGACGCCCCGCGGAGGCGACGAGCACCGCGAATCAATAGCAAGCAGCACCACACCATACGTAGGTACTACCTACCTACCTACGCGCTTTACGCAATCTCTTGGACTCAGGAGACCCCGAGACATAAATAAAGAAAGCATTTGTGAGTAGTAGGTCTCTACATATAGCGTGACAGTACATTTCGAGGTTGCATAAGAGTGTCTAGTGTGAGTTTTTGCGTTTCCCGTTTCCCATTCAATTCGAATGAAAAAACCTTGAAAAAACAGTAATGTGTAAGATATTGGATTAGCGCCACCTGTGCCTGTAGACAAAGTCACATTCTACTAGTGGAATCGCTTCGAAGCGAACCTTCAAATGTTCCATATGTATGGGAGTGACATTATTTGTTACACGTGACATGTCGACAAATGTTGTCTCTCCCATACATTTCGGTCTTTTGAAGGTTCGCTTCGTTGCGATTCCACTAGGAGAATGTGACTTTGTCTACAGGCCCTGGTTGTAAAGTTTTTAAAACATTTTTGAGAGAAATGGCTTCCAATTGAACATCGAATGTGAAATAGCGCCCACAGTGACAGCGTTTGCGAACGCGATTTGTGGATTCAAGTGACAGCGAGTGCGAGTGAGTCAGTGTTGTCATTGTCAAATCCATTTTCAATTGTATAGTACCTTTTTTTTATTTTTCGTGCAATAGCAATTAAAGCTATTGAGAATTAGATTCAAGAACGTTTTTATTATTTAAAATGTGTGTGTATTATTAACAAATTATGGCCGGACCGTATCTTATCGCCTGGAGCATATTTGCCACCGCTAAGGCACTAGATAGAGAACTAGGACGGTTACCAGCTTCGCAATCAACCCAAACTTAAGCGTAGCGAGATTTGCCTATCCAACAATAGGTCAACGTGACCGGTCGACTTTTTCCATTGATTTGGTTTTTCGGTGATTATTCCTCGATGGTAAGACCGATCTGGATATTCGACGGTAGCCCCTTACGACACTCAGTAATGTCTACTTGATCACCGTGGCAAATTTGGTCGAGATCGGTCAAACGCTCTCGGAGGAGTATCATTTGTTTGAAATGCAACTTTGAAACCAAAGACGCTTAGCTCGCCTTCGGCTCGCTACGCTTAGTAAATTATTTATTCATAAAAAAATTAAATCTGCCCATGTACTTCATAGAAATAAACACTATACAATTTTATGACGACAAATAATCGACTACGAGTAAAAGGCTGATATTCAGGGCGTCCACCCAACCAACTTAAAAAAATGGTAGTCGCAATATTTGCAATCATAGAGTAAATCTTATCACAACTCACGGTGATTTCACTGTGAAGTCTGTAACCCACACTCGCACGCTTTCGGTTTTCACTTTGATTGATTCGCTCGCTAAAGTCCGGGACAACGTCACAAATAATATTTTTGTGCAACTTGCACTAGGCACTCTGTACCTACTATTGTGCCGATGTCGAACGAATTTCCGCGGAGATTTCACGGCGTTAAATCAAAGACAACGAACGAACCTTAGAAAAAAATTATTACCATTTTCGTTCAAGTAGTAGGTAATCCATTAATATCGAGTTATAATTGTACGAAATTATCTAAAACGCTTCAGCAATTATTCAACGTTAGTGATTCACACAATGATGTGCGCTCAGTAAATTCGCTGTGATACGTTAATTGTCCGAATGCGGCCGCTCGGCTACACGCACGATCAAATATTTTGCATTGAAGTGGATACTGTGAGGGTAGTGTAGTGAGCACTGAACACAATCATCGAGAACGTTGGAACACTTTATAAAAAATGATCGCATCGGTCGTGAGTTGTGAGTGCATTTGCATTAGCACGAGAGAGGCCTCCGGCACTGTTCGCCGAACTCGCCGCGCCGCCTTGCAGCCCACAGCCCACACGAGACACGAGCACGCCAGCGCTCGGTGATGTTGTGGTTTCAACCGTTCCGTGAACTCCGGCCCTGGCTCGGTTACAAGAAACATTAAAGACCCGATCTCTAAAGTTTTTACGTTCTCCGTGCTAGATTTCAAAGTATTGTCCGTTTACGAAATGTCAGACGTCAGAACTCACGATCAAGGGCGATCCTAAATTCCTTTTAACAAAACTTTAGATTTCTATTGAATTGCCGCTGGTAAATAAAATATACCTATATGGGCTCGAAAACATTGTCCTTTCTGTATACAAAGTAATTCAACAATATCCAGAGTCTCGCGAACTTTGAGGGAAAATATCAAAATGTCAGGGGTATTTATACCGGTAAATCATTGAGTAACTTCTTCTTTGTTACTTTCCTTAGAATGTACAAAAACGTGTCACAAAGATAAGTAGAGATTTATTCTCCGAGTTACAGATGAGATGACGCCGCCATTGTTGCCCCGGCGATGTGTTCCGTTGTTAGTTTTCTCTAACATTTAATAGAAAACCGTGCTGAGTTGATACTATCCGACAGGATGGAAGATTAACTTTAAACGAAATTGCTCCTCGCAGGATTATAGTGGCAAGAATAGTTTCACGTTTTTCGTGTTCCGCACAGAAAGAAATACGAACCGAACGCAACTCGGTTGAAATTACATTTGGACCCTTCCGTGCCTGCGCCTCGGACTCGGTAATCTTGCTGTAATGTATGTTTGTGACTGGGCATAATATAAAAAGATACATAAACTTTTTATGAGAAATCGGAATGTTAATCGAATTTTCACTACTTTGTAATGAATGTCCAATACTTGTACGGTACAAGATCTGCGGTACCAGGCTGATTTCGATAATTTAACATGACTCATTCAGACAGCGGTCCATGTATTGTTTTATTTAGAATCCATTGAAGCTACATAGTCGAGTCAGTTGTCAAGATTACGGCAGTTACCTCATTCTCGTGTTATAATTACAGTTAACATTTCACCACGCCAAGTGTCTCGCGCTTGACCTCATTTTTTGCAACTTTCCCATGATTTCTGCTTAGCAAACCGATTAAAGGTTATTTTTTATAGCCTCACGTAAAGATAAAAAAAGCGAATGCCGCTCCGTTACTTGTCAATAATCCTAAAACCTCGAGACGTTTACGTTTACTCGCAAGTAATGGTTTCCTGCCATTTACATGTTTACTCTGCACAGAGTTCGCCTGCACTTTGTACACAACGACGTATTCTATTAACATGTCAGTCAGTACCTAAATAAATAGCTGCAAAAAGCTGTGCGCGTCTGTATGTGTGTGCGTTATTTGATCTGGTGTGCGTGAGGGCGGTTTCGTCCGCACGGCCCGCTGAGCAGTGTCCAGTTACATCAGATCGGATGCAGCATGCAGCGCGGACCACACGATATCAATGACCCGTCAACTCACAGATATGCCTGCAGCATGCTATATAACATAATTTTATCAGAAGTTTTGGCACAGTTCACAACAAGAATAGTGAGGGTTAAACGAATACGATACGTCATTGTTGATTTGTTTAGGGTTAATTCGGGCTCATTATTCAGGGCTCAAGTTAACACCACCTGCTAGCTACCACCCCTTCCGATCAACGAACGAGGCACTGGCGGAGGCTTCCTATCAGGCTTGGGGATAACTCAAATCCTAGTTCCTGCGATCCTACTAATATTATAAATGTAAAAGTTTGTGGAGATGTTTGGATGTTTGCTACTCAATTACGCTCTAACAGGTACAGGGACAGATTATAGTCAGGAATAACACATAAGCTTATCTCTAGAATAGGTTCCCATGCGTTGCGCGAACGGGAACAGAATTTCACGCGAAGCAGCTGGTGTTTGATATAATTCGATTATTTTCAGAAGTTCTCCCCGCATAAAACCCATAAAAAGTAAATTTTTGACGGCAATGGACTCACCTCTAATTACGTACGACTGAAAAACGTTGTTATATACGGGCTGCTACCTCTCTAGCAGTATATACCCACATTGCACCAAGTCGTCCCACGTAAATGTGGCAGGCCTATGTCATCAACTAAGTCCTTTTAACAGACAACTGAGAATTCCCTAATAGAAAAATCAATAATACTGTCTTCGCCCAACCACAGATTAGATAATAATATTAGTTTGCCCAACTCCGGAGACGGGACTTACTATCGCCCTGCCTTCGAGGCCAATATATTCTCAACTGACTAGAAGTTATGACACTCCATTTGGCATTAAGTTATAAATTCTCGTATACTGTGCTCGCAGTTACTGTACGTAGCTTTGATTACCTGATCCCTAAACCCGAGATCAATAGGTAGTTGAGAGCCTTAGGCTAAAACAATAACAATTCGTACACTTTTTGTCTGAGTTGAGAGCGTAATATATTTTTCATTCTACTTGTCTACATTCGGCACAGTGTTTGCAACCCTACTGTAGTTATCGGAACTCCTGTTCGTATATTACAAAACTTGGTACCTATTGATTCTTGATTAATAAAGTTTTCATATCGAAAGAGTCACGTTCCTTCACCTGAAAAGGCCGGCTCCACTTGAACGCCTTTGCGCATTGTGCTCGGAGCCAACGAATCTTTTCCTATAGTTTTATTATCTCGTATAGTTTGAGTCACGAACACGGAATAGTATTTGCATTTATTCCTATCTTGTTTGATTGGATAAGAATGATATTTCATCTGTGATAACGTTCAGTTGGTAAGTGCATTAGGTATCTGGACCCAAAACGGCTCACAAATTCTGTTATTCAGACATAAAGTAGGTACACAGATAGATACATGCCTTGCCTAGGCTATTGATCCTCAGATATCTAGAATGTGACGCTTTAACATTTAGGCCCGTATTCTAGAACGATGTTCAGGTCATAGTCTTGATTTGAAACTAGTTCTAAGTACAGTTTGTATTCTAGAACTAAACTTGAGTGTGGAAAGTTTACGCGAATGTCACACATTGAAATAAAACTATTTTTTTTAGGATTCTATCGCGATATATTTATTGTTATTTTATCATTTACATTGAACCCGACGTTTCGGTTGCTTTTCAACAGTCATGGTCACGGGGAGATTCTTCAATGTAAATTATAAAATAAATCAAATAGATCGCGATAGAATCCGTTAAAAAATTGTTTTATTTCAATAAACTTGAGTGGATATTTTATGAATGTAAATCACCTGTGCGTTCATCATGTTTAGTTCTAGAGTGCCAAGAAGTTTAGAACTAGACTCAAGTCAACATTCATGACTTGGTATCGTTGGGCTGCAGTTAAAATTATGTCTGATATCGTAAAGAATTTATTTTTCATCTAAATAGGTGAAATATGTACATTAATTTATCTTTGCCAATAGATTCGTTTGTGTTGTGTGGATTCGTTTACTAGCTTGCATTTCAACTTGGATATTCTGTTTTAAACCACTATATGTTTATCTACAATATTAGGTATTCTGCTGGCATGCTAAGTACAATGCATGATAAAGTAATTTCAAATTTATGAATGATGACTTCAAAGGTACCAGAAATCTAGTAAACTTTGTAGAACTACAATGATACACTCAGTTGTTAATATTCTAAAACAGCGATCAAGTTGCGCCCAACTTATAATGCCTAAATACAAGATATGTTTTCAATGATATGTGGAAGATTCATTAATTCTAGATTTTCAACTCATATGTAGGTACTCTTACTATAAGCAACGATAGCCCAGTGGCGTACGTAACGGACTGCTGAGACGAGGTCTCGAGTTCGATCCCCAGTCGCCCCAGGCACACACCTCTGACTTTTCGTACTTAAGGGTGCATTAATAAAAATGTTAATTATCGCTCGCTTAATAATGTGCCCGGTAGATGGCAATAGGCTCGCCCCCTATTACATTGGGACCTAAACATAACTGGCGAATCGTGGTAGTGTAATACACCTCTGCCTAACCCTTCGAGGATACAGGCGTGAAATAATGTTATGTTATGTTATGTTATGTACGGTAAATGACCAGACCGACGGACTGGAAATGAACTTTTATACTAATTACACAGTACACTTATGCATCTTCTCATCTAATCATTTTAGAACTCTCGTAATAGTTTGTAGCAGTAGCGTTCAATAATGGAATGATACCTTAATCAGATCATTATTTAACAAAATACTTTAGTGTAATGTGAAAATCAACATAAAAAATTAGCCGTTTGGAGAGAGACCTCCATCTCATAAAATTTAGAAAGTGTGAAGCTGGAATTCGTTAATTTTCATCGAAACGAAAAACGAAACTAATAGAAATAAACGATACTGATAGGTACCTACTTAACATAAATGATCGCTGATAGGTACCTTCGATACAATATGACAGGTTTATCAATGACCGCGAGGTTAGGTGTATCTGGCACTAGCATACTGCGTTGTAGGCGGCGGCGACCACAGACAGGAGTTATAATATTATCCGAGGCATCAGTGGAAAGTGTGGCGACAAGTAATTATTGCATGTGGAGACCGAACTCAACACTCGGCACGGTGGCTGTTGGTGAGGTGAGCGTTTGCACCGCTGCGCCATCTGTATCCGAGCAGTCGTTCTACTTTAACGTCTTACACTTGACTACATTGCCATTGTAACAAAAAAAAAATAGTACTGTTATGTTCTTAAATGGAAATCTTTGTAACTGGACGTCACAGACACAATTGGATATCGTCATCCAATAGCACTCTATTTAATCTGCGTTTTATAATCGCTTGACAATTTTTTTTTCTCTAACTCGCAACATCGTTAACATTTACTCGACTCATAAAGTTGATAATATTCTCCGTGCGATGTGCACTGTGTGCCAAGTGCCAAGTGGCGCAAGTGCAGTCGTGTCTTATATTTTGAACTTCTTTGTAGTCAGCTGTTTTACAATCGCAGCGCGCTCCGCGACCCCGCCTGCCTCGGCCGACGAGCCACCCTCCGCCCCGCCCGGCCCGGTGCGTAGTGCATCTCTGCGCAAGGCTGCCATCGTTAGTTAGGAGCCATCGCCATTTTTATCGATCTTTTGATGAATTCCGCCGTCCGTCGGCGTCACCGAGACGTCGCCTCGAGCCGTCGCGTGCTCCCGCTCCCGCTGAAGTCCCGCAGCGCCAGCAGCGGCGCCCGCGCCTCGCACCGTCCCCGGCTCGGCGACGTCGCGCGTACCGGCGCGGCGTACGGGCGAAGCGCGCAGAAGGCCCGCCCCGGGGCCGCGGGGGACGGAGTCCCGGCGCGGACGGGGCGGGACCGGGATGAACGGCTCCCCGGCGCGCGGGCGAGCGCGGGGCGGCGGGCGCGCGGGGGGCGCGCGCTCGGCGCCGGCGCGCGGGGCGCGCTCGCCAGTCTCGCGGACGTCGCTACCCCGCGCGCACGTGTGCCGTGTGCGCGCTGAGCCCGGCTCCGACAATCAGCTGATCGGCGCGCGCCCCGCGGCGCACATGCCGTGAGGCCGCGACCGCCGTCATGACGGGCTACGCCCGCGGCGAGGCCGACTTCGCCGCCGCCGACCGCTTCCGCAGGGACGCGCGGCCCGCCTCGCTCGCGCCCAAGGACTACTCGGTGCCTTTACACGTAGACTGCAGTATCGAATACGAGCTTCCCGACTGTGCCAAGCCGCCGCAGGGCGTCAAGATCGAGCCGCTGCTCATGATCCACCCCTCTCACTTCCGGAGGCTCGAGAGCCTGCGGCGGGTGCCGTTCGTCAACAACCTGCCGCGCGGCGACGTGGCCGCCGCCGCGGCCGTGACGCCGGGCCGGGGCGCCCGGGCCCCGCGCGCGCCCCGGCGCTGCTGCCGCGCGGCGCCCGCCCCGCCGGCCCCGCCGCCGCAGCCGCAGGCGGCGCAGGCGGCGCGCGCGCGGGCCCCGGCGCCGGCGGAGGAGGCGGCGCCGCCGCCGGCGTGCTACCGCTTCGAGTCGTACGCGGCGGAGGCGGCGGCGGAGGCGGCGGCGGCGGCGGCGGGCGGCAAGCTGGCGCTGGCGCGCGCGCGCCTGAAGCCGCACCCGTACCTGCTGCCCGCCGAGGCGCTGGACTGTGATATCGCGCGCCTGCCGCCGCCGCACTTCGAGCGCTTCGACAAGCGCGCGCTGCAGCAGCTGCAGCAGCTGCCCATCTACATGTAGCCGAGCGCGCGCGCTCTCTGTGATGTTTCTTTGTAATTAGTTAGTGTAAGTGTCCGCGGACGAACCTCATACCAAATAGTACCTATGTACGTTGATATTGTTTAAACGTTGATTTATGTGTTGTTGTACCGGACGATCACGATGTGTTGTCTCGCCGAGGACCTGGACGTTCCGCGTTATAGTGTCGGCCGAGACGGACGCCGGCCGGGCCCGCGCGGGGCCGTCCGGCGGCCGCGCGTCCTACTAGTGCATACCCACCAACGAAAATATTTATTCGCAAACGCAGTAACCGACGCTTCACGATTAAATTATTGTACCGTCGCCGATTCGTTGCGTTTTTCTGTATAAGATATCATATCGATAATTATATGTTCAAAAATTGTATTATAATGAATATGTACCTATAGAGTAAAAAAATGAAAGTGAGAAAAATATAAATAATAAAAACTAGACTTAGTTATGTTTCGAATAGGTGATGAGTTCTAGAGCAGCCCCGACGGTCACTTAGAGTCGTTCTCTACTCTCAATTTGTAAGCGGTTATGTTTGTTAAAATTATATATAAAGAGTCCTCTGAAGAATAGTCTGATTAACGAATATTCGGCATGTAAAAGTCTTTATAAAACGCTTACTTAGCATATCATAGTATTATATTGTGTCATAGTCCAATGCCAAAAATATAACTATCTTTTTACAAAAATCCCTAAAACATCGTTTTATTTACCTCCAAGCGATCGGTCCGCGCCCATAAGTCACGTCCGACAGTGTACCTATGCGAAATACGGCCAGTGTGTGATCAACGCCTTGTTCTGTGCGAGCGCGGAGCCGCCGGACATGCCTCCCGCGGGACCGGCGGGACGGACCGCGGGCCAGCGCCGCCCAGCAGCCGATGTAAGTAAACGAAACGTTGCCAACCGTGCTTGCCTCAGGATCGGGTACCACCGGTACCGCGACCCGTGACTGCAGAGGAACACGCCCTGTCAGCATCAAAGTCAACTCGATCATTGTACCCATAGGTCATCTTGTGTGAGATCAGCTGACAGTGTGTAAGCAGACTTTGTTATTGTAGACTATTATCAGTATCAGTGTTAAACATAATAATCTTATTTTAGCATAGCGGGTGCTAGGCAGTGTTGCAAATGATATTAAAAAAAAAAGAATAGTACACAGGACTAATTAACTAAAATATACCTTTTATTATTAGTTCTGTGGAAAGAGTAGTTACTTTCATATGGAGCGTCGTTCAGTAAGTGTTATTATTATGACCTGACAAACCAATTTAAATGTTCGTTGCCCGCGGTTCACCTGAATAGATTACAACTATACACCAATGACACAGACAGTTATTTGTAACGAGATGCTCTTGAATTGCAATAATTGTCCGAAACCAAGTTTTGGCACGCTATCACTAATGCGACTCCTATCACCTACGTACCTTCTTTATTTTTCAATATTATTATCATTGCGACGGCATTTATATAGTTCAAAAGGTACACTCACTATCGCTGGTTATAACGAAATATGTCCTACCTAGCTGTGGAATCCCAACTATTGACTTAATTATATTATGCCTCAATGGTATAATTATAATGGTCTAATAGTATAATAAAATTATACCTACCGGCCTAATGAAAAGGAATGAGGAGAGGATACAGATCAAATATATGTTAATTTCAACTTACGTATCAATTACATGTCTACAATTGTACCACAAATTAATGGAAACTGGAAACTAAGAAATCAACCAATCCAATGTTTAAAAAAAAAACTGTAATTAAACTTTTTTTTTTGGGATTTAAACTTTTATGGTAACTAAGACCTTTGGTCAAGTTGTCAAACATAACATGTACTTAATGGTGAAGCGAATCGCAAGATTTTTATTTTATCGACAAAATGATTGTCAACATAAATTACTATTTAGGTGATCTACTGTAATGTAATGTGGGTATGTATAGCGGCTTACCTAAATCCCTAATTACTATGGCAATCTACTTTATCGATAAAATAAAAGGCTTATAATAAAATTGTAGCATTGTTCGCATATAATATAATATTGTTGTAACGCGACTATATACATGAAACAGTATTATATCAGTCTGACATGCTTCATTCATACTTAATAATAACGTCTCAATTATACGAATTGTATGTACCTACTTCATTTATTCAAAATTAATTGAGCCTCGGGTTCAGAAAAAAAAACAACCAACCTGTTGTATTCTAGTGTTTTACAATTTTATTGTAGTACGTAGATTGCTTACATTTACGTCGCCATAAACGTGTTGGTTTATTAATTTACTGGCAGATATCTTTGATGTTTATGTGGTACCTACCTAATTAAGTAATTAATGGAATACAGTCTAGGTAATATTAGGTCGTTACATATGAAATTGCCGTTTTTCTTTAAGAAATTGGAGGAAACCCAATTTTCAGTACTAACATTTTTGCATTTTTTTAGGAATGACAAATCCAAATTTTATGATTTTTTTTGTGTATGAATGAGACAGCTAACTTACAAACAGCAACTTTTATTATATTTTTGAAAAGTGACAGCTGTTAAGTAATACGAAATTTATCATCAAAATGGATAGCATTTAGGAAGTACTGTTTTTGAAGATTTATTTATTTATTTAAACCACTATCATTACAGATAAACACCTAATGAAACAGTGTCTACAAATAAAATCTTAAAGCTAGTCTTACAAATAAATCTTACGAACTAGGTGTATAAAGCTACTTACTAAACAAAAAGATCGAATTAATTTATCAAGCGGCCAATAAAAACAAAATTTAATACAGAGTTGTAATAAAATCTTGAAATCAACTTTCAAACAAAATATAAATAATGGAAATAGCTATTAAATTACAGGAATAAGGGACTCATGAATTTGTAAGAAAATTTGGGCAATTTCATAGGTAAAGACCTGTTAGTTGTTAGTTTAGGTAAAGACCTATTATAATGGCACACAATGCTATAATAGCCACCTACCCTTTTAAGATTAAAACTAATCCGTTACATCACGTCAGACTATATTTTTAAAAACGTTTTTGTAAAAACGCATGCTTGGATAGGTGACAGGTATCTTCATGGTCTCGTACTCGTTGTGTGGTCCTAGGGAGGATTAAAGATAACAAACTTTGACAAGTGGCTTCTGTGTTAGGAATATTTAAAAATACTTGGAAATATTTACTAGTAAACATTCATATCGTTATTTTTTCTTAAACGTCATACATTTAAGAAAAAAGAACGATTCAGCACGTAATAAATACTGAACAATAGCGTCATTATGTTCAGAGCGTAAAATGGAACAATAGTGTTCTAGGCCCGATATAATTACAAGTGTGGAGCGATTGAACTTTTCGCGCCGTCGACTTGTTCTCCCATTGTTTCACTCTCAATGACAACACTTCCAAAATATTCGCTAAACAAAAGCCTAGCGCGTACCATGCCGCTATTCATTCCACATTTTATTTTCTGTTTGAAAGGCACTTATACACAATGAGTTGTGAATAATCTACAATAGCTGTTGGGAAAGAAATTGTTCATACTGAATCACCATTCAGGGAAATAGACTTCGAAGCTGTTATAATAAAACTTGATTATTATGATTCGCTACGTTCGTGTGAATCTTTCGACAATTAGTGGTGCCGAGACTAATTAAAATGCATCAAATAGATTTAAAGTACACGCAGCGGGGTATAGTGAGAATCGTACATCGTCCATCACGCGGCACGCACGTTGCCATCGTACAGCGGGCCAAGCAGGCGCTTGCCAAGCTCTTGTGAGAACATGCCTACTCCATTATCCAACATCAGAGCGAGAGGCGGCGTTGAATTAGCATCCACGTAATAAACACGAAATAAACATCGAGACTAATGGATGATTGGACCGAGAGGCTAGCCGTGCTCGGCATGAAGCTCTGTGCGATGCCGCGAGCCCGCGGGTATCAAAAAGTGTTCCTTCGGGCTACACGATGCTCCCCGGCACGCTAACTACGTACCCATAACCGAATTAAGGCTATATTTTTTTATCTACCCGCGATAATAAAGGTTTATTGTTACTTTTTATGACTGATATTAAGTCAGCCCAGACTTATGTGACGCCGTTATCTACAACGGTGTAATTTTCGCCTAAAGTCTACTGCAATTAAATTTAACCTCATTTCTCTTATACTTCGATAGAGAATAAGTGTACCTCCCGGCAGTATAGTATCGCTTCATTGTGAAATTTATTTACGTTAAGAATATTTATTAGCTTAAGTCTATTCATACCAATTCCTGGCAGACCATTAGATAAATCAGACAACTATCTGCTTGATAAGCATAAAAGCTTTCAAAGTAATACGTGCACATGTAATCTCATATGCAGCGAGCTCTTAAACCGGCAGTAACAGTAATCATCGGACTCGCACAAAGCGAGACGTTTAAGATAAGAGCACACTCGTAATAACGATCGCGAATTATAACGAGCGCCTTCGTCACGGTCTGATAACAACGCTTTGCGATCACAGAGCAATGCCGTAATTACCGCCTTCCTCGAAATGCATTACAAATACAAACCAGTAGTTACGGTTAATGTCGCCGTCTGCTCGCTGCGGGTGAAATTCGATTCCCGAAATGCGAGTATAATTTATCGCTAGTATTATCTCTCGTAAAACGAAAACCCAATTTATGTACGTCCGCCACCCGCCGTCATAAAACATAATATTATCGACGTCGCCCCCTCCCTAGGCGATCACGAAACTAAGCAAGCATCGGCCATTTTAAGTACCGAACTTGACAGACGGGCGCAAGCTCTTCCCGCTCACTCTCATAGGTCTCCCTTCCGGTGGGAGCGAGACCGCATGCCGGCGGAACTCTTTTATGTACTGTTCGCTCCGGAACCAGGAGTTTTCTGCACCATCACACGTTGTCGTAGAAATAAATGCGAGCACTGTACCGCGGTCTTTCAAAATTAGGCACCGCTCGACTACCTTTACCACTCAAACACACACTTTTCCGCTTACAGAAGGCAAGAAAAATGTAGGTACGTTTCTTGTAAGTTGTACTTGTAACATGTTAACTCATAAAGCAATAATAATAATAAAACCATCGCTATGCTTAATAGATAATGGTATACCATTAAAGAGAGCGTACAGTATGTAGTGGTGTCGTTGCACCGGCAGATTGTTGTTGAGCGGCGGCGACCTACTGCGATCAGCTGATTGGGCGCGCGGCGGGCGGCGGGCGGCGGGGCGCGCCCACGCCGCGCCGCTCAGCTGATAGCGAGCGAGGTAACCTCACACAGTGCGCTCACGGGAAGCATGCAGCTTCCAAGTGTTTACGTCGACTCCGAATAGACTTCATCCGATATTTTCCTACTGTTGTTTTATACATCAAAACGAGTAATTAAAGTTACTGAAGTTACTAATTGGATGCCACCACTTCCAAGGATCTTACACAATTATACTATTTATTAAACCCGATGGCCGCCCGCCTCTGACGCCACCGGTAGGACTAAATTAATGGTAGGCAACGGTGAGTTACGCGTCGTAACGCTAATTTTAACATCGGAGTAGCTTCTACGAACATAACTCACTGCAACCGTAGCGAAATAAAAATAATTGCGAATGTTTATAATCTGAGTGAAGAGCGTAGATCATGGCTTTGTATAAGAACACGTTCACTTAACGTTGCTGTTTATTTGTGTGTCTGTCAGCTGGCGCGTAAGTAACCGACAGTCGAGCAGAATACTTCGCACACCTTATATGTTAGTACAAATATCGCGCTTCTATGGTTCGTTGCACGTAAATGGATCTTTAGGAGTTTCAAAAATTTACCTAGACATTTTGATTTATTACAAAAATTCCTGACAAAATATGTTTTTTTTGATACATATTATGGCAGAGGTGTGAGGATAATAGTAGTACCTATGGAATTATTCCAGAAATTCGTATGCGTTCATGCAGCGGTATGGAATTTTAAAGATTGTGAGGAAGCAGCGTAGTGTTATGGATTCTGTTACTACAAACACATTGTCCCATCTGCACAAAAAACAGACAACTTCAGCGCAACAAAGTATTGTGGCGGAGTTGTATAGGAAAACATGCTCCATTCTTTTGTTATACCTGCACAAATGCATATGGTGCACGTCCGCAAAAGCAACCTTACGCTGCTGTTTGTAAACGAGCGGCGGAAACAGCTCCGGCGCAGCTACAACGCTCGTTATCGTACCACTGAAACGATACTAAAATGATATTTTACAAATATCTGAGGGTAAACCGCCGTATTTTTGAAACTTATTTGTGCAACTAACGAGAGGAACGTTCCATTATTGTATCATAAAGCTCTGCTTGATAAGACTCAAGTGTGCCTACGGATGTTATTCTGCATCTGCTGCGGACGTAGTGAATGCCACTGACGTATGGGAAACCGGTTTTATTGCACTGCCAGGACGCTATTATTATTACATTGTATAAGAAGTCACTTTTACGCATCTGTCTGTTTCTGCTCCAAGTTTTAAATCTCCTAATGTGTATAATATTATCCATCCTAAATAAACCACTGAAGAATGGGAAATCAACTTACAACTTCGTATATTATCACTAACTGAAAATCTACAGATGGGTTCATTATACGTATCTTAAGTTTTAACATAGACTCAAGACTGTACCGTAAAAATGATGAACAAATTCAATATAAAAAATAATCTATAACAAAACATATTTCAGTCTCATCGAAAACATTTAATGTCCCTACAACATGCCCAACTAGACCGTACCTTGTTGAATCTAATCAGCCCAGCTATGCGTATGCACGTTTAAATTGATGAACGAATTAATTATATTATCGATGTAAAACTACGCGCGTCACTATCCGTGCTGTCGACCTCAGGCTGTTATAGTATCAAGTAGAATAGTCCATCTATACGTCCTCTTTAGCGGTCCGCTGTACTTGGACTTCAAAATGTCTCGTTCCGCTCATTAGCAGACCACCGGCACCGACACAATTACTATGTAATGCTCTTGTAACCCGTAATATGTTCTTAAATTATCCACATCTCGCGCTTAATGATACCCAATTACGCAATACTCTTAAACGAGAGCCAATTAAATATCTTTACTTGTAATTTGAAAGTAATACGCTTTCGATATTTACTTAAAAGTTAAGCAGCATTGTGAAATCACGTTCCGAACCGGTGCAGGGTATCAAACTGTAAATAATACTATTAAAAAGGCATTAGGTAATGTCCGTTTATTGAGAACGTTCGGGAAAGTGTCGCGCCGCCGCCGCCGCCCGCCCGCCCGCTTTATAATTACATGCAAACTGTCGGCGGATTGTCATGGACATTGTAAGGAAATTGGACATCACCGCCATTGCAAGTAACTGGCAGTTAAACTCGAGTTCAGCCAGCGGACATCGCTTTATTATACCATGAATGTCAGTAGATAGACGCTTTATGAATACTTATAATGTGGATGGATGCCAAGCATCCTAATACTACTAATATTAATAATGTTGGATTCGATGTATGGATGTTTGTTACTGGTTTACGCAGAAACAGCTGGATTTGGATGAAATTTGGCACAGGGATAGATTATGGTCTGGAATACCACACAGGCTACTTTTTGTCCCGGGAATGGGTTGCGGGAACGGGATCAGAATAACACGCGGGCGGAGCCGCGGGCAGCAATATTAGGTCTGCAAGGCGAATCGCTGCTTGCAATGTTGAGCTGAGTGAGACATCGTGAATCAGATTTTGAAAATTTTGAACAGTGATCATTCCTCCGTGGCAAGTCCGATTTTGAAAATTATTTTTGAAATCACAACTCTAGACATGCTTTCTGAGTGTGTAAAGTTTGGTCACAGTGTCTCGAGCGGTTATTATATAATTCCATCTGAATTTTTTTTAACGGTGATCATTCCTCTGTGGTAGCATTAATTTTTTCAAAATATATCCATAAACCTTCCTCTGATTGACCTCTTTAATCATCCCAAATTTGTATCTGATTGGATTAGTAGTTTAGGAGGAGACCTGTGACAAAGAAAATCCTGAAGTCTGGTATGAGGAGCTTTCGCTCGACTTCGTCTCACTCAGCTCAATAAATTTATAATACTAAAGTTTCTAACAGGCTTCACGAAATCATATTTTCATTGCAGATTGCCGTAACATAGTTACATTGCGTAGACAAATCTATCTAAACGAAAGAGACAGTTCTATTCAGGATGTGCACCAAGAATACCAATAGGTATAATAATAAGTCTCTATAAGACAGACACAATACTATGAATAGCTGTTCTACACGGTCTAGATCTAGATAATTACTTTTCTTAAACTGTTTATGACGAATTCAAAAGTTTGCATGATTATGGATCAACTTAAATATAAAAATATCGGCACACGGAAAACAAGACTATCAAAAGCGTACAAAATATAACATTCACATGCGCTTCGCAATAAAAGACAATAAAACTAACATCAACAGTCAGTATATTTATTTAAATTGGTGAATAAAATTATGTGAAAGATCATTTCTCAGAGAGAGATATAATTCGACATTGACATACTTCGGCTGTGTTAGTCTTGTCTTAACTCAATCCTTTTCTTGGTGGAATATTTCAATAAATAAAACGTCCAAAAACTTTCTGAAAGTTCACAGAATCCGGATGTTCCTGAGAAGCAGAAACATTTCCAAGCTGATGTCACTGCTTTAACGACTTCTACTTCCTAGCACAGCGATGAAGTTTTTCTCTTAACGACATAATATATTGTAGTTTCTTCACTTTCTTCACGCTGCCTTCGCAGAACATGTTTGTTAGCGGTGTTCGCAGCATTCCACTAAACCAATGTTACATGCAGGATTATTAATACCTACATCTACATGTTAAATTACAAAATGCATTCGGTTGCGGATATTAGTGATATTACAAGTCTCAACACTCACGCGAAGTGCGAGCGGCCGACGGCTTGCTACGCACATGTTGTGTCATTCATTAATAAAGTTTTGTATGTTCATTTTGCGATAGTAAAACCGCTACCAGCATTATTTTCTTCAGTTTTATTTCATTTTTTATACAACCAAATGTTTTTTGAACGTTCGCCTTTCAACAAAACGGGTGTATCGCGTTTTTCTGTGAGAATGAGATTTCGTTTTTGGTTAATGTAGTGAACGTGGACGAGTACGTGGGATCGGTTCTGACTACTTTCGGATCGTGTCCAATCAATACCGCTCCCAACGGAGGGTGCGCTGAGCTACTTAATGGCGTGTCAGTCAGCCGTTGTCGAGTGATTGACATCCCGTACAAGCACACGTCGTGTTGGCACATCGCTGGTTGCTTTCTTTCCACTCTGTAAAAACAGCAACTTTTTACTAGTATAGACCGTATCTACACGGACATATCGAGACAAGCGACGGCTGGTCGCCGCCCACAATCGAGTTGTAGGTACTTGTAATATCGGATTTCTATCGCATTCGAATCAAATTTCAAACTTAGTATAATTGGATTAAGTTATAATTATCCGTTTTGGTACTGCTACCACAGATTAATAAATAGTTACTACGTCTGCTACTGACCTACTTGGTAATTCAAGATAACGAGAATCATATTCGCTTTAATATACCTACCTACTAACTTTTTAAAGATTCAGCGGAAAATACCTATGGGTTTTAATTATGTTCAAGTGACTGAGTTGGCTCGTTTCTACCACTTTTTATTGTATGGCCATTGAATTAGCAGTACAGTAGCGAGCGCACCGGAGTGGCTGTGACGAAACAATGAAAGTAATCTTATTAACTTGCATTTCTGCATGTAGGTTGTTTACTTGATGAATGTTTTATATTGTTTCGGTCTCGCGCGTACTGAGACAGAGCTGGTAAACTAAGCTGATAATATTAAAATGAATTGTACGCGCCGACCTAATTAGGTCCGCGCTACAGCCGGCTCCCTCGCCGGGACAGGACCCCGGCGCTAGACGTAGGTATGTAAATTAACACGCCAACATTAATAAGATATGTCTATACCTAAATTATTTATAGTTTTAATTAACTCAGTGATAATTATAATTCCAGTGAAATATATTAACTGGTCGAAAACAACATGTTTTGGCATGTTTTGTAATAATTTATTAGTGCGTTCCGGCGAGCCGCCGCGCCGAGCAGTCGGTACCGCGCGGTTACTAACACTACCGACGTTATTGTTCGTGAATAATTCATGCGATCATTGTATTTTCAAATAAACATTAATATTATTGTTTCGAGGATAATGGAGACGCTCACGGTTCAATTGGCACATTTATATGGCTACATTGTAAACTTATAATGGAGTTTTTCATCGTGACGGCTCAATTTACTGTAGGTAATTATTTTCTTTCACGCAGGCTTGATGCTTAGATTGGAGTGAGCGC
Organism: Cybosia mesomella; assembly: GCA_946251805.1. Taxonomy (NCBI): domain Eukaryota; kingdom Metazoa; phylum Arthropoda; class Insecta; order Lepidoptera; family Erebidae; genus Cybosia; species Cybosia mesomella. Next base: position 28,597,916 of record OX276408.1, read on the forward strand.
TGTCGTGCGCCCGCAGAGAAATGTTTAGCAACAGTCACGACACGACCACGCCACGACCACGACAGCTGCGGGCTGCGGCGGCCAGAGCCACTTCTCCCTGTACTGTGCCACCACTTCCCGGTTCTCTCGACAAATCATTATCGTACAAAGTTACAATTAGACGCGTCGTGAATAGTGATACGATCCTATAATAGACGATTATCAATCAGACAGCCATGTCATGTTGCTTAAAAGTAAAAAATACTTGAATCAGTACGCTCCGTCGAGGGCCATCGAGCTCGGGCCCGTCTTTATCGTCACAATCTCGCCGCTCGGCATCTCCTGGAATGGAACTCAATGCGCTCCCTCCCCTCGCCTCCCCAGGCTGCGTTACAAAGCGAACGTTCTCTTCTAAATAGCGCTGTTGTATTCTTTTTAGAGCTGTATTTTTTCTTACTTCTAAAGTTTTATGGATTTTTTTCGGCCATTATGAATATTATGATCGACAAAAAACGATATCGTATTTATATTATGTATTTACGACCGTCAACTTCAATAAGTGCTTTGATAAATGTCTTGTTTTTCTTCGAATGGAATGCCTTAAATACATCTTTATGATAAACGGATCTGCGGATAGGCAGTTTGGTGTTGTCGTTATCTGGCCTTGTTTGCTCTCGATACATGCTACAATTTGGGTTAATGCTCGCTAGTCCGAACGTCCGGTGACGTTCAACCATAGCGCAAATAGGGCTGCCATTTGACGTTTATAGAAACTAGTACATTTGCATAAACCGTTTCTTAACGTCTTTGAATTAAAGTTTATAACGAAAAATGGATCAACCCTACACGGCAGTAGACGTTCGACCGTTCGGACATGTTAATTCTATTGTGGGTTGGGTGAGTCCTATTAAGAGTACACGAGGAGCTATTTCTGTATCCGTGTTATTGTGACTGAAACTGGAATACGCGACTTGATAAACGACGAGATGGAGCGGCGGCTGTGTGATAAACATTTAGCACGACGACGCTGTAATCAGTAGGTACACAATCATGCCGATCCATTTAGTGTACACTCACATTCAATGTTCAGTGATAGTGTCAACAGGTAAAGTGTGAGGTCTCGATCAAAATCGACGAAAGAGCAGTCACTATTATCAGTTTGCAAAAGTTCTAATAACAACTGGCCTTGGTGTCTACTCAGCTCCTTAAGGTCGCAGCGTGGTGTTTTATAACCAATAACCTTTCTTAGTGAACGGGCCATTAAACCCTAAAAATATTTTTAGGGTTCCGTACCTCAAAAGGACATAATGGAACGTAAGAGACGAATAACCGAGATTTTAGAGGAGAATTTGGTTGATAGACATTTTAAGATGAAATTTGTTATCATTAAGCTCAATGTACAACTATTAATCTGAAATTTATATGAAATGTAAAGTCATTACCTACTTCAAGAAATAAAAATAAAATTCATCTTATTGAACTTGTTGAACTTACATTTTTTCAACAAATAATCTTTAATGGTGTAGAACCGTAGACTAGATATTTTCAGATCCTACGGTACAAATAAAGGAGGAAATTCGAAATTGGCTTGTTTTGCGCTACGTTCTGTAGAAATATATTTATTTGTGATTACATTTGAGCATATATTTGCAGTTGGTAAATTATCGTGACCAAAATCGATGCATAGTTGAACATTTATTAGTTTGTCCTTAATTCCAACTCGGTTTACCGTACTAACGTAGCGTACTTAACGTGCTTAGATAGTTTATGAACCTTAGTTATGTTAAAAATTATTCTTCAAGGCTCGATTCCTGTGATGGAAAAATTGGATTGATTGATGGTAAGGAACCCTCAGTGCGCGAGTCAGGTTCGTACTTGTCCGGTTTTTCTATTCAGACTAGTGATGCTTGAGATTAGCACGTTAAACATAAACTATTAAGAAGTCAAAACCATGTTGTGTCCCTACCGTTTAGATTATAATCTGTTCCAAGTTTACTTGCAGAAATTTTATGTTCACTTCATAAATCACAAATGGATACAAGTACGTGTTTACTATTATATATTCTACGATACAAGGTAGATAAAACTCTGAACAGTTTCAGTGATTCATGCAATTATATATATATATATATAATTTAGCGGCTTGAAGGGAAGAGAGATCGACCTCGTCGCAATGATATTTGGCATAGTTACCTGTCTCCAGTTTTAAAGCTATGCGGCTGCGCTGCGCTATTCTTGCAGTAAACTTTCATTTTCAGGGAAGAATAAAATTAATCATAAGCCTATTTTACTACAAGAAAAGAGTCTTAGAGTAATTAAGTTAATTGAAATTGATGACAGATAAGTACTATGCTCATGCATTAAGTCGGGATATCAAAGAGCGTGATATAGTGATATCAGTGGGTGTCCAAGGGTGAAGTTACACTTTAATTACAAACAGTTAAAATGTTCATATTTAACGTATCTCGACCTTTCATTTTAAAATGCCACCCGTAACGTCACTGGGCGTCTAGATAGCGCACAGCCAAGTACGAGTAGGCGGGGGGTTCCACATTCCTGGCATGCCCGCCAGGCGCAGTGACATGTCTGACGGATGTTATTACTCGTGAGACGGCACAAACGTTAGGAACAAACGACAAGCTCCATTACGTTCGGCTGCCGAACCGACTAATGTAATGTATTGAGCACTCGTTGTGCCACTGACATAACGGAATCACCTTGTGTATTGTGCGCAGGAAGAGGCGGAAGCCTTATTCGGTACTTTGGTACATTAAAACGCAATGCCTGTAAGTGATTATTATCGGCGGCGAAGGTAGGGGCGGCGGGGCTGCATCCGTTGCATTGAATATTGACAAAAACTGCATGCGCTTCCTGCTCGGAGGCCTATCGCGGAGGTACCTACATCACGCGATCAAAATCGAAAAATGGTACAGTAAACACGAAGCACGCAACATAACCAACAGTCCGGCCCGATTCTCTAAGCGGATACTTCTGTAATGAAATGCTATGTGTTCTAAAAGCAGTTCATACAGAATTCCAAATCAATTCACACTATGTATGAAGTTGTAGAAAGCATACATTTCCTCCGAATAAGCATCGCTCCGTGCTGCACGCTCGCGCCGCGCGCCTACATTTTATCATCGACTTGCTATATGGCAACACATTATATATAATTACGTATGCAGGCGTAGCATACACTCATAAATATAAGCATTAAACTGTGCTGTTAAAATGGTGTATTTAAAGTGAACGAGCGCCCACAGCATACCTAATTATCACAAAGTAAAGTCGGTAGGTACCTAATTGTAGGGGTTTTCGTGAAATAACTGGATCGAGTCGCCTGTATGTGAGGGGGGCGAGGTGCACAGGGCGGGGAGGGAAAGTAATGAGGGCGCTCCGCCGGACGCGGGCCGAGGCCCTTAGGTTTTATGTTACGGTCGCTGATAGCCGAGCAAATCACTCTTATCATTGGCAGTTACGTGCTCTCAAGGGGCCGACTTGTTCAATTAATCAGAATCTCGGTCTCGACATAAGAACTAGTGGGGTTTTTCCATGTAGGTAACTAGCGTGTGGAGCGACTCGCGCCAGTCGCCGAGCCTCTGGAGATGACAGCTGCTATAAATACAGCGCGCGACGACTCGACCGTACGACAATCAATTTGGACTTGATGGCCATGCCACACCTATTGACATTTTGGTATCAAATAGCCAGAAATGCCGAGTACCTACATTATAATATACCAATTGCTGTAAATCTTTTTTCTAAAACTAACTATCGGTCGGTTATTGTTTTGGGTCATACCTATCTCCGGTTCTATTTAACCAATTGCAATCAAACATACGTCCGATTTTAGGTCTGACCAAGATCTTTTTAACAGAAAAAACCGCATCAAAGTAGTTTTTGTGTCTATCGCGAACGAACAGATAAACACACAACACAAATAACAAATAATTTTGTGTTTAGGATCGTTCAGTTAACATAACCCAAGTTTTTTTTAAGACAACTAATTTCCAACTTTATAAAAGTATAGATGAAACATCCCGTTTTTGCACTGTCCATGCAAACCGTGTATTGACGACGCGTTAGTAATATAAATCTAGATGACATTTCTCTAAACGGAAACTGCGGACGTGGTCGCCCGCGATCCTTCTACGCAATAAAGTCAGTACGGGCGCTGTGGCTGTCCGTACCCGGCACACAGGCCACAGTGGGCCACAGCTCCACACGCTCATAATCAAGCCATACTCGGAGTGTTCAGTCGAGTCGGTCGTTTAACTTCGCCAGGCTTTAGCGATTACATCTAGGTAGCTGCCCAATTTCAATTTGCAAATACGGTAGTGGCTGGTTATTAACTCGAAACGGTTTCTTTTCATGAAACATCAATATAAACGAGAAAATAAGCACGCACGTACAATTTGTAATTGTTACCGCTGTTTTCTGTTTTAAATGTTCAATAATTTATAACTTACTACTTAACAAATTTAGACAAACAGACGACACACACAAACACACTCACAACACATCAAACACACCCTCACTCATAAACCCTCAGAGAGCTATATTGTTTGTGTACTTATAGGGATATTTTAAAATTAAAATTAAAATAAAAAACGCATCAAAAATTAGTTCATAAGTTTAATTAGTTTTTTCATGCTAGCTTACATCGTATTGTGTTAATATTATAAGTTATGTAATGGAAGAGCGGAGGCTCCTAACACAGGCATCATTATGCTTAAAAGGAGCTTCCAAATACTACCTGTCTAAACCATGCTTTTGACACAATAAATTGATTGAATTGAATAATTTATAACTAGCCTATTGGTCATTGAGCGTATTTTTTATCTTGCCTCTCTGCAGTCTGTAGCTACAGAGTAGAGTAAGACTATGTCGACAAACATATTTTTTTCACCAGACAATTGAAGAATCAGGACACACGCACCAGTAGCACCCATCTCTTCCTTATCAAGTACCTACATCTAAAATATTGATGTATGTCATTTTCACTATACATTTTAAGGTATTGATTCAAATATGAATAAATTTAGGCTGTGTGTTAAGCACGTGTGTTAATTTCAAGGTATTATTATACATACATTGCTTGAAAATTTCATTAAATTTCAAGGTATGGGTTATAATTTCGAACGTCATCAAATGGTTTGCCATACTTGGCTGGATTGTTTCGGTGAAAATTCGTTCAAACTAAACGGAGTACGAATCCTACTAACATTATAAACGCGAAAGTTTGATGGATGTTTGTTACTCTTTCACGCAAAAACAGCTGAACGGATCTACAGGGATAGATTCTAGTCTGGAATAACACATAGGCTACTTTTCATCCCGGGAATAGGTTCCCATGGGTAACGGAAACGGGATCAGAATTCATCATCATTCATCTCACGGGACATACGGTACCTGCGGTATCGCACTACGTGAGCTTTGTTGGTGATTTATAATTGTAGTCACCTTCGTGATGGATCCATAATTGTAGTGAAATGCCGAGTACCATAAATATACATTTTTTGTGAAACTAAAATCCTAAAAGAATTCTTATTTTTCTTGCAATTAAAGTTCCAAGAAAAGTTGGCAGCCCTAAGCATGACGCTACCATTAATAAAGAACAGATCGCCATGACCTAATGTTTTGTGAATCTATTATAAGGTGGTGTTTTTTTAGTCCTTAACAATTATGTGATTTGATATTCATGTTAATGTTATTTAATTGTTCCAAGTCTAATTGTGAAGACTTCAGCAACTGTTTACAAGAAAAAAAATCGATTGATAATGACATGAATATAATTGTGTACGTTCAAACATTTTATAACTATGCCAATTGCCTTGTTTGACTACGACATCCTATGGTCATTAGGTAACTGAAGATAGTCTGCTAACTGCAGATGGTGATGATGACGTGCATGTGATCAGTGTGATGAGCACGTCATTTGGTACACAGCAGGCAGAATTATAATTAATTAATAGGTATACATAAATAAGTAGGTAGATACATAACAAGTTCAAGGCTTGTAGATATTTTTTGTATGACTTTTGTCAATTACGATAAAAACATTTATCAATTCAAACTAAAGTTGGTGAAGACTTAGTATTCACGTTTTACTCAAGGAATTGAGTACCTAACATGTCAGAGTGAAAACCCAGTTTAGCTGAACGGATCACTGATAAAGTCCAGCCTTAGGTCAAGTTAGGTTTAACGGTTCCTATTACGTGTGCGTTACCGAAGGAAAACAGAAAGTACTTCTGTAGCTACTGCAAGTATTTACTTAATACCAGGTAATTCCTGTTGCGTCCTGTAATCATTGTTCATCATCTTTCAATTTTTTTTGCCAAGTTCCCCTCACTTTATTTATATTCTTTTAAAGATAATCGTCGACGACATTTAGGTATTATTATACTTAAAAAAATGGTTCCACTCGAAATTACACGCATTCGCCTATTAAATCTCAACGCAAGCACGAGTGCAAAAGGTCATGCAGTAATCAGTGAGTGCGAACGAGAAAAAATACATAATTTCTGTCAAACAACACGCACACCTTTGACATCGCGATAGTATTAAGACATTCATAATTATCTGCCCCATTGTACTGAAAGATCATTGGGTATCTCCCTTTTCTATGTTGCCTTGCCGCTCAAACGTAAGTTGGTGTAAGAAATCTTAGTAGGTGGCCAAGTAGCCGGATGTTGATGTATCTGTTTTCATACGAGACGCTTGGGCAACTCCCACCCACCTCATATTCGTGGAAATTAATTGAAAGTGCCTCGTCATAATGTACGTAATTATTATGTAGAACCAACGACCACCATGTGGACGTTGTGTGGAACTGTTGGCCTACCATGACGTGCTATAATCGTCCGTGTAGTTGCCGAGAAAGGTATGGAGCATTTTTTTTTTCTGTTTAATTAAGTCAATCCTCCAAACCTCAACAGATAACCATGAAACTACTGGTCTGGAACAGAAGATAAAAAGTAATTCCCCGAGTATGAATACGCGTGGATATGTTACTCGCCACAGTCAGGAGAGACGAATCTGGTCTCTCGCTTTGGCACACATCTAAACCTAAGTATAAATTTACTGCACATACATTTCTGGCTACAAAACTGTTTTACTTCTTTCATGGAAGTTTGAAGCAATCAGCAATTTTCTATAATGTCAACCTTGACTTAAACAGCTACAGGCCCTTTGTAGGGACTAGACGTAATATAAATGTAGACGAGAATTTCAGCTGTAGAGTATTTTCCCTTCGAAAGGGACTGTAGCGGGTTCAAGATGTTGACCTTTCTGATTTAAAATCATATGTACTCTTTTATCTCGTTCAGTATAACAAGTTGCATTAGTGAATCAAAGAATCATATAAATAGGTCAAACTTATCGATTATGATTCAAAATCGCCTCGAGTCCAACAATCGATTCTAAACCAAAACCAGCTCTCCAGTGGCGAGTAATACGGCTCATAATGGACTGTGTAAGCGTGTACGACTAATAGATTGCACTTATTGAGTGGTTCCCAATGTCACCATTTTCTAAGTGTTGTCACGAAGTGAGACTTATGTATCAATGTTATAATCAATATTAATTATAATATGATATGCGGACTGCTTATCGGCTGATCCTTCTAGTGCCTTATGAAAGGCAGCCTTTTATAGGGTATTGTCACTACTGACTGGACTTTCCTTCCCCAGTCCATCAGTCTATCTTTTAACAAAATGCTTGTTAGACTTGAGTTTATCTGCGCTCGCAGAAACTTATCTATCATATCGTAGACTGTACACTCTCACGCATGTATGTCCCAAAGAGTAGGCAGTAGCCTTATTTCTTGGTTTCAAGTAGTAGGCTTGTATCTGTGCTATTGTCGTGGCTCGGGCCGGGCGATTAAGCATAGAATGTTTTGTTTACTGTCTGAGAAGAACAGCTATGTCACTTTGAGGAACCAAACACATACTTTTAAACATTTTAATAATGGTAATGAAAAATTATTACTCAATAATTTGTGATTATAACTTGTTACAAGGGGAGAGGAGGATCTATTAGAAGATGGATGGACTGTTTGAAAGACGATATGTCTGGGAAGGGGGGAATGTTGAGATGACTACCAGCAGAGAAAAATTTAAAAGCACACAATCATGTTGTGCTAATTAAAAATCTATTTGGGATAGGGGCAGTTGGATGACGTGATAATGATGATGGCTGTCGGGTGCAAACAATCCGCGGATGACTGCCTCAGTGTTCGTAGGCCACCCAGGTGTACCACGGGTCTGCCTCAGTGACCGTAGTCAAACCAGGTGAACTTATTAGGTGGGCATACGCCAAATCGTAGTTTGGCGTATGGGTACGTGGACGGGGGGTGTGTGTTGGGTAACCTCCTCGAGTGTCGCTCCGATTCCGATCCCGCTGCAGTCCGGGGGGAACGGAATCGGAGCGGCCGGTACACCCTGGGCGGCGGTCAATGGCTTCCCCTTCATAGGGTTGGCATTGATCGTCGGCTAATACCCAACGTGGCGGGAACACATCGCTCTCCGTACTCCTCTGCTTTCAGAGGAGACAGGATGAGCGATGCTGTTAGTGGTGAGATGGCCCAGGTTCAGTCGGGGAGCGAGGGATATGCTCTATGGGAAACCTTACACCCCGGCGGCGTCTGAAGACCCAAGACGGCTTGCGGTTTTAGTCGGTTCAAGCCGCCCCCGCTGGCCGGCGGGGGGGTATGCGAAGGGATTTCCGCACGAAAAAAAATAAAATAAAAAGGGTACGTGGACGAATGGATGTTGGCGAAATACGACGACGCGAAGGCGACGTAGGTAGTGTTTTAGCGGTCTCAAAGTTTGTCTACAAAATATAACCGCTGGTCGGCGGGGGGGGGGGGGGGTATCCGAAGGGATTTCCGCATCAAAAAAAAAACAAAAGGTAAGTACTTGTGTGAATTCAGTGTATATAGCTAATACATAACGTTGTTATTGTGTGGTGCGCACATGTTTTGCAGATAAAACAAGAACATATCCGCTCCGCATAACAATAAATAGTGTAATAATATTCCTGTTCATGTGTTATATTTGTGGTGTTATTGGACACATTGAGGAATTCACAGGACGCATGCGCACGATGACTGCTAACTTTATAGTTTATACTGTATTTAGTTTTCTCGTCAATAATAATATAATTGAGTAAAGAGTAATCGGCAATCAATAAATTTAATAGAAGGTGCTTACTTCAATTTAATAAAATTGAGTTCAAAACGAAATAACTCAAAATTATCAAAAAAAAATGGGTATACAATATTTGTTGAGGTTTTTCAAGTCAATTAATTGTTCATTTAGTGTGTTATATAATATATAATTTAATCTTATCTATCTTGGTCCCTGTATCCGATGCCGGTGTATTTTTTTAAATGTAATTTTTTTATGTATATTTAAAAATATAATTTAATGCTTTATTTAATAAATAAAATTTTATTAATGTCACTGGACAAATTAATCTGCTAGTAACGTATTTTATTTCAATTGTATTCAGGCGTATACCTATTGGCGTAAGACTAATAGAAAACCTGCCAAGTGCGAGTCGGATTCGCACACGAAGGATTCTATACGATTATCTGTGCAATATATTTTATTTTAATTTTATTATATATTTTTGTAGTGAATATACAACTAAATGTTCTGTGAATACTTCAAGCGTCTACCTGTTGCCATAATTAATATCGAGCAAAAAAACCGCAAAAAAAAAAAAAACAGAAAGTCACGTTTCCCGTATGGGAGCCCCGATAAACAAATAAATTTGATGAACATAGAAGTAACATTGTAATATTCAGTAAAGGACAAGGTTACTTAATACAATGGTTTGTTTATTATTTTATGAAAGGTTTTAAGACAACAATAACTTCAACACATTCCGAATTACAGTACACCTTATCGGTAATTCAGAATGTGTTAACTTTATTTTGTGGCTGACTGTACTTGTGGCAGATATTTGGCAACAAAGCAAATGAATCATTGTAACGCTGGATTGATGACTACGCGATTACATTGATAAATACTTGTCATTTTGTATTGTAGATGTGCTCATGCCCGCAGCGGGAAGGGAGCAGTAGGCCTACCATGACACATACATCCGCAATTGCGGGCCCGCACGAAACACCAAAACGAAAGAAGTGTAATTTAGGTACCATAAAAAGCCATAAAGTTACTTCGGATTTCATTCTTTCAGTCGGGACCATAAAGTATATTAAAGACTGAATCAAACAAAGAGGTTTTCGTTCACAATATATTTCTATTGAAAAATGAACTATTTATTATAAACCAACATTAAAACATACATTCATTTGTATTGGATTATGATAACATTTCGATTTTTTTGAAATAAGTCGTACAGTATCGTGTTTTAATTTTTTTTTGGCGGTCTGCCATATTTGCGTATTTCATCGTTTTATGGCCAAATGTACTGACATGTGCCGTCTTTGGACCCGGTCGGTGCATAAGTGCGTTTCATGGCACCGATTGGCCGAAATTTCAGATCGCAATTGCGCATATACATTTCAAGGTAGGCCTGCATGCATACGCATACACCTACATGGCTGTGCTAGGCATTAATTTAGGTTATTAATAAGGCTTTATACTTGATAATTAGGTATATTAATCGTGCGAGTACTCGAGCACCTGTGGGTCGTCGATGACTGCTATAAGCGTTCGTTTTCCGTTTCGTTTTCGAAAAACGAACTCTTAAAGCATGTCATGGTATGCCCCAAAATTGATCGTATTTGGAATGGGTACACCCACAGAGGAATTAGATAGCTATGGGCACCGCACAGCAAATTTAATAAACGTTTCGTTGCCATGCATAGTTAAGCCTTAACCACTGACGTGTATTTACTTGTATGAACACTGACGTACGTCTAACAGACGTATGCTTTTTTAAATGGGCCATAATCAGTAGGTAATTATTTATGATAACATTTTTATATTGTTATATATCGTTACTTCAGTATATAAGGTACATATTACTTAAAAAAATGGAACCTGCACCTACTTAAAATATTTATTTATATTTCAAGATAAAATACTTCAATAAAAATCAACTGACGCAAAAAAAGGTTTCCTTTCTAATGGTTCAAAAACCGAACACAGAACTGGTAATGTGTAAACATGTAGATAATATTTGTAAATAAAAAAAGAAAAATAAATGGCATTTTATAAGGAACTTCAAACTTTGTAACGGTCTGTGAGAACCATGGGTTTTTAACAGTTATCATCATCATGTGAACGAAGTTTTTCGATGTTTTTGTCGTTAGTGACAGTTCTGACAGACGTTGAGGCGATCATTTTCACGTTCGAGGTGTTGCATGTGTACCAAGAATACGACCCTTGAGTTCTAAGAAAAGTTGAGCAAGGAGTACGCCCTATCGACGAGATCCTGATGATTTAAACATTTCTCATGAAAATCAGTCGGTCTTCTGGTTTGTAGTGTGATAAAATGAAGACGTCTACTGCCGCCTGTGACTTCTATTAATCTATAAAATATTACCATATTTGGCCACTTCATAATCTTCTTTTCCCATAATAATATAATATAATATAATTTTCTAGTGGATTCTTGTGATGTCGTGCGTTCTTCAGGGTCCGATATAGGAGCGAGTTCTTCTATTCCTGCTTCGCTCTGACATTCCGCTAAGCGAATCGTCATCACTATCCAATGAAGAGTCCACTTCAGATTCTGGTGATAGTATTTCATTTTCATTGATTGCCGTGACAAAACTCAAAATTTAGACAGGTTACATTAATTCGAGGCCATTTATTTGAAGTCGGTCAGCATCCGAAAAGCGTTTATTAGAAGTCACTTTAACTCCAAAATAAAAAAAACGTCCCACATACGTTACGAATTACATACCTAGCTGATAGAGGTGCACCCCCGCGGGCGCGTCACTAGATCTTGGGAAGGTACAGGAAAGGAAGAAGAAATTACGAAGGTACGTGCTTAGTACGCGTACGATATAAAAAGATAGTATCGTTTTAATTGCGCGTCTACGTCTCTCAGACGTAAGTCAGTGGTTGAGGGTTAAGTGCGACTTCAAGCCACACACACACACACACAAACATACATATTTCATAATTGTACCTGCACTGTTATAAGTGCGTAAAATGGCATAAAGAAAGGAGGTATTGTTATATTTTTCGTATAAAACGGATCTAATGAGCCCTTAAACCGTCGCTGTTCTTCGGAAGTAAGAAGAATGGGCGAACTAATGAGGAAGTACAGATACGTAATTAACTCCCATTATTTGCCAGCCGCCGGTTATTACGAATAATACAAGAGATTATTGGGTCATTTAATAATTAGCAGCTAGATGCGTGCTCCGGCGAGCTCTAACAATATGGTCAATTAGATAAGCACAAAATAAATATTATTCTGTATAACTAGGTACCGCATTTGTTGCGTTAATACATATTGCCACATCATTTAGTTTATAGTACAGTCAACGACAAAAGTGTCTTAACAAATTATCATTTATTAATCACTTTAGCTCTTAAACCTTTCATGAAACAATAAACAAAACATTAAATTTGTCCTCTGGGAATCATAAAACTACATGTATATTATATTATATATTATATTATATATAGGGTATTCATGGGTGCTAGCACCTCTGCCTACCCCTTCGGGGACATAGGCGTGAGTTTATGAGTTTATGTATGATGTATTCATATTACAATGTAAAGAACGTTTGTAAATATTCAAGTGTTAATCCACTTTTGTCGTTGCCTACACATTTTATTTTAACTTATTGCACCACACACACACACTCAGATACACACAAATCCACAAATTGCCTTATGCACTTTGAGTTCGTATGTACATTGGGATTAACATGTTTCTGTTTAGTAATATCAACGTTTTAGGAAAGTCTTTATTTCTTTATTTCTATACGGAAAAGTGAGCTTTTTGCAATATATTATTATAATGTTTTGTATTATATTTTTGTGGAAAAGCGGGAAAGCAAGGCTGATGCAGTCTGCAAGGTGTGTCGACGATGACTAGTTAGTTAACTGTGGTGTTCTGTGCGCCCTGCAAGGGGCGCGGGCGGCTACGCATTCCTTAATGGCCTGCCTGCTAGCCCATTTTTAGAGCACACGTGTTGTTGTGAAACATAATATAGTGTATAATTATTCGCCATGAATACCTACGTGTTGTGATCTCGCGATGTGCCAACTTGTGCGTTTGTTTGTTAACAACATTTTGTTTATGCTCGCCGCTCCAATATTCGTGGGCCATTACAATGCACTTACTCACGCAGTGGACACTTTATTCTGTAATTAGCAATTTGTGGCGGCCATGTTGGTTAAGGCTCCGACACACGTGTCGATATAACTGTGACCAGACCATACAATGTCTCAATACAACTTTATTTTACAAGCCGGAAGTATTAGAACGGCTGCGGATTATTTTGTCATGACGACATAAAAGTGTAATATTGAAACATTCTTATAAATAGATAGATAGATGGAAAAAGGAAGCAAGTCCTCCGGCAGTCTCACTGACCGCCGATATCACTTGATCGAGTCAGCCCATTCGTACTTGGGAAGGCTAAATTCGAGCGAAATAGCGATCACATTTACGCCACACCCCCGAACCTATTCCCGGGATAAAAATGGTTACAGAAACACAAAGGCTTTTCCAGGGTATAATCTATCTCTGTGCCAGATTTCGTCATCCATCCTGACAACCTTCATATTTTATTTATCCATCATTAGTAGGAGGAGAATTTAAAAGCCAACGTACATATACGTGCAAAATAGTTCATCAATAACGCAGATTAGTTATCTATATCTCAAGTTCGGTAGATACAGGTTCAGTCGTGGATGACTGTGGAGGACACTTAAGGCCCTGCCTGGACGCAAGCTACCATAATTATGCTTATTTTTTGTTTCTAAGATTATTTCTCTCTCTCTCTAAGATTACTGATGCTAGATAGTTGTTTTTTTTTAATATATAAAGCTAATTATCTACTGTTCACGCACATCCAAAAACATTTTGGATAAATAGAGCAGTTTTCTTGTTAAAAAAATTGCAAAGAAACACTCTTTGAAATAATTTTTTCGTTTCAATTATCTCAATATTTTTAGCGATGGTAATGGTGGTATGGGTAATGGACTGCTGAGACGAGGTCTCGGGTTCGATCTCAGGTTTTACCATGGCACACACCAATGACTTTTCGATGCTTTTCGAAGTTATGTGTGTATTTATCGCAGGTTTATAAGTGCCCGGTTAATGGCAATAGGCTCGCCACCTATTACATTGGGACCTAAACATAAACTGGCGAAATGTGGGTGCTAGCACCTCTGCCTACCCCTTCGGGGATATAGGCGTGAGTTTATGTTATGTTATGTTTTTATATATATTTTTTGTTACAAATATAAAGAAAATTTAATCAACTAGTGGGATATCTACAAATTAACATCCTCAAATCCGTCATATTTTTTAAATGATTTATCGGCCGGATAAATAAATGTCATGTCAAATATATGTCAAAATATATGTCATCGCTAAAAATATTGAGATAATTGAAACGAAAAAATTATTTCAAAGAGTGTTTCTTTGCAATTTTTTTAACAAGAAACTGCTCTATTTATCCAAAATGTTTTTGGATGTGCGTGAACAGTAGATAATTAGCTGTATATATAAAAAAAATCAACTGTCTAGCATCAGTAATCTTAGAGAGAGAGAGAAATAATCTTAGAAACAAAAAATAAGCATAATTATTGGTAGCTTGCGTCCAGACAGGGCCTTAAGGATATTATGGCACTTCTCTGGCAGTCTTGCAGCTCGCAATAAATCTGCCTCGCGTAATGACATCGATGCGCACCAACATCGACGTACGCACTCCTCATACAATACACGTTGTACCTTTTTTTTTTCTTCTTGCGGAAATCCCCCCGGATACCCTCCCACCAGCCACCGGGGGTGTTTATGTCGTATTCGAACCGACGTAAACCGCACGCTGTCTCGGGTCTGCAGAGTGTAAGCTCGGGTGTAAGGTGGTATATACTTACTTATATACTATACTTATACTTGCCGTAATTTGCGTGCCATAGCTGTCTGGGGAATAACCTTCTCTTACATCTGACAGGTTGTAGGTAGGTACGTCAGTAAAGTTAGTCCTCAATCATTTGTCAAACGGATACAAGCGTGTCTCAGGTTACAGATAATTAATAATTACTTGCTCGTACCGCACTATGTATGTATGTTGTGTCGAGTCGTGTCGTGCACGTGTCGAGTTATGAAATCACTCAATTCATTATGTTCTGTATGTGATTAAAGAGATAAAAGACCTTTCACGACGCTGACCTTCGGCGCACGCCGAATATAATCGCTCATAAATAATTAATTCACATCAGTGTCTAACAGATTATAATGCCTTAGCTATAATTTAATATGGATGGGTGTTTTTTGTTTTTATTAGCTCTCAAGTATCGTATTAACTCTGTTACACCTGCAAATCAATAAAAGTAAAATTATTAATGAATAATAATTACTTTTTGAACGACTACAAAAAGGAGGCGTTCGACCCGCACCTGAGTAATGTTTTTTTTTTTGGTGTATACGTCAAATTAAAACTAAACTTTGCCTAAAAAGATTCAAATATTTAACCGACAAAAAGCTTGGATACGAACTGATTGCTCTCTCACTATGCTACTCAAACAAAATATTATAATTTGATGGTTCTATTTAAGATATCGATCGTTCATTTTACTATGAAGCTTGTTGTAGAAGCGTATACAGTTACCTGGAAGGAATTACTGATCTTGTGGAGTCGACATCACAAACTACAAGATTTATTTTATATCTAGTATTTATGTTATGTATGGCACAAAGTCTTAGAAAATTGTTAATGTAATAATAAATAAATAATAATAAATAAATATTCTACGACATTCTACACAGCGCTTTCTAGACCTAAAGTAAGCATAGTTTAACTAGCTTGTGTTATGGGTTCCAGACTGCGGATAAACATACTTATATACTTTTTTTTGTAAATACATACATATTATACATAGAAACACCCAGACTAATGCAAATAGACATATTCATGCATACTAATATTTGCAGTGAGCGGGAATCGAACCCGCGCCCCCTGCCGTAGCAGTCAAATGCACTACCGCTACGCCACAGAGGCCGTCACACGACAGAGGTCGAATGTTGTAACGTACAAAAGATTTTCGGAAATATACTGAGACACTACAGTTAGAATGTTTATTTCTTTAAACTTTTTCGGAGGGACCATGCTGGGCCCAAATTATAAATTGCCCGCACAGCCCGCTTTTGCAATACAAAGATTGTATTTAAATCTGCGGCATACTATGGAAATAACTGTAATTAACTATTATCTACATCTGTTAAAGTTCAAATTTTTGTTACAGCGTAAGAAGCAGAATTTAACCTACAGCTATTTTTTTCAATATGTGATCCCCACTTTATTTTAGCATCAATACTTAAACCTGAAAACAAGGCTCAACAACAGTCCAGACACAGGCTTGCCTCTCCAGGTAGGGAGGTAAGACGCCAGTCGCTCCCGCAAAAGCCAAATCAAGAGTAGAAAAGCTTGTACGTTGGAGCCCGGGGTTCACCCCCGGGCTCCAACGTACAAGCTTTTGATACAACCGGGCCCACCGCAGTGGTAACGATGATGACTCTGGGAAGCTAACCGATTTAAAGCTACGTTACGGACTAGTATTACATGACGAGTGAGGAAACAGATCAGATACTCAACATCGAATCAGTACGATCGGAGGCGTCACGTCACCGCATCGCTTCGGTGACGATTTCTAAATTATTCCGTCCGCAGCGGGCGGCGTGTGACGCGCGTCGCGCCGCATATTGTGCGGATATTACTCCTACTAAAGATAGCATCCTGGTTTTAGTATTCCCAAGTGTAGGTACCTACTGGGTGAGCGCAGCACGCCCCGCGGTCCCACGCCTACCATCCAGATGTGCTCTTGTGCCTGAACAGGAAGCAAAGTCATTTGGCTCTCTATTGTATGAGCAGTGAGCATGTATCACTATGTGACTGTGTCGTATAGTTTTTGATCATGTTAGGATCGAGCTAACAATAAAAAAAAACGCGGCTGCACCTTTTTTTTCTTTTTTTTCATGCGGAAATCGCTTCGGATACACCTTCGCCGGCCGGCGGGGGCGGTTATGTATAGTCAGGCCACCTAACAATAACTAATATCCATAGAGTTTTCACAATGTGCAGATCAGGCCCGAGGCACGAGTTCACTCTGCGCGTGTGTGCGATATGAACCTAGGGCCGAGGGCGTTAGCGTGCGGTGAGAAGATGCCAACTGTGAATGGCAGTTACGGCGAAGATATTATTAATTTTACGACGCTATCATTGAAAAACAGCTCCATAATGTGAATAGAAAACTAGAAAGTAACTTTCGATAGATTTCGATTAACTAAATTTCGATAGACATAGTCGCGATGCATTTTAGGAAGAGAGGACAGGTCAATGTTACATCTATCCTAGGCCCCTATCAAAAGACTCGAGTGTCCTTAGACTGATCAATGACTGATTTATTAGTTCTCTATTCAAAATACTTATAATTTCCCTAAAAAGATCCCACGATCCTTTTAGAAAATGTTTCTTTCACAAGTTACAGAATGATGTATCTTTAGATCAAACCTACCATCAATGAAATGAAGATTTGCTTATGAATTTGAACTAAATAGTTCTATTATATACTTACTTATAGTTAGATATGTGGACGCTGTGGCCCATCTGCTGGTGAGGTATACTTAGGTGAAGTCCAAAAAGTCAAGGCAATCACTCAAATGCTACCAGTTTTAATTTAATGGCCTAGACGCGGATGCTTTTTCACGCCTCGCTTAAATAGGCCGCCACTTAGTAGAAGTGAGAAAATAAAAACAAGATTACGAAAACGTTGCGGTTCTCTTATAAGCGATTAACATGCCTTATTATTAAAAAGTAAACTAATCATAAACAAAAGAAATGAGCGCGCATGAGTCAATTTCTCCGTGCAATTTAATCCGGGTCACACATTCGCGTTTAAACTTGTATCATCATCGCTCAGCATAAAAATGCGTAGACAATTTACCTTGTCGCATTGAGACAAAACAACTCAACCGACGACCAGTATTTTTTTAGCTTCTTACGTAGATCTCAATACAGCATCGAGACATTACCTACTGCACAGAGTCGCGACAGCTCGTACCTAGTGAGTATAGGTATAAGAGAACAGCTGTTCAACATAAAACTTTATCGTATAGATACCAACTGCGTCCTTTCTTGACTCTTGGGTCGACATAACAAGCGGTGACACACCATGTCGTCCATCATCTCACATGTTTCAGGGCCTTGAGCATCCGAATGTACTTTAACCTTTCTGAAGATAAAAAAATATCTCTACACTCGGGTTTATGCCTACCCGAAGAGGTTTACAATAAGTTTGCAGTAGGGCATAATATCTGTTGACGTTAATTTGCCAACGACGACGTCAATAATAATTGATTTGCAGCCGACATTAGAGCAGTGTCATTGTAATGAATGATGATCGATTTATGCATTAAAACATGACACATAATGAATTAGTTGTGCGGTGACCGGTGACTTTGTCCGACTTATATTCAAATCTACTTACAAGTTTAAAAGCGTATGTTAAGTACGTAAATGTCGTGCGGTGAGTTCTTTTTCTATTTCTTTTTACTTGTAAATCTTATGTTTTTACGTGTGATCTGCTTCGCTGGTGAAATTAGACGTTCTGTGAAGTGAACTAGTTAGTGTGCTACTACATTGCATATATGTATTATTTACTTTATAATATGGGATAAAGATATCTTCAAATTGAAATGACTACATATTCCAATTTATAAAATAATACTAAAAAAGCGGCCAAGTGCGAGTCGGACTCGCCCATTAAGGGTTCCGTAGCAGCAAATAACATAATAATGTTTTTTTTTAATGAGACCGATATTCTTAGCAATTCATGGATTCTCCGTGCGGGTGCCGGGTCCATCGCGTTGCTGAGTTGGGAACTCGGGACAGTGCCTGGGACTTGCGACCCAAGTGTAGGTTTAGAAGGGGCCCCTTTTGTTGATGTACATCAACACTCACCTTCACTACCCAAGTTCCCCTCCCTGCCTAACCCAATTTGATACAAACCTACTAGTGCCGCTTTAGACATTCGTCCTAGTAATGAGCTTATTGTAGCTCTCCATAGGGCTAGATCTTTAAGTAGGTTATAGAGAGATTTTGCTGGTATTCCTCTCGCTCCCACTTCCAGTGCATACAAATTAACCACGTAACCGTTTTTGAGTAATACGTTTGTGAGATCATAGTATTTATTTTTCTTAATTGTGTGGTCCTTCGGTATATTTGTTTCCCACGGTACAGTAAGTTCCACAAGAACCACATGTTTTAACCTCTTAGAATAAAGGAATATGTCAGGTCTAGATGACGAAACCCCAACATCCTCCGGAATTTTATAGTGCTTTTCATACGTGTCGATTAGGAGAGTCCAATCTGGGGCAGTATCTAAGATTGAATAAGGTTTGTTCCTGGATGTTATGGATGAACCTTCAGACACAAAGTTGATATGACGTCTGTTAGTAGTTAATTTTTTTTGGGCTCTAGCTACTGCTAGACTCATTGCTTCACGTATGATGATAAGCACCTTATCGTGGCGGCGTGAGTATTGGCCTCTATCAAGAAGCACCCTACATCCTACTAATATGTGTCTAGCCGTCCCTATTGCCTCACCACAAGTATAAAATTGTTTTTCTGTGGTCTTCCCCACCTTACCAGATTACTCTGGTCTGGGAGGGTCATCTGAAAGGCGTTAAGATAGAATTTTAACAGGGCCGGCGACCAGTAATAGATCAAGGTGCGCCACTTTAAGGCCATCGGTATGCAGAACTCTCCCATTGTCAACCATTCATTTTGGATTTCCAAATTCATCGCGTGCACTCGACATTTATCATTTTCGTCTTGTTTTAGAAAGGACTTAAGTATATCCTGGTCCCTTTCTGGCTCTCGTACTCCTAACCCCACTCTGTTCGACTGGGCCCCTATCATAAATCGTTTATGGAATAGGAGTCTAGATTCAAGCTAGACTGTGTCGTCTTGGGATTTACCTAAGATATGGGCTTTGGTAACTCTAAGGTGTTTATAGAGCTCCGATGGTTTCTTAAGTTTCATGACAAAATTATTTTGATCCCTAAATAGAGCAGAGGAATCAGCAGAGTGCGCTAGTCCAAGCCACGATTTTAGTGATTTTATGACAGTTGCATCTATTTTCGCCAATAAGGTTTTACCGAATTCATACACCAGAAAAGGCCAAGTCAGACGTGATGTTAAGTAGTTGTCATATATCCAAGCTTTTTTGATATTGTTCAGTGTTAGCTGATCTATCTTATTTAGGTCATTTATACCTAAACGTATCGACAACTTCATCTAAGGATGGTGTGCGTCGTTTATAGTCTATTTTTCTCCCAAGAAATTTAAATGGCACCGATTCAGCGACTATGGAAACTGGTTTACTCCCAATGAAGAGTCCCGGGTCGTAGGAGATAAATTTGGTGTCCCGTCTACCCAAACACAGACAGTGACACTTACTATATTTGAGTTGATTGAATGAAAGGTAAATTGCGGTTTACGATTTATGACGTAGGTATTAAAAAAAAACTACTTACTAGATCTCGTTCAAACCAATTATCGTTAGTAATGTACATCATATATTTTTTTTAGTTTTATCATTCTCTTATTTTAGAAGTTACAAGTTACATTTTACCACTTTGGGAGTGTCTCCCGCGCAAACTATTCAGTTAAGAATAAAATGATATTAGAAACCTCAATATCATTTTTGAAGAGCTATCCATAGATACCTCACACATATGGCTTCGATGAAAAAAAAAAAATTGGGTTTCAGTTCTATGTATGGGGACCCCCAAAATTTATTGTTTTTTTTTCTATTTCTGAGTGAAAATCTTAATGCGGTTCACAGAATACATCTACTTACCAAGTTTCAACAGCATAGTTCTTATAGTTACGGAAAAAAGTGGCTGAGCCATACGGACTGACAGACAGACAGACATGACTGACATGAATCTATAAGGGTTCCGTTTTTTGCCATTTGGCAACGGAACCCTAAAAAGAGAGAGTAAATCGTAGACAGTAGTACCGCCACTGTGCCTCCGTTCACTTACTCACGTACTCACCTACATCATTCGATAGACAATACTTAGGTATTTGCAGTGTGTACCTTCAGAAGCGACGCTTAGTCGAGTGCCTACGTGTGGGTGAGTTTATTGGCACTTACGTTGGATTATTGACATTTTCAACTAAATTATATGATGATTGATGGCAAAATACATACTGCCGATAGGTAGGTAGGTAGGTAGGTGCTGCACGATACAAAGTGTACAGTGGGTACGATAGTTCGATGATCGGTGAGTAGTCGGATGACCTTTCAGCATATTTATTTAACCTTATTATAATTGTGTTGTACGTTTAATAAACGTTAAATAAAATAAAGGTTAGAAAAACTATGACCTAAGCGACACGAGTTATTTGGAAATGTCAATGATTGTGTAAATAGCAGTGACGACATTGGCTCCCACACAGACACACGTTTGTGGTCCTAGGGTTTCGTCTCGGCTTGTTGAAATCATGCTCATTACAGTATTTAGATAACGTAGCCAAGATATCTGCACAAACATGACGTGAGTGATTAAGAGGTGCTTCACCGCTGTGTTCGTTCATTTTACTTGTATAAAAACTAAAAATGCTCTATGTCTTTATCTTTAATATTAACAATAGAGTATAGATCATACTTTGGGTTTACTAATGTTTGGCAAAAAACGTTCCCCAAAGTGTCACATGCCTAAGTATGTTTCCCAAATTTTCATTTGGCAAAACAACTTTTCGCAATTTTATAGTTAGCAATACTATTTTTGGCAATTTATTGTTTAACAAATAATTACATGGCAAAGTTTCATTTTACCAAGTATTAGGTAGTCAAATATGGTTTGTCATAACATACTTTTGTTTGGCAACATACATGGCAAAAAAATACTGCTGCATGGGTGTTTGTTTCACCTTGGACAAATAATTCACAGGTAAGAACTTCTATAATAATTATTTATGCTATTATACAAATCAATTCTGGCGCATCGTCGGCCGCTGCTGCCGTCGGTTCGCGCTCTGTTGGGGGCCACAGTTCTAACCTAACCTAACCCACTTTTCTGGCAGTTCCGATCTATCCTACGTAACTTATATAAAATTAATGTATTTTACTTTATTTATAATTAATTATTAATAAGGCATGCTTTTTGAACGAACTTACTTTTGGAATATAATTTCTTACAAAATAAATCATTTGCATAATGTATATTTGACTTAATAAAAATTGAGCAAGTAAAAAGTTGCCAAATGAATATTTGACAAAGTGATTAAAATGCGAAATATAAATTTGCTAAAGATTCTTTTGGGAAATGAAACTATGCAATAAGTTTTTTGGGAAGTGAAATTTGACGAAACATATTTTGCCAAACGACAGAATACCTTGTTGTGCAGTTAAATTCGTTTACTCGATATATCGTGTTTGGACACGTAGAGACGATGGACAAAAGAAGATTAACGAAACAATTGTACGATACGAGGATGGCATTCATCCTCGACTCAGGCTAAAGGATCTAGGCGTACCTATCAGATGTAGGACATTTTAGGGAAAGGCCAGGTCAAGAAGGTTACCAAAGGTGACTCTCTTAACCTAGCCTTATATCCCAATATACGTATTATGAAAGAAGAAACGAAACATTTTGCAAATCGCGATGGTAACAAGTGATAGGATGTGGTCTCTGCTTGCCTACTCTAATGGGAACGAGGCGTGGCTGTATGTGTATTCTCTTTTGTGTCGAAACGACTCAAGTGTGATGTTCAAAAATAAACATATGTTTAAGTGCCTACCGTAAAATTGTGTTAAGTCATACAGAGCGGCCTCTTGATAACTTTCCTGAAGCTGTGTAAAGTGTGCTGACGTGACTGGACGAGCGCGATGGCTTATGTCGGCAAGCACTGTCCACGCCACACCGGGCTCCGGCACCGGCCGCCAGAGGGACGTTGGTACGTTCACGACCATGATTAGGGCACAGCAGTTTTTGTGTCGTCAGTATGCTTGAAATACATACCTACGGCTGATTGGTACGCAAAAACGCACGTGTTGGGCTCCTCACACGGCCCCGGCGTGCATGTCTGTCTCACGCTACGTGAGTATTTATTATTAAATTCTCATCGCAGCTTAGCATCGGTAGCTTAGTGGTTAAGCAGGCGGCCTTATCGAGAGTTCCCGGGTTCGAATCCTGCCCATTATACTACCGACGTGAAACCACTTCTAAAAGAAGCAATTTTCTGAGCTGGATAGGTTAACGGGAATACCTACTAGTAATTTCAGGTACTACATAATATTGAATATGAGAAAAAAGAATTACCTGAATTTGATTTTATTCTCTTTATTACACTTAAAATACATATAAATTATATTTTTAAATACATTCTATATATATAAAAAAAAACAAATATATTTAAAAATATAAAAAATAGTGGCCCACCGGCATCGGGTACAGGGACCAAGCTACCGGTAGTTAGGGCTCCAGGGAGAGGAACCTCCTCACAATACGTGCCGCGTCGAGGAGCACTGCCTTCTGCATCAAGCCCTTGACCCAACTGCCTAACGCGAGCCTCTGGAGATGTTGATCGAGGCTCTTGGCAATCAGTCCGTGAACCGATACGACTATCGGAACAATAATTGCTGAATCCACATCCCACATGTCGACAATCTCGTGAGCCAAGTCCAAATATTTTATTTATTTGTCTTTTTCGGCTTTCACGAGATTGTCATCATGGGGGATGGTGATTTGATTTTATTTATTGTTATTATATTATTAGTAAATTGCTTCTATAATATTGACACTCAGGTACTTTATTTTTTCAGATCCTACTCAGTGTGTATTCGCATGGTCTCCAAGATTGGAGCACCTTGAAATTGTAGTTGGAGAGTATTTACTCGTGGAGTATTATCGTTGGAATTTACTAAACAAACCGTAACCGCACCTTTATCAGTTTTTTCCATATAAATTTTCGAGTTTCGGGTCGTATTGGTTTAAGGTTTAATTTTAACTGACTTAAGAATACTTTGATGTTCGACGTCCTAATTCTAAATATTAAATGTCTCAATAGATTCCCTGCAGGCTTTCACGAAGTGGACGCAATACAATGGCAACAGTTTGCATGTGACTTCTGCTCGGCATACCGAGCGGATACGGTTTGTTTCGCTACTACGCGCGGCTTAGCGTACCTTGCTCGATGTGGGTGCCACGTTACTTATCTGTGTGTTAAGCTCGCCAGCAGATTTGATATATGTTCCGTTCTATCTCCGTCGGCTGAGCCACAAACTCCCTTAAGATCACTAGTGTAATTTATGTGAAGACTATCGCGTTATCCCTGTCCTACTTAAACGTATAGCCCCCAAGGGAGCGAGAGGACGATATAACCGAGTTATCGCGCGGACCCGGCCGTCTAATAAAGTAAGATAGAGTCTCTTATAAAGTGGATACTACGAGCGAAGGAAAAACTTAAGTAATATTGTGTGTTTCCTAACAGAGATTACTCTAATAGCGCGCTGTGAAACTTGGCTCACTCCGCGAGATGAAAAGGGGTGCGGCCCGTATTGTATTGTATCTGTAGAAGTTAACTCCTCTACAACTGGGCGAATCTACTGACACGTAGCACAAAGTTCGTTAATAATATTGATTGAACCATTTCGATAAGAGCTCGTAATCTATATAGTCGTCTAGAATATCTTCCACCGGAGCATCGAATAGGAGAGAATTGCTAATTTTATGACACAATTTCTAGCACAACTTGGGATCGGCGGGGGTATTAGACGAGAATTATACCTATTGTATTAGTATTAGGTCATATCGTATATCCTCGAAGGAGTGGGCAAAGGCACAAATTTCGCTAACTCTGTATTCGGTTCCACGTAACACGGGGCGGTTCTTTTTTTTTGACTGACAGTTTTATGACTCACTGCTATTACTGACAATTTTGTAACAGAAATCTTCAATAATATTTTGAGTGAGGCGGAAATCAAACCTCGAACATGACTTACAAGCGCTGCCGCTGTGCCATTGAGAATTCCCAGACCGGAGCCGGTGCACTTGCAATAAAATTTCTAAAAATTTGATGAATGTAGGAACATGCTACCAAAATTTGCCAACTTGCTTCCATTTTCTTCTATTCATATCTCACCGATACAACTGGTGGAAATACATCTTAACGCCTGTCACCGTTGAATTTCAATTTGTATAGAACTGCAAGCTCATTCGGTAAAATACAAATAAATTGTCGAGTCTCACTCATATGATAGACCTCCCTTCGAATAAGAATATTCTTAATCTTGATTTGGCATGCTGATTTGCACTTGCGAAGTGAGGTGAGCTTCAAATCATAGCCCGTCGGTCTAGAGATAAGCATATTTAGAAAAACTCAAAAGTCAAAAGTCAAAAGTCAAAAACCATTTATTCTGCATAGACCATTAATAAGGCACTTACAAAACGTCATAAAAAAATAAATAATCTAATGTTTGGCAAATGGACCACCGGTTCGAAACGCGGCCCTGTCCTGAGAAGACTCCGGCAAGAAACTCAGCGGGCTGTTTTTTTTTGGTCCATTTACAAACATATTTACTTAACCTAAGTACAATATTCCATTTGAGTAGCATAGAGAGAGAGCAAACAGTTCATATCCAAGCTTGTTTATCGTCTAAATAGTCTTGAATTTTATAGTAGCCTTTTTGGCAGAGTTTACTTTTAATTTGGCTTTTAAATTTATGAAGAGGTAGATTCTTCATTTCACTAGGAAGCTTGTTGTAGAAGCGTATACAGTTACCCTGAAAGGAATTACTAATCTTGTGGAGTCGACTATTACAAACCACAAGATTGTTTTTATGTCTAGTATTTACGTTATGTATATCACAAAGCCTTAAAAAATTGGAAATGTTTCTTCTAACATACAAAAGATTTTCAAAAATATATTGGGAAACTACAGTTAGAATGTTTATTTCTTTGAACTTTTCTCGGAGGGAGACTCTTGGGCCCAACTTATAAATTGCCCGCACCGCCCGCTTTTGCAGTACAAAGATTGTATTTAAATCTGCGGCATTACCCCAAAGGAGAGGAACCTCGACTAGTTTTTCTAAATATGCTTATCTTATCTTTTTTAACATTATACGTATTGTTTTGTGTCTTACTTAATAATCTTTCGCTTCATTGCCATAAAACTGCAATTCTTATAAATAATTACATATTATAAGTTGAAATTAGCGGCGTTTTAATTTGAACTAGGCTCTACCGTGTGAGCGTCTTGTCATAGACAACGTGTTTTATGACGAAGTTTGCTTAGAACTTTTAATTTGACAGATTGAACTGAATTTTCGTTCAAATCGCAAAAAGTTCCTAGTATTGAAATTAACTTAATTAAACATTAAAACATAAAGTAAGTTATTGGACGAGTGGTATCTCGGGCTCTAATTTTGAACAATATTCAACCTTGGCCAAGGCTTTCAAAAGCAGCTACTGTGAGAGATGCAAATAGAAAAATGTAGGAGAACCTATCTCTTTGGAAGACTGTAAAAATGTGGACAACGGTTTGTTTATCTTTCGATTTTACAATACATACCTATAGGTAAACAATTTCAAGCTTTAAACAGTTTCAAATAAAAGGGAGCTTTACGATTTTGCATATGAAACAAGACTCGTGATGGAGCAGAAGTAGTGGAATTATCTGACCTTGAAGAAAATATATTGGCGATAATAAGTGTTTAGTTTTATTGATTTAAACTTACCCGATTTTCACACATAATTATTGTTTATACGGGACTTAATCGCGATGTTGCGCCCATGGTCGCGAGTAGTCCTACTCGCGACCATGGGCGCAACATTGCGTCCGAAACGTCGAGGTAAATATATACAATTATATATTTATAAACGCGATTAAGTCCCGTATAAACAATAATTATGTGTTTAGTTTTATTAATATTTGCTTTCATCAGTTTGTAGGGCAAGATAATATGTACCTATACCTGTTATACTTATTTATATACCTCTACATAGCGAATTATGAAAACTAAATTGTCCAAGTGTTGTATGCACAGCATACAACTGGTTTAAAGTCATGTTAAAAACTCATATGTTATACATACACTAAATACGAATATTGGTTCTAGGAGTCACAAAGTTCCTGCCAAGAACCCTGACTCAATCCCAGAGTTGGTGCCCAAAGAAACTTAGTTGATGACTATCTACACCCATTGCTTCATTTGCTAAATGTACCTCGATCGCTACTGGTATCTCTAACACTTCATCATCCCGTGTTAACATGCCATGTAAGTCTATATAATTTGTTGAATATTAATAGATTATTCACAACAATAAATATTATTTTAAACCTGCACAATGTGTTGTGCAACATTGTGGTACTTGTGTGTATAGTTAGTTTTTGAGATAAAATTTGTAAATCCAGTTGGTATATTAGTGATCTTTTGTTCTAAATATTTTAGAAGATTGGTTGTGATTGATGGTCCTGCCACACTGATGTTATAAAATGTTCTGAAACATTATTGAACATTAGCTAACAGTATGAGTTTGTAAGAGTGGCTCCCATAAGGGCCAACCAAACTAAATTTTGATTTTTGGTCTTGTGATTGACCCTTGGTTACCTTAGTAAATGTGACATTCATCCTCATAGCGGTTTCCCAGTTGAAAGTAGAAAATAAAGAAAAAGTTGCGTCCAAACAAAAAAAGGTTTAGTGGGAGTAATTACAGTCCGACCACCACCCAACCCAACTCAAACATGTGACCCCGTGAATGTGTTATTATAGTTCATTCCAAATAATGTTCATTATGTATTTGTTATTGTTGTAGCAACTGCCAGTCGTGGAAGCAGAGTCTTGTCACCACCACCGCAACAGCAGTCCTACTTATCTAGTCTGTAAAGAGGTTGAAGAACAATATTCTGCGCCATAATTACTCGATTATAGACACCTACATACACAATAATGCCGAAAGAGCCCGCTCGGGGCATTCGAGATAGGCTGAAGTTATTGGCAGATCCATTAATAAAATAAAATATTTATTTGTAAATTGTATTTTAATTTATTTAGTCATACAGAGGGGGATATTTATTTTAGAAATAACATATGAACTGGAAACAAAATTATATAAACTAAAATATTTACATTCTAAAAAAGGGGATGGAGTAGGTATGTACAAAGTAAAAGGTAAAGCACCTAAACTTACTTTGTAAAAAAAAATGTACAAAGTAAGTTTAGGTGTCAAAGACTTTATCCCCATCGATGTCGACTGGTAACGTACCCAAAAGCCTATCATTGCTACGTTGGATGGCAATGGCAATCTTGGAAGATGAGAAGACGCTCGTTGCGTTCCACACCAAAGGCCTATCCATCTTCCGAGGTACAAAACATACCGTCTGATCACTTATCATCCTCACGCACCAAACTTGCAGGTTCAAGCACAGCCGGAACACCGGCGGTGACAAGAGCCCTGCGGATAATATCGTTTATTATAATTTCGTAAAGATTCATTTTTATGTTTTGATTTTGCCATTTACACAACCATCTAACTAGAATGTAGGTACTTGTATTTCTTTCCATCCTAAGGTTGCCTGGAAAAGATGCCTCTTAGCGATAAGGCTTCCCTTGTACTTCTTCATTCGAGCTCCAATCCCAGTCGCACTTTGGGGCAGGGGTTCCACTCTCCTTTTATTGGTTTCTTTTGGCTTTTGGGAGCGACTGCCATCTAACCTCCAAACCCCATGAAGATAGTCTGCTCCAGGCGCATCTCATCCATCAATCAGCCTAAACGCATTCTGTGAGAACATTTTGTCATCTTCGCACTTAGTTAATGACGTCACATTGTCGAGTGTCTTTGTAAGGTGAACCCAGTGATGAGTGAACCTCATGTGTGAGTTTTTGACACTTAAAGTACGTTCGTGGCATGCTGTAAGCAAATTTCCGCCTCGAATATCGAGTAACGACACTGTCGAAGAACGAATTCATTTGTCATTTTAAAAGTTAAACAAAATCTATCGAGATTTGTGTGAACTAGATTTATGAGGGTGTAACAATTAAATGTTTTAGAGTTTTTGAGTTAAATTTAGGAATATTACCATAATGAACATTTTGCAGGCGTTATATTAATACCTATATATAAAGACCAACTATGCACTTAGTTAATTAATTTACGTAAATTTAGTTAGATAGGTAGGTACCTAGTTCTTTCCATGACTGTATTTAATTGCAAGAAGCATCTTCATCATCATCTTAGCGTAGCTACCGGTTGCATCCGAAGCTTTCATAGCGGAGCCCAGGGTCCGCTTCCTCTTTCTCCTCCTTTTAGTTTGGTTTACACGGCTTTTATGGAAGCGACTACCGGCTGACCTTCCAACCCTCAGCGAAAAGCCGGCGCTTGAGTGTCGTCCATTAGTCAGCTGGTGTATCGGTTTGCAGATTAGGTTGGCTTGGGCCCCGATGATCTTATTGGGGCCTCAAAAACATTCATAGCGTAGTATATTCCATAGATAGCATAGATCTAGATCTTCATTATACACCAACGGTTAACACAGACGCAATGAATATGGGGCTCCATCAAGATCTACAGGGATCAAGCCAAGCTCACCTGCAAGCCGATATACCTGCTAATTGACGTACGAGAAACCCTGCGCTCTGGTGCAAGCTTTCCTCATAGTGTTGGGAGATCAGACGCCAGCCGCTCCCATAAAAGCCAAAACAAACCACCCCACAGTGCGAACCTTAGATGTGACTGACATTGTAACTCAAATGAAGAAGTACAATGGGAAGCCTTATCGCTAAGAGCCATCTTCCAGGCAACCTTAGGATGGAAAGAAATACAAGTACCTACATTCTAGTTACAAGGTGGTTTAGATGTCAAAATCAAAACATAAAAGAAATTATATGTATGACTAAATAAATTAAAATACAGTTGACAAATAAATAATTTATTTTATTTTATTAACACATCTGCCAGTAACATCAGCCTATCCTGAATGCCTCGAGCGGGCTCTTTCAGCATTATTGTGTATGCAGGGTGTCCATAAATAATCCAGTAATTATAATGCAGAATATCGGTCCACTTGTTCTTCAACCTCTTTACAGACTAGATAAGTAGGACTGCTGTTGCGGTGGTGGTGACAAGACTCTCCTACCTCTGCTTCCACGACTGGCAGTTGCTACAACAATAACAAATGCATTATGAACATTATTTGGAATGAACTATAATAACACATTCACGGGGTAACATGTTTGAGTTGGGTTGGGTGGTGGTCGGACTGTAATTACTCCCACTAAACCTTTTTTTGTTTGTGCATGCTTTTTCTTTATTTTCTACTTTTAACTGGGAAACCACTGTGAAGATGAATGTCACATTTACTAAGGTCACCAAGGGTCAATCACAAGACCAAAAATCTAAATTCAGTTTGTTTGGCTCTTATGGGAGCAACTCTTACACACTCATTTACTAAACTCATACTGTTAGCTAATGTTCAATAATGTTTCAAAACATTTTGTAACATCAGTGTGGAAGCATCATGAAACATGACCAATCTTCTAAAATATAAATATTTAGAACAAAAGATCACTAATATACCACCTGGATTTACACATTTTGTCTCAAAAACTAACTATACACACAAGTACCACAATGTTTCACAATACATTCTGCAGGCTTAAAATAATATTTATGTCTGTGAATAATCTATTAATATTCAAAAAATTAAATAGACTTACATGCCATGTTAGCACGGGATGTTGAAGTGTTAGAGATGCCAGCAGCAATCAAGGTACATTTAGTAAATGAAGCAATGGGTATAGATAAGATAGGCATCAACTAGGTTTCTTCGGGTACCAACTCTAGGGTTGAGTCAGTGGTTGCTTCTTGGCAGGAACTTTATGACACCTAGAACCAATATTTTTATTTAGTGTATATTTAACATATGGGTTTTTAACATGACTTTAAACCAGATGTATGCTGTGTATACAACATTTGGACAATATAGTTTTCATAATTCACTATGTACAGGTATATATATATTTTTTTTAATTCTATGACATTATACACAGCTCTTTCTAGACTCAAAGTAAGCATAGTTTGACTATCTTGTGTTATGGGTTCCAGAATGCGGATAAGCATACTTATACACTTTTTTTATAAATACATACAAATTATACATATAAACATGTATAAAATAGATATAGGTACATATTATCTTGCCTACAAACTGATGAAAGCCAATATTAATAAAACTTTCTTCAAGGTCAGATAATTCCCCTACTTCTGATCGTTTTACAGTCTTGTTCATGTGCGAAAGCGTAAAGTTCAGTTTCAAATAAATTACCTTTTATTTGAAACTGTCTAAAGCTTGAAATTGTTTACCTATATGTATTGTAAAATAGAAGATAAATAAACCTTTGTCCACATTTTTACACAGTCTTAAATAGAGATAGGTTCTCCTACATTTTTCTATTTGCACCTCTCGCAGTAGCTCCTTTTGAAACTTTTGGCCAAGTTTGAATTTCTTTATAAGTTCCATTGTTCAAATTGAACCCAAAATGGATGACACTCGTCCCATGGTACTACGAAAAAAACAATGCATTGTAAAGTAAAGTACGATGACATGAACGAAATATTTTTTAAATAATATATAATAACTTACTTCATGTTTTAATGTTTAATTATGATTATTTCAATACTATTCCTTTTCGCGATCTAAAATAATAACAAAAATTCAGCTTTATCTGTCATGTCAAATCTCAAATCAAAAGTTAGAA
Source organism: Cybosia mesomella (assembly GCA_946251805.1). Taxonomy (NCBI): domain Eukaryota; kingdom Metazoa; phylum Arthropoda; class Insecta; order Lepidoptera; family Erebidae; genus Cybosia; species Cybosia mesomella. The sequence continues at coordinate 28,629,829 of OX276408.1, forward strand.
CAAATTTCATCTTAAAAAATGTTGTACTTGTGGCAAAGACGTTCACACGTAGAGCCTAGATTAAAATAAAAGACCGCTATTTTCAACTTATGAATATGGAATTATTTTTAAGAACTGCAGTTTTATAGTAATTTAGCAAAATATTATTAAATGAGACACAAAACAATACGTATAATGAGAAAAAAAGGAAAGTCAGAAAATCTTGACTTAGTTTTTCTAAATATGGTTATCTCTAGTCAAACGAGCTTTGATTCGAATCTCACTTTGCTTCGACAGTGCGAATTCGATGTTTAAAGCATGCCAAATGAAGGTCAAGAATGTTCTTGTTCGAAGGGAGATCTATGGACTGAGTGAGATAGGGCTTTGCACTGGCGATATTTTAGTCTACGGAGATTATTCACCGGTTTTCAATAATGTCCGGTAATTGTTCGGAGAATTACCGGAGATTTTGCGACCTAAATAGTACGTCTTAAAATGAAAATGTATTGTTTAATGAATACTAGGGAATTAAACGTTATTAATATCACATTAGTACTACGTTTTACCCATTGAATATTTTATCTCAAACATAAATTCACATTTTGTAAATCAACAAAATATTACAGTTTATTAAGCATTTACAAAAAATATTGTATAGAAGCAGTAATTATTACTGATGTCAATAAAATTGATTCAATAATAACTAATGAACATTAGGCACACCGGTAAACATTAAAAATAAGTAAAGTAAAAATTAGGTATTTGAATAAGATTACAGATATTCATTTAAGAAAACAAGTGATTGTGGTTCAAAAGATATAGCAATTTAATTTAGCGCACAGACGTTCTATACCTAATTTTTGACCACTCACACTATTCAGTGGTTTCAAATGATTATATTGGAAATATGGTCTCAAAATTACAGAGACTAAAATTGCCATAAATGAATATTGTGTTAATGTATTTTGTTTTCGTTACACTTACTAAAATCATCGTCTAATAAATTATTGTATTTTATTTAGAATAAATGAAATAAACACCTGACTTTTATTTAACTGGATAACAAAATTCCGGAGATTAAAAAAAAACCCGGTGATTCGCAAATATTCCGTAATCTCCGGAGATTCTCCGATTAATTAATTAAGTGCATAGTTGATTTTTATATAGGTATTTATGTAATGCAATAACGCCCCCACAGTATTTAATACAGTTATATTACTAAATTTAACTCGAAACCACCGGCTTTAGTTGTTACACCCACTCACATCACTAGTTCATCACAAATCTCGATAACTTTCGTTCAACTCATAAAATGACAATTATATTCGTTCTTCAACAGTGCGGAAATTTGATATTCGAGGCGAGAATTTACTTACAGCATACCATATCCATACATTATATGTCAAAAAACTCACGCATGACTTTCACCTTACAACGGCGCTCGACCATGTTACATCACCAAATTTACAGAATGCGAAATTGAAATCTCACCGCGAATTCAGCTGTCGATATAGTGAAATGTTCTTACAGAATGCGCTTGCTGATCTGAGTAGTCGTTAGTAGAGAAATCCGAAGTGAGAAAGTCAGGCTGCTTCCTGGATGTTGCTATTTTCTAGAATAAATATCTAAGAAAAAGTTAAAATAAACAAAGTCCCAATTTTTTTTAAACAATTTCACTGAAGCAGACACGAGCGGAACGGCGAGGAGACGTCAGAAAATGAACCAATCACCTGGATAAATCTTCACTTATCCGCGAAATGCCTTCACGGTTCGTGGATTTCAAGCATTGTAATTGGTGAACTGCTGAATATCTCGGCTCTGCTCTGCACCTCAGCACCTCAATGGATACACGGCCTGACCGCTGTATACGACCTCACGGCTAACTGCGCTGTAGGCATTCAGCGCAATAAGCCTAAGCGCTTTACGTGGTATTATAAATTAGCGGTCTAGGCCGCAGTGTATGGTAATGAGATCATACGCGCTTACCATTAGATGGGCTTTGTTTGCTACTTTAGTCATATTAAACACTCTAAAATTTGTTTGGTGTTCACAGTTTATTTTCGAAGAAAGTAAATAACCGAAAGAACCCCTGACCCATCCAACCAAGGTAAATTATGCGTGTAAGGAGGAGGATGTCGGTCGGTAGCGTGATAGAAAGACTAAGCTACTATAACAATATTCTAGATATCTTGGTGATGAGAATCTTAATGTTTACTGCTAAACATAGTTCATCGACGATTTTCCACAGACCAGCCACGGAGAAGTTGGACGGCGAAACGGTTACCTAGGTATACGTGTCGATGGCAAAGTTACTCAAGCTCGTTAATGTAATCTTTGTGTTGTGCGGCCGATAAGCGCCATTCGCACTCAGCTCGCAGTCACCAGAGTGCGCCGCCTCGCGTACATGCTCTTTTACATTTTAAGAAAGCTTGTATCTTGATCTAACGCGTCGATAACGCGGTGATGGATGGCAGTACGTGTGAGGTGTGAGCTCTGCGCCGCCGCCTCTGGCGCAACCCGTAAGTGATAACTAACGGCTACGTGAGTATGAGTTTCGGCAATAAATCTGAATTGTTCAAGTGAACGCAGCGCAGCTATCGCGCCAGATACCTCGCATCGCCGTAGATCGTGGTCAAGCTTAGAACAGGATCAATTCTCTTATAAACAAATAGATACAAATCTTCATTTACTGAGAAGTTACATAGCTCTTTCTATCATTGTCTCTTACTATATATTTATATTTAGATGTTACTACTCTGTGGGGTCTAAAATATGAATTATATGCAAATTTTCCTTAAAATGATATAATATAAAAGACTGCTAGATAGAGCTTTCTACATTACGTGTGTACTAACTAACTGTCCATGCTCACATCCCAAATGCGTATCTGTTTATTTACATCAGCTTATAGTTACCTCGTCACGACTGAACCTCTGAACCGATTATAATGAATGATACATGACAGCGAGGTAGCCTGGGACTTGTAGAAGGAAGGGCTATTTTTATCTAAAATATCGTCCGCATCTACAATCACCAATATGTACGCGGTCAAAGTCACCAGTAAAAGCTAGTATATATTAATAAAAGTTTGAAGTTTAAGACTCTCGTCGAGATGTAGATGAAATTCTTGCCGTTATATGATCACGTCGCGCCGGTCGCGCGTCATAGCCTGCAAATAGGTGTTGTACTCAGGGACGATGGAAATTACATATATTATTTTTAGTACATTTTTCTTACCTATCTCTACATATTTACAGCGTAGGTCTTTCTTGTGCGTATCTTAAACCGCTTCAAACTATTGTGGCGAAATACATCGGTCCTGAAATAATAGCACCGGATTTTTATTTCAGGTACGTTCCAGGAGAATAAGTTATTAGAATCATTAATCAAAAATAACCCAGTTCTCAGTCTCCTCGCTAAGTTTGCCAGAGATAAGTGTATAGGCCAGGATCCTAAGCTTCTTTAAAAGTTGCTACTTACCTAAGTTCTAAGACCTTTGAGGTATGTCCTCGAATATATTTCTTTTTCTTCCCCCTTCAAGTGGATGTCGACTAAACTACGGAGAAATCAGGTCACCATAAGCAAACTTGACTTCGGAACTTCACGTCAATATAGCAGTATCGCGCTAGATACGCTAAACTGCCAGTACATGCTAATTTTTAAGGTGCTTTGATGTACTTTCATTGCGGAAGAGACATATGTCGGGAGACGGAAAATCCGACACTTATTACCTATAGTTTTGGTTTGGCTTGAGTTAATTTTCAATATCTGTCCATTTTTAGTCCTAAATTAATGCAAGTAGAGATGTCACAGGGTCTCCTCGTGACTGTAACCACCCAAAATATTTATCATTGAAGGCAAAGTTACGAAATTCTGCAGAGGGAGTTCAGCCGTACGCACTTAACAAGGTTCTAAACGCTCACGACACAACACATTCCAGTTCAATTGAGGTTCGCCGGCCACAATGGGTCTTGCATGGAATCACGAAAGATCCGCGTACGTTTGTGCGGCGCGCCGCCGAGATCTGACATAGGGACGCCTCGCGCCTGAGACACGGATATCAACAAAATGTTGTTACGATAGAATAAACGGTTAAACACGTTTGAATACGAGCTCCTTAAGTACAGGATCCTGCTACACACGTACGTCGTGCGACGAATTCCATCACGTTACGACGCTACACGAGCGCTCGAACATAAAAAGATTACAATGTAAGTACTTTTTACTGTCACTCGTAAAGCAGAACTATAGCAATCTTGTCTCTAGCGGTTGTCGCATGTGCATTGCAGATGCGGCCGCAAAAACCTCGCAATAATGGCGCAAAAACGTGCATTACCACCGCACTTCACTGCGCCTAATGAGCTGCGCCGAAGCTGGGCCCACGACTCGACAAATGTGGTTTGAACAGAGCGCAGGTGGTGTCGCCACATCGCGCCTCGTCCGAACTCTGCAGCGCTCTCGGCGACAGCGACAGCGAACTGCGGCGTAATGGCGGGCGGTTGGACGATTAGCGGCGGCGATGGACGTCGTCGTTTACAGATTTTATGATAAGCAATATTGTTATTGCATTGCTGGTCGTTTCTGTGATACTTCTCTTTATGACGGCCCGCATGGAAGCTTGCGGTGCGAGTATGTGTAATGGCAGGTAACGGTAATGTAGCGTGCTCGTGGTACGCCGCGCTGTGCCCGCATGGCGGTAAGTGGCCACCGCTCCATAATTTGCGACTCGTTTGCCAACAGTTTTTTTTTTTGCATAATTTATTGTGAGTTGTCTACTTGAGTGCGACTGCGCATACCTACGCGCTATTGAGCTGCTCCATAGGTATGATTACATAGGAGTAGGTAGGTATTGGTTATGTAAGGAATGCGAGCGGAAGTATGTACCTACAGTTGATACGTGTTGTAGGCACACCGCACTAAACAATTAAACTAATTAAGTGGCTGCACAACACTAACCGCGCAGTTAATGACTAAATCGGACGTTATTTAACATTTCCTTGTAGACAATAAAGGAATATATTTAATAAACTATACATATAATATTGTTCATATGCCTAGGGAAGTGCCTGTGGCATAGCGACAGAGCCACTCAGGCAGTCTGCTATTTAAAATTGCTCTTCAATAACATAATATTTTGTTTTGTTTGTAGCAAAGTACTTCCGAATAGGAGATACGACTACAAATAATAAAATGATAATATTGCTAGGCATAATACACTACTGAAGTCACCCCAACAATTCTCTATTTTTTATTTGTTTCGTTTATTAAGACCACTTGCCCGGTAGATGGCAATGGACTTGCCCCTTACTACGAGCTATTTCGACAACAATATAATGTGGTTGGCCAAATTCGGATATAACCAAATATATGGTGTAATCCTCTGCCTTAGGGAATGTGTTGTACGCGTATGTATATAAATATATGTACAAAGAGCGATCTCGTCCTATTTCAATATGTTTGGCGCAACACTGAACACAATTTTTGAAATTCAGATATGTCAGCAGAATGGATTTGACGGGTACCATTGTTGAATGGCGCTTCATCTCTGCTCTGTCAGCTTCACACCCGTAGGAGTCTAGTGTGTTCTAAAGTGTTCTTGATGACATGGGTAATTACGATCATACGAAATCGACGTTCCCGTGCTGTTCCGTCTACGTCGGGCACGGACAAGTCGAAATATACTGCGGTGGATAAATAAACACATTCTCGCGTTATACTTATTCGTTTGTCGATAAGTAAGACGGACGAGCAGCATCCATTGCACTGCGAACCAACCACTAATGGCTACACTCAACTGATGTAGCTATATCTACACTCGTCTAAGGGTTACAAGTGGACCCTGGAACTAGGGCGAACATACCGACACTTGACTTTTTAACTTTAAACACACACGACTGTATGTTGTCGAAGAGGTAAGCAGAGACAGTCGAATTTCGCCTATTTAATTTAATTACTATCCTATGTAATGCTCTTACAACAATAGCAATAGCCGTAAACCTCAATGTTTTGGGTAATTCGTAATAGAAAATAACACTGCCCGTCCCGGAAATCGAATCCGCTACCGCTGCTGCACCGGCACAGTCTTATTCCACGTGTAACCAATGTTCATTTGTTTGCAAATTCCATATTGCTTACACGCGGAGTTACAAGTAAATTACAATTGTATTTGAGCTCGTAATTTGTGTGTGTAAATCCTCGGCCAGTACCGGGGCTCCCAAAGCGCTCGGATATTTAAAATCCTCAAAGTAAGAGATACCGGCGAGCTCCGCGCCGAGTGCCGTGTGCTGCGTGGGAGCGATAAGCTGCTCGCGTACAATTCCCACTGCGAGCTATCGATTGCGGCTCGCCCTTCTTCCTGCCTCAAGTGGCGGCGCTTTTGAACAGTAACCGCCACCGGATGTGGCCTCTCCACCGACCCCACTTGTCGCACCATTCAACGCCGCTCCAATTCGTTGCTGTTAATGCACTCTTACGACTTAACGAGCGATGTACATCGTATGTCGAGTTTCAGTAGCAGGAGGAAGTCGCCACTATCGGGTCAGTCACCTCGCTAGTTACAAGAAGCTAGAACTATATACATCGCTGGGAGTGCTCGCTGCGGAATTGCATGTTTGGTTCAAAGAAAGCAATAATATGGGAATGTAGCATCGCTTCCTTTAGTAGAGGATCGGTTTAGTGGGGACTGCCCCCCACGGGGCTCGCCGGTAATGGAAGTTCGCTGTGCCACGTGCGCGACGCGCTGCACTCGACTGGTGCAAGCGCCTCGCTACAAAGTCACTTGAGTGCTACTTAAGCGGTGAGTTCTAAGCAATTGTCTACAGATATTGACGTAGAAATCGTGTCACTCCGCTATTCATTCTAAGTTTTACTGTGCTAGCACATTCTGTTTCTTTTGTAAAGGTAATAGAGCATACTTAGCGAACATATTATTACTACAAAGTCCGTCGGTAGCTTAGTGGTTAAGGAGTCGGCATTACGCCGACGTGAGCCCTCTCCTAACACAAGCAATTTAGCTTAGCTGGAGAGGTTATATTGGTAATTTCCGTTACTAATATTCTTTTCAACAAAACAAAAAGTCTGTCGAAAATAAGATAAAGAAGGAAATTGAAACAATAATACTTAATTATGTACTCCGAGCACGCATGCGATTCTTCTCATGGTCTGAGCTAGGTACTTACCGTTTTTGTGTGATAGTGTGTGCAAGTTTCAAAAATACTTATAATCGAACCGAACCTCCAGCCCACCTGTTAGTGGGTTCATGTCATCACTGGGGTTCGAACTCACTCTCGAGCGCAAGGCCGACGCCTTAGTCGCATTTTCTGGTATTGAAATAACTGTTGCGCCAATAAGTATACTATTATATATTTATTTATGCACTTCCTTTATAACTAAGTATTTATGTAGGTATATGTTTATATTTGTAATTGTGTTGTAGATACAGATGTTTGTATGTATATATACTGTATAGGTATGCTCGTAAGAATACAACATAGGTGTTACGTATTTTCGTTTTCTGTGCAATTTGACTAAGTTTCTTCTTTCTTAGTGTGTCATTTCCGCTCTGTTGTACACCTGCCTCTGCCCGCTGTCTCTATTTTATTCTCCTCTATCACTCTAAGGTTTGCTGGAACAAGACTCAACATTGAGTTAAGCTCGCCTTTGTGCCTTAACTATCGTTTTGTTTCATGTATCAAAAAGAAATGTTACGTGTACAACAAAGAATAAGAATAAGACTACTACCGCTCTTATTTCTTTAAAAAAATCAAATATATCCACGCCTTTGGCACTCCGGGGCAGGTCAAGCAACAGTCCTTCTTTCGCTTCTTTCCTCATACACCTCAGAAGCATCGACCTTTCATTTTTCAACTTTTTTTCAGAACATCACTGCGTAATTCGGTAACTAAGTTTTTCGAAGTCCACGACGCTGTCCACGACACTAACTCACTTACATTAGCCTTATCTGTCAGATGTGTACAATATTTGTATTACTGAAGTAGCAAATAAGCATCTACCGCTTGTGGTGGTGGTGGTGGACAGTTATCGTGACCCCTGAACCCTTCTTCTAGTACTCTAACACGAAGTGAGGGGGCAGCGCTCCTCTCATTTGTGCTGGGTAAGTATATATGACTCAGTTGCCTACCTTCTGGTAGGCAAAAGCCCTGACTCTGCATTATACTTGCCGGCAGCAGGGCCGAGCCGCCGCCGGACCATTCATCAATTAAATAGGGCGCGATGGCCCCCGCCCCTACACTATTCATTTTAATGTGCCGCCGCGGCCGACGAGCTCGCGTAAACAAGCCGGCACACACTCACACTGCTCAGCCGCTACACCACAGCAGGGTACTGCGGCTGTACGATACCAAAGCGGCAAATTACGTAGCTAGACACGCGGCAGCGTGCCCGCCAAGTTCAGAGAAAAAGGAAAGCCGTGTGTATATTACATTCGAACCATTTCGAGCTACTTCTGACCCTTTCAAAACTCAAAAGCTATTTAATCTACATATATGAAATGTACATCTATTAGTGGCATATCTATTAAATCCCCGTAGTTTGTCTATCATTCACAATTTTATCAATGTTGCTCAAATAGATATTGATTACATTAACGTTTAAAAATCGGCATTTTTATGACTGACTCACTAACTGACTTATAGATCAAAAACCTAACCCACTTCTTCATGACCTAAAAACTTGATATTTGGAATCTAGATAGAATATGAGGCATATGCAAAGGAAAAATCTGAAAACTGAAAATTATTGATAACTAGCTGTTGCCCACGGTTCCGCCCGTCTGAAATTTTAATCCCGTTTACGTCACCGATAGGAACCGATTCTAGGGACTTAGCTTATCTAGAATCCAAAATGTGATAAATGTTGCTCTTTGAGCAAATTTGTCAAATTTGTGTTTGTAGTTACTGATATATTAACGCCTAAAAACCGGCATTAAAACCTAACCCACTACCAGTTGACATAGAAACTTGATATTTGGCTTGAAGGTAAGAATTCATATTACCCATTAAGTTGAAAATATTGTGGTAGCACCAAGAAACAAGAAATTGTTATATCAATTTATTTTAGAATGTTTTAGAAGTAATTTTTTTGAATTTTCTACATAAAACTTGGCACCCATATAGATCTCAATCCTTTAATCGATGGAGTCAAAGACGATGCATATTCTTAGTATTGAACTTGGCTCTCTTTACGTATTTATGTTTTAGATGGGTAAAACTTGCACAAGTTTGTTACTGTTCGTACAGAAAGGAGATATTTATCGATATGTCGCAGTCGACTGGCCTAATAAGTCGTTCAAGCAGCCCAGCCTTTTAACTGAACGACGCCGTTCAACTAGAATCCCTCATCGAGCTAGACTATTTGTGGCGAGGAAAGCGTCTTACTGAAGGTGGTACTAGGGTCCTACGTGGGTATGGCTCCACCCACCTAGGACCCACTAGCCTTCAGTAAGACATGCTTAGTAGCATTACGTGTGACCGAGAACTTAAACCCCGACATATGGATGTTAAAACACCTTTGACCACCCCTTTGGAGGTAAACACAACGTCATTTAGACCCAAACTAAGCTCGTTGGCTATATGGGTTCTGAAATGCAGATGACATAATTTAACATAACATAACTGCACGCCTGTATCCCCGAAGGGGTAGGCAGAGGTGTATTACACACCCACGATTCGCCAGATGAACATACTTCAAAACCATTTTTGAAAATAAATATAGTATATATTGTAATAGGAAAACACCCAGGCCGATGTAAACAGACAATGCGTACAAATACTTTGCAATGAGCGGTAATCGAACCCGCGACCTCTGACGTAGCAGCTCTACGAAACGAACGCTCTACCGCCGCGCCACACAAGTCGTCACGTATATAAATTCGGAATAATTAGCACTCACATTTAGTGCTCGCGAGTTTTACTTGATGTTATTTTTGAATGTATCTCGCTAATTGCTAGCGACCCTGCGCGGTGTTTCAGCCGACAATCTAAACGGAGTCCCTTTGTTTACGCAACACTATTGTCGAACACAATTAGTTTGGTCACAATATCGGCGCGATTTCGCCACCTCGCCGCCATTGGTCAGAGAGTGCGTGTGACGATGGCCGGCCTCTCATGCTGCCTCTCAATCAACTCACAACATCAATGTGGTGCGCCACACGGGAGCAGCTCTCGGGGCAGGGAGCCCCGGGCGCGGGCGGGAGTGCGGGCTATCTTACGCACACATGCGCATGTTTGTATTGTTAGGGCTGGCTCCTCTTTGTGTACAATGAACTCGAATAAAATGTCAAAGATATTTGCGGCTACTTGTAGAGACTGTAAAGACAGATACAAAGCTGTAAAACACCTGAAGGTTTGTTTCATTGCGTCTATTGCGTGCTTGCGTATGCTGCTGCCGATTTACAATGTATTGTTTTTCAAAGCCTAGCCATCAATGGTCATAAATTAGCATTTACCGATCTATTAAACAGATCTGACAATAGAGTACTTAGCGACATGAAGAATACTAATAATAACTACGTTGGGTACCCTTCTAAAAGCCTATTACGTATTACAATAATTTCTAAATATACCAACATTATGCTCTTTAGAAACCAGAAAATGTTTCTTTGTATTATTATTAAAGTATTGTATATAACTACAAATTATTTCATTATATATTATGCATATAATAAATAAAGCGATTTGGGCCATGAGTATGTACAGTCAGCGACTGAAGTTGCTGAGTACTAAAAAAGTTACGAATGGTTTTTCATTGAAATACATCAATCAATAAATAAATTATTGAATGATATAACATATCTCTAATAATCCGCCGAGCACTAGAGGTACCTGTATTTGCCAGTTAGTTGAGTACTTTAAGAAAGGTTTTACGAGCTAAGGTAGTCCGTAAATTTGCACCTTTTTTCTTTACCGCACCATAAAGACTTTGAATTCTTCACCAGCACACGTTTTTCTTTCTGCCTACAATCCCGGGTCTGCTTAAAGAGCAGGTGTGAAAAAGCTACCGATGAGGTAATCAAACTGATGATGTGTCTGCAATTTTGACCCTCATTCCCGAGACTTCCCCTTTAGCTTACCATCAGGCGAGGTGAAGTCATATTGACATGACCTACAGAAATAAAAATATTTTACTGACCGGCGGACATCCCTGCGTAATACAGACAACGCGCACTCAGTTCGCGAATTCATGCGCTAATTAGGTGAGTGTAGACCGCCTACTGCCTACCATTACACAGCGCACGTCACGCACCACGTCCCACTAGCGACACAGTCAGATTCACTCAATGTTAAGGACGGCCTCCCCGCCTCTGCACATTTGTATTTTAGGACTTCGGCGAGGAATTTGGGAGATGAAGGTATTTCAAGCATTCTGTTGTAGGTATTCGAGCTGGCATTTATAGTGGCGGAGCACAAGCGCACTGGGGTACAACCCGCGACGGGCGTACTCGCGCGCTTGGAGCCGGCTAACAATATTGCAAATTGTGTCTGCGAGATACTAAAGAGAGAGATATATAAAAAAATACACTATCTACACTACTACTAATATACTATCTACGAGATATTTAAAAAAACCTTGGGTTATGTTAAATGAACGGTTCTGATTACATTTTTTTTAACTCTTGTTGATGGTTCGCGATGGACGCAAAAACTACTGAACGATTTGCTGCAGTTTTTAGAGTTCCGTTGCCAAATGGCAAAAAACGGAACCCTTATAGATTCGTCATATCTGCCTGTCTGTATCTGTCTGAGGTAGGTATCTATGATGATATTGAGGTTTCTAATATAATTTTTTTTTCTAAACTGAATACTTTGCGCGAGAGAAACTTCCAAAGTGGTAAAAAGTGTCCCCCCCCCCCCGGTAAGTTCTAAAATAAGAGAATGATAAAATTAAAAAAAATATATGATGTACAGTACCATGTAAACATCCACCGAAAATTGGTTTGAACGAGATCTAGTAAGTAGTTTTTTTTAATACGTCCCAAATCGTAAACCGCAATTTACCTTTCATTAAATCATGTCAAATATAAACATTTTACTTGCTGCTACGGAACCCTTCATGGGCGAGTCTGACTCGCACTTGGTCGGTTGTTTTTTATTAGAAAGATCTTGTTCATATTTAAAATTTTACGTATGTTACATTACAACTAGTTTAGTGGAACCGGAAATATGACCAAAAATTTATAACTGATCTTTGCGTGGGTGAAGTCGCGGGTGTCAGCTAGTTATCTTATAAAATTATATGAAATCTTAATGGAAGCCCTGAGAGTCCGAGATACATAATATATCAGAGAATTTTCAATGTCTAGGGCGTGCCCAGGTGGCTCAATTGGGCAGAGTATTCCCTCTGTAAGGGACTGGTCGCGGGTTCAAGTCCCGTCCTGGATGTTCACTTTTTCAGAACTAAATCTATTATAGAATTACAACCTACGGTTTCAACTATTTTTTTGTATTTTTATATATAATATATTTTTATTGTATGGTGCAAGACTCTTCACCTTAGATTTGCATGAATGGTGCCTTGATAACTCATCGTTGGAACCGTGCGCAGTGCCGCCAACTGGCGCGCAATGATAAAACGATGTTTACAGTTTGTAAATGTTATTTGCACTAAAAATAAATCCAACGTTTGACGCTATCGGAGGCGTGCAGAGAACAAACACTGTGATAAAGTCTGGACCCGGAGGCGTGTTTTGAAAACATTGTACGGAGTGTTGGAGCGCGCTATGTTTTATTTCATACTAGCTGTCGATCGCGGTTTCACTCGCGTGGAATTTTGATCCCGTTCCCGCTACCCATGGAACCATTTTCCATCATCACAACCTGTATAAGATACACAATTCCACCATACATCATTTTGTTATATCTCAAAAGGTTTAGGCAGTTTTTCGTTGAAAGCTCCCAGACGGCTTATTTATTTCCGACGCTTCCAACAAACATTACATTATATTTAAGCCAAAAATTTGACAAATTGTATACTAAAAACTTCGTCAAGAATCACTCTATCCATTGGAGAAAACAGCATGAAAATCGGTACCGTATTTTTCAAGTTTATTGCGAACGACAGACACGGCGAAGGACTTTGTTTTATAATATGTAGTGATTTTATTTAACCCAAAATCAATAACACACACACACTACACCCCGAAAGGTTTCTAGTTTCTACTGCACATAAATCAAATTAAGTTTGGGATTTCCACACGAAAAAAAAAAAGTATGATGAAATGACACAAATTAGGTGAATGAAATAAATTGAAAATTGAATTTTGGATGGGTGAAGTGGAAGTGAAGACCCATCCAAAATTGATGACAATTTTATCAGTGTGGAGCACATCAATTTGCAATCTTTACATTAATGTTCTTATATAACTTGTACAGATTGCACATCGAAGTGCTGTATACCAAAGAAGGCGAAACAAATAGATTATGTTTAAGAGAATTAACGCGATCTGGGTATGTACGAGTATTATATATTTGCTGGCACACGACGCGCGACGGCCGACCGCGCCATTACAACTCTATGAGTAGACGTTCGACCCGGTTATGTTAGTACATAACATACCATACATGACCGCGTTAATTACCGTAAACATAATTATATGAACATAATTAAAGACAATAAAATGTTAGTAATCCGCCATCTGTCCTGATAAAAAGTACCTATCAATGTTTTTATTCGTTTAGAGTCCAGCGCCAGTATAGCTGTCGTGTTGTTTACTTCTATTCCGAGGTCAAATAATTTCTGTTACACTTACCCCGCCCCGTAATTAGTGAGATACGGGGCAGTTGTCCGTGTCTGCCCATGAAACATGACCTCTGTGTCACAGAAGAATGTGACTTATATGTTAATGATCTGTGTGACGATGACGTGGCAGTTTCACATTTTGACTATGTCTGGGTGCGATCATTTCCTCGCAGGCGTCAGGTGTTGTAGACTCCGTTGTATTGTAGTGTAGTGCCCATCAAACTGGCTGGCCCATAGGACTGTTAGTAATTATAAGAGGTTTGTGCGCTGAATATGTATGGTAATTTTTTTTTCTGGTTTTGAAAGTAATCCAGTGAGTAAGGCCTCATTTCGCTATAATAAAGAAGCTTAACTGCCGCTCGGTGCAAACATTTGTGTGCATGATCATGACTATTTGCATGGGGCTGGCGCTACACATGTACACCTATGTACACATGTACACGTGTATAGGTTAGCGTGTATTTATATAAGAAAGCATATCAAAGTATGTTTATCTGTGTTCTAGATAGGGAACCTTTTTTTTTGTTGAAGTCTGTAAGAACACTAAGATATTAAATTTCGAAATATGGTATAAAATTTAGATCGGAAAAAGAGAACATCTAGAACGGGACTTGACCTGCGACCAGTCCCTTACAGGGGGAGTGCTCTGACCAGCTGAGCTATCTAGATACGTCCCAGATATTCGAAGACCTTAAGACGTAATGTATCGGAGAATTTCGAATATCTGGGACGTGTCTAGTTAGTAGTAGTCCCGTTCTAGATGTTCTCTTTTTACGATCTAACTCTTTAGAAAAAGTAAGCATACAAAATGCTTAAAAATTTAATTGAATTATGGTATAAAATATTATTTTATTTTCCTATCAAAAATTACAAGTAACTCACCCAACTAAGTTACATTAGTTGTGAATGGGGTTTGAACCTGTAACATGTTGATCGCAAGTCTCGCGACTTAGCCAATTACGTTTCGCGTTTGGTGATCTTATCATCGTATAGAATAGGAGTATAATCATTATCCTATCTTAACGTAAATGGTTAAGTTTAACAAGAAAACGTAATACGTATCGTTAAGCAGGTACTTACTTGTTAGGTATGTTGTTCAATGCTTCGTAATACATGTTCATAAACACGAATGAAAACCTTCAGGATAATCATACTCAAACATGCAAATATTAATTATTCAGGGATTGTGAAGTTTGACGAGGGAACAAGCTCGTGCTCGCATGCATGCGTGTTATACAATATAAGTACGCGTACGACTATGAGCGGGCTCGCAGCGCGGCAGGCTGCAGGCGGCAGACACTTTGTAGCATCAATTTATTTGGCAAAGGGGAAATGATATCGACGCGGTTGTTTATTTTCGCTATTGACATTTCGAGTTTGTGCAGAAGAGTTCAGGGACGACGCTAATTACTTTCTCACACACGGCCGCCTGCTGTAGCGCCGCGCCATGCGATGCGTGTGAGCTGTGAGCTCGCCGGGGGGGTGGGGATGCGAGCTGCAGCCGCGTGCGGTTGCAGCTCGCATCCCCACTGCTCCACGCATCCCCACTGCTCCACGCATCCCCACTGCTCCACGCATCCCCACTGCTCCACGCATCCCCACTGCTCCACGCATCCCCACTGCTCCACGCATCCCCACTGCTCCACGCATCCCCACTGCTCCACGCATCCCCACTGCTCCACGCATCCCCACTGCTCCACGAGGGATCACATTATAGTGTCCCTCTGCGCAGGCGCCGAGCATCACTTGCTAGTTCCTATTATTATTAACAACTAAAATCTCATATCGCTATCTCATTTTTGACCGAATTCAAAACAGGAAGGTCTTTGATATCAACCCGTAGGTATGTATGGAGTGATTGTGTGTGCGATTACTTATCTAAAAAAATAATTTAAATAAAAACAGAAAATTGCAAATCGGTTCAGGAGTCTTCGAGTATTCAGAGAACAAAGATTCCGATGAATTGAGTAACTTCGGCCTATTTGGAAGTCGGTTAAATATATATACATTATATACATGGGTATACACCCACCCAGTAGGTATTCTAAGAATCCATTTTAACATTGTAATAAGAATATACATGTTGTAAGATTCTGAACTTTTTTGAATTAGACATTCTGCACAATCTGCACACAAGGCATATGATATTAATGTCAATAAATAAAAGTAAATGTCAACCTTACTACCTGATTGCGACATTTTAAAATGTTTATTTTTAACAGCCGTGGTTCTCGTAACTCCTTAAGGCCGACAACTCAATTTTAGAGCCTAAAGCCTAAAGCGAGCCCCGTATTATGAATTTTATAACTATCTCGTTTTACATAATAAGCTTTTTCAACTAATTGTACCTTTTTTTTTTTTTTTTTTTTTTCGTGCGGAAATCCCCTCGGATACCCCCCCGCCGGCCAGCGGGGGCGGTTATGTCGGGCTTGAACCGACTAAAACCTCGGCGGGCCGGGAGGGTTCTGAACCTCTCCCGGGCGCGCTCCGCCATCTCCTTCGCGAGCATCACATGCTCGCAGAAGGAGGTGGCGGCGGCCCACGCGCTCGCACTCCGCACCATTGCCGCAATCATGCTGCCGAGCGAGAGGACTCCCACCCCGATGGCTGCCACGAGGTCACGCCTCGGCACCTCCCACGCCGGGCAGTCCGCCAGCGTGTGCAGCCCTGAGTCCTCGCTCGCGTCACAGTGATGACACTCAGGCGTTGGCTCCTTCCTGATCCGATGCAGGTGGTCCCCGAAGCACCCCTTCCCGGAGATCACCTGCGTCAGTCGGTACGAGAGGCTTCCGTGTCGCCTCTCTAGCCAATCCTCCATGATGGGCCTTACCGCCGCTATTGCGGCGTGCCCTGAACTAATTGTACCTGCTGACTGGCGCGACTGGACGCTCCGCGGCCGCTCACACTACGGCTGCGCCGACAGTATTCATAGTGTTGGTTCACACTATGACGTCATGTAAATAAGTGTAGGTAAGTATTTTACTTATGTATACACAAATGCTAATTGTAGGACTTACTAATAAGCTCTTACGAGCATTCTGACATAGAACTGCAGAAGTCCGACTGAACGAGTCGAAGCTTCCGTCAGTGTCTGTCTAGCGCGGCGACTCTACGAGCTCACCCAGCGGAACCACACAGATAGATATAAGCAACAAGTTGTATAATTTATTTTGAACTGTGACATGAAAAGTGCTAAAATATTTATTTTTGGAAATAAGAACTTATGATAGATAGATGAACTGATGAACTGATAAATTAGGTAGCTAAATTAATGGTGTTGAACGTGAGTTCATATCGGTAATGGACTGGTCGAGATTCGAACTCGCGACCCTCGATCGCTAGTCGGACGCTTTAAGTACTAGCTTATTCCCTGTTTGTACAGATATTTAAGAATGTACATTGGCAATGGAAGCCAGCGCGGCCAGCCTCGGCAGAGGCACGGCAACCTTCACCTAATTCCGTATTATCTGGTGTGTTCAGGGCTTCGTTAATCCGCCTATTATAGCCGACAGGGAGCGGCCGCGAGCGCGAATATAATATATGAATAAGCACGTTGTACCGCACTAGCGCGTGCCCACTGGCCGGAGGCCATCACGGCATCCTGATGCATAAATAGAAGTCAAAAGCGTTGTAACGTAGTCAAAGGTAAAAATAATAAAGAGCAGATTTTACCAATGATAGCAACCGAGATCAATTCAAATAAAACCGCGTTACCAAGACGTGACTACCCTTTCATTGAGTAAAACGTGATGCCCAGTTTATTTTGAATTAATCGCGGATCTATCATCGGTGAAATCCGCTCCGACACGACGCGACGTGTTTTGGAATAGACGGCTTTTTCGAGCAGGTGTGTGCAGAAATAAAATTGCACATCCGAGATGAAAGACCTCAATTTTAAAATTCTTTTCTAAGAAATATATAATATACTATATAAATAAATTTCTACTAGGTAATTGTAAATGTTGACGGATGCGTGTGGTTTTATTTTCGTTGGTGTGGACTGGGCGGCCTACAATGTCGTATACGGACTAGGGACTATGGAGGGCCATGCCCAGATAACTCTTATAGGCCACAATCTCGGTAAGCCGGGGTCCAACGTGCGGTGAACGGATGGATGGTAGGGCTCGCATAAAGTGACGTTCTATTGTCTCCACCGAGCGCCGACCGCTGTGGATGTACAGCGAGACGATATGTACATACCATATATTATGTATGTCAAATAGTCGCTCTGTCTGTGCAACACCTACGATGCTAAGGAGCTCCCACGCATATTCAGCAACTCGAAATTTTGTGTCCATAAAGTGTAGTTAAAGTTACTTTCAAATATAACCCGAATTAATAATAATTTGTCTCCGCAAAAGCTTCTTCGACCCATCACGGTGTGAGTGCTGGGCTAAAGAAGGATACGTGAACCTTGTCACAATTTGTCCGCCCGAAAGCTTATTTAGCCCAACACTATGCAAGGGCTGGGTTAAAGAAGCATTTGTAAACACGCCTTGGTGGGTCCTCGTATACATACCTATGTGAGACATGAATGCTAGTATACTCATAGTGCCAATAGTATTTACAGATAAGGCACAGATTCTAAACATATCACGAAGATTATACTCCTTTAAATTGAAAATATGCATGTATTTTTTCTTATTTTTTTCACATAGGTAAATCTTCGATGCTGTATCGCGATTGGTATTGACTTGAGCATGGCTCCAGCCATCGATCTAGATAACCCATAGGCCGGCCCCCGGGCCCGCAGCTAATGAATCAGTGGCAATGGACGTCGTCATGGGCAGCGCCCGCGCCATGACGGCCCGTCACGAGCGGCGCTCATGTCCCGCGACGTGCCGAGCGGCCGCCCCATTGTGATGGCTGGCACACAAATAGAACAATCGATCACTTCCCGTGTCCCCGATGGTACATTGTATTCTGCGAACGACTGCGGGGACACGCTAGGCTTAGCGAAATAACAAACAGTTGCTAGTCTATATTCTGTTTAGGTTGACTGAACGCCCTACCCACGTTCTACTTCAGAGATATGAAAGTATTGGGCGAGGCCGAAGTCTGGCGACGGTTTGAAGTGTTCGTCCTGCGGGTACAGTACGCCTCTGTTCCTGGCCACTGACACCGTGTGGTTTTATTCAGTTCGATTCCAATATAACCACTTTATGGAACCCTGCGTGAGACGGCGGCGTGAGCGTTTTTCAAAGTCAAAGGAAAAGTAGTTTAGGAAAATACCATATTAACGGCACTTACAAAAAAGGAAAATAAAAAAATTAAGACTAACTTATGTTTACTATACTGACACCCGGCGCGGCCCGGTCTTGCATGCCATCCTGAGCAAACTTTGTGGACATCTTTGCTGCTAATTTCACATAGAAATACGATGGTCCCGCGTGTCATTGACCTTCCGGGTCAGGCGCATATTCAATTTCATTTCAATAATGAATTATGTACTTATATTATATTTCAAAAACAACACTAAAGAGTGACTATGTAGTAGTTACACGGTACCTGCGCCACTAAACAGTTTGGCACTGTGCGCATAAAGTCCACGTTAACCCACTGACACACAAAATACACACCCATTATGTTTTGAATAACAAAAACAATATATTGCGTCAAACGCACAAAGAAACAAAAACACTTCTTTGTCTGTTTCCATTGGTTCTCTCGATAACAGCCGTCTGACGCCTTCGTGTCTTCCGTCTAGTATGTATCGGCGGGAATCTGCAACACGAGCCATTCGCGTGGGCAGTAATGCGTCGGAGCAATTCATCAGCCGACTAGGCCCTGCAGGAGGTTGCGCTGCTGGCTCGCAACATCAAACCGCAATAGTGTGTAATATAACATCACATTGCATTTCCCCTGTCCGTGTACAATCACAGACGGCAGTGTTCACTCGTTTCGTTCGTGTCGTGTGATGTCTGCAGCAGTACCATCGCGCACAGCAGCTCGGCGCGCTACGGGGATTAGCGTAATGGTCCCATAAAATGTGATCGCATCGCGCCGATCTCATAATGGCGACGCGCGACGCGACACCGACAATGAGTCACATTCATTTTTGTTTCATCTTCACACTGACATCTGAATAATTATAAGAAAAATAGTTGCATTAGTCGGTTCAAGCCCGACTTAACCAGCCCCGCTTGCCGACGGGGGGGGGAGGGGGGTATCCGAAGTGATTTCCGCACGAAAAAAAAAGGTGCATTGCAACTCTTCATTCGCCGTCCAAAGTGTTTCACAATCCAATAATTTCGCCTGTGGGAATAGCACCCTACATTAGGCGCAGCAGTGAATCGCTGAAGTTTTTGAAATTTCCATGTTAATGTATTATTGAAATAAAACTACTTTTAACGGATTCTATATATTCTTATATTCCGCATAAAAAAATTGATTTATTTCAATGTGTGACATTCGCGTAAACTTCCGACAATTTAATGTATTATGTATTTAAATGTATTAATGTATTACAATAATGTTTTTAACGCTTTGAAGAAGGTAAAGGCATAGGATGAATGGCATCAGGATCGTAGCACGTAGAGCGATGTTGTCTCTGCCTACCCCAAGAGAAACGAGGCAAGAATGTGTGAACGAACTTATGTATTTATAATGTTTCATATAAATGATAACGCGGCGTTAATGTTGACAAGTAGTTTTTTTGCCGCTAATTAAGGGGACCAAATGGCTTATGGCAGAAAGGGTAGGCAAACCAAACCCCTACAACTTTTGAGTGAGGCGTTCGCTTACCAGGAGTGGCAGCTGGCAGCTGCCTCCGCACCCGAGATATGTAATCTCGAAGTGTTTATTTATATGCACAGATTGTGGCGCTAATTTGATAACTGTGACACATACGTAACGAGAAGCCTTATCAGCGCCAACACTGCCTCACCGGCGGCGGTGCTGCCGCGCCGAGCCTTTGTTGGTTTCTTATTGTAATAAATTAAGTTAATTGGGTATGAAAGACACTTTATTCCTGGCACCCTCAGACTGCGGAATGATCTCCCTGCTGTGGTTTTCCCAAGCGACTACAATATGGGGTTCTTCAAGAAGGGCATTGGAAGGTTTTTACAGGGTCGGCAGCGCGAGTGCCGCCCCTGGTGTTGCAAAGCAAAAGCAAAGCAAAGGCTTCCCATCAGGTGGGCCGTATCCTTGTCTGCGATCTGAGTGGTATTAAAAAAACAATTATAAACATAAATTTTCTATTCCTTCAATGCAAACAGCCCGTCTTACCTTTTTAGCATTGAACGAGTCAATAGCGACACAGAAGGCGAATGTCGCTAGAGGATGCCTGGGCTGACACATTACGTGAGACCTCTTTAGCATATCGTGAATTAAAAGGCGATGGATCGGACACGGAGCGCGCGATAAGATAGCACTCAGATGTTGGGGCCAGATAATATATATGTAAATGTTAGACTGAGTATATTTAGATCACTCGCCCGAGACTGGCGCACACCCAGTGCGTTAATGACTTCCATGTTAATGTCCTCTATAAATAAATACTGATAACACATTTAGTCAGCTTATTAGAAAATTCTCAACGCGCTTATGCAAATTTGTCTACTTGCTTAAGATTCTACACTTAACGCGGTGTTATTTAGGTATGTTCCACTTCCCCAAACCGGGGCAAGACGGGGACACCGTGGTTTCCGAACCCGAGGGCACCATCTCGAAACCGGAGATGGCCCAGGGTCAGTCGGGGTGCGAGGGATATACTCTATGGGTAACCTTACACCCCGGCTTCTGAAGACCCGAGACGGCGTGCGGTTTTAGTCGGTTCAAGCCCGATATAACCGCCCCCGCTGGCCGGCGGGGGGGTATCCGAAGGGATTTCCGCACGACAAAAAAAAAAAACTATGTTCCACTTTATTCAGCTAGGAATCGTTAGAAAATGACATAGTGTTTGCGATGTGATAGCATACTACAAAAGTGCTGTCTCAAGTCGTCCTGTGGGTGGATAACCATTTACCATAAACTTGCTCCCTTACTTTGTCTATCTTAGTATGAACAAAACAGAACATTAGCTGTTTTTAATTTCAACGATTTAACATCGGAGATGGTAAAGAGCAAAGTTGGAAATGTTTCGGTGTGTGCGACGTCGCCTGTAGGCAGATGTTTGATTGTCTCTCTGCGTGGCGAATGCTTACTACATAAAATCGATTATTGTCATACGGAGTAGAGATTTGTGGCGCTGCTCTGTGTACAATTGCGGACAGAAACGATTGCATGTGACGTCGACAAGAAAGGAAAGCGCAAATTGCTACGCGTGCGCACACCACCGCCCGCCGCCGCCTTGAGGGCACTTACAAGAGGCTGGCAAAAAATTTAAATATATTTATTGTTAATAGATAAGGGTGCAGGTAATCCCATAATGTCAGTTTCTATTTTAACGATCTCTCTGGCATTAACAACATAAAGTAAACTAGTGCAGTGGGAATCTAACACTCAACGACGACTATGTTTAAAAACTAACTTTTTAACAACCATATCTATAGAACTCACTAGGGAATACATCGTATGTCGGGGTCGGGTCATGTTATTTAGAACTGACTTCTTCGTGTACCGTGATCATAATTCAGCAAAGAGCCTTTATGAGCATTACGCCAGTACAGTTACTGCAGACGGCAGCTTAGTATATGTATTAAAAGATCAGTCTATTCAGACATCTTCTATCGAGAAACGAATGTAGAAAAAGTTGAATTGGCCTTTGACGTGACTGATATGTATTTATTATTGCTATCGAACATATATCAGTGAGTTAGCGATGTTAGTTCGCATCAAAGCGCGCTGTATAAAAAATATTGAACACTTGGAATAATATTTATGTGCGAGCGCCGCCATACCGCTCCCTGTGCCGCGTGGAGTGGTCTGTGTTATTTCCCACACGTCAATTATAACATACACGTCTATTATGGCCCGGTTGGATTTTTTTTCATATCTCACCCATAAAGGCGTGGTTAGAACCATACTTTGTATTTGTGGGAATAAATTAATACAATAAGTTGGAATTTATACGCTCGAGTATGTAGTGCACGCTCTCGTTACCATCGTTAAATAGCCTGTAACTTACTTCAAGTACCGGGGTTGACAACCGCTCTTTGGCTTGTGGTTATCGTCTCTGTTGTAGGACTAATACTGTACTCGACTTCGCTCATTGGTCGAAGTTCTGTCATTATCAGTATTGAAGATTTCAGGAAAATATGACTCAAGATGGTGATAAAAACTGTTTTCAATATTTAAAGATATTTACACAATGCTACGACGTTTGGAGAATGTTCCCAAGCTCAGCAGCTGGGCGTAATTGTGTTGACGCTGAGTAATGATCTACTTAAACCCCTATGAAATAGACACGGCCTAGCTCACCTCCTATATAATCTACATCTATGTCTCGAGATAATGGCGGCCGTACACATAAGCCCAAAACTAATTAGCTATACAAGACCTGCCTCACCCGGCCCGGCTAATTCCCCACTCTAAGCTGTGTATAAACTCTAGCACTTAAGCCGTTCGCTGCGGCCGCACAATCAAAGGTCGTTTGTGCGCGACAGTACTAGGTAATTGTCTGAGCAATTAAGCTGATACCAACATACTTTCTGTTATGTTTAATGAAGTAACGATAACTTGTACTCATCAATTATGTCAACAGCAGGGCGCGGGGGTTGGGGCGAGAGGTGGCCGTTGTTCGCGCGGAGGGATGAGTGGGAGGGTGTCTGTCGAGTGTCGAGTCATCGCTCGCCGCTGACGGCCGCCGCACCAAATTGTGCCGTCACTGCACAACCGTGACGCGTGACGTGCCATCGTGCGGCTGTTGGCGACTGTACTCAACACACAACACACACATCGTACTGTGAAAATGATGAAATGAGATTGTTTAGACACAATAACGTTCATTATGGCCTGTCATTAAAGTCGCGAGCGAATACAGTACGAAGGCTTCTTCGGTCTAGTATGTGACTGTTGAGATGAGTAGGTACACTATCAAACGGTTTCGTTTTGTTACTGTGTTATAACTGCTGGTACTTATCAGTCGTAAACGTGGACATCCGTACAAGTTGGTGTTAGTGTCCACTGTCTAAACCGCAATGAGTCTCGGTCGCGGCCCAGCCTGTACGACCAGTGTACCAACGACATAAACTTGCTCGTAGCAGCAATGACGTAGCAGTAGTTGGTGGATTAAGTAGCAGTAGTTGGTAAATATGATGTTACTACAAGTTTATAGGTCTTTTTAATGTGTACAAAAAAGTCCGCGAGGCGATATATGCAACCGTAATATTTGTTCCACTACAACAGGTTTTGCATTCTCAGAATTTAATTATTTCATATCTTTTTGATCACATCACAACGCGGGCAACAGCAGTGCGAGTGGGAGTGGGAGTTGGAGTGGGAGAGGGAGAGGGAGTGGGAGTGGGAGTGGGAGTGGGCGCTTGAGTGGAAGTGGACGCAATAAGCGACTTCCACGCGAGCGGAGCCGCGGGCAACAGCCTGCTAGTTATGATATAAATTTATAACTTCGGACACATTTGTTACAATTCCACGTATTTGCCATTCTATACATAACATAACATAACATAAACTCACGCCTATATCCCCGAAGGGGTAGGCAGAGGTGCTAGCACCCACATTTCGCCAGTTTATGTTTAGGTCCCAATGTAATAGGTGGCGAGCCTATTGCCATCAACCGGGCACTTATAAACCTGCGATAAATACACACATAACTTCGAAAAGCATCGAAAAGTCATTGGTGTGTGCCATGGTAAAACCTGGGATGGAACCCGATACCTCGTCACAGCAGTCCATTACCCATACCACTAGGCTACCGCGGCTTTTTATATATATATATAGTCATACATTATTTCGTTTATTTTTTAAATTTTACGATGTACTTAACGGTATGTATGATACGGTGTACGGATAGGTTAGGCTGGAAAGCGACGACGGAGTTACCACCTCAGTCTTTGTGACTAGGTCATTTTCTAAACAACTCAGAAAATCCTAATTCTCAGAAGTTATATCCAGCATGCACCTTAGTATAGTTCAAAACTATTGGAAATCACCTTAAAAATAAAGCCGACAGGAACGAAAACATCTGTCTACTCTATCAGCGGAATACCGGCGTGATGTGCCCAGTGCCTTAATACATTAATACTTGTCCTATTCCGGGGCGTGCGTGAGACTACAGAGACCCCTCCCGCACAGACGTTATTAGACTACGGACATTTTGATGGCTGCAACCCTGCCTCGCCCGCCGCCCTCCCGCCGCGCCGCGACGTGACGAGCGCGTCAGCACCAGGCTATGAGAAACTAGATGAAGTGTTTTGTAAAGCGGCTTTGTTGAAACGTGTCCGCGGTATCTGTACGGATACGGAACAGACGCTCTCTCTGTGCTTCGAGCCAACAGATTGTCTTGAGCGATAACATCCTAATTACATGAATAGCTCTATTAACTTTACAACACGGTCGCTTTATTTTGAAATTATTGAAGAATTACCTACAAAAATGTTGTAATATTTAATTTCACGTTTTTAGGATTCCGTAGCCAACACGGAACCCTTATAGTTACGCCAGGTCTGCCCGCAGCTGAGCTCAGAGTGCTGCCATGAATGTGCATATTAGTCACGCCGATAAATTAGTAAAATAAAACTTTGAAAAAGCTGCAGCCTCTACCCGTACCTACTGTGGGGTGTTTTTTTCTTCTCTATCCAATATTGTGTCGTTGGATAGGCCTTTCAAAAATATTGTGGATTTGTGAAAACATTTTTTGCATTTATGCATACAAAGCGCAATACGATCTGTTTGATTTGTTCCTGTTTCGTGCCGCTAAGTTCGTCCCAAATAAAAATTACTTTTTGCCACATATTTTATTCCTGTTTCATCTGACGTATTTTTATTACTGTTTCGTCCATATAATATTATTGCGAGTACTCTCAATAGCATTTCAATAATCTCAGACACTGGTTTACTAGCCTAATAGGACCAAAGTACTGCCTTAACGCCGCTGTACGGCGTGGGCCACCGCTCACGGTCAGCCCAGCGAGACACCGCACAACACTGACGTCACGCGCCGCCACCAGCCCACGTCTGTGGAAGTCACCCACTTGACACTGTTACGAACACGAGTGGCAGCTAACTGTTCCATGGCTACGGTATTTGTCCAGAAAGGTGTACAGACATGCATTAGTGGAGCGGAGCGGCGGATGGTCCATAAATTACTGCTACGATTGCAGTCAAATTGTATTAAGCGATATTTTAGTAATGATTATCCGATTATTATCTGCTCGCCTATTAGGTGATTGAGTGTAAACGCGGCCTCTAATTACGGAATACCTGGATTGATGTCCGGGTCGATAATGGTGTCTCTGTCCGTGTCCGCCTGCAGTGAGTCGCTGTGCCGCGTAGACGGTGACGACTCTTTGTACTTCTAATTAACTTACTTGAAAAATGTTAGATAAGGTATTTAGGGAAGGTGCGGCCTTTGTCTCTCCGTTACGTACATGGCCAACTGCCAAAGTACCTACGCATACAAAAATGGATGTTCTCTGTCTGCGTCTGACGTGCGTTCGAGTTTCGTCCTAAAGCTGACTTTTCATCAAATTGACCTAAAGGTTGTTAGATACACGACTTGGACGTTGCTTAACAGTAAGTACGGTAGGTACCTACACGCGTCACGACTGTCGACCACTGATGTCACTATTTAGTGCCTTCTCTCCGTCTTGTTCATCCTGTTGAGGCGGTGAGCACAAGCCCTGAATTTGAATGGTAGCGACTACCGGTGCTTGTAATCTCCTGCAACATCGGAGCCTGGCAAGCATCCCGAGGAGCTCACGACCTGCTTAGCAGCTGGAGCACAACACTGTGCAAGTCACAGACCTATTTTAGAATGCGGATAAACATGATGCTTATAATACATTTTTGGTAAATACACACATAGTATACTTACATAGTAACAGCCAGACTAATGGATATTGTATTCATGCATAAATATCTGCACCGAGTGGGAGTCCAACCCGCGACCTCTGGCGTAGCAGTAGAGCGTTTTACCGCCGAGCCACAGGGTCGTCTTGCGAAATTAGTTTAGTGTATTGCTTGCTTGTATTGCTTCTGTATACTCTGAGGCAGCAATCAATTAGTCACAGTTTCTTTCTTTCTTTCAGTTCCTTTCTCCGTGCGCGTGATGCCGCTACGGTGTGCGCGGTTACCAATTTACAATTCTGTAAATCCCTGACGTTAAAAGAAACGCACATTAAAACTTAAAGAATTCGATTAAAAAAGTACCGTCGGTTAGCAGCGGAACGTAACTATGCACCACAAGCACTGATTAAGAAACGCTGCCATTAATATTGACAGGCATGTGTATTAATCGTAAAATCGACCAAACTGTGAATTTTTGTATTAATTTATCGCAAATGCACCACTAGCTGGGAAAAACCAGCTGTAAAGAACATCCAGTGCCCAAAACTATCGATAGTATAATTTTATTCAGTTGTTTTCATAAATTATAGCCCATTCAGTATTATGGACGCCGTTAAAATATGCGAACGTGGGCAGTTAATGTTAATATCTATTATTCGAATATTGTAAACGATCCATATCGATTGATTTAGATAGTCCAAAACGTAATTGATCAGTTGATTACAACACAATCACTACGGCGCCGGTGCAGCGGTGGTCTAATAACCTTTAATTTCATGCAATGTAATTCACGCAGTCGTTTGTATTTATCACTGCTGATATGGGCGATTACTAATTTCTACTTTTTAATGTTTCCACTTATGACCAATTTCACAAAATTCTGGCCGATTGCCGCAGACACGAACGACATCCGAGGTTTGTAATTCTTACAAAACGGCACAAAATTTGTTGTAATACTGATTACTTTTACTTAATTCAATTATGCGAATGGAAGACTCGGACTGGAATGTTCTAATGTTCACTTTGAACACGTGTGAGTCGATGTGGCGCACTTTCGCACTAACGTGAGTCGCGTTTCGGTACTTTTAGACTACCGTTCATCGATGTTTTAAACGTCGAAATTCCGTATGACAGTCAGCATAACGCTATCCATATGTTACGATTACGACGTAAAGTCAAGTCAAAATCCAGTGTAATCCTTGCCTATTTCCCGTAAACGAGGCACAGCGCTCGCGTAAAAGGTATTGGGCTCTCTCTTTGTTTCTCACTGATGAAGTCCAGCTTTAGTCGTATCTCTTTTAAGGATATTTGCCCAGTTGTGATCTAATTGACCGGGACCTGCGATTTGTATTAAGCCAAATAAAAAAGAAACGACCAATTTAATCGACTCCGCTATAAAGATCTCTTTACTGAATTACTTGTGAAATAATACTTGCCTGCCTCATTATGTTAGTTAAGTGGTACCTAAACAAGCATCCTACCCACTGGCAATTGTTACAAACTGTGTCTGTGACAACCGCAAATGGGGTGCTCTGCCGGGTGGTTGTATTTTCCCTTGGGAGTCCACAATCCATGTTGCGACAGAAAACGCCTATCTTATCTCTTGTTTAATTCTGTCCAAGAGGTGAATCAATTATTAACATGTAGTGTATAGAGGTGTATGCAACAGACACATGTAGTGTATAGAGGTGTATGATGTCATTGTACGACACTTCCGGCAATAGATGGGGTGGCCCTGGTATCTACTCCGCCGGGCACCACGCCGCCGCACAGACTTATTCTAAATAAATCATCAAATTCACGTCGTGTGACTTGCCTAGTGGCCCTGGCTGGCTTTCGTGACTGTCGTGAAATTTCCGACTAACAATTCCTTAACATCTATCAATGTATTATGGCACGGCTGACATTTAAATTATCACCATAAATCATTGTTATACTTTGATAATTACCGGCTCGGAGCCGAGGACTCTGCTGTGGCCTTTCTCTTTTATTTATTGCCTACAAATGATGAAATAATACTCTTCTTAGAGGGCGACAGTGTGCTACCCTAGCAAAGTTGTCATGTCGGGTACGGTACGGCATCGCAGCTTCAGATTTGAAAGTCTGAATGAACTTCAGTCTGAGTGCTCATTGTGTAACCTACATGCAAAAGGCAACTCTTTGTCTCAACAGAGATAGGAATGAATGGCTCTACATCTTTCGTAGAAAGAAACCTTCACAGGAAAATATACGAGTTGGAGAGAGTTGCATTCGAAACATTGTTTTAAAGAACACTACAAATATATGCTATTATATGGTAGGTAATAAATATTGTACAAAAAGAAATGCTAAATGCGATGTTAACAACAAAAGGCCTACGACTGAACATGATTCAGTATACAGTATACTTATTTAGGAATAATTTTAAGAAAAATGCTCTAACAACAATAAGTACCTACACTCGTAGGTTAATCTATACTAATTAATTAATATTCATAATGATTCCATAAAATACTTGTACATTCTGCTTCAATTCATTATGTAGGTCACACATTTATTACAAAGTTTCTTGCAACCAATTGAGCTTAATTATACGCCGTGAGTGCTGTTTGTGAGTGTGGCAGTGCGGCAGTGCGGCAGTGCGGCAGTGCGGCAGTGCGGCCGTGCGGCACTGCTGGTTACCTCTGCGTGTGCGTGGCGTGTCACGCAGCTCGCCGGTGACGCACGCCTCACCGCCTGCTCGTAGCTCACCGAGCTCAGTTGGGGGCGCTGGGGCGCTGGGCCGCGGCGGAGGTCGGGAGTGGCCACCATTAGGTAACTTTTACAGTATGCAGTCATGCGACGGCCGTAAATTTACGCTAGCCTCCAAAAACCCGGTGCACAAAATTTGGCAGCCAATACCTTCTATAGCCAAGTATAGGTAGGAATATGTTGCGTTGCATTGACTTCGCTGTCATGTAAGCCACACTAATGCCTTCCCGCACTAGCGCAATGAATGAGACCAGTCTAAAGTCTACGTAGTCAGATGTCGATGGGAGCAGCCACTTGTGAACAAATATCTATTGACCGCGGGCCAGGGTCACTGAGATCGTAATTATTTATTACTGTTAGTACAGTTCTCAATAAGAAGTAGTGCCGTAGGTAATGAATGTTTTTACCTTTTACTCATCAAATCATAATAAAAATAGCTGCCCACTTATCTGCTTAACGAAGCATTAAGATAACATGGTCAAAGTCATGTTAAAGTCTATGAGAACCTACTTAAAAAGGTAGGAAACTTTTTTAAAGGGAGTGCCATACACAATCAGCGCGTTCCATACGACAAGCCATCCATATCCGTATGTGTAATGTGTAGTCCGCGCAGGTCCAGAGCTGGTGCGACTGTTTGTTAGAATACATCGGCTAGCGCGGCGCGCAGGCGCAGCTATGGCTACGAGTAATGGGCTCCAGCAGCACATGTTTACCAAAGCCATTTGTAAACTCAAAATATTGCCGCTAGAGGTAACGTAACGTGACGCGAGCTCCGCCTCCGATTATGTACTGGTAGCTGTAAGAAAAACATTACGTTTTATGACTGCAGGCTCTCATAAAGAGTAATGTTGTGGTTTGTATGCGCGCGCAGACTTGCCCACTCGTTGTGCTGCAGTCACGTGGCTGCGCAAGAGTGCGCTCCACAGGCCGAGGCGAGCTGCGAGCACTGCGCGCCGGGAGTGGCTGGCCACGAGGGAGCGGCGCTGGCTGACGTTTGCTTAGGTACAACATTGAGAGCTGCAGGCACCTGTGCGGCACTCACATATACTTTAAGTACTGTGTTTATCAAACTATGATAACATAAAAGTTTACGGTACCGAGAGCGGCTGCTGTACGTGCGGTTAGGATAAGTGTCATAAGGTTTTTCTACCAGCAAATTCTCAACAGCAACACGTGTCCGCCAAATTGCAATAGCCTCACCAGGACATAGTATATAGAGCTGGTCAAATGTGTGTATAGGAGACTTCACTTCAGCCTAGACCCTCGGGTATATACAGGTACAGGCATGAATAATATGAATATGTACAAAATACAACACGAAGGTTACACTCGATATGCTTTCAGTAATGACATAACATTATACCTTAATTTAGTCTGTCAGTAATGACGTAAACATGTTTGTTCTCAACGTTCCCTCGTGCCGTGTCACTACACCAACCCAACGATTATATTGGACCGACTCAAATCAAAGTTTGCAAGAAACCGTGACTGGTTGAGAATAGCAATAAAAGTGCACTCAGCTAATGCTTTTCATTGGTAATAAATCATAAACCTTTTCTTTGGTTGCCCAATGAATGCGGACAATGTTTAGAAGCTTAGCCGTCCATATGCAATGTTCCTGCTCGTGACCCGAAAGCAAGGCCCACCATTGTCTCGAAGAGATCACGTTCGTCATAACCGCGGTTAGGCATTGCTGCATAGCGCGCGGCTCGCGTCGCCCCTACGATGTGCGGCTCGTTCCACGAACCGCGCCGCGTCTGCGGAACGTTAGAATTCCTCCGCATACGTACACAAGAAATACACCTACCACACATAAGTTACGATCCTCAGCTCGCCGGCTTTAGTTTTTGCTATCAAACGTTCGGAGTTGGAACAGACCCATATGTTTCAGCTTATAACCGGATTGCGTCTGGGGAGATGAAATATTACATTCTCCGCCGTTCTATTGTAACTTTTGAAACATGAAAATGGATTGTTTCACGTGACTGCTCCGTCTGTCGGTGTACCGTACTTGTAACGTGTCCCCTGCAGCGCGCAGAGAGGTAAATCAGATTAGGTCAGCGGCGATAAGAGCTCGCGTGCGATTTAATTAACTTTAATCCGCTGTGTAAGGCGCGCGGACAGCTGGCGGCGGCGGCGAGGGCGCGCAGTGCGGGTCACGCTCACAGGACGCTGGACGTGCGGTTTAATTGTGTCCGCAGTTTGAGATTGCGGTGTATTGTACTTACTTACTTTACCTTTAAGTATAGGGCCGCTTGTAAGTAAGCTTAAATAAAGGGGTTACCGTACCGCACCCCGTGGAGTCACGCGCGCATTGCGATCTTTTAACATCTCTGCACCTTCCCGTTTTGGGAAAGGTACGAGTAGGTGGATTTATATTCTAAGCGTTTTAGGGACCCCTTTTTTTCGTGCGGAAATCCCCTCGGATACCCCCCGCCGCCGCGCCGGCCAGCGGGGGCGTTTATGTCGGGTTTGAACCAACTAAATCCGCACGCCGTCTCGGGTCGTCAGACGCCAGGGTGTAAGGTTGCCCATAAAAAATATCCCTCGCACTCCGACTGACCCTGGGCCATCTCCGGTTTTGAGATGGCCCCCTCTTGTTTGGGAACCACGGTGTCCCCGTCTTGCCCCGGTTTGGGGGAGGGGCGCTAGTCGCCCCGCCGTCCCGACCTGCTTCTGCTGGGGTGACAGGCGACCTCACCTGCCACCCCAGGCATGCGCTCATGGAGGACGGAGGTCGTTAAGCGCGTTCTAGGGTCCCTAGGCAGCAAGTTCCTCTTGTTCCGCACAATTCTCGATTATTGCCCTTGGTCCAATATAATGTTTATCCGTATTCTAGAATGTATACAACAAACCATAGTCATCTGTATGGTTAGGAATGTATTTGTGACTTTTTAATGAGATTACGTAAATGTCTGACGTGTTCACTTCTAACGTTCCAAGTTATTCATATTGAAAGGGTGAAACTGCTAACTAAATGTAACTTCTGATTTTCCTGTCCTGGGTAACGTAAACACATAAACTTAATGTTTTCAGTGCGCAGCTGTGTGGCGACCAGGGGACGAGTTGAAGGGGTGTGTGTTGGGTAACCTCCTCGAGTGTCGTTCCGATTCCGATCCCGCTGCAGTCCGGGGGGAATGGAACCGGAGCGGCCGGTACACCCTGGGCGGCGGTCAATGGCTTCCCCTTCATGGGGTTGGCATTGATCGTCGGCGAATACCCAACGTGGCGGGAACACATCGCTCTCCGTACTCCTCTGCTTTCAGAGGAGACAGGATGAGCGATGGTGTTTGTGGCTGAGGCCACCATAGGGTCCTGGGGGATCCAGGGGCGGGTTGGCCCACTGCTAACGCAGGGGCCGACGGGCACTTGTGCCGCCGCCGGTGAGAGAGGACTAGCCATCCTCTCGCGTTCCGTAATCGGCAGGTGATCAGCAACGACCTGACTGGTGGCTCCAGAAGGGTACGCTGTGAACTTGCTGACCGGAGGGCTTGCCTTTATTGGCCGGCCCACGACAAGGAAAAGTCTATAACACCCGACAGCAAAGTCGTAAAAACCTATGGATACCAGCCGACCTCCATAGTATATAGGCTTATCCAGGTGCAGGGGGCTCCGCCTGGATGGACCACCTTTCCCCCATACTCGTGGGATATGACATGGACACAAATCTGTATATCGAAAAGAAACCGGCAACCGATAAAACTCAAAACGAAAATGGCATGAAAATGGACAACCGAAAAACAAATGACGGAGTCTGCGCGGAGGTCGCGCAGCAGGGAAGCGTGGAGGTGACGCGAAATACCTCGGCGGTATCGGAGAGTTTCGATACCGCCAACGAGCGAAGCAGGGCGAGCAGCCCGGCGGGTCTGGGCGTGCAGCGGACCCGCAAGCGCAGGAGGCGCGCAAAGGCTCGGGCGGGGGAGGACGTTTCGGACGAGGATTTTACCCTCACCGGGACGACCTCCTCCTCCAGTAGCGACGAAGCCTCAAAGCCGGCATCCAAGGTGGCTGCTGGCCGCCGAGGGGCGCGGGGTGGCGTGAGGGGTGGTGGACAATCCACCCGAGCTCCCTCGGCTCTTGGAAGGGCCGGGCGAAACTCACCGCCGAGGCCTTCCACCTCGGCGGTGTCGTTGTCGGAGCCGTGCGGGAAGACGCGGTCACTCCTGGAGAGACTCCAGAAGGTGGCTGCGTCGTCCCAGGGGTCCCCGGACCCTCAGCAGGAGGAGATGCTGAACATTGTGTTCGGCATCGCCTCCGAAAACGAGGCTCTCGCGGCACAGCTTGCCGAGTCCCGTCGAGAGACGGCTCGGCTAGCTGCAGCTCTGGAGGAGCTGAAGAGGTTGGTGGCGATCTCGGCACAGCCAGCGCAATTGGCGCAACCGGAGCCGCCGGCGAGGGTTACGCGATCGACGCGGTCGACGCAGTCAACGGTGCCGGCGAAGTCAACGCAGGCGGAGCAGCCGACGCAATCGGTGCGGCGGCCGGCCCAATCACCACCGTAGGAGCCCTGGGTGGCTGCTACTCGGGCGCTGGAGGAGAGGATGATGAGTCGGTTGGAGGCCTTAGTGGACTCCATCCGCCGTCCGCCTCTAGCGCCACCGGTGGCCAGCTTCGCGGCTGCAGCCCGGAAGGGCCCCACCTGCCCGGCTGCGAGTTCGCCCTTGCCGGAACCGGCTCCTCGGCCCCCTCCCACTGAGGGTAAGGGGAAGGGCAAGGGGAAGACGTCCCCAGCCCTGGCCCCAGCCCCAGCCCCAGCCGTGGTTCCGGCTACCTCCACCCCATTGGAAGGGGGCTGGGAGGTGGCTGGAGCCAGTAAGAAGAGGCGGAAGGCCGCCAAAAAGGCCGCCAAAAAGGCCAGGAGGGCCGCGGCCGCCGCGAAGGCAGCACCGGGGAAGCTCCGTGCCCCTCGAACAACGGCCGTCGTCGTCACTTTGACGGCGGAGGCAGCGTCGAGAGGCATGGGGTATGCCGAGGTGTTGGCCAGGGTAAAGGCCAACGTGGACCTCAAGGCCCTCGAGATCCCGGGCGTCCGGTGCAAGAGCACACGGACGGGAGCCCGGCTTCTTGAGGTCCCCGGCGCCGCCAGTGGCCCCAAAGCCGACGCCCTAGCGGCTCGGCTTAGGGAGTCATTGGATGCAGCCGACGTCCGGGTGTCCAGGCCCATTAAATGCGCAGAAGTGCGCATCACGGGCCTGGACGACTCCGTCACGGCTGAGGAGCTTAGGCTCGCCGTGGCGGAGGCCGGGGACTGCTCCCCGGACACAGTGAAGGCCGGAGCTATACGCTTCGGCCGCGGTGGACAGGGGGCAGCAGTTGTCGGCTGCCCTATCGCGGCGGCCCAAAAGGTCGCAGACGGGCGGAGCCTCCTGGTGGGAGGCTTCCTGAGGGCGCAGGCACGGCTCCTGCAGGCCCGACCGGCCAGGTGCTTCAGGTGCCTGTCGGTGGGCCATGTGGGGGTGCACTGCACGGCGGAGGTAACGGCGGGTGACCGCTGCTTCCGCTGTGGCCAGCCCGGTCATAAGGCCGGCTCGTGTAGCGCCCCGTTGCACTGTTTTAGATGTGCAGCGGGGGGCAAGCCGGCTGACCATAGGGTTGGCAGCAAGGCCTGCGCCGGAGGGGAGCCGAAGCCGGGAGGCCGGCCTTCCGCCTCCAGTTCACAGCGGGATGCGGAGATGGGGGTTCCATAATGGATCCTCAACTCCGCATCCTGCAGGTGAACGTTGGCCACGGTGCCCATGCTCAGGATCTTCTGCGCCAGAGCATGGCACAGTGGGCCATAAATGTCGCCGCTGTCGCCGACCCATACACCCACCGGTTCCTCGGGCCTACCTGGGAAACCGCGCTGGATGGGTCGGCGGCACTGGTGCACAACCCTGCCGCCGGCAGCCCCCCTCTTGCCGTCGTTGCAAGGGGACCCGGCTGCGTGGCGGCAGCGGTTGGCGACATAGCGGTCGTGGCCGCTTATATCACGCCGAACCGAGACCAAGCTGCATATGAGCAGTGGCTCCGTCAGCTGGCCGTCGTCGTAAATGCCTGCCAGCCCCGTCCGGTCCTTGTGCTCGGGGACTTCAACGCCTGGTCGTATGCCTGGGGTTCCCGACACGAAAGGGGCGCGACGGGGCATAGAGGCAGGGCACTGGTGGACTGGGCCGCACGACTCGGCCTAGTCCTCCTAAATCGGGGATCCGTGGACACGTTCGTGACCTCGAGGGGTAGCTCCATCGTGGACCTATCGTTCGCGAGCCCCTCGTTGGCGCGACGTGTTCAGGGCTGGCGCGTCGTTTTGGGGGAGGACACTAGTTCGGATCACCAATACATTCGGTTTGACGTGTCCCCCCCTGCGAGCGACGCGCCGGCTGCACCGGCTCCACCCGAGCCACGTTGGGCGCTTAAGCGACTTGATCGGGAGCTCCTCCTGGAAGCCGCCATCGTACAGGCCTGGGCCCCTGCGCCGGACAGGCCTGTCTGCATAGACGATGAGGCGGAGTGGTTCCGGGAGGCCATGACCCGTGTCTGTGACGCGGCGATGCCTAGGGCTCCGCCCTATAATCCGAGGGGTCAGGTCTACTGGTGGTCGTCGGAGATCGCGCAGCTCAGACGGGGCTGCGTGATCACGCACCGCCGGTGGGCCCGATTCCGTAGGAGGCGTCGCCGCCCCGCAGATGCGGAGGCCCGAGAGGCGGAGTTGTACGAGGGATACAGGGAGGCCAGACGAGCCCTCCGAGCGGAGATAAGGCGTTCCAAACGGGACGCCTTCCGCGAGCTGCTGGAGACGCTGGAGCGGGACCCTTGGGGGCGGCCCTACCGGATGGTGAGGGGCAAGCTGCGCCCCAAGGCCCCGCCGTTAACCCGGTGTCTCCAGCCGGATCTGCTCGGAGGAGTTGTTGGCTCCCTGTTCCCAGCGCGGGCGGTGGAACATGTTCCACCGCGGATGACTCCGCCTCGGTTGCGCATGGCGTCCGACGTGGAAGACGACGACGTGCCCGAGGTCACTTGGGTAGAACTAGAGCTGGCGGTGAGAAGGCTAAGAGCCAAACACACCGCCCCGGGACCCGACGGCATTCCAGGCCGAGCGTGGGTCCTAGCTCTAGTCGACGACGCTCTCGAGCCCCGACTGAGAGGGCTTCTCAGCGCATGTTTGGAGCGGGGCCAGTTTCCGAAATTGTGGAAGACGGGGAAACTGGTCCTCATCCGAAAGGAGGGGCGCCCGGCGGACTCTCCGTCCGCCTACCGGCCCATAGTGTTGCTCGACGAGGTGTGCAAGCTCTTTGAAAGAGTAATTGCGAAGCGCCTCGTCGAGCACCTCTCAAGAGTGGGGCCGGACCTGGCGGATGGCCAATATGGCTTCCGCCAGAGGCGCTCCACCGTGGATGCCATCATGCGCGTGAGGGCTCTGGCGGAGGATGCAGTAGCCCGGGGTGAGGTGATGTTGGCGGTGTCCCTGGACATCGCCAACGCGTTCAACACCTTGCCCTGGAGTTGCATTAGGGAGGCGCTCGTGTATCACGAAGTGCCTCTCTACCTCCGCCGCATAGTCGGGGCGTATTTGACGGAGAGAGCCGTCATCTACCCAACCGTGACCGGTCTCGGTCGGCGTGAAATGTCGTGCGGTGTTCCACAGGGATCGGTCCTGGGGCCGCTCCTGTGGAACATCGGATACGACTGGGTGCTTCGCGGTGAGCTCGTAGGCGGTGCCGCCGTCACGTGCTACGCGGACGACACGCTCGTGACGGCGTGCGGGGCGACGTACCGCGAAGCGACCCGAAAGGCCACGACCGCGGTTGCCCAAGTCGTTAGGCGGATCCGGCGGCTGGGTCTCGAGGTGGCCCTGCATAAAACCGAGGCCCTGTTCTTCCATGGGCCTCGGAGCAAGCCACCCGAGGGATCCAGTCTCATCGTGGGAGGAAATCGCATCGGCATCAAGCCCCAAATGAAATATTTGGGGCTCGTGCTCGACGGCCGATGGGACTTCGGAGAGCACATCCGAAGTCTGGCCCCCAAATTGAAGGGCACAGCTCTTGCTCTGGCTCGGCTGTTGCCCAACATGAGGGGGCCCGATGACTCCTGCAGGAGACTCTACGCGGGGATCGTGCGGTCCATGGCCCTGTATGGGTGCCCAATATGGGCGGAGGCCCTGAGGACCAGAACTGTGCGGATGCTGCGCGCTCCGCAGCGGGTTCTGGCCATCAGGGTCATCCGAGGGTACCGCACGATCTCCTTCGAGGCGGCGAGTCTCCTTGCCAGAACTCCGCCATGGGACCTGGAAGCGAGAGCCCTTTCGCAACTGTACCAGTGGCGAAAGGAGGCGCGGGAGCAGGGATGGAACCCCGAGCCTCGAGAAATCGAGGCCGTGCAGTCCCAGCTCCGCCAGGCCATCGTGGTGGAGTGGAAGGAACGACTTGGGCAACCAAGCGCAGGGCACGCCGCAATAGCGGCGGTAAGGCCCATCATGGAGGATTGGCTGGAGAGGCGACACGGAAGCCTCTCCTACCGACTGACGCAGGTGATCTCAGGGAAGGGGTGCTTCGGGGACCACCTGCATCGGATCAGGAAGGAGCCAACGCCTGAGTGTCATCACTGCGACGCGAGCGAGGACTCAGGGCTGCACACGCTGGCGGACTGCCCGGCGTGGGAGGCGCCGAGGCGTGACCTCGTGGCAGCCATCGGGGTGGGAGTCCTCTCGCTCGGCAGCATGATTGCGGCAATGGTGCGGAGCGCGAGCGCGTGGGCCGCCGCCGCCTCCTTCTGCGAGCATGTAATGCTCGCGAAGGAGGTGGCGGAGCGCGCCCGGGAGAGACTTAGAACTCTCCCGGTCCGCCGAGCCCGCAACTTGCTCGCCGCGCGTCGCAGGCAACTCAGGCGCCGGAGGTCGCTTAACGACCTCCGTCCTCCATGAGCGCAGGCCTGGGGGTGGCGGGTGAGGCCACCTGTCACCCCAGCAGAAGCAGGCCGGGACGGTGGGGCGACTAGCGCCCCTCCCCCAAACCGGGGCAAGACGGGGACACCGTGGTTCCCAAACCCGAGGGGGCCATCTCGAAACCGGAGATGGCCCAGGGTCAGTCGGGGTGCGAGGGATATGCTCTATGGGCAACCTTACACCCCGGCGTCTGTAGACCCGAGACGGCGTGCGGTTTTAGTCGGTTCAAGCCCGACATAACCGCCCCCGCTGGCACGCGGGGGGGTATCCGAAGGGATTTCCGCACGAAAAAAAAAAAAAAAAAAAAAAGGGGACGAGTTGAAGAAGACTTCATTTTAAAAAGGCGTACATAACATGCGTCACAAATTTTTAGCATGTAAAAAGATTGTATACCAAATATTAGGACTGGACACACGTGGGCAATGCAATAGGTGAGGTTTGAACCCGCTACTTCGCTCCGTCGTACTACGTCGGTGGTACTTACCGAGGAAGCTCTACAAAAGGTTGTGTGCCTAGTACTTATCTGCTAACCTACGGCTAAGCCGCAAGGGCTTCGTACAAGGAGCGAAAACGCACGCTCTCTCACTCGAAGGTAATCACTTACAGATATTCTTCAAACGTGGCAATTCTAGTTCTACCAGGTACATAACATAACATAACTTCACGCCTGTATCTCCGAAGGGGTAGGCAGAGGTGTATTACACACCCACGATTCGCCAGTTATGTTTAGGTCCCAATGTAATAGGGGGCGAGCCTATTGCCATCTACCGGGCACATTATTAAGCGAGCAATAATTAACATTTATTAATGCACACATAACTATGAAAAGTCAGAGGTGTGTGCCCGGGGCGACTGGGGATCGAACTCGAGACATCGTCTCAGCAGTCCGTTACGTACGCCACTGGGCTATCGTTGCTTTTATTTACTCTACCAGGTACGTATGCACTTATCAGGTACCAGGGTTCAAACATATTGTAAGCAGTCGACCTTCTGTACTTTTTATTCTGTGCCCATTAGGTATGCGCACCGGAACTCAAGAGAAATGTTGTAGAGCAGGTAAGTACGAACAACGCGGGGTGGCATTGCGATTTCACCGTGGGCAGTAGGTGCTTACCATCAAATCTAACTAATGAATGAAATGTACCCTTAGCCACTCAAAGTCCAAAGGCGTGAGTATGTATGTGTGCGTAATGCATAGAAATACGCATGTACGTGTGAGCACATAATCATATCTGACAATGCTATAACTGTCACATTAAAACATGAAATGGTCATTATGCCGCACAAAGCGGCTTCTATGATTCTGTATGAAGCCATTGTCCACGACAAGTACTAGTTCTGTTCAGGATATAGTGTTGCAATTAATGGAGCGGGCGGTCGCCGGCCGTCGCGCGTCGGCCTCGCTCGCGTCAGCCGACGAACCTTTCGGGAGACGCGGCCGCCGCGTCACTCGCGCGATGGCTTCCTGACCTCTGGCTCGTGTACGCGGCGCTGGTTTCTGTCCTCAACACTACATTCTATATATACCTTGTTAAATTCCTCATTAGTATTATTTCGCCCTTGGTTTTCGTGTACCTACTATACAAATGTTTAATTACTGTTACGGACGTATGCCCAATTACTGGTACGCGAGCACGCGAAACGCAAGGCCTCTTTTAATAAAGTCATGTTCAACTGTGCATTGCAAAATGTCATTTTTGTACGTCTAATGCCTATGATTCTTTACTCTATTAAAATAATTCTTACTGGGAAAGTAAGTCGACATCAATAATCAGTTAATATAAACAGGATACAACCGTTTAGCCCGTTTATGGAATATTTTCAGAATTATGAAATAAAGACTAACTTTTCAATAAGTATTGCCTACTCGGCTTGCGGCATAAGAATGTTGTGTTAGTTAAATGGGGAAGGTTCGCTGCAGGCAGGAAGTGCGGCCGCCCCCGCGTGTAGCGCGTAGTGCGCAATGCGCTGAAGCACGCAGTGGACGCAGCGCTGCAGCTGCTTTTTAGGGCTTACCTTGCGTTTTTTAGAGGACATAATTTAATTTTTTTGATGTGTAGGGGGGGTCAGTGTAAAGCTAAAACCAAGTTTGTGGGGTCGCCACCCTTGTCCCACGTCAGCCATCTTTCTTCTCTTAAACTATTTATCTGATAAAAAAAATTGTTAACATTTTTTGTTGCAAATTAAATTCTCTACAACTTTGGTCCAGTAACTTTTTGTCGTAGAACTATAAATAAAAAAGTTATAAGCGAAAATGTTCAGAAACGTTTTTTTATCTCTTTATACGGTGGTAATAAAGATGACAATTCCAATAATGTCTGTGGGTTGTATTGACACGTGTATTGACAACCCACAGACATTAGAATAGCAGTCTTACTTTCATATGAAGCTGCTAGAGCACACTGTAGCGTATGAGCATCTGCTCACAGTGAACGTGCCGGCCGGTCGTATTGCTCGTATTGTTCTATAAGAATAAATGAGATGGATTACCTCCTCCATGGTCTTTACGTGAAGGAATCCCATTCTCCCCCGGCACCGAGGGGCCGCGCCGAGGGGTCCGTGGGCTCCCGGTAGTGCGGAGCTCTGCCGGCTCGCACTACTAGTTAGTATTTTGTTACGCGCGACTTTTTCCGTAAACAAACATGGCGCACAACAACTCGGTGTAGTTAATGGCGGCTCGTTCGCCAAAACTTTCGCCATTACTGAAATGGACGCGACGCTTACTAATATTTCTTTGTGTTGTTTTTTGAATAACCAATGATGCTTAGCAAATCTGCTTGATTATATCATAGGGCAAATTTTAGTGTGCAGTTCAGGCGGATCGAACTTAAAGAACATATTATATTGATCTAAAAGGTTTTGATAAAAGGGCAGGACAGGAGCACCAGCACTGGCTGACTTGCGTGAATGTTAAAATGATAGAAGAGCCACTCGTGGACATAAAAGGATAGAAGCGAATAGCCGGCTGTGGTCTCTGCCTACCTCGGAGGCAGAGATGTTGGCACATACCATATTTTGAGCAATACGAAACCGTATAAATAAACATAATAAAAGTAATAAATTACGATCCGCGCCTACAGCCTACACGTAACATTACTAAATCTTACGAAAATCATATTCATACACTAAGCCTTGTAATTTATTAGCATTCCGTGGGGCGATAACACTATACCACTTTATTATTAATTGTCTTCATCACATCAAATTAAAAACTTAAATAACCACATGAGCTGAGGATCTTCAAACGTCTGAATTATAGCTTTCTATAATACCTATATATTAGGTCGTTACATATGAAATTGCCGTTTTTCTTGAAGAAATTAGAGGAAACCCAATTTTCAGTACTAACATTTTTGCATTTTTTTTGGAATGACAAATCCAAATTTTATGATTTTTTTTGTGTATGAATGAGACAACATTAAGCCACAGATTACTAAATTAAGCTAACAAACAGCAACTTTTATTACATTTCTGAAAAGTGACATCTGTTAAGTAATACGAAATTTATCATCAAAATGAATAGCATTTAGGAAGTACTGTTTTTGAAGATCGAATTAATTTATCAAGCTGCCAATAAAAACAAAATTTAATTCAGAGTTGTAAAATCGTGAAATCAACTTTCAAACAAAATACAGGAATAACGAACTCATGAATTTGTAAGAAAATTTCGGCAATTTCATAGGTAATGACCTATTATTATAAATCATAGCTAAAAGCTATCTCGATCTCATCAGCTGTCAAACAGTAGGCCCGCATCAAAATCAGTTCATTGGCTTGGAACTTTGTGTGCTACGTTCTTCACACGTCCAACTTATACCCAACACACCTAGCTTTTGCGTCGGGGGTTTCCCCTAATAGCTACTGGCAAGTCGCCTGTGATCCGTCCCACACGTAGCAACGCAGCTATCTTGTTGCATGGATATCTACTCAATGGCTAAAAAAAGTAAATGAAATCATGTATAAAATGAAGCACAATTTAGTTCAATTTACCTACATTTAAAGCTTGATTCGCAAAGCAGTAGGCAGAGCCTGTGGCACAAGAGTCAGCTCATTAACGAGCCACGGTGGCTTACTGACATGCTCGTACCTACATACAATATACGCGATACTAAACTCGATACTTTGTATAATAAGCTAGGCCTGAGAGTTCAAAAGTGCCATGCGGGACGTGTACCCACAGACATGAGTAGATTTGCCCTGTGGTTGTGCCCCTTCACGTAACTCCATTAAACTATTCATCCTACTAAAGTATTTTTCTATAATTTAAATAAAATGCGTAGATTTGTGGGTCAGGGAGCGGATGTGAGGGACATTCTCAATCTGCAGCTAGTTTACTATAAATGTTTAAACCTTCCATTATAAGTATAAAACATTGTGTGAGGAACTCACCACATTACCGAAGTATTAATGCGTTGAAGTACCTAGTTCTTGAGAAATGAATATGTAGACGGACAGAAAAATGGTAGGTATAGTGTCAAGTAATATGTGCGCAATGCTTTATACATTCAAGCGGGCACCACCATATTATAATGTGAGGCGGCGGGGTCGCCCCGGTCCCCGGTCACTTAACCCTTAATGCAGCAGGCATTAACCTTTTAATCTGGTAGTCAAAACTCCTTCGCAGCGTCGCGCGTCGGTAAAGCTCCGCTTCCATTTAAAATGTCCATAAATAAAGTAAGAAGATGATTGTTCCGTGCGCAA
Organism: Cybosia mesomella; assembly: GCA_946251805.1. Taxonomy (NCBI): domain Eukaryota; kingdom Metazoa; phylum Arthropoda; class Insecta; order Lepidoptera; family Erebidae; genus Cybosia; species Cybosia mesomella. The sequence goes on from OX276408.1 coordinate 28,672,817, forward strand.
GCGCTTGGATTATACATTCGTGTTGTTTAATTGTGTCATAACGTCACATACGCCGGCGCGCGGCGGCAGCGGCCGCAGTCCGCGTGACGCGTGACGCGTGACGCGTCCAGTGGGCGGTGGCTGCGTCCGCCGTCCGCTGAGTAAACTCCCGAAGTAAACTCAATCAGGTAAACATTTTATCTTTCACTAGCTTCTTACCTGCGGCTTCATCCGCGTGGGATTCTGATCCCGTTCCCACTAACCGTGGGACCCTATCCCACCACCACAACCCATACAGTTCCACCATACATCATTTTGTTATATCTCAAAGGGTTTAGGCAGTGTTTTCTTTGAAAGCTCCCAGAAGGCATTTTTTCTGACACCCCCAACAAATATCATTATATTTTAGCCAATGTATACAAAACCTTGCCAATTACAGATTAAAACCATTCTATCCATTGGTGAAAACAATATGAAAATTGGTGCCGTAGTTTTTAAATTTATCACGAACAGTCAAACAGACCCGGCAGAGGACTTGGTTTTATAATATGTAGTGATTATCATAAACATGATATAGCGCATGTAGGGGGTACCTACTTAAGGGTGGAGTACTTAATAGGGAGTGAAAATGCAAAGACGTCCAGCGCCTGCATCGTGCTAGCACAGAGTATGTAAAATGGCGCACGTGCAACTAAAATACGTCGGTAAAAAAATACGTGGGGACACCGTGGTTCCCAAACCCGAGGGGGCCATCTCGAAACCGGAGATGGCCCAGGGTCAGTCGGGGTGCGAGGGATATGCTCTATGGGCAACCTTACACCCCGGCGTCTGCAGACCCGAGACGGCGTGCGGTTTTAGTCGGTTCGAGCCCGACATAACCGCCCCCGCTGGCCGGCGGGGGGGTATCCGAGGGGATTTCCGCACGAAAAAAAAAAAAAAAAAAAGGTACACTTGACAGGGGTGCGACTGGTTGGATCACCTCCAAGTTTGGTGCACCCTGGGCAACGTGGGCGATGACGCATCATTGATTGCTCCTCTGGAGTAGCTGGCGTCAACGTCAACGGCCAAGAGTCTGACCAACCGGCCCTTTTCAGGGACAGCTGACCCCATAGCACGAGGGGGTCGGGGTATGGCGGGCCTGCAAGGCCCGCGGGGGGATGTGGTCGCTCCAGATACCCCTCTGCTGTTATCAGAGGGGACACTGCGAATGGCCCAGGCTCAGTCGGAGTGCGAGGGATATGCTCTATGGGTAACCTTACACCCCGGCGTCTGTAGACCCAAGACGGCGTGCGGTTTTAGTCGGTTCAAGCCCGACATAACCGCCCCCGCTGGCCGGCGGGGGGGTATCCGAAAGGATTTCCGCAGAATAAAAAAAAAAAGGTACACTTGACAAACTATAAATAATTATATCTGTATTGAAATCTAAAATTGGATACACAAAAGAGATAAAAATAAATAATAATTGACAGCGCATTATCGCACTCAATGTCGGGGGAGTCTCGGTTCATCGTCATCGTATTGTAAGTACCTTTTTTTTTTTTTTTTTTATCGTGCGGAAATCCCTTCGTATACCCCCCCCGCCGGCCAGCGGGGGCGGTTATGTCGGGCTTGCACCGACTAAAACCGCACGCCATCTCGGGTCTTCAGACGCCGGGGTGTAAGGTTACCCATAGAGCATATCCCTCGCACCCCGGCTGACCCTGGGCCATCTCACCACTAACAGCATCGCTCATCCTGTCTCCTCTGAAAGCAGAGGAGTACGGAGAGCGATGTGTTCCCGCCACGTTGGGTATTGGCCGACGATCAATGCCAACCCTATGAAGGGGTGAAGGGGAAGCCATTGACCGCCGCCCAGGGTGTACCGGCCGCTCCGATTCCGTTCCCCCCGGACTGCAGCGGGATCGGAATCGGAGCGACACTCGAGGAGGTTACCCAACACACACCCCCGTATTGTAAGTACCTATAACATTTTGTATACAATATCGCCCTAAGGCAACTACTTATAATATTGGTCTCACGTTAACACTTAAAGCGTGAGCGAGTCCAGACTTCGCGCTGCTATTGAGAAATTCCTAACGAAAAAGCTCAGAAACACTATTTTTACCCTGAAAATCGAACCCAAACCTTACAGTTACTTGCAACATGTTGTGCCGGTGTGCCGTGACAGTGCTGTGGAGCGTGTAATAATAGCAGTATTTATAATTATTTATAAGAAGTGTTGAACACACGGCGGACACTGTACTTCATGTCGAATTGAGTAAACTGTCGCAATTTTATTGTCATCATCCGTCACTTTGTGAACATTTTTTATCCAACTTGATCATTAATGTATACTATAGTATGTGTAACAGCGAGACGGAAGAATTGTTTTTGAGTGAGAAAGTGAGAGAGAGAGAGAGAATGTGTGTTCACGATAGCCACTAGCGATCTTTCCATATTGTGATTTGTAGCTACTGATAATGAATACCTACCTAAGTTTGTAACCGTGGGTGAACGCGACCGACTGGCTGCAGTTCCAAGTCACGCACGTTGACACATTAATGTACACTTAAGAGAATCTAAACTCGCTTCAATCGCCTCGTCCTTCAATCAAGGCAAGAGGCATAAGGCATACTCTTGCCTTTTCTGTATAATTCACTGTCTAAATGATTAGTTAGGTCTCGCAACTTGCGAGTTTCAACTTCAGTGATAAAATGAGCGTGCATTTTGGATCGCCGTATGAACCTGTACGCCCCTTCTGCACCTATTGGTTTTGTGTTCCTGATGTCACATCGCAAATAAGTATGCACATTCTACAGTACCTAGCCGCTACTTGTGATACTGGTAATACGAGTACAAAAAGCAGTCATATTTTTAAAATAGTTTGTAAAAATATCGTTAGAAATGACTTATAGCCATGCATTATGTGCAGGGATCACGCAACACGAGTAATATTACGTGCCGACACGAAAATGTCCCATGGTGCTAATGTTGTTCGAGGTCGAAGTGCACTTGTAAGTATATCTCTGCTCACTCGCGGCCCCGAGGGCCGGTAAAGTGGAATGAGCGAGCTCAACGGAACGCTGTAATTAGTTACAGGAAGCAGAGCAGCTAGCCGTTGCGAACATTGGATAATGTAATTACAAAACCAGGCGTCCAGCTGTTCTTGAGTATATGCGTACCATATGTTCAGATAAAGTACGGCGCGGTAGATCTACCCTTGTAATTTTTGTATTAAAAACTTAAAAGTTCCCAAGTTGAGGTGCAGGGCATTATCTATGGAGACTATTCCTATCAATACCGCTTTATGATGAGGAATAAATGTCTCACTAAATATGAGAATATTTAGTGAGACATTTATTCCTCCGACACCGTATTCGATTTTTTCCACCGCAAACCAACAGTGCCGTCCAAGTCAACAGAACAAGATAAGGCTACTATCTGCAAAGTACAAGCAAGGTTAAATTTTAATTTACAACTGAAATTGCATCAGGCCCCGGTGAACGATTTAACCACCATTTCTAAATAACATATGACTGGATATTTAAGGAAGCCGTTCGTAAGATGTGAAATATATTCAGAATTCAGATGGCGTGCGTAAGAACGTGCGCTACATGCCTGTGTCGAGTAATGTACGCGGAGGAGCGCAGAGGGGACTTGATACTAACTCACATCTTACTGTTATTAAGTGCTATGAGCCGAAGGTGTTTTGATCAAATAGCCCGAGTGTTTTGATTAAAGGCTTGTAGCTCGAGCGGCGCGGAGCAGTCTTACCTATATGCTATAGGTAGAGTCTGTGAGAAGTCTGGCTATTGTAAGATGTCCCCAGCCCCTAGTGTCCGTGAAGGAATAAGTACACCTTGCACTTACTGATACTCGTATACCTATGAGATTAAACTGGACCATTATATAAATTACCAAAATATAACATAACATGTCACTAGTTTCGTAAGAAAACTGCTAACATGTACACTAACATGACAATCATCAAAGACTACGACTTTGCTTTCATTTTTTAAGCTTGATGAGTTTGAGAGTATCATTAGTCCATTAGCCCATTTCCCAGCGAGGGGGCGCCGACAGAGTGACGTTACAACTATTTACGGGTTGCCGATATCGCCAGCCTCTGCCGGCTCGCGGCCGCCGGGCGCGCAGGAACAGGGTCACCTGCTTGTCACGCGTTCATCCCGTGGGAAGCGACAACGCGGTGTGTGTGTAGTGTAGGGCCCCGAACGCCGCCCGCTCGTAAAGCATTACATAGGAACCTTTGAGCTGGAAAATAGGTCTGCCACGTCACCCTGCAGGGACGTCAGCGTAGCGTAAAATAGTGGTTGCCCGCGACTCTCTCCCCCCAAAATGATAAAATGGGTAAACATATGTAGGTAGGTATGAAATAGTAATATTATATGACTCTCTAGTCAACTGGGTCCACGGGAACTTGGTCCGCGGACCCAGTTGACTTAATAACACAGCTTTTGAATAGGTCTGGGTCTTTTGGCAAATTTAAATATTATTGTAATCTAACAATTAATATAATTATAGTAGTTTTCCTATGTTTACAAATGCTGAATTGCCAGTCCTCCATTTCAATTTTTGCAGTAACCTTTAAGATTTTAGGTAAACCAGCCTCTACTATCAAATGGGGAAGATACAACATAGAATTTGTTTGTCACATAGTCAGGGTATTATTATTTGTAAATAAAGGATGTATAGAAACCCTGTTGTCTTCTTGCTTGTTGCCATGAGGCACAGCCGGCCGTCGACCCCGCCGCGTGTAGCGACACAAGCACGAGGGCCTCCTCTCGACCCGCTGTACGGACGCCGGAGCATGCGCGCGCACTACTTTTTAAGCACTGTTCAATCGCCTCACGAGCTTTGAACCATACCCAACTAATATTCAATGTAAAAACGACCTTACGGCGTTGCATTAAGTTAGTATTTCTTGTGGCCCGGTATGCAAGCTACCGTGCACAGATGTACAGATGTTGTGCGCATTAAAAAACATGAACGTCTAGTGTCTAGTTCAATAGGACGCGCCGATCGGCGGTCGGCGGTCGGCCGGGGCGAGGCGCACCACTCGTGCCCATGAATTGCCGCCGCGTATGTTTTGTGGCAATAAGGGCACGGACATGCGTACGTCACGTCTACTTTATTCAAGCTCCAATATTTTTCCACACATTACACAAATTATTATTTAAGTTTGACAGATCTTTAAGTTTCATACTATTCACCCACTGATTAGGCCCTGCTAATAAATGCTTTGTCCGTAAATTCAGGCGCGCCTGTAGAAACCACAAAGCCGCTTACACTGCCGGCCCACTGAAGGCGGCAGGCCGGAGAGGGATTGTTTCGTTGGTGGCCTTTGAGGCAAAACCACAGTAGGAATATGCATGTGGTTTAAGTCTGCCTAAAATGTTTGAGTTCCCAATCTTCGGCAAGCTGATGTTTTCTAATACATAATATTATTAAGTACTTAGTTATGTATGTGAGCTATTTCTTTGCTTAAAATGTGCGTAAGCGAAGGAATGTTGGATTTCAGAAACTCATTAAATAAAAAGCAATATGTCTGAGGCTTGTGCATTAGCTGCTCCTACTGAACCCTCTTCTCTTATATGTTCGACTATCAATTGAACATATTGGAAGTATTTGATAAATTTTTTCAACTTTTAAAAGAAGTATACTGTACTTAATTATAGCGGAAATACGCACCATCATGCATACCTACCTACCTATATTATATTCTATAAAATCTAGTACATAGAAAATATGTAATAAACGGCAAAAAGGCATAAATATGCAAATATGAAATTGTAGCATTACCGCAGATTACCTAATTGTTGGGGATTGCATTCCACGTGTTTTTGACATACACATAACTTCACACCTGTATCCTCAAAGGGGTAGGCAGAGGTGTATTACACACCCACGATTCGCCAGTTATGTTTAGGTCCCAATGTAATAGGAGGCGAGCCTATTGCCATCTACCGGGCACATTACTAAGCGAGCGATAATCAACATTTTTAATACACACATAACTAATACACACTTTAATACACACATAACGTGTTTTTGAGACTCACTAAATAGCCATGAAAGGGTATGTAAAATGATCTACACTGTATTACATCATAGTAGACGAACACTGCACTGCAGGCGACACGCTCGCGTTGGTTTCCAATCCTCGCTCGCTACTGTCCGCCGGCACCTTGGGAAATGTCCTCATCTGTCAAAGTCACGTTTGGTCCACACCGCATAACTCGACCCACTTCTTCAAGGGAGCCCTGCGTCGAGACACAGCATTTAGTTGATACGCGGCCGCGAAGCCGCCAGCCATTCAGTGCTAGTGTAAGAATGTTACACATGAAGCGATTGGCCACTTAGGTACGGTATCGCCACAAATAAACGGTAGTGTTCAAAATTATAATCTAATAATAAGTGGCACGACGGCGGCAGAAGCTAATGTTTTCAAACGAGTATAATCAAAGTACATATCAAACTACGTGTTACGATAAAAAAATTACACCAATACCGCGGTATAATGGAGTAAACAATGAAATATGATAAACATTTTTTCTTATTAATTACAGGCCATGACGCATCTTAAGCGCTTATTACGTGTAGTTTAAAGGGTTCTATGATAAAGTGTGTCATTTCCGAGTTGAATGTTACTAGTTATTGAATAATAATTATGGTTTTTCCTTTTTGCCACGACAAAATTAATTGATTTTAAAATTTTATTTCTCGAGAACAATGTGAAATGTTCAAACAGGGTTTCACCAATACATTTTTGAAAATGAGCCCTATACGTTTCATTTAATGTCCGGTTTTAACATCTCAGGACACAGAGCGCTGCAGCATCTCTGTCCCGTCACGTCTGCGTCGCTCACAGACGTGACTGTTCAAGCTGATCACAATTCCTATTCAATTAGCAACTATTGTGTGAAACTATTGCCAACCGTGTCTACCTACGCTGCGGGGTTAGCTAGCGGCGCGAGGTCGCTCGCGATAAACCGCCGTTTGTAAGCCGAAACTGTTCGCCGCAGTGAAAACAGGAACAATGCATACGGGTACGGTTAACGTGCCAAATATTTTTGGTTGGCAAGTGTCGCGTACCGAATCACCGACCGTCCATACGGTGCCGTCGCGAATTTGGCAACAAAAAGCTATATGTCAGTAATTGTGCCGCACCGCTGTGAGCCGCGCCGCCTCGCTCCGCTCCGCTAACGCGCGCTGCGTCACTACGCCGCCGAGCAGACGAGCAAGCAAGCAGGCGAGCAGGCGAGCGGGCTAGCAGGCGAGCAGGCGCGCGGGGCGTTGACCAATTCCACTCTGAGCTGTAATGACGCCCATTTCGTTTGTAGCGCAGTCCCGGCGCGGCCGGCGAGCCCGGGCCCCGTTCGCCACTATTTATGTTATCTGTGGCCCGCGGCCGGGCTCTGGCCGCCGCGCTGGGGTGTAGCCTTTTTTCATGATTCATAAGTTACCAATTTTTGATTACCATTTCAGACCGAGGTCGCAAAATATGAAGGGTTGGAACTTAGGGTTGGAATGCCATGGCCTTTGCATATTCAGCGTGTCGCCGCGTCCACTGCCAGTCGGACTTCTTTGAGGTAATCCTCAAAGTAGTAACAAGCCGACATGGGCCACGCCACGTGAAACTGTTTATGGTCTTGGGTGGATTCACGACCAGAAAGATAGAGTAATATGTCTGTGGTGCATGCAGTCTGTATTTATATTGTGACATCTCTGTAGTGTAGCGGTAGAGCGTTCGACTGCTAAATCAGGGGTCGCGGGTTCGATTCCCGCTCGGTGCAAATATTTGTATGCATGAATATGTGTATATTTGCATTGGTCTTTATTTCTAGATATGTATTTACAAAAATAAGAATGTAAGTATATACAAAAGCTAGCTATGCTTACTTTGGATCAAGATAGCGCTGTGTGCCGTGCTGTGCGTAGAATGTCCTAGATGTTTATTACTAGCTATAGCCTGCGACTCCGCCCACGTAAAATTCTGATCCCATTTCCGTAACCCATGGGAACCTATTCCCGGGTGAAAGCAGCCTATTTGTTATTCCGGACAATAATCTATCCCTCTATCAAATTTCAGCAAGATCGTTTCAGTCGTTTTTGCGTGAAAGAGTAACAAACATCCATACATTGCAAGGTCTTGGATTCGATTCTCAAGTACGGCAAGTTGTTGTCAAATTATTCATTTTTCATGACTTTGGACATTTTTCATGAAACTGGACTGGACACTGGACGTAGACAACTAGTGGCGAAATAAGGGCGTGTGTTATGTTAAGAAATATACAGCCAGTATCTACAATGCCTATTTAAAAAAGTGAATACCTACCTTGTTTGAAATAATAGTTTCCCATCGACAGCTACACACTCAAATAAATCCGGCATCATACAATGTGTTTGGTTATAAAATATTGAGTCAATACGTGATACTAATTTCACTACGACACGAGCCACATTGCAGCGAGTATCAGGAAGGTGACAGGATCTGAGGGTGTGCGCTCCGTCGCGGCTGACTTGGCCGGGGAGCGCCATGGACAGGGCAGGTGCAGTACCGTGTGAGTCGCAACACAAACAGCTAGGCGCAACTTGTGACACCCGGCCGCGGCCGTGCGATAGCTTTTATTACTTACCTATTTTATTATTCTGCCGACCCTGTAGGAACCTTCTAATGCCCTTTTGGTTGAAAAGCGCGCATCCGCCGTCGCATCCCGCGCTTACCACCAGAGAGACCTATAAACTCGTAACTGCGCATCTAGAGTTAATTGTCAAGATTTTTGCTCCTATCTATGCATTATACTTTTTAGATAAGCATGTCATCCCTGTTCTCTCGTCTGATTGCCGTCCGCCGCATTGAGAGCCCTAGGGCAACTATTTAGTAATCTGTGCCTAGGGTCCTTGAGCAATTGCAGTTGCGGAGAGACGTAACCTCGTTGGCAGTATTTTACCGTCTCTACCACCGCAAGTGTTCTGATGAGCTCTTTCATTAATGCCTCCGTCTCCTATTCTATTCAGAACACTAGTGTAGAACCGGGTATTATCCAGAAAATGGCGTAAACAGTCTTATTAAGAATTTTATCTACACCCATGCTATAAATCCTCTATAAAAGATTCTGAAACAGTTAGCTTATTGCCATCATTAATACATCCAATGTCATAATAACCATAATATCATCCGAACGGGTGTTATAATGTTGTATGAAATTTCATAATAACACTCCTTTCGCTTTTTCAATCTCTTCCGCGCAAAGGGTTACTCATCAGACAGCCAAATTCTTACCGCTCGATGCGTGGAATCTGTATGACACAAAAAAAGAACTGTCATTCACGCGCGTTGCATTGCACCACCACAGAGGCGGCGGCGCGCCGTAAAAAAAAATTAAAGCTTATTCGTTCGAATTCGAATTCCCGCTATTTTTCTTCGCTATTATTTTTGCAAATTGTTTTGTTTACTTACTATTTTATAGAGAACACATCATGGGTGTAGATAAAGTCTTGTATGCAACTGTATAATTAGGTATTAAAACACTCATGTGATACTATTATCACACTCAGCTTCGCTTCGTGTGATAAACCCACATTCATGTTTTAATACCCCTCATTATACCACAGTTGCATAAATAACTAAAACGGTTCAGCATCTTTTTTCTTTACCGCGCCTTTAGGTCTTGGAATTCTGGACCAACACGTGTTCCGTCCTCCTACTACCCCGGGTGCTTTAAGTAAGGCGTGAAAACACATCTATCGGTCACTTGCAACAGCAATTGTAGCATTGTTGGCCTCTATAATAGTGGTTCATTCTTAAAACTTCACATACACGTTACATAAAATAAAAAGCAGTCAGTTCCGGGAGCAACTCACAACTGTAACGGTGATAAAGAAAGCTATCGTGCAGTGTTGCCAGCATTTGCTAAGTTAGAAACTACTGCGGTAGTCACTAATAACTGCAGACGGCGATCAAGCAAGAACTTCTGTTGCGTGTACCGCTTGCAACATTGTAGGTAATCGCTGGAAAGCAGTGAGTCACTCACCGCCGGCGCCGGCGCCTGCCGTGGGCCCACAGGCCTACAGCTCCAGTTTGATTATTGTTTGACTACGTTGTATTCAACTGAGCAATAAAATGTTTAGATATTTATTAACAATGATCAATCAAAACGACTCTAGTTGAGGGGCCTTTGAAATGGGACAAGGACCTCTCACAGACGATCACAACGGGTGATTAGGGGGAATATTCCACATCCGTCGGGCGCGCCTGGCCTGTGCGAGTTTCTCACCGCGCTTATCGCAATTACAAGCAAATGTCACTCCATGCCCTTACAAGCAACATGCCTGGGGCAGCGCAGCGTGTGAGCCGCTCAAGACGTGTTTGTCCGCTCACGTTACGTTCTAATCCCATCCTTTCTCTTCAGACTCATTGTGTGACAGAACAACAACAGTGCTGTATACACTTTGCTGGATCTCTATCCGTAATGCAAACGTCTAGTACCTTTTATGAGTCTCACAAAAACAATTCGACGCATGTGAGGTGAACACGTTTAGGGGATGAAAAATATAATGTGGGTAAAGTAAATAAACACTATTTTTGGGATACTTAGTAGTAGAAGAACTACAGTATTTTCTAATTTGTGATTTAAGAAAGTTTTGAAACCAAAGACTTTTTAGGGTTCCGTTGGCAAATGGCAAAAAACGAAACATATACATATACATTATAGATTCGTCATGTCTGTCTGTCTGTAAGTCCGTATGTCACAGCCACTTTTTTCCGAAACAATAAGAACTATGCTGTTGAAACTTGGTAAGTAGATGTATTCTGTGAACCGCATTAAGATTTTCACTCAGAAATAGAAAAAAAAACAATAAATTTTGGGGGTCCCCATACATACAACTGAAACTCAAAAATTTTTTTTTCATCGAAGCCATATGTGTGTGTGAGGTATCTATGGATAGGTCTTCAAAAATGATATTGAGGTTTCTAATATCATTTTTTTCTAAACTGAATAGTTTGCGCGGGAGACACTCCCAAAGTGGTAAAATGTGTCCCCCCCCCCTCCCTGTAACTTCTAAAATAAGAGAATGATAAAACTAAAAAAAATATATGATGTACATTACCATGTGAACTTCCAACGATAATCGGTTTGAACGAGATCTAGTAAGTAGTTTTTTTTTTTAAAACGTCATAAATCGTAAACCGCAATTTACCTTTTATTCAATCAACTCAAATATAGTAAGTGTCACTGTCTGTGTTTGGGTAGACGGGACACCAAATTTATCTCCTACGACCCGGGACTCTTCATTGGGAGTATACCAGTTTCCATAGTCGCTGAATCGGTGCCATTTAAATTTCTTGGGAGAAAGACAGACTATAAACGACGCACACCATCCTTAGATGAAGTTGTCGATACGTTTATAAACGACCTAAATAAGATAGCTCAGCTACCACTGAACAATATCAAAAAAGCTTGTATATATGACAACTACTTAACATCACGTCTGACTTGGCCTTTTCTGGTGTATGAATTCGGTAAAACCTTAGTGGCGGATGCAACTGTCATAAAATTACTAAAATCGTGGCTTGGACTAGCGCACTCTGCTGATTCCTCTGCTCTATTTAGGGATCAAAATAATTTTGGGATGAAACTTAAGAAACCATCGGAGCTCTATAAACACCTTAGAGTTACCAAAGCCCACATCTTAGGTAAATCCCAAGATGGCACAGTCAGGGCACTCCCGAAATATAATAACGCGTCCGAGCTTGAGTCTAGACTCCTATTCCATAAACGATTTATGATAGGGGCCCAGTCGAACAGAGTGGGGTTGGGAGTACGAGAGCCCGAAAGGGACCAAGATATACTTAAGTCCTTTCTAAAACAAGGCGAAAATGATAAATATCGAGTGCACGCGATGAATTCATTTTGGATTTCCTATCCAAAATGAATTTCCAATCTAAAATGAATGGTTGACAATGGGAGAGTTCTGCATACCGATGGCCTTAAAGTGGCGCACCTTGACTATGACTGGTCGCCGGCCCTGTTAAAATTCTATCTTAACGCCTTTCAGTTGACCCTCCCAGACCAGAGTAATCTGGTAAGGTGGGGGAAGGCCACTGAAAAACAATTTTACATTTTATATTTTATATTATTTATATTATATAAAAAAATAACATTAACAATTTTATACTTGTGGTGAGGCAATAGGGACGGCTAGACACATATTAGTAGGATGTAGGGTGCTTCTCGATAGAGGCCAATACTCACGCCACCGCCACGATAAGGTGCTTATCATCATACGTGAAGCAATGAGTCTGGCAGTAGCTAGAGCCCAAAAAGGATTGACTACTAACAGACGTCATATCAACTTTGTGTCTGAAGGTTCATCCATAACACCCAGGAACAAACCTTATTCAATCTTAGATACTGCCCCAGATTGAACTCTCCTAATCGACACGTATGAAAAGCACTAAAAAATTCCGGAGGATGTTGGGGTTTCGTCATCTAGACCTGACATATTCCTTTATTCTAAGAGGTTAAAACATGTGGTTCTTGTGGAACTTACTGTACCGTGGGAAACAAATATACCGAAGGACCACACAATAAAGAAAAATAAATACTATGATCTCACAAACGTATTACTCAAAAACGGTTACGTGGTTAATTTGTATGCAGTGGAAGTGGGAGCGAGAGGTATACCAGCAAAATCTCTCTATAACCTACTTAAAAATCTAGGCCTATGGAGTGCTACAATAAGCTCATTACTAGGACGAATGTCTAAAGCGGCACTAGTAGGTTCGTATCAAATTTGGTTAGGCAGGGAGGGGAACTTGGGTAGTGAAGGTGAGTGTTGATGTACATCAACAAAAGGGGCCCCTTCTAAACCTACACTTGGGTCGCAAGTCCCAGGCACTGTCCCTAGTTCCCAACTCAGCAACGCGATGGACCCGGCACCCGCACGGAAAATCAATGGATTGCTAAGAATATCGGTGTCATTAAAAAAAAAATGTTATGTTACTTGCTGCTACGGAACCCTTAATGGGCGAGTCCGACTCGCACTTGCCGCCTTTTTGTATTGGTTACTCCAAGGCTGGCTGTGAAACCAAATAATCCTCACTTAGTTAATCCAAGCTGTCAGCTGTCATCTGTTTTGCAAAACCTCGAACCATCGATGTTTGTGTCACATTTATGCAAGTAAGTCGTTTCTTCGCGTGTTTTTTTATTTAACTAGGTAACATAGATGAGAAGCCACAGGTAGGTACGATAAAGTGGAAAATAGGTAGAAAACAAATAGGTACAATACAGCAGTAATAGGACAACTTGAAGATGTTGAAAAACTTATGATAAAGGAAATGAAAATGAGCGGCGTGCGCGCCAGCGACAATCACCCGTAACTGTGCCTCGCGCATATTTTAGTCTTAATATAATTATGAACGACTTTATCAGATTAACAGCTAGACATCCATTACAATATAAAATAATTACCGTAAAGATAGGCACACTTCTAATCTAATTTGGAAGAATTACCTTTGATATAACATATCGCAGTCTAGTCTTCACGACTTCAATAATAAAGCAGAAACCTCTGTGAGGCAAAGTGGTCAAAGGTAACGTTTATATCACTGTTACATCTACATTCGCTATACTAGCAACAGCTAGTCACACTCCACATCACAAATTCTACAAGATTGAAAACGACAATATAATTTTTTACTGATTGGGAATACAGCCATTTACAGATTAGATATTATATTCTAGGATATCTTACACAGAGTGCTATCTAGAAGCAAACTAGATTTTAGGTTCTAGAATGCGGACGAACATACTTATGTATTTTTATTGTAAACATACGTATTATACTCCGCCCAGGCCAATGGAAACAGACATATTCATGCGTACAAATATTAGTATATCGGTAATCGAACTCGCGACAGTCGCGACCTTTGACGTAGCCGGCGAACTCACTACCGCGGTCTCACCGCGCACACGCGCCGGTCGTTGTTAAACAAAAAATATAACATGAAGTTGGCTTGCGATCATTCGTTCAGACATTTTATGTGGATTAATCCCCAGAATTGCATGCGATGCAGTGTGATTGCGGCGGTGTGTGTGTGTGTGTGTGTGTGTGTAGCCGCGCGCTACGTGGCTGCCTGTCAGTCCGCCTGCAATCGAAATCACATAGCTATCAAGTGCGGTCTGCATAACATCCGATACCGCAGGTTCGGTTACTCAACGTTTCCGATATGCGATAAGGTGGGCGCTGGGGTACTGTGGGTCGGTGCAAATAACCACGTTTCTGCGTCGCTCGTCAGTGTGAACATCGATATCAATAACTGGTTAAATTCAATAGAACTATGTAGAAGATAATAATTATTTCCCACTTATGATGACACATGATAGCATGGTTTATTTCTTGTCAGAAAAATAGGAAACGTGTCCGGTTGACGGCAACTCGCCTAGGATCATAATAAAGAGCTGACGAACAAATTTACAATTATCACACGCAGCACAGTCCGTCTGGGCCAACCACACACAAGAACACAGTTGAGGTAGAAGCTCTATTTGTGTGTACAAAGCCGAACAAGCGTTACCTCACAGCTACGATTAACACTCTGGTCCGTTATTTGGCACTTCATGACATTACCGTATGCGCAAGGCGTTGCGATGGCAATTAGCAGTCCAGCTACACAGACTATGCTACCCACACTGAGCCGTACCCTCGTGTGTAACGTGTCCCCCCTGGGCGGGGCGGATTCGACCTGCGAAAAATGCGTCTGGTTCGAGAAACCCTATTCTCAGCACCTAGTCCGGTGCAGAGTTTGGCGTAGGTCTTGGGGGGAGCGCAAGTCGCTAGGATCCTCAGGGCAAGGCTAGAGAGTTATCCTTCACGAGGTTGCCGCCTGTTATTGGTCTGATTCCTTAAGAAACAGACGTAACAAAAACCTCTATCCGGGCTACCTCCCACCCCTCCCCACCCCTTCCACACCTCATCCTCATGCCACGCCTGTGCACCGGAAGCAACGCGAGAGAGCTCGCGGGGCGT
Source organism: Cybosia mesomella (assembly GCA_946251805.1). NCBI lineage: Eukaryota > Metazoa > Arthropoda > Insecta > Lepidoptera > Erebidae > Cybosia > Cybosia mesomella. The sequence continues at coordinate 28,687,829 of OX276408.1, forward strand.
CCGGGGCACAGAGCGTGGCACACCTCCCATCCATCCCATCCCGAACCCAAACCCAAATCCGGCAATCCCGGAACGTCGACCAAAAAAAAAAAATGAGCGCCAATGAAAACAACAAACTACCCCAGGAGGGTACTGGCAATGCCGGAGAATCCCTCCCTGTATCACGTAGTGATGCAGGCAGCCCTTCGTATTCTGGGGGGGGCACATTAGCGCAATCTTCACAACAACCAACAAGTACTACCAAGATCCCCAGCCGACACGAAAGATCCATTTCGGAATCTCTCGGAGACGGCCTCACTAGCATGAGCATCGGGGAAACAAGCACCAAACAGGCTGAAGGCGCGTGGATCACCAAATCCAAAAAGAGGAGGGAGAGAACGCGCCGACAGCAGGAGAGGACCAGCCAAACCAAACTCGGTGCGTCAACCAGCAGGGAGACGGCCACACCGAGTGGAGAGGTAAATAGGTCAAGAGCCACAAAAATGAAAAGGCAGGGCACCGACCCTGAGGAGCGAACGCAGCAGCGTCCACCGAAGCGCCCGAAGCCACAACCCACCCTACGCAACGAGGGGCCACGACGACCCACCGCGGGCCAAAGTGACCGCTCGGTTATCATTCACCGGGGAGATGGCACGGCGATGGACGATGCTACGGCCGCCGAAATAAGAATACGACTAGTCGACAAGATCGAGGAAGCTGCTCTAGACGGGGTAAGTGGCAAAAGTCTATCATTCGCGGCATCGGGACTGGTAGCCGAGGGGTACTTCCTCGTGAGCCCAAACACCGAGGAGGCGATGACTTGGCTGCTTGGCTGTGACTTCGGCGAGTGGAACGGCGTCCCGTTAAAGCCCAGAAAGTTGGATATCCACAGGCTATCCATCTGGCTCCCTGGCAGCACCGGAGGTCGACGCATCGACCCACTGGAACTAATCAGGATCCAGAATAACTACAGGGAGGAATTAAAGCTGTCGGACTGGACTCTCATCCGCAAGGAAATTCTGCCTCTGGGAGTACGACTTGTGGTGGGAGTCCCGGAAGACGTAGCGAAAGCCCACGTGTGGCTCAACTATCAAGCCACACAAGTGTATGCCCGGGTCCTGGGAAAAGGACCAACTCAAGTCCCCGAAAAGTGCACATGCCCAGTACATCCCACCAACCTCCACACCAAGACACCGGGAGAAGAACCTGTCGAAAGCGGCAGTAACGATCAGTCTGCAGCCCCGCAGAGGGGAGCCACTGACGAAGGCAGACCGCACCGACTGTGCTCGATCCCAAACAGCACACAACAGGCGCCAGACACACACCGCTCTGGGCCTGAAGGAGGGGAAGACGGAGCGCGGACGGGAGCCTCAAAGGGGGTGACGACCGCAAACCAAACGCCCCACCAACAGATACGCCCAGAACAACACACAGCACACCCCCTACCTACGACACGGAGTGACCGGACTCCCCCACCAAGCGTTGCATTACTGCAACCGTCTTGGCTGGGCAAGAGTCCACCGATGTGACGAAAATAGGGAGGGAGCATTAACACTCACAGACACACAGGCACAATAACACTAAACATGCACAAAAACAATAACACACCACAAACACACACACAAAAAATAAGAATAGTTCAAGTAAATCTACACCACTGCCGCGACGCCATGATCGAGCTTTGCAGACACGTGGTGGATGAGAAAATAGACATTGCTCTACTGCAAGAACCATACGTCGTTAAAGGACGTGTGTCAGGGCTCAGCTCCCTGGGAGGAGAAATCATCTACCACGAAATGGGTGAGTCAACTCCTAGGGCATGCATATATGCCAGCAGTAGGGTAAGATCGTTAGGAATAATAAAGACAGATTGTTACAGTGACCTTGCTAGTGCCACAGTGATAATACAGACGAACACAGGCAACAAAGAGAGGGTGCTTTTAGTCTCCGCATATCTACCCAGTGAGGCAGACTTCAAACCACCATCACAAGAAATGGAAGAAATAATAAGAAAATACCAAGGTAAGAACATTCCGATTATTCTAGGTTGTGATGCCAATGCCCATCATGTGGTATGGGGCAGCACGGACTGCAATACTAAAGGTGACTTACTATTAGACTTTATAAGCGCAACAGGTTTTGACATAATAAACGAAGGCAACACGCCAACATTCGTTACCAAAACTAGAAGAGAAGTACTGGATATCACTATCGCCACAGACAGGATAAGCCGGTACATAACAGACTGGAAAGTAGACGAAAGCGACTCGAAATCGGACCACAGACGAATAACTTTTAGTCTGGGAACCAAAATTGAGAAAACCTTAGTTAGGAATGCGAGGAAAACTGACTGGACTACATATGAACTTCACATAAAAAAGTGGAGCCCAGGTAACCAGACCTCGTTAAAAGACAGCAGAGAGATAGAAAAAGAGGCCAACAGACTGGATGAAGCTCTAAGAGAAGCATACCATAAGGCATGCCCACTCAAAGAGATCAAACCAGGTAAAGGACAGCCCTGGTGGACAAGGGCACTAGAGAAGAAAAGGAAAATGACCAGACGAACTCTCAGAAAGGCTCAAAAAAAGGGCGATGAGGAAAGCTGGCTCATATACAAGAGAGAAAGAAACATATTTAAGAAAGAATGCAGAAGGGAGAACAGAAACAGCTGGAAAGCTTTCTGCGAAGGAGTAGAGAAATACCCCGACGCAGCGCGTCTAGTAAAAATGTTCTCAAAAACCAACACCTGCAAACTAGGAAGTATCAAGAACGGAGACGAACTAATAACCGACCCGGAAAAGATCTTAGAAGTGATGCTGGAAACACACTTTCCAGAATGTGAAGAACACACAGGTGATGAAACGCCAGCTGATACGAATCCCACAGTGGAGACGATGGGAAAGGCACTAATCACAAAAGAGCACATAATGTGGAGTGTCCGGTCATTCCAGCCCTATAAAGCCGCTGGACCGGACGAGATCTTCCCAAAAATGCTGCAAACAGCCATCAAGTACATAAGTGATGATCTTCTGGCTCTATACAATAGCAGCATCAGAATGAAATACATCCCAAAGAAATGGAGAGAAGTAAGAGCGGTCTTTATACCTAAACCTGGAAAGGCTACGTACCAAGAGGCAAAAGCCTTCAGATGTATTAGTCTTTCCTCATTCTTACTCAAGACATTAGAGAAAATATTAGACAGAATAATAAGAGAACAAATAGTCAAAAGCGGATCTCCACTTCACCATAACCAACATGCGTATATGGAAGGCAAGTCAACTGAGACAGCACTCCACAACTTGGTAAACAAAGTGCAAAGATCCATAAGCAACAAAGAATACGCACTGGGTTGCTTCTTCGATGTCGAGGGTGCCTTTGACAAGGCAACTCCGGCCTCAATAGAGGATACCCTAAACCGCGAAGGCATAGATAAAGACATATCAGAATGGGTGAAAAACATGCTAAAACACCGATTGATACAAGCAGAGATAGCAGGAACAAGGCGCACGGTGATAGCTAGGAGAGGCTTCCCTCAAGGTGGATGTCTATCGCCACTACTGTGGTGCCTGCTAATAGACGAGCTAGTCAACAAGATAAACAGGATGCACATATATACACAGGTATATTCTGATGACGGTGTGCTCCTAATCACAGGCAAAGTCCTCAGTGTCATGTGCAATATCATGAACAGAGGTCTGAAAGAAGCACTAGGATGGTGCAGGAGCAAAGGCCTCAACCTCAACCCTGACAAAACCAAACTAGTTCTTTTCACCAACAAAAGGAAAATTGGAAGTGCTGAACCAGTACGACTAGATAATCATGACTTGGAAGTAGTGAAAGAAGTCAAGTATCTGGGTGTCACACTGGACAGCAAGCTGACCTTCAAGACTCATATAAGCAACACATGCTCAAAGGCGAAAATGGCCATGATGCAATGCAAAAGTGCAATAGGAAGAAGCTGGGGAATAAAGCCAGCCACAGTACTATGGATCTATAAGGCAATCATCATGCCGAGAATCCTACACGGTGCCCTAGTATGGTGGCATAAAGCCAACATAGGAAGGAACAAACAAGAATTAGACAAAGTCCAAAGACTGGCGGCCCTGATGACCACCGGCGCGATGAGGACTACACCCACGGCCGCGCTTGAGATCATACTGGGCCTGAACCCCCTAGATTTGGAAACGAAAAAGAGAGCGATTGAACAATGGTTCAAACTGAAAAGTATTGGCCTATGGACTGGCAACACATTTGATGAGGGCCATGCCATGATCAGTCAAGACTACGAAGAAAAACTATCAATGATCCTTTCAAACAATGATCTGATAAAGAAAGAAAAGACCTTTGATAAGAAGTACAGAATACACATAGGACCGAGAGATGACTGGCAGATGAACACCAATGGCACCATCTGCTACACAGACGGCTCCAGAAAGGAAATAACCAAGCTCTCTGGCTCCGGAGTACACATCAAGTCCTCAGACGGTACAGAGAAAAACAGGTCAATACCCCTAGAAAAGTTTGCAAGTGTCTTCCAAGCAGAAATCTTCGCTATCATGGAATGCGCAGAAATGGCAGGCCACCTAAACAACATGGGAAAAGTCACCATCTACAGCGATAGCCAGGCAGCGCTGAAGGCACTTGGTAAAGTAGAGACAACATCAGCTGTTGTCAAAGAGTGCAAAAAGTCATTGGAAAAGTTGTCCAGAACAGCTGACGTTACGATTGCCTGGGTACCCGGACACGAGGGCAACACGGGCAACGAAATAGCAGATGAACTGGCCAGGAAAGGAGCTGATGAAAACCAGGTTGGCCCGGAGCCCCGGTTGCCAATCGCCCACAAAATAACCAAGGGAGTCATCAGCCGAAGCATTGAAGTAGAGACCAACCGGAGATGGAAATCATCGACAGGCATGAGACAGTCGAAGATATTCATAAAAGGCCTAGACAAAAAAAGGACGAGCCAACTAATAAAACTCTCAAGAGTAAGCATGAGGCTCGTCATAGAGGTGTTAACAGGACACAGCCGACTGAACAGGCACCTGACACTGATAGGCGTGAAAACCGACCCCAGATGCCCAGAGTGCATGGACGGTGACGAGACCAGCTTCCACCTGCTCGCCGAATGCCCCATGTACTCACTCATAAGATGGGAGACAACGGGGTTGGATACATTGGACACAGAAGACTTGGAGGATCTGAAGGTGGACCAGATCGTAAGATTTTGCAAGGACACAGGTAGGTTCGACGGAACGCCGTGATTGCCGGGTAACCACATCCTTCCCAGAAGGAAGGATCAGGGGAAATGGGTGAAATGACCCACTGAAGAAGGGTTGATCACCCGCCAGGTCATCGGCGTCCCCGTTGGAAATAATAATAATAATAAACGTGTCCCTCCTTGTCGCTCAGTCGCATCGGTACACACACAACGTCCCATGTCCCTCTGATGGCAATTAGATCCCGCCGCTGTACGCCCCCTGTGTCAAATTTAGCGAAACCTATCTACATAGTATGTATGGTATGTACAGCTGGTTGAACGTCGCCTGAGGGGCGAGGAGGCCGGCGCGGGGCCTGCTGGAGACTCTCGCGCACTCTCTAATGGGTACTTAGTGGAGGCTTGGCCGAGTAGGCGTACGTTTACACTATTTAGCAACATTTTATAATAGAAATTCAACAGTGTTTTCCAACTGTATTGTGTAAATATTTGAAACACGGCGTTGAGAAAGTTGTTTGAACAGCACCAAGCTACGTGCCGGTGAGACATAGGTAGGTACAGGTGGAATATTAAATAGCGTATTAGACTATTTAATTTTATTGGTTTGCATCGAGGCGGTAGGTCGCGGAAGGATATGTGGCCGCGAGCAGTTTCCAAGTGAAGTGAGCGCTCCACCGTGGGTCCGTGTCCTAAGGTGGGTGCAGCCAGAGGCGTCTCGTAACATGTTAGAAAGTGAGCAATCGTGCAGGCAGGCGGTCCTACGGGATACCGAGCGCACTTACTGTCGCACTACCTACTGCTACATAGTGCCAGGGTTAAAACTAACACTATAGAATAACAACGTTTGACAAGTTTAATGTTAAGCTTCTATTTATGTTCATAATAATATATCAACAGTAGGGTTGACACTAGTTGCACAGCTAGTTGCCAGTCAAATTACATGATTTTAAAATAATTTAAATAAAACAAATATAGTGGTTCGGTGGGGAACTTAGGCGTTACGTTAGGTTATATGTAAATGAACTTAGGCGTTACGTTAGGTTATATGTAAATGAACTTAGGCGTTACGTTAGGTTATATGTAAATGAACTTAGGCGTTACGTTAGGTTATATGTAAATGAACTTAGGCGTTACGTTAGGTTATATGTAAATGCAAAACACGCAAAAAAAACTACTATAAGTACTACTATATTATAAGGACCGCACAACCGTGATGCTTTGGCAGGTGAGTACACCTATGGATCGCACACAGCAAGCACTTGGCTGTCGTCGCAGTCATGGGGCGAAACACTGATAGCCAACGTTAGGCGATAGGCATTATAGGCAATCGGCACAAATAGTGTGCGGCGCGCTGTTCCCACGAACGAACCGCCGATATATCGCTTGTGAGGTGCGCCCGCATGTCTGGGGCCGCGAGCGCGGGGGACGGGACGGCGACGCGACGTGACGGTAAACCTCCGGCCCGTCCGCCGCAGACTTGTACTAATGGAAGCGGCACATGATTTATTATATCTTTGTACGCCGTTTTGCCTGTAAAGCATGGATTATGTATAATTCATCATGGGCCTGCATCTGTTTGCTGCCAGCCTGGCTTATCCGTCGCGTCACGAGACCGCCCCCTCGCCCCCCGCACCCCCGCGCGGCGCTCCTCTCCTTTGCAACAGGCTCATGAAATATTTCTGGTCATTATTGTATTGAAATAAGGTTACCGTCGAGAATTTGGTTTGGAATCTGAACACTGATTATATTAAGCTATGACAGGGGCTCGACCCATCGAGCAGTGCGCGGGAGCGTACGCGTCCTGTCGAGACCTTACCTACCGAGAGATTCTGCTAGGTCCACTGAGTGTATCAGATACGGTGCACTGCATTCTGTGCCGGGCGAGTAGTAGAGTAGTATAGAAAAACGAGAATATTATATTTCTGGCGATGGAAGAGATGGACAAACCTGGAACAGTTTACATTGTCAATATAAATGAGCTTCGGTGCACTCGTGTCTTTCTGTGTCGGCATCCAGAACTTCTTCCGGGTGCTGCCTGTCTGCTGCAGATGTGTAACCTTGGTTATAACCGCGTTATGAGCAATAAGTGCGTTTTACTCTTTGCGTTGTTTGGTGTCTGGCCTCACGGCTCACGCGCGATAACAGCGCCGCTCCCATTGACAATATTCCCACGACAAAATTATTTTTTCCAGAGCACCTCACGTAAATACCGTATATTTTGTTATTGTAATTGGTTAAAGCGTGCCTTTCGTACGAATCGACCCTTTGTTTCTCTATTATTATTATTTTAATAACATAGTGTCCGTTCGGCATAACATTACTTGTTTTATATATACGAGTATAAAGAAGGCGAACGATGCGTGATGGCTAACGATTACAGCTTACACATTATGAGACGATAAATCATAGAGTGATAATAATAACTCGCCTAAACGTACATGTTACAGATAAACATTTATAGTCTCGGTCGTGCACTTGAAATAGAAATAAAGTGGTTTATTATCTGGTGGGTACTAACTGCTGTGCTCCGTGTTGCTGTACATGGCGGTACATGCGCGCCGGGCCCAGGTGCTAACACGACGACCCGGATAGCGGCGCGTAGCGAGTCAACCGCCTGATACGGTAACACATACAAGTCACAAACAAGGGGGCCTGTGTGTGCAGCAGTTAGAGCTCCCAGCGCCGCGGTGCCTGTGTCGCGGACCGAAGTGTTCACTTATGTCGAGCTAACGTGGAGCTGCAAATCATGCCGCACGACGCTCCACTATAACGTACATTTTTTAGTCACATGCTGTTGTTCTGTGAACAGTATGTTACCATACATAATGGCTACAAAGTTTGCTATGTAGCAACCTGTAGGTACGGCAGTATAATCTAAAATGATAATTGCTAATCTCAGTATCGAATCGACACTCGCATATTCCGCTACGGCGCCACTACCGCGCCACCACCGCGCCACTACCGCGCCACCACCGCGCCACTACCGCGCCACTACCGCGCCACTACCGCGCCACTACCGCGCCACTCGGCGCAGGGAGCCCGCGAGCACGAAGCCCTGCCGTCGCCGTCGGCACGAGCTGATCGTTGGCCGACTGACAAAACGAGCGCCCGCGTGCCGCAGAAACGTCTACTACTAGCTACAACATCTATATTTTTAATGAATTTGGCAGAAGTAGTAACGTTATCAAACCGTGCTTACTGTACTGTGAGGTCTCGTGGAACAGTGAGTTTCCGCTGTAGCGACTGCTGATTTGGTAAGGCTATGAAGGATATACCTGTAGGTAGGCACAATCTAAGTACACAGCAAACGTCTACCGAGCGGACTTGTATCGTATGATATGATAGAACCTTAACCGTTGCTCGCCGAAAGCTAGCGACGTGTTCGGTTTTCTCATAAATATTAGGTCCTTACATATGAAATTGGTGTTTTGTCGTGGCCATCCAAGTGGCCAGCACTTGGATCTCAAATATTTTCTCTTTGGTTAGGAATTCCAATTTCAAATTTATACAGTTATTTACTCATGCTTTTGTGTTTTGAAAACCGTAATTCATTTGGTTTTTCCTCTTTTGTTGTTTTCTTTACGTCACTCAGTTTACAAAATGGAAATCTTGAAATATCGAAAAATTACTTGTGAGCGTTTGATGGACTAGAACCGGTGTCGTTCACTACAGCTTTCTGAAATCTGGCCAGACGATCATGGCAAATGTCTATTGTCAGCAACTGCAAACCATGATGGAAAAGCTAGCTGCTAAACCACCGAGGCTGGTCAATCGCTCTAGGCCACTGCTGCTTCAGGACAACGCTAGACCACACACCGCACAACAGACGGTTGCCAAAGTACAGGAGCTTCAATTGGAATGTCTAGACATCCACCGTAGGTACTCCCGGACCTTGCTCCAACAAATGACCATTTTTTTCGAAATTTGGATAACTTCTTGCAAGGGAAATAAATCAACTCCGATGGGGCAGTCCAAAGCGCCTTCAAAGATTTTATTGAATCCCGTCCGAATGGTTTTTTTAGTAAAGGGATCAATGAACTGCCTATGAGATGGCCAAAGTGCATAGCTAGCAATGATACATAATTAATGACTGCCTCTGTGGCGTAGCGGTAGTGCATTCGACTGCTACGCCAGGGGGCGCGGTTCGATTCCGCTCAGTGCAAATATTTCAATGCATGAATATGTCAATTTGCCTTGGTCTGGGTGTTTCTATGTATAATATGTATGTATTTACGAAAAAAATAGGATATAAGTATGTTTATCCGCATTCTGGTACCCATAACACAAGCTAGTTAAACTATGCTTACTTTGGGTCTAGAAAGCGCTGTGTAGAATGTCGTAGAATATTTATTATTGTTTATATGATAAATTATATTTTAAAAAATCGACTTTATGTTCCTCCCACGCCCCATACGCCAATTTCATATGTCAAGGACCTAATATAATATCATGAAAGGAATGCGTGTGGCGCGGCTGGGCCCTGTCGTGTGGCGCGGCTGTGCCGCGGCATTTGTGTGGCGCGGCTGTGCCACGTCGCGTTGCGCGGCTGGGCCCTGTCGTGTGGCGTGGCTGTGCCGCGGCATTTGTGTGGCGCGGCTGTGCCACGTCGCGTTGCGCGGCTGGGCCCTGTCGTGTGGCGCGGCTGTGCCACGTCGCGTTGCGCGGCTGGGCCCTGTCGTGTGGCGTGGCTGTGCCGCGGCATTTGTGTGGCGCGGCTGTGCCACGTCGCGTTGCGCGGCTGGGCCCTGTCGTGTGGCGTGGCTGTGCCGCGGCATTTGTGTGGCGCGGCTGCCACACAAATGCCGTCGTGCCTTCGCTCTGTGTATCTTTGCGCTGCATGAGGCGGCTCGCCCGGCACTCGCTTTGTTCGCGACGCGACGTAGCCCGCACTGGGCGCCCGCCGGACGCCCACGCCGGGCCCCGCTCAACGCAGAGGACGGCCTTAATATATTATGAACTAGCTGATACCCGAGGCTCCGCCCGCGTGTATTTCTATTTCCGTTCCCGTTTCCCACGAGAACCTATTCCAGCTTCCTGTGTGTCATTCCAGGCTTCCAGTACCAAAGTTCAGCCAAATCCGTCCAGCCGTTAGAGCGAGATTGTAACAAACATCCAAACATTTAAACATCCAAACTCACAAACATCATCACAAACTTCCACTTGAGGACTTTACTTGCGTAGCGTGTGTAGCAACGCTATAACGAGCTAGATGTATGTATGCCGCGTGAGGAGCGCAGGTCCAACCTGTGCCTGTATTGTATAGCTGTCCAATGAGCAGGCGTCATGGATAAAGTGTCAATCCCTGTTAATCGTAGTCCATTGTTAGCCATAAGTTTCTCCTCAGTTACGACACAGTTGTCAGTACGTCAGTGTCGTATGGGCTAGACCATTATCCTTTCGAGGGCTTACCCGGGGTGCCCGGCAATGGACACTTGGGCAGGACACCGTGCGGTTTTAGTCGATGCACGACATAACCGCCCCCGCTGGCCGGCGGAGGGGTATCCGAAGGCATTCTCGCACGTAAAAAAATAAAGGCCATCCGTTTGTGTTCACATTCGGCAGCGGAAGTCATAGCCGCGCGGCAGGACGTACTGATTGAAACATTCATCACTTCTCCGGCATATTGATGTGGAACCATAAACATGTATACGCTCGCTAAGCACGCGGACGGTCGAATTACTTGGGTCACAAAATGGCTAGCTAACTAGCTTCTGTTGTGGGTTCCGGAATGCGGATAAACATACTTATATACTTTTTTTGTAAATACATAGAAATATCCAAACCAATACAAACAGACATATTCGTGCATACAAATATTTGCACTGAGCGGGAATCGAACCCGCACCCCTGTCATAGTAGTTGAATGCACTACCGCTACGTCACAGAAGCCGTTAATTTTAGTTACAGACGAAGATCTAGCAAAAATATTCGAGGTTTTGCATATTCCACTGATACTTATTATTAATGGAAAAGTCTGTATGTACGTTATGTGATTCCTTCACGCTAAAGCCGTTGAAAGTATTTCAGAAACGATGGCTCGCTGAATTGGCAATTGCAGATAGCTTAAATTGCTCAAATCTTCCTTCATAGAGAGAGCTTACATTCAGAAATAACTCGTAGGCTATTTTCAAACACGAAATTTATCAACCGTGGTCAGTTTATCAACTAGTTCGTTTTCAAGCTTTCATTAACTCGCTCTTCCAGTTAGTTACGTTGGTTAGTTAGTGTGGGTCAAATCTTGGAGGCCCAATTAGAACCACTTCGTGACGTTAAGTTGGGACTCAACTTTGGTGTACTTGCGTATCTTTGGTGACAATACGATAATATGGTACTATGAAGCTGGTCTGACGAGTCGGAAGGTAGTTTATCTGTACGTATAGAATTCTAACGTATGTAATAAATGTATACAAACGCTTGTAAACAATCAGGCTGGAGCGCAAACCTTCCAGTGCACGCTAGTGCGTTGCGGAGCACTACGTACGGCGCAGTATACAGACAGACCGAGTCGTCCCTTTCAACAGAGGTGTCGCGTGCCGTGCGTGGTGCGTGGTGCGTGGTGCGTGGTGCGTGGTGCGTGGTGCGTGGTGCGTGGTGCGTGGTGCGTGGTGCGTGGTGCGTGGTGCGTGGTGCGTGGTGCGTGGTGCGTGGTGCGTGGTGAAGGCAGTGCCTTTGGCCGCGCGCTGGATGTATATCGCACTTCTGAGTTGACGTCAGATATACATCGGTAGTATTTAGAGGGTACGTAGCTTCTTGGGCACCTGACAGTTTCATCGAATTGAGTAAGTAGGACAACGAGCATATTCAGAGTTGGGCTGAAGTAAGACTAGAACTACATCACCAGTGATTGGGTTACATGTATCGTATCTCAAAAATCTTATCACAATAAGTTCTGTGTGAATATGAACACAAAAATAACTAGTAGGCGCCCTGGGTCACACACACAAAGGACAGATCCATAGCCTGCTAGTTCATCTAGTGTTAGGTGTGGCATTCGGCAGGTACTGAATGGGGTCCGAACCAGCTGCAGCCGGCCACCTTACTCATTTATTTTCCACTGACATTTTATACAGAAAGGTAGATATCGCATTAGCGCTATGGAGGACAAATTCAAACCATTGTCGTCAATTGAAATTTTCACACTTCAAGTGGATCTCACTGCAGATAGCTTTCTTCTTTATATATTTATACCACTTAGGTGGCAGACAAGCACAAGACCCACCTGATGAGAAGCGGTTACCGTGGCCTATGGACATATGCATCACCAGGGGCCCTAATGCCCTTCTAGAAGAACCCTATATTGTAGTCACTTGGGAGAAGTCGCTTGCGCGGAATGAATTTTCTTTCATACCTCACTGTGCGCACCGTGTCCGGTTGGAACGTGTGAGGATGAATGCATTTGCTGTCTGTGGTGAGCGGTGCGATGATAGAATGTGTAAACAATTCTTCTGAAAACATACATAACATAACATAACATAACTTCACGCCTGTATCCCCGAAGGGGTAGGCAGAGGTGTATTACACACCCACGATTCGCCAGTTATGTTAAGGTCCCAATGTAATAGGGGGCAAGCCTATTGCCATCTACCGGGCACATTATTAAGCGAGCGATAATAAACGTTTATTAATGCACACATAACTACGAAAAGTCAGAGGTGTGTGCCCGGGGCGACTGGGATCGAACTCGAGACCTCGTCTCAGCAGTCCGTTACGTACGTCACTAGGCTATCGCCACTTATTCTGCTCTGCTTATTATATCTGAAAACATACCATTATAAAGGCGGTAGAACACGCACAGAAAGACAAAATCTCTCCTATCGCTGAGAGATTCCACACCGCCTGGAAGCGCGAGATCGTCGACGATCCTCAGTACCCATGGAAGTAACTCATCGTTATTTTAAGTATCGTTGTAATCATCCACGGCTTATTGAGCTGTGGCTAGTCAACGTTTTATAAAATACACTGTAGGTATATATAATGAGTCGGTGAAGTACGCAGAACGTTACAGCGAGCGACGTCATTTCAAGATTATTTCAAGACTGCATGAGCTTCCTGCGGCGCGCTCTGCTGGCTCTTGCAAGTACCGACGCGCAGGCGGGGCCGCAGGGCACAGCTGGTGTCTCTATATGAGCTGCACATACCGTTTGGTAAGAGCACGTTAATTTAATGTAGATAACAAGTAACAATGTTTTATTGCGTCTTTTCGTACCGATATGATATTATCATTGTGTATCTTTATTTAAGTGCGTGTGCAGCAAACTATGAGGTTGCATTATTGCGTCGAGCTGCTTGCCGTCCAGAGGCTTCAGTTTTAGAATGCGTGTTCCCGCAATGATGACAATTTTCAAAAGATATCTATTCTACACATATATTATGAAATTGACGAATGAATAAAGCCGGGGTTGCTGGGTACCTGGGGTTCAGGCCATACTCGCCATGAAGAACACATTGGGCTTTTGGACGGTTCAATAGTACCAATTATAAATTCTTACGGGTAACCTAACGACACATAAGAACTTTCGCCATGTATGTCAATGCATGTGGCAAAGGGAAGAGTTGCCGCGCTTCATCGTAGATATGTCGCGAGTTCTCTCAACGAAAGACGCGCCAGAAAGCCCAGTCGGAAGTCAGAAACATTTGGGAGATATTCTTGGGATAATGCCGGAGTGTCGCTGACAGACTGTTTACTTGCCACTGAGTGGAGCGGCCCGCGGGGGCGGGGCGGCGGCGGGGACGCATACGAGCGGTACTTACACTATCATCTTCATAAATTATAGGTCGGGCTACGAGTAAATATACAAAGAGACAGCTACGTTCCGCAGGCAACTCGTAAAAGCTATATAAATGATAGTTTCGATGAAGTATACAATTTATTAGCACGCCCCGCCGCCGTAGCAGGTAGCGGTGTTGTGCCTCGAAGACAGCATTCGAGTTCCGGACCGTGCAAAGTGCCATGAATTTATTTTAGGCATCTGCCTACACAGCACACGTAGGCCGGCACTGGCACTAGCCCGGTGCGGGCCGAGCGCCGCCGCCTGCCGAGCGCCCGTCCAGCCCGACGCGACGCTCCGATACCAATATCTGACACTTCGACTCGCCAACACGATGTCACATAAAACTAAAACATTTGAAAGTCTTCTGCGAAGCTAATTAATTTCTCGGTAGAAGAGATTTTCTCCTTATAGCGACGTAATACCTTTTATTCATCGCTTGTAAGGATTCTAGACTTAGGGGATGATTTATAGATATGAGCTGTGCTAGATCTACCGCTAGAGACCTTACGTTCAACGTAAAAAGTGAATTTCTTAAATGCTGAATTCTTTAGAGTAGTGTTTAGAAATATTGAAGTTAGGCAGTTTCGTAGTTTTTAGATTAAAAGCCGACGCCAACTTAGTTAGTAGAAGGTTCGCAGACTCATGACTATTTAGTGCTCACTAATCACTTCCGCAGTTGTAGGTTATCCATACCTACTTTTTGCCTTACTATATAGGTCGTATCAACATTAGTCATCACGAGTCGCGTCATTGTAATGTATTTCAAGAGTTCGCGGGCCACAAGGTTTTTTGCCACAATTATCTACACAAAATTCATTTTCAGTTATAAAATTCTTAACTATACCTACCTGCACCTGCTGAGCACATTCCAAACACGTTGTGTACAATTCCCGGTGATCCCTAAGTAGTAATTAAGTTATGATTTTATTACTACTTTTGTACTTAATTGAAACCAAATAAAATTGCAAGCAAGACGAAAAAGAATTCGTGCCCTTAGGAATTCTTTTTTGGTAACAGAATTTTTAAAAAGCGGCCAAGTGCGAGTCGTACTCGCCCATTAAGGGTTCCGTAGCAGCAAGTAACATAATCATGTATTTTTTTAATTTTTATATTTGAGTTGATTGAATGAAAGGTAAATTGCAGTTTTAAACATATTAAAAAAAAACTACTTACTAGATCTCGTTTAAACTAATTTTCGTTGGAAGTTTACATGGTAATGTACATCATATATTTTTTTTATCATTCTATAATTTTACAACTTACAAGGGGGGCACACATTTTACCACTTTGGAAGTGTCTCTCGCGCAGAGTATTCAGTTTAGAAAAAAAAAATTAGAAACCTCAATATCATTTTTGAAGACCTATCCATAGATACCACACACGTATGGGCCTATGCACGTGTACAAAACCAGGGGCGTCACACTTCTAGAAGAACCCCCTACTGTAGTCGCTTGGGAAACCCACAGCACGGAGATCATTCCACAGCCTGAGGTTGCGCGGAATGAAGTGCCTCTCACACCTCACTGTACGCACTGCTGCCGGTCGCAACGTGTGAGGATGGATTCCCTGTCTGTGGCGAGCGATGCGATGATAGAATGTGGCCGTGGGCATCATATCAAACAATTATTCTGAACAACCACCATTGTACAGGCGGTAAAACACGCACAGAGATACAAAATCTTTCCTAAGGTTGAGAGGTTCTAGACTGCCTGTAAGTATAGGATTGTCGACGATCCTCAGCGCCCGCCTTTGCACCGAGTCGAACGGGTCAAGTTGGCATGCAGCTGATCCGGCAAACAGGTGACAGCAGTACTCCACGTGGGGCCAGACTTGCGACTTAGAAAGAAGAAGTCTTTGCTGTGTAGTGAAGTACTGCTTCGCCCTGTTGAGCACTCCAAGTCCCTTAGATGCCAACTTGACCTTGTCCTCTAGGTGCCTGCGGTACTGGACCTCGCTAAAGATATCGACACCGAGGATCCCGCTAGTTATATCACGACACAAGGTGCCAAATATTTTGACCGGTTACTTATCCGATAGTTGTACCACAGATTACATAATATTATTCTGCCGTAGGTACCGTGGCGACCGGCGCCGAGGCGTGACCTCGTGGCAGCCATCGGGGTGGGAGTCCTCTCGCTCGGCAGCATGATTGCGGCAATGGTGCGGAGCGCGAGCGCGTGGGCCGCCGCCACCTCCTTCTGCGAGCATGTGATGCTCGCGAAGGAGGTGGCGGAGCGCGCCCGGGAGAGGCTCAGAACTCTCCCGGCCCGCCGAGCCCGCAACTTGCTCGCCGCGCGTCGCAGGCGACTCAGGCGCCGGAGGTCGCTTAACGACCTCCGTCCTCCATGAGCGCAGGCCTGGGGTTGGCAGGTGAGGCCGCCTGTTACCCCAGCAGAAGCGGGCCGGGACGGTGGGGCGACTAGCGCCCCTCCCCCAAACCGGGGCAAGACGGGGACACCGTGGTTCCCAAACCCGAGGGGGCCATCTCGAAACCGGAGATGGCCCAGGGTCAGTCGGGGTGCGAGGGATATGCTCTATGGGCAACCTTACACCCCGGCGTCTGCAGACACGAGACGGCGTGCGGTTTTAGTCGGTTCAAGCCCGACATAACCGCCCCCGCTGGCCGGCGGGGGGGTATCCGAGGGGATTTCCACACGAAAAAAAAAAAAAAAAAAGGGTACCGTGGCGCTGCACGTTGTAGGGATATCCTTTCCATTTTATAACATTTAGGGATATGGAATTGAGAACTAAATTATTATTAAAATTTGTATTCGAAGTGTACACATTCACAGTGTGTCACATTGCATTAGCTTATACAGCTTGTCAAGTGTGAACTAAGAATGAGAAAATGTACGGAAGGACGCGACGGTGGTAATACCTGCGACACTTGACTGTACGAATTACAGCACACTGCTACATAACGTTTTAAATAAACAACATTAAGTGAGAGGGGGCACTTCGCCGTCCGAGACGACCCGTTCTGTACAACATGGCTGCCCATGGTTGCATCGCTTCTCTTAAAATAACGAACGACAAAAGGTTCCTTGCAGCACATAACACCAACAAACTTCATTAATTTTTTCATTGCAAAGAACGGCTGTAAGTTAAATACAAAAATCTTTCGTTTGGCAGGTACAATGCATTTCCAGTCCAATAGCAACACGAACATGAGCATCGGCCATATGAAAAACTCGAAGATCTGCCTACACAGCACCACGCGAGCATGCATTGCACAGTTAATTATTATAATTAGATACATAGCGCCGGAGCGCTGAAGCTGGAGGTTAGGCAGTAATAACTAAGTAATAAATAGTCGCGTATGTGAGCTTGTGTGTGCCATTCATTATTGCATTAGGCATACGTGGAATCGATGCGGTGATAATTAATTTCATACATCGCTCCGGTCCAACCTCGAGCCCTGCACTACACTATCGGCGATTAAGGACGATTGCGCGCGAGCACGATCGTGTCGAGGGCATACTTGCCTATACTGGCCGATCATCGTATGTGATCGATTGACTCGTGAATTGTTGGTTTTTCGGGCACGCGTCTAAGGGAATCGCCGGGAGGTTCGTTAAGGTGCCCATACGATCATTCATTCAAAGTCGGACAGTGAAGCATTGCATGCGTGCATGTGTAAACTGACTCAAAAATTGGTGCAGAACAGTAGCTACGCATTGAATATGACTAGTGGATGTTCAAATGAAGAGACATTCAAGTTCATAAGACAGACTCATAAGACTCTACGTCTATCTTAACGCTTGCCGTTCGGCAAACTACTGTAGACGATAATGTGGATGCTTGCACGAGGATCGTGGCGATGGACGATCATCGCCGCCGGTAGTGTAGCGCAGACACGCTGACACTGGAGTGCTCAGGGCGCGGCCCCACTGCGCGCGGGGCGCGGGGCGCGGGGCGCGGGGCGCGGGCGGCGCGGAGTGCCGAGTGCCGAATCAAAAGAAACATTCGTTTGTTCCTCCCACAATAGAGCCAAATTGTGATTGCGTTGTTCGATTTTTTTATTTTAGCAATAGGTGCCTGTAGAAAAGAAAAAAACAATGTTCAACGTGCAGTCAATGTCGTTGTGTAAAGTCGCTGATAACAGCCAGTCAACACGCGCCGGTAACATTTGATATGCCTTCTTATGAGAACATGACTTATTACGAGCTCTGACTGGCCAACTGGCAGGGACTGGTCGCGGGTTCAAGTCCCGTCCTAGATGTTCTCTTTTTCCGATCTAGATCTATATGGCCCAACTGAATGTTAAGGGATAATAATAGTAGATTGTATAACAAGGGAGCAAAATAGTATTTTTACGGCGAGGGCGCACTTGGAGCCACGAGTCTAGCGAAGGTTTCTAGAATAGAACCCCGAGCTTTAGCGAGGGGTTCTAACGTAGAAACCTGAGCACAGCGAGGGGTTCAAAGTATATCGCCCGAGGGAAAAATAATTTGCTCCTCGAGTTATATACTCTACTTTTCATCCCCTTTCTATGAGAAAATAAATAAGAGACTGTGTTATGGAATAATTAATAAATTTAATTAAACAAAGACGTGAATATACGTATAAAAACAATTACAAATTTATATTTATATTTGAACGCTAGCGCAATTTTGAAAATTTATTGTCACTGTTTTATTTGGGATCGATATTGTTGTCGATTCATTTACATTTTGAGTATTTGTTATCTTAGTATCTGACTGGTGCTCAAGAAAAGGTACAGAATCCTTTGATGTAGAAGGACGTGGCGACAATGGTATAGGTGAATTATCTTTAGGTCTTAATTTAATATTTTCTACAACGCGGGTGCTAGTTTTTTCTTTATTTTGAATTGAGTCTTCTATGTAACCTTCAGCTACAGAGCTGGACTTCCATCCTCCATGCCGCTTTAAAACAGTGAGATCCGCTCCAGAATCTGCCAAAAGTGTAGGAGACGTTCGGCGAAAACAATGACCAGTGTATGACTTGCAATCGGGCAACTTCAAGTATGCAGCTATTTCGAAGGGCATTAAAGACATTCTATTTTTTCCCATTACTTGTTTAAAACACTTTCCACTTTGATATCTAATAAAAAATCTATTTGATGTTGTTTGAGAAGGACGTAGGCTCTGATATTGTTCAACTATTCGTTTATACTGGCCACGAATAACGAATGACCGATCAATTTTTGTTTTAGTATCAGTTAAATTGACTAAAAGTAATTCATCTGATTGTTTTTTGATATCATCAATTGTTAGTTTTATAAGTTCGTTACTACGACATGCTCCATGTATGCCAAATATTAAAGCCACCTGTAACAAAACAGAAAGGAAATCAGACAAGTAGGTACAATACGTACACGTTTTAAAACACTCTTCTTATAGATTACAATGAAAAAACTAAATGATACATACTTTTGTTGCGAGAAATTCCTTATCAGGCGCATCATTTAAAAAGGTCTCGACGTTTTGATGAGAAAATACTTTTGATTTCTTTGGTTTGTATCCTTCGGATAATCTCTTCAAGTAAGTTAGTAACTTTGAGTAATTATCAATTTTTATATTTTTGTTGGTATTTACAGTTGACTTAAGCATTGAGTAAATACTCCATAGGGTAGAAGGTTGCTTAGTTTTGGCCAATTCTTGAAAATAGGCCAAGAATACATTTTCTGAAAACGTTTTCGCACCTTTTTTATTTTTCCATATAATGAAATTTTCAAAGGCCCTTAAATATTTCGCCCGGGATTTCGTAGGTAATAGGTTTTGTACAATGTTGTTTGCTTCTGAAGTTATTGCTTCAGGTGTTAACTCATTGTCACTGTCATAAGTTGACGTGGAGCTCATATTTTATTGCAAAATAAGCAAATCAACTCAAATAAAATATGTACTTAATTACAAGAACAGAGACGTAATCCGCGCGCTTTAGTTTTTTTTTTTTATTAGCACGGGTGCCCGCACCGCGCAGCCTCGTTGGCTGGCCATACCAGCCAGCAATTCATATAATTTGCGTTCGATTTCTATGAACGATATACGTTCCAAATTCAAATCACTTTTCCGCCCGCTAAAAAGCTCTGAAGAGAAAAGTGCTACTTTGCTCCCACTTATAGAGGAACAAAGTGACACTTTTCGAATAGAAGGGAGTGTGTTAAATAAGTATTGCTTAGCCCTGCTCAGCCTATGCCGATTGTTTCATCTAGTGAGGAGTGGCTCGGCATTGCAATGAACTGTGCGGCTGCTGAGTGCGTTGAGCCTTTGGCCGACGACGCGACGTTCCATATTCGTATATCGTTCTATTCGTCCAGCGTACAAACAAAACGTGACGTAAACGTATCAGCTGACGGACTAACGGCCGGCCCAGTGTAGCAGCGGTGGCGGACGACCACCACATTCGCCACTGCGCAACTGTTCGCCGCGAAACATGCCAAGGAGAACGGGATTTATACCATTGATAGCATTTTTTTTAACTAACGTTTGATATAAACATTCGTCATTTTCGAAGATATCGCTATGAAACTTCGTATTATTATAGGCACTTGATTATGAATAATTATGCTATAGAGCGTTTTTTAAACTTCCGCCTATGGGAGGATGAAATAGGGAATGGTAGTTCGTATGGACGTCCACGCGCTATAACCGACCTCCACACGAGGAGCCGCGAGCAACAGCGAGTTACCATATAACTCAGCTTCGGGAGAGCACTCTAATGCGCTTTGCGGACATATTTTCTCTTGCGGACTCCCATCGTCCCATCCCGATCATGGCTTTTTTCGAAACTCTACGATAGTTCTCCTACTCCTTAAAATATACGTTACGCCCCTAATATTGTGAACTTAGAGAGTTAGTTCACCAACGACAGAAACCGCAAACCAATCGAACTAAACTCCGTTACCGGCGGATTCCACTTGAATCCCCTAACTGGCTCCGCCAGGGGAACGTAGAGGGTAACAAAATAACAAAAAATGAGAGTTGTTTTATAGGCGGCTAAATGTGACCCAATGTCTTTCTTCAGAATCCTTCAGAGAAAGTGTAAGAGAGAGGTATATACCGCCGCGTAGGGCGGGCGGGCGAGTGCGCGAGGTATCGAGGTCTCGCAACATTAAATGTAACTAGATACACAATCAATATAATGTTTCCACTCCATTCACAAGGTATCGAGTCGGTGAAACTCGATCGTTGACTAGAGTCGACGACAAAAAATCCAACGGAAATTGAAAAGGAAGTCGCGTAATTGTGTTTGCGATCTCGTTCAACGGACCGAGTTATATTGTCGGGCTCGCTCTGCCAGCGGGGAGACCAAACGTGCAGCTGAGTATCGTCGACAGTCGGCAGCGCCGGAAAATAAATTATGGCGGCTCAATCATCTGCCAAATATTGTAAGTCGTCTCCTGCAAGAAATATTATTCAGTTATTGTCTTATACCGTCTGCGTCCACGACATCGCTTGCGTCTCATTTGTTATATAATATTATCCAAACGATACAAGAGGGCGTGAATAGTGAAAGGGTGTAAATAGTGATGTAGCACTTTCATGACAGTAGTCAAAAGTTTAGCAATCCCGTTGTTTCAGTTTATAGGTGGGTACTCAGGTACTTATATTCTCATTGCACACAGTCATGGACTTGTATCACAATGTTTGTGTTATCGTGTAAAGAACACAAATATTTTCGTTATCTTTTATCACAAACATAACATACACACATTTTTTAACTTGAGTTACTTTTGTAAGTATCATACGTGTATTCTTTGCTTGTCATCAGTCATCACATTTAAATGCGCTCTGGCGCAGGTATGCAGTGGGCGGCAGGCGGCAGGCGGCAGCCAAGCGTCTGGTGTTCGTTCATTTGCGGTGCCCGTTCTCATTTAAAACAGTGTCTGACAGTATCGCTGAGATGCGTGTCGCAAATCGTTTCGACACGGAACAGAGTCACGCTCTGCAGCCCGAGTCTCAGACGTTTAATGAAGTTAACTAATGAACTGCGATAGACAAGACGCGCCGGAACCGATGGGTCTGTCTAAGAGTCGCGCGTAGTCGTCAGCGCCGACCGCTGCCTACGTTTGCGAGTGCCGCAAGGAGGCGCCCACTCGTCAGTTGCCCTCGGCGTGGGAACGCTGCGCAGCGTGACATCGGCATTCACGAGTATAATCACAATGATGGAGCTTCATGGTCGAACTTCGTGCGTCTTCGAGTAACGTGTCAGCCGCAGCCCCGAACTAACGCGGCGACACTCCACTCCGGCCGGCGTGTCGGATCGCTGATCGATTCGTCTCGAGTGCGGCTATCGTCCGTACCCACGCCAGCACCGGTACTCGCTGCAGTACGAATTACGAGCCGACCCGAGGGGCGAGACGCTCAAACCTCTCTCCGACGCTAATGAATTCACTTTGCGCACACAGGTAAAGTTCGGCGAACGACTCCCCCGCACCCCGGTAATCCTCTTCAAGGGTATTGACAAACACTTTGATAATATTTATCTAAGCCGTCTTCTCGCAGGGGACGGGCACCGTGAACGCGAGTAGGTCGGATCGGCCGAGCGTGACGCGCGCACAATGAAAAGGTAAAGGGACGAGAGGCGAGCCAGCGCACACAATGTGTCTCTCTGAGCGTTTGCTATGATGGATGGCTCGAAGAAACCGTGTTGGGTTGCAAATTATGGGGCATTTTATAACCAACCGAGATCCCGGAGAAGAAACCGTGGCCAGTGAAACCAATTACAAATGATGTATGGTGTGCCGTCCTACACAAATACGTAAAGCTCTTTATGTCGCCGGGCCGGTCATTTGTAACACGACCCAGCCGTGTCCTTCGTAATAGCATTAGCAAAAACTATTTTTTTATTTAGGCTTCGCCCCGCCGGGCGGTGCGACGCGCGGGCGGGGCCGCGGGGCGAGCTTGTGCGTGCAGCTCCTAATGAAAATGCACGCAGCCTGCCGCCCGGCGACACCCGGCCAATCTCTACTTGTTATACTATTTCCATTTCTTTATTTTCTCGATGACAGTTCTAATTTGATGGTTGTAGTGTTGTTATGTTTATTATGTTTTGAACAAAGACAAATACAACAAAAACATTCAAATTTTTTCAAGGCGGGGTTTTACATAAGGGTCCACCGCCATGTTGTGTTTGTGTTAATCTGTCACTCGCAACAAGACGGTCGTGCTTTATAGTCACTACATTTCTGTTCGCTGAGTTTTTCACATTATCCATACGTTACGTTGTGTATTTTGTGTTCCTCCGTTTTGATTGCTGCCCAGCTGTCAAATATCAAAATGCCTAAAGGATCTGTTCTGAAACGGCAGGCGAGAGAACTGGTGATCAAGGTTCGTAATTACTTTGAAGCAGAGTATCAAAATGATGGCCCACTATTACCACTGTCACAAGTGCGATAGCGTGTTGCGGCCGCATTGGTTTCTAAAAACGCCAACCACGTCGTGTGACATCGGTTGACAACTTCGACCCTGACGCTATTCGCCGTCATACGATTCGCCGACATAAATCACCTGGGTGATATCACCCAGGTGATTTATTTCCGAGGTGATCAAAGAAGACTAATCAATTCCACTATGTTCACCTAGGTGATATCACCCAGGTGAACAAAGTGGGATAATCCCCAAATGTTCATTATCGAATTACAATATGGAATGGGGTGTTAAAGAAAATAAGATCGCAGTGATCGCCTTGCACAAAGTGGGTATGGAGCCGTCGGTCATATTCCAGACACTTCAAAAACTCAATAGATACAACAACACTTCGTCTGTCGAAGACCAGAAAAGATCGGGGCGGCCGCGTGCTATTAGAACTACCAAGGCTATTAATGCTGTTAAAGCCAGAATTCGTCGAAACCCCATAAGGAAGCAAAAAATCTTATCGCGAGAAATGAAGATTCCCGCTAAGACTCTGTCACGTATTATAAAACAAGACCTGAAGCTCGGTGCTTATCGTCGATATACTGGACATGCCCTAAATCAATCTTTACGATTAAAGAGAGTGGATCGATCAAAGCGCCTTCTTTCGTGATACGCAGGTGAAAGGCACAGGAATATCCTCTTTACCAATGAAAAAATTTTCACGATCGAAAGTGTACGCTCACAGTTCTAAGGAAGCTGCTCAAGTGCTCGGAAAGGTACAACGTGATCATCATCCTGCGTCAGTGATGGTTTGGTGGGGCGTGTCTTATCAGGGAATCACAAAGCTACATTTTATGAAAAAGGAGTGAAAACTTCAGCCAAAGTGTATCAAGATACTGTCTTGGATCATGTTGTGTAACCTCTCAGCAATACACTAAAAAAAATATACCGTGGACTTTCCAGCAGGACTCTGCTACCCAACTTCCTCCTTCCTTCGCTCGAACTACCCAAGCCTGGCTAGAAACCAACGATCCGGACTTTATAAGAGCTGAAGACTGGCCCTCATCTAGCCCAGACCTCAACCCTTTAGACTACAAATTATGGTCAATTTTAGAGGACATGGCCTGCTCTAAACGACACGGCGATATTGAGTCTCTTAAAAAATCTTTGGAGCAAGCAGTGGCAAAATTTCCCTTAGAAACAGTGCGTAAATGCATAGATTCGTGGCCAAACAGATTAAAGGCCTGTACAAAAGCCAAAGGTGGTCATTTCGAATATATTTTTATTTTTGCTTAGACTTTAATAAATTTGTAGGTATAAATTTTAATAATATTGCATTACTTCATTTTAAATAAATTGCATTTTCATTTGTAACAAAACTTATGGCTGGACTAGGTATTTGAGTCGATTAAATGTAAGGTAAATTGCGGTTTACGATTTAGGACGTATAAAAAAAAATTGCTTACTAGATCTCGTTCAAACCAATTTGCGGTGGAAGTTTACATGGTAATGTGCATCATATAGTTTTTTTACTTTTTTCAGTCTCTTATTTTAGAAGTTAGAGGGGGGAGGGGGGACACACATTTTACCACTTTGGAAGCGTCTCTCGCGCAAACTATTCAGTTTAGAAAAAACTATATTAGAAACCTCAATATCATTTTTGCAGACCTATCCCTAGATACCCAACACGTATGTGTTTGATGAAAAAAAAAATTTTGAGTTTCAGTTGTAAGTATGGGGACCCCCAAAATTTATTGTTTGTTTTCTATTTTTGTATAAATCTTAATGCGGTTCACAGAATACATCTACCTACCAAGTTTCAACAGCATAGTTCTTATAGTTCCGAAAAAAAGGGGCTGTGACATACGGACGGACAGACAGACAGACATGAATCTATAAGGGTTCCGTTTTTGCCGTTTGGCAACGGAACCCTAAAAATGCATGTGCGGATGTAACTGCTAAACATTGGGAAAAAATTGTGAGAAGAACCCAAAACATTATAGCGTCTTCGGATTGGTAAATTCATGTGGCATTCGATAATATAGAAGTACAGGAACTTATAATAAATGTTGGGGAGAGCTCATCGAGTGACAATGGCGATTCATCAGATTTTATTTAAAAAAAATAAAATAAAGAATCAACATAATATAACTACATCTAGTAATGAAATGTAATACTAGTTAATGAATTTATACAAAATTATCCGGAAATAGTTGAGTTTCTTACATTTTGTAAAAAAATATCGGGTCTGTTATCGTGTTACGTTTATCGAGAGCTCCATCCCTATCAGTTTCTCCGACTCTGCTATGACCTTGTACGTGCGTAACTAATAATGAAATTATGAAAATAATGGTAAATTTTGGTACTTACAAGTTTTAGTGAAAATCTAAATGTGTTCATATCTTTTTATCGTGTCGACTCAGGACCTTAATATAGTATAGTAATAGGAACTATATATAGGCCCCAGTATCTGGTATAAATTCAAACTTGCTAGATCCACCCGTTCCTGACACTCCTGAGGTGATTCACGGACAGACAGACAAGAGAGTGATCTAATAAGGGTTCCTTTTTATTCCTTTTGAGCGCGACATAACCGCCCCCGCTGGCTGGCGGGGGGATATCCGAAGGGATTTCCGCACGAAAAAAAAAAAAAAAAAGGTACGAAACCTTAAAACTACCTACTATGTACTAGCGACGGCGACCGTCTGTTTCTGCTGCTGCACTAGTCAGTATACAGTGCAGGTTAGTTTAGCATTCTCATACGTAGTCGGCGATGGAACTTGTCGAGATCAGTAGTTCAGCCTCTCAACATGGTCGTGTACCGAACTCACGTACGCAGCATTAAGCAGCTTAGCAGGTTTTCTTATAAAGAAAAGATATAACATGGGCCCCCTCGGGCGCTTCGCGGGCCGGGGCTACGCGATAATAAGCCGCCGATCGCTGATAAAGCAGAGGGCGACTCCATATATAGCGCCTCAATATTTATTGCTATACAGTTTTATTGCGCCACATCATAATTTATTGCCGAGTATTTTGGTAAGCTTAACATAAATTGTCACTTTAATAATACTTTAATAAACTCATTTAGTACAGTAGTAGAGTGCTGTCGTGGCGCTCTGTCGAGGCCGCTTCCCGCGCCACCGCCAGTTCCGTGAGAGTTATTGACACTAACGGCTACGTCTATAGTAGCCTTTCAGTAACTCGGTACATCCCCCTTAAACTGCGTCGGCCGCTCGTCGCAGTGGGGGTGCGTGGGGACAGCGCGCGGTCCGCCACTGACCCACTGCTCCATACTCGCTACTGCGGCCATCTGCGAATGAGGACCAGTCATTCTGCATGTGAAGCGAGCCCATAGATGAGCCTATGAGCGTTATGTCGCTGATGGTGGCAGTGAGAGGAACAATCCCCGCCCATACTTAGTAGCTTCTATATACGTTTACGAGCTGGGGGTGCATCATTCACCTCGGGCGGCCCCTCACCCATGTCTGGGAAATGAGGGACACTCACCCAGTTCTATGACGCAACCCAGTCGAGCCCGCCATTCACACCACACAAGTCACATCACACAATACATTTGAATGTGTGACGAATGTCTGCACATAAGCAGTTATAATACAAATACCTCCATAATTATTTGTCCGCATCTTGGCGAGGACCGTGACAGGTCGGATATGTTATCTGCCCAATTTTGCATGAAATACTTTCTGTGTTTGTGCCTCGAGCAAGACTCGAGCACTCGAACACTCGACACGACCCCGCTGACATCATTCGCTCGTTCTAATTCTAGATTCATATGAAATTAATATTTATCATATTCGTATCTGAAGTATTTCATGAACTTTAATATAGATTAGAGTCGACTGAGAGGTCGGCGAGCACCTGAAGTTAAATCTTAGGTGTACGAGGCACTCGTTTAATCTCGTGGGCAGTGGGCGATGGCACCGAAGGGGCGACGCGCGACGCTATCGGTCCGCAGATAGCGCCGGATCTATTTAATCACAACGTCACGTCGCGGGGGGCGCGGGGCGGGCGGGACGCGGGGGCGAGCGACACAAGGGCAAACAACTGAGCGGGATTAGAGCGCGCATTCCCAGAACCAGCACTCCCGGGAACTACAACTATATATAAGACTAAAATACACTCTCGTCGTAGTACAATGAAGGCAGACGTATAATCGTCGCTAAGATAACATCGGCGTGGTGTGCCACCTGAGTTATATAAATATATAGGTAGATGCAACATGCCTAAGTACTTACTATTTAGCTGAAGACATATTTATGACACTTCTAATGATGCTGATGTAGTCAAGGTTCAAATAGTCTATTGTTGTTTGTTATTAACTTATTACCGAATTTGGTTATGTTGTAAAGTATCTTATCTCTACAACATAGAAATACACTGGCTTACCGTATTCGCCTAAGTTAGTTGGAATGGTGACAAACTGCACAAAATGGTTGTGGTTGTGTGGTCGAAAGCTTAATTTAAAATAGGTCTTGGGTCGGCAGTCCCTACACTCGCTACCGCATACGTAATATACCCTTCGTAATATATGTAGATACACGGGGCGTGCTCAATGGATCGTCACCTAAGCCCAACACAAAGGGCCGGGGGTGCCGGTGGCGGGTACGCGGATGCCGGCTCCATTATTTCGACACCAGGAAATTAGCATTCCTACTTCGTCGCCTAAGAATTATTGTTCGCTTAGCACTTCACGAATGATAAGGCGCTCAGCATCAATCCATCAGTTCATTGTGATTGATAATGTTGGGATCATGTTCACGTAGATGAGGCGCGAGGCGAGGCAGCGCCACCAGCTCGGATGTCCAGATTACTGAATTAGTTTGGTGCTCAGGGCTAGTTTTTGCGCAGCGTTCGGGGAGCTATGCAATGTCCGGCTTTCCTAGATATACATGGCTCCGCTGGAGTCTAGGCCGCACCTCTAATCAATGTACTAAAGTAGGTGGACCATGGAAGGCTATCAATCACAGTAACTAAAGCGATTCATACGCTTCACTACTGGCACAGAATAAATACCGACTACCGAATGGGTACCGACGCTACTACTCCCCCAAACCGGGGCAAGACGGGGATACCGTGGTTCCCAAACTCGAGGGGGTCATCTCGAAACCGGAGATGGCCCAGGGTCAGTCGGGGTGCGAGGGATATGCTTTATGGGCAACTTTACACTCCGGCGTCTGAAGAGCCGGACGGCGTGCGGTTTTAGTCGGTTCAAGCCCGACATAACCACCCCCGTTGGCCGGGGGATTCCGAGGGGATTTCAGCACGAAAAAAAAAAAGGTACCGACTGAAGCTTCCCTCCGGTTTATACGATGGTAGCGAAGATAACACCTTGGGAAGATTATTAAGGCTAAAGTATTAATTGGGTCGAGGCCCCGCTGTCACAGTGACTGATCGTTTTCGTTTGCGCCAAAACTACATCTGACAAGTAGAGATATCGCTTGTTTCTCGACGCTTGTTGCCGCGGAACTACCGTCCCATAGAGTACCGTACACGCCCGCACATGCTTTTTGTGAGCTTAGTACTTGTACTATTATTTATTCTGTGGCTTAGTGTTGGTAGCTCCCAGCGGCGTAGGCGCGGTGCCGGGACGCTGGCCTCCGCGCTGCAACGTTTCACCGGTTCCGACGGCATTCCCCTACAGCGCCGTGTTCGGTCGTCCGACTGATGGCCTCTCGGTTCAGCGCAGAAAAGCGGATGAACAGTTCTCGCTGCAGAAATGTTTTGCACGTTTCTTAAGGCGTTAAATTAAAGTAGGTGTTGCGCAGAGCGCGCACGACCGCGCGGAATTAATTGAAATCTACTTTCTAACTTTTGTTTTAATGTGCACAGTAGTATCACAGTGGAGCTGCATACAGTGGCCCGTCGCCTTTGATGTTTTGCGAAATGCCGCTACTGTCAAGACATACACGATTTTTTCAGGGTTTTCACAGTTATTTAATTTTTATTTCTTTATTTAAGTATTATTCAACTTTATTTATGCAGTATTTACTTAACTGCTGATTAAGATATGCTCTTTTTGGATCCACAATCTTAAAAATTTTAAAATCTTGAAAATGATACCTATATACATTGTAAATTTCGAGTCCGCTGTCTTTTGTTGCGAAATGTAAAATAATCCAAAGCAACACCCCGAAAACCTCAAAAATTATACCCTAATTGATTTCATTAAAAAATTTCAAGTCAGCCATCTTGTACCTCGAACAAATCTCGAGAAAGACGTGCTTAAAAAACGTCTCAGGTTTTATTCCTGAACGAAATACCTAAATATACATATTTTTATTATTTCATTACCTTTCTTCCGTGTACGAATGTGGATGAAAGTTCAACTTCTTATTTAAACGAGATGATGTCATACTTACAATCTCTTACAACACATTTTAGTATGAATAATTAAACAAACAAAAGAAATCAATTATTTTACTAAATAAAAAAAGGTTATTTGAAATAAGGCAGCCCTGGAATCGTTAGTACCGAGGAAATGTATGGCTACTCGGTACGCCACCTCGCGACCCCTCACCCCGCTTACCCCGCACGATCGATATGTCTAGACGGCTCCGACGAACGATTGTAAGAAAATAGTTCATTCGACTGTGGTACAATGTGGCGCTGGTCGCATTCGCTCGCGACATGGAGATAATGAAGCTGGTTCGCTCTAAACTGAACGTGACCAGGACGCGGTCTCAATACCGGCTCATCAGATGGCGCGCCACAGCCCGGAGTCGCGTTTCATTCGCTCGCTCTAATTGCGAACTCAACCGATACGCGACATAATGCAGCATTATATTATTATATGCGTTCCATTCCCTGATGCGTTCCCAGCGCGTTCATTTTCGAGCTATATGCATCCAGGGTTGTACTGTTTTTGAAAATGTGTTATTTGCATAACATTTCGGTGTACAAACAGCGACACTAGTTTTTTTTTTCGTGCTGAAGTCCCTTCGGATACCCTCCCCCCCCCCCCCGCTGGCTAGCGAGGGCGGTTACGTCGGGCTTGAACCGACTGAAACCGCACGCCGTCTCGGGTCTTAAAACGCCGGGGTGTAAGGTTGCCCATAGAGCATATCCCTCGCACCCCGACTGACCCTGATGGCACGTCTCTATCACACCTACCAAGCTTGTGAACATCGAAGTAACTATCCTTTGTCCGTAGAACTATTATTGTTTGCCTGTCTCAGTGTGCGCTCTGCCTTTTCGCAAGCCACTCATTTTACTTAACAACGGAACAATGTAAGCGGCTGTCTAGTATTCTTATTTATTTACGCGATCCACTAGGAATTATGGCAGTTCTGTGTTGGAAATGCGCTCGCATCCGTTCTCTTTAACCTCATAAATATCACTTTGTTTACGGCGCCATAGTATAATTGTTGCAGAAACAACAATTATATTTACTAAAGGGATCTTTGGGAGGAAGAGACGATCGTGGCAGTCATCCAGCGCATCCAACATCCCCATCCGGGTGTCACCGCCAGAGCAATGACATCCAGGAGGGGGATGTTGCGCTATTTCGTTTCTTCTTCTTCTTCTTTTAGTTAATGGCTTCTGCAGAATCACCGCAATTTCGCCAACGTCAAGTAAAATATAGTAAATGTTTATAAAATTATATTAATCTAAGCATTTCAAATTAACGGCAACGTCGTACGGTTTTCTCAGAGTATCAAAATATAATAAATGTTTATAAAATTATTAATGGCGAAGACGCCAATGTCAAGTCCGTCTATACAGTCGAGAGTCAAAAGTCAAAGTCGCTATTTCGTTTAAACGGAATTACAGACTCGTACGAAGCCTGACGCTCCGCGCAGTGACAGTGACGGTGACGGATGGCGGCGCGCTATCTGCGCCGTCCCGCGTCGCGGCTCCGGCGAGGACGCCCGGGCGAGGCAGCTTCCACGTGATTAAACGCATGCCCAGCGCTTTGATCAGCAGTGGGGATATCAGGAGATGCGTGTCACGGATACGCGCATCACCGCACGGGTGAACGCCCTTGTACTTACATACTAGAAGAATATCGTTTTACTTTGACGGCCTCCTCCACGCCGTACTCACTGGAGAATTGGCGTTATCTCTTTGTGTCGCTCTCTTTTGAACAATACCCTTATCAATTACCTGTATTAAAATGAAGAGAAAAAAGGAGATAAGTGACAATTAATGTGTTTAAGGTATTTATGGGCGTCGCGTGGAGAACATTCCATCACCACGCGAATAAGATACGGCGCGCGACGATAGTGCGTGTTGTGCGTTGTGCGAGTAAGCAGTGAGTGGCAAAGACACGAAGGGCGTCGCAAGCCGCTGCGGCGCAACCGACTGCCTACTCGGTAATTCACAACACACACAGCACGTAGCACACAGCACGCAACACACAGCACGCAACACACAGCACGCAGCACACAGCACGTAGCACACAGCACGCAACACACAGCACACAGCACGCAACACACAAACACAGCACACAGCACACGGCACGCAGCACGCAGCACACACCATGTAGCATACAGAACGCAGCATGCTGTACGGGGACGAAACATTTATATTTTTTTTTTATAGTCTCGATTTTCGACAACAGTCTGTCTATACTATTATAAAATTGAAAATTAGTGTGTCTGTACATTGGAGATATATTCATAATTGGGTTATGTTAATAGCCCAATTATTTTTAATATCCCCAATGTGAATTGTTAATATCTCAAATGAAGAATTCTGTAAAAAGTATTTTTTTTTTTTGAATTCATGTCTGTTTGTCTGTTTATCTGCGTGTGCCTGATGGACGCAAGAACAAGTGAACGGATTTTGATGCGGTTTTTTAGTTAGATTTCGATGAAATCGATCTACCTATTGGTTTCTTGACTACTGTCGAATTTTAAAAAAAATTCTTCATAGGAGGTCTAGTTATGACCCCCTGAGTCCGAAATGATCACTGATCAAAAAGTTTAAATATATATATATGTATGTATGGTTCCACTTCCCAAATACTAATACAATTAGTCTTGCCCTAGTAAAGTAGTGGGAGCTTTACTAAAGGCTTCTGTGGAGTTTTGGAAACAACATGGAAAATCACAATTCACGGTAAATATGCCACTTTCCTACACTTGTGCATGTTGTCGAAGACGTTGTCTAAAAACCCACCATTTTTACACATAAAAACTCGAAATTACACAAATTTTAGAAAATGAAACACTGCCTCGATGCGTCTTTTCCCGTGTTGGCGCCAATACTCTCTGGGGTAGACTTAAAATCTGCCGTATGTTTGATTACAATTGATTAAGTAGAATAGAGATATGACCGAAAAACAATAACTGTCCTCCGCGCGGGCGGAGCCGCGGGCATCAGCTAGTAATATACTTTTTTTTTTATATATTTGGGACACGTCAATTTGATATCACCTCGCCTGATGGTAAGCTAAAGGTAAAGTCTCAGGAAAAAAAAAAAGGCAAAAAAAACAATGAAAATGTCTCAAATCTGTTTATCTCCCCTTGCTTCCCCAAAAAAGGACAGGTAAATATATTATGCATTTATGATTATGTCATTATGATTTGTGATTATGCCAACTGCCATGTTGTCTAATGCCGACGTTAGCCGTTCGGTTGCGTCGCGTGCGGTCGGCCAGTTCGGCGCCGTCGGAGAGGACGAAAGATATTTAAGAAAGATACCTTCTTTACAATTTGTAATGTTGAAAAAATATGTATTACTTCTTCTTCTTCTTCTTCTTTACGCGGGCTCATTTTCCGCATGTGGTCCCTTATAGTTGGGCCTTTTTGCGTGATGTGGTTAGTGTATCCACTGCCCTACTCCAACCATCCAAGCTCCTTCCAAAAAGCGGCCAGGCTGCCGGGTCTGCTGCAGGCCTCTCGCAGTGTGCTTGGTGTTCCCAGGTGTTGTGCCCGTTGTTCCGCGACCTCGCTGCAGTTCATAACAACATGGGCCGGTGTTTCGTCAGTCCTCATGCACGCCCGGCACAATGGACTGTCCGTTAGACCTATAACATACAAATGTTTGTTAAGATTACTGTGCCCTGTTATGGTCCCTACTACAAACCGTAGGTCCGCCCTATTTAAGCGCAGCAGTTTTTTAGAGAGTCGTCTGTCTAGAGATGGCATTGCCTCTCTCGATTGGCGACATTCCTTCGTCTTCGCCCACATTTCGGCGTGTAGTTTCCTTGTTCTGTGTCTCAACCAGCATCTTTGCTGGTTTGCCGATATTGGTATTACGGGTTCCACCCTGTAGGTCTCTATTTCGGCTCCCCTTCTGGCCAGTTCATCGGCCGCGTCGTTGCCTAGGGAACCGCTGTGTCCTTTGATCCATTGGAGTGTAATCTCGTTTGACTCACATATACCCTCCATTTTCTTGTGGCACTCCAGGACTAGTCTATTACTTACATTATACAAACTGACACGACTCCATCGTGAAATGTCGATACGTGGAAGGAAACTTTGCTCTTTGAATACATATGTGATGTACGTACGTAGGTACACATACGTCCGTACTTCATAATTCGATTTTTTTTTGTGATTCATCAACGTCGTCCAGGAACATGTCCAGTACTCTCAGATTTCTGCTGAGACAGAACAGCGCTGATTAGATTGTTTTTTGTAAATGTGCTTTCTAATTTGTTTGAATTTTAAAGTTATTTTAATTAAAAGAAAATTAGTTCGGTTTATTTCACGGTTGTTAATTATTTTTCAACTGTTAGTGCTATGTATGTTGCCTTCAACACACCGCTTGCTGAGGAGGTGGTGGTGTATCCACGGAGCGCAATACACGAGCCCCTCGTAGGCCCCGGTTCCCAGCGCTAGCAACTGTAGCAACCAAGTCGTTTTAGAGGAGATTGAACCCTCCTCCGTGTGGAAAAGGTACCTGTTAACATACAGAGCGTATTCAGCTTAATCGCACGCTTAACGAGAGTACCTACCTCGTAATTAGTGGTACATGCTGATAGCCTTTCATAAAATGATTATACTCATGACTAACGAACATACTGCGCCGAGAGTGTATAGTCGGCAGTGGCCGGGCCGCCGCTCGAGCAGCAGCTCCCGCCGCGGCCCACGAGCTCGGCCCGGGGCCCGCGCGGAGCCACGGTAGCCGGTCGCGGGAGGGGTGTTACGTTAAATAAGTTTATGAAGCGAGCCATTTTCTATACTGCCTTCAAGTTCTAAATATTTATTTTTAACGGTATTCAGATAAATAAACTAGGAATTCAGTGCAGGGCGCGACTGAAATAAATTGAGCTGAGCGAGTAGGACTCTTACTTGAAAATAAGACATCTTACTACGGTCGCGCGCTTAGCTAAGGCCGCGCGCTCGTGAAATTGTTTTTCGGTGATTATTCTACAATGGTACATCGAACGTGAACCATCTCGTAAATTAAGTAGGTAGGTAACTAGGTAAATTTGGTCAAGATCGCGCGAGTGGTTACGGAGGAGTTCAGCCACCAACAAACGGCTAGGCTATGCCCTGTATAAGAGCATAACAATAACAGATTTAAATTCTGGAACGTTGAACGGTACCTGCGTCCTGTGAACTCCTGTGTCATTTCACTTGTATCGTGTATCCTATAATCCAAGGAACCGATCGAGGCCGCGCCATAGCTGGCTAGCACTTAGCAGACATCGCAATAGGAATAAAAAAACAGGCCTTATACAGCAGCTGCTCGCAGTAATTCCTGCGGATCTGCCGTTATTGTTACGGGCGGAGCGCGCCACAGAACGTGCGCCACATTCGATTCCTCGAGCCGCCGCCTCCGCCTCTTAAGGCCGCAAATCCGCTATCAAACATTTCTGAGACCATTAAGTCAAGCAGGCGCGTCGTCCTCGTCTCTCTATACCACATTCCAATACTCTAGTCCGTTTTAGTCTTGAGTGTACCGCTTTAGAAAACAAGTAGGCGCAGTGCACAGAGCGCCCCAAGACGGAAGGTCACGCAGGAATGCGTCTACGAGTATCTGTACCATTCGGCCACTTGATTTATCGATAGCTAATATATCATTTGTTTATCTCTTGTCAACGATACCTTGTCCAAGGCCTCACAGTCCTCGTTTACCGCTGTTGAAATGCTTACATAGTCGTACATCAGTAGTTTGACACGTCAGAGTTTATCCAACTTAGTTTCGTGTCACGAGTCGCGGCACTGGTACGTCCATATGAATGGTTCCTACGATACATCAGAGATATGTGCCTAAAGGCCTAAGCATGTAGCGTATATATTAGATAATAGTTGCTTCGTAAACCGTGTGTTTTCCGTAGTCCAACATCCTTCGTCGCAGTCAAAGTCAAAAATCATTAATACGGCACTTACAATACGTAAAAAAATAAATTAAACGAATGTTTGGCAAATGGACCACCACCGGTTCGAAACGCGGCCCTGTCCTGAGAAGACTCCGGCAAGAAACTCAGCGGGCTGTTTTTTTTTTTGGTCTATTTACAAACATGTTTACTTAACCTAATTACAATATATCATTTGAGTAGCATAGAGAGAGAGCAAACAGTTCATATCCAAGCAGAGTTTACTTTTAGTTTGTCTTTTAAATTTATGAAGAGGTAGATTCTTAATTTCACTAGGAAGCTTGTTGTAGAAGCGTATACAGTTACCCTGAAAGGAATTACTAATCTTGTGGAGTCGACTATTACAAACCACAAGATTGTTTTTATGTCTAGTATTTAGGTTATGTACATCACAAAGCCTTAAAAATTGGAAATGTTTTTTCTAACATACAAAAGATTTTCAAAAATATATTGAGACACTACATTTAGAATGTTTATTTCTTTGAACTTTTCTCGGAGGGAGACTCTTGGGCCCAACTTATAAATTGCCCGCACAGCCCGCTTTTGCAATACAAAGAGTGTATTTAAGTCTGCGGCATTACCCCAATTCTTGGCAGAATTTTTGTCGTGTTGACCCCGCCTGTGAGACGGACATTTAAAATATTAGCTACGTCCATAACTTACAGTGATTAAACTCATGTGTAGAGCCGATCAATGTCCGATAGATACATAAAGATTATGTTCATCACTGCCGACGGCCCTCCGTCATAGCCTCTTTTGATCGTACTCAATTAATTCAGAATTCATGCAGGTACTGTAGGTACATGGAAACTTGTACATATAACTTTAGATTATTACCTACACGTAACCCGTACGCAGTTGTGCTACCTTCATACGTGCTCTGATGATTACCCTGGATCCGTGGATGTGTGTCAATATAAATAACATAACATAACATAATATAAACTCACGCCTATATCCCCGAAGGGGTAGGCAGAGGTGCTAGCACCCACATTTCGCCAGTTTATGTTTAGGTCCCAATGTAATTGGTGGCGAGCCTATTGCCATTAACCGGGCACTTATAAACCAGCGATAGATACACACATAATAATTTGTTGACTTGGATTCAACACCAAAGGTCAACGCTCAAGTCGAAATTAGTATCCATGACGGGACTGTCAGGATATTTTGCCAACTAAGCTAGCAGGAATATAGACGTGTCAGGGCTATATTATATAATGGGTTTTTAATGGCTGGCCAAATTATGCATATTGAACTGTAGGGATACACCGAAGGAGGCTCAGTCGGCTCAGGCATCCGTAGATTGGTTATTAAAGTGAGGCGTTATCCGTAGGTTCTCTGTGCAGCGACCACTGCTGAAGTGGTCTGTCGCCGCGCGCTTCTCCGCCTGTGTTTAGGAATTTATTACTGTAACGAAGAGGAATAGGCCGAGATTGGGCGAAGATGTATATTTGGAATAATAGGCAGCGTCAATACAGTTGTTGTTTATTCAGCGTCTTACAGCGAACTGAGAGCTCAAATGATTGTACATCGTGTTTTTATAACCGCGTACAATGATACCCACTCAAAAAATATATGTCTCGATACATCGTTATTCATGTAGAATATACTGCTTCCGGGCTGTGGAAGCCTTAAGATTTATATACATCGTTATTCAATTTAGCACTTAATCAATTATTAATGACTAATCAGAAATTAACTTTTAAAACAATAATCTGAAATCTATATAACTTAATTAAATACTGATTATAAGGAATGCAGAATTAGACTGACGGTGATGTCACTACTTCCCCTAGTCTCTTCACGTTTGTAACACTCGGCCATCCTGCATACGCCGTGTCTCACGGCGATCATTCCGTCTCTGGTCGTCGTCATTTTTTTTCGGAACTGAAATAATAAAAATATCACGCAGTTTATGCCCTTATAAACTTAAAATCCTAAAATGTTATTCGATACAAATTTTTTGGACACTAGGCAGCCAATTATATGCACACATATATGATATACTCCTTCAGCTTTATGTAGGTACCTAAGTATAATGATCTTTCTAGACTACGGATAATCACCATATTACTGTTATACACAGATGTAAACCGTCATAGTTTAGTAGATACACTCAGTAGGGTAAACATATTTAAGTGTTCATGTAGTTTGTTGTATCACACAGCTTTGTTGTATCTTTCTTTGTTATCTTTTGTTGTATCACAATACAATTTATATTTGTTTAATTTCTTATGTACCATAACATCATATGGTTATGTTTTGGGTTCACATAGATCTAGAATACCGTACCATACCGCTAAGTAAAATAGATAGATTATGTACAGCTAGAATACCTACATGTTAAATTGATATTCCTTTCAATATATATCACATATTTTAACGTCATTTCACATAGATCTATACACAGTATCACACAGCTTTATAGTATAATTGATGTTATATTTATGTTTCTTGTCATGTATCACGTATATTTGTTATTACGTCTCACACAGATCTGGACTGCACCATCACACAGCCTTGTGGAATAGATGTATTATATGTCTTGTTATGTATCAAGGATACTTTTTAACGTTGTTTCAAATAGATCTAGACTACAGTATCACACAGCCTTATATAATTATTTGTGTATTATTTAAACAGTTAAACCTGCTAACAGCCCCATCTATGTACATGTTTGAGTGTTGTAACTTCGTTAAAAGTCATAAATATTTATTTAAAACATGTGAAGACCACTATAAGTTCAATACACGTTATCCTGGTCGACTGTTAATACCTTCGATAGAAACGGAGCAATATACGAGAAGCTGATATCCAATGACCATCAAATTTTTAATAAATTACCAAATTACATGAAAGATCTGCCTGTAAATATTTTCTGCAGAAACTTAGCTGGTTGAAAGACATGTGTTTCTACAGTGTCCAGGAACATCTAGAGATGTCATTATTATGATAGCAAATAATGCAAATAACTCAGACATGATGAACATACAGTTGATAATTAATAATAACATTGATATATTTATCGACATTTTCCTTTCATTTTGACATTATCTATTTAGTATTATTGACATTGCAAGACATTTTTTTATTTTGTTTGAAGAATTGTGTTAATTTGTTTATTCATTTTAAAAATGTAATTTTCTGCATGTAGTCTCACATGCCAGCAATGGCGAATATGAGGATGCGATTTAATGTCATCTACCACCAATATGTAACCATATTCTTTGATGTTCATATTATTATTATTCTTGTAAATTTACTATTGAAGTCTCTTACTTCGTTGATATTAAATTAGGACCTTTATCACACAGTCATCCTATTTATATACCATCACACAGCTGTCTTTCATTTATATAGACTTGATCACATAGCCGTCTTCATTTATATGGACTTGGTCACAAAGCCGTCCTCATTTATATGGACTTGATCACAAAGCCATCCTCATTTATATGGACTTGATCACACAGCCGTCCTATTTATATGGACTTGATCACACAGCCGTCCTATTTACATGGACTTGATCACACAGCCGTCCTATTTATATGGACTTGATCACACAGCCGTCCTATTTATATGGACTTGATCACACAGCCGTCCTATTTATATGGACTTGATCACACAGCCGTCCTATTTATATGGACTTGATCACACAGCCGTCCTATTTATATGGACTTGATCACACAGCCGTCCTATTTATATGGACTTGATCACACAGCCGTCCTATTTACATGGACTTGATCACACAGCCGTCCTATTTATATGGACTTGATCACACAGCCGTCCTATTTATATGGACTTGATCACACAGCCGTCCTATTTATATGGACTCGATCACACAGCCGTCCTATTTATATGGACTTGATCACACAGCCGTCCTATTTATATGGACTTGATCACACAGCCGTCCTATTTATATGGACTCGATCACACAGCCGTCCTATTTATATGGACTTGATCACACAGCCGTCCCCTTTTAGCTATCCACTATAGACTTTGTTTTTGTTATTCTAATCCGACTTCTAATGTCTAATGTATTTTGTACAATTTTATTATTCTGTTATTCTATCAATCTTAATTTGATTTTCATTTGAATGATTTTTTAAACTTAACATGCAACGTATGATATACTTACATTGGTTAATAATGATCTATTCTATTACTTCTGCAAGACAATCAGTCAATGATGTGCATATTTGTAATTGGTGTAGCACATGCCATATTTCCATTGTAACTAGATAATGTTGGTGTTGACAATATTGGTGTTGACACTGTTGGTGTTTACGCTGTTAATATGCTTTAAAACTTGAATGAAATAAATAGACTTAGTCTCACAGCCATGTCATTATGATATAGGTTATGCAGTTGTCCTGACTGACCAATACTCATAGCACAGTTACTTGTTATCATTATGTCCTCTGTACATTAAAAATAATAAATATCAATTATTTATTGATTTCTTTCAATGTGAAGATCGTTTGTAGTTGTTTTTAGTATTCAGCAACTTCTGGGGGCGACTGCAGGTACCCAGTGAAGTTAAAGCTTTAAGATTCATAAAATTTTAGAAGACTGGTTGCTTGAAATATGTTTTAATCCATTACGGACTTTTCATTCACCCGTTGTAATAGATCGATAGATAAATTATTGATAATTTAGGGTCCTCATTATCTATACTAATATGATAAAGCTGAAGAGTTTGTTTGTTTGTTTTGACGCGCGAATCTCGGGAACTACTGGTACGAATTGAGAAATTCTTACATTCTGTTTGGTTATAGGCTATATGTCATCGCGTTACTACCTAGAAGAGCGGAACAGTAACATAAATGTGAACAAATCGGGCAAATCCATAGATTATTGTAGATCTATTTCTAGTCATAAGACATTTAGTGGTCGTAATCACAATATTCTAGTAACAAAAATTAT
Organism: Cybosia mesomella; assembly: GCA_946251805.1. Classification (NCBI taxonomy): domain Eukaryota; kingdom Metazoa; phylum Arthropoda; class Insecta; order Lepidoptera; family Erebidae; genus Cybosia; species Cybosia mesomella. The sequence continues at coordinate 28,728,329 of OX276408.1, forward strand.
TATTAATCATTCCTTTGACAGCTTATTCACATTTATTAAAGTGAACAGGACTACTTGATCGCAATATTTTTCACAAATTCTATTTGGAAAGTTTTAGAGTAACACACCTTGCCATTCAATGCAATATTTACAATACTTGGATTAGTCATCCCTTGTTGTGTTGTGTTCATCTTGCAAGTATGTAATGTTGAACTCAAAACTGCCAATCAATTTGAAAAACTGAACTCTTCACAACCGAGCTTTTGCGAGTCTCGTAATTTCTACTATGTATTTCTATAACTGTAAACATTTATGTCTAACGACACGTATTACACTCATCTATTTCACAAAAATCAATATTCGCAAATGTAGCAAATTTTTGTTTTCTTGTCAGGGTAGGTACTTTAACATCTAACTATCGGTATCTACCGTGTACTAATCCGTATTGCCTATGTTTATCACTCGTAGTTGGTACGATTTTTGTGTTTAAACAGTTTGATGAATAAAATAATAAATTGCTCTCGTAACTAGCAAAGTATTCAATGGTGTATAGTGTTCTGTGTAAATACAAGCATCGCAACAACAGCTCCTCATGTTAATAGTGAAACTTTTACATCTACACTAATATTATTAAGAGAGAATATTTGTATTTTGGATGGTTGTATGTAACGAATAAAAATAAAAACTATTGGACCGATTTCAAAAATTCTTTTACCGTTGGGGTGAGACATTATCACCGAGTAACATTGGCTATTTTCACTACTAGAAAAATTAGAGGTCCTTAGAAATCCCTACTAAAATCAACTCGAAGGTATAAAAATATTAGTCATAAAATCTTTCATCGCATGCGCTGCGGTAAGTATTGATGATAGAGCAATGTTCTACAATATTATAGAACATATCAATATTTACAAAAAACTTCGCGAGACCTTATGTCCACTACTCGTATTGTAGTAATGTCAATATAACTACTTTTTTACATTTTTAAAGTTAATAGGAATGTCCATCAAAATCAGACAATGCTATCCATATTTGTATTAATTCTTATCCACATATATGATTGCGTATTCAAGACTGTTTCAATACCTGTTGATTACTTTTGGTATTATTGAAATCGGAACATTCCATTCAGAAGATGTTAGGAAATTAAGGATACGACATAGTTCGTTGGTCGCGATCATCGACATCTACGCGGGCGGAACCGCGGGCAACGGCTAGTAGTCAGATGCAAACTAAGAACTTAACGCTTGAGAAGTTGGTACCTACGTACCTGGTTCACTTTTGGATGGATGGTTGTCAAATAACTATTTATATTGTTTAGATTAACATTCGTCGGTATGAAGTTTAAATCGTACTTTGCTTAGTGACAGTGTATGTAAACCTCGAAGCGTTTGACTAGTTTAAACTCGGAAGTGTGTTCAGAACAGAAGCAGATGATGTTTTGTATGTATGTAGGTTAACTTACAGCCGTAATTTCTAAGTCTCTAGTATAAACTAGGTAGACCTCTCGTATTCGTAATTATCAGCCAACAATCGATTATTAATCGAAACAAATTTTACAAACAATGCGGATAGAGTTTTAGAATGCAAATAGTAGTCAACTATACATTCCGTACCAGTAGCGTGTGCTGGGGCCTCCGTAATTCGTGATGCAAAGAAGTAGTATACTACGCAGCTATGGAAGCGGGCTGCGAAGTACCGGCTGCATAGCAGCAGGTGGCAGCGGCTGGGCCATCCCGCCAGTTGTAGCAGGTCCTCGGCGCGGGCGGCGCTTGCTGCTGTCCCTTACTGCCAGGTCGATTTTGCTCCCAATGTTTTTGATGTGTAAATGTATAAAGAGATTATTATTATTCTACCTTCATAGAATTTTCAAAAGATGATAAAATCCTTGGATTTTTTTTTCGTTTCATCATTTTCTCGTAGGCGGTCAACAAATAAGTGGAACGGGGAAATGCTTTTGTTAACCTATCTTTCCAATTAGTTCACGAGGTGCCGTAATCATCCAGATCGTTATGTTATTCCCGTGCTACGCCACGAAGACGAATTTGTATGGAAAAAATATTGTCACACTCACTAACTTCGTAGAGGCTCCTAGCTACTCGATTTTGTGTAACCAACCTTTTACATTTGTGCATAGAAAAGCAGAAGTTCAGGATCAAACTTAGGGATGATTTCAGCGTCCAAATGTGTGCCCTCTTTTTCTTAGTTGAACTAAAATGCTATGGTGGTTAGCTGAAGTCTCGCTGGATATTCATTTCCTCGAACTGCTGGAGTGTGGTGGCATTCTTATTTTGTTCTATCCCACTTCTGAAGTGTAACGAAGAGGAATAGGCCGAGATTGGGCGAAGATGTATATTTGGAATAATAGGCAGCGTCAATACAGTTGTTGTTTATTCAGCGTCTTACAGCGAACTGAGAGCTCAAATGATTGTACATCGTGTTTTTATAACCGCGTACAATGATACCCACTCAAAAAATATATGTCTCGATACATCGTTATTCATGTAGAATATACTGCTTCCGGGCTATGGAAGCCTTAAGATTTATATACATCGTTATTCAATTTAGCACTATTAATGACTAATCAGAAATTAACTTTTAAAACAATAATCTGAAATCTATATAACTTAATTAAATACTAATTATAAGGAATGCAGAATTAGACTGACGGTGATGTCACTACTTCCCCTAGTCTCTTCACGTTTGTAACATTACTTTATTAGAGCGGAGCGCACACCACTGGTACATGCAACCACAACACTTATCGGCAATCAGTTATTGTAGCTCCTAGGAAGTGTCGCCTAGAAGTCTAATCTATATGGTTCCGCATAAATGTATTTTTTTTAAGAATATTAGTAACCGAAATTACTAATATTCCCCCTAACCCCTCCAGCTAAGCTAAATTGCTTGTGTTAGGAGTGGGTTCACGTCGGTAGTGTAATAGCCAGGACTTCTCGATCGTAGGGTCCACTTCTTAACCACTAAGCTACCGACGCTTCTAAGGTTATTTGCTGACAATGAAGCATCGATCGTAAATGCTAAATAGTGGCGTACTTACTTTAGTACACAGTCTAAGCTAAGGCATGTACACTACTAGCTACCCAGTGTCGAGCAATTTAGTTTATCCAAGGGTTGTAGTGCGGTGCTGATAATAGACGTCACAAGAATCGACCAATCACAATGCTTCTAGTTCACGTCTCTCTCTCAGTGAAAATGCATCCTAAGGGCTTGCTAAGAGACACCGACCGTTTATGTGACTTCAGTCAACGCAAGTGACTGCACTTCACACCTATGACGGAAATAGAGAAATTCTCATATTACAGTTGTGTACACGAGCGTACCGTTGATTGAGCCACTAGTGGCGCTATTGTCCGCGAGTGTACGTGCCCTACGAGCACATACAGAGAAGCGTACGCCTCTGTGAATAGCGTCCTAATTGAGAGCGTGTGACGTCACAGAGCCAGCGCCGTACCCTCCCGGCGTCGCGGGGCTCCAGTGCTCCACCTGCGGCGGGCGAGCGCGCGGTGGAGCCGGCGAGTGGCGAGTGGCGAGTGGCGAGTGGCGAGTGGCGAGTGGCGAGTGGCGAGCCTAACGTCTGTTCGAGTTTTGCATCACAGTTAACACCCGACTTAGTTGATTTGATTGTGTACTTGCCTCATTGTGATTGCATTATCTTTTGGAGTATTCCGGCTGTGAAGATTACTTTATGTGAAAATACTGTTCGCGAAAATATTCACAATGTAGCCGACTTACTCCTTTTATACGACTAAGGCAGCAAAGAAGCAAACGGCACATCAAAGGGTATGATTTGATGATTGAGGCATTGCTCGCGCTCGGTACCTTGGGAAGAAAGGCCTGGGGGAGTTGCACCAACTATAGTTATAGAGTTTTTGGCTTCTTAACGCCGATATAGGATAAGAGGGTGGTACTTCTCGGTCGAGCCTAGATACTACCTCTAACCCCTCCCCCAAACCGGGGCAAGACGGGGACAAACTTCCCAAACCCGAGGGGGCCATCTCGAAACCGGAGATGGCCCAGGGACAGTCGGGGTGCGAGGGATATGCTTTATGGGCAACCTTACACCCCGGCGTCTGCAGACCCAAGACGGTGTGCGGTTTTAGTCGGTTCAAGCCCGACATAACCGCCCCCGCTGGCACGCGGGGGGGTATCCGAAAGGATTTCCGCAAAAAAAATAAAAAAAATAAAAAAAGATACTACCTCTAAAACTTGACGAAGAAAGACAGTTTTGACGCTGTATAACATCTAAAGGAGCTCTTTAACCGCCACCAGCGAGCGGGCTGCGAGCGCCGCGGTGGCCGCGCCGAAGTGACGCTGTCCCAGAATAAATATTGTCACAATAGAGTTTTGACGTCAAACGTCTGAACAGCGACAAGAATAGTGAATAAGCAGCGACCTCCCCTGAGACACTCGATACTTGCTTGCTGCGACAGCGCGCCGCCCCGCCGCCCCGCCGCCCCGCCGCCCCGCCGCCCCGCACTGCCGCGGTGTCTGCCCGGCGATGTATTCCACACAAACTTCACGAGTCTCGCGCGAAGCAAATGCACATGTCGCCAGTTCTCCAGTCCCTAACGACTCGGACACGAATTCAAGTTAACTCTCCAACAAACTTATTTCATGAAGACTGCTTCGCCAAAATGAAGCCTAATGTCTTGTAATAGGGCGATTGAGGAGTTAGGTGACGTTCGTAGTTATTTACCTGCGATGTTTGGTCAGGGCGGGCGCGCCGTGAGCGCTCAGGGCAAACAACTGAGGAATTTTACCACCGCGACACGAAAGAGGTTCAGTGTCTATGAGGCTGGTCGTCCACGCCATGATTGAAAAGAATGAACTGTATTGTTCGCTGTGGTCGCCCGCGTCTGCTTCGAGCGCCCCTTGAATGCCACTGTGCCAGTGGTCGTACCGGTGCGTCAGAGTGGCCGATATTTTTAATGATTACTTCATAATATCTTAAAAAGTATCATCCGTTCTAAGTACCTTCATTTCTTTTTATTTCTTTTTTCGTGCGGAAATCCCTTCGGATACCCCCCCAACTTATGAATACTTTATGCCTCAAAAATGAAATGTTCTCTATCTTAAAAAAGATCCATTCATTTGGGTTGATTTTAACCCATTACCGTCCGAGTTTTATTTTACTGTACTCGGGAGATTACAACAGGCACTTATATTCAATTTTTACAGGTATTTTCATACATTTTGCAATGATGAATCGTTACGTTTTTACGAGCCAAAATGATTATTCAAGATTAGTAGGAGCCCTTGAATCGATAATGGCTGATGGCAATGACAATTTGGAGTATGATGTGTTATTGTTACCACCTGAACCGGCGGTTGTAAGTGATTAAGAAGAGCCAGACCTCTAAAAAGAACCAGAATGCAGGATTCCAATGATGGCTTCTACATCTAACTAAACTTACATATATATAAATACCGGTATCCGGTACCAGACCGGTATCCGATAAAATACCGGCAGGCCGGCAAGTTTGCGTCGTTGTTCAAGGCTCTGGAGCCTTTTCTCAACGAGTGCATCGTTGTTTATGACTCCTCTTGGCCCGTCTCTATTGTCTCCAACGCTTCGAAGTGGTTTTTAGCTGAGCCTTCACATAGATACGAACCTGCGCTTGATATAAGTTTAGTATCTGTTCAAGTGTATGTGAAGTACTTACTGTCGCACCTTAGACAGGGTGCCCAGATTTTTAGCAGCCACTTGAGCTTTAGCTTCGGTGTAAGACCCAAAGTTGAGGGTGGATGTCAGAGTTACGCCAAGAAGCTTGAGACGGTCGGCTATCGGCGGCGCGGATGCATTTCGGAAAGTAGGGCTTGGCTGAAATTGATCTCGGCAGAGGAAGTTCACGCCTGGGTTCTAGTAGCATTGAGTTGGACCAAGCTAACGACATACTTTTTATCAGCAGTTAATGGGTTAAACCAGATCACGTTCATAGCTTATCAACGCTTTTAATTCACGTTGTTACTAATTTGAAACATAACAAAGTGAGACAGTAAAAATGGACGTTTCTGTGAATTGGTTCCGGATTTAGTTTCCCTTTTTGTTTATCTGTATTTATACAAAGCTGTCGCGACACTGTACTTATAAATGAATGTATTTATAAAAAATATGTTTCGAAATATGTTTATCCGCATTCTAAAACCCATAATACAAGCCATTTAAGCTTTGCTTACTTTGGGTCTAGATAGTAGTGCATCACAGAATAGATAATAGTAACTGTGTAGAACGTCCAAGGATTCTATTTTATTTATTTACATATCCTCGTCTTCTGAAGAAGATATGGTAACAATTCGGCCTGTATGTTGGCACATCGTGTCACCCTTCGACTCCTCTATATAATTTTAATCCTGTCCGCGCCTTATCTCTCCCACGCCTGTCCCACGCCCTTTCCGCGCCTGTCCCTCGCCCGCGCCATACGTCATACGTCTTTTCTGTATAATTCACGACTTAAGAAGCTCTCTGAAAAATGTCAGAGGCGCGGAATCGTGGCGGCGTGCTCCGACATGCACGATCGCCCGAAGTTATACCGGACCACTTCCCTGATAGCTTTTTGCCGACTATTACCCTCCCCTCGCACCGTTCAGCCTCGTTTCTTTAAGAAATCGGCTGAATCATCGTCGCCGGTCTCGTGCCCGCTTCTTATAGGAAAAAAGCGGAATCGAATCACAATCGAGTCAGTTCAGCTCCATCAACGAGGCCGGCGGTGGAAAGCGATGAACAAAAAGCATCGAGGGTCGTTTTGCACAACGCGCGACACCGGAGCGCACTCGAGCGCGGAGTGCGGCGCTCGGGGCGAAGGGCGTCGTGACGTCACGACGATACTTCACCATGTCGAATTTATCGGCTGCTGCAACCCGCCTCGCGCCTCGCGCCTCGCGCCTCGCGCCTCGCGCCTCGCGCCTCGCGCCTCGCGCCTCGCGCCTCGCGCCTCGCGCCTCGCGCCTCGCGCCGTGTATCAATCTGACGACGCGCGTACATGGCGCTAATGGCAGCGCTCGCGTTTATCCTTCCGCTCGCCCGAATGAGTAGCAGTTTCGAACAAGTCACTCGGTTCAACGCATCGCTAGATGCGCGGAATAAATTTTAATTACATTTTACTTTCCCTAACCTAACCCGGCAACGGGTTAGGTTGTCGGGTCAGATTAAGAATAAACCGATTGTGAGTATAGATTCAAATTGACCACGAGGGATGGTCACACTCGGCAATTTTTTTGACACTGTTATACCATATACACAATACAGCCGCCGGAATCCGGTGGCTCGTATCAAAATTGGTGATTTTTTCTGTAGGATACCATTAAAGAGTGCAAATAAAGTCGACAGCGGCTTGCCGCGCGTCTACACCCGCGCCGCAGTAGCATTAGCGCCTGTTTATTTTTCCGAGACGCGTACTGTGGGAACTTTTGTATCGCGCAGCTCATGTTGTTATGTGTTTATGTTTTTTTATGCGCCATAAAGGAAGTTCAGCAGAAATATCTGACATACGAGCGTGTTTGTCGAGCGAGGAACGCAATCCCATGTGTGGGCTCCCCCGGCCGCGCAGCATGTAACGAGAGCCGCCCGGCTGGCTCAAGCGGATGGCGGCAGGGCGCTTCGTCGGCCGACATTTTTGTATTTACGACTACATTTGTATGTGTTTACATTGTAAAAGGGTGCACGCGCATTAAATACTAGCGCGTTATTCTGTACGTTGAACAAACTCGAATAAACAGATATCGGCAAGTGTCCCCGCCGCGGCCTGCCGGAAAGGAGACTCAATAGGCGACCATCACGCGGTGTGCACCAACAACGAGTGGCGTGGCGCGGAGCGGCCAGTGCTGCCAGATGTTCTCTGTCGTCCTGTTGTGGCGAGATGCATGTGCCCGTGCTTCGCCTCGGGACTCGAACCCACTCTACATGCCTGCTGCTATTGTCTGTGAGCCCAATAATCTATACTATCTACTCGTATAAGTACGTATATGATAAAGAAAGAAGCCGAAGCCGGAGCCGCGCGCCCGGTCGGACTCGGATCACTGGGTCCCCGCGCCCCCTCCCTGGGGGCGCACATGTGGAAGTGCAATTATACGAGTGGTTCGGGTCGGAATCTTGTGCGCTTATTATAATTGGCCCCGGGGCAGCGTGGAGCCGCGCCGCCACTCCGGCTACAACCGGGCGTGTTGATTATCTAACATTAATAGCATAGCACACGTGATTTTGTAGACTGCTATATTTTAATACAGCTAAATTGCATATTCAAATGTTAGACAATTGGCTAAAATAACGTTCAAGTAAAGCATCAGGGTTCATTCGTTCCCGCTGTCCACCTGTGCCCACGGGGGGTGATTTGGTAAACATCACAGAAACACGTAATTATCCATTTATTCCTTAGCTGCAGCTGGTTTGAATTTTTTCGTTCCTGGCTCCAACTGTAGATCAATGTTCGGCATACGAATGGGAACTCGGTTTGAGATCATATACAAAGCGAATTTTTCAACTAGGCGTGGATGGCCAAATCCTAAACTATGAGGAATAGCGACAAATGTTCAAAGGAGTCTTCGGTCCAATTTAGATGAAAACTAAAAATGTATTATTGGATTTAAAGAAATCAATAATCCTAGCCAAGAATCGAACCAACTCATTTTGAAAACCAACGAGTCAACCTGTATTATTACACCATTCAATAGTGTCGCTAATAGGAAAAGGATTCTGGAAAGTAATAACATCCTGTAAACTCAAGGAAAGAACCCAATTTTAACAAAATACTTTTTTCTCACACTTTACTTAGATTATACCTACCTAAGTACATATTTGCTTAGATTGTACCTACCTAAGTACATAAAGTATATATTTACTTAGATTGTACCTACCTAAGTACATACATATTTGCTTAGATTGTACCTACCTAAGTACATAAAGTATATATTTACTTAGATTGTACCTACCTAAGTACATACATATTTACTTAGATTGTACCTACCTAAGTACATACATATTTACTTAGATTGTACCTTTTTTTTTTTTTTTCGTGCGGAAATCCCTTCGGATACCCCCCGCCGGCCAGCGGGGGCGGTTATGTCGGGCTTGAACCGACTAAAACCGCACGCCGTCTCGGGTCTACAGACGTCGGAGTGTAAGGTTGCCCATACGCGACCTCCGGCGCCTGAGTGGCCTGCGACGCGCGGCGTATTAGTTATGTTACATTACACTCATTCGTTTCATCGGCTCATCAGCAGTTAAGCTCCTTCCTCAAGTTTATCTTTATGTTGGCCGTATGTTATTACTTCCCAAAGTTCAGTCCTTATCAGCGGCACTGTGGAATGGTGTTCTTTTTCAAAATCAAGGGTTTGATTTCTGGCTAGGAAAACTGATTTTTCAATCTAATGTTGCAGTTTTAGTTTTGATCAAAATCGGAACCGACACTCTGTTGAACATATTTTGCTACTCTTCACAGTTTTGGATTTGGCCATCCACACACAGATGAAAAATTCACGCTGTATATTATGTATCATTCATCATCATCATCAACCTATTCTAGTCCACTGCTGGACATAGATCTCCCCTAATGAGCGCCATAGCGCCCTGTCTTCAGCTTGCCGCATCCAGCATCTGCCCGCAGTCTTTCGCAGATCGTCATCCCACCTGGCCGGAGGGCGTCCTACACTACGTTTGCCGAGTCGCGGTCTCCACTCAAGAACACGTTTACCCCAGCGGTTGTCGGTTCTTCGCGAGATATGGCCGGCCCACTGCCACTTCAGCTTGCTTATTCTTTGAGCTATGTCGATAACCTTGGTTCTCTGTCGGATGTATTCGTTACGAATCCTATCCTTCAGAGAAACTCCGAGCATAGCTCTTTCCATAGCTCGCTGAGCGACTTTGAACTGGTGGACCAGCCCTACCGTGAGTGTCCACGTCTCAGCTCCGTAGGTCATTACGGGTAGGACGCACTGATTGAAAACTTTCGTTTTCAAACACTGCGGTATGGATGACGAGAAAACCCGACGTAGTTTCCCAAACGCTGCCCAGCCTAGCTGGATCCTCCTCTTGGCCTCCTTCTCAAAATTGTTTTTACCCAACTGCACAATCTGCCCGAGGTAAGTGTACTCAGAAACAATTTCAAGAAGGTGGCCATCCACGACGACCGGTCCTGGATCAATGTGGCCATTGATCAAGACTTTGGTTTTATCCAAATTCATGCCAAGACCGATGCGTCGCGAGGCTGAAGCTAGGCCGTCCAGCATCTGGGTTAGCTCCTCTAGCGACTCCGCCATTAAGACTATGTCATCAGCGAATCGCAGGTGTGAGATGTAGTCGCCGTTTATATTTATGCCCTTACCTTTCCAGTCCAGCGTCTTAAACATATCTTCCAATGCGCTCGTGAACAGTTTCGGGGATATGACATCCCCCTGTCTCACTCCTCTGCGCAATTGGATGGGTTTAGACTGCTGACCCTGTACTTGGACACTCATAGTGGCGGCTTCGTACAGGCATCTCAGCACCTCGACATAACGATAGTCTACTTGACATCGCTGTAAGGATTCCAGAACAGCCCAAGTTTCAACGGAGTCAAATGCCTTTTCATAGTCCACAAAAGCGAGACACAGGGGCTGATTATACTCTTCGGACTTCTGTATAATCTGCCTCACTGTGTGAATGTGGTCTATGGTGCCATATCCTCCGCGGAACCCAGCCTGTTCCGGTGGCTGGAACTCGTCGAGTCTCCTGGCGAGACGATTCGTGACCACTCGTGAAAATAGCTTATAGACGTGGCTCAGGAGTGTGATGGGTCTGTAGTTTTTAAGGAAGGTCTTATCACCCTTCTTAAAAAAGAGAACAACCAAACTCCCGCTCCACGCCTTAGGAGTTCTCCCACTGTGAAGGACGGCGTTAAAGAGCTTCTGTAACTCCTGTATGACAGGAGCTCCTCCTGCCTTCAGAAGCTCTGAAGTAATTCCATCCTCACCGGGGGCTTTTCCATTTTTAAGCTGCTTCAGAGCTAACACGATCTCGTCTTGACTGATATCAGGCAGTTCGTCGGTATAGTGGCGTGTCAGGGTGGCTCTGGAATCATGGTCGTCTCGTCGAGGACGGGGAGCATGTGCAGTATACAGACGGCCATAGAAATCCTCTATCTCGGCGGAGATCTCCGGCTTCGATAAGACGGTCCTCCCATCATGCGTTATGAGCTTCGTCAGATGGCTCCTTCCAAGCTGCTGAGTGAATACTTTGGACCCTCGGTTTCGCTCTATCGCCTCTTCAATGAGGCGTGTGTTGGAGCTCCGAAGGTCGCGCCGTACCATCTTCGCAATTTCCTTGTTTAGGTGTGACCTGTCTGACGAAGTCGCTTGGGTGGTTTCCCGTCTTCTTGCCATCAGCCCCAGAGTCTCATCCGAGAGTTTGGACTTCCTGCCAGTGCGCTGTTTTTTGCAGAACTTGATGCCCTCGTCTCTCAGCGTTTCGACCAGATTGTGTAGGGTCTCGTCAGCGTCATCAGTGGGTTCCAAGGCAACAAATCTTTCCCCGAGAAGCTGCTGGAACTTCTCGGTGCCCGCCATGATTTGGGTTGGGTTAGGTCGGAGCGTGGACATCATCAAACGGTTTCTTTCAAGCTTTAGGTTGATATTCAGAGAGCCTCGGAGCAGTCGGTGATCAGATCCGGTATTAAACCTGTTGATCACTGAGACATCTCTGAATATGTGCTTGCTATCCGTCATGATGAAGTCGATCTCATTTTTTGTCACAGCGTCGGGGCTTTGCCATGTCCACTTCCTTTGAGGCTGTTTCTTAAAGAAGGAATTCATTAAGAATAGTCCCTCTTTCTCAAGGAAGTTGACAAGCATTTGTCCCCTGTGATTCCTAACTCCATAACCATGCGGGCCTATACGGGATTCGTACCCAGACTGGGTACCCACCTTGCCGTTAAAGTCCCCCATAACAACGTTGAAGTGAGCCTTAGTGGTGTTGTGCAAGGCTTTGGATATGTCTTCATACATATCCTCCACTTCATCATCCGAGTGTGCCGAGGTCGGTGCGTAGACCTGAATAACCTTCATGCTATACCGCTTGGATAGCCGAAGGATCAGGTACGCTACCCTGTTCGACACGATGGAGATTTCTTGAACGTTGTTAGAGAGGGCCCTATTGACGAGGAAACCTACGCCACCCTGGGATGTTTTATTACCCTCGCGAAAGTAGAGAAGATGGCCCGAGTCAAGGGTTACGGTGTCCTCTCCCTCTCTACGGACTTCGCATAACCCGAGAACATGCCATTTAATGTTCTCTAACTCCACTTCCAACTGCGCTAGATGATGGTCAAGCCTCAGAGTGCGTCCGTTATACGTAGCCAGGGTCAGTTTGTGAAGGGTTTGGTAGCCTATTGTAGCCCGGGGATTCTTAGCACCCCCTGCCCCGCCGTTACCATGGCCGCTACCATGACCAGGGATAGCGAGGCGGCCGGGAACTGGGGGCCATCTTTTGGCTGTTTCCTTCATTTGGGGGTAGTGCCCATAATCCCCACGCTGGGCAGGCGGGTTGGGGATCGCAGTTTGTTGGAGGGGTTGTTCTGCGGGGGTGCTGCTGCCCGCCCCCGGATATGTCCCTTAGTCGCCTCTTACGACACCCACGGGAAGACTTGGGTTGGTGCTATTCTCTTCTAGGCCGGCACCACACAGCCATTGATCAACGAATATAGATTGATTATCAAAATCAAAATGGCTGTCCTGTAATTTAATATAATATTTATGAGACTGTATGAATGTGTGTACACTAACTTGTCTTGAAAATGTTTTGCACCTAAATCAATTACATGAGTAAAGCACCAGCATTTGTTACCATTCTAGGGACAATCTCGGGAAATAGTGGCCACTACTTTTTGGACGTCACCTCAGCTTACCATCAGGCGGGGTGCAGTCAATTTGACGGACTAAATAAGAAAAACATTAAGTAAAAGATGCCCATCATTTCTTCTAAGCTTTGTAATGAAGAGTACCTGGGTAACCTAGTACGAATCTGTCCATTCCCGAATCTGTCTTACACCGGGGTTTACTTCACGAGGTTAATGGCCCATGGATGAGGACAAAACTTACGGGAGGAACTGGATCTGGATTCGTTATCGACTACTTGGACCAGTAGCGTAACTATACCATCTGCGGACCGTGGCAATCTTTTTGGATGAGGCCCTCCGGCGTCCCAGTAACATTAGTCACGTTAGAATTTAATTTTAATAAACCACTGATGTAAGTAGTTACCCAAAACTATTAATAATATTATGCGCATTTTAGTTAAATATCTAATAAGTTTTATTTTCAAGAGCATAGGTTTACTTATACAAATATTAGGTTCTTACATATGAAATTGGCGTTTTGTCGTACTGGACACTTTGATCTCAAATATCTCCTCCTTGGTTAGGAATTCCAATTTCAAATTTATACAGCTATTTACTCATGCTTTTGTGTTTTGTAAACCGTAATTCATTTGTTCTTTCCTCTTTTGGTTTTTTCTTTGCGTCACTCAGTTTACAAAATGGAAAACATGAAATATCGCGTTATTTACGAGTTCCATCGTGGCACCAGTGCTGCAGAAACGGCTCGAAGGATTTGTGTATGGCGGCGTTGTCGCAAAAGAAAACACAGTGCGTTTTTGGTTCCAACGTTTTCGTTCTGGGAATTTCGACCTGCAGAACAAGCCCGTGAACGGCCAGAGGCCAAAGTTGTTAATGAAGAATTGAAGGCTATTGTGGAAGCGGACCCATTGCAAAACACGTCCGAGTTAGCTGCAGGTTGCGGTGTTAGTGATAAAACTGTATTAATCCACTTGAAGCAAATTGGGAAGGTGAAAAAGCTTGAAAGGTCGCGCGTCGACTGCTGGGTTACATTACTCAACCGGCACAATAATGAAGGGATTTTAAATAAAATCATTACCTGTGGTGAAAAGTGGATGAACAATAATCAGAAACGCTCATCGCAATGGCTGAACCCTGGCAAACCAACCAAAGCAAGCCCCAAGCGAAAATAGATTGAAAAAAAAAATACATGTGAGCGTTTCGTGGACTAGTGTCGGTGTCGTTCACAGCTGCTTTCTTAAATCTGGCCAGATGATTACGGCGAATGTATATTGTCAGCAACTGCAAACCATGATGGAAAAGTTAGCTACTAAACAACCGAGGCTGGTCAATCGCTCTAGGCCACGGCTGCTTCAGGACAACGCTAGACCACACACCGCACAACAGACGGCTACCAAATTACAGGAGCTTTAATTGGAATGTCTAAGATATCCACCGGACTCCCCGGACCTTGCTCCAACAGTTTAGATTTTTTTTCGAAATTTGGATAAAGGGAAAAAAAACAATTCCGATGGGGCAGTCCAAAGCGCCTTCAAAGATTTTATTGATTTCCGTCCGAATGGTTTTTTAGTAAAGGGATCAATGAACTACCTATGAGATGGCAAAAGTGTATAGATAGCAATAGTACATACTTTGATTAAATATATATATTATATTTTAAAAAGTCGACTTTATGTTCCTCCCTTACAAAACACCAATTTCATATGCAAGGACCTAATATTTATAATGAAATAACAATTTACTCTCAATAAGATTTTTTTATTAACAAAATTCTTTTCTCGGAGCTATCTGTTCAAATCTATAACATCATCAAAGTTTAAAGATCGGGCCATAGAATGTTCAATAGACAGAACAGCCAAGTTACCTTAATCCTTTCTTGCGCCATAGAGTTTCTTAAATAGATTGATTGTAATTTTTAAGTACTTAAATACAAAATTTTGTTAAAAAGGTCAGGTTATTTCTGAGCTCGTAGCCTCTTGGGCCGGGGCCCTCTTGGGTCGGGGGCCCGTGGCATTTTGCCAGCCCTGCCACCCTATAGTTACGCCAATAACTTGGACCTTCTCTACAACCTTTTTATAAGTATTGTAACAATGCACATTGTACTTTTAAGAATATTAGTGGAATATGTAGTCGATTCCTTAGTTGATATCGATTCATAGTCTACTAATATTATCTGTATTCTTTCATCGACTCTGTCTATGTTAGCTGTGGTCAACCCTATCGGCTGTGGTTCATTATCTATGAACTCCCACCAAGTCGCTGCTTTCAGCCGACGTTATAAATTACGGTGCAGCGGTTTTGCGAGCCCCTAATTTTCTGCATCGCTACCACTAGTGCATAGCTGGTACTGAGCCGTTGGTCCGCCGAGCGAGTCACGCAGCGGTCGGTGCCAGCGCGACACGCCGGGCGGATACTACCTGATCTAAGTGCAGACTCCTAGCTGCCGCGGGCCGTCTTTCACATCTCTTAACTTCACTTCCTTAACTTCAATCTTAATAAAAATTATGCGTACTCACCCTTGAGGTCACATACAATTTATTACATTTAATATATGAAAGGTAAAACTAGTCTCATGTTTGATTTGCTATAACCTTATAAACCAACTACTAACTTCTAATAACTTGTAACTTATAATAAACCTTAAATTCAACTATCCCTGTTACAGTATTTCCTTTGTTAAATCAGAATTTAACGTCATCTTTCAGAAACTGGAATGTGTACAATAAGGTAAAGAATCGGACCGGACCTTGAACACTACTTTGGGGCATTCCAGTTTTGATTTGTTTAATTTCAGATTTAGGGTTTCATTGCTTCAGTAAATTGTGAGCAAGTTGCCGCTCCTCACCATCAAGTACCACTGCAGTGACAGGTAATTTAAGTATAAGTGGCATATGGCCAAATCGGATTATATTGTTCAAAATGATGGCCATTGTTCTTAAGTCTTAAGTTCTTAAGTCTTAAGGATTGTATTGCATACAGCATTAGGTACAACTTTACTGACCTCCGTCCTCCATGAGCGCAGGCCTGGGGGTGGCGGGTGAGGCCACCTGTCACCCCAGCAGAAGCAGGCCGGGACGGTGGGGCGACTAGCGCCCCTCCCCCAAACCGGGGCAAGACGGGGACACCGTGGTTCCCAAACCCGAGGGGGCCATCTCGAAACCGGAGATGGCCCAGGGTCAGTCGGGGTGCGAGGGATATGCTCTATGGGCAACCTTACACCCCGGCGTCTGTAGACCCGAGACGGCGTGCGGTTTTAGTCGGTTCAAGCCCGACATAACCGCCCCCGCTGGCACGCGGGGGGGTATCCGAAGGGATTTCCGCACGAAAAAAAAAAAAAAAAAAAAAAAGGTACAACTTTACTGCGATGCTGTTAGTGGTGAGATGGCCCAGGGTCAGCCGGGGTGCGAGGGATATGCTCTATGGGTAACCTTACACCCCGGCGTCTGAAGACCCGAGACGGCGTGCGGTTTTAGTCGGTGCAAGCCCGACATAACCACCCCCGCTGGCCGGCGGGGGGGTATCCGAAGGGATTTCCGCACGATAAAAAAAAAAAAGAAAAAAAAAGGTACAACTTTACTGATTCCGTTTTGATAAAAATATTATTAAATATACGTGTCTGTTTGTAGAAAACAAGTAGTCGTCATTGAGGTGTGTGATGGGTGGAAGGGGCCCGCCAAGCTCTTGTAGCCCCAGCCAACCTCACGTGCTAGCCTGTGTGCCTGTTGACGAACGGACGGGACTGGCGCAGGCTTACCTCTCCTCGCTGGCAGGTCGCATTCGCACCCATAAAAGCAAAGCAGGAGCCCGGGGGCTCCGAGGTGATAGTTTCAGACGACGGAATAATATTAAGATGGTGATGAAGACACGCCCCAGAGAACTAACCTAACCCTGGGGTTATCGTTCGAAGGCGTACCCGGGGTGCCCGGCAGTAGGCGCTTGGGGAGAACTCCGTGTGCTGTTAGTCGGTCCGATTCCGATACACCCATCTCATCGTTGGTGTCGATGGGGTGGAGCCGTGCCGAAAAAAGTAGCGACGGACAGACGCTTTACATGGCTGCAAACTGCAACCCTTGTTACCTCATGCGCTGTAATTCATTTTATTGGAAGCGCATTAGAGTTTCGTTTACAACGGCTGCTGCCGGCTGACACATCGTCGCGTTCCACACGCGGCACTTACTTTTTGCTCATCCAATGAAATTGGATACGCCTTAAAGAAACAATTTTTGTCGGCATCAATTTATTGCGCGTTAAACGACTACATACGGTTACCCATGCAAAATTTCAAGTATTCTCACTACGAGACGTGCGTAATGAAATAGAATCCGAGAGCCAGCCACTCCGAACGGCAAAGAGCAGCATCATCGTAATTAGTGTCTCGGAGCTGACGCTGTGGAAGTAGTCGTCTCCCGAGACGCGACTGGAGTGCGAGCGCGCGGGGTCCGCTGCTGCGCTCCACACAAGTTCGCGGTGTGATGATACGTACATACCGCTCGCAGTGTGCACCTACATATACACTCAGCACCGACTTGACAATGGCTGATAATAATGTAGTTGGACGTGGTTGGGCCACTCAGCGCTGCCTGGCGGGTACTTCACTCCCGCAGCCAGCAACTACATTTTGTACATTTAGCTTAATCATCATAAGCTTGGCGGTGTTCTCCGGTGTACGCTTACGTCTCCTTCATTGGATACGGCTTTTATGGGACCGGCCGCCGCCGTACGAGTTCCCAACGCCAGAAGGGAAGTCTACGCCAGAGCCTCTTCCGTCAATCAACGGGTATACTAATTGGCAGATGACGTTGGCTTGAGTCCGACGGACTTATGGGCCATGCACCCCGCACTCAAATTAGTATGAATACTTTTAGCAGCTATTAAGTGTGCTCTTAGGTAGACTTCGAAAAAGAATACTAGGCCAGTCCATCGTGAATGTCATGGAAAAATTTTCAATAGTTACTCCAAAAGTAAGCACTAGAAAAGTTTTTTCCCAAATCACGCTTCTATATCCCCGAAGTGGTAGGCAGGTATGTGATAAATAAACGTTGTGACACACGGCCGGAGCTGCGGAGGTGTGGATCGATTGTACCCTCAACTATAGTTCATTGGTGTGCATATTGTCGTTTGAGACGCACCGATGTTTCGGTAGAAGCCCCGCGTTGGGACAATAATGTCAAGCGCAAAAGAGTCTACAAATGGTTACCTGGTTTTCAAGTTCCCTGGTCCCTGGTAATTGTACTGAACAGCCAGGTAGTAGGTACCCGACGAGGCCCCGAGGGGGGTCAGTCGGGGTGCGAGTATTAGGTAATAATATTTAAGTAGATCAGCAAATTAACTATGTCTACAAATTTTGCTTGAGCCTCGGAGCAGTTTATACCGGTGGTATATTCCCCTCCCCTACCGCAGTACCAAGTACATATCGTACAATACGAGTACTACTGTTAAAACTACTCTTACCCACCGATCCGCTAGCATGCACACCAGTGGTTCGGCCGGAGAACCAGCCAATAAACGTTACGCTTCGTACTAGTACAGGCGACACAAATACCAAAACATTGCAACCTGTCCCACCCGAGAACAGTTTCATTGTTGGGCGGCGACTAAGTTTTCTTTGGAAAATGTTACCTAGCACATTATAATGTCCGGAAACAGCCCACAACTTTACAGCGGAGCGGTGCCATCGCCGGGTGTCGTCCGGCCGCGGCCCGAGCCTGCACATCTGAATTAAAACATTCTATGCGAGTCACGGAACACATTAAAACATTCGCATGTTAATTTCGCTCACCCCTTATCACATGTTAGTCGGTAGTCGTCTCCACTCTCCACAGAGCTGTTTCTTTCTGACAAGATACATTGCGTATTTTCTCTAAGAGTCTCATATGAAGTAAACTATAAAATCACCGATGTAACAGATAGTGAAAAGCGGGCCAGCCGCGCTCGAATTGCCGCGGTAAGTAAGATTTAGTGTTTAATTGTAGCGAAGAGGTCAAAGGCGATAAATAAAGAGCGCGGCGTGGAGCGCCACGTCGCCGTCGCCGGTCCCGGTCGGCCGGCCTGCGCGTTTGCACAGTTGAGTACACTCTCACTACAATAGACGTTTGATCGCGGGCCGTGTTCGCAACTAACTACTGTTTATTAAACAACAATACGGTTCGTTATATTTATTTGTCTTGTTAGAAAATTCAATTTAAGTGTGTTCCATATCCGCCACCCGCTGAGCTGCTAACGCTATGGGCGCACTGCTCGTCGTTCATATTGCTACGGATTGTGGTCGTACTCCTACTGCGTCGGTACTGTAAATGAGACAGCTTACGAGACAGCCAGAACGGCGTAACGGATCTGGATTAAATAGATTTAGTCTATCTATGCATATAATAAAACAATCAGGACGTTCTGCTACCCGAGTCATACTACAATCTTGACGATTTACTAGTTAAGACCATTTGCAATCTAGTCAATATTAATCTAGGACTATCAGTTATCCCGCATTTAAGCAATCAAGACGTTTTGCTACCCGAGTCATTCTACAATCTTGACGATTTACTAGTTAAGACCATTTGCAATCTAGTCAATATTAATCTAGGACTATCAGTTATCCCGCATTTAAGCAATCAAGACGTTTTGCTACCCGAGTCATTCTACAATCTTGACGATTTACAAGTTAAGACCATTTGCAATCTAGTCAATATTAATCTAGGACTATCAGTTATCCCGCATTTAAGCAATCAAGACGTTTTGCTACCCGAGTCATTCTACAATCTTGACGATTTACTAGTTAAGACCATTTGCAATCTAGTCAATATTAATCTAGGACTATCAGTTATCCCGCATTTAAGCAATCAAGACGTTTTGCTACCCGAGTCATTCTACAATCTTGACGATTTACTAGTTAAGACCATTTGCAATCTAGTCAATATTAATCTAGGACTATCATTTATCCCGCATTTAAGCAATCAAGACGTTTTGCTACCCGAGTCATTCTACAATCTTGACGATTTACTAGTTAAGACCATTTGCAATCTAGTCAATATTAATCTAGGACTATCATTTATCCCGCATTTAAGCAATCAAGACGTTTTGCTACCCGAGTCATACTACAATCTTGACGATTTACTAGTTAAGACCATTTGCAATCTAGTCAATATTAATCTAGGACTATCTGTTATCCCGCATTTAAGCAATCAAGACGTTTTGCTACCCGAGTCATTCTACAATCTTGACGATTTACTAGTTAAGACCATTTGCAATCTAGTCAATATTAACCTAGGACTATCAGTTATCCCGCATTTAAGCAATCAAGACGTTTTGCTATCCGAGTCATTCTACAATCTTGACGATTTACTAGTTAAGACCATTTGCAATCTAGTCAATATTAATCTAGGACTATCAGTTATCCCGCATTTAAGCAATCAAGACGTTTTGCTACCCGAGTCATTCTACAATCTTGACGATTTACTAGTTAAGACCATTTGCAATCTAGTCAATATTAATCTAGGACTATCATTTATCCCGCATTTAAGCAATCAAGACGTTTTGCTACCCGAGTCATTCTACAATCTTGACGATTTACTAGTTAAGACCATTTGCAATCTAGTCAATATTAATCTAGGACTATCATTTATCCCGCATTTAAGCAATCAAGACGTTTTGCTACCCGAGTCATACTACAATCTTGACGATTTACTAGTTAAGACCATTTGCAATCTAGTCAATATTAATCTAGGACTATCAGTTATCCCGCATTTAAGCAATCAAGACGTTTTGCTACCCGAGTCATTCTACAATCTTGACGATTTACTAGTTAAGACCATTTGCAATCTAGTCAATATTAATCTAGGACTATCAGTTATCCCGCATTTAAGCAATCAAGACGTTTTGCTACCCGAGTCATTCTACAATCTTGACGATTTACTAGTTAAGACCATTTGCAATCTAGTCTATATTAATCTAGGACTATCAGTTATCCCGCATTTAAGCAATCAAGACGTTTTGCTACCCGAGTCATTCTACAATCTTGACGATTTACTAGTTAAGACCATTTACTACCCAGTCGATATGAACCTAACCCATAAAATCGTCACGAGGTGAAAACTGTACATTGAATATCTTTCCAAAAAAATAAATGATGTGTGTTCTAGGAGCGATGTCGATGCCGAAAATTTAATTTTTAGAATTTTCGTCCATTTGTCTGCTTTTATTATCAATGTCCGATCATCACTTTAAAACTGCTGAACAGATTTGGCTGAAATTTTGCTTGGACTTTCTTCTAGAACATGGTCATAAACTGCGCTACATATCATCACGCTATTATAGGTATGATAGGAGCAGTAGAGGAAAATCGGTCCAAACTATTATTGATGATAGCTTTGTTATTAGAAGGTAGATCATTACGGAAGTTTGTAGTTCTGCAGAACTCACACATGGTCAAAATCCGGACTGTAACTCATTACGTTATATCTGGAACCTAATGAGCAGTACAACGTAAAATCTCGAAACCCTACAGAGTTACCCACGTATAAAAGATAGTGTAGTAACGCTTGTTACTTCACATGGTGGCCTAGTTGACATTGTTAGTTTAGGTGGCCAACTAAAAACAGAAACTAATTTTGTGCAATGAACATATTTTAAAATCAAAAGAATTCCGCATTACTCGAATCATCGTAAAATACTCGACCTCAATTTAGCTTTGTCTTATTAAGATGTAAAAAAATCATATATTAATCAATTTAGTTTCCGTTCACGAGTACACTTTAGTAACTTAATATTACGGGTAATCAACTCTAAACCTGTCTTCGCGAAACTCCTCTAACTATCTATGACTCTAGTCTATGCATTGACGCTAGCCAATGGTAAGCGTTATTTTTGAGATGTCAAAAATGTTTGATGTGGGGATAATGTCAAAAGATGAAAATACTCTTCAATCAGCTATGTGTTGCGGTTAGCAATCTTTTTGAGATAGCCATTTTTTACATGATATAATTTTGCATCTGGACGCATCTCGTCCAGCGTCATGTCTTGGTAAATGTTAAGCATAGTAAAACCATCTTCGTGAGAAGCTGAATCAGAAGAATTGCTGATTTGATTCTGGATGGCGTGCCACATGCCATGTCGGTGCGTGTGAGCATCTGCTTGACGTGACACCGTAGGCCAACGCGGAAGACGCCCGCGTTGTGTTCTTCCCCAACGATGGGGAGATGAAGGACGCCAAGGTGGTCTCGTCAGCGTCACGCTCGTCCAACACAACCTCGAGCCACGGGAGCGGATGTCAGCCGGCTAGGCCTGAGCGTTCGCCGGATTCTACGGGTGACGAACACAATACAAAAAGTATAGAATTTACTTATGGTATTTTTTTTACGAATAAGTGTCAACTTGTCTGTCTTTGTAAAACAATTGCGATGTAAAAATCTATTTTACCTTTTATTAAAATTAATTAGTTATTCCCACCAACTACGCCTTTTATTACAACATCTCTTCACCACTGCGATCACCGGTAATTACGTGACGTCCGGGGTACCCCACGTGAGTTATTTTTTCCTAATATCCTGGCCAGGTGTATTATCATTGTGCGCGATCGTTTTACGGCGCGAACCCCGAGGT
This sequence comes from Cybosia mesomella, assembly GCA_946251805.1. Taxonomy (NCBI): domain Eukaryota; kingdom Metazoa; phylum Arthropoda; class Insecta; order Lepidoptera; family Erebidae; genus Cybosia; species Cybosia mesomella. The sequence continues at coordinate 28,750,741 of OX276408.1, forward strand.
TCGGACACTAATAGTTTTGGGTGATGTTGGACGAATGTCCATTGTTTCTTGTGTAATAACATTTTTACAATAAACCTGTAAAGTAGAACCGCTTTTTTTCTTTTGTATTGCCCAAGTAAAACTGCCACAGATTCCTACAGCAGAACAAGAGGTCCTTGAGCCAATAGGCCTTTGCAGATGCCGAGAGCATATCCAACCTACCGAACACATTGTCGTATAAACGTTAAATCTAAAATTATAGCTTACAATACAACCGACCTCAAACCTAACCTTTCAAATATACCTCCCATCCTTTTTTATATGCGACAATATATAGTTGATAAGAGACTCATAAACATTTCATAATGAATATCATCACGCTATTATATTAAGGAATTGGGCAGAATTGATTTCAATATTACATATTTCTCTATCTATTTCGAACAAAAAGAAATGCACCACATTCACCTCATCCGGCCCGTTAAATAACCTGTTAGTATCGAGACTGTACAAATAAACATATCTCGATCTATTCCGAACTTAACGCGGACGAAGTCGCGGGCAACAGCTATACTAGTCTACTATAAAAGTAGCCAGTGTAAATACATATACATACAGTTGAAGCACAGCTGCGGAACTACATAGTTTCGAGTGTTAAATCACACAAAACGCATAAAAAGGAAATGTTGAATCAATATGAAAGCCATCGTTTACCTTCATTTATCATAAATGGTAGCCCTAGCCGGCCGCGAAAAAAGTATTGATACTTTGTGGTAGCGAGTACTTTTCCTTTCGATACCGATACTTTTCTATTCGATACTTTGTGTTTGATACTTATATTCAATGAGTAGGTAGTTTTTGGCAGGAATGGTAACGCTGTAACAGGGGTAGTTAAATTTAAGGTAGATTATAAGTTACAAGTTATTAGAAGTTAATTGTTGGTTTGATATAAGGTTATAGCAAATTAAACATGAGACTAGTTTTACCTTTCATATATTAAATTTTATTAAAAGTGGTCTCAAGGGTGAGTACACATAAATTCAATTAAGATTTGAAGTTAAAGAATTAAAAGAAGATGTGAGGACGTGAAGAACGACCCGCGGCAGCCAGGAGTCTGCACTTAGCTTAGGTCCCCTGCCCGGCGTGTCGCGCTGGCACCTACCGCTGCGTGACTCGCTCGGCGGATCTGAAAAGAGAAGCAAGGCTTTCAGTATGTGAATACATACTGCTAGTGCAGGCCGGGCATACCGAAGGCGTAAGGAAGGTGACAAGCTTCCCCAGGCACGTGATGCTTATGGTCATTATTGCGAAAGCAGACAGGTCACAGCCTTTGCAAGCAGCAGGAACAGATGCACAGAAACATAGATGACACTGAAGGATTGTTCACCATGCGGTCACTGACCGCGTGGCCCGCACAGGTTATTGTCCTTTTGACAAGCGTGAAAAGGGAAAGCATGCCTTGCGTATAAGCTACACAATTAAAACAAATAGATACTGCTCACGTAAAAAGCAGCATCCCAATTAGAAAACTTTGCCAAGACTACAGAGGTGTAGTGTGGCATGATAACATTCTATATAATTCCAATACATGGATAAATGTTGGCAAGCCTCGTTCACGTAAAAACGAGGCGATGCCTGGAGTAGCTTAGCATAGCAGTGGGAACCTGACGTGGCACCATTGGTGAAGATGAAGAGGCCACAGGGAATATCCCTGGTGGGCCATTGGTACCACGTCACCCTCCAACACTAATGAGCACTCTGTAATAAAAATGATTAGCACACAATGTATAAATTGTAAAATTCTCACCAACGGCTCAGTACCAGCGCTATGCACTTGTGGAAGCGATGCAGAAAATTAGGGGCTCGCAAAACCGCTGCACTGTAATTTATAACGTCGGCTGAAAGAAGCGACTTGGTGGGAGTTCATAGATAATATTTTCTAGTATATATATAATTAATCTATGGATAATATGCCACAGCCGATAGAGTTGACCACAGCTAACCATAGGCAGAGTTGATGAAAGAATACAGATAATATCAGTAGACTATGAATCGATATCAACTAAGGAATCGACTACATATTCCACCAATATCAATAAAAGAACAATGTGCATTGTTACAACGCATAAATTTAAAAAATATACGTACTTACAACATAGTATCGAGTACATTTCTAAAAAAAATGGCTTTACGGCTCATGTTTATATATTTTTGTTCTGATACTTTTACTAGGACGATACTTTACTACTCATGAGTAAGCTATCGATACTTTCTATTCGATTCCGTTTACCTATAGCCGGCAAGTTTCTGTTGTCAGCTTGCGGGCGCCACTTGTTGTAAGGACTTCGGACTGACCATTACCTTATCTTGCTAAGTTACCCTTGTGCCTCATATTCACCACGTGGATAAACCATTTTCAATCAAAATTTAATAAGCGAGCGTCGAGCCAGGGTGTCGGTAACTCCGCGTTACCCTTATCGTCTATAGGTGTCGAAGTGTACGTGCATGAGTTCCTGAACAGACAACCCACTTCAGTAAGAATAGGAAGAGATAAAGCAAACCCCCACATCAGCTACTCGCTCGAGTTGGAGCGCGATAAGGGGCAGCGGAGGTGTCGCGCGAGGCTCCTCGGGCACGTTCATTTGATGTTCACTGTAGCGCCTAATTGCGTCTCAGAAGTCAGACGACGCGACGGTGCAAAGCGTTCAAGGCGCGCCGCCTCCCCGTGAGCCGTAGCCGACGCGGCGCCGCTCGCAGGGGCAGGGGGCGCGTCTCTCGTAGTTTGTGCTCCAGCTCACTAATTCTTTGCCTCCTCGATAACTTGTTGTTCGATTTCATCGCATACCATTAAATATTATGTTTCGAGAGATTTCCCTACAAATCATACATTTATACTCACGCCTGAATATCCCCAGAGGACTGGACAGAAGTGTATTGGTACCTACATTTCACCGCCTATGTCTTTTCGTTAGCATCTAGCAAGCAGCTAGCAAGTTCTAAGTATATTTACAGCGGGATGAAGAACAGCCGTTACCCTCGGTGGCCTGGTGCGACATCCGCGGGAAGAGACGTGGTGGCCCGTGTATTCTACTACGCCAGGAACCGCGCGGCACTGTTCATTCAATAGACATTAAATTCCTGAGCTGGTCAACGGGCCACGAGGTCATAGGCGGTCGTTATAATCGGTGACACTAGTTTATGTCGTAGCTCTCGTCGCCGGTTTTCGGAAACATTTCAGTGCTATTCTTGTAATATATGATGTATCGTGCCGTCGCCGTCCCCGCCCCAGTCGTTATCAATCATCGACACGTCGCGCAGCAGTTCCGCTCCCGCGGCGTCCCTCGCGGGGTGCGGGGCGTGCGGGGCGTGCGGGGCGTGCGGGGCGTGCGGGGCGTGCGATACGGTTTGGTGCTGAAACGAACGTTCTAAGCATAAATCATTAACGCAATTAAATGTGTCGCCGGAGGCAGGCAGCGGCGCGGCCTCCGGCGACCTCGCCTCGCCTCGCTCGGCGCTCCCGCCTCGTGCGCCTTGGCCTGGCCGAGGGCCGCCAGTGCCACAACCCACGACCCGCAAACGATGGCGAATGTTAGGTAAATAATCAAAAGCTGGCCACTGGCCACACTTGACACACGCGGTCCAAGTCGAGCTTGGGGACCCGTCGACTTGGTGCGCGTAGGTAAATATATCTCTGTGCAAATGAAGATACGTGCTAATTACATAGTTTTGACATCAAGCAGTGCCAGAATTAACGTACTCTTGGTAATGTCAATATTGAACAAGTTTCGTACGGCCACACAATTTGCACCTCACAGTTGTGAAGCGGATCGTCAGCGACATTATGCAGCGAGCGCGCGAGAGGCCGCCCCCCCGGGCGCGGGCGGAGCGGCAGCGGCACATGGAGAACTGCACCGAGCTTCGGTCACTTTGCAAGTAGAACTACAGGTTACATACGCTGAGGATTCACTGTCAGCTACATTTGTTGCATATTCGATATATTATATTGATCTTCAGGCTCGCCACCTATTACATTGGGACCTAAACATAAACTGGCGAAATGTGGGTGCTAGCACCTCTGCCTACGGGGATATAGGCGTGAGTTTATGTTATGTTATTGATCTTCATATTGATGAGCGGCGATAGCCTAGTGGTGTACGTAACGGACTGCCGAGACGAGGTTTCGAGTTCGATCCCCAGTCACCCCGGGCACACACCTCTGACTTTTCGTAGTTATGTGTGTATTAAAAATGTTGATTATCGCTCGCTTAGTAATGTGCCCGTTAGATGGCAATAGGCTCGCCCCCTATTACATTGGGACCTAAATATAACTGGCGAATCGTGGATGTGTAATACACCTCTGCCTACCCCTTCGGGGATACAGGCGTGAAGTTATGTTATGTTTATATTGATCTTAAGGTAATATTACACATTTAGTTTGAAACGAATTAAACATAAAGAAGAAACCTCGCGCGTATGGAGTGTTATAGACATCTTGGGGCTCGAGCACAGATTCATAAATAGGTAGTTAGTACTCCTTTGCTTTCAGAGGAGACAGGATGAGCGATGCTGTTAGCGGTGAGATGGCCCAGGGTCAGCCGGGGTGCGAGGGATATGCTCTATGGGTAACCTTACACTCCGGCATCTGAAGACCCGAGACGGCGTGCGGTTTTAGTCGGTGCAAGCCCGACATAACCGCCCCCGCTGGTCGGTGGGGGGGTATCCGAAGGGATTTCCGCACGATAAAAAAAAAAAAAAAAAGGTAGTTACTACGTAAGCTCGAGTCACGCACCCGCTAGCCGGTACATTCATATCTAAAATTAAAGCCCAGTTTTGAGAGTGTCAGCAAAATGACAGTGTTTTGCTAGCAGAATTGAGGCCCTATACATACTCTGAATCTGCACACTACAAGGAGCGCCGCGAGGCAAGCCGCGTACGCGCTGCCAACTATAATCTCATTGGTGCAACTCGCCCGTCCCGATGAGCGATGATGGACGCCAGGTGCGACCCTGGCCCTGAGCCACCCGCCCGCCACGACCCAGCACTCCTCACTTAAGATGTAATAACATCTTTTAGTAGGTTCTACAATTGATCTAATAAGATCATGCTGGAGGCCCCAGCGCGGCCTCCAGCCGGCTTGATGGCCTGCCTGAATTGACACAAGTAGGTCTAGCTACTTGTGTCAATTATTGTTGCATCTGTCTGACAAGGTGTTGATTGGATGACAAGATGCAGTATTTCGTGAATGTTGTGAGGCTGAGCAGTTTACGATCGACGCCTAAACGTCTGTGTTTGGTGCGTCCTGCTGCTGTCATCCTATAATATATCGTCGTTTTAATGTCATATTACACACTCACACATATATGTGAGCACATTTTACTAACAGCCTGGATGATATAGCGCAGCAGTGGCGAGATCGACAGCTTTGCAACAATCCCAGTTGGATTCCCGGATCAGCCAAGGTGTTATTGACTTTTTACCCGACTGCGCCAGACTGCGTCATTACTAAGAAACTATACACATTAGGGGCTCGCGGTATGAAGTAGAAGGAATGACTTGGGCGACCAAGCGCAGGGCACGCCGCAATAGCGGCGGTAAGGCCCATCATGGAGGATTGGCTAGAGAGGCGACACGGAAGCCTCTCGTACCGACTGACGCAGGTGATCTCCGGGAAGGGATACTTCGGGGACCACCTGCATCGGATTAGGAAGGAGCCAACGCCTGAGTGTCATCACTGCGACGCGAGCGAGGACTCAGGGCTGCACACGCTGGCGGACTGCCCGGCGTGGGAGGCGCCGAGGCGTGACCTCGTGGCAGCCATCGGGGTGGGAGTCCTCTCGCTCGGCAGCATGATTGCGGCAATGGAGCGGAGCGCGAGCGCGTGGGCCGCCGCCGCCTCCTTCTGCGAGCATGTGATGCTCGCGAAGGAGGTGGCGGCACGCGCCCGGGAGAGGCTCAGAACTCTCCCGGCCCGCCGAGCCCGCAACATACTCGCCGCGCGTCGCAGGCGACTCAGGCGCCGGAGGTCGCTTAGCGACCTCCGTCCTCCATGAGCGCAGGCCTGGGGGTGGCAGGTGAGGTCGCCTGTCACCCCAGCAGAAGCAAGCCGGGACGGTGGGGCGACTAGCGCCCCTCCCCCAAACCGGGGCAAGACGGGGACACCGTGGTTCCCAAACCCGAGGGGGCCATCTCGAAACCGGAGATGGCCCAGGGTCAGTCGGGGTGCGAGGGATATGCTCTATGGGCAACCTTACACCCCGGCGTCTGTAGACCCGAGACGGCGTGCGGTTTTAGTCGGTTCAAGCCCGACATAACCGCCCCCGCTGGCCGGCCTTATCCGAAGGGACTTCCGCACGAAAAAAAAAAAGGGGTAAGCTCGCGGCGGCAATGGGAGTGAGGATCAGTACTGTTTCCAGGTGCAATAACAAATGCAGACAATATAACAACTAGAGAGTCCCGTCGTCTGTGTTCTGTTTAGGTTTATGTGTTCAACAGAAAAGTTACATGTAACGATACCGACGGTCGCGCTTTGCGGTTTATTGTTTGTTCATATCAAAGAAACGGAGACCCTCATTCCCAGTAACTTATAACTAGGACGGTTACCAGCTTCGCAATCAACTCAAACTTAAGCGTAGCGAGATTTGCCTATCCAACAATAGGTCAACGTGACCGGACGACTTTTTCCATTGATTTGGTTTTTCCGTGATTATTCCTCGATGGTACGTCGGACATCAACTTTCGACCCATAGAAACACTCAGCAAACTGAGCTTGATAACCGTGCCAAGTTTGGTCAAGATCGGTCGAGCCGTCTAGGAGGAGTATGGTTTCACGCGAAAACCCGATTTGTGGAGAAAGACGCTTCGCTCGCTTTCGGCTCGCTACGCTTAATTAACATGTCCAAATGAAGACATTAGTTTGATACTTACTAACAACATTTAACACAGACTCTGGTGCGTAACTTCAATATTTGTGTCAGTCGCTTTTTGTGTGCAAACGCGAAGTTTTCTGCGACTGTGGAACAACACTTATAATATCCGCCAGAGTGTACTGGTACACTCTGGCGGATATTATAAGAGTCGGGGCCGGGGTCGGGGCTGGCAGCTGGCACCGGCGGAACGCCCACGCGGAACATGGGCCACGGAGCTACCTACTCTGACGATACTATGACGACAGCGGGTATCGAACCTTAGTCGAAAATCTACCATTAGAGCCGACACTTATTATGTTTTACAATAAAAAAGTAGGCAGCGCTCCCCTCGTACTCCCCGCTTCGCCGGGAAACGTAGGAACTAGGAAGTAATCGTGTCCCGATAAGTGCAACACGAGTCATTTCCTAACTTTTTGTTAGTCCTACGTCCTACCTAGTTAATATCTTTTTATACGAACTCTTTATACTAAAATATTACGGCATGCGAAGATATTAATATAATTTTAAACTTTAGTGTGCTTCTTTTCTACTCCGTACTTAAGTAGGCACCGCAAGGAGGAGGGGCTAGTTCGTTCAGATCTCTGTTCGCGCTTGTGCAGCCATTCACCGTTCATTACGATTACTTATTATAATTTGCAAGTCAACGTTAGTTCACGGCGCGGCGTGGCGGGGAGTGAACGCCCGTGCCGAGGTCAGCCGAACTTTAATTTTGAGCATCATCGGGGCCGAGTGCTGCCAGCGAACGTCATAAGCGACGAGTGCCCCCACGCGTGGAGTTATGTTCCGTGTAGCTATATAAGTGGTATAAATATGAGCTCCTACGCGGTGGCGAGCCTATTGCCATTAACCGGGCACTTATTAACCTGCGATAAATACACACATAACTTCGAAAAGCATCGAAAAGTCATTGGTGTGTGCCATGGTAAAACCTGGGATCGGACCCGACACCTCGTCTCAGCAGTCCATTACCCATACCACTAGGCTACCGCGTGTTATCTATAAACTTGCCATAAATATCAGTCCTTAGTAAGGGCACAACGAGGCTCCTGTGACTGCTACCTGCTTTACGCGTAATCCATATACTCGCAACCATTAGTGCACACAGGCGGATGCAGCACGGTACTGTGCACTGTGCATGGCTCTGCCAATTCTATAATAGTCGGCAAACTTCATGAACAGATGTCAGAACGTGCGCGCATGGCGACTATACGGACCAAGCACAGAGACTGATCAAATACAAGGACTGATCAACCAATGACGCAAGCCCTATGAGCCCGCGATGGTTAGCGCCTCCGCTGTCACACCCCGCGCTTACCAATAAAGAGACCTAAAAATGCGTTCTGCGCAGTTAGAGCACTTTGTCAGGCAGTTGGCCGGTCACTATACGTACAACAGTTACTTAGCTGCCAGACGCCAGCGTATACAGCTCGCTAGATTCCTTAACTATGATGTTATTCTCCGTCTGAATATGATTGGACAGGTGAAGCCATTACGGTCAGTTGCAAACTATTAGCATCATCGATTGTCAAGTACTTATTGTGAAGACTACCCAATTTTCCAACGACGCGCGACGTCGACGGACGCGACACTCACTAAAATTGTAGTTTGTACACAGAACTAATGTATTGTTACTTATACAATGCTCCTCCCTCCTCAACTGGATAATGCCAATGTCAGCTATCTTGACGGCATCGGCACTGATAACGACTCGAGGAACTGGAGCGCCTCCGGAACTTTTGTATTACATTTATATTTGGTCGATACTAATATAAGCACGTGTCAAGACGCTCCTAATGCGATTTCGATGGAATTCTTGTATTCTTTCCATATTATCCCTGAGTAACATAGTCTACTTTTTATCCCGAAATTCACACGGGATCTGGACTTACGCGAATGAAACCGCGTGGCGATGCTAGTTATTTATATTGATGATCGTTAATGCCGTTTGACACGTTGTTTCCAAGAACTTGCTTTCACCGAGAAGGCTTTCTGCCTTCGAACCATGTTCACGGCTTGTAGGTTCACATTCGTTGTTTAGCATCCCGCGGCGATGCGAGCGCGAGCGCCGAGTCGGGACATGAGATCCTGCAGCGTACCTACTTCCACTTCAATTGCAAACGAGTGTAGTCCACTGAACTCTAAAGCAGACTCTTTGACGTTAAAAACAGTAGTAAGTCCGCTAGTTTCACCATATCAACACGTCAATGAATAAAACAAACTCCTTATCAACTATGCTGTGATGTTCCACCTAGTGTGGGTGTACACCTGCTAGCTGGTACCCCTGCCGCTCCACTGCCAAGGCTCTGGCGTGAACTGTCCTCTCGGGGTGGGCGATCTGATGGCAGTCGCTCTCGTGATAGCCAAATACGCCAAATAAAAATGTAGAGTACGAGTAGGCGAGCGGAGCCTGTGCCCGACGCGACGTGCCAAAGTGTGGCTTACTTCCGATGATTGTATTATTTATTGTCGACGATAATAACATTTGCAATGAAGTTTGAGGCGGGCTGCCCGGGATGAGGTCGCGTCGTCGTCACATTGTGTGCCAATTGGCAATCCATAGAGCCCGTCGAGTGCGACAGACGGCCCGGCGGACGACGGAAATTCTCATGGCCGCGCCGTGACGCACCATGGCTCGTCATGGTGTCGCGTCACGACAGCTCCCTGGCGGGATTGGCATGGTGAACGCTGTCCCCCGGGGCATAGGTACGCCGCACCATACTTGTGGTAAATCATGAACAACTGTAGTCCTCTATTTTTTTCAAACGAATTCGAGCGAATTGTGTAAATAAATGATAATTTCTAGAAGATTTTACACAGCTCTATCATATAGTGGGTTCTAGAATGTGAATAACATAAGACGAGACAGCGGAGCGCAGGCAGCTACTTTTTCTGGAAGTGTTTTGCATGATTTTTGTACCTTTATAGTCTGGACAGTGCTAAAAGTCCAAATTCTCAGTATATGATGTCTATAGAGTATTTATTAAATATACCAAGTTTCAAATGCTTAGTTATTATACTTTAGAGTGTGTGTGTGTATGTAAGTATTATTTGCATGTATTTACGAAAAAAATGTATCCAAATATGTTTATCCGCATTCTAGAACCCATAACACAAGCTAGTTAAGCTTTATTTAGATACTTTGGATCTAAACAAAGCTTAACTAGCTTGTGCGGAACACATAATGTTTAAAACGACTACGACAATTATGTAAGTAACTTACAAAAAGAAATCAAATCCCACTAAAAGCTCGTTTATGTTAAACGATGCCAAGACGATCCTTTGCTTATAGGTACTGTAAAAAAATATCAGATCCTATGAAGAGCCAAGCTTCTAACTCTGCAAGCCCTAACCTAAAGACTTCGCATTCAAACTTGGACGAAAATATTGCACAGTCACGAGTATCATGAGCGCAGCGCGTAGAGTTGCCACAAGCTGTGCCATGCGCTCGTCTGAAACAACCAAATAACACGTGAGTATCGACAGACGCAACTGCAAGTTCCTATGCGAGGGCTAACAAAGGCAGCAGCACGTCGACGCGGACGTACAAGTGCACAGCAGCGACCGGTTCATGAGCTCATTTTGCTACGTTTTTACTACACTTACTTTCATTTTAATTTCAAGTTTACGACAACTTTTACGACCTCTGCATTTGGGCCAGGTCATATACAGCCACATTGTTTTTATATACCGCCAAGCGCGCGCTCGCTTCTTCGGCTCATAACATAATGTGGGATTTGTTTTATGTTTGTCGTAAATGTGTTGCCCGGGAATCGAAGCCAGCAGAGACGACGTGACAGCGGACGGCGGACGGCGGACGGCGGACGGCGACGTGCGGCGGGTGAGAGTGTGTCGATCGGTGCGCCTCGATATCAGCTTGTATCACGAGGACATTGAGGACACGCAGCACCCACCCCTCTGCTCATCTCACGCGGTTACCGGACTTTTTTTATTGCAATACAATATGGGTAGGTAGGTACAATGATGTTACAATATGTTCAGCCGAATAGGCTTGCAATAAGCTCATATAAATAAATAGCAATTTAACAACCGAGTTCGAATCCTGGCCACCGCCGACTTTAACCCACTCGTAACCTAAGCAATTCAGCTCAGCTGGCTAGGGAGAATACTAGGTAATGTGGGTTAGGTACTAATATTCTTATGAAAAAAATACACAATACTGTGCATAATACACCCAGCGCCATCTAGCAACAACAAGGTGAACTACTTCGAAACTACTACGTCACTACCAATCCAGAATCGTGAAAGACCCACACCCCTTTCCTCCACAATACAATACATATAAATAAAATTTTCCCTTCACTTGTAGTATAAGACCTTACTTGTTGCCAAATGTCATGATTCTGGGCCGACGGGCAGCATCCTATAGGTTCTGATTCCCTTGCGACCTGTGAGTGTCTAAATATGTGGCAAAAACGGCTATATTTTTTGATTGCGTTGACTAAAAGTTCACAGCTTCAAGAGGTTGATGACCTGAGTATTTGACATTCATTTTAACTTGATACCTCCACGCGTTCCTGAGATAAAGGTGGTAGACAGACATACAGGCAGACAGACATACAGGCAGACAGACGGAAATAGAAGTGATCCGGTACTGATTCCATTTTTGTCTAAGGTACGGAACCCTAAAAAAAGGTTGAAATTAATAAGTAAGTAAATAACACTGCTAACATCATCTGTGTCATTAGTTCTGCAATGTTAGTTAAGTGGCACCGACTTCAACAGAAAAGTCTTATGAGCGTTTTTGTCTTTTAATTTAATATGTAGTAAGTTATTTTTTACTTTCTAGTCCCTTCTTAGTTTTAGAAGTCGGTTCTATTTATTTATTATAAAAATATCTATTAATTCCTTAAACTTAAATTTGAACGTAACTGATTTATTGAACACTGAAAACTAGTAGACCATACGAATATTAAAAAGCCGCGACTTAACTTCCTTTTTTAAGTCGGTTAAGTATTACTTCTTCAGAATGTAACAAATACTTTTCTGGAAACCACATAAAATTCAAAATCGGTTAAAAAAAATCATTGTTGGCACCTATCATGATGACCTATCATGGTGACAGCCTCTGTGGCGTAGCGGTAGTGTATTCGACTGCTACACAGGGGGCGCGGGTTCGATTCTCGCTCAGTGCAAATATTTGTAACATAACATAACATACATAAACTCACGCCTATATCCCCGAAGGGGTAGGCAGAGGTGCCAGCACCCACATTTCGCCAGTTTATGTTTAGGTCCCAATGTAATAGGTGGCGAGCCTATTGCCATTAACCGGGCACTTATAAGCCTGCGATAAATACACACATAACTTCGAAAAGCATCGAAAAGTCATTGGTGTGTGCCATGGTAAAACCTGGGATCGAACCCGAGACCTCGTCTCAGCAGTCAGTTACCCATACCACTAAGCTACGGCGGCTATCATAAATATATATATAAATATTTGTATGCATGAATATGTCTATTTGCATTGATCTGGGTGTTTCTATCTATAATATGTATGTATTTACAAAAAAAAGTATATAAGTATGTTTATCCGCATTCTGGAACCCATAACACAAGCTAGTTAAACTATGCTTACTTTGGGTCTAGAAAGCGCTGTGTAGAATGTCGTAGAATATTTATTATTTATCATTATATTTCTATTCATTATCATTCTGGAGATTTTCCTTAAAGCTTTTTGCCACCCGCCGCGCCGGTGGGGTGAAACCATATTTACCATCCTGGAATAAAAAAAATCTATATAAATAAATGAATCGCCGAAATGTATCTACGCACATAACTTGCGAAAGACTGCACCAAATTGGATAATTTCTTTTTTTTTGCGTCATTTATTGTCAAGACAAGGTTTGTATGAAAGAAAAAATTAGGAAGGCCAGCCAGGCGTACTGCGCGTCAGGAATGTCGAATATTCGAATATCGAATATTTATTTCGATAAACAGAACCCTCGCTAGCGCAGTCGGGCGAATATATCGATACAAACAAGTCAAGCATCAAAAACGATACTTCATCCAACGGAACTTCCCACTGTCAACACTCTCTTGAACCCGTATAAGTTCGCTTACAGAATAGAGACACTGTCAGTATTACACAGGTGAATTTTTCAACTGAGCGTGACTGGCCAGATCCGCAACTATGAGGTATAGTGAAGAATGCTGAAATGAGTCTCGAGCCCAATTAATCTAAATCTCGAAAATTAAACTGCATCATTGGATTTAAAAAAATCAATACTCCTAGCCAAGAAACCCATTGATTTTAAACAAAAAAAATCCGTTCCCGCAGGGGGAACGCTCAGGTAGATTTCGTGAAGCAATTCCTATGCTATGCTTCTTCTATGACCCACGCCGAGCGCATTTTTAACATGTTTAATTTTTTTTCTCGAAAACGGTAACTTTTAGCGAAAAACTTTTCAGACATTTATTTTAGACTTAAAAATGGCCTATCGATTAAAAATGTTTCCGACGACAAGAATGTTCACCGGTTAGAAGTTATGATTTTTTTCCGGAAAAATTTTGGTTCTTCCCCCCTCCACTTTTAATAATAATAATAATAACGTTGCAACACTGGTCGCGAACTGTCAAAATATTTTTCCTTAAACAGATTTTCTGCAAATAAATTAATTTTATTACAAATGAACACTATGATCTGTATATTGTGAAACTAAATAAATAAATATATGAAACTATTAACAATGAATTCCATCCATTCGATCAATAGCTCCATGTTAAAAAAAAACCAAAAGCAGAGAAATTTATGACATACGTCATTTCAGACACTACAAAACAGCAACAGACAACTATAAAATTATTATGTTGACACGAACGAAACTAAAGCAACTAAATCAAACAGCACAGCAAACACCCACGGACTCGTCGTGCAGCTCCGCCTCGCAGCCTCAGGTGACCCTTCCATCGAGACCGACAACTGCTGAGGCGTCGAGCTCCGACAATAGCGACGAGTATTTCTCCCCGCCGACATCGCCAACACCTGTGCGTCGGCCGGGGAGAGGCCGGCCACCGACGTGCCTAGGACCCCGAAGACAACCGTCCTCGAACAGGGCCCCCGCTGCCGGTGGTAATGTGCGCCGCATGAAATGGTCTTCTTCAATAAATGAAAGCGTCATGCGGGCATATTATATGGCTACAGAGCTGGGAACCAACCTCACTGCGTATCGTACTCGTTTACTGTCTCTGTTTCAGGAACTTGAGCCCGCTGTCAACGTTTCAGCGCAACGACTATCGGACCAGGTACGGGCTATTCAACGTTGCAACATGTTGGATGGTACCGTACTTGAGAGGCTATACTCTGACGTGCAGAATAGTCTTACTATCCCCACTTCACTGCATGCTGTGCCTTCGGTGGTGTCTGGCGTAACTGCGACCGTAAACCCGCCACAGCTCAGTCACACCGATGAGGATGTGGAAAGTGAGACTATATCCGTAAGTACCCAGTATAATGAACGATTAAGGAGCACTTTGGAGGATGCGATGCTGGAGTATCGATCTATGATACCAAGTAAAAGACCTCGCTTACCCCGTTTGCCCATGCATAAAAGAAATATAGCACTGGTCTGTGCCCTGGATACGCTATTATCTGAGTATTTAGAAAATAGCGAAGACCTCAGTGATACACATTCGATTTTGTACTGTGCGGCCGTCGCAGCATGTCGAGTAGCTGGAGTAAAATTTATTGTAAATGAAACTGCCACTCGACCCAAGCCTGCTGTGCCTGCCTGGCAGTACAGGATTGAACGTCGTATTGCTGAGGCTAGGGCACTCACCGGTAAGCTAATCTGCTTCAGATCAGGCAATACCCGCCCGAGAGTGATGCGCTTTGTGACACGGGCATTTTTGGGGACTAACGTTAGTCCTCAACAATACGCTTCATGTGTCACAGAGCGCATTGACTTTCTGAAGCAGAAAATTTATGCATGGGCAAATCGGATACGACGCTACAAAAAGCGCGTAGATAGGTATAACCAGAATCGCATCTTCCAAAAGGATGAGCGGTGGGTTTATCGAAAATGGGAACAACCCGAGTCAGGTGTAAATGACGGTACTCGGCCAGATGCTGACGCTACGAATACATTCTGGGGTAGCATCTGGTCGACGCCAGTCATACATACAGAAGGTGGTTGGATGAGAGAGGTTGAACGAGCTTGTGCGAAGATACAGATTATGGAGCCAATAATCATTTCACCTGAAGATGTTGCAAGTGCAGTCCGTTCGTTATCGAACTGGAAGTCAGCAGGACCGGAAGGACTGCACAACTTTTGGCTGAAGTGGCTCCGTAACTCACATGCTCGTTTAGCAACTCAATTCCAATCATGCCTAAACTCGGGTTCCCTTCCTAATTTCTTAACAACTGGAATAACCCACCTACTCTATAAGTCTGGTAGTGCTACGGACCCCAGAAATTATAGGCCTATTACATGCTTACCGACGGTCTATAAACTCCTAACTTCCATTCTGAGAGTCAAAATCACTGCACATTTGGAAAAAAATTCGATCATCTCTATCTCTCAGAATGGATGTAGGAGCGGCGCCCGTGGCACTAAAGAGCTCCTTCTAGTTGACATGGCCATCAGCCAACAGGTGCGTCGTAACCGTAAAAATCTGGCGACATGTTGGATAGATTATAAGAAGGCTTATGATTCTGTTCCACATACATGGCTTCTGAGGGTGCTAGAGTTGTATAAAGTTGATACAACTCTAACTACTTTCTTGAGGTCATGTATGGGGCAATGGAATACGGTTCTCCGCTATCCAGGATGTTGCCAGACAAACGATGCACCGATAAGAATCGAGAGGGGTATATTTCAGGGCGACAGTCTGAGTCCCCTGTGGTTCTGTCTAGCACTGAATCCTCTAAGTACAATACTGGAGAATTCAGGGCTAGGCTATCGGTTGCGGAGAGAGGGTCGGGTTATATCCCACCTCACCATCCTATACATGGATGACCTCAAACTATTTGCTACTAATAACCTACAATTGATGGAGCTACTAAAGATGACTGAAAACTTTAGTAGCTCTATCAAGATGGAATTTGGTTTAGACAAGTGTGCGGTCATGCATGTAGAAAGAGGTGGTATAGTGGAATCCGAAGGGATGATACTTTCAGATTCCATTAAACTTAAATCTCTATCTACAACCGAAACATACAAATATCTGGGTATGTCACAGGTTTTGATGGTAATTTGAAGAAAATGCAGGTTTGAGATATTAAAACTTTTATTAGGACGAACGAGTCAATCACACGAGACAATGCTTAACAGGCAGAGTACAAGCAGTGTTGTCAACACACAAAAAGAAATATAATTGTTGCCATTTCAATACACCCCCTCAACAGTTATATTTTCACCTCAAAACCATCACCCCCTCAATACCTTATAAACATTTACACCACACATGAAAATTAAGAAAAATGACTCTATAGCTTAGACTACAAGTTTAGAACAAAATTACATCTCTAAATTTTAAGAACAATTGTTTGCCTAGGGGCTTAGTGAACAAGTCTGCAACATTATTATTGGATGATACATATTTCAGATTAACTGAACCACTTGTCACCTTTTCCAAAATAAACTGATACTTAACATCTACATGTTTGAGCCTCTTGTTACTATCATTATTATAAGCTATGTTTATTACACTCTGATTGTCTTCTGATATTTCAAATAAAATGTTTTCATACCCAAAATCAACAAGTAGTTTTTTTAAGAAACATCCTTCCATTATTGTATTACTAAGGGCCATATATTCAGCTTCACAGGACGACAATGACACACAAGATTGCTTTTTTGTTCCCCAAGAAATAGGGCAATTAAAAATATAAAATATTAAACCAGTGGTGGATTTTCTATCTTTAATATCCCCTGCCCAATCTGCGTCACTGTAACCCTGTAATTTTACATCATTATTAGCTTTATAAATTAATGACAAATCAATGGAACCCTTGACATATCTTAGTATTCTTTTCAAGCATTTGTATAGAGCCATACTTGCACAATGAACATATCTACTGAAGAATCCCACTGCAACTGACAAATCAGGTCTAGTACACAAAGAATAAAGCAAACTGCCTATCAAACTCCTACAGTCCTTTTCTATTTCCTTACTTTCAGGATTTTCTCTCTGTAATAAATCAAAATTAAAATTTTGTTCTATAGGGGTAGCAACAGTTTTACAATTAGACATATTATATTTATCTAGCAATTTTTCTAAATATTTTTTTTGATTTATTACAGTTACATTTTGTTCAAGATCCTGTCTAATATTTATTCCTAAGTAATTTTTAGCAAGTCCTAAGTCTTTCATTTGGAAATTGTTACATAAAGCAT
Organism: Cybosia mesomella; assembly: GCA_946251805.1. NCBI lineage: Eukaryota > Metazoa > Arthropoda > Insecta > Lepidoptera > Erebidae > Cybosia > Cybosia mesomella. The sequence goes on from OX276408.1 coordinate 28,768,001, forward strand.
TTTTAAACAATTTAACCTGTACTGTGTTATTTCCAAAATATAATAAATCATCAACAAAGATCAAAACATACATAAAATCATTGTTACTTTGTTTTACATACAAACATGGATCATTTTTAGATTTTTGAAAATTTTGCTGTAACATGAAATTATTAAATTTCTCATTCCAATATCGAGGAGACTTTTTTAAGCCATAAATTGATTTCTTTAACTTACATGTCTTATGTCCTTCCGGTAGTTTCATATAAACATTCTCGTTGATATCTCCATAAAGGAATGCCCCTGTCACATCCATCTGATAGACTGGTAATTTCTTCTGGTTAGCTACAGCCATCAGCAGTTTGAAGGTGGTCAGCTTGGCAACTGGTGCATAGGTAAGGTCATCACAATTCTTCTGCTCAAAGCCTCTCGCTACCAGTCTTGCTTTGTAGATAGGTTTTCCATCCATTTCTTTTATTTTAAAGACCCACCTGCTGCTTACTATATTTTCTCCTTCGGGTATGTCTGATACTTCTTCCCATGTGTTATTTTCCTCTAATGTTTTCAGTTCTTTTCTTACAGCTTCTTCCCACATACACCTGTCCGGCCTCTTCATCGCCTCCTGGTAAGTACTGGGTTCGTCACATGAAAAGGTAAGTAAGTTACTTGATTTTCCTTCATCTTCGACTACATAGTCTTTTAGGTACTTAGGTTTCTTCATTTTTCTTTTGGGTCTTGAGTTTTCTTCTTGTATTATTTCTTCTGGTATTTCATCTGACAAAATTTCTTCTTGTAGAATATTTTCTGGCACTTCCTGTATTTCTTCTTGTATCATGCTTTCTTCATGAAAGGAATTGATTGATCCTTGCTCACTTGCGCTTTCAAAGGTTTCATTATCCTCATAGTCTGTCTTTTCAATTCTTTCATTTGTAGATTCTTTCTGTAAATCAAAACTTGTAAACATTTCAGAAAACATATCTTCATTTCCTGTTTTTTCATTTACTATTGTAGACTTTTCTTCACTAATGAACACCACATCTCTTTTAATTTCTATATTCTTCTTTTCAGGTAAGTACACTCGATATCCTTTTGTGTTCTCTCCATATCCTATAAAGTATCCTATCTCTGCTTTGCTATCGAACTTGAGCCTTCTTTGTGTAGGTACGTGTACAGCCACTTTCCTTCCGAAGATCTGTAGGTTCTTGATATCATATGTTTCTCCGAACCAAAGTTCATATGGTGTCTTGTCTTTGACACGGCTAGGGCCAGTTCTATTGATAACATAGATAGCAGTATTTATGGCTTCTGCCCATAGATTTTTCTCTAAACCACTCTCTAAGAGCATTGTTCTTGCTGATTCTACTATTGTTCGCATCTCTCGCTCCACACAGCCATTCTGCTCCGGAGTGTAGGGAACGCTTGTTTGATGTATGATGCCATAGTTATTTAATAGCTTTTTCATGTCTTGACCGAGGAATTCTTTCGCATTGTCGCTTCTGACAATCTTTATTTTGTGTCCTTGAACTCTCTGTGTTTCTTTTATGTATTGCTTCAAGTATTCTACACTTTGTGATTTGTTTTTCAAGAAATGAACCTTTCTGTATTTAGTGTAGTCATCTTTGATTAGCAAGAAGAACTTTGCCCCTCCTAAAGATATTTCTTCAACTGGACCTCCTATGTCAATATGAATTACTTCTCCAGGTTTTGTTGCCCTGTGCCCTTCTGGCGAAAAAGGAAATTTATGTTGCTTTCCCTTCAAGCAAGATATGCAGGTTTCTTCTTCACTATTTTTCTCATAGGTTATATCCTCTCTTTTTAGTATAGAAATGACTTGTTGTATATTCTGGTGAGCCATCTTAGCATGCCATTCCTTTAGACCGGATGTACATTTGCCAACTAAGGCCACTCCTTTATCGGTTTTGAATTTCATAACAAACATTTTACCTTGTCTTTCTGCCACTGCATGAACACTGTTGTTCTTCATTAAAAGACATTTATCAGCAGTCGATTCTGCTTTATAACCTTTGTCCAATGCTGCACTCATTGAAAATAGGTTTACTTGCAGTCCTGGCACATACAGCACATCATGGATCTTAGTTGGGATCCAATTCTCTTCATCAAAGGCTTTCAACTCAATGTCTCCATAACCTATAGCTTTTATCACTGTTCCGTCACCAATTATAACATCCTTTGGCACCAATAATTGTTTATAATTCGTGATATAGTCTTTTGACATGCACATATGTTCAGATGCCCCACTATCCAAGAACCAGTTATTGTTTACTGTACATTTTGAGGTTAGAGCACTGATTGTTATTGAAGAAGTTATGAATGCGTTTTGTTTACTAGACGTTTGGTCGTTCTGAACTTGTTTTTTAGCACTGTTTTTGTTAAACCAACATTGTTCTTGTGTATGTCCGCGTTTTTTGCACTGTTTACAAAACGGTTTGTCTTTGTTTACATTGTTCATGTTTACTTTGCAGTTTTTTTTATAATGTCCGGGCTTACCGCACTTAAAGCACTTTCTGTCCGTAACATTCACTTTAAACGCCGACTGTTCATCACTATTTTCTTCGTAAATTTTGTTTCTTTGTTCTTCAATTAATAGCCTTGCTGTTAGTTCTGACAGATTACGTTTCTCTGCAGGTACTGAGTCCCACGCAGATACAAAATGGCGGAACTTTTCTCCCACGGAGCTTATAATCTTTGTTATGATCATATTCTCTGGAATGTCGCCTTTCGCTTGGCGAATCTGCGCGACTATATCATCGATTTTTGCCAGGAACGATGCCATGTCTTCTTTATTCATTTTCATCTCAAAAAACCTTTGTTGTAAAATATGTAAAGAGACGTCTGATTTTTGTTCGTATACGGTACACATCTTATCCCACATTTCCTTTGCGGTATTTGCATTTTGCACTTGCATGATTACGGCATTTGATAACCGTGTTACAATGATTCCTTGCGCTTTTGTGTCCGCTCTTTGCCATCTTTGCCATGCTTTTAATTGCGCGCCATCTTTATCTTCACCGGTCGGTTTTGGCGGCCTAGGGATTGTGCCATCAACAACTTCGAAGACCTCCGCAGCCTTAAGGATTATTTTAACTTGGAACTTCCAGCTGTTCCAGTTCTTCAGCCCTTCCAGCTTAACACCTGGATTATTCGCTGAACTCGACGAAAGCCACTCGACGTCCATTTTTTATTTGTGCACACCGCACTGACCGCACCACTGCTTTACCGCAGATACTGTTTTTAACCAACAGATTTTATCTCAAACGCTGCACCTCGATTGCGGGACTGGGCCCATAACCTTTTGATGGTAATTTGAAGAAAATGCAGGTTTGAGATATTAAAACTTTTATTAGGACGAACGAGTCAATCACACGAGACAATGCTTAACAGGCAGAGTACAAGCAGTGTTGTCAACACACAAAAAGAAATATAATTGTTGCCATTTCAATAACAGGCATTAGGAATCTCCGAATCTGGTATGAAGCAGGCATTGCAGGAGCGCTTCTTTGGCCGCCTGAAAAAAGTTCTGAAAAGCCTTCTATCGGGTGGTAATAAGGTTCGTGCCTGCAATGGTTGGGTCATGCCAGTCCTAATGTACTCCTTCGGCATACTCAGATGGACTCAGACTGAACTGGATGCTCTAGATAGGAGGGTCCGCACACTGCTGACCACATTCCGAATGCACCATCCACGTTCATCGGTAATGAGGTTGTATATCCCGCGGAAATTGGGCGGTCGTGGTTTTTTAAATGCCAAGACCCTTCATAACCGCGAGATATACAACCTTAGAGAATATTTCCTACGTGTAGATTCCGATATGCATCGTGATGTGGTCGCAGTGGACAATGGCCTAACCCCTCTCACGTTGGCTAAAGAGAACTGGCGCAAACCTGTAGTACTTGGTACTGCTGATCGCAGGGATGTATGGATGGGTAAAGAGCTACACGGACGCTTTTATCGGGCCTTAAATGGGCCCGATATAGATTTAAAAGCGTCTGTATCATGGCTACGGTTCGGTGATCTTTTTGGAGAAACCGAAGGTTTTATCTTTGCAATTACGGACGAAGTTGTAATGACGAACAACTACCGGAAGTATATTCTGAAGGACGGTACGGTTGACATCTGTCGGGCATGTCATCGTCCCGGAGAATCACTCAGACACATTATTTCCGGTTGTTCTCGTCTCGCCAACGGCGAGTACTTGCACAGACATAACCAAGTGGCCAGGATTGTACATCAGCAACTTGCCCTTAAATACAATCTTGTGACTTCGGAGGTGCCATACTACAAGTATGTGCCCGACCCAGTTCTCGAAAACGGTCGTGTCACATTGTACTGGGATCGATCTATTATCACTGACAGGACTATTGTTGCCAATAAGCCTGATATAGTGATAATGGATCGATTAGAGCGTCGTGCAATGATAGTTGATATCACTGTCCCCCATGACGAGAATCTCATGAAGGCAGAAGAAGAAAAACAAATAAAATATTTGGACCTGGCCAATGAGATTGTCGACATGTGGGATGTGGACTCAGCTATTATTGTACCGATAGTCGTGTCAGCACATGGACTTATCGCCAAGAGCCTCGATCAACACCTTATGAGGCTCTCGTTAGGCAGCTGGCTCAAAGGCCTGATGCAGAAGGCCGTTCTGCTAGGCACGGCACGCATAGTGAGGAAGTTCCTCACCCTGGAGCCGTAACCACCGGCAGCTTGGTCCCTGTACCCGATGCCGGTGGAACACTATTTTTATATTTTTAAATATATTTGTATTTTTTTTATATATATATTTAAAAATGTAATTATATGTATAGAAATTAAATAAAGGAGATAATAATAATAATAATACTTTTATTTGTCTAAAACATGTGTTTACATACAATAGCATGCAGTTATTAAATGATAAAAAAACATAGGTCCATCATGTTTTGCCTCATATAGTGGCGTACAAATATTTCAGTTTTAGTTAAAGTTTTAATCTTATAGGTTTATAATTAAAAGTTGTTGGTATTCATGTATACTATGAGATAAAATTAGAACGGTTCGAATATCTTTCATGGAACGTGAAATTTTGAGGAAAAACTGATTTCACAAAAAGTGAGGCCCTACCGTCCCCTTAGGCCGGATTCCACCCGTTCACGAACTTAAACTAAGTTTACACCCAAGCAATTTTTGACCGCAGTTTGAAAGCGATCGGGGCAAAAATGCGACCGTGAGAGTGCCGCAAATTTTGGGAAGTGGAACCATACATACATATATACATACATATATACATACTTACTAACTTAACTTTTTGACCAGTGGTCATTTCGGACTCAGGGGGTCATAACTAAACCTCCTATGAAGATTTTTTTTTTTAAATTCGACAGTAGTCAAGAAACCAATAGGTAGATCGATTTCATCGAAATCTACCTAAAAAATCAATCTGTATTATTACACAATCCGATAGTGCCGCTATAAGGAACGAATGGAAATGGAAGGTAATAATATACGGCAAACTTATGGAAAGATCTCATTTGCCTGTATTTCGGTAGCCGGAGATCGTGTGTGGGAATCTCCCATCCGGTAACCGAAGGGGTACACCCACTAAACCCCACGGTGTGCCATACTCTGCGCCTTGTCGGGGGGGTCTGAAACTATGCAGGAATACGTCTATGGTGACCCCCCTAGCGCGTACCCACTAACGCAGGCACCACACCTTTCATATTCTCAATTGGGTGATGTTCAGGCACACATGGACGTCGTCCCCTTCGTGGGTGGCTAGACCAGCGGGTAGAGGGCTCACCCCGTCCCTCACAGCCGCAGTCACGCTCAGGGTTGCATAAATACTCGCGACTCCGCTCCGCGCCTTCCTTCTGCAAGATGACGTCCACGCAGAAGGATGTGACCGTGGTGAAATTCTTGTCGCTGGCAGCCATAGATCGGATGATGGCCGCCAGCGAGCAGCACTCCCTATGACTGCAGTGAGGGCCCGGTGCTGCGACTCCCAGGCCAGGCAGGCCGCAAGCGCCTGCTGCCGGTACAGCGTCGTCCGCCGATGCTAATGCTGGTTGCAAAACAATGCTTGAGACGTGAATTTAACTATGATTTGAGAACAATGGCCATAATTTTGAACTATTTTAATCAGTTAAGGTGTACTAGATAGGTTACGTAAGGAAAGTAAAAAGTATTTTGTTCAAAATGACATCTTTCCATAAATTCGATCCTTATTACCAGCACTATGGAATAGTGTAATAATACAGGGGGTGGCTTTTTTGTTCAGAATCAATGGGTTCGATTGCTGGCTAGAAATATTGATTTTTTTAATCCAATAATGCAGTTTTAGTTTACATCAAAATCAGGCTAGAGACTCCTTTGAGCATTTTTCGCCATTTCTCATAGTTTCAGATTTGGCCATTCACGCCAAGTTGTAAAATTTACCCTGTATAAACGGTACATAGCAGAACATTATAATCGAGAATGTGCATACAGTGTACAGTGCCTACTATACGAACTGTATGAGGGCGATGGAGTTAGGATTAGATTCAGAATTTACTTTCTGCTCGAACCGTCTGTCATCTGAAAGGTATGTAGATGCCTATAACACAGTTAAAAACTTATAATGAGTCTAGGAATGGTTAAGTGTTACTGAACGTTTTGCTTGGCATGGGCTCAACATTTGTGATGGCAGTACAACGCCAACGTGCCAACACAGGCCTCGCTGCGCGCTAACTACTGGTGCACCCGTGCCCCGCCCCGTCGCACCTTGCTCTCGAACACGTCCACGACCTGCCGGAGCTCAGCTCACAGCGCTAACGAATTATTGTTATCCATTGCTTGCTTGATTACAAAGCGTCGTCGTGACCTGTTGCTGAAAAATTGTTATGTATATAAGGTGTCACAAAATTAGGTCTCTGAATTTGGTGAGATGACTTGGTATCGACAAAATATGTATTTGAAACAAAAAAAAATATCGGGTAAAATAAAAAAAATATAAATTGAAAAAAAAACACCACCAGCGACTAGCATCACGTGACGCGACGAGCACACGTGACGCTGGTCGCGATTTAGGTATTTACCACACATCCGCTTGGAGAATACTGCGAGGAGAAGGACTGCACGCCTACCATGTGCGTCACGGGCTCGTCGCGTCAGGTGACGCTGGTCAATGGTGGTGTTTTTTTTTTCATTTTTTTTTATATTTTATTTTTATTTTTGTGCACGACACAAATAGACCATAGACACATGTGCCAGTGACACGTAGATTAAGTAAGCGTGAATATAACGAATAAATTGTGAAAAAGTTAGGTTTACGTAAATTAAAACGTAATTATGTAATAACTTTGATATTAAGCTAAGATAAATAGCTTACTACTGTTAGGAGTTAGTTTTCTGAGTAATTAAGTATGTTAGAGCCAAATTTAATAAAGAAAGTACATTCCCCGAAAAGCATAATTGCAAATATAATTACGTAAATGCATTACTCAGAATCTAACATAACTTCGTATAAATAGGAAATACGACTTTGTATATTAGTATGTAAGTTTAATTACACCCCGCGACTGCCTCCCACGCCGTAAGAAGCGAATATGCGCTCCCCCGGCTGGTGCCATTTTATTATATAGTAGCTCGCGGGAGGCAGGGCCCATATATAAGTCTGAGGGGTCAATCCGCCCGTCATTCAGTAACCCGACGTCGCACGGTACAGATGTAAGTACCTATCGTCGTGCAAGTCTTATCTCTACCTATGTACATATATGCTATGTAATTAATATGTAAAACATAAGTTTTATAAATAAATGGAAATGCGGAGGTGAGGTAATTTGGATCGCGGGCCAGCACTACAAAAGACTATAAAAGCAGGGACCATTTGGTAGGAAATTATTGGACATTGGGCAACAAGTAGACAACAAGAGTCTCTCAAGGAACAAGGAAGCTCAACAGGAAGTAGTAGATCAAGAGTAGTGCTGGGCCAAGTACATCCGATGCCTCACTGACGTCAATGAAGTCCACCCATCCAAGTGTTTCATTCTTCGACTCAACATCCATCAAATACAGTCCACTGAAGGCGACCGCGAAGTAGTGGCAGTCTATTTGGAACCTTATCAGGTCATAGTCTGTTACGAACCACGGTCCTTAACATTGGTCCTTCGGAGCCGGATAAAGTTCACGGTCCTTCGAAGATCCAGGTCAACTTCAAGTTAACTGCCAGCCGTAGACGTTTCATCGTTCTTCAACTAAGGGAGAAGTGACAGTCTATTCGGAACCTTATCAGGTCATAGTCTGTCACGAACGTCTATGGCCCATTGGAACCGGGTCGAAGGGTAGGAATAAAGTCCACGATCCGTCGGAATTCCAGGTAAGTATAAACTTGAAAAAAGAAGAATGGTTCTCACCAGGGATGGAGGGAAGCGCCGTCAGGAAGAGGAACCGGCATCAGCATCAGCATCAGCACCAGTACCAAGATCAGTACTACACCCTGCGGCCACGGAAGAGGCCAGAAGTTATGTGGACAGTGGTGCGTCGGAAGCCACAGTCAGCACCGAGCAGACCACGTCCAGCACAACTGTGACTACTGAAGAGTCAGGGACGACAGAAAAAGGATCGCCCCACTCCCGCGCTGTTGTATATGGAGAGCCTAGCTCACAGCGCACCATGCGGCCTTTGGACACGAGGTCACGCCGCTCCACCAGTTCAAGAAAGAAGAAGGAACTGGAGGTCAAACAACGCTTGGCAGAACTGAAGCTCAAGCAAATACAAGCCGAAGCAGAGATAGAACAGATCCGTCTACAGCGGCTACTGCAGGACGAGAGCAGCGACGATGGGTCTGAGGAAGATCTGGCATCGGCACGTATTAACACGTGGCTACAGAAGGATGACGCTGCGGCACCAAACCTGAAGGAAAAGGGGCAAGACATCGAGGAAAACACTCAGACCTGCCTAGATAGGGGTCAACTAGTGGAGAAGTGTCAAACCCAGGAAAAATCAGAAGGAAGTGCCCCAGTGAAGAACTCCGTGATCGATGTAGCTACGCTCACCGCGGCCCTATCCCAGGCTATGAGATGCAACAGGGAGCCGCCCAAGTATATACGAGAACTACCGATCTTCAGCGGCAGCAGCACAGAATGGCTCGCCTTCAAGACTACGTATGAAGAATCGGGTATATACTTCACGAAGAACGAAAATATCGCAAGAATAAGGAAAAGTTTACGTGGACTCGCACAAGAAGCAGTCGAGTGCCTAATGCTGAGTCAACCTGACCCCGAGGTGATCATAAGGGCCCTCGAGAGAAGATTTGGTAGACCAGAAGCACTCATCAACGTCGAGATGGAGAAGCTCAAGACTCTTAACAAAGTGACCGATAACGCCAAGGACATCTGTATCTTCGCTGGGAAGATAGCAAACATCGTGGGAACCATAGAAGCCTTGAGGAAGCCGCACTACCTACACAGTCCAGAGACGTGCAGAAGTATCATCGAGAAACTCACACCTATACTCCGAAACAAGTGGTACGACTTCGCTGCAAAGAAGAAAGAAGACATACCAGAACTGAAGAAAATATCTGTGTTCCTGTCAGAAGAGGCAGACAAGTGCAGCTCCTACGCGCTCCCAGAGGTGAACCACACAGAAGACAACAGAAGAACCGGTTATCGTCCTCAAAGAAGCAGAAGAGTTGAACAGACGCTCACCATCAACAAGAAGACATCAGAAGAGAGATGTCCACAGTGTAGCAAGGATCATAAGCTACCTGACTGCAAGCAGTTCATCGCCCTAGGCAACACCGCGAGATGGGAAACAGCCAAGAAGAATAGAGTCTGTTTTCGCTGTCTTCGAAGTAACCACCGACGCGCCACATGCAGAGCACCAGCCTGTGGGAAGAACGGGTGCCAGATAATGCATCACCGACTACTGCATCGCGATATGCCGCCAAGGGACCGTGAAGAACAGAAGGAAGACATCACGACCTCAACGGCAGAAGTAGCCTCAGCAGCAGTTCCCCGCAGTCAGCGCAAGGCCTACCTCAAGATGGCACCAGTGACACTAAGAGGACCAAGCGGTAGCGTCAATACCTACGCCTTATTGGACGAAGGAAGCACGATCACGCTGATAGATGAGACTATAGCCGACGTCATCGGGGCAGACGGACCAACCAAGGAGATCTGCATCCAAGGTGTAAACAGTGAAATGAAGCACGAGAGCAAGACAGTGAGTTTATTCATCAAAGGGAAGTACGCCGATGAAGAGTACGACTTAACCGTCCGCACCATGAACCGACTCCGCTTCTCACCCGATACAGTGTATGAAGAGCATCTCAACGGCTGCGAACATCTAGAGGATATACGTGACAAGATAACGTACGAGAAGGCTTCACCCAAAGTGTTACTAGGACAAGACAACTGGCATCTCATCGTAACCCGTCAGCTGCGCACCGGAAGCCGTAACCAGCCTGTGGCGTCGCTCACTCAGCTGGGATGGGTGCTTCACGGATGCAGCAGTTCAGTGACTGCAACAGTGTCATTCTGCGGTAAGTTACAACAGCGCGATAAGGACTCCATTGAAGATGAAGTGAAGAATTACTTCAAGTTGGAATCACTGGGCATCGAACCTCGACGCCCGAGAGAAGATCCCGAACTACGAGCCATGCAGATTCTCGAAGAAAAGAGTCGGCGGCTACCAGATGGAAGATATGAGACCGGACTGCTGTGGAAAGAAGAAAATGCGGACATACCGAATAATTACAAGGAAGCTGAGAAGCGTCTGCTTACGCTCGAACGAAGACTCGATAGGGATGAAGATTTGAAACAGAAATATGAAGAAAGAATGGAAAACCTATTCAAGTCAGGCTATGCAGAACCAGCTCCTATGCCACCGCAGAAGGGAAGGACGTGGTACCTACCTCACTTTCCGGTCATCAACCCCGCCAAGCCGCACAAGCCACCTCGACTGGTACACGACGCAGCCGCCAAGAGCACCGGAGTATGTTTGAACGATATGCTCCACTCCGGTCCTGATCTGCTGCAGTCCCTACCAGGTGTGATCATGAGATTCCGCCAATACCCGTACGCTGTAAGTGCCGACATCAAAGAAATGTTCATGCAAGTGAAGATAAGGACAGAAGATCGAGATGCGCTGCGCTTTCTGTGGAGAGGACGACGCCGTGAAGGTCAACCCGAAGAGTATCGTATGACGTCAGTAATCTTCGGAGCCACCTCGTCGCCGTGTACCGCGCTGTACATCAAGAACAGGAACGCAAGAGACTTCGTCGACACTTACCCGGATGCCGTAAAAGCCATACAAGAAAATCACTACATGGATGACTACTTGCAGAGCTTCCCTACGGTCACAGCGGCACGAGAGACCACGCGAACAGTCGACATGATACACAAAAAAGCAGGCTTCGTGTTGAACGGTTGGACTTCGAACGAAAAAACAATCATAGAAGATTTATCACTGCCCCGAGACAGCAGTGCTACAGTGGAACTCGGCGGCCAAGAGACAGAAAAAACCTTGGGTCTAACATGGCACGTCAACGAAGATCATCTTGGCTTTAACGCGAGCAACTTGAAGATCCCGCGCGAAGTGAAACAAACACGCGACCTCCAACGAAGCGAGAGGCCTTGAGTGTGATAATGGCCTTATTCGATCCGCTCGGCCTTATTGCACCAATAATAACTCCCGGTAAACGTATTTTTCAGGACACATGGCGCTATAAGGCGCAATGGGACGACCCACTCCCAGCTGAGCTACGGGAACGATGGAACAAATGGTTCGCCCAGCTCAACAACATACACCTGCTGAGAATACCCCGCTGCTACGATCACCTGACGACATCAGTCGCCTCACGCCAACTGCACACTTTCGTCGATGCGAGTGAAGAAGCCTACGCTGCAGCTGTGTACTGGCGTACGCAACACACCGACGGGTCAGTAACCGTGTCATTAGCAGCCGCAAAGAGCAGAGTAACCCCGCTGAAGCCCATCTCCATGCCGAGACTCGAGCTTCAAGCTGCACTACTGGGAGCGCGCCTGGCTCAAACCACCCTGGAAGAACACGACTACGAGTCAACAGAGAAGACCTATTGGAGCGACTCGCGAACCGCGCTCACATGGATAAGGTCGGAGACGCGTGCATACAAGTCATTCGTTGCACATCGCCTCGCCGAGATAGAAGACACCACGAAGAAAAATGAATGGCGTTGGGTGCCTACTCGACTCAACGTGGCAGACGACGCAACTCGGGAAACCCCCGACAACTTCCGGGCCGAACACAGATGGTATAACGGCCCCGATTTCCTGCGCCTGCCAGCAACCGAGTGGCCCACAGAAGAAAAGGTCATTCGTCACGACACGGGCGAAGAAAGACAAACGTGTCACACATCGCAAGATGTCGAGCCGCCCAGCACAAGTCAACTACTGCGTATAGAGAAGTACTCAAAATGGATGCGATTCATACGAACGACTGCACGAGTACTCCAGTTCATCGATTTGTGCCGGCCGAATAAGTGTAAAACGTCAGCTGCTCGAAAGCGAACTCGTAAGATAGAGAAAGCTAATCCCTAAGCTAAGCCATACCAGTGCATAAAAAGAATAACACAGTGATACGCGATGAACAGTGCTACATAAATATACCAGGTGAGTACTTGAACCGCGCCGAACACCTGTGTGTAAACGCCAGTCAACGAGATAGTTTCGCGAGTGAAATAGTACGTATGACAAAAGGTCAATCAACTCCTCGCGACAACCGACTGAACAATGTAAGCGTGTACCTGGACTCACACGGCACTATGCGCGTGAGAGGACGCATATCAGCTGCGAAGGAGCTGGGAGAAGACGTATCGGACCCGGTGGTGCTCGACGGCAAACACCCGTACACACGCCTCTACATCAAACATGTTCATGAGAAGCTACGACATGGTGGCACCGAGATCACGGTCAATGAACTCCGGCAGCGGTTATGGATTACCAAGATACGTCCCGCAGTGAAAAATGAGATAAAGAAGTGTGTATTGTGTCGTATAAGAAAGGCGAAACCAGCGTCACCGGTCACAGGCAACTTACCAGCCGCCCGGTTAGCTCACAACACACGCCCCTTCACGTTCACCGGTCTAGACTACTTCGGACCCATAGAAGTTACAGTCGCACGCCATCGAGAGAAGAGATATGGAGCCTTATTTACGTGTATGACCTCTCGAGCTATACATGTAGAGGTCGTTCACTCCTTAAGCGCCGACTTAGCCGTTTCCGCCCTGAGAAGATTCATCGCCAGACGTGGTTGTCCCAAAGAAATATGGAGTGACAACGCTACGTGCTTCAAGGCAGCGGAAAAGGAGCTAGCAGAGGCCGCACTCGACGCGCTCGAAAAAGAAACTACAAGTCAACACATCGTGTGGAAGTACATACCCCCTTCCGCACCCTTCATGGGGGGGGCATGGGAGCGAATGGTGAAAGCAGTGAAAGAAGTGCTTCGTGTCACCATGATGGAAAAGCATCCCAGCGACGAGATCCTGTTAACCTTATTAACAGAGGTCGAGAATATCGTCAACTCACGACCCCTCACACATGTTTCGGTTGATCCTAACGATCCCGAGGCCCTCACGCCGAACCACATCCTCATCGGGCCCAACTGCCATGTGCCACCACCAGGGCACTTCTCTGCAGACGACGTGACTGCTCGCCAACAATGGAAGCGAGCTCAAGCCCTGGCTGACATCTTCTGGAGGAGGTGGGTGAAGGAGTACCTTCCCCTATTGCAACACCGGCGGGAGCCCACCAGCACCGGCGTCGCCCCGAAGGTCGGGGACGTCGTCATCATCTGCGATTCCAATCTGCCGCGCAACACCTGGCCGCGAGGACGCGTCAGCCGGGTGTTCCCAGGAGCCGACGGCGAGGTACGAGTCGTGGACGTCACCACCAGCAGCGGACACGTGCTGAGGAGGCCTACGAAGAAGATCGTCGTGCTACCAACGGAGCTCGCAGACGAACCAGGGTCAGCGACGGCGGGAGAATGTGCACGACACAAATAGACCATAGACACATGTGCCAGTGACACGTAGATTAAGTAAGCGTGAATATAACGAATAAATTGTGAAAAAGTTAGGTTTACGTAAATTAAAACGTAATTATGTAATAACTTTGATATTAAGCTAAGATAAATAGCTTACTACTGTTAGGAGTTAGTTTTCTGAGTAATTAAGTATGTTAGAGCCAAATTTAATAAAGAATACATTCCCCGAAAAGCATAATTGCAAATATAATTACGTAAATGCATTACTCAGAATCTAACATAACTTCGTATAAATAGGAAATACGACTTTGTATATTAGTATGTAAGTTTAATTACACCCCGCGACTGCCTCCCACGCCGTAAGAAGCGAATATGCGCTCCCCCGGCTGTGCCATTTTATTATATAGTAGCTCGCGGGAGGCAGGGCCCATATATAAGTCTGAGGGGTCAATCCGCCCGTCATTCAGTAACCCGACGTCGCACGGTACAGATGTAAGTACCTATCGTCGTGCAAGTCTTATCTCTACCTATGTACATATATGCTATGTAATTAATATGTAAAACATAAGTTTTATAAATAAATGGAAATGCGGAGGTGAGGTAATTTGGATCGCGGGCCAGCACTACAAAAGACTATAAAAGCAGGGACCATTTGGTAGGAAATTATTGGACATTGGGCAACAAGTAGACAACAAGAGTCTCTCAAGGAACAAGGAAGCTCAACAGGAAGTAGTAGATCAAGAGTAGTGCTGGGCCAAGTACATCCGATGCCTCACTGACGTCAATGAAGTCCACCCATCCAAGTGTTTCATTCTTCGACTCAACATCCATCAAATACAGTCCACTGAAGGCGACCGCGAAGTAGTGGCAGTCTATTTGGAACCTTATCAGGTCATAGTCTGTTACGAACCACGGTCCTTAACAATTTTTTATTACTAAATATAATAGTGTAAACCACATGAGTAGATAAACGGAAGAGACACAAAGCTTCTTCTGATCGTGCAAAATTATTATCTATTTTGGTAGGTTTGTCACAATAGGTTAAGATAAATTAAACAAAACATTTGTTAGGATATGTAATGCCCGGCCTTACTTCTAACATGGGTAGGGTATGGAATGCTATATCCCATACACTGATGTCGCCGGTGCCCGTGGGGTGCATCCCAGGTTTGGGCGCGAGTGCATAGAGGCTGTTCACCAAAAGCAGTTGGCGTACCGCGCTTGGGCAAGGGCACGCCCCACGCGCGATCCTAACATGAGCCACTTTAAGGTAGCGTACAACAGAGTCACAAAGGTCTGTAAGAGGGCTTACATCAGAGCGAATGCCCAGCACATAGCACGACTTGGTCAATGCGTAACCCTGATGGATCCTTAGCCCATGAGCCGCAGGAGAAAGCAGATTCGGTTCGGTTAGTCTCTTTACGGCCAACGCCCGAATCGATGATTGCGGTATGCAGCCATCGACACTGCCCAGCTGTGACCACGCAAAGCCTGAGATCAATTTTAGGCAACGCGATGTTCGTGCAGTGCTGCAATCACTCGACATTCAGAAAGCCAGTGGTCCCGATGCTATTGGTCTGCCTCTTCGATTGTGCAGCAGGGTTGATAGCTTCTTGCAGGAGCGCCGTATTCGAGAGCTTTGGCTTCGGCTGTTTGTTTTTTTTTATGAATGATAGGCTCACGTTTGACCTCTATCTCACCACCTGGTCGTAAGTGACGATGTGGTCTACGATGAATCACGATTGCCTAGAAGGAACCTATTCACTCGAGAATTGAAGATTCCGAGGTTATAGCTTTCCGGAAACACAGACTCAGGCAGGCAACTCCGCTCCTTAGCTGTACGCATTATAAATATGTCGCCGAAAAGTTTCGTGCGTATGAGTGGAAAATCCACCATGTAGCGGTGGCGTGTCGCTGTGCGTTTGGTCGCTCGTTGGTGGAAAAGACTTGGAGGTATCAAGTTGTGCAATTCCGAAATGCATCCGATAACTTGCAACTTTGCGTCGATGTTTAAGGCTCTGAAGCCTTTTCTCGAGTGCATCGTTGTTAATGAGCCTCTTGACCCGTCTCTCTATTATCTCCAGCGCTTCTAGGTGGTATTTAGCTGAGTAATCACACAGATACGAGCAGAACTCCATACAGGATCGAACCTGTGCTTGTTACAAGTTAAGCAACTGTTCCGATATGAAGTATGTCGCAACTTCGACAGAATGCCCAGCTTTTTAGCATCCACTTGAGCTTTTGTCTCAATGTGAGATCCAAAATTGAGGGTAGATGTCAGAGTAACGCCAAGAAGCTCGAGGCGGTCGGTTACGGGCACAGATGCATTTCGGAATGTGGGGTTCGGCTGAAATTGACTTCGTTTACTTGAAATTGTTAACTATGTGCGTACAATAAAGAATTTGAAAAAAGAAAGTTGATATAAAAATATAATCTTAACTTAAATATTCTTCTGTGTTTTTATATTCTATCTTGGTATTTTTTCCATCTTGAAAACTAACTAAAAAGTCGCGTTGTAACATTTGCGTAATTTTGGCATGGCTGGATTTACTTATCATTTTAGACAGTGTTACGTACTTAGATGTTTTCTACGAAATGTAGGGGTAATTTACAAGTATACTGTAAACTAATCCTAGTTAAATAAATTTAATTTCTAACCTAGTGACTTAGCGGCATCTAGTGGAATTTTTCTTTATTAAGAATGCAGGATAGGCCGTACATAAAAATATTACGTTTCTTTATTTGTAACTTTCAAATAATGATATAAAAATGTGGAAACACAAGAAAATTGTATAAAATTGGAAAATATGAAATAATTTATAAATAATGACTAGTACAAAACAAAGCCTTATAGGTAAAAAAAATTAAGAGCTGGTAACACTTATTTCAGATGTCACAGTCACACTCACAAGTCACAATTAGTAAGTTATAACCTCAATTCAACTTTACATCACCGCTTATTTAATATAAATATACTTAAAAATATTCAAGCAAATTCCTACCGCAATTACAGTTAATTTTCTCATTGTTATTACCATCCTGCAGAGGTTTTCATGAGTTCTCGGTACTTTTACCTGGAAATCGAGTAAGTTGAATACACTAACCATTTTAAAATCACTGCATTATGTAAAGTATGTGTATATATAGTAAGTATATGTTAAATCATTAAATAGCAGCGCCTAGCGTGAGCAGACCTCTGTATCGGTAGCTGTATTATAACCGCCGTCACATATTTATTGTATGTCAAGCGAGCTCTTAATTTTTCCTGAAGAAGAGAACATGCCTATCCCTTCGCCTTTTCGTACGACCCCCCAATGTGATAGAGCTCTTATAGCCCTTCTGTTCTACAATAGTTTGCCGAAAACTGTTACTGTATTACTGTATACATATAATTAACTATACATATATATACTACTACACTTCTGTATACTTATATATTAAAATGCAATGGAGATCTGTAAAGCCCATCAACATAAACAGTAACTGTTGCCTACAACATCATTGGTGAGGAATTTAGTGATATCTTCCACTACTTATCCATTTTGTAATCTAACAGTAGGTTTCTGATACCCAAACAATGAACTGTCCACCTTTATTCCAATCTCTGTGATGACAATTTACTAAACAGGCTGTTCGACTATAGAACTCACTACCGCACCATATTCGAGACAGTCGCAGTCTGGACATCTTCAAAAGAAGAGCTAAAGAAAATTTCCTCTCTCAATGTTAAAGTATATATGTATGTATATAATGTATTTATATATTATATATATGTATAACTATGTATAAAATATACATGTCTGGTTGTATATTATTTTATTTTACATATAGTATATTATATTTACTTTTGAATGTATAATTAATGTATGTCTATTGATTCATTTTTACCAACTTTCGTTTATGTTTACTTTTTATTTGTACACTTTGCTTCCCTCTGTTATTTTTTTTTTCTGCCTAACTCTAAAAGAGTTCTCCACCAGCAAACCTTTGAGCAGTAGATCAAAGGTTTGCTGGTAGAGAACTCTTTTAGAGTTAAGCTCGCCTTGGTACATAATTCATTTTAATTAATACATATGTTTATTTTTTTTTGTGTACAATAAAGAATTAAGAATGAAGAACAATAGGTTACTGTCTTAGTTAAGGATAGATAAACCTCATTATCATCGAAGCCTCATCCTCCTCCTCTATTTTCAAATGTGACATAAGGACGACACATACAATTACTTTTAAAATCACATTTACTGTTTCTCCATTTCCAACTACTATGAAAAGATTTTATTTAACTTTAAAGCTTAGGGAAGCTTAAAAAGTAAGTTTAATAACTGAACCCAACTAAGGCAACATCACACTTGAACAGGTTACTGTTCAGAGTGTGATGTTGCCTTAGTTGGATTGGTATGGAAATATTCTCATCTGAAATTGTTATGTGCCAATTATTCTATGTCTGTTGTGAGGCATTGAGTATTGGATAAACAACTTACATGTCATCATTATTTTAATGTATTTAATTGCTACATAGTATAAAACAAAGTTGCTTTCTCTGTCCCTATGTATGCTTAAATCTTTAAAACTATGCAAGGGATTTTGATATGTTTTTTTTTTAAATAGATAGAGTGATTGAAGAGGAAGGTTTATATGTATAATAACATCCATTGCACCCGTGCGAAGCCGGGGCGGGTCGCTAGTAACAATAATAAAATCATAATGAAGTGAAAACTGTACAATGAATATTTTTCAAAAAACAATTGCTTTGTGTTCTAGGTATGATACAGATGCCAAAAATGGGATTTTTAGAGTTTTCGTCTGTTTGTCTGCTTTTATTATCGATGTGCAAGCATCGCTAAAACTGCTGAACAGATTCAGTTGCAAATTTGCATGAACATTCTTCTAGGGTAAAGTCATAAACTGCGCTATATATCATTACGCTATTATAAGTGTGATAGGAGCAACAGCTTTCCTTTATTATTACAAAGCAGACCATCACGAAATTCTGAAGTTCGATAGAACTCGGACATGGTCAGATGATAAATTATTACACTGTAGCTAAGGTGATGATAAAAGTAAAATTAATTTTCTTCATGATAAATCATTAAAAATATAACGATGAAATAGGTAACCTAATATGGGCTGGGTTCAAACTGCAGAAGTAAACATACCTTGATCTATTCCGAATTTAATGCAGAGGAACTCACGGGCAATATCTAGTTTAATAATATTCATAGTGATGTTTAAAGGTTGTACGAAAGTCCATACAGAATACTAAAATAAAAATAATAATGTTGTTGAAGGAGAGCGGACCTCGGGCGTCACATCACAGCCTGCTTTTGCAACACAAAGGTTGTGTTTAAATCCGTGGAATTAACCCAAAGGATAATTCTGTAGCTCATGATCACTTGTAAAGTCCTAATCTTTCGTATAGCGTAGGAAGCGGAACTTAACCTACTAGCTATTTTTAGGGTTCCAAACCTAAAAAGGCAAAAAAGGAACCCTATTAGATCACTCTTGTCCTTTTGTCAGCTATGCCCCACCAATTTTCTCAGCATAGGTCCACCCTACCAAGTTGAAATTTATACCAGACTAGCTGTACCCTGCGGCTTCGCCCGTGACATACTTTGCCCCCGTGGCACCCATTTATCCCATACATGCCCATAATTTATTAGTTCTGCAATAATGTATGGAAATTTGCTTGATTTCTTAACATTATGACTCCTGCTCCTAGGTAGTAGCGTGATGATATTTAGCCTATAACCTTTCTGGATAAATGGGTTATTCAACACAAATAATTATAAAATAACTACTGGTTGGAAGTGATAGTAGTTCCTGAGATTCTTCAGCTATAATAGTATAGACCCGTCTAGCGTTCAGCGTCCCGTGACTTGAGCGTGAACAGCGACGTTCAAAACCATTGAAATCCACAGATTATTTATTGAACTAATAAATTGTAGTCGATTTATTGTGCAAAGACAAGTAGAGCATAAAAAGTTTCGTATCTAATCTGCGCGAAGAAATGATGGTTCACCATATGAACCATTGACACTCAAGGCCATTTGTACGTATGGTGCACCGTATGAACCATGGACGTTTCAAAGGTAGATACTGATGTCAAAAATCAATGTCCTGAGTCCACACGATAAACAGATAAAGGCATATTTATATTTTTGCGAAAACTTGCTGAAAATGTTGAAAATTAAGGTAAACTTTGGTACTTACAAGTTTTCGCGAAAATCTAAATTTGCCCATATCTTCATAAACATACAATAGTAGATTCTTACACAAGGGTTGAAAGTCGACCATTTCACCCGAGATATTTTTGGCGCTCGAACGAAGTGAGCGCCAATAGTTCGAGGGTGAAATGGGTGACATTCACCCGAGTTAAACACTCTACTTTTCATTTCGACTATGTGAGGAAATTAAAATACTACACACACATTTAATGAAACACGTATATTGATAAGCAGTTAAAATTTAAAGTAAAATTGGAAAAATTGGAAATTGATTGTTAACAACAGCTTTTGCCTGTCCTTTAATCTCATCGGAAGTTAAATGAATATCCATGCCACTGGAATCACTTTCCGAAACCAACCTTTCCGACTCCTACCCCGATGACTGAAACGAGGTCACGCCTCAGCACCTCCCACGCCGGGCACTGTGCCAGCGTGTGCAGCCCCGAGTCCTCGCTCGCGTCGCAGTGATGGCACTTAGACGTTGGCTCCTTCCTGATCCGGAGCAGGTAGTCCCCGAAGCTCCCCTAACCGGAGCTGCGTCAGTCGGTACGAGAGGCTTCCGTGTCGCTTCTCGAGCCCCAATCCTCCATGACGGGTAGTCGTCGGTACCTAACTTAACTTTGCGTATCGGTGTATAACATAGCCGTCGAGAAGATTCAAAGCGAGGCGTCCTATTCTAACGTAGCACTCACTCGACTGCGGGCAGGTGCGGCAGTGAATCGAGCGGGTTGACGGTTCGACGGAGCATCGAAGCGGCCGCCAAGAGCGTGTTCGGCGAGTGCGGCGCGGCGTCTCTGGGCGTGGACGTGCTGAGCGTGCGCGCCGGCCGCGCCGTGCTGCGCGTGCGCGCGCCGCGCCTGCGCCAGCTGCGCGCCGCGCTCGCGCTCGCCGCCCCCGCCGCCCCCTCCGCCCCCTCCGCCCCCTCCGCCCCCGCGCCCGCCCTGCGCGCGCTGCGCCACGCGCCGAGCCTGCAGGCGCTGCTCTAGAGCCGGTATGCTAGTGTACCTACTCACTGTTTTTTTGCGTTTTACCCTAGTTAGTTTGCTGGGCTTTCGCCGGTGCGTGAATTGATAACATTCGTGGTCCACCCGGGTGGACCGCCGGCGATGAGGGAACTCGATGTGACCCGAAGGACGACCGTGAAGATAATAGTAGATTGTTACACAAGGGTTGAAAGTCAGCCACTTCACCCGAGATATTTCTGGCCAATAGTACGAGGGTGAAATGATGACATTCACCCGAGGTAAACACTCTTTTCATTTCGACTATGTGAGGAAATTAAAATACTACACGCACATTTAATGAAACAGGTATATTGATTATAAGTTAAAATTTAAAGTAAAATTAGAACAATTTGAAAATAGATTATCTCGATTTCCCGCTAATTCTTTAGCAAACTTAAATTGTTTTTTTTTGTAATACTGAAAAAAAAGGTATAATTCACCTTCATACTGCCAATCATTAGAAAAGTTTTGAAAATCGAATCTATTGGTTACATTGTTACATTGTAATCGTGTTGGTCACGAGATTCCACTTTCCGAACAGGAGAGATGAAAAGTGTATTTTTATGGTTATTCTATATTAACTTATTATTTCTGTGGACGATGTGTCTTTGTAGTTTTTGAGCACTTTGTTTACTGCCGTGCTGACCATGGATATTCCTCCAAAGACCAATTATTTGTTGTGCTGAAACCTCAGGAATACTATAAAAAAATCTGCTAGCCGACGTTAAAGACACAAATTTGTAAGGCCACTGGTCCGAATTGACACTTTAAATTTTTTATATTTTTTACTGACAGTTCGGACATTATAAAAATATTAAAAATATTTAATACAGTTAGCGTCAAAATGTTAAAGGTATTTTGTAACCTTTAACATTTTGATGGTGTCCGAATTTTCTGTTAAAAAAATTTGACGGCTACCCAAAAAATCGCTATTTTCAATAAAAAACATTATAACATTAGTGGGATGTCGTCCATCTACATGTAGAATTTCGTTGGCATCAGATAAGGTGACCGCGCGGGCTATACTACTGTAGTCCCCCGTCCAATCCCCTTGCTTGCTAACTGCCTATTCAATTCAGAAACTCTTTCACCGCGCTGTGATAGTAGTCTAGTCAACAAGTGCTTTCTAAATCAAAACTTTTTATAATTGTCCGCAAAATATGATGTTATATTATGGTACACTAGGGATCCATCCTTAGTACGTTTCTGTTTAGCGTGATGTCCTGTCGAACAACATTAGAACGTCGCATTTGAGAATGCCAACCGCTGC
This sequence comes from Cybosia mesomella, assembly GCA_946251805.1. Lineage (NCBI taxonomy): Eukaryota > Metazoa > Arthropoda > Insecta > Lepidoptera > Erebidae > Cybosia > Cybosia mesomella. Next base: position 28,790,476 of record OX276408.1, read on the forward strand.
CAACCGCTCTTCTTCTCGGAATGCCAACTTCTCAAAATGCCAACTTCTCAAAATGACGACTTCTCGAAATGACAACTTCTCGTAATGCCAACTTCTCGTAATGCCAACTCAAAATTATAATGTAAAAATTTGGTATTCTAAGATGAAACTAAATGCAGTAGCGATGAAAATGGTTAGGTAAGTACATTAGTTACCTGTAGATAGTTTTCTTTTATATCTTAGTTATTAGTTAATGATTTCGACGGAGCCCCGTTTCGCGGGATGCCGACCGCTCGCAGGGGGTCGGCTTCTCGGAATGCCAACTTCTCAAAGTGCCGGCTTCTCAAGGTGCCGGCTTCTCAGGGTTCCAACTTCTCAAAATGCCAACTTCTCAAGGTGACAGCTTCTCGAAATGACAACTTGCCCAGACTTTTCATCGAGCGACAATTGCTCGACGTGACAATTCATCGACATGCAATTGGACGAAGGCCCCATTGAGCGACAGCGATAATTGGTCCACATGCGGATGGTCGAGGGGTCAATTGAGCGACAGCGATTACTGGTCGACAGCTCGTAGACGCCGCGCGAGCCGACTTGGATAGATATTTGTTGGAGAGGTTGTTGCGGGGGTCTCGCGGAAACCTCCGCAGGGAACCTTCGTGTTGAGTCGCTAGTAATAGTGCACGTAGAAATAGGAGCCCCGTGTACATACACATCGCATTTCACCGCACCACATTCGCTTCGCGGGGCTCCTATTTCTACGTGAATTACCTACCTATATCTATCCGTGACGACGCGCGCGGTGTATGCGAGTTGTCGACTGGTAATCGTTTTCGTTCAATTGACTTTTCGACCAATTGTATGTTGACTAATTATCCCTGTCGCTCAATGGGGTTTTCGACCAATGTTATGTTATGTTTATGTCTGTCGATGTATGTCGTGACGACCGGTTGTCGTTCGATGGGGGGTCTGGGTGAGTTGTCATTTCGAGAATTTGGCATTTTGAGAAGTTGGCATTTTGGGAGACTGGCATTTTGAGAAGTTGGTGTTTTAAGAGGTTGGCATTCCGAGAAGTTGACTTTTTGCGAACGGTTTGCATTTTGCGAGGTTGGCATTCTGAGATGCGACTGTTTTGTATTGCACTACTTATCACTTCGTCGTAAACACACTTTGTCTCTATTTATTTACTGGTTTACAACTGCCAAGTTTTTGGTGGTTTACTACCTACCTTATAAAAATATTTACAAGTTAACTCTTCTACTGACTAAAAAAATATCACGTTAAACACACATTACTATACTACTACTATACATTAATAGTAGATTGTTACACAAGGGTTGAAAGTCAGCCATTTCACCCGAGATATTTCTGGCGCTAGAACGAAGTGAGCGCGCCAATAGTTCGAGGGTGAAATGGTGACATTCACCCGAGGTAAACACTCTACTTTTCATTTCGACTATGTGAGGAAATTAAAATACTACACACACATTAAATAAAACAAATATATTGATTATCAGTTAAAATTTAAAGTAAAATTGGAAAAATTGCATATAGATTATTAACAACAGCTTTTGCTTATTCTTTAATCTCATCGGGAGTTAAATTAATATCCATGTCCCTGGAATCACTTTCCGAAACCATTTTAACCACAATTAACACAAGGTATTTATTTATATTGAATCTCGTTTTCCCGCTAAATCTTTAGCAAACTTAAATTGTTTTTTTTTATTCTGAAAAAAAACTTATAATTCACGTACATATCATCTAGGCGGCCGTGTTAAAAAAAAAGCGTCATGTTATCAAGGCATTATGACGTAACTGTCATGGATTCCATGGCAAAACATAATTTTCATTATTCATACTCTGAAAGTAGGTCTGAAGTTGCCTGAGGAGCGGGATGAAAGTAATACTTTTCATCCCTAGGGAGAATCGCTTTCAACTGAATATATATTTTTTAAATAACTTTACTTTAGTTCAAACTATTTTGCCCAAATAACATCGATTTGGGCAAAATATTTACCATTATTTCAATTATGAAAATGGCTGAATAGCTGACCGGCCGGCCACAGAAAAAAAAAACAAACAAAATAGGCGGAAAAGCGGCAATTCATTCTTCATTTGTTTTTCGATTTGAAGGTTTTACTCATTTTTACTCATTTTTTCTTTAGCTAATTCATGTTTTTATTTTTACTTTCATTGTATTCGTAATGAAAAGCACAGTGTTTACCTCGGGTTAAAGACTTATTTAGTCCCTCGAACTATAGTATTGACGCCCTCACTTCGTTCGGGCGCCAAACCTCGTCTCGGGACTAAATAAGTAACTTTCACCCCTAGGGTAACAATGTACTATTAAAAAAAAATACTTTCCGCCCTAGGGATGAAATAAGCTACTTTCCACCCGGCTATCTACCCACGAAAATTAAACTTTCCGAACAGGAGAGATGAAAATGTAATTTACTTGAAAACAGAGATGGAGAGTCGTTCGGTGCTGTCGTCGGGGCTGGGCGGCAAGGACGTGGTCATCGTGGCGTCGCGCCAGGAGCTGGCGGCGCCCAGCAAGGTGGCGCTGGCCGAGCCCGAGCCGGCGCCCGGCCTCATCCTGGCCGACGGCTCCATCAACTGGGGCTGCCCGTGCCTCGGCGGCATGGCCACCGGGCCCTGCGGGACGCAGTTCCGAGACGCCTTCTCGTGTTTCCATTATAGGTGAGCTCTCTCGTTCCTGTGCACGTCCGTTTGCGGTCACACGTTCGTATCGAGCGCACGCGGGGTCTCTCATGCCAGTCCACCGGTTCCAGCATGAAAGCCTGCGCTTCCTCATGCGTGTCGCGCATGTGAGCGGCCACACGTCATGCAAATCATAACTATGAATTTGTGCAAATGGATTTCTTTGAATATCATTATATTTATTTACGTAACAACATATTAAGGCACTGCAAGTGAACCTCCTATTATTATTATTATAAACAAGCAATAACATAAATATTGCCGGCCACTATCCCGCGCGGCCTCCACCGGTTGCTGGCACCCGGATGGCACGGAAAGCGCTCCTCCCTGCTATAGATAGTGGCACAAGTCTGGACAATGTACTCTAGGCGCGCAGTTACGAGTTTATAGGTGCGACGGCGGAGGCACGTCAATCCACCTATCATACATATAAAACTAATCGGCTGTTTAAAATCAAAACCTAGTAAATCGAATTTACAAAAATGTCTAGGAGAGCGAAAAAATAGGTTACTCACTTTGAATGCTTGCCGTAACAAAATTAATAATGATATCAACATGGTTGTTGTTTTAAAAGATGCGGGATATAGTCTATTCTAAACTGGTATAGTTAAAAGTCTGAAAATCCCCATTGTACCTTTCAAATAACCCTCACTGTGTTTTTTTTTGTCTCAGCAACTGAATCTTAGCTTTCATGCCAAATTCAAAACCTAGTAACTTCAACTACTAGGTTATCAAATTGCTTTTTTTGAGGGATTATAGTTGAATAAGCATTTTCATAAAACCAAGTGTGAATTATTTCATATAGAAATATGAAATAATTCTTCCGCAAACTTCCTATTCATGACAGTCAAAGTGTTTAGGAGTAAAACAACAGTTTACAGTCAATCTGGGTAACTTTGGTTCGTTCGGGTAACATTGACAGTGGGAGCATGAACTAGTTTAGATTTTTTTTTCGTATGATATCAACACAATTTACAAGTACTTCTTACAGTTTTGCATTTTTAAACTAGCTCCGTAAACGCACCTTTAAAAAAAATTAAGTTGTCAAACAGAGTTTATGTCAAAACTTTTTTCTGAATTTTGCGCGCGAGTTTTGTGCTTCCAAACAGTGAAAAACTTTTTGGATATTTTGTCATTTTGGTTGCTAACGAGGTAAGTGAGATGTATTGAATAAATCACTTGTACTTTTCCACAATTATTTATTTATTTGAACCTGATTTATTCAATATGTGTAGCAAGTTCCACCAAGTGCCATCAATCTCCAGTATAAACAGTAAGTGAGATGTGATATAGAACCATTTGTAAAGGAATTATCGTAATTTCATATAACATTTGCATATAATTACGTCTCATTATCTAATTTAACGCATAAATGTAAATATGCGTTTTTAGAATGATATCTGGGTAACTTTGACACTGGCAAAGTTACCCCTAGCGATTGTGATCTATTAGTTTTGATGCAGGCTAACTTTGACAGTGTTTTAAAGTATTTTTTTACATAGTTTGGCTTTACGCGACTAACGTGTTTATACAATAAAGGTGAGCTTATAAATACAGAGTTTTATTTATAAATTATTTTTTAGTTACGAGCCGCGATGCCCAGAAAAAAGCTGATTTCGGAACCTGGTACACGAAAATATGGTGTGAGATCAAACTACCCACCAGAAAAGTTAGAAGAGTGTCTTGAAAAAGTCAAAACTGGAGAACTAAGTGCGTATGGTGCTAGCAAATACTTTAAAATTCCCATTAATACAGTAAAAAATAAAATTAAAAATAAACACATGGAGAAGGTAGGCAGGCCCACAGCTTTAACTAAGGAAGAAGAAATTATCGTAAAAGAGCATGTGAAAGCATTGGCGGATAGTGGCATCCCAGTAGGACTTGACGATGTTAGTCTTGTCATCCAGTGGTATTTGAACTCCACCAACAGAAAAGTCAAGGTTTTTACTAACAATCGACCTGGATGGGAATGGGGTCAGCTGTTCCTTAGTAGACACACAGATCTTAAGCTTGCGTTTGGCCACAACATTAGTCGTAGTAGGGCTCAGGTTGATGAGGCAAAGATTAACCAATTTTTCGATAATCTAGAAGTTGAGTTACAGGATGTTTCACCTGAAAATATATACAACTTCGATGAAACTGGCTTTCATGACGACCCGAAATAGAAAAAGATGATTTTCAAACGCAAATGCCGTAATCCGGAAGTTATCCGTAACTCAACGAAATCGTGCTATACAACTGTATTTTGTGGGAATGCTGCTGGCGAAATGATCCCTCCATATTTTATATTTAAGGCTAAAAACATTTGGTCTGATTGGCTTATTGGAGCACCACCTGGATCACGTATGAGTGTCACAAAGAGCGGTTGGATAGATCTAGAAAGTTTCGAAGATTGGTTCAGCACACATTTTCTCCCCATAGCATTAAAGAAAGAAGGCAAGAAAGTTCTCCTCTGCGATAATTTAAGTTCCCACATTTCTTTTAACACATTGAAGTTATGCAAAGACAACAATATTAAATTTATTTGTTTAGTACCGAACTCTACACATATTCTCCAACCGCTTGATGTGGGTTATTTCAGTGCTTTAAAATCTTCGTGGAGATCAGTACTTTTGGATTGGCGACAGACGACGAGGGGTAAAAAAGCGGTTGCACTTCCCAAAAATTGCTTTGCGGCGCTCTTGAAAAGAACGCTGGAACTGAGTGCTCAACATTCTTCTAGTAATATCGTCGCAGGATTTAAAGCGGCTGGTATTTATCCCTTAAATCGGCGAGAGGCGTTGAATCGACTTGCTGAATATGCAAAAACCCCAACTAATATAACTAATGCCACAGAAGCTTTAGGAGAAAGTTTTAAAAGCTACCTGAATGAAATACGTACTACTGATTTAGGCATCCAGAACCAGAGAAAATTCCAAATGCCGATCAGCGCTGGGAAGAGTGTATCATTAGAAGAAGTCGAAGCATATTATAAAAATAAAAATGACGCTAATGTGACGAAACCAAAGATTGCAATTAAAAGAGGCCCACCACAAGGTTCGAAGAACAAGAAAAAACTTAAGATCCAGCACAAAGAAAACGAGAATAAAGAAAAAGAAAACGTTAAGCCGCCATCGCCACCATCGACATCAAATTTGTTAGATGAATTGCCGCCAGAAAGCGAAAAAATAGAAACAGGAATCGCAGAAGAAGTCGTGATTGAAGAATTTGTCGTTATAGACGGTATTTTGGAACAACAACAAGAAGAAGAAACTGTCTTCGTATCTGAACCTGGCACTTCAAAATATGCTGAGTTCTCACCTGGAACTACAATAATATTTAAATCAGAAGGCTCGTTGTTTCCAGGTAAAGTCGTAAGTTCAACATACCCATATTATATAGTTGTTGTCATGAGTAAGTCGATGGATGGAGGTTGGAGATGGCCAGATAAAAGGGAAATAATTAAAATTAAATATGATGATGTTGTATCCGCAGTAAATAATTGTAAAATCAGGATAAAACAGCTTGGGACCTACATAATTGATGACGATTTGCTCTATATGGAGTGGGGTGAGTAGGAATTTCATGGTCAAGTGATCACAATTTTTTCTCTTATTTTAATTATTTTACCTTCTTTTCTGCTTAGCTAAACAAAAAACGTTGCTTGAAACGTGATTTTAAAGACTTTTGATACTAATTAAAAATATGTATAACAAAGCCAAATGTCGTAGACTGATTTTATTGATTGTTTTATAAAATAAATGCTAAAATTGAAAATAAATGGTTTTATTCAGTCAGCAACACCCGTTTCGAAGAAAAATATAAACCAATGTTACCCAGATTAATACAAAACACAATTATTACTACTTTTCTATGAATGGTTCTATGTGTGTCAAAGTTACCCATTTAATGACGGTAACTTTGACAGACTAGAAAATCAGGTTTTTTTATGGACCGATGAGTTTTTAAAGAATTTTCACGAGTGAAAAGTGTTATGAGATCACTAACAAAGTAAAATACAGTTGAGTTTAACAGTCAAAATTTTAAACTATTGTGCAAAATATCCCACTTATCTGTCAAAGTTACCCAGATTGACTGTACGCTTCTTACCATTATATTTTATTCAACCTTTACAAATTAAGCGATAAAAGTCAGCATAGCACTACATTTCTTTTAAGCCTCTATACATTTTCGTAAGTCACTATTTGTCCATTAGTAATCAAATCGACGGAATTGTCGCTTACGGGGAGATCCAACCAAAATTTTCTTCTATTTGGAGGCATCAGAGGGACCAATTTTGAAATAATGCCTTCTTTTTTAGCTGATTTCACACCTCGAGGTTGATTATTAGTAGCAGGGGGAAGGATCTTGCAGTCATATCTCTGAGTCAAGAAATTTTACTCTTTATAGGACTCTTCAAAATCTTTCTTGTAGAAAACGTTTCGAGATCCTTTTACAAACTTGGCCTCAACTACCGAGTTCAGCAAAAATGTGTGAAGAGGATCGTCAGCTGTTGTTTTTTTAGGTATGCGTTTCTTCTTCACCCATTCGTATGATGTTTGCACCTCGATTACATCAATATGCGATCTACAATTCGCAATGGATTTGTAGTCATCGTAATCATACATGGCATCTCGGCGCCTCAGTTCTCTTTCAATATTGCCATGTACGCCGTCAGCACTCATGTGAGTGTGACCCTTTGTGAGGAACTTTAAAGTAATAGTCTCGATATTAAAGCATCCGGCATTAACGATTTTTACTAGAGCAGTAAACAAAAACCAATTTTTGTTTTGTCCAGTACAATTGTCACACCACAGAGTGATTGCTTTCAGGTCTCTTTCCGATTGAAGAAAAGCCATCAAAGCATCAATTATATTATTGGCATCTCGACCCATCAAAGCTACATGCCACACAATACATTTGCTATTAATCTATGCGTCTTTGCATAGTGGAGCGAATGTCAAATTAAAAGCTACGAGACGGCTCAAAAAGAACGAATCTTTTGTTTTCGGTATATCTGGTATCAAAGTAACTTTCTGAAGATCCATCGAGTAATAACGTTCGACAGTATTGTTTCCTTTAGCTCCATCTTCTTTGTAGTTCTTTATTGCTTTTTCAGCCTTTTCTTTATGCTGTTTATGATCATTACGAGTGCTCTCTAAAACTTCTTCATCCTCATTTTTCATCTTTTCTTCGAACACCCCGCATTATAAATAATAAATATATAAATAAATAAATATTGTACGACAAAGTACACAACGCCATCTAGACCCAAACTAAGCAGAGCTTGTCATATGGGTTTTAGAATGCGGATAAACATACTTAAATACTTTTTTTTGTAAATAAATACATATTATACATAGAAACACCCAGACCAATGCAAATATACATATTTGCACCGAGCGGGAATCGAACCCGCGACCTTTGGCTTAGCAGTCGAATGCACTACCGCTACGCCACATTGATCTCCTTTAGGATACTTAATTTACTTACATATTAATAATATTAATATATAATAAAAATTAATATATATAATATAATATTATTAATTTACTATACTTTAGGGCACTTATCATCCTTTTTGAACGGTAAAACTGATGAAAACTCATTTTTATAAAATAAATCAGAGAGCGACCATAACCTTGCGCCGGCGTCACAGGACTTACAGACGCAATCCTAACGGTTTTTTGCGGTGTTGCCAAATTGATAGCCCAGCAAGAATATTTCACAAATTAATAACCTAGTATGTGAGTCGGGTTACTAGGTGGTTTAAATTTGTAAACCGAGTTACTATGTTATAAATCTGAATATTGTAGACTTTTTGATCCATTTTACAAATTGCTCCGAAATGCTAAAAAATATTTTCGGTAATTGATATGAAAATGGGTGTTCTAAGAACTTGGGGTTGTAGGTATGGGTCTAGTAAGTCCAAAAATTCAAAATAACGTTTCTTGGAAAAATCAGGGGTTACTAGGTGGTTTTTTGATTGGGCAGTTAGTGCACGAGCGCGAACTTTTTGACATTTGGCCTCTTAGCTCTTGCAACGTGATATAACAAAGACTGAAACGTGGGCTGACAACGTGCGAGCGGGCTATTGCGAATGGTTGTCTTAACACGAGATTTTAAAAATGTATTACTAACTGCTTTTGATTACTTTTTGCTTTGGTTTTCTGTTATTTAAATTAGTTATAGTTGTATTTGAAAACGCAGCTTTAAAAGTAGATTTCTAGCAGGGACATCATCATTTTTGCTTTTTTTTTTTCAAATCTTAATCTATTATTTGTATGTCGGTTTGTAATATTAAAATAGCAGGCTTTAAATAAATGTTGAGGAGTTTATGTACGACACATATAACAATAAAAGTAATATTCAAAATCTTTATTTGTCTGTCTGTCTGTTGTTGTCGAGCACAGGTAGTTATAAATATATGCACAACAAATAGTAGTTGACCGTTCGTTTCGCCACAGCGATGCAGAGCCGAAGGGCAGCGATTGCTACGAGAAGTTCAGCGTGATGCAGGACTGCATGGCGGCCTACCCCGAGCTGTACGGCCGCGACGACGACGACGAGCTCGCCGCCGCCATCGACGCCTCGGCCGGCGCCGCCGACCGGCCCGAGCCGGCTGCGGCCGCCGACCGGCCCGGCCCGGCTGCGGCCGGCGACCGGCCCGACCCGGCCCCCGCCGGCGCCGCCCCCGCGGGCGCCCACAAGTAGTTACACTCGGCGTATCCTTCGCCAGCTCTAATAGTAACCGACCGTCGTCGTATCGGACTTTACTGAAACTGAATTGCATGAATGGAATGGGTTAGGCCGCACCCGGCAGTTAGTTACACGGGCGCGAGCCGTGTGTGCCATTTGGACTGCGCTGGTCTCGGCTGTGGGTAGTGCAGCAGTACAACACGGGCAGTAGGGGTGCCTACTTACAGTCGCAATAATCTAAAAAGTGCATTCTGAAACATTTGACAGAAGACAGACACAGAACGTAAACCGTGCACGATCCGAACGTAAATAAAACAATTCTAAAATTAGAAGTTATAGGGTAAACAATTTTAAAATGAGCAATAATAATAACGTATCATATTGAATTGAAGCATTCAATGCGCGACATATTGCAGTTAACATTTCTACATTAGTTTAAAATATGACGGGTCTGTTTATTTCGGCGAGACATCCTAAAAAGGTTGTTATACTATTTTCGTAATGGAATTTTAGTATGGTTACATTTTAGTCGTTAGTGTGGTAAAGACCGGCTCATTTGACAAATCGTAAGTTTGCAACAGTTGCTAAACCACGAGGTCTTATGGCTTACAGTATAGCTCAACTCGTGCCGAATCCATTCGTATACGATACACACGCAATTTCATGCGCTAATTTTATGAAAATATGGAAGCGGCGCACCGGTGGGCTCGACGGAGGGAATCTGCTGCAATCAGTTATTCTCACAATCGATTTGTAGACAGCCAACACTAAACGACAGCTGTCAAATTGCACTTTTTAGATTATTTCAAGTGTAGTGGTGAGAGGCTGGCGGCGGCGGTAGTGGTCGATGTGTTGAATTTCTTATATTATTTAGTTTGTAGTTGCTATGTGATTGTCTTTGACCTCGCATTGAATAAAGGAAATGAAATATAAGTACTGCATATTTCATTTTACCCTCAAAAACCCCTGAAAAACTCAGAACCCCTTTAAAAAGATGGGGTAACGTGTAACAATGCATATTCTATTAAGTGATATTGGTGGAATATGTAGTCGATTCTTTCCATATCCGATCCATAGTCTACTAATACTATCTGTATACTTTCATCGACTCTATGGTTAGCTGTGGTCAACCCTATCGGCAGTGGCGATATGCTCTATGAGTAGGCACGATTAAGAGATTTTGTTGATACATTTCGATCCTTAAAGTTCGGCCGTTCGGAGAATGCTTTCCTGACACCTATCATTTAGTCACGACTAGTGATGGGCACAACATAACACTGAGTTCGTTACCGTTCCTCCAAAATGAACCGCCGCGTTATTTTTAAGATTATTTTCGTTTTAAATTGGCGGAATCATTTAAAATTTATATTTTAGTTATTTAATTGGAAACCAAAAAAAGGTAATATTAATATAATAAAATTGTTTTATTTATTCTTTGTTACAAAGTTACAATCTGTATTTCTATGCAATAAAGTACATTGAATTGAATGTGCGTACAGAATATTAATCAGACGCCGATTCGCTTGAGGAGGTGGACGTGTCTTCATCATCATCTTCGCCTACATGTATAATTCTATTATTATCAATAACAGAATCAATCCTGATATCTCGGTCAAAATGTTCCACAATCAGGTTTTTAGTCTTCTCAACAACCTTTGCCCAGTCATCTCTTGTGACTTCCCCGCAGGCTTCTTTTAATAGGGTCATCATCTTTTTCGTGCTAAATGGCGGGGAAGTATTGTGGCGGGCGGCGTAACCTTTTATTTGAGCCCAGATTAGCTCAATCGCGTTATATTGGCAATGATACGGTGGAATTCTTAGAACGCGATGACCGTACTCCAGAGCCAGTTCATCGATTTCGTATCGCACATTTGCCGCTTTATTTTCTTTAACTAATTTAATTAGCTCTGCTTTTAACATCTGCATATTTGCGTCAATGCCTTTTGCTTGTAACCAAGCCACCATTTCTTCTATTTTATTAGCTTGGATAGGTGGTTTCTGTATTTGAACCGAGTGATAGGAGGCATTATCCATGAATATTACAGAAGGCTCTGGTAGGCTGGGCAAAAGCACGTTCTGGAACCACTCTTTAAATGTAGTGGCATTCATTTCCTCGTGGTAGTCATTTGTGGTTTTTTATTGAAATGCCAGTAACGCGTTCTCTACAAAGCCGTATTTTGCAGAACCTGCGTGGCATATTATCAGACGGGCCCCCTTACCCATTGGTACTTTCGACGTCGACGCTTGTGTATCATCCGTCCGAGAACGGGAAACCGTGTGATTGGCGTTTAGCCATGTCTCGTCAATGAACACGACATTATCCAAGTTATCATTTTTTTTTGCTTCTCTCAAAAAACTTATCCGTTTTAAAATTATGTCGTATCGTTCTAATAAAAAATTTCTTTTGTCTGTTCTGGAATAGTAACCGTATATATGATTTCTGATTGCATCGGCGTCAAAGGTGTCAATATCTGTCACGGGTTTAGTTCTACGTTTCTTCTTCGGTGTACGTAAAATATTATCTTCCGTGCCAGTAGAGCCGAACTTTTCTTTATTAATATTTGTTATCGTTCGTTTGCTAACTCCAAGCGCCTGAGAGACGCGTTCTTGTACTTGTTCGACAGGTACCAGGGGTCCGCCATTTTGCCGCTCCCGCTCTAAGTAATCTGCAGCTTGATGATTAACTCTCGGGCCACCACTTTTCAATGTTTGTCCACGTTTAGGCATTATTATGCACCAAAAGTAAAAAGCAATACAAAACACAATCGAAGTCCGATTTAGCGCCGATGTCAGTTTGAAAAGCAGAAACAGTCCATTAAACGAAAGCCGGGTAATCAAATAAAAACAGATCGAAAACACTTGAAGAACGTGGTCTATGCGCACGAAACGACAACAGACGACTGTTTTAGCGTCACAAAATGGCGGCCCATAACGCCATTTGGGGTAACCATTTTTAATCTAAGTATAAAAATACTAGTAACGCCATTTGGGGTTACCATTTTCAACCTAAATATAAAAATGCTACTTTCTTTCGCGCGTTCGATTTGGTCGTAGTTTTATTTATATATTTAATAAAAGTTATCTTATAGTCCATTATTTTCAAATTCTTAAAAAGAAAAACAAAACGTATTATTTTATAAAGTACTAGCTGACCCGGCAGACTTCGTACTGCCTCAATCGATGACAAACCTTTTAAACCTTCTCTGGACCTCCACAAATAATTCAAGACCAAAATTAGCCAAATCGGTCCAGCCGTTCTCGAGTTTTAGCGAGACTAACGAACAGCAATTCATTTTTATATATAAGAGAAGAAGATAACTATATAAGAACAGATTACGATACTATTATTGCCTGTTATTGTTAGCACAGCACTACAAATATAAAGCGCTGACATAACCTTGTAATAGCGCTGTATAGATTTAGAAAAATATTGTTTACCAAGTTATTTGACACTCAGTTTGGCACAAAATTATAACATTCATTGATTATTGATTTAATAATGTTGTTTTAATGCTCATCAATTGTTAAAACGGTAAACAACCAGCAAAAATATTTTTATCGTAACTGCAACGCCATTACAAAGTTACGTCGTCAGTTCAATCGCAACGTGTCAGGAACGCATTCTCTGAACGGCCGAACTATAATAGCAGTCACAGAGTGTTGGCTTAGGATTGAAAGGGCCTGTGATCCCCACTAAATTACTAGTCAGCAAAGGTTATAAATGTGAGTGCAGCGGTTTTGCAAACCCCTAATTTTCTGCGGTCGCATCGCTTACACAAGCACAGGCTAGCCCTCTGGTACTGAGCCGTTGGTGAGAATTTAACACTTTATACATTATGTGTGCTAATCGTTTTTATTACAGATTGCTCATTAGCGCAGGAAGGTGACGTGGTACCAATGGCCTGCCAGGGATATTCCCTGTGGCCTCGTTGTCATCTTCACCAATGGTGCCACGACATGTTCCCACTGCTATGCTAAGTGCTCACTTTTGGCTGCCGCGGATCGTCCTTCACTCCTTCATCTTCTCTTCACTTCACCTTCACGTTTTCTTAACTTCATAACTTAGCTGTGCGTACTACTCACTCCCTGGGACCACTTTTGTTAACCTTCACATAGGTTGTATAATAATATATGAAAGATGAAACTGTTTTCATGTCTAATTTTATTATTTCGGAGGTTTGAATGAGATCTAGTAAGTAGTTTTTTTTTAATACGTCATAAATCGTAAACCGCAATTTACTTTTCGTTCAATCAACTCACATGTAAAAATTTTACTTGCTGCTACGGAACCCTTCAAGGGCGAGTCCGACTCGCACTTGGCCGGATTTTTTATTTCAAAAATTACCAGATTTTTCAAGTTCCATTTTCTTGGCGCATCGGACTAAGAAGAGTAAATTATTATGTAATAAGTTATTTAGTTAATCTTTGTTTTATTTCGTTTTGATGTTGGTACCGCGTATTGATAGGACCAACACCAATCATATTTTTTTCTTTACATACCCGCGCATTATTGTACGTAAACTATGACGCCTGTACATGGCTAATTGAGCGCGGAGTACAGCTAGTCGCGCGCCGTGAAAAATTTGTTTGGACATTTTGAAATTCGAAGTTTTGGATTTTGATGCGCCAAGGGTTCGCTCGTTGGTATACGACCTCGCGCAGTGTTGTTTTATGAAGAATTTTGGTTTGGAACTTTAAACGGTTTCATTGGGGGCGTCTGAAGATTGGACCGCCGTTACCGATTTAAAGGGAAGTGAAATACTTTATAATTTTTGTAGTCTATTGTATAATACATTCTCAACATACATTAGACTAGAATTAGATTAGGTACCTACATTATCACTGGGCCAGTTGTTCCGAATACGGGGCCGTCATGAAAAAGGTTAGTTAACAACCTGCTTATATATATTTCCTTTTCTTGATATTTTATTTATTTGTTTGCTTGTGTAATCGTGGTATTTTGTTTGAAATCGATCGATCTTTTATCTCGATGAAAATACCACGAGGAGTTCGGTTGTAATAATTGTAAACGTGGGGACGTCGCGGGAGTCCATTTTGATCACCCGATTTGTAATTAAAATATTTCCTGGTCGATTTCGATCGGGTGTCAATTGCGCCTTAATTTGCTTAGTGAAACAATTACGTGCTAAAAAGTTTGTGGCAAAAACCACTATTAATAATGGCAACACTAAGGGAACTTCAAGAACTTTGCTACTTGAAGCTCTTCTGTCGAACGTGCGCTACTGACACAGCATAATAATTGTAAACTATTAGTTACGAGTAAGACTATAGATTATTGAGTAATCCTGTAACTCTGTGTAAGTGAACAACACTGCATTACAACACATCACCACAAAACGTGTTTTATTTTGGACCTAATCAAGATAGGTATTGAATGGGAATCGGCTGCGACCAACGCCCCAACCGAACATGCCATATTGGTGACCCGACGACTACAGACACATTTTTGCTACCTCTGACCTACAGCTGCAGTATCAGTTTGCAATCTACAATACCAGGATTCAAGATACGCGTCCGTTTGCGAAGACATCTATTTGCAACTTACAATCCTGACAACTGGCAGATTGAAATTCATCTACCCAACCTATCTATCGCTTCGGAGTGACGCGAGACCATCGTGACTACTACCTTTCTTACGTAGGTATAAATAGTGTAATTTGTGTAATAGTGATCATATTCACCGTTCTAGCGTCAGCCCGGTGGCTTCTTGCCAACCGGAGGACGCTTTCTCGGAAGGCTGGCAACTGCCTAAGAGAAAGGGGTCAAACAAGACCCGGGGCACGTACCCAACCGTTAGGCGTGGATGGCAAGGCAGCTGCCGAACCATTCAAACCGAAAAAGCGGAGGGTCCGAAAAACGAAGAAGGAGAGGCGTATGGCGGCCATTGCGGCCAAGTCTCTGCCTTCTTCCGCACAACTCTCTGTCTCGGCAACGAAGACAGAGGCAATCGGCACCCTCAACTTCGCCGCTGGTGGACGGAATATTCCGCCTACCAGTAACAAAGCGAAGGGGGCCAAACAGCGGCCGGATGGGAACGGTAACTCCTCTGCCAAACGTGCTCTCAACGAGACGACTTCGCCTCGCGGGGAGTACAAAAGGCAGAGGTTGGACCTAACCAAAAAGGTCGCCAGGCCAACCTACGCCCAAGCTGCGAGTACGCCTCTTGACGTCGCAATCACATGCGCACGCACGGGGCGTATCGGCAAGGACGTATCCGAGGAAGTACTCACCGGGATTTTTATTTTTTTATTATTACAATTGGGGACACCGGAAGCCGGACGGACGATCCACCCACGAAGCTTGTGGGCCACTTCATCCATTTCCCCTGCCCTCCCGTTGGGGAGAGCGTGGTTATTCCAGCATTCACGGCGCCCCTACAAACCTTTTTGTGTCCTTGCAGAATCTTACGATCTGTTCCACCCTCAGATCCTTCAACTCCTCCGTGTGTACGATCCCAAAAGTTCCCATCTGATTAGTGAGTACATGGGACATTCGGCCACAGCAGGTGGAAACTGGTTTCTTCTGTCTCCATGCACTCCGGACACTTGGGGTCAGTCTTCACTCCGATCACTGTCAGGTGTCTGTTCAGTCTGCAGTGTCCTGTTATTACTTCAATGACTAGCCTCATGTTCCCTCTTGAGAGTTTGGTCAGTTGGCTTGTCTTTTTCTTGTCAATGCCCTTGATAAAGATCTTCGACAGTCTCATGCCTGTCGATGATCTCCATCGTCGGTTAGTGTCTGCTGTAATACTGCAGCTAATTACTCCCTTGGTGATCTTGTGCGATATAGGGAGCCAGGGCTCCGGCCCCACCAAGGTTTTATCGGCGCCGTCTCTGGCAAGTTTATCAGCTGTCTCGTTGCCCATGTTGCCCTCATGTCCGGGCACCCAGGCGACTGTTGAGTCGACTTTTCTGGCCAGTTTCTCTAGTGACTCTTTACATTCCTTTACGATTGCTGAGGTCGTTTCCGCTTTGCTTAGTGCCTTCAGCGCCGCCTGGCTGTCGCTGTAGATGGTCACCCTGTTGATGTTGTTCAGGTGTTCGACCAGCTCAGCACATTCCTTTATGGCGTATACTTCAGCTTGAAAGACACTTGCGTATCTGCCTAAGGATATTGATCTATTTATCTCTGATCCGTCTTCGCACTTAATGTGTATTCCAGATCCTGATAGCTTTGTTGTTTCCTTTCTTGAGCCGTCTGTGTAGCAGATCGTGCCACCGGCATCTGTCCTCCAGTCGTCTCTTGGTCCTATGTGTACTCTGTACTTCTTGTCGAAGATTCTCTCCTTCCTGATCAAGTCATTGTTAGAGAGGATCATCGACAGCCTTTCTTCGTAATTCTTGCTGATACTGGCATGGCCTTTGTCCATAATGGTTCCGGTTCATTGGCCAGTGCTCCTGAGTTTGAACCATTGTTCGGTTGCTTTTCTTTTAATTTCTAAGTCCAGGGGATTAAGCCCCAATATGATTTCGAGCGCGGCTGTGGGGGTTGTCCTCATCGCGCCCGTGGTCATCAGAGCTGCTAACCTTTGTACTTTGTCTAGTTCGGCTTTATTTCTCCCAATGGTAGTTTTATGCCACCATACAAGGGCACCATGTAGGATTCTTGGCAGGATAATTGCTTTGTAGATCCAAAGCACTATCGCTGGTTTCATCCCCCACGTTCTTCCTATTGCGCTTTTGCACTGCATCATAGCCATTTTGGCTTTTAGGCATGTGTTGCTGATGTGAGTCTTGAAGGTGAGCTTGCTATCCAGTGTTACCCCTAGATATTTTACTTCCTTGACAGTTTCCAAGGCTTGGTTATCCAGGCGCACTGGCGCAGTTCTTCCTATTTTTCTTTTATTGGTGAACAATACTATCTTGGTTTTATCAGGGTTGAGGTTAAGACCTTTGCTCCTGCACCATACTAGTGTTTCTTTTATGCCTCTGTTCATGATGTCGCACATGACGCTGAGAACTTTGCCTGTGATCAGGAGCACTCCATCGTCCGAGTACACTTGTGTGTATATGTGCATCCTGTTAATCTTGTTTACTAGTTCGTCTATTAACAGGCACCACAGTAGTGGCGATAGACATCCTCCTTGTGGGAAGCCTCTTCTCGCTATCACCGTGTGTGTTGTTCCTGCAATCTCTGCTTTTATCAGTCGGTGTCTTAGCATGGCTTTCACCCATTCTGATATGTCTTTGTAGATTCCTTCGCGATCTAGTGCGGCCTCTATCGAATCTGGGGTGGCTCTGTCAAAAGCGCCCTCTACATCAAAGAAGCAGCCCAGTGCATATTCTGTGTTGTCTATTGATCTCTGCACTCTTGTCACCAGATTATGGAGGGCCGTTTCGGTGGACTTGCCCTCCATATATGCATGTTGATTTTGGTGGAGTGGAGATCCATTCTTGTTTATTTGTTCTCTTATTAATCTGTCCAGGATTTTTTCTAATGTCTTAAGAAGGAATGAGGAGAGGCTAATGCACCTGAAGGATTTGGCCTCTTGATATGATGTCTTCCCGGGTTTCGGGATGAACACTGCTCTTACCTCTTTCCATTTTCTTGGGATATATCCGGCTCTGATACTACTGTTATAAAGAGCCAGCATATCTTTGCTTATGTACTTGCAGGCTACTTGTAACATTTTAGGGAAGATTTCGTCCGGTCCAGCCGCCTTGTATGGCTGGAATGATCGTATACTCCACTGTAAATGTTCTTCTGTGATAAGGGCCTTCGACTGTGAGTACTCTATGGGGGTTGAGTCAATCGGCGTGTTATCATCCTCATATTCTTCGCATTCTGGGAAGTGTGTTTCCAGCATGACCTCAAGTATCCTCTTGGGGTCCGTTAGTAACTCTTTCCCTTTCTTGATACTTCCTAGTTTACATGTGTTAACTTTAGAGAATGTTTTCACAAGTCGTGCCGCGTCAGGTTGTTTTTCAACTCCTGTGCAGAACGCCCTCCAACTTGTTCTGTTCTCCTTTCTACATTCTTTCTTGTAAATATTTCTTTCCTCTCTGTACGCGCGCCAGCTCTCATCATCGTCCTTCTTCAGAGCGTGTTTGAGAGCTCGCCGTGTTCTTTTCCTTTGTTTGCCTAGTGCTTTGGTCCACCAGGGTTGCCCTTTGCCTGGTTTTATCTCCTTGAGTGGGCATGCCTTGTGGTATGCTTCCCTAAGAGCTTCGTCCAGTCTATTAGCTTCTTCTTCTATTTCTTTTTTATCTATTCTTTTGTTCGTAAACATGACTAACTCGGTTTTGTTCGGATTCACCGATAGTTCGAATTCCCCGCACCATTTTTCTACGATGCGTAAGGCTTGTTGGGTTAGGTTACAGACCGTTCCCGCTACCTTCCCTGAGATAAGGATTGTTAGGTCGTCTGCGTAGCCTATTGTGTAGTCGCGGTTTTTGTTCAGCCTTGTGATTAGGTCGTCTATCACTAAATTCCACAGAAGGGGAGCTCCACCCTGCGGGCAGCCTTTGGCTATCAGAGTCGTCTGATCTTCTTCCCCAAGGCGAACTACTCTTTTGCTGAGCATGTTTGTTATCCAGTCTGATAGTACCGGCTCCGCTCTATGTTTTGACAGGGCGGCCTTAATACTGGTGAAGCTGGTTTTGTCGAAAGCTCCTTCGATGTCAATGAACGTTCCTAGGCAGAAGCCTTTTTGTTCGATCGCTTCCTCTATCCGGCTGACTACCAGATGGAGGGCTGATTCCGTAGACTTACCGGAGCTGTATGCGTGCTGGTTTGCATGTAGGGGTAGCTGTTTTAGTGCACCATCTCTCAGCTCCCTCTCGCATAGGCGTTCCATGGCCTTTAGCATGAAGGAGGTCAGACTGATTGGTCGATGTGCTTTGGGATTCGTGTAATCACCCTTTCCTGGCTTCGGGATGAAAATTACTCCTACTTCCCGCCATCCCTTCGGAACGTATCTGTGTGCCAGACAGGCTTTAAAGATACGCTCCAGTCTGCTTGCGACTAATTTGTCGCCCCACTGTAGCATAGCAGGGATGATTCGGTCGGGGCCAGCTGCCTTATAAGGGTGAAAACTACTGATGGCCCACTGGACTTTTTCCAGTGTGACCACTTTGTTTGCGTACTGCCAGTCTCGGGCAGTAGGTGTTATGTTTTCATCATGCCAGTTTATTGTCGTCGTGAAGACGCATCCAGGGAAGTGTGTCTCAATGAGTACGCGTCTAGATTCTTCTGGCGATGTTGTGAGTGTGTTGTCCTGTTTTCTAAGGGCGGTCAGTGCCATCGGTTTTGTCTGTGCTAGGACTTTCCTTACCCTGTTTGGTTGTTGGCATGATTCTATGTTCCCACAGAATTTTCGCCATCCCTGTTTAGTTTAGTTAGTTAGTTTACCTGGGCTGTTCCGCACTTAGCCTCTTGATTGGGCCATTGTGCATAGCATCTTACCTCTCACTCCAACCAACCCAGATCTTCCCAAAAAGTCAGCAGCCTTTTCAGGTTTCCACATGCTTCCCGGAGAGACGCTGGCGACTGGAGGAATTTCGCCCGTTGTTCGGCCACGCTCATGCACTCTGTAAGCACATGATGTGGCGTTTCTTCTGCCCCCATGCAGCCTCTGCACAGGGGGCTGTCCGTCACACCTATTGTAAATAGATGCTTGTTTAGAGGACAGTGACCGGTCAAGATGCCTATGACCTTGCGGATCTGGTCCCTTTTTAATCTGATGAAGTTTCGGCTAAACGTTTTTGATGCTACCGGAACTGCATTCTTTGTTTGCCTGCATCCTTCAATGTTTGTCCATTCTTTTTGATGGGTTTCTTCCGTATTTTTCCGCAGCCAAGTTTTGACCTGTGCTTGAGGTATAGGTAGTATTGGTTCCGGTCCATATACTGTTGCCCCTGATCCTCTCTTGGCCAATTCATCGGCTGCGTCGTTGCCGAGGGAGTTGCTGTGTCCCTTGATCCATTGCAGCGTGACCTTGTTTGTGTTTGCAATGGATTGGAGTGTATTGTGACATTCCAATATGAGGACAGAGGTTATGGTGTTGCTTTTCAGAGTGGTGGAGTACGGATGCACTGTCTGATATGATCTTTATATCTAGATCTTTGACGTCTCTGGCGGCAATCGTCTCCGCCGCTCTCGTTATGCCAATACATTCAGCTTGGAATATTGTACTTAGCTTGTCCAGGGTGGTTGTTATTTTGATGTTTAGGCTATTCGAGAAGACACCTGCTCCGGTACCATATGTGGTTTTAGAGCCGTCTGTGTATATCCTAACTTCTTTGACGCCAGAGCTGTCTCTTTTTTCCTCAGTAAGTTGAATATGATAATTCCTTTCGAAGACGTGGTGACACGGTATTCTGTCTACGGGCGCCTCAAGAAGTGGTATCTTCTTTAGGATTCCCTGTAGAATTTTTGAATGCTTTGTTCCAGTATTCTCTTTCCAGAGCCCATTACTTTTCAGTCTTAAGGCTGCTGCCTTGGCCTCCTCCTGTATGATTAGATGCAGCGGTCTCAGGTTTAGGAGGTGCTCTAGTGCGGCTGATGGAGTGGTTCTCATGCATCCAGTGGCTGCTGTACTCGCTAGGCGTTGTAGACTCTGGAGCTTTTCTTTCACAGTGATCAGTTCTGTTCTGGGCCACCATACAACTGATCCATAGGTTAGAGAAGGCCTGATAATTGCCGTATACAGCCAAAGTGTTATCTTGGTGTTAAGACCCCAGTTCTTACCAACGAGTCTTCTGCATTGCCAAAAAGTTATGCAGGCCTTTTTCATTTTAGCATTTATGTGGCTAGTCCAATTCAACTTATTGTCAAGTATGATGCCCAGATATTTAACTTGAGTTGTTAGGGCTAGTTTGGTATTAAATAGTTTTGGTAGTTGTAGTTCTGGTAACTTTCTTTTGTTGGTGAAAAGGATAAGTTCTGTTTTTTTCGGGTTTACTGATAATCGGTGTTCTTCGCACCATTCTTCCACAATCTGAAGGGCAGAGCGCATGACTTTGCATAGCACGTTCTCAGCCGTTCCGCTTATTAGTATTGCAAGATCATCCGCATACCCGATGGTGGTGTATCTTCTCTCATTTAGTCTCTTTAGAAGACTGTCTACTACTATGTTCCATAAGAGTGGTGATAGGACGCCTCCCTGGGGGCATCCTCTGACTACCTTTACTCTTGTGATGGTGTTACTCATCACTATCTGGACTGCTCTTTTGCTTATCAGCTGAGTGATCCAGTCCCTTATGGCTGGTTCTACCTTACGCTTCCGTAAGGCTTCGTTAATGCTGCTGTGTACCGTTTTGTCGAAAACCCCTTCTATATCTATGAAAGTAGCTAGTGTTGAGGCTTTATTTGTGATAGCCGATTCTATCTTGTGCACTACCGTGTGTAGTGCAGACTCTGTTGATCTACCTTTCCTGTATGCGTGTTGCTGAGGATGTAGTGGGTTGTCTTTTAGTGTTCCATCCCTTAGGTATCGATCTACTAGTCTCTCCAACGTTTTAAGGAGGAATGATGTGAGACTAATGGGCCTGAATGATTTGGGATGTGTGTAGTCCTCCTTACCTGGTTTTGGTAGGAAGACTACTTTTGCCTCTCTCCATAATCTGGGTATGTATTTGAAGGCAATGCAGGCCCTGTAGATTGGAAGTAGATATTTTGCTATTCTGCCATCCCTGTTTGCTTCGGTATCTAATACATTTTTTGTAGCTGGATTTGGCTGAACGATAGGCGTCCCAGTCTTCATCTGCACAAGTATTCATAGCCCTGTTGAAAGCCCTTCTAACCTTCCTTCGCTTGCGCTCTAGCTCTGGGCCCCACCATGGCTGTTTGCCTGGGGTTTTGGGAGGTAGGGTTTCTGGGCATGCTATGTGGTAGCTGTCTATTATAGATTTGGTTAGGTGGTTTACCTGTTCCTCAATCTGTATGATGTTGTCGAGGGTCAGTGGGGAGCGCTGTTGAGCAAGTCTATTTGCTAGGTGCTGCTCAAATTTGACCTTGTCGGTTTTCCTCGGGTTGCGTTTTGGCAGAGTTTGTAGTGTCCCCGCCTGTAGATCGAAGCGAATCCACCTGTGGTCTGAGCAGGATGCCTCCTTGGAGACGTGCCAGCCCATGATGGCTTCCGCTGCATTTTCAGTAGCTAGTGTTAAATCAATAATCGTACGGCTCTTTTTGGTGACGAAGGTCGGTTCAGAGCCGGTGTTTAGTAAGGTAAGGTTAGTAGTGAAAAGATATTCAACAAGGGATTTACCTCTGTCGTTTTGAGTGCTCATGCCCCATGCGGATGATGAGCATTGGTGTCGGCCCCAATTATGACCTCTACCCTTTCCCTTTCGCAGTGGTCCACCAGCCAGGTGAGGTCTTGCGGGGGCAGCTCCTCCTTTTCGGGCATGTAGGCTGAGGCGAGGATGACCACGTTGTCCTCGACGTCCAGCTGTGTATGCAGCCTTATGGCAGTGAGATCTCTGCAACAGAACTCTGTGAGGACCTGTGTTTTTAAGTTTTTTGTGACATATATACACGATCTGGGGGGATCATGTTCGCCAGTCACGATAAGCTTACCTCCTAAGTTGGAGAGCCCCTGGATGTGGCCCCCTCTGATCCAAGGCTCTTGGATCAGGGCAATGGCCATTTGTTGAACCTCCAGCCATTTACGTAACTGAGCCGTCCCATCACGGCTGTGCTGGAGGTTCACTTGGAGGATTTTAGTCTTCGACGAAGGGGACGCCATCATTGGTCGTTCCCACTTCGTCCTTCCCAAGCTTTAACCCCGCAAACAAGTCGCCCGGTTCGACGTCGTCCCCCAGGAGGCCGGAGATTGATGCCAGAACGTCCTCCGCATCCTCTGCTTCCATGGGTGCGCCCTCCTGTCCGACACTGGCGGGGGATGTTGGTGGTGCCTTTGCAGGCACCTCCCCGCTTGATTCGGGGGCGTTTGGGAGAGGATCGGACTACTCTGTCGCAGGCAGGTGCTTGAGCTCCTGGTTTATGGTGGCCGTGGATGGGTCCCATCCCAGAGGGACGTCGGCAAACCTGCCGGACCGACCCTGGAACTTAACGTACACCGTCCCCACTCCAAAAGCGAGACGGCGTCCGGCCTTCATTAGGGTCGGTACTTGGTCCTCTGGGATTCCGACCACCAGGAACAACGCGGCGCTTTGCTTGGTCGCATTTACCAAGGTCCACTTTGTGACCTCCACTTCGGGGTACTGGAAGGACAGAACTCGCCCAATTTTGCGCGCGTCCTCCAGAAGCCCTTGTGGATCAGGGACCAGTATGCCACAACGTGCCCGCTGAGGGATCTCAGTCTGGCTCTTCACGACCAACTTGACGCTGGGCGTGAGAGCCATGTCGCTTACGGCACGCTGTAGCCATGTGCGTGTATATTCGTCCGCACACCACAGTTTAAGGACCCCCTCAGCATAGAGCGGTTTGGCTCTAAACTTCGGGGGCTGAGTTTCCCTCCGAGCCAAGGCATCACCGAAGATACGAGTTTGTATCCCGGTGAGTAGGGCGGGGCGGATCCACCCGATGGAAATGCGCGTCGGGTTGGTGAACCCCTATTCTCAACACCTGTCCGGTGTAGAGTCTGGCTAAGGCCTGGGAGGAGCGCAGGTCGCGAAGATCCCCAGAGCCAGGCTAGTGGTTACCTTCACGTGGTGCCGCCTGTTATTGGTCTGGTTCCCTAAGAAACAGACGCAACAAAAATCACAGCTAAAAATTCCCCCCATCCAATATCCCATCCTTTATGTCGACTTATCGGTGCGCGGGACTGGCAGCCACACTCGATCACGGGTGGGGCTGCGAGGCCTGCGTGCCGGGACGTCGACATATTCCTACCCCATCCAGCAAAACCGGCAGCCCCGGAAAATTCTAAATGCGCAATGGATAAAAGACAAGATGATATACCCCAGGGGGGTACCGGCGAAGCCGGAGAATCCCCCCTGGACCTTCCCAAGGTCCAGGCAGTCCCTCGTATTCTGGGGGGGACACCCGTGCGCCATCTAATTTAAATACTAAGAAACCCCGCGGTCAGGTGGTACGTCCCGGTAGGTCTCTATCAGAGACTCTCGGGGACGACCTGACCCAAATGAGCATTGCAGAGAGCAATGCTCAAAGTAATATTCAGTCCAAGGAGTCAATAACCAAGTCCATGTACAAAAGGTTAAAGGCTCGTAGGAAAAAACAGGTTGAGCTATCGAACCAGGTCAAACCCCGGGGCTCGTCAGCCGCTGTGGCAACGACTGTGCCTCAGGGAGGGGCCGGTTCGAAACCTCAAAAAGTAAAACGTCAGAGCACCGATCCTGACGAGAAGACCCAGCAACGTCCACCAAAACGACACAAGACCGCAAGGAATGAGGGAACACAAAGACCCAAAGCGGGTCAGAGTGATCTCTCGGTCATCATCCAGCGGGAGGACGGGGTGGCGATGGACGAAGCAACCGCGGCTGAGATCAGGACAAGACTGACAGACAAGATCCTCAAGACCTTACAGGAGGAAGCCGATGAACGCGGCCGTAACGTGGCATTCGATGCCTCGGGCTTGGTGGCAGAGGGATATTTCCTTGTGACACCAACCACCGAGGAGGCGATGACCTGGTTATTAAACTGCGACTTCGGAGACCAGGATGGAGTACCCCTGAGACCCAGGAAGCTCGACAAATATAGGATGTCGATCTGGATCCCAGGTAGCACCGAGAAGATACCTGTAGACGAAATGTACTTTTTGCGAAGGCAAAACGTCTACAGCGAAGAGCTGCGGTTCCCTGAGTGGTCCCTCATTCGCAGGGAAATACTACCCTGGGAGTACGACTTGTGATGGGGGTCCCTCAGGAAGTCGCAACGCAGGTAACCATCTGGCTCCAGTACCAGGCTACCAGGGTCCACGCCAGGCTTCTGGGCAAAGCACCTGCCGAACCAGAAGCCAGATGCATCTGTAAAGACGTCTGCCCAAAGCACCCCACAACAAAGTCACTGGGCGCGGTGCCGGCCGACAACCCCACCGCAGGGAGTGGATTAAGCCGACCGAGCACAACACCCAACAGCACACAACAGGCACAAAACACGGAGGGGCCAAAGCCCGAAGGCGGGGGAGACGGATCGCAAGCGGGCACCTCACAGAAAGAGGTCCCCACTGAATGTCGCAGGCCCCACCGACAGGCTAGCCCCGCACACCCCACCACCACACCCCCCCCCCCCCTACGACGCGGAAGGACCTGACACCCCCACCAAGTGTAGCATCGCTACAACCACATTGGAAAGGGGTGCAGTCTCCCAACGCGAAGACCAAATAGGGAGGGAGCAATAACACACACACGCAGACATACATCAACACAAACAAATGAATACACCCAGAAACACACCACAAAAACACACACAAAAAATAAGAATAGTCCAAGTAAATCTCCACCACTGCCATGATGCCATGAATGAGCTGTGCAAATATGTGGTGGAAAAGAAAATCGATATCGCTCTGCTGCAAGAACCACACGTCTATAACGGACGCGTGACTGGGCTGGGCTCACTTGGAGGAGACATCTTCTATCACGCTGATGGTGAGTCAAAACCAAGGGCATGCATCTACGCCAGCAGCAGAGTGAGATCGTTAGAACTAATAAAGGCAGATTGTTACAGTGACCTCGCTAGTATTGCAGTGACAGTACAAGCGGAAGCAGGAAATAAAGTAAGAGTGCTCTTTGTCTCTGCGTACCTACCCAGCGAAAGGGACTTTGAGCCACCATCCCAGGAAATGGAGGAAATAACAAGAAAATACCAAGGTACCTAAGAACATTCCTATTATTCTAGGTTGTGATGCCAACGCCCACCATGTGGTATGGGGCAGCACGGACTGCAATAAAAAGGGGGACTTACTCCTGGATTTCATAAGTACCACAGGAATGGAGATTCTAAACGTGGGCAACACGCCTACGTTTGTCACCAAATCTAGAAGAGAAGTGCTGGATATTACTATCGCTACGAACAGTATAAGCCAGTACATCAAGGACTGGAAAATAGACGAAAGTGACTCAATGTCGGATCACCGAAGAATCACCTTCAGTCTAGAGACCACGATAGACAAGATTATGATAAGAAATGCGAGGAAGACCAACTGGGCTACATACGAACACCATATAAAGAAATGGAACCCGGGAGGTGAAAGGTATTAGGCGAATACCGATTACCCAAACTCTTTGACACGGAACTCCAACTGTCGAAAGAGGTCAAATACCTTGGCGTTATTCTTGACAGCAAGTTAAAATGGAGTAGCCACCTAGACAATAAATTACAAAAGGCTGGGATTACCTTCTGGCAGTGCAGAAGAATGATCGGTAAAAAATGGGGGCTATCACCGAAAATCATCCTGTGGCTTTACGAAACAGTAATCCGCCCCATGATAGCGTATGGTGCTATCGTCTGGTGGCCAAGGACTGAAAACAGCACAGTAGCGGCTAAACTACAACGGACCCAAAGACTAGCCTGCATGGCAACCACTGGATGCATGAAATCTACCCCCACCGCGGCAATGGAAGCCATGCTCGGACTCCCACCCTTGGATCTATTCATCCGCCAAGAAGCAACAGCTGCGGCTATACGCCTAAGGGCACTCAAGCTATGAGCGAGAGAAACACGCGACACACCTCACTGCTCACAGACCTCATAAAGGAGATACCCATGATAGGAGCATTGAATGATCGTGTGCCCAAACAACAAGTATTCGACAAAAAATACAAGATCCAACTTCATGAGGATCACCGCTGCGAGGCTTTATGCCCAACGGAACTACGCATCTTCACAGATGGATCAAAGACTGGTACAGGCACCGGGGCCGGCGTTTTCTCGGAGGACCTTAATGTATCCATTTCAACACCGCTGGGGACCCACAACACAGTATTTCAAGCTGAATGCATGGGGATTACCCTTGCAGCTTCAGCGGTAATGGCCAGGAGAGTGAAAGGCCACTCACTACGCATACTCTCCGACAGCATGGCCGTGCTGCAAGCTTTAAACAGCCACACTATAAACTCGGGACTAATATTGGAGTGCCATCGTAAACTGAACCAAATAGGCCATTTCAATAACATAACCTTGCAATGGATTAAGGGCCACAGCGGCTCGCGCAGCAATGATGCAGCAGATGAGCTTGCCAGAAGAGGATCTGACATGGTGGTAATGGGACCTGAGCCCATAACACCGATCCCCTTTGCATACCTACGAACCATGGTAAACAAACGAACGAGAGATCAACACAACAGCTATTGGATAAATCTGGAAGTTTGCAGACAGGCAAAGGAAACACTCCCCGTGCTTGAAAATAGACTGACCAGGCGTCTTCGACAACTGACCAAACAGCAACTGCGCACGGCCACAGCTGCCATCACGGGGCACGGCTCCTTCAATAAACACCTTTATATTCTAGGAATCACCGACAGCCCTCTTTGCAGAGTCTGCATGAAAGAGGAAGAAACAGCGGCACACGTGCTCCTACACTGCCCTGTAACCGCCACATACAGGGTTAAGTACTTCGGAAATACAGGTACGCTCCGAGAGATCGCCAGCAGCGTGAATAGCCTGCTGGCGTTCTTCAATGAGTTGGGGTGGATCGAGTGAAATGCCCACCCTCACGCAAAAACCGCGCCTTGTCGTGGAGCTGCGGATACCAGCTCGCGAAACCATACCATACGATACCACCGTTCTATCCATCATACAAATCGGGAACTGTGAGTTCCAAACACGTTCGAACAAGTTGTGTAATGGTGATCATATCCACCGTTTTCCAGTCTTACAAAACGGGAACTGTGAGTTTCCGGTTTCGTACACGTTCGAATAAGTAGGTACCTACGTAGGCAACCTAGACTTTTACCTATTTCTACCGTGTTTGCATCGGCCTGAGGCATTGTGCGACATCTATCGGCCATCAACAAAGATACATCGGGAGTACCACGACACCCACTGGCAAAACTAAACGGCAAACGTCAACTAACACAGCTTCGTGGGACCATTCACGCAAGTAGAAATTGAATTGTGTACAAACTTTGAACCTTTTTCTAACAGAGTTATGTGTTAATATTCTGAACTCAAAGTCAGTCAAAGTCAAAGTCTTTATTTTTCAAAATAGTGCAACGTAATTACATCTTTTGACGTCATTAATTGCTTAATACTAAGTTTACCACCGCTTCCTAGGCGCTAGTGGAGAAGAAACGGCGCAACAAACTCCACTGCGGCATTTTCGAGACGTCAGCTTATAATAGTGATTTCTTAAGACTAAATATGGACGAATGTACATTTTTGTCTCGTGTCAAGATAAATAAAGGTATATAATAAAAAAACGTTATAATAAAATTTAACCCAAGTTAATCGTTCAAATAATTGAAAAAAGTTAAAATATGGTAAAAAGGTCGCGTGCCTACTACAATACTATGCTGTAGTTGTAACATTTTAGCATTTTAGGAGGAGCCTGCACCATGCTCAAACCAGACATTTTTGTCTTTAAGATAATCATCTGTCCTATAGTATGCTTTTTTACATAAGGTGGTCTTAACAAAGGTTTTAAATTTATTGTCAGGCATACCAAGGACCGATTCAGGCAATTTGTTATAAAAGCGTATACCTTCCCCCCTAAAAGAATCACTAACTTTGCTAAGCCGATAACATGGAAGGATAAGTTTATTTTTATTACGCAGATTTCTGTCTGTAATGTCACTTACTTTTGTAAAATTGGATATATTTTTCCTGACATACAGTATGTTCTCGAATATATATTGGGAAGCTACAGTTAAAATATTAGTCTTTTTAAATCGTTCCCTAAGAGAATCTCTCTTGCCTAAACAATAAATGGCACGAACTGCCCTCTTTTGTAGTATAAATATAGTTTCTAAATCTGCTGCATTCCCCCAAAGTAGTATTCCATAAGACATCAGACTATGAAAATAACTAAAATATACCAGCCTAGCAGTAGGTTCATCTGTCAACTGCCTAATCCGTCTGACAGCATAAGCAGCAGAACTGAGTTTATTGGCCAAAATAGTGATATGGTCACCCCATTGCAATTTCGAATCTAGTGTTATGCCTAGAAAAGTAGTGCTGTTTACAAATTCCAACCTTTGCCCCTCCAGCACGACATTAACGTGTGCTTGCCTCACATTAGGCAGTGTAAACTTAATGCATTTGGTCTTTTCTGCATTCAATAATAGGTTGTTTGCATAAAACCAATTTGAAATGGCGTTCAAAATATTATTAATATTACTCGCATCTGTACTACGCCGATCTACTTTGAATATCAGTGACGTATCATCTGCAAACAGTACTATGCCAGCTTGAGCCTCGATCGTATAAGGCAGGTCATTGACATACACCAAGAAGAGAAAAGGTCCCAGGATTGATCCCTGTGGTACGCCTATTTTGACGTTTGATCCGTTTGACTTGACGTTATTCACAACAACAGTCTGAAGCCTATCTGTTAAGTATGATTTTAATAGTTCTATTGATTTCTCATCAAATCTATATCGACGTAGCTTGAGCAAGAGTGTTTGATGGTCAACACAATCAAATGCTTTAGAAAGATCACAGAATACCCCAATAGCATCCTGTGATCCCTCCCAAGCGTCGTAAATTAGGCTGACTAGAGCCACTCCCGCATCGGTGGTAGATTTCCCGCCAGTAAAGCCATATTGTTGGCTATGGAAAAGATTGTTGGTCTTAAAGTACAGTTGCATCTGATTGAGCATCACTCTCTCAAACACCTTACTCAGAGCTGGCAAAATAGAGATGGGGCGGTAGTTCCCAAGTTCCGACTTAGATCCTTTCTTAAATAATGGTATTTACATTGACATTTACATTGTCACACAAATACTTTTAATGTACTTTTCAAGTTGTTTATGTGCTAAGATTTTGTTTTCATTGGCAAGATATTAATTGGAATATACCTTTATTATTCTACATCACAATCTGACTTTTAATATATTTATTTACTGTTGTAAACAATCATCCTGTGTATGTTTTTATTTAGATACTTTTCATACTACTTATTGCAAACATTACCATATTATATTGATAATAACTGATTTAGGGTGCAAATTTCTAATTGTTTATTTTAGTTATGTACCTCTAATTATACATAATTTCTATGCTCCATAATATCTGTGCATAGCATTAACTATGTATACCTAATTCTTGTTTACATTATAGTTGTGTTTTAATAACTTAGTTTAACATTAAACAAAATTGAAATATTCCTTATTTATTAGTGTACCAAGAATTTATCTTGTTCTGTACATTCAAATATTTAATTCTACACTTAAATTTGTAATATGGAGGAGGAATTAAAAAGACAACTCGAACAGTTGAGACAACAACTTGCTGATATGCAAGCTACTACACATCATGTTAATGAGGTAAAAGCCAAACTTCCTACGTTCTGGATAGATAAGCCAAAGTGTTTGTTTACTCAAGCCGAGGCACAATTTGAGATTGCAAAAGTGACTCAAGATGCTACAAAATATGGATATGTCCTGTCCGTCTTAGATACCAGGGTAGTTGATGAGGTGGAAGCCATCATCTCCAACCCCCCTGCCAAGGATAAATATGAACATCTCAAAACTGAACTTATACGTAGACTCTCAACTTCAAAGGAGCATAAGGTCCGTCAGCTACTCGGTGAAGAACAACTTGGTGATAGGAAGCCTTCTGCTTTCCTCAGACACTTGCGTTCCCTGGCAGGACCAAAATTTAGGAGATGAGGGCATACTCCGAGAATTATGGATGCGACGTTTGCCTAGTGAGGTCCAACGTATTCTCATTGCACAAAAAGATTTGGATCTAGAGAAGGTAGCTGAAATTGCAGATGCTATAGTAGACTCACCTGCTGGATCAACTTCTGCGAACGCCCTTACTGCTGCCGCTGTTAACACTAACACCCTCCCGGACCTGACCAAATTAATGAAGAACTTACATGATCTAACTGTGAAAGTAGATCTTCTTTTCAAAGACCGTCAACGTGGCAGATCCAAATCAATTCAATGGATCTAGATCTACATCCCGGGCAGACAACACGAACAAGTTGTGCTGGTACCACAAGAAGTTCCATGCCAATGCTACCAAATGTACTAGCCCATGCGAATGGTAGCTTAGGGAGCAGGAAAACTCCACAGGCAATCAGTAACGGCGGAAGCTGATTGCTCACACTCTGGCCGCCGTTTGTTTGTGTTTGATCCTGGGTCACGGCCTCGATATTAAATTGATACTGGCTCGGACATATGCTGTTTCCCAAAACGGCTTCTAAAAGGACAATACAGCGCCACCGATTTTGACGTACGCGCCGCCAATGGGAGCTCCATCAAGACTTACGGTTTCTTGGCCTTACGATTGAATTTGGGTCTGCGAAGAGATTTTTCTTGGAACTTTGTTATTGCTGATGTGAGCACACCAATCATAGGTTCTGACTTCCTCACACATTACAACCTTCTTCCAGATTGCCGCAACCAACGCCTTGTTGATGGTTGTACTAAGCTTACAACTTCAGCATCTGTTGCCAACATTAAACAAAACAGCATCAAAACCTTTGCAGTCAATGATGTTGATTCAAAGTTTTCCAAGATTTTAGCAGAGTTCCCTGACGTCACAAGACCTCCTTACCAAAAATCGTAAAGCACTCCTCAGTGCACCACATCCTCACGACCGAACGCCCGCCAATCACCAATCGCCCTCGAAGGCTCGCACCCAACAAATTACAAGTCGCTAAAAAGGAGTTTGATGCCATGGTTAAGAGCTGCACCGCCAGACCTTCTAAAAGTCCATGGGCATCGCCGCTGCACCTCGCTGCCAAGAAACCATCTTCATGGCGACCGTGCGGCGATTACCGTGCCCTTAGTGCCATAACAGTACCCGATCGTTACCCAGTACGACACATTGGGGACGTGGGCCACAACATCGCTGGATCAAAAATATTTAGTACCATTGACCTTGTAAAGGCTTATAACCAGATACCTGTTGATGAAGAGGATATTCCCAAAACGGCGATCACTACCCCGTTTGGCCTCTTCGAATTCCCGTTTATGACTTTTGGGCTGCGCAACGCTGGTCAAACCTTTCAAAGGTTTATCGACGGGGCTACACGGGGTTTAGACTGGTGTTTCCCTTACGTAGATGATATCCTCATCTATTCTAGGGATGAAACTTTGCACCAGGAACATCTGCGTACCTTATTCAAGAGGCTGCAAGACTTCGGTGTTGTGGTCAACTCTTCAAAATGTGTCCTCGGTGTCAAGGAAGTGACTTTTTTAGGTTATCAAATTTCAAAGGACGGCATGCGCCCACCTCCTGATAGGAAAGAAGGTCTACAAAGCTTTCCTCTGCCTAAGACTGTCGAGGGCCTCCGGAGATTCCTAGGCATGCTACATTTTTATCGCCGCTTCCTACCCAATGCTGCCGCATTGCAAGCTCCTCTCATTAATGCTTTAACTTCAACTCAAGGAAAAAAGAAAACGCCATTCCCCTGGTCACCTCAACTTGAAGACGCTTTCCAAAAATGCAAAGATCACCTTGCCAGCGCTACAACCTTAGTCCACCCGGTAGCAGAGGCTACTCTCGGACTATTTGTAGATGCATCTTCCACACACGTTGGAGCATGTCTACATCAATTCGTAGACCGTCGAGGGCAACCACTTGCATTTTTCAGCAAAAAGTTGAACGAAAAACAATCCGGTTGGCCGGCGTATTACAGGGAATTACTAGCAGTGTACGGAAGCGTCCAGCACTTTCGTCACATTCTAGAAGTGGAACATGTGACCATCTACTCAGACCACAAACCCTTAATCTACGCTTTCAAGCAAAAACGAGAGAAACTTCCACCAGTCCAGCTTAATCAACTGTCGTTCATCAGTCAGTTCACGACTGACATTCGTCATATAAGCGGAACTGATAACGTTGTCGCAGACACCGTGTCCCGAATAGAAGCTATTCACTTCAACAAGATGACTATACTGCACTTTCTAAAGACCAGGAGAATGACGAAGAACTCCTCAAGGCTCAAACAGACTCATCACTAAAATTACAAAAGGTCCATATACCTGGTACCAATTTAGCTATCTCCTGCGACGTTTTCACGAACAAACCTCGTCCCAACCTGCCTTCCGACGAGCATATTTTGAAAAGCTGCATAATTTAAGCCACCCAGGTGTGCAAGCTTCCGCACGCTTGGTGGCAGATCGGTTCGTCTGGCCAAACATGCAGAAGGACTGCCGAGCATGGGCCCGCAATTGTCTAGCTTGCCAACGGAGCAAGGTTATTAGGCACACCCAAACTCCGGTCGGAACCTTCGCAACCCCGACAAAAAGGTTTAGCCATGTCCACTTGGACATTATTGGACCGTTACCATACAGCAAGGGTTTTCAATATTGCCTTACATGTGTTGACAGGTTTACACGGTGGCCGGAAGCATGGCCGATGGTAACAATCACTGCAGAAGAAGTGGCCGTAACTTTCCATAGAGAGTGGATTTCTCGGTTCGGCGTACCCTCTTTAGTCACCACAGACCAGGGGCGCCAATTCGAATCGTCTCTTTTTCAAGCGCTTCTTCAACTATGTTCCATTAAAAGAGTGCGTACCACGAGCTATCATCCGTGCGCAAACGGCTTAGTTGAAAGAATGCATCGCCAGTTAAAGGCCGCTTTGATGTGTCACCAGGAATCCTGGCACAAAGCGTTGCCGGTCCTCCTCCTGGGAATGCGAGCTGTCATAAAAGAGGAATTACAATGCTCACCTGCGGAATTGGTTTATGGCGAACCTCTACGTTTACCATCCGAATTTATTTCACAAACCGCTTCACCTGACCGCGTTGAGGATGCTACTAATCTGGTCACGCAACTAAGACATTTTATGTCGCAGTTGAGGCCAACGCCAGCGACACGACATGGCCAACGGCATACTTTTATACTAAAGGACCTGGAGTATGCATCCCACGTCTTTCTCTGGGACGACACTGTCAGACCGTCCCTTAAACCCCCATATCTCGGTCCCTACAAAGTCATCCAGCGCAATGACAAAACTATCACCATCGCTACCGGCCGCAGAAACGTTGAGGTTAGCTTGGACCGAATAAAACCAGCGTATACTGAATACGATTCAGCACATACCATCCCCAAAAACACAAAGACCTCCCACGATGACACATTATCATCTGTGCCAACAACTGCAGATCCTACTGCATGCCCAGTTTCACCTGCTGCGACAACACTACCCGCGTCACAAAATTATACAACGCGCTCAGGACGCAGAGTCCAGTTCAAAACTCCTATCTATGTGTAGTTTAAATTCCTCTTCCATAATATTCTGAAAGGGGCTATTTTTCTCCGTAGGGGGTGGTGTGGCAAAAGCCACTATTAATAATGGCAACACTAAGGGAACTTCAAGAACTTTCTTGTTCCCGCCGTACTCTCTTCTGTCGAACGTGCGCTACTGACACAACATAATAATTGTAAACTATTAGTTACGAGTAAGACTATAGATTATTGAGTAATCCTGTAACTCTGTGTAAGTGAACAACACTGCATTACAACACATCACCACAAAACGTGTTTTATTTTGGACCTAATCAAGATAGGTATTGAATGGGAATCGGCTGCGACCAACGCCCCAACCGAACATCCCATAAGTTGTTTAACTTTGAATTGTTGCTTCTTAACGTTTGAGTGGACCCGCCGGGAGGTCTGAATAAATATTTGTTTGTGTTTACTTGCTATAAAATTGAAAATACTGTACGATTTGATTTTTTGTACCCGTGAGGTTTTAGTCAAATCCAGTAACCGGTTATTCAAAAATTGCGGTATTTTGCAGTGGAACCATTGTATATTCGTGCCAACTTCCTGTGTTTAATGCTTCGTGCGGTTTTAGTCGGTTCGATTAACCGGTTTGAATAAAAGTACGGTATTTTGTTATTGTTGTTTGATTAATGATTTTGTACCGTTTGTTGACTGCACCTTTGTGTAGATCCGGATCATTAGACACTTTATCTTAGTTAAATATTAAGTTTTAATTTTGTTTGCGTTTCCACTGTCGGCTTTCGATCACGCTTCGGAATGAGGTAGTGATTGCGTGAAAGTGAGTGGTGGGACTACGGCTTGAATACTACCTGTGGGCCTACCGCCCAAGTGTCGTCGATATCACAGCCGTCGAAATGTTGCGTTGGTCAAGGTCGACGGCCATTTTGTACCGCCCATTGATAAACAATGCCGGCGCGGCGTAAGAATGAATGAAACGCTGTTTTTGACAGTTAAATAGCTGCCGCCTAAAAAAATTCAAATCGACGGCGTCGCTTTGAAGTGTCATTTCATTACGGCA
This sequence comes from Cybosia mesomella, assembly GCA_946251805.1. Taxonomy (NCBI): domain Eukaryota; kingdom Metazoa; phylum Arthropoda; class Insecta; order Lepidoptera; family Erebidae; genus Cybosia; species Cybosia mesomella. The sequence continues at coordinate 28,826,167 of OX276408.1, forward strand.
CCTCATGAGCTGTCGTTTTGAATATTATTTTCTTTTCCGACGGTTGATTACTATGCCGATTACACCTAACACTGGGCTACTATGGCTTTTATGGGGGCGACTGCCGACGAGTGAGTTCTGCCCTCCTATTGCACCTCACTGGGCTACTATGGCTTTTATGGGGGTGACTGGGTTCTGCCCTCCTATTGTACATAACACTGGGCTACTATGGCTTTTATGGGGGCGACTGCCGACGAGTGGGTAGGTAGGTAGGTAGGTAGGTAGGTAGGTAGGTAGGTAGGTAGGTAGGTAGGTAGGTAGGTAGGTAGGTAGGTAGGTAGGTAGGTAGGTAGGTAGGTAGGTAGGTAGGTAGGTAGGTAGGTAGGTAGGTAGGTAGGTAGGTAGGTAGGTAGGTAGGTAGGTAGGTAGGTAGGTAGGTAGGTAGGTAGGTAGGTAGGTAGGTAGGTAGGTAGGTAGGTAGGTAGGTAGGTAGGTAGGTAGGTAGGTAGGTAGGTAGGTAGGTAGGTAGGTAGGTAGGTAGGTAGGTAGGTAGGTAGGTAGGTAGGTAGGTAGGTAGGTAGGTAGGTAGGTAGGTAGGTAGGTAGGTAGGTAGGTAGGTAGGTAGGTAGGTAGGTAGGTAGGTAGGTAGGTAGGTAGGTAGGTAGGTAGGTAGGTAGGTAGGTAGGTAGGTAGGTAGGTAGGTAGGTAGGTAGGTAGGTAGGTAGGTAGGTAGGTAGGTAGGTAGGTAGGTAGGTAGGTAGGTAGGTAGGTAGGTAGGTAGGTAGGTAGGTAGGTAGGTAGGTAGGTAGGTAGGTAGGTAGGTAGGTAGGTAGGTAGGTAGGTAGGTAGGTAGGTAGGTAGGTAGGTAGGTAGGTAGGTAGGTAGGTAGGTAGGTAGGTAGGTAGGTAGGTAGGTAGGTAGGTAGGTAGGTAGGTAGGTAGGTAGGTAGGTAGGTAGGTAGGTAGGTAGGTAGGTAGGTAGGTAGGTAGGTAGGTAGGTAGGTAGGTAGGTAGGTAGGTAGGTAGGTAGGTAGGTAGGTAGGTAGGTAGGTAGGTAGGTAGGTAGGTAGGTAGGTAGGTAGGTAGGTAGGTAGGTAGGTAGGTAGGTAGGTAGGTAGGTAGGTAGGTAGGTAGGTAGGTAGGTAGGTAGGTAGGTAGGTAGGTAGGTAGGTAGGTAGGTAGGTAGGTAGGTAGGTAGGTAGGTAGGTAGGTAGGTAGGTAGGTAGGTAGGTAGGTAGGTAGGTAGGTAGGTAGGTAGGTAGGTAGGTAGGTAGGTAGGTAGGTAGGTAGGTAGGTAGGTAGGTAGGTAGGTAGGTAGGTAGGTAGGTAGGTAGGTAGGTAGGTAGGTAGGTAGGTAGGTAGGTAGGTAGGTAGGTAGGTAGGTAGGTAGGTAGGTAGGTAGGTAGGTAGGTAGGTAGGTAGGTAGGTAGGTAGGTAGGTAGGTAGGTAGGTAGGTAGGTAGGTAGGTAGGTAGGTAGGTAGGTAGGTAGGTAGGTAGGTAGGTAGGTAGGTAGGTAGGTAGGTTAGGTTAGGTTAGGTTAGGTTAGGTTAGGTTAGGTTAGGTTAGGTTAGGTTAGGTTCAACGTGGGCGATGACGCATCATTGATTGCTCCTCTGGAGTAGCTGGCGTCAACGTCGACGGCTAACGTTCCAGCCCTTTTCAGGGCTAGCTGACCCCATTGCACGAGGGGGTCGTGGTATGGCGGGCCTGCTAGGCCCGCGAGGGATCCGCGAGGATCCCAGATCCGAAAGGATCGAGGGACGGGTCGGCCTACTGCTCGCGCAGGGGCTGACAGGCATTCGTGCCGCCGTCGGTGATGGGAGGGTGGCTGTCCTCCCGCGTCGCGTAATCTCCGGGTGATCGTCAAGGACCTGCATGCTAGCCACATGCGGGAAGATGTGATCTCGGAGGACGCGGGGCTTGCCTTCATTGGCCGGCCCGCGACAAGGAAAAGTCTTTAAGACCCGACAGCGAAGTCGTAAAAACCTGTGGACACCTGGGGACCTCCACAGTATGTACCCCGCTTCCCGGAATGAGCGTCACCCGGGAAGTGTATTCATTTCGTCTCATTCTCGTGGGTTCAGTATATGGATAGCTTAAAATTAAAAACAAAAAACCCCCCAAAAAAGAAGAGCTCCAAAGCGAGCACCGTCGCCCAGTGCGACAACGAGCTTCCTGAGGCCACTCCGGCCTCAGGGAGCGTTCAGGTTGGAACGGATGCCTCTTGGCAGCCGTCAGTTGAGTTGCGGCGTTCATCCCGCTTCCGTGCCTTCTCGGTTGGCGAGGAGGAGTTGGAGGCGGATATGGATGCCGCGTCGTCGTCGGAGAGGGGTTCAACGAGTTCGTTGAACCTCTCTTCCAAATTTTGGAAGGCGCAGAAGCGCCCACTGGAGGGCTCAGTGGAGGCTCTGGACGACTCCGTCGAGTCCGGCGGGGCTTCTCAGCCTCCCGCTAAGCTCTCCAGTGCGGGAAGGGGCCGATCGGGACTAGGTGGTCTCGGAGCCACCCGCAAGGCGGATCTGGCACGTCGGCGTGCCGATGAGGAGCAGGCGGCGCTCGGGCGGGTCGAGCAGTTATCTGCCGAGCTCGACTCGAGTGCGGTGGGAAACCCGCACTCGGCAGCGGAGCTGCTTGATAGGTCGTCTAAGAGTGTGGCCATAATTCTCGACGTGGCCACCAAGTCGACGCACCTCAAAGGGACCTATCAAAAGGCCCTTAAGTTGGCAGCCTCCGGGCTGAAGGAGGCGGTGGAGGCCCTCTCAAGCCGTACCGTCTCGGACGAGACAAGGCGACTCCAAGTCGCCAACAAGCGGCTAGCCGCCGAGCTCCTGCATCTCCAGGAGGAGATGCGGCAAATGCAGGCGGAGATTCGTCGCCTATCGAAAGCTTCGTTGGCACCGGTTCCTCCGCCTGTCGCGGTAATGGCGCCGCCTGCTGCGCCTTCATCGCCTGCTGCGCACGAAGAGGTGCCAGCGGCGGAGCCAGAAGAGGTGGCCCCAACGCCCTCACCCCCCGTGGTACCTCCCTCGGGCCTGCTCTCGCAGGAGTTTATGAGGGAGGTGATGCTGAGCGTCGGCTTTATGCTCGACGCGAAGCTACAGTCGTTGGAGGCGAGGCTGCCTCCTGAGCCCCGCCGCCTTACGACGGCGGCAATGAGGCGGGTGCAGGCGGTGCCGGCACCCTCGTTAGGGGTGGTGACGCAGAGTGCGTCGGCTGTGCGGCCTGCGGGTCCCGCAGCAGCCGGCCCAAGGGTGGACTTCCCATCCCTAAGACCGGTGCAGGCACCCTCGCGGGCCCCCGCCAAGTCTAGTCGTGCCCCCCCTCCCGTGGCACCTACATCTGCCTCCTCGGCTCCCGTCCCCTCGACTTCCGCTCAGCCGGACAGCGAGGGCTGGCAGACGGTGAGCCGGAAGAAAAAGAGGGGAGGGAAAAAGAAGAAGAAGAAGGCTGCGGCAAAGGCGGCCGCAGCCGAGGGGCTGCGGCCGCCTTTCAGACTGAGGAGTCTGACGGCAAGAAGCCGAGGAAGCTCACGCCGCCCAAATCCGCCGCCGTGGTGATCACGGTGGCGCCGGAGGCGGTGGAGCGTGGCCTCAGCTACGGCCAGGTTCTCTTGAGGGCCAAACAGGGCATCGACGTCTCCGATCTCGGAGGCGTAGGTGCCCGAACACGCCTCGCCCGTACGGGGGCTCGGATTCTCGAGTTCCCGGGGGCAGAAGGCGGTAGGAGAGCCGACGTCGTGGCTGAGAAGCTGCGGGGTTTGTTCAGTGGGGTGGAAGGCGTGAAGATCGCCAGGCCGACCAAATGCGCCGAGGTGCGCATTTCGGGTCTGGCGGACTTCACAACTGCCGACGACGTCCGGGAGGCCATAGCTTCGGCTACTAAGTGCAGCCCGGACCAAATCAAGGTCGGCACTATCCGCCCCGGTCCCGGAGGCGTTGGTGCAGTGTGGGCGAGCTGTCCGGTCGCCTCGGTCAAGGTTTTGGCCGATGCAGGCAGGCTCCTCGTGGGCTGGATATCAGCCAGGGTTACGGTCCTGGATAGCCGGCCCATGAGGTGCTACAAGTGCATGGCGGCCGGGCACGCTCGTGTTAAATGCACCAGCTGCTTTGACTGCAGCGGATTATGTTTCCGCTGCGGTCAACCCGGGCACAAGGCGGCGGAGTGCTCCGCCCCCCCTCACTGCCCAGCATGTGCCGCGGGCAAGCTGCCCGCTAACCACTTGCTGGGCCGTGAGGGTTGTAGACAACCCCGCACCTCGGCTTCTACGCCAAAGCTGGGGGCCGGTCGCTCGACCGAGGTCGCTACCAGCGCCGTGTCACCGACGTCGCCGTCGCAAATGGAGGAGGATGTAGAGACCGCGCTCCATTAATGGATCGTGGTATCTACATCTAGTGGTCCATAGGCCTTGCCGTAGCCGCGTTTCCATGTATCGTTCCGAGCTGCCCGAATTGGGTCGGTTCGGATTCGGTCGATGGAAGCGTGGCAGTCGCCGCCTCCACGGCGCTTCATTTCCCCCCCTTGTCGCCAAGAGACAAGGGTCCGGGAGATGTCGCTGCCGACCAACCGGAGGTTGAGCGATTTCGGGGACTTCGTCCTTCGACTGGAGACCTCGATGCGGCAGGTGACCTCAGGTCACGTGCTGGTCATGGGGGACTTCAACGCCTGGTCTGGGCGTGGGAGTCCTCCAGGGCCGGCTGCCGCGGCGACGTCGTGTGGTGTTTTACCGCGGTCGCGTCCTTCTGCGAGGAAGTCATCTCGCGGAAGGAGGCGGCGGAGAGGATCAAAGAGGCAGACGGCCTCGCAGATCCGATCCGCCGCCCGCGAACTGGGCGGCGTGCACGCGCATTCCTGCGCCTCATGCCGCCCTAGTGGGGCCGCGGGTGGATGGGCCGGGGATTGCCCTCCACCCGCATTAGAGCCCCCCGCGAAGGGGTGATGTCCCGGTGTGCCTGGACATCGCCTAGAAGACGGGCCCGCACCGCACCTTTGCGGGCCGGCGCTTGAGTGTTCCGTCGATGAGTGCGAAGTATTTCCGACGGTTCACTCACTAAGTCGCGGTGTATGGCACACGGCAGGTTGTTTTAGTGTGGTGAGAGCCCCACATAACCGCGCGGCGTCCCCGCGCTGCGCGGTATGCGGAAGGTACATTTTTTCCTGCCTAAACAAAAAAAAAAAAAAAAAAAAAAAAAAGGTTAGGTTAGGTTAGGTTAGGTTAGGTTAGGTTTTTTTTTTTTTTTTTTTTTTTTAATTTTTTACGCCTAGTTCTCCGATATTTACATTTCGGAGTTCTTGCTAATCTAGTCCTTTCATTCCAGTTCTCGCTTGTGCTACTGCTCGTACTTTCATGCCTCATACTTTATCTTTCTTTTATACAACCTTTCATACAAAGCAATTAATTTGCTTCTATTCTGTTTATTAGCTATTCATCTTTTCTACTTATTTCTACTTGATTCTACTTCTATATATATATATGGGTAATAATTGTGCACATTTTTATAATCTTTATTTCTTTCTTTCTTTTAGGATATCGGGATAAGGTTACTGGTTTATTTATTTCTTTTACACATTATTCTTAAGCTAACAACTTTGTCTATTCTAATTACATTTACTTCTTATATATTACTTACATTTTTATTTCTGCATACTTTACTACTATTATTTTTACAATGTTTCTTATTACATATATATGATAATCTCAGATTATCTTAATATTAATAATTAGTCTACCGTGTTTCTCTTATTTACTAGTTTAACTATTTCTATACAGAAATCTAAAAACTGTGTTCTACTGTTTTTATCATTTATTAGCCGACTCAAATTTTCTAATTTTACCTGTATTTTTATTTTTTGTTCCAGATTGTACCGTTGCACGGCGTGAATTGGGCATTCCGTGATCAAGTGGGGAATGTCCTCAGGTTGACCCGGTTCGCAGGCGCACGATGGATCCTCCTTGCACTTGAACCTGGCCAAGTACTCAGAGAATCCACCGTGCCCTGTCAGTAGCTGCGTTGTGTGTTTTGTGGGTTCGAACTTCTTGATAGTGGCATATGCATCCACCGCGCTCGGAAAGAAGAGCTTTGTGACTGAGGCGGTCACGCCCGACGCGTACCTCCGGTTCCACTCGCCAAGTGAATCATTACGAATTTTCCGCTTGACGAATGAGACCGGACAAAGGTCGTAGTCGGGTGCCCGCCTCAGCCCCAAGGCTGCTTCTTTCGCTAGTTGGTCAGCCCTCTCATTTCCCTCCATCCCCGCGTGTGCCTTTATCCAGAACAACTTTATAAGTTTATTCTGGTGAAAAGAGGTTCTGATGTTTTTCCTTGTTTGCACTGCTAAGGGATGGAGACAACTGGGATTTGTAACCGTCTGAAGTGCCGCGGTTGAGTCACTATAGATTCCAAAAGAGGCCGGCTCATGTTTGAGGATCACCCTCGTTGCTTCGCATATGGCCAAGAGTTCCGCCTGGTAGACAGTACAATAGGATGGCAAGGCAAGTTTGAGGGCTTTGGTTTCAGCCCCGTCCCTCCACACGGACAACGCGGCTCCCACCTTGCCCTCAATCTTGCTGCCATCCGTGTAAATTTGCATAGTGGTGTCACGAGTATCGTCCACTTGCTCGTTGGTCTCCAGGCTTAGGAACTCCAGACGCATATGTTCCGCAGGGTGAGGGTTTTCCATGACCGAATCCATTCGCTCGATCTCCCTCCCCCCCAGATCCGGGATGGGATCCCCCCTCCTGACCCTGTAAAGCAAGGCCGCTTCGCGAACGCGAATATCAAGAGGGAGTATCCCCGCCAGGAGTACTGCCGAGTGGAGGGAGACCGTGCGATATGCTTTACATATTTTTTGAGCGAATCCTCGCTGTATAAAGTTTAGCCTCTTCTGAACTCCCAGCTTCCCAACCGCTGGCGCCCATACGCCGGCTGCATACAACACTATCGGCTCGACTGTGGCAGTGTAGATTGTATGGATCACCTCCGGGTGTAAACCCCAACTTGTCTTTGCCGCCCTGGTCAGTTGCTTATAGATGTTGGTGACTTTTTTACAGGTGTTATCGACATGTTTATTAAAAGTTAATTTGCTGTCGATAGTGAGGCCTAGAATCTTAATCTCCTCTGATGTGCCAATGCTTATCCCACCCATGCTCAGACGTGGTGTGTCGTATTTGAGCTTCCTTGTCATGACCATTGCGTTGGTCTTATGAGGTGCAAATTTAAGCTTGTTTGCATCTCCCCACCTTTGAACATGGTCAAGAGCGGCATTGGCACATCTCTCTATCTCAGCAGCTGTGTCACCGTGGAAGACCAGGACGACGTCATCCGCGAATGCTTGCGCATAATTACCCCTTTCCTCGAGACTTTGCAACAATGGATCCAGTAAAAGATTCCAGAGGATTGGCCCGCCAATTGAGCCCTGGACGCAACCCTTTTTTGTACTTTTGCTGTGTTCCTTACCGGCGTATCTCACCCGGACCGATCTATCTTCCAGGTAGCTATTTATCAGTCTTCTAAGGCCCTCCGGACACATCTCCTCCACAAGTCGGATTTTGATTGCCGGCCACCAGGCGCTGTCAAAGGCGCCCTCTATATCCAGGGAGACCAGCACCACGATCTGCTTGTCATCAAGCTTTGATCTTATGTGCTGGACCAGGGTATACAGGGCGTCCTCACAGCTCCTTTGTGGCATAAATCCGTATTGGTGGGGGCTGATGTTTGGGTGAAGATGGTGCCGCAGTCTTGCCATTATCATCTTTTCAAATATCTTGCCCATGACTGGGAGCAGTCCAATAGGCCTATATGATTTAGGAAGACTGTAGCTTTCCCGCCCTGGTTTGCGTAGCGCGATGACGGTTGCCTCTTTCCAGGTGTTCGGAAAGTGGTGTAGTATGAGGCATTTGTTTGCCATGGCAAGGAACAGCTGGGGCTCGTTTCTGATGGCGTGGTCGCAGATGTCCGCCGTGAGGCCGTCGGCCCCTGGTGCCTTCTTGGAGTTAAAGGATTTAACCGCCATTTCAAGTTCGAAGAGAGTGAACGGAGGGTCCCACTGTTCCGCGCAGGGCTCCCCGCTCACTCTTCTCGCTCTTTCTCTCAAGCAGGCCTGTTCTGCC